>JARFIW010001028.1:872500-3708583 GCA_036346225.1 Platerodrilus igneus
ATGTAGAATTAACTAGAGGTCATTTGACTGGCAGTGTCACGTACATCTGTATACAGTTCAGAACTCATGCTGTTTGCAGATATTGATTTATTCACAAAATTAACCTGAGATAAGAGTTTCATTGGTCGAGGCGCAGATCAGTTAAAAACCTAATAGGGAAGTTAGTAATTTATTAATTAAAACATTTCATACATACTTGCTATTTATTATAAAATTTCATATATATTAAGCGTTCGCGCAAAACACAGTTTTGTGGTTTGCTTTTTAAAAGCTTTCAACATCACTTTCAGTTTGTATTCAAAAATTTATCTATATCGACGATTTCAGTGTAAAACTTCACATTAGTAAGTAAGTTTATAACTGTTTAGCCCATATTAATGTTTCTAATTTTTAGTATCTTTGATAATGGTTTAAAATAAAACCGAAAGCTTAGATTTATAATAAAGAGTACACTTAATTAACCAGCGGACCTAAAAGCCTGTTATTGTATATATTATATTTTATAACTGCAAGGTCGTTATACCACAAAAGTATATATCTCCTCTGATATTCGATTTCTTACCTGAATATCGCCTCTTGAATCCTTCCGCCTCGGCTGCTCACCTAGCTAAAACTTTCATCCTCATTCATAAAAAAAACACATTCCTACCACAAACATCAACGTTAACTCTATTTACACCAATATTCACAATACATTAACATTTCAAAATTAAATTTCTGCATAAATTTCAGCATCATAAAATTTCAAGTTCATATTTGTCCTCATTTTAATTTGCATCCGGAATTAGAGTCCTTGTAGGATGCATACTAATTAAGTTAACAATATTTGCAGACCTGAGTCTGAATAAAAGGGAGCATCTCTCACCCTTTTACGTTAATTTAACAGGTTAGTCTAATTGAGCTCAAAGACAGACCCAAATTTTCATCATAATCAAAAACATAAACCTGATAAATAAATACTCCTTTCTACTTATACAAGAAAATTTTACCTTAAAATTTTAAAATTTGTTGTTTATACAAATTTACTACTGTCCATCTTTATCAAACAAATTATAAAGATATTCAACACACACCAAAACATCAAAGATCGAACAACAATGCATAAGTTACCTGAAGGTTACTGTACTCGTGACTCCAATGTACATCGTCCTTGCTAATCCCACTATTCCAGCTGGTTTATGTTTACGTCTTTGGATTTCTGACCGCCTTTAAAATTTTTTTACACCACCATTCGTCTAAAAAGGTTTCAGGGCTTCCCAGGACTTCATCTATGTATATCTAAATCTTGTTTTGTGGATCCAATCACGTTTACGAATAACATTTGATTACTAACACCCCCGAAAAATAGCACTGAAATTCATAATTCTTTCACGCTATACCCAAAAATGCATACTTCTATTTATTTATTTATTGTTATTAATTTGGATAATTGGTACAGTAATACCCGCAAATATGACTAGACTTTATTACCTTTATTTTATCTTCTCTAAGCGCATTAATGCATAATAACTGTTATAGTAGCACGTAATCACCACCTATTCTGCTGGACTTATCGAATAAAATCAAAAAAATAAAGAGCAAAACTGTTTGAAGTATCGCATAAAATCAAAAATAAAAGAGAGCTCAACTCCTATCAGCACGGGTTTATATAATGGCTCGCTTGCAAGTCGAATTTGTCCCGCGGCGGACGATTTTAAGAAATTCGCATTCTATTTTCCCTTCCGACGGCTCGGCACAATGATTCTACTGAAATTTGCACTCGTCTCGCAACACGTCCGAGAACAACTAATTAATTTTACATAGAAATTGTTATGTTTCCACCTCTCCTGTTTGCATCTTATTTCTACCTTAACCGCCAATATAGTCTGTTCATTCTATCTACAACCTGTGCTCTTGTTTTACACATTTCCCCTCATTTAACTACCAATCCATTCCATCTCGCTTGTCTCTATACCACAAACTCGCTTTCTTACTTGCACTCATATAGCTTGGAGCTTATCGACTATCATATACATCGTTATCTTTGCAGGTGTTACTTGTTTTAATACGCTGAAAGCTTTTATGTGCCTTCCCCACGTCTTTTATAATTTCTCGATAGTTTTAGTACTTGGAATGATTAAATTAAATACAAATTAAACATTTTAACTCTGCTTCTTCTTATAGAAAGCGTCCCGTAAATAATCTAAACCTCTTATTTTAACGAAACAAATAAATTTTTATGCTCCACGGTTTTAATAATGCGTATTATCTAATTAAATTCTACATTACTTCCTTCTACACGTTGATTATGATTATATACAAATGTTTAGAAGTAAATGACGAATTTATCCAATATGCGTTTAAATGAAGCGTATTAGTACTTAAAGCTTCCTTATACACGGTGATTAAAATTATTTGCTGTCGTTAATTAATTTTCTATATATATATATATATATATATATATATTGCTATGTTCCATTTTAAAATCGAGCCTCACAGATTGGGCGTCAAATTTGCTGTGATACCACCAAAATCCGCTTTTCGAATCGAGCCCCTACGAATTGAATGTCCAGAATGCTGTGAATCCTACGAAAAGCTATTCATTACTTTAACTGTGTTGGTCCATTGACTTTCTTCTGTTAATCGCCTCGGCTGCTCCCCTAGATAACTTTCATCCTCATTCATAAAAAAAAACAAACACATTCCTACCACAAACACGAACGTTAACTCTATTTACATCTATATTCACAATACATTAAAATTTCAAAATTAAATTTTGGCATAAATTTCAGTATCAGAAATTTTCAAGATTACATTTATTATCATTTAAATGTGCATCCTGAATTAAAGTCCTTGTTGGATGCCTATTAATTAATATAACAATATATGCAGACCGGAGTCTGAGTACAAAGGGAGCATCTACCACCCCTTTACGTTAATTAACCAGGTTCGTCTAATTGAGCTCAAAGACATACCCAAATTTTCATCATAATCCAGAACATCAATACTAAATACTCCTTTCTACTTAAACAAGCAAATTTCACCTTAACATTAAAATTTTATGGTTAGTACAATTTCACTAATGTCCATTTAAAGTAAATCAATTATAAAGTAATTCAACAGACACAAAAATATCAAAGTTCAAACAAAATAGTATAAATTACCTGAAGGTTACTGCACTCGTAGCTTCAATGTACATCGTCCCTTTTGTTAATCACACCATTCCAACTGGGTTATATTTACAGCTTCTGATTCTCAACGCTTTTCAAATTTTCTCCATCATCATTTATTTAAAGTTGTTTCTGGGCTTTTCCAGAACTCATGTGTGTATATCTGACCCTTGTTTTGTGGATCCAGACACATTTATGAACCATTTAATCATTAACACCCCCGAAAAATAGCAAAGAAATTCATACTTCTTTCACCAATATACGCCAAAACTGCCTACTAATGGTGTATTCATTTGTCGTTGTAAATTTTACTAATTGGTACAGTGATACTAAATTTTATTACCTTGTATCTAAGTGCACTCAAGTACATTCATGTTAGCACGTAAATAACAAACTGTTTTAAATCACCAAAATATACGAGCAAACTTTAAATTATTCTATCAAACTAAAATGCACTGTTTAACGTATTGAATCAAGTCGCGGATGTAAGAGCTTGTTTATATTCACCTCGGTATATATAGCGGTTAGCCTGTCTGTCGGTCGAGTCCTCAAAACAGGCAATTCTAAAGAATTTCGCATTCTCGGTTCCCATTCCGTAGCCTGTGCGTCGGTTTTTACGAATTTTGCACTCGCGCCAGTTGAAAATCTCAGAAAATTTCCACACGGCACGCAACGTCTGAGAATATCTAATTAAATTTTATACAGAAATAATTGTTTCTACCTCTGATATTTGCATCTTATTTTCAACCAATCGTGACCCTCGTGACGTTGCTCAAATCCCGCCTTTTACTATATGTGTCTTTGCTTGACGCATTTTCTCTTTCCTTTTCTAACCTGTTCGTATTGGTGCAAATTGATATTCTTTATTATCGATTATTTTCAGTCTACATGGACTGTTATCTGGGTTAAATAACCCCGTATCGCGCCTTCCCGTGAATATTAAGCCCCGGTTTCTCCAACATTCTCTGAAACCATTCGTTATCAGCAAAATTTACGCAGAACGAGCTTTTTAAATAAACCCTGTTTTGTATTTCGTGCTAAAGCATCTGACCGTTTCCAATATCCTTAGAATCGACATGTTTATCTAAACAAATTAAACTGAAATTGCCTTTTAAAATACGCAGGTGTGTTCAAACATCCTACTTCTAACTAACACTTCTAGGATTTGCATTTTATTGGGTTTTTACAAGTTTTTATAGATATTATATGTTACTAACGGTTCAATTAACTCCAATTAAAATAATACCCTTTTAATTTTTAGTGAATCCTAATTAAATATTCAATTATTATCAGTACATTTTGTTTAATACCGGTTACTTAAAATAAGGTTAATTAATATAAATTTTGCACGTAATTTCCATTTGTTTCTTTCCTCGGAATAATTACATTACACGTAGAGCTTGTTAATACTGTTTCTTTTGATATAAAGCGTCTTGTACATGATTTAAATCTCTTATTTTTACTGAAACGAATGAATTTTTATTCTCCACGGTGTTTTAATAAAGCGTATTATCTAATAAAATTCCTTATACACGGTGATTAAAATTATTTTATGTAATTAATTAATTTTCTACCCTGGTCGAAATATGAGTAATATATATATATATATATATATATATATATATATATATTCTTGAATCTTATTTTATTAATTATTATATTTTATTACACGACTTTTGTCGTCGTCACAAATTTACTACTTAATGTCTGACTTCAAATCGAGGTGCTTTAGCAAACGTTTGGTTGGTTTTTCTTTTACTAATTACTATATTTTATATGCCTCGACTATTTGAAACTTTAATCTCAGGGTTTTCTCACCTACTCACCGTGGGTTCAATCGTGAGTAGATGTGCACTACCCAACCAAACTGCACCCTCATTTGTTTTACCACTTTTGAAATGTACTAAATTTAATTTTGTATGCCAAATCTTAATAGATCAAAGATGCCTGATGTCAAATTAATTTATGTAACTTTTATGACTTTAATTTCTGACGTTCTAATATATTCACGGTACTTACCAGAAATATACCGCGCTGAAGGCCTTCCTTTGACTGCTGGCTCAAGTTCGAAATCGCCGTACGCACTTTCACAAAAGATTCTCCAAAATTGTCCGCTTGCGTACTGCCTCCAGGTGTTTGTAAAACAATTTTGATGACCCAAACCTGAATTAATGTTACCCCAATTTAGAATTTAGTAAAAAACCTTTGTCTACTTCCCCTGCGTCAATTCTTCCTCGCCGTATTTCGATCTCCTGTTCCTCTGCTCCGTATCCCGCTTAATTCTCTCTTCGCACAACCAAATCAATCCCGCTGTCTTAATACAAATCACTCCTAATCCTGCTATTCCAATTATCCATACAATGTCCTTTCTGCCGTTATATCTTCTCAAATCAATCCAAAATTATTTATGTCGTCGATGCCTTCTTTATCCACTCCAATATCCTGCTGCCGTAATACCCAAATCTATCCCAAAACCAACACTAATCTTCTCAAATAATATACCGTCGCTTTGTCCTTTGCATCAATAACCACTTCCAAAATCTTCTTTAAATACACGCTGACTTTCCTTTGCACTTTTAAACACTTTTATAAACTCCTTTTATACTTTCGTCGCCTTTATTTTCTCGAAGCTTCTTATTCCTTTCACACTTGGATTAAATAATACTCGATGATACACAAATAAACTTTTATTTCAAAACTATTTTACAATTTTAACGCAGGTTTCATAAATAGGTCTGTATCTGAACAAATTTGAAAAAGAAGTCCCTTATTTATTTTGCTTAGTTATTAAAATCAACAAACTTAGCTTACTACAATAACATTTTTTTAACATATAACATCCAATAACAAATCACCTATCTTTCAGTGTCCAACATACCTTCGCTATAGTCTTTATAATAATTTTAAATTTCTACCATTGGTCCAAAACACTTCACTAAACTCCAATAACCTTTTACATTTTGATTCACTTATTTTGATTTACAATTCGTCTAAAAGTTTGATTCTATAAAAAGGAAAAGCCAAATAATTCATACACGACCTGGACGCTTTGTTATATTGCAGATATCCATAAATGCGTCCGGCTTTCCGACGGCAAATGTACTCTCAACTGGCTCATGAAATATCAACTCAGTATAAAACCTCAAGTACCGTGCATTATATCAACGTCATAAAGTCATGTTACTACCTTTTGGCATATAAGTTTCAATCTGAAATGGTACATACTTTAACGTATGTAAAGTATAGCAAAATTTATAGTTTTTAAATTATTAAATCTGAAATATTGACCCTATCGCTTGGCATACACCCCTATTACTACAAATATACCTTTAGAAACCTTATAACCCCCTCCCTTACACAATAATATATATATATATATATATATATATATATATATATCACGATACTCTAAAGTGCTAAATTATTCACGTAACTAGTTAAACGAATGTAAAGTGAAAAGCATTTTATAAAAGTGTAAAAATTGTGTAAATTGTGCCGATCTATTATAGACATAAGTAAAACAGATTTAATAAAATTACACAATTTCTAAAATAAATTAAACAGGGCTCTGGAGACGAATCTGGAGATTACCTCCTGTTAAATTAATTTTGGTAATCACTGACATGGTAAATGTTCTATTACTATTTTGTTAATTACGGGGATGGAAAACCTTTTATTGGATTAACTGATGGGATTTTGAATAACGGTTTGGATAGTATTTTGGTTTTGATGTCGACTTCCAAATTCGACTCTAAACATTCAGACTGGATACGAAAACTCTAGGGGATGCAGAAAAACTACTGAACCACTCCAGGTTAGATATTTTGATATTTTGATATAATTTATTTCTGTAAACTGTTTAATTCAATAATGTAAGAGGCAACAAAACCGGGGTTTCTTAGATAAATTTATGAAAGGCAATAGGCACCATGAAACGTTTCAAAAGATCTCTAAATATAACAAAAAGCTTGTTTTACTGGCTTCAACTTCTTAAATCGGCATATGTAAATATACTGAAAAGGGGTAGATTTTAAAAAGGTTGTAAATATTTAATCATTATATTGTGTATTGTAGAATTGCTTTATTTAATTGAATCAGATAGTTGAGGCAAAGAGATCCATAACTTAACACTTTAAAAGTGCTCGATTAATATAAACAGCATTTTATGTACGCCCAAACCGGGGGCGAAAATAACAGCAATATATTTCCGTGCAACTTTTAAAATTTCTCACCCTACGAATTGTGCGTCATAAAATTTTCTAAAAAAAATTTAAAAAATTTCTTACACTACCTTTTGAAACGCCTCCTTATTTCTGCACACCCTGGCTAGCTCAGCAATCGGCTTCTTCTTAAATACCTACCATCCTAAGTACCTTCCTTTCTCACAAACACAGTCAAATGAAATTACCACTCAAATAATGCAACAAAACATACAATCTTTTTATTTACATATATTAACAAGTTTCCATTATTAAGAAAATATTTACTCCTTGGTACAGACAGTTTGATAAAACAGTCACCATTTCAATCATTGAATCCTTTAAAGTTCTTGATTTTAATATACTTCAACAATTTTATTTTAGATGAGCAGATGGGCCCGTCGTGCAACCCTAGATTGATTTTATTCTGGTCTATTTTGTGCTCATTATAACCCAGTTCCTCTAAATGCTTTTAAACCTTGCATTATTATTAAAAATAAATCTAAAGACCCGTGTACTTCTTACAACAACATTTTAGATCATCAATAGTAGTGGGGTAAGGCCGGTCTGACTTCAAAACGGTGTACGCGTATGTTTTTCCATGCAACATATGCGTGCACCGTTTTGAAGCCAGACCGGCCTTATATACTTTCAATGTAAAATACATGTGGACACGTTTTGAAGTCAGACCGGCTTTATATTACTTTCAATGGAACGTACGTGTGTGACTTCAAAACACACGTATGCTACGTTGAAAAATGTAAGTGCAGAGAAAATGTGGAGCTGTTTTGAATTCGGTCGTTTAGCGAGAAGTTATAAAGTGGGTCAGATGCAAAATATTGCATTCAAGTCAATTGTGTTTAATTAAAGTGGATTCTGATTTATGTTTTTTACTTTAGTTTAGAGGCTGCAAATACGCATAGGCCGGTTTGACTTCAAAGTATGCCCAACAGTAGGAAAAGCAGCGGTGGTAATCAAGATCAATCCTATCCAATATAAGTGAAAAATCTTTGACTAGCAATCATAACAACATAAATTAGTTAACGGAGTGTTGTGATTAAGATAGAAGCAAGTAATTAAATGCAATATGGATTTTAATACTCTTAATAAAACCACATATCGCAAACCTTATGTAAATTCAAAAGATCTTGTAGTGAATAAGAGGTTTGAAGTTTAAAAAGTGGAAACAATCAAGACATAATATGGAGAAAGAGTATTAGTGGAAACAGAAGAGTTCAAGAGTATATTGCCATTGAGATATTTTGAATACCTTCAAGCACATGGAGTGAAACAATTAAATGAAAGTATTGGCTCGAACAAACACGTATACATAACTAGTAAGGGATCGATCGGTCTAACTGTCAACATAGAATTTTTAGAATAATATGTCACTAATCTAAGAAATTAGTTTATTATTATAATAATATACATCTTGTTCTTTACTGTTTATTTTATTATAACACATCTAAGTCGATTGTATAAAGAATGATGTATTTAATTAAAGTGGGTTTTGATTTATGTGCGTTTTACTTTGAGGTTACTACCTTGTTTAGAGAAAGTCTTGTTTCAAAAGAGAAACTTTTATAAAATACTTTTTTATTTTACAAATTGTTGAATATTTTGATCTAACTATTTACAGTTAAAATCTAACTATTTATAAATGAAAAAGTATTTATTAACTCCCGTTCTTGAAGTATCTGCTGCTCCCTCGCAGCCAGTTCCTCTTTTTTTTGCTTTATTATTTCTAGCTCCAAATCTATACGACACAGTCGCTTCTCTCCGCGCTTTTTAAATGCATAAAGCAACTCTACTGTGTCATCTTCGTAGGATTTGTCATATTCACAGCAAACAGTCATGTTAGGACCTGCGCATAACTTTTTCATAGCCAACATGGCTTTGCCTGATCTGTGAACATAACATAAAAGATTATTGTAGGTTCCCCTTTTCTTTTGTATACTACCTGATGTTTCTGAGAGGATCAGAATGTGCCAACGATCCAACGATAGTCTCAGAATTTCCAGAATGGTTTTTTGATCCTAATCTAATGAAAATTATAAATTAGTAATGTTTGCATAAACATAAATATATTCTAACGTACATGTATGGTTCTGCTTTACTATGACGTTGACCATTGGTACATCTAATTTTGAGTAGAGGAACTGGCTGCGATGGAACAAAAGGAGCGGCAGACTCAGACATTTCATTGCTCCTAAAACTCGCAAATCTATCAATATTAAAACACATGTATAAATGTGAAAAAGCACTTACCGTGATATATCTATTACGTCACTATCAAAAATAGCAGCAATGTCAAGTTGAGGTGAAGAACCAAAAACTTCTTTAATCAAGCCTTCGTTAAAATGAAATATAAATTGTTCTAGAACTTTTACACTATCGTTGGTACTGCAACCATTTTTGATCGATGATAAGTTACTCATTTTTGAAAATTGCTGGTAGTAGTAACTAATAATTATACAAGAGATCTGATTGAATACTGTTGGTAAAATCTACGTGAAGTATTTATATTAAATAAGAAACGGGTCTGTTAGAAAAAAATTAGAAATTTGCATCGCTTCCTGAAAAAATTGCAAATGAAAATGTTATATATATATATTGCAACAATTTTATTTTTTGATTAATAAATCCCTTCATAAAAGTGCGAGAATAATAAAACACTTTTATTAAAATAACAGTAAAATACATTTAACAAATAAGGTAATACGTTACAGCAGCATCGTCCTTTGGTATTCTATTTGTAGTTAAATATCTGTGTCTTCTACAGCTATTCGCAGACGCGTTTCGGTTTGACAGTCCCCTCCTCGGACGCCACGGTCGCCCGAGCTAGTTTTGTAATCAGTCGGCCATACGTGGAAGAAGCAATAAGATGTATCAAAAATTGCAGGCCGGCAATTTGCGTATCAATTTTAAGGAGTCGGGACACATCTTTGAATAGCGGTTGGTATCGTATGAAGGTTATTAACTTGTTTAATTTGAAATAATTTATTTAGCGCGACTAGTCATAATGCTACAATTAAAAATGCAACTTAGAAAATAGGAAATTTAACCCACTTTATGAAGACCATTTTGTTATACGACGAGAAGAATGCAACAATTAACAATGCAACTTTGAATATAGAAAGTTTAACCAATTTTAAGAAGACCGCTTTGTTATACAATGTAAAGATGCTACTTTGGTGAGGTGGCGTGATTCAACATCCGGATTGCAGCAGCTGCCGAATGTATCGTGACCGTATTTGATTCTACACGTGGAACAACTCCATTTGGTAGAAGTTGTTTAGTATGAGCTTGATTCACACTACATGCAGTAATCTTCGCATGAAACAACAAGTACCTCATCAAGGCGATAAAAGCAGTTTTTGGTTCGTAGTTAGCTTTAAGTACTTTTTTTTTGGTGTTTCACTTTAGAAACACGTTAATTTGTTCTAATGTGTAAAAGCATGAATATTATAAAAGTTTCAACTATTGCTGAGCTGGATTTCCAGTGTCAAAATTATAATTTACTAATTTGATGTTTTGAGAAACAACACGCTTGGTTCATTATGAACCGTTAGTAACAACAACAGGTGTTACTAACGTCACTTATTTTTCTGTAGTATACTGCTGACAGATGTGTTTTTGAAAGCAAATGCTTCGAACAGCTTTAGCACAAGTTATGTAAACAAGAGTATTTTTGTGATCTGCTTTTTTAGAAACTAAAACTAGTACATGTAATTTAAAAAGGAAAAACTTGAGTAGTAACATTTTTAGATGTAACTTGCCTGAACAGATCTGCACGGGTCGGGAGTTTTTTGTGTAACAAGTTTACAATATACTGTAAAATTTTTGATTATGAACAATTTAGATAAACCTGAAATTAAAATTCACGAAGTAATTCAGTTATTAATTAAATTTTTGTTGCAATTCATTTTATTTTAAAAGAGATTCTTTTTAGTAAATAATTGGTTTAAGATTAAAGTTTTTTATTTTGATCAAATATGATCAAACCTAAACACATAAAGCTAACATCCTTATGAGTAGAATTTTGATGCTAACTTTATATTAAAAATATCTTTTTACTACATCTTTATGTATATTTGCTGGACACAAATAGTGTTCCACCTTTTTTTATTAACCTAACTATTATAATTTCTTACAGGAACAACGTATTATTTTATTAAGACAGGTTTTTGTCATCAAAGGCGATCTTTTCTTTCTTTGGGTCTCCACGTCCGCCCTTAGAAATATGCCATGCCATTATCCTGAATAAGTCCGGACTTGGTGGCGCCTATTTGTTTTAGATTAAGTTTGACCTACAAACAGATTTCGACTCACCCCCCCCATTTCTCATAGCTCTACCCAAGGAATAGACCCCTAGTTATGTCGGAAGACTTCGTTACACTTGCTCATAAACGTGGGGCTGGTGCTGTTAAGAAAATACGTTTCACTAGCGCCCAACGTAGGGCAGGTGCATTTGTTTCAATATATATATATATATATATATATATATATATATATATATATAAAGACAAGTTATTTGCAGTCCGCAATAAGAAATTGTATAGAACAATATATAAAATAAGATGTATCTGTAAACAAACTCTATGAAAATAATAGAGTCTATTGACGAATACAAATCGGGCTGGTAGTTATATAGCCATTAACAAAACATTAGCTTATTACTTCATAGGGGAGGAAACATCCACTGACCGACGGTTTCGGCTTTATTAAGCCTCCTCAGAGAATTATACCAGTATAATAGCTTCGATTACTTCATAGGGTTCTTGGAGACTATTTCACTCTGAGGAGGCTTAATAAAGCCGAAACCGTGGGTCAGTGGATGATTCCTCCCCTATGAAGTAATAAGCTAATGTTTTGTTAATGGCTATATAACTACCAGCCCGATTTGTATTCGTCAATAGACTCTATTATTTTCATAGAGTTTGTTTACAGATACATCTTATTTTATATATTATATATATATATATATATATATATATATATATTCAGCTATGTAATCTATTCTAATGAATAAAAACAGTATGTAAGCAAATATAATTATGCCTCAGCAGAAATAACGAATTGAATTTATTGTCTGAAAAATTGCAACGAAGGCACGGAGTAAAATAAAAAACCTAAATTAGTTAAATGTCGTTTAAAATAATGCGATGCAAATGACCCTTAACTAATACAGTAATATTGAATAAGTTTTAGATTATTAGTGACATAATTTACTTTTCAGTAAAACTGAAAAAAATTGACTTTTATATATATACTAGGTTATCATAAAGTAAGGGATATATTTTAAATCATTACAACTTTTTAATAAATTAAGTTAGTAACATAAAATAAACGAAATCTAGTTGCTTAATGAATGGGATTTTACCGTATCTATGAGAAACAAAAGCGTTGTCATAACAATTGTTGACACTAGTGTCAAAACGAAATTATTCAATTTGAAGTTTTATTTTGAAATTAAAACTCAAGTAAACGTTGAGTTCAAACGACTCAACTGTAATAACATGGATTTACAAACAAGAATTGGTTTAGTTCAGTGCTATTATGAATCCGGCAGAAATTACACCGCTGGATTACGAAGATTTCGCACGAGAATGGGTTTGAGAGCGGGACCCTGTCAAATGAAAGCGTACCGCAATTTGATACAAAAGTTTGAAAGAACAGGGTCTGTAACTGACTTACCAAGATCAGGAAGACCAATAATTAGTGATGTCCAAGTTGCAGAGGTTCTTCATGAGAATCAAGACATAGCCAGAAGCAATTCACTCGCAATCAGCAGTGCTAATGCGATATCCAAGCGATTGCAAATGCCGTATACCACGGTTTGGAAAATTTTACGCAAAATTCTAAACATGTATCCATATAAACTGAAAATGCTGTTTGAATTAAAGGACGCAGATTTGGCTACTAGGTACGATTTTTCTTTGCGAGTAATGGCTCAGATGGAAATTGAACCCGAATGGTTATCCCGTATTTTATGGACAGATGAGGCACATTTTACTCTGAATGGTGGAGTCAATACTCAAAACTGTAGAATTTGGTCTGCAGAAAATCCGCAACAAATCGTTCAAAAAGGTCTTCATGACAAGAAAGTCACCGTTTGGTGCGGTTTTACAGCTGATTTTATTATTGGTCCGTATTTCTACAAGGAAATGCAGAATGGACAAGCCGTATCTGTAACTGTAAATGGTGAACGATACTTGCAAATGTTACAAAATTATGTTATTCCACAGCTGCAAAACGAGCACTACGGAATTGAAAACATCATTTTATGCAGGATGGAGCACCCCCGCACATTTTTCGACCAGTCAAAGAATTGTTAACCAACGTTTTTCAAGATCGCGTGTTAAGCAGACATTTCGTAAATTCATGGCCACCAAGATCACCTGATCTAAACCCAGCGGATTACTGGCTGTGGGGTTATTTAAAAAGTTTAGTGTTTCGAAGACGAACAACTACGCTACAAGAATTAAAAGACAGTATTACGGAGCAAATTGGTACAATTCAACCAGAAATGTTACGAAATGCTGCGTACAATTTGGAGGTAAGGATGGTGATCTTACAACAACAAAATGGAGGTCATATTGAGCAATTGCCGTAACCTGTTTTGGGCATACTAAATCCCATTTCATAAGCAATTAGATTTCATTTATTTCTTGTTATTAACTTAATTTGTTAAAAAGTTATCATAATTTAAAATATATCCCTTACTTTATGATAACCTTATATATATATATATATATATATATATATATATATATAGGTATGTAATTGCGTTTACATTGAAAGCGTTTACACGAGTCATGCTGCATCATGAAATTCTTTCATTGTCAAGGTGCTGCAATATAACTTACAATACATTAAATTACACGGCGTTAATTGTATGATAAAACTGCAGAATGTTTTTTTAATACTGGTTTTTAAAAAAAAAATTGTGTACCTAATCGCAACCAGAAAACGGCATTCTATTTATGATAGGTACAAGATCGCTTTTGTTAACGTTTCATTAGCACATAGCCTTGAGTGTGTAAATTATTAAACAAAATTGGCAGTTTACAGAACGGATGTAGAAACAATTTTTGACTTTTAATTTGAGATATTTCAAACTTGCTCTATTTTTTCTGAAAATTTTTTATATGTAACCATAGAATAAAAATAGTACTGTACTGCAAGCATATTTTCCGTACACACGAGCATAAATCAAAGGTCGTGTAAAAATATTACTACTGTACTGCAAGCATATTTTCCGTAAACATATGCATAAATGATGGTCGTCGTGTCGATGCAACTGTTAATAAAACGAAATCAGATACTTTGTTTATTGAAACTGAATTTGTTGGAAATTAAAAATTCAGTGTTAATTTTTCTGCTGAATATTCTTTAAGAATTAAACCATTCATGCTTGAAAATCGTCGTGCATCAAAACGTAAATAAAGGCAATTTTAACAATTGCATCCAAAGCAATTCGCTATGCAATTATTTTGATTGCATAGAAATAAATATTATTGCATTATAACATTTTATATGCTAATTTTTTTACAGTTGTTTTGCTTACGTCAGAAGATATTTATGTATAAATAGTCAATAAATCTCTACATATATTAATTATTAAGTAGTGTAGTGATTATATAGAGCGACCATCATGAATTCTGAAACGATAGCCGAAATTAGTAGTGATATTTTAAAGTTAACAGTGAAATGTATGAATCTAATCAAATCAGTTGACGAAATTATGAAACACATGATCATTCTAAAGACAAACATAAGTTTATTAGAGCTTGCGATTAAAAACAAGGTATACGAAGACAATCGCCAGGGAAGTCCTAGTAGGCTGGAGTCTAATTTGGCACATCTTAAAAGTTACCTTGTACGATTGAGACACTTGAAACGCTCTTTGGAATACCAAGGTAAAGGTATTGATGCAACGCTTTCTAGAAGTCATATTCGACATTTGATTTGGCATGATGTACAATCATGTTTTGGAAGTCGAATAATTACGGGACTTATTACCAATTTAAGTTATAAAGATCCTATAGTGTTCTTAGACAAGGCGTTTGCTAGTTTTAAACGCAAGATTGTTGCTTGCTTAACAAAAAAGTCAATGTTGAAAGTTAATGTGATATTTACCGCTAACTTTGTTAAGCCTACAACTGGTGAAGTAGATTTGAAAACGTTTCCTTCTGCAAATTGTCACATCGATATAAACACCAATCTCAAGCAGTGGTATAAAGAGAACGTATTGGACAAGATATCGAAGCGATTGGAAGAATTTAGTGAAAAAGATTCAGGTTGGGCAATCCAAGAAGTTTTACACTTGAAGGTAAATATAAACAATCATGATCCACTTAAAGGAGGGTGTTCAACGTTTGTTCCGGTTCCGGACTTTATAGCAAAAAAGCGAGCTGTGGTAAATGTAATAAATAACGACCAACATTGCATTCTTTAGGCCTTGGTTTCCGCTTTACATCCTGCTAAACAAAATATTCATAGAATATCTAGTTATCCACATTTTGATTCAGTATTACGCTACAATTTAATTCAGTTTCCAATCGCATTAAAAGACATAAAAAAAATTGAGAAGCTCAACAATCTTGCAATTAATTTATATTGCATAGAAAATACTAAAATACAGCCATTTTCCTTAAGTGAAAATTTAGGAAAAATAGAACCTATTAATCTGTTAGTTTTAAATAATGATTCCTTACAATATTCTCGTCCAACAAATGCTAATGAGCATCACTTTTATTTTACTTGGATTAAGGATATGTCAAAATTATTTGCAAAACAGTTGTCTTCACATCACCATAGAAAATTTTTTTGTTATAGATGTTTAAATAATTTTAGTACAGCAGCATTACTTAAGCATCATTCGAATCATTGCGAAAAACAGAATACTTGCTCAATAACATTACCCGAAGAATCTGAAAAGTATCTAAAATTTAAACATTTCCACTACCGTGAAAAGGTATCATTTGTAGTTTATGCAGATCTCGAAAGTATATTAGGACCATGCAATGAGTCGGAGGTAATATTAAACACAGTCCGTTACCAAAGACATATACCCTTTGTATGTTTGTTGTGGTTTGTTTAGTATTCTTCTAAATCTTCTTTGGGGATTAAACCACTCATAGTTTTTAAAATTATCTTTATTAACGTTTCGATCCATGACCTAGGATCGAAACGTTAATAAAGATAATTTTAAAAACTATGAGTGGTTTAATCCCCAAAGAAGATTTAGAAGAAATATACCCTTTAGTGTAGCGTACTATTTGAAATGCTCGTATGATAATAAATATTCCAAATTTCAATTGCATCGTGGAAAGGATTGTATAGGATGGTTTGTTGCTCAATTGAAACTGATTTCACAAACGACGAATAAAACTTTCTGTAACCCAAAACCTATGAATCCTTTAACAGAAGAACAAAAGTCAGCATTTAAATTTGCCCTTCACTATCACATTTGCAATAAACCTTTTAGTATAGATGATATTAGAGTTTGCGATTACTGTCACTTTACAGGTGAATTTTGAAGAGCGGCTCATCAAAATTGCAACATCAATTATCATAATTCTTATATGATACCAGTAGTTTTTCATAACTTATCAGGCTACAATTCGCATTTCATTATTAAAAAAATCGCGTTAGGGTTTTCAGGTTCGTTAAGCCTTCTAAGAAATAAATAAGAAAAAATACATCTCTTTTACAAAATATGTAAAAGGTACGAAAGTTACTTTTAGATTTATCGATTCATTCAGGTTTATGGCATCTAGCATCGAAAAATTAGCTTCCTACTTAGATGATAATAAAAAATCCATCACCAGGAAAAATTGTAACACTGATAATGAGTTTCGATTACTTACGCGAGTTATGTATTCCCCAATTTACCTATATATTATAACAAATAAATAAGGACACTCAAGGGGGGCTAGGGATGTTAGGAGTTGGCAAATATTGGTACTTCAGTGATAATAGGCAAACTATTTCGATACTTTAAACGACAGTTTACATAAATACTTGTGTTCAACAATACTACAGGTGTAATGTTCTTGTGCTCTGTTGTATTGTGGCTGTAAATTTGAGCATGTAGGATATTGGAATAAACTTAAACATACGGTGGCTAAGTAATTTTGTTGTGGCTTGGTTTATAAACACCGCACCGAGAGATCTTGTTAGTCGGTCTTCCTATAAGACATTCTACTGTATTTAAATGGAGAGCATATTCATTGCTGTTAGGAGCACTTAAGTCATATTTTGGTGTGTTGGATATGTCCATGTATGGATATAGTGGATGTGGAATTGTTTGATTAGGAAAATGTTTAAATTTAAGAGCCTATTTTATATATATAAACTATAGTCTGTTTAAACTGTAAGGAAATTTAAGTAACTAGAGACTTTAGAAAAAAGATTGAGATTCAGAGTAATTATTTGTCTATTTATTAAGATGTGTAAGGATATATAGGACATGTATGTAAAAATATGATATTGAATCAAGTAAGCTAAGGGTAGCCATGGAAACATCTAGGAGAGAGTGATTTTAAAAATATAAATAAGATGACAGATAATTTTTGTAAAAATTAATGGAATTTAAGTTTTAGTTCTGAGATTATAAAATTTTGTGATAATGTTAACTTATGGGTGTGTTATATTGGAAAACAAATACAAGATTGTAAAGAAAAGTTTATAATTAACCAAAAATATATTTGTTGGCAAGAAGGATAGAGTTTCATTTGACCAGAGAGAAAAATTAACCACAGGAAGAAAATAAGACCCAAGAGAAAACGAAGCTTAGAGATATAGAAAAGATAGAAGAAGATAAAACCCACAAACAAACACCATCCACACAAGAATAGGAGAACCAGAGGCAGCACAAAACTTTAAGGAAAGTAAAACCAATTTATTAATATTTGCCAGTAGTATTAGTACTCGTAGTTAGGTAGGTGAAGAGGGAGTTTGATTATTATGTTACATTGTAAAGGGAACCACTGCATTTTGGAATAACTGTGATCGGGATACAGGCTTTGGACAAAAAAGTAAGAAATTTTCTTGATGTTATAAATAATAATAATTAAAAATTTTGGTCTTTATTTATAATAGGGATAACAATAAAAAACAGTAACGCTTATTTGAAGTTACAGGTACAGATACGAAAGCCCTGCAGCAGCACATGATAAGAAAGACACGTGGGTGAATCGTGTATGGTGTCAAATTCACAATACCCAGCTAAACAGGCATTTGAGTAAGACCTAATTTATAAGTACTCTAAAAATTTGTTTTAAAACCATAATTTATTCAAATAATTGTATATGAAACAGACAGATATTTGACGTTTTGAACAGTAACCATTTTAAAACTATATAGGATTCATGAGGGTAATTAAGGACAAACAAAATAAAGAAAATTTTTATATACGCACGACAGAAACTGTTACGATTGAACTCTCCCTGAGGTGTCTCATTGCTGGGGATAGGCAGCCGGTGCAAAGTATAGAACTGCAATTGTGTAGAGTCTTTGAATCTTGCTCGAAGTACTATTATATAAAATTTGGGCAAATCCAACGTGAGGCTCAAAGAAAAATATATAATAATATATATATATATATATATATATATATATATATATTGAATAATTGAATCTAATAGGAATTATTATAAATTGTTAAATAAATTAATTGCAACAATGTAATACAAAGATATCCCAGGCAAGTTATTAACAGTTCATGAGAACGGATATGCAACTTTGTATCCGAAAGAGCAGTGATACTGCAGGTAGCAGGTCACAGACGGTTAACATATCGCAATTACCTAGAAATAAGATTGTTACAATGTAATAAAGTGTAGAAATAAAAGTAAAGCAGACATGAGATCTGGAAGTTCCCACAGCCATGTGAGAGGGCAGGTTATTATAAAAAGCCCGGGAGCTTAAAGCCCGGCAGTTAGTCTGAGTACTACAGCTCTTGCATTGTTGTTTACTTAGACTGCTCGCCTTATTTTAATTAACTAAATATTTTCGATTTAAAGTTATTTTATACAGTTATTTAAAATTCCATGTTGATTTCTGTTTTAGAATAAATAAATTTGTTAAAAGTTTGGACACGTTTTTTAAAAACGGCCCGAACCGTAGCTGGCGCAGCGGTAGGATTTCAAAATGGTACTAAGAATCCAAAAATCGGAAGACTGGTGACCAAGAATTTTAATTCGCAATTTTAACATAACTCAAACTAGGTTGGAGGAAGTACACGAATCGACCGAATCCAGCAAAGCAAACCAACGTGGAGGAGATACAGCATCGATCAAACCGACAAAAGAAGCAGATGAAGAAATTAATGTAAGTTTATTTCCTTAAAACCAATTGATCTCACAAACTATAATTGATATATGCTAGTTTTATTATTTGATTATTATTATTTATGTACAGAATTTTATTTTATGCCAATATTTTTTGAAAATAGTTTACAAAGAGAAATTATTTTCAAACGAGAATTTATTTTGAGAAAGTGTTATTCTATGAGACTTGAATTTTAAAGAGATTTTTAAAGCAAAAGAGACTTGATTTTTAAAGAAAATTTTTATTATTACGATTATTAAACCAAACCGAAAAATAAACCAAAAATAACTGACGCACATCTATTAAAATCAAACGTAACCGAAGTACAAATAATTATACAAATTAACTAGCGAAATACAAAAACGCAACGGTTAATCCAGTAAACTAAAAAAAAAAAACAGAACGCATATTAACTCCATCATATAAAGCTAAAAGTAATTCTTATAAACAAGCAATTACAGAAAAGATTATTTAAAATATATACCCCTATCATATATAAATTACAGCAAAGCACTCTGCAAATATATTAGTAACTTAAACCATTGTAATTAAAAACCAGCGTGCAAATTAACGCAATCCTCACCTAAGATAAGAACGGTGAATGAAACATCATTCATTACGAAAACGATTTATTACAGACTTAAAACCTCAGAGAAACGACTATTTAAACAAATAACTTTCAGAACTTTTTCTATAAATTAACGCAACGCATTTTGCATCACGATCCACAAGTAATTAATCCATCACGAAGTAGAATAAAGCGCATAAAATTACGACCAGCATTGAACTAAAACTACTCATCATCATTTATAAATAAATTGCAATAAGGAGAAGCTAATTATTCCAGTACAATATTGAATAAAGTTAATCGTTTATCATAAAAGCCATAATTAACCGACATTAATGCTCATCATTGCACAGATGTATGAGGATGATAGCATGGACAGACAAAGTTAATAACAAATAGGTTATAGAAATAGTAGGGGAACAAGGATATCTGTGGAAAAAAAAGAAGTAGAAGGACAGAATACGTTCTAAGGCATTTTTGGCATATAGCATAGGATATATTACAAGCAGAGATAGGAAAATGGAAGTAGATGCAGACCTAGATCAGATAGGGATAGATGCGGACTGTGCAAATTGCAAGGTTAGTTCAGAATAGGAAACAATGATAGTACGCGTCTAACCATTTCCAGGACTAAAGCCCTAATGATGATAATGATTTATTATGATTTTTGACGTGGTCTAACTTAAGAACGATACATCAATCAACTGAATTCAACTTTTTCCGATGAAACGTCATCCACAGCCACTGTATATCGCTCGTACACTTAATTCAAACGTGGACGTAGTTCGCTCACTGACGAAGTTAAAGAAGGTCGTCCAAAATCGATCGACTGGATGCTATGCGAAAACTAATTGATGAAGATCGTCATGTAACATATCAAGAAATCGAGAGATGTTTAAGCATTAGTATGACCAGCATACATAAGATTTTGCACAAACATTTGTGTTCGGAATCTGTGTGCGCATTGGATTCCACATTTGTTGACAGATGCTCAAAAAAATGCTCGTGTCGATTGGTGCCGTACAATGATTTTAAAATACAACTGTGGTGCATCCAAAGCGGTATACAACATCGTCACAGGTGACGGACGGGTCGAGGATTTATGCGTATGAGCCAGAAAGAAAAGGCCAGTCGGCAGTTTGAGTGTTTTAATGTGAAACAAAGCTAACGAAAGTTGTTCGTTTTCGAAGCGTTAAGAAGTAATTGGTGGCATTTTTCTTCACGAAAACCGATCCTGTGGCAACTGTGATTTTCGAAAAGACCGTTAATTCAGCGTGGTATATAACAATTCGTTTGCCTAAAGTTTTCGGTAAATTGAGAGAAACCAACCCAAAACGACGAATCAATTTGCATCGTGACAATACGAGCTTACACACATCACATGCAACAAATGAGTACTTAGACACACAAATGATCGAATTGATGGGTCATCCGCCGTACAGCCTCGAGTTGGCACCCAATGACTTCTTCTTGTATCCAGTAATTAAAGATAAACTGCGTGGACAATTATTTTCATCGCCAGAAGAAGCGGTTGAGACTTTCAAAACGCACGTTTTAGAGCTACCATCTTCTGACTGGACAAAGTGCTTTGAAGCATGGTTTAATCGCGTGCAAAAGTGTTTAAATCTTAAAGGCGATTATTTTGAAAAACAATAAAAGTATTTTTCATCAAATTCACTTGTTTATTTTTTCAATTCTCAATACATAAATAGTGTCTCTCGTACAATGCAATTTTATCTAAGGAACATTTTATCTCACTATCCGAATCTTCATTTTTCATAACGACAGCGGTCTCTATGTTTGAGAATAAGTTTGTAGACACAGTGTATAGGCGCCTGTTGTCCGATTTGGTCCTTATCAAGTATAATTGATGGTACTAAAATTTTATAGTTTGAGGAATTTATGTCCTAACATTGCAATTGATAGTTCTATTTAGGTATTTCGTCATGAAAGTTATATATGTATATTTATATTGAAAAATAAAAGCCACAGAATTTTATGCTAATTTTTGTGATGAAATGATGTTTAGCAATATTAGTTGAAACAATGCACTGTTTAATGTAAAGTTGAATGAAACTGTAGCATATTATTCAACGAGCAAGTTATGATAGCCATTACTCATTCGAAAAGTTTGCACCGTGAACCAGTTTGGGAGAGCCGCGTAATCCAAACGAGTGATAGCCTTAACTCGTGAGTACAATACTATAATTTTCTCAGGATAGTCTCATTTTCTTTATCAATGGTTACACCCATGCTTAGACAATTTTTTATTTCCCCTAAATCTTTTATTTTAAAAACCTGACCTAACCTAAACTTCAAATCATCGGATTCAATTCGGTTATTGGAAAAAATGAAAAAATCATCGACATACAGAGCAATAATAGTTTTCTGATCACCTTTCATCTTAGTGTACAAACAGGGTTCTAATTCAGATCTTTTGTATCCCAGATCCCTAAGAAAAAAATCAACTTTTTCATACTATGATCTTGAAGCTTGCTTTAGACCATAAATGGCCTTTTTTAATTTAAGCACTTTATTGCTACAATTATTTACTTGCAAACCTTCAGGCAACATCATGTACACAGTTTCTTTAAGATCTCCATTTAAAAAAGCTGTTGTTACATCCAGATGAAAGATATCCAAACCTAACTTAACTGATAAAGCCATTAATAATCGTAAAGTAGAGTGCCTTACCACTGGTGAAAAGGTTTCGTTAAAATCGATACCTGCTTTCTGCGAAAAACCTTTGGCTACAAGCCTGGCACGATACCGCACATTACCTTTACTATCAACTTTGCGCTTAAACACCCATTTACATTTGACAACTGTGCCGCTATCAGGAACCTCAACCAACTCCCATGCTGCATTATCTTCAAATGACTTCAATTCCTCACGCATGGCCTGTGTCCACTGATCTCGATCAGATCTGGACATTGCATCTTCAACAGATACTGGTTCACTTTCAAGATTATCATTATCTGTGCATAGGTAGCTGACAAGGCTTCATACTTTTTAGGTTTTGTAGATACTCTTTTCGATTTACGAATTGCATCAGTTACAACATACTCAGGGATATCCGAAATAAAATCGCTCTCTGAACTTGCAGTATTGTTTACTGAAATATCCGAAATATTAGACAAGTTCGATTGATCACTATCAACAAGAATTTCAGTAAAACCTCCCACTGAATCTAATGACTCCATTGTATTGTTAGTATTTATACGAACTTCACTATGTCGTTCATTTACGATTACGTCCCTGCTTATCACGATCTTATTTGTTTCTGGATCATAAAGCCTATATCCTTTTACGTTTTCACTAAAACCAACCAAAAAAAGTTTTTTTTGATTTTTTATTCCATTTGAAGCGTTTTTCTTTTGGAATGTGGATCATAACATTGCTTCCAAAAATACGCAAATTACTGACGTTTGGCTTTTTGTTAGTCCACATTTCAACAGGCGTTTTTAAAATGCCTTTTGCTATAGAACGATTTTTAAGATAGACAGCCGTGTTTAATGCTTCAGCCCAAAATTGTTTTCCTAATTTTGCATCAAAAAGCAAACACCTGACTTTTTCAACTATCGAACGATTTAAACACTCAGCAGTACCATTCTGTTGCGGTGTATACGAATTCGTCTTTTGATGACTAATACCGTGATCACATAAATAAGACTCAACTCCTTGCTGCAGAATTCACCACCACCATCGGAACGAAAAATTTTTATTTTTGATTCCTTTTGATGTTCAACAAATTTTTTAAAGTTTTTAAAACCTTCAAAGGTTTCATCTTTAGTTTTTAAAAAATAAACAAAATTCATTCTACTAAAATCGTCTTCAAGTATGAGAAAATATTTTGATTCATCAATTGACAGTACTTCCATTGGTCCGCAAATGTCTGCATGAATGATTTCTAGAAAAGTTTTAGCTCTATGACCTGTGTGGTTGAAAGGTAGCCTTGTTTGCTTCCCTTCACAACAAACCTCACATACTGCATTCCGATTAAAGCTTCCTTTACATTCAAGCCCTTCAACTAAACCATTTTTCATCAGGTTCAAATCCTTATAATTTACATGACCACATCTTCTATGCCAAATCTCGCTCGTTATAGCTGTCGCTACTAATACAGAACGTTGCTTTTCGTATTTGAAATTTAAGCGATAAACATTATCTTGTAAATCCGCTGTTGCAACGAGCTTACCTTGACTATTGAAGATGTTACAGCCGGTTTCATTAAAAACAACATCATTCCCAGTTTTTATCATTTGAGCAACAGACAAAAGGTTTGTAGTCAAACTAGGTACGTACAAAACATCTTTTATTGTTATATTGTATTTTTCTTCACCAAATGTAGTAATATTTGCATCACCTACACATTCGACTGGCATGGACGTTTTATTGGCTACAATTATTTCTTTTAACTCATGCTGTACTCGAGTATTGATCAACCAATCACTCCTAGCAGTTAAATGCATACTGCATCCCGAATCGATAAACCAGTCTGCAGTACTAAACTGTCCAGTCAAAAAGACTGCACTAAAAGCACTATTACTACTACCCTTTTTGGATTTATCATTGTTTACATTTAAATCAGGACATTTGTTCATGAAATGGCCTTTTTTCTTGCAACGAAAACAAATAACATTACTTCTGTCAACTTTATTGGGGTTTACAGAACTGCTGCTACTATCAATTGCTTTATTTTTAAAGCTCTTCCTAGGTTTAGTAACAAACGCGCTTCCACCGCGGCTACCAACATCTAGATTCATGTCAAGCAATTTCGACTTAATTTCATCGGTTTTTATATCAATGCCGGAATGTTCAATAGCTAAAATCATCGGCATATACCTTTCTGGAAGTCCAGCTAAAAGAAGAGAACCGACCCAAGTATCATCAATTTTAAAACCTGTGCGATTTAACTTTTGAGCTGTTTCAATGACCTGACTTACATAAGATTCCATCGAATCGCAATTGTCCAGTCTCAAAGAAATTAAAGTTCTGAGTAAACCAATCTTTCTTGTAAATCCACTGTCCTCATACAATTTTTTAAGGGTATCCCAAACATCCTTAGCTGTTATTGTACTTTTCACGTGCATAAACAAGGAGGGATCCAAAGTCAAAATTAGCTTTGCTTTGGCTTTTGCAACAAGCTCCTTATCATTTTCAGTTCCAACAAGGCAATTTGATAAGCTTTCGAGAACAAACACATTTTCTACCGCGAAAGACCAATCCTGGTAATTTTCTCGGTCTAACAATCGTGGTACACTGGTTAAATAACTTACTGCCATATTTTTAACTAATACAACTCTGACATTCAAAGCGTTTTACTTAATGTGCAAAATACATCACTACATTATTGGTTCTGACCTGGGCCCATAACCTGTTGGTCAGAGTGCATGAATAAATAAGTAATGCGATATATCAGTAGTAAATCTTGTATTTATTTGGCTCTATAATTATTGTACAAAAAAAACTAGACATCAACCACGACATAATATAAAAAATTGCCATAGCAACTGTTAGTACAAGTTTTTTCCAGGCCCTTTATGATATACTTAATGGTATTTTGTGGTCCTCAACCAACAGCTCGCCCTAATGGACTCGCAACGCAAAACTTCTGAATGAGTAATGGCTATCACAACTCGCTCGTTGAATAATAAGTATAGTATTGCCAAAGTGTAATCTCCTACTTTGCATGATACGAAAATTATACGTCGCGGATTATGAAAAATAGAGGTTTATACTGATCAGTCAGAAGTGTTGCATTATAATTATAATCCACGACCAAGATGCTCCTGATTGGTTAAAGGTGTTGGATTATGGATTCATATACATCTACAGAATAATGAGTACTATATTGATCCATTGATCTATGCATAAGAAGTGCATTACTGGATAGTCGTGGGAAAAAGCCTAAACATGCCAAGTGAATACAAAAAAAATGAAATATCGTTTCGTATAACTTTCTATAGTCGGTGGGTGTAATATTACTGACAATTTCACTGCTATATAAAACGTTCACATGAGAATTATCAAAAATGACGTTTGCTATCCGATACATAGGAAAAGAGAAATTAGGATATATTTTTATTTACCTTCACCATGGCAATACCATATAAGTAGCTGTCTATAGACGCTATATTGACGATACTAAAATTAATTTGATTTGCCATCCCTTATGTTAAACAATATATTGATATAGCAAGGTTTGGAAGTAGTTCAAATGAAGATATAATTTTGAAAGTAGAAAATTCAGTGCCTCAAAACACCAGAAAATGCAGAAATTGTATTTGGAATCAATTTAGCGTTTTTAGCAAGGAACGATGTTTCAATTTAAGTGAGGCCCAGATATTAGAAAATGTGGCGGATATACTCGTGAACTGTGCATTCAACATGAAAAAAATAAATGGGAATGATTATAAAGAATACGTTGCGGATACGATATGGAACAGTACAGCTAAAATGACACAGAATTTGTATTTTGAAAAATTTAATATTAGTTTCAATCCTCTCTCGGACTTAATTTTTACAAGAGCTCGTGATGCCAGAGATGCTAAACGTAAGTTGCTACAATCTAATATGGACAGAAGGAAAGAATGTCAGTTGGTTTAACTAAATCAGAAATTTATCAAATGGCAAATTTATGGAATGAGGATACGCCACTTGGACTTTTCAAGAAATTTTTTCATATAGCTGCATTTGAACTAGCATGGCGAGGAGGAATAGCCTCAAATTGCAAAATATACTATTTTACAGAAGAGACAGCGAACGATGGAACCTCAACTGATCGCATTGAGTACAATCCCATATTTTCTAAAACTTGCCAAGGAGGTAATAGAAAATGTTGCGATAGTAAATGATTAATTAAAAACGAAGAAAGTGAAGCTTTATGCTCAGTCGGATTGTTTCAAAAAATACAAATGCATAAAACAACGCACTTTACAACAGATAAATTGTTCCTAACGCCCAATCCATTTTGGACGCATAATAATTTGAAAGGTTGGTAAAAAAACACCTATAGGCATTAATGAAATACAAAAATGGACAAAAATATTAGCAGGCAAGATAGGGTTAAACGTCAAGGAGAAAAAAAATCCAATCATTCTCATCGTTCAAGTGCGGTAACAAGTTTAGCTAAAGCGGGAGTATATGATCTACAATCGATTAAAATAACAGGCCATGCTAACTTCACTTCAATTAAGCCATATCTACAACTTGACAAGGACCACCATTCAAGTATGATGGCAAACCGAAGGCATCAAACAAAACATCAAATTACAACACAATCGGTATTAAAACAGATAATAACAACTATGGAAAATGCAAAGTCCGAGCGGAAGATTTTCAATAACTGTTCATTTTGAATATTGTTTATTTGTTTTAAGTTTCATATTGCGGTGAGCAATACATGCTTAAATAATAAAATTCACTAAATTTTACTAATTGCATCGAACTTTTGTCGTAGAATTTTCTCAAAAAATACCACTCAAGCTTCGATTTTTAGTAGGTTATTTTTATAGTTTGTAAACTCACACTCGGTCTTATTAGGCAATTTGATTCAAAGATTTTCCATAGAAACCAAGTATTCGTACAAATTATAAAAGTAACCGGCTAAATCGAAACCCTTGTGCTATTACCTTCAAATAATCTCAATTTGGCATTATCATCATCATTAGGTCTTCAGTCCTAGAACTGGTTAGACGCGTACCGTCATTGTTTCGTATTCTGAACCAACCTACACATTTCCCTCAAAATTTGCACAGTCTGCATCTATCACTATCTGATCTAGGTCTACATCTACCTCTTTTTCCTATCTCTGTTTGTAATATATCCCATACTATTCCCCAAAAATGCCTTAGAACGTATTTCGTCTATCTATTTCTTTTTTTCCCAGATATCCTTGTTCCCCTACTATTTCTATAACCTATTTGTCATTATCTTTGTCTGTCCATTCTATCGTCCTCATACATCTGAAGCACAGCATTTCAAAAGGCTGATCCGTTTTTCTGTCTGCGTTTCAGACTGCCTGTATTTCATAGGCATACTGTGCTGTGCTCCACACATATGCTTTCAACAATTTTCTTCTTGTTCTATGTTTGTTGTCTTTCCTCATACGCGCTGTTCTTTCTTGCTAGATGCAGTTCGGTCACCTTCTATTGTTTTACAGTTATATACCCTATTTCTCCGACCTTCAGTGGTTATGAAGAGAGGCGGCTCCGTGGCGTAGTGGTATGTGTGTGACTACTACGCCCTAGGTCCCGGGTTCGAATCCCGACACGGTCCGACACGAGTGTGAGTGTTGTCACGCACGTTAAAGATCCCTACCTTGCTTGGGAAAGCAAGGGTTCGGCAAAATTCCAAATTCTCCAGGTAAAAAAAAAACTCGCTTCATGGCCAATGTAGTACCTTCGGGTGGAGCATTGGAAAATCATATGTAAGGTTATGAAGGGAAGGCGTCGCCGTTTATCAATGTAGTAAGCGTAAGACTACGGATCCCAAGGTCCTGGGTTTAAATCCCGACACGGTCGACTGCTTGAAAAATGACAGGTGAGCATTTTTCACAAAAATTACGCCCTCGTTCGGATGAGAGGTTAAATAGAGGTCCCGTGTGTGAGAGTGTTGTCACGCACGTTAAAGATCCCTACCTTGCCTGGAACGGCAAGGGTTCGGCAAAATTATAAATTTCCAGGCAACAAAAAACTCGCCTCCTGGCCAATGTAGTACCTTCTGATGGAGCATTGGAAATATAAATGCACGGTTGTGAAGGGAGGTAAGCAGCCTGTGGCTGCCAAGTTCCCTCATCACTTAATCATTTACCGATTTAATATATTTTCCAATATATCTTTTCGCACAGTCAACATTAGTTGCAGATATTTCGCAACCAACAACTAGTTGTTTATACTAATCCTCAGATTTTTCTGCTTTTATTTTTTCGTCATTAGATTTTCCGTCTCAAAACTGGTTGGACACGTACCTGAACTTATTTATATTCTGAGCTAGCCTCTATAGTTTCCTGAAATTCTCACACAGCATGTGTATGCAGCTCGTTCCCCTTCTATTGTTTTCTAATTTTATGCCCTATTTCACCGAAATTCAGTGAAGGGGGTTAAGCAGCCTGTGGCTGCCAAGATCCCCCAACATTTAGACATTTGCTGAAGTAATGATTTTCCAGTAAATCCTTTCACACACTTAACATTATTCGAGAATATTGCCCAACCAATTCTTGTAGTTACTTATAATAATCATCATGTTTAAGCACAGTTATATTTTTGTCATTAGTTTATCCATCTTGGGATTGGTTGGATGCGTACCTCCATTGATTTCTATTGTGGGCTAGCCAACACATCTCCCTGAAACCCCCACAGCCTACATCTTTTACTATCTGTGTGCAATAGTCTAACCTAGATCTGCCTCTTCTTCTCTTTTTTTCTATCTCTGCTTCTAATATATTCCGCACTATTCCCTCATGCCATAGTATGTGGCCTATTATCCTATCTCTCCTATTTTTTACCGTTTTCCACATATTTATTTCTCCCCCCACCATTTCTAGTACCTCTTCGTTCTTAATTTTGTCTGTCCATGATATCTTCATCATACGTCTGTAGCACCACATTTCAATGGCTTCTACCTTTTTCTTGTCCGCTTCTCCTACTGTCCAGGCTTCACAGCCGTATAGTGTTGTGCTCCACACATATGTTTTAAGCAATCCCTTCCTCGTTTTTATGTTTGTAGTCTTTGAACACAGTAGTTGCTTTTTCTTGTTAAATGTAGCACGACCTTGTGCTAATCATTTTTATATCTTTTGTGCTTTTTCCATCTTACGTTATTTGGCTTCCTAGGTAGCGGAAATCCTTAACCTATTGTAAGTTTGTGTTACACATTTGTATTCTTGTTTTTGATTTATTTTCCCCAACTTTGTATACTAGAACTTTAGTTTTAGTTTTGTTAATTTTCATACGGTATCTCTCTGTTAGAACCGTTTCCATTTCATTAAGAGCAGCTTCTAACTCTTCCTTGCTAAACGCTAATACCGCTATATCATCTGCAAATTTAAGCATATCAATTTCTTGTCCCTGCATAGTAATTCCAAATGTCTTCCTGCATTTGACAGTATTCATTGCCTCTTCTATGTTCAAGTTAAAACTCAATGGGGATAGGACACATCCCTGTCTCACCCCTTTCCCAATGTTTACTTCTCTACGTTCCTGCTCTAATTATATTATTGCTGTTTGCTCTTTGTATAAGCTATGTACTATTCGTCTATCCCTATAACTCATTCCAATCTTTTTGAGTATTTCAAACATTTTTTCCATTTTACATTGTTGAATGCTTTTTCCAGATCTACAAACCCTATATACACGCTTTCCCCTTTTTCTATAGTTTTCTCCATTAGCACTCTCAGAGCTAAAATAGCCTCCCGTGGTCCCCTGTTTCGCCTAAACTCAAATTGGTCTTCTCCTAGTATTTCTTCCGCTCGTTTTTCCATTCGTCTTTGCACAATTTTAGTTAATATGTTTGACACGTGTGCTGTCAAACTTATTGTTCGAAAATTTTCACATCTATCCGCGCCTTTCTTTTTTGGTATAGTTACTATGATGCTACATTTGAAATCTTTGGGTATCTCACCTGTCTCATACATACACCTTACAAGTTGGAAGAGACGTTCTGTTACTGCTTGTCCAGCGGCTTTTAGAGTTTCTGCTTGCACCTTATCTGTACCCGGCGCCTTACCATTTTTCAGACTCTTTAATGCTAATTCAAACTTGTCTCGAAGTATAGGATATCCCAAGTCATCATTTTCAATGTCTGATTCCTGTTCTAATGCAGTTAGTTCCTCTCCTGCATATAAATTCCCTATATATTCTTGCTATCTACCCACTTTATCTGCGTTTTCTATAATGACGTTTCCTTGTGCGTTTCTTATATTTTTGCTATACGGTTTTATATTCCTAAAATTTATTCTAATTAATTTGTATGCTTCGTCTGTCTTTCCTATTTCCATTTTCGTTTGTACCTCTTTGCACTTTTCATCAATCCATTATTCTTTAGCTTTCCTGTATTTTCGAATAATTTTCTATTTTATGGCTTTGTATCTCTGTTTTCCTGTTTCGTCTGATTTATTTTTGTATTTTTGTCTTTCTTCTATTAAATTCAGGATATCTTTTGTTATCCATGGTTTCTAATTTTCTTTTTGTGTATACCCCAAGATATCTCGGGCCGCTATGTCTAGGCTGGATTTAATGTTATTCCTTTCTGTTTCTACTTCCTTATAGTATCAGATATTTTCCCGATATCTTTGAGCAATTTATTTAACTTTTTTTCGAATCTTTCCTGCATATCTTTATCTTTTAGTTTCTCTAAGTCAAAGTACCTTTTTCCGTTTCTTTTTTTCACATTCTTAAATTTAAGTGCGGCCTTCATAATTACGATGTTGTGGTCAGTATCTATATCTTCTTCTGGGTAGCTCCTACAGTCGTTTACTTGATTCCTAAACCGTTGTCTAACAAGAATGTAATCTATTTGATATCTTCCTATATCTCTTGGCATCTTCCAAATATATCGTCTTCTAGCATGATGTTGAAATAATGTGTTTGTGATGATTAAATTGTTCTTGTCGCAAAATTCTACCAGCCTATTTCCTCTGTCGTTTCTCGTGCCTAAACCAAATAAACCTACTACCGCTCCTTCCCTACCCTCACCTACCACGGCATTAAAATCCCCCGTAATTATTAATTTTTCATGTCCTTTTACATATCTTAATATGTTTTCGATATCTTTGTAGGTCGCTTCTACCTCTTCGTCACTGTAGCTAGAGGTGGGCATGTATACTTGTATTATTACCGTATTTACCGGTTTAGATTCTAATGTAACCATGAATACTCTTTCGTTCTTTTGTAAGTAATTTTCTACACAGTATCCTATCTTTTTCCGCATAACTATCCCCACACCCAAATTTCCTTCCTCTGCTCCTGTATGAATTACCCTGAAGTCTCCACTCCAAAAATCCCCCGCCTCTGACCACTGGACTTCGCTAATCCCTACTATGTCTAGTGCTATCCTATTCATTTCTATGTTTAAGTTCTCTAGCTTACCTACTTGCTTCATAGTTCTAACATTCCACGCTTTGACTCGCAAAATGTTCCCGACTCTTATTCTTAACTATCCGATCGTATCCTCCGAAGTAGTCCCCTCCCGGAGTTCCGAATGGGGGACTATTTTAACTCCGGAATCTCAATTTGGCATATAAAATAAAAAACGCTGAACATACCTAAACGAAAATTAAAATTAATCTCGAATTTTAATATTGTCTTTGTTACTGATTATAGGATAGGTGCTTATCACATCCAGGAATATTACATTAAACTTTTGAAACAGGTGCAAATACGTATCTTAATCGATTTGCACAAGAATTTCTCAAAATACTGACAGATATGTAATGTTCCGAAAACAAAATTTTAAGTGGAACACTTCTAATAATATTTAGTTTAGTTAGTAAATTATTAGTAATAAAAGTATCTTATCAATGTCAATTGGAGATAACGCTTTCAAAATAAATTAAATTTTTTCTTGTTATAGGGTTTTGAAATATATCAGCTAGTGCGTTAAATCTAGCAATTTTAATGCAAACTTAGTTTAAGCAAAGTTCTCCAAACCTTTTTATTTCATGAATCACGGCCCTACATCGAGTTGTTTTAAATTCATCAATTTCAAATGCGTTCTTGATACCTAACACATGCTGCACACTTTAGTAGATTTAACTGTAGAGCGAAAAGGTTAATAAAAAATATTTTAAATTTATATACATTTATTAATTTAAACGACACAAAATGCAAATATTGCAAAATTATAAGATAAAAACTACACAAAATAATTAATGTTTTTAATGGTGAGGAGATGAACCCGATGCTTCAATATCAAATTTTCAATATTTGCCTTCAACTAATTTAGGTTTAATATTAAATCTCTTTGATAGATGATTACTAAACTTTCATTTTATAGGAAAAGTTGACAAATGTGTTGAAATTCCATTCCATCAAGTATAAAGATGGAAAAGCTATCAAAACTTTTTGTGATAGTCCTCAAATTCAAAATATGTAATAAGCATCTCTCTGAAACTAAAATTACCGATATCCCTTTTTGAATTGTACCCTACGTTCTTCATTAGTGCTGATTCAGATCAGTTTTCTTGTAATATGAGTAGTAGGTCTCTGGCATGAAGAATTTTTGGTGACCAGTTTGTAATCATAACGATTTTTATCCTGAAGAACCGAAGCCTTTCCTACAGTTGGCTGCTGTTGTACTAATTCATTCACACATCCAAACCTTTTCTTGAAAAAAACAGCTATTCCCCTTGACATTTCCAAATCTTGAGTTACGCAATGTGCAAGGGAATACTCTTCTGGGGCTCTAAACAGATCGTGCTGTTTTCCAACAACAACGCCAAATCTCGCCTTAGCGGAACCATCATACGCCGCTATGAAACTCTCAAAATACACATTTAGCTCATGATTAATAACTTGTCGAACACCATTCTCATTATTCGAGCCTTCTTAGCCAGCGTAGGATGTTAAACGGTCAAAGTATACCACTTTCGGTTTACCACGGGGAGATCTTCTGATCCGGTACACTTACATCATTAATTCTTGTTAACACTTCTTACGGACCTTCCCATTGTCTTTGTAATTTTGGGGACAACCCACTTTTTCTTTGTGGATTATACAACCACACTAAATCTCCAGGTTGATAACCACCTTCTTGTGCTCTCGTGTCATATTGTGATTTCATTCGATCGCTTGCTGCCTGGATATTCTTTCGGACGTTTTCGTTAATGCTATTTGATCTTTCACGAAGCTTACTAACGTAATCTTCACCTGCGATCCCTTCTCCAGGTTTAAATCCAAACTGAAGATCTCATAGTAACCGCAATTCACGTCCTAGCATTACGCAAGCGGGCGAGTATCCTGTGCTGTCATGTACCGAAGATCGGTACGCCAGTAGGAACAAATATAAATATTGGTCCCAATCTTGTTGATGTTCAGAGACAATTTTGGCTAGGTACTTTCCTAACATTCTGTTCATTCTTTCAACCATCCCATCCGATTGAGGATGAAGTGGCGTGGTTCTAGTCTTCCTGACTCCGAGATGTTTGCAGACGTTTTGAAACAACGCTGATTCAAACCTCCGACCTTGATCGGAATGTAATTCTAACGGAACTCCAAAGCGACAAAACAACTCCCTCACTAGTACATCTGCAACCGTCTCGGTTTCTTGGTTAGGTACAGCATATGCCTCCGCCCATTTTGTAAAATAATCCATTGCAATGAATATGTATTCATTCCCTTTCTCCGATTCAGGAAACGGACCAGCTATATCAATGGCTACCTTCTCAAAAGGATTCCCCACGTTATACTGTCTCATTATGGCTTTCGGATTTGTGACCGGGCCATTTGCAAAGGGACAACTCGCATTTCCGGCACCACTCCTTCACATCTTCTTTGCAGTTCACCCAATAGAATCTTTCCCTCACTCTTTCGAGAGTTCTTTTTACACCAAAATGCCCTCCGGAAATACCATCGTGCAAGTGCTGCAACACTTCCAGCACTGCTTCTCGGCACTATCACTCAGAGTCACTTAGTGCCATCTTCACATTCCAGGCGTCGTTTCAAGATTCTATTTTCAATCACCTAGGAGACTTACTGTGCCCAGTATGCCTTCAGGCTCCTACTTAAAATACTAATTTCTTCCCAAGCTGGTCGTTGTCCTCTACTTTTTCACTCAATAATACGTCCCAATTCGGCGTCATTCTCTTGGTCTTTTTGTATTCTTTCAGATTGCCAAGTATCATCGGTTACCGTCATTCTATGGATGACACTTATTTTCTCTTCCATCTTGGATCAATGATTGCAGTTTACCGGACAAGGTTTCCTTGACAGAGCGTCTGCATTTCGATGTCTAGTTCCTACACGATGTTCTATATCAAAGTCGTATTCCTGCAGCCGCTCTATCCACCTTGCAATTTGCTCTTCAGGATTTCGAAACTGCAGTAACCATTTTAGTGCATCATGGTCTGTTCTCAACAGGAATTTACGGCCGTATAAGTACTTATAAAAGTTTTTCTTAATTTTCTTTGGGAATAAAACCACTCATAGTTTTTAAAATCTACTTTATTTACGTTTCGATCCATGACCTGGGATCGTTGACAACGATCCTAGGTCATGGATCGAAACGTAAATAAAGTAGATTTTAAAACTATGAGTGGTTTTATTCCAAAAAAATTAAGAAGAATGCTAAACAAACCACAACAAACATACAGGGAGTATTTACTTATAAAAGTGTTCTACAGATTTGACGACGGCCAACAGCTCCCTTCTTGTCACACACAGTTCCTTTCTGGCAGCTGAAAGACCTTGCTGAAATACCCAATAACTTTTTCGTGTCCGTCCTGCACTTGAGAAGGAACGCTTTCTATAGCTGTGTTACTGGTATCAGTATCCAACACAAATTTCCCCTCCATCCGCGGATAACACAAAATTGGTGCTGTAACTAGTAGCCGTTTCAGTTTTTCAAATGCACTGTAGCAGTCGTCATTCCAATCATATTCTTGTCCATTTTCGGTTAATTTCGTTAACGGTTTGGCAATGTTCGCAAACCCAAGTATAATACGTCGGTAATATGTGCACAATCTTAGAAAACTGCATAGTTGGTGTATATCTGCTGGTGTAGACCACTCTTGTACCGTTTTTATCTTGTCAGGGTCAGCTTTTATTCCGATCTCCGAAGCGACATGTCCTAGGTATTTCACGTCTTTTCCAAATAGGTGACATTTCTTGGGGCTCAATGAAAGGTTTGCTCCGCGTAATCTTTGGAATATCTCCTCTAGGTTCTTAAGATGTTCTTCAAAAGACCGGCCTAACACTATCACGTCGTCTAGGTACACCAGACATGTTTTCCAGGACAGTCTACGCAATATCGACTCCATCAAACGTTCAAAAGTAGCAAGGGCATTACATAATCTAAATGGCATGACCTTGAACTGCCATAATCCAGTTCCAATTGTAAATGCAGTTTTTTCTTTATCGTTTGGCTCCAAGCCTACCTGCCAGTATCCGCTTTTCACGTCCAAGGTCGAAAAGTATTTAAATCCGGATAGAGTATCTAAGGTGTCATCAATTCTGGGCAAAGGATAGCTGTCTTTCTTTGTCACATTGTTAATCCGCCGGTAGTCTGCACAAAACCTTGTCGGCCTGTCCTTTCTCTTGACAAGCACTACCGGGGATGCCCAAGGACTATTCGAGGGTTTAATCACTCCCTGTTCTTCCATATCGGTGATAATTTGCTCGGCTTACTTACGTTTTGCCAGAGAAAGCCGTCTGGGATGCTGTCTTATCGGTTGCGCATCTCTAGTATTTATCTTGTGTTGCACAACATTCGCCCTTTCTTTCTCACTATCATTCAGTGCAAACACACATCGATACCGTCCGACCAGTTCTCTTATCTAACTCAATTGGTCGCCGTTTAATCCTTGATGCGAAGGTACCAACATATCCAGCAATTTCTGTGAGCAACCGTTGGCTGGTTTAAATTTTGTGTCGTCCACACGACGTTTAACATGGCATACTGAAATGCAACTTCCCACAATCATGTCTTCCTTCAGGGTCACCGTATGCGGATTAATGTTTAGCACCCTTACTGGTATCATATCTCGAAACTTTACCAACTTTCTTCCAATCAGTAATTCCTCCTGACTCATTCCTGATTCCGTTGCTTCTATCATGCATATTTGTCCTTCCCGGAGCGTACCATCCGGATGTCCCATTACTATCATTTCCGCCTTCTCGGGTATTTTCATATCACAAATCATTCGAAGTTGCATCGTCTGGTTACTCATCTCTTGAAATGGAATCTCATCATCATCTATCCGAAGCACATTTTCTTTCATGTTTACATGAAACCCATATTCTCTCATGAGATCCTTTCCCAAGATCACTTCTTCTGTAATTCCAGCTACCAACACCCGATGATTAATTAGTTTATCTCCAATTCCCAACGTTACGGCAGTCTCTCCGCGAGTAGAAATTTTCTCACCACTGGCTGTTCGAAGACATACCGATACAGGTAGCACTTTCCCACGACCAACCAAATCTGATCTACCATTAATTTTACCATCGATATAAATGCTGTCCAGACTCCCCATCGACGATGCAAAACGGATGATAATCTCCGGGTCACAACGTTGTGCTGTCGACGTTCGCCCCCTTACGTCGACTTGCTCAAGTTTAACCGGTTGTTTCTTTGGTTGAGTACAGCTTCTTTGTATATGACCAACTTCACCGCGGCTACAGCATCGTAGACGCCATCTTCGCGGTCGTTGTCTTTCAAGCTTTTCCACACGGTTGATTATTTCTTTTATGCTGTTCTGCGATTGGCCAGGTTCTTCTAAGGCAGACCAAACTTTGTGACTCATCCTGCGTGACGGCTGCTTAACTGCTTCAAATTCAAGCGCGTGAGCCAGTGCGTCATCTAACATTTTTGGCGGTGCTTATCTTAGCGCTTGCTGTATTTCGCTGTCTTTAATGCCATCCACAAATGTTTGAACAGCCAGGAAACTACTTTCTAGTTGCCGCTTGAAGCGAGCGGACGTGTTTTTGCCGAGCTCCCGCTTCAGCAATAACAGTAAGTTTTTATCTAGGGCTTATATTATTTATTGTTGTATTATTTTATTTGAAACTTTGCTTTTTATTGTGTTTTATTTTTATAATTGTGTGCCATCAAATTTTAAATACAGGGCAGTAAAATAAAATTTTAAAACAGAATTTAAACTAAATAAAAACTAAATAAATCGCGTTTTCTTTGTAATTTAAACCAAATCTGCGTTTTTAAATAAACTAACCAAATTTCGGGTTAATAAAACAAAAATCTACTAAACTAATATTCAAAAATAATTTCGAAATAACTTAAAAAGGCATTTTTAATAATAAATTTAAAATAAAAACCGCGTAAATCGAGTAAAAAACCGGGTAAAACAACCAAAAAGTCTAAGCCTTTTTAAATCAAATAAATAACTCAAAAGCTGTAAATTTTAAAACAATTTTAATATAAATTTTCCGTAATTTAAGCAGACGCGTACTTATAAGTTCCTTTAAAATCGATTTTGGTGTAATTAAGCGGTGTAACAGTTACAGTTACCAAGTGATTAAGTGAAAGGTCATTTCCGGTGACCACATTCCGATTGCGCTCGACCTTATTTGTTAATTACACATTTAAAAATAAAGTGTTGTTATTTATAAATTAGATATTTTAATATTTTGAAGTAATTAGTTTATTTAAATTTGATTTGGCGGTTTAAAAGAAATTTAAAATAAATAATTAGTGTTCTTTATGGTATATTTGAATTGAGATATTTTTATTGCGTTAGGGAATTTAAATTGATTCTAGTTGTTATTTTCACGCTTGGTGCTTGTTGTATTTTTGTTAAAATTTGATATTTAGTTGGGCAGTTCGAAGTTTAAATAAATACAAGGTTGCGTACGGTTCACTTTTAAACAAAATATTTTTTATTGGACCAACGTTTTGCGCTCTTCTAGCGTCGTAACGGTCAAGTCGTGTTTAAGCTGTGTTTTAGGTGTCATTCTTTGTCGTTAGTTTTGTCAGCATGGTGGTCCACCGCGACGAGAAACCGTTGCCCAGGAAGAAGAGGGGAGATTGGTCGGAGTCTGATAGGTCAGTGGATGAGGGCGCTGTTGGGGGGAAACAGCTGAAGGTAGTCCTAAGGGACGTTATGTTAGGGATTCAGGAGGAGGTAAAAGAGCCTGTGTCTACGGCGGTCGTGTCGGGGGAGTCGAGATCTCCCGTGGTGGTTGCGGCGCCAGAATTGCCTTCTACTTCGAGAGCCCAGCGCACGATGTCGACTAGCAGCAACGTTAGCGTTGATGCTAGCGACCTCGATAAACTGGAGCTCTTGAAGTTCAGGGTGAGGAAGGCGCACGCTGCTGTCTATGGGAGGGTGCCGACGACCTCCGCCACTATCGTCGTCGAGGACAGGAAGATGGTTCGGCACGCCGTGGATGATATCCGCGACGTTACGAACCAACTTATAGGTATGGTTAGGGCGCTTCGTCTTTGCTTAGATAGTCCTGGGAGAGCTGGTGTTGTCGGAGGAAATCCAACGGTGGTTGCTTCTGTTTCAGGGCAGCAGTGTTCCCGGGGCCAGGAAGTGCCGATGCCGCGGAAGGTGTCGTATGCTGCAGCTGCTGCAGGTACAACGCCTACCTTTGCAGTTAGGGTCGACGCCAGGCCAAGGGAGAAAGCGGACGTCATGTCGACCCTAAAGAAAAAGGTCGATACCGCTCGTGATGGGTTTGTCGTAGTCGGAGTTCGTAGGACTCGCAGGGGCGGTGTAGTAGTTGAGTGTGCAGGAAGAGAAGATGCGAAGAAATTGCAGTCGAAGGTCGGCGGTCACTGCAAAGAGCTCGTGGCAATGACCATCGAGAAGAAGCGCCCACGGGTCGTTCTTCCGGGGGTTGAAGCGGGAATGAAAGCAGAAGAACTAGTGCGGTTGATCGCGAGCCAGAATCCCCGCTTCGGCGATTTGAAGATCGAAGACCACCTGAGGGAGAAATTTAGGTTTGGCGAAAAGGGCCCTAGGGATCCCTTCGTCAACGTAGTCTTCGAAGTGACCCCCACACTTCGGAGACGCATATTAGCTGACGCTATAAACCTCAGGTGGCGAAGAGTCTGGGCCCGGGACCACTTCTCGATGACCCAGTGCTACAGGTGCTACGAGTACGGCCATAGATCGATGGAGTGCAGGGAGAAGGTACAGTGGTGCGGTAACTGTGCCGAAGTCGGACACGAGTTTAAGAATTGCCGGAGGGCAGTCCCCTGCTGTGTGGTTTACGCTAGGGCAAACGACAGAACTGGCGGTGGCGCGAAGGTCGATACGCGCCACGACGCCAAGTCGAGTAGATGCCCCACGATGCTGTGATTGAAGAACGCAATCACACGCAACATCGATTATGGACCGTGAAGAAATAGAAAGATTTAAAAGAAGCAAGAAGATTAAATTCGCGCAATTAAATCTTGGGAAAGGAAAAGGGGCTACAAATAACTTCGTAAAGTTATTCAGCGAAAATAATATCGACATCGGGCTTATACAGGAACCGCACCTGTGTAGCCACAAAATAACAGGTTTTGGGAAGGGGGTTACCGTTTTAAACGCAAACAGCGAACGACCGCGTAGCGGGATAATAATAAATAACGAGACGTGCGCCGGAATAATCCTAAACAATCTGTCGAATGAGTTCATAACCACCGCAGAAATAAAAACGGGATTGCATACGTTTTACGTGATAAGCACTTACCTTCCGCCGATCGACTCCCGGCGGGAGAATCCTCAAACAGAGGATTTAATAAATCAAATTGAAGGAATTCTTCGTAAAATCGGTAGAAATAGAAATTTAATTATCGCGGGAGACTTTAATGTTAAGTCGCCATTATGGGGCAGCCCTATCGAAGACGATAGAAGCTCGCAGGTTGCTGATCTTTTTACGGGATGGGACCTTAGTGTGATAAACACTAATGATTCACCTACGTTTGAGACGCATAGAGGCAGCAGTTTTATAGATGTTACTGCAGTCTCGCACGAAATGTTAGAAACGATTTGTGATTGGAAACTAAGGTCGGACGAGGAAACGCTCTCTGACCATAAATTAATAACATGGGACGTTGAGACCAAAACAAGCGCAAACGAGCAGCTAACTATATTTCCGCGGTTCTGTAATAAAAAAGCAAATTGGGAGCGGTTTAAAGAAAAATTTGGCGAAAGTATCCCTGCGCTCGAAAATGAGTTATTTAACTGCCGAGAGGCAGACGAAGTAGAAACACTCGCGAAAAAATTGAACGACGCGGTGGTAGACGCGTCGTCGTATTCCATGCCGCAAAAGAAAACATTTAAAGACAGCGTACCATGGTGGACCCGGGAACTAACCACCAAGCGGGCAGAAACGCGTAACCTAAGGCGCCGCTATCAACGCGCCTCGGGAGAAATAAGAGAACAACGGAGAATAGAATATAATCAAAGTTACCGCGAATATAAAATATTAATAGAAGAGACGCGAACGAATAAATTTAAAGAATTCTGCACACAAAACTCACAGAAAAAACCCTGGGGAACCGCATACCGCGTAATTAGAGGAAAACAACAAAAAATCGCGCTCAGTAACATAAAGAAAACAAATGGCGAATACACGGAAGGTTTTAAAACCACAGCGGAATATTTACTAGAGAAATTTTTCCCATCGGATAATCCCGAGGGGGATGAAGGGTCGCACGATTTAGTACGTCGGGAAGCTGAAGAGGCGCAAGGAACAGGTGCCTGTAAGGCAATCCTAGTTCACGAGGTCGTCAGGGCTCTTAGGAGGATGAACCCTAAGAAGGCACCGGGGCATGATGGAATCACCTCAGACGCAGCTCTGCAGGCGTGCCATTTAGCCCCGTGTATCTTTGTTGGGTTGTTTAATCTTTGTTTAGAAAGAGCCTATAGGAAGTCGGAAAAGTGGTTAACCAGAAAGCGTTCTGGACAGCCTTAAAAGAATTCGCGGGAAGGGCCGCGAGATTAGACAATGATAACCGCGTGTAAAATTCGGTGGGGTTGGTGGGAGGATTGGAAAATTTTAGATTGACTTGGCGTGAGTAAGGATACGAGCATAGGGATAACCAAAACCTGATATTAAAAAAAAAAAAAAAAAATAATAATAATAAAATAACATGATAATTATACCCAAATGTCCAATATGCACAAGAAACCCCCACACCATTAATACAATCACTGCCTATCTTCATAATTATGTGCGGAAAATCGGGAAATCGGGAATAAATAATAACAAATAAACAATAACAAATAAATCATAAACCCTCATTAAATTAAAACAATAAAATAAACAAAGATAATAAAATAGAGTGAAACCGCACATCCCCCCAGGACTTGAAAGTGAAGTGATAGTGATAGTGATTGTGATCCCCCCCAAGAACATTTAGTGCATACCCTACAGGACTTTAGCAGTGCACCCCATCTTACCCTTAGAAGTAAGTTACAGTTAGATGTAAGCAGACGACCAGATCTTCGGATGCTGGAGAATTTTATCATGGAGGTAAGACTTAAATTGTGGCGGCTGTACTCGCACAAGCTTTGATTTACATTAATTAGTAGTTTTTGAAATAATTTAACAAGCACGTTTTGTGTGTAATGGCGCTAGCCGACATAATGCTTGTGCGAGTGCACCTGATAAATAGGGTGATGCTTTTGCTATTTTGTGGACTGTTATATGCTTAACGCTTATTAGACATTTATTTATATATTTATATAATTATATTTATATATATTTTATATTTACACTTTATATTTATTAGCATGCATTGTAGCATTTTGTGGCATATTTATTTTGTTTGACGTTCTGTCGCCATATTGGTTGCAGTATATATTTGGGAAGGAAGAGTAGAATAGTGAAGATTGTAATCATAATATAAATCAGTTAGGGATAGGGAAAGCTAGGGTTGGATTTAAATTAGTTAGCTAGATTTGGATAGTTTTAAGACGACCCTTCAGGTCGCACTGGTAAGCAGAGCCGGCGTCTGCTATACGGTATTACGGATCCCTCCCTCTCTTATTTTTGCTTGTGTCTTGTTGATCGGGTACACTCCAAGGTCAGCGCTTGGGATACCATTATTTACAACCCTGTTTTTAGTTTTTGTTTCAGTTGGTCAGATTTTTATGTTTGTTAGATTGTTAAAGCTTGTTAAGTTTGTTAGATTTTTAGGTTTGTTAGGTTTTTATTTAGTTTTTTATTTAGGGTGGATTAACTATGAAGTCAGAATTAATTAGAAGCACGATTATTTTCGCGTTTAAACCCAATGTAGTACTTCCGGGTGGAGCATTGGGGACGTGGCCGCAAGTATAGCGGCCCTAATTCAAATTATAATGTACGAGGAAACTATCTGGTATCGTTGGATATGCCAATCTAACTAGTCTGGCAATGTCAGCTTCAAATTCTTGCAGGCTTTCATTTGTCTTTTCCGAGCGGTGCTTAACTTGTGCATGGTAAACCTGCTGAAGATGAGCGTCTCCATATCTCATCTCAAGCTTCGATGTTAAAAGGCCGTAATCATTCTGTTGGTGATCGGGAATCGTTTGCAAGATGTTAAGAGCTTCCTACCATAAAGCCACTATTAGTGAGATAGCCTTCTCTTTGTCGCACCAACCGTTGGCTATTGCAACAGCTTCAAATTGTTTCAAATATGTGGGCCAAGGTGTTTTACTATCGAATGTGTATGGTTTCACTTTAAATTTTGACGGTATTGAATCGCTTCCTTTCATGCTTCTAATTTCTGGGATGTTCTGATTTACCACTTCGTTTACTAATTCAAGTGGCCGCGTTGTTAGTAAAATCACCTGTTCTTGTAGCCTCATCACATCTTCTTCCATTTTTACTGTCCAACTTTTGCTCAACTGTATTTACTTGTTCAGTGAAATCTTCTTTCAATGCAATGGAACTTTCCATTAATCTTTGTTTTAACGTGGCTGTACTTCCATTCAACTTTTCTTTCATTTTGGCAGCATTTTCCCTTAACCTTTCCATTTTCTCAGCATTTTCACTAAACTTTTCTTCCATTTTCTTAGCATTTCGCTTAACCTTTCGGTAAGGTTTGATTCCAGTTTAACTGACCTCACGACGTTTTCACTTAGTGTCACTTCCAGTTTAGTCCACTTCTGCTTCATTTTCTCAGTATTTTCACTAAACCTTTCTTCCATACTGGTTTTAAAATCCTTAAGGAAATTCATTAAAGTTTCTGCGTCCATTTTACTTTGACTTCTTGTAACTGACATATACAAACTACTTAAATGTCTTTAGACTTGTGTTTTAAATTAATCACTATATACCCCCACACTGGCTGACGCCAGTGTAGCGGGCTACTACTACCGCGTTTCACTAATTTAAAACAAGTTATAACAAACGTCTTTATTACTCACTGTTCACAAGTCTAATTAACAGTATATGCCTTATTTATAGATGTTTTCAGTTCAATTAACAATGAAACACTATCACACTAATGAATTTACAAGCACTAATATCTTCTTAAACTAAATTCTTAACCATAGGTCTATTAACAACACTAACACTACTATTTATTTATTACACTTTTGTCTATTTATGTATTCTACAAGTTGCATGTACATTAGACACGTAACACAACATTTATGTATACTCTTGGACTTCCAAAAGCTCAACTATTTCACTTTACACGATATAATTTAAATTCGATATTCTGATATAGACTAATTCTGTACTACCCCAGTAGCTTGACGCGACGCTTTCAGCGTCGTTAAAAATGCCTTACAACTCTAGAGAGTTTTTTTGGCTTGAAGATGATAACTGATATTCTGGTGTTGTTTCTTAATAGATCTTCTTTATATACATATATATATATATATATTTATATATATATATATATATATATATATATATATATATGTGTGTGTGTGTGTGTGTGTGTGTTGTTATTATTATTATTATTATTATTATTTTATTTAAAACAGTTTTGTTATATACATCTCAGCATTTTTTAAAAATACATCATTGGCTTACAATGTACACTATGAACTATGATGTTTGTGTTACTGACAGCATACTTGTCAATATAAAATGAACTGGTGTTATTTATCCATCAGTTCAGTAATTAACTTATTGAATACATAAAAAACGTTTTACATACTTGAAACAAAAAGAAATTCTGTAACTAGACATTAAGGATGTCATTAAAAATAAGAGTTTTTGTATCTGTCTTACACAATGCGTTTTCAATACACCATTTTTTCTCAAATTCTTCTATTGTATCTTTACCTAGGGCCCACGAGAAATGGTGGAAAATTAGTTGCTTCAGTTTTCGAGTAAATGTTTCCTTACATGTTTGTATTAAGTTTCCATATCTCATTAAAGCTGTTGCTGATTTGTAAATTGACCATTTTGCTAAGTTTATTAGTAGGTTTGCTAAATTACTCGTGTCAGTTTTTCCGGGATATCCAGTGTATATGTACTTGAGTAAAAAGCTTTTAGTAATATTAATACATATGACCATAATGGTTGCGCTTCTGGACACTCAATGATGATATGCCAAGATGTGCCAATAACGTTTGCACAAAAGGGGCAGTTGTTGGAGTCTCTAAAACCTGCATGCATCAGAAAAACCGAGTCAGCTAGACAATTTTTTGCTAACCTCCAGGCGATCTCTGAAATATAACCAGGTGTTAGGTTGTTGAAGTATGTACACCATAGAACTTTTTCTGTCATCCAATGGTTGTCAAGTATTTGTTACGTGCCAATGGTCACTTAAACATTGTTAGTAGTTTAGTTTTAATACACGGAAGTTTCGCGGCATATTTTGAAATACGCGGTGCGCGGGAATTTTAAATGGACTAGGCGGTACTTCCGTACGTCAGAGTAGTGCATTTGCGCAGTGTGCTTGTCCCTAGAGGGTTGGATGAATACTAGCAAAGGGGTGGGAGAGTTTTCCGGTTCTCTCGCGAGAACGTGGCTTTTTACCGGGTATCGTCGAGTTAAGTGCTCGTTTTTGTCTCTGGTAACGTATCGTTAGGGTTACCTATGTAGTTCCCTGTCTAATTATCTTTTGTTTGTCTACCTCATACCTTTTCCTGTCCAATCCCTACATAGGTAAGACATCTGCCGCCACCTAGGCATACCGATCTTCACGTCTGTGGATGAAGGCCTCATGTGTACCTTAGCTGGCCGGAGCTAATCCGTACGCATTTGAGAGCGTCGACGTGTCATCTCTAATTCTTCCGGGAGGAGCCCCGACTGGACTTGGCTAGAGGCCTACCCGAGCGCAACTTCGGGCGAAGGCAGGATTTCTGATGTAAGTAATCCTTTACTTAATTTGTGTGCTTTATTCTTTGTGTTTGAATTATGGAAATTTTCGTAGGATTACGCAATATCTGGCACGTCATTAGTAGTTGACCGCGCCCAAATCTGTATAAGAATTAGCGCTGCCAACTGCTGATAGTGTCTATTAAACCTCGCTTCCGGGGTTGCATTTATAGAACTTTTTTATATGTAACCACGGCGCGAATGTAAGATATTTGCGTTGGTTTGGTCGAAAAACTCCTTGAAGTAAGGATTTCTTGAAGCTTTTTTCGTGTACTTTTATTTACTTTGATACAATTGCCCTTCATTTCAAATGTTATTATTTTTTTAGATGTATCATTACCAAGCTGCTCAGCATTCTTATGTTGCGAACGAAAAAAAGCCCTTATTCGTTTGTAATGTATCAAAAGCTCTTGCTGTTTAATGTGCGACAGTTTCCGCAAAAGATATCGAACTTGATCTTCTGTAGCCCAAACATTATGATGTGTTAAGTCTCGGATTGTATTAATATTTGTTTGTACCCATAGCTCGTTAAAAAGCGGTGGAATACAGCTTTTAATTAAAGTACTGCCTGTTGTTGGTACATCCATTATGTCTTGAAAGTTTCGCGGAAAATCGGCGATTCCATAGCTCAAAGATTGCATTGCATTTATTAAAGAAATAATGAATGGAGGTGTGTTTGCCTCGATTAAGTTTGAGTCTGACACAAATAAACACTGCCAGAAAACCTTCAATTTGTTGGAGTGTCTTATTAGATTTTCCAGCATCGTTTTCCAATGTTGCCTTTCTTGCGTATCTAATAATCTGTTTGCTGTATAGATTCTAATGGTTTTTACTTTTGATGGTAAATGTACTATTCCCAAACCACCTCGACTTAATAATAAATATAAGTGCTTTTGGGAGGTCCAATGTTTTCCTTTCCAAACAAAATTGACTAATTTTCGCTGCAGCACATTCAGATGGTGTTCAGAGTGGCAAAATTTGTAAAAAATACCATAGTTTTGGAGCTACAAACTGATTAATTATTATTTTTTTCCCTTTAAGTGAAGCCGATGGACATCTTTGAGACCATTTTAGCAATGATTCATCAATCTTTTCTACTAATTTTTCATAGGTGTTGTTTATATCTTCTTCTATGTTATTGGACAGCTTAATTCCGAGTACGGTTATACCTGACGGTTCCCATAAAAACTTTAATGGTTTATCATTTCTTTCTTTCCAACTACCACACCAGAATCCTTTTGACTTTTCGGTATTAAGCTGAGATCCAGATTCTTTAGCATAACTGGTGTATATTTTCTTTAAAACCTGAAAATCGTTGTTGGTAGAAGTGAAGATGGAAATGTCATCTGCATATGCACTAACAGTTAATCTTGTTATGGGGTCCGATGGAAGAGGATAGCCATAAAGTAAGCGTCAACCTGTTACCAAGAATGGTTCAATCATTAATGAATACAAAGGCCCAGAGAGGGGACAGCCTTGTCTAATTCCCCTTGAAAAATTAATTTTTCTTGTTAGTAAAGAACCAATTCTAAAAAAACTTTCTGCATTTGAGTACAATAATTTCACTGAGTTGATGAACGTGTCTCCAAAATTCATGAGCTTCAAAAGGTGGAACATATAATTATGGTTAATTTTGTCGAAAGCTAATTTTTGGTCTAAATTTAGAATTGCAAGTGGTCTGTTTTCACGATTAGCATTACAAATTACATCTCGGTGTAAATGTAAGCTGTCGAAGATTGTTCGGTTTGGTATCGAGTAGCTTTGATCAGGTTCGACTATAGAGGATATTACCGTTGTCAGTCTGGAAGATAGAGCTTTTGCTACTATTTTGTAGTCGGTTGTTAATAGTGAAATTGGTCTCCAATTGTTTATTTTCAAGGAGTCTCCGCGTTTTGGTAGCAAACACCCTACGGCTTTTGAAATTGAATTTGAAATTTTATTTTGAGTCATAGAGCTGCTGAAAACTATGTAAAAGGTTTCTCCTATTGTATTCCAGATATGTTTATAAAATTCTATGGTGAGTCCATCGATTCCTAGGGCTTTATTTTTGTTTAAAGAATTAAGGGCCTTAGTAAATTCATCAAAAGAAATAGGTTTGTTAAGATCGTCCTTGTCCTTTTCCGAGATTTTCTTGCAGTCTTTATATATTTCCGCAGCCTCATCTATAGAAGCGTTATTGTCTATTGCGTATATTTGGGAAAAATGCTTGACAACAATCGAACATAAGTTGGTGGGTTCCGTTACCATGCAGTTGTTTTCATCTAATAATTTTGAAAGCGGTCGAAAGCTTATGGAATTAAATTTATTCATTGTTGGCCGGTCATTATTTATAATTTCCTCATACCGCATTTTTATGAGTTGTTTTTCACTCACGCGGTAATACAGATTTCTAACTTCCCCAATCGTCCTTGAATATGTTTCTAGGTCGACAGCGGTTCGATCATAGTGTGACATTTTCTTAATGGCGGTTTCGAGGCTTTTAAGTTGGAGGAGTTTCTGCTGTCTTTTTTGTCTATTATATAAAACAGTTATTGTCTTTATGTTAGTTTTAAAATTGTCCCACCAGGTGCATAATTCAACGTCATTTGGTTTATGTGTAATTTCATTACTAAAGAAGGTGTGCATTATATCTACGTAATTCTTGTCTTCTAAGAGAAAATTATCAAATTTCCAATAGGGTGCTGATATTTTTTGGCCTGTCTCGTTTTTTAAAGTCACAGTAACTGCCAAATGATCAGAAAACGAACCTTGGACAAATGTTGAAGTAATATTTGGTAGTGATTTTTCTGTGCAATATAGACGGTCCAGTCTTGATGCTGATTGCGGAACGTTTTGAGAAAAGAAGGTGTATCCTCCCTTTAATTTGTTGAATGAACGCCAGCAATCTTGTAAGTTAAACAGGTCTACTACGGATTGGAGCTTATCTACTAATGTTGTACTTCTCTCGGCTGAATTGTAGCGGTCTGTGTTTGGGTCTAGAGTACAATTGAAATCACCTCAATTATGGTTTTTGAAATTTGGGTATATATTTCCTAAGATTACTTTTAGAGAGACCAGCACCTCTAGAGCTATGTGGGTATCATGTGGTAAATATATGTTTAAAATTTGAAACTTTTGTTTGTTTATCTCTAAAACCACTTTCTGCAGGTACGAGCTGTACACTATTTCGTGGGAAATTAGTTTTATAGATGCCGTGTTTTTCACACATATTAAGGTCCCTGAATAGTTGGATATTGCAGGGTTCAAAAGGATTATATAGTTTTTGCATTGAGAAAAACTGGGTATTTCTGTAATATTGGCCTCTTGCAACAGAAATACATCAGGATTGCTGTTTGCAAGAAAAGTTTCCATTTGAATCCATTTAAAATCGCCTTTAACGCTTTTTGCGTTTAGTGTTGTAATTTTGATTAAATTTTGACGTTGCATTTTTATTTTATTCGAAAGAAGTTTTTGTTGTGTGTGCTCAGTAGATGTTTAGAAGTCTTGATCGCTTTCTGTACTGCATTCAGACAAACGCATGGATACTGAGCTAGATGATGATCTCAATGATTCTGGTGGGGGTTGGGGTAAAGCTTCAACTTCAGTAGCAGTTTTAGTTAAGTTTAGTCGTTCCTTTAATGCTCGTTGTGGAATTAATGGGGTTACAGATTTTATTAGGGCGATCAAACTTGGCACATCGTTGGTGTACTTTGCAACTATTTTTAGTGGTTCGTCTTTACCTTTTACTTCCCTTAGGAATTGTATTAAATTTATACAATCTAGAATTTGATTTGGGTTTTCTTCCCACAACATTTCTACACCATCGTAGCAGTCTTGCGTTTGGGGGTTTGCTATTTTCCTACGCTTATTATTACTGTTGACTTTTGTAGTGAGCCTAGGTATTTGAAATTCCGCGTACTGGGTAGCTGCAGAAGATTCAGGCGAGTCTTGAATGTTTAAAATATTTTGCTCAGTTTCTAAATTCGTTTGGATATCTGATTCTGCAGTTGACGTATGTACTCGCTTATTTGACATTTGTATTATGTTGGGCCTGTCAGTAATGACATTTAAAGCTTCTTCTATTACGGGACATTTAGATGCAATGTGTCCATACTCCTTACACTTAAAGCAACGTAGTTTTTCGTCGGTTAGAAAAATTCTATATTCCTCATCTTCATAACTAAGCAGCATTGATGATGGTAACGAGGCTGTTTCGTCAATCGCAATAAACACTTGTCGGCGAAAACTACATACATGTTTGTATTCCTCCAGCCCTATGCCAGCACCAATAAAAGAGATAGGTGAAACTATTTTCAAATTTAAAAATGTTAAGGCTTCTTCTATGATATGGTGAGGGATGATTGGAGATACATTTGAAAGTAAGATACGTTTAGCGGGAAGTACTAATTTTCTTGCTGGCACAAAAACGTCTCTAATGTTGATACCTCCTTCTGAATCTACGAACGTGTTAACCATATCTTTATTTCGTAATTAGATGCATATCCTGTTGTTAGACATACGAGAAGCAAATAGGATGTTCTGAGGTTCCACTCTTGAACCTGTAGCAACGACGTAGTCTTTTACTTGAAAACCTTCAATGGCGGGAAATATAATAGCCTGGTCTTTTTTAGGAAACGATGAAGTTTTAACAATATTTGAAAACGTAGCTGTGTTAGTGTTAGTTAACGGTTTAGGATGATGATTTAGGTTGATGGTGTTTGATACTCTTCAGTAGGTGATTCATCCTTGGAGACATTCCTGTGGTCAGAAACATCTCCCTCTTCCTCCGCGGCAAACGCCGCCTTATTTTGCATATTGACTACGGCGCCAATAAACAATTCAACCAAATATCTTACAAACTAAGTAAAAATGCGGCATCTGTCAGCGCTGAATGTCAGCTTGACATATGCAAAATAACACGTAATTATGACAGTTCTTTTTTAGATTAAAAATTTTCAGTTTTTAAAACAATAACTTAAAGTTCAAACACTTACTGTTAAAAAAACTATTCAGCACATAACTATTGTCTTTTTAACACTAAACACTAGGTATTAAAGTACTAAAATCACCACTAAAACTTTAAAACACTGGAGCCAACAATCAAACGCGTGTTATCTACTGTATCACGTGTGTGTGTGTGTGTGTGTGTGTGTGTGTGTGTGTGTGTGTGTGTGTGTGTGTGTGTGTAGGTCTAGATTCCAGAAGACCTGCTCCTGGAATCCTCTTGATTTGGTGCAGTGAGAAGTTTCCTGGATCTTCCCCTTAGTTGTCCTCCAACTACACAGTATTCCGGATCCTGGGTCCACTGGCCTGTGGTTTTCGACCGACAGGATGGCTACTCGCCACATGCCGCTCCATCATCAGGTAGCTCGTCTAAATAGGACTGACGGATGTGCATTCCCAACGACTTCACTTGTGTACCCATTCCTCGGCACCGCGCATAGCTGAAGAACTCCCTCAGGACGTCACTGTTCCGCTGCTCACCTTTGATCGTCCGTAGGCGTTGGTAGAAATACGCCTCGTCGGCGTCTGGGCAACAACTACTCTGTACTTCATTAATTTTGAATATTTCTGTTAACAACTTCTGTAAAAGGATTGTAATCGAACATAAAGTCAAGTATAATTAAAGCATAAACCCTTATTGACGTTTCAACATTTTGTGATGTTTCCAATTCCTTTCTTACATCAACCGTTGCCTCCTTGATGCTTTCAAATTGATGAGGACAGTCGATTACAAAAACGGGTGAATCCTTAAATTTGCTGTAGTCCATTAAACATTTATTAGAGGTCTTGTTTTGATAGTATTTTTCCAACAAAGTTACGTGTGATATGTATGCTGGTAAGTAATCATTCTGCTCAATGTTCAAATTCATACGATTTTTAGGAAACGCCTGATAGTTGTTACGTTTATTTTCGACTATAGATTCAAATACGTTTTTTTTTGTAGTAATTTTGTTTTTCATTCGCCTAGCTTCTGTTTCTATTTAAGACCTCGTCCTGTATTTTTACCTTGTTACAATACTACGCGCAATCCTAACATTTCTTTCAAATCTATTTATTCTAAAACAAAAAGTTATTCGATAAATTAAATAGTCTATACCTTGTTTCTGGTATCCGTTAATTTATTAAACATTCCGATAACGTATAATTGCTTTCTCTTGTGTCACCCATTTAAAGACTTGTCGAAATAATAGATCCTACTAATATTTGATAACGTGTTTTCCAGTTTGTTAATTGCGATTCGATAACGCAAATTCGTGTTATTTCAACCTATTTTGAATTTGATTCTGCAGCTTGTGCGTTGAAATATTTTCTACATTTTTCATCACAGTACTTCACTTGTTCGACAAGTAGAAGGTGTCTTGCGTGTATTGGTGAGTTTTCCCGCGCTTACACATTCTAATCAGACTCTCTTTGTAGCTTTTAGCTGGAGGCCAACTTGGTTCTTTTTTATGTAGGCCCAACGGTTCTTGGCCACAAATCAACTGCCGTTGCTTGTAGATCGTTAGGGTAAATGGATTCCGACGACCGTGGCGATGCGGTGCTGATTTACTCCCGAAGGCGTGCAAGCTAAGTATCCTGACATTTACAGGTATACAAATTGTTTTCTTTCGTGTATATCAAAGGCATATTCCTTAGCAGCGTTTGGTGCAGTTACGTTATAAGAAACGTGACACTATTGAACTATTGTTTGTTGTTGGGAATCGATATTATCGCTCTACACGTGTGATGTACCATTGTTAAAAATGTTGGACAAAAAATTTCCCCACACTTATTCTATTCTACTGATTAGTTTATTTTACAAAAAGTATTAGGTGCAATTTTAAAAACGTTTGAAAAAAGCTCTCACATGTTTATTTTCTACTGATTAGTTTTATTTTATGTAAAATACGAGATGCGCACTTTGTATCTAAAGTACTAAATTGTTCGTATCACATAATTGTTTGCTTTGAAATATTAACGCTTAATATATTCTTTTGCTTGTTTGTACAGAATCCTTTATTTATTTCTAGTTGTTAATAGATAATCGTAGGCGAAGTGCTTTTTTTCTTGTTTTTATGATATGTAGGTAAATTCCCCCACTCTCCACGTTTGGTAGTTAGCCTGGTGTTTACGTTTCTTCCGGCTACGCCTAAGTACGTAGCAGAGTTCAAATACATTTTGACATTGGTTATGTAGGCATTGCTAAAGTTTGTCGCATTTTCTTCTTTCTTGTCATATTTTTCATTTTGCAACGCCAGTAATATCCACCGAGCCTTATCTGTTTCGTTCGATACTTTAATTCTCCACACTTCCGACTTAGATTGCATTTGTGACGGGAGTTTGTGCAGTCCCCATTTTCTGAATGCGGCCATTATAAATGATTGATTTTGCATTTCCGATAACACAGATGCCTCGGCATAATCGCTTAATATTATATGCGGGACTTCCCATGTGATGAGTTGTATGCTAAAGCTCATAGTATTTTCGGTAGACTTGTAGCAGTTTGCATCGTACTTGGATCTGATTAAAATTAGTTCTTGGAGCATGTTCACAATAACCTTCTTGTAATCCTCAAAAAATCCAAAAATGGTTTGTAGCGGTATAGCACAACTAAACCGGCCATCTTTGAATATGATTCCAGATTTCCAGCCAGTGTGTACGCTAGACCTAGTTTCTGATTCTTCTAGTGATACAAGTTCTTTAATGGTTCGAGTAATCCCCGTGTACATGGGCACGGGTTAAGTATGGGCAGGGGTGCGCATGCTCAGGGTTGCGCATGGGCAGGGGTGTGCCTGTGCAATTACCGGGATGCGTCAAGAACTGCGTTGGGTCACAAAAATCTTATTAATATTAAAACAACATAGATTGTATACAATTTTATTAGAAGCAATGCAAATACGTAATATATATTATAGATTATTTAATTGTGAATAAATGTATTAACAATTTCCGTAAACGGATTTAAGCATAAACCTTTATCGACGGTTTAAAATTTTTTGATAGAAATGATGTTTTACAGAATCTCGCACATAATATAATTAAAGGCAACTACAGTAATAGTGTTATTGGAGCCATGTTATACGAATTTATAAGAACCTATCGAAGATTATTTGAAAACAGTGTTTGTAGACAAGTTGAGTATATGGAAGAGTACAACAGGTTTCCATTCCAAACATTTACGACCAATGCTTAAATTTCAAACTATAGATTTTAGAGAAATTTGTGTCACTATAATCCTGCATACTACCATTTATTCTCTTATACCTTTGTAAATTGTTCTACTTCAACTGCAGATATTAATAGCTGAAAATCTAATTGTTATAGTTTTAAATAAAACAATTCTGATTAATAATTTTGTAAAACATTTATAGCACCCTTTTAATAAAGACTTAATAAGGACTTAGATACTTATTTCAGTTATAATATAATATAATAATATCTTTATTATTTATAAGCAAATCTCGATACATATGAGAAAAGAAAAGATACTCCTAGAGAGGTTTAAGCTATAAAGCCCACTCTTACACCTAACTAGGACATATCTTGTACAATAAAATATTTATTTAGTACAAACAATAACTATATACACTTACATACGCCACCACACTTGCATGCACATTTTTACACAAACATCCACACCCCCCCCCCCACACACGTACAAAAACACATCACGCACGCTGGGCCCACAATTCCCCCATTCCATATTAAGAAGTTTAGTTGCAGGATAGTAGATATTCCTGATATGCTTTTCTAAATTTAAGTAATGTTGTGCAATTTCTTATATTTATGGGTATACAGTTCCAGAGAGACGACCCGGATACCAAGAACGATGAATGATACATTTCAGTACGGTGCATTGGTATTAGCAGTCGTTTCTCATCTCGTGTGTTATGGTGTCCTGTGGAAACGTAAGAGAAATTTGAGGTTAAGTACGAAGGTCCAAGTCCATGTAGGAGTTTATAGAGCATTATTGCCTGATGTAACTGTCGCTGTTTCACTAATTTTAACCAAGAGAGCTTATTGAAATATGGTGTAACATGCTGACGACGTTTGATGTCAAAAACAAACCGAATGCAACTGTTGTGAACTCGCTGTAAACGATTACTGTTGTCCATAGACAAATGATGATATAAAACATCTCCATAGTCAAAAATCGGTTGAATAAGCGACCTAATAAGTTGTATTCTTAAACGAACTGGTAAAAATCGTTTTACCCTCTTAAGACTATGTAACGAAGCATACACCTTTTTACATATATACATTGTATGGGCTTTCCATGACAGATTCGAGTTGATCATTATACCAAGATTCTTTACTGTGGTAGACAGTGGAATTGCTAAGCCATTTAAATATAAGGGTGGAAGAGTTAAAATATCGATTTTACTCAACAATTTAGATGACCCGATTAAGATTGCTTGGCATTTTAAGGATTTATAGTTAGTTGGTTGTCCAGTCCCCACGAATTTATACTAGCAAGATCAGTGTTAAGATTATTAATACTACGGTAAATATCGTTGGGATGAAAATGTGAATATACCTGTATATCATCTGCGTAACAGTGATATTTACTGAAATTCAAGACTCTAGAAACATCCTGTATATACAAGGAAAAGAGAATAGGCCAAGCACACTTCCTGTGGTACTCCAGCTTCCAAATTCAGCCAATCTGACAAGTTAGCCCCATCCTCCGTAATGACACGCTGTCGACGACCGCTCAAGTACGACTCAAACCATTGCAAAGCATCATCTGAGAAATTATTGAGCATCTTTAACTTGGCAAGTAAAATTTTGAAGTTCACACTGTTGAAAGCTGAACTGAAATCAAGTAATAGTATAATAGTTAGCTGTTTGCAGTCCATGGCTTCCTTCGCATCATCGATTATGCGGATTAAGGCCGAAGTTGTGGAGTGGTGCTTACGAAAACCGGATTGAAATTGGTCAAATAGCTGATTTGAATTTAGAAAATTTGATAATTGATCAAAAGCAATATATTCAATAGATTTAGAAAGGGCAGGAAGAATACTAATTGGGCGGTAGTCAGATGGTGATAAAGGGATGACTTTTAGGAAGTGGATGAATAAGCGCCTGTTTCCAATGATGAGGAAAGTATTTGTACTAAATGAATGGTTAATGATAGAGACAAGAGACTGTAGAGCATGAGGAAGCACCAATGAAAGCATTGCCTTGGATATTTGGTCAGCGCCTATTGTACTTGATTTAATGCGCTGAATTGATTTGTACACGATGTCATTTGTAACTTGATGAAAAGCAAACTTAGGGCACATTGAGTATTTAAGGAGGATAAACTTATAATAAAGTTATCCATGCGCTCTTGATCAGTGATCTTTTTAGAATTAAAATGGTCATTTAGAGAATTAAGGCATAAATTGTGTGGAATACGAACAGGCGTTTTCCCAACCCCTAGTGACTTCAGCTCTTTCCAAGTTTTAGCGGAATTTAAATTCGTGGATAGCGAATAATAGTAGCGTAGCTTGGAGTTTCTAATTAGCTGCTTGGTTTTATTTCGCAGGTACTTGAAGTAGTTATAATTTTCAACTGTAGGAACACGTTTAAACCTAAATGCCGCAGCATTTCTAATTCGCCGCATTTCATTGATTTGATCATTTAGCCAGGGAGCCTTCGGTTTTGTGATTCGAATAGTTTTATACGGAGCATGAAAATCAAAGAGATGTGTAACAAAAGATTAAATTTATGGAGTTTGCAGTTTACGTCATCAGATAAGTCAATATCACTCCAAGAAATTCTGCCAGCGTCACTCACAACTCTGCCAACATCCATATCTTTGAAGTTCCTAAATTTCTTATATTTTGGAATAAGCTGCGGCAGCTTCACTGAAAAAGACGCGTAAATTAGGTCGTGTTTAGAGAGTTCTAAAATAGGAATTTGCCCAAAGTTGATAACTTTATCCCTGTTTAAGGTGATAATATGATCTATAGTGGTGTGCACCTCAGTAGTTGCAGTTATAAGATGATGAGTTGGTTGTAGTGGTAATATGTGTAAATTGCAGATATCTGCAATGTTCCTTAGGTAACGAGCATCCGAAGCGTCGCCATTCAAATTTATATTGAAGTCGCCTAACAAGATAATGTCATTATATATAGGTAGAAAGTCACAAAGAATCTCTTCTATGTCAGACAAATAACCAGTATTTGGAGGGCGATACACTGTCATAACGAGCATTTTGCAGTGTTTGAATAAGATGTAGATGTTTAAACAATTAAACTACATAAATGTATACTTTATATTTTATAACATAAACAAGCTAATATGTAAAAAAATGGTTTCTAAATTTACATCGTTCTTATCTTATGATAGTAGTTAACATGGTTCTGGTCGTTTTCGATATACTTGTTTACTATAGACAGAGGTGTAAAATCACAGACTTCGCGCCATTGTCTCTGCAGTTGAACTCATTATCATAACAATAGAAGCATACACACTGATTGTTTGCTTTTAAGAAATGTTGATACCATTCTGATACGAATAGAATTCAACTATTGATGAACATTGGAATATCTAAAGAAAAACTAGCTTTCTATCGGTTTAGCGTTCTCAAAAATACGGTCACTATCATAACCGTATTTCACAAACAGGTGTCGATACAGCTTCCATAGTATATAAATTTTTTTCTTTAATACTTACAATTTAGTATATATCATCTGAATATCCGCCAATAGTTTTATAAACCCCATGTCCTCGATTATTTCCATAAAATCATCCAAATCCTCGGACAATACTGACAGTGGTGTATGGCTTCTTCGTATGACTGACACATAAGACATATTTCTCTTTCTGTCAAAAACCGTTGCCCACATTCAGCTTTTTTACTTGTAGAGCATTGCGAAATCTTCGAATAACCTTTCCAAAGTCTTTATACATATTTGTTTAATCGCTTTTTAAACTGTACAATCGACAGGTAATAACTTCTGTGCGAACGGTTCTTTTATATGAGCTACTCTTATTCCGATATTTACCCGATTGTACTCGAACAGGTAGGGAATGTATCCTCTGAACTAATTTATTACATTCCTTAGGAAAATGCTAAGGACTTTAAAAATAATTATTTTGTTAGAAGTGTAGTACCGTGATAAATGATATTATTTAAGGTTATGTTACTATTTCCGGATCAATTTCCTACACACTTTTTCCCAAACTATGCGTATCAGATTGGGGGTTATACTTGACTCAATAAACCGATTTGTCCATATTTTCGTCTTGATCTCAAGTCAACACTTCTGCAAAATAAAGATGTATAGGATCTTCCAGAATAGGTTGTTTAATTTTCTTTAAAGGTACGTCCGTGTTTTCGACTTTAACCTTTCTACAAGTGGAATTTTTTTGTAATACAGTCATACGCTCGCTCGCCCGCCCACCCGTCCGCCCGGCTGCCCGCCTGCCCGCCCGACCGCTTACCACCAGCCCGCCCGCCCGCCAGCCCGCCCGCCCATCCATCAATCTATCTAGTTAGAACATCAAAACTTGTGATAATTAAAATAACATAGATTGTAAACCTTTGACCATTTATGCCATCTCCAATATTTATATATTCGTCAAAATTCTTCCTATACCGTCCTTTATCATTATCAAAATCTTTGACAATAGTTATAAAATTATGTTCCGAGTCACTTCCATTCCGAACCACTTTAGCCTACCATTTAATTAAATGAATCAGATTAATATAAAATTTTATTTAAAAAACTATAAAAACATTTTAATTAAAGAATCAAATTAATATTAAAATTCAAAAAATATTATTCTTTAAAATACAAACGTTGTGCTTGGCGCAATTCAGAAAATTTTCCGAATGCAATAAACAATTGTTAGATTGACTATCTTTTCGTAACTGCTTCAAATTTGCAATACCAAACTGTTCAAGAATCACAAATTTGTTAGCTGGAGGGTAGCGGGTGATGATGTTTTTCTTTAACAACCTTTTTACATAAACGGTTCCATGTCCCTGAATATCCAAAACATTCATGTTTTCTCTTCGAAAACTGATTTATAAATCACCAAACTTTGAGGTTGGGTTAGGTTAGGTTAGGTTAAAATCTATTACTTAGGTTAGTGTACGCGCCGTTTGGGATCCACCGCTCCCCCCTTCCTTGACGGCCTTTAACGTTAGCGCGTACTCAGTCAGTCCCGAGCAAGCAAGAGTTCCATACAGACCGCGGCATAATAAACTCCTAAATTATTATCATGCTCTCGTCTACTACAATGACTCACACAGGTCAAACTCCACTTCCTTCATTACATATCCGCCTACCCTAGTCTTAGATAACCATCAGTAAGTGAATGTTGTGCTACCAGAAGCCAAGTTTGAAGTAAGTGTATTGAAACGATACTCTCTGTGTTGTCCGTATATGACAAACCTCTCTAACCTCTATTTTACAGTCCATTACAACCCTTCTCAGCTGCCCTCATAAATTCCGTTGGCGGCAACGTACATGTTTGTCCTAATCGTTCCGGATATTAAAATTTTCGAGGTTAAATACGTTGATAATTTATTGCTAGAAAATAAATTCCTTTCAATTATCTCAAAGGCAAACGTGTTGAATTGATAATGCCAATAATTCAAGTTCAACATTCTTGTTATGGCACATGTCATTTGGTTTTATTAAAATTACATACATTAGTGTTGGTTTTAAGCATTTGAATCGGGCTTGTTCATTTATCATTGTTTATGTCTAGATTTAGCTTACTCACGAAAAAGGTGAAGAGGATAGTGCAAGAAAGTAAACTTAAAGATTTGTATCCGGAGCTAACTAGAATCTTAGATTATGTAAAAACAGCTACTGTTGCTCGCTTACCAGCTCTAGAAGCCAAATACGTTCGCATGCAGTCTATGGAGAATAAATTCGATCAACTCTATAACGATATCATACTTTACAATTCGACTGTCGAAGTAAAGGATCAAATAAACGCTAATGTGCCCTAGTAGGTAGTAAGGTCGTTCTGACTTCAAAACTGTGCACGCGTATGTTTTTTAATGTAACATACGCGTGCACCGTTTTAAAGCCAGACCGGGCTTATATTAATTTCAATGGAACATACATATGTGACTTCAGAACGTGTCCACAGGTATGCTACGTTGAAAAAATGTAAGTGCGTGCAGAGAAAATGTGAAGCTGTTTTCAATTCGGTTCTCTAGTGAAAAGTTATAAAGTAGGTCAGATTCATAATATCACATCTAAGTCAATTGTATAAAGAATGCTGTATTTAATTAAAGTGGATTCTGATTTATGTTTTTACTTTTGTATAGAGGCTGCAAATACACATGGGCCGGTTTGACTTTAAAACGTGTCCACACGTATGCTACATTGAAAAAATGTGGATGCATGCAGAAAATTGTGGAACTGTATTGAATCCTAGCGAGAAGTTATAAAGCTATAAAGAAGTTATAAAAGCCGGTTTGAATTCAAAGTGCAACCACATAGGCCGGTTTCAATTAAAAATGTGTTCACTCTTGTGATAGGTTAAAAAGTAAGTTAGCAAAGTACGCAGATGGTGGTAATCTGCTATATAAAGAGATTGCTCCTAATATAAATTTAATTAGTCGAAGTTTACTGCATATTTACATACCTACATATACAAACATGTAGATAATTGATATTCAACGATTTAAATACAAGAAAAACGAGTTTGTGTGCAAAGAAATTGCGATTTTGGTCTTGTTGGAAAATGTTGTTTGGCATCAAATTTTTAAACTGCCAATGCAGTCTAATTGTTTGAGCCAAAATCATATATAACATAACATCTGGTAGACAAGGAATATTCATGGTCTTTCTTGGAAGAAATCTTCAACGGCTGGAATGATGTCATCATGTATAGTGCTTTGTTTGAAACAAATTATCAGAACCAATAAAAAAGTATGTGTGAAAGGTCTAGAAAAGAAGAAATGGATGGAAACCTATCTAATGCAAAACATTGTAACTGATATGCTTACACTAGGTTGTCCTAAGCTATCGGAGTTAAAAATCAACAATCGTTTACTATGTAACATCCATTGTTGTAGACACAACAATAATAATCTGCAATGTGCAAAACAAAATACCTTGTTATTAAAAAAATGGTTTGATAATAATAAAAAACAATAGAAAGATGCGTGTCTGTATTATTTATTTTAATATAATTTTACAATGTTAGCCTTATTAACTATTATTATTATAACAACTTTTAGCAAACATTATTTTAATCGATTTAGCTATTGTGTACGTTAGAGAAGCCTAACCATTTTACAAAGACTTTATTATCACTCTTTCTTAGGACTTTTTCTACCAGGTAAATTCCTGGATATTTAACCTTCTGCAACTCCATTTCAATAAATGCACCTTTGATTTCTTTCTCGTCTTGATCTTCTAATATATATGTTGTCGGATTGGTTACGTTTACCTTTTTAATCTTAAAAACTTCATTTGACCAGTTTGGCGCGTAACCTTTCGTAAATGCTTCCCTGTGTTTACTAATCCTCACACTGTCTTTAATTCAATATTTTGGTATTTTTGTTGCAAGTTTGATGTGAGTAAATGATGATTTAAGAATAGTTTTTGATTTGATTTATCAACTTTTACAGGTTTGACTCCGATAGTACTGTAAACTGTATTGTTGTATTCTTTCACAATATCACTTAAATTTTTTATCCAATTGTAAGAACCGTTCAGGTTAAACAAGCGGCACATTTTTCCCTTTAAAGTTCTAATTACACGTTCCACAACTCATGATTTCTTTGTAGAAAAAACACTATAATGGTTTATGCCATATGTCTGCATTAAGGATTGAAAGTGTTTATTATAATATTCTTTACCAAAATCAGACTACAAATTTCTTGACGGATTTTTAAATTTAATTAAAATTGTTTTCATTGCAGCAGTAACATCAATACCCGTTTTACTTTTAAGTGGAACAGCCCACACGTACTTGGAGAAACAATCAATAACTACTAAAATGTATTTAAATCCTTTGCTTGTTTGCGGATATGGTAGCATTTCAATCAAATCGGTCTGAAGAAGGTCATTAAAACCTTTTACTATCACTTCGCGTTTCTTGAAATTTATTCCTGCTGGTTTATGAACTCCGTTTACTATATCCTCTTGCATTTTTAATTGTGCAACTATTATAATACTTTTTTTTCTAATCAGGATTTATTAAATACAATTAATAAATACTTCTACGTTTGGATGTCGAGGGCTCCACTTACTTTAAAAAAAACTTTTAATATAAAATCAAGAAACACTGTGGTATTGTTTATGCTAGCACCGCTGTCACGAAAGCTGATTATATCCATACGTTTAAGCAAAAATTCTTGTAACTGTGCAATTACATAACCTTTTTTTGTTTATAAGAATTTCAATGTCTTGCGGGTATCCTTTAATATTCTCAATAACTGCTTCCTCATAAGGAAATTCATAATTATGTTTAATGTTGAAAATAAGGAATGTCTTGCAACCGTCCAGGAATGTACTAAAGTAAAACGTTGCTACTACCGTATAATGTAGCAAATATAACTTGTACTCACTCAAGGTTTCAAAAACCTTTGTTTTTTTCATATTCCTGTTCACTTAGATCTATTTCACGGTTATTTAAGTGCCTTCCAAATTTGTCAATTGTCATATCATCTAATCACTTTTGCCTCGCGCAATCCTTCAATGATCGACTTTATTTTGTTGCCGTGACCTGTGTGTCCAGCAGTCTGAGATGAAACTAAAAACCGTAATCTATCAACAAGTTCATTAGGATCATTTCAATAGAAATAATCTGTGGCGTTATTTGATGCTTCCATTGTCATACCGTTTCCAAGACGCTTTCTATAGGGTAATGTTCTAGGTCTACAAGGTGTTTGGGGAAGTATGTTCAATGTAGATATTATATTTTGATATTTATATGAATTATAACCCTGAATTTGTTCTCTTTCAGAATAATATCTTCTATTACCATTTGTTCTTTTCACAATATCAAGGTATGACTTAAGATCTTGCGGTCTGTACCCGACAGGATATTTTTTAAACAGCAGTTCGTATAATCCAGGAGTACCTTAATATTTCAAATCATTTATTAGTACATTTTCATCATCCAACGCGAAATTCGAATTGTCTATCATAAGATCATTTAAATCAGGGTTAAGCCTAACACCGTATTTATAATCAAATTCGTTCTTAACAGCTTTAAACATATTGTAAATATATTCTCGAGATGGCGGATGTAGCTGTTCGAGATAATGTGTCATACCAGGTGAATCGACATAGCTTTGTATATATTCCTGGGCTTCTTGAGCATTTCGATTAACTTCTGTTTCGAATTTATTATCATCATCATCATCATCTTCTTCTATGGTATCATTTATATTCGGTATATGCTGAGCAATAACCGGCAAATCAATATAGTCAACGTTCCTTTCTAGCAATTTAGGTTTAATTTTTTTTACGCTGCTATGAGGCAGTTCTTCTTTAAATTTTTTTTCTTATACCACACTTTCCCCTTCCAGTTTATCAGCAATAGTTTCTAATCGCGATGTTATGGGTAAGATTGATTCCGCTTGGACGACTTCACTATCATTTAACTGGCGTAGTTTGTTTTTTACAATGTTTCTTTTCTTAATTAAAATTCTTTTAAGTTTTATCTCCTCCCTGTTCATTGCGTAAAAAGTTTATTGTAATAAAAAAATTCTTGAATACTAACGATACTTGCGTCTCTCTCAAGATTTAAATATGTATGAAGTGATCAAAGCCTATTCGGTACCTTCCTTGACCTGGATCACTATCCTTGTCTACAACTAAGAGACCGTATTTGTCTTTCCAACAAGCACTACATATTTCACGGAATTTATCATACTTCATGTCAGTATTGAGGCGATCGTCATGTATGTGTTTTAAGTTTAAATCATCTTGTTTAAATAAAACTAAAAGATTAGCATTATCACGTACTAAGTGCTTAGGTATATGAGTATAACTTTGACAAAGGTAAAAACTGTCTACTTGTTTATGGCGCCCCATACTAAAGTATTCCCTAATTATACCTTGTTTATCGAAAGCTACATCATCAAAAACAAATATAGAATTATTTCGAGCATCAGATGGTGATATAATATTATCAGAACTGGAAAATGTATAATATTTAATCTTTTTTATTGGTCGCAGTAGACTTTCAAGGTATTGATTCTTTGGTTGATAAAGTGATTTAGAATAAACATATACATTTTCAAACTTTAAACCATTAGGATGTTCTATCAACCCAATCATAACGTTGGTTTTACCGCGTATTGATGAATCAACAACTAGACATCGAATAGATGAAGGCAGAAGAATGCTATGTTTTTTAGCTAAAGATTGCACGTCAATGTCATCATTGTTTATGGTTAAAGATGTTGATTGTTTCACAACACGCATATTTGCAAGTACTAAATTCGATTGTAAAGAAGTGGAATTATATATAAGAACGGCGAGTATATAAAGAATTATTAATTCACAATAATCTATTTACTGCACAGCTTGAGAGGACAGTTGTCCGCTAATGATTACATATAATAATTCTAAAACTACTGGGAACGGACTGTTAAATATTGTAATTAACAATTTACCATTTGAAGCGCATATTCCGGGTTACAAATTTTGCGGTACGGGTACAAAACTAATCAAACGGTTAGCTCGGGGAGACAAGGGAATAAACAAGTTAGACGATGCTTGTAAGGAGCACAATATTGCATACTCCAAAGAAAAGGATATATCTAAACGCCATCAAGCAGATTCGAAGATAGCTCAGTTAGCTACAGAAATACTAAATTCTGGTGACTCGTTTTTAGGTAAAAAATCGGCAGCATTTGGAGTAGTTACCTCAATGAAAGCTAAAGTATAACTTGGTATGGGTGCCTGCGCATCACTGAGAACAAAAAAAATATCAATGAAATAAGAAAACTGATAAAGAAACGTAAAATAAGAAGTACACTAGGTATTAAAAGTATTATCAAACAAGCACGTACATTCTCTTTATACCACCGCTTGAGATTGGTGTTTATATCGATGTGACAATTTGAAGTAGGAAACGTCTTCAAATCTGTTTCACCAGTTGTAGGCTTAACATAGTTAGCGGTGAATATTACATTAACTTTCAACATTGACTTTTTTAAGCAAGCAACAATCTTGCGTTTAAAACTAGCGAACGCTTTGTCTAAGAACACTAGAGAATCTCTATAACTTAAATTGGTAATAAGTTCCTTAATTATTCGACTTCGAAAAGAGGATTTTACATCATGCCAAACCAAATGCCGCCTATGACTGCTAGAAAGCGTTGCATCAATATCTTTATCTTGGTATTCCAAAGAGCGTTTCAAGTGTTTCAATTGTACAGGCTAACTTTTAAGATGTGCCATATTAGACTCCAATCTACTAGGAATTTCCTGGCGATTGTCTTCGTATACCTTGTTTTTAATTGCAAGTTTTAATAAACTTGTTTGTCTTAATAATGATGATATGTCTGATAATTTCATCAACTGATTTAATTAGATTCATACACTTCACTGTTAACTTTAAAATACCACTACTAACTTTGGCCACCGTTTCAGAATTCATAATGGTTGTTCTTTACAATCACTACACTACTTAATAATTAATATATATATATATATATATATATATATATATATATATATGTAGAGATTTATTGACTATTTATACATAAATATGTTCTGACGTAAGCAAAACAACTGTAAAAGATTTTATTCTTATGCATACAAAATGTTATAATGCAAAATTGCAATAACATTTATTCCTATGCAATCAAAATAATTGCATAGCGAATTGCTTTTGAAGCAGTTATTAAAATCATCTTTATTTACGTTTTGATTCATGACCTAAGGTAAATAAAGACGATTTTCAAAAATGAATGGTTTAATTCCCAAAGAATGTTCAGCAGAAAAATTAACAATGAATTTATAATTTCCAACCGTGAACACTTACAAATTCAGTTCTATATATAGAAGCAAAGTATCTAATTTCGTCTATTAACAGTGGCATTGACACGACCTTGTTGTTTTCATTTATGCTCGTGTTTACGAAAAATATGCTTGTACTACAGTACTATTCTTATTTAATGAAAATGTATTTTATGGTTAGCTATAAAATTAGACATTTGCAATTTTTTCAGAAAATAAAGCAAATTTGAAATATCTTGCTGACAATTTACTATTTTTTTTTAATTTGAATATCTTGCATGATTAACTATAAAAAAATGTTTATTTACAATTTTTCAGACAATGAACCCAATTCGTTATTTCTGCTGAGGCATAATTGTTTTTGCTTACATACTGTTTTTTATTCATTAGAATAGATTACATAGCTGAATATATAACATTTTCATTTGCATTTTTTTCAGAAAACGATGCAAATTTTTAATTTTTTTTCTAACAGACCCGTTTCTTATTTAATATAAATACTTCACGTAGATTTTATCAACAGTATTCAATCAGATCTCTTGTATAATTATTAGTTACTAGCAACTTTAAAAACTGGGAAAATTATCATTGACCAAAGATGGTAGCAGTACCAACGATAGTGTGAAAATTCTAGAACAATTTATATTTCATGCTAACGAAGACTTGATTAAAGAAGTTTTTGGTTCTTCATCTCAACTTGACACTACTGCTATTTTTGATAATGACGTAATAGATATATCACGATAAGTGCTTCTCACATTTATACATGTCGTTTTAATAATGATAGATTTGTGCATTTTCGGAGCAATGAAATATCCGAGTCTGCTGCTCCTGTTATTCCGCCGCAGCCAGTTCCTCTGCTCGAAATTAGAAGTACCAATAATCAACGTCATAGTAAGCAGAACCATACACGTACGTTAGAATATATTTATATTTATGCAAGCACTACTAATTTTTAAATTACATTAGATTAGGATAAAAAAAACTATTCTGGAAATTCTGAGGCTATCGTTGGATTGTTGGCACAATCTGATCCTCTCAGAAACATCAGGTAGTATACAAAAAAAAGGAAAACCTACAATAATCCGTTATGCTATGCTCACAGATCTGGTAAAAACATGTTGGCTATGAAAAAGTTATGTCTTGGACCTAATATGACTGTTTGCTGTGAACATGACAAATTCTACGAAGCAGACACGGTAGAGTTGCTTAATGCATTTAAAACGCGTGGAGAGAAGCTACTGCGTCGTATAGATTTGGAACTAGAAATAATAAAGTAAAAAAGAGGGAAACTGGCTGCAAGGGAGCAGCAGATACTTCAAGAATGGGAATCAATAAATATTTTTTCATTTATAAATAGTTAGATTTGAAGTTGTAACAAATATTTAGTGTGATCCTTTTTAACTATAAATAGTTAGATCAAAATATTCAATAATTTGTAAAATAAAAAAGTATTTTATAAAAGTTTCTCTTTTGAAACAAGATTTTTTCTAAACAAGGTAGTAAACTCAAAGTAAAACGCACATAAATCAGAACCCACTTTAATTTAATACATCATTCTTTATACAATCGACTTAGATGTGTTATAATAATAAACTAATTTCTTAGATTAGTGACATATTATTCTGAAAATTCTATGTTGACAGTTAGACCGATCGATCCCTTACTAGTTATGTATACGTGTTTGTTCGAGCCAATACTTTCATTTAATTGTTTCACTCCATGTGCTTGAAGGTATTCAAAATATCTCAATGGCAATATACTCTTGAACTCTTCTGTTTCCACTAATACTCTTTCTCCATATTTTGTCTTGATTGTTTCCACTTTTAAAACTTCAAACCTCTTATTCACTACAAGATCTTTTGAATTTACATAAGGTTTGCGATATGTGGTTTTATTAAGAGTATTAAAATCCATATTGCATTTAATTACTTGCTTCTATCTTACACACAACACTACGTTAACTAATTTATGTTGTAATGATTTGCAAGTCGAAGATTTCTCACTTATATTAGATAGGATTGACTTTGATTACCACCGCTGCTTTTCCTACTGTGGGCACACTTTGAAGTCAAACCGGCCTATGTGTATTTGCAGCCTCTAAACAAAAGTAAAAAACATAAATCAGAATCCACTTTCATTAAATACAGCATTCTTTATACAATTGATTCGGATGTGATATTTTGCATCTGACCTACCTTATAACTTCTCGCTAGAGAACCGAATTCAAAACAGCTCCACATTTTCTCTGCAAGCACTTACATTTTTCAACATAATATAAGGCCGGTCTGTCTTCAAAACGGTGCACGCGTATGTTATATTGAAAAACATACGCGTGCACCGTTTTGAAGTCAGACCGGCCTCACTTACCTACTGGCCCTCATTTAATGATATTTTTGATGTTATACGAGTTATGTGATCCCCCATTTGTTATACCTATGAAACTAATAAAGTTATTAGGAAATATTAGGAAATGCAACAATATAATTAAAAGACAATTTATTACAATTTATTTCAGTTATAAACGTTCCCATGAACGGAAGCTCTACAAAGTAGCACAAGGATAAGTGACATTGCAGATGTCAGGTCACAGACGGTCGTAGGAAGTCACGTACCGAGATTACGCAGAAGTAAGCCTGCAACATTGTAATTATGAATAGCTTTTAAGATAGCAACTATGTATTATGAATAGAATCAAGTGTAAGCGGACATTAGGTCCGCAGATTCCCACAGCACTGTGAGGGGGTAGGGAGATTATAAAAGGCCCGGGAGCTCCACTCGCAGGCAGTTTATCAAACGTTCAGCTTTTGCATTGCAGTTCGTAGATAGCTCACTGTACAATTAATTAATAGTTTTGGACTTAGAGTAACAATTCAAGATTGTCTAAATTCAACATTAATTTCTGTATAAACGATTAAATAAATGTGTTAAAGTTCAAAGAGTCTTTTTAAAAAGGACCGCTCGAAGCCACGAACCTTAACTTAAGTACCGAATATTTCGAAATCAAAAGCGAATCATGTAAACCCTTTCAAAGCGGCCCTGCGAACCCTTCATCGTGTAACTATTGAAAACCTCTTCAAATTCCACCTTTTTGGTGGGTCAATTGATCAGAAGACAAACTTCATTTTTCTCTATAGGAGCCTTGTCCGCGAAAACGACAGATTCCTCTCATTCAAAAATATCATCGCTTGCGTAACGTTTAGGAAGGATCAGCATTAGTGCTTATTTCGGATTTAGCTCTGGACTCAAGAGTTGTATGATCAAACTTTTAAGAAGCTGGAATCCCGCTATAATTCTCCAGTTTAAAGGCGTAGGATCCTCATCAAGTTTTATAAATGTTCATTGCAATGCAGTTAGTACTCTAAAAACCTCTGTTAAAGATGGGGATCTAGCGGACTTTCTGCTATTTTCTTTGTGTTACCGCAATCTTGATTTTAAAATACAAAATGCTTTTGATTTGCGGGTGAGTTCTGAGATTCCTACTTGTACGGAAGTATTTGATTTTCTCACCTTGCAGAATAAAACTTCGGAACTTCATGACGATATGAAAAGTGAGCAAAGTGTTAAGCCTATTTCGCAAACTCGTTTTAAACTTCATTTTAATCAATCCTTGATTGTCAATAATACCTCTTCGGTCTCTAAGAGCAAACACGATCTAAGGGGTTGTCCGTATTGCGGTAACAATCATAAAATTTACGGATGTGCTAATTTTTAAGCTATAGATGTTTCTGGTCGGTTCTCCTCCATAAAGAAATTAGCGCGTTGTTTCAAATGTCTAGGGGATGTCCCGGGGATGCAAATCCGACGGGACATGCAAAACATGTGCTTTGAGGGATCACCACACACTATTACATCAAGCAATTGATGCTGCATCTTTAGTCGACGCGTCTAATTCTGTCGAAACAGGTATTTCTCATAATGTGGTCCCCGAGTGTAATTTCAAAGAAACTTATACACTGTACTTTTTGGTACAATACAAGCTCAAACATTAGATAATAATGGCAATTTTCAACTAGTGCGCTGTGTTTTGGATTTTAGATTACAAATAAATAGGATTTCTAATTCATGTGCGCAGCTTTTGGGTCTTCGACGCATTCGCGATTGCCATCAAGTGTGCGGGGTTTCTAATGCACTGATCAATTTGAAAGGGGTAGTTGGATGCACTATTCGCTCTAACTATTCTAACCATCAACTTAATTTTCAAACCTGTATATTTCCTAAGATTACAGGCTGTACGCTACCTCTTCAAGTGTACGACAAATTTAAAATTCTGAAACTAGTGGATAAAGATTTTTATAAATCTCTTCAAGCGGGTATCTTATTAGGTGCCGAAATATGCTCCCAGGTTCTGTTTTCTGAACGTGCGGGTCTAATACCAGGGAATTCTTTAGCCATTCGGACCATGTTTGGTTATGTACTTTTAGGGCAAGTTCCGACACTGAATAATTCAGTTAAGGTTACCTCATTTTTTATAATGTCTAATTCAGTTGACAATAAAATTAAAAAATTTTGGAAACTAGAAAAAATGAATACCCCTTCTCAAATCAATCCAGAAGATCTTTATTGTGAATCACATTTTCTCGAAACATATTAAAAAATTATAACTATCCTAAAGAATTTTATAAACCCTTAATTAAAACAAAAATACATAAGTTATTTAATAATTCAGAAAATAATAACACACAAAAAATAAAAAATAATTTGATTGGAATAGAATATATACCGGGACTATCAGAAAGAATAAAAAGAAGTTTAAAATCACACAATATACAAATAGTACACAAACACAATAATTGTTCAAAACCTTTTTCACCGATATAAAACCGACAATAGAACAAAATAAAAAAACTCAAACCATTTATAAAATAAATTACTTTGATTGCCCTGGTGTATACATAGGTAATTCCAAACAGTACCTCCATAAGCGCATTTACAAACATAAATATTCCATCAAAACAAATATTAAAACATGTACCGGTTTTGCAGCCCACTTAATAGATGAAATGCATCAATTTGATTTTAACAATGTGGAGATATTGGATAGGAGATAAATGACAATAGAAGAAATTATTTAGAAACCATACACATAGAAAAAATTCTTATTCGATTAATTCAAAGAACGATCAAGAAAACTTTATTCAATATTACTATAATTTAATATTTTAAGTTCATATTACACCCATATATAAATATCCTTTTGTTTGTTAAGTATATTTAAATGTAACCGTTCATATAGTATTAGACAATAAGTTATTAAAAGATAACATATCATCTAAATTGTTCATTCAATTTAGAAACATTAAAATAAAACAATATTAGTTAAATACGTTCATTGCTTAATATTTCACAATTAAAAATATGTGTGTGAGGTTTTGTTTTTGTTTTTATTAAATAACGGTAAATATTTCAAATTATTGACATAACCTCACTTAATATTGTTGTGAAATTTTACTAATGATTTTCCTGGTATTTATTTTATTTATAAAATAGGTAATATTTTTAAAATAAGTCTGAAAATGGTTAATGAAACCGAAATGCAGTCAGCTGTACATATAAAAGTCACAAGCTTTATCCTGTTTTTACTGACTAAGATCCAAGAATTTATTTTAATATATTATAGCATTTGATCAAGAAAATAAATAATTTTTACATATATACATATATATATATATATATATATATTGCCGTGGTACTCGGGTAAGCTCCTAGTCAACCATAAAATATATTCGAAAATATTTATAAATTTTCAAATTCGAAAATAAAAAAATTTTCCAAAAATTAAATTATACAAAAAAAATATTCTTACCCGTTTTTGACTCTTCCTCGGTTGAATGGCCTTCTTAAACTGCTTCCAGCTAGCTCATTTGGACCTCCTCTTGGATATCTATTCACTCTCATATTCTATCATTCACGCACTCTCCCAGTAAAACCACAAAATACACAAACATACAATCTTTTATTAATTCCTATTTACAAATGCAATTTATTATTGTCCATATTTTAATATTCACGTTACACTTCAGTAACTCTTATTTTGTAATGTCCTTTATTTAATTTTAAATAAATCATCAAACACATAAAATGTACACGGAGTAAATGGACCTTGAATAATACCTTCTCTAAAATTCCTGTACTATAATTTATTTATTTATTTTAATAATCTACGTAAACTGTGGGGTATGGTGAGGTCATAATAACCCAACTACTTCTGCATAATGTATGCCCCAATACTGTGCATACTCTAAAAAATACAAAAAAAAAACAATGCCATGTACTCTTCACAAAATCTCACGTTCTGATGGAACATTTAAAAGCTTTCTAGACACCTTCAATTTCTAGTTGAATACCGTAATAAAGTTATTTACACAAATTCTGTTCAATACTCAAATAATTCACACTACCTTGAAAACACTCTCATATTCTACCCCAATATTTACAGTTTATAGAAATCACAATTTTAAATCGTTACCTGGAAACTTCGCTCTGTAGATGATGCCGTGTAAATTTTCTCCCTGGTCTGCAGGTCGTTTCTCGCTATGACTAGGCGACTTCCATTTCAGTTGATCCGCCAACGCCTCCTACTCGATGTATCCAAATTCCAAATTTCATTTCACAGTAATCTACGTTACTTAATGTCCCGACACGAGTTGATTAAAATTATAGGTGATACCTCAATAAATAATTTCGGCACACTAACCGCGTTTTAATTTATTTTAGAGGCTACCACTAAGCAATACTATTAAAAATGATTTGTCAATACTTACAACCTCCTGTCAACTTTTATACGTGCTTTCGGATCGAAATAATAAAGCACGAAGTTAAAAGACAAGAGAAAAAGACAAGAGCGACAAGAGAGCGAGTCCTCGTTCTCTAGAGTATTTATGTCTTTTGACTGTAACCTCTCCAGGCCCCCAGTTATCCGAAATCCCGCTTGCAACAACACATTCTCACAATTTTGCACTCAACTCCAATTTCAAATCTGCGAATTTCCGTACCTCGTTATAAATTTTCAAGAAAATTATGCTACACTATCCTCGTGTCTATATCAAGTCGAACTAACATATCCACCAATCGTAGACCCAATGACGTTTCTTAAATCCCTCCTATACTATTGTGGTCTCATGCTTATACGTTTTCTACATCTCTGTCTAACCTTGCTTGAGTGGTAGAAAAATTAATATTCTTGTTTGTTCACTGTTTACACACGTGGACTGTCTACGTGATTTAAATCACCCCTTCATTAGCATTTCTATAGAACGCATGCGACGGTTTTACAATATACGTAGAATCTTTGTTCGTTATCTACAGAAATTATTGGAACTTGACATTTAAAAATACGCAGGTGTTCAATCGTAACATTTTAAATAACACTTCTACGAGCTGGGTTTTCCACGTATTCGAACTCCCTTGAAATATTTGTACGTTAGCAACGCGTCTCATCTTTGCTATTATTGGATTTTTAAACGGTTTTATGCATATTATACATCAATAATCGTTCAATTAAATTCCAATTAATTAATAAATTAATGGCATTGGCTTTTACCATGTAATTTCTTTGCAAACCTATTTAAATTTCATTAATTATTTATAAAATTTCGTTAATACTTGATACTTAAAAATGAATTAATTAATATAACTTTTACGTAATTTCTAGTTACTCCTTTATACAGGGTGTTTTGAAATTGTTTCTTTGATATTTAATTTTACTCTTTTAAAACCACTATAATATATATATATATATATATATATATATATATATATATATATATATATATTGCCGTGGAACCTGGAACTAACCTTTGAACCTCGAGCCTCAGCGTTGGGCTGTCATAAAATTGCCGTGGAAGTCGGGACTTAAGCTTTTAACATCGAGCCTTCACCTGGGCCAACATAAAATTTTCAAAAAAGAATAGAAACAATTCCTTACCCTTTTATTAAGCCTTCAAACTCCTCTGCATCCCTGGCTAGCTCAGCAATCGGCCTCTTTTTGAATACCTAATTTTACATTCATACCTTATAACATTTTGCCTTAATAAAGGGGTTATTTTCTTTACTCCTATATGACCAGCTGAAAGGTACAAGGATAGATGACGAGGATTTCCTGAAGATGTAAAGAGCCCACGCTTAGTTTCGGTGGAAAATGGCTCGTAGATGAGAAAACCTCCAAAGGCTAAACGGCTAGTCGGGCGATTTGCTTTGGGTAGAACATGAACTTTGGGTCGGGGTTGGAGTGCGACCAAAATATAATGAATATGGCGCCACCGAATTTTTGTATACTAAGAAGACTCAACTTGAGTCTTTTGTATAAGGCGAATGCGGAAACCTATACTCAAATACCGCTATACCAAAAAATATTACGAGAACCTAATCCCTAAAGTTTTCTTACCTTATAGCTCAATATTGACCTTTAAAGATGCACTGCTACACCTGTAAACAGATTAAAACAAAGCTAGCACAGTTTGTGCATTCATTTCAAAAAATTCATAATTAATAAGAATCAAACCTCATTCATTCCAACTAATAATCATAGTCTTGACCAAAATGAAAATCTATTCCTTTAGGTTGCAGTTTAAAATTATTTACAAAACATCATCTTTAAAAATTTGACTAAATTATGATAATGAAAAATATGTACACATGTACTTGGTAGTAATCAGCATCTCTCAAAAATAGAATAATTTTACATTAGTAAAGTCTAGCAAGAATTTATTCTTGAAAATGTTTAAATTTGAGTTTTTGGATTAATTAAATTTATATTACAACTTTATTTGGTCTTGGTAGTACTACGTACACTTTACATTAAATGGTAAAATATTCCAATTATTAATTAATGAAAACCAAAATAAAACAATTTAGTTCTCTAAAATAGCCTTAATTTTTGTTAATTCTGAAAGTTAACCTTTTCTATCTTAATATCACCATCTACCATTTTTGTTAGTACTAATACAAAGATTAATAGTGAAGCTTTATAGATTCCTTTCACGAAAGTTTAAAAATAACTTGTTTGTCATTCACATAATGTACTAGGAAATTTCCACGTGAAGAAACAAAAACTTATTTGTCTGTTATACCAAAAGTTACAGCTGGCGTATAAAAAACACTAATTACATACCAGAAGTTAATCCATCAGAAGAATACTTGCAAGGTATTAGGACCATACCCGGAATGATAATTAATAAATTGAAATCTTCTTATTTCAGCATTTACAGGTTAGGAATCTTCAATACCACACAGTCCCATAACTGGATACTGAATATCTAACAACATTAAGGGCGTTCGCATCGAACAAATGAACCACCCCAGATTGATTTCCATATAAAGTAAAATTTCAAATATTTTTTTACTATTCCTACAAGATGTCAAATAGTTGTCAATAAATTTTCCATCGATTACTAAATAAATTTTCTAAATTTTCTTAAATTATAGTAAGTTGCATGCTATCCTAAAGCCAATCAGAACAATTTAACGTCCCTTCTTATACGAACTAATACATGCCAAGCGTGGACATATAATGGGTTTAGCCGAGACATTTTCATCTTGAAAATCGACCTTAATCTTTCGGTGCTTCCAACATGTGGTCTGCAACGCCATGTTCTTTTATTTAAAGAACAATTGACCTTCTCTAACAACAGCTCAGGTGGAAGTGTCCTATTGACGTATGCTGCCGTCTGAAAACAGTAACGATTTTTATAATCATCAAAAGGGGGAACCCTTCCAGTGACGCTAACAAATGGCATTTTCTGTCACCGCTTAATTTATAATTTTATGCTCTCAATTCGAAAGATTATATTGTATTCAACAATGTGCAATATTTATCACGTAGATTGTGTAGAGATATTATATTTAAATTGACTTTTTATGAATTAAATAAATTAGGTATTTGTGAAAATATTGCTAGAAAATAAACTTGTTACAACCTCTTGTACGCTCACACACCATCAAATAAAATTACCAAAATAATACGACAATCATACAACTTTTTATTTACACCCATTAACAAATAAAATATATTCACACATGTTTTCAAACAGTTTGATACAATAATTATCACCTCAATGTATTGTATGTTTTAAAGTTCTTGGTTTTTATAATGATTTTGAACAAATTCGATTAGATATGAGTAGATGAGCCCCACATGTAACCCTAAATTGACCTCACACTGGAATATTGTGAGCTCATTATAACCCAGTTTTGTATGTATATGCCTTTTAAAACTTTGCATTAATTAAAACAAATTTACAGACCCGTTTACCCTTTACAATACTATTGATATCCTGAATAAATTTTTAATATATTATAAATACACCCTTTTTCAAAACTTGAAATTAGTAAATTGTTCAGTATATGTATCTTTTAAACCAAGTTTCCAAAACCATAAATATGCCACCAAAAAGTCAACCACGTAACACAAAAATTCCACAAACGTTTATATAACAACAGAAATTTCAAATTAATTACCTGGAGAATTCTTCATTCTTTATTATCGCCAGAGATGGTTACCAGAAAACCCCCCGGCGTTGTTTCCATTTACTATCCTGCTTGCTGGATCCACAGGCCTCTAGCATCTGATATCTCTGCAAGCTATTCGCTTCGTCTCACAGTACCATTCCATGCCAATATATCATGCATACAAACTTGATTACCAGTTCTGCTTACCCCCATATATCATGCATTCATTTAATAATTTTTGTCGTAGTAGCAGGACCTTTTATTAAATACGCACTAACTCGTATATTACGTTAATAATTTGAGGTCCGCTGCTACAATTTTATACCTTCAACTACGATATTAAATGTAACTTTACTACACACACAAACTACTAACAAAAAGCTTTATTATTATGGTGGTCTGAATCAGTATTCAGCACTTGATCGAAATAAAAGAGAAGAGAGAAGAGAGCTTTAATCACTTCGCTTGGGTATTTATATTATCTTTCTAATCCCCGACTGGACGCGTTTCTTTTGAAAAGCTTATTTTCTAAAGCGATTTCTAAAAATTTGCAGCGTAACCGTCGGTAAATTCGGAAAATTTCTCCTGTCCTAAGTGCTGTATACCTCAAATTCGTTTTCTCAACCAATGACAAAGTTTTCTGCCGTCACCAAACTTTTTCTAAGCGCTATGCATCTCAGTCCTATGTATGTTTGTTGTCTCGTTTCAAACCCCCTTGAGTTACAGAAAATTAATACTGTCGACGTCCTACATTAACTCCACGTGTATGTCTTACGTGACTTTCGATCCCAACGCTTTTATATTTGTCTCTTTATCTGTTGTACATTACCGATTGTTCATTTCACTCACTCCTTAAGATGTTTGTTACCCCAGCTGTTTGTACAAATTGACGGTTGAAACAACTTCTCTGAAATCTTATCTTAACATACGTTCAAATTCTTTGAACGTAACATTTAACAAGCAGGTGTTTTTGTTAATTATTGACCGTTTGAAAATAACAATTCCTCGATTTTCTGCTTCTCCGTATCTGTGTAAAACTGAGCGTTGGCTTTTAAAACGAATAAATTTGCTTTGGAAATTATAGATTTTTTTATGTGTCATATTAGATTACAATATTTATTTTTATCTTTACTACTGTTATTTTTAAAAATAGTTACTGTTTATTTATGCTGTACTAACCAATTTTAGATTAATCCTCACTTTACTAAGTAATATCTACACGAATTTGTACCAGTTATTATGTCCCTACATTTTAGTGCCTGTGAACAAGAATTGAATAAATTCGAAAATTTTGGCAATAAAAAAGAGCATTATCTTATTTCTAGCTGACCTATAAACCACAAGGAACATTGAAACTAAATACATAGAGCAAGGTCGTAAAGAAAATAAATTGTAATATATATATATATATATATATATATATATATATACAGGGTACCCTATTTCTTACACGTTGTATAGGTAACTCTGTTATTTGTGACATTAGAGAAAAGGTTAAATGGGGAAACTGGTGCAGGTTTTAATGCTGAGTTCAGCCATGAAGAGATAATTAACATACAGGGTGTAGCAAAAGCGTTATACCAAAATAACGAAATTTTGATCTTTTTTGTTTTGCTTCGTGGTTCATGTATTGTGATAAATACAGTAAAATGTTGTTGATCTTTTTTACATTATTTTAAAAGAAGAATAAGATAAACTTATTTGTTTTTACATGGCTTTGGTCATGTTCGAGTAAATAAGTGAGGTTATGTTTTCTTAAATGGAAACCATAATTGGCGGTAGTTCTGATAAACAGGCATTTTTTCTCTTTTCAGTGATGTACTACAGTGTGCATGTTCAACATAAAAATTTTTGAAACAATTTTGTTTTTATGAAATACGAAACTTGGTATTAAACAATAAAATACTTATGCATGACGTAACAAAAATATCAAAAACAAATTATGTTATAAATATTAAATATAATATCACTTCAAAGTGTATTCAAAGTGCCCACCATTTTATTGAAGGCACAAGCTCACATAGTTTTTTAACATTAGGAAGTGCTTTTTCTATTGTGCGTGCATCAATGCTTGCAATTGCTGTTTGGATTCTAGTTATTAAATCCTCAGGCGTTTGAGGAGTAGTAGAATACACTTTATTTTAAATCACTCACAAATAAAAATCTAATGGCGTAAGTTGTGGTGAACGAGCAGGCTAATCAATTTCCATTTTGTTACCAATCACGTACTCAAAACCATCAGTTAAATATTGCTTCACTGACGTACCACTGTGTGCGGGGCACCATCGTGTTGGAAATACTTTGGTCTGTAATGGATGTTAAGAGGTAATTCATCCAAATATTCTTCCAGTTTGTGTTTTAAGAAATTTAAGTAATTTGCAGCGGTGAAATTGTCGTTATAAAAAAGTCCAATAATTTTTCCACAAAATATTCCACACCAACAATTAATACCAAATTGATGTTGATCTCTGGATTCACGCACACGTTTAGGATTTTCTTGAGAATAAAATACTTTGTTATGCCGATTAAATATTCCGTTATTTGTAAATTTAGTCTTGTCAGTAAACATAATGGTTCTCCAAAAATATGAATCCTCTTCACATTTATTAAGGTACCAACGACAAAATGTTATCCGTCTTTGATTATCCACTGGATACAATGTATTCGAAATAGAATAGTGATAGGGATGATATTTCCGACTTTTCAGAATACACCTCACAGTTTCCTTAGAAGTTGCACAGTGGTTTGCAATTTCGGCAGTAGAAGATTCTGGTTTATAGTTAACAAACGCCAACACATTCGTTTCAACAGTTTCTTCATATTTTCGTAAGAATTTAGGTTTGGTAAATGCACCATATGCCTTAAGATTATTTTCAAGTTTGCTAAATATCCGACAGTGTGGTTGCTTACGTTCCATGTATCTTTCAAAATACAAATCCGCTGCTGCATGTGAGTTACGATTCGAAGAATAGTAGCAAAAGAGCATGTCATTATTTTCTTTATTTGTATAGGACATTCTATCTATTAGAAGAAAATAATGTACGTATAAACACAAAATAACAGTACTATTTAATTTCTGTTATTTAAACAAGTGAAATCTATTGTTATGTCATATGGCGGCTACTTGATTCTTAAAATCAGTTCAAATATTCACATATTATTTAATACAAAGTTTCGTATTTCATAAAAACAAAATTTGTTCAAAAATTTTTATGTTGAACATGTACACTGTAGTACATCACTGAAAAGAGAAAAAAAATGCCTTTCTGTCAGAACTACCGCCAATTATGGTTTCCATTTAAAAAAACATAATCTCACTTATTTACTCGAACATAACCAATGCCATGTAAAAACAAACAAGTTTATCTTATTCTCCTTTTAAAATAATGTAAAAAACATCTACAACGTTTTACTGTATCTATCACAATAAATGAGCCACGAAGCAAAGCAAAAAAGATCAAAATTTTGTTATTTTGGTATAACGCTTTTGCTACACCCTGTATGTTAATTATCTCTTCACGGCTAAACTCGGCATTAAAAACTGCACTAGTTGCCCCATTTAACCTTTTCTCTAATGTCACAAATAACAGAGTTACCCATACAACGTGTAAGTAAACTATTAATTGAAGTGAATTCTAATATTTAAGAATTTAGGGCTCTGGATGTACTTTCAAACATATTTCTAAATAAACGTCTAAATATACGCCTAAATAAATGTCTAAACAGATTTCGAGAATATTCTAAAAATACTTCTAAATAAGCTTACAAGGAAACATAAAATAAACGTCAAGATACTCAAATTAAACTACAAGTAAATTCCAAGTCATTCCAAAATCCGAAAGGAGAATTCGAGCAACAATCAATTAATCATTCTGGTCAACAAGTAAAGAAACTACGACAACAAGTCAAGCTGTAACAATCCAGGGGTGCTGAACATCGATATTCTGAGGCAGTTTCTAGAACCAAGCAGGAAAAACACAGGTCAGAGATTTTATTCATTATTAGTATAAGACTGTTTTTCACCAAAAGTCATTTAAGAATTTGAAAAATAGAGAAAGGATCGTTTTGAACGTTCAAAAGGTACTTAAAAGTAATTACAGTAGTATTTTTGCTGGCTTCCAGGGAACATACAATTTTGTGGAATCAGATAAATATCAATATTTTATTCAGGAGCTAATTTTTAAATATTAAACAAATTAATAAGTTATTGACATAAAAGTGTAAATATTATCGATTATTATATTGTATATTTTTGGATTGCTTCATTTTCATAGGTAATAGAAAAAAAGGGGGTTAAACAATCTTTATTGTCGTGACGTAGGATACTCTGTGTTTATTAGATTGAACTAGCCGAGACATACAAATTCAAGAAATTATAGGATTTAGAGACGCAGAGGAAAGAGGCCGAGTACGAGCATAACAGTAAAGTTTTAAAAAATGACGTCAACGTTAGGGGCTGTGACATACAAGGTTGTATAACAAAATAATCGTGGGCAGAGATTACAGCAAATTAAACGACTCCCAATTGTAGGGTTAATTTCACAGCAGTTTATAATGAACACGCAATGTAAGAGAGATTTATATAGAACGACCAACATGGAGTATTTCACAGCAATTTATAGAACACCCAACGTAGAGGCTAATTTCACACAAATTTATATATGACATACCAACGTGGGGCAGTTCACAGCAATTTATATAACACACCAACGTGGGGAAATTCACAGCAATTTATACGACGCCCAATCGTAAAGGAGATTCCACAACAATATATATATATATTATATATATATATATATAAATATATATTGCTGTGGAATCTCCTTTAGGATATATATATATATATATATATATATATATACACAGAAATTTTTATCTGCTTTAGGAAGTGCACCTCGTAAAATTTAAGAACGTAACACGTAACATTACATTTTAAATAATCAAGTTTTCACTAGCAAGTTGTTAACGTTTACATTAATGTACACAGAAAAGGAAACAGTAAAAAGTGCACTGACGCAAGCTTTGGGTTAACTAGTTGTGAACGTGAATTTGGTAAGGTACGGTCTACATTTTTTGCGGAATCAACAAAAAAAGTGTTTATATACCAAAACACGCAAAACAGAAAAACCTGCACCTTAAACTATCGGCCTTTCTGGTACCAATCTTAGAATGAGGAAATGCAGCCTGCCTTTGTTAATAAGCTGAATGCCCAGTTTAACTACGTGCAACAATGCATTTTAAAGTCACGACTTACAACTCTCAAAGGACGTTGCATAGAATTAGAATCGAAGTCAAATATATAAGAAAGCCTTTCTAAGATTTAACTTGCATTTATGCAGATTGAAGACAACTAGAGTAAATAATGAACAATCATTTCCAACGATACTCATGTGAAATATTCTGCGAACGCAAGTAAAAATATACTCCAGACGCCAATTGCGAAATAATCCTAAAATACATGCAACTAAAGAACACAAAAGGCTTCAACATTACGATAAATTAATTTCATAGAATTTCGTCGTTTGAATGGGAAAGCAAAATATATTTTAAAACATGCATGCAAGTATGCAACCTTGCATACCGTCAAAGAAAGCTCAACGTATAACCAGTTGCCTGACTTTTAGAAATGAATAATTTATATTACTATCGATCCACGCTACAAGTATATCAAGAATAAATTAATTAAGGAACCAATTTTATTACCCATAGAGCTCTAGCAAATGAACACGTACAAATATAAGAAAGTAGGTTTTCTCAGTACTAACCATTGAAAGATTTTATATTTGTACAAAGTAGTTGTTTCAAACATGGTTTATAGAGAAAAACTATTGGAAACCATAGTACATGCAAGACGTATTTCGCAAAATAAACTTTTAAAAATGATTTGAAGAGAAGCAAATACTTGTTTGTTTCGACGAATTTTCAAGGCGAGTTTCTAGTATTTTAGAAGTGGTTTAACGATAAGCAATATTTAAGGAGATTTAGAAACTGTTTTAACACATATTCCACCTATTCCTATGATACAAAACACTTGGATAATTTTGTAACACATTTTAATTAAACTTGTTAAATGACAAATTTATATAATTTGAGAATAACATAAAATGGGTTTAAATTGACATCTTTAGGAGGCGCTTAATTATGATACTTGCAAAATCAATTGCTTTTAGAAATTTAACGTAACACAATGAAATAGTTAAGAACGACCAAATTTTTAGTACCTGTCGTTAAATTTAAAAATTTAAATGGGCATTATTTCGGACTGCTTGTTTCGAATTCAAAAAATGAATGGTAAAATGGAAATAATTTAAATGATTTTTCAGAGAAGCATCAATCAATCGACGTATTTTTTCATTTCAGATTTTTATAGTCATGGCTGTGGATTGTAGTAGATAATTTAGTTCATTGAAAATTTATAAATTATATCAAAATGTGTACCTTTCAATGTTATCGAACAGTTTTTTTTTTGTATTTTTTATGTATCTTATCTCGTCATAAATTTTAAACTACTTGCTCATTTGAAATTGTCACTTGTTTATGTACTTTCCAATTTGGGTTAAACTACAATAAGGTTTCAGTTCAGTTTCTTACATATTAAAATACACTATGCGTGATGTATCATATTATTCTCTATTTAAAAGATTTTGTAGTATTATCTTAGTGGCCTTTAGCAATAAAAGGCAATTCTAAGGATAATTTTTTATTTATTACTTTAATGTATACAATGGCATCTCCACAACGAGATGCTGTTACCATCGCGTTCTGCTTAACACTACTTGAGGAAAGAGAGAGCGTTTTGTTGCCCGTTTACCCCAACCCTTATGCAGGTATGAAACTAAATTTACCTTCTTTTACAATAATAAGATACAATGCAATAAAGTACAGTTTCTAGCTGTAACAGTGTAACGTATTTTTTTTCTTGTTACACCAAGCTTAATAAATTATTAATAAAACAGATAAATTTTAAAGCATTTAATTCGTAAATATTCAGCCAATAAAAATTAAAGTATAATGTTCATAATAACACATAGATTCTAGAAGATATATATTCTGAGGCTTGTTACCAAGCGTTGTCCAGTTAATTATCAGCACTTTTGTTCCCAACGTCGAAGAGTGAAGTCGCTTTTTGTAGACTAGAGATAAAAGTCAAGATGGCCCGACTAAAACACGAGGCGTCTAATAGAGTCAAGAAGAAGAACTTGAGTTGAGAACATGGAACGATAATATACATCATTTAAGACAGTTGGTATAGATTAATACAATAAATTAAACTAATATATTTCACTTTAGTGCAATATCTAATGGACATATCTACAACAAGAATTTTCAATGTTAAATTATAATAAATTTTCGTCGCAATAATTTAAAGCAGGCAGTTATGGTTTCGTTCTATCTATTTAATACGCCGTATAGAAATGGTTTATTATACAAAGAATTTTGGTACTTCAAACTTACAGATGATTAATACGCTGGAAAAATACAACAGCTGACGTCATGATTTTGCACCTGCAATTTATTTGGATACACGTGAGTGTTTGAAACTTTCCGTAACTTTGAAAGTATAGTAAATTATTATGAGATTTGCTACGTTGAATATTAGAGTAACACAAATATAAAGTAGTTTTTTAAAGTTAATAACACACCGAATAAATATCTAGTTTGTCAGTTATTTGTACACGCATTCAATGTGTTTTAAGATATTTAGAATGACAACTTATGTGAGATAAAAAAAAATAGTATAGATTCTGTTTCCTAATCTAGACGCCAGATGCAGTCTTGATTTAATTTTCACATTTTGCTTAAAAACAGTCAGGTCATGTAAAAGCTTTTTATTAGTGCTGAAATTCGTGTATATTTTTTGTGTAGATTACAGTTAAATTTGAGTAGTTGCATTTTATGATCACTATTTTTCTGATGATCAATCTTTGTTGTAAATGGTCAAGGAAGCGCTTCAATGATTATAAGTAAAAATAAATTCATGTGTTATGATCTAATAAATTATTACATGTTTGCTTAAACTAAATTTTATAGAAATGATCAATTAATACATATTTATTTTGAAGGTTAAACTTCACTAAAATTCTTTTTATAAAAATTTTTAAGACAAGATAGTAAATATATATATTGCAGTCACATGTATTTAATCAGATTTCTACATATAAATAGAATTCATTTTGTTTCCTTTGAAAGAAGTTTTATTATACAACATTTAAATTAGGAAAGAAAACTAGAGCAAATCCTCCTTAAGTAAAAAGACAGAGTAATGAAAATGAATCCTTTAGTATTTCACAGATGTTTAAATTCATTTATTCTATTTTTGGCATATGCTTTTGAAGACACAAATAGTGTCCATGTGGTGTTTTGTTTGTTCACAGGTAAAGCTGAGACAACTGTTTGACATCTGGTGGTTGAGGTTTTGGTAAGTGTGTGATAAAGAGTGAAATTCAAATTTTATGGCTATGATAGTGGTGTTAAGATAAGGTTTCCGCATTCCCTTATACAAACACAGTTAAATTTTGTTGGCACTTGTATTAAAAAATACGGTGGCGCCTATTAAAAATATTTTTGGTCGATTATCCACCCATGACCCATGCTCATGATCTACCCAGAGCTAACACTCTACTAGCCGTTTAACCCCTAAGAGTTTTCTTTGTCTAAAGCCATTCTCCATCTGACATTACCCTGGGCTTGGAGTATAAAGAAGAAAATCTCGACCTAGTGATATCAGATTAAAATAGAGAGTTTTAGTATATAGCTGATAGTCACGAGGATAAAGGGTAATAAACTTACAAAAAGTTTTAATTACCCCCGTTTTTATTACACTTACAACAGATTTGAACCAACATTACTCAATACCTGGTACTATCTAAATCCTTAATTCATAAATTCAATGTCGAAGTTAGATATTTGTTTCCGAGTAATTACATCGATAATGTTACATGATTATAATGACAATTTAGTTTCAAGTATTATTGATAACACTGGAAATAGAAAACTTTACAATATGATCCCTAAGTACTATTTCATTCAATCCATTGGAATATATAGTTGAAACCAAATAAAGTTGCTTATGACTCATTGTTCATAATTGTATCTTCAATACCATAAAAACGTATGTCGAGCAAGCTCCAAAATTCCATGTGGTCTTGGAATATAACGTTCTATCAAATCATCAACATTGATAACCGAAAGTTACTTTAGCTTTATCCCACGCTTCGACTTATGAACAAATATTTTCGTTTCATTCAAGAATTTACATAATCCAAACACTTTGAATTGCATTATAGATAATTTGAAGTTTGAAATGTTTTATTAGCACGTAATAATTTTTAATACGTACTCACAAAAAGTTTTTAAATCACTTTAGAATACGATAATAATTCTCCTAAACCCATTAATAAACGGCCTAGAATTATATGGAGGCCGATTTCATAACTAAGTTGTGATTCGTTTCCACAAAGTCATATGACTTTCAATTTGTAAAAATTATCAGTGACAAACATTCGCAATAAAATCATATTTGTGGTATCGGACAATACCTAAAATATTCAAAGGTTTTATGTACAAAGCTGGGTATAAAACGTTTTGACCACATCGCTTTAAGTATTAATCTTGTACAAAATGCATTAAAACTTCCAGTGGCAAATATTAATAAAATAAAAGTAATTTTTACTCGTATATAAGTTATGTATCCCCAATTTACCTATATATATATATATATATATATATATATATATATATATATAGTATATAACTTTATGGGTTTTAGGTCAGCAGAATTGAAGAATTCTCTTTTTTATAAACTCAAGCTTTCGGAAATTTATTTTTCCATTATCAAGAGTACTACAAATAAATACATTGAGTTAGTTATGTGAACAAGATTTGACTAATAGCTAAAAATTATATAAATAGTATTTAATACTTACTAAAGTGAGATAATAGTCAATTGGATGATTAATAATAGTAAATAGAATGGTTTTGGTGTGTAGTATAATTAAATATAAAGATAAAGAATTTTTAAAAATGTATAAAATGTGTTTTAGAATTCTAAACAGTAATATTTTTTTGATTTTGATGTATACTGTCTTGGTTTTTTAATTTTTGTAAAGCAGTTGTTTGTGTGTTGATTTTTGTTGGTATATTAAATATGATTTTGTGTATATAGTTTTAAGTAATTAAGATAATATATTAGTATGTAGATATGTTATATATTATTTTGATTATTGTTGAATTTGTAAGTATGCATGCAGATGTTTTGTTTAATCTATTTAGTTGTGTTATTAGTTTGTGTGTATGATTGTGAGAAGATGTTATGTGTAATTTAGTTATTTGTTATTGGTTTATTTAGGTTTTACAAGGTAAGTATATATAGAGCTCAGGTCTATATATTATATATTATATCTATATATTCTACTATATATATATATATATATATATATATATATATATATATATATATATATATATGTTAAATGTTTTATTTTCTTGACCTTTTTACTCTATATTTGTTTGAGGATGATTTTCTTGGGATATAGGTCAAAACATTAATATATACTTTTACATTTTATTGTGCCATAACCTCACTCGACCATACGTACGTTTCGACTGCTTGAGCCTTTTTCAATGGTTCAGTCATTCCTATAAATTCAATTCTACTTATATATAACTGACAAAATTATATAATGGTAGGTTAAATATTTATTAGTAAATTAATTTATAGGAATGACTGAACCATTGAAAAAGGCTCAAGCAGTCGAAACGTACGTATGGTCGAGTGAGGTTATGGCACATAAAAAAAGTTATATAATGTGACCTAATCCCAAGAAAATCATCCTCAAACATTAAATATAATATATATATATATATATTAAATAATAGAATCTAATAGGAATTATTAGAAATTGTTAAATAAATCATAAGTCAATTGCAACAATGTAATACAAAGACAAACCAGAGAGGTTATCGACAGTTCATGAGAACGGACATGCAACTTTGCATCCAAGAGGGCAGTGATACTGCAGGTGGCAGGTCACAGACGATTAAGATATCGCAATTACCTAGAAATAAGATTGAAACCATGTAACAAAGTGTAGAATTAAAAGTAAAGCAAACATAAGATCTGCAAGTTCCCACAGCCGTGTGAGGGGGTAGGATTATTATAAAAAGCCCGGGAGCTCAAAGCCCGGCAGTTAGTCTGAATACTACAGCTTTTGCATTGTTGTTTACCTAGGCTACTCGCCCTAATATTAGTATAATTAATTAATTCTTTTGGTTTAAAGTAAAAGAACAGTTTGTCAAAATTCCACATTAATTTCTGTTTAAGATTAATAAATTTGTTAAGTTTTGGAAACGTTTTTTTAAAAACATCGCTCTAAAGGTCCGAACCTTAACTCACGCTGAAGAACGAAGGCCGACATTTACGTGATTAATGACGGTCGGGCGGTTGGTTCACTATAACGGCAAACGAATAGTACATGTTCTATGTACGCGCGCGCAAAGGGCATCTATTTGACGAACAAGACGGTTTTGTTGTTCCACGCTTCTATAATGTCAAATCAAAGTAAACATGTATTGCTATAAATAAATGTATTTTACATTCAAAGAATAATTATTTTAATTTAAAAAAAGCCACAAATTCCAACCAATTAAATAATTTTACTCTCTTTAGAAACTATGTTTACTCAATTCAATTCACATCAATATTTGTTTTAAGTTTTACGACGGGGTTATTTGGATAGTTAACATTTCTTTAAATAAAAATGGTTTATGGGTTAAGTAGAAAATGTTTTTGTTAATTCAAGAAAGATTTCAAATAAAATCTTTTACTTACTGTAAAAAGTTCTAATATTTGATTCAATTATGAAAATGTTTAATTAAAATATATATGTTTCGGCAGAACAAAATATTATTGACAAAATATATTTGGTAACCTCAAGTAAATCGTTTTTACCGAGTGGAAACGAACAGAACGTTGATCTGGTTAGTAGTGATTTAGCATTTTATGCAGATACAAACATAGATAACGAGTTAAGGGAGAAGATTTTACAACTGGGTTTATGTCAGCCTGAAGGGATTTTCAAAAAAGATGCAAAGCGACTGAGTTTTTCGACGGCGTATTACAATTTTATAACCAAGACAAGACAGACGCTCAAGAGAAAATGGCTGTGTTAATCATCACGATTAAATTCTGTTTATTGTCAGGTATGTTGGCTTTTTGCAGAGAAACAATCTTAATTTTAAAGATGCATGGTGTAAAGCTATAAATGAATGGCAAAGAATATAAAAAAAGATTAAAGTACATGAACATTCTATAATTCACATATAAGCATGTCGAGCATATAATATTTGGAAACAAAATAAAACAGTTGATGTATCGTTAGAGTCTAAATATAAAGTAGAAATCAACAAATAGCGTTTAGTTTTAATAAGAAATATAGATATTATAATGACCTTGGCGACTTGTATTCCTTCTTTTCGAGAGCATCGAGAAAATCCAGATTCCTTGCATAGAGGAAACTTTCTGAACATCATTGATCTTTTGTCAAGCTATGATCCTGTTCTGAAGGTTCGTTTATCAAAAACAAGATCTGAAAAATACGTAAGCCCTGCAACTCAAAATGAGTTAATTCATATCATCGGGTCTGAAGATATTTCAAAGAAAGACCCGCTAAGTATAGTAATCAGATATGTAATCATTGAAATGGACGATAATAATGAAGCAAGTAATGTCAAAATTAACGAATCATTTTTAGGTTTTACCGAGGTGTCAAAACACACAGCAAAGCGATTAAACAGTGATGTTTTAAATTTTTTCAGTACATTAGACATATACTTGGAAAAGTGCCGAATACAGGGGTACGACGGCGCTGCTAATATGAGTGGAGCTTACGCATGGATTACAGAAACTTATTAAGGACAATCAACCCATGGCAAATTACATACATCGTGCCGCCCATAACCTAAATTGGGTTTTAAATGATGCATGCCTTAATGTTCCTTGTGTAAAACAATTTTTATGATATTTGGCATTTACAATTTTTTTGGTCACAGCATTAAGAGGTGAAGTGATTTAAAAATTGTTCAAAATAACGACAATATTCAGTCAACTATAAAATCATCATGTTTCACTATGTGGTCATCTTGATTTGAGTCTATTGTAGCAATTCGTTACAATTTTGTTGCAATTTAAAAAATATTATCAAATATTTAACCTAGTACTAAACGAGAAGAAAAACAAGACGCATCAGCTATTCAAAAACAAATGAAAAAATTTGAATTTGTATTTTTACTAATTCTTTAATGCAGTATTTTAGAACATACTGTAGCGGGCTACTACTACCGCGTTTCACTAATTTAAAACAAGTAATAACAAGAGTCTTTATTACTCACTGTTTACAAGGCTAATTAACAGTATATGCCTTATTTATAGATGTTTTTAGTCCAATTAACAATGAAGCACTATCACACTAATGAATCTACAAGCACTAATATCTTCTTAAACTAACTTCTTAACTATAGGTCTATTAACAACACTAACACTATTATAATTTATTTATTACACTTTTGTCTATTTATGTAGTCTACAAACTGCATGTACATTAGACACGTTCACATAATATAACATTTATGTTTACTCTTGGACTTCCAAAAACTCAACTATTTAATTTTACATAATCTAATTTAGATTCGACATTCTGATTTAGACTAACTCTGTACTTCATCATCGGTCTTATTTATACCCCTGAATTAAAAGGATGATTCATCCTCCAGTAATTGCTAGAAAATCTCGGTCCCTGGAAAATATACATTGCTTACGGCGCTTATGTGATTGACAGGTTGCCTAATGGTAGCTCGTAACACTGCCCCCTCTTTAAAACCGTTACGTCTCGTAAATGTATATACATTTTGACGCCAATTCGATGACTGATGACGGTATCGGCAGCTATCTACACTGGTGCATCCATCGCGTCGTTGGAAATAACAGTCAACACTCTTTTTTTAGTCTTGGTAGGCAACCGGTTGATAACAACAAACAAGGAACTGGATGTTGGTTCCCTGGAAAACTACTTCTAGCATATTTCGAACCATCCTCCAATTTAAGCGATCCAGTCCACAGCTTAGCTTGGGCACCGCTAGTTTCGTTACTCCATTTTCCATCATCTGAGCCTTAAGATTTAGCAAAGCCTCCCATAGATGTTCATAACTAGGTGTCTGCCATGAAAAATTTTTGGTGACCAGATAGTAAACCTAACGATTTTTATCCTGAACGACCAAAAGCTTTTCCTACATTATAATTTGAATTAGGGCCGCTATACTTGCGGCCACGTCCCCAATGCTCCACCCGGAGGTACTACATTGGGTTTAAACGCGAAAAATAGTCGTGCTCCTAATTTAATCTTACTTCATAGTTGATTCACCCTAAATAAAAACTAAATAAAAATCTAACAAACCTAAAAATCTAACAAACCTAACAAACTCTAACAATCTAACAAACCTAAAAATCTGACAAAAACTGGAACAAAAACAAAACAAAAACTAAAAACAGGGTTGTAAATAATGGTATCCCTAGCGCTGACTTTCGAGTGTACCCGATCAACAAGCAAAATGAGAGGAGGGATCCGTAATACCGGATAGCAGACGCCGGTTCTGCTTACCAGTGCGACCTGAAGGGTCGTCTTAAAACTATCCAAATCTAGCTAACTAATTTAAATCCATCCCTAGCTTTCCTATCGTTCCCTAACTGATTTACATTATGATTACAATCTTCGCAATTCTGCTCGTCCTTCCCAAATATATACTGCAACCAAAATGGCGACAGAACGTCAAACAAAACAAATAAGCCACATAATACATGCTATATATAAATAAATATAAAGTGTAAATATAAAATATAAATAAATATAATTATGTAAATATATAAATAAATGTTTAATAAGCGTTAAGCATATAGCAGTGCACAAAATAGCGAAAGCATCACCCTATTTATCAGGTGCACTCGCACAAGCATTATGTCGGCTAGCGCCTTTACACACCAAACGTGCTTCTTAAATTATTTCAAAACTACTAATTAATGTAAATCAATGCTTGTGCGAGTACAGCCGCCACAATTTAAGTCTTACCTCGATAATAAAATTCTCCAGCATCCGAAGATCTGGTCGTCTGTAACTTACTTCTAAAGGTGGGACGGGGTGCACTGCTAAAGTCCTGGTGGGTATGCACTAAATGTTTTTGGGGATCACAATCACTATCACTATCACTTCACTTTCAAGTCCTGGGGATGCGCGGTTGCACTCTGTTTTATTATCCTTGTTTACTTTATTGATTTAATTTAATGAGGGTTTATGATTTATTTGTTATTGTTTATTTGGTATTATTTATTCCCGATTTTCCGCACATAATTATGAAGATAGGCAGTGATTGTATTAATGGAGTGGAGGTTTCTCGTGCATATTGGACATTTTGGTATAATTATCTTTTTTTTTTTTTTTAATATCAGGTTTTGGTTATGCTCGTATCCTTACTCACGCCAAGTCAATCTAAAATTTTTCAATCCTCCCACCAACCCCACCGAATTTTTACACGCGGTCGTCATTGATTGTCTAAGCTTTTCCTACAGTTGACTGCTGTTGTACAAATTCATCCACACATCCAAACTTTTCTTAAACACAATAGCTATCCCTCTTGACGTTTGCAGGTCTTGAGCTACGCAATGTACAAAGGAATACTCTTCTTGTGCTCTAGACAGATCTTACTGTTTTTCAACAACAACGTCAATTCTTGCCTTAGCGGAACCACCATACGCCGCCATGAAACTCTCAAAATCTACATTTGGCTCACGATTAATAACTCTTTGCACACCATTCTCATTACTCAAGTTCCCTTGGTTGTTGCCAGCATAAGATGTTAATCCGTCAAAGTGTGCCGCTTTCGGTTTACCACGGGGAGATCTTTTGATCCAGTACACTACATCATTAATTTTTGTTAACACTTTGTACGAGCCTTCCCATTGTCTTTGTAACTTTAGCGACAACCCACGTTTTCTTTGTGGATTATACAACCACACTAAAGCTCCATGTTGATAACCTCCTTTTTGAGCTCTCGTGTCATATTGTGATTTCATTCGATCGCTTGCTGCCTGGATATTCTTTAGGACGTTTTCGTGAATGCTATCTGATCTTTCACGAAGCTTATTAACGTAATCTTCACCTACGATCTTTTCTCCAAGTTTACATCCAAACTGAAGAGCACATGGTAGTCGCAATTCACGTTCTAACACGCAAGCGGGAGAGTATCCTGTGCTGTCATGTACCGAAAACCGGTACGCCAATAGGAACAAATGTAAATATTGATCCCAATCTCGTTGATATTCAGAGACAAATTTGGCTAGGTACTTTCCTAACGTCCTGTTCATTCTTTCAACCATACCATCCGATTGAGGATGAAGTGGCGTGGTTCTAGTCTTCCTGATTCCAAGATGCTTGCAGACGTTTTGAAACAACGCTGATTCGAAGTTCCGACCCTGATCGGAGTGTAATTCCAACGGAACTCCAAAGCGACAAAACAACTCTCTCACTAGTACATCTGCAACCGTCTCGGCTTCTTGGTTGGATATAGCATATGCCTCAGGCCATTTGGTAAAATAATCCATTGCAACTAAGATGAATTTATTTCCTTTCTTTAATTCAGGAAACGGACCAGCTATATCAATGACTACCCTCTCAAAGGAATTCCCCACGTTATAATATCTCATTGGGTCTTTCCGTTTTGTGACCGGGTCATTTGCAGAGGCACACAACTCACATTCCCGGCACCACTCGTTCACACCTTCTTTGCACTTCACCCAATAGAATTTTTCTCTCACTCTTTCGAGAGTTCATTTCACACCAAAGTGCCCTCCGGAAATACCACCGGGCAAGTGCTACAACACTTCCGGCACTCTGCTTTTAGGCACTATCACTTGGAGTCTCTCAGTGCCATCTTTACATTCCAAGCGTTGTTTCAAGATTCTATTTTCAATTACCAAGGAGTCCCACTGTGCCCAGTATGCCTTCAGGCTCTTACTTAAATTACTAATTTCTTCCCAAGCTGGTCGTTGTCCTCTACTTTTACAATCAATAATACGTCCCAATTCGACGTCATTCTCCTAGTCTTCTCGTATTCTTTCGAGTTGCCAAGTATCATCGGCTACCGTCATTCTATGGATGACACTTATTTTCTCTTCCATCTTGGAGCACTGATTGTAGTCTACCGGACAAGGTCTCCTTGATAGAGCGTCTGCATTCCGATGGCTAGTTCCTACACGATATTCTGTGTCAAAGTCACATTTCTGCAGCCACTGTATCCACCTTGCAACTTGCCCTTCAGGATTTCGAAACTGCAGTAAATATTTTGATGCAGCTTGGTCTGTTCCCACAGGAATTTACGGTCGTATAAGTACTATTAAAGTTGCTTTACGGATTTGACAACGGCCAACATCTCCCTGCTTGTCACACAATAGTTCCCTTCTGACCTTGACCAGACCTTACTGAAATACCCAATAACTTTTTGTTGTCCGTCCTGCACTTGAGAAAGAACGCCTTCTATAGCCGTGTTACTGGCATCGGTATCCAACACAAACTTCCTTTCCATCCGTAGATAACTCAAAATTGGTTTGTAACTAGTAGCCGTTTTAGTTGTTCAAATACACTGTGGCAGTCGTCATTCCAATCATATTCTTGTCCATTTTCGGTTAATTTCGTTAACGGTTTGAAAATGTTCGCAAACTCAAATACAAAACGTCGGTAATATGTGTACAATCCTAGAAAACTGCGTAGTTGGTGTACATCTGCTGGTGTAGGCCACTCTTGTACCGTTTTTATTTTGTCAGGGTCAGTTCTTATACCGGTCTTCGAAACGACATGTCTTAGGTACTTCACCTCTTTTCCCAATAGGTGACACTTCTTGGGGCTCAATGTAAAGTTTGCCACGCGTAATCTTTAGAATATCTCCTCTAGGATCTTAATTTGTTCTTCAAAAGACCGGCCTAACACTATCGCGTTGTCTAGGTACACCAGACATATTTTCCAGGACAGTCCACGCAATATCGACTTTATCAATCGTTCAAAAGTAGCAGGAGCACTGCATAATCCAAATGGCATGACCCTGAACTGCCATAATCCAGTTTCAATTGTAAACGCAGTTTTTTTTATCGTTTGGCTCCAAGTCTACCTGCGAGTATCTGCTTTTCAAGTCTAAGGTCGAAAACATTTAGATCCGGATAGAATATCTAAGGTGTTATCAATTCTGAGCAAAGGATAGCTGTCTTTCTTTGTCACATTGTTAAGCCTCCGGTAGTCTACACAAAACCTTGTCGACCTGTCCTTTTTTTGACAAGCAATACCAAAGATGCCCATGGACTATTCGAGGGTTCAATCACTCCCTGTTCTTCCATATCGGTGATGATTTGCTCGGCTTCCTTACGTTTTGCTAAAGTAAGTCGCCTGGGGTGTTGCCTTATCGGTTGCGCATCTCCAGTATTGATCTTATATTTCACAACATTCGTCCTTCCTTTCTTACTATCATCCAGTGCAAACACACCTCGATATCGTCCGACCAGTTCTTTTACCTTGCCCAGTTGGTTGCCGTTTAATCCTTGACACGAAGGTATCAACATATCCAGCAATTTCTGTGAGCAACCGTTGGCTGGTTTATCTTTGGTGTCGTCCACACAACGTTTAATATGGCATACTGGAATGCAACTTCCCACAATCGTGTTTTTCTTCAGGGTCACCGTATGCGGATTAATGTTCAGCACCCTTACTGGTAACATATTTCGAAACTATACCAGCGTTCTTCCAATCAATAATTTCTCCTGGCTTTTTCTCGATTCAGTTGCTTCCATCATGCATATTTATCTTTCCCGGAGCGTACCATCCGGCCGTGCCATTACTATCGTTTCCGCCTGCTTGGGTATTTTCATATCACAAATCATTCGAACTTGCATCGTTTGGTTACTCGTTCCTTGAAATGGAATCTCATCGTCATCTATCTGTAGCACATCTTCTTTCATGTTCACTTGAAATTCATATTCTCTCATTACATCCATTCCCAAGATCACTTCTTCTGCGATTTCAGCTACCAATACCGATGATTAATTAGTTTGTCTCCAATTCCCAACGTTACGGCAGTCTCTCCGTGAGTAAAAATTTTCTCACCATTTGCCGTTCGAAGACATACCGATACAAATAGCACTCTTCCACGAACAACCAAATCTGGTCTCACAATAGTCCTTGTCGCTCGTGTATCCACGAGTAATCGGACAACCCTACCATTAATTCTACCATCAATATAAATGCTGTTCAAACTTCCCATCAACGATGCAGCACGGATGATAATCTTGGGGGCACTACGTTGTGCTGTCGACGTTTGCTCCCTTACATTGACCTGCTTTATCTCAACCGGTTGTTTTTTTGGTTGAATACATTGTTTCTGTATATGACCAACTTCACCGCAGCTCCAGCATCGCTGACGCCATCTTCGCGGTCGTCGTCTTTCTAGTCTTTCCGCCTTTCGCTTTTCAAACACACAGTTGATTATTTCATCTATGCTGTTCTGCGCTTGACCAGGTTCCTAGAAAGCAAACCGAACTTTGTGACTTATCCTGTGTGATGTCTGTTTAGCTGCTTCAAATTCAAGCGAATGAGCCAGTGCGTCATCTAACATTTTTGGCCGTGCTAATCTTAGCGCTTGCTGTATTTCGCCATCTTTAACGCCATTCACAAATGTTTGAACAGCCAGTTGCTCGAAGAAGCTATCTGGTGCCGTTGAGTTTGTCAATCTAACTAATCTGGCAATGTTAGCTTCGAATTCTTGCAGGCTTTCACTTGTCTTTTACGAGCGGTTCTTAACTTGGGCGTGGTTAACCTGTTGAAGTGTGCGTCTCAATATCTCATCTCAAGCTTGGATGTTAAGAGGCTGTAATCATTTTGCTGGTGATCGGTAATCGTTTATAAGATGTTAAGAGCTTCCTTCCGAAGGGCTACTATTAGAGAGATAGCCTTCTCTTTTGTTGGATATTGCAGCAGCGTCAAATTATTTCAAATATGTGGGCCAAGGTGTTTTACCATCAAATGTGGGGGGTTTTACTTTAAATTTTGACGGTAATTACTCGTTTCCTTCCATGCTTCTTATTTCTGGAATGTTCTGATTTACAACTTGGTTTGCTAATTCAAGTGGCCGCGTTGTTAGTGAAATCATTTGTTCTTGTAACCTCATCACATCTTCTTCCATTTTTACCAATTTACTGTTCAACTTTTATTCAACTGTTTTTACCTGTTCAGTGAAATCTTCTTTCAATGCAATGGAGCTTTCCATTAATTTTTGTTCTAACGTGGCTGTACTTTCATTCAACTTTTCTCCCATTTTGGCAGCATTTTCATTTAACCTATCCATCTTCTCAGCATTTTCACTAAACTTTATTTCCATTTTGTTAGCATTTTCACTTAACGTTTCGGTAAGGTTTGATTTCAGTTCTACTGGTCTCATTACGTTTTCATTTAGTGTCACTTTCAGTTTAGTCAACTTTTCTTCCACTTTCTCAGCATTTTCATTAAACCTTTCTTTCATACTGGATTTAAAATCTTTAAGAAAATTCATTAAAGTTTCTGCGTCTATTTTACTTTGACTTCTTGTAACTGGCATATACAAACTACTTAGATGTGTTTAAACTTGTTTGTTTTTCATTTTAAATTAATTACTACATATCCCACATCTGACACCAGTGTAGCGGGCTACTACTACCGCGTTTCAACACCAACAGAACTATTTATTTATTACACTTTTGTCTATTTATGTATTCTACAAGCTGCATGTACATTAGACACGTTCACATAATATAACATTTATGTTTTACTCTTGGATTTCCAAAAGCTCAACTATTTAAATTTACACGATATAATTTCTATTCGACATTTAGATATAAACTAACTCTGTACTTCATCATTGGTCTTATTTATACCCCTAAATTAAACGGATGATTCATCCTCCAGTAATTGCTGGAAAATTGTCGGTTCCTGGCGAATATGCATAGCTTGCGGTGCTTGTGTGTTTGACGGGTTGCCTAATAGTAGCTCGCAACAATACAAATTTTATTTTAAAAATATTACAGTCCACGGAAGTAGATTTAGAAAAAGCGCAATAACTGTTGAATTCTAGTTTAACTTCTACTGTAATGCTTCGTAATAATTTTGCAAATGTTAAGAAAAGTGCTGGTGATCTAGCTACTAAATGAAATATTGTTCCGAAATTTGAAAAGATATAAGAAAGTAAAACGATTTTTTGATCAACTAAGTACTGATGAAAGGTTACAGAGTACTGATAGACTGTTTGAAGTGGGAGTGTACAAAGCAAGTATAGATATAATTGCAAGCCAATTAAAAAATAGTTTCGTGAGTAATAAGTGACATAAGCAAAAAATTCAGTATTCTTTCTCCAAAAAATAGTGTAAACATTGAAAATGACGTATTGTATAACGATGCCAAAAATCTTCAAATAAATTATAGTCATGATTTATCAATAGACTTACCAAACCAGATTATTTCCCTCAAAACAGTGTTTTACGAAGATTTAAAAAAGTTCAATTTCATAAGAGAACTAGGTGATTTTTTAATAATTAAAAATAAATGCGCATTCTCATGTTTACAAGAGGTCAGCAATGCTATATTGCTATTTTTAACCCTACCAGTTACTGTTGCGATGACAGAGAGATCCTTTTCGAAATTAAGACTAATTAAGAGTTACTTACGCAGTACAATGTCGGAAGAAAGGCTTTCTGATTTGTCTTTTATAAGTATTGAACAGCAAGAGACAAAAAAACTTGAGCTCGATGATTTAATAAATGATTTTGCTAACAAATGTGCTAGGAGTCAATCGTGTTTCTTGTAAGATTTTACTCAAACATGAAGTGCGAAGTTTGTAGACTTTTTAAAGGTATTCATTTAACCACTAAGTAACGAAATTAGAATAGTGTTTAGTGTTGTTGTTCGAGCTTGCTAATGTAATTTAAGTCGTTAACTTGTAGATATTTATATTAAACGTAAAAATGGTTTTTTGCAAGTGAAAAAAAATATATCATTCGTTGGTTACTTGATCCTTTCTTCGAAAAACTAATTTTATTAACAATGACTGTTACCGGTCGAAAAGACCTACCGATTATTTAGTTTATTGTGTTTCTTTGTCGAAAATCAAAAACTTGGTTTTAAAGTGCGTCGTCGATGAGCTTCTAAAAAGTATATACACGTAGACGTGGCGCTCCATTATGGTGTGGCGGTAATAATAAAATGACAATTAATTATAGTGCATAAATTAGATTGACTATCGTGTCTTATGGATATCGTTATACAGTCCACTCAACTTACATAAGTCGTTACATCACAGATTGGTCGTAAGTAAGGTCTGTAAACTTTTCTTAATAGTTCCCTAATTATATTGATCACGCACCCCATGCCTAACAGTCGTTATTAATATTTTGTGCTTTATTTAATAGGTAAGGTAATTAAAATTGTCGATATTTTCGAAATTTGTGTGTAAAAGATTTCTTTTATAAGAGCCCAATGCCTAATTTTGCGGGCGGGTTAAGATTTTGCGGTACGCCACTGGTTTAGTGTCAATATGAAATGGCAATAGTTTTGAAACAAAAAACTGTTCTACAATACAGTTAAGACAAAAATACGAAACACTAAATGAATAGAAGAGCTAACTTAACTTTCAAAAGCTCAAAAACACAAATGAATTTACAAACTTTATGAACCAAATTAAGACATACTGTAGCGGGCTACTACTACCGCGTTTCACTAATTTAAAACAAGTAATAACAAAGGTCTTTATTACTCACTTTTCACAAGTCCAATTAACAGTATATGCCTTATTTATAGACGTTTTCAATCCACTTAACAATGAAGCACTATCATACTAATGAATTTACAAGCACTAATATCTTCTTAAACTAACTTCTTTAGGATTGGTTCATTAACAACACTAACACAACTATTTATTTATTACACTTTTGTCTATTTACGTATTCTACAAGCTGCATGTACAGTGTGTCCCAAATTGGATGTATTAAATGGGTAACTTATTTGCTATTGAAGATACAATAAAACTGTGTGCGCAGTCATGGGCCAACTTTTTGAGATCAATTCAATGGTAAAATCACAAATGGGCGATCTTCTTTTGCTTTCGAGCTATAGCCAAAAATTAATATTTTTAACAATTCTACTAATTCGTATAACTCGTTTGTTTGCAACAACATCCGAAAATACAGTAGAAGTCTTTCATACAGTTTTTTACGTAGAATACAGTGGCGTACGCAAATATTTAATATTTATAACACTTTTGAGGTTATAATATAAACTTGCATTTTTTTAAATGGAAACCACAATTAATTGCCGCTTTATTTAAAAACTCTTTTCTAGAGCTTTTCAAAAATATATAGTTTGATATAATTATTTTTCAAATGGCCGATTTATTCCATGTTCTTGTTATAATAAAATAATTTATTATATTGGTAATAAATAGTTGGCCGCGAAACAAAAGGTAAACAAAAGACAACAATTGTTTGTTTCAATCATATCTATTCCACATGCAATAAATTGTATTGTTAGTTTGTAGGTGAAGCATCAGTCTGTTAATAAATGGCAAAATATAAAAATTACGAAAACTACGATATGCTAGTTGCATTTATTGAGTCTGCGAGAACTCTTCTATCAGCAAAAACTTTATATTTTAACAGGTAATTCTGTAACTAATAGCAAATAATATTACTATGTCGTTTGTACAGATATCCTGAAAGACAACCAAATATTAACATGTTTAAAAGGTTAAATAGTAATTTACAACAGTTTGACTGTTTTGAGAAACCTGGAACGAAACAGCTTCAAAAATATTAAAGCGTAATAAATATCGACCCTATAAAAATAAAATTATACATAGTTTGTTTCCAGACGATTTTCAAAAAAGAAGGCGATTTTGTCAATGGTATCTTCGTAAATGTGCTGCTACTAACAATTTTGGAAATAACATTATATGGTCTGATGAAACACATGTGAGTAGTGCTGGTAACTTTAACAGACACAACAATCGACACTAATCTAATGAAAATACCTATCAAACATATACGGGGCGTCAACAAGGCCGTTTTGGTTTGAATATTTGTTGCTACATTGTTGGTGGCAAATTTCAATACCATAGTTTTGAAAACAATCTTTTAGCTTGTGGCTATATTGAAATTTTGGATACCAACTTGCACGAATTACTGGAGAACATGTCTCTCGAAAAAAGACAAAAAGTGTGGTTCCAACAAGATGGTGCACCCCCGCACAACGCTATAATTACTCGTGATTATTTAAATAGAGAATATCCCAATAAATGGATGGATTCGTTTGAACCTGTTCAGTGGCTGCCTAGATCTCCTGACTTGTCGATATTGGACTATTTCTTATGGAATTTTTTGAAAGAGGAAATCTATAAAACCCAGCACCATAGTATTGAAAAGGTGCGGAATTCAATTGATGCAGCATTTCGTAAAGTTAAGGCGGTTCATTTATTAAATTCTATTAAATCTTTAATAAAACAATGCGAACTTTGCTTAAGAGAATGGAGGTCAGTTTGAACAATATCTCTGAATTGTCAGCAAATAAAACTATTGTAGTATTCCCATCTGTGTTCTAGTGATTTATATATTATGTGTGATGGTGTGTGGTGTGTGTAGGTGAGGGTGTGTGTAGGTGTGTGCGCATGCGTGCGTGCATTGTGGGCGCGCGCTTGTGTGAGTGTGTGTGTGTGTGTGTGTGAGGGTATGATGCATATCGTATTTTTCATATTTTGTCATTTAGTAATAGACTGATGCTTCACCTACAAACTAACAATACAATTTATTACATGTGCAATAGATATAATTGAAACATACAATTGTCGTCTTTTGTTTGCCTTTTGTTTCGCGGCCAACTACTTATTACCAATATAATAAATTATTTTATTATAACAAAAACATGGAATAAATCGGCCATTTGAAAAATAATTATATCAAACTATATATTTTTGAAAAGCTCTCGAAAAGAGCTTTTAAATAAAGTGGCAATTAATTGTGGTTTCCATTTAAAAAAATGCAAGTTTATATTATAACCTCAAAAGTGTTATAAATATTAAATATTTGCGTACGCCACAGTATTCTACGTAAAAAACTGTGTCAAAGACTTCTACCGTATTTTTGGATGTTGTTGCAAACAAACGAGTTATACGAATTAATAGAATTGTTAAAAATATCAATTTTTGGCGATAACTCGAAAACAAAAGAAGACCGCCCATTTGTGATTTTACCATTGAATTGATCTCAAAAAGTTGGCCTATGACTGCGTATCTTCAATAGCAAATAAGTTACCCATTTAATACATCCAATTTGGGGCACACTGTACATGCAGTTTGTAGAATACATAAATAGACAAAAGTGTAATAAATAAATAGTTGTGTTAGTGTTGTTAATAGACCTATGGTTAAGAATTTAGTTTAAGAAGATATTAGTGCTTGTAAATAGCATTAGTGTGATAGTGCTTCATTGTTAATTGGACTGGAAACATCTATAAATAAGGCGTATTCTATTAATTAGACTTGTGAACAGTGAGTAATAAAGACTCTTGTTATTAGTTGTTTTAAATTAGTGAAACGCGGTAGTAGTAGCCCGCTACACTGGTGTCAGCCTGTGTGGGGTATACAGTGATTAATTTAAAACACCAGTATAAAGATATTTAAGTAACAAGAAGTCAAAGTAAAATGGACCCAGAAACTTTAATGAATTTCTTTAGGAATTTTAAATCTGGTATAGAAGAGAGATCGCCTAAACTAGAAGTGACACTTAGTGAAAATGCTGAGAAAATAGAGAAAAAGTTGAGTGAAAATGCTGCGAAAATGGAAGTAAAGTTTAGTGAAAATGCTGAGAAAATAGAAGAAAAGTAAAATGAAAATGCTGCGAAATTAGAGGAAAAGTTGAATGAAAAGACAGCCACGTTAGAAAAAACCTTAATGAAAAGCTCCATTGCATTGACAGAAGATGTAATTGAACAGATAAAAACAGTTGAGCAAAAGTTGGACAGCAAAATGGTAAAATTGGACGAAGATGTGATGAGGCTGCAAGAACAAATGATTTTACTAACAATGCGGCCACTTGAATTAGCAAACCAAGTTGTAAATCAGAACATTCCAGAAATAAGAGGCATGGAAGGAAGCGAGTCATTACCGTCAAAATTTAAAGTGAAACCACCCACATTCGATGGTAAAACACCTTTGCCCACATATTTGAAACAATTTGAAGCTGCTACAATAGCCCACGGTTGGTGCAACAAAGAGACAACTATCTTCTTAATTGTGGCCCTACGGGGGGGAGGCTCTTAACATCTGGCAAACGATCACCCGATCACCAGCAGAATGATTACGGCTTGTTAACATCGAAGCTTGAGATGAAATATGGAGACACTCACCCTCAACAGGTCTACCATGCACAAGTTAAGAACCGCTCGCAAAAGACAAGTGAAAGCCTGCAAGAATTCGAAGCTGACATCGCCAGATTAGTTAGATTGGCATACCCAATGGCACCAGATAGCTTCCTTGAACAACTGGCTGCTCAAATATTTGTGGACGGCATTAAAGGCAGCGAAATACAGCAAGCGCTAAGATTAGCACGGCCCAAAATTTTAGATGACGCACTGGCTCATGCGCTTGAATTTCAAACATTTAAGCAGACGTCACACAGGATGAGTCACAAAGTTTGGTCTGGCTTAGAGGAACCTGATCAAGCGCAGAACAGCATAGATGAAATAATCAATCGTGTGTTTGAAAAGCGAAAGGCGGAAAAACTGGAAAAACAACGACCGCTGAGGTGGGGTCCGCGATGCTGGAGCTGCGGTGAGGTTGGTCATATACAGAGACACTGTACTCAATCAAAAAAACAACCGGCTGAGCAGTAGCAATATGACTTTGACACAGAACATCGTGTAGGAACTAGCCATCGGAATGCAGACGCTCTGTCAAGGAGACCTTGTCCGGTAGACCGTAATCATTGCTCCAAGATGGAAGAGAAAACAAGTGTCATTTATAGAATGACGGTAACCGATGATACTTGGCAACCCGAAAGAATACTAGAAGACCAGGAGAATTACGCCGAATTAGGACGTACTATTGAGTGGAAATGTACAGGACAACGACCAGCTTGGGAAGAAATTAGTATTTCAAGTAGGAACCTGCAGAAATACTGAGCACAGTAGGACTCCTTGGTGATTGAAAATAGAATCTTGAGACGACGCCTGGAATGTGAAGATGGCACTGAGAGACTTCAAGTGATAGTGCCAAGAAGCAGGCTGCCGGAAGTGTTGCAGCACTTGCACGATGGTATTTCCGGAGGGCACTTTGGCGTGAAAAGAACTCTCGAAAGAGTAAGAGAAAGATTCTATTGGGTGAACTGCAAAGAAGATGTGAAGGAATAGTGCCGGAAATGTGAGTTGTGTGCCTCTGCAAATGGTCCGGTCACAAAACGGAAATCCCCAATGAGATAGTATAACACGTGGGGAATTCTTTTGAGAGGGTAGCCATTGACATAGCTGGTCTGTTTCCTGAATCAGAGAAAAGAAATAAATACATCTTGGTTGCAATGGATTATCACCAAATAGCCGGAGGCGCATGCTATACCAAACCAAGAAGGCATACACTGTTAATTGGACTTGTGAACGGTGAGTCACAAAGACTCTTGTCATTACTTGTTTTAAATTAGTGAAACGCGGTAGTAGTAGCCCGCTACAATATGCTTCATACGGTGGTTTTCAACCCGTCATCCGAGTTGTTTGCTGTAATGGAATGTGTTCAAACTATGCAGTAAAAGTGGGATACTTTGAACGAAGGAACTTGTGTACTCTTTAAGTGAAATTTAAAATTAGATAATTTCCTCTAGAGTGAAAACGGATCAGATTAAATAGACTAGCTAGTGTGAAAAGTTTTGTTGACATAAAATTGGACCGAAAATTCGAACTACAACTAATTACCGATACATCTTATATATGCTTGGTAAACAAATTTGAATATAAGAATTCGTTCAATTTAAATATTGAGAAAGAGCAGCATGTTACTGCTTGGAATGAGTATGAATGCTTGAAGCGACTACGTTTGGGAGAATTAATATGTTGTAAAATGGAGCAATTAAATTGTAGAAGCTTCTCAGATTTTTATGAAAAATTTGTAGATGATATAGCAAATGTAACTAGAAACACAACAGAAGGAAAACGGGTTAACATCGTCTTGGAAAGCGAGAGTCGTGTGAGCAATTATTTATTTAATGATAGCAGCAATGCAAATTATTTGACATTATTAGAAATAATACATTTGTCATCTAAACCAATTTCTAAAAATACGAGTGTGATACAATTGTTCATGCAATTATTTAAAATGTTAGATGTTCTCGATTCGGTTTATTTAGGATCTCACAGTAGATGCTAACACCAAACTTGTATATAAGTTTCTTCATAAAATTACATCTATACCATTAAAATCTCTAACTCACCACTAAAATGTTCTTATATTTTACAAAATGAAACAATTCAAACTTGCTATAGTTGTTTATTGAAACAAATAAATTTCAGTAACATGTATTCTAGTTTTCTAATATGTATTGTGAAATAAAATCGTGGATTTCATGGTGTGTAACGTCAGTATACATTCTTGGATAAGGACCATTACCACAATGATAATCAAATGATACCATAGCAGCAAGTACAACATTTTTAGTTTCATCTTGGATAACAAGTGGACCTCCATGGTCTTTCTAAAATGATTACATAATGTCATTATATTTTAATACAAATAAACTTACACTGCACACATCTTTTTGTCCATCTAAGTATCCCCAACACGACAATGTTTCGTGAAGGATGATTTGCTTGGTTTTACAACTACTCCAAGAAACGTGAGGTACTTGGACAGACTGTAAATGTTTGGTGTTAATTTCTGAAGGCTTGGTACCACCCCATCCTGTAACGGTTCCGATGGTTCCAGCCTTTATAGAAATACCCTTCGGGGCTAGTGTAATGATGCCAATCTCCTGTTTAAGTTGAAAGAAGCCGTTTAACACCAACAGAGCAACATTATAATCTCTAGATGGATCACTGGGAAATTGCGGATGTTTGATAAATTTTACAACTGACAAAACTTCTCCGCCTTGATCCCAAACGCTGCTTCCTGCTCGAACCGAGAGACGATGTCTAGAAACGTCGGTGGTGAGATGTTCTTAAAAATATTAAATAGTATTTTACTTACTTCTTTGAACTCAAAAGGCTAGCCATAGTTAATACTATATTTGATTTAACAAGCGCTCCGCCACAAAAGTGCTGATTATAATACTGCACAGATACTTGGTAATTATGATCTTTTATATTGGCATCATTTCCTCCAATAATTCTGCTGTAACCTGAAAAATGTAGTGTAAAAATTAATAGAGAGAGATATATAATACTTTGATGAACTAACCATGAACAAAAGTGATCACTGCTAAAATGACTATGAACCTGTACATTGTAATGGACTGAAAGAAATAATACTTAGAGAAGGTTGTGTAGAGCTTTATATTGCCAGTGTTATCAATAGTACTTGAAACTAAATTCTTATTATAATCGTGAAACGATTACCGATGTAAATACTCAGAAATGAAGTTAAACCTTCGGCACTGAGTTCATTCAAGATATCGCGTCATTTGGTACTCCACATAAAACTGATCTAATTCTGTATCAAATACATTAAACTTAAAAGAAATTGACTTTTATACGACCAACTTTACCTTATTTATAACTTCAAACATTTTGTATGAAGTATTGCAAAATTAAAAAACATTAATGATATTGCGCTATCTGAATCTAAAATAGAATCGACATAAATAGAAAAATTACACCCGTTCAAACTGACAGCATATACCCGCTCGATGTATTTTGTTCTACAAGAGGAGCACTTGTCTCAGGTCTGACTTAGGACTTCCGTAAACTCTGGGCTGTTTTTTCAGCAGTCCATTTTGTGACGATCCACATACGGCTCAACTTTGACTTACGTACATTTGTTTTTTTAGGGGGTCGAATATATTTCGAATGAGAACCGTCTCCTGATTCCAACGATGTAAAAATTTAAACGCGGAGACAATCACTTAAAAAGTTATGGATTTTTAAATTTCTTATGTTAAATCTATGGAGATTTTTTTAAAATGTAATTACGCTAGATATATATATATATATATATATATATATATATATATATATATATATATATATATATATATATATATATAAAATAAGATGTATCTGTAAACAAACTCTATGAAAATAATAGAGCCTATTGACGAATACAAATCGGGCTGGTAGTTTGTTTACAGATACATCTTATTTTATATATTGTTTTACACAATTTCTTATTGCGGACTGCAAATAACCGTTCTGTTATATATATATATATATATATATATATATATATATATATATATATATATATCGAATGTTTTAATGGGTTTGAGGTCAGCTGGTAAAAGAAAACTCTTTTTAATGCCTAAATTTTCGGATTTATTTAATCCTTGATCACAGGCTTCTAAAAATGTTACAAACAACTAGGCTAAATTATATAAATATTAATTGCAACTTACAAGATGAGTTGATTCAAAAATTAACATCGAAATTAAATATTAAACATAACTTTTTAGTTTTTCACTTTTAAATGTAGGAAGGATATATAATTTGTATAAGATGAAATGTAAAATAAAATTATGTCAGATTTTGAAAGATTTCAAATTTTCTTTTTTAATAGGATACCTGATACCTTTATTTAATGTATATGTTATGTTGTATGTGATAGTTGTTGTTTGTCTGTATGTGTGTGTGTGTGTGTGTGTGTGTGTGTGTGTGTATGCGCATGCGTTAAGTTGTGTGGTGTGTATGTGTGTATGTATTTATAACGTTAAACATATTAACAAATATTACATTAGGTATGTAGCTATGTTTTAAAATTAAGTAAGTATGTGTAAATCGAGCTCAAACCACTAATATCAGTTTTTTTATTTATACTATCTTTTGTAATAAAAATGTGATACATTTCAAGAAATAGTCTTTTTTGTTTATCTTTCTCTAATTCTAAAATTTTTGGATTTTTGAAATCTATTCTATGATCTAAATTAGCTGAATGACTCGATAAAGCACAGGAATTTGGTTTAACTTTTATGTCACTTCTGTGTTGAATAATACGTTGATTTAAGGATTGACATGTTTGTCCAATATACAGGCCATTACAATCTAAACAATTTATTTGGTACACAATATTTTTTTGTAATAGTTCGGGTGTTTTATATATATAGACAATGAATTAACTCATAAGCTAATTAAGGTATTTAAAAATTATAATTTTCGGTATGCAAAGAAAAATATATTAACAGTCAATAATCTCTTTTCAAAATTAAAAGATAAAACACCGAACTATTACAAAAATATTGTGTACCAAATAAATTGTTTAGATTGTAATGGCCTGTATATTGGACAAACATGTCAATCCTTAAATCAACGTATTATTCAACACAGAAGTGACATAAAAGTTAAACCAAATTCCTGTGCTTTATCGAGTCATTCAGCTAATTTAGATCATAGAATAGATTTCAAAAATCCAAAAATTTTAGAATTAGAGAAAGATAAACAAAAAAGACTATTTCTTGAAATGTATCACATTTTATTACAAAAGATAGTATAAATAAAAACTGATATTAGTGGTTTGAGCTCGATTTACACATACTTACTTAATTTTAAAACATAGCTACATACCTAATGTAATATTTGTTAATATGTTTAACGTTATAAATACATACACACACACCACACAACTTAACGCATGCGCATCCACACACACACACACACACACACACACACATACAGACAAACAACAACTATCACATACAACATAACATATACATTAAATAAAGGTATCAGGTATCCTATTAAAAGAAAATTTGAAATCTTTCAAAATCTGACATAATTTTATTTTACATTTCATCTTATACAAATTATATATCCTTCCTACATTTAAAAGTGAAAACTAAAAGTTATGTTTAATATTTAATTTCGATGTTAATTTTGAATCAACTCATCTTGTAAGTTGCAATTAATATTTATATAATTTAGCCTAGTTGTTTGTAACATTTTTAGAAGCCTGTGATCAAGGATTAAATAAATCCGAAAATTTAGGCATTAAAAAAGAGTTTTCTTTTTACCAGCTGACCTCAAACCCATTAAAAACATTCGATATTACTAGAAGGTCATTATCTTTAAATATATTATATATATATATACAGGGCCGGACTGTGGTACGGGCCCTGAGCTCGTGGTTTGTGGGGTATTGACTACTCCCGCCCCCCCCCCTCATGAAAGGGGCTGGGGGCCCTCCTCCCGAAAAAATGTGAAACATTAGGTGCAAAATGATTATTTTTAAGGGAATTTACGCTAAATGTTCTGTATTGTCTGGCCTGAAAGGTTGTTTGTACCCATATGGATGAGATAATTTTAAACATTAGATAACTTTAATATCGGTTATATATAACTCAGGTTATTTTAGGTAAAGATAAATCACAAAAGCAAACATAACTTTAACACTTTAATGTACATTGGTAAGTCAACAAGAAAAGTACAAGTCAATATTAAGAACTTGTAAATAAATCTTTAGCCATAAATTAAATGTACTGCAAATCATGTTCATTTCACTTACTGTTGCCGATTGCTTTGTAACAATTACGATTTTCTGTTATTTGGATAAATAACTTTGTTCAATACACCTAATCAATAAATGTTAAATTTCTATTGAAACCTTTTATTATAAATTCATACATAGTACGCCATCTACATTAGAATAGCAAAAGTACTCTTAAAATGAACTTCTAGTTGTTTGTATCTTATTTCAATATTCTCCCTCCTGGCGCATGCTTGTATAACTAAGATTGCTTCGTGGAATAAGCCATTTTGGTATCAGATGTAGTCCGTAGACGAGTATTATCTTGGGCTTGCAGGTTTTTGATTAAACATGCCGCTCGAACAATTGGTTAAGTGGAGTCAACCTGTACCATAAGTTAGTTTCTGTAATAGCATCGACCTAAAATGGTTGTAGATATATTTTTACGGTAAGAAAGTATTTCACAAGCTTACCTCAAATTTTTATTCTTTCGCTTCATTTCAGCGCAAGTTCTTCTTTGTTTTAATTTAGAGTTTTAAGGATTAAACTACCGATCATTAAATATGAAGATAATTATAATTCCGAATTTTAAAATATTAAATTTAAGTTACAAGTAATGAAGTTATGGAAATTTAAGTATTATAAAGAAAACAATCGTTATACATAAGGCATGCACTAGAGTGAGAAGCAGTTTCATTTGTTACTAGGCAGGAATGTAAAAATCTGCACACGTGATTAGTTTGTATGAAGATTAAATCCGGGCCCCTGCGTCAGCCACGCTCAACAACGAGAGTAAGGACGCAGATGTTTAAAAAAATTTTTTAAAAGAAAAATGGAAAACCGACCGCCAAGCAGATGGCCAGCGGTGAGTCATCCTCCATTTTTATACTTATATCTTTTCAAGAAACTTTCAATTAAAATGTTCAGATAAATTTTCGAAGAACCTATACAAAAGTTTGTTTAAAATTAATTCTCGAAATTTTGCTAAAGTTCATAGTTCAATTAATTTGTTTCATTTAAAAATTTAATTTAAAAATTTAGTATTTGAATAAGGCATAATTGACCTTAACATTTTTAAGATCTTTGTATAAGATTATGTTTGAAGTTACAAAGTTGTATTGAAAGGTTGGCTTTATTGAACATGTGATATGATAAGAATTGTTAGCCGAATTATTGTGTATAACACATTGTGATAATACGTCTGAAGTATAATTCAATGTCGACAATAAGTACTTTTCTTTGACCTTTGATTTTATTAAAGATAACTATTAAAAATGTACAACCATAACCAGAGGAATTATTTTTGAATATGTAATTTTTTTGTGAACTGAAAAGGATCCTATTCTAGTAGCATGAAGTCACTGTAACATAAAGTAAAAGTAATATATTTTTTAAAGTGAACTGAAATAATTGATGCAGTTAATAAAACAATATTCCAAGAATGCTTAGAGATCAATATTAAATAATGAAAACGGAACTGTTTCGAAAGTCTCCGTATAAATAAGTTGTATAAACAATGTATATATGAAATCAACAGTAATTATCCTACAGAAGCAAACTGTTTATTAATATGAAACTTTAATACTGAAGAAAGGTATTATTAGTGTTAAAGTTAAAAGTTTTTCTTGAAAGCATAATTTTTACTAGTGGATTTACATATAATTTTTTTGTGATAAAGTGACTAGGCTCTAATGAAGCCCTAGTTTGAAAATGTTTAGGTGTGATTAAATTTTCAGATAGCACGAGATCGTCGTTCCTATTCCAGGTTGCAGAGACCACAGTAAGTATTTTTGTTTATGTTGCTTGTCGTACATTTTTTTCCTTCGAAGATTTCCGTATCTGATCTTCGGATAGTTTCTTATCAAACACTCATTAAGATACTGTGGCGTCCAATAAAATTTCTTTTTTTTTATCGTATACCATCCTACGACCCTAGCTCATAGCTCTGCCCTAAGTTGAAGAAACTTAGCTGGCTGGAAGAACTCTTTAGAGGGATCCCTTTTTTTCTCAAAGCCATTCAACATCCTTTTTTGCCCTGGGCTTGACTATCAAACAGGAACCCCTCGTAATCTATCGAGGCTCTGCCGCCTGTATGGTAGAGCAGACATATTATTTTCCTTTAGAGGAAAGTATAGGTTACAGCTTTCCGTCTAAGCTACTCCGTAATGAAGGTGTTTATGGTGTTCTCATGGTTGACTTGTCTCAGAATGTCGTGTTCTATGCTAAGCAAGGCTAAAACGTTTAGCCTGTCTTTTGACATACAGGTCCGGAGTCTGTTCATGATTAACTTCAGCTTAGAGAGCAATTAGTCACCATCAAAGAAAGGTACATTCTTAACACCACTTCTACATTAGGAAAATAATCTTTTACGTTGTTTTCCAACATAAGTTGATACATCCACCTTTCTTTACTAATGTGTTTTTCACTTTTCTCATATTCATTTTGAAACTGGTTAGAAAAATTCTTGAATTGTAAAACTTCGTTGCTCAATTCTTCGTCTAGATCTTCGTTATAGCTGTCTACTAACGTTTTGCTTGCTGCTAACACCTCATCATTAGAGAGTATGTCCAATTTGTTAAGGAACCCAAACCTCGTATCTATAAGTTTGTATGCTTGAAGCCTCTTTGTCAATGCATCTTCAAGTTCATCGATGACTGTAATAAAACTTTGGGTCCGGAATGTATCAGATGGGTTTAGGTCAACTTCCGGAGCTTGTACACAGTCAAGAAGAGCTAAACGTACATTTGTTAGCCGTTTACGTTTTGACTCAACTTCATATTTTAGACGGTCAGTTAATTTGATAGCTTTCAGCTCATACTCCTCGAAACTTTTCCCTTTACCTTGAATCAGACTTCTCAAAGATTTCAGCAATGATGCTGCTGTGTTCACGTCGATTCTAGGATTTTGTAAAGATTCACTAGTTTTGTTTACTTGACCCAAAATATTGTCCCAAAAAACGGCATACAGCCCTGTCTCCAACTTGTTCATTTTTTGAACTAAACCCAGAGCAGTCATTCTTGATATCCCTAAATTCTCCATGTCTTTTGAAATTTTTACCAGTGCCTGTTTTATTTCTTGATATCCTCGCATAAGAGCTTTGGTAGCATCAGCTCGACATGACCATCGTGTTGTTGTTGTCTTTTTTGATACAAAAACGTTTTGTTCAGTTCCTGCTCGTTTCAAGCACTCGGTTAGGGTCTAGTATCTGTTGGTTGAGGTAGGAAAATATAGAAAAATTTCTTCCAAAAAATCGAAAAAGCTTTCAGCATTAAGACAACCAGCTGCAGCTTGTAGTACCAAATTTAATGAATGTCCAGCGCAAGGTATCCATGCTGCTAAACTGTTTTCTTCTAAAACGAGCGCTTACAGCCCGTTGTATTTTCCGCTCAGAGGCGTTGTCGTAAGACTGACCACGACAGTTTTTGATGTCCAGATTATTTTCTTTCAAAAAGTTACACAGTTCATTAAACATATCTTTTGCTTTGTGCCCTTGATTAGGCATGAATGTTAAAAACCTTTCGACAGGTGTGAAATCCTCCAAGTACCTAAAGACCAAGCTGAGTTGGTCAAAATGACCTTCATCGGGTGTCGAATCTAGAGATATTGAGAAATATTTACACTTCTTGATTCAACATATGATCTCATCAAACACTTGTTTTCCTATTATGTTTATTTCCTCACATCTTCCTCACATATTGTAGAAGATACATAGTTAGTGTGGTCACTTCCACGGTTTCCATGTGTTTGAAGGTGGCCTCTTAAGAACTCGTCATACTATGCTAGGAGCTCTAAAATCCCCAGATAGTTGCCATTTCGCGGTGATCCAAGGGTTTCGTTCTCTCCCCGAAACACTAACCCCTTTCACTAATAAACACTATTACACTTATCAACCTTTTAAGGACCTCCCGCCAGTACTTAGCAACGTTTTCCGCTTGATGAATAAGCTCTTGATCTATTTGACCAATTTTTTTGGTATGTCCTGCATAATCAATAACAGCATTTAAATGAAGTTTAGACATTTCATGCTCAATTAGATGTGCTGCAGCATTTTTCCAATCATAATATCCACCATGAGTTAACTGAGAGCGTATTGGGGAGAAGAGTATACAGACATAACAGTAAACATGACTAGCGCCGGAAGAAAAGCATAGCCAAGAGCGTTTGATAGTTTCGCCGTTTCGGGTTTTCCGTATAAAAAAATTTGTATGACATTTCCTTACAAAACCCTTCTCGTAGCCTTTGTCCATATCGGACTGTATTACAAACTTACGTCCAAATAGATCCTCGTCACAGTTTTGAAGCAAACCGGTGTCCATTTTAATACAACTGTCGATATCACTGATGTAAGCAGTTCCGGCCACTTTCCAATGTCATTGTTCGAACAAGCACTTATTCTTGGAGCTGATTCAGAATTAAATTTAGCAGAATATACGAGGGCTCTGGGAACCTCTTTAGGCATTTTTGGAACCTGAAAGTAAACAAGTTCAATCAGACAACAATTTTAAAAACATTGTATTTAAAAGTTATAAAAAGATTTAAATTAATTTTTTTCTGTATAATTTTGTACTGGAGCATTTTTTGCAAAAAACTATTTTTTGCATAATTTGGCATAAAACATGTTTAAAGTATTGAGCTTGCAACTGTTTTTATAGGTAACCCACGGGCCCTCATAATTTATGAAATTCGTTTAAAGAAATGTACAAACTTCCTGATAGAATTTTTTTTTTCATCTGACAAGAAAATAAACTAATTTCTGATTTTCAAACAATTTCTAAACACAATTTGCAAATATTAATTTTAAGGCTGAAGTTTAAACTTTACTTGAGGGTTCTACAAAACGTGTTTGCTATTTAATACAATTACAAAGTACGATAGTAATGATAGTTTGTAAAATAGAACCACCTCGTCTGTTTGGTTTCCGGGCTGTCGGGGATCGTTACTGGTAATTGGCTCATTTACGTCGTCATTCACGACGTCGTTATTTTCTGCCACTTCAGAAACATATGCTGATGGTGTTGCATTGCAATTTGTTATAAAGTCAGTCATGTGACGTGATTTGGCCAGGACCTCTTCATTCTTTTTCTCCTTTTCTTTTGCCACCTTTCGTTTAGCACTTCCGCTTTTGAACACCTCTCTTGTTTTATGGCGATTGCTTTGTGTTTTATGACGGTCCATAGTAGAATCTTCCTAAAAAGAAATATTTGCAGGTGTCTCGTAAATAAAAGACATTAGTTAGTTAATAGACTTGGAAATATATTGGTTTCTTTAGTGGATACAATTATTTTTGTGGATTTATAAATGAAAATAAATGCGCAAGACGTTCACTCCAAATAAATGCAAAATACTAACTGAACTCAATTTTTATTTCCATTTATTTTATTTCTTTAAATTACCCAGAAAATACCCTGGCCAAAACATTTGTTTCATTCCTAGAAATTTATTTACTCTCAGATATTGGTTTTTGGTCTTTGAAATTCTAGAGAATTTAATTTAGAGTTGTGTTTTTCTTGAAATTAAGCAAGGAGGAAAAAAAAGAAAAGTTTAATATTGTTTACCATTGAACAGTATGTAATAACAGCAACAACAATAAAAGTTATATATTTCATTTATCAAATAATGTTAGGCCTACATAGGAAACAATCAACCATGTAGGCCAAAGCGAGGGCACATCAATAAAGATGTAATTTTTTCAATTAACTTTTTTTTTACATTTATTTTGATACTTTTGGAAAATAAACGAACTTGCAGTTGTCGAATTTATAAAAAAATTCCAAACTGATAAGGATCATGATCTATAGACATAAAATATAACTCACCTTTTTAATGCAATTTAATTAGTTGTTCTGAGACGTTGCGTGCCGTGTGGAAAATTTCTTAGATTTTCAACTGACGCGTGTGCAAATTTTGTAGAATAGTGTGCCGAGCTGTCGAAAAGGGAACAGAGAATGCGAAATTCTGAAAATTGTCCGTTGTGGGGACAAAACCGACGGGCAGGCGAGCCATTATATATACCCGGGTTAATATGAGTTTCGCTCTCTTAGATTTTTGATTATTCGATGCTTTAAACAGTGCTCTTAGATTTTTGATTTTGATTTAATACTTTAAACAGTTTGCTCTTATATTTTGTGATTATTGAATACTTTAAAACAGTTTGCTCTTTACGTGCTACGATACAAGTTATTATGCATTAGTGCACTTAGAAAAGAAGATACAAGGTAATAAAGTCTAGTTATATTTGCGAGTATTACTGTACCAATTATCCAAATTTGTAACGATAAATGAATAAACAAAAGTAGGCAGTTTTGGGTATAGCGTGAAAGAAGTATGAATTTCTTTGCTATTTTTCGGGAGTGTTAATAATCAAATGTTATTCGTAATCGTGATTGGATCCACAAAACAAAATTTTGATATATTTAGATGAGTTCCTGAGAAGCCCTGAAACAACTTTAGATGAATGGTGTTGCAGAAAATTTTAAAAAGCGTTCAGAATCAGAAGCCGTAAACATAACCCAGTTGGAATGGTGTGATTAACAAAGGACGATGTACATTGGAGCTACGAGTGCATTAACCTTCAGGTAACTTATGCTTTGTTGTTTGATTTTTGATGTTTTGGTGTGTGTTGAATAACTTTATAATTTGTTTGCTAAAAAAATGGACAGTAGTGAATTTGTACAAACAACAAATTTTTAATTTTAAGGTAAAATTTTCTTGTTTAAGTAGAAAGGAGTATTTAGCAGTTTATGTTCTTGATTATGATGAAAATTTGGGTCTGTCTTTGAACTCAATTAGACTAACCTGTTTAATTAACGTAAAGGGGTGGAAGATGCTCCCTTTTATTCAGACTTAGGTCTGCACATATTGTAACTTAATTAGTATGCATCCTACCAGGACTTTAATTCTGGATGCAAATTAAAATGATGACAAATTTAATCTTGAAATTTTAATATACTGAAATTTATGCTACAATTTAATTTTGAAACTTTAATGTATTATGAATATTGATGTAAATAGAGTTAACGTTGATGTTTGTGGTAGGAATGTGTTTGTTTTTTTTTATGAATGAGGATGAAAGTTTTAACTAGGTGAGCAGCCGAGGCGGAAAGAGTAAAAAGGCGACTATCTGAAGAGATTTAACAGGGCGAGAATCACAGCAAATCTTGGTGCCCAGTTTGAGAGGCTCGAATATTTTTTTTTGCTCTGGTGATGCTTTTTGTAGGTTTCACAGCAATATATATATATATATATACATATATATATATATATATATATATATTATAGTGGTTTTAAAAGTCAAAAATGAATATAAAAGAAACAATTTCAAAACACCCTGTATAACGGAACAACCAGAAAATACGTGCGAAATTTATATTAGTTAATTCATTTTTAAGTATCAGGTATTAATGAAATTTTATAAATAATTAATGAAATTTAAGTAGGTTTGCAAAGAAATTAAATGGTAGAAGCCAATGCCATTAATTTATTAATTAATTTGAATTTAATTGAACGATTATTGACGTATAATATGCATAAAAGCGTGGAAAGGTCAATGATACCAAGGCGAAACGCGTTGCTATCTGACAAATATCAGTGGAGTCGAAATACGCCGAAATACAACTCTGAGAAATGTATTTAAAAAGTTCGTGTTACGATTGAACACCTGCGTATTTTCAAATGTCAAGTTCTGTTTAATTTGTTTAGATAAACATAAAAATTTTGCGTATATTGCAAACGGTCGCATGCGTTCGCAGTAAAAATATAACGAGGGTTGATTTAAATCACGTAGGAATTCACGTGGGTTTAAATAGCATATAGACTGGAATATTGATTTTCTACCACTAAGACCAGGTTAGAAGGAGACGGAGAAAACGTATAAGAACGAGATCACAATAGTATAGGAGGGATTTGTGAAACGTCATTAGAGCTACGATTGGACGATATGTTAGTTTGACTTGATATGAACGCAAGGATAGTGTAGCATTATTTTCTTGAAAAATTATAATTAGGAATAAAAATTCGCGGATTTGAAAATGGGGTTGAGTGCAAAATTTTGATAATGTGTGTTGTGAGCAGGGGATTTCGCGCTAGGCAGGTAGGGAGAGGTTACATTTGAAAAATATAAATAGTTTAGGAGAATACAATTAAGACCCTTATTATTTCAATCGTCCCAAAGTCAATACGAGTTGTAAGTATTACAAAACCATTTAAATTGTTTTGCTTAGTGGTAGCCTCTTAAATTAAAAACGCGGTTAGTGTGCCGAGAGTATAATTTTTTTTATGTAGGTATCACCTATAATTTTTTAATCAACTCGTGTCGGGATATTAAGTAACGTAGCTTACTGTGAAAGAAGTATAATTGAAATGAAATTTGGAATTTTGTTATACCGAGAAGGCGTTTGCAGTTCAACTTGGATGGGGTTAGGCTAGAAATAGAGGGAAACGACCTGCTGTCCAGATAGAAAATACATGGCATCATCTACTAGAGCGAAGATCTTCCACAAGTTCCAGGTAACGATTTAAATTTGTGATTTCTATAAACTGTAAATATTGGGGGTGGCGTATGAGAGTGTTATTCAAGGTAGTGTGAATTATTTGCATATTGAACTGAATATGTGTAAATAACTTAATTACGGTATTCAACTAGAAATTCGAAGGTGTTTATAAAGCTTTTAAACGTTCCATCGGAACGTGAAAATTTCTGTGAAGAGTACATGGCTTTGTTTTTTTTGTATTTTAAGAGTATGCACAGTAGAAGGGCATACATTATGCAGAATTAGTTGGGTATTATGAGCTCACCTTACCTCACAGTTTACTTAGATTATCAAAATAAATAAGTAAATTATAAAGAATGAATTTTAGAGAAAGTATTATTCAAGGTCCATTTACTCCGAGTACATTTTATGTGTTTGATGATTAAAAAGGTAAATACAGGACATTACAAAATAAGAGTTACTAAAGTGTAACGTGTACAATAAAATATGGACAGTGTTGAGTTGCATTTGTAATTAGGAATAAATACAAGATTGTATGTTGGTTGTATTTTGTGGTTTTATTGGGAGTGTGCGTGAATGATAGAATATGAGTGAATATAGATATCCAAAAGGAAATACTAATATGCTAGCCGGAAGTAGTTGAAGAAGGCCGTTCAACCGAGGAAGAGAGAAAAATGGGTAAGGATATTTTTTGTATTATTTAATTTTTGAATTTTCGAGTTTTGAAAATATATAAAATTGTCGAAAAAAATTTATGGTTGGTTAGGAGTTACCCGAGTTCCACGGCAATATATATATATATATATATATATATATATATATTGATATGATAGCGCCGTACTCGGTGTAATAAACATTTTACTTAACGTCACCGCTTTGTGTTCTCACTTCAAATTTAATCTTACTAATTTTATTATTATGCCACGGCTACCCCTTAATCTACACACAGTGCACAACGTTACGATGATCAATTTTCTCTTTTTCACCCTTTTTTGATTACCAGATAGCAGTCGAGGACTCAACTTTAGTTAAATCGCCGTGATCCCAATTAGGCAATAAGGAAAATTATATTAAAATCACCTCAGAATAATTTCCTTTCAAATTAATTCGCTAAAATCCCTTCAACGAAGGCGGGCATATATACGAACCCAAAGCGTAAATTAAAAGTGTACGATTCAAATTGAAATATTATGTCAAGATGATACCACTAAAGCTGGTCTGCAAACTCGTACCTGATAACGCGCTATCAATATTAAAGTATGTACAATCTAATACAGAAAGAATTAACTATTCAATACACTACTAAAAATCAAAAGTCGTAGTGAAAATTTCAACCGTAACATGGTGTTTATGCTATTGATACCTTATTATTCGTTATCTTTGCCATACGTTGTTTTGTGTAGATATCGCCTTTTGGATAATTACAAGTTTTGTACAAAATAAATGATGTAACTTTAATGCTGTTTTCGTTTGTGTTTATGCATCTTTAAAACTGGTTTTCTTATCAAAGCGTTTATTGTTTCCTTGTAATTGCATAAAGTTTTGTTAGGTTTTATCTACTCTACTGCGTATTTGGTTTATAACTAATTAGACACTTCTCAACGTATGTTTAATTACATGTACGATTATTTCTCTGCTGAATACGCGTTCTATTGTTGAAAGATATTCTTACTGGCATTACTTAAAATTAATAAAGGTCTATATACAGAGTGTTAAATGCTTGCTATTCACATAATGTACGAATTACCTATTTTTCTGCTAAATAAATACAATTTTCCGATTCCTCTTGCTATTTATTGTTACTACACGACCCCTACTACTCAATACACCTCTAAACAACCCATTATCACAGCAATATATATATATATAACTGTTTAATCCACTGCTTATATGTTTATGTTCTAGATAATGGATTCATTTGTACCATTGTGGAATTGCCGTAGTCTGTCTATTAATAAAGATGCAGGCTTCTCATGAGCGCAAGAACAGGGACTTTTGCCTTTCTTTGTGCCATTCGTCGTCAGTATGGAGATTTTCCTGTTTAAAATGCCAAAATGCCATTATTATTTTCTAACCACATTTGATGTTCTTCCAATAAAATTACTGCTATTTTGATATTGCATAAAAGTCTAAAGCCATTCTATTGCTATAATTAATGGTTGGGTTAGGTTGGGATAGGTTAAATTGCAGTTAAGAATTAATAAAATTACAATGAATGATATCTTCATAGACTTAATATGAGAAATTATAAAATCCATAACTTTTTAAGGTATCGTCTTCGCGCCGGAATTTTTACATCGTTGAAATCAGGAGACGGTTCTCATTCGAAGTATATATATATATGCGACCTCTAAAATAACCAATGTACGTAAGTCGAAGTCCTACCCCACATAATAATACAAATATATTGGCCTTGTTGGCTTACTACACTGAGCTACAGCGTGTGTTAAATTATTGTAGTTAAATCATTCTAAAATTCTCTTTCGAGGATGTAGTCATGTTTAAAGTAACGTTGTTAAATTATGTATTATCACTGCTAAAGCCACATTTAAAAATTTCACTTTCAACACTGAACTTTCTCAAGATCGGCTGTTTCTCTTTTTTCACCAATTCTGATTTTTCTACCATAAACTATTCGTCCACATAATTAATGATATTTTGATACAGACCATCTCCGTCATCATCGTTGGACATTAAAAAATGGCTTAACTTTTTAGATTTATATAAAGTGTTATTTTGGAATGAAAATAAACTGAAACACTTTATCATACTGAAAACACTTTTGTATATTTTTCTCTATAAATATAAGTAGTTTTTGAAATTGGCTCTAAAACTAGTACAATTTTGAACTTGTCGTTTATTCCAATAAACTGGAATTTTGCAACACCGTCTAAATTACTTATAAAGGCCTGAAAAATAAATATTTCTTGTCAATTATGAAGTAAAGCTGTGCTTTGTGTCTATCGTAGCCAAACACTAATTCAAATCTTGTTCAACGGTAAACTTATCGATTGTTTTTGATAGATTCTACATAACATATTAATATGTCTTATGACATTAACATTTGTACATTCTGGTGAATTAACATATTGATAGCGCTCAAATACTGACCTGCATCTTGTATTGAAGTAAAAGGTCCTCAAGTTGTTTCTAGAAACCCAATATGTGTTAAATCTTACACTGAATGCTATGGTGAAAGCGTTGGAGGAAGTGGTGATAATACTTAACAATCTTGTTCCCTTCTTGAAGTTACAAAAGTTTTCACAACTAGTATTTTCTAATTAAACCATTTTTTTCACGACTTTAGTGAGGTTATAATGCCTTTCCAACAAAAGTTTTAATTCTCCAAAAATATAGAAACCATAATCTTGTATATTATTTTAAATGTTCATCTCACATCTGCGGTTGAAGAAAATGATTATATATTATAGAAGTTAAATAAAAATATTTCAAACAAAATTTTATTGAACTTTCTCTTTTAATGACCAATCATAACCATAGAGTAACCTTCAGAGAGTCAACTTAATGTTAATTTTTTATCCGCTGCAAGAGAGACAGAGATATCAATTTTTATATACTTTTATCTTTCTTACACGGTTTCAGTGTACTGAAGAGACGCCACAAATGTCGTTTGGAGGAAATGGCGGGAAACGTTTAAATTCAAATTATTATGCGCGGAATTTGGCGAGAATTTCAAATAAGCTGTAGGAAAAAATGTATTTGAAACTTCAAATACAATTCAAGGTCAAATCACCATGCAATGTAAAATTTTAATTTCATTTTTTAAATTAATTATTAAAATTTTACATATGGTGATTTGGTCTCGAGTTGTATCTAACGTTTCAACAATTTGTTGTTTTCAACTTTACTCAGTCAATTTTAACACTACAAATGATAAACTCTAGCGTTGAATAAACTTAATGAAAAATAATTCTATGTGGTCTTCATTATGTATTTTAATGTAAAACTATTTTTTAAAAGACACAATTTGTAAAAAATTTAGTAAATGATATAATATAATTGTACATTTTATAATATAGATTACAAGCTTAGAAGCAGTTGGTCACTCCCTAACGTTTCTTAATATATTTTAGCTTTAACGTCATAGATAATTAATAAAAGAGTACAGCTTCTACACAGAAATGAATCAATGTTTAAATCACAAATGCTAAAATTTTTTAATTTACGTGCTAGAGCTGTAGAATTTTTCTTTGCATGTTGATGTGAACGATTGCGTCGAGTACAGAACCACGGTCAAAAATATAACAATTTGCAGTTAAATCTAAACGCACTTTTTTAGCGAAAATATTAAGGCGCTATTATTTAGTTCAATACAACAAACTACACCAAAAAATAACATATTGATAAACGAAACAATAACATACGCATAAACGAAAAAATTAATATAAACATTAAATATAAACACAAAAACGTAATAAACAGCAGTAACAACTTTGTTTATAAGCTGGTTTAACATTCTAAACACCGATAGCTGTCAACCTAACAGTTGCGCGTCGAAAATGGTCTAGAAATCTGTCAAATTTATGATTGCGTTTTGCGCTCTCTTAGTACACTTTACATATCGATGAATAAAGATAGTATCATTCTTCAATCTATATGATGAAGTGAGATAGATTTTTATAGCATCCGGACAAATTTTCCTATTAAGATAACAGTCTGAAGGTTACTTTATGATCATAACTAACTAAACTATTGTGGTTTTCTATATATTCCCCCAAAACTGAGTTCCGATAATTACGGATGTGTACATCGTATTGCCATTGTAAAAAACAATTATTTAAATTATAGAATTTATAACAATTAAACTAAAAATATCGCAGCGACAATTAAAAATTTTTTAACTTAGTCAATCTGTCAAAATTGACTTTCCATGGCAACCATAATGAAAAGAGCAGAATTTAAGTTTTTTTTGAATAACTTGTACTTTTTGTCAAAATAAAATATAAAGTATCATTGAAATTCTAATTTTTCAGGCTATCTAACGGTACAAAAATTCAATATGTTGCCCATAAGAAAAACAAAGGTTGACTTTGGGCGCGCGCAACAAAGTAGACCTAGAAATTTTTAAAACTTTCGTGGAAAGGTCATATCGACATATGCTCCCATATCTAATTTTATTAAGTTCTATTGGAAATTAAAGGAGTTTTTAAACCATAAGGGAAAATACAGTATTTTAGTTTTGACTCGGTGTTCTGGAAACCACTTAAAAATTTATACTTTTTTTGCAGATTCTATAAGGCCTCTAAATAGCGCAACTTTTGTCTAATATAACTGAACATGTACGCCTTCAAGAGCCCTATGGTGAGCAATGAATAAGTAGTAACCGTGTATACTTTGAAACTAGATTTGAAGATGGTTTAACTATGAAAATTCCACAGTAAATTATTGATCCTTGTGATAATATTCAAGAAACGTAAATGTGATCTGAATAAGAACAACCGAAGAATTTAAAATACAGTTCAAAAAGCGATATCAGCAAATTTACTTTCAGAGAAAGAGACATACCTAATTACATATTCTAAATTTGAGGACTATTGCAAGAAAATTTTTGATAGCTTTTCAATCTTTATACTTTGGGAAAAGGGCTTTTGACGCGTTTGCTTCTTTTCTTACAAAAAGAAACAGATTAGCAATCATGAACCACAAAGATTTAAAGGCAAATTTAATTAGCTTGAAACTAAATATTGAAAATTCGCTATTAATGTATCAAGTTCATCTCCCCATTAAACGCATTAATTTTTTATGTAATTTCTATGTTATAATATTACCAGATATGCATTTTGTGTCGTTTTAGTTAATAAATGTATAAAATTTAACATGTTAAACCTAACAAAGTGAACAGCACTACATCATGTGGTAAAAACACACTTGATGATAAATTTGTCACTATTCAATATAGCCACATAACCTATGGGATAAAAAAGTTTGGTGACTTATGATTTAAACTAAATTTGCATTAATAAGCTACAAAATATTGCCAGATTTAATGCGCTTGTTTTGGGTTCCCGGATCACGTACATATGATATTTAAATAGCTATGACAATGAACTTGTTGATAGATTACGACTTTTAGTTTCATCTCAGACTGCTGGACACACAGGTCACGGCAACGAAATAAATTCGATCATTGAAGAATTGCGTGAGGCGAAAGTAATTAGATGATATGACAATTGACGAATTTGGAAGGCACTTACATAACCGTAAAATGGATATAAGTGAACAGGAATATGAAAACAAAAGTGAAGGTTTTGAAACCTTGATTGAGTACAAGTTACATATGCTACATTACACGGTAGTAGCAACGTTTTACTCTAGTACATTCCTCGACGGTGACAAGACATTCCTTATTTTCAACATTAAGCATAATTATGAATTTCCTTATGAGGAAGCAGTCATTGAGAATATTAAAGGATACCCGCAATACCTTGAAATTCTTATAAACAAAAAGTTATGTAATTGCACAGTTACAAGGATTTTTGCTTAAACGTATGGATGTAATCAGCTTTCGTGATAGAGGTGCTATTATAAACAATACCACAATGTTTCTTGATTTTATATTAAAAGTTCCTTTCAAAGCAAGTGGAGCCCTCGACATTCAAACATAGAAGTATTTATTAATTGTATTTAATAAATCCTGATTAGAAAAAAAAATATTATGATAGTTGCTCAATCAAAAGTGAAAGAGGATATAGTAAATGAACTTCATAAACCAGCAAGAATAAATTTCAAGAGACGCAAAGTGATAGTAAAAGGTTTAAATGACCTTCAGACCGATTTGATTGAAATGCTACCATATTCGCAAACAAACAAAGGATTTAAATAGTAGTTATTGATTGTTTCTCCAAATACGCATGGGCTGTACCACTTAAAAGTAAAACGGGTATTGATGTTACTGCTGCAATGAAAACAATTTTAAATAAATTTAAAAATCCACCAAGAAAGTTGCAGTCTGATTTTGGTAAAAAATATTATAACAAACACTTTAAATCCTTAATGCAGACATATGGCATAAACCATTATAGTGTTTTTTCTACAAAGAAAGCATGCATTGTGGAACGTGTAATTAGAACTTTAAAGGGAAAAATGTGGCGCTTGTTTAACCTGAACGGTTCTTACAATTGGATAAAAAATTTAAGCGATATTGTGAAACAATACAACAATACAGTTCACAATACTATCGGAGTCAAACCTGTAAAAGTTGATAAATCAAATGAAAAAACTATTCTTAAATCATCATTTACCCACATCAAACTTGCAACCAAAATACCAAAATATTCAATTAAAGACAGTGTGAGGATTAGTAAACACAGGGAAGCATTTACGAAAGGTTACACGCCAAACTGGTCAAATGAAATTTTTAGGATTAAAAAGGTAAACGTAACCAATCCGACAACATATATATTAGAAGATCAAGACGAGAAAAAAATCAAAGATGCATTTTATGAAATGGAGTTGCAAAAGGTTAAACATCCAGGAATTTACCTGATAGAAAAAGTCCTAAGAAAGAGTGATAATAAAGTCTTTGTAAAATGGTTAGGCTTCTGTAACGTACACAATAGTTGGATCGATAAAAATAATGTTTGCTAGAAGTTGTTATAGTAATAATAATAGTTAATACGGCTAACATTGTAAAATTAAATTAAAATAAATAATACAGACACAATCTTTCAATTGTTTTTATTATTATTAAACCATTCTTTGAATAACAAGGTATTTTGTTTTGCACATTGCAGACTATTATTGCTGTGTCTATAACAATGGATGTTACATAGTAAACGATTTTGATTTTTAACTCCGATTTAGGACAACCTAGTGCAAGCATATCAGTTACTACGTTTTGCATTAGGTAGGTTTCCATCCATTTCTTCTTTTCTAGACCCTTCACAAATACTTCTTCACCGGGTCGGATAATTTGCTTCAAATAAAGCGCTATATCTGATGACACCATTCCAGCCGTTGAAGATTCATCCCAAGAAAGACCATGAATATTCCTTGTCACCCAGTCGTTATGTTTATATGATCTTGGCTCAAACAACTAGATTGCATTGGCAGTTTAAAAATTTGATGTCAAACAGCGCCTTCCAACAAGTCCAAAACCGCAATTTCTTTGCACACAGACTCATTTTTCTTGTATTTAAATCCCTGAATATCAATTATATACTTGTTTGTATATGTAGGTATGTAAATATGCAGTAAACTTCGACTAATTAAATTAATATGAGTAGCAATCTCCTTATATAGCAAACTACCACCATCCGCGTACTTTGCTAACCTAGTTTTCAACACATCACAAGGGTAAACACATTTTGAATTGAAACCGGCCTATATGTATTTGCAGAGTGATCGCACTTTGAATTCAAACTGGCTTTAGCATAATTTGCATCTTACTTACTTTATAACTTCTCGCTAGAGAACATCTAATATGAATTCAAAACAGCTCCACATTTTTTTGCATGTACCTACATTTTTTCAACATAGTATACGTGTGGACACGTTTTGAAGTCATGTGTGTTTGCATAGTAACCCATCTGACCTACTTTATAACTTCTCGCTAGAGAATCGAATTCAAAACAGCTCCACATTTTTTCTGCACGCACTTACATTTTTCAACGTAGCATACGTGTGAACACGTTTTGAAGTCACACACGTATGTTACATTGAAAGTAATATAAGGCCGGTTTGGCTTCATAATGTGTCCACACGTATGTTACATTGAGACTTTCAATGGAAAACATACGCGTGCACCGTTTTGAAGTCAGACCGGCCTTACATACTTACTTGTGGATTTCGTATTAATTCAAAATATGAAAACATGTAAAAAGGTACTTAAAAGAATAATAGATGTTGTGCGAACTTTGGCAATTTCAAACTTACCTTTTCGGGGACACAGGGAAAATATTAATAAATTATGCGACATGAAAGATATGAAAAATCAAGGCATATTTTTAAATGTTGTTAAGTTATTAGCTAGATACGATTCTGTCCATGAAAGTCATTTAATAAATATCACAACTATAAAAAATAGAAACTACTATCTTAGTAAAACCATATAAAATGAATTAATTTCCACCATTGTTAATTCAGTTGAAATTTGTATTTTGAAGGATATTGAAAATTCTCTGTTTTATTTTCTTATATTAGACATAACACAAGATGTAAGTACGAAAGACCAAATGAGCCTAACTTCCGACATGTAAATTTAAAGAATAATGAGTTAAAAATATATGAATCGTTTATGGGATTTATAGATATAAAAAGACAGTCAGTTGAAGAGTTTGAAAAAGAAATTTTAAAATTTGTGGACGTGCACAACTTTTCTAAACAAATGCCGTGGCCAGGGATATGATGGTGCGGCAAATATGAGTGGTCAGCAATGTAACACGCTTGTCCTTATCACAGTTTTATACTATAATATATAATTGTTTTAGGAAAATACAATGTGTTTCAATCGTTAATAAGACAAAGACAAAAAATGCCGAATATGTACATTGTGCTGCTCATAATTTAAATCTAATACTAAACGATTCTGTTAAAGACATACAAGCCATACAAGAATTTTATGATGTCATTCAAAGCTTGTACAAATTTTTTAGTCAAAGTTTGACAAGATGACAAAAAATAAATACAGCAATGCATCAAAATCAAATAATATCGTTGACACTTAAAAAACTATGTCCAACAAGGTGGGTTTCGCGATTTGACAGCGTCAAGTTTATTCAAATTAATTTAGTATCAATTTTGAAATACCTATCTAATATAATTATTATTACAAAAAGAAAAGTAGAAAAAATTGAAGCCAATTCCTTAAGAAACAAAATAGAAACCTTCGATTTCGTCCTCATGCTTACTTTTCAATCGCATGTTTCTAATTATGTTAACTTGGTATCGAAATCAATGCAAAGTCAAAATGTCGATATGGAAACGGTATAAAATATGTTAGATCATACAATACGAAAATTTCAGAATATTAGAAACAATTTTCAAACTATTTATGGTGAAACAGGTAATCTGACTCAGAAATGGAAAATTCCCATCACTCTCAAACAAAAATGAATAAAAAAAATTAAAAAGCCTTTTGATGAAATGGCCACTGATGATCCTATTCAAGACCCGTTACAAAATTTAGATATTATTATTCAACAATTGTCTGTTCGGTTTAGCAGCCTTAAAACTATAATTAATTATTTTTATTGTTTACACCCTACTCGTATATTAGAAAAGATAGAGGAGGAAATAGTAAAAAATGCTGAGGTATTTCATGTAAAGTATGCCAATGATGTCTCTACAAACTTTTCTAATAAAATCATGCAACTGCGAAACATTTTTGGGAATTCTTGGACCAATTTAAACGGCATTAAAGAACTAGCCAATTTTATTTTTATTAAGAACAATTTTTTGGCAAGTTATTTATTAGATGTATGTTCAGCTTAGTTACTATATCTGACTCTGCCAGTAACTAGCGCCACCGCAGAAAGGTCTTTTTCGAAATTAAAGATTATTAAAAATTATCTTAGGTCAACCATGGCTCAAGAACGATTGTCAGACTTAGGTATAATATCCATTGAAAGTGAACGCGCTACTTCAATAGACATAGATAACATAATAGATAAGTTTATTTTCACTAAAAAAAGAAGATTCTTTTATAGTTGAATAATAATTCACTTTGTAACTCGTTTTTGATGCAGGCTGTAAGATATAAATTTGTGATTTAAATTAACCACTCGGAAATTTCTTTTTTTCCTTGTATATTTACCATTAAATAAGATTTTAAGTTGTTGATTTAATTTTCGCTATCCGTATGTTAATATTTAATATTTCTCAACTTTCTTAAGTACGTTACGTTACACATTCCTTTTGTTCTTATTATGCTCAGTTATATAATGATAATTATCATATATGCTGTCTGGGTAAGTATACTACCAGATAACAGACAATGAATATTAATCATGCATGTTTATATGCCATGCATGATAATTGTAAGCCTTGAAGATTCTAAAGCAAAGGGCCCATTTTAAAAAAATTGCGGGAGTGGGGCACCAGACGTTATGTCCGCTACTGCGTGGGAAAAACTATAAACATGCGAAATTAATACAAAAAAATAGAATATCGTTTCGTATAACTTTTTATAGTCGGTGGGTGTAATATTACTGAATATCTCAATTTGGCTTATAAAATAAAAAACGCTGAACGTACCTAAACAAAAATTAATTTTAATGCTGTCTTTTTTACCGAATATAGGTGCTTATCACATCCAGGAATATTACATTAAACTTTTGAAACAGGTGCAAATACGTTTCTTAATCGATTTGCATAAGAATTTCTTAAAATACTGACAGGTATCTAATGTTCGGAAAACAAAATTTTAAGTGGAACACTTCTAATAATATTTAGTTTAGCTATAAAATTATTAGTAATAAAAGTATCTTATCGATGTCAAGTGGAGATTAATATTTGCCAAATAAATTTAATTCTTTCTTGTTATAGGGTTTTGAAATACATCAGTTAATGCTTTTTAAATCGAAGTAAAAATTTTCTATTCCTACGAAGTGATAGCTATTTGAATATCACAAATACGTGATCCGATAACCCAAAGCAAACGCATTAAATCTGGCAATATTTTGTAGCATTTTAATGCAAACTTATTTTAAAGCAAAGTTCCTTAAACCTTTTTTTCTCATGGATCACGGCCCTACATCGAGTTGTTATAAACTCGTCAATTTCAAATGCGTTCTTGACACCTGACGCAATGCTGCACACTTTAGTAGATTTAAGTGTAGAGCGAATAGGTTAATAAAACATATGTTAAATTTATATACATTTATTAATTTAAACGACACAAAATGCAAATGTTGTAAAGTTATAATATAAAAACTACACAAAGTAATTAATGCTTTTAATGGTGGGGATATGAACCTGATGCTTTAATAGTAAATTTTCAATATTTGGTTTCAATTTAGTTAGGATTAACATTAATTCTCTTTAATAGATGATACTAAACTTTCTTTTTTTGTAAGAGAATTTGTAAACGTGTAGAAATTCCATTCTATCACGTATAAAGATGGAAAAGCTATCAAAACTTTCTCGTGATATTCCTTAAATTCAGAATATGTAATAGGTATTTATCTCTGAAACTAAAATTACTGATATCCCTTTTTGAATTATAAGTAGAAGGATGACAGGGAAATCACCGTCTCATTTCCTCCAGTATCCTCATTTACTCGCAAATTTTACATGTAAATTCCCATAAGGAAAATCTAAGGAAAAGGGATTTCCTCCTTTTTTTCTCCTTGCTCCCTTCCTTGTTTGGACACCCCCACATCAACCATTTTGATTACGTCACACCCGTCTTTTTTTCACCCGCGAGATAAATCTTTCTCCACATTGCCACCCACGAGATAAATATATCTTGTTTGGTGTCAACTAATATTAAATTTTTCTCAGCTATCTGAATTTCTAGGAATTTTTTAGATAGCATCACTCCCTAAGGCAGTACCCCAATTTTAAGAATTTTTACCGGTAACATTCTGAACCAAATAGTTTTCTTCGACTAATCATTTCATCTTTCGCAAAAAAACTATCTTGTTTGGTATGAATTAATATTAGATTTTTTTCAGCTACCTGAATTTTTAGCAATTTTTTAGATTGCATCATCCGCCAAGGAGCTACCCTCATTTTAAGATTTTTTACCAGCAGCGATTTCTGACTGTCCTTATAAATTTTTTAGCCATGCGAGTTATGTATCCCCCAATTACCTATATATTGATATATTGAATCTAATAGGAATTATTAGAAATTATTAAGTAAAAGTATAAGTTCAATGCAACATTGTAACACAAGGATAACCCAGAGAGGTTATCGACAGTTCATGAGAACGGACATGCAACTTTGCATCCGTGAGGGCAGTGATACTGCAGGTGGCAGGTCACAGGCGGTCAACAGACCGCAATTACTTAGAATTAAGATTGATACATTGTAACAAAGTGTAAAGCTGACATGAGATCTGCAAGTTCCCACAAGCCGTGTGAGGGGCAGGTTATTATAAAAAGCCCGGGAGCTCAATACCCGGCAGTCAGTCTTCGAACTCCATACTTCGTTGTTCAAGCTACTCAATCGAGTCAGTCTGAGTATTACAGCTTTTGCATTGTTGTCTACCTAGACTACTCGCCCAGTACAATTAATTATTTTTTATTAAAGTTATTATGAACCAGCTATTCTAAATTTCATTGTAATTTCTGTTTAACTTATTAAATTAAATTTGTTAAAGTGTCAAAGTTTTTTTAAAAAACACAGCTCCAAAGGCCCGAACTTTAACTTGCGACACATCAAATTAGTTTAAACTTTCACGCAGAATCCGAATCTGCAAATAGATTTAAAATCCGACCACCCCTTATCGTTTTACACACATACCCTCTAGCAAACATATAAAAGATTATTTTTGTTTCTTTTAAGATAAATGAGTAGTAAGATTGAATGATCCGAAAACAGATCCACCTTATGGGATTCACCCATGGGATTCACCCGATCCACCGGATCCACCACTCAGGGCTTTTTTCTTAGAGTATGATACATAAGTTATCCAACCCGAATTTTTTTTAAAACTAAACTGCAGGAACACGAATACTAACTATACCATGTGTGACAACTCCAAACTTTTCCTTAGCGCCTTAAGATTTCCAAGAATTTTTAACATAACTTTTTCCACACTTCGTTTATTTTCTTTTCTATTCACCTATCTTATATCTAGATCCATGCTAAATTACAACTCAAGCCTAAAAGAAAATCTAAAAACCATTCTTAAAACTGTTTACTACAGACAATTTTTTTACTAATACAGCTTAAATTTTGTAAATCACATTTCTAAATACATATTCACAATTTTATTCTTAACCTAGAACTCCTCACATCGGCTTATACTTATTAATATTTATTTCTAAATAGAGCACCTTCTCCAAAGACCAACAGGACCCACGTGTTTCAAATTCCTCTGATTTTGTTCTCATGGTTTTGCTTAAGACCTCGTACATATTTTCCAAATTACTAGAAGGTGTTAAAACCATATTTTTTGTGTTAAAGGATTTCACATCGGTAGTCTCTTCCCACATTTTTGTGTAGACGCTGTAGAGTTTGCAATTAACTTTTATTGCTATATGTTGTGTTCTTTTTTCATTAATTAATCAAATTAACTCGAACACTCAATCTTCAACACTGGCGTTCTTTATGCAATAGCTAGCCATACGGTTGTTAAACGCTGTGCTCACCATTTCTACACTACCATCTTCGCCAATATCGGTAACTGTTGCATTTTTAGGTTTATTGCTCCTGAAGTGTGCGGTATACGTAGTTTTTTCCACTTCAGAATCGCATACTTTACACAGAATTTGTGGTTGTTTCGTATAAGACCCTTTAACAGCTGGCGGAGCTGTACGTTTACGGCTTAATGACATACCGTGCTGTTTTTTCTTGTACCGCAGTAAGTTGGACATTCTTGTAGAAGTGATACCGCAAGGCATACAGTTTAAGTACTTTGCTGCTGACGGATGTATAAGCTTAACCCTGGACGATGTTACAATACGACATTTGTTCTGGTGCCGTTTGAGAGCATTTTTCCAGGTATAGGAAACACCACAAGAGTTGCAATTAAAAATATTTTCGGACGGCATTTTTCTTCGACCAGCTTCCATAGATGGCGCCATGTTTATATACATTTTGGAAACAATCGAAGATGGCCGAAGACACTTGCACAAACGCGGTCACTAAACCAATTAGTATTAATATTAAGTATTCCTTACTTTTGTAGGTTGCTCATTTCCCAGAACCAAATCTTTCACATAGCGGTCGGTAGCACATAATTATTTCTAGAGCCGGCAAGTACTGGATACCATCCAAATAGAGAATTAGATGCTCAGTGTCTTCCGCTTCCTTCGTAAAAGGTAGAAAAAACTAGGTCAATCATCCGTCTAACTTATACTTCGACCCGCTCTCATTCTGATAATTTCCAAACATTTTTTAAACGACAATAGTAGGGGGGTAAGGCCGGTCCTAATTCAAAACGTGTTCAAACGTATTTTCCATATGTATAATACACGTGCACCGTTTTGAATTAGGATCGGACCTATATACTTTTAATGTAAAATGTGAAAACATGAATTCTTATATACTTTCAAATGTAAAATACTTGTGGGCACGTTTTGAATTAGGACCGGCTTTATATTACTTTCAATGGAACATATTTCAAAACACACGTATGTTGAAAAATGTAAGTGCAGAGAAAATGTGTGTAGATGTTTTGAATTTGGTTTTCTAGCGAGACAGTATGACAGATGCAAAAATATCGCATTCAAGTCAATTGTGTTTTAATTAAAGTGGATTCTGATTTATGTTTTTTATTTATGTTTAGAGGCTGCAAATACACATGGGCCGGTTTCAATTCAAAATGTGTCCACTCTTGTGATAGGTTGAAAAGTGGGTTGGCAAAGTACGCAGATAATGGTATTCTGCTATATAAGGAGATTGCTCCTAATATTAATTTAATTAGTCGAAGAAATGCAATATGGATTTTAATACTCTTAATAAAACCACATATCGCAAACCTTATGTAAATTCAAAAGATCTTGTAGTGAATAAGAGGTTTGAAGTTTTAAAAGTGGAAACAATCAAGACAAAATATGGAGAAAGAGTATTAGTGGAAACAGAAGAGTTCAAGAGTATCTTGCCATTGAGATATTTTGAATACCTTCAAGCGCATGGAGTGAAACAATTAAATGAAAGTATTGGCTCGAACAAACACGTATACATAACTAGTAAGGGATCGATCGGTCTAACTGTCAACATAAAATTTTCAGAATAATATGTCACTAATCTAAGAAATTAGTTTATTATTATAATAATATACATCTTGTTCTTTATTGTTTAAATTATTATAACACATCTAAGTCGATTGTAAAAAGAATGATGTATTTAATTAAAGTGGGTTCTGATTTATGTGCGTTTTACTTTGAGTTTACTGCCTTGTTTAGAGAAAGTCTTGTTTCAAAAGAGAAACTTTTATAAAATACTTTTTTATTTTACAAATTGTTGAATATTTTGATCTAACTATTTATAAATTAAAAAGTATTTATTAACTCCCGTTCTTGAAGTATCTGCTGCTCCCTCACAGCTAGTTCCTTTCTTTTTTGCTTTATTATTTCTAGCTCCAAATCTATACGACGCAGTAGCTTTTCTCCACGCTTTTTAAATGCGTTAAGCAACTCTACTGTGTCATCTTTGTAGGATTTGTCATCTTCACAGCAAACAGCCATATTAGATTCTGTACATAACTTTTTCATAGCCAACATGTTTTTGCCTGATCTGTGAGCATAACATAAAAGATTATTGTAGGTTCACCTTTTCTTTTGTATACTACCTGATGTTTTTGAGAGGATCAGAGTGTGTCAACGATCCGACAATAGCCTCAGAATTTCCAGAATGGTTTTTTGATCTAATGTAACTTATAAATTAGTAGTGTTTTAAAACACATGTATAAATGTGAAAAAGCACTTACCGTGATATATCTATTACGTCACTATCAAAAATAGCAGCAGTGTCAAGTTGAGGGAAGAAGAACCAAAAACTTCTTTAATCAAGTCTTCATCAGAATGTAATATAAATTGTTCTAGAACTTTTACGTTGGTACTATTACAATTTTTGATTGATGATAAAAGTTGCTAGTAATAGTAACTAATAATTATACAAGAGAACTGATTGAATACTGTTGGTAAAATCTACGGAAGTATTTATATTAAATAATAAATTGATCTGTTAGAAAAAATTAAAAATTTGCATCGTTTTCTGAAAAAATTCAGCTCTGTAATCTATTCTAATGAATAAAACAGTATGTAAGCGAATATAATTATACCTCAGCAGAAATAATGAATTTGATTCATTGTCTGAAAAAGAAATTGCAATGAAGGCACATAATAAAAAATCTAAATTAGATTAATTTCGTTTTAGATTACTGCTAGCATAATTTATTTTCCATAAAACTTAACAAAAATGGACTTTATATGCATATATATAGGTATATAGTAATTTGTGTGCGTGTGTGTTTACGCGAATCATGCTGAATAAGAAATCCTTTAATTCTGTCAAGGTACTGCAAAATGTTTTTTAATACTGGTTTTTTAAAAAAACCATGAGTGCGTGTAAATTATTATATTTTTCTTTAGATTAATTTCGTTTAAAATAATGCAATGCAAATGGCCCTTAACTAGTAATAGAATGCTGTGAAACCTCTCATATCTCTAGGTACTGGCCCTTTAAAAAAAAACATTCGAGCCCCACAGTTTGGGCGTCAAGAATGCTGTGAAACCTCTCAAATCACCTGGTCCGTTGATTCCTTCTGTTAATCGCCTCGGCTGCTCTTCTAGATAACTTCCATTCTCAATCATAAAAATTAAACAACACATTCCTACCACAAACATCAACGTTAACTCTATTTACATCAATATTCAGAATACATTAAATTTTCAAATTAAATTTGAACATAAAATTCAGTTTTAAAAAGAATTTCCGGATTAATTTTATTATCATTTTACTGTGCATCCAAAATTAAAGTCCTTGTTGGATGCCTACTAATTAATATAACAAGATAAGCAGACCGGAGTCTGAGTATAAAGGGAGCATCTACCACCCCTTTACGTTAATTAACCAGGTTTGTCTAATTGAGCTCAAAGACCTACCCAAAGTTTCATCCTATTCCCGAACATCAAAACAAAATACCCCTTTTTACTTAAACAAGCAAATTTCATCTTAAAATTAAATTTTTATGGTTGAAAAATTCCACTAATGTCCATTTAAAGTAAATCAATTATAAAGTCATTCAATACACACAAAAAATGTCAAACAAAATAGTACAATTTACCTGAAGGTTATTGTCCTCGTAGCTTCAGTGTAATCGTCCCTTTTGTAAATCACACCATTCCAACCGGATTCTATTTACAGCTTCAAGTTGTCAACGCTTTAAAAATGTTCTCCATCACCATTAATTTAAAGTTGTTTCTAGGCTTTTCCGGAACTCATCTGTGTATATCTGCCTCTGGTTCAGTGGATGCAGACACATTTACAAACCATTTAGTCATTAACACCCCGCAAAATAGCAAAGAAATTCATACTTCCTTTTACCAATATTACCAATATACGCCAAAACTGCCTACTTTTGGGTATACATTTGTCGTTGTAAATTTTACTAATTGGTACCGTGATAATAAACTTTTATTACCTTGTATCTAAGTGCACTGAAGTACATTCATGTTAGCACGTAAAATAACCAACTATTTTGAGTCACTAAAATATACTAGCACACTTTAAATTATTTAATCAAACTAAAATGCACTGTTTAATATCAAGTCGCGGATGCACGAGCTTTCAACGCATCGAATCGTCGAAAGTCTAAGAGTCTAAGAGAAAACACATATTCCCGCCTGTATATATAGCGAATAGCCGACACGTCGCTTTGTTCCCTAAAACGGGTAATTCCAACGAATTCCTCATTCTACGTTCCCAGTCTGTAGCCTGCACGTCGATTTTTATGAATTTAGTACTCACCCCATTGAGATCTCAGAAAATTTCAACACGGCTCGCAAAGTTGTCCGAGAAAAACTAATTACTTTTATACAGAAATTGTTGTTCTACCTCTGATATATGCATCCTATTTTCAACCAATCGTGACCCTCGTGACGTTGCTTAAATCACGTCCTTTTACAATATGTGTCTTTGCTTGACGCATTTTCTCTTTCCTTCTCTAACCTGTTCGTATTGGTGCAACTTGACACTCTTCATTATCGATTATATTTTAGTCCACGCGGACTGTTATCTTGGTTTAATAACCCCGTATCGCACATTCTCGTGAATATTAAGCCCCGGTTTCTCCAAGATTCTTTGAAACATTAATTATTTGCCAAATTTACGCAGAATGAGCTTTTTTAAAAATACGCAGGTGTTCTGTATTTCCTGCTAAAGCATCTGATCGTTTCCAATATCCTTAGAATCAACATGTTTATCCAAACAAATTAACTTGAAATTGCCTTTTAAAAACACGCAGGGTGTTCAAACGTAACATTTTAAATAACCTTCCTACGATTTGACTATTATTGGGTTTTACAAGTTTTATGCTTATTATTAATAATGGTTCAATTAACTCCAACTATAATATTAATTATTATATGTACACTTTGTTTTACTACCGGTTACTTAAAATAGGGTTAATTAATATAAACTTTGCACGTAATTTCCATTTGTTTAGGAATAATTAAATTATCCACTGCGCTTTTCAATACTGCTTCTTTTGATGTAAAGCGTTTTATAGATAATTTAAATTTCTTATTTTTACTGAAACGACCGAGTTTATTTATGCTTCAAGGTTTTAATAAAGCGTATTATTTAATGAACTTCCTTATACACGGTAATTAAAATTATTTGATTTGATTATTTAATTTTCTACCCTGGTCTAAATATGAGTAATATATAGAATAAGTTTTAGATTACCGCTGACATAATTTATATGCATATATAGATAATTGTGTGTTTACACGATTTATGTAGCTTAAGAAATTCTTTAAAAGTACTGCTATATGATAAAACTGCAAAATGTTTTTTTAATACTGGGTTTTTAAAAAACCATGAGTGCGTGTAAATTATTAAACAACATTGACGGTTTAATCCGAGACATTTTTTATTAAAAGATCTCATATGTAACCATAAAAAATAGCGCTGTAATGATAGTGTATTTTTCTGTACACACAGCATAAATCAAAGGTCGTATAAAACATTTTTATTACTATACTGCAAACAAGCAAATTTTTGCCGTAAAACGCAGCTTAATGAAAAATGATGTTGTATGCTAAATCTTTTACAGTTGTTTTGCTTACGTCAGATGATATTTTTGTATAAATAGTAAATAGAGTTATACGTATATTAAGTAGTGTATTTGATTTGTATATAATCATGAATTCTGAAACCGTGGCCGAGATTAGTAGCGCTATTTTGAGATTAACTGTAAAATGCGTGAATCTAATCAAATCAGTCGATGCAATAACGAAACACATTTTAATTATTAAAGCAAATATTAGTATATTGAAGCTTGCTATTAGAAATAAGGTATACGAAGACAATCGTCAGGAAAATCCTAGTAGGCTGGAATCTAATTTGGCACATCTTAAAAGCTACCTTGTACGATTGAGGCACTTGAAACGCTCTTTGGAATATAAAGGTAAAGGTGTTGATGCAACGCTTTCTAGAGATCATATTAGAAAAAATCTGATTTGGCATGATGTACAATCATGTTTTGGAAGTCGAATAATTACGGGACTTATTACCAATTTAAGTTATAAGGATCCTCTAGTGTTCTTAGACAAGGCGTTCGCTAGTTTTAAACGCAAGATTGTTGCTTGCTTAAAAAAGTCAATGTTGAAAGTTAATGTAATATTTGCCGCTAACTTTGTTAAGCCTACAACTGGTGAAATAGATTTGAAAACGTTTCCTACTGCAAATCGTCACATCGATATAAATACCAATCTCAAGCGGTGGTATAAGGAGAACGTATGGACAAGATTTCGAAGCGATTAGAGGAATTTAGCGAAAAGGATTCTGCTTGGGCAATCCAAGAAGTTTTACACTTGAAGGTAAATATAAACAATCATGATCCACTTAAAGGGTGTTCAACGTTTGTTCCGGTTCCGGACTTTATAAAAAAAAAGCTGTGGTAAATGTAATAAATAACGACCAACATTGCATTCTTTGGAGCTTGGTTTCCGCTTTATTTCCTGCTAAACAAAATAGTCAGAGAATATCTAGCTATCCACATTTTGATACAGTATTACGCTACAATTCAATTCAGTTTCCAATCGCATTAAAAGACATAAAAAAAAATTGAGAAGCTTAACAATCTCGCAATTAACCTATATTGTATAGAAAATACTAAAATACTGCCATTTTGTTTTAGTGAAAATTTTAAAAAAATTGAACCTATTAATCTGTTAGTTTTAAATAATGATTCCTTACAATATTCTCGTCCGACAAATGCTAATGAGAATCACTTTCATTTTACTTGGATTAAGGATATGTCAAAATTATTTGCAAAACAGTTGTCTTCACATCACCATAGAAAATTTTTTTGTTACAGATGTTTAAATAATTTTAGTACAGCAGCATTACTTAAACGACATTCGAATTATTGCGAAAAACAGAATACTTGCTCAATAAGATTACCCGAAGAATCCGAAAAGTATCTAACATTTAAACATTTTCCCTATCAAGAAAAAGTATCATTTGTAGTTTATGCAGATCTCGAATGTATATTAGAACCATGCAATGAGTCGGAGGTAATATTAAACACAGTCCGTTACCAAAGGCATATACCCTTTAGTGTAGCGTACTATTTGAAATGCTCGTATGATAATAAATATTCCAAATTTCAATTGTATCGCGGAAAGGATTGTATAGAATGGTTTGTTGCTCAATTGAAACTGATTTCAGAAACGACTAATAAAATTTTCTGTAACCCAAAACCTATGAATCCTTTAACAGAAGAACAAAAGTCAGCATTTAAATTTGCCTTTCACTGTCACATTTGCAATAAACCTTTTAGTATAGATGATATTAGAGTTCGCGATCACTGCCACTTTACAGGTGAATTTCGAGGAGCGGCTCATCAAGATTGCAACATAAATTATCATAATTCTTATATGATAGCAGTAGTTTTTCATAACTTATCAGGCTACGTTTCACATTTAATTATTAAAAAAATCTCGTTAGAGTTTTCAGGTTCGTTAAGCATTCTACTAATAAATAAGGAAAGATACATATCTTTTACAAAATATGTAAAAGGTACGAAAGTTAGTTTTAGATTTATCGATTCATTTAGGTTTATGGCATCTAGCATCGAAAAATTAGCTTCCTACTTAGATGATAATAAAAAATCCATCACCAGGGAAAAATGTAACACTGATAATGAGTTTCAGTTACTTACGCGTAAAGGCATATTTCTCTATGATTACATTAACTCTTGGAATAGACTCAATGAAACCGATTTACCCTGTATTTCTTTAATCGTTTGCGCAATGAAGAAGTCTCAGATGAAGACTACAATCATGCTAAACACGTTTGGCAAACATTTAATATAAAAACGCTAGGGGACTATTCAGACCTATATTTAAAACAGATGTACTGCTCTTGACTGATATATTTGAAAACTTTAGAAAAACTTGCATGTTCACGTATAAGTTAGATCCACTTCACTACTTTACGTCTCCTGGTTTAGCTCTAGATGCAATGTTAAAAACGACGAACGTTAAACTCGAGTTGCTTACTGATATTGAAAAAATAATGTTTTTAGAACGGGGATTTCGTGGCGGTGTTTTTCAATGTTCGAATAGATATGCCAAAGCAAATAACAAATATATGAATGCAGATTATGATCCGAATTTCGATTCTAAATATTTAATGTATTTTGATGTTAATAATTTATATGGGGCTGCAATGTCTGAATATCTTCCATATGGAGAATTTGAATTTTTAGATGGTACCAGTCCAGATATAGTACGTTTAGACATACTTAATATTCCCGATGATTCTGATGTAGGATATATTTTTGAATGCGATTTACACTACCCAGTATCTTTACATGAAATTCACAGTGACTTACCTTTGGCGCCTGAACATATGATACCACCATTACCTTCTAATAAATCAAACTTAAAGAAATTACTTACAACTTTATATCCAAAACTCAACTATATTATTCACTACAAGAATTTAAAATATATTTAAGCTACGGTTTAGAACTGAAAAGATTCATAAGGTTCTTCGGTTTAAACAAGCTCCTTGGTTAAAAGAATACATTGATTTGAATACGAAATTAAGACAACAGTCAAAAAACAGTTTCGATATATGCTTTTATAAAAAAATGATAAATTCGGTTTATGGAAAAATGATGGAAAACGTACGGAAAAGGAAAGTTGTGAAATTAGTGACCGAATGGGAAGGACGGTTTGGAGCTCGTAGTTACATAGCGAAGCCTAATTTTCACAGTTGCACTGTGTTAGACAAAGATCTAGTCTTAATTTATGTAGGTTTCTCTATTCTAGATATTTCAAAAACCTATTTATATGAATTTCACTATAGTTATATAAAATCGCAATTTGCTAACAAAGCAAAGCTGCTGTACACAGATACGGATAGTTTGATATACGAGTTTAGCGTTGAAGATATTTACTCTTATATCAAACAAGATATTCGTAGATTTGATACTTCCGATTACGACCCTCATAACAAATATCATATTCCATTATCAAATAAAAAGGTTCCTGGTATTATGAATGATGAAAACAACGGTGATATCATGCTAGAGTTTGTAGGACTTAGATCTAAAATGTACACTTACAGAGTTCAGGATAGGATAATAAAAAAGTCAAAGGGATCTTCCTTAGCAAGTATTAAGCAAATTTCTTTTGATGATTATAAGAATGCTTTGTTTTATAAACAGACTGTACAGAAACAGCAATGTTTAATTAGATCAGTCAAACATGATGTCTGTACTATTAAACAAAACAAAATTGTTCTTAATCCAAGTGATGATAAAAGAATTCTTAGTACTTCAACCACTGATACTAAACCTTGGGGGTATAACTATACACTCAGAAATGACTTGTAAAGCTTCAAATAAAGAATGCAATTTATTTTATCTCGATTAACATATAATATTTTTTAGTTATAAAACTTCAGTGTTATGTTTATACCTGCACAAGTACGCCGTTTTTTTTTTTGATGTATCTAAAAATAGGATACCTTTCAATTTGCCCGAGTTGAACTATATTAGTATAAATGTATTGTAGAGAAAAACAGTAGTAGTAACCGTTCTGTTAAAAAAAAAATCTAGTTTGTTACTAACATACCAGTTAGTTTATTTGAGGTCCAATGCGTGCCTATACCTTCTATTCCATCTAAATTAATTATACCACATTCTTTAAAATTAACTTTCTTGGGAAGATTGTTTCTCGTGAACACTCCACGGAAATATGGTACTTCTAATTGCTTAACAAACTCTATTAATTCTACATTGCTTAGTGCTCGATTCGGTGAAATCAAGTTGCGTTCCTTTAAGGTTTTGCAGGGGCTAAAAAAAGACCAAAACCTTTTTTATAAGATTTGATGTACATGCCGTTTCCGACTGCAATGTCCTTCATTGCCTTGTTATGACGTTGTTTTTCCGCTAGTTGTTCCTTAGCTATTTTAGTATCTGAAACTGCTTTTGCAACAGCAGCTGCACCTCCAGTAAGAGTACCAAGAGCGCTTAGGCCTGCAAAAATTGGTATTAGTGGTAGAAAACCTCCTGTTTTAGGAATTGATATAATACGAGCTGATTTAATATGCTTCTTTTGTTTTGCTATATTGGCGGCCTTAATTGCTATGTTGATTGCATCCATAATATTAGATCCTTTAGCCTTTTTTAAAGCTGTACGTGCTTGTTTGATAATACTTTTAATACGTACTTCCTATTTTACGTTTCTTTATCAGTTTTCTTATTTTATTGATATTTTTTGTTCCCAGTGATGCACAAGCACCCATACCAAGTTCTACTTTAGCTTTCATTGCGGTAGCTACTCCAAATGCTGCTGCATTTTCACCTAAAAACGAGTCACCAGAATTTAGACTTTCTGTAGCTAACTGAGCTAACTTCGAATCTGCTTGATGACGTTTAGATAGATCCTTTTCTTTGGAGTATGCAATATCGTGCTCCTTACAAGCCTTGTCTAACTTGTTTATTCACTTGTCTCCCCGAGCTAACCGTTTGATTAGTTTTGTACCCGGAGCGCAAAATTTGTAACCCGGAATATGCGCTTCAAATGGTAAAGTGTTATTTTACAGTATTTAACAGTCCGTTCCCAGTAGTTTGATGAATTAATGATTCTTTATATACTCGCCGTTCCTTGTAAATAGTTCCACTTCTTTACAATCGAATTTAGTACTTGCAAACATGCGTGTTGTGAAACAATCAACATCTTTAACCATAAACAATAATGACATTCACGTGCAATCCTTAGCTAAAAAAAAACATAACGTTCTTCTGCTTTCACCTATTCGATGTCTAGTTGTTGGTCCATCAAATTGCGGTAAGCCAACGTTATGATTGGGCTGATAGAACATCCTAATGGTTTAAAGTTTGAAAACGTATATGTTTATTCTAAATCACTTTATCAACCAAAGTATCAATACCTTGAAAGTCTACTGCGACCAATAAAAGGGATCAAATATTATACATTTTCCAGTTCTGATAATATTATATCTCCATCTGATGCTCGAAATAATTCTATATTTGTTTTTGATAATGTGGCTTGCGATAAACAAGGTATCATTAGGGAATACTTTAATATGGGGCGTCATAAGCAAGTAAACAGTTTTTACCTTTGTCAAAGTTATACTCGTATACCTAAGCACTTACTACGTGATAATGCTAATCTTTTAGTTTTATTTAAATAAAATGATTAAAACTTAAAACACATATATGACGATCACGTCAATACTGACATGAAGTATGATAAATTCCGTGAAATATGTAGTGCTTGTTGGCAAGACAAATACGGTTTCTTAGTTGTAGACAAAAATAGTGATCCTGGTCAAGGAAGGTACCGAATAAGTTTTGATCACTTCATACATATTTAAACCTTGCGAGACGCAAGTATCGTTAGTATCGAAGAATTTTTTTATTACAATAAACTTTTTACGCAATGAACAAGGAGGCGATAAAACTTAAAAGACTTTTAATTAAGAAAAGAAACATTGTAAAAAACAAATTGCGCCAGTTAAAAGATAATGAAGTCGTCCAAGTGGAATCAATCTTACCCATAACATCGCGATTAGAAACTATTGCTTATAAACTGGATGGGGAAAATGTGGTAAAGAAAGAAAAATTTAAAGAAGAAGAAGATCTGCCTCATAGTAGTGTAAAAAAATTAAACCTAAATTGCTAGAAAGGAACGTTGACTATATTGATTCGCCGGTTATTGCTCAGCATATACCGAATATAGAAAATGATGCCATAGATGAAGATGATGATGATGATGATGATGATGATGTTGATAATGAATACGAAGCAGAAGTTAATCGAAATGCTCAAGAAGCCCAGGAATATATACAAAGCTTTGCCGATTCACCTGGTATGACACATGATCTCGAACAGCTACATCCGCTACCTCGAGAATATATTTACAATATGTTTAAAGATGTTAAGAACGAATTTGATAATAAATATGGTATTAGGTTTAACCCTGATTCAAATGGTCTTATGATAGGCAATTCGAATTTCGCGTTGGATGATGAAAATGTTCTAATAAATGATTTGAAATATAAAGGTACTCCTGGATTATACGAACTACTGTTTAAAAAATATTCTGCCGCGTACAGTCATCAAGATCTAAAGTCGTACCTTGATATTGTAAAAAGAACAAATGCTAATAGAAGATATTATTTTGAATCAGAACAAATTCAGGGTAATAATTCATATAAATACAAAAATATAATATCTACATTAAACATACTTCCCCAAACCCGCCGTAGACCTAGAACATTACCCTATAGAAAGCGTCTTGAAGATGGTATGACAATGGAAGTATCAAATAACGCCATATATTATTTATATTGGAATGATCCCAATGAACTTATTGATAGATTATGGCTTTTAGTTTCATCTCAGACTGCTGGACACACAGGTCACGGCAACGAAATAAATTCTATCATTGAAGAATTGCACGAAGCAAAAGTGATTAGATGATATGACAATTGACAAATTTGGAAGACACTTACATAACCGTAAAATAGATATAAGTGAACAGGAATATGAAAACAAAAATGAAGGTTTTGAAACCTTGATTGAGTACAAGTTACATATGCTACATTACACGGTAGTAGCAACGTTTTACTCTAGTACATTCCTCGACAGTTGCAAAACATTCCTTATTTTCAACATTAAACATAATTATGAATTTCCTTATGAGGAAGCAGTGATTGAAAATATTAAAGGATACCCGCAAGACATTGAAATTCTTATAAACGAAAAAAGTTATATAATTGCACAGTTACAAGGATTTTTGCTTAAACGTTTGGATGTAATCAGCTTTCGTGATAGCGATGCTATCATAAACAATACCACAATGTTTTTGATTTTATATTAAAAGTTCCTTTCAAAGCAAGTGAAGCCCTCGACATTCAAACATAGAAGTATTTAATAATTGTATTTAATAAATCCTGATTAGAAAAAAGTATTATGATAGTTGCTCAATCAAAAGTGAAAGAGGATATAGTAAATGAACTTCATAAACCAGCAAAACTAAATTTCAAGAGACACAAAGTGATAGTAAAAGCTTTAAATGGCCTTCTTCAGACCGATTTGATTGAAATGCTACCATATTCGCAAACAAACAAAGGATTTAAATACATTTTAGTAGTTATTGATTGTTTCTCCAAATACGTATGGGCTGTACCACTTAAAAGTAAAACGGGTATTGATGTTACTGCTGCAATGAAAACAATTTTAAATAAATTTAAAAATCCACCAAGAAATTTGCAGTCTGATTTTGGTAAAGAATATTATAACAAACACTTTCAATCCTTAATGCAGACATATGGCATAAACCATTATAGTGTTTTTTCTACAAAGAAAGCATGCATTGTGGAACGTGTAATTAGAACTTTAAAGGGAAAAATGTGGCGCTTGTTTAACGTGAACGGTTCTTACAATTGGATAAAAATGTAAGCGATATTGTCAATCAATACAACAATACAGTTGACAATACTGTCGGAGCCAAACCTGTAAAAGTTGATAAATCAAATGAAAAAACTATTCTTAAATCATCATTTACCCACATCAAACTTGCAACCAAAATACCAAAATATTCAATAAAAGACAGTGTGAGGATTAGTAAACACAGGGAAGCATTTACGAAAAGTTACACGCCAAACTGGTCAAATGAAATTTTTAAGATTAAAAAGGTAAACGTAACCAATCCGACAACATATATATTAGAAGATCAAGACGAGAAAGAAATCAAAGGTTGTTACGTGCCAAAGTGCCCTTTAACATGTATTAGGTTAAGTTTGATGTACGGAGGTTTCGCGCCATAATTTCAAAAGACGCGGTGCGCGGAATTTTAAAAGACTAGGCGCGTACTTCCGTTACGTCATAGTGCGTTTGCGCAGATCGCGCGACGCGAGAGGGTTGGACGAATAACTTTACGCCGACGTGTAAAAGACAAAAAGAGAGGGGACAAGTTTCCGCGACACTCTCAAACGAGGCTTTTTGCCTGAAACTATCGAGTGGAGTGGACGCTTTGAGGTATCGTATCGTGCTTATCTTATCTATGTAGATTTCCTTTGCCTAATTGTCTTTGTTTGTTGCCTTATACCTGGTATTCCCGTCATTCCCTGCATAGGTAGGTAATCTGCAACCTAGGCGAACCGTACTGCACGACCCTAGACGAGTCGGATGTCCATGTTCCGCTGAAGCACCGGAGCCGTACCATCTTAAATTACCGCAAAAGGGCCTTGAGTAGCCTGATGGACTTGAAAAGAAGTCAACTTTAACGCAGGGACATATCCATGTGAGTAATTATTGTACTATCTTTTGTCTGAAATTTATGTATTTTTTTCCGATTATGGCGTAATATAATTTGTGCATTGGTGACGTCATTGGCAGTAGCCACGCGGAATCTGTAATAAGGTTAGTGCTGCCCTCCGCGAGTGGCGTCGCCCGCTTTACCCATTGCGCTTGCGCGATGTACTTATGAACTCTTAAACTGTATTATCGACTTTTTAATTGTAAGATTTATCGAGTTTTAAAGCGTAATAAACTGGCGCCCAACGTGGGGCTCGAAGAAATACTTCAAAAACCCATGCAACTTGAGCACCTGGAGTTCGACAACCTCAACCACGCCATGAAACTCATGGAAGACTACAAAGAACACTTAAACGGACTCAAAACGCCTAAAGTGCACTACGATAATATTAGTATATGGACAATTGTATTGATTATATTGACGATTTTATTGATCATTTATGTAATTTATAAAATGTATATTAGGTATAAAAATAAAGGAAACAGTTTTAGATTTAAGGCAACCAAAGAAACAAATGTACCCCTAGAAAATATGAATTTTAAGCAATGAGATTAAATGAATTTTTAATTAAAAATCAAGAAAGGTAAAAACCCTTAATTTTTAATGTACGTCGGGAGGAATTATGTAATCCCCCAACTGATATATATGTAAAGAAACTAATATTTAGGAAATTATTAGAAATATTAGAAAATGTGCTAAGTGATGTGCAACAATGTAAATGAAGGAGAATTCATTCTGTTTATTAACGTTCATGGCAACGAAAACGCTACTTTGTAGCACAGAGATAAGTGACACTGCAGATGTCAGCTCACAGGCGGTCACATTACAAAATAAAAGCTTGTATGTTGGTTGTATTTGAGGTTTTATTGCTAGAGTGTGTGTATGATTGAGAATACACAAGAGGAGATCCGAATGAGCTAGCCGGAAGCAGTTGAAGAAGGCCGTTCAACTGAGGAAGAAAGGAAAACGGGTAAAGATTTTTTTGATTAGTTAATTTTTGAAAATTTGTTTATTGTCGAATTTGGAAAAGTTAATAAAATCTTCGAATATTAAATATATTGATCGAGCTTACCCAAGTTCCACGGCAATATATATATATATATATATATATATATATATTAGGTAGTTTACTACACAAGGTAAGTTGATAAATACTATCGTATTATAGTGAATAAGATGAAATAAGACTTTTATGCATAGCCCAAATGATCATTTCAAATCGAGCTAGTAATTGAAAGATGGAAAATATAAGGTCTTGGACAGGACTTGAACCTGTATCCTGGTTTTGCTGGAACCATGCGTTTACCAATTACGCCACCGAGACCGATGACGACAATTTTCCATTTTTCAATTACTAGCTCGATTTGAAATGATCATTTGGTTTTTGCATAAAAGTCTAAGTTATTATTTCATCTTATTCACTATAATACGATAGTATTTATCAACTTACCTTGTGTAATAAACTACCTAAAATATTTATATATTTAATACTTGGCTGATAGCTGTAATTTTGAGCGTAGCTTCCTGTCTATAACTGACATAAGTAAAAAACTTGACAATGTCAGATATGATTGGCAAAAAATGCCAAACGTAATTGAAAGTTAGGTTTATGTATAGTTGTACACGATTTAAATTTGTAAATTTCCCAATTGTCGTCATCGGTCTCGGTGGAGAAATTGGCAAACGCATGGTTCCGGCAAAACCAGGATACAGGTTCAAGTCCTGCCCAAGACCTTATATTTTTCATCTTTCAATTACTAGCTCAATTTGAAATGATCATTTGGGCTTTGCATAATAGTCTAAGTTATTATTTCATCTTATTCACTATATATATATATATATATATATATATATATATATATATATTATATTGTAGTGGTTTTAAAGGGTTACATTTAGGTATGAACAAGGCAATTTCAAACACCCTGTATAGAGGAAACAAACATAATTTACGTGCGAAATTTATTTCAGTCATTTAATTTAAAGTAACAAATAGTACCATAATTTTACAAGTAGAGAATAAAATTTAATAGGTTCGCAAAGAAAATAGATTGTATAAACCAATGGAAATTATTAATTAATTTAATTGAGTTTAATTCAAAGGGTATAACGTCTAATACGCATAAGAGCATGAAAAATCAATAATTACAAGTTGTAAACGCTTTACTAACAAACAAACACGTCGAATATATGAAATACCTTGAAAAGCAAACTCCTAGAAATGTTATTTTAAAACGTTCATTAATTAGGCACAGGTGCATGTTTTGAAAGGTCAACTTCTGGTTATTTGTGTAGATAAAAGACACGATTCGAGGTATATTGTGTAAACGGTCGGACGGTTCGCATGAACGCTAACCAAAAGTTTCCTTAAAGTGCAGAAGAGATGGACAATCAATGATATGCTTATGAATGAGAGAGGCATAATATCATTTCACTGCGAAATGCACGTGGTCAGTCCACGTGGGTTAGATAGCACGCAGACAGTAATATCGATTTTCTACCACTCAAACAAGGTTAGAAGGAAACATCCAATATGCATAAGAGAAGAATAGAGTTAATACAGGCGGGGTTTCAAGACATCACTGAAATATATCATTGGTCTAAATATTTAGTTGTACAACAGACGAACACGGGAAAATTAAATGCGGGTTTTTCAGAAAATATCGTATCAACGAGCTAAATTTCTAAGATTTTGAAAACGGTTACACCAAAATTTGCGGAAATGTTATTTGAATTAAGTGTTTCGCGTTAGCAGGGTTGGAGAGGTTACACTTAGAATCATATAAATACGAGAGAAGAGTTATTAACGCTCTCTTTTAACTTCGCTCTTTGACTTCGTTAAATTGGCAGCGCGTACTACGTACAGAAATTTACTAACGAGCTTGTAAGTATTTAAATTTTATAAATTAAATAATACAGTGTTAGATTGTTGGCCTCATAGTTTGAAACGCGATAAGTGTCGAGCTTATTTTAACTGGGGAGCAACAGACATTTGAACAAGCTCGTAAAGTAAAGTAAAGTAAATTAAATTATGCAATAATGGAAAAGTGTAATATATTTAGATTTGGATTTGGATTTGGATTTGGATTTGGATTTAGATTTGGATTTGGATTTGGATTTGGATTTGGATTTGGATTTGGATTTGGATTTGGATTTGGATTTGGATTTGGATTTGGATTTGGATTTGGATTTGGATTTGGATTTGGATTTGGATTTGGATTTGGATTTGGATTTGGATTTGGATTTGGATTTGGATTTGGATTTGGATTTGGATTTGGATTTGGATTTGGATTTGGATTTGGATTTGGATTTAGATTTGGATTTGTATTTGGATTTGGATGGATCTTGAATGAATAGCATGCAGCACAACTTAGATGGTGTTCATCTGTAAATAGCTGGAGGCGGCAAGCAGAGCTGAACCGAGACCGATGGTGCAAGAAACTTAACTTCATCGTCAACGGAGTGGGGATCTTCAAGAAATTCCAGGTAACGCATTAGAATTTACTATTTTTTTATATAAACTATGAAAATTACTGTGACGTGTGAGAATAAACTTTGATGGTATTTTGCTTTATTTTGCGTATTGGAAAGAATACGTATAACTAACTTTTATTATGGTATTTGAATATAAATTTAAAGGTGTATATAAAGCTTATTAACATTCCTCATGAATTTAAAATTTTATTGTTAAGAGTACATGGGATTTTTTGTGTTTGTAGTAAGAGTATGCAAAGTTAAAAAGCATACATTAATAAGATAAACTGGGTTATCATGCGCTCACAATACTCCAGAGTTTCCTAAGTAGAAATGATTATAATTAGAAAAAAAAAAGGTATTATTCAGGGCCCATTTACTCCTGTTACATTCAATGTGTTTGATATTTCAATTTAAAATCCTGGACTTTACAAAGATAGAATTTATTGAGGTGTAACTTGAGCAATGAAATGTAAATAATCTTGAATTATTATTTGTAAATAGTGGTAAATAGATATTGTATGATTGTTGTATTATTTTGTGGTTTTATTAAGAGTGTGCGTGAACGATAAAGAGTATTATAGTAAATCTAGGTATCCAAGAGGAGGCCCAACTGAGCTAGCAGGGAAGCGGTTGAAGAATTAAGTTGATGGAAGCAGAATATGGGTAAGAAATTGTTTTTTTTTTAATTTTTTTATTTGGTGAAATTTTCGATTGTTGTAAATTAAAATTAATTTTCGAATCTACTGAGATTCCTGAGAGTTACACGGCAATTTATGACGCCTAAACGTGGAGGTTCGAATGTTTTTTTATGAGGCGAGGCTTTAGACAAGTTACACGGCTATATATATATATATATATATATATATATATATATATATATATATATATATATATAAGAATAATCACATTTGGAATGCAAATGAATGCTTGATATATATTAATAGTTATTAAGATGAAATGAAAACCCAACTTTGTATTTAAAGTTGAATTACCATTTCAAATCGAACTAGTAATTGAAAACCACTAAAAGAACGGCTACAGCAGGATTTGAACCTGCAACCTCTGATTCTCCGGATCAGTGCTCTAACCAATTGAGCTATCTTCAACTTTAAATACAAAGTTGGGTTTTCATTTCATCTTAATAACTATTAATATATATCAAGCATTCATTTGCATTCCAAATGTGGATTATTCTTCTGTATTAATAATAATATAATTACATGTTTGTATTATTCCGAACGTTGCAAAAATGGGATGATCAAGTTATTAGTACATGAATTATGTATATAACTAGATTCAATTTCCTTAAATGCAAGACGTAATTGAAAATTATTAACAAGGGCCAAGCTTCAGTAGTATTAAGTATAACATCATCTAAACAATTAGGCTAGATAGCTCAATTGGTTAGAGCACTGATCCGGAGAATCAGAGGTTGCAGGTTCAAATCCTGCTGTAGCCGTTCTTTAGTGGTTTTCAATTACTAGTTCGATTTGAAATGGTAATTCAACTTTAAATAAAAAGTTGGGTTTTCATTTCATATTAATAAATATATATATATATATATATATATATATATATATATATATATATATATATATATATATAGTATATAGAAATAGGAGCAAATTATTTACGCGCCGAATTAATTAATTTATATAGTGGAAACGGACGGGTATTAAGGTATTTTTTTATAGTTAAATTGGAATGTGAAAATTATATAAAGGAAAAAGTTTTAGAGTACATAAACAACTCAAGGATACGCATAAGTCATTGTAACTACCTTTAATCAAACGTATGGAAGCAAAAGGGAAGCGTGTTTGCATAGAAAATCAATAATTTCAAACGGAAATGTTTTCAATTTAAAAGCCAACGTTCGTTTATACAAATACTAAAAAGGCAAGAAACCGAGAATTGTTGTTTTCAACGGTCGGTTGTTTCAAGAACAACTGTTAGTTATATGTCAGGTTCATAGAATCTTAAAACGAACGTTAGCACAAAATTTCATAGAAATTATTTGCAACGGTCGATTTGGATAAGCTGCTACAATAACAAATCCCTTGAAGAGTGAGTGGAATAAACGATCGATAATATAAAACAGACAGAGAAATGTATCAATAAAGCGTTGGGGTAGAAGTCACGTAAGATATACACAGGCAATTGTGAAGGACGACTACAATATTGATTTTCTGTAACTTAAGAGGAGTTCTAAAGGAGACAACAAATATGCGTAGAACGGAGATAGATAGCGGATAGGTGGAGCGTTGTGACGAAGTAGAATTATATCATTGGTTGATAGCCAGCAGTTTTCGAGAAGAGCGCGTACGTTACGGTGGTAAACTAAATTCTTTGTAACCGCACGACGAAAGTGGAATTTTTGGAGAAGTCGGTGTTCGTTACGTTAAAAATTTTAGGAAACAGCTTCAAAAACAAACTTTTCACATGAAACAGGTTCTACTAGGGGGGGTTTGAGAATGATATAAATACACGAACGAAGATATTAAAGCTCTCTTTTCTTTCCATTTTGATCTGAATACGGGTTTAGATCTACAACCTATAGTAGTAAAAGCTCTTTCGGTTATCAATTATTGTGTGTTCAGTAAAGTTGCATTAAACATCCTGTTAGAAATTATGAAAGCTGTAGTAGCGGACCGCAAGTTGTAAAGTGATATTTCACGAGTTGGTGCTTGTTTAGATAAAAGGCGGCGATACTACGACCAAGCAATTAAATGAAGAGATGATATTTGGGGTAAGCGAAACTAAAAGCAATTTGTATGCATGAAATATTGGTACGGAATGTTACTGTTGAGACGAAGTTAATATCTGGAAAGAAGAACCGGAGTGGTAGCGGAAATATTGGATGGTGGGGATCTGTGGATTCAGGCTTCATTGTAGTAGATGGACACATCGACGAGGGTTTCTGGTAGCCATCTGCAGTGGTGACGAGGAACGTAAGTGACTCCAGGTAATGAACTTTAAATTTCCGTCTTTGTATAAACAATTGTGTTGATATTTTTGTGTTTGTGTGTTCGACTTATTGGTGGCGTATTTATTACTTTCGAAACTTGTTTGAAAAGGTACATGTGCAGGACAATTAATTTTTATTATTAAAAAAGGCTTTATTGATGATATATAAAGGTTTATTCAGGCTATAAATTGTGGTTGTAAGGAGTAAACGGGTCTGTAAATTTGTTTTCAATAATGCAAGGTTTAAAAAGCATTTACAAAAATTGGGTTATAATGAGTTCACAATAGACCAGTAGGAAGTCAAACTAGGGTTGCATGTGGGGCCCATCTACTCATATCATGTAGAATTTGTTTCAAATATATTACAAACTAAGGACTTTAAAGCATTTAATAATTGAGCTGGTAACAATTGTACCAAACCATTTCTACTCAAGTGTAAATATTGTATCTGTTAATATGTGTAAATATTTGATGGTGTGTGAGTGTGAAAGAGGTATGTACTTAAAGATAGGTATTCAAGAAGAGGCTGATTGCTGAGCTAGCCAGAGTGAGCAGAGAAAGCCAAAGGCGTCCAAAATAAAGGGTAAGAAATTTTTTTTATAAAAATTTTTTTTTGGAAATTTTATGTTGGCCCACTAGGGGGCTCAAAGTGTACAGAGAGGTCCACGGCAATATATATATATATATATATATATATATATATATACTCAGTGACATGGATATTACACATCAAGGAGGGTTGGGAATTTTTTGACCAAACTTGGCAGTTATGTTTATCTACTCAAAGGCAATAATTGTTTAAAATTTCGTTGTGATATCAAGTGATATTGGTACCTGTCATTTCGTTTTAATATTATTAACCGGTGTATTTTGTTACGTACAATTTCTGCATGGTACATTTTCTAATTGATCTCGCATTTCTGATTGTATACACAATCGTTCGAATTTTCATTAACAAGTATCAACTACCTTTCAAATTGAAATGATTATTTATTCTATTGTCTTATAAAATTTCATTAAGTGTTTAGCTACAACGTAAAATATTTGAATCTATTCTATGTTAATTTGCGTTGGTTGGCAAAGGTTAAAAAACCTCGCATTATAGGTTCTCTGAAACAAGTTCAAAACACCTGCATCTCTCCAATAAATGAGTTTAATAAGTTAGCATGAAATACTGTTATCGCGTTCCGTTATCACATAAGTGTTCACGGATACAGATTGCGAACAATCGAAACTTGCCCAACTTTTCTATCTTTTCCTGGTAGTATTATTCAAAATATACATAAACTTTAAACAAATATCAATTAGAGATTATTTCCCCATGTCACATCATTTATTAAAATATACAAATTACAAGTACATATATACCTACACAATTTTTCAACTCTAAATAAATACAAGAAGAAAATTAGATATAATATACAGCGTACCAAAGATAAGAATAAACAGCATATAGATCTTAGAAACTGTAAAAGTTAAAAAGACTGTTAAATTACATGAAAGTTGTGAATTTTGAGGATCAATAATATGCTGTTGAGAAAATCTCAAAATTCGGCTTACCTTTCGGAGATGTTAGAAAATATCCGAAATACCGCAATTTTGTTTTTATTTTTTAATTTATTTGAAACGATATAAAAAACAAAAGATACTTTGTCATTGACACTATTTTGGATGTACAAGACAACGTTTACAAATTTTCTATGGAACGTTTCGTTTCGAAGAAATCATCGTCAACTTTACTTTTTTATATGACTCGTAAAAGAAATACGCTCTCTATTAAGTAGTATTGTATACTATAAATTCAATAATGTATGGCATGGTAAGGCTCCTGTGTTTTTAATTAAAAAAAGGATTCTTAATAAATTACCAAAGTTTTGGTGTTATTTTAGTAATGTTTTAAGTCAATCAAACATAGCCGTGTTACACTTTTTTAGAAAGAATTTTTTACCAGCTTTGCGAAAATGTAAAAATCGATAGTAGCGGCTATTAGAAAATAAAAAGTTGAACATAGTCACCGAATACCTATATGCCTTAGACAAACAAAATCTAAGTTCACAATGTGAAACGCAATGACGAATTACCATGATGTATAAAATTTAATCGATTTTAATTGGTAGCTAAGCTACCGATAAATTAAAAAAATTGACAACTTTGTATTTTTTGTTTATAACTAGTAACGTATACACAAATTTTGAAATTTAAAAACCTATCTAAGACATTCTAATTGTTGTACTACTTTCGTCCGATTTAACCAAGATCGTATCTCCTATAGGTTTCACGATCTACATTTTAAGCTGTACACTCTGTATTGTATACGGAAAACCATAGATTAATCTATGGAAAACATCTATAACTTTTGTTATCTACCATTATAATCCTAACCTTACTTTATAACTAATATTTACATCCATGGCCTAATTTAATTCTTATTAAATTTATTATGAGTTCACAAGTTTTAACGCCTCAACAACAGCAAAACACTTTATCTGGGAAGAAAAAAACTAAGAAACAAACTATTAAGAATTTACTAGCTACTCCGTACTCCAACTATTGGTAGGTGATTTCTCACATTCTTTATTTAATTTTCTTTTCTTCTGTAATTTCAGGCCGGTTGTTAGTGTGGACGATTCGGTTCTTATTAACACAGTACTTCAACAAAACTTAACAATCGTTAAGCAAGAGAAAATAAAAATCCCTTGGAATGTTATGAAAAAGATACCTCGTGAAGATCGTAAATATTACAGGAGTAAATTACTTGTGAAAGAAGTTGATAATAAGAGAAATTTTGTGTTTGGTATAAATGAAACGTGTAGGTTATTAGAAAATAATATGGCTAGTTCGATTTTACTATCTGGGGATGTGAATCCGCCACTAATGGTACGACATATCCTTGATATGGCAGTTTTAAAGAAGGTTGCAGTTTTACTTATTTCAGATCTTAAAAGTACACTTAAAAGTTTAACAGGTATTGGAAGTATTGCTATAGGTTTTAAAACAGTTCTAAATGAAGATTCTAATTACACCCGTATTGATGAAAAAATCAAAGAGGTTTCTGTTAATTATCCCGTTCCTATCAACCATGTTAATTATGATCGTCGTAATGCATTTACATTCTTGGATAAAGATGAAGACATTACTGATGATGAAATCATAAGTACAGATGACACTGAGGTTAATAAAACCGATTTATATTTGTATCGCAGTTCAAATAAAGAACGAGTATTCAAACCAGAACCTTCAAAATTATCTGATTCTAATAAAACGGATAAGAGTCTTGAATTTATAAGCTTTACAAATGATGATTTAGGAATTAAACAAAATAAACAAATCAAGCACAAACTTAGTTATAAATCATTAATTGTAAAGCGTGTAAAGAGTAATATAAATAGGAATAAGAAAAAAATTGAATTATTAAAAAAGCAAAAGTAAAATTTTGTTATTTTGTGTCATGGCTAAGTTCGATAGTGATAAACATTTCATTACCTTTTAAATGCAGTTAAAAAGTTTTTTATACCATATAAGACTATAATATGGGACACTCTATTACTGTCAAATTATATAATTTCGATATTGCTAGTATCTTTATACTTTAGTATTTGTCTGTTGATTTTACATTTTTAGTTTTGTTCTAATTTGTATTATGTTTTGATTTCATTTGTTTGTTTGTTTATTTATTTATCTACAACTAATATATAATATACTGTGCTGATACTTTTATTTTGTGGTGTATATCTACCCGAACATCTTGTATCAACCAAAATATTATAATGTCGATCTCTATCCTTTCAAAACCCTTAATCTACCTCGGCTAGCTATCTTCCCTTTTTTTCTATCTACTCTTATCTCCGGTTGGGTTCACAATTTTATGTTTATTATGCAAATTTAGTATGGCAAATTGTTCTAACTAAAAGCGATTAGGATAAAATTTCTATCTATAAATTCAAATGTCAAAATGACACGTCAAATTTAGGTTATTTATTATAATTTTGACTTTAAACATCACTAGTGATATAGCAGCTAATGCTATCTTACTAACGTACTCACTACTTGTGATCCTGTATCCTCTGAGTTTTAATTAAAATTTCTATCCGTTTCTTCCTATCTCTTTAGGTCTTAAATTTCAGATACTGTCATAACACCCGATGTCAGCAATTCTCTCTGAAATATTCAAAAGGCATTAATTTCTAATATAGGGATGTAAAGCCCCGTGTTGAAATACTCGGTGAACCACTAATTTTGAAGATTTAAGTTCCGTGATATTTCAACTATTACTTTACTCAATTTTGTTGAGAAACCTGTAAATAGATACTCGATCGTAAAATATAACATAAGTGTCAAAATTGATATATCTAATACTACTTTAATATTTACAAGCGCTCTAATAAAATGACGATTTACTTTCTTTGATGACAGTCTGGTAATTTGTTCTTGAATCTCCTTTAGTCCTCGATCGTTTTTGTATTATGGGTTTGATAGTGGTGTTTCTTCACGCCTTGGTATTTTTGTCTAGTGTTTCTTTTGAAATTATTTGGTTCCTTTCTTGGGCAAACCTATATTCTTTAAAATCCAAACTTATTTTATGAATAACAATAGCTTTCTTTATGTATATCCTCTATTTCTTCTTAAATACAGAAAACGGTACACTGGTAATACAACTCGGTGGTATTATAAATTAGTTTCGCACTTCACAATTTCGCTTGACAATTCTCTTATAAATGGTCCTGGTTTATAAATCTTATTATCCCTAATTATGGGTAACAAATACTCTTCTATAATTATATTCCTATTAAATTACAATATAATTCACTACTTACACTTCTCTTTTATAAAATTAATTGACAGGACTTGTTTTTTTTTAGTTTGTTTACCATTCCAATTGTATTTATCTCCCTTGTTTCCTTGGTTACATACTGATCTTCCCTATTCTTTTTTTATTTTAATTGACAGAATATGTAACCTACCTACTCTATTTACAATTAAAACTCTTAATCCTAATGTCCATGTTTATTCCACAGAAATTTTTATTTTTAAACCGACTATCCATTCACTGGCTCCTTTATCCTACTAAATTAATAAAATACATCACAATACACATTATACCTGTGGTTTTTGCAGTATAATGCTATATATTAATCATGCTAGGGAATAATGAAGAGCAGAAGGAATAATGGTTATTTATTCCCTCTTACAGACCAACTAGAAAATAATATTATAAAATCCCAATACCTTTGAAATTTAAAACAAAGATCAATGCCAAACATCAAATACTATGTTTCATACAATAACGCAAACGACTAGCCGTGTTGGTTTTTGCTAATTTATTGTAGAATTTTGATAATTTTTATATTGATACTTAGTTGTAGATAAAGTATAGTATACAACTCGATATAATGATGGGTACTATTCCCTCAGATGATAACTATACTCGCTCGCTCATGTAGCAACTTTCATCCTCGGGAATAAAAGCTCTCATTATAGCCTCGTATAATATACTATTATTTATTATAATGATTCACACATATAACAAGATCCAATTATGGAATCACAGAAAAATAATATGACAATAATAAAACAATATAAATAAAATCAAGGAGGAATGGATAATAGTATTATTAGCATAACAGAAGAAAGAATAATGAGAAAACAGTGATGATGTTAGTAGAGAGCATTTAAGATAGCTTGACTGAAATGTGAGGGAGGAAGTGAGAAATCTAAATCAGTAGAATACTTTTTGAAGGAGTTGGACATTCTACAAATAGGAGAGTTTTATGAGTTAGTGCGTGCAAAATGAAGCGATTTCTACTGGACCTCGATGGTACGTGTAGGATAATGAAAGATAGGTTGACAGGATCATCAAGTAAATAGTTTAAAAGTTTGTAAAAGCGAATAATGTCCAATAATACCCTCCGTTGATGTAAGGGAGGAACATTAAATTCAGTGGTTAGGTCTGAGTAAGGATAGCCATTCAATGAGTACAAATGATGTTTTTATGGTGTAAGAATTTGCGTTGAATTTTCTCGATTCTTGTGCTGCTATTGTTATAAAAAGGTGTCCAGATCTGAGATCCATATTCGAGAGTGCTGCGAATTAAAGAAAAGTATAGGGTTTTGATACAATCCAGATCAGTAAATAGTGAAGTACTACATATTAGGAAACCTAGTCTGCAGAGAGCATTTGACAATGTTATTTATATGATAATTAAAAGAGAGATGTTACGTTCATTTTCGTAAATAATTGAGTAGTTTATATACAATAATATTTAACTTAAATCCCTTTTCGCATGCTTAAAATTGTATTGTAATTAATAATAAGCATCCTATATATGTCACTTGATAAATCTTTCTGCTCATTAGAAAAATAAATATCCGTTCTAAGAATTTCTTAACGTTAAATTTACGCCATAATTAGATAGTCGTCTTTCCAAGTATTCACTAATTAAATGCTGGTGTGTTTTCCCTTTTTAAAGAATTCGGCGTATTTATGTCAATAAAATTTGGGTTTTCCTGTGTTATTTTCTTGTCGACGGGTTTACGTTGAGCTCTGGTGCTTTAACAAATTTAATATTCACTTTCTGTTCGACTAGCAACCAGAAAACATCCGTCCTGTTTTACTTCGTTTCGTTTTCTTTATGTGAATTGCTGGCACGCATTATAGCATGGTGAGTATATAGGGTTTATAAAACGGTACTTTTTGGTTTTAATAAATTAATCTATTGTTTGTAATTATTGTAACTTCCTGCGGGGGACACGTTAATCCCTTGAGCTGTCGTTTCTTCTGGTAATGGGAGGTCAAGTCCGTTTTGCCTGGGCGTAGGCCTACCCACGCGCTGACGTGGACCAGCGACAGCCTCCACCCCGATGTCAATAACTCGAGGGTGAGTTTTTTTTTCTTTGTATCCGCTTCTTACTTCGGAACCAGAACGTCTGGGATTTTATCGTTCAACTATGGCATTGCTATATTTAATTCTTACATACGAAAATTATTGAACTATTTTGGGTATTTCCTGCTCTTTTCGTACGGCTTTACTATTTGGTTATAAATTACTAAAAACTATACTAATTATTACTGTAAAAACTGCTTAAAAACTTGCGGGTACATTTGAAAATGTTGCCATTATGTATGTACGTATAGTTTAAGTTTATATTTACGACGATCTAGAGCTGTGGTTTTTAGGGTTGCGTTTGTTTCTTTTTTTTCTAGTTACTGTCAGGGGGTAGTTACCTAAAAACTACAGCTTGCAATTTTCTTGAGTAATTTTTTTTTACTGTGTTCTGTAAATATTTTGGTTAACTATAAGTTCTTTTTTTCCTTTGTATGTTTTGTTCTGAGTGTGAATGAGTGAGTATATATAATTTTTTTCTCTATTTATTTCAGGTTTCTTTGTAATTTAGCTCTAGGTATAAGACCCCGCCTACTCACCGATTGAGCCCGGTCATCCTTTCTTTCTTTTCCTTGTTTTTTTTTAAGTTACGTCAATGTACGTAGCAGAGAGTTTCATCAAATGTAATACCCAAGTCATTAATAGTAGATACATAGGAGACTGAACTGATGCCTAGGTAATAATGAAAGAGTATTGGGGTAGCATTATTACTATAGGACAAAACAACGCATTTATCAAAATTAAGACATAATTTATTTGAATCACACCATCAAAGTAATTGGGCAGTATCAGTTTGTAGTGATTCACGGTAGGTAGTAGAGTTAATTTTGGTAAAGATTTTTGAATCATCGGCAAAAAGAAGTTTATTATTTGAAAATATTTGAGTGATGTCATTTATATAAAGGAGAAATAAGAAAGGTCTAAGTACAGATCCCTAGGGCACTCCACTGGTTAGAGGAAAGTGTTTGGACTGGATGCCATTAAATTCAACGAATAATGAGCGGTTTGTTAAATAAGACAAAGAATGTTAACAAGTTGTCAGAGAAATTAAACTGATGTAGTTTGTGCAATAAGATGTTGTCATTGAGGACATCAAACGCTTTAGTGAAGTCAAAATAGATATCATCACACTGGAATCGAGTATCAAACATTCTGATATGAATTGTATAACGAAACAAAAGTTAGCAACTGTAGAGCGCCGCTTTATAAAACCATGTTGGTATTCGGACAAAAATTGCAAAACTTGAGGAAATAGTGATTCAAAAATAATTATTTCAAAGACTTTGCCGACAATAGAAATAATAGAAATTGAATGATAGTTTTGAATAATGGATTTATTACCTTTTTTTGAAAGTTGGTTGCACACGAAATGATTTCCAAATATCAAGAAAAATGGATTTAGTTAAGCACAAATTAAAGATATAAATACACAGGACTAACCACACGAGAGGTATCTTTGAGGACTACTGCAGGTTTTCCAATGTGACAAATGTAACAAGCCATTATGTGATGATTGCTGTGACCTAACTTCATCTGAGATACGCTGTTTAGAGCTTTGCAAAAGAACACTTATATTCCACTGTAAGGCATGTTTATTGCAATCTACAGATGATCCAGCTGATATTCTTGAGAGTATCATTAACAGTAAGATGCAGGAGGCATTTATTGAATTAAAAAAAGTATTTAATAATTTAAAGTCCGAATTTATACAACTTGCCTCTGAAAAGCTTTCCAACATTGAAGCTGTTACAAACGCTCCTGTGAATATGACCTATGCAGCCATAACATCTACATCTTAACAGCAATCAGTAATTATCAAACCGAAAGACAGTACTCAGAAAAATGCTCAAACCAAAATAGATCTTGTAGGTGGAGTTGACCCAGCTGGAACCAATATTAAGATTAATACAGTCAAGCAAATATTAAATGGTGGTCTTATCGTTAACTGTAATGATTCAATAAATGCCAATAAGTTCGCTAAGATTGCTAGTGATAAACTTTCTGATAAATATGATGTTCATATTCTGAAAAAGCCTTACCACGTGTTAGGGTGGTTGGTTTATCTGAAAAATATAATACTGACCTTATGCAATACTTATTAAAGCAAAATGAGGAGATTTTTGTTGAATCCGCAGATTTTAAGGTGTTAAAAGTCAGCCCTGTAAAGAATAGAGAAGATAAGTATCCAGCTATACTACAGATTGATAATCTTACTTACAGCAAGATTTTACAAGCTGAATATCGTATTGTAGGTCTGGATGTGTGTAAAGTATTTGATGCTGTGGAAGTAACTCGGTGCTTTAGATGCAATGGATTTAATCATACTTCGCAGTCCTGCAAAAGGGATCTCACATGTCCCAGATGCGGAGAAAATCATCAACTGAAACAGTGTTCAGTATCTGACCCGGAACTGAGTTGTATCAACTGTGTAAGAGTGGCTGATAAAACGAACAAACCTCTAGATGTTAAACATGCCGCGTGGGACTACAGATCTTGCCTGGTATATAAACAAACACTCATGAAACTTAAATCAGACCTGTTCGGCTTAAAATAGCAATTAAAGTCTTCTACTGCTGAAACATCAATCAGTATGTATTATCAAAATATTCGCGGCTTAAATACCAAATTAACTGACTTCTATAATGCGGTGGCATCTGCAAATTTCTCAATTATAGCTATAACTGAGACTTGATTACATGATAATTTTATTAATAGTGAACTATTTACCACTACTTATAATGTTTTCCGTTCTGATCGTAAATTTTCTCAACTAGGAGTCTCCGCAGGAGGTGGTGTTATGCTAGCTGTTCAATCTCAATATGAAGCAGTACGTTTAGATTTAGGTACCTAGTTTGTACACTTGTTTTCAATTGATATTTTATTAGTTAAAATTAAGTTTTATGGCAAAACACTGATTTTGTTTTGCTTCTATGTTCCGCCAGGCCTCAGCGCAGTTACATATACTTCTCTATTTGATGCTTTCTGTTCGTTGGAGGTAATGTATGGATCCAATACTTTCGTTTGTGGTGATTTTAATGTACCAGACTATATCAATTTACATCTTAAATGTGAATTATCGAGCTCTTTAATAGCTCTAAGAAATTTCTTGGAGATGTTACAATTATCTCAATATAATGAAATACATAACCATTTGGGTAGGATGCTGGATCTAATAATTTCTGATACTATATGTATAGTTGAAGCAGCATGTGACCCATTATTGCAAGAAGATTCTCACCATCCGGCACTGATAATTCGCATACTTTATGTGTTACATGAGAAGCAGGCACAACAAATGATTCAAATCGATATCACTGGAATTTCAAAAAGGCCAACTTCAATTTGCTATGTGAATTAGTACAACACACTGACTGGAGTAATCTTTCAATATTTCGTAATGTTACTCTTACATGTGATCATATATATGACCAATTCCAAGCTATACTTGATCAGGCTGTCCCTAGAACAAGAAACGCGCATAATATCTATCCACCTTGGTTTAATGGATCAATTATCTATAAACTTAAAGCGAAAACCAGATTATGGAAGAAGTTTAAAAGAAATCGTTCGCAGTTGACATTGTTATTAGAATTTAAGTCATTACGAGCTGCAATTAAAACTGAGATCAGACAGGCGCATTCTCAATATTTAAATAATCTAGAGAAAGAAATTGTGGGCGATCCAGGTAACTTTTGGAAATACTTACAAGCTAAAGAGATAATGAACATACAGAGTGTAGCAAAAGCGTTATACCAAAATAACGAAATTTTGATCTTTTTTGTTTTGCTTCGTGGTTCATTTATTGTGATAGATACAGTAAAACGTTGTAGATGTGTTTTACATTATTTTAAAAGGAGAATAAAATAAACTTATTTGTTTTTATATGGCTTTGGTCATGTTCGAGTAAATAAGTGAGGTTATGTTTTTTTAAATGGAAACCATAATTGGCGGTAGTTCTGATAAAAGGTATTTTTTTCTCTTTTTAGTGATGAACTACAGTGTACATGTTCAACATAAACATTTTTGAAAAAAATTGTTTTTATGAAATACGAAACTTGGTATTAAATAATAAAATACTTATGCATGACGTAACAAAAATATCAAAAACAAATTATGTTAAAAATTTTAAATATAATATCACTTCATAAGGTGTTCAAAGTGCCCACCATTTTGTTGAAGGCACAGCTCACATCGTTTTTTAACATTACGAAGTGCTTTTTATATTGTTCGTGCATCAATGCTGCAAATGCTGTTTGGATTCTAGCTATTAAATCCTCAAGAGTTTGAGGAATAGTGGAATACACTTTATTTTTAAATAACCCCACAAATAAAAATCTAATGGCGTAAGTTGTGGTAAACGAGCAGGCCAATCAATTTCCATTTTGTTACCAATCACATGCTCAAAAGGATCAGTTAAATATTGCTTCACTGATGTACCACTGTATGCACGGGCACCACTGTGTTGGAAATACTTTAGTCTGTAATGGATGTTAAGAGGTAATTCATCCAAATATTCTTCCAGTTGGTGTTTTAAGAAATTTAAGTAATTTGCAGCGGTCAAATTGTTGTTATAAAAAAAAGGTCCAATAATTTTTCCACAAAATATTCCACACCACCAATTAATACCAAATTGATGTTGATTTTTTTCCTCTTTTTAGTGATGAACTACAGTGTACATGTTCAACATAAAAATTTTTGAAAAATTTTTATATTTATGAAATACGAAACTTTGTATTAAATAATATGTGAATATTTGAGCTGATTTTAAGAATCAAGTAACCATATTTTGTGTTTAAACGTATATTATTTTCTTCTAATAGTTAGAACGTCCTATACAAATGAAGAAAAAAATGACATTCTCTTTTGCTACTATTCTTCAAATCGTAACTCACGTGTAGCTGCGGATTTGTACTTTGAAAGATACATGGAACGTAAACAACCACACTGTCAGATAATAATCTTAAGGCATATGGTGCATTTACCAAACCTAAATTCTTGCGAAAATATGAAGAAACTGTTGAAACGAATGTGTTGGCGTTTGTTAACTATAAACCAGAATCTTCTGCTGCCCAAATTGCAAACCACTGTGCAACTTCTAAGGAAACTGTGAGGTGTATTCTGAAAAGTCGAAAATATCATCCCTGCCATTATTCTATTTCGAATACATTGTATCCAGTGGATAATCAAAGACAGATAACATTTTGTCGTTGTTACCTTAATAAATGTGAAGAGGATTCATATTTTTGCAGAACCATTATGTTTACTGACGAGACTAAATTTACAAATAACGGAATATTTAATCGTCATAACAAAGTATTTTATTCTCAAGAAAATTCTAAACTTGTGCGTGAATCCAGAGATCAACATCAATTTGGTATTAATTGTTAGTGTGGAATATTATGTGGAAAAATTATTGAACCTTTTTTTTATAACAACAATTTGACAGCTGCAAATTACTTAAATTTCTTAAAACACCAAGTGGAAGAATATTTGGATGAATTACCTCTTAATAGCCATTACAGACTAAAGTATTTCCAACACGATGATGCCCCTGCACACAGTGGTACATCAGTGAAGCAAAATTTAACTGATCCTTTTGAGCACGTGATTGGTAACAAAATGCAAATTGATTGGCCTGCTCGTTTACCACAACTTACGCCATTAGATTTTTATTTGTGGGGTGATTTAAAAAATAAAGTGTATTCTACTATTCCTCAAACACTTGAGGATTTAATAGCTAGAATCCAAACAGCAATTGCAGCATTGATGCATGAACAATATAAAAAGCACTTCGTAATGTTAAAAAACGATGTGAACTTGTTACTGTGCTGAAATCGGCACTAGACATTCTTAACTAAGTTTTAATATGTGAGAACTTCGCGCCATAAATTTAAAAAGACTTGTGTGCGTATTTCCGTCACTTCAAATAGCGCGTTGCGCGAGATTCGCGCCGACGCGTGTGGACGAAAGGATAGTGGGAATTTTCCGAAAGACGCGTTGAACTGGCCTCCGAGATGTGAACAGGGTGGTTGTCTGGTATCTTATCGTATCTTTTTGTTATGTAGGTCCCTTTTGCTCTTATCCTCAATTATCGTTCTTTAAAACCCAGTTTCCCGTCGTTCCCGCTACATAGGAGAAGGACCAGTCGAATTTGGGTACAACCTGGCTCAAGAGTTCCCACGACCGGAGAAAGATTAGTCAAAGCAGCCGACGCCCGGAAGACCAGCAAAGCCACGGGCGACCATCATGGAGTAATCCCGAAGGAAGCCGCCGCCATCATGAAGTCATCCTGAAGGAAGCTCTACCTGTTCACGTGAGTGCCCCTTTGGGGTTTTCTTTAAAATTTATTTCCTTTAAAATTTGTATAATTACGTGCCATAATTTGCATATTGTGTGACGTCATCTAAATTTGTGCGTCAATTTTCACATTATATAATATCGCTACCAACTGTCATTAGTGGCGCGCGTACCGCGTTTACGGGACTGTAATAAACTGTGCCTTCAACAAAATGGTGGGGACTTTGAACACTTTATGAAGTGATATTATATTTAAAAAAAATCTAAGACGCATGTACGCCTTACAACCAAACTTACGGAAATTTTAAAAAAGGAAATTATATATTTTAAATTAAATAACTAGTACTTAAATGTTAAACAAAATTTTATTATTATAAATATAATTTAATAAATTTTATTGTTTTAATCAAGTTTGAGTCGGGCTACTTAATGATATATGCTCTCAGCACCACTCAAACAAACAGAAAAATAGAGAATAATTAATTAAAATTGTTAACATATATTCTGTGATTAGTCCCGGGTATTGTGAATCATCCGAATAGGTCAGTTTGATGTACGGTTGGAATATCTTCAGCCGAATTAGGAATGATTGCTTTATAGTGATCTTCATGTATCACATCCCTGCCATTTCCAGCGCAATGAACTACAGCTAAAGGCTCGCAAACTAATTGATCTTCTTTTGCACAAAAATTATATGATGTGATACTGAAGCCAAAATGATAATAAGAATCATTTGGATATCTATTAAAGTTTATATTAATTTGTACTGTTAACATTTCTCAAATAAATTCGATTATCACGAAAACTAAATGAGATATCGAAAAGTGTATAGCATATTTGTAATCAGCGTAAAAAACTAAACAAGGTACATATATATCATTTATTGTATCATTATGGGAATATGGCAACGGACGACGGCAGCGACGACGACGTAGCGATTTTATTAACCTAACTTCGTAAGTTTGGTTGAAATTTTTAACATAATTTGTTTTTGATATTTTTGTTACGTCATGCATAAGTATTTTATTACTTAATACCAAGTTTCGTATTTCATAAAAACAACATTTTTTCAAAAAATTTTATGTTGAACATGTACACTGTAGTACATCACTAAAAGCGAAAAAAAAATGTCTTTCTATCAGAACTGCCACCAATTATGGTTTCCATTTAAAAAAACATAATCTCACTTATTTACTCGAACATAACCAATGCCATGTAAAAACAAACAAGTTTATCTTATTCTCCTTTTAAAATAATGTAAAAAACATCTACAACGTTTTACTGTATCTATCACAATAAATGAACCACGAAGCAAAACAAAAAAGATCAAAATTTCGTTATTATGGTATAACGCTTTTGCTACACCCTGTATGTTAATTATCTCTTCATGGCTGAACTCGGCATTAAAAACTGCACTACTTTCCCTATTTAACCTTTTCTCTAATGTCACAAATAACAGAGTTACATATACAACGTGTAAGAAATAGGGCATCCTGTATATATAAATAAATAAATATAAATGCCATTAGGCCCATAACAAAATGATATTGGTAATTTTTTGATGGCTTGTGTTACAGCTGATTCAGTAATTGTAGGAATGTCTACAGAGTAGCTGACATTTTGAAACACTGTAACGTCGAGGAGTTCACAGTGAGGAGGTGCAACATGAAGCAAAGAACGATGCAAAAGCCATGGCAATGTGCTACGTACAATGACGTAGCCGGAAGAAAACGTAAACACCAGGCTAACTACCTACCACGGTTGAGTGGGGGGGATTTGCCTACATACCAAAAAAAATAATGTACATCGTCCACGATTATCTACTAACAAAATATAAAAAAAATAATTAAATTAAATACATAATTTGGTACAAACAAGAGAACGCAATAAAATAAGCGTTATCATTTTAACGCCAACAATTATATTATACGGACATATTGAATAGTGGATCCACAAACTGCGCAATTCGCAGCTAACATTGTAATAAAACTCGGTAAAAAAGGAAAAAGAATGCTTAAAATTTTCCAATTGCAAGTATGTTAAATTTAGGTATTGAATGTAAATTTATTCCCTAGTAAATATGTTAAATTTTGAGGTATTAAAGGCAAATTTAGGTTTTTTTTAAATGTAGTACGGGTATTAAACTTAAGCATTAAATATAGCCCATGTTGTAGCAAGAATTAACAACATATACCCAAAAGCACCAACGCAATCAGCTGTTCAACAAGTATGGTAGACTGGTTTTACACTATCCACCGTTGATAAATCAAAATCCTTGACATGTATAATAGAATACATGACACATACCTCTATGCGTCATGATACTTAACTTGCCAACTGTTGGAAGGAAGAAATCAGCATAACAATGTAAGCTACCATCGTATTTACAGTAATTGGTACATGGCAGCGAACAGGTGGGCTACACCCAGAAAGAACGCATTTGGCCTCCAGCCAAAATAAGACGCAAGACATCTCTAATTGACAGGACAACAATAAACATGCATTGCTTTTAAAATAATAGAACGAGCAATCCAGAACATATTTCGTCGCATGAGCTGCAGAATCAAATTCAGAATGATATTAAATGATGCTAAACATCCGTATTATTGAAACGCGATTTTAAACTGGAAAACACGGTGTTATCGGATACTTCAATACACTATGTAGACAAATGTTTAGATGGAAAACATAAGCAATTATATGCTATCGGAAAGTTTAACAAATTGAAGGTTACCTAAACAGGATACAAACTATTTAATTTTATCACAATAAACTTTACGTTTCAAAGCAAATAGATTTAAATTGAGGAATTATTCGAAAGCGTATTTATTGCAGAAAATAAAATATACAGGATGTAAACTATTTAATTTTAGCCTAAACTTGTCGTTGTTAAAGAAAAAGGAATTTGAGTTGAAAATGTATTGGACTGCGTATTGATTAGTAACCGATAAAAATATACGGAATGTTCAAAATAAACGTAACAAATGCTTTTTGAATCAGATTTTTCACATCCATTATATTTAAAGACATTAGAGTAAGAAGAGTTTTGTTTGGTTTTAAAAAATTCCAGAATTGCTTGGGATCCGTTTTTAGAGCAGCCTAGCTACAATTAATGTATTCTTTATAAGCTTTTTGACTGAGAGCTTCAGATTAGAACGAAGTCCCTCGAATTTGTGGTTGAAAATTGAGGCTACACTTGTGATTACGAACCAGAGAATGATATAAACTTTTGTTTTTAAGGTAAGGTGACCAGATTTTTAGATGGGCAAAGCATGAGAACTCTGAAGGACCGGGGGGATCAACAAAATTTTCGTCTAGAATAAAAATAATATCGTAATATTTTTTTATTTTTAACATGAGTACAATTTATAAATATAAAAAAATGTATAATATTTTATTTCTTGACATATTTTTTATTTGAGTGAATTTGATTCAGTAGATTGTTGTCATTTTTTAAAATATTATAAAAATCTTCACAAGAATTTGTCAAATTATATTTGACACATAAAATGGCTTTCAAAGTTTCAACACAATGTTGATTTTTCTTAATTCTAATAGTCGGGACTTTTGAAAAACGTTGTGGGACGTAGGACAAATTGTGAAAGATCGGGACTGTCCCGCCAAAAGCGGGACGTCTGGTCACCTTATTTTAAGGCCAATGATAATTTCTTTAGTGTACCATATTGGATAAGATAATTGGGGATCATTACTAGAGAGAATGTTTTGCTAGGAGGATTTCCCAATAAGATCATGTTAAGACGAAAGTTAGCTTTTTTAAAATTAAATTTGGAAGAGTGTGGTTTATTGAGCATATTACAAGGAATAGAGTGACTGGTGTATAAAGATAAAGATAAGATCAACGCTGGATGGTGAGGTTCTTCAGGGACTAAAGGCGTATTAGACCTGACAGTGTTGGCAGATAGGATTTTGAGAGAAGGTGCACCAATGAAAGATCAAGCAAAACGTCTCTATGGTTAGAAATAGAATTTGTTTGATCAAAGTGATGAAAAGATTGGAAGTCGTGCAATAGTTTTGCATTTTTTGATAGAGTCAAATTACCAATATTAATGTAATCGGGCATATTAAAATCACCTACAAGAATAATATTGTAGGGTATTTTACTAATCAGGACATCAAGACATTCAAGCGCAGGTAAAGACAAATAATTACATAGCAGCGATTGAATATGGTGATTTTAACAGCTAAGGTACCTACAACCGGATGTCCAAAAAAAGCAGTTCCATGGTCAAAGAGTGAGGATGTAAGTTTACTATTACAGGAGATTAGTACACCACCACCTCTGGTGCGGTTACAACTATGAAAATTACTGTCTTTTCTATAGAAATTGAAGCATTAATTGAAAATCTCAGCAGAGCATATATTCTGGTTGTAACGTTTCAGTTATAAATAATATCGGAATCATAGAAGATTGGCAGTGAGGTAAAGAGTATCCAACTTAGTACTAAAACCACAAACATTTTGATAGTATATGTTACAAAGGTGTTTGCTATTTATTTTACTGGGAACGAAAGGAATGTGGGTCATGAATGTCACCTGTCGAAGTATTTTTGTGAACCAAGTCAAAATTTTTTGTTAGTGTGAACATAATAGGCGATGTTTTGGACATCTTAGAGGTTAATAGCGGGAGTATCGGTTTAGTTTGAATACTGTATTTGTTCTTAGTAAAAAGAATTGAGCAGACCAGAGAACAAACCTTATGGAGAAGTAGTGATTTACCAGAATTATTGATGTGGAAACCATTAAGATCGGTCAAGATATCGAAGGGATCAATAAAGGATTCACAAGATTTGAAGATGGAGTATAACGATAGATTATTTTGGAAGATAATGTTATTGAAATCAAAGGTATTATGCCAATAAGGAGAAAAAAGAAATATAATATTTGTGTGGGCCAAGCAGTTGCATAAGGTACTAAGAAATTTCCTGTTTAAGATGTTACCTCTTAAGGCATCATTAGAGCCAGCAAAAATAACAATGAAGTCCTTAACTGAGATACCTTTAGAAAATTGGTCAATGTCAGCGACAACTTGTTCAAATGATGCATTAGGTTTGAAGAAGGCAGAAATGTCAAAATGCATCTTATTAAGCAGATTGTGAAGTAATTGACCACAGTTACGACCTTGACTGTCACTTAAAAACAAAATATAAGGTTTAGAAGATATGAAAGTAGGTAATTGTGGAGTAATGTCCAAAGCCAGTGTAGAATATTCTACAGTAGAACTTTTAGTATAAATGGGCGAATAACCAAACATTATTGAAAACCACTCATCCGAAAAGGATTTCTTAGAATCACTATTTAAATTAGGGGAGAGAGATTTTGTTACTGAATTAGTTTGAATATCTGATCCAGCGCAAGTACTGGTACCAGTGACAACGATTTGGGTTCCTGTTGACGTAATTGAAGTAAGAGATAATTTAGAATTTAACTTATCAATTAAAGACTGAAGCGTTATAATCTTGAGTTTGGCATCCTGTAATTGTTGTTTGAGGCACGTTTCTTTTGCCGCAGCATGCTGGATGAACGAGTTGTGATCTTTATTTAATTTTGCTAAACGGTTTATCAGTTAATTTTTATCCTCTGTAAGACAGTGAAATGGGGAAGGAATATCATTAGTAGTATTAGAAACAGCAGCAAAGCTTGTTGTAGATGAGTTGCAGTTTTCACATAGTAGAAGGTTATTGTTAAGTAACTTTTTATTCTTAACTCTATCCAAGCAGTTCTTATGATAAACATTATGACAGTGAATTCAAATTTTATTTGTCCTCGGTAAATAATTTGTACATTGAACATGTCACTTACATTAAAACAATAGTGTAATATGCCAGACTACCTTACAGTATAGAATTTGTTCATCAGAACACTACATTTAAATTATTATTTAGTAAATTAGTAATAAAGTATAACTCATCACAGTACCCAGTGTTATCATTCTTTACTTTTGTTTTAAAAATTCCTTAATAGAGTATATGGTGTTATTTAATAACAACTGTTTTACAGCAAATTTCAACTTTGTAAAATTGTGCAGAGATTTAATAGATACAGGTAGGTGGTTGTAAAGAGTAAGAGGCATCACAGTACTACTTTTTTGAATCAGTGTGCTTTGATGTTGAGGAATACGTAGTAGGTCAGAATTTCTTACATTATATTTAACAACTTGTTTTATTTGAAGATAATTATGTAGATTCTGACATAGGTATTAAAAATCTTTTTAGGACAACATACGAAATCCGAAGAAATGGTAGTATCAATGCATAGATAGTTTTCAGTCATATTAAGACTCATAAATCAGTGTTTATGAAATATGCAGAACTTGTAATTAAATGATGTAAAGTTAATTGCAGATATGTCAAAAAGCACTGCAAATAGCCCACTTTTGTTATGTTTGTTTGGATATTGATAAATAATAAAATGTAAATATAACCTTCAGTCAATTGATAAAGAAACAAGAAATAAGAACCAGATGTGCAAAGCTTTTAATATAATGAACTGCTAAACTTATGAAAAACAATAATGTATCAGTGGTGTAAGTTTATAATTTGTCTGCCAACAGTACACCATGAAGAGCAGAAAGTTCAGTACGGTTTAGTATACTTTTCACTAATTAAAAAACAAAAGATTCTGTTTGATCATTAACTTTTAATACATAAACCTTTTGCAAGTTATTTTAATTCCGAAATGTAAATATATAGTGTTGTAATTCTTGCTAGTTTTTTTGTTTGTTCTGATACTCAACATATATCCATCTTTCTTGTAGACTATTGTATTGTTTTACACTGGTCATTGCAGAATCAATATTGAAAAACTGGATTTGCAAAAAGATAGCAATATAGCATTGCCATATCCCAGTAAGTTACATACAAAAATCTTAACAGGATTCTTGGTTCATTATTCTTTGATTGTTGTTAGTTATGGTTCAATAATTCGTCTGCTACTGATTGTAGTTTATCACATTAAAAGGAATATTAAAATGGTTATTAACGTTTATTAAAATGTTAGTCTCTGTAGTATTGTAGAAAAACTTGTCTCATGATTGTAGCTTCTCAAAAATTTTAATTTGGTGAAACATTCTCCCTGTGAAGTTCCTACAGAGCGTGTGTTCAAAAGGTTGCTGAATTGTCAGTGGTCCTCTTCAAAATCAATCAACTATAAACGAAAGAGTACCCGAAAGATTGACGAAGTAGACAATGTCTACTCAAGATTAAGGAAAAAATGTTTCACTAAACCACAATCTCTGAAAAGTTACCATAAAAAACGCAAGTTTCTATGCGACTTAGTTTTTTTACAATACTGTAGACTGTATCCCATTTCGAATGGACCTGCACCTTGCCGAAGTTCTAAATTACTAGAACAGGTGAAATGGCTTGCGTGTTCTAATGAGCTAAAGAGCCAAACTACAGGTCCAACCAAAGTAGTAGGGTCGTTAGTGAGACAGGTTCCCGAAAGAGGGCAGCGGCTCTTTCGGTACTTAGATTGGCAGAGACCATAGGGGTCGGTATGGCAGTCTAAGACACACTACCGCGATGTGGAAGGCAACGGGAAACCATCACATTATTCCCCAAATGCACAGCGTACTTAAATTGTTACAAACATGATGGCATTCTCTGGGGTAAAAGATTCCGGAGTTAAAATAGTCCCCCATTCGGATCTCCGGGAGGGGACTACTTCGGAGGATGCGATCGGAAAGTTAAAAATAAGAGTCGGGAACATTCTGCGAGTCGGAGCATGGAATGTTAGAAGTATGAAGCAAGTAGGTAAGCTAGAGAACCTAAAAATCGAAATGAATAGGTTATCACTAGACATAGTAGGGATCAGCGAAGTTCGGTGGCCAGAAGCGGGGGGATTTTTGGAGTGGAGACTTCAGGGTAATTCATACAGGAGCAGAGGAAGGAAATTTGGGTGTGGGGGATAGTTATGCGGAAAAAGATAGGATACTGTGTAGAAAATTACTTACAAAAGAACGAAAGAGTACTCATGGTTAGATTAGAATCTAAACCGGTAAACACAGTAATAATACAAGTATACATGCCCGCCTCTAGCTACAGTGACGAAGTGGTAGAAGCCATCTACAAAGATATCGAAGACATGTTAAGATACGTAAAAGGACATGAAAATTTAATAATTACGGGGGATTTTAATGCCATGGTAGGTGCGGGTAGGAAAGGAGCGGTAGTAGGTTTATTTAGTTTAGGCACGAGAAACGACAGGGGAAATAGGCTGGTAAAATTTTGTGACAAGAACAATTTAATCATCACAAACACATTATTTCAACATCATGCTAGAAGACGATATACGTGGAAGGTGCCAGGAGATATAGGAAGATATCAAATAGATTACATTCTTGTTAGACAACGGTTTAGGAATCAAGTAAAAAACTGTAGAAGCTACCCAGAAGCAGATATAGATACTAACCACAACATCGTAATTATGAAGGCCACACTTAAATTTAAGAATGTGAAAAAAAGAAACGGAAAAAGGCACTTAGACTTAGAGAAACTAAAAGATAAAGATATTCAAGAAAGATTCGAAAAAAGTCAAATGAATTGCTTAAAGATATCGGGAAAATATCTGATACTATAAGGAAGTAGAAACAGAATGGAATAACATTAAATCCAGTCTCGACATGGCGGCCAGAGATATTCTGGAGTATACACAAAAAGAAAATAAGAAACCATGGATAACAAAGGATATCCTGAATTTAGTTAGCCATAAAATGGGAAATTATACGAAATGCAGGAAAGCTAAAGAACAATGGATTGATGAAAAGTGCAAAGAGGTACAAACGAAGATGGAAATAGGAAAGACAGACGAAGCATACAAATTAATTAGAATGAATTTTAGGGATATACAACCGTATAGCAAACATATAAGGGACGCACAAGGAAACGTCATTATAGAAAACGTAGAGAAAGTGGGTAGATGGCAAGAATATATAGGGAATTTATATGCAGGAGAGGAACTAACTGCATTAGAACAGGAATCAGACATTAAAAATGATGACTTGGGATATCATATACTTAGAGATGAGTTTGAATTAGCATTAAAGAGTCTGAAAAATGGTAAGGCTCCGGGTACAGATAAGGTGCAAGCAGAAACTCTAAAAGCCGCTGGACAAGCAGTAACAGAACGTCTCTTCCACTGGTAAGCTATATGTATGAGACAGGCGAGATACCCAAAGATTTCAAACGTAGTATCATAGTAACTATACCAAAAAAGAAAGGCGCGGAAAGATGTGAAAATTTTCGAACAATAAGTTTGACGGCACACGTGTCAAAAATATTAACTAGAATTGTGCAGAGACGAATGAAAAAACGGGCGGAAGAAATACTAGGAGAAGACCAATTTGGGTTTAGGCGAAACAGGGGAACATGGGAGGCTATTTTAGCTCTGAGAGTGATAATGGGAAAACAATAGAAAAAGAGGAAAGCGTGTATATAGTGTTTGTAGATCTGGAAAAAGTATTCGACAATGTAAAATGTAAAAAAATGTTTGAAATACTCAAAAAGATTGGAATGAGTTATAGGAATAGACGAATAGTACATAGCTTATACAAAGAGCAAACAGCAGTAATAGAATTAGAGCAGGAACATAGAGAAGCAAACATTAAGAAAGGGGTGAGACAGGAATGTGCCCTATCCCCATTGATTTTTAACTTGTACATAGAAGAGGCAATGAATACTGTCAAATGCAGGAAGACATTTGGAATTACTATGAAGGGACAAAAAATTGATATGCTTAGATTTACAGATGATACAGTGGTATTAGCGTCTAGCAAGGAAGAGTTAGAAGCTACTCTTAATGAAATGGAAACGGTTCTAACAGAGAGATACGGTATGAAAATTATCAAAACTAAAACTAAAGTTCTAGTATGCAAAGGTGGGGAAAATAAATCAAAAACAAGAATACAAGTATGCAACACGAACTTACAAGTGGTTAAGGATTTCTGCTACCTAGGAAGCCAAATAACGCAAGATGGGAAAAGCACAAAAGATATAAAACAAAGATTAGCACAAGGTCGTGCTACATTTAACAAGAAAAAGCAACTACTGTGCTCAAAGACCACAAACATAGAAACAAGGAAAAGATTGCTTAAAACATATGTGTGGAGCACAGCACTATACGGCTGTGAAGCCTGGACAGTAGGAGAAGCGGACAAGAAAAAGGTAGAAGCCTTTGAAATGTGGTGCTACAGACGTATGATGAAGATATCATGGACAGACAAAGTTAAAAACGAAGAGGTACTAAAAATGGTAGGGAAAGAAAGAAATTTGTGGAATACGGTAAAAAATAGGAGAGATAGGATGATAGACCACATACTACGGCATGAGGGAATAGTGCGGAATATACTAGAAGCAGAGATAGGAAAAAAGAGAAGAAGAGGCAGACCTAGGTTAGACTACTCCACACAGATAATAAATTATGTAGGCTGTAGGGGTTTCAAGGAGATGTGTAGGTTAGTCCAGAATAGAAATCAATGGAGGTACGCATTGAACCAATCCCAAGATGGATAAACTAATGATGAAAAAATAACTGTGCTTAAACATGATGATTATTATAAGTAACTACAAGAATTGGTTGGGCAATATTGTCGAATAATGTTAAGTGTGTGAGAGGATTTACTGGAAAACCATTACTTCGGCAAATGTCTAAGTGTTGGGGGATCTTCGTAGCCACAGGTTGCTTAACCCCCTTCACTGAATGTCGGTGAAATAGGGCATAAAATTAGAAAACATTAGAAGGGGAACGAGCTGTATACACATGCTGTGTGAGAATTTCAAGGAACTATGTAGGCTAGCTCAGATTATAAATAAGTGCAGGTACCTGTCCAACTGGTTTTGAGACGGTAAACCTAATAACGAAAAAAAGGGCGTAGATAAATTTGATGATTAGTATAAACAACTAGTTGTTGGTTGCAAAATATCTGCAACTAATGATGACTGTGCGAAAAGATATATTGGAAAATATATTAAATCGGTAAATGATTAAGTGATGGGGGAACTTGGCAGCCACAGGCTGCTTACCTCCCTTCACAACCACTGAAGGACGGAGAAATAGAGTATATAATTGTAAAACAATAGGTGACCGAACTGCATCTAACAAGAAAGAATAGCGCCTATGAGGAAAGACAACAAACATAGAACAAGAAGAAAATTGTTGAAAGCATATGTGTGGAGCACAGTACAGTATGCCTATGAAATACGGGCAGTCTGAAACGCAAACAGAAAAATGGTAGCAGCCTTTTGAAATGCTGTGCTTTAAATGTATGAGGACGATAGCATGGACAGACAAAGATAATAACAAATAGGTTATAGAAATAGTAGGGGAACAAGGATATCTGGGGAAAAAGATAAGAGAAATAGAAGGGCAGAATACGTTCTAAGGCATTTGTGGGGAATAGTATGGGATATATTACAAGCAGAGATAGGAAAAAAGAGGTAAATGTAGACCTAGATTAGATAGTTATAGATGCAGACTGTGCAAATTTCAGGGAAATCTGTAGGTTAGTTCAGAATAGGAAACAATGATGGTACATGTCTAACCAGTTCCAGGACTGAAGACCTAATGATTATGAGACTGTATCATCCTACATTTGATTTTATGATGTTCTACTCAAAGGTACTACATTGGCCAAGAAGCCAGTTTTTTCTTTACCTGGGAATTTTACCGAACTCTTGATGTTCCAAGCAAGGGTGATAATACTCACGCCGAACCTACATTTCAGTTCATTTGAATGAAGGTGTATTTTTGTGAAAAATGCTCACTTAACATTTTTCAAGCGGTCTGTGTTGGTGACAAACCCAGGATCTTCTAATGAGCAGTTATACATGAACCTGTCTGATTCATGGAACTACCAGAGACAGTACCTTCTATAAAATGAACTATACTACGAAAAAAATACTTCGAAGAACAAGCTTTGTACAAAGTCATTCACAATACACTAATAACGTTTTCGGGTGAGAATTTTCAGTGCGCACTGATAGAGTTCAAGTTTTTAACATGCGCACTGGTTTCTTTCAGTGCAAAAAATATTTCAACTAGTCAACCGAACATACAGCACCGTTCTAGTGCACACTTTTTATGTATGTTTGTCTTACATTTTGCCTAGAAGTTCCCCTCCAAAGAAATAAATATGGACCATTCCCTTAATTTACATTAATAGAATAAATTTGTGCCATGGGTCAATACAAGTAAACAACTATCAACCAAACTTACGAAGTAAGTTAGGTTAATAAGATCGCTACGTCGCCGTCGTCGCCGCCGTCGTCCGTTGCACGTTTTTTCGTTTTACAAACATTTGATGTATGTATCTTGTTCAGTTTTTTACGATGATTAAGAATATGCTAGCCAATTTTCGATATCTCATCTAGTTTTCGAGTAATTCGACTTTAAAGTCGAAATTTTGGTTATATAAAACTTCAATATAACAAAAAATAAATATTATTTTTAGGTTAATATCGACCTCCTGAGCATATTTTTCCATAGCATCAATACTCTATGTCGATTGGTTTTCGAGTTATTCGACTTTGAAAAATATGTTCGAAAAATTTTATAAAATTGTTACGATATAAAAAATAAACTTGTGTGAATTTCTATTACATAATGGCTTTAAGTTTGGTTGTATGGCGTACATACGGCATAGATTTTTTTACATATAGAAAATACATAACCTCACTGAAACCGACTTCAAAATCAGTTTCGAAAAGTGTGCACTCAGTGCAAGTAAGTGTTGCACTCACTTTCAATCGAAAACGACAGCATTCGATAAGTGCACGCATGCAATGCCAACCGAACACGAAAGACTGAACTGAGTACAAGAAAGTGCTCACTGGTGTGGCTATCCGAAAACGCTATAAGAATGCTGAAATGTGTCAAAGAAGATACAACTACACATGTGTGGATAACATCATTCATCCACACTTATGATACTTTGTAAATCAATTGGGAGATACACAAACACTAATCTGACAACTAAGAAGTTGATACATGTTCGGCAACAGAAACCACTCCCTGTATGTTTGTTGTGGTTTGTTTAGCATTCTTCTTAATCTTCTTTGGGAATTAAACCACTCATAGTTTTTAAAATCATCCTTATTATTTACCTTTCGATCCATGACCTAGGATCGTTGTTAAAAACTAGGAGTGGTTTAATTCCCAAAGAAGATTAAGAAGAACAGAAATCACCACTTCAAGAAACTAAAGCATGGAGCATGCAAGGCTAGTACGAAATTTATTCAACCACCGATACACAATGCAACACAGAATGCCCTTACAAAAGGGTTTAATTTTGCCATTGCACCAGCTTTAATGACTATAAAGGAGATCGTTTGTTGCATAGAAAAACCAATTCACAAGTTTGATAATAGGTGAATTAATATGCCAAAATGTTTTCAATATATTAAAAATATCCCATCCATCAAAGAAGAATTGCATAGGAAGAATGACGTGTGCTGAATAGTATACGACATAATGAAGATATTATTATTTTAATGGTGAATACAGGGAACACAACAATAATAATGAACGCAAAAGATTATCACATTACAATGAACTCTCTATTTCATGAATCATCTATCAACACCAGTCCAGCAACATCTGGAAAAGACTACAAAAGAAAATTAAAAAAAGTCATATAGACAAAGAAACAACAGCTAACACCACGAGAAAAATCATTCAAATGCCCAAAGCTATAAGATCTTCACAAAATTCACAAAGAAATAGTACCGCTATGACCAATACCCTCAGTAGGTTCAATATCACTGGCTTTACAGCCTCTGGCTAAATACCTAATTAAACATATACAGCCACTTGCTGAAACTGCTGTTTCACACCTTTAAAATGCAGAACATTTTATTCAACTGCTGAGTACCGAAAAAATCTAAACATATACTAGTGATTTTTAATGGTGTATCATTGTATACCATTGTGCCAATGGAACAGACATCTTTTTAAAAGGAAAGTAAGCCATTCAAATTTACCTTTAACAAATAATGCTACAGATAAAAAGGAGCACCTATGGGATCACCAGCGATTTCTAATTTATTGAGGGACGATAGTTAAAACTGTAACATTAAGCCCAAATTGTAACTACGATATGTTGAATATACATTTGTAATAACACGTGGAGTAAAACAACTTAATTGTTTCTTAGAAAACTTCAACAGTATCCATCCAAAATACAATTTACTACGGAAATAGAAAAGAATAACCAATTACCATTTGTGGATCTATTAGTGAAAAAAAGGACTTTGTCTTGGTCTTCCTGATTGGGCGTTGTGTGTGACTCCGATCTAGCTTGCTAGAATCAGACAGGTAAGGTTAAGGTTATTGTTGGAATAATAGTAAACATGAATTGATCGTTGACTTCATTGTTTATGTATGCCAGTGGTTGTTTGATACCATATGTTTGGTGTTGTTTAATTAAATAAAACAATAATATAAGATGCCTTTTATTTTAACAGTTACATCGGATAACTTGTTACATAAGAAAACGCAAACTGGAAATACCAAAACGAATTCATTACCAAGTAGGCAATGTCAATTTACAATACAGTGCTGCCAATAACTAAAACTACAATTCAATGTTACAACCTGTAAACTAAACTTAGATTCCAAACACCATATTTACATCATTCTAAATGTAGTTTTATCCATTTCTTTTATTAGAATGACTATGAGGTCAGCACACCATATTTCTATACTTTCTAGAATTGAAAGTGCCTGCGCCTGTTACCAGACAAGAAGAGAAATCATCTCCATTAAGGCATGTCTTATGAATTAGCAAGTGCAGTTAATTTAAGAATTACTCTGATACCAATCATTAAAATTATATAAGAAATTTTAGGTTAATTTTAATGACGGTAAACTGATCATCCACATGACTAATTTTTTTACACTTTACATTTTTCTGGAAGTGAGACAAACAACTCATTTTAATTATCATTTTGGGTGCAGTGGACATTAACTGAACAAATTAACTGTTCTGTTCTAAATTGGATAGGATTAGTATAGGTGGTATGTTACTAAAATTTCTTCATTCATATCTGGCATCACGTCAACAGTGCGTTGTGGCAAACAACTAACAGTCAGATTGGTTCTTAGCAAGCTCCGGTGTTCTGCAAGGTTCACATATAGGCTCCTTGCTTTTTATTATATTTATCAATGATATTTCAGACTGTTTTAAGCATTCTAAATTTTTATTGTATGCAAACGATCTGAAAGTTTACTTGCCTATAAATTCAATAAATGATTGTCACTTTTTACAACATGATTTGGATAGACTTTCTAATTTCTGCCGTAAAAATAAGCTTTCGCTAAATATAGATTAAATGCTGCGAAATCTTTTTTACGCATAACAGAACAATTATCAGTAATGCTTTTCATCTAAATGGTCAAATATTGAAAAGTTAGGCTATTGTCAAAGACCTTGGTGTTACTGTTACGGTTGAAATTTTCACTACGACTTTCGCATTTTAGCAGTGTATTAAATAGTTAATTCTTTCCGTATTAGATTGTACATGCTTCAATATTGATAGCGCACCGCGTTATCAGGTACGAGTTTCCCTATTGCCTAATTGGGATTATGGCGATTCATCTAAAGTTGAGTCCTCGACTGCTATCTGGTAACCACCTGTTACACATTTTGTTTGTTTGTGCATTGAACCCGATTGTGGATCGGTAAGTAAGCCGCGATTTTACTGACTAAAGTTATGGGAATATATTTTAGGGTTCTAGTCCTACGTCCTGTGTTCTAGTTCCAGTTCTAGATCTATGTTCTATGTTTTTGTTCTATGTTCTACATTCTACGTTCTGCTATTCTAGGTTCAAGTACCGTTATAAACTGTATGTTGAATTTCGAGTTCTAGATGTGGTATCTATAATTAAAAAGAGAAGATGTTTACAAGTAAGGATTCAGTGGACCCATGCGAATATAATTGGTAGCGATATTCTACCTGCACACGCCATTTAAGCTGGAACATCACCATCCACGTATCAGCAGTTGGTGAGTTCGTTCCATATCTTTTTATCATCGCAACCGTTTGGTTGACTTTACATGCTGGTGAATTACATTGTAATATTATTGGGTTTAGGGTTGCAGTGTCCATACAATTATAATAGGGTGTTGGGTTCTAGTTTAGGGTGTTGAACATTGCATATTTACAATACTTAATAGAGTATGTAAAACTAAGTCAACAACCCGCCTATTATTATTACAGGTAGATACTCTCTGTACTTAAGGTCTATCCTACTAAGATCCCAGTGCAATCCCTTACTTGCATTACAATTATTTAAATCGGCCGTCTGGTCGCAAATTTATGTTGCATTGTTGGCTGTGTTAATAACTGATTTTAAAGTAAAATTCGAATTAGTCAATCGGTGTATTGGTATATGTATCGTTAGAATTGCACCATAACAAGTGGGTGGGCCCAGTCATTAATTAGACTATAGTATGTGTTTATTGTTATTAATTTAATATATTCTTGTATAGTAAACGTATTGAATAGCTATGAGGTTTACATTACAGTCGTCAATGTATGTTAGATGGATTGTATACTGTGTGGGTATTCTTTGTGACCGTGAGGAATTTCCTATCTCAGTTCCGTCGGAGTCCAGCTGTTAGAGTTAGGTGGGGCTCATTTTTGTTAAGAGGTTTGGTTGATGGTCCCCCCCCACACACACACACTCCCCGCCACGGTACTGGGTTAGCTCAGGGTACATTGAAGCTGCTTGCTCCGACTGCCCCGACAAGCATTTACCTTGCTTACCTCATTAGCGATTTTAGTTGTAAATTGTAATTGAATTTGAAATCTCTCCTTGCTTGTTGTTGTTGTATTGCGAGCGCCCCAAACTGTTATATTACCCTTGACACAAAAATGACATTTGAAATGCATATAAAGAATATTGTTAACAAAGCACGTCGTAATCTAAGTTTCATCCTCAGATTAACCAGAAACTTTAAAAATCCTTCATCTTTAATTTTAATATTCAATTCTTATGTTAGGAATCATTTAGAATACTCTGCAATTAATTGGATTCCCTTTTACTGTACATATACAGTTCGTACCAAACGAATTCAAAAAAAAATAATAATAAACTATAGATTCAACAGATATTTATACCATACGACCTATGAATCAAACTTCAGCTTCTATAATTTACGTCCGCTAGCAAAAAGAAGGTTGATTACGGAGCAAATTTTTCTTTTTAAAATTTTACATGGCGTGATTGATAGTAAGTTCTTAGTCGGAGCCTTGTGTTTTTACGTTCTTGCATACCCTGTATCAAACCCTCCTCAATTTGCTTTAGAACAATGTAACACCAATTACGGTTTAAATGTTCCAGTCTCAAGAATTATGCGTAATTACAATAATTATGTACACAGCATCAACCTGGATATATTTAGCTTTAGTCTTCGAAAATTTAAACGCTATCTAATGCAAATGTATTAACATTGAATTTGTTGAGTTTAAAATTTATAGAAACATCTTATTGCATTCATCATAATTTATTTCGCTCAGTTGTTCAACTCTTAAATAATGATTTTTATCTCATTGTCTTGTTTCAACATTTTGAGTGAACTTTTACCCGATAAAATAAAAACCCAGCAATTTTAGTGGCAGATGAGAATATAAATTTCAGAATGTAGATTTATAATTTCTTAATTAACACATTGAATGCCACATGTAAAAAAATTACACCTGAGGGCAAGGACTGTTCTCCTGTAATTCACTTAATACAAACATATTAATATGTTTGTGGTTTATGGTTTTATATACTTTTTTAATTTTGAGATTTTTTGGCAATTTTTTGTTGTCATACATTTATGAATGACGTGGCCTGTCAAGAAAGCTTTCTGTTGGCAACTGTGTCATTCAAATAAGTATGACATATTTTTAACATTTTTTTATCTTTTTTTGTAGATTCTGAAGAGTAAAGTTTCATTCGAACAGTTTACACCTAAAAATGTCAAAACGTCGCAAAATATTGACAGAATCCGAGCTGCAAAAACTTGCTGAAGAAATTAACTTAGAAGCTTATAGTGCCAACGACTATGATTCAGATGACTCTTTCCTAGATCCAGGATGGGAGCCTGATAATTCCCCACCAATCCCACAAGAATTATCTGACAATGAAATCGATGATAATGATGAGATATGTATCAAAAATGATCTTCAGGAATTAGTCATGGAAGAAATTGCAGAAGAGGCTTTTCAGGAACAAGTTGAGGAAGCAACAGAGGATTCTGTTTGGAGTGAATATGTTGGAAGCATTAAGTGTTTCAGTGCACTGGTTCCCAAGGACTGCAAAGAGATCTACCAGAGAACATCTCTCCCCATGAAGCTTTTTTCCTAATCGTGGATGACGAGGTTATAGATATCATTGTCACTGAAACTAATAGATTTGCACAGCAGACTATAGCATCACAAAAAAAAAGAAAATATGCTCACATCAGTAAGTGGGTATCAACTGATGCAGCAGAAATAAAGAAATTTTTAGGATTGACACTATGGATGGGTTTAGTTAGGCTAAATTTTTTGAAAGATTATTGGGCTAAACAAGGCATTTACCGGCTAGACATTCCACGTGCAACTACGTCAATAAATAGATATCCGTTATTACTAAGTATGTTACATTTCAATAATAACGAAAAATTCAGAGAGGTCAACGTCTAGGTAAAATTCAGCCATTAGTTGATATCATGCAAAGAAAATTTCAAGAATTATTTTATCCTGGTGAAGATATGGTCATAGATGAAACTTTAGTACCTGGAGAGTATGTCTGATATCTAGACAGTACATACCTAACAAAACACATCGCTACAGCATAAAATTGTTGAAATTGTGCTCCGTGGATGGGTACACATGGGCGCTAAACGTTTATTCTGGGAAATCTGCAACGGGACAAGTTGAAGTTGGATTGACCAAGAATGTTTGTTTGATCTGTGTAGAGACCGTTTGAACGAAGGCAGAACTTTATATGTAGATAATTTCTACACTAGCTTCGAACTAGTCAATGCCATGCTTGACAATCAAACACACCTTGTAGGGACCCTCAGAGCAAATAAGAAACATATGCCCAAAGAAGTTATTATGTCAAAAATTAAAAAAGTGAAATTGTATCACGAGAGGATAAAAATGGTATCGTAATAATAAAGTGGAGAGACACTCGAGATGTAAGGCTACTATCAATAAAACATGCGCCTATAATGGTACCAGTACAGTCCAAACACATTCAACAAAAATCTGGGATAAATCAGGTACAGACTGAGCCAGCATTTACAGCTAGAAAACGTAAATCTCGATGCGCTGCAGAAAAACCTTTGGCTGTTGTAGAGTACAACAAAGGGAAGGCAGGCATAGACTTATCGGATCAAATGGCTTCGTATGCCACTACTCTCCGAAAGGGGGTAAAATGGTATTGGAAACTTGGCATTGAACTACTTTTAGGCATTGCTGTTATTTACTCTTGGATCCTGTACAAACAAGCTTCCAAAAAACGAATTCAAGTACGTGTATTTCGAGAAAATTTGGCGGCAGACTTGTTGAATAAGCCAGGACAAGTACAGCAGGACACATCAGGATCTCCTAAAAGTTCCTATCACTACCTGTCTGATAGAGTTAACGCTGACGGTAAGAAGATTCGAAGAAAATGTAGTAGGTGTTACGCAAAACTTCAACAAGATAAAGGGCGTAAAGAAGCCAGAAACCGAGCAAAAATGGTTTTCACTTATTGTAGTGTGTCCCGAGCAGCCACAACTATGTTTAAAATGTTTTAATATTAAGCATAAATGTTTTGTTTGATTTTCTAGGTTATAAGAACATAATATTTTTGTTATCATCATCATTAGGTCTTCAGTCCTAGAACTGGTTAGACGCGTACCATCATTGTTTCCTATTCTGAACTAACCTACAGATTTCCCTGAAATTTGCATCATCTGTATCTATCACTATCTCATCTAGGTCTACATCCATCTCTTTTTTCCTATCTCTGCTTGTAATATATCTAATACTATTCCCCAAAATGCCTTAGAACGTATTCCGCCCTTCTATTTCTCTTTTTCCCCTGATATCCTTGTTCCCCTACTATTTCTATAACCTATTTGTTATTATCTTTGTCTGTCCATGCTATCGTCCTCATACATCTGAAGCACAGCATTTCAAAAGGCTGCTACCGTTTTTCTGTCTGCATTTCAGACTGCCCGTATTTCATAGGCATACTGTGCTGTGCTCCACACATATGCTTTCAACAATTTTCTTCTTGTTCTATGTTTGTTGCTTTTCCTCATAGGCGCTGTTCTTTCTTTTTAGATGCAGTTCGATCACCTTCTATTGTTTTACAGTTATATGCCCTATTTCTCCGACCTTTAGTGGTTGTGAAGGGAGTGGCGTCGCCGTGGATCAATAGAGTAAGCGTAAGACTACGGATCCCAAGGTCCTGGGTTCAAATCCCGAAACAGTCGACTGCTTGAAAAATGACAGGTGAACATTTTTCACAAACATTACGCCCTCGTTCGAATGAGAGATTAAATGGAGGTCCCATGTGTGAGTGTTGTCACACACGTTAAAGATGACTACCTTGCCTGGAACGGCAAGGGTTCGGCAAAATTCTAAATTTCCAGGCAACAAACAACTCGCCTCCTGGCTAATGTAGTACCTTCTGGTGGAGCATTGGAAATATAAATGCACGGTTGTGAAGGGAGGTAAACAACCTGTGGCTGCCAAGTTCCCCCAATACTTAACCATTTAACGATTTAATATATTTTCCAATTTATCTTTTCGCACAGCCAACAGTAGTTGGAGATAATTCGCAACCAACAACTAGTTGTTTACACTAATCATAAGTTTTATCTGCGCTTATTTTTTTGTCATTAGGTTTTCCGTCTCAAAACTGGTTGGACACGTGCCTGCACTTATTTATATTCTGAGCTAGCTTACATAGTTCCCTGAAATTCTTAACACAGCATGTGTATTCAGCTCGTTCCCCTTCTATTGTTTTCTAATTTTATGCCCTATTTTACCGAGATTCAGTGAAGGGGGTTAAGCAACCTGTGGCTACCAAAATCCCCCAACAATTAGACATTTGCCGAAATAATGGTTTTCCAGTAAATCCTTTCACACACTTAACATTATTCGAGAATATTGCCCAACCAATTCTTGTAGTTTGTTACGTTAATCGTGTGGGCCTCCACGTTGGGCGCCAAAATTTATGTTACGTAATTCTTGGGCAGCAACGTTGGGCGCCAAATTTATGCTACGTTGTTCTTGTAGCCGTGCGTAACACAAAGAAATCACGGAATGACCGGGCTCAATCGGAGATTAGGGGGGGTTGTAGGAAGCAAACTGACATATAATGTATACGGCGGTAAGGAGTTAGTGACAGTACCTGTAAGAAAAATAATTAAGCAAACCTGAAAAACAAAAGATTAAGCATAAATTATTCAGTACTTTGTAGATGTAAGAAAACTGTTTTGGAAAAAAAACTATATATTATAATCACGATAAAAGCATTACAAAAAAAATTTTGATTACAAAGTGAGGTAATATTGGGGAGTAGCAGAAACGTTTCCTCACACACCAATTAAACATAAATCAGACAAACTGTTAATACAAGATAAAAAGATAAGACACAATTGATATGAGTAATCTAGTAGTATTATTTTTTTTCTTTCTTTTTTTTTTAAAGCATGCAGTTCTATTGCAAAAAGGTCTCAGAACGACGAAGATATGGCAAAACAACGGTTAGATATTTAAAGTAATACTAAGTAGGAAATAGTTCAACTTACAGAAAGTCCTTCAGTAACGCTTCCTTGTAATTGGAGTGGGGGATTCACGATGTCCTACACTAACGAAGCACTGCACCCTTGACTGTGATGGTGTGGATGGAATTGCTTACACTTTACACTAACTCACACCTACGCGTTTCACTGGTGTTAGCAGCAGACATCATCATACTGATGGAACCATGTAGCATTGATAAATTTCTTGATTATTCTATTTCCTGAGACAATAATTTCTAAATATTTCGTAACACAAATCGCAAAAATTGTAGTAAAAATTTAGAATCACGGGCTTTCAAGGCACGATGTAATGCCTGTCATCTGATAAGTTCTTGCATTAAACTAACAGTAACGCGAGGTGTTTTATTTGCTACCTATGGTAACAAAGAAAAATCTAATGCTTTTGCATAACGAAATTTGCACAAATAGTGATCTATTTTAGATTCTTTGGTAGTAGAAAATTCAGAACTACAGTATCAACTGTATTTACATGTGAATGAGATACATATTTATAAGAAGCAACCTTTTTTTAATCTACTAAACCTGCTACAACTGTATCATCATTTTTAGAACCAAAACCCAAGCTTAAAACTGCATTTGGATAATCCAAAGTATGCACTGCACTGATAAAAACAGGTAACGAAACGAGATCGCACACACATTAATCCTAAAGAAAGAATCGGTCAAGTTTCACAAGTTCTACAACGTTTTTCCCACAAGAAAAACAACTAAAAACACAATTAGTAAAAACGTGTAAACATTAATTAAGTCCGTCAAATGTTCCGTAACGCACGTTATTTCAAAAGAAAAACTCAACTAAGAAACACAATCGGTAACCACGTGTGGTTGTGTAAAACACGTCCGCATATAAAGCATCCTTCATTCAATGCAATCAGAACTACACTCTGCAGTTAATCTACAACTCAAATTGTCAAAGCAAAAGAAGCCGTATTTTCAACGTAATTAACATCTATGAACAAAGAACAACTGCAAAACTACGCTAATCTGTAGATATAAAATAGTTGTTACCATAACATCTGAGCGCCTCTTATCTCGGCTTCGATAAATAACATAAGGAACCAAAATTTATAAGACGAATAATTCAATTTATTTATTAATGTAAATCAACCGTTATACAACCAGCTATACAAAACGATGTATTTTAAGTACGCTATACAGAAAGGGAGCGTAACAAGTTACTTATAATAATCTTCATGTTTAAGCAGTTATCTTTTCGTCATTAGTTTATCCATCTTGGGATTGGTTGGATGCGTACCTCCATTGATTTCTATTCTGGGCTAGCCTACACATCTTCCTGAACCCCCTACGGCCTACATCTTTTACTATCTGTGTGCAGTAGTCTAACCTAGGTCTGCTTCTTCTCTTTTTTCCTATCTCTGCTTCTAATATATTCCGCACTATTCCCTCATGCCGTAGTATGTGGCCTATCATCCTATCTCTCCTCTTTTTTACCGTTTTCCACATATTTCTTTCTTCCCCTACCATTTTTAGTACTTCTTCGTTCTTAACTTTTTCTGTCCATGATATCTTCATCATACGCCTGTAGCACCACATTTCAAAGGCTTCTACCTTTTTCTTGTCCGTTTCTCCTACTGTCCAGGCTTCACAGCCGTACAGTGCTGTGCTCTACACATATGTTTTAAGCAATCTTTCCCTTGTTTCTATGTTTGTGGTCTTTGAGCACAGTAGTGGCTTTTTCTTGTTAAATGTAGCACGACCTTGTGCTAATCTTTGTTTTATATCTTTTGTGCTTTTTCCATCTTGCGTTATTTGGCTTCCTAGGTAGCAGAAATCCTTAACCTCTTGTAAGTTCGTGTTACATATTTGTATTCTTGTCTTTGATTTATTTTCCCCACCTTTGCATACTAAAACTTTAGTTTTAGTTTTGTTAATTTTCATACTGTATCTCTGTTAGAACCGTTTCCATTTCATTAAGAGTAGCTTCTAACTCTTCCTTGCTAGACGCTAATACCGCTATATCATCTGCAAATCTAAGCATATCAATTTTTTGTCCCTGCATAGTAATTCCAAATGTCTTCCTGCATTTGACAGTATTCATTGCCTCTTCTATGTACAAGTTAAAAATCAATGGGGATAGGGCACATCCCTGTCTCACCCCTTTCCTAATGTTTACTTCTCTACGTTCCTGCTCTAATTCTATTACTGCTGTTTGCTCTTTGTATAAGCTATGTACTATTCGTCTATCCCTATAACGCATTCCAATGTTTTTGAGTATTTCAAACATTTTTTTCCATTTTACATTGTCGAATGCTTTTTCCAGATCTACAAACCCTATATACACGCTTTCCCCTTTTTCTATTGTTTTCTCCATTATCACTCTCAGAGCTAAAATAGCCTACCATGTTCCCCTTTTTCGCCTAAATCCAAATTGGTCTTCTCCTAGTATTTCTTCCGCCCGTTTTTCCATTCGTCTTTGCACAATTCTAATTAATATTTTTGACACGTGTGCTGTCAAACTTATTGTTCGAAAATTTTCACATCTATCCGCGCCTTTCTTTTTTGGTATAGTTACTATGATGATGCGTTTGAAATCTTTGGGTATCTCGCCTGTCTCATACATATAGCTTACAAATTGGAAGAGACGTTCTTTTACTGCTTGTCCAGCGGCTTTTAGAGTTTCTGCTTGCACCTTATCTGTACCCGGCGCCTTACCATTTTTCAGACTCTTTAATGCTAATTCAAACTCGTCTCGAAGTATAAGATATCCCAAGTCATCATTTTCAATGTCCGATTCCTGTTCTAATGCAGTTAGTTCCTCTCCTGCATATAAATTCCCTATATATTCTTGCCATCTACCCAGTTTATCTACATTTTCTATGATGACGTTTCCTTGTGCGTCCCTTATATTTTTGCTATACGGTTTTATATCCCTATAATGCATTCTAATTAATTTGTATGCTTCGTCTGTCTTTCCTATTTCCATCTTTGTTTGTACCTCTTTGCACTTTTCATCAATCCATTGTTTCTTTTTGTTAAAAAAGAATAAATATTATTTTTGCATTTCATATCATGAAATTTTTATTTTTATGATTTTGGCCAAACCAAGTATAGCTGAATGTTCTTCGGGGGCCACGCTTTCAGATGAGTGTACAAGTTATATGGTGGTGTCATTCATTTCTGAATTACGTAGACTTAAATCGTTCGAGTTTTGTCATACATAAATGAATGACGTGGCACACAATGTGTTAAAAAACAATAGTTAGAACAGAATATGTATTTTATATACAATTTTCAAGATATGTACTTTAGTCACGCTTGCTAAAAATATGTACTTTTTATATAAAATAGAGACCGACTTCGACCCTTGCGTTACTAAAAATCAATAAAACCAATTACTTTATTCTTTGTAATTTACAAAAATATGTAGGTCCATAATTTTGACCACAGGAAGGAACGACTAAAGAACCGTATCTCATTAAATTTGGACTGGCTAATTTGTACACTGTTTTTGTTTGTACTAATGCAGCGCTCAGGTTCCTGCAAAATACAAAACTTAAAAGTTGCACTTGTTAAATTTATTACAGTATTACTTGACAATAATTTTTATTTTGGTTTCTTGAGAAATTTGCTTTAATGCCATATGAACTACACCATCATTTTGGATTGGGCTTAATGTACATGTTGAATAGACAACTACGCCACCTAGAGCTACAAGTTTCAGGGCATGAACCAACAGTTGACACTGGATTTCTGGCAACTGTAACCGTTCCTTTATTCTGTTGCTTTTGAAAATATTATTGTCATTATTAGTTACAGATATACGATCAGTTGTACATGGCACGTCAACCTGTAACATCATAATAGTAATTTGTACACACTTGTTTTTAAAACGACACCTACTAATATACGGTCAAAAGATCCTTGAATTAATGTACCATTGCCATGTGTGATTTTCAAACGGTTTGCTTTGATCCAACGCTCTCCTAAATCATACAAATACTGATCAAAAACACTATAAATTCTATTCCTCCTAGACCAACTTATATCGTTACATAATATAAAATCCGGATATAATGTCTGAATAGCTAATAAGCTTTTTCCACCGGGAGCAGCACACATGTCAAGAATTCTATGTCCTGGTTTGATATCTAATGCTAATACAGGCAAAAGAGAACCACCGTCCATTAAGTAATAATTAAACACACCTGTAACGGTTCGTTTTGGCGGTGGATAACTTGAGAAATTTTCTTCTTCATAACAATATACATTGAGATGTTCTGGAAAATGTATGTCATGTTCATTCTCTATATGAACATCAACATTTGAATTTTTATCATAATACCGATAATATTGCGATTCAGGTACCCAATCTTCCTTGCCTTTTATTTTTGTAGCCGGAACAAATTGGCCTAATACAACACTTGAGAAATTTTCGTTTCCACTTATCAAACGATCGACGTCATATTCTGCTGTGTTCAAACTTGCTTCCAATGAATAATTTGGTTTTGTTTCCTGGACTACATCCTTTATAATATTTGTTTCATCAATCTCCATTTGTTTGTCCATTTCCCATATCTTTTCCAACTGGCGGGTACGTTTGTTTTTAGCATATCTTTCATTTATATACGACTTCTCCAAATTAAATAATGTTCGTACGTTTAAAGCACCTAGAAGTTCTAATGATGCAACAGTTTCTTCAATATCGCCATAATTATTTACTACTGCTATGTACTTTTGTTTATTTAGTAAAGCTTGCCGGATCGAAGGCCAACTATGCTTATAAACATCTTTATAAAAATCATCGAAATGATTAAGAGCCTTATCAACAGAATGGACCTTCTTCTTTAGGACGGACTAAAAGAAATTATCTTTAATGAAAATTAGTAATATATATTTATACCCAATGTGTATCTTTATGTTTACCCCTAATAAACAATTTGTTCTTAAATAATAAAGACCTAAGATTAGATTTAATAATAAACATTTTTCTCCAAAAATTTGTTGGTTAGAAAATCCATCTATGATATAGGTTAAACACCTTTGATTCGTAGTGCCTATACTATAGTCACCCAACATATAAAATATTATACATGACTTTGTGGTACTAGTTAGTTTTCATTTCAAAAAATAGAAACGCCTATTAGCATCACAAGATCATCATATTTTAAAAGTTGAGAATTGACATGTGACAAATTGATAGACCTTTTTGATAATTCATGTTTATTATACTATTTTTCTTGTAAGTAGCACTTAGAAAGTTAAAATAAGTTCAAAATCAGTAAAGTGACAAATGATGAACATTTTAATATAATAATAATATATTTTAATATACTTAATACCTAGTTCGGCATTTAAAGACAATTCAATAGTGAATTAAGTTTTGTAAGCGTTTCAAATTATATCTTGTATTGTTTAATCTCAAATACTGAATTCTTGGGTTTATACTGATTAGAAATGAATGCAGTACAATTAAATTTGGGTTATTCTTTTTAAAGAATTTTCTTAAATATTTAACAACAAATAAAAAAATTAATTTAAACGAAATAATGTTTTATATTCAGCAGAATACATAGTGGCATTTTTAGATTTTTAATTATCGTCATTTACGTGTTTAAACAACACAACTTTCGTTTAAACAAACTGAACAGCGGATAGTTGCTAACAATTTAAATGGCACGGCCCTAAATAAAATACCTTAACCTTACTTTGCTTCAAATACTGTGTTTTAGTAGATTCTAGATAATGTATTGTTCCTGGGTGTCCCGACACTAGAAGTAGGCGGCATAGATTCCCGAAACCCCTGAGATGGATTGTAGAAATAGTCAATGCATGGCTGCACAGTGTTAATAATACCTTGTTACTAAATTTAACGCCTGAAAACTAGCATTCATTATGTGTGTGACCGACATTTTGGAGATGATGACAAAGTCCCTCAGTCTACAAAAAGCAATAGATAGTGTTACGAACTACTATTAGGCAACCCGTCAAACACACAAGCGACGTAACCGATGTACATTCTACAAAAGTCTCAAACTTTCCAGCATATACCGGAGTATGAATCATCTATTTAACTCGGGGTATATATAAGACTGCTGATGAAGTACAGAGTTAGTGTATATCCAAATGTCGAAAATAAATTATATCGTGTAAAGTTAAATAGTTGAGCTTTTGGAAGTCCAAGAGTAAACATAAATTTATATTATGTGAACGTGTCTAATGTACCGACAGCTTGTACATAAATAGTCAAAAGTGTAATAATTAAATAATAGTAGTCTTTAGTTTTGTTAAAAAAACTAATAGTTAAGGAATTAGTTTAAGGAGATATTAGTGCTTGTAAATAGCATTAGTGTGATAGTGCTTCATTGTTAATTGGACTGAAAACATTTATAAATAAGGCATATACTGTTAATTTGACTTGTGAATAGTGAGTAATAAACACTTTTGTTACTACTTGTTTTAAATTAGTGAAATGCGTTATAGTCGGCCGCTACGCTGGTGTCAGGCTGTGTTGGGTTTATAGTGATTAATTTAAAAAAAAACACGTCTAAAGACATTTGAGTAGTTTGTATATGCCTGTAACAAGAAGTCGAAGTAAGATAGGCGCAGAAACTTTAATGAGTTTCCTCAAGGATTTTAAATCCGGTATGAAAGAAAAGTTAAGTGAAAACGCTACAAAGATAGAAGAAAAGTTTAGTGAAAATGCTGAGAAAATGGAAGAGTTGAATGAAAAGACAGCCACATTAGAACAAAAAACAATGGAAAGCTCCATTGCACTGAAAGACAATGTCACTGAACAGGTAAAAATAGTTGAGCAAAAGTTGGACAGTAAATTGGTAAAAATGGAAGAAGATGTGATGAGGTTGCAAGAACAAATAATTTCACTAACAACGCGGCCGCTTGAATTAGCCAACTAAGTTGTAAATCAGAACATTCCAGAAATAAGAAGCATGAAAGGAAGCGAGTCATTACCGTCAAAATTTAAAGTGAAACCACCCACATTGGATGGTAAAGCACCTTGGCCGACATATTAGAAACAATTTGAAGCTGCTGCGATAGACAACGGTTAATGTAACAAAGATGAGGCTTAATAGTGGCCCTTAACATCTTGCAAACGGTTCCCGATCACCAGCAGAATGATTACAGTCTCTTAACATCGAAGTTTGAGATGAGATATGGAGACGCTTACCTTCAACAGGTTTACCATGCACTAGTTAAGAAGCGCTGGCAAAAGACAAATGAAAGCCTGCAAGAATTCAAAGCTGACATTGCCAGATTAGTTAGATTAGCACACCCAACGGCACCAGATAGCTTCCTCAAACGACTGGTTGTTCAAACATTTGTGGATGGCGTTAAAGACGGCAAAATACAGCAAGCGCTAAGATTAGCACGGCCAAAAATGTTAGATGACGCACTGGCCCATGTGCTTGAATTTGAAGCAGCTAAGCAGACATCAGACAGGGTGAGTAAGAAAGTTCAATCTCCCTTAGAAGAACCTGGCCAATCGCAGAACAGCATAGAAGAAATAATCAACCGTGTGTTTGAAAAACAAAAAGCGGTAAGGCTGGAAAGACAACGACCGCGGAGATGGCGACTGCGATGTTGGAGCTGCGGTGAAGTTGGTCATATACAGAGACGCTGTACTTAACAAAAAAAACAACCGGTTGAGCAGCAGGAAAGCTAAAGCAAGTCGACGTAAGAGAGCAAACGTCGACAGCACAACGTAGTGCCCCGGAGATTATCATCCGTGCTGCATCGTGGATGGGAAGTCTGAACAGGATTTATATTGATGGTAAAATTAATGGTAGGGTTGTCCGATTACTCGTGGATACAGGAGCGACAACGACTATTGTGAGACCAAATTTGGTTGGTTGTGGAAAAGTGCTACCTGTATTGGTATGCCATCGAACGGCAAGTGGTGAGAAAATTTCTACTCACGGAGAGACTGCCGTTACGTTGGCAATTGGTAGCTGAAATTACAGAAGAAGTGATCTTGGGAATGGATCTCATGAAAAATATGGGTTTCATGTAAACATGAAAGAAAATGTGCTACGAATAGATGATGATGAGATTCTATTTCAAGGAACGAGTAACCAGACGATGCAAGTTCGAATGATTTGTGATATGAAAATACCCGAGAAGGCGGAAATGAAGTAATGGGACGCCCGGATGGTACGCTCCGGGAAGGAAGCAAATGATGGAAGCAATTGAATCGGGAATGGGTCAGGAGGAATTACTGATTGGAAGAACGCTGATAAAGTTTCGAAATATGATACCAGTAAGGGTACTAAACATTAATCTGCATACGGTGACCCTGAAGAAAGACATGATTGTGGGAAGTTGCATTCTAATATGCCATAATAAACGTTGTATAGACAACACAAAAGATAAACCAGCCAACGGTTGCTCACAGAAATTAATGAATATGTTGATACTTTCGTGTTAAGCACTAAACGCCGACCAACTGAGCAAGGTGAAAAAACTGGTCGGACGATATCGAGGTGTGTTTGCACTTGATGATAGTGAGAAAGGAAGGACGAATGTTGTGCAGCATGAGAACAATACTGGAGATGCGCAACCGATAAGACAACACCCCAGGCGGCTTCCTTTGGCAAAACATAAGGAAGTCGCGCAAATTATCACCGACATGGAAGAACAAGGAGTGATTGAACCCTCGAATAGTCCATGGGCATCCCCCGTAGTGCTTGTCAAGAAAAAGGACGGATCGAAAAGTTTTGTGTAGACTACCGGCGGCTTAACAATGTGACAAAGAAAGTCAGCTATCCTTTGCCCAGAATTGATGACACCTTGGATACTCTATCCGGATCTAAATGGTTTTCGACCTTGGATCTGAAAAGCGGATACTGGCAGGTAGGCTTGGAGTCAAACGATAAAGAAAAAACTGTGTTTACAATTGGAACAGGATTATGGTAGTTCAAGGTCATGCCATTTGGAATATGCAATGCCCCTGCTACTTTTGAACGTTTGATGGAGTTGATACTGCGTGGACTGTCCTGGAAAACATGTCTGGTGTACCTAGACGACGTGATAGTGTTAGGCGGGTCTTTTGAAGAACACCTTAAGAAACTAGAGGAGATATTCCAAAGATTACGCGGGGCAAACCTTACATTGAGCCCCAAGAAGTGTCACCTATTTGGAAAAGAGGTGAAATACCTAGGACATGTCGTTTCGGAGACCGGAATAAGAGTTGACCCTGACAAAATAAAAAGGTACAAGAGTGGCCTACACCAGCAGATATACACCAACTACGCATCTTTCTAGGATTGTGCACATATTACTGACGTTTTATACTTGGGTTTGCAAACATTGCCAAACCGTTAACAAAATTAACCGAAGATGGACATATGATTGGAATGACGACTGCCATAGTGCATTTGAACAACTGAAACGGTTACTAGTTACAGCACCAATTTTGAGTAATCCATGGGGGAAATTTATGTTGGATACCGATGCCAGTAACACAGCTATAGGGAGAGTTCTTTCTCAAGTGCAGGACGGACAAGAAAAAGTTATGGGGTATTTCAGCAAGATCTTGTCGCGGCCAGAAAGAAACTATTGTGTGACAAGAAGGGAGCTGTTGGCCGTCGTCAAATCCGTAGAGCACTTTTACAAATACTTATACGGCCGTAAATTTCTGTTGAGAATAAACCATGCTGCAATAAAATGGTTACTGAAGTTTCGAAATTCTGAAGGGCAAATTGCAAGGTGGATAGAGCGGCTGCAGGAATATTACTTTGATACAGAACATCGTGTAGGAACTAGCCATCGGAATGCAGACGCTCTGTCAAGGAGACCTTGTCCGGTAAACTGCAATCATTGCTCCAAAATGTAAGAGAAAATAAGTGTCATTCATAGAATGACGGTAACCGATGATACTTGGCAACCCGAAAGAATACGAAAAGATCAGGAGAGTGACGCCGAAAGGGACATATTATTGCGAGCTACTATTAGGCAACCCGTCAAACACACAAGCGCCGTAAGCACTGTATATTCTCCAGGGACCGACAAATTTCTTGCAATTACTGGAGGATGAATCATCTTTTTAATTCAGGGTATAAATAAGACCAATGATGAAGTACAGAGTTTAGTAGTAGGCCATTTTTGGGAATCCTGCCACCACATTTGCACCAGCATCCACATTTGCACCCACATCTGGACCAAATTTACACGTAAATTCGCAATATAAAGTCTTATTTTAAGGGACTCTCCGCCTTGCTCCGCCTTGCTCTTCGCCTTGCTCGGACACCGCCCAACCATTTTGATTACGTCACACCCGCACTCTTTCCACCCGCGAGATAAATCTTTCTCCACATTTCCACCCACGAGATAAACCTATCTTGTTTGGTATCAATTAATATTAGAATTTTCTCAGCTACCCGAACCTCTAGGAATTTTTCAGATAGCATCATCTCCCAGAGAGCTACCCCAATTTAAAAAAATTTACCGGTAGCGATTTTTGACCGTCCGCATAAATTTTTTTATACATTCAATACATCAAATTAGTCTAGAATTTTATGCAGAATCCGAATCTGCAAACAGATTTAAAATAGGACCACCCTTTACCGTTTTACACATATGCCCTCTGCGAGATAAACCTTTCTCCACATTTCCACACACGAGATAAATCTATATTGTTTGGTATCAGTTAATATTAGATTTTTCTCAGCTACCCGAATCTATAGGAATTTTTTAGATAGCATTATCCCCCAGGGAGCTATCCCAATTTTAAGATTTTTTATCAATGTGGATTTCTAATCATCTATCCTTTTTAATATCTAGAATCCTTTAACCAAACACGTAGCAGTATTAACACAAATAAATTAAGCACGCAAAAATTGAATAATTTATTTTATCCGATTTACAGTTTAATAAAATAATTTACAAAGTATAACATTATCTTCTTCGTTTAACCAAATCCAAGCAGATTAAAGTAACCTGTAACAAAAAATAGAAATTAATGTGTTGTTTAAAAAAGACCTATAACAAAAAGAGATTAATGTACTGTTTAATAAAAGCGGAAAAGTGTTTACGGTCAATAAGACATATTGTCGTTAATCTAACAATATGAGAATAATGTAAAAACATTCTAATGTAATGTGTTTTTAATATGTAAATGAGAAGGTCGACTTTAACGTAATCATCCTCCGAATTACATGTGAAAGCTGTATATAATTTCTTTTTAAAAGTGTATAACTTCTCCAAACAAATACGGTTATCACAGTAGGAAAGTACGCTAAATGCGAGTCAATTAATAGCAATTTAATACTGCTTACTGACCTACCTTAATTGTTTGTACAAGGAAACACAATAAAATATAGTAACTACCTTATATATTTATGCCCTATGCGTAGGTTGCTGTACTATTAGGAATGATGTACCTTTTGTTGTCCTCGCCCGACAAACTGATTTTATTAATTAATTGGGTATAAAGTTGGTGTTTACATGGTTTTGTTTAAGACCTCGTACATATTTTCCAGATTACTAGAAGACGTTATAACCATACTTTTTGTGTTAAAGGATTTCACATCGGTAGCCTCTTCCCCCATTTTAGTGTAAACGCCGTAGAGTTCGCAATAGACTTTTATTGCCGTATGTTGTATTCTTTTTTCATTTATTAATCGAATAAATCGCTCTTTCTGCTTCCAAAGAAACTCGGACACTCCATCGTCGACACTGGCATTCTTTATGCGACAGCTAGCCATACGGTTGCTAAACGCTGTACTAACCATTTATACACCCTCGTCGTTAGTAGCGGTAATTGATGCATTTTTATGTTTGTTGCTCCTTAAGTGTGCAGCATACGTAGTTTTTTCCATTTCGAAATCGCATACTTTACACATAATTCGTGGTTGTTTCGTACAAGACCCTTTAACAGCTGGCGGAGCTGAACGTTTACTGCTTAATAACATACCGTGCTGTTTTTCCTTGTGTCGCTGTAAGCTATTCTCGTAAAAGCGATACCGCAAGGCCCACAGTTTAAGTACTTTGCTGCGGACGGATGTATAAGCTTAACCGTTGACGATGTTACACCACGACATTTGTTCTGGTGCCGTTTGAGAGCATTTTTCCAGGTATAGGAAGCACCGCACGAGTCGCATTTAAAAACGTTTGCAGGTACCATTTTAGTACAAAACAAAATCCGCATTATAAGACTTTGGATAAACTTGTAAGCGAACTAACTTATAACTAAAAAGCTTACTCTAGCGTATCTGATTATGTTCCCTATAGAATGCATACCGAAGATTTCCGAAGACGGTCGAACGATGTTGAGGATTTAGCGGGGAACTAAATGACGTCATAATCCTTGCTGCTCGTCCAGTACATTTAGCGCCAATGCATGCACCTGGTTCGCATCGTCGATGGTGCGAATGCCGTTAGTAGAAACATTGTAAGCGTTTTCCATGTTATACGGATCGCGTGCATATTAAAAATCCAAAAGGGTGGTAGCACACGCACACAAATTGTGTGTAAGTCGTGCTGTAGAAGATGTAGTGCTACTATAAACAAAAACTTAATAAAAACACTTTAAACCTTTACTATGGGAATACCAACTTGTTGTCTACAGAATACTTACTAATAAAGCAATTTAATTTTAAATAACTTCTACGTCATATTTTAGGAAATGGTAGGCTTGAATATTTTCTAAATGAATCACCAAGCGAAAGTATATGCTTAGCGGTATTAAAATTAACCATTAATTTCCCATTTTTACGACCGTGGTTAATTATAGATTAAAATTTAATTTGTTCACGTTCGAGCTTCCCGTAAACTAACAATGCGCTGTATAATACATGCATGCCCCTTCTCTGCGCTACTGCTATTCTTGTGGTTGCTAGAAAAAGTCAGTCGTTTTTTTTACTGTTGGGACCGATGCAAAGCACCATTTTATACTTTCTATAGCACATCGCGCACTTTTTCGTCTGATAATTAAATTATGCTTTTGTAGGATTTTACACTTTCGCATATTTAAACATCTAATACGATCGATTAACCACTTTCGATTATTCTAACGGGAACCGCCATACATTTCGCCGCACCGTTCCTTTTGAATCCAACGATCCGATGAGCTTCCACACACTAACACCTAACGTATCTTTCCTACTATTTGTTAAACAAAAACTACCGGCATCGTCATGTCCGTATGTGGACGTAAGCAGATGTTTGTGGATATGTACGAGAGTATGTAACCATATACATTAATCAGTCTAAGCTATTTTATTTAGTCCAAGAAAACTACTATTTTTCTAAACCACAATTAATAATCGCCTTTATAGGTTAAACATTTCTACCATTACCCAATGACTGGTGCTAGGTACATGGAAACTTTAATTTCTTAGTGGAGAGAATCCTTATTCTCCCACGCACTGTTGCGTAGCTGCATGCCCACCCCTTTTGGGAATATTTGCTCGTTATAGGTTGTAGCACCTGCGGTTTTACTTAACTACACTTCGTGAGACCCCTTTAATCTTTTTAATCGCGTCTTTCTCGCTTACAGTACAGTAGGACTTAGCCCTACTACCAACAAATTATAATACTGGGCCCCCATTAAATTCGTCTTCGAATTTTCCTACAACTTTTTTGTCGACAAGTGGTATATTGTATTTATTATCCGCGGGGTAGTCACTCTTTTAAGATAAATATATCTTTTTTTGGTATCAACTAATATTAGATTTTTCTAAGGAGCCCAAATCTGTAAATTGATTTTAAATAGGGCCATCCCATACAAAGTCATGCCTTTTAAAGGCCAAAACCTCTAATTTTTGCACCATCTTTATTTAACTACATCCTTAGAACCTTTTTTCGCTACCCAAACATATGCTTTGACCATCCATTTCCCGAGAAATCTAAAACCGATGTGCCCCGCGAACACCACGTGGAGATAACACGTATACTCTGTTAGCCAGGATAGAAGCCGGAAGGATTTGAAAGGTGGGCAAGGAACTTAAAAATTATAGAATCTTAAAACTAATATATACACAATAAAATATATACAAATATAAACATCTATCTTATATCTTTATGCCCCCATGCATATGTTGATATGCTTCCGGGGATGACGTAACGCTAGTCATCTTCGCTCGATAAACTAATTTTATTAATTATCTGCGTGTACAAATCGTGTTTTTTTTACTCCGGATACATACACCGGCAAGTACACCATATCAAATAAAGAATTAGATGCTTGGTGACTGTTAACATCCGCTTCCCTTGTGTACACCCAGACATATCCTAGTCTGTGCGCGCCCCTGCCCATGCGAACCCATGCGCACGCGCACCTCCTGCCCATGCGCACCCCTCTCTGTGCGACTGCTATTTCGTGGTAGCGTCACAGCCTTTTGTAATTAAAAAGCAATGTAATACTATTCTAAAATTTTATATTCTAACATACATTTAAAAAAATGTAATGCCAAGCATGGAGCCATTTAAACTTAATTTGAATACAAAGTTATACACAGAAGACAGTCCTTTCTTTATGTTTATTTAGAGCGGTTTTAATTTTATCTAATTTTATTCGCAGCTTAAAATTTAAATCGACACCCAAGTCCTCTATCTCCTTTTCTAGTCAATAGTTTGATACATAGAGACTGTCTAGGTTTTCGAATTGCAAAATGTGCCGAAGTTTGCCTCTATATATAAAGTCTTTGATTCCACCGACAACCAGATCCATTCCTTCGCGTAATTCTTGCAGCTTGTGACAATCTCTTAATCGCGGCTCTCCCACTATATCCTGCATACGTACCTTGTTAGCTTGATCGACTTCTTCTTGTCGGTATTGGAGGAAATCCTTTTTCTCCCACACACCGTTGTGTAGTTGCATATCCACCACTTTTGGGAATATATGGTTGTTATAGGTTGTAAGATCCTCAGTTTTAAATGATCCGAAAGGTTCTTTACTAGGCAAATATACAGTGTTTAGCGGAACCCCTTTGCGTGTGGTGTACGCCAAGGTTACGAAACTCGCATTCCTTAGTTCGTCTTTGTTATCTGCCATTTTGATAAATACGTTTTTAGAATAACCTTTTAAAAAATATACGGATTTAGTACCATCCTTTTCCGCAAGAACACCTACATAACTAAAAGAGTCTTTTTTACTAACCACAAATGCATACAGCTTGTACAACCCGGATGTATCTAAGTCAGTCCATCGGCACATAAAATAATCTTTTAATTCTTCCTCATTTTCTCTAATAAGATGTTCTTTGTCTAACACATCTTTGTATTGTTTGCGTATTGTAGCAGTGTTTTCCATGTAGTCCAACTTTCGCTTTTTTGCATCCATTTCCTCTAATTCCGGTTGTCTTTTTCTTCCACTTACAGCGTATGGCATGCATAGTGGAGCAATTTCCTTTAGCGTAAACGGATAGAGTTTACTGCCATTAGTTACGCGTTGTCGTACAACCTCTGGACGAATGTTAGGCGTATCTATCAACCCCAATTCCGAAATGATTATTTCTTTTGGAATTGTAGAATATGGTGTTGCAGATTGTGTAAAATATGTACTACCTGCTTTTATGTAGCACTTGTGTAAGATTTTTATTTTATCTTGGCTATCTTCCTCCTCTACTATCTCCAAATAATTTACAGGTAAATAGTTAAAACTAAAAACCGAAAGCACATACTTTATTAATTTTTCCCTTTCCTCTGGTTTTTCGGACAACTTAATTTGCAAGCCCGTCAATTTCTTTGTATTACCATTACCCCAATACACGTACTGTAGCAGGTTATTACACACTAAACAGCAGCTATTTTGTAGCTTGGCCGATAGCTTACTCCACATTTTGGCAAGTGGTACCGAGTACATTGGCGCCTTTAGGAAGTATAACTTACTATCTTCCAATAAGGTTAAACAGTCTTTTAAGGGTTTATACAGCCGTTCCGCACTGACATAGCTTCCAATTGCACAGTTGTATATTGTCGCTTCCAATCGCGTAATACCATGTTCTTTGGCCAAAGTAGACGCAAATGTTTCCCTTAAACGTACATCTGGACAACGTAAAAAATCTAGTATATGATTGCCAAGTTGTTTATTAACACCAAGACTTGTTATCTGACACACAAATTTGTTGTATATCTTAATTCTTGCATTGGTTGTTAGCCATGTTAAACAATCAATTCCCGCAGTTTTATCTTTGTCAACTATAATATTACACTTTTCTTCGTATTCTCCCTTATAGCAAAAGTTATGCTTTGTAGTTAAATAATTACACATCTCCATCTTGCTAAATATACCCGCAAAATCTTGGGTTACATCCATGTCAAAAAGATAATAATAATCTTTTTTGACCCCGTCTAATATATCTGGTAGTTCCTCCAATAAAGTTTCCAACTTAACATCTGCTAGTTCCACTTTGTATGGAACACATATAGGATTTTGGAATTTTTTATTAATGCATTCGAGATCTTCTTTTCCGATAATTTCTTTTAATCTCTGGCCCATCTTGTTAGTGCTTTCCAGAGAAAACAGCATGCCTAGCGGAAACAAATCGGTCGAACTTTTTTCGTAGATAGCTGTTAAATGCACCACAAATTAATTTTTTTAGGATAAACATTCTTTTGTTTGCAGATGTTTGTTCGACGTCAGAAAGGTCGCAAATTTTAACCAACATTATATTGTCACAAAATGGTTCTGTAATTGGTGTGTCTAGTCCACCAGTCAGCATCTGTTCGTCTTCGACATAACAAATATTACTAATATCTGTCACCAGATTATTGTTGCACATAATTTCTGCCAACAGTCATAATCCAAATCGCTCATTTGTCGGTTTCACTTTATTCCCAAGAAGTTGAGAAACGTTAATCACCTTGGAGACGCTCATGTTTACCGTTCTAGCTACTATCGAATACTAAATTGAATACGAAAAAATTGTTCTTTTTTGTATCCTACAGAGTGGGGGCGTATATTGCCGAAGATAGTCGAATATGTCGGACACCACCATATCGCTTACATTCTCTGGTTTAGGAACTGTTTTGTTATCCGACCTAGGCCGGCAAAGATGCGCATCCACATATGTACGGATATATGTAGGTTGTTACGCTGACATAACCTATCAATTTTTCCTTTTATCTAACCTAAGTCTACACAAGTCCAACTAACCTAACCTAACACCAGACAACACAAGCTAACCTAACTCCTGACAAGTCCACATCCAACCTAGATCGGAGACAATTTCACCCTATGGGGTAATTTCACCCTATTTGGCAATTTCACCCTATGGGGAAATTTCACCCTATGGGGCAATTTCAGCCTAACCTAACATCCTACATATATCCGGACATATGTGGATGCGCATCCCTGCCAGCCTAGGTCGGATAACAAAACAGTTCCTAAACCAGAGAATGTAAGCGATATGGTGGTGTCCGACATATTCGACTATCTTCGGCAATATACGCCCCCACTCTGTAGGATACATACATACATACATACATACATTAAATATTTAGAATTAATATTCTGTCTTTTAATGCAATTGGAATTGTATCGTGATATTGAATCAAAATGTGAATAGCTATAAAGTCCGAGACGGGAACAAACGTTGAACACACTCTTTAAGCAGATCATGATTGTTTATATTTACCTTCGAGTGTAACACTTCACTGTTTAATTTAAAATGCCACTATTAACTTCAGTCACTAGCTAAATTACTTTATACATAAATATGTTCTGATGTAAGCAAAATAGCTATAAAATTAGACATTTGCAATTTTTCAGAAAAATAAATCAAATTCGAAATATTGCCTTAACAAAGCACGTTCATCAGCAGAAAAATTAATACTGAATTTTAATTTCCAATAACAACAATCTCAAATCATTTTTCATTCAGCTGCGTTAAGGAAAAAATTTGCTTGCTCGCGCCAAAGCAATTCGCATGCAAGCATTTTCCCATATTTACATACTGAAAGCAACTCTGAAAACATTCTGCAGTTTTATCATAATATAATTACGTCGTGCAATTTTTAATTTATTGGAAGAGATGGATTTAATCTCGGTAAATTTTAATAATGATACAATTTTTCCAAAATGTTGCTTCAATTAAAAAATTCCTAAAGATTTGAGTATCCCAGAAAAAATCTGCATCAAACTCATGCGTTTTGTTTGTTTAACTAAAAATTTAGGGAAAAATAACTTTAATTTATACAAAAATATCAATGTGAAATATTTCCTTTTCAGTAAAACTGAATGTGATTTTGTATTAAAATTTATTTTATTATAAAAAAATGTTGCCAATCGTTTTTCTTGTTTCATGTCGTCCTGCAAATAGAATATGCAATGTGCAACGCATGACATTTTCCATAAAACTTTGTTAAAGCAATTCATTTCTTCATTATTTAGCATAATTATAGCACGTAGTAAAACTAACTCATGATGTAGGTATAAAATAATTTTTTAAAATTCAACGAATGCTACGTAATGAAATTTAAATTACACAACGTTATTTATATTATGATAATACTTTTGGTCTTTTATATGACCTTAATAAATACTTGTTTGAAATGAATGTCAATCGCTTTAAGTGAAAAAATCAGTTAGACAAACCGCTCATTTGGCGCTTTGTGAGTTTATTCACACAGATATATAAAAATATTATAACACCGTATAGTTAGCAATCTCCTCCGATTTACTTTTCAGTAAAACTGAATGTGATTTTGTATCAAGGTTTATTTTATTATAAAAAAATGTTGACAATTCAAACTTCTTCTCTGCATTGCCCTAACCGAATAAAAAAAAACGTAGTAAAAAATTAACTCATGCCTTAATCGACTAATACAGTAATATTGACGGGTATTGATGTTACTTTCTGCAACGAAAACAATTTTTAACACAGTACTCGCTGTCGTATGTAATTTTTGTAATCAATACTACAAAAATAGGCAATAGTTAGTATCAGTGGTTGAGGTACTAAGAATTCCTTTATCATCACTTGGATTAAGAACAATTTTGTTTTTGTTTAATAGTAAACACATCATGTTTGACTGATCTAATTAAACATTGCTGTTTCTGTACAGTCTGATATCGATTAAAAAATGTATAAAAGTCAAGTTCTTTCAGTTGTACTGAAAAAAAGTAAATATTTCAAATGATTTCTAGGTAAAATTTAATTTTTTTTTGTTTTGCAATTGACAACTTTAATTTTAAAATATGGTATATACGCGTGCACCGTTTCGAAGCCAGACCGGTCTTCCATTAATGCTGACTAAGTGGATTTATTTATTATTCTGCTGATGTTAGCATTAAATTTCTCGCTTTTTATTTTTCTGTAGATGTCAGCATTAAAAAAATTTATACATGACTGGCTTTATTAAATTTTCTATAGATTTCATATTTCTACAATTGCTATTTAGACAATACCTTAGCATTAAATTCTTGCTGACATGGGTTGAATTTTCTGCTATTCTTGTTGTTTAATATCCTTATATACTCAAGATATGTGTGTGTGATATTCGTTCAATCTTTATTGTCAAGTTGTAGTTGTGTGTTCTATAGAACAAATCAAAAATGAAAACCTTTTTTTTTTAAAAAAAAATTGTCCTTGTCAGGAAAGAATAATGATAGTGATTGGGTTAAAATTATTGAGTAGTTTATAGTCAATCCAAATTAAGTACTGGTGAAAAAATCGTTGACGCCGTGAGCAGATCCACCAATTGCAACGTACGACCTGATGACACCAACCAATACATGGTATGTATTCGTTAGCTTAATATATAGATTTAATTTTCTTAATGCATTTACTTGGTCTAATATTCATTTGAATCTTTTTTTAGTGAACACGAAGAAGAAGAACAACCAGAAACGACCGCGCGTCAAAGATGAAGAAGACAGCCCTCATAGAACTGATAATGCAATATTTTTTTACCGTTCAGAGTTGGAGTGAGTTAGAACTGTTCCTTATATTTGGGAACTTAAGTGAATTATAGTATGTTTATTCTAGAGTACATAACATTATATATATATATATATATATATATATGTATTTTATAGATTACAATAAAGAAAAATACATTGTGTGTTTCATTTCACATTACTCCCGATTTAATAACTACGTAATCTCAGTTTACAGAACGGTGTAAAACAATTTTTGACTTTTAATCTGAGTGCATATTTCGAATAGATGCTCTCATTTTTTTCGATTAAAGTTAGAAATGCATTTCAAATAGATGCTTTCATATTTTTTGCAATTGAAATTAGAAATGCATGTGATCTAAAATTGCAGAGTTGCCTTCAGTACGTAACTATGGAAATGCAAATGCTGAAGAAGCATTAGACTAGACTATCGTTGACAAAAAAAATAGCTGTCTGACATGGGTTGAATTTTCTGCTGTTCTTGTTGTTTAATATCTTTATATATACTCAAGATATGTGTGTGATAATCGCTCAATCTTTATTGTCAAGTTGTAGTTGTGTTCTATAGAACAAATCCAAAATGAAAAACTTTTTATAAAATTGCCCTTGTCAGGAAAGAATTATGATAGTGGTTAGGTTAAAAATTATTGAGTAGTTTATAGTCAATCCAAATGAAGTGCTTGAAAAAATTGTTTACTCCGTAAGCAGATCCGCCAATTGCAACGTTAGCATATATTTCAATAGATTTATTTTCTAGTTTTTTTGAAGTTGGAACATTTCATAAATTTCCTCGTTTATATATTTCTTGCAGATAAACTGAGTTCGCGATTTAATAACTACGACTTGTTATTCTTTAAAAGCGAGAATGAGAAAATTGGTGCAGTCAGTCTGTCTGTTTGTCTATTTGTCTGTCTGTCTTTGGCAAAATTTTCGAGATATCTGTACAATTTGTTAAATGGTGTAAAACCAGTAAAGAGCTATTGCGTTGATCAATTATAATTGCTTTCAGGGTTGAGAGTCCCATTCGTGCTGTCTGAGTTTAATTGTTTTTTTCTGCAGACATCAGCATTAAAGATTTCTTACTGACTACAATAATAATAATACAAACACAATATTTTCTTTTGTTTTTTATTATTATCAAACCATTCTTTTAATAACAAAGTATTTTGTTTTACAATAGATAGGTTTCCATCTATTTCTTATTCTTTTCTAGACCCTTCACACATACTTCTTCACCGGGTCGGATAATTTGCTTCGGCTAACATTGTAAAATTATATTAAAATAAATCATACAGACACAATCTTTCTATTGTTTTTTATTATTATCAAGCCATTCTTTTAATAACAAGGTATTTTGTTTTGCACATTGCAGATTATTATTGCTGTGTCTACAACAATGGATGTTATATTTTAAATGGTTGTTGATTTTTAACTCCGATATCTTAGGACAACCTAGTGCAAGCATATTAGTTACAAAGTTTTGCATTATATATGTTTCAATCAATTTCTTCTTTTCTAGACCCTTCACAAATACTTCTTCACCGGGTAGGATAATTTGCTTCAAATAAAGCGCTATATATGATAACATCATTCCAGCCGTTGAAGATTCATCCCAAGAAATACCATGAATATTCTTTGTCACCCAGTCGTTATGTTTTATATGATCTTGGCTCAAACAACTGGACTGCATTGACAGTTTAAAAATTTGATGCCAAACAACACCTTTCAACAAGTCCAAAACCGCAATTTCTTTACACACAAACTCGTTTTTCTTGTATTTCAATCCCTGAATATCAATTATATACATGTTTGTATATGTAGGTATGTAAATATATGCAGTAAACGTCGACTAATTAAATTAATATTAGGAGCAATCTCCTTATATAGCAGATTACCACCATCTGCGTACTTTGCCAACCCACTTTTCAACCTATCACAAGAGTGAACTCATTTTGAATTGAAACCGGCCCATGTGTATTTGCAGCCTCTAAACATAAATCAGAATCCACTTTAATTAAAACACAATTGACTTGAATGCGATATTTTGCATCTGTCATACTGTCTCGCTAGAAAACCAAATTCAAAACATCTACACGCATTTTCTCTGCACTTACATTTTTCAACATACGTGTGTTTTGAAGTATGTATGTTCCATTGAAAGTAATATAAAGCCGATCCTAATTCAAAACGTGCCCACAAGTATTTTACATTTGAAAAGAATTCAGGTTTTCACATTTTACATTAAAAGTATATAACGACGATCCTAATTCAAAACGGTGCACGTGTATTTTACATATGGAAAATACGTCTGAACACGTTTTGAATTAGGACCGGCCCTACCCCACTACTTAGGTCTTCGAATCATACTTCCAATTCTGTTCTCAGCTCTAAGAGCCGAACTTCTTCTGCTTCTCACTCTACGTTCTTTTCTGTCCCTCGTTCAAGTCATTCGGCTCCTACTATCAAAACATACCCTTCTTCGGCAAATACAGCTTCAAACAAAATTTCTTCTGTCTGTAGTTCTACATCCTTTTCTGCACCTCCTTCTGCTCGCCCTACCTATTCACTCTCACCCCAAACTTTGCCTCCACCATCCTTACAGTCCATGTTTTAAATTAGTGCCTTACAGCTAGCTTCTCAAGAGTTTGTTCCCGCTTTCTTAAACGGTTCTACCCAAGAAATTCTGTTGTATCTTCAAGCACAAATATCGCTGAAGTGACGATAACGTCTAATTTAGTCAGTGAAGATCCTGTTGAAGTTCATGAACCTGTATCTTTAATGTCTCGTGCCGTTTTTGTCAAAATTTTACCTGTTCCTGCTTTCTTAAATGATTCTAGTCAAGAAATTGCTGTCGTACCTACAATAACAGCTGTAGTTGAAGCGAGGCGGCTCCGTGGCGTAGTGGTATGTGTGTGACTACTACGCCCTAGGTCCCGGGTTCGAATCCCGACACGGTCCGCTCGAAAAATGTTAGGCGAGCATTTTTCGTAAAAATACACCCTCGTTCGGATGAGAGGTAAAATGGAGGTTCCGTGTGTGAGTGTTGTCACGCACGTTAAAGATCCCTACCTTGCTTGGAACAGCAAGGGTTCGGCAAAATTCTAAATTTCCAGGCAACAAAAAACTCGCCTCCTGGCCAATGTAGTACCTTCGGGTGGAGCATTGGAAAATCACATGTAATGTAGTTGAAGCGAAGATAATTTCTAATATGGATAGAGAAGGTCCTATTGAAGTTCGGGAACCCGTAGCTGTGATGCCTGTTAATGTTGTCGTTAAAGTTTTACCTAATCCTGTTTCGTACCTACTCTTACTAATTTTTCTCATGGTGACAAAATGCTACTTACTTCTGTTCTTTTAGATAAGATTGGTGAAATTCTAGTTGATGTCCTATTGTCTAATGTTGACGAAATTCAACCTGATTCCGCTTTCTCATCTATTGTGGATGAAGTTCTCTCTGCTGCTGTTTGTTTTTGTAAGGTTGACGAAATTCTACCTGGTTCTGTTTCTTTATGTAATGTTACCGAAGTGTTATCGGATTGCGCTCCTTTTCCTAGGGTTGATATTCCTACAGCCAATGCTGTTATCTGTTCTAACTGTGATACTTCTAGTTCTTAGCTAACGTCGTTGAAATTTTATCTACCTCTGTTCCTTTCTCTAACGTAACTGAGGTGTGCTCCGCTTGTGTTTCTTTTCGAAAGGTTGATTCTTGTACAACCAATACTTTTTCGTTGTCTACCGTTGATATTCAGACAATCCAGAATGTTTCTTTTTCTACCGTTGGCTTTCTTACCTCCAATCCTAACTGCAAACAACTTTCGTTCCTAACTCGTTTAGAGTTTCCTAAACCACACTTGCAGCCCCCTCCTCAACCGCGTGCTACAATTACTACACCCACTGCTGACACTGTTTTGCGAAAAACTGCTCCCAAGAAACAAAAATGTGTCTATACTCCTTCCGAACTGGAAGATGTATGTCGGCGAAGTCCTAATGTCCTTGATCTCGTTTTGTTTTCCTTCTGGCGACCTAAACGTCGTAAACCTAATATATAGTCCTCGCGCCCGTTTCTTATACCGACTTTGGTCTCCTTACGACTTGATTTTTGGACGTTACGATTTCGTTTTACTTCCCTGTTTTACTTGGTTCTCTTTTCTTTCTTTTTCTTTCACCTGAGTGGGTCCGGGACTAGAATAGTCCCATGGTACGACCTGTCTGTCGTAAGAGGCGACTACAGCGGCCAAACACACACATACACACTTCATACACACACATAGCCACTCCATAAACGCAGACACTTCATAACCCCACGCATTTCTGTTTGGTTCTCCTTTCTTTTGTTATCTTCTTGTCCTTTTTTCTTTTAACCGTGTAGGTCCGGAAATAGAATAGCCCCATGGTACGACCTGCCTGTCGTAAGAGGCCACTACAGCGGTCAAACACACTTTATACACGCATAACACATACACACACTCTTCTTACACCCCCACACACACACCCACATACATACCACACACGCATGCACACGCCCACACCTACTCATACATAGCTACACTGGGATTCTGTTTTATTTTCTTATGTATGATTTTAGGATTTTTTTAGGTTTTGTACTTGGTGTTGGTGTTATTCTTTATGGTTTTTTTTTCTCGTTCCTTTCGTTTCATCTTCCTCTCTCTATCCTTTGGCTGGTCTTCTTTGCTGTCGGTCCCTATACCGATTGTGTTTCGTCCATCCGCTCCCGTTGTAGGTGCTTTCTAGTTCGTCTTTCTTTCTTCGGAATCACGACTCAGTCGACTTTAGGACTAGTCAGTATTTTTCTTCGTCGGTTTTCGTTCGTTGTAATTTTTTGTTACCACAGTTTGTAGTACATCGTTTTCTTTTATCAGCGCTTTTCCTATTTTCCTCTCCTTCCCCCTTGTTGTTCCTTTGTTTGCTTGAGGCTTGACCTTTGGGTCCTGTGTTGGCTGGCACAGTCGGTTTTCTTCCTCGATCCGTTTCTTCTTTTGAAGTTGATAACCTTTCCTGTTTCTCTCTTGCAAACCATCGGTCCGTTGATGACTCCGCAGTGCTGAGGCCGTTCCACCTTATTCCTCCTTGATTACATATTACCCGTCATCCCTTCCTTCCTTCCTTTTTTCCTCCCTTCTTCTTCTTTCTCCCTTTCTATTCTTGGCTTTTCGAGCCGGATAAAAGTTTTTTTCGTGTGTTTTATTGAGTGGATCTTTCTTTTTAGTTTCTTTATTTTCGTAACGCGTTTTTTTAGTTTTCAAGCGATTTTTTCTTTTTTCTTTTTCTTTTTTTTCCTACCCGGACCTTTTAATTTTGCTGGGGGGATTTGTTACGTTTATTTTCAGCATAAAGTAATTACAATAATTTTCAACTCAAATCCCGTTGGCGTTAAAAGCGAAAATTAATTCAGTAAATTAAAATAAAACTTTCACGTATTAATTCATTTATCTATTTGTATATATTCGATTTTTATTGTTAAATCCTTCCGCTAATTAATTATAAATACTTTTTCTAAGAATTTTTTAACGTAAAGTTTATGCTAAAATTAAATAGGCGATAACTGGTTCTAAGTATCCGATAGTTGATTTGTATGTGTTTTCCATTCAAAGCTGCGCCGAATTAAAACCGCGTATTATTCCAATAAACCACGTTTTTCCAGTTTTACGCCTTAACAACAATATTACTTTAAGCTCTGATCTTTAGTTAAACGAAATGAATATTCACTTTATTCTCAAATAGCAAGACGAAAACATCTATTCTGGTTTTCTCCGTGTCATTTTCGCTATGAAAATTTTGCGCACGCAATACGGCGTGCTCTTTCTGGTGGCCCTTAAATTCTCAACTAATGTTAATTATGCGAAAGCATAGAAAACTATTAATACGGCAAATGTCATAGGTTGCTTAACCCCCTTCACATACCTTACATGTGATTTTCCAATGCTCCACACGAAGGTGCTACATTGGCCAGGAAGCGAGTTTCTTTTTAGCTGGAAAATTTAGAATTTTGCCAAACCCTTGCTGTTCCTAGCAAGGTAGAGATCTTTAACGTGCATGACAACACTCACACACGGGACCTCCATTTTACCTCTCGTCCGAACGAGGGTGTATTTTTGTGAAAAATGCTTCCCTAACATTTTTCAAGCGGACCGTGCCGCGATTCAAACCCGGGACCTTGGGCGTAGTAGTCACACACATACCACTATACCACGAATCCGTCGTCCCCTTCACATACCTTGTAGCATGTCAATTTACCATTCCCTTGCCATGTTACATTGTGGTCCAATTTACTTCAATATAAAAGCATTATTCGTTTTAATTTTATACTAATAGCATGTCCTTGGATGGCGTGTCCTCCCATAGCATATTTTCTGGTAGCAAATTCCTTTGGTAAAGTATCTAATTGTCTGTGCCTATGCATTAATTTTACTATCTATAAATATTATCTTTTATCGTTCAAGAATGTTATGTTGACGTTTTATATATCTTCGAAAATAAATTATTTGTCCGTTGATGAAACATATGGCAGTGGAACAAACAACGATTGGTTCTTACAAATTAGAAGTTTGAGGTTAACAACCAAAATAATTAACAATGGTGTTTCGTCTCAACAAACCGTAAGAAGATCCTATAGTTCTGAACAAGCCGTAAGCTCAACATTTAAGTATACATTTCTTTCATATATCTGGAATACAGGTACGAGTTTATCTTATTTATTTTTGTGATAGAACGACGTGCATGCGTTACATTTTAAATCTCAATTATCTGAAAAAGTATGTATGTAGAATATAGTCCTAACTTTATTTATCGATTACCTTAACTAATTTAATATTATCTTTGCTTTGCTATATAACCTATTGAGTTGTAAACAGAGAAACTTTCATGAAACCTTTTTTGTGCGTATTGAGGTTATCTTCAATTTAAATGTTGAATTAAAATTCTCTTAACTAATGTTAAATACAACAAAGAATATTTATGATTTCTTTTTACTTAGAACGTTTAACTAGAAATTGTGCCTAAGCACAATAATAAATTTAGATTTTCTAATATCTTGTATCTGGTAGAGTTTGAGATAAATTTTGAAATTATAAGAGTGTAGATATATAAACTACACTTAGTGATTTTATGAAAATTTGGTTGTAAGAAAATAACGATATATATATAATTTTTTTATTAATGTAATTAACTTAATGTCAAAATATAAGTTGTATTAAGGTATTTTCTTTTGTGATGTTCTAAATTGCAACCATATAACTTGCCTGGGTAAAATTTAACTTTGTTCTCTAAACCCCTGAGATATAGTCTTTTGCAATCTACCACAGCCACAAGCGGTCGACGCTAGTCCTGCCAGAGTTTTATTTAGACTCTGTTGTACACCCATTCCTACCTGTAAAAAGGAAGGGTGCAACCTTACATGTGATTTTCCAATGCTCCACCCGAAGGTACTACATTGATCAGTAGGCGAGTTTTTTGTAGCCTAGAAATTTAGAATTTTTCCGAACACTTGCCGTTGCAGTCAAGGTAGGGATCTTTAACATGTTTGACAAAACTCACACACGGGACCTCCATTTAACTTCTCATTCGAACGAGGACGTAATTTTTGTAAAAAGTGTTTACCTGCCATTTTTCAAGTAGTCAGCCGTGTCGGGATTCGAACCCAGGACCTTGGGATCCGTAGTCTTACGCTTACTACATTGATCCACGGCGACGCCCCCTTCACATACCATTGAATTTATGTGAAATAGGGCATATAATTAAAAAATAATAGAAGAGGATTCGAGCTATATATAGGCTTTTGCGAGAATTTCAGGGAACTGTTTAGGCCAGCTCAGTTTCAAAACGTAAAACGTAATGACGAAAAAATAAGTACTCTTAAATCTGATGATTATTATAAACTACTACAGGTGTTGGTTGTGAAATATTTTCAACTAATGTTGATTGTGTAAAAGGATTAATTGGAAAAACTATTAATTTGACAAAGGTTCAAGGGCTGTGGGAACTTGGCTTCTAAAGGCTGCTTACCGCCCTTCACATTGCACTAAATATCGGAGAAATAGGGTATATATATATATATATATATATATAACTGTAAAACAATACAAGGTGATCGAACTGCATCAAACAACAAATATCAGCAGCTATGTTCACAGACAACAAACAAAGATACAAGAAGAAAATTGTTCAAAGCATATGTATGGAGCACAGCACAGTATGCCTATGAAATAGGGGCAGCAGGAAAAGTAGACAGAAAGAGATAGAACTCTTCTGGAATGTTGTGCTTCAGATGTATGAGGATGATAGCATGGTCAGACAATGTTAATAACAAGTAGGTTGTAGAAATCATCATCATTAGGTCTTCAGTCCTAGAACTGGTTAGACGCATACCATCATTGTTTCCTATTCTGAACTAACCTACAGATTTTTCCCTGAAATTTACACAGTTTGCATCTATAACTATCTCATCTAGGTCTACATCTACCTCTTTTTTCCTATCTCTGCTTGTAATATATCCCATACAATTCCCCAAAATGCCTTAGAACGTATTCCGCCCTTCTATGTCTCTTTTTTCCCAGATATCCTTGTTCCCCTACTATTTCTATAACTTATTTGTTATTATCTTTGTGTGTCCATGCTATCGTCCTCAAACATCTGAAGCACAGCATTTCAAAAGGCTGCTACCGTTTTTCTGTCTGCGTTTCAGACTGCCTGTATTTCATAGACATATTGTGGTTTGCTCCACACATATGCTTTCAACAATTTTCTTCTTGTTTTATGTTTGTTGCCTTTCCTCATAAGCGCTGTTCTTTCTTGTTAGATGCAATTCGATCACCTTCTATCTTTTTACAGTTATACGCCCTATTTCTCCGACCTTTAGTGGTTGTGAAGGGAGGTAAGCAACCTGTGGCTGCCAAGTTCCCCCAACACTTAACCATTTAGCGATTTAATATATTTTCCAATTTATCTTTTTGAACAGCCAACATTAGTTGGAGATATTTCGCAACCAACAACTAGTTGTTTATACTAATCACCAGATTTATCTGCGCTTATTTTTTCGTCATTAGGTTTCCGTCTCAAAACTGGTTGGACACGTGCCTGCACTTATTTATATTCTGAGCTAGCCTACATAGTTCCCTGAAATTCTTACACAGCATGTGTATTCAGCTCGTTCCCCTTCTCTTATTTTCTAATTTTATGCCCTATTTTACCGAGATTCAGCGAAGGAGGTTAAGCAACCTGTGGCTACCAAGATCCCCCAACACTTAAGACATTTGCCGAAATAATGGTTTTCCAGTAGTTCCTTTCACACACTTAACATTATTCGAGAATACTGCCCAACAATTCTTGTAGTTACTTATACTAATCATGTTTAAGCACAGTTATCTTTTCGTCATCAGTTTATCCATCTTGGGATTGGTTGGATGCGTACCTCCATTGATTTCTATTCTGGGCTAGCCTACACATCTCCCTGAAACCCCTACAGCCTACATCTTTTACTATCTGTGTGCAGTAGTCTAACCTAGGTCTGCCTCTTCTTCTCTTTTTTTCTATCTCTGCTTCTAATATATTCCGCACTATTCCCTTATGCCGTAGTATGTGGCCTATCATCCTATCTCTCCTCTTTTTTACCGTTTTCCACATATTTCTTTCTTCCCCTACCATTTTTAGTACCTCTTCGTTCTTAACTTTGTCTGTCCATGATATCTTCATCATACGCCTAGCACCACATTTCAAAGGCTTCTACCTTTTTCTTGTCCGCTTCTCCTACTGTCCAGGCTTCACAGCCGTACAGTGCTGAGCTCCACACATATATTTTAAGCAATTTTTTTCTTGTTTCTATGTTTGTGGTCTTTGAGCACAGTAGTTGCTTTTTCTTGTTAAATGTAGCACGACCTTGTGCTAATCTTTGTTTTATATCTTTTGTGCTTTTTCCATCTTGCGTTATTTGGCTTCCTAGGTAGCAGAAATCCTTAACCTCTTGTAAGTTCGTGTTACATACTTGTATTCTTGTTTTTGATTTATTTTCCCGACCTTTGCATACTAAGACTTTAGTTTTAGTTTTGTTAATTTTCATACCGTATCTCACTGTTAAAACCGTTTCCATTTCATTAAGAGCAGCTTCTAACTCTTCCTTGCTAGACGCTAATACCGCTATATCATCTGCAAATCTAAGCATATCAATTTTTTGTCCCTGCATAGCAATTCCAAATGTCTTCCTGCATTTGACAGTATTCATTGCCTCTTCTATGTACAAGTTAAAAATCAATGGGGATAAGGCACATCCCTGTCTCACTCCTTTCCTAATGTTTACTTCTCTACGTTCCTGCTCTAATTCTATTACTGCTGTTGCTCTTTGTATAAGCTATGTACTATTCGTCTATCCCTATAACTCATTCCCATCTTTTTGAGTATTTCAAACATTTTTTCCATTTTACATTGTCGAATGCTTTTTCGAGATCTACAAACCCTATATACACGCTTTTTCCTTTTTCTATTGTTTTCTCCATTATCACTCTCAGAGCTAAAATAGCCTATCGTATTCCCCTGTTTCGCCTAAACCCAAATTGGTCTTCTCCTAGTATTTCTTCCGCCCGTTTTTCCATTCGTCTTTGCACAATTCTAGTTAATATTTTTGACACGTGTGCTGTCAAACTTATTGTTCGAAAATTTTTACATCTATCCGCGCCTTTCTTTTTTGGTATAGTTACTATGATGCTACGTTTGAAATCTTTGGGTATCTTGCCTGTCTCATACATATAGCTTACAAGTTGGAAAAGACGTTCTGTTACTGCTTGTCCAGCTGCTTTTAGAGTTTCTGCTTGCACCTTATCTGTACCCGGAGCCTTACCATTTTTCAGACTCTTTAATGCTAATTCAAACTCGTCTCTAAGTATAGGATATCCCAAGTCATCATTTTCAATGTCTGATTCCTGTTCTAATGCAGTTAGTTCCTCTCCTGCATATAAATTCCCTATATATTCTTGCCATCTACCCACTTTCTCTACGTTTTCTATGATGACGTTTCTTTGTGCGTCCCTTATATTTTTGCTATACGGTTTTATATCCCTAAAATTCATTCTAATTAATTTGTATGCTTCGTCTGTCTTTCCTATTTCCATCTTTGTTTGTACCTCTTTGCACTTTTCATCAATCCATTGTTCTTTAGCTTTCCTGCATTTTCGAATAATTTCCCATTTTATGGTTTTGTATCTCTGTTTTCCTGTTTCGTCTGATTTATTTTTGTATTTTCGTCTTTCTTCTATTAAATTCAGGATATTCTTTGTTATCCATGGTTTCTTATTTTCTTTTTGTGTATACCCCAGAATATCTCTGGCCGCCATGTCTAGGCTGGATTTAATGTTATTCCATTCTGTTTCTACTACCTTAGTATCAGATATTTTCCCGATATCATTCAGCAATTCATTTGACTTTTTTTCGAATCTTTCTTGAATATCTTTATCTTTTAGTTTCTCTAAGTCAAAGTGCCTTTTTCCGTTCCTTTTTTTTAGATTTTTAAATTTAAGTGCAGCCTTCATAATTACGATGTTGTGGTCAGTATCTATATCTGCTTCTGGGTAGCTTCTACAGTCTTTTACTTGATTCCTAAACCGTTGTCTAACAAGAATGTAATCTATATGATATCTTCCTATATCTCCTGGCATCTTCCACGTATATTGCCTTCTAGCATGATGTTGAAATAATGTGTTTGTGATGATTAAATTGTTCTTGTCGCAAAATTCTACCAGCCTATTTCCTCTGTCGTTTCTCGTGCCTAAACCAAATAAACCTACTACCGCTCCTTCCCTACCCTCACCTACCACAGCATTAAAATTTCCCGTAATTATTAAATTTTCATGTCTTTTTACGTATCTTAATATGTCTTCGATATCTTTGTAGATGGCTTCTACCTCTTCGTCACTGTAACTAGAGGTGGGCAATTATATTTGTATTATTACTGTTTTTACCGGTTTAGATTCTAATCTAACCATGAGTACTCTTTCGTTCTTTTGTAAGTAATTTTCTACACAGTATCCTATCTTTTTCCGCATAACTATCCCCACACCCAAATTTCCGTCCTCTGCTCCTGTATGAATTACCCTGAAGTCTCCACTCCAAAAATCCCCCGCCTCTGGCCACCAAACTTTGCTGTACCCTACTATGTCTAGTGATAACCTATTCATTTCGATTTTTAGGTTCTCTAGCTTACCTACTTGCTTCATACTTCTAACATTCCACGCTCCGACTCGCAGAATGTTCCCGACTCTTATTTTTACCTTTCTAATCGCATCCTCCGAAGTAGTCCCCTCCCGGAGATCCGAATAAGGGACTATTTTACCTCCGGAATCTTTTACCCCAGAGAATGCCATCATGTTTATTACAATTTAAGTACGCTATGTACTTGGGAGATAATGTGGTGGTTTCCCGTTGCCTTCCACATCGCGGTAGTGTGTCTTAGACTGCCATACCGACCCCTATGGTCTCTGCCAATCTAAGTACCAAAAGAGCCGCTGCCCTCTTTGTAGACTTTCTAGTTGCCGCTTGAAGCAAGCGGACGTGTTTTTGCCGAGCTCCCGCTTCAGCAATAACAAACAGTAAGTTTTTATCTAGGGTTTTATTATTTATTGTTGAATTATTTTATTTGAAGCTTTGCTTTTTATTGTGTTTTATTTTTATAATTGTGTGCCATCAAATTTTAAATACAGGGCAGTAAAATAAAATTTTAAAACAGAATTTAAACTAAATAAATCGCGTTTTCTTTGTAATTTAAACTAAATCCGCGTTTTAAAATACAATAAATAAATTACGGGCCAATAAAACAAAAATCTACTAAACTAATACTCAAAATAATTTCGGAATAACTTAAAAAGGCATTTTTAATAATAAATTTAAAATAAAAACCGCGTAAATCAAGTAAAAAACCGGGTAAAACAACCAAAAGTGTGTGAAATTTTTATAGTGCGCGTATAATAAAATAATAACCAAAAAACAAAAATCTAAGCCTTTTTAAATCAAATAAATATCTCAAAAACTGTAAATTTGAAAACAATTTTAATATAAATTTTCCGTAAATTAAGTACACCCGTACTTATAAGTTCTTTTAAAATCGATTTTGGTGTAATTAAGCGGTGTAACAGTTACGGGTTGTGCTAGTTACCAAGCGATAAAGTGAAAGGTCATTTCCGGTTACCACATTCCGATTGCGCTCGACCTTATTTTGTTAATTACACATTTAAAAATAAAGTGTTGTTATTTATAAATTATATATTTTAATATTTTGAAGTAATTAGTTTATTTAAATTTGATTTGGCGGTTTTAAAAAATTTAAAATAAATAAATAGTGTTCTTCGCGGTACATTTTAAAACGAATTGCGTAAGGGAATTTATTTGGTTCTAGTTGTTATTTTGACGCTTAGTGCTTGCTGTATTTTTGTTAAAAATTTAATATTTAATTGGGCGGTTCGAAGTTTAAATAAATACAAGGTTGCTTACGGTTCACCATTAAACAAAACATTTTTATTGGACCAACGTTTTGCGTTCTTCTAGCGTCGTTCTTTTAGCGTCGTAACGGTCAAGTGGTTTTTGAGCTGCGTTTTAGGTGTCATTTTTTGTTGTTTGTTTTGTCAGCATGGTGGTCCACCGCGACGAGGAACCATTGCCCAGGAAGAAGAGGGGAGATAGGTCGGAGGCTGAGGGCGCTGTTGGGGGGAAACAGCTAAAGGTAATTTTAAAAGACGTTAGGTTAGGGATTCAGGAGGAGGTACAGGAGGTAGAGGAGCCTGTGTCTGCGGCGGTCGTGTCGGGGGAGTCGGGGCCCCCTGGGGTGGCTGCGGCGCCTGAATCGCCCTCAACTTCGGGAGCCCAGCGAAAGATGTCGACTAGCAGCGACGTTAGCGTTGCAGCTAGCGACCTCGATGAGCTGGACCTCCTGAGATTGAGGGTGAGGAAGGCGCACTGGGCCATCTCCGGGAGGGTGCCGACGACCTCCGCCACTATCGTCGTGGAGGACAGAAAGAAGATTCGCTACGCCCTGGATGATTTCCTCGACGCGGCGAATCAACTTATAGGTATGGTTAGGGCGCTGCGGCTTGTGGCTAGTGATTCTGGGAGAGCTAATGTTGTCGGGGGAAGTCCAGCGGTGGTTGCTTGTGTTTCAGGGCAGCAGTGTTCCAGGAGCCAGGAGGTGCCGATGCCGCGGAAGGCGTTGTATGCTGCAGCTGCTGCAGGTCCGACGCCCACCTTTGCAGTTAGGGTCGACGCCAGGCCAGGGGAGAAGGATGACGTCATGTCGACCCTAAAGAAGAAGGTCGATCCCGCTCGTGATGGTTTTGTTGTGGTCGGAGCTCGTAGAACCCGCAAGGGCGGTGTAGTTGTCGAGTGTGCAAACCGAGAAGATGCGAAGAAACTGCAGTCGAAGGTTGTCGGTGACTGCAAAGAGCTCGTGGCGAAGACCATCGAGAAGAAGCGCCCACGGGTCGTTCTTCCGGGGGTCGAAGCGGGGATGAAGGCGGAAGAGCTGGTGCGGTTGATCGCGTGCCAGAATCCCCGCTTCGGCGATTTGAAGATTGAAGACCACTTGAGGGAGAAATTTAGGTTTGGCGGAAAGGGCCCTAGGGATCCCTTCGTCAACTTAGTCTTCGAAGTGACCCCCACACTTCGGAGACGTATATTAGCTGACGCTATAAACCTCAGGTGGCGAAGAGTCTGGGCCCGGGACCACTTCTCGATGACCCAGTGCTACAGGTGCTACGAGTACGGCCATAGATCGATGGAGTGCAGGAGAAGGTACAGTGGTGCGGTAACTGTGCCGAAGTCGGTCACGAGTTCAAGAATTGCCGGAGGGCAGTCCCCTGCTGTGTGGTTTGCGCTAGGGCAAACGACAGAACTGGCGGTGGCGCATAGGTCGATACGCGCCACGACGCCAAGTCGAGTAGATGCCCCACGATGCTGAGATTGAAGAACGCAATCACACGCAACATCGATTATGGACCGTGAAGAAAAAGATAGATTTAAAAGAAGCAAGAAGATTAAATTCGCGCAATTAAATCTCGGGAAAGGAAAAGGGCTACAAATAACTTCGTAAAGTTATTTAGCGAAAATAATATCGACATCGGGCTTGTACAGGAACCGCACCTGTACAGCCATAAAATAACAGGTTTTGGGAAAGGGGTCACCGTTTTAAACGCAAACAGCGAACGACCGCGTAGCGGTATAATAATAAATAATGAGACGTGCGCCGGAATAATACTAAATAATTTATCCAACGAATTTTAACAACGGTCGAAATTAAATCAGGGCTAAATACATTTTACGTGATCAGCGCGTATCTTCCGCCGGTTGATTCCCGGCGGAAAATCCTCAAACCGAGGACTTAGTAAACCAAGTTGAAAACATTTTGCGCAAAATCGGTAGGAATAAAATTTAATCATCGGGGAGATTTTAATGCTAAGTCGCCATTATGGGGCAGCCCTATCGAAGACGATAGAGGCTCGCAGGTTGCTGATCTTTTACGGATGGGACCTTAGTGTGATAAACACTAATGATTCACCTACGTTTGAGACGCATAGAGGCAGAAGTTTTATAGATATTACTGCAGTCTCGCACGAAATGTTAGAAATGATTTGTAATTGGAAACTAAGGTCGGACGAGGAAACGCTCTCTGACCATAAATTAATAACATGGGACGTTGAAACCAAAACAAGCGCAAACGAGCCGTTAACTATATTTCCGCGGTTCTGTAATAAAAAAAGCAAATTGGGAGCTGTTTAAAGAAAAATTTGGCGAAAGTATCCCTGCGCTCGAAAATGAGCTATTTAACTGCCGAGAGGCAGACGAAGTAGAAACACTCGCGAAAAAATTGAACGACGCGGTGGTAGACGCGTCGTCGTATTCCATGCCGCAAAAGAAAACATTTAAAGACAGCGTACCCTGGTGGACCCGGGAACTAACCACCAAGCGGGCAGAAACGCGTAACCTAAGGCGCCGCTATCAACGCGCCTCGGGAGATATAAGAGAACAACGGAGAATAGAATATAATCAAAGTTACCGCGAATATAAAATATTAATAGAAGAAACGCGAACGAATAAATTTAAAGAATTCTGCACGCAAAACTCAGAGAAAGAACCCTGGGGAACCGCATACCGCGTAATTAGAGGAAAACAACAAAAAATCGCGCTCAGTAATATAAAGAAAACAAATGGCGAATACACGGAAGGTTTTAAAACTACAGCGGAATATTTACTAGAGAAATTTTTCCCATCGGATAATCCCGAGGGGGGATGAAGGGTCGCACGATTTAGTACGTCGGGAAGCTGCAGAGGCGCAAGGAACAGGTGCCGATAAGGCAATCCTAGTTCACGAGGTCATCAGGGCTCTTAGGAGGATGAACCCTAAGAAGGCACCGGGGCATGATGGAATCACTTCAGACGCAGCTCTGCAGGCGTGCCTGTTAGCCCCGTGTGTCTTTGTTGGGTTGTTTAATCTCTGTTTAGAAAGGGGCGTTTTTCCGCGTTGCTGGAAAATCCAGAATGTGAAATTTATACCCAAACCTAAAAAGGCGGATGCGTCAGATCCGGGCAGCTATCGTCCAATTAGTTTGCTATCGGTGCTGGGGAAAGTTTTAGATCGCGTTATGACTACGCGTGTTGAGCACCTAGTGCGAGACAACGGCGGTTTTAATAACCGACAGTTTGGTTTCGTGGAGGGCAAGTCGACTATCGACGCGTTAGAGTTCGTTGTCGGGGAAATTAAGCAGGCAAGAGATGCCAAAGAGTACTGTGTCGTTGTTGCTTTGGACATTTCAGGAGCATTTGATGCTGCCTGGTGGCCATTAATCGTTTGCGAGTTAGATCGTAGGGGTTGTCCGCGAAACTTGATGTCTTTGGTCAAGAGCTATTTCTCGGGACGATTAGCACAGGTTGAAATTCCGGGTGAAGTTCTGTCGCGTGAGGTGGAAAGGGATGCCCGCAAGGGTCATGTTCTGGTCCCACATTTTGGAAGTTGTTGTATGAGAGCATCTTTAGGGTCAAGTTGCCCGCAGGATGCTCAATCGTTGGGTTTGCAGATGACACACTTTTAATTGTAAGATCGAGATTGTTAATGGATATGCGCACAAAACCGATCGAGGCGCTTAATAAATTACACGAATGGTCGCAGGCGGTAAAATTAAAATTTAACACGGCGAAGTCAGAGGCGCTTTATTTCGGCACGAAACCAGGACAGAGACCTCCTAGGTTAGAGCTAGGAGGAGAAAATCCGTTTAAAGATTGTATTACCTACCTCGGCGTCAAGATCGACAATAAATTAAATTGGAAAGCGCACGTACAATACGTAAAAAGTAAGGGCGGCGAAATATCAAACAAAATGATGGCGGCGGCTAAAATAAAGTGGGGTTTCAGGGGCGAATCGCTGAGGACGGTTTATGCCGGAGCAATTGAGCCGGCAATACTGTACGCAGCTTCTGTATGGGCAGAAGGTTGTAAAGTCCGGGAGATGCGTCAATTGACGAGCGTACAACGCATAACCGCGGTAAAAGCGGCGAGGGCGTACAGGACCACCTCCACGGAGGCTGTCCTGGTGATCAGTAGGACTCTCCCTATCGAATATGTCGTTAGGAGATTAGAGATAGACGATTAATAAATATAGGAAAAGGGCGCGAAATTATCGAAGATCTTAATCTTGGTAATAGGGAAATTGCAAGAAAGATTGTTGTATCTGAGTTAGGGCACCCGGCTGATATTAGAGGGATCGAGTTTGTCGAAGGTGATGAGGACGCGATGGGTATCAGAATTTATACGGACGGTTCACGTATGGACGATGGGCAAGCAGGCGCGGCGTTTGTCGTGTATAAGCAGGAAAGGAGGTGTTTCGGTTTCAAACCAAACTCGCGAACTGGTGCACTATCTTCCAGTGCGAATTGGTAGCCATGCGAGAGGCTATCGATTACGTAATAAACCATACGGGCAGAGACGAGTATTATATAATCAGTGATAGTAAATCGGCGCTAACGGCTTTAACAAACATGAACACCTCGACAGATCTCCAAGCGGACGTCTGGAGGATAGCGCGTACGGCGCTAGAGTTTCGACGTTTAAAGTTCTGTTGGGTCAGGTCGCACAATGGTAACGTAGGAAACGATAGGGCTGACGAATTAGCTAAAGAGGCCGCGACGGGCGACTTTCGAATATCACATTCGTCGATACCGAGGTCTTTAATCAAAAGAAAGCTGCGCGAAAAATCAATTCGACAATGCGAAGAGAGGTGGAACAACGCTGCCACGGGCAGGTTGACCCACAAATTCATACCGAGCATAGAAGCCAGAGGTAAGATCGAGGTTAAGCTCGATCACAAAATGGTGCAGTTGATAACAGGGCACGGCGCCCTAAAGGCGTATTTACAAAGGTTCGGTCTAACCAACAGCGACCGCTGCGAATGCGGTGAGGGCGCGGAAAGCGCAGAGCACGTGCTCTTCGACTGCCCGCTTGAGGCGGGAAATCGAGGGTTGGCTGATAGCAAACTAGCTATCCTAGGTCTGGCATGGCCAAAGAGCCTAGAGGAAGTCGGGGAAGTGGTTAACCAGAAGGCGTTCTGGACAGCCTTAAAAGAATTCGCGGGAAGGGTCGTGAGATTAGACAATCAATGACGACCGCGTGTAAAAATTCGGTGGGGTTGGTGGGAGGATTGAAAATTTTAGATTGACTTGGCGTGAGTAAGGATACGAGCATAACCAAAACCTGATATTAAATAAAAAAAAAAAAAAAAAAAAAGATAATTATACCAAAATGTCCAATATGCACGAGAAACCCCCACTCCATTAATACAATCACTGCCTATCTTCAAAACTATGTGCGGAAAATCGGGAATAAATAATAACAAATAAACAATAACAAATATATCATAAACCCTCATTAAATTAAATCAATGAAGTAAACAAGGATAATAAAACAGAGCGCAACTGCGCATCCCCCCAGGACTTGAAAGTGAAGTGATAGTGATAGTGATTGTGATCCCCCCAAGAACATTTAGTGCATACCCACCAGGACTTTAGCAGTGCACCCCGTCCCACCTTTAGAAGTAAGTTACAGACGACCAGATCTTCGGATGCTGGAGAATTTTATTATCGAGGTAAGACTTAAATTGTTGGCGGCTGTACTCGCACAAGCATTGATTTACATTAATCAGTAGTTTTTGAAATAATTTAAGAAGCACGTTTGGTGTGTAAAGGCGCTAGCCGACATAATGCTTGTGCGAGTGCACCTGATAAATAGGGTGATGCTTTCGCTATTTTGTGGACTGTTATATGCTTAACGCTTATTAAACATTTATTTATATATTTACATAATTATATTTATTTATATTTTATATTTACACTTTATATTTATTTATATATAGCATGTACTATGTGGCTTATTTGTTTTGTTTGACGTTCTGTCGCCATTTTGGTTGCAGTATATATTTGGGAAGGACGAGCAAAATTGCGAAGATTGTAATCATAATGTAAATCAGTTAGGGAACGATAGGAAAGCTAGGGATTGATTTAAATTAGTTAGCTAGATTTGGATAGTTTTAAGACGACCCTTCAGGTCGCACTGGTAAGCAGAACCGGCGTCTGCTATCCGGTATTACGGATCCTTCCCCCTCTCATTTTTGCTTGTTGATCGGGTACACTCGAAAGTCAGCGCTAGGGATACCATTATTTACAACCCTGTTTTTAGTTTTTGTTTTGTTTTTGTTCCAGTTTTTGTCAGATTTTAGGTTTGTTAGATTGTTAGAGTTTGTTAGGTTTGTTAGATTTTTAGGTTTGTTAGATTTTTATTTAGGGTGAATCAACTATGAAGTAAGGATAAATTAGGAGCACGACTATTTTTCGCGTTTAAACCCAATGTAGTACCTCCGGGTGGAGCATTGGGGACGTGGCCGCAAGTATAGCAGCCCTAATTCAAATTATAATGCCCTCTTTGTAGAAATAGTAGAGAAATAAAGATATCTGTGGAAAACGATAAAAATATAAGAAATAGAAGGACAGGATACATTATAAGGCATTTCTGGGGAATAGTATGGGATATATTACAAGCAGAGATAGGAAAGAGAGGTAGCGGTTGACCGAGATCAAACTTTCACACGCAAATAGTGATAGATGCATACTGTGCAAATTTCAGGGAAATGTGTAGGTTGGTTCAGAGTAGGAAACAATGAGGGTACACATCCAATCAGTTCTAGGACTGAAAACCTAATAATGATGATGTATTGATGGTCACCAAGCAGCATCAAATGCTCCTGAAATGTCCAATGCAACAGCAACACAGTATTTTTTAGCATCTCTCGCCTGTTTAATTTCCCCGACAACAAACTCTAACGCGTAGTCGACTTGCCCTCCATGAAACCAAACTGTCGATTACTAAAACTGCCGCACTAAGTGCTCAACGTGCGTGGTCATAACTCGATCCAAAGCTTTCCCCAGCGCCGGTATCAAGCTAATTGGACAATAGCGGCTGCCGCATTCACCTTTTTAGGTTTAGGGATGAATTTCACATTCTGTACTTTTTAGGAAAGCGGCAAAGACACACGGGGCTAACGGGCACACCTCCAGAGCTGCGTATTAAGTGATTCCGTCATGCCCCGTCTTAGGGTTCATCCTCCTAACTGCTTTTACGATCTCGTGAACTAGGATTGCTTTATCGGCATCTGTTCCTTAGGCATCTGCAACTTCCCGACGTACTAAATAGTGCGATCTCTCACCCTTTTTGGATGTATCCGAAAGGAAGAATTTCTCTAGCAAATATTCCGCCGTGGTTTTAAAACCTTCCGTGTATTCGTCATTTGTTTTCTTTATATTACCGAGCGTGTTTCTGCCCGTTTGGTGATTTGTTCCTGGGTCCATCAGAGTATGCTGCCTTTAAATGTTTTCTTCCGCGATATGGAGTACGACAACGTGTCTATCAGTGCGTCGTTTAATTTTATCGGGAGTGTTTCTATTTCGCCTGCCTGTCGGCAATTTAATAGCTCGTTCTCGAGCGCGAGGATGCTTTCTCCAATTTTTTGTTTAAACCGTTCCTAATTTGCTTTTTTTATTACAGAACCGCGGAAATATAGTTAGCTGCTCGTTTGCTCGTTGCTTTTGTTTCAACAAATAATGTTATTAATTTATGCTCCTAGAGCGTTACCTTGTTCGACCTTAATTCCCAATTACAAATGATCCCTAACATCTCGCGCAAAGCTGCAGCAATATCTATAAAACTACTGCTTCTGTGCCCCTCAAACGTAGGTGAATCATGAGTGATTATCACACTTAGATCTCATTACGCCAAAAGATAGGCAACCTGCGAGCCTCTATCGTTTTCGATAGGGCTACCCCAGAGCGGCGACTTGGTATTGAAATTTCCCCCGATGATTAAATTTTTATTTCTGCCAATTTTACGAAGGATGTTACGTGCCAAAGTGGCCCTTAAACATGTTATTAGGTTAATTTTGATGTGCGGAGGTTTCGCGCCACAATTTCAAAAGACTCGGGGCGCGCATTTCCGTCACGTCAATAGTGGGTTGGACGAATACTTCGCGCCGACGTGAAAAAGACAAAGAGTGGGGACAAAGTGGTGAGAGGTTTCCGTGACGCTCTTAAACGTGGCTTTTTAATCCGTGCCTTCGAGTGAAGTAGACGCTTTGAGGTATCGTATCGTGCTTATCTTTACCTATGTAGATATCCTGCCTAATTATCTTTGTTTGTCGCCCCTTATACCTTATTTTCCTTATCCGATCCCTGCATAGGTGAGACAATTTGAGCCGTAGGCGAACCGTACTCCACGAGCCGAGATGAACGAGTCACCATCTTAATTACTCCGGGATGGAGCCCTGATGGACCTTGATAGAGGCCAACTTTAGCTCAACCCCGCAGAACGTTCGGATTTCCGGGGTAAGTAGTACAGTGTTTAATTTGTTCACTGATATGAACTTTTGTTTAAATTTTTATATTTCCGATTATTACGCAATAGAATTTGTGCATTGGTGACGTCATTGGCAGTTGGCTGCGCGGAATCTGTAATAAGGTTGTCGTTGCCATCCGCCAGGGCGTTGCTCGCTTTCTTATTCATTGCGCTTGCGCGATGTATTATCGACTTTGTAACTGTATTTATCGACTTTTTTAACTGGATTACCGACTTTTTCTAATTGTAACAATAGCGCTTTCAACGTGGATATGGCAATTACGAGTCTTTCTTTTGTTTTTATAACCATACAATGTATTAACTAACGTGATTTAAAATAGTTTTTTCACTTAAAAATTAACTATCTAATATCTGTAACCTTGAATTTTATACTCGCATTTTGGAACATGCCACATTCTTTTAGATGTCAAAAAGCAGTTGCTATGGCAATCTGAATGTGGGCGGCCATTTTGACATTGTAATATACAGCTGTTGTATGTAAAATGTATAGCTGATGTAATGGTTTTCCCAATTTAAATATGGTGTGTTTTTGATAACTGAAATTATCTATAAAATGTGTTTTTAGTATAATGTTTTTCTAAATTTTCAATGTGGGATGTGTTTGTTAACTACAGATGTATTGTTGAGTGATGGATTGTTTTTAGATCCAAGTGTAAACTTTTAGGAAATCAATCACCTAACCTTATTTTTTTTCCATGTAAGTATATAAATAAATATGCTTTTACCTTATTTTATGTCTTTAAACACGGTTTATTACAAAACCCTTCCTGTTTTTAAAAAAAAAACTGTACCTAAATTATCTTGTGTGTTTACAAAAAAAATGCCTTAGTGATTTACCTATTTAATTACAAAATTGTTTGTCTAAATATAGATTTCCTACTTACCTGAGTTTTTAGTGTCTTTTAAAGCGTTATTTTGACTCAATCCTGATATATTTTTTTCTCTTAGATATTATCTTGTTTGGATATAGTTTTAAAAGTGTTTCCTTTTAATGTTTTAAACAGTATAACCTATAAATGCGTTTTATTGAGGTTCTTGCTTTATATATAGTAACGAAATTACCTAACCATATCTTTTACCTTCTAAAATGTTGCAATAAACTGCATTTCTTTATATCTGCTCTTTTGAATACTAAAATAAAGAAATTTCCGTTAACGTTTATTATTTAAACTCATTTACGATACTTGTTGATAACTTCCGCAATATTGAAAGAACATTCCAATAATTTGGAATACCTTTTGTATAGGTATCGTGGAATTTTTCTTTCATGTAGCGAAGTTGATTTCATCTTGATTGCATATTTTTTTTAGTTATTAATATTTCAACGTACTTTAACATCCATTAAGCGAAATTTACTGTCGGATTTGGTCGTATAGCTCTGTAAGTCTAGAACGAGACCCAAGGGCCAGTCGTAGAGCATTATAAGTCTAGACGAGAATTCGGTTGGTAAGTTTGTCGTTTAGAATTTGTAAACCATTTTTTTTAATAATGATGTTGAAATTTTTCCTTATTGGTTTGGGTAGAACTCAAATGAGGGCTTCCCACCCCAGTAAATATATGCTTTATAAAATATCTTTTTGTTTTTCAACAATTTTATTAGTAAATCGAGTTTTAATTACTCTTATCTCTTCACATATCGATTTAAACCTCATTAAATGCCTTAAAATTATCTTTAAAATCGTTTAACCCTATGTATATCTAAGAGCTTTTCACGTTTACTTCTTTGACAATGTACCTAATGTTCTTAGCTTTCACTTGGCTTAATAACTTAAAACAGCCCGCAGGTCGTTTGGCAAGATGGAACTTGCGTATATCTTAATTCACTTTTGATGTTAGGCATAGGCCTGGCAAATTAAATATCGTACCTGATTCCTTATCTCGTGATGTTGTCTCTCTTAACATTCCAAATTTAATTCCTGATACCTCGTATCTTAATATGATTAAACCCTTACGATTTACCTAATATTTTTTGTTCTCACTATCACTTAGTTAACTTTAATTGCTTATTTCCTCTCTTCTACTGTGTATATTTCTTACACGTTTAACTTTACTTACCTTAAAGTAGTTATCTTTTTCTTTTGGTTGACTTTTCCTTGACCATACCGTTACTTATATATCACTTCATTCTCTACACCCCCCAATATAACTCTGTTGTTTCTTTTAATCAACCCTCGAACTCTTCCTACAGCATATTATTCGGTTTTTAGTATTTTTCTTACGTCATTTAATTTTGTGTGGTAATTGTCGTAACTTTGGTTGTAATAACTCATTGAATTTTTATGATTGGTTTTAGCTGATGTTGAGTGGATGATTTTTTTTCTTTGAGCCAACATAGGTGTCATGACCTATGCCATTGTAAGTAATAGTTCATATTCGCAGTTGCAAAAAACTAGGATTGTCTATTCCATGTGTTTTTCCTCTGAATTATTGCAGTTGCCCACATTATACTACATCATTATTTCTTTCTTTTTCTATTAAATCAACATAACTTATAAACATTTTTTTTTCATTGTTTTTTATTGAACTTTGTGGTGAGGTGCTATTGCTTCTTATTGATATCTTATTAAACTCTCGGTTGTTTTGGCATATTGGGACAGTGTATCTGTATTTAACTGCTTATAATTGGGCATTTTTGTGTGTTTAGGGTGCTACCGTTTTCAAAAACTACCTTAAAACAGTTTGTTTTTTTGTGAATGTATCCGTAATGATACTTTTAAGTTGTCGTGTCAACTTTTGTCTGATTTTCTTATCGTAGTGGATGCACCCGTTAGGAAAATGATCGTACTAGTTCTCTTAAGAGTCTAGTGAATTTTAAATGTATGTGTATATCTTATCTTGTCAGATTAATATCGCAGGTGGTCCTTCAAACTGCGCTGTGTTTAACAGGGACAACTCTCTACCTTCTTTCGGACGCTTGTCCAAAAACTATACCTTTTCTTATCCCGCTGTCTCCGCTATGGATACCATTATTTACAACCCTGTTTTTTAGTTTTTGTTTTGTTTTTGTTCCAGTTTTTGTCAGATTTTAGTTTGTTAGATTGTTAGAGTTTGTTAGGTTTGTTAGATTTTTAGGTTTGTTAGATTTTTATTTAGTTTTTATTTAGGGTGAATCAACTATGAAGTAAGAATAAATTAGGAGCACGACTATTTTTCGCGTTTAAACCCAATGTAGTACCTCCGGGTGGAGCATTGGGGACGTGGCCGCAAGTATAGCGGCCCTAATTCAAATTATAATGTCTCCGCTATGCCTTATTCTTCTTTCGGTGAACCTGTTCTTGTCCCGGAACACCCGTCTGCCACATAAGAGTGATGTTCCCGCACTCCGAGCTACTGACCACATTGGCTGGTTGAATGGCGCTTTGCTATCCACCTTTCTCTGTCTCTTTTGCTCAATGCGAGCCCTTCCTCTACTTTCTTCTACCTGGAAGTGCCTCTTATGCATTCCAAATAACCTACCTCCTTCTTTTTACCGTTCCTATTTCTACTACCTTTTCATTTCCGTTAGTCACCTTGTAGTTGCGCGGAAGGTTTTCACACACACCTGGACCTCGTCTCTGCGAATCTTTCGTGGGGTCATGCGGTGCCGCTGTCAGTGCATGGGCCCTGGCAGTGAAGTTATGTATGAGTGTGTGAATGTGTGAGTGTATGTGTATATCGTATATACCGTGTGGGTATCGGGTGATTATATCACCGATACCGAGTAACGCCGGGTGCAGGGATGCACCCAAATGTCTTTACCGGTCCCTCGTGCCGTTTATTGTAAACGGACCTGTTTCACAGGTTTCTCTTTTTAGAGGGCACGAGACAATCCCCATTTAAACGGCTCTACCGGAGCCACTCTATCTTTACCTTATTCATTGTCTTGGGTAATAACTAGGCCAATACCCTTGTCTTCTTTATTATCCTTGATAATACCCTTAGTTTTAATATCGTTATCTTACCGATTACCTTTAGTAATAACTTTAGTTTAGTCTCGTTATCTTACCGACTACCGTTAGTAATAATTTTGGTTTAATTTCTCGTTATCTTACCGACTACCATTAGTAATAACTTTTGTTTAATATCGCATTACCTTACCTACTATCTCTAATAATCACTTTAGCTTAATATCGCGTTATCTTACCTAGTATCTCAAATAATAACTAAAGCTTAATATCGTTATCTTGTCTATTACCTTTGAGGATAACAATTTAAGCTTAATATCGTTATCTTATCTACTATCTTTAACAACAATTTGAGATCTTGTTTTATCTTTTTATCTTCCTAACGTGTGGTATCTATGACCAGACGTGGGAATTATTTTCTTGAAATTTGAGTGAAAAAGCTAACCTGATATAGAAATGTAATTTGTTAGGTTAGCATATAAGGATTTAGTAGGGTGGTACTTTTGGTAAATTTGTTGATTCACAACTATGTCATGGACAAGTTTTAAATGTGCATCGTTAGAAAACCAAAGTACCAGTAACAAAATTTGCTAGAGTGCAGAGTGACGCACTCCATGAACATTTTTAAATTTGGGCACTTCTTGCCAAAAGAAGAATAGTTTTGATGCAACACTCATGTGTGTTTACACGTAAGAACTTTTATGTTAGCTTTAGTTTAAATAGTTTAGGCGACTTGTCGCATTTGCTTTAATTTAAGTAGTGTTTCATGCTCCCCGACAAATTTGTGCTGTCAATTATTAGTGTAGTCAAAAACAATGGGGCTACCTATTCCGTTTCCTGGCACTTCGGTAGACGTGTTATCGGTCAAAAACCAGGTGGCGCCTTATATAAACATTTTGTAGGTTTTAAGTTGGGTTTTATGTAGGGTAGTTAGGATTTAGATTTTAAGCTGTTACTGTGCTAACAGACTTTTTCTTTTTTTAAGTTTTTTCTTTTGTGGCTTTGTCGCGATTGTTACGTGCCAAAGTGGCCCTTAAACATGTTATTAGGTTAATTTTGATGTGCGGAGGTTTCGCGCCACAATTTCAAAAGACTCGGGGCGCGCATTTCCGTCACGTCAATAGTGGGTTGGACGAATACTTCGCGCCGACGTGAAAAAGACAAAGAGTGGGAACAAAGTGGTGAGAGGTTTCCGTGACGCTCTTAAACGTGGCTTTTTAGCCCGTGCCTTCGAGTGGAGTGGACGCTATGAGGTATCGTATCGTGCTTATCTTTACCTATGTAGATATCCTGCCTAATTATCTTTGTTTGTCGCCCCTTATACCTTATTTTCCTTATCCGATCCCTGCATAGGTGGGACAATTTGAGCCGTAGGCGAACCGTACTCCACGAGCCGAGATGAACAAGTCACCATCTTAATTATTCCGGGATGGAGCCCTGATGGACCTTGATAGAGGCCAACTTTAGCTCAACCCCGCAGAACGTTCGGATTTCCGGGGTAAGTAGTACAGTGTTTAATTTGTTTACTGATATGAACTTTTGTTTAAATTTTTATATTTCCGATTATTACGCAATAGAATTTGTGCATTGGTGACGTCATTGGCAGTTGGCTGCGCGGAATCTGTAATAAGGTTGTCGTTGCCATCCGCCAAGGCGTTGCTCGCTTTCTTATTCATTGCGCTTGCGCGATGTATTATCGACTTTGTAACTGTATTTATCGACTTTTTTAACTGGATTACCGACTTTTTCTAATTGTAACAAGGATGCCGTCTATTTAATTAAATAAGTTTTCGATTTGGGGATTTTTCCGCCGGGAATCGACCGGCGGAAAGTACGCACTTATTACGTAGAACGTATTTAGTCCAGTTTTTATTTCGGCCGTTGTTAAGAACGCGTTTGACAAGTTATTTAATATAATTTCGGCGCACGTCGTATAATTTATTATTATTCCGCTACGCGGTCGTTCGCTATCCGTGTTTAAGACGGTAACCCCCCTCACAATACCTGTTATTTTGTGGCTATACGAGTGTGGTTCCTGTATAAGTCGGATGTCGATATTGTTTTCGAGGAATAACTTAAGGAAGTTACCTCTTCACATACGTTACATATGATTTTTCTAATGCTCTACCCGAAGGTACTATATTGGCCAGGAAGCGAGTTTTCTGTACCTGAAAAATTTTGAATTTTGCCGAACCCTGGCTGTTCCAAGTAAAGTAGGCATTTTTAACGTGCGTGACAACACTCACACACGGGACTTCCATTTTACCTTTCATCCGAACGAGAGCATATTTTTGTGAAAAATGCTCGTCTAACATTTTTCAAGCGGACCGTATCGAGATTCGAACCCGGGACCTTGGGCGTGGTAGTCATACGCATATCAACTACGCCACGGAGCCGCTCTCCTTAACATACCTTACATTTGATTTTCCAATGCTCCACCCGAAGGTACTACATTGGACAGGGAGCGAGTTTTTTTTAACCTGGAAAATTTTGAATTTTACCGAACCCTTGCTGTTCCAAGCAAGGTAGAGATTTTTAACGTGCGTGGCAACACTCACACACGGGACCTCCATTTTACCTCTCATCCGAACGAGGGTGTACTTTTGTGAAACCTCTTTACATACCACTGAATATCGAGGAAATAGAGTATATAATTGTAAAACAAAAGAAGGGGGCCGAACTGCATCTAACAAGAAAAAACAGTACCTATGATCAAAGACAACAAACAGAAACAAGAAGAAAATTGTTGAAAGCACATGTGTGGAGCACGGCACTGTACGCCTATGAAATAGGAACAGTGGGAAAAGCAGATACAAAAAGAAAGAAACCTTTTAGAACGTTACGCTTTAGATGTATGATGATGATAGCATGGGCAGATAAGGTTAATAATAAAGAGGTAAAAAAAATAGTAGAGAAATAAAGATATCTCTGGAAAAAACAGGAGAAATAGAAGGGCAGAATATGTTCTAAGGCATTTTTGGGAATAGTACGGGATATATTACAAAGAGAGATAGGAAAAGAGAGGTAGAGGTACACCTAGATCAGACTATTGCACGCAGATAGTAATAGATGCAGTCTGTGCAAAACTTAGGGAAATGTGAAGGTTAGATCAGAATAAAAGACAATGAAGGTACGCGTCTAAGCAGTTCCAGCAGTGAAGACCTGTTGATGATGATGTATTTAGATTTAGATGTTTTTAGTTTTGAAATTCAACACAATCTAGTGCTCTTGTAACATACCGTTTTATGACGCTCTAATAGTTCTATTATTTCTAAAAACAGTTATTTTCTAGTATAATTTTAGCATTCTAATTATTAGAATGAAGGTCTTGTAGCATAAGCATGTCTGCAATTGTAAACGGCTGCAAGATTACCCAAGTAGCGTCCCAGCGAAGTTCCAGGAAGATATAATCCAAGAGTTGATTAATTTTTCTAAAGGCACTAAACATGTCAGATTAGTTGCTATCTATGATTAGATGTCAATCATGTTCTAGGACCCTATTTATGTCTGGGTGGTCGGAAGGAATTTTTCAATTAGCGGAGTATTCAACTAAAAATTAGTCCCGAGATCTACTTGTGTGGCTATCTTAGTGCAATTGGCAGTTTAATTAATCTTAAAGATTTACGACCGGCGTATCCTAAGTCGAGTGTGAGAGCTAGGCAAGGGGTTATTTTTCAATTAACTTAAATGTATATAAGGATGCCAGCCGGGTGTAATGGGGGTTGTTTATTTCCAGACGCGTTAGAGTTTAAAGCTGGCGGTTATTTGCACGATTGAGTAAAGTGTTTTATTTTTCTGAATTCAAGTGCGTGCCGTTATGTTATAAGTTAGTTATTTCTCTGAGTAAGTAATTAGTATATGTGGTATTACCATGAACTCAAGGCTGTGTTATGCAGCATAAGTCAGGTTATTTGTTTAAATACAGTACTTGTCGACTTCCATAAAATACAATTCCGGGTTAAAGCTCAGTTCAAGTAAATTGAGCCGTTAGATTATTGTTTTAGAGACCGCATCACTTTAGAAAGGTCTCCTATTATATTGTGTTTCGACGGTGTCAGAGGCCGTTAATCACTAAGCCACGAGATTACCTGAGTATGCAAAGCTCAGGTCAGGAGTCACGTTGCTGTACTATTTGACCCTTGAGAAGGTCGTATTTTTCCTGGTGTTGATGACCCCGTGGTTAAAGGAGGGTCGTCGCCATATGCAAGTTAAGTAGACTACGGTAGAATTAATTAATTATTGTATTGGGGATGGTTTCGCCCAGAACTGTTATTAATATTCATAAAATAAGGATTTTAGTTTTGTTTAGTTAGGTTGTGTTTGTGCTAGCCGGAGACTTTAAAAGATTAGCCCCTGTGAAGTGATTTATTATCTGTCCTGCAATCTTGGTTCATCGCCCACGAACAAAGTGCGACGAGAGCTATTACTGCGATTGGTCCATGGGCCGTTTAATTCCCATGGTGGCGCCCTATTGTAAATAATGTTAATTACTGTATATTTTTGTATGCATATGTAATTAGGTGAAGTTTTAGTTAGTAGCCCATTTAATCAAAAACAATCGGAATTTCGTCTTAGTGTGTTTGCTAATGAACCCCTCCTCTCACCGACTGCTGCAGCTTGCGAGGCAATGTCCCGAAACGTGAGGGTACGATAGTGCTAGAGGTCGTGCCATTTATCATTTATTGTTAATTGGATACCCTCACGCGGTAGGTAAATATTTCAATTACACTCTAGCAATTGAACACCGTGTTTTCATCCCTTGGTTTTTATATCCAGGAGCGTCTTTTTTTTTGTATATGTAATTGGGGACTTTCTTCAACCATTGCGATTAATATTTCATTAAATGTACTCATTCTTAAATATAAGAAATAAATTTAAAAGAGTGACAAAGTAGAAAATATTAAAACATCAACATATAGCTTAAGAATAGAACAAAGAATGGCGTGGCGTCTTCTCTACTGCGACTGCGCACGCAGTAGCGGGAACTGGAAAGTTAATTTTTGATGAACATTATAGTTCTGGTTATCGTTCCGGTTTCAGTTTACCTTCTGGTAAATGTAATGTGCATTGTCCTGTATAATAACAGATATTTTATTATTGTTTCCGTTCTGGTTCTATTTTAGGTTCTAGTTACAATTTTGTCGAGCGCTTACTACCAACCTTTCAAATAATTATTAATTTTTCATTAGACACAGCACATTTACAAATATAGAGCCCCGGGCGGCACCTAGTACCGGACACTAGCAGTATAAATTAGAAACATGCAACGCCATCTCAGTCATTCATCGTAAACGATAGCGTGAGACATTACTACGGAGTCACTACTTGGGGAGCAAGCAGTAAGGCGCCAGCCAGGATTTAAGACGGTTGATTGCACGTTTGCGCGCGAAAGTGAAGCACGTGGTGAACTTAATTCACTGGTAAAGTGAAGACATTAATTAAAAGTGACTAAGTGAAACAGTTTTACTATTAATTGGTAAGTTCTGGACGCATTTTAACACTTAAACTAGAGACAACTCAACCACGAATTTTCATTTTTGTATATAATGTGACTTCTGCAAGCCCCTAGCACCGGACAGTTGTTTTTACCGTAAAACCGGACACGAACAATTTAAGATTAAAACATCGCAATTGAAGTTATAGTTAGGTTTATTTGTTTCAGGTGTTATTAATGGATAGCACGATGGATAGTAAAGTAAACAAGGGTTCCCGGACCAAAGCTAATTTAAAAACTGCAATTGATAACGTGCTTTCAAAAAAATGCCTTTCAGGGAAGCCTCCACAAGATATTGTATACCAAAGAGTACAATATACGATAAAGTAAAATTGCTGGAGCAGGGGAAAGAAATAGAAATGCAACCTAATTTAGGACGGTTCAAACAAACATTGTCCGTGGAACTTGAAAACATATTGGAAGAGCATATCAAAGACTTAGATAATATGTGCATGCCACTGACAAAGGAGTTTTTAAAATTAGCCTTTGACTTAGCTGAGCATCTTAAAATACCACACAGGTTTAATACGGAAAAGAAATCAGCTGGCAAACATTTCTACTATGACTTCATGGAAAGACACCCTGATTTAAGATTACGAACAGCAGAGTCAACGAGTTTAATACGTGCAGTTGAATTTAACAAAGCACAAGCTGATTTGTTTTTTAATAATCTAGAACAACTCGTAGAAAAGTACAAATTCACGCCATCGAACATATTTAACTGCGACGAAACAGGCGTGACAACTGTGGAAAAGCATACCAAGATTTTGGCAAAAAAGAATGTTCGCCAAGTAGGGAAGCTTACTTCAGCTGAACGAGGGAAAAATGTCACCGCTGTGTTCTCCATGAGTGCCATGGGGTATTTTGTACCCCCTTTTTTATTTTACCGAGGCAAAGAATGAATGAAAGATTTATGATAAACGCTCTTCCTGAGAGTGTGGGTGTGGCACAGCCTAAAGGCTGGATGAATAGTGACTTCTTTTTAAAGTGGTTGGTTCACTTCAAAAAATTTGCTCGGCCCTCAAAAGAAGCACCGATTTTGCTTATAGTTGATGGGCATAGTAGTCACAAGACCCTAGAAGTAATAAACTTTTGCAGAGATAGTAACATTCATTTAATTAGCTTCCCACCTCACACGACTCACAAGCTCTAGTCACTGGATCGTTCGTTTATGAAACCGTTTAAGAAAGCCTACAACGAACAATGTGGCATATGGATGAGAGCTAACTCGGGTGCAAGAATAACGGAATATGACAATGCAGCCCTTGTTGCAGATGCCTTTAAAAGGGTGGCACGCTATGAAATAGCACATTCTGGTGTTAGATGTTCAAGAATTTATCCATTCGACAAAAACGTCTTTAGGACCTGGACTACCTGGCAAGCGACATAACAAATATTCCACTGAAGAAGTTGCTGGCGAGATAGAAAACACAGATGTTGAAGTTCAATTACTTGCGCGGACTAGTTTTCTCTTTTCCAACGACCACGGAGGACAACATGACACCGTTTCTTTGGATTATCCTCTATCCAATACGTCGGATATTTCTTTGCACCCTATTGTAGAAGACCCGAATTCACCAGCAAACATTTCTCGTGAGATTGCAGCACCAACAACTCCTCAGCCTTCTACTATAATAGGACTAGGCATTCGACAGGCTTCAGCATATAAATCTCCACAGTTGTCGACTAGCAAAGGGGTGGACTTTATGAGGAAAGCTATTTTAAATATCTCACCAATTCCAGACGCTGTCAAAAATCGAGCTCAAAGTCGCAAATGAAAATCTGAAAAAAGTGAAATTTTGACTTCGTCTCTTTTCAAAGCCAACCTTGAAGAGAAAAATAATGAAAAAGGAACAAAGAAGATAAAACCGCCTTCCTGTAACAGCAAAGAAAAGAAGCAAAGAAAACACAACTAGAAACTCAAAAACTTTACAAGAAATTGATAGACCGTGTAGAGTAGTATTATTATCTCATGGCGGGTAACCTCACATGCGCAATAGGTTCAATTTAAACTTAAACCTCAACTTAAACCGTAACTGTCATTGTTATTCTCGCTTTTATCAAGGTCTTATTGTTTCCAGTTTTCCGTTTTAATATTTGTATCAAGTAATAGTCATCAAAACAGTTTTTTTCAAAACTAACTGATAGTTAATTTCTTCAGCAATGTAAGTATTTAAAAAGAATGTTCGTTCAATGATTAATTATGATATTTTTTAGAGTAATATTATGAATAAGAAGGAGGTGAATTATAGTCAAGGACGACAGATTGTTTTTAATGTGTTTCAATATTTGAAACGCATAAAAGATTCAGGCGCCTCCAACCTGAACAATTTGCAAGAGTGCATGGCTGAAGCAACAGGTGTGTCATTGCGGACGGTGCAAAGAATTGTAAAGAAAGGTACATACAAACCACCCTGCAGCAAGTTCGGTTCACCAAGGAAAACCGTAAATAAACCAAGCCCTAAGTCAACAGTGAATGGATTTGACGAAGAGAATCTAAGAACCGTTATGTATCGATTTGCAGCAATACATAAACGTAGACCGACTTTGAAGTTAGTGTTTGACGAATTTAAAAATGATTGCCCTCATTACACGGGAAAATTAGGTTCGTTCAGAAAAATTGTTGTAAGAGCAGGGTTTCGTTGGAAGAGAACTGTAGATAACAGGAACATTTTTGTTGAACAAAGCAATATAAGGGCAAAGCGCACCATATTTTTGAAAAATCTTAGTAAGTATAAAGAAGAGGGCAGAAGCATTGTGTATAACGATGAAACATATCTGCACAGTTCTCACAGTGTAACAAAGTGTTGGGATGACGGCACCACCAAGGGTTTAAAATCGCCAGTTTCAAAAGGAAGCGTTTGATAATTGTTCATGCAGGTGGAAAAAATGGGTTCGTTCCAAATGCAGAATTGATATTTAAGTCTGGTTTGAAAACTGGGGACTATCACGATGACATGAATCATCGCAATTATAAAAAGTGGCTGCAAGAAAAGTTAATACCAAATTTGGAACCAAATTCAGTGTTTGTTATAGACAATGCGTCATATCATAATGTTTTTGTGCATCCTAATCCTACTTCAAGTTGGAAGAAAACAGATATGCAGAAATGGTTGAAGGAACGAAATATCCTCTTTGAATGTAAGGAAACCAAGCCTGCATTATATTCCAAAATTAAGGCACATAAACCTGTTCATCAGCTGTTTGTAATTGACCAGCTACTGGCAGAACATGGTCATGTAGTATTGCGTTTACCTCCATATCACCCAGAACTAAATCCTATCGAGATGATTTGGGCGTTACTTAAAAACCGTGTCGCTGCATGTAATGTAGCCTTCAAAATAGATGATGTATGGAAGTTGGCAGAAGAACAATTAAAAAGTATTGGAATCAATGCGTGGACTAAAGTATGTCTGCACATAGAGAAAATTGAAAAGGATTATATGGAACGAGAAACTTTAATAGACGAGGTTCAAGACCTAATTATACGGGTTGATGATAATAGCGATAATTCAGATGGATACTTATCCTCAGGCGATGAGTCTGATGATGGGGATGAAAGTTTAGGATGTGAACCCATTTAAAATATAATTTATGTAAAATAGTTGAATGATGGTCTTTATTTAGCGTTGTAGAAAATATGTGTCATAAATACATTTGTTTGTACATTATTGTTTATTACTGAGGTGTTGAAATAAAACTTGCTTAAAGAGGGAAACAGTCTTTATATCAAATTATGTTCAGCAGTGCTGTGACAATCGATTACTTTTAAAGCTGAAACAATCAATGATTGGCTTTCAAACTGATTGAATCATTTTACATCTTCATCCAATCATAATCAATTCTTTTAAGCATTTCCATTCTTTGTCTCCAAAAGGGATTCTTATTGACTGTATTTATCTCGGCGCTTCTATCCGATCGTATTAATCCGCTTCAGTTTGGCGACATAAACCAGTTTTCGATCCGATGCAGCGTCTCCAGTCAATCCATTAAAACAAGTGGATTGTACTACTCGATCGGATTTGAATTTCGCATCCGACGACATTATGCAGGTTTGACGATTTAAATAATCTATGATTATAATATCATCATGCTAGAAGACGATATACGTGGAAGATGCCAGGAGATATAGGAAGATATCAAATAGATTACATTCTTGTTAGACAACGGTTTAGGAATCAAGTAAAAGACTGTAGAAGCTATCCAGAAGCAGATATAGACACTGACCACAACATCGTAATTATGAAGGCCGCACTTAAATTTAAAATTTGAAAAAAGAAACGAAAAAGGCACTTGGACCTACAGAAACTAAAAGAGAAAGATATTCAAGAAAGATTCGAAAAAAGGTCAAATGAATTGCTCAAAGATATTTGGAAAATATCTGATACTAAGGAAGTAGAAACAGAATGGAATAACATTATATCCAGCCTCGACATGGCGGCCAGAGATATTCTGGGGTATACACAAAAAGTAAATAAGAAACCATGGATAACAAAGCATATCCTGAATTTAATAGAAGAAAGACGAAAATACAAAAATAAATCAGACGAAACAGGAAAACAGAGATACAAAGCCACAAAATGGGAAATTATTCAAAAATGCAGGAAAGCTAAAGAACATTGGATTGATGAAAAGTGCAGAGGTACAAACTAAAATGGAAGTATGAAAGACAGATGAAGCATACAAACTAATTAGAATCAATTTTAGGGATATAGAAATGTATAGCAAAAATATAAGAGACGCGGGAGGAAATGTCATTATAGAAAATGTAGAGAAAGCGGGTAGATGGCAAGAATATATAGGGAATTTATATGCAGGAGAAGAACTAACTGCATTAGAAAAGGAATCAGACATTGAAAATGATGACTTGGGATATCCTATACTTAGAGATGAATTTGAAATAGCATTAAAGGGTCTGAAAAATTGTAAGGCGCCGGGTACAGATAAGGTGCAAGCGGAGACTCTAAAAGCCGCTGGTAAAGCAGTAACAGAACGTCTCTTCCAACTTGTAAGCTATATGTATGAGACAGGCGAGATACCCAAAGATTTCAAACATAACATCATAGTAACTATACCAAAAAAGAAAGGCGCAGATAGATGTGAAAATTTTCGAACAATAAGCTTGACAGCACACGTATCAAAAATATTAACTAGAATTGTACAAAGACGAATGGAAAAACGGGCTGAGGAAATATTAAGAGAAGACCAATTTGGGTTTAGGCGAAACAGGGGAACACGGGAGGCTATCTTAACTCTGAGGGGATAATGGAGAAAACAATAGAAAAAGGGGAAAGCGTGTATATAGGGTTTGTAGATCTGGAAAAAGCATTTGACAATGTAAAATGGAAAAAAATGTTTGAGATACTCAAAAAGATTGGAGTGAGTTATAGGGATAGACGGATAGTACATAGCTTATACAAAGAGCAAACAGGAGTAATAGAATTGGAGCAGGAACGTAAAGAAGTAGACATCAGAAAAGGGGTGAGACAGGGATGTTCCCTATTCCAACAAATTTTTAACTTGTACATTGAAGAGACAATGAATACTGTCAAATGCAGGAAGACATTTGGAATTACTATGCAGGGACAAAAAATTGATATGCTTAGATTTGCAGATGATATAGCGGTATTAGCATCTAGCAAGCAGGAGTTAGAAGCTGCTCTCAATGAAATGGAAACGGTTCTAACAATGAAAATTAACAAAAGTAAAACTAAAGTACTAGTATGCAAAGGAGGGAAAAATAAATAAAAAACAAGAATACAAATTTGTAACACGAACTTACAAGAGGTTAAGGATTTCTGCTACCTAGGAAGTCAAATAACGCAGGATGGGAAAAGCACAAAAGATATAAAACAAAGATTAGCACAAGGTCGTGCTACATTTAACAAGAAAAAGCAACTACTGTGCTCAAAGACCACAAACATAGAAACAAGGAAAAGATTGCTCAAAACATATGTGTGAAGCACAGCACTGTATGGCTGTGAAGCCTGGACAGTGGGAGTAGCGGACAAGAAAAAGGTAGAAGCCTTTGAAATGTGGTGCTACAGACGTATGATGAAGATATCATGGACAGACAAAGTTAAGAACGAAGAGGTACTAAAAATGGTAGGGGAAGAAAGAAGTATGTGGAAAACGGTAAAAAATAGGAGAGATAGAATGATAGGCCACATACTACGGCATGAGGGAATAGTGCGGAATATACTAGAAGCAGAGATAGGAAAAAAGAGAAGAAGAGGTATACCTAGGTTAGACTACTGCACACAGATAGTGAAAGATGTAGGCTGTAGGAGTTTCAGGGAAATGTGTAGGCTAGCTCAGAAGAGAAATCAATGGAGGTACGCATCCAACCAGTCCCAAGATGGATAAATTAATGACGAAGAAAGTAACTGCACTTAAACATGATATTTATTATAAGCAACTACAAGCATTGGATGGACAATATTCTCGAATAATAGTAATTGCGTGAAAGTATTTACTGGAAAACTATTATTTCGGCAAATGTCTAAGTGTTGGGGGAACTTGGCAGCCACAGGCTGCTTACCCCCCTTCGCAACCACTGAATGTCGGAGAAATAGGGTATATAATTGTAAAACAATAGAAGGTGACCGAACTGCATCTAACAAGAAAGAACGGCGCCTATGATGAAAGACAACAAACATAGAACAAAATGTTGTTGAAAGCATATGTGTGGAGCACAGTACAGACAGTATGCCTACGAAATACGAGCAGTCTGAAAAGCAGACAAAAGAACAGTAGCGGCTTTTGAAATGCCGTGCTTCAGATGTTTGAGGATGGACAGACAAAGGTAATAACAAATAGGTTATAGAAACAGTAAGGGAACAAGGATATCTTTGGGAAAAAAATATGAGAAATGGAAGGGAAAAATACGTTGTAAGACATTTTTGGGGAATAGTATGGGATATATGACAAGCAGAGATAGGAAAAAAGAGGGGATGTAGACCTAGATCAGATAGTGATAGATGCAGACTGCAAATTTCGGGGAAATCTGTAGGTTAGTTCAGAATAGAAAACAATGATGGTACGCGTCTAACCAATTTCAGGACTGAAGACCCAATGATGATGATAATATCAACAGCACCTGATCAGGCCGGTGTAGTATATCTAACTTTAGTCGTATAAGCAATATTGCTTTTGTTTAGTCAGAAAGGTTAAGATTATTAATTATTCAAGGAATTATTTTATAGCTAGATTATCGATGAAGTGCGTATAAAATATATTAATTTAGCAAATATTTCTAAACTATAAATGAGGTTATGTAAAAAATATATAACTTGACAAGATGCAAACCTTAACTACCATTCTTTTCATACTACAACTGTTCCTCTTTCTTCAATTCTACAGCACTGAATTGTTGATTCTATGATCTATTAAAATAAAGCACGAGATATATGCAATTTATAATAATATTAATACAACAAATGATATAAAAACCTTTTGGTATTAATTAAAAATTGTTTTAGTTTTGTCTTTGTTAGTTACAACACCATGAGTGTCATTGTGTAAACATATTCTTAAAACGTTTTTGTAATAAATCTTAGTAATATTTTCGAGGTGGGCATTTGACATTTTTATAGTGTTTATAGTTTATAGTTTGTGTTTAAAACAAAAACGTCTATTGATTTGAAAAAAGCGAATATGTAGTACTACCAAATTGTTTTTGTTCTACTAGTGACTATAAGTGATGAAATATCTTATGTACACTGATCCAATCAATCAATAATCTGGGGTATCACATTTAACAATAAGCTCATATCATTTTTATAGAAGAGCAAAAATCAACATAAAACTATTTAAAACACATTCCTTGGTTGCTCGACAATTTTTGCTCTGACAACACTGGACGTGCAAGTAGTCGATGTTTTCTAGTCTCACTTTTTTATTTTGATTATTAATATAGCTCCTCCTCGCGCAGGTATTTTCAAGGTCACCCGCCATGAGATAATAATACCAGTATACGCTTCAGAAAGCCCCTGCGACTTCTTGTGTAGTTTGCTTGGAGGACAACGATGAATATTGGATACAGTGCAGCTCGTGCAAGGAATGGGCTCATGAAGCTTGTGCCGATGTCCGAGAATGCTCTGATATTTTTATATGTGATAGATGTAAGTTGTTTTAAGTTCGTCCGCTCCTAGGTACCATATTTTATATGTGTCCGGTACTAGTAGCCACCTTCCGATATAGCAACAATAGTTAGTTTAAGTTAACTCTTAATTTTACTTGTCAAAAGTGTTACAATGATTACTTTTTTGTGTTTTATGAGTTCCTGCAAGTGTTTCATGTCTTTTGTTATAAATAAAAATGCAAAAAATCAGAGAGTGGTTTTTGAAGTTATGTTTAAAACTCTTGGGTGTCCGGTGCTAGGGGACTTCCTCCTACATAAAACCCTTTTAGCAGTTTAATTTATAAGGTTATCATAAAGTAAGGGATATATTTTAAATTACGATAGCTTTTTAACAAATTAAGTTAATAACAAGAAATAAATGAAATCTAATTGCTTATGAAATGGGATTTAGTATGCCCAAAACAGGTTACGGCAATTGCTCAATATGACCTCCATTTTGTTGTTGTAAGATCACCATCCTTACCTCCACATTGTACACAGCATTTCGTAACATTTCTGGTTGAATTGTACCAATTTGCTCCGTAATACTGTCTTTTAATTCTTGTAGCGTAGTTGGTCGTCTTCTAAACACTAAACTTTTAAATAACCCCACAGCCAGTAATCCGCTGGGTTTAGATCAGGTGATCTTGGTGGCCATGAATTTACGAAATGTCTGCTTAACACGCGATCTTGAAAACGTTGGTTAACAATTCTTTGACTGGTCGAAAATGTGCGGGGTGCTCCATCCTGCATAAAATGATGTTTTCAATTCCGTAGTGCTCGTTTTGCAGCTGTGGAATAACATAATTTTGTAACATTTGCAAGTATCGTTCACCATTTACAGTTACAGATACGGCTTGTCCATTCTGCATTTCCTCGTAGAAATACGGACCAATAATAAAATCAGCTGTAAAACCGCACCAAACGGTGACTTTCTTGTCATGAAGACCTTTTGAACGATTTGTTGCGGATTTTCTGCAGACCAGATTCTACAGTTTTGAGTATTGACTCCACCATTCAGAGTAAAATGTGCCTCATCTGTCCATAAAATACGGGATAACCATTCGGGTTCAATTTCCATCTGAGCTTATTACTCGCAAAGAAAAATCGTACCTAGTAGCCAAATCTGCGTCCTTTAATTCAAACAGCATTTTCAGTTTATATGGATACATGTTTAGAATTTTGCGTAAAATTTTCCAAACCGTGGTATACGGCATTTGCAATCGCTTGGATATCGCATTTGCACTGCTGATTGCGAGTGAATTGCTTCTGGCTATGTCTTGATTTTCATGAAGAACCTCTGCAACTTGGACATCACTAATTATTGGTCTTCCTGATCTTGGTAAGTCAGTTACAGACCCTGTTCTTTCAAATTTTTGTATCAAATTGCGGTACGCTTTCATTTGACAGGGTCCCGCTCTCAAACCCATTCTCGTGCGAAATCTTCGTAATCCAGCGGTGTAATTTCTGCCGGATTCATAATAGCACTGAACTAAACCAATTCTTGTTTGTAAATCCATGTTATTACAGTTGAGTCGTTTGAACTCAACGTTGTTTACTTGAGTTTTAATTTCAAAATAAAACTTCAAATTGAATAATTTCGTTTTGACACTAGTGTCAACAATTGTTATGACAACGCTTTTGTTTCTCATAGATACGGTAAAATCCCATTCATTAAGCAACTAGATTTCGTTTATTTTATGTTACTAACTTAATTTATTAAAAAGTTGTAATGATTTAAAATATATCCCTTACTTTATGATAACCTAGTATATTTGTTTCTCATGCACAATCAATGTCATATCGTCGTGATACACATTGTACAATTTGCGTTTTTAAGTATGATTCCTAAATTGTTCTGGCTCGGGCACCTGTTCAAAATATAAAACTAGAACGCATTCGTTTACATTTTTTTTTTAATTTAAAGGCAATTTTAACAAATTTCAGCGTTTGTTTTATTAATTGAAAAAGAGCGAAACGTTTAAAATTTTTTAAAATAATAGGGATACTTAATTGGTGGTATTTTTACAAGATTGCGTAATGTATTAACAGTTGTACCAAAATAAACATAAATGAAGATTGCGTGATATCATCTTAGACTACGTAAATTTAGATTAATAAAAGTTCTCGATCGAGTGAGTATACAACGACGCATCGAGTAGAAACCTTGCTTGGTTTCACGGCTTCATTGTTAAATTGTATCCTAATAAACACGTTGTGAAAGCTAAATTTACTTAATGGCACTTGTTCGATTAATAATTAAAATTAAACGACTCGCTTCGATGCCATAACACTATTAGATTAATGTCACGATACAAGTTTCGATCTACGTCGCCTCCGGTAGAAAACGAACGAACACCCTCGATCGTAGTACGTCGCGACTCGCATAATAATTAAATTCCCAGGGCTCCTACGATTGTAGCGTATGATTGTATTGATCCTGCACCCACGTTAGAAAAATACCTACTCCCAATATTTACGCGATTGATTTATTTTAGTCATGCTGTTTACATTGTCATACCTATGTTTTCTTTTTATTTTTAGCAGCTTAACTGTTGATTATTCGTAAAGACCGTGATCGCAAAGTGTTTTCGATTTTAAATACTTCAGCATGGATGTGTTTGTCGTACAATGGAAATTATCGGAGAGACGCTCGTCGAAAGCGAAAATAAACCATGTCTGGATACAGTGAGGGCTCTACATCAAACGATAATAGCGCTCAGGGCGGCTTTGGAAGAAAGTCGTCGCGAGATATTGCAACTTAAAGAACGTCCAAGGCCTACTATCGAATCTAGAAATGAAACTAAATCGCCGAAGAAGCACGTAAGAATTACAACCCCTACGAAGCCTAAGCCACTAGATATTTCTATAAAAATAGAAAAGTCGCGCTCAAAGTCGGTGGAAAACTTATGTGTAGATAGTATGTCGTCGGATTCCTCCTCGCACATGTCTTCATCGCCAAATATTTCAACTATCACAACACGAACGCAAACTGGTCAAAGAACAATTCCTTTGGAAAATGCACATTCAGAGCCTGCTTTGCATTCAACAGTTGATTTAGAACAGAACGAAGAAGTGGATGATATTGAACTTATTTTCACAACTGACGATACGAATAACGATTCTGAAGAGTTCAAGGAAGAACTGGTGCCAATCGAAACAGTTAATGACGTAAGTAGTTTATTTTAGTAGGTTTAATTGAAGATTCTAAGCTAACGATATCTTATGGGATTAACTTCTAGCAATGTGTTAAAAAGAAATTGTTTTCTTATACAATTTTATAGATATTCAAATGGTAATTCTAACACATTTGCAATATTTTGGAAACATATAATTAGCATTGTTCTAATGACTTGCATTCCAAACTTATGACACTTTATTTTGGTTCTTTTCTAAACGTTTACTTAGGCTTATCTTAAATGTACACGCAGGCTCGAAAGAGATGTATTATACCATTGGAACGGCACTTTCAAATATGTAATAAAATAATTACTAGTTGATTTATAAAAATACTGGTAAAAATGTTTTGCATTATATAGTATTATAAATAAATTGATTGTTAAAAACGAACATGGCATAACGCTCTCTTCGAAAACGTAAATTAAAATTTTAAACAATTAAAACTATAATGAATACTTATTTTAATCAATAGTGCAATTGTTAAACCGTGTACTTTTTATTATAGAACAAATATTTTTAAAGTAACGAAAATATTAACATCGTACTTTTTAATAAATCTATGAACGGCACATACATAAATGATAAAATATACAGGGTGTCCGGAAAATACGTGTACAACGTAAGAACAGAGATTCTTTTGCTCGCAATAGATCGATTTGAGCCAACTTACCTATTATACAAGTTGCTTCATTTAGCCGCTAGAAGGCTTCAAAAATCGTGAAAAATATTTGATATTTTAAAATAACTCGAAAATGCGTCGATAGATTTTGACCATTTTTGGGGTGCAAATTTCTACTTTCAATTGACATCTTTTGGTGGTGTACGCAATAATTTTAAAAGCATACGAGTGTCCCAAAAATGATGTATTGTATAAATATCCGACCATTACTTTTTTCCTGTTTATGCAATGACTACCATTTTTTTTATGAGTAGCCGACTTAATTTGGAAATTTTTTTGTCTCTTGTAAAATTTTGATTAGACGAGCACTTTGACAGAAAAAAATAATTTCAAATGTCTGTTTTTTTAATTTTTATTTCATTGTTTTGTTTATTTTTTATTACTATCATTAAAAATTAACAGCGCGATACAAATGTTGAACCATTACAATAAATTTTCAAACTGGCCGCCATTTTCTTCAACGCACAAATTAACTCTTCGTAAGAAGTTTAACTGAACCCTCTGCATTGTTTATGCATTATTTTTTTAAGAGTTGGCTGCATTATTATAACCCCAAAGGGGGCACTCACGTGAACATATAGAGCTTCCTTCAGGATTACTCCATGATGGTCGCCAGCTGCTTTGGCTAATCTTTCTCGGGTGTGGGAACTCTTGAGCCAGGTTGAATCCAAATTCAATTGTCTTCTTCCTATATGTAGACAAATAAGGTAGGGAAGGCAGGTAGAGGCACGATAATTGGGATCACAAGAAACCTACATATCAGAAAAAAGACACGGTAAGATACTCCCCAACTACTCTTCTTCACGTTTCGAAAGCTAGTTCCAAGGCATATATCGGAAATCCCCCTTCCATCCTTATTGGCACACCGCGTCGGCTCAATCTCGCGCAAACGCACTGTCCAAAGTCACGGAAATACGCGCACAAGTTTTTTTAAATTCATTGGCGCGAAATCCTTACAGTAAAACTTATAAGAATGTTTAGTGCCGATTTCAGCACGTCACAATCGCGACAAAGCCATAAAAGAAAAACTTAAAAAAAAGAAAATGACTGTTAGCACAGTAACATCTTAAAATCTAAATCCTAACTAACCTACATAAATCCTAACTTAAATATTACAAATATTTATTTCAGGCGCCACCTGGTTTTTTCGACTGATAACACGTTTTCCGGATTACCAGGAAACGGAAAAGTGCACACACGAGTCTTTGGTGTGGCGCAGTTATAATCGACAGCACAAATTTGTCGGGGAACATGAAACACTACTTAAACTAAAACAAATGCGACAAGTCGCCTAACCTATATACTAACCTAAAGCTAACATTACAGTTTCCTAAGTGCAGATGCACATGAGCGTTACATCTAGACTGTTTCTTCGTTGGCAAAAAAATGCCCAAATTCAAAAATGTTCAAAAGAGTGAGTTACTCTACACTCTAGCAAATTTTTAGTTACTGGTACTCTGGTTTAATAAACAATACACATCAAAACTTGTCCATGACATGGTTGCGAATCAACAAATTTACCAAAAGTACCACCTTACTAAATCCTGACATTGCTAACCTAACAAACACTTAATATTCAAAAAAGATAATTCCCACGTCTGGTCATAAATACCAAACGTTAGGAAGATAAAAAGATCAAACAAGATCTCAAGTTATTTTCGAAGATAATAGATAAGATAACGATATTGAGCTTAAGTTATTATCAAAGGTAATAGGTAAGATAACGATATTAAACTAAAGTTATTATCCAAAATAATAAATAAGATAAAGATATTAACTAAAGTTATTATCCAAGACAATAGGTAGGATAGCGATAGAGTGGCTCCTTGGAGCCGTTAAATGGGAATTTCTCGTACCACCTAAAAGAGCGACCTGTGCAGCAGGCCCGTTTGCAATAAACTGCACGAGAGACCAGCAAAGGCATTTGGGTGCATTCCTGCACCCGACGTTAATTGATATCGGTGATATAATTACCTGATGTCCACACGATATTTCTACATACATTCACACATACACACACTCATACATACATTCACTGTTAGCGACCATGTGCGCTAACAGCGGCACCGCATGACCTCACGCAAAATTCTCAGAGACGTGGTCCGGGTGTCTGTAAAAACCAGTTTCTAGTTACCGCTTGAAGCGAGCGAACGTGTTTTTCAGTGCTCCCGCTTCTGCAGTAAACAAGTAAGTTTTTTGATATTTATTATACTTAAAACTTTTGCTTTTTATTATATTTTATTTTTTATTATTGTGTGCCGTTAATTTTAATATACAGGGAATTAAATAAAACCAAAATAATAATTTAATCCGTTAAATACTAAATAAACCGCGTTTTAACTTAAATTTAAACTAAAATTCGCGTTTTAAAATAAACTAAACCAAATTTCGAGCTAATAAATCAAAACCAATAACCAAACACCCCAAATAATTTCTAAATAATTTAAAAAGGCATTTTTAATAAATGTATTGGGAAATCTAGTAAATCGGGTTAAAAAACCGCATAAAACAAGCAAATAAATTCGGGAAAATTATAGAACGTGCGTGTAATAAAATAACAATTTAAAAACCAAAATCTAGCCCCTTTTGAATCAAACAAATAACTAAAAACCGTAAATTTTAAAATAATTTGAATATAAATTTTTCATTTTTTAAGTACACATGTACTTTAAGCTTCCTAAAAGTCCATCTTTGGGGTTAATTAGTGGTGTAACATTTCAAGGTCGAGTAAACAAGCGGTAAGTGCTTCCGGTACCGCATTCCAATAACGCCTGTTTTAATTAGTTTATTTCTAAATTTAAAGTCCGGTATTTTATAAATTTGTTTTTGAGGTAATTAGTTAGTTTGAATTTTAAATAAATAAATACAGTTTTGTTATAGTAGATTTTTAATTGCGTATATTTATTGGGCTTGCTATCTTATTTCGTCCTCCTTGTTATTTTGACGTTAGTGTTTATTTTATTTCTCATAAATTTGAAATTTTATTTGGCGGTTTATAAAATTTGAATAAATAAATAAAAACAGATAAGTTTAAGGGTCATTTGAAATCTAGGTCTTTTATTGGAACAGCGTTTTTGTTCTGTACTTGTTGTTGTTTTGCCGTTTAGCTGCACATCTTAGCTTCGAGTTTATTAAGTGTCGTCAGGGCATTTTGATCTGGTTTTTGTTTGTCCTTGTTGTTTTTGTTATCAGATTTTTCAGCATGGTTGTACATCGAGATGAGCACCCGTTGCCGAAGAAGAAGAGGGGTGGTAGGTCAGAGTCAGTCAGGACTGAGCAGTCGGATGCTGGGGCGGTCGATAAGGTCGGAGTGAAGGAGGTCGTGGTTAGGTTAGAGAAGTCGGAGTTGCAGCTCGACGGGGAGGTAGTCGTGTCACAGAGGGAGCCTGCGTCTGTGGTGGTGGAGTCGGGGGGGCCGGCGCCCCTTGTGTGTGGAGCCGGGCCTGAGTCGCCCGCAACTTCGAGAGACCAGCGTCGCGGGTCGACTGGCAGCAACGGAAGCGTTGCGGCTAGCGATCTAGACGAACTGGATTCTTGATGTTCCAGGCGAGGAAGGGGCACGGTCTTATACACAAGCGGGTCCCTGCCACTTCGGCAACCGTCACCGTAGACGACAGGAAGGTGATTCGCAACACCGCTGACGAGTTCCAAGACGTTGCGAATCAGCTTTTGGGGATGGTTAGAGGTCTTAAGATGGTGCGAGGCGAGGTGAAGGAGGCGGAGGTAGCAGACGCAGTGGCGAGGACGGTGCAGGTCGTAGTGGGACAGGGGGGATTAAGAGGTCGTTTGGTCCCAGGGGTAGTTTCGTATGCAGGTGCAGTGGCGAAGAAGGCAGCGTCGACGGTCGCGTTTCGTGTTGACGCCAATCCAAGGATCAAAGAAGACGTCATGGCGACGTTGAAGAAGAAGGTTGATCCGGCCAAGGATGGGTTTGTTGTTGTTGGAGCACGTCGGACGCGTAGGGGTGGCGTTGTTGTCGAGTGTGCTGGTCGGAAGGACGCCAAGCGGTTGCAGTCTACGGTGGGCGGGGCTTGTCAGGGTCTGACCGCGAGGACCATTGAGAAGAGGAGGCTGCGCATCGTGCTCCCTGGGGTAGAGAGGGAGATGAAGCAAGACGAGCTCGTGAAGAGGTTGATTGTTCAGAACCCCCAGTTCAGGGGGCTTAGGTTCGAGGAGGAGGTCAAGGAGAAGTTTCGGTTTGACGGCAAGGGGCCCAGAGATCCGTTGGTCAGCGTTGTTTTCGAGGTGTCGCCGGAGGCTAGGAGGTGTTTCTTGGTGGATTCGGTCAGTCTGGGTTGGCATAAGGTTGTAGTAGGCCCGCCTAATTTTCCTAGTATTAAAATATTTAAATTTAAATGATTCGTCGATTTTCGTGGTCGTTCGAATATACGGTGGTGGGATGATGAACACTTTTGACAGGAAGCGGGACTTGACGTTTAGAAGGTGAATGATAAACATGAATAACAATGGTAGTTTAACTTATAGTGAAAGATCATATTGTTTGTGGTGTTTAAATCTTATTTTAGGAGATAGGAGGAAGTATAACCGACACCGGTTTTCCTGGCGGAAAAATCCTCAAACAGAGGACTTAATAAATTTAATTGAAGGATTTCTTCGTAAAATCGTTAGGAATAAAAATCTAATTATCGGGGGAGATTTTAATGCCAAGTCGCCACTATGGGGTAGCCCTATAGAAGACGAAAGGGGTTCACAGGTTGCTGATCTTTTAACGGAATGGGACCTTAGTGTGATAAACACTAATGATTCACTTACGTTTGAGGGGCATAGAGGTAGCAGTTTTATTGATATTACTGCAGCCTCGCACGAGATGATAGAAATCATATGTGATTGGAAATTGAGGTCGGGCGAGGAAACGCTCTCTGACCATAAATTAATAACATGGGACGTTGAGACCAAAACAAGCGCAAACGAGCAGCTAACTATATTTCCGCGGTTCTGTAATAAAAAAGTAAATTGGGAGCTGTTTAAACAAAAATTTGGCGAAAGTATTCCTGCACTCGAAAATATGCTATTTAACTACCGAGAGGCAGACGAAATAAAAACACTCGCCGAAAATTTAAACGACGCGGTGGTAGACGCGTCGTCGTACTCCATGCCGCGAAAGAAAACACCAAGCGGGCAGAAACGCGTAACCTAATGCGCCGCTATCAACGCGCCTCGGGAGAAATAAGAGAACAACGGGGAATAGAATAAAATCAAAGTTACCGCGAATATAAAATATTAATAGAAGAAACGCGAACAAATAAATTCAAAGAATTCTGCACGCGAAACTCACAGAAAGAACCTTGGTGAAACGCATACCGCGTAATAAGGGGTAAACAACAGAAAATCGCGCTCGGTAACATCAGAAAGACAAATGGCGAATATACGGAAGGTTTTAAAACCACAGCGGAATATTTATTAGAGAAATTCTTAACTTTGGATAATCCCGAGGAGGATGAGGGGTCGCACGATTTAGTACGTCGGGAAGCTACAGAGGCGCAAGGAACAGGTGCCGATAAGGCAATCCTAGTTCACGAGGTCGTCAGGGCTCTTCGGAGGATGAATCCTAAGAAGGCACCGGGGCATGACGGAATCACTTCAGACGCAGCTCTGAAGGCGTGCCGGTCAGCCCCGTGTGTCTTTGTCGGGTTGTTTAATCTTTGTCTAGAATGGGGCGTCTTTCCGCGTTGCTGGAAAGTCCAGAATGTGAAATTCATACCTAAACCTAAAAAGGCGGATGCGTCAGACCCGGGCAGCTATCGTCCAATTAGCTTGCTACCGGTGCTGGGGAAAGCTTTGGATCGCTTTATGACTACCCGAGTTGAGTACTTAGTGCGCGACAGCGGCGGTTTTAATAACCGACTGTTCGGTTTTATGGAGGGAAAGTCGACTATCGACGCATTAGAGTTCGTTGTCGGGGAAATTAAGCAGGCGAGAGATGCAAAAGAGTATTGTGTCGTTGTTGCTTTAGACATTTCAGGAGCATTTGATGCTGCCTGGTGGCCATTGATTGTTTGCTAGTTGGAAAATAGGGGTTGTCCACGAAACTTGATGTCTTTGGTCAAGAGTTATTTCTCGGGGCGATTGGCACAGGTTGAAATTCCGGAGGAAGTTTTGTCGCGCGAGGTGGAAAGGGGTCATGCTCTGGTCCCACATTTTGGAAGTTATTGTATGAGAGCATCTTTAGGGTCAAGTTGCCCACAGGATGCTCAATTGTTGGGTTTACGGATGATACGCTTTTAATTGTCAGATCGCGATTGTTAATGGATATGCGCACAAAACCGAACGAGGCGCTTAATAAACTACACGAATGGTCGCAGGCGGTAAAATTAAAATTTAACACGGCGAAGTCAGAGGCGCTTTATTTCGGAAAGAAACAGGGACAGCGACTCCCTAGGCTAGAGCTGGGAGGGGAGAAAATACCGTTTAAGAAAGCAATTACATATCTCGGGGTAAAGATTGACAATAAGTTAAACTGGAAAGCTCACGTGCAGTACATTAAAAGCAAAGGCAGCGAAATATCAAACAAAATGATGGCGGCGGCGAAAATCAACTGGGGTTTCAGGGGCGAATCGCTGAGGACGATTTATGCCGGAGCAATTGAGCCGGCTATGCTGTACGCAGCTTCTGTATGGGCGGGAGGTTGTAAAGTCCGGGAGATGCGTCAATTGACTAGCGTACAACGCATAACCGCTGTGAAAGCGGCCAAGGCGTACAGGACCACCTCCACGGAGGCAGTCCTGGTGATCAGTAGGACTGTTCTTATCGAATATGTCGTTAGGGAGATTAGAGATAGGAGATTGATAAATATAGGGAAAGGGCGCGAAATTATCGAAGATATTCATCTTGATAATAGGAAGGTAGAACGAAAGATCGTTGTATCGGAGTTGGGACACCCGGCCGATATTAGAGGAATCGAGTTTATAGAAGGCGATGGGGACGCGACGGGAATCAGAATTTATACGGACGGCTCACGCATGGATGACGGGCAAGCAGGCGCGGTGTTTGTCGTGTATGAGCAGGAAAGGGAGATGTTTCAATTTCAAACCAAACTCGCAAACTGCAGCACTATTTTCCAGTGCAAATTGGTAGCCATACGAGAGGCAATCGATTACGTAATAAACCACGTTAGCAGAGATGAATATTATATAATCAGCGACAGTAAATCAGCGCTGACAGCTTTAACAAACATGAACACCTCGACAGACCTTCAGGCGGACGTCTGGAGGATATCGCATACGGCGCTCCAGTTTCGACGTTTAAAGTTCTGTTGGGTTAGGTCGCACGATGGTAACGTAAGGAATGATAGGGCTGACGAATTAGCTAAAGAGGCCGCGACGGGCGACTTTCGGATATCACATTCGTCGATACCGAGGTCCCATATTAAAAGGAAACTGCGCGAAAAGTCAATTCAACAATGGGAAGAGAGGTGGAACAACGCTGCCATGGGCAGGTTGACCCACAAATTCATAGAAGCTAGAGGTAGGATCGAGGTTAAGCTCGATCACACAATGGTGCAGTTGATAACAGGGCACGGCGCCCTGAAAACGTATTTACAGAGGTTCGGCTTAACCAACAGCGACCGCTGCGAATGCGGCGAGGGCGCGGAAAGCACAGATCACGTGCTCTTCGACTGCCCGCTTAAGGCGGGAAATCGAGGGTTGGCTGATAGCAAACTATCCTAGGTCTGGCATGGCCAAAGAGCCTAGAGGAAGTGGGGGAAGTGGTTAACCAGAAGGCGTTCTGGACAGCCTTAAAAGAATTTGCGGGAAGGGTCGCGAGATTAGACAATGACAACCGCGTGTAAAATTCGGTAGGGTTGGTGGGGGAATTGGAAAATTTTAGATTGACTTGGCGTGAGTAAGGATACGAGCATAGATATAACCAAAACTTGATATTAAAAAAAAACATGATAATTATACCCAAATGTCCAATATGCACGAGAAACCCCCACACCATTAATACAATCACTGCCTGTCTTCATAATTATGTGCGGAAAATCGGGAAATCGAGAATAAATAATAACAAATATACAATAACAAATAAATCAGAAACCCTCATTAAATTAAATCAATAAAATAAACAAAGGTAATAAAATAGAGTGAAACCGCCCCCCACTACTTGAAAGTGAAGTGATAGTGATTGTGATCCCCCCAGGACATTTAGTGCATACCCACCAGGACTTTAGCAGTGCACCCCATCTTCCCCTTAGAAGTAAGTTACAGTTAGATGAAGGCAGACGACCAGATCTTCGGATGCTGGAGAATTTTATTATCGAGGTAAGACTTAAATTGTGGCGGCTGTACTCGCACAAGCATTGATTTACATTAATTAGTAGTTTTTGAAATAATTTAACAAGCACGTTTTGTGTGTAATGGCGCTAGCCGACATAATGCTTGTGCGAGTGCACCTGATAAATAGGGTTTTATGAGTTAATAGATATTAAAAATGTTCAAAATTATATTTTTTTTAAATGAAAAAGGTAGAATTATAGTTAATTAATACATTATAAGGTACAAAATAAATCATTATACAACCTAATCACGTTTCGGGTGCCACTATTACAACCTCGCCGGCGCGGTTCGCGAGCCACTATGTCAGTTGGTAGCATTATTAGATAATGTAAAAATTGACGCGCCAATTATAGATGACGTCACACAATATGCAATTTATTGCAACATAATTACACAAATTTTAAAGGAAATAAATTTTAAAGAAAACCCCAAAGGGGGCACTCACGTGAACATGTAGAGCTTCCGTTAGGATTACTCCATGATGGTCGCCGGCTGCTTTGGCTAATCTTTCTCGGGTGTGGAAACTCTTGAGCCAGGTTGAATCCAAATTCAATTGTCTTCTTCCTATATGTAGACAAATAAGGTAGGGAAGGCAGGTAGAGGCACGATAATTGGGATCACAGGAAACCTACATATCAAAAAAAAAGCACGGTAAGATACCCCCCAAGTACTCTTCTTCACGTTTCGGAAGCTAGTTCCAACGCGTATATCGGAAATCCCCCTTCCATCCTTATTGGCACACCGCGTCGGCCCAATCTCGCGCAAACGCACTGTCCAAAGTCACGGATATACGCGCACAAGTCTTTTTAAATTCATTGGCGCGAAATCCTTACATTAAAACTTATAATAATGTTTAGTGCCGATTTCGGCACGTAACAGCATTTAAAATTCGTCTATACAATTCTTCTTCGCTATCAAGTGGAGACGAATAAACCTTACATTTTAAGATACCCCACAAAAAATAATCACAGGGCGTCAAGTCCGGCAATCGTGCTGGCCAATTTGTTGAAGCATCATATCCCCTTCCCATCCATCGATACGGATATTTTTCGTGTAAATGTTGTCGAACAGCTAGAGTAAAGTGGGGAGGAGTACCATCGGCATGAACCATAAGTCTTGGCGAAGTAACAATGGCAGATCTTCTAATAAATTCGGCAATGTTTGTTCTAGAAAGTTGAAGTAATTGTCTCCGTTTAATCGATTTGGTATCACAACAGGACCGATAATAAAATTATCAATAACTCCAGCCCAGACATTAATCTTAAATTCATGTTGATAGTGAGTCACTTTAGTTGCATGAGGATTTTCTACAGCATAAACATGTTCAATATGTATGTTAGTAATACCAAATCTTGAAAACGAAGCATCGTCTGTAAATAAAATTTTGCGACTGAAATTTGCTTTTTGAATTCTCTGATCTTGAATAAATTGACAGAAAGCTAGACGCCTCTCAGGATCGATAGACAAAAGGTCTTGTACCTGTTGAAGGTGATATGGGTGTAATAACTGTTCCTTTAAAACGTCATGAACAATACTTTTAGGAACTTGTAGTTCAAGTCCTAAGCGTCTAGTGCTTATTTTTGGGCCTTCTTCAACTCTATCCAAAATTTGTTCGTCCAAATCCGCAGTTCTTGTGGTACGTTGACGTCCTCGATCCGCATTTCTTGACTGAAAGCTACCATTTTCACGAAGACGTCTTTCAATATTTGCGAATGTTTGGTGGTTTGGCATTCGGCGATTAGAAAATCTTTCCCTACAGACTCTGACGCTTTCACGACCATTGCCTTGACAAAATCCGAAAACCAAAAGCATATCCACCTGTTCGTTGTTTGTGTAAGTACTCATAATGTAAGATGGAAGATGCAAACTTTTATTGAATTAAGCAGAAATTTACGACTTGACAGGTAAACTGAGGTTAAACGACAGTCAAATTAAATAACAAATAAGAAGCAAAGTCAACTACCGTTTTATACTTAATGCAGCAATGACGACAAAAGTATGCAGACGTTTGAAATTATTTTTTTCTGTCAACCCGCTCGTCTAATCAAAATTTTACAAGAGACAAAAAGTTTCCAAATTAAGTCGGCTACTCAAAAAAAAATTGGTAGTCATTGCATAAACAGGAAAAAGGTAATGGTCGGATATTTATACAGTACATCATTTTTGCGACACTCGTATGCTTTTAAAATTATTACGTACACCACAAAAAGATGTCAATTGAAAGTAGAAACTAGCACCCTAAAATGGTCAAAATCTATCGATGCGTTTTCGAGTTATTTTAAAATAGCAAATATATTTCACGATTTTTGAAACCCTCTAGCGGCTAAATAAAGCAACCTGTATAATAGGTAAGTTGGCTCAAATCGATCTATTGCGAGCAAAAGAATATCTGTTCTTACGTTGTATACGTATTTTCCGGACACCCTGTATGATATTTACAAGACTAAATTCAAATATGACTTTATAATTATGAATCAACTCCTTTACTAATTATTAAAATATTTCTCACCTTATCTAGGTCTAGATTTACAAAACTCAAATCTTCTCTTGTGAATAATTTACCTTTCTTTTACTACCTCGAAGGAAATATATAATTGGCCAATGGTCCTTCACAGATAATCTATTAAAAGTCAAAATGTTTCAAACTCTGATCTCAAAATTTTCGGGTAAATATCCGCTTTACAAAACAAAATTATTATCGATTACAAACAAAAAGACTTTAATCGAAACTTGCAAAATAAAACAGCGCTTATCCAGCTCGTAATTAATGGTATTAAATACCTCCATTTCCAATTTAGAATTGACGTTAAAATCTCAGTTTTCCAGTTTGTTTATATAATTTTAAATCTCCATTTAGAATCTTAATTTTCAAAGTGCATCTTCTATTTTTCAATTAATCAACTCGGCGTATTCTTTTGCATCAGGACTATCTATGTCGAAGATTGTATAATTTTCGTAGTGTTTAAAAAATAATTATGTTCCAAATTTTATGCAGTTGTTTTTTAAGAATTACTCTATGATTCGAAGTTACATTCTAAATTTTAAATACTGTATGCATGCCGCATACTTAATAAACGACTTTCTTCAAAGTAACATGTTTACGTTTTAAAATGAATCGCAACTTTATGAATGAATCGCCTAATACTAAATCTCAATTCTTAGATGTTCTTGGCAAAACGCTATGCCATGTCAATTTTCCTTTCTGCATGTTACAGTTGTAAAAGCCAAAATATTTTCTTTAAAACAAAGTTTTGTTTATAAAAACTATCTGCAACCGACATTACTTTGATACGCTCCTGCGTTTCATAATATTGCGCAATCGTTAATATTATAACATAATGACGCTGCAAATTGTATCAAATACCAAACACGTTTAAAATGATACAATTCTTAATCTATAATATAAATAAAGCAATGTACTTACTTAAAACGCGCCTTGCAGTTAAATTTCAGGACCATTTCTTTGTTTTTTGGTGTGGGTCGGCTACACCATCGTTGATTCCAGATTTATTCGTCCTCCTCTTTGTTTGTAGGGGAGCGGCAAGGATAACCAGGTAGAGGTACGATAAGGCAAGAGATAAGGAAACCTACATCCTAAAAAAAGGAAAAGACACAGCACGACACAGGTAGCTGTTTTTGGCTTCAGGCCTCTTTGTATAAAGATGTCGTGCCGCACACCGCGCACTTGCGCCATTCACTCAGCGCTTGCGCATTCTTTGTGCAAACGCAACTGTTCGGGATGGCGGAAATTAACAAGTTTATTTGTAAAATATCCGCGGGAATTTACTGACAAATTTAACAATGTACATTTCCAAATTTGGAATGTAACAACTTGTACAAATTTAATATTCCTTTATAATAAATTACATAACTTTCTTTAGTATGAAAAGTCATACAGATTAAATGCTTTGTTTTTTTGTATAAACAAATAATAAAGTTTCATTTTGTTTACAAGATATCTTTTACAAAATCTCTTATATTAAATTTCACAATTATATTTAAAATTTACAGATTAATCTCTGTTTAGTTTCAATTCGTCTTAGTTTGCTTAATCCACAAGTGGTGTAGTTTTGATTCTTGACCATTCAGAAGTTGAGTTGATATCAATAACCCCGCTTTCTAAGTTTTTGAAAATGTTAACGACGCGTATTGAGCACTTCTTCCGGGGTCTTATCTTGAGTATGTTTGTGTGGAACATGCTCTCTTATCTTGTTGGTTTTTGCATCGTGGTGTATAGCTTTAAACAACGGTGTTCTTTTGAAGTGGTTTTCCGATCATTGTCTTTATAATGGACGTACCGGTTACCTATGTCTCGATATAAATACTACGCACATTAATAATTTAGAAGATTTTAAAAAGCGTACTCCATCTTTGTCTTGCACAAAAGCTTCAACTAAATATAACTTTAAGTACAACAACCGTTTTTCTCTATGCCACATCTGTAATTTCCAAAACACCTTTAATTTATCTTCATGGAAAATTTATCAAGATGCGACTTTACCTTGCCTGAAGTGACACCAGTAAAAATGGTGGATCCACACCGTGCTTTAAATTCACTTATGGTTAAAGTTTAACACAGCTGTCTTTGGTTCCTGTTATCTGTCTGTTTAAAGAAGCTCCAGTCTAACATGACATAATCAAATATATATCAGGTATTTAATACCATGCTTACAGGTATATCTTTTGTCTTTTGCCTACATAAAGGAAATTATTAGTTTATGTTTGATAAAGTAATGAAGTTGTATCTTTATATCTTATCTATTATTTAATCTAAAAAAGTGATCTTACTAAAAACTGTGCTTTTACTTATTTAAATTATGACTTGTAAAATCAAAAGTTTCATGAAATTCCTGTTTATTTTTGGTACCTTAATAACAAGTTTTACCGTTCTAATCATATTGTGTTTCTTTTCCTTAAGAATAATTTCACGATTTTAGTCTGGAGTCGAATGTTTATTAATATTTAGAATAACTTAGATACTACGCAGTATTAAATTCTTTAGTTTCACAAACCTTATTTAGATTTACTTGTAATCATATAAATATTGCTTTCTGGTGTCTTTACGTTGATTAATTTTTAATTACTTTATAACCCCCGATGATTCAAGTCTCATGTATTTTTCGCAGCCACAAACGATCGACACATAGCCCCGCCAAAGTGTTTACAAAATACTTTGTACCCCGTCTAAGTTTCTCGTAATAAAACGGCACAACACGAATTAATGCATTCAATCGTTCTAATAGAGTTCCGGTTTTTATATTAAAATTATCTCTTTTCGAGAATTTTCCTGTTCCGTTTGGAATATAATGCACCCTACTAATGTCATATTTGCAAAAATAACGCGTCTTATCACCTAATTAGTATCAGGCTACGTGATTTGCGAGCATTGCAAAGCGTGCCGTTTGTCCTTGTCAAACGTACGGGGTTGATGCTCGCGTCGCATTCTATCCTATACTAATACGGAAAGCTATATAATCGATTTTATGGGTTTTTAATTATCGCGCAAGTTGTTAATACCGAAAATTTGAGGAAAACTCTTTATGTAATTTTTAAAATATAGATTCACGGAATTCAACTAATTAAAGCTTCCGCTTTCTGTATGGTTTTGCAAAACGCAAAAGACTTGTATTTTAATAATTGTAACAAAAGATTGGTTTACGGCAAGTAAAACATGTTCTAGCGCATTTTTCTAAAGATTAAAGAGTTATTCTTAACAAGATTGAATGTAATTTTATTTGTCCACACGGTTGTATTATTGATTTAAATTGGGGCGTTTAAATACACGGGAAGTGTGTTTTGCTTCGCATTTCAATGACTTTGTATTTCTTAGAATGATTATTTACACACGCCGGAATATGTTTTGTACTAACGCGAGTTACGTATCCCCCAATCCATATCTCTACAAATAAATAATAATTATTAGAAAATCACTAAGAAACTTAAGTAAAACGCAACATTGTAAATTCGAGGATAAATCAGAAAGGTTATTAATAATTCACAAGCAAGTTGTGAGAACGGATGTAATACATTGTATTCCAGACGTAAGTGATACTGCAGGTTAAAAACAGCAATTACTTAGAAATTAAGATTGTTACATTGTATAATGAATAGTATTACGAAATAAGCAGACATAAATTCTGCAAGTTCCCGCAGACATGTGAGGAGCAGGGACAACATAAATACCCACGAGAGCTCCAGATCAGTCAGTCAGTCTTGAGTATTTTAGCTTTTACATTGTTGTTTGCTTAGGCTACTCGCCCTAATATTAATTTAATTATTATTTTATTTCGACGGAAATTAAATTTGTTACAAGAAGTTTTGGAAGAAGTTTTTAAAAAGACCGCTTCCAAGGCCCGAAACGTAACTTGCTGAGGACTTTAATGGCTTTGTACATGCAATATACTTATGTTATATAGGACGAAACAATGAATTTTCGTAAATTTTAATTCTTTTCAGTTTCTTTCTATTTAGGTGGATTATATTTATGGAATTTGAGTTTCAATGACTTCTTTATTACGTCAATACATATATATATATATATATATATATATATATATATATATATATATATATAGACAAGTTATTTGCAGTGCGCAATTAGAAATTGTGTAGAATAATATATAAAATAAGATGTATTTGTAAACAAACTCTATGAAAATAATAGAGCCTATTGACGAATACAAATCGGGCTATATAGCCATATAGCCATATAATATTAAAAAAAAATCAATATTCATTCTTGTTCAAAAAAACAGTTCAAGAATTTTAAACGGAGCCTAAATTCTAGAACATTCGAGATTAATAAAGACAAATACGTCATCAAATACTAAGAAATGTTTCAGGAGTCATTAAATATTCAATTATGAATAAACGCACTATTCAACGAACTCGCGCGGCGATAGAAAGCAATAAAATAAAACCGAGACAGATAAGAACTAATTTATAGCTTTCTGGGTCACTATAAGATAGAATGAAACACGATCATTAACCTTGCATTAAACAAGGATGAACAGCACGTTTCACGATAAAACATAAAATTGACACTAAAGCGGTGTAAATTCTTGTTAATATTACATCATCCAGATTACTTATTTTCTAGATGGATACGGAAGAATCTCCAGAATGCCGTATAGAAATAATTTCTATATATGAGTGGGAACTTGATTAAAAGGATTCATTCGCGATTACTTACTTACTTAAATAATTCTTACTTAATCTTTGTTAACAAAAAGCCAAATATTTCTTCTAATATGTTCAAAATCTGTTTTTTTATTAACACGTTCGTGGATATAAATGGCCAATGATACTCCACAAATAATTTATTAAAGGTCAAAATACTTTGAACTTCAACTCCAAAATTTGCTTTAATTATCTGTTTCTCAAAAAAAAATTGAGAACTTATTCTAAATTTAAATTATAGAATATTCACATAATACCAATTAACAAACAAAGAAATCCAACATTCCAAAGATATGGTTATTTGTTAAAGAGCGCTTATCCAAATTGTCTTTTCATTACTCCCAACGTTATTAAATCCCTCCTGCTTTTATTTTAAATTGACGTTCAAATTCCAATTTACAAGATCATCCATATTATCTTAAATCTCCATTTGACGTTTGCAAAAGCGCCCCTACTATTTTTAATTAATTAACTTTAGAGTAGCTCTTGTATCGAAAAACGTCCAATCTTCATTGTATTTTACAAAACATGATATTTCATCAATATATTGCAGTTGAGAACTTATATGTTACTCGTAAAACTAATTCAAACATATACGTCCCGTTGCAACTTTGGATGGTCGATCTTTACTCAACGTCACCTACTGTTTGGCTTTAATAAGAATGAAAACGCGAATGAATCCTTTTAATCAAGTTCCCACTTATATATATATATATATATATATATATATATATATATATATATATATATAAATTATTTCTATACGGCATTCTGGAGATTCTTCCGTATTCCACCTAAAAAATTAGTCATCTGGGTGATGTTATATTAATAAGAATTTACACCACTTTCGCGCTTTAACAATTTAATGTGTCAACCTTATGATTTATGTTTTATCGTAAAACGTCCCGTTCATCCTTGTTTAATGCAGGAGGTTAATGGTCGTGTCTCATTCTATTTTATAATATCTATCTTATAGTTGCCCGGAAAGCTATAAATTAGTTCTTATCTATCTCGGTTTTATTTTATGGCTTTCTATCGCTGCTCGAGTTCCTTGAATAGTGCGTTTATTTATAATTGACTATTTAAAGACTCGTAAAACATTTTTAGTATTTGATGACATATTTGTCTTTATTAATCGCGAATGTTCTAGAATTTAGGTTCCATTTAAAATTCTTAAAGTGTTATTTTGAACAAAAATGAATATTGAATTTTGTTTTGATATTATACACACACGGAAAAATAATTAAAGTTCGCAATTGTTTTGCATCCTATGTGATTGCAAATGTAATCTACCTTTCAGTTATGCAGCGTATTATGTTTTCAATATACAACGTACGTATGTTTAAAATGCGTTTTAAGGTATCTTTAACAAGAATAAATATTACACCCGGAAATTATGCTTTTTATTAAAGCGAATGAATTTAATGGCGTTGCACATGCAATTAGATTTGCTCAACGGCGATGGAAACGTGTTCTAATGCATCCTTATGTACAGAAAATTAATTACTTAAGTAATTGAAGCTTTCAATTGCTTTCTCCATTCTTTGCAAATGCAATAAGATTGTTATGGTTTTTAGGCGCATGCACTAAATAATTTTGTATTTATCTCTTAGAATGAAACGCGTTTTAATAAGTACAGAAGACTTTATTTACATTAGGTCTTAAAGTTTTACATAATTAAATAAGGTGTTTATTTTATGTTTCGTAATAAATGACCTCTGTATTTTATGGTATCTTTCAACAATTAATTTATACAGAATACAGCAATTAAATATTCGGAAATTTCCATTTTTCTCGTTTCATTCTCTTTGGGTGGGTTTTATAGAATTTGTCTTTAAATGACATCTCGTGATCTCATTATCACATCAATATATGTATTTATATATATATATATATATATATATATATTTATATGTATATAAAATGCTGTGTTAATAAAGGTCATTTAGGAGTAGTTAGAACCAAGAGTATAGCGCACTCCACATAAAATATATAAGGACTCAGAAAACGGCACAGTTTTCTGAAAAAAACAAGAAATACGATGATTAGACTGGAAAGTAAATGACAACGCCCTGTATATAAATAATAATTGTAATTAATTCAGGTTTCAATTAATAATTAATAATACTAGTGATTTTGCTGACTGATCATCTTTGGTTATAATAATTATTAAATTTATTGATTCAATTCCAGTTACAAAATTTTATATATATATATATATATATATATATATATATATAAAGGGAATTAATAATTTTTTTAGTAACTCATCTCGTGATTCTACATGTAAAAACAACAAATTACAATTTGTAATGCTTTTCAAATCGTTAGTGTAGAAATTAATAATTCTACTGTAATGTTTTAGGAAGCTAAATGTTAATTTTCATAATCCTGCAGATGTAAATATTCATAAGGTATAGTGTATATAAGATAGCATTTCAAATTTCATAGTTATAAACATATTTTAACAGTTGTATTTCCGTATAAAGTATAGGAATATTTCTAAAAAGCGTTTCTAAGATTTTAAAGCGTTTAGTTTACAAACAAGGTCGGCCGTTAGATTATTTATGAGAAGTTGTAACACTGTTTTAAAACAGCCTTCCTAGTATTAGATTAAATAAACAAGTGAAACCGTCGCAAATTCTGTGTAGTTTTAATTAGGGGAAAAACGTTGCACAAATAACATGCAAATTCTAGGCAGTGTTGGTTATCGCTGTTAATTAAGGATAGATTTATAGCCTTGTTAAAAAGATATGAAGCTTGAATTGGAGAGGGTGATTTTGTCAGTTACAACAAAACTTGCAAACAATGAAATAAGTAGAGATTATTAGATAGAATATGTACAAGTGAGATAGGCGTAGAATAACGTTAACGTTCGTTGACAACAGGAAAGACAGACGAAGTAAAGGATAGTTACTTTAGCGTGTATGTTAGAACGAAATGAGAATAACACGTGTTATGAATATAAGATATTGGAGTGAGTACAAATTGGTGGTTATACAAAGTGGAGTGAGTACAAAGAAGAGAGAGGTGATTTTGGGACGTAGGTTGGAGTAAGATATATATACTATATGTGTTGCATTAGGGGCGTATTTTAAACGTTTACTTTGTTAGTTCAGGTATATACAAGAGTGGGATTATTGAAATTCGACGAAAATCGGTTGGTTAGGCGTGCGTGTTTGTGATGTTCAAGTGATTTTCAAAGAAATGAGTTTCGGTTGGAAAGGAAATACAGAGAAAGGCCTACGTAAACTTGTTGGTGCGGGGGCAATTTCTAGGATTTTGGTGGCGGTTGGAGTTGTTTGTGTACGTTAGTGAGAGTGTTTTAAGAATTGAATGTTTGTATTGTAAAAAGTTTGAAGAATTCCAACATGCTTTGAAGGGGGAAGGTTATATAAACACCAAGAGATGGTTGTGGGGTCTTTTAGTCTCCGAGTTCGAATAGCGTAAAGCTTTCTCTTAGTCTACAACTAGCTGATGACCACAAGAGTAAAATACTTTAATGATTTGAATAAAAGAGTACTCTACGTAAGTAATGATTGTTTTAATTTTAATTTACACTAAGTGTGCAAAAGTATACAAATGGAAATGGAATTTATGTCAGTGGTTGGTCAATTTGGTTGTGTATCAACAGTCAATGGTATTAGTAGCAGAACTTGGGGAATTTCGATGCATCTTCAATGTGGTAGATGAGTTAATTACATGGTCAAATGGTTGCAGCTGGCAGTTATGGTTATTGCAAGTCAGGTTGGTGTGTTCCTGTATGCCGCAGTCTCCGAGGGAATGATAGCAGGCCGTATGCAAGGATTGTATTCAGATAACTGTTGCTTTTTATTGCCTATATGTATAAACTGGTGTTCAATGACTTTTGTGCATTATTGGTATAATTTATGAACAAAAAGGACAAACTTGGAAAGAATTACAGATTGAACTTTTTATATTGTATTATTTTACTGTATTTTTATGTGGAAATTTATGTTAAACAAAAAAATGTTTATGATATTAGTAATATTTATTTGTTTGTATAAAGTAAAAGGAACGTTTTGCTGTTTGAGGTGCGAAAAGTAGCACGAAGGGTTAAGGGTTTACTGGGAGCTCTTATTAAACCAAGGTTAGAATAAAACATGTGGTAAAGTCCTGTTACTTTCTCGGGTAATCAATTGAAAATAATTAATCTGAGGAATTATTGATCTCGAAATGTATTCTTTTAAAAGGGGATCTATATAATGTAAAAATAATGTGTGAACGAGGAGTTTAGTTGTGATTTGGCGTGTGTTTTTCTCCGAGTATGTAAAAAATGTATATGATTTACCGTAGCGGCTATTTTTTGTAGTGAGTTGAATTGCAGAAAGCAGCTGAGCAGCCGTGGCAAAACTTCATAGCGAAGCAGAAATTTTTAAGCTTTTTAGGTATATAAGCACTACACCACTTCGTCAGCTATGGCATTCGCAGCAATATATATATATATATATATATATATATATATATTGCCGTGGCTTTAGGAACAGTCTCCGGATTACTCGCTTCAGCTCCTAAAAGTCATTCGAGCCCCACGAATTAGGCGTCATCAAAGTGCCGTGGATTCTCTATTAAAATTCGTGCCCCACCTGGGCCAACATAAAATTTTCAAAAAAAATAACAAACTTCCTTACCCTTTTATTACGCCTTCAAATTCCTCTGGATCCCTGGCTAGTTCAGCAATCGGCCTGTTCTTGAATACGTAATTTTACATTCATACCTCTTTCACACTCACACACCATCAAATAAAATTATCAAAATAATACGACAACCATACAACCTTTTATTTACACCAATTAACAGATAAAATATATTTACACATGTTTACCAACAGTTTGATACAATAAATTATCAGTTCAATATATGATATGTTTTAAAGTCCTTGATTTCTAAATTGATTTTAAACAAATTCAATGAGATATGAGTAGATGGGCCCCACATGTTACCTTAAATTGACTTCACACTGGAGTATTGTGAGCTCATTATAACCCAGTTTAGTTTATATATGCTTTTAAAAAAACTTTGCATTAATTAAAACAAATTTACAGACCCGTTTACCCTTTACAACACAATTTATATTTTGAATAAATTTTTAATATATTAAAAATACACCCTTTTTCAATACTCAAATTAGTAAATTGTTCTGTACATGTATCCTTTTAAAACTAGTTGTTAAAACCATAAATATGCCATAAAAAAAAAGTCAACCACACAACACAAAAATTCCACAAATGTTTATATAACAACAGAAATTTCAAATTAATTACCTGGAGAATTCTTCATTCTCTATTCCCGTCGGAGACGGTTACCAGAAAACCCCTCGGCGTTGTTTCCATTTACTATGCTGCTTGTCGGATCCACAAGGCCTCTATCATCTGCTATTTCTGCAAGGTATTCGCTTCGTCTCACAGTACCATTCCATACTCATATATCATGCATACAAGATTGATTTTAGTCGTAGTAGTCGGACCTTTTTAAATGCGCACTAACTCGTACATCACATTAATAATTTGCGGTTTGCTACCACAGTTTATACTTTCAACTATAATATTAACGGTAACTTTACTTACACACACAAACTATGCTAACCAAAAGCTTTATTATGTTGGTCTGAATCGGTATTCAGCACTTGATCGAAGTACAAGAGAAGAGAATAGAGCTTTAATATTTTCGCTTGGCTATTTATATTATCTTTCAAACCCCCTACTGGACGCGAGTTAAGATTCGTGGCTTCGAGCGGTCCTTTTTAAAAAGACTTCTTTGATTCTTAACACATTTATTTAAGTTTGTACAGAAGTTAAATATTGAATTTAGACAATCTTGAATTATTACTGTAAGTTCCAAATTATTAATTAATTGTACAAGTGAGTTACCGACGGACTGCAATGTGAAAGCTAAACGTTGATGAACTGACTGGGAGTGGAGCTCCTGGCCTTTTTATAATCTCCCTACCTCTTTACAATTCTGTGGGAACTTGCGAACCTAATGTCCGCTTACTCTTGACTCTATTCATAATACATAGTTGCTATCTTAAAAGCTATTCATAATTACAATGTTGCAGGCTTATTCTGCGTAATCTCGGTACGTGACTTCCTACGACCGTCTGTGACCTGACATCTGCAGTGTCACTTATCCTTGTGCTACTTTGTAGCGTTTCCACTCGTGGGAACTGAAATAATCATAATAAATTGTAATAAATTGTTGCAATTTGTCTTTTATGACGTTGTTGCACTTTCCTAATATTTCCTAATATCTTTATTAGTTTCATATGTATAACAAATGGGGGATCACATATCTCACGTTTCATTGGAAAAGCTTATTTTCCAAAGCGGTTTCTAACAATTTTGAGCATAACCGTCTCTAAATTCGTAAAAATTCTCCCGTCCTACGTGCTGTATACCTCGAATTCGTTTTCAACCTTTGCGTGTGCGTTCGTTTCTAAACTGTTGGCTCTCAACAATGACAAAGTTCTTTGTCGTCACCAAACTTCTCCTAAGCGCTATGCGTCTCAGTTCTATGCATGTTTGTTGTCTCGTTTCAAACCCCACTTGAGTTACAGAAAATCGATATCGTCGACGTCTTACATCAACTCCACGTGTATGTCTTACGTGACTTTCAATCCCAACGCTTTTATATTTGTCTTTCTATCTGTTGTATATTACCAATCGTTCATTTCACTCTCTCCTTAAGATGTTTGTTACCGTAGTTGTTTATACCAATTGACGTTGAAACAATTTCTATGAAATCTTATATTAACACATGTTCTACTTTTTTGAACGTTGCATTTAACAAGCAGATGTTTCTGTTAATTATCGACCGTTTGAAAATAACAATTCTTTGATTTTCTGCTTCTACGTATTTGATAAAACTGAGCGTTGATTTTTAAAACGAATGTATTTGCCTTAGAAATTATTGATTTTCTTATGCAAGCACGCTTCCTTTTTGCTTATATGCGTTTGATTAAAATAACTTATGATTAATTATGCGTACCCTTGAACTTCTTTATACTTTGAAGCTTTCTTCCTTCATGTAATTCTAACATTCCAATTATTAAATATAAAAATACCCTAATACTCGTCCGTTTTCACTAAATGAATTAAATTAATTTGACGCATATCTAATTTGCTCTTTTCTATATACATGGTTGCTGAAATTTTATTGTATTTACCTATTTATCCTTTTAAATCCACAACAATATATATATATATATATATATATTGATTTGATTAGGCGTCATCAAAACTCAAATTTGAACAAAGACCGCTACACTTGCAGCCGCGTCCCCAATGCTCTACGCAAAAGTACTACATTGGGTTTAAACGCAAATACTTACTTGCTTTGTATAAATCAGACTTCAAAATTAATTGATCGTTAAATAGGTGAAGTACTCTGCTAAAATTCTTGTTTTGATAAAATACCGAAACTCTCGATTGTACTAACAAAAATGGTTGTCGACTAACTCAGTAGGTTGGGTGGTGTAAGTTTTTGAAGAGGGTCCTAAAATGCTGTCGGGTACGAAATATGTCTTAATCGGGAAGTATCTTAGACGTCGCCTAATCTCGCAGGATTTCTATGGAAAAGTCCTAAAAAAATAACAAGGAGTGCTAAACCATGAAGTCAGGAGGGTGATTCTGGCTTAAAATTTACATGAGAAATCGTTAAACACACTATTGGTTAAACATAAAACAAACATTAACAGTAAAAACACTAATAGACCTATTTAAAACTGCAAGCTAGAATGAAAGTTTTTAAAATCAAATGTGAACTAATCTAAATTTTTAAACACCTTTAAGTAATTACAAAATAATTTATTACGACAAAATTGTAACTATACCTTTACATTAATTGAAAAAAAAATTAATATAAACGTGTCAGTATCCTATTCTACACGATTGTGTTTTCAGCGGTATTATACACGTGATACTTACAATTACATGATAGACATCCTTAAGCAAATATAAAAAATCAAGTACATTACAAATTTACTTAAATAACTTCTCAACCTAGTCGCTCTGACGTATTATAGGCACATTTTATTGGTTCATGCAATGAATGAAAAATGTTTAGTTAGTTATATATTTTTTTGGTATAGTTTTAGATAATTTTCATAAATACCCGATGAATAATTGTTGACTGTAGCTATAGCGGACATCATTAAGTGCCTCTATTTAGGTTGACTCCGAAACTCTCAACACTTATGTCCAACATGTATTTATCGATATATGAACCAATGTTCCCCTAACATTAAAAGCAACCGACTTGGTAGGGTCTTATTCCGAACATGGTCGACTACTGTTCAAGAATCTATTCTGAAAGGTAGCCAGATAATCTACCCAAGTTGCATGTTTGGATTTTAAGTACAAAGTGCTTTAAAAAATGGATCTTCCCTTCATAAAATAATTTGAGATATCTTTGGAAAACTTCTGAGAGATGAATTGAAACTACAATTGTCTCTATCTAATTCAGATATACAATTATCTTATGGTTAAGTGGACTAAACCCGAAAGAGACTTTTTATTTATTTGAGTCAGCACAAATTTCCTTGTGATCTGTCTTTGCGCTAAGACGATGAGATTATCGGCGCGCCAGCGTAATACATTATTAATCAGAACAAATGAATCATAAAGCTGTAATAATTTATAACAAAATTACAATGATGATATATTTAACCTATATAAACTGGCATAATGGATTTGACAACATTTGAGTATGACGAATGTATAATACAGGAATAATTTTAGCTTAGTTAAAAATGTATGTAACGAAAAACTATATTTCTTAAATGAAATAACATAACCCTATTAGTGGGATTTACTAATTCAGAAATTATTAACATGATATATGATTATAAGCCTTTCAAAGTGATATCACAGGTTGAAGAGCAATACAGCTTTATTAAACAAAACATTTGTGTCTGATTGTAGCGCCTTAAAAGCTTCATTAAACAAAAGAATTAATTGTATTTGGGTAGAAAGCGGTAAAAGCTTTATTAAGAAAAAAACTACGTCTATCAGGAGGACCATAAAAACTTCTTTATGTACGAAATACGGTTTGGTCGCAAAGATATAAAACCTTCATTAAACAAAAATTTGTGTTGCCTAGCTGTAAAAGCTTCATTGAACAAGAAATTAGTGTTTAGTTGCTGAGCCTTAAAAGTTTTAATGGAAAATAATTTATCGGATTAGGAAGAACCAAAAGGCGTATTTCAAAAATGTACTGCAAGTGCCAAACACAGATAATTTATGCATTTGAATAAAAGTCAATGAACCTTTTTACTATAAATTAAATGTAGTATTTTTTGTCAACTGACAGTTAATCGAAAAATAAACTCTACCTCCTTATATTGCGGCTTAGTTTGAAAATAATTGTTTCTCTTCTTAATTAATGCCATAAATCCAACGTTTAATCTTTGGAATCCCAATAAAACATAATGTGATAATCCAGATATATAAATGCAGTAGCCTAGTATTATTATTAATTTGCGATAGTCAAAATTATTGTGTTATGCAGTAAAGAAGAAATGCCACTTAGTGTAATCGGAGTTAATTAAAGTTTTAACGTTTGGAAAACCATTAAACCACGTACTATTGATTACACGCTTCAAAGTTTACTTTATATGCTTTAATGCTATACTCCAGCAATAGTCGCACCTGCCAAACTTAAAACAAACTAATAATAAAATGCTCAACTAAACAAGTAAATCAGCTCCTGTATGTAACTCATTGCTTATGTATCATTAAGGGTAGTCAAGTGTGAACAGTTTCCTGTACGCTCAAACAGACTGGGAATCAACTTATAGTCACAGTTTTACTATATAATTATATACGTTCTTTCGACTTTTCGATTTACTATAACATGTTGACGTACGATTTATCTATTTAAAATGTCGGTGTCACATGTAGTGTAACCGACCTGAAGGCTGACCCAAACGCCCTCTATAAACGGCACATCAGCCTCCATGATCTAACATCTAGTGGCAGTGGCTCGACAACTCCTACGTTGTGTTGTTATAATGTAAGAAGATGGCGTTAAGGCGGGAAGGTTTAAAATAAAACTACAATATTTACCTAACTTGACTTTTAATCAAAAGAATAACCAATAAATAGGTCATTCGCATGAAAACATAGAAAAGTGACATTTAAAACAAACAGTGCCGTACTCAACTTGGGCGATTGGGGAAAGAGCACGGCAGGAAAAACCCAAACTGCCCTCACACTTCCAACTGCATTTGGCACATCTCGACAAGGATGGGTAACGTACAAGTACCCAGATCACCAATATTAAATTTAACGGGATGTCAACTGTTACCCAGGCATATCACACATGACAACTGAATAAACGTTAGTGTAAACCAGCTAGTGTTTTCTTGTAGGTACTGCGGTCGGATAATTAATACTACCCAGCTAAAGTTGAAAGAGGGGAACACCAGGAAGGTAAAATCTGCCTTGACTACTAATGTTCCTCCCTGCACGGAATAAAATGTTAATAATATTCAACAAGGCTCAATCACACGTTCCCACATACATGCATTAACAGTTTCCAACCCGTGTTACAAAATATATCACAAAGGCTAGTCAACTTCCTATTATTTGCAAAAGAGTACACTACAAGTACATTGACAAGACAACATGAATCGCTGAAATGAACTAATGGTATGATTGCACATAGTTAAAAAGACGCTGGTTATTGAATAGACTATGCCCAACATAGTCGTAACTGCAAACCCGAAAGGCACGAAATGGTCGATCATACCAGAGGTTCAATTTAATTACATCACAACAATTATCACAAACGTTAAATACGAGTTAATTATATAGAAACGTCGTCTACATAATAGGATATACAAAAACAACAAACATATAATAAAGTTTAAACCAAGATGTGAGCAGTGCAGTTGAATATGTGGTTAATATGCTGAAATAAAACAATTACACGTAATAAAAAAATCAAATGAATCACAAATATCAAACAAATACAAAATATGTTGGCAGCAAATACATATCCAAAATTCTACAGCATAAAAACCAGCCCAGATTCAGGCGCTAAATCTATATATAAGTGCATGTTAGTTAAATATATTAAATCTAGTAAGCAAAAGTTAAAAATTATTCGTTATGATTGCATCACGTACCGTTTGAAAAATTAAACACATCGTGGCATTACAAATTACAAACAAAAAATATGCACAACAACTTCATGGTTAATTCAATTCCTACCTTAAAACCAAAACAAATACAACAGAAATATAATACTGTTCATATTCATACTTGCCTAATAATTTGATTCAATATATCTAAGGGATGATGGTACTAATTGCTCGTAAAATCACAGTAAGGGTACTTTCACTATTGATTCTGCAATAATTGCAATATAATGGAAGTTCGAACTCTGTATTTAAATACTAAATAAACATTCTTTCAAATAAATAAATATTAGTTTTCGGTCATTAAAACAAACAACACTCATTTATACATAAACAGGTTCAATAAAAGCGTAAATCTTATAAAATTACATATTAAACATCATAAGCAAAACCGCCAGCATCAAATTCTAAGCAAAAAGCAACAGGTAACACATAAATATTTTTTTCATGATTAAATAACTAACGGCTTTACGATAAGTACCAACATAACACTCAAAACAAGGCTGGAATTACCAGATGTAATCAGATTACCTTAAATATCAACTACATAATCAACATAAAACATTACCTTTAATAGAAAACCAACAAGTGAAGTGTTTCAACCATCCATCTTGAAATCTAAAAACAAACTCGTTTAACCCTGTTGACTAGATCAATCGTCCGTGCACATGCGCCTTTTATAACACAAATTCTGACGTAACGAAATGCGTTCAGAAAACTGCAAGTGATTACTGAACTATTCTAACAAATACCTTCAAATATCAAATTGTACACCATAATATTTGCAATAATTATCAACCAATGAGAATTGACTTAGAACCCCTACAGATAACTACAGTACAAAGTGCGCATTTCGTTTAACATGTAGAATTCATTAGTAAAAGGAAGAAAAAAATACTGTTTAAACTTTCTCATAACACCAGGGTGTTAAAGTAAAAGTATTAACGATAGAACAAATTCTAGTATTCATTTAATAAAGTACTATAAAGCACCAACGACACACTAACAACAAAATTAGAAAAAAAGAAGTGCTCCCAATATATGAGAAGACTATCACGACATACCTCCATGTGCCAGGATACTATCGTGTGCCCATTGCATCCACAGAGATGAATCAACTAAGCGTCAAGGTGCTTGGGTCCAGATGCAGCGTTACCACGGTCGACAGATTTTGAGCGCTGCGACAATCACTGCAACAGCGGAACACATACCAGTGCAGTTGATTCTACATAAAAAAAATAATCGGATCAACAAAGCAATTTGGCCTCCAGTTAAGAGCTACAAAGAGAGTTTTACTAGTATTAATAACGCAGGAGCACATACCGGTATAATAGTGTTGTGTATCAAGTCAACGGATATCTCAAACAAGGTACGGACGATTGAGATTATAGCAGAGCTTTTCGTTTCAAAGTAAATAGGTTTAAAATGAAAATTATTAGGAAGCGTACTTATTGTAAGAAGGTCTAATATACCGGGTGTTGTTTAAATATTAAAGCAGAATCTACGTGAATGAATAATGTAAAACAAAGAAGGGTGTGTTTTTAACTTATCGTCGAAATTCCCCCCCTGCAAAATTATCAGATCGGAGTAGGAAAACAAAAGTAATGCAGCGGACAGAACAGTACTCAGAAAAAAAAACAAAAAAAAAATTGCCTAATAAATGTAAAAAAGCCCAAAAAAACAACAAAAAAATCAATTAGACTAACATACAATAGTAGATATAACCAACTTAAAAAAAATTCGTTTAAGGAGAAAGAAGAAAGAAAAAACAAAAGAAAACACTCCAAAAGCAAAAAAAAGAATTCCCATCCGGCTCGAAGTACCAGTACACCGGACTAAATCAAGAAGTTTAGAGGACAAGAAAAGGAAAGTAGAAGGTAGCAATCATCGAGAACAAAAATGGAATGGCTTAAAACTGAAGAAAAGTCGTCGGAGGACGGATATCTCTAGTAAAGGAACAGTAAAGTCTTCAACCTCAAGAAAAGAAATTAGTTTCTCGCAAAAAAACCCAAAATAAGAAAAAGGGACAAGGAAGAAAACCAACAGAAACATTCAAAATGACAAAAGTGTCAAGCCTCGAAGTATGCTTGGGAACAACAAAAATGCTGGATAGAAAAAAAAATAAAATTATTTCAAACTGTGGTACCCAAGATTCGCAACAACCGAAGAACCAAAGAAAAGAAATACTAACTAGTCCTAAAGTCGACTAAGTCGTGGTTTCCAAAGAAAAAAAAATGGACTAGAAAGCACCTACCCTAGATGTGATTTCTCCAATGCTCTACCAGAAAATACTACATTGGCCAAGAAGCGACTTTCTTTTACCTAGAAAATTTGGAATTTTGCCGAACGCTTGCTGTTCCAAGCAAGGTGGGGATCTTTAACGTGCGTGACAACACTCACACACAGGACCTCCATTTAACCTCTCATCCGAACGAGGGCGTAATTTTGTGAAAAATGCTTGCCTAATATTTTTCAAGCGGACCGTGTCCGGATTCGAACCCGAGACCTTGGACGCAGTAGTCACACACATACCAACTACGCCACAAAGCCGTCATAAGAAGAAAGCACCTACCACAAGAAGCGGATGGAAAATATGAATCAACTCAGCACGAAGACCGACAGAAAGTAAAACCAGCCACAGGGAAAAAGAGAGAAACGAAAGGAACGAAGAAAAAAAAGAAAAACCAAAAAGAATAACACCAAGCAACAAGTACAAAAACCACAAAAAAACCCTTAGAATCGCACCAAAGAAAATAAAATAGAATCTCAGTGTAATTATGTATTAGTATGTGTGTGCGTGTGTGTGTATGCGTGTGTGTGTGTGTGTGTGTGTGTTGATGTATGAGTATGTGAGTGTGTGTGTGTGTGTGTGTGTGTGTGTGTGTGTGTGTGTGTGTGTTGGACCGCTTTAATCGCCTCTTACGACAGGCAGGTTGTACTATGAGGCTATTCTATTCCCGGACCCATACGGGTGAAAGAAAATGAAAGAAAACCCAGCTAAACATGGAAGTAAATAAAACAATCTTAAAATCCAGAAATCAAGTTTTAAGGAAAGCAAAATCGGCATAAGAATCTGGGGCGTGAGGACCAGATATTGGGCTTAAAACGTTTGCGGCTCCGCAAGAAAATGAAAGGAGATCAAGGACATTAGGATTTCGCTGACATATGTCCTCGAGTTCGGAATGGGCATAGACTAATGTCTACCTCTTTTGGGCAGTTTTCTGCAAAACGGGAATAGTAGGGGTGTAATAGTCGTAGCATGAGGTTGAGAAAGTGGTGGCAAGGGTAGTTTAGAAAACTCAAAACGTGTCATAGAAGGAAGTTGTTTGTTTTTAGAATTGGTGGTAAGAAAGTCAACGGTAAAAAAAGAAAAAATATTAGTTGTACGAGAATCAACCTTACGAAAAGAAACACCAATAGAGCACACTACTGTTGCGTTAGATAAAGGGACAGAAGCAGATAAAATTTCATTGACGTTAAATGAAGGAGCAGCAGTCTTACAGTTAAGAAAGACAACAGCATTCGCTGTAAGAATATCACCCTTAGAAAAATTAGCAGAATCCGATAACACTTCAGTAACATTACATAAAGGAACAGAAACAGGTAGAATTTCGGCAACCTTACAAAAACAAACAGCATCAGGAATAACTTCAACAACGGTAGATAAAGGAACATCAACTAGAAGTTCATTAACCTTAGGTAATAGAACAGAAGCAAGTAGAAGTTTGTCAGTATTAGAAAAATGAGTAAGAGCAGGTAACGTTTGATCAAGGTCTGATAAAGTACTAAAATCAAGTAAGACTTTATCATTGTTAGACAACGGAGTAGGAACAGACAAAACTTCAGCCACAATAGGAAATGATTCCTTGACAATAGTAGATGGAGAAACAGGATCAGGTAAAACTTTGACCACAACTGCACCAGGCATTATAGCTACGGGTTCACTAACTTCAACTGGACCTTCTCGATCCGTATTACGAGTTATCGTCACTTCAGGTACAACTGTGATTGCAGACTCGGCAGAAATTTCTTGAGTTGAATCATTTAAGAAAGCAGCAACAGGTAAGATTTTGACAAAAACGGCAACAGGTATTAACAATACAGGTTCATGGACTTCAATAGGACCCTCTCTGACTGAATTAGAAATTATTTTCACTTCAGCGACATTTGTGCTTGCAGACACGGCAAGAATTTCTTGGGTAGAATCATTTAGGAAAGCGGAAACAAACCCTTGGAAAGCTAGCTGCAAGTCGCTAATTCGAAGTATGGGTTGCAATGGCGGTGGAGGCACAGTTTGGGGTGGAGATGAAAACGTAGGATGCATTTGTTCATCTTTTGATTTGCGAAGGACAGAAGAAATTTGTTTCTTGTTAGTAGAGGTTCGGTAAGTAGGGGCCTGATTGCCATAAAAATCAATATTATAGTTCAAAGTCTTATATGGCTGAAAAGGGTACGAGGTGATGGTAGTAGGGCGAGCAGAAGGAAATGTAAAAAAGAATGTAGAACTAGAGACGGAAGAAATTTTGTTGGAAGCTATATTGGCCGAAGAAGGGTATGTTTTGATAGTAGTGGCAGGATGACCTAGATGAGGTACAGAAGAGAACGTAAAGTTAGCAAAAGTAGATGACGAAGTAGGAGCAACAAGGGAAGAAAGGTTGGGTCGATTGACTGGTGTAGAACGACTAGAAACAGGATTAGACCCGCGGAACTGAACCGAAGAAAATGTCGTAGCTTCTGATTTATAAGCAAGGTCTGGTTCCAACAAATGCGAAGTAGCGCTGGAAGGTGGTAGTCGAAAAGTGTCTACGGAATACTTGCTAAATTCTAATCTTTTCCCTAAGGATAGTAGTTGTGAAATGGAAGTAAGGTCGATTAGTGCTAATTCAGACTGATAGTACGGGGCTAGATTGCGTCGCATAATCTCCAATTGTTAGGTTTCCGATAAGGGAGTGGATAGGCGTAAGAAAAAGCTTTCCATTGTTGCCACATATAGACCAATGGTTTCGGTAGGACCCATAGTTCGAGAATATATTTGTCTAATAGGCGTTTATTATAATCCACGGTTAGGAATTCGGCGTTTTATAAAGTAACAATGTCTTCCCAACATTTGAGGGAACGCTGATGTGCTCGGAAGAGATGTAAAGCCTTTTCGGTAAGTAATTCCGGAGTAAAAAGAAAAAATTGCCTAACAGAAATATTACACGAAACACTGAGTTCCTTAATATGCATCAAGTATTCCGGTAGAGAACCTTCACCTGAAAAAGAGACATTTAGTTTAGCGAGCGGGAATCCTTTAGTAGGTGTAATAGTATCGACAGTAGTAAAGGTATCCCATTCTCCCTCGGAATCAGAAGAAAAATAAGAAACTTCTCCGGTGAGGGTGACAGCTACATTAAGAGTTTGTGAGTTGGAAGAAAGTTGTTGAATAAAATCCGCAAAAGCAACACGCTTGAATTTCCTAACCATCGCCTCAACATCAGAACGAATGGTCTGTAACGCGAATAATAATTTATTTTTCGTAAGGGCTTCCTCCTCAGAGCTAGCCAACATCAACTCACAACGTCGTTGAATGTGTACCCATAAGGAGCGTAAACGAAGCAAACCTATTATCAGTCACATCTCCAGTAAAGTCGTCAGAAGACGGTCTAAATTCAGTAAGCGCGCGTTTAATAGCTTCATGATCCTTTGTAAACGTAATCGTATAAGGGATAAGAGTAAAAGACTGATTCGTTTCCGCTTGAATCGTGTTGCGGACGGCTTTACGCAACCCGTCGACTTTAATGTCAGAGTCAAATCCTCGAGAAGATAAGTCATATTAGAGTTCGGGTTTTAACAGCCTATTCACATCCAACCACCACGTAACCATTGTGACAAAAGAAATACACACTGTATATCAGAGTAATGCAAAATCACCAACCCCAATCGAATAAACTATAAAATATCAGAAGTGAATCGCAACAAAACGATTTTATTCGATACAAAAGTAACAAAAGGATTAACTTTCAAAAAGAGTACTAAACGTAAAAGAATAAAGTCAATAAAATCATAAATAGGGCGCCAGAGTTTTCAAAGGGTCTAGAATTATTGACGAAAACATAAGTCCACTAATCTGAAATTAGACAACCAATGATATTGAGCGATTAAAAAGAATAACAAAACTAAACTTTAAGAAGATCGAACCCCACACAAGAAATAAATACCAGTTTGAGCGTAAGGAAAGAAAACATAAGTAGCATCATGCCGAGAAATGCGGGTAATGTAGGAAATTAGGCACTAACAACAAAAAATCTGAGCAACCCTTATCCCAGAACAAAATCGGAGCCAAAAATTAACCAAAACAAAATTGGGGCCCCACGCCAGGGCATCAAAATTTATGCTACGTTATGAAGTGTACGGGTCAGCAGAAATAGAAAGATTACTTAAAGTGAGGACCCGCACGAATCGCAATCACAAAACGGAACACAAGAAACGTATAAATACCAGGATAACTACCAAGGCGGGGGAATTCCCAGCAACACAAAAAATATATCGTCATCGATTTTCTATTTACAATGAAAATTAATTAAAAAAAGAATTTGGTTTAAATCAACCAAAAAAATAAATAAATAGTTATATTACAAACAAATTTTAAAAATTTACGTACGAAGTGCGTATTTCGTTTAAAATGTAGAATTCATTAGTAAAAGAAAGAAAAAAAATACTGTTTATACTTTCTCATAACACCGGGGTGTTAAAGTAAAAATATTAATGGTAGAACAAATTCTAGTAATTATTTAATAAAGTACTATGGAGCACCAGCGACGCACTAACAACAAAAGTAGAAAAAAAAGAAGTACTCCCGATATATGGGAAGACTATCACAACATACCTCCATGTGCCAAGATACTATCGTGTACCCATTGCATCCACGAAGGTGAATCAGCTAAGCGTCGGGGTGCTTGCGTCCAGATGCAACGTCACCACGGTCAACAGATGTTGAGCGCTGCGACAATCTCAAGTAAATCATATTACTCAATATATACCGAAAACTCGTGATTACTTGGATCGAAGCAACTGGTTGTCATTAGTTGTTTAGTTTTGGAAAAAGGTTGTCAAAATTTTTATTTTTGGGGTCAATCTTTCAGAATTTTCCTGTTTACTTCCGTTTGCATTTGACTATTAAAAATTAAATTCAATATCCTTCGTAACAATACTGAAGATTTGTACGAGTAATCCTGGATTATATATGATTCCGTTGCTTATGAGACGTGAACCTCCTATTCCGCTGATATAGCTACTGTTGTTGTTGAACCCTGATCTACGCTATGCTGACCGTTCTATTCCTGTACCCGTATTTAAGGTTAACCTATTTCTCCCCGACTCTAATTTACTATATCTAGCGCAGCATCTGTGTTATATGTGACTCTAGTCTACCGTTACATATAAATTGTGGCAAACCCAACGTTGTTACACTTTCCCGCGCTCTTTACTATTGCGCAATTGTTTAATACAACGTATAATTAGGCGGCAAATTACGCGCCATTTGCATCAAATACCAAACACGTTTAACAGTGAGATGCGGTGGTCAAATTTTATTCACAATATAAATAATAGCAATGTACTGTAACAAAATTTTTGTTACATTTCATATCTAAAAAAAAAAAAACAGTTCTAACCGTTATTATTTTGCGAATTCGTCATTTAGCGTGTAATCATTAACTAATTTAATGTACTATAAAGAAGAACAACTTTTTCCGTTTATGTTATTTTTACCTATAAGGAGTATTTAACAGAGACTTCTATACTTTCAATATCAAGGATACCTTGAGCGTAACTTGTGTTACATAAATTACAGGCGTTCTGGCGTCCACTAGAGTATTTGTTAAACATAACGCCTGCGCGAAAATGACGCGAAGGCTATGAGCATTGACAAATAAAGAATACGGCCATCTTGCAAGCAACCGCGGGTACGTAGACTTCACTGCCAAACATGGTGAATTTCGCTTGTAAGTGGGAGCTGAGGATAGCTCTAGAAGAAGGGTAGGGCTGCTTGGTTGTCGCGTGGAGGCTTGACGAAAGAGCTCTCGTGTATGCCGCCCAGTCAATTCAAGCAACAGCTACAACACGTGGTGAGAAATCCATTGGTGGTAAGGACCGTGTAATTAATTAGCCGTGTTTAATACTAATACTTGATTCAATCCCTTTAGCAAAAATTTGAGGAACACGCTAAACGATGGACTTAGATTGTGGTCGAGTATTATCAGATTAATTGTTTTAAAACGTCCGAAGAATTATGGTTAATGCAAGCATGTTTTGGTATCTTTCGGAATTTCAAACAGATGGAAAGTAAAGTGTCCGAGCTCATCTATTACATTCGTCAACATCGCAGCTGTAACAATTAAATGTACCAGGTACTTATAAACCTTTTTGCTGAAAATCAATTTCGTGTGCTAGTTAAGGTTAAAGCTTTAATTTACTATTTACAAAATCATGGTAAATCTTCGTTAAGTAACGTAAATTTCAAGTTTGTTTGTTAAATGTGTTTATGCCTAAATACCACGTAAAAATTTAGTTTGGAAGTATAACCTAAAATTTAATAAGTCAAATATTTTTCATTTGGAACTAGATTGCTTTATAAGGAAATTTTTTTAATCTTTAGATTCTTTAAAAGTTGTTATTCAAAGTGCTTTTATGATGCACATGTCAAGTGATAAAAAATATGTATAAAGTCCACCTTTGGATGAAAGGTGTTTTCTAGCAATTTGTTGTAATTAGTAGAAGAACTAAGCTGTTTTTGACATATGTTAATCTGAGTTTATTATTTTCATGCTTAAACCATATGAACTGTTTATGTAACAAGTTCCTTAGATAAAAATCTTGTAAGCCAGAACAGATCTGTTTATGGATGTTTACAAAACTAAACTGTATTAACTAACTTATAAATGCTAATACCTCTCTATGTAGAGAAGTATATTCAGAAACTTCTGTAACTTATTTAATGTTGATTATTTTGATTATAGAGGAACACTCTAAGAAAGTTTTAAAGTTTATATATTGATTAATGAAATTTATTTACAAGTAATTTTTGCAACAAAAGAGAATCATATTTAGATTAAATTTTGAATCGATACCTTTGTCTTTTATTTCACTTATTGAACTTAACATTGATCAAATTAGATCAGCAAAATTTTGATTGTGGAAAAGTTGATACAGCATCAGTTAATAGTAAGGGCATAAGTAATTTCCAGTAGAGTATTTTCTCATAGGTAAGGTGTTATCAAGGTTTTGAATCCAGGCTAATCGATCTATAAAGATCGAAATATTTTGTTGTTGTAAGGCACAAACGGTGTCTTATATTTTATTTTTCTGTGTGACATCTTCTTGCAGGTTCGACATCGCGGAAGCTAGAGCAGAGGTTTCCAGAGGTATTGTATATTGAGGTTTGTAAGTTTTTTTGATAATCATAATATCCTATAGGTTTCTGCGTCTTCCTGTAGGATACTTTAGTTTTGCTTGTTGCCTATATAGATGCAGTGGCGTCCATTTATTTTTTTTGTTCCCGTTTGTAGTCGAGCCCACCATATACCCACGCCCAAACTCATTGCTCACCCTTGAGGTAATTCCCAGACTAGACCGCGAATATTGTAAAGAAGGGCTTAACCCTAATTAACATCTCATAGGTGCCGGCAACGTGAGGCGTATCAATAAATTACGTTTCACTGGCGCCCATGCGTGAGGCTAGCCTTGTAACTAATCAATTAGACAATAAAAAATTAACATTTCAGTACTCACTTAAATCGCACCTTACAGCCAAATCCCAGGGCCATCTCGTAGGCCACATCACGCCATTGCTGACTCAGATTTTATCCGTCCATCCTCTTTTCCCTCGTAGCGGAATGATAGCAACAACCCGGTATGAAGAACACAAAGATAAAGATAAGGAACCTACGCCCCTAAAAAGAAAAAAAACACACACAACACCGGTAGCTGTTCTTGGCTTGAAATCTCGTCGCTTAATGGCATCCTTTCACGCACTCCGCACCTGCGCATTCTTTTGCGCAAACGCAACTGTCCGGAATGACGTAAATTAACAAGTTCATTTAAAAATATCCGCGGGAGTTTATTTACAAATTATTTTCAAAACGAAATATTATATTGATAAAATTTTATGAGACTTGAAGTTTTAAAGAGATTTTCTTTAAAAGCAAAAGAGACTTGATTTTTAAGAGATTCTTATTACAATTATTAGAACAAACCAAAAAGTAAACCAAAAATAACTGACGCACATCCATTAATACCGAAACACAAATTAACTAGCGCGATACCAAAAACGTAACGGTTTAATTCAATGCAAATTAACACTAACACCAAAGCTGAACGTAATTTTCTAAACAAGCAATTATGGAAAGATTATTTAAAACATTGACCTCTATAAATTACAGCAAAACACTCTGCAAGTAACCTGAACTATTAAACCACTGTAATTAAAAACGCATCAGAAAGGATTTATTACAAATTTAAAACCTCAGAGAAACTGCTATTTCAAACAATTAACTTTCAGAACTAAAGCAACGCATTTTGCATTAAGATCTACAAGTAATTAATCCTGCACGAAGTATAATAAAAGCGCATAAAAATACAACCAGCATTAAAACGAAAACTACTCATCGTCGTTTATAAATAAATTGCATTACAAAAAGGTAATTATTTGCTACAATAGTGAATATAGCTAAACGTATTAATTAAAACGCTCATCACAGAAACTTAAAACCTACATTACGGAAGATTCAATTACAAAACGTACATTATAATTGAATACGGAAATATCTAAAAATAATCAAACGCAACATTTATGCAAAGCAATTAACTAGTAAAGAAGCGAATTATTTAATTCCTACAAACTGAAATTAACACCTGTGAGTAAGTATTAATTACTTAACAAGTATAATCGCATGTTATACAGCACGTACGCAATTACCAAGAAACTAAACTACATCTTCTAATGATTAAATTACAACGATAAAGTGCAACAAGTAATTAACTTGCAAGTTATATTTAGAATACAAGGAGACAAGACAGACGAACTATACGTTTATGCAACTTAATTAAAACTCGCGGAAAAAGATATAATTACAAATTAACAAAACTGAACTAACACAAAGCGAAGTAAATACCGCGAGAACAAATCTATCCACTCCAGATTTTTTCAGAAAGCAGAAACTCAAGCAGAACTCACGACAAATTAACGCCGCGAGATAGAAACAGACAAATTCAAGGCTACAGTAATTAAACCAACATTATCCTCACAAATTCATTACCGCACCGTGTAACTAAGTACAAATAACAGCAATTACGATTCTAAAACTAACCCGACGCAGTCTAAACTGAAAATTAATAAACCCAAAGCAAAATTAACGATACAAATAGTAAAATAAAAATCAATTTATACAAAATTTGAAATTACCCAACCCAAACGAAAAATTAATAAATCCAAACCAAAATTAACAATACAAATAGCGAAATAAACCTCAAATTGAAAAAAAATAAATTTGAAATTACCTAAAAGCCAAAGCAACCCTTGGCCAAAATGAGTAGCGCTGACATGAAGCTTTATTTGGAGACGATCCAGATCTTTGATGGCACGCAAGCGCATCTCAGAATTTTATTGGAGCAAACGAAATGTTCCTGAAAACCTTCTACAAACCCGGAGATAACGAAAGGAATTCATTGCTTATACGCTTGGTAATAAGTAAACTAACCGGAAGGGCACTAACTTTAATTGCCAGTAGAAACGATCTACAGAGATGGCAAGAATTTAAACAAATACTAATCGCATATTTTGGAGACCAACGTAACATAAAATGCCTGGTACGAGATCTGATAAAGCTTAGAATGGAACACAACCAATCCCCATATCAATTCGGAATGAAATGCCAAGACGTGAGAAGTTTAATCCTAACAAAATTAAAAATCGAAGAGCCCGATCAAAACGTTCGACATTTAAAAACAAAAATGTATGACAAAATGGCATTGGACACATATATAAACGCTTTACCAGAACCACTATCGGATAAGATCAGATTCCAACGTCCCCAAAATCTACAAGAAGCCATGAACCTAGTAACAGAAGAAAAAAATGTAATGTATTACCGCAACAGACTATACAACCCCAACGCGAATAAAAGTTACTCACCAATAAAAACTATACAAGCCACAAGACAAACAATCCCTCAACAAAAATTCACACCCTTTAACACACAAACAAATCAACCGCGAATTAATAACCCAAGTTTCAACAATACGAATTGTAATAATCAATATAAACATTTTCCAAAATCAACGTTTAACCCAAATTTTACAAAACCCGCATTTCAACCAAGATTCAGTCCAAACCTAAACCAACAAAGACCAGCATTCAACGCGAACCCCAGTAAAAATACACCAATGAATAATAACAACCCTAATAATTATTATAAACCAACACCAATGGATACCTCATCTGGTAACACCAGACAAAATACCAAGATAACACATATCCGACCAAACCCTCATCAGAAACGCAATTTTACATCGGAAGAACTATTTCACCAAGAAGTAGAAAAATTTGATAATGACCAGAATAATTACATTCAGACAAGTACAAACGATGAATCAAACCATGCAGAAACTTATGAACGCGACGAACAATACGAAACTTACAAGGAGGACGACGAAGAAAACTCGAACTCAAATTTTCAAATGAACCAATTCATAAACGACCTAACTTAATAAACTTAAATAACATAAATCACCTAGTACTACCATACATAGAAATACCCCACGCCGAATTCAAACTATTAATCGACACCGGATCCTCAAAAACATTAATAAGCCCCAGAACCGTGAAAAAACATTATTTAGATTATGTCGAAAGAGAACCATTTAAAATTAAAACAGCCCATCAAACGACACTACACCAATTCGTAGCTAATATACCCTTACCGAGAACATTTAATGTAAAAATGAAACATAAAATTTGCATTTTCGAATTTAACGACAAATCGGAATGGACCTTCTAAGAAAATTAGGAGCCAACATTGACATTAAAAATCGCTTATTAAGGACAAAATATGAAAAGATCCCCATTAAATTTCAAAACACACAAATCGAACAAAAATACACAATAGAACCCCGAACGGAAAGAAAAATACAAATCCCAGTAAATTCGAACAAGAAAGTAGGAATAATAAATCACATGACATTTCAACAAGGAGCAGAAACCCCAACTGCCTTGGTGCAAATAAAAGATAATTATGCAACCACAACGATATTAAATTCAAACGACTATCCCGTAGAATTATCATTGACAGACCTAATTAACGTAGAAGAATTAAATTTTAACGAAATGGAAATAGAAGAAAATTTGGAAAACGATTACAACCCAATAGAACATGACGAAATGTTAAGAGAAAATTTAACTAACATCCGCTTTACCACCGACATCAATCCAGAAGAAGAAAGAGCAATTAAAAACTTATGTTTTGAATACCGCGACATATTCCATTGTGAAGGAATACCATTAACATTCACCAACACAGTAAAACATAATATCGAGTTAACAGACAATAAACCAATCTTTACAAAAGCATATAGACTACCTCATGCAAGCCAAGAAGAAGCTGACAGACAAGTAGCAGACTTATTAGACCAATTGTAATCCAGCACTCCAATTCACCATGGAGCAGCCCCGTGTTAATAGTACCTAAGAAATTAGACGCAACCGGAAAGAGAAAGTACAGATTGGTAATAAACTATAGAAAGTTAAATGAAAAAACGGTAGATGACAAATATCCACTACCAAATATAACCGAAATTTTAGACAAATTAGGCAAATGCCAATATTTTTCAACATTAGACCTAGCATCAGGATACCATCAAGTAGAGATGGACGAAAAATATATATCAAAAACAGCTTTTAGCACACCTAGAGGACAATACGAATACAAACGAATGCCATTTGGATTAAAGAACGCACCCGCTACTTTCTAGAACGTCATGGACAATATACTACGAGGAATACACAATGAAAAATGCGTTGTGTACCTAGATGACATCATAGTTTATTCCACATCATTGGTAGAACACATAGAAAGATTGAAAGAAGTATTTGAAAGACTAAGACAAGCACATTTCAAAGTACAATTAGACAAAAGTGAATTTTTACAAAAGGAAGTATCATTTTTAGGACATATAATAACACCCCAAGGAGTAATGCCAAATCCCGACAAAACAAATGCAGTTCTAAATTACCCATTACCAAAGACGATTTTACTTCTATTTCAACACCGAACACTTATACCAAAGATTTTCAGAATTATACGTTAAACTATTCAATAACTCTGGCCCTGAACTCATCAGATTTACGAGAAAATTAATCACACTAGACGATCCTGACGAAATAAACGATGTAATTAGAAATCAACACGAAGGAAAAACCAACCACCGTGGAATTAACGAAACAATAAAGCAACTTGTAAGACGTTGTTATTTTAAAGACATGAAAGAATTGACCACAGATTTCATTAACCAATGTGAATTATGTGACAAAGTGAAATACGACAGGAAACCCCCAAAGATACCCTTAATGTTAACCAAAACACCCGACAAACCATTCCAAAAACTACATGCCGATACTCTAGTAGTAGAAGCGCAAAACTATTTAACAATTGTAGACGCATTTACAAAAATAGGCCAAGCAATACCAATCACGTCCAAAAATAGCATTGACGTGACCCAAGAATTTTTACAGTATTTCACATTTTATGGAACACCCGAATCAATAACTCTAGACGATGGTAGCGAATTTAAAAATGAGACAATACAAAACACTTTAGAACTTCATAAAATAAAAATTCATTTCATAACGGAAAAACACCCTGAATCAAACGGACTAATTGAACGACTACATTTAACCCTGTTAGACCAAATTCGATTATTAAGAATAACTTATAAAAAGGAACATATAACCAATTTAATGTCATACGAACTAATCGCCTATAATAATAAAATTCACTCATCAACAAATTTTACACCCTTAGAATTAACCTTAGGACATTCAGATTCACGAAATTCCTATGACATACACTACAACAAGAAAGTATATCAACAATATGCGAAAGATCACAAAGAAAAACTAAAAATAACTTACGACAAGGTAAAAGATAAATTAGATAACGATAAGGAACGTATTACCACAATCCGAAATAAAAATACCGACGCAAATATATTTTCAATAGGACAAACCGTGTATGAGAAAAATTTTCGAAGCAAGCGACATAAAACAGCACCCAGAAATTTAGGACCATTTAAAATTAAGAAAATATCAGATAAAAATATAGCAGTAGTAGACAACGGCAAAATAACAAAGTACATTCATTTAAAAAACCTAAGACACCCTGTAATTTCAGATGGACAATCATCACCCTTACCGTCAACCTACGCCCAGGTAGAACAGACAACCAAGTAATAATAGACGAGATAAATATAACCCCGGTATACTACCAATTAAATTAGGCAGTATGCAAAATACAATATTTACTCAAATAATATCAACCTTTACTTTAATGCAACAAATTTTAGCAACGTTAGAAAACGCAGTAACATTTGCAAAATTAAATACCCTACACTCTAGTATCATTGAACCAACCGATTTATTAAAAGAATTAATAAGAATTAGATCACTTATAACTAACAGTAAATTACCTTTTGATGTAACAGAATCAAACATTCTAATATTTGAAAAAATAGCTATAGTCAAAGGCTACATTAAGAATAACGAAATAATATTTTTAATAGAGATCCCAATAGTAGAAAGTAACAATTATAATTATTATCATTTATTTGCTTTTCCAACGAAAGTTACTAGCACATACCAAGTTATCATACCCAAAACCAAATTCCTATCCCTAAATGAACTGAGATATGGTTATACAAACGAAAAATGTACTGAAATAACACCAAACCAATACTTATGCCAATCGATGACGACAACAACCATTCAAGAAGACAGCCCTTGTGAAGTACAACTATTAAAATTCTCAAATCATTACGAAAACTGTGGAGCCAAATAAGTGCAAATAAACAACATGAAAATTCAAAAAGTTACAGAAAACAAATGGATAGCCATTTTCCCACCAGAAGTAGTAGCAACCGTCCACTGCAATCAGGATGAAAATAACCAAGTATTAATCGGAAGCAAAGTAATTGTACTTAAAGAAGACTGTTATGTAAAATTGAAAGACGAAGTAATCAGAGTTTATCAAGATCCCATAGCAACAAAGAAACTTGCAAACCTACCGGAACTACAGTTCAAGATAAAACAACAAGAAGACGAAGAAATAGTCAAGAAACCCATGAAGCTAGAGCATCTAGACTTAGACGACCTCAACTACGCCATGAAATTAGTGGAAAGTTACAAAGAACATTTAAGTGAACTGAAAACGCCAAAGTTACAGTATGATAAGATAAGCGTTTGAACAATTGTGCTAATCATTTTAATAATTTTTGTAATTATATATGTATTTTACAAAATGTATCTTAGATATAAGAATGAAGGAAACAATTCTAGATTTAAGGAAACAAAGAGAAATAAAGAAACGATAAGTGTACTCTTAGAAACAATGAATTTTAAATGAAATTGAATAATGAATTTTGTGTATTTAAAAATAATGTAAAACCTTAATTTTTCATTTACGGTGGGAGGAGTTATGTATCCCCCAATTATCTATATATATATATATATATATATATATATATATATTGAATATATTGAATCTAATAGGAATTATTAGAAATTGTTAAATAAAGTATAAGTTCATTGCAACAATGTAATACAAGGCTAACTCAAAGAGGTTATCAACAGCTCATGAGAACGGATATGCAACTTTACATCCGAGAGGGCAGTGATACTGCAGGTGGCAGGTCACAGGCGGTTAACATACCGTAATTACCTAGAAATAAGATTGTTACAATGTAATAAAGTGTAGAATTAAAGAAAAGCATACATGAGATCTGTAAGTTCCCACAGCCGTATGAGGGTCAGGTTATTATAAAAAGTCCGGGAGCTCAAGGCCCGGCAGTCAGTCTTCGAACTCCATACTTCGTTGTTTAAGCTACTCACCTTATTACAATTAATTAAATGTTTTCGAATTAAAGTTATATTTTACAGTTTTTCTAAATTCCATTGTAATTTCTGTTTAAGAAAAAATAAATTTGTTAAAAGTTTGGAAACGTTTTTTAAAAACACCGCTCCAAAGGCCCGAACCTTAACTCGCGTACTATTCTTAGCGGTCCCGATTGGCACCGATTAAATTTTCTTAATCTAGCTCTCAACCCTTTCACTTCTTCTTTCTGCAGCCTTGCCGATGGTTCGAACTGCAAAATCCTACGTTCTGTTATTCTCCCAATAACTTTACAGAATTCTATTACTACTCTGGACGTTCTTGTAATACCAGAAATTGCGCATCAACTCATTCTTATTGTCGATTTTTGGAAATAGGTACAAGGTGTACCTGACTTTCGTGATGGCTTATGTACTTTTGCTCCTCCTTATCATTGGCCGCCGTCACTACTGACCCGGCTCATATTGTTTCTAAGCTTATACTGGAACAAGGTTTTAGGTTAGATTCTCTGATTTCGACCACGTTTTCGAAACATTCTTCTGGTCTTGGTTGTACTCGGCGGCTCCGCGACGTAGTGGTATGTGTATGACTACTGCGCCCAAGGTCCCGGTTTCGAATCCTGACACGGTCCGCTTGAAAAATGTTAAGCAAGCATTTTTCACAAAAATACACCCTTGTTCGGATGAGAGGTAAAATGGAGGTCTCGTGTGTGAGTGTTGTCACGCACGTTAAAGATCCCTATCTTGCCTGGAACGGCAAGGGTTCGGCAAAATTCTAAATTTCCAGGCAACAAAAAACTCGCCTTCTGGTCAATGTAGTACCTTTGGTTGGAGCATTGGAAATGTACATGCACGGTACAATAATATGCTACTACGCCCAAGATCCCGGGTTTGAATTCCAACACGGTCCGCTTGAAAAATGTTAGGTAAGCATTTTTCACAAAAATACACCCTCGTTCAGATGAGAGATAAAATAGAGGTCCCGTGTGCGAGTGTTGTCACGCACGTTAAAGATCCCTACCTTGCTTGGAACAGCAAGGGTTCGGGAAAATTCCAAATTCTCCAGGTAAAAAAAACTCATTTCCTGGCTAGTGTAGTACCTTCGGGTGGAGCAATGGAAAATCACATGTAAGGTACAATAATATGATGCAAAAAGTTTTAAAATATCCTTGACGCTACCCCTCCTGGTCAGTATTAAACGATATCCTTTTCCGTCGTCATAAGACTTCTATCGCTGTCAATTCTCAAGACGATTGGAAAATCGTCGTATCTTCTAAACAGCGCAAACATCTGATTTTGCTTCACCACGATCCGCCCACTTCCGGTCATTGTGGTGTGACCAAAACTTCTGCACGTCTCTTCCAGATATATTATTGGCATTGTCTCCGAGCTGACGTCGCACGCTACATCCGACGTTATCCGATCTGTGCAACCCATAAGGTTGAACAATTATCTCCTCCAGAGTTCTTTGCTTCTCGAGCTAAACCCTCTTACCCTTGGCAGGTGGTAGGTCCTCTTCCCGGTTCTACCAAGGGCTATTCTTATCGTTTTGGAGTGGCTGATTATTTCACAAAATTCCCTTTTTTCGTTACTTTAGCAAAGCTACTGCACCAGCCATTATTAAACTCCTGGAGGAACAAGTCTTCTTACTTTTTGGTGTCCCACAATATCTTATCACTGATAACGGTTCTCGTAGTTTCTTAGTCGTCAATTTACTTCCCTATGTGATCGTTGCCATTCCAAAATTCTTTTCACCGCCCGGTACCACCCCCAAGCCTATCCGGCAGAACGCATCAACCGTACTGTCAAGACCATGATAGCTTCTTATGTCCGTGACAACTATCGTCACTGGGATGTACATCTTTTCCCAACTCGCTTGTGCCATCTGTACATATAAACATGACATTATAGGCTGTACACTTTTCTTTGCGTCATTCGGTAGGGAACACATACTCTCGGGTGATCATATCGGACAATTATCAGAATTCAACGATCTGTATATTCCTGATCCTGAACACCCTTCTCCGGATCCCGAACACTTCAAAAATATTCGGTCTCATGTTCTAAAGAAACTTTCCGCTGCGTACCACGACACACATAATCGCTAGAATCTTTGACGTCGCCCGGTTAAATTCAATTAGGAGATTCTGCTTGGCGTTGTAATTACGTTCTTTCCGATACTTTACGTCATTTCAACGCCAAAATCGCCCATAAATTTGTCGGACCTTTTTTTATTAGTAGAGTTATGTCTCCTTGGACCTACGAACTTACAGATCATACCGGTGCCAAAACCATTTAGCACGTTATAGATCTTAAACATGTTCATACTGACGATCTTGATGTTCCCAATGTGGCCTTGCTCTCCTTCTGGCGACAAAGAAAGCGAAGAACTGTATAGATGTCTCCTCTTCACGCTTCCTTATAATGAATCTGCCTTGTCTTCTTAGTTATCTCGGAACTCTTTACTAGTTGTTATTGCGAATTTGTTTTCTCTCTTAACTAGACTCTATTGTTTTGCTGGTCTTCTTTGCTGTCGGTCCCTATACTGATGGTGTTTCGTCCATCCGCTCCTGTGGAATGCTTCGTAGGCTCTTCTCCTTTTCTTTGGAAACTGCGACTTCGTCGATTTTTCGGGCCTATTAGCCTTTACTCTCGTTATTTGTTCGTTGAGAACGAATCCGGTTACCATAGTTTGTAGTACATCGTTTCTTCTACCAGCGCTCTTCCTCTCGTTCTGCCTTGTTGTTCCTTGGCATACTTGAGGTTTGACCTGTGGGTCCTGGTTTGCTGTTCTGCTAGTTTTTTCCTTGCTCCTATCCTTCCTTTCTTTAGATTTCCTCGTACGGAAAACTGATCCTTTAGTGAGGTTAAGAACTTAAATGTTTCTTTATGAGACATTCGTCTGTTGACGATTTTGCAGTGTTAGGCAATTTCATCTTTGTCCTCGGTGATTGCTACCTTATACCTTTTTTTTTCTATATTCTTTACACTTCTTGACTGGGTCTGGTTTACTGGTCTTTCAAACCGGGTAAAAATTGTTGTGTTATTTCTTGAGATTTTCTATTTGTTTTGTAAGAATTTCTTTTTTGTGTTGGATTATTTATGTTAGTGTATGCTGGCCTTTCAAGCCAGATACAAATCATTTTGTTGATTGTTAAGTTCTTCCGGTAGTTTTTGGAAACGAATTTTCTTCCACTTTGTTTTATTAGTATACTGCATTTTCGTTGCTTCTGCGTTCTACCTCGACCTTTTAATTTTGCTAGGGGGGAATTTGTTACGTTCAACTCCTGTCCCTTACAAAATTCGTTCAATTATAGTACACTAGCACGTCAACACTGTTTATACATCTTCTAAATCCATAAAAAGTGGCAACTAACTAAATCAATGTATACAATGTATTACCGAAAACTCGTGATTAGTTGGATTGAAGTAACTGGTTGTCATTAGTTATTTTGATTTGAAAAAGATTGTCCAAATTTTTATTTTTGGGATCAATATTTCCGAATCTTACTGTTTACTTCCGTTTGTATTTGACTATTAAAAGCAAAGACAATATCCTTTGTAACAATACTGAAGATTTGTACGAGTAATCCTGGATTATAGATGGATTCCGTTGCTTATGAGACGTGAACCTCCCATTCCGCTGATATAGCTACCTACTGTTGTTGTTGGTTCTTGATCTAAGTTATGGTGACCGTCCTATTCCTGTGCCCGTACTGGAGGATTAACCTATTTCTCCCCAACCCTAATCTACGACAATTGCTAGCGCGGCATCCGTGTTATATGTGACTCTAGTCTACCATTACAAAGCAAGGTAGGGATCTTTAACGTATGTGATAACACTCACACACAGTTTCTATATTTTACCTCTTGCCCGAACAAGGGCGTATTTTTGTAATAAATGGTCCCTGTCAGGAATGGAACCCAGAGCTTTGGGAGTCGGAGTCGGATCGGTAATAATCAGTTAGTTCGCGAATAATTCCGATATATATTAGTGATAGTGTATTCCCACTCTTTTGTTATTTTTAAAATTAAGAGTTACTTTCCATACTTGGTGGAAGCAACATGTAAATGTATTATTGACGGGTTAAATGTGTGTACCGTCCCTTTTTTTGTATGTAACCTATGTAGTGGTTACTGTGTGTTTTGGAGTCAGTGTATTTTGGTTTATGGCTGTATATTAAAGAACAGGCAATTCACGGTTGCTGTCCATGTGTGTCTACAAAACGAGCGCTCGTATATGCAAGTCTACTGAAAGGACAAGATGAGTGTTTGTTTGCTTTATTATATAGAAACCAATTGTTTGCATTGTCTTCAACTCTAAATATTTTATTTAATTTAGTTATTGAAAATCCTATGTAATTACAGTCCTACTTAAAATTTCTATATCGTGGAAAGTGTATAAAACCCGTACAGTTGGTCCTTCGAGCCGGATCTGGTTTGTTATCGTTTAAACCGACGATGTGTTTGACTGAGCGCACATCTGTTAAATATCGATTATTTTAGGTTCATTTCCAAGAAATCTGGTACAACGGTCAAGTTAAATTGTACTTGGTTGTTTTGTACGCAATCGTAAATCTTCGTATTTCCTCAGCATTCCGTTCTAACCTTGCTTCGTGTTTTGACGTTATTTGGGGGTTACATGCCATTTGGGAGGTGATGCGTGTTTGTTTACATTGCGGAGATTTTAATAATTTACGCGCATTAGTTCATTGCGTATCAATAGTTAATTTATTATAGTTTAAATTTGGATTATTGCTTTATTTATTATTAATAAAGCCTAAGCTTGAAGAGGGTATTGAAACGCTTGAAGGTTTGATTAAACCCAGTGTGAAATTACTGGATTTAATGCAAGCTGCTGAAAGTTCAGGTATAAGGGAAGAAATCGAAAATTGCATAATACGCGCGGAAGACTTCACAGACATCAAAAAGCGTTTTTGTGATTATCAAACGTGTGTAGTGAAGTCAGGTATTCCCGATAATTTAGTGGATAAAGTTCATACTTTAACAGAAACTTTTGATGATATTTCCTACTCAAAAATTTAGTTAGGTTATTAGATAAAGCTCTAGGTGTTAAAGAATTGGAATCTTGTGGTACTACTGATCAACCAAATTTAAAGCTTCCATCTATTAAATTAAAGGTTTTTACTGGAGATATTTCCGAGTATCAATCGTTTATGGAATTATTTAAAAGTTTAATTGATAGTAATGGGAAATTATCCGATGTAGAAAAATTCCATTTCTTGGTCATGCATTTAGAATCTGAACCCGCCTCTCTTATAAAAAGTTTAAAGGTGACAGCAGCCAATTACCCTATTGCCTTGAAGATATTAAATGATAGATATTTTAATATTAGATTAATTGCTAATAATTATCTTCGTAATTTGTATAAGATACAAAATATTTCTGATCGTTCACCCTCCACGATGAAGGGATTGGTGGACCAATTTAATGAAAATTGGGCCGCGCTCAAAGCTTTATTGCCTGACCAGGAGGAACAATTGAATTTGTTATTGGTTAATATGTTACTGCAGAAATTAGATGTAGTTACTAGGGAGCAATTTGCGTTAAGCATTGTTGACGAACGTAAGAAAATCCCTGGTATAGATTCGTTATTAACGTTTTTAGGGAAACAAAGTTGTGCTTTAGACAATTTGGGAACATTAGGTTCTTCAAAGTCTAAAAAAGTTGTTAAAGGCGATCAAATATATAACCCTAAAGTTAAATCTACAGTATTGTTTGCTAAATCAGCTACTGGTTGTCCTTTATGTTCAAAGGAACACGATATCTCGTCTTGCCATGTATTCAAAGATAAATCAGCTTTTGAGAGGTTTCGATGGATTAGAAATCGGAATCGCTGTTTTGTTTGTTTGAAAGATACACATACCGTGAAAGTTTGTAAGGACCAGAAGTCGTGCACGATATGTTCTGGCCATCATAATACTCTGCTGCATTTCAGAAAGTTATCTGTGCCCGAGATGAATAATTCTTCCACTTTATCAGAGCCATTGGCTTCATCAGAAGATAGTGGAGTATCCTATCCTCCTGGGGTGACCCCATTTTCAGGGATGGTCCAGTTGAATCCTACGGTTCTATTAGGTACAGCGATTGTGAATGTATTAAGTGCAGGTAATGTGCCAGTACCTATTCGCATTTTGTTGGATTGTGGTTCACAAGTCAATTTTATCACAGAAAATTGTGTGCAAAAATTAGGTTTTATTCGAAAACATTCAAGTATGTTTATTCGTGGTTTGAGCCAAACCTATGTTAAGAGTAGAGAGCTTGTCACTTGTTCCCTGCAATCTAGGAAGGAGTAGGCCCCTGATTTCTCTCAGTGCTCAAATTTCATTGTCTATTTGTGGTGAAATGCCTGCAAATAATTTACAAAAGAATAATTCGTGGAAACATATACAAAACTTATGCTTAGCAGATCCACATTTTGATGTTAAACCGCCTGTGGATATGCTGCTAGGAGCGGAAGTGTTTCCCCAGATTTTATTGGGTAATGTAATTTCGGGGCTCAATAACAAAGAGCCATCGGCTATTAATACCATTTTTGGGTATGTTTTAATGGGTAAGATTTCGGCCAAGGAACCAAATCAGGCTTCTTGCTATTTTGTTGAAAGTGCATTAGAGGAAAATATTAAAAAGTTGTGGAAATTGGGAACAGTTGCCTTCTCACAACCAGGTAGAACCTTGTGAAGAAGATTTTAAAAAAAATTATAGAAGAGATAGTGAGGGCCGTTATACAGTAAGTCTGCCATTTGTAGACGGTTGTCCTCCTATATTTGGAGAAAGCTATTCTACAGCTCTACGATGCTTAAAATCATTAGAAAAGCGTTTATCTATCAATCCTGAATTACGTGGCCTATACATAAATGCTATGCAGGATTATATTGATTCGGGGCACATGACAGAAGCTGCTCCCATAGAGGATTTGAATGTCTATTATATACCTCACCATGGGGTTTGTAAATTGCAATCATCATCAACACAATTGCGTGTAGTGATGAATGCCTCGAGTAGGTCTTCGAATGGCATCTCGTTAAATGATGCTTTGCTACCTGGTCCGAAATTACACACAGATATTGTTGAAATTTTATTGAATTTTAGGTTGCATAGGTATGCCCTCATTGCAGATATTAAACAAATGTATCGACAGATATACATTTGTGAGGAGCATCGCAATTTTCAGTGTCTTTTATGGCGTTTTTCTCCGGAACTTCCTGTTTGGGAATTTGTTATGAATAGAGTCACGTTTGGTGTATTGTCTGCACCATTTTTAGCATTACGAACTATTCAGCAACTAGCTTGGGATGAGTCAGTGGACTTCCCTATAGCAGCCAAGGTTTTGCTGTCTGAAGTGTACGTGGATGACATAATTTCGGGTTCTAGCTCGTCAGAAAGCACTCGCCAGTTAGCGATGGATTTAGTCGCACTATTACTTAGAGGTGGATTTGAGCTTAAGAAATTTGTTAGTAATAATTCTACTGTTTTACAAGGGTTGGATGTCTCACGATAGCAGACTATATCTGTTAGCCCTGACGAACCTTCATCTGTAAAGGTCTTAGGTTTGGAATGGACTCCTGCGACAGATTGTTTTTCATATAATATTTGTTCCCAGGAAACACATTGCACAAAGTGTCACATCCTCCCGAAATTAGCCCGGATATTTGATCCTGTGGGCTTTGTGTCGCCAATAGTGGTGTTTGCGAAATGTCTAATTCAAAAATTATTGATCTTGGGCTTGAGTTGGGACGAATAACCTCCCCTTGAAATTGTTCATTCTTGGAAGAAGTTTCAGTCGGAGTTACCGTTAATCAAGGAATTGTCTATACCGAGATTTTATGGCATAGATAAGGCATCTATTTGTGAATTGCATGGATTCAGTGATAGCAGTGAAGCGGCTTATGCAGCTGCGGTTTATTTTCGGCTGTCCGACAATTCAAATGAGGCAATATTTACTTTTTTAGTAATTAGCAAAACTCGTGTAGCCCCTCTGAAAAGATTATCCATTCCTCGCCTGGAGCTTTGTGCTGCTCTTCTTTTGGTGGAATTGATAGCTTTCGTCCGAAAGGCTTATAAAGAAAAAATAACATTTACCGATACAATTGCATGGTCTGATTCGCAAGTGGTGCTGTCCTGGCTTAGGTCGCCGTCTCATACTTGGAAGACATTTGTGGCGAATCGTGTGTCCCTAATCCAAGAGCAATTGCCTGGAGATCATTGGTTTTATGCTCCATCACAAGATAATCCTTGTGACTGTGCTTCGAGAGGCTTATTACCCTCTCATTTGAAGTCGCATCCCCTATGGTGGGCGGGTCCCCCTTGGCTTATTGGACCGAGAGTTGGTTGGCCCGTTCAACCGAATTTGATTAAGACTAACGAGGAAGTAAACCAGAATATTTGTTTACTAAGTTCGGTGGAGGATATAGGGGCTGTAATCGATAGAATTTCGTCTTTACTGAAGTTGCAATGAATCATTGGTTACTGTCTTCGATTTATTTATTATAGTCGTAAGATTAAATATTTTTCTGGAGCATTTACTACTCTAGAACTTCAAAAGTCTCTGTTGATTTTAATAAAACTTGTCCAACAAACTGAATTTAGCATTGAAATAAGCCAGTTGAGAAAGGGTAAGGTATGTTGTAAAAGTATTCGAAAGTTGAATCCATTCTTGGACGATAATGATATAATCCGTGTGGGAGGTCGTCTTAGGAATGCTTCACTTAGTTTTGGCCAAAGGCACCCGATCTTGTTGCCTAGAAAAGGCAACTTAACGCGTTTAATTATTGGTCATTTTCATAGAATTTATTTGCATCCCGGATATCACACTTTGCTGTCCCTACTTAGGCGACAATTTTGGATTTTATCCCCGCAAAGGGCTATCCGTTCAGTATTGTCAACTTGCTACACATGTTTTCGTGTTTGCCCTTTTCCTTTCATTCCTCCCATTATGGCCGATTTGCCAGAAAGCAGGGTTTCTAAGGTAAAGGCTTTCAAGATTGTGGGTGTCGATTTTGGTGGACCCTTTTCTATTACTGCCAGTAGAATCAGAGGAGCAAAAGTATTGAAGGCCTATCTTTGCTTATTCGTTTGCTTTTCAACAAAAGCGGTTCATCTGGAGTGCACCTCTGATCTCTCCGCAGATGCATTTAATAAACATTGGTTGACTACTACCCAGTAAAAAAGTAGTTAAAGATGTAGATATAACAAAAAAACATGTATAACCACTTTCAATAATTTGAGTAACAGAGCCAACTAGTTTATAAAGCATTTTAAAAACAATGTAGTGTATTGGTCTTCTATTCCCGCATCAGCTCGTGATTGCGAAGTATATATGCAATACCCATTGAGCACCATTCTCTTTTCAACACATGCGATTTCATAATGAACTAGAAATCTCATAAGAAGGCATTGCTTAAGAATCTTCAAATGTCCTTTATTTAGTTTGCTTTTGTTTTTATAGAATTCTGTTTTAGAAACTATCATGTCCACAGGCTGACTTCGATCAAAGCTTCTCTGATCGTGAATTGGATGATGACGTTTTTCATAATTCCTCCGGTGGTAAAATGGAAAACTCAATATGCAATTCAAAATCGGATACTTCAATAAACCAGGATGATAGGAGTCCCAGAAGTTACTATTCCTTTCAAGATTCAAGCTTTGAAAACAAATCATTTGAAAAAGACGAAAGCTTTGATAGATTTGAAGAACGTATTAGGATAATAGAGACTGATATATCTAAGTGTGGGATTTCCGATACTCCCGATTATATGTCAAATAGACGTAATACGTGTCCAAATCCTTTACAATATCGTCCTATAATTCACAGGTTTGCCTTTTATTGTTATAATAAGTTAGTGCAATTTGTTTTTTAAGGGAAGCTTTAGGGAAGGGTTTGAACATACGTAAAGGAAGGCCTATTTTGATGCAGCCTAGCAATAATAGATGTGAGTCTGCAGCACAGACAGATATCACAGCTCTACCGAGAGCTGCTTGGAGATCTGAGAGTAGCCTTGCTCATAAGGTAAGAACGTAATGCTATGGTTTAGATGTATTTAGTTTTATCATTTTTGCAGTTAATTTAAAAATTCAGTAAATGCTATTAAAAATTGTTGGTGGTTTACAGGGTGTAATTTTTAAACCAACCAATGCGTTTATTTTAAAAAGTATAAGGTATGGGAAAAAGTTTAAATGCAAGTTATAGTAACCATTTTCCAAACTGCTCTGCTCTGATTACTTTATATTTATCGTTTATACGTTCAAAACTTGAATACTGCAGTGTCATTTGAAACCCCATTTACAGTAATCACAAAATCTTAATAGAAGGAGTTCAAAGGAAATTTTTTAAGTACTTATGGTACAAAATGCATGGTACCTATCCCATCAGAGGTTTCGATCATGAAACACTGTAAGCACCTTTTATATAAAATCTTGTGAATCCAGAAGGATTGCTTTAAGCATCACCATTCTCTATAAGATCATGCATGACAATATAGACTGTCTGTATATTATGGATAAACTAAATTTTTTGGTTCCCAAACATAATAGTAGAATTAATAGAAATAATAGTGTTTTATTGCTCAGCCTGCAAAACCAATATGTTGTTAAAATCTTGTTACGTTGACTCGTAGCCGTGCGTAACACAAAGAAAGTCAAGGAATGACCGGGCTCAATCGGAGATTAGGGGGGTTGTAGAAAGCAGACTACCATATAATATACGCGGCTGTAAGGAATTAGTGACAATACCTGCAATAAAAATAGTCAAGCAAACCTGAAAAAAAAAAGAATAAGCATAGCATGCTGATCAAGCATAAATTATCCCGTGGTCTGTAAGATGTAAAAAAAACTGTTTGGATAATCTATATAATGTAATAACGATAAAGGCATTACAAAACTTTTATTACAAAGTAAGGAAATATTGGGGAGTAGCAGAAACGTTTCCTCACACACCAATTAAACATAAATCAAACAAAACTTATAACAAAAGATAAATAGGTAATCCAGTAGTATTGATTTTCTGTCTTTAAATATTTAAAAAACAAAATTATAGCACAATTGATATGAGTAATCCAGTAGTATGGATTCTTCTGTGTTCAAATATTTAAAAAAATATGGTTAGTAAAGGAACATTTTAGCATAACAAGGAACACTAGCACAGCTAATTACAGAGTGGGTCTTTATTAAACAAAAAAAGTGCTTAGTTCGTATGTCAATGCAAGTTGGGTTTATTACTTGCTATGTACCAAAAAAAATCACATACCTCTATGGGTCAGAATCTATATCTTGCAAGCTATTGGAAGTGGATCAATACAGCAACACCACGGTGATCGGTAACATCCATGTTGCTATCGTAATTGTAACGGCAGTCTACACTCCAGAACAGTAATCTAAGTCCAAAGATTAGTCAGGCCATTCATAAAAAGCGATCTGGCCTACCGTAGGATAATCATTAGGCCTCTGTCAAAGAGCTAAAATGGCAATCTTATTACTGTTGATAAGCGCGGAAGACCTTACCGATGCACCCCAGATATTCACTTCTTGTAAACAATAAATATGCATCGCTCTTGTAGTAATAAAATGAGCAATCCAGAAAATATATTAAAAGCACAAGCTGCAGAATCAAATTGAAATCGTTGTTTGCAAGAATTAAATCTAATGACAGCGTTATCCAACACACAAGTTTGATTAGAAACTCGAAGAAAGCTTTATCAAATAAGTACGATCCATTATTTCCACGAGTCTTTAGGATTGGGTATTATAAGAAGTTATTACACGCTATAGTGCCGTATCAAAACAGATGTTTGAAATAAGGTACCGACTAATTAACATTATCACGAACGTTCACTTCGCTGCAAATCTGTTTGTATAAAATAGTTGTTACCCATAACCTCTGATCGTCTATTATCTCGACTTAGATAATAACATAAGGAACAAAATTTATACGACCGGCGAGCCAAGAACGATGCAATTTAAATACGCTGACAGGAAGGGAGCGTAACAATTATTTGAACATCCAAAAAGTAAATGCAGCAATCATATCTAATAATTAATTACAAGCTGTTTATAATTTTCAATAAGTTGGGAAGTAATTCACGAATAATCCAATTTAAAATTCATTCCTTGCAAATTATTTATTAATGAAAATCGGTCTTCAATTAATCTACCTTTAAATTAATACACACGAGTTAAATTGCATACAAATCTGAGACTATTCTGAAGTATTCAATTTATACAAACGGCGGTCCAAAGAACGACGCAATTTAAGTACGCTGACAGGCAGGGAGCGTAACAATCTCTCGTACATTACATGTGTAGTAATTTTAATCAAATATGTGACAATGTTGATATAAATGTTGATAGCCTGCGTAACATTCTTGAAGAGCTTTCTGCTAAATTGTTTACTCTCTAAAACTTTGTTTCTAACGGTTATTTTTAACTTTAACTTTAATTTTAACTCTAATAATTATTCTGTTTTAATAATTATAAATTGTACATAATTATGGTTTGTTGGCTGTCTTGTAATGTGGCTAAGGCTGTTGGGCAATAAACATTATTATTATTATTTATGATGGGGGACGTACATTTGTAAAACTTATGAAAAATTTTGAGTAGTTTTGTCAGGAAAATACAGGGTTACATTTTTTTTTAAATAGAACTAAGTATTTTTAACTATTGTATCGGATAGCTTTTTAAAAATGCAAATTTTGATATAACATATCCCGATACCTAAAATTATAAATAAGTCTTCGAAAATGCATTAATGTGTATGCATGCATGGAGGCAGTCCTGTAGTAACAGGCATCAACTCTTACCTCGGCCAGCTGTGATTTTTGATAATACTTACTCATTTGTTCTGCATTGTACCTATATCTGTTAGACAACTAATTGAAATGGCTTTTCAACAACAGGGTGTCTACTGGTACGGAAAATCCTAAAAGTACTGAAAAAGTGCTGATTTTGTAGAGCAAGTCCGGATATGCGGAAAAAGTGCGTAATTTATACTTCACGTACGGAAATTAAGCGTCTGCTTTTAGACATTACAAAGTTTGACTTTTATTTTGTAGTCTTTTATTGTGTATAAAATAAAACTTTTATGATTACTAAAGTGCCTAAAAATACATAGGTACATATATGTGAAAATAGTGTGCAGGTATTAGGTTATTGTTAGAAATGTTTTACTACTAAAAATTGCCCGAACGGATACAACGGCCGTAAAAACATTCATAATCGAAAACAAATTACATTACATCTCTTCAGGCTAAATCTATTCTCTTCAATTAAATTATTTAAGTGGTTTAATGCTGGACCTTTAGGCACTCTAGCAAGGGCCGTATATTTCCCCACGTATTGATCTGAATAATACATCTCTGTTGATAATTGATATATGATCACTTTACAAGTCTAAAAAAAATTGGCGAAAGAGTGCCTCAATTCATTTTATAACTTATTAAAAACGTCAATAAGAATCATGATAATCTCTAAATTACGTTCAAATCTTAGTAATTCAGTTGTTCAGTGGCGAAATTTGTAGAGTTGTTAGCAGAAGACAAACAATTATTTCAAAATTTGTATCCATATTCTAGTTTACTAGCCAATAAAATGGATTTGTGACAGTTTTTCACGCCGTTCTACTTCACAATTATTTAACTGTTTAACAGTTGATTGAATCGACGATTTTTTACATTTTTAGTTTAAATATCCCATCTTGTTATCGTGACTATTAGTCATAACAGGATCTTTCTGGACCATTTATTCAGATTTGCATGTTTTAACTTACTTCAAAGAAGTAAGCTATTGTTTTTCCTTCCTCATTATACTTATTAAAAGATTAAATTTAGCACACTCAACTGTTATTTATGATACAAGTTACAACGCGGCGGCGGCGATTTTATTATGTGCTGCTAATTTAAATTGTGGGAGTTTTTATTAATATTTTGAAACAAATTTAGCACTGTAGTGCTTTTTTTTATTAATATGCCCGGTAAATGTGTTACGCGCCATTTTGGCACTAACATTTCTTAGTTTAATTTTGATGTGCGGAAGTTTTCGCGCCTTAAAATTCAAAAGACTTGGCGTGTATTTCCGTCACGTCAAAAGTGGGTTGGACGAATAATTTCGCGCCGACGCGTGAAAGGACAAAAGTGGGGTTTTTCCGGTGGTCTCTGTAACGTGGCTGTTTGGCTGAAAACTTCGAACAGTGTGGTGGTGTCAGGTATCGTATCGTGCCTTATCTCGTATTTATGTAGATCCTTGCCTTTGATTATCTTTGTTTGTCGTCATTAAACCTGTTCCTGCCCTTTCCCTACATAGGTAGAGGTAATTTGTAGCAGCTTGCCGAACCGCATTCCACGCTGGAGCACCATCTTTAAACACTCCGGAATGGAGCCCTGAGATCCAGTCGAAGCCATTTGGAAGGACGCTAGGCGTACCCTCCGTTAATTGCCTTAAAAGGGGCCATCAGTAGCCCTGATGGACGTCAACAGAAGCCAACTTTAACTCAACCCTGCAGGACGTTGGATTTCTTATGTAAGTACTTTATTTGCTTAATCTGTTCGCTAATTTAATATATATTTTTCCGCAAATTGCGCATTTAATTAGTATATTGGTGACGTCATTGACAGACGGGCGCGCTAAAACCGGTGTAAAGATTGGAGCTACCACCTGTCCGTGGCGTCGCTTATTCTGCGCTTGCGCGATTGTAATTATGAACTTTAAATTGTAAGAAATGCCAGTTTAATCCGTTATGTGATTACGGTTGTGTAAAGATAAATTTTGCATGCTTTGTAATATGTGCAGAAAAAAGTTTGATGTTAGTCAAGGTGGTATACATTGTGTTAAAACACACGCAAAAAACAAAAAAACATTTGAAAATTGTGCAACCTTTACTACTGGGGACTCAAAATACATTTTTCAAAGTGCCTACAATTAGCATGGGTATTGAATGCTTAAATACAAATGCAGGACTTGTCATCGCTGATAGTGATAAAGTAGTAACAAGTACAAGTGCGCCTAATTCCTTAACAAAAGATAGTTCAACGTAGTATTCTGGTAATAGTAATATATTAAAGTTTGTTACATGCCGAAAATCGGCTATGTATCATTTTTGGATTAAGTTTAAATTTGTGAGTAAATTCGCGCCAATATTTTAAAAATAAACTTGTTTATTTCCGTCACTTCGAACAGTTGCGTCGGCGCAAGAGAATGCGCAGACGTGGAGTGATGAAGTAAGTGCGCGGTTTCTGACACGGCCGGACATCATTATTAGACAACGAGACGTCGAACAGTAAAGTATACCTGTGTCGTTTTTTTCTTGTCTTTTCTCTTTTAGGATGTAGGTTTCCTTTATCTCTGCTACTTGTTGTTCCTTACCTGGTTGTTCCTTACCGTACTGCTACAGACGACGAAGAGGGAAGACAAATTAATCTGGCTTCAACGAGGGCTTGATGTAACAAACAACGCCCAAGGACCCTGAGTTTGAGCTGAACGGAGCGTTTTAAGTGAGTACCTCGATTTATTTATCTTTTTGAGTGCCAATGGTATCATTATAAACGCATTAGGTATGTGATACAACGTGGAGCGCCACTGATATAGTTTCGGCTACCGTTATGATCCACTACTACAGTTGGCTACACATACTAATCACGTACACAATATTGCACAACAAGATATTACGTCATAATTGCGTCTCAAATTGTATCACATACCAAAAATGTTTACAGTGATACAAGATGCACCTTAAAAAAGATAAAAAACACTCACCAAAAAAGGCGGAACTCTTCACGATTTTGCGGTTATCCTTACGCAGGGGCCATACTCATTTCCATGGATATCGGCGTTGTTAGGCGTGGGTTTGGTTAGCCATCGTAGAAATCAGATTTTCTGTTTTCCTTCTTCTTTGTTTGTAGGCAGGACGTAAGAATAAGGTGAAGGTAGAGATACGATAGGGCGAGAGATAAAGGGAAACCTACATCCTAAAAAGGAAAAGACACGAAAAACACACCAGGTAAACGTCACTGTTCGACGTCTCATTGGCTAATAATGATGTCCGGTCGTGTCGGAAACCGCGCACTTCTTCACTCCACGTCTGCGCATTCTCTTGAACCGACGCAACTGTCCGAAGTGACGAAAATGAACAAGTTTATTTTTAAAATATTGGCGCGAATTTACTCACAAATTTAAACTTAAACCAAAAATGATACATAACCGATTTTCGGCATGTACCAAGTTAACCTACTTACAACGAGTAGAAGTAAGTATAGCAGAAATTTTATGGTGTATTCACAAAGTTATGACACATTCCTCAGAGAGAAGTTTTGCAACTGCCGCCAATGTTTTTCTTGCTATGTTTCCAGATAGTGTGATTGCAAAAAATTTACAGCCTTATAAGAATAAAACAGCTTATTCTATAACGTATGGACTAGAACCTTATATCCAAAACGAACTTTCTAATCAATTAAAGAGTGTACATTTTATTCTTTGTCATTTGACGAAAGTCTTAATAAAATATCCCAACTTGGTCAGATGGACATAATTGTCAGATTTTGGGATGAGGCAACAGACGCTGTACAAACACAATTTCTAACTTCGGCATTCTTAAAACATGCCACTACTTTTAATTTAATGAATAATTTGATTGAATCTATAGCTTCGTTGGGCTTGTCTCTGTAAAAAATTTTACAGGTAGGGATGGATGGTCCTAACGTTAATCTAAGAATGCTTGAAGACGAGCAAATATTTAAAAGATGAAAGCAGTGAGGATCCTGAACTGTTTTCCACTGGAACTTGTGGAATACATGTGATTCATGGTGCATTCAAAACAGTAGAAAAGAGACGGCTTGGAAATGCAAGATTTTTACAATCACTCTTATCTTTTTAAAGACTTTCCTTCAAGACGTGCTAACTATACAGCCTTTTCTGGTTCTATTATATTTCCAAAACGATTTTGCAGCATACGCTGGGCGGAAAATCAAGCAGTTATTACCAGAGCCATTGAAATCATAAAACCTGTAGGGGTATATGTTGAACAATCTATTGCTTTAAAGAAGTGTCCTGAGAGTAAAACATTCGAAAAGATCAAAGGTTTTTTAACAGATAAACTTTACTAGCTAGATTACAATTTCTTAAATCAATTTGTGTAGAAATGCAACCGTTTTTAAAATTTTTTCAATCAGACGATACCCTAACACCATTTTTATACCAGGAATTGAATACTATTTTGCGTAATATCGGAAGTCGTTTCATTAGTGCGAAAATTATAAATGAAGCAAACACCCCTAATAAACTAATTAAAATTGATATAACCAAAATCGCAAACTTAAGTCAATTGCAAATGTGGATAGTGGTTTTGGGGCCTCTGTTGTTTGTAAGGCGAATTATTTGAAGGAACTTGGTGTCGTTAAATTTAAAAATGATTGTTTAGCTTTTCTAAAACATGTTTTCCAAAGAATTACAGAGAAAAGTTCTTTGAAATACAAAATTATCAAAGGTGCTTCTTGTTTGTCACCTATGATAATGTGTAGCAACGCCTTAAAAACATCCACGTTAAATATTGCTTTAGAGGAATTTATTGAGCGATAGCAGATAATTGTATCTGATGCAGAGATTGTAAAAAAACACCATAACCAATTACGTGAGGACAATAAAAATGCTTTGGAAAACTAGAGCAATTCCCCAGAAAGGGAAAAATTGGACATATTTTTAATGAGGTTATGTAAAGAGTGTGGCTTATCAGAATTTGTATTTTCAAATTTTATTTAAAAAATGTTAATCATGTTACACGGCAATGCTTCGGTTGAAAGGGGTTTTTCGATAAATAAAGAATGCTTCGTAGAAAACACTATAAATGAATCGCTAGTTGCCCAACGACTTGTTTATGACAAAATCGTAACTTCTAAATTAAAACACCTTTCCGAATTTACACTTTCTAAGAAGATGATTGTAGAGTTTGAAAATGCATCTTCCAGAAGGCGAGAAGCATTAAAAGTTAAGCATAATGAAAAACTTACTAAGGAGGGAGAGGTTCAACAATTGCATGCTGATATCAAGACACTCGAGTTAAAGCAAGTTGAGGTAACAAAAAAGCACAAGGAAGAAGAACTAGAGATCGATGCTGAATTAGAAAAATTAAAAAAGAGACTGAAAAGTTCATAAATAAAAATATTTTCTATGCACTTTATTCATAAATATGTAGGTATGTTCACTTTTAACTAATTAAAATATTCAAATGTTCTGATCACGTTTATTTTCCGTTTTTCATGCAACAACAAGTACTGAATTTTTTCAATTAAAGTACTGAAAAGTACAGAATTTTTATTCAGTTGTTCGAACAGACACCCTAAACAATTAAATACTTCTGACTTTTTTTAACTAACGGTTATGGTTGAAATTTAAATAAAACAATTTGTCAATAGAATATTCATTTAAAACCAGACTCTCTCGGCAAAATCTTTGCACTATTTTTCAAAATATGAAGACCATTGGGTCATTTAAAATTAGTAAAAAACAATGTGACGGTACAGTTGTTGACGAAAACCTCAAAATAACAGTGATGATGGCCTTCTTTGCTACTAATCCTACTACTTATATACAGCTAGTTGCACCTCAATGCAAAATCAGTCATAACACTGGAAAAATCTTAAAAAAGCATAATATTCATCCATACAAATACAGGTTAATACAAGAACTTCGTGAAAATAATTCTTTGAAAAAATCCAGTTCTGTCAATGGTTTATTATTAAATTTCATGAAGATCTCGATATTCTTAAACAAATAATTTAGTCTTATAAGAGCAAGTGTTCCATAAAAGGTATGTTTAACCATCATAACGTACATTTCTGGAACGATGAAAATTCACACCAATTTAGTAATAAATATTTCCAATCATTTTGGTCTTTTAATGTCTGATGCGGGTTTCTACATAATACAATTGCTGGCAAGCAAACGATATTTAAACTTAATAAGGAATTATATTTATTCCGAATGGACCTGCACCTTGAGGAAGTTCTAGATTGCTAGAACGGGTGGAATGGCTTCCGTGTTCCAGTGATCTAAAAAACCAAACTACAGGTTCAGTTAAAGTAGTAAGATCTTTACCGAGGAAGCAGACTAACACAAGTCCCTGAAAGAGGGCAGCGGCTTTTGCGGTACTTAGAGTGGCAGAGACCATAGGGGTCGGATGACATTCTAGGACACACTACTGCGGTATGGAAGACAACGGAAAACCACCACATTACCTCCCAAATACACAGCGTACTTAAATTGTTATTAAAGATGATGGCATCCTCTGGGGTACAAAATTCCAGAGTTAAAATAGTTCCCAATTCGGATGTTCAGGAGGAGACTACTTCGGGGATGTGATCGGAAAATATAAAAAGAGTCGTGAACATTCTGCGAGTCAAAGCGTGGAATGTTAAAAGTATGAAGCAAGTAGATAAGCTAGCGAACTTGAAAATTGAAATAGATAGGTTAGCATTATACATAGTAAAAATCAGCAAAGTTCGGTGGCCAGAGGTGGAAGATTTTTGAAGTGGAGACTTTAGGGTATTCGTACAGGATTAGAGAAAAGAACTTCAGGTGTGGGGATAGTTATACAAAAAAAAAATAGGACAACGTGTAGAAAACTATTTACAAAAGAACAAAAGAGTACTCATGGCTAGCTTAGAATCTAAACCAGTAAATACAGTAATAATACAAGTATACATCCTCACCTCTAGCTACAGTGAGGAAAAGGTAGAGGCGATCTACAAAGATATCAAAGACATACTAAGATACATAAAAGGAAATAAAAATTTAAGAATTACAAAGGATTTGAATGCAGTAGTAGGTGAGCGTAGGAAAGCAGCAGTAGTAGGTTTATTTGCTTTAGGCACGAGAAATGGCAGGAGAAATGAACTGGTAGAATTTTGCGACAAGAACAATTTAATCATCACAAACACATGATTTCAACATCATGTTAGAAGATAATACATGTGGAAAATGTCAGGAGATATAGGAAGATATCAAATAAATTACATTTTTGTTACACAACAGTTTAGGAATCTAATAAAAGATTGTAGAAGCTACCCAGAAGCAAATTAGATACTGACCACAACATCGTAACCATGAAGGCCGCTCTTAAATTAAAAAATGTGAAAAAAAGGAACGGAAAAAGGCATTTTGACTTTGAGAAACTACGAGATAAAGATATCTACGAAAGATTTGAAGAAAAGTCAGATGAATTGCTGAAAGATATCGGGAAAATTTCTTATACTAAGAAAATAGAAACAAACAGAATGGAATAACATTAAATTCAGGTTAGACATAGTGGCCAGAGATATTCTGGGATATACACTAAAGAAAATTAAAAAACCATGGATAACAAAGGATATCCTAAATTTAATGAAAAAAGACGAAAATACAAAAATAGATCAGATGAAACAGGAAAAAAGAGGTACATAGTCCTAAAATGGGAAATTATTTGCAAATGCAGGAATGCTAAACAGCAATGGATTGATGCAGTGTAAAGAAGTACAAACTAAGGTGGAAATAAGAAGGCAGACGAAGCATACAAACTAATCAGAATGAATTTTAGGGATATAAAACCGTATAGCAAAAATTTAAGGGATGTAGAAAGAAACGTCATTATAGAAAATGTAGAGAAAGTGGATAGAAGGCAAGAATATATAGGGAATTTATATGCAAAGGAGAAACTAACAGCATTAGAACAGGATTCAGACATTGAAAAAGATGACGGGATATCTTATACTTAGCGATGAGTTTGAATTAGCATTAAAGGATCCGAAAAATGGTAAGGCACTGGGTACAGATAAGACGCAAGCAGAAACTCTAAAAGCCGCTGGACAAGCAGTAACAGAACGTCGTTTCCTAACTAGCAAGTTATAGGTATGAGACAAGCCAGATACCCAAAGATTTCAAACGTAACATCATAAGAGAGGCTCGGATAGATGTGGAAATTTTCGAACAATAAGTTTAACAGCACATGTGTCAAAAATATTAACTAGAATAAATACTGTCAAATGCAAGAAGACATTTGGAATTAGTATGCAAGTAGGTAAATAAGGCCGGTCCTAATTCAAAACGCGACAGACGTATTTTCCATGTGTAAAATACGTCTGTCACGTTTTGAATTAGGATCGGCCCTATATAATTTCAATGTAGAAATAGTTGTGAAAACATGAATTCTTATATACTTTCAATGTAAAATACTTGTGGGCACGTTTTGAATTAGGATCGGCTTTATATTACTTTCAATGAAACACACGTATGTTGAAAAATGTAAGTGCAGAGAAGAATGTGTGTAGCTGTTTTGAATTCGGTTTTCTAGCGAGAAGTTACACGTGCACCGTTTTGAATTAGGATCGGCGTTATATACTTTTAATGTAAAATGTGAAAACCTGAATTCTTTTCGAATGTAAAATACTTGTGGGCACGTTTTGAATTAGGATCGGCTTTATATTACTTTCAATGGAACATATTTCAAAACACACGTATGTTGAAAATGTAAGTGCACAGAAAATGTGTGTAGATGTTTTGAATTTGGTTTTCTAGCGAGACAGTATGACAGATGCAAAATATCGCATTCAAGTCAATTGTGTTTAATTAAAGTGGATTCTGATTTATGTTTAGAGGCTGCAAATACACATGGGCCGGTTTCAATTCAAAATGAGTTCACTCTTGTGATAGGTTGAAAAGTGGGTTGGCAAAGTACGCAGATGGTGGTAATCTGCTATATAAGGAGATTGCTCCTAATATTAATTTAATTAGTCGAAGTTTACTGCATATATTTACATACAAACATGTATATAATTGATATTCAGGGATTTAAATACAAGAAAAACGAGTTTGTGTGTAAAGAAATTGCGGTTTTGGACTTGTTGAAAGGTGATGTTTGGCATCAAATTTTTAAACTGCCAATGCAGTCCAGTTGTTTGAGTCAAGATCATATAAAACATAACGACTGGGTGACAAGGAATATTCATGGTATTTCTTGGGATGAACCTTCAACGGCTGGAATGGTGTCATCATATATAGCGCTTTATTTGAAGCAAATTATCCGACCCGGTGAAGAAGTATTTGTGAAGGGTCTAGAAAAGAAGAAATTGATTGAAACATATATAATGCAAAACTTTGTAACTGATATGCTTGCACTAGGTTGTCCTAAGCTATCGGAGTTAAAATCAACAATCGTTTAAAATATAACATCCATTGTTGTAGACACAGCAATAATAATTTGCAATGCGCAAAACAAAATATCTTTTTATTAAAAGAATGGCTTAATAATAATAATAATAAAAAACAATAGAAAGATTTTGTCTGTATTATTTATTTTAATATAATTTTACAATGATAGCCTTATTAACTATTATTATAACAACTTCTAGCAAACATTATTTTTATCGATCCAGCTATTGTGTACGTTAGAGAAGCCTAACCATTTTACAAATACTTTATTTCCACTCTTTCTTAGGACTTTTCTACCAGGTAAATTCCTGGATGTTTAACCTTTGCAACTCAGTTTCATAAAATGCACCTTTGATTTCTTTCTCATCTTGATCTTCTAATATATATGTTGTCGGATTGATTACGTTTACCTTTTAATCTTAAAATTTCATTTGACCAGTTTGGCGTGTAACCTTTCGTAAATGCTTCCCTGTGTTTACTAATCCTCACACTGTCTTTTATTGAATATTTTGGTATTTTGGTTGCAAGTTTGATGTGGGTAAATGATGATTTAAGAATAGTTTTTTCATTTGATTTATCAACTTTTACAGGTTTGACTCGATAGTATTGTGAACTGTATTGTTGTATTGTTTCACAATATCGCTTAAATTTTTTATCCAATTGTAAGAACCGTTCAGGTTAAACAAGCGCCACATTTTTCCCTTTAAAGTTCTAATTACACGTTCCACAATGCATGCTTTCTTTGTAGAAAAACACTATAATGGTTTATGCCATATGTCTGCATTAAGGATTGAAAGTGTTTGTTATAATATTCTTTACCAAAATCAGACTGCAAATTTCTTGGCGGATTTTTAAATTTATTTAAAATTGTTTTCATTGCAGCAGTAACATCAATACCCGTTTTACTTTTAAGTGGTACAGCCCATACGTATTTGGAGAAACAATCAATAACTACTAAAATGTATTTAAATCCTTTGTTTGTTTGCGAATATGGTAGCATTTCAATCAAATCGGTCTGAAGAAGGTCATTTAAACCTTTTACTATCACTTTGCGTCTCTTGAAATTTATTCTTGCTGGTTTATGAAGTTCATTTACTATATCCTCTTTCACTTTTGATTGAGCAACTATCATAATACTTTTTTATAATCAGGATTTATTAAATACAATTAATGAAATACTTCTATGTTTGAATGTCGTGGGCTCCACTTGTTTTGAAAGGAACTTTTAATATAAAATCAAGAAACATTGTGGTATTGTTTATAATAGCACCGCTATCACGAAAGCTGATTACATCCATACGTTTAAGCAAAAATCCTTGTAACTGTGCAATTACATAACTTTTTTCGTTTATAAGAATTTCAATGTCTTGCGGGTATCCTTTAATATTCTCAATGACTGCTTCCTCATAAGGAAATTCATAATTATGTTTAATGTTGAAAATAAGGAATGTCTTGTCACCGTCGAGGAATGTATTAGAGTAAAACGTTGCTACTACCGTGTAATGTAGCATATGTAACTTGTACTCAATCAAGGTTTCAAAACCTTCACTTTTGTTTTCATATTCCTGTTCACTTATATCTATTTTACGGTTATGTAAGTGCCTTCCAAATTTGTCAATTGTCATATCATCTAATTACTTTTGCCTCACACAATTCTTCAATGATCGAATTTATTTCGTTGCCGTGACCTGTGTGTCCAGCAGTCTGAGATGAAACTAAAAGCCGTAATCTATCAACAAGTTCATTGGGATCATTCCAATATAAATAATCTATAGCGTTATTTGATACTTCCATTGTCATACCGTCTCCAAGACGCTTTCTATAGGGTAATGTTCTAGGTCTACGGGGTGTTTGGGGAAGTATGTTTAATGTAGATATTATATTTTTGTACTTATATGAAGTATTACCCTGAATTTGTTCTGTTTCAGAATAATATCATCTATGAGCATTTGTTCTTTTTACAATATCAAGATACGACTTTAGATCTTGATGACTGTACCCGACAGGATATTTTTTAAACAGTAGTTCGTATAATACAGGAGTACCTTTATATTTCAAATCATTTATTAGAACATTTTCATCATCCAACGCGAAATTCGAATTGCCTATCATAAGACCATTTGAATCAGGGTTAAACCTAATACCATATTTATGATCAAATTCGTTCTTAACATCTTTAAACATATTGTAAATATATTCTCGAGGTAGCGGATGTAGCTGTTCGAGATAATGTGTCATACCAGGTGAATCGGCAAAGCTTTGAATATATTCATGGGCTTCTTGTGCATTTCGATTAATTTCTGCTTCATATTCATTCTCAACATCGTCATCATCATCATCATCTACCTCTATGGCATCATTTTTTATATTTGGTATATGCTGAGCAATAACCGGCGAATCAATATAGTCAACGTTCCTTTCTAGCAATTTAGGTTTAATTTTTTTTACACTGCTATGAGGCAGTTCTTGTTCTTTAAATTTTTCTTTCTTTACCGCACTTTCCCCATCCAGTTTATTAGCAATAGTTTCTAATCGTGATGTTATGGGTAAGATTGATTCCACTTGGACGACTTCATTATCTTTTAACTGACGCAATTTGTTTTTTACAATGTTTCTTTTCTTAATTAAAATTCTTTTAAGTTTTATCGCCTCCTTGTTCATTGCGTAAAAGTTTATTGTAGTAAAAAAAATTCTTCGATACTAACGATACTTGCGTCTCTCAAGGTTTAAATATGTATGAAGTGATCAAAACCTATTCGGTACCTTCCTGATCTGGATCACTATCTTTGTCTACAACTAAGAAACCGTATTTGTCTTGCCAACAAGCAGCACATATTTCACGGAATTTATCATACTTCATGTCAGTATTGACGTGATCGTCATATATGTGTTTTAAGTTTAAATCATCTTGTTTAAATAAAACTAAAAGATTAGCATTATCACGTAGTAAGTGCTTAGGTATACGAGTATAACTTTGACAAAGGTAAAACTGTCTACTTGTTTATGACGCCCCATACTAAAGTATTCCTAATGATACCTTGTTTATCGCAAGCTACATCATCAAAAACAAATATAGAATTATCTCGAGCATCAGATGGTGATATAATATTATCAGAACTGGAAAATGTATAATATTTGATCCCTTTATTGGTTGCAGTAGACTTTCAAGGTATTGATACTTTGGTTGATAAAGTGATTTAGAATAAACATATACGTTTTCAAACTTTAAACCATTAGGATGTTCTATCAGCCCAATCATAACGTTGGTTTTACCGCAATTTGATGGACCAACAACTAGACATCGAATAGATGAAGGCAGAAGAACACTATGTTTTTTCTTTTTAGCTAAGGATTGCACGCCAATGTCATTATTGTTTATGGTTAAAGGTGTTGATTGTTTCACAACACGCATGTTTGCAAGTACTAAATTCGATTTGTAAAAAAAAGTGGAATTATATATATATATATATATATATATATATATATTATAATGTAAGGGAGCTACCAAAGGTTCTAAGGGTTGTTTAGTACGAGGTAGTGTATGCCCAAGTAAAATAATCCATGTATTTGCTCACATAATTTGAAAATGTATGTTTGCCGTATTTTTCATATGCTAAAGTACAATTCAAAATGGTAGTTGAAATATAAGTGCCAAAAGGTAAATTAAAATGACTAAATGACGTAGTAAGATGTACAGTGCTCAAGGGTTTATACCGAGTTTGAATTTTATAGGCCATTGAAAGTACATTTGCCGTCCAAAAAACCGGATGCGTCTATGGATGTTTACTATCAACCATGCATCCAGGTTCAAGTATGATTTATTTGGCTTTTTAATTTATATAGAATCAACTTTTGGACAAGATTTGTAAGCTCAAAATTATTAGTTATAACAACGTCAAATGTGATTGAAGGACTGAAAATATTTAGGACCAATACTAGAATTTTATGTGAATTATGAAAGTGTAAAAAAGACATGAATTATGGTATGTGCGACACAAACGTTGTGTTTGGATATTATTGGACGATTTTAGTTATGTATTTTATGATTTAGTAGGCAAGAAATATTGTAATGGTCGCCTTGGAAAGAAAACAAAGAGAGATTATTCCGAAATTATTTTTGTATAAAGACGTGTTTTCATAGAACTGTGCTAATTTGTGTAACGATTTTTAAAAAGTTAATGAAAGTGTTTGATTTTGAATAGTTTTGATTGAGTAAAGAAGGGTAAAGAGCAGCAGCGAAATATAAATAAGCAACGACGACGATAATAACAAGTGTAAAGATTGGTGATAGTGCGACGGTAAAGCGACGAATAATTGAATAGGTTTGGAACGATATTGGGAAAAGCGGAAGGAAAATCGAGTGGCTATACATAGGGACGAAGATCGATTTGGATAGAGATTAATAGGCAGCAGGACATCGAGAGGATATACAAAGGAACGGAGATTGATTTGGATATAGATTTGTAGCGGGGCATCGAGAAATTTGAAACAAGACGGCGATTAGATTTTAATAAAATACGAAAAAGCGGACGGATTAATTGAAGAACACAAGGAGCGAAATTAGGAAAGCAACAATTGGGAGTGGAGGATTCAAAGCAGAAATTTAGGACAGAAGAATTAGCACAGGGGAAGTTACATAACCGGGTATTCAAAATTCTAAATTAGGTTAATTATTTCAGATATTGGGGAGCAGCTAAAATTAAGAACGACACCTGGAGGCGATACGAAAATTCTATCAGATAGTACAACCGTGTAAAGACGCATACGGCTACTAGGATCTTGAGCCAGCAGTTAGTGAGGCCGAGGACGAAGTATAATCCAGGTGAGTGCTGAAATATCTAAAAACGTCAAAAAAGTCAAAAATTTGTGGTAGTAATTTAATTTGGCACAAGGCAACGTTGATCGTAATAAAAATTTGGCATATACAAAAGTAGATTAAAAATTTAGTACTAAAACAAAAGAGTGTGCAGTTTGGTTGGGCATCGCACATCTACTTATAACAGAACTCACTATAAGTAGGTGAACACCCTGAGATTTAAGAGCTCAAATAGTCGAGGCATTGTAATAAACAGTTAAATTAAAGAACCGACCAAACGTTGCAAGTACGGGGCGTGCATTAGGTGTGCACATTGCATAAAAGGCGCGACAAAAAAGTGTAAATTAAATTAAATTAAAAGAATTAAATTAAAGTAAAGTAAAGAAAGGGAGGGAGGGTAGAGAGATTATTAGATCAGTAAAATATATATATATATATATATATATATATATATATAAGAAATGGCGAGTATATAAAGAATCATTAATTCATAATATTTTATTTATTTACTGCACAGCTTGAGAGGATAGTTGTCCGCTAATGATTACATATAATAATTCTAAAACTACTGGGAACGGACTATTAAATACGGTAATTAACAATTTACCATTTGAAGCGCATATTCCGGGTTACAAATTTTGCGGTCCGGGTACAAAACTAATCGAACGGTTAGCTCGGGAGACAAGGAATAAACAAGTTAGACGAGGCTTGTAAGGAGCACGATATTGCATACACCAAAGAAAAGGATCTATCTAAACGTCATCAAGCAGATTCGAAGTTAGCTCAGTTAGCTACAGAAAGACTAAATTCTGGTGACTCGTCTTTAGGTGAAAAAGTAGCAGCATTTGGAGTAGCTACCGCAATGAAAGCTAAAGTAAAACTTGGTATGGGTGCCTGTGCATCACTGAGAACAAAAATATCAATAAAATAAGAAAACTGATAAAGAAACGTAAAATAAGAAGTACGCTAGGTATTAAAAGTATTATCAAACAAGCACGTACAGCTTTAAAAAAGACTAAAGGATCTAATATTATGGATGCAATCAACATAGCAATTAAGGCCGCCAATACAGCAAAACAAAAGAAGCATATTAAATCAGCTCGTATTATATCAATTCCTAAAACAGGAGGTTTTCTACCACTAATACCAATTTTTGCAGGCCTAAGCGCTCTTGGTACTCTTACTGGAGGTGCAGCTGCTGTTGCAAAAGCAGTTTCAGATACTAAAATAGCTAAGGAACAACTAGCGGAAAAACAACGTCATAACAAGGCAATGGAGGACATTGCAGTCGGAAACGGCATGTACATCAAACCTTATAAAAAAGGTTTTGGTCTTTTTTTAGCCGCTGCAAAACCTCAAAGGAACGCAACTTGATTTTACCTAATCGAGCACTAAGCAATGTAGAATTAATAGAGTTTGTTAAGCAATTAGAAGTACCATATTTCCGTGGAGTGTTCATGAGAAACAATCTTCCCAAGAAAGTTAATTTAAAAGAATGTGGTATAATTAATTTAGATGGAATAGAAGGTTTAGGCACGCATTGGACCTCTTACAAAAAGTACGGTAGTAGCGCTATTTACTATGACAGTTACGGAAACCTGCGACCGCCAACAGAGTTGATAAGTTATTTGAATAGCGGGGGTAAATGTAAAATTCTTTATAGCATTAACCAAGAACAATCCTACGGTACTGTGTTTTGCGGTCATTTATGCTTACAATTTCTAAGTAGTGCATAGAACTGCGTACGAAGTTGTTATGTCGTACACTTTTACTCTAACGGGAAACACTTCAGTTTTAACAAGCAATTTTAATCCGCCTATAAACTTGGATAATGATTCGGAGTACGTATTAGGATTAACAAATTTTGAGTCTTATAACACAATTCCAAACATAGAAAAAGGAATAAATAATAAATTTTATTATAGATCTAACGGAGAATTCATAGAAATACCTGAAGGTGCTTATGAGATTAGAGAAATTAATAAATATCTTCAAAAGCTTTAGGTGATAAAAGATGGCGTGGTCGTATGGAACAATCACGAAGCGCTAGAAAGACGCCAGTGTATATAGAAATTACAGCTGACAATAATACACTTAAATGTAGTATTAAATGTAGTCTAGATGTGGATTTTTCCAAAAGGATTCAATTGGTTCTCTACTTGGTTTCAATCCCAAAATTGCTAGCATTTGTCACGCATCAAGCAGACTACGCGATCAACATTTGTAAAGTGAATGCAGTTTTAATCGATTGTAATATTGCAAGTGGATCCTATTTAAATAGTAAACCAGCCCATGTAATACACGAATTTTTTCCTCAAGGTACCTGCAGGTTTTAAAATTGTCGAGTTCTACCTACGATTATATATCTACCAATCAGGTCACGTATAATAAATGAAATAATAGTTAAAGTGTTAGATCAAGATGGAAATTTAGTTAATTTCAGAGGAGAACTGCTAACTGTAAGGTTGCATTTAAAAAATCTGCAATAGCCATGGGTATTAAATATAATGCACGTAACATGTCAAGAATTGCTATAAATGCTGAAAATTTCAAAGCAATCGACACTCGATTGATTGTTTCAAGACCGCTAACAACACAAAACCGGCAGTTTCTACAATCGTTAGGACTGCATTTAATTAAAAAGTAGAATGAATAGTGAAATACTGAACGTGCGTGAAAAAGTTTACTTCGACAATGCAATTGTTAATATTGAAAAACATACTCATCAACCTTATGCTAACACATCTTTAAACAATAATGATGAAATTCGAATCCCTATACAACAACAAGATGTATACACCTTACCATCGAAGAGCATGCTGTACATAGAAGGCAAATTAATTAGAACAGATGGAACGCCGTCTCAGACAGCAAAGTTTGTAAATAATGGAATTTTGCTGCTTTTGATGAAATTAGATATGAGATTGGTGGTATCATTTAGATCGTGTTCGGAATCCTGGATTAACGTCTATAATGAAGGGATATGTTTCATATAATAGCAATCAAAGTAAACATTTACAAAACGCTGGGTGGTTTCCTATGGATGATTCACAAATAGTTGATGCCAATGGGAATTTTAATGTTGCAATAAACCTTTCAATGGTTCTCGGATTATGCGAAGATTTTAAAAAAATTATTTTAAACCTCCGTCATGAGTTAGTCTTACTACGTTCTAGTTTTGATACTAATGCTATAATTAATCCTACACCCGATGAAGAAATAAAAGTTGTTTTAAACAAAGTTTTATGGAAAATGCCGCATGTAGCCGTTGATGATACTCAACGAATTAATTTAATAGAATGCGTTGCACAAAATCAGGATTTGCATATTCCGTTTAGAGGATGGGAGTTGCATGAATATCAACTTCTACAAGAAACGAAACGTCATACATGGAACATTAAAACAACAACACAATTAGAAAAACCAAGATTTGTGATTGTTGGTTTCAAACCAACCGAAAAAATAGATACATGAGCAACTACAGTCGTTTTGATCATTGCTATTTAACCAACATGAAACTATATTTAAATTCAGAAATTTTCCCGTACGATAACTTAAATTTGAGGTTCGAGAATAAACAGACTGCGTTGTTATATGAGATGTATGCTCAGTTTCAGCAATCATACTACGAAAAGGAAATTGAGCCACTTTTTAATCCTGAAGATTTACGAAGTATTGCACCATTAGTAGTCATAGATTGTTCTAGACAAAACGAAGCGTTAAAATCTGGTACTGTCGATATTAGATTAGAATTTGAAACTAGCAGAAACGTTTTGCCAAATACATCTTGTCATTGCCTTATACTTCATGATAAGATAGTCAAATACAATCCACTCTCAAACAGCATAAGAATATTATAATTACTTTATTATTATTATTACTGTACCTTTACAAATTATGAAAAAACAATAAATCATTTAGCAATCACAGTCTATTTATTAATATTTTTACATGTTTTTACAATATCTTTTACATGTTTGAATTATTAAGTGATTTAGTAAACAGCCATAAACATTGACAATTTTAAATAAAAGTTTTGTTATACATTTCTCAAATAAACTAACTGATATGTTAGTAACAAACTGGATTTTTTTAAACAGAACGGTTACTACTACTACTACTACTATTTTTCTCTACAATACATTTATACTAATATAGTTCAAAACTCGGGCAGATTGAAAGGTATCCTATTTTTAGATACATCCAAAAAAAAATCGGCGTACTTGTGCAGGTATAAACATAACACTGAAGTTTTATAATTAAAAAATATTATATGTTAATCTAGATAAAATAAATGGCATTCTTTATTTGAGCCAGTGGTTGAAGCTTTACAAGTCATTTCTGTATGTATAGTTATACCCCCAAGGTTTAGTATCAGTGGTTAAGGTACTAAGAATTCTTTTATCATCACTTGGATTAAGAACAATTTTGTTTTGTTTAATAGTACAGACATCATGTTTGACTGATCTAATTAAACATTGCTGTTTCTGTACAGTCTGTTTATAAAACAAAGCATTCTTATAATCATCAAAAGAAATTTGCTTAATACTTGCTAAGGAAGATCCCTTTGACTTTTTTATTATCCTATCCTGAACTCTGTAAGTGTACATTTTAGATCTAAGTCCTACAAACTCTAGCATGATGTCACCATTGTTTTCATCCTTCATAATACCAGGAACTTTTTTATTTGATAATGGAATATGATATTTGTTATGAGGGTCGTAATCGGAAGTATCAAATCTATGAATATCTTGTTTGATATAAGAGTAAATATCTTCAACGCTAAACTCGTATATCAAACTATCCGTATCTGTGTACAGCAGCTTTGCTTTGTAAGCAAATTGCGATTTTATATAACTATAGTGAAATTCATATAAATAGGTTTTGAAATATCTAGAATAGAGAAACCTACATAAATGGGTTTGTTTAAGTAAACCTCTAATTTATTCATTTCTATTAAGACTAGATCTTTGTCTAACACAGTGCAACTATGAAAATTAGGCTTCGCTATGTAACTACGAGCTCCAAACCGTCCTTCCCATTTGGTCACTAATTTCACATCTTTCCTTTTCCGTACATTTTCCATCATTTTTCCATAAACCGAATTTATCATTTTTTATAAAAGCATATATCGAAACTGTTTTTGACTGTTGTCTTAATTTCGTATTCAAATCAATGTATTCTTTTAACCAAGGAGCTTGTTTAAACCGAAGAACCTTATGAATCTTTTCAGTTCTAAACCGTAGCTTAAATACATTTTTAAATTCTTGTAGTGAATAATATAGTTGAGTTTTGGATATAAAGTTGTAAGTAATTTCTTTAAGTTTGATTTATTAGAAGGTAATGGTGGTATCATATGTTCAGGCGCTAAAGGTATGTCACTGTGAATTTCATGTAAAGATACTGGATAGTGTAAATCGCATTCAAAAATATATCCTACATCAGAATCGTCGGGAATATTAAGTATGTCTAAACGTACTATATCTGGACTGGTACCATCTAAAAATTCAAAATCTCCATATGGAAGATATTCAGACATTGCAGCCCCATATAAATTATTAACATCAAAATACATTAAATATTTAGAATCGAAATTTGGATCATAATCTGCATTCATATATTTGTTATTTGCTTTAGCATATCTATTCGAACATTGAGAAACACCGCCACGAATTCCCCGTTCTAAAAACATTATTTTTTCAATATCAGTAAGCAGCTCGAGTTTAACGTTCGTCGTTTTTAACATCGCATCTAGAGCTAAACCAGGAGCCGTAAAGTAGTGAAGCGGATCTAACTTATACGTGAACATACAAGTTTTTCTAAAGTTTTCAAATATATCAGTCAAGAGCAGTACATCTGTTTTTAAATATAGGTCTGAATAGTCCCCTAGTGTTTTTATATTAAATGTTTGCCAAACGTGTTTAGCATGATTGTAGTCTTCATCTGAGATTTCTTCATTGCGCAAACGATTAAAGAATGCTATTTTACAGGGTAAATCGGTTTCATTGAGCCTATCCCAAGAGTTAATGTAATCATAGGGAAATATACCTTTACGCGTAAGTAACTGAAACTCATTATCGGTGTTACAATTTTCCCTGGTGATGGATTTTTTATTATCCTCTAAGTATGAAGCTAATTTTTCGATGCTAGATGCCATAAACCTGAATGAATCGATAAATCTAAAAGTAACTTTCGTACCATTTACATATTTTGTAAAAGATATGTATTTTTCCTTATTTATTGGTAGAATACTTACCAAACCTGAAAACCCTAACACAATTTTTTTAATAATGAAATGCGAATCGTAGCTTGATAAGTTATGAAAAACTACTGGTATCATATAAGAATTATGATAATTGATGTTGCAATCTTGATGAGCCGCTCCTCGAAATTCACCTGTAAAGTGGCAGTGATCGCGAACTCTAATATCATCTATACTAAAAGGTTTATTGCAAATGTGACAGTGAATGTGAATTTAAATGCTAACTTTTGTTCTTCTGTTAAAGGATTCATAGGTTTTGGGTTACAGAAAATTTTATTAGTCGTTTCTGAAATCAGTTTCAATTGAGCAACAAACCATTCTATACAATCCTTTCCGCGATACAATTGAAATTTGGAATATTTATTATCATACGAGCATTTCAAATAATACGCTACACTAAAGGGTATATGCCTTTGGTAAGAGACTGTGTTTAGTATTACCTCCGACTCATTGCATGGTTCTAATATACATTCGAGATCTGCATAAACTACAAATGATACTTTTTCTTGATAGTGGAAATGTTTAAACGTTAGATACTTTTCGGATTCTTCGGGTAATCTTATTGAGCAAGTATTCTGTTTTTCGCAATGATTCGAATGATGCTTAAGTAATGCTGCTGTACTAAAATTATTTAAACATCTATAACAAAAAAATTTTCTATGTTCATGTGAAGACAACTGTTTTGCAAATAATTTTGACATATTCTTAATCCAAGTAAAATGAAAGTGATTCTCATTAGCATTTGTCGGACGAGAATATTGTAAGGGATCATTATTTAAAACTAACAGATTAATAGGTTCAATTTTTTTAAAATTTTCATTTAAACAAAATGGCAGTATTTTAGTATTTTCTATACAATATAGGTTAATTGCGAGATTGTTAAGCTTCTCAATTTTTTTTATGTCTTTTAATGTGATTGGAAACTGAATTGAATTGTAGCGTAATACTGTATCAAAATGTGGATAGCTAGATATTCTCTGACTATTTTGTTTAGCAGGATATAAAGCGGAAACCAAGCTCCAAAGAATGCAATGTTGATCGTTATTTATTACATTTACCACAGCTTTTTTTTATAAAGTCCGGAACCGGTACAAACGTTGAACACCCTCCTTTAAGTGGATCATGATTGTTTATATTTACCTTCAAGTGTAAAACTTCTTGGATTGCCCAACCAGAATCTTTCTCGCAAAATTCTTCTAATCGCTTCGAAATCTTGTTCAATACGTTCTCCTTATACCACAGCTTGAGATTGGTATTTATATCGATGTGACTATTTGCAGTAGGAAACGTTTTCAAATCTATTTCACCAGTTGTAGGCTTAAAAAAGTTAGCGGCAAATATTACATTAACTTTCAACATTGACTTTTTTAAGCAAGCAACAATCTTGCGTTTAAAACTAGCGAACGCCTTGTCTAAGAACACTAGAGGATTTCTATAATTTAAATTGGTAATAAGTCCCGTAATTATTCGACTTCCAAAACATGATTGTACATCATGCCAAATCAAATTTTTTCGAGTATGACCTCTAGAAAGCGTTGCATCAACACCTTTACCACGATATTCCAAAGAGCGTTTCAAGTGCCTCAATCGTACCAGGTAGCTTTTAAGATGTAGTAAATTAGATTCCAGCCTACTAGGATTTTCTTGTTTATTGTCTTCGTATACCTTATTTCTAATAGCAAGCTTCAATATACTAATATTTGCTTTGATAATTAAAATGTGTTTCGTTATTTCATTCACTGATTTAATTAGATTCACGCATTTTACAGTTAATCTCAAAATTGCACTACTAATCTCGGATACGGTTTCAGCATTCATGATTCTATAGAAAATCAAAATACACTACTTAATAATACAAGTATTTTCTCTATTTACTATTTATATAAAATATCATCTGACGTAAGGAAAACAACTGAAAAAAAAGTTCATTCATCTGAGTTTACGGAAAACGCGCGAAATTAATCTAATTTAGGTTTTATTATGCGCCTTCTTGCAATTTCTGTTTCAGTCAATGAATGTAATTCATTATTTCTGCTGAGCAGTACCTTTTAAAAAATTTCTTATACAGCATAAAATCGCATAAACACACAATTACCTATGTACGTGTCTATGACAAATAATTCGCTATGCAAGCATTTTCAATATTTACATACTGAATGCAACTCTGAGCAAAACAACTGCAAAAGGAATGCATTCAACATCATTTTTCATTCCGTATGCGTTTACTACAAAAAATGTTTTTATACGACCTTTGATTTATTATGTGTACAGAAAATACATTATCATTACAGCGCTATTTTTTTATGATTACATTGAAATATTTTTAAATAAAAACAAAGCAAATTTGAAAAAAAAAATGTCTCAGATTAAACCGTCTTGTTTAATAATTTACACGCACTCATGGTTTTTAAAAACCCAGTATTAAAAAAACATTCTGCAGTTTTATTATATAACAGTACCTTTAAAGAATTTTCACACAAATTACCTATATATATATATATATATATATATATATATATATATGCATGTAAATTGTGTCAGCGGTAATATAAAAACTTATTCTATAAATATTACTACTTAAAGGGATTTATTTGCATTGCATTATTTTTTAACGAAAAATTAATCTGAAGAAAATATCATAATTTACACGCATTTTCCAGTACGTTGATAGTACTAAAGAATTTTTTCTTATTCAGCACAAATCACTATATCCCTATATATGCATATAAAGTCAATTTTTGTTAATTTTTTATGGAAAATAAATTATACTAGCAGTAATATAAAACGAAATTAATCTAATTTAGGTTTTATTATGCGCCTTCTTGCAATTTCTGTTTCAGTCAATGAATGTAATTCATTATTTCTGCTGAGCAGTACCTTTTAAAAAAATTTCTTATACAGCATAAAATCGCATAAACACACAATTACCTATATATTTGCATATAAATTATGTCAGCGGTAATCTGAACGAAATTAATCTAATTTAGGTTTTTATTATGTGCATTCATTGCAATTTCTTTTCAGACAATGAATCAAATTCATTATTTTCTGCTGAGCAGTACCTTTAAAAAAATTTCTTATACAGCTTAAATTATGTCAGCGGTAATCTAAAACGAAATTAATCTAATTTAGGGTTTTATTATGTGCATTCATTTCAATTTCTTTTTCAGACAATGAAACTAATTCATTATTTCTGCTGAGGTATAATTATATTCGCTTACATACTGTTTTGTTAATTAGAATAGATTACAGAGCTGAATTTTTTCAGAAAACGATGCAAATTTTTAATTTTTTCTAACAGATCAGTTTATTATTTAATATAAATACTACACTTAGATTTACCAACAGTATTCAATCAGATCTCTTGTATAATTATTAGTTACTATTACTAGCAACTTTTAAAAATGAGTAGCTTATCATCAATCAAAAATTGTAATAGTACCAACGTAAAAGTTCTAGAGCAATTTATATTACATTCTGACGAAGACGTGATTAAAGAAGTTTTTGGTTGTTCTTCGCCTCAATTCAACACTGCTGCTATTTTTGATAGTAACGTAATAGATATATCACGGTAAGTGCTTTTTCACATTTATACATGTGTTTTTAAAACAGTACTAATTTATAAGTTACATTAGATCAAAAAACCATTCTGGAAATTCTGAGGCTATCGTAGGATCGTTGATACACTCTGATCCTCTCAGAAACATCAGGTAGTATACAAAAGAAAAGGTGAACCTACAATAATCTTTTATGTTATGCTCACAGATCAGGCAAAACATGTTGACTATGAAAAGTTATGTACAGAATCTAATATGGCTGTTTGCTGTGAAGATGACAAATCCTACGAAGATGACACAGTAGAGTTGCTTAACGCATTTAAAAGCGTGGAGAGAAGCTACTGCGTCGTATAGATTTGGAACTAGAAATAATAAAGCAAAAAAAGAGAGGAACTAACAGCGAGGGAGCAGCAGATACTTCAAGAACGGGAGTTAATAAATACTTTTCATTTATAAATAGTTAGATCAAAATATTCAACAATTTGTAAAATAAAAAAGTATTTTATAAAAGTTTCTCTTTTGAAACAAGACTTTCTCTAAACAAGATAGTAAACTCAAAGTAAAACGCACATAAATCAGAACCCACTTTAATTTGATACATCATTCTTTATACAATCGACTTAGATGTGTTATAATAATCAACTAATTTCTTAAATTAGTGACATATTATTCTGAAAATTCTATGTTGACAGTTAGACCGATCGATCCCTTACTAGTTATGTATACGTGTTTGTTCGAGCCAATACTTTCATTTAATTGTTTCACTCCATGTGCTTGAAGGTATTCAAAATATCTCAATGGCAATATACTCTTGAACTCTTCTGTTTCCACTAATACTCTTTCTCCATATTTTGTCTTGATTGTTTCCACTTTTAAAACTTCAAACCTCTTATTCACTACAAGATCTTTTGAATTTACATAAGGTTTGCGATATGTGGTTTTATTAAGAGTATTAAAATCCATATTGCTTTTCTTTGACTAATTAAATTAATATTAGGAGCAATCTCCTTATATAGCAGATTACCACCATCTGCGTACTTTGTCAACCCACTTTTCAACCTATCACAAGAGTGAACTCATTTTGAATTCAAACCGGCCCATGTGTATTTGCAGCCTCTAAACATAAATCAGAATCCACTTTAATTAAAACACAATTGACTTGAATGCGATATTTTACATCTGTCATACTGTCTCGCTAGAAAACCAAATTCAAAACATCTACACACATTTTCTCTGCACTTACATTTTTCAACATACGTGTGTTTCATTGAAAGTAATATAAAGCCGATCCTAATTCAAAACGTGCCCACAAGTATTTTACATTGAAAGTATATAAGAATTCATGTTTTCGCAACTATTTTACATTGAAATTATATAGGGCCGATCCTAATTCAAAACGTGACAGACGTATTTTACACATGGAAAATATGTCTGTCGCGTTTTGAATTAGGACCGGCCTTATTTACCTACTTATGCAGGGACAAAAGATTGATATGCTTAGATTTGCAGATGATATAGCGGTTAAAGCATCTAGCAAAGAAGGGTTAGAGGCTGCTGTTAATGACATGGAAATGGTTCTAACAGAGAGATATAGTATGAAAATTAACAAAAATAAAACTACAGTACTAGTATGCAAAGAAGGCGAAATAAAATTAAAAACAAGAATACAAATAGGTAACGAAATTTTACAAAGGTTAAGGATTTCTGCTACGTAGGAAGCTCAAAACCGCAAGATGGAAAGAGCGTAAAAGATATAAAACAAAAATTAGCACAAGGTCGAACTACATTTAACAAGAAAAAGCAACTACTGTGTTCAAAGACAACAAACATAGAAACAAGGAAAAAGATTGCTTAAAACGTATGTGTGGAGCACAGCACTGTACGGCTGTGAAACCTGGACAGTAGAGGAAGCGGACAGGAAAAAGATAGAAGTCTTTAAAATGTGGTGTTACCGACGTATGATGAAGATATTATGAACAGACAAAGTTAAGAACAAAGAAGTACTAGAATTGGTTGGAGAAGAAAAAGGTATGTGGAAAATGGTAAAAAATAGGAGAGATAGGATGATAGGCCACATACTAAAGACTATTGCACACAGATATTGAAAGATACAGACTGTGGGAAATGTGTAGGTTAGCTCAGAATAGGAAGCAACGGTCGTACGCGTCTAACCAGTTCCAGAACTGAAGACCTAATGATGATGATGAAGGAATTATGTGACCGACTATGTGATGATCTACTGTTACCGGAATATCGACAAATATTTTTCCAACAAGGTGGTGCTCCTGTGCCCAATACTCAAAGTGGTAGCTTATCCCATTATATCTTTGCAGATATATGTATTGGAAATGAAGGTCTTTTCTATAAGGCCACGAAGATCTCCAGATTTAACACCGCTAGATTATTTTCTCTTCGGATTGATACAATAATACAAATAATGTACATTTATGCTTTATTCGCATCGGTGATCCCCAAATTTGTTTGTATGGATTGCTGTCATGGATAAAGCCCACGAATCTCCTGCATTTTAAATAAGAGTCACAAGCGGGTTTCTTCTATGTGGACCAAATTTTGAATGTCGATACTATGGCGAAGCACAAATATATTTTTCTTGGTAGAGAAAGAAGGTATAGGAATTAAAAGGAATCATGTTGTCGTACTAACACGCGCACACATGTCCAATCTGTTCGATCACCGGTAGTAAAGTCCCTTACTTTAAGATTCTTCCTTCTCATGAGCTGTAGTATCTCTACAATTTCATGCTTGCCGAGGTCGACCGGTTTAACCACCATCGCATTGCTTTAGCATGGGAAATGCGAACGTATGCGGTTTACATGCCATAAATCTTGAGGTGATTGTCCTCGAATTCATGAGAACTCCTGTTCCTGAATTTCACACTTAAATACTTAATTTAAGGATGGGAAAAAGCTTTCCCATGTTGGATTCAAAAATTCCTAAATCTAAATATTAAAATAAAGTTGAGTGGAGCCAAAAGCCGAACAGAATGCAACAGTAGTAACAACCAAAGATAACTACAAAAATAGGATTCGACTGACTGTTTAAGATATAAATAAATCCCACAATAATTAGTGGCAATATCTAAAGAACCGTTAAAAAGATTATCTTTGTTTAGGTTAAAATGGCAAAAATCTTGGACATTTAATGAATTAAAGTTCTTTTTGTTTGTTTTGTGTTCTGTTCATTGTCACCTATTTTTATGTAAGAAAGCTTGTTATTGCCACCGAAACACTGAAAATAATCTTAGAAAAGATCGTGCTTGACATTGCTAGCGGTAGTTCATTTGATATCATAAACTTTTAATAAATTCTTATTTGTGTCCTGCTTGTTGAATAAGTATAAATTGTGTCTATGCGTACATATACATTAATGCATTTTTGAAAACTTATTTTTAATTATAGATATAGAGATACATTTTATATCAAAATAGTACATTATTAAATAGCTATCCGATGTAATAGTTAAAAATACCCAGTTCTATTTAAAAAAATGTAACTTTATATTTTTCTGAAAAAACTACTGAAAAATTTTCAAAACTGTTTCCAGAAATGTATGTTCCCTTTTATCATCTATAACTTTTATCTGAAAGTTTTTCCTATATTTTATACTTTTAAAAATAAATGCATCGGTTGCTCATTTTATATTTTTAAACAAATGCAAAATTGCTTTTCGTCAAAAGACAACGATTTTTTTGTATTTTAAATCATATAAATGTAAACATTTAATTGATAGAGTCTGGCGATTTCGGAATCCCTATAAAGATTAATAAGTATATATTTATCTATTAGGCTATAGAATAGATCAATCACTTCTCGATGTGTTATCGGAACCCTACAAAATAAGCTTTCCGTAGTATGTGTGCATTCTAACATGAAGGTATAATTCTTTGGACGATTAAAGTTCTTATATCTTTTGAAAAATGCTGATAAATCATTACATCCTGGTGAATTAATAATTCTAATACAGGCAATAAATTTTGCATTCTATGAAGAGTTTTTAAATTAATTTACTGACGCTGCAAATATTATCTTAAATATTAACCTCGTCTGATTATCAACTTTCAACATATTTTAATACAACAACAAAAGATATGCAGATTTTATTTTGAAGTATTTACAGAAAAACTTTTAGGTCAAGGGTGGAGAAAATTTTCCAACACTGCCATCAAAATTTCCATTACCCGGAACACGGTTAAGATTATCTGAAAAAACGAACGTAGAAGCTAGACGTATTTTATTATCAGATCTTGGCTTTACCAGTATGGTTCCAGAACTTTCAAGATCGGCAGATCATTTGTGTCCTGCTAATGCAAAACCAGTGACTCCTACATGTTACGGACAGTATCTGAGAGCAACAGATCTTTGTTCACCAGCATATGCAGTAAGTAAATCAATTTACTATAAGTTAGGGTACGCAGTCAAGTTCATAAACCATTCTTCTACAAATTCTCGAATGATATAAGTTTCACATAATTTTTTTTGTTTTAGTCGCAAAAATTTACCTGGACTGCAACTACTACTACCGCATCACCTAGCGAAGTTAGCCAATTGCATTCTCGATTTAGCAGTACGTATCCACTTTCGTCTCCGCCTCCTCCATCACGTCGTTTCTCAGCACCCGTATCGCCAATGAGACGTGGAGTAATAAAGCCTGCGCTGTCTAAAGTTCGTTTTGCACATGGTTCATTGCCAGAACTTCGTGGAGCTTGGGGTACAACAACAGATAGTGGGGATTCCACTGATAGTCTTGTTGATGAGGCAGAGAACTACTTAAGGCGTTCAATTGATTGTATTGTAACTGGAGGTGATATATCATATCGCTGGTAGGTGTAGTATTTATATACAATTACATCTTAATATAATTTTAATCGTTGTGTGTATAAATTTAGGAGAGAAAACGACTTTTTGCAAGTAAAATTAAGTAATGTACAAAAACACTTCGTAGTCAAACAACGATTTTGAAATTATAATGAAAGCATTTCGTTAAGATAATACTAATATTACAGAAAATCGTAAAAACTAAAGTGATATTAACTGTTCAGATTTACTTTGGTCCCTTTAATCAATATTTGAAACATTAATATTATTAACAAAAAGGATTTTATAACAATTATTTCGTTTCCCTATGTGAAATTGTATCTTTTTGCCTAGAAAGGCAAACATAATAAAAAATTAAACTTTAAAAGGTAGACATCTGAAATTTATCTCGTATCGTAGAACGGCAAATTTGTTAAAAATATTTTACGTTGAGAAGTAGACATCTTGAATGTATATTTTAATATAGTGGCAAAGGCTATAAAAACATTTACCTTGGGAGGTAAACATTTGGAATTTATTTTTTAATGTAAAAAGGCAAATTTGATCAAAATGTTTACCTTAAGAGTATACACCTAAAATGTATCTTTTATCATACAAAAGTACACGTGATAAAAATTTTTACCGAAAGCTGTAGAGACATCTTAGAAATCTCTTAAGTGATAGACACCTGGAATTTATATTTTAATATAGAAAGGCAAACATGATTAAAAATTTGTAATTTTAAGAGGTAAATATCTGAAATTTGTATTTTAACTAAAAATGGCAAATGTGATTAAAAATTTATATTTGAAGAGATATATCTGGAATTTATCATTTTCACCTAGAAATGCAAATATAAATAATACTGTTTTATCTTAAGAGATGTACATCTAAGATATATCTACCCTAGAAAGCTGTTCTAAAAGGACTTACCCCATGAACAAGTTCTAGAATAGTAAAACAGGTGGAATGGCTTGCGTGTTTCACTGAGCTATAGAACCGAGCTGTAGGTTTAATCAAATTAGTGGGGTATTTAATGAGGATCACGAAGTCCCTGAAGGGAGCACCTCCTTCGATACTTAAGAGTGGAAAAGACCATAAGGGTCGGTATGGCATTCCAAGACACACTGCTGCGATGTGCAGGCAATGGGAAACCATTATATGGCGTACTAAAAATGTTTTGAAAAATGATAGCATCCTCTGGGGTAAAAGATTCCATAGTTAAAATATTCCCCCATTTGCATCTCTGGAAGAGGACGACTTCGGAGGATGTGATTGGCAACTTTAAAAGAAGAACCTGCAACATTTCTTACGATTTAAAACGCGAATTCTTACAGTTCAAAAGTTCATAAATACATCGCGCAAGCGCGAAATAAGCGACGTCACGGGCGGTTAGTAGCGCTAATCTTATACAGATTTGGCGCGCCCATCTATCAATGACGTCACCAATGCACAAATTATATTACGTAATAATCGGAAATATAAATTTAAGACAATAGTTCATATCAGCGAACAAATTAAACAATGGACTACTTACATCAGAAATCCGAACGTCCTGCGGGGTTGAGCTAAAGTTGGCCTCTATTAAAGTCCATCGGGGCTCCATCCCGGAGGGATTAAAGATGGTAACTGCTCCGGTGCTGTTGGCGGAACATGGACATCCGGCTCGTCTAGGGTCGTGAGCTGCTCCGGCGTGGGAGACGGTTAGGCCAAGGCTACAAATTTATTACTCCTACCTATGTAGGGAATGGACAAGGAAAACTAGGTATAAGGGGCGACAAACAAAAGATAATTAGGCAAGGGAATCTACATAGATAAAACAAGGCACGATACGATACCTCAAACGTCCACTCCACTCGAAGGTTCAGGCCAAAAAGCCACGTTAAAGCGTCTAACGGAAACTTCACCCCACTTTTGTCTTTTACGCGTCGGCGCGAGGTCATTCGTCCAACCCACTTTTGACGTGACGGAAATACGCGCACCGCGTCTTTTAAATTTGTGGCGCGAAACTTCCGCACATCAAAATTAACCTAAAAACAATGTTTAAGGGCCAATTTGGCACGTAACAATCGCGATAAAGCCACAAAAGAAAAAACTTAAAAAAAGAAAAAGTCTGTTAGCACGGTAACAGCTTAAAATCTAAATCCTAACTACCCTACATAAAACCTAACTTAAAACCTACAAAATGTTTATAAGGCGCCACCTGGTTTTTTCGACCGATAACACGTCTACCGAAGTACCAGGAAACGGAATATGTAGCCCCATTGTTTTTGACTACACTAATCATCGACAGTACAAATTTGTCGGGGAGCATGAAACACTACTTAAATTAAAACGGATGCGACAAGTCGCCTAATCTATCCAAACTAAAGCTAACACTAAAGTTTTTACGTGCAACACACATGAGCGCGGCATCAAAACTGTTCTTTGTTGGCAAGAAGTGCCCAAATTTAAAAATGTTCATAGAGTGAGTCACTCTACACTCTAGCAAATTTTGTTACTGGTACTTTGGCTTACTAACGATACACATTAAAACTTGTCCATGACATAGTTGTGAATCAACAAATTTACCAAAAGTACCACCCTACTAAATCCTTATATCGCTAACCTAACAAATTACATTTCTACATCAGGCTAGCTTTTTCACTTAAATTTCAAGAAAAATAATTCCCACGTCTGGTCATAGATACCAAACGTTAGGAAGATAAAAAGATAAGACAAGATCACAAATTGTTGTTAAAGATAGTAGATAAGATAACGATATTAAGCTTAAATTGTTATCCTCAAAGGTAATAGATAAGATAACGATATTAAGCTTCAGTTATTATTTGAGATACTAGGTAAGATAACGCGATATTAAGCTAAAGTTATTATTAGAGATAGTAGGTAAGGTAACGCGATATTAAACAAAGGTTATTACTAAAGATAACAGGTAAGATAACGTGAAATTAACTCAAAGTTATTACTATGGTAGTCGGTAAGATAACGATACTAAACTAAGGGTATTATTATAGGTAATCGGTAAGATAACGATATTAAAACTAAGGGTATTATCTAAGATAATAAATAAGACAAAATATTGACTTAATCATTACCAAGGACAATAGATAAAAGTAAAGATAGAGTGACTCCGTGGAGTCGTTAAATGGGCATTTCTCGTACCCTCTAAAAAGAGCGACCTGTGAAGCAGGTCCGTTTACAATAAACGGCACGAGGGACCGGCAAAGGCATTTGGGTGCATCCCTGCACCCGGCGTTAATCGATATCGGTGATACAATCACCCGATACCCACACGGTATATAGCAACAACCATATAAACTCATTCACTCACACATTCACACACTCATACATACCTTCACTGCCAGAGCCCATGCGCTGACAGCGGCACCGCAAGACCTCACGAAAGATTCCCAGAGACGGGGTCCAGGTGTCTGTGAAAACCTCCCGCGCAACCACACGGTGACTAACGGAAATGAAAAGGCAGTAGAGAAACAGGAATGGTAAAAAGAAGGAGGTGGTTATTTGGAATGCATAAGAGGCACTTCCAGGTAGAAGAAAGTAGAGGAAGGGCTCGCATTGAGCAAAAGAGACAGAAATAAGGTGGATAGCAAAGCGCTACTCAATCAGCCAATGTAGCCAGTAGCCCGAAGTGAGGGAACATCATTCTTATGTGGCAGACGGGTGTTCCGGGACAAGAACAGGTCCACCGAAAGAAGAATAAGGCATAAACGGAGACAGCCGGATAAGAAAAAGTAGAGTTTTTGGACAAGCGTCCGAGAGAAGGTAGAGAGTTGTCCCTATTGAAACACAGATTGGTCTGAAAGACCACCTGCAATATTAATCCGACAAGATAAGGTATAACATAAATTTAAAAATTCACTAGACTCTTAAGAGAACTAGTACGATCATTTTCCTAACGAGTGCTTCCACTACGATAAGAAAATCAGACAAAAGTTGACACAACAACTTAAAAGTATCATTACAGATACAAGCACACAAAAACAAACTGTTTTAAGGTAGTTTTTTAAAACGGTAGCACCCTAAACACACAAAAATGCCCAATTATAAGCAGTTAAATACAGGTACACTGTCCCAATATGCTAAAACAACCGAGAATTTAATAGGATATCAATAAGAAGCAATAGCGTCTCACCACAAAGTTCAACAAAAAACAATGAAAAAAAATGTTTATAAGTTATGGTGATTTCGTAGAAAAGAAAGAAATAATGATGTAGTACAATGCGGGCGACTGCAATAATTCAGAAGAAAAACACATGGAATAGACAATCCTAGTTTTTGCAACTGCGAATATGAACTATTTCTTTCAATGGCATAGGTCGCGACTCCTATGTGGGCCCAAAGAAAAAAATCATCCACTCAACATCAGCTAAAACCAATCATAAAAATTCAATGAGTTATTTCAACCAAAGTTACGACAATTACCACACAAAATTAAATGACGTAAGAAAAATACTAAAAACCAAATAATATGTTGTAGGAAAAGTTCGAAGATTAATTAAATGAAACAACAGTTATATTGGGGGGTGTAGAGAATGAAGTGATATATAGCTAACGGTATGGTCAAGGAAAAGTCAACCGAAAAGAAAAAGATAGCTAATTTAAGGTAAGTAAGTTAAACGTGTAAGAGATATACACAGTACAAGAGAGGAAATAAGCAATTAAAGTTACTAATTGATGGTGAGAACCAAAAAATATTAGGTAAATCGTCAGGGGAATGGAACGTGAAAAACTTAACTAGCATTTGGGTCAGCAGAGAATGGCTTAAGGTCTTTAATATGCCACCTGCCTTGGCGTTTTCCTTCAGCATCCTGAAGTTCGTAGATAAGGGGACTAATAACATGAATGACCTTACAAAGGCTAAATTTAGGGGCTAATTTTGAAGAAAATTTCTTAGATGCATCCGATAAGACATAATTCTTTTTCCAAACTTGTTCGCCCAAGGCGAAGGAAATATTTCGTTTACGTAAGTTATAATGGTCCTTACTCTTTTCGTAAGCTTTTAACAAATTTTTTCTAACGTCGTTAAAGATAGAAGGTAATGATTGTTGGTCTTTGTCCCAGCGTACTTTATCGTCAAATTCAATTACGTTAGTATCGTCAGGCACTAAACCATAGTAACTCCCATCTATTGGGGTATATTTCCCAAAAACAAGAAATGACGGAGTGAATTGGGTTGCTTCGTGTTTAGATGTATGCAAAGCTTGCGCAATTTTGAAAATATGTTCATCCCATGTAGTATGGTCTGAATCAATATAGGAAGAGATAGCGGTAATTAAAACTCTATTTACTCTTTCGGTAGGGTTTACTTGGGGGTGATATTTTGCGTTAAACCAAATTTTTTGTACTTTGTAACTTTTAACGAAATTCTGAAAATCTTTAGAGATAAATTGTGCCCCATTGTCACAAAGGATAATCTGAGGAACACCAAAGATAAGAAATACATTTTGTTCTAGGAATTTAATTATAGCAGCAGAAGTAGCTTTACGTAAGGGTTGCACCATAACAAATTTAGAAAACCAATCGGTGACAACTAAAAGATATTGGTTACCTCTTTTCGATCGGGGGAGAGGTCCTAATAAGTCAAGCGAAATTAATTGAAAGGGATAAGATACACGTTTAAAGTTACCCATTAAACCAGGGCGAGCGTCTTGCGAACTCTTATGAGAACCACAAATTTTACAGTTCTTAATATAACGACAAACAGATTGCTTTAGTGTGGGCCAGTAATATAATTCAGATATTTTAGCGAGAGTTTTTGTAACACCAAGGTGCGCAGCTATGGGATCTTCATGGCATAATTTAAGCACCTCACTGCGGTTAGCAGTAGGCACGACAAGTTTCCATTCAGGAATATTCGATATTTTATGTGGAGAAGAAGATACAAATTTATATAATCTATTATTAGTTACACGAAAGGTAGGAAATTTATCGGGATTGTCAGAAACTTTTTTTAATCATATTGAGATACCAGGTATCAGAAATTAAATTTGGAAGGTTAAGAGAAACAACATCACGAGATAAGGCATCAGGTACGATATTTAATTTGCCAGGCCTATGCCTAACATCAAAAGTGAATTGAGAGATACGCAAGTTCCATCTTGCCAAACGACCTGCCGGCTGTTTCCAGTTATTAAGCCAAGTAAGGGCTGCACAATCAGTGATTACGGTAAAATGTGTACCTTCAACATATCCTCTAACTTTCTCGATGCCAAAGATAACGCCCAATAATTCTCGTTCGGTAGCAGAGTATTTTTGTTCGGCAGAAGTTAAGGCACGACTTGCATAAGCGATTGGATGTTCTAAACCATTGCTTACCTGGAACAACATTGCACCTAAACCAGTAAGCGAGGCATCGGTTTGTATATAAAACTTTTCATCAAAATTGGGTGAAATTAAGATAGGTGCTGAAGTGATTAACGTTTTAATTTGTTCGAAAGCTTGTTGAGATTCTAAATTCCACTCGATAGTTTGGGATTTATTTTTATTTTTAATTAAAGCGGTAATGGGTGCAGATATAGTTGAAAGGTTGGGTAGAAAGGTGTAATAGTAGCTAATCATTCCAATTAAACGTTTGATTTCGGTAACAGTTTTAGGTGTTTTGAATTTAGTAATAGCGTCGACTTTAGCAAGATCTGCTCGTAGGCCAGTTCCATCGATAATAAAACCAAGAAATGTAAGGGACGAACAACAAAATTGACACTTTTCGCAGTTTATCTTAAAACCTGCTGCGTTTAAGCGTTCTGCAACCTCATTTAATGTAGCGATATGTTCATCAAAGGAACTTGAGATAACTAAAATATCATCCAAAAATACAAAGGCACGTTTCCTGGTGTAAGATAAAGCCTAACGTTTGATCCATAGTACGTTGTAGGGTTTGTGGTGCGTTACAGAGACCAAATGGCAAAAAATTATACTCGAAAAGACCTCGGCCTGGAACACAAAAAGCAGTTTTTTGACGAGAAGATAGGTCGAGAGGTATCTGATAAAAAGCTTGTCTAAGATCGATAGATGAGATACATTTTGAGTTTCGAAGCCGGCTTAAAATAGAGTCAGTTCTAGGTAGAGGGTAAGCGTCAGAAACAGTCACGGAATTCAACTTCCTGCCATCAAAACAAACACGCCATTCGTCATTCTTCTTACGAACTAATAATACGGGTGACGTCCAGGGGGAATTTGAGGGAGAGATAACACCAGATTCTAACATTTTATCTATTTCAGCATGCAAATGCTTTTGTAATGCAGGCGATAATGGATATTGACGTTGCTTAAAAGGAAGGGCTTCACCTGTAGAGATAACATGTGTTGCAGTAGTAACGCAACCAAGTTCAGAGGTATTAAGTTTACGAAATTTGTCGATTATAGCGTTAAGGGTTACATTTTGGGAATCAGTAAGAGAAATTTTGTTAGATATTCCTGTAGATGCACAGGAATTTGTTTTAAGAGAGGTTTGCCATGAAAAATCCTGGAAATAAAGTGACAGATTAAAAAGTTTACAGAAATCCACACCTAGTAGAAAAGGATACGCTAATGCAGGGACAATCAAAAATGAAACGTCACGTTCAAGTGATTCTACTCGAATTTTTAATTTAAGGGAACCCGTTACATATATTTGATTATCGTCAGCTAAATTTATGGAAGTTTTTTCAGGAACAATTTGAATTATAATATTTTGTTTAGATAATTGATGTAAACCTTCGTTATTTATAAGGGAGCAAGAGGAACCTGTGTCCAATAAAGCTATTACATTTAAGGAACCAATCGAAATGGGCAAGTGTGGACGATTATCAAAGGGTTTCTTAACAAGTTGTAAGGCGGCAGACTTTTTATGATAAAAGGAATTGACGGTTTGTAACCAATTAGACCACTCGGATGGAGTAGTATAACATAATTCTTCTAATGAAGGTAAGGCATTTTGTACATTGACAGTAGCGGTATTATTGTTAGATAAATTTAATAACGGTACAGCGTTAAAGGTAGTTTTATGGTTTAAATTTATTGACGTCTGGGTCCGTTGAATGATTGGTGTTGAGGACGATTTTGATTTCTTGAGATATTCACGCCCTTAGTTGGAATATCTCGACGAGAGTTTCCCGATACATTAGGATTACATTTCGTGCAGTTAGATTTATAGATATTTGAGCGACCACAACCATAACAAAAAATATTTCTGGGGTGTGTGCAGACATTATAGTTATGTCCACTTCTCTTACAGTTCCAACAGGTAAATGAGTTATTAGTTACAGTAGAAGGAACATTAAGGGTAGATACTTTATGGGAAGCTCGAACTTGACAAGCTAAATCTGGTTCTAAAAGGCCAGATTGTTTTTCTGGGGGAGGGCGGTATTTATCAATTCTTAACCTGAAGAGAACGACATAGATCTTTAAAGTGGGCTAAGGAAGAGATGTGTTGTAAGGCCAGACGTTCAGAGAAATAAGGATTTAAATTTCTAAGTAACTGATCGATAATTTCAGATTCTGAAGGTTTTTTATCGAGTCTACTACATAAGACTTCTAATGAGGTAATGAAGGAAACAACATTTTCGTCAGGTCCTTGGGTTCGATTTCGTATCTCGTTCCAAAGGTCGGTAATATAACCATGCGGAAGAAAATCTCGTTTCAAACACGCAACTAAATCCTCCCAGGTAGAAATTTGGTCTCGGATGTTCCGGTACCAGATTAACGCGGAGTCGGAAAACAAGTCACCTGCTGAAACAAATAAATCCTGATCGGTACACTGGCGAGAAATTTTGAAATCATTAATTCGGTCAAGGAAGGACGATAAAGGACTTGCGGTCAAACCCTTGAAAAGTGAGACCCCATTTGTAAACAGGTAGAGTAATTTTTTGGATGATTTGGCACAACCCACCACCACCACCACCACCACCACCACCACCACCCCCCGCCGCTATCTAACCTAGGTTTTACATGTAAATTCCCATAAAGGAAATGAAGATGAATCTTTTGCCTTGCTCCGCCTTGCTCTCCCTTGTCGGACACCCCCAACCATTTTGATTACGTCACACCCGCATTCTTTCCAACCGCGAGATAAACCCACACTTCCACCCACGAGATAAATGTACATTGTTTGGTATCAATTAATATTAGAATTTTTCAGGTACTGAATCTATAAAATTTTTCAGATATCATCACCCCCAAGGAGTTACCCGAATTTTAAGATTTCACCTATAGCGACTTTTGAGCGTCCTTATAAATTTTTTATACATGTAGCACATCTTGTTAGTCTAGAATTTTATGTAGAATCCAAATCCGTAAACAGATTTGCAATAGGTCCACCCGCAAAATTATACTTTAATCTCAAACCTCTTTAAAATTTTTGCTCATTTATGACATATGCTTTAACCAATACAAAGAAATAAGCACACAAAATTTTAATAATTTATTTTAATAATTACAGTTTAATAACTAATCATTCCAATGTAATGGGTTTTAAATATGTAAATGGAAAGGTCGACTTAATAATTAAGAAAGCGCATTTTGCTTGTATGAAATCTATGGAATTTCTCCTGTAATGAAAGAAGAATGCATTCGTAATTTAAAATGATTCTATAACCTTCGCTAGATACCAACCATGTTAATTAGAAATTTTGTGTATGACATCATTAACTACCTAAATTTCAGAATTATCAAAAAGTAATAAACCAAATTAAGTACGGTAAATGGGTCTTATTACCTAAATTACCTTACGTGACGCGGTAGAAGCATTATAACGCAAATTCCGGAAACTCGTAATCCAACAAATATTCTAGATTTCTTAACGAACATTTGAATGCTGTTTTATAATTTCTTTTCTTGGACTTTCTATTAATTATGTTGAGAATATGTTTCAATGACGCGCATTTCAAATCGAGATATAATTGTTTGTAGATTACCAATACCACGAGGCGCTGAAAAGTGCGTATTTACGGAAAATACAAACCTCATTTAGTAGTATAATTAACGGAGCTTAACAGTGGACGATGTTACACCACGACATTAAATGGCGTGCTTGAATATTTTCTTTGGAAACAATCGAAGATTGCCGAAGACACTCGAAGAGTGCACAAACGCGGTCACTAAACCACAATTAATAATCGCCCTTATAGGTTTAACATTTTTACCATTACCAATGACTTTAATTTCTTATTGGAGAGAATCCTTATTCTCCCACGCACTGTTGCGTAGCTGGATGCCCACCCCTTTTGGGAATATATGCTCGTTATAGGTTGTAAGACCCTCGGTTTTACTTAACTACACTTTGTGAGATCCCTTTAATCTTTTAATCGTGTCCTTCTCGCGCACAATACAGTAGGACTTAGCCTTACTACCTACAAATTCTAACACCAAGTCACCGTTAAACTCGTCTTTAAATTTCCCCCACAACTTTTTGTTAACATGCGGTATATTGTGTTTATTATTTCCGCGTACACCACTTTAAACCTAAAAAATAAAAACAGGATAGTTTAATACGTCTATTAATAATTTATGGTAATGTTGGCGATACAAATATGTAAAACAAACTTTATCAAGAAATATGTTTTAATAGAATACATACATGTATTGATAACATCTATAAACTGTTGTGGTAACCAGAGTCTGGCGAATCTGGGATAGCCAAATCTCTAAACATTTGCGCAAGCGATTGCCTTGCAGTTGCATCTTTTAAGTACTGAATGGGGAAACATTTAATAAGTTCCAACACTGTCAAGTAATTTAAATTGCTGCAATCATTAGACAGAGAAATACTGGCACTGCTCTCTCCCTCTAATAACGTTTGAACCCTTTCTTCCTCCGTCGTATTTCCACATACTTTTTATATCACCAACAAATTTTTCGTAAAATTCTGGAAAGTTTCTACACCTTAACTCGGCCATTTTAAAACAGATCAATTCTCGCAAATTTAATAGCTTGATGCACTCGTACGCAGGTAGCACAATAACATTCCCATCTTTCGTAATCTCCATATTATATAAATTCTCTTTTCAAAATTGTTCAAAACCATATACTTCTATTAAAGGCTGTGCTCAGCTGCAATTTGAAATCTTGATCCAATTGTATCTCAACAACATCGTTTCCAGTAGTCAGACCATTTAATCGTACTTGTTTTGAGTCTTGAGCAAATTGGCGAATTTGAAATTCCACTTGAAAAGTACACAATTTCTTCCAATCGAAGTAAGAGAATGTTATCGTAGAATCAGCACACATACCACTACAGCAAATCACTTGGATGACAGGTTGAAGACCACCATATAAATCAAAACCAACTTCTAATATATGGTGGTGATAATTTGAAGGAAATTCGCCTAACCTATAGGTTGACTTACCAACCAGTTGGTTGATATTTAATTGTGGTACTCGCGGCGCTGGCCTAACCTATTAATTTTTCCTTTTATCTAACCTAGGTCCACACTTGGTTTTTAATGGAAAAACTCATTAAAAAGCAATTAGTGCTAATGGGTTTTTAATGAGAAAACTCATTAAAAAGCAATTAGTGCTAATGGGTTTTTAATGAGAAAACTCATTAAAAAGCAATTAGGTCATATGGTCATGTGGTCATGTGGTCATGTGGTCATGTGGTCATATGGTCATGTGGTCATGTGGCCATATGGTCATATGGTCATGTGGTCATATGGTCATATGGTCATATGGTCATGTGGTCATGTGGTCATATGGTCATGTGGTCATGTGGTCATATGGTCATATGGTCATGTGGTTATGTGAGCAGGGAGATTAAATTTGGTATATAAGGAAGTAGTTTTGGGTAGAGCTTAGTTATAGTAAGACATTTTTTCGAAAGATGTTGCATTCAAGCAATCAGTGGTGCTCCAAACAATCTATTACAAAAGCAGCAGAGGATATCCTGGATGGCTCGAGTTTCTACGCTGCTAGTAAAAAATATAATATACCTAGAACAACGTTATGCAGATATGTTAAAGGTTGCAGAACGTGAAGAAATTACATAATTCCAACGATGCATCCAGAGATGTTATACCAGAAGTTAAAATACCTATACAGAATTATGATAACTTTGCTATTGCTAATGCAAAAGAGGATGGTAAACATGGTCCTTTGTTCCCGTCTAACATACGAGCTATATTCGTGGGACCATCGAGTTGTGGGAAGACCAACGCTTTAATATCTCTGATCTTGCACGAGAACGGTCTTAGATTTCAAAATGTCTATGTATTTTCGAAGAGTTTGTATCAACCGAAATACGAATTGTTAAGAAACGTTTTTACACCATTAAAAGAAGAAATTGGTTACCATGAGTTTGAAAATTGCGATGATTTGATTGAACCCGGAGATACCAAAGAAGATTCAATTATGGTTTTCGATGATATACCTGCAAACGAGCAAAGTAAAATCACTCAGTTTTTCTCGTTCGGTCGACATAAAGCAATAGATTCGTTCTATCTATGTCAAACTTACGCTAGTGCCTTAAAACATAGACTCAGAGATAACGCCAATGTAATCGCATTATGGAAACAGGATGAAACCAATCTCGGACATATCTTTTCGGATCATATAAGTGGTGACATGATATATCCGAAATTTAAAGAAATGTGTTTACAGTGTTGGGGCGACTCAAAACATAATTTTATAACTGTTGTTAAAGATTTTGATTTGGATAATGGTCGATATAGAAGAATTTCGACGAGTATATAAATATTTGATATTATTCAAAAAAAGTTAGTTCCCATCCAAAGTTTCATGATGACGGACGTTAACAATTTTATTGCAAATAAACGCAGTCTTCATCTTATGCAGGATGCTGTACGAAAAAAGTTTGTAGCGTACAAAAAGGGAGATGCTACATCTCAGCAAAAATTCAAAGAGGTGCACAAACAATTGATCGATCCACTGCAAATAACCGCTTCCCAGTTGTAATCGATCACCGAAAAAATCCCCATACCTACAACAAAGGTTAAAGTCGAAAACATGGACGTACCTATAAAGAAAATTAAGCAACTCGTTCCAGAAGAACCGTTCCATCTTTACTATGCGGATGTGTTAGCTAGAGACGAAGACGAAAATATATACAAGTCGGTTATGGAGTAAAGTATAACCGTCAATTGATACGCATAGTTTAGGAAAAAGTATGTAGGAAATTGATTTAGAAAACAGTGACACAACCTAAAATAATAACGTTTATCTAGAGACTAGAGGTCTAACAAGAGTTATAATTATTTTAAAGTCCTTAGCATTTTCTTAAGAAATGTAATGATTTTGTTCATAGAATACATTCCATACCGGTTGCTTCGTGCGTGCACAAATCGGGTGCAATCGGTACATATCCGAATAGGAGTAGCTCATATAAAAGGACTGTTCGCGTAGAAGTTATTATTTGTTGATTGTACGGTTTAAAGAGACAATATAATAAATATGTATAAAAACTTTGGAGAGGTTATTCGAAGATTTCGCAATGCTCTACGAGTAAAAAGCAGAATGTGGGCAACGCTTTTCGATAGATGGAGAAAATGTCTTATGTGTCAGTCATACGAGGAAGCAATACAGCACTGTACTGCAGTGTTATCATTGCCCGAGGATCTGGATGATTTTATGGAAATAATCGAGGAGATGGGGTTTATAAAACTGTTGGCAGATATTCAAATGGAATATATACTAAATTGTAAGTTTTAAAATAAAAATTTAACCACCACAACTGTTATCATAAGAAATGAATGATGTGATTTTAGAAATTATTTTTGTATATATTAGCTTGTTTATGTTTTAAAATATAAAGCATACATTGGTATTGTTTAATTTTCAAATGTCCACGTAACTGAAATGGATATCTAAGTAATTATGAAAAGAATTATAACAAAGATGTGTATTATTTATTAAAAGGGTGTTATAAACGTTTTACAAAATTATTAATCAGAATCGTTTTATTTAAAACTATAACATAATTTCATTGACATCTATTAATATCTGTAGTTGAAATACAACAGTTTAGAAACTTATAAGAAAACAAAAGTGTAATTAATAGTGTTACAAAATTTTCAGTCTTCGGCTTAAAATTTAAACATCGCTCGTAAATGCGTGGAATGGAAACCTGTTGTATTCTCCCATATACTCAACTTGTTTACAAATACTGTTTTCAAACAATCTTGGGTAGGTTCTTATAAATTCGTATAATATGGCCCCAATATCACTATTACTGTATTTGTTTTTAATTACATCATGTGCGAGATTCTGTGGAACATCATTCCTATTATATCTTTCCATTGCGACATCTAACAGAAACAGATCTATATTAGGAGTACCCTTTTCCGTTAGTTCTTTTAAAGTATTAGCATGGTTGAGAACGATCTGAGATACCCCTAAAAAGTGCTCTAAAGTTCCTTTGGCAAATATCATATAATTCCCATCAAATGTCATCATCTTCACTAAACAATTCTTATTTAAATAAAAACACAAGTTGTCGAATTTGCATATCTGATTTTGCATGCCAACTTCCATAGTGCGTATAATGTGTGGAAGATTTGATATAAACTTCCTAAATACGTTGAGGATACATCAAGTACGCTCTGCGAAATGGTGTCAACAAATCTAAAATTATTTTGTAATCGTCGAATGGGTTCAGACCTACAATTATGATTTTGGAAGAAGATTTTGTTATGGTGTATGGTTTTCAAATAGTAACTTGGTTCGTTCTAACTGAATTGCGGTGTTTATACGTTCTTTATGCGCTGCGGTCGATTGGTTTTCCAAATCCTTAATTTGTTCCCACTCATTGGCTGTAATTTTTAGTTCCTCCTGGAAATAAACCATCTCGATGTGCCTTTCGTTGTGTTTTTTTATGGCATCACATCCAGTAAAACATTTTCGCACACACTGCATGCAATACTTAAGATGTTCATTCTAGAAAAAATTGTTGATTAACAGTTTTGAATTATACATGTAAATATTAATTTCTTCTACGTTTGCAAAATTCAAACTAAGACTTACTCTTCTTTGTCGATAGTCCTCACACGAAATTTTAAACCAAAGACTGAAAATTCAGTATTACTATTAATTACACTATAAACGACTTTACGCTTTACAAAATAAACTTAAAATGAACTTTTGGCATCATTTCCCCGTATTTATGTACATAGAGAAAGTATAAGTATAATTTGTCCTTACATTAACCCAATTTAAATCAAATTATAGAATGTGTATTCCCGTATATTAACTAGAATTGTGGAAAGTGCTTTTATTAAATTATTAGTCAGACGTCATCGACAAACAATGCAAGGCTAATGATCATACATTTCACCAAATTTATTTAGAATTTACGTCTTATGTTGAACTACATTTAAAATAAATTATCCAACCACTTTCTAGGTCACAGTGCAGAATTAATGTATGTATTATACCTTTTGGTTTAATCATTTGTATGTGGATTCACTAATTGAAAATTTTAACAATTCTAACCACTAATAAATATTTTTGAAGTTTAACTCTATTATCGAGCTAAATCTAAATAAAAATGCAAAGGTGTTTTGCTGATAGGTTTTTGAATATTAATACAATATATACAGGTCTTTGTTGGAACTATTTTTAAAAGACCTGATAATTAATTTCAATTACCCAGGAAAATTCTATACTAATTTTATGGGTTACACCAGGGATTTATCTCAAAAGACAGAGCGATACGGTTTAGAAATAGATTAAAGATGAATTATATACGGTGCTTGCAAAAGGTTAATCTGCAAATCAGTAAGGGGTCATTCGATTTTGAAAAAAAATTCCGAGGGATTTGAGAACCTGTGGAAAAACACAATAATAATTGAAATCTTACACGATGGTATATTAAAAATACTGCTAAGAGTAATTTTGTTTAATAATTCTAAAAATGGCGTTGGTGGTTAAATACATACAGGTAAAACCCACTATAAACAATTATACACGTCACTTTTCCAGTCAAGACTTGCATATAACGCCAACTAATATAATAAGGAGCTGCGCACGCTCGACCATCGGCATAAAAGGCGAGAGCTATGTTCCAGTGCATTAGTCGTCAAAGTATCGTCGAGTTTGATTAAAATTATAAATTAAAGATGGATTTTCCTTGTGTTGACGTTACAAGTGATGTGCGAGTACCACAATTAAATATCAACCAACTGGTTGGTAAGTCAACCTATAGGTTAGGCGAATTTCCTTCAAATTATCACCACCATATATTAGAAGTTGGTTTTGATTTATATGGTGGTCTTCAACCTGTCATCCAAGTGATTTGCTGTAGTGGTATGTGTGCTGATTCTACGATAACATTCTCTTACTTCGATTGGAAGAAATTGTGTACTTTTCAAGTGGAATTTCAAATTCGCCAATTTGCTCAAGACTCAAAACAAGTACGATTAAATGGTCTGACTACTGGAAACGATGTTGTTGAGATACAATTGGATCAAGATTTCAAATTGCAGCTGAGCACAGCCTTTAATAGAAGTATATGGTTTTTGAACAATTTTGAAAAAGAGAATTTATATAATATGGAGATTACGAAAGATGGAATGTTATTGTGCTACCTGCGTACGAGTGCATCAAGCTATTAAATTTGCGAGAATTGATCTGTTTTAAAATGGCTGAGTTAAGGTGTAGAAACTTTCCAGAATTTTACGAAAAATTTGTTGGTGATATAAAAAGTATGTGGAAATACGACGGAGGAAGAAAGGGTTCAAACGTTATTAGAGGAGAGAGCAGTGCCAGTATTTCTCTGTCTAATGATTGCAGCAATTTAAATTACTTGACAGTGTTGGAACTTATTAAATGTTTCCCCATTCAGTACTTAAAAGATGCAACTGCAAGGCAATCGCTTGCGCAAATGTTTAGAGATTTGGCTATCCCAGATTCGCCAGACTCTGGTTACCACAGCGGTTTATAGATGTTATCAATACATGTATGTATTCTATTAAAACATATTTCTTGATAAAGTTTGTTTTTACATATTTGTATCGCCAACATTACCATAAATTATTAATAGACGTATTAAACTATCCTGTTTTTATTTTTTAGGTTTAAAGTGGTGTACGCGGAAATAATAAACACAATATACCGCATGTTAACAAAAAGTTGTGGGGGAAATTTAAAGACGAGTTTAACGGTGACTTGGTGTTAGAATTTGTAGGTAGTAAGGCTAAGTCCTACTGTATTGTGCGCGAGAAGGACACGATTAAAAAGATTAAAGGGATCTCACAAAGTGTAGTTAAGTAAAACCGAGGGTCTTACAACCTATAACGAGCATATATTCCCAAAAGGGGTGGGCATCCAGCTACGCAACAGTGCGTGGGAGAATAAGGATTCTCACAATAAGAAATTAAAGTCATTGGTAATGGTAAAATGTTAAACCTATAAGGGCGATTATTAATTGTGGTTTAGTGACCGCGTTTGTGCACTCTTCGAGTGTCTTCGGCAATCTTCGATTGTTTCCAAAGAAAATATTCAAGCACGCCATTTAATGTCGTGGTGTAACATCGTCCACTGTTAAGCTCCGTTAATTATACTACTAAATGAGGTTTGTATTTTCCGTAAATACGCACTTTTCAGCGCCTCGTGGTATTGGTAATCTACAAACAATTATATCTCGATTTGAAATGCGCGTCATTGAAACATATTCTCAACATAATTAATAGAAAGTCCAAGAAAAGAAATTATAAAACAGCATTCAAATGTTCGTTAAGAAATCTAGAATATTTGTTGGATTACGAGTTTCCGGAATTTGCGTTATAATGCTTCTACCGCGTCACGTAAGGTAATTTAGGTAATAAGACCCATTTACTTTCAGTACTTAATCTGGTTTATTACATTTTGATAATTCTGAAATTTAGGTAGTTAATGATGTCATACACAAAATTTCTAATTAACATGGTTGGTATCTAGCGAAGGTTATAGAATCATTTTAAATTACGAATGCATTCTTCTTTCATTACAGGAGAAATTCCATAGATTTCATACAAGCAAAATGCGCTTTCTTAATTATTAAGTCGACCTTTCCATTTACATATTTAAAACCCATTACATTGGAATGATTAGTTATTAAACTGTAATTATGTAAAATAAATTATTAAAATTTTGTGTGCTTATTTCTTTGTATTGGTTAAAGCATATGTCATAAATGAGCAAAAATTTTAAAGAGGTTTGAGAGCTTAAAGTATAATTTTGCGGGGCGTGGACCTATTGCAAATCTGTTTACGGATTTGGATTCTACATAAAATTCTAGACTAACAAGATGTGCTACATGTATAAAAAAATTTATAAGGACGCTCAAAAGTCGCTATAGGTAAGAAATCTTAAAATTCGGGTAACTCCCTTGGGGGTGATGATATCTGAAAAATTCTTATAGATTCGAGTAGCCGAGAAAATTCTAATATTAATTGATACCAAACAATGTACATTTATCTCGTGGGTGGAAGTGTGGAAAAAGATTTATCTCGCGGTTGGAAAGAATGCGGGTGTGACGTAATCAAAATGGTTGGGGGGTGTCCGAGCAAGGCGGAGAGCAAGGCGGAGCAAGGCGAAGATTCATCTCCCCTCATTTCCTCCTTATGGGAATTTACATGTAAAACCTAGGTTAGATAGCGGCGGCGGTGGTGGTGGTGGTGGTGGTGGTGGTGGTGGTGGTGGTGGTGTTGTGCCAAATACATCCAAAATACTCTACTGGTATGGATTTTCCTAATGGTTGAGGTTGAGCAAGTACGAGATTTGAAAACGGTAACGATATATCTGCGTCTGCGTTTGGATTGAGTCTCTCAAGAACAATCCCTTCAAGTAATAATATTTCTGACAATAAATTTTGTTTAGCTTGGTTTGCTTGTTCATCGTCATATAGGGACAATAATTCTATACGCTGTTTGACATGCGTTATTCTCGAAACCAAGCGCGATATTGCTGGGGCCAGGATCTATTCTATTTATTATACCAGTTATATCGTCCAAAGACAGTTTAATTTCAGATACGTTGTGAGACCAATCGGAAACGATTTTCTTTAAGATAGGGCCGCCTTTCATTTCCTGGGCTAAAATGGCTCTAAGTTGTGATCGCCTATCATTTTGGTTAGACGCAGGAGTCATATTTCTACACTCAATCTCGTAGATGAGCTCCAGAGACTTAAGGTGTGCTATATTCATTTTGAGTTAATATTTGAGACTTAATATATCAGGTATACAATACTGAGGTAATTCAGAAGTTAAAAAACGGTAGAGCTACTTCAAGTCAGTACGATAAAGATATTTAAGGGTGAAAACTTCCTATAAAAACATTCGTAAGGAATAATATTCAAATTTTATCACACTAAGTAACCAAAACACTAAAGAAACACGTTTAGAACAATACGAGGACAAGGTTAGTGTTTAATAAAGGAATATATCATTGATAAACTACAAAAAGACACTCCAAATTATAAAAACATGTAGGTAATGTGTTATTTAACAAATACAACAAGAATTGTTAATCTAGAATTTCAAAAGATATTCTAAAGGGGCAATTCACTACAATAAACGTTTTTAAACGTAAGGTTTCTTTAAAATACGTTCGAATATCACAATCAAACAGGTAAATGACTTTTTTTAAGAGTGTAAACACACAAGGTAATTTATGTACGGTTTTTTTTTTAAAAAGAAAAAGGGTTATGTTTTAATTTGATATAAAGTAGATAACTTTTGTAATAAACGGTGTTTAAGGGATGCAATTAATTGTTTATGTATTTGTATTTATTCATACACATCCCACATTGAGAATTTGGAAAAACATTATATTAAAACACATTTTATAATCAACAGTTACATTCTAATTTCAAAATGGCGGTATTCACCTTTAATTACCATAGCAACCGATTTTGACATCTAAAGGAATGTGGTATGTTCCAAAACACGAACATAAAATTCAAGGTTAACAGATATTAAATAATTGATTGATTTTTTTTTTGTGAAAAAGCTATAAATCACCTTAGGTAATACATTGTATAATTATAAAGGAAGTATGTATCATAACCTCACACATTAAGGCGCCATTTACTTACGCTTTTAAACCGCGAATTCTTACAGTTAAAAAGTTCATAAATACATCGCGCAAGCGCGAAATAAGCGACGTCACGGGCGGTTGGTAGCGCTAATCTTATACAGATTTGGCGCGCCCATCTATCAATGACGTCACCAATGCACAAATTATATTACGTAATAATCGGAAATATAAATTTAAGACAATAGTTCATATCAGCGAACAAATTAAACAATGGACTACTTACATCAGAAATTCGAACGTCCTGCGGGGTTGAGCTAAAGTTGGCCTCTATTAAAGTCCATCGGGGCTCCATCCCGGAGGGATTAAAGATGGTAACTGCTCCGGTGCTGTTGGCGGAACATGGACATCCGGCTCGTCTAGGGTCGTGGGCTGCTCCGGCGTGGGAGACGGTTAGGCCAAGGCTACAAATTTATTACTCCTACCTATATAGGGAATGGACAAGGAAAACCAGGTATAAGGGGCGACAAACAAAAGATAATTAGGCAAGGGAATCTACATAGTTAAAACAAGGCACGATACGATACCTCAAACGTCCACTCCACTCGAAGGTTCAGGCCAAAAAGCCACGTTAAAGCGTCTAACGGAAACTTCACCCCACTTTTGTCTTTTACGCGTCGGCGCGAAGTCATACGTCCAACCCACTTTTGACGTGACGGAAATACGCGCACCGCGTCTTTTAAATTTGTGGCGCGAAACTTCCGCACATCAAAATTAACCTAAAAACAATGTTTAAGGGCCAATTTGGCACGTAACACATTTTGTGTGTTGGGACATAGAACGTTAGAAGCACGAAGTATAAGCAAGAGAATTTGAAAATTGAAATGGATAGATTAGCATTAGACATAGTGGTATTAATGAAGTTCGGTGGCCAGAGGCCGAGAATTTTTGGAACAGAGACTTTGAGATAATTCAAACAGGATCGAAGAAAGGAAATGCAGGTGTGGAAATAGTTAGTAGGTAGCACATCGTGTAAAAAACTACTTACAAAAGATTAGATTATAATCTAAATAGGTAAATACGGTAATAATACAAGTTTATGTGCCCACTTCTAGCTACAGAAAGGAGAGGCAGCAGCGATCTACAACGAAATCGAAAACATGTTAAGATTCATAAAAAGGTATAAAAATTTAATAATTACAGATTTTAATGCAGTAATACGTGAGGGTGGGGAAGAAGCGGTAGTAGATGATTTAGGAACGAGAAACAACAAGGAAAATAGTCTAATAAATTTTTGCCATAAAACAATTCAACCATCACAAATACACTATGTCAACATCGTGCTAGAAAATGGTACATGTGGGCGATGCCAGGAGACCTAGGGAGATATCAAATAGATTACATTTTTGTTAGACAACGGTTTAGAAATCAAATAAAAGACTGTAGAAGCTACCTAGAAACAGATATAGACAATGACCACAACATAGTAATTATAAAAGCAGTGCTTAAATTAAAAAATTTAAAAAGAAAAACGGAAAAAAACTCTGATTTTTAGAAATTAAAAGATATAACTCTCGGCGAAAGATTTGAGTAAAAGTCAAACGAATGCTGAAAGACATCTGGAAAATTTCTGATACTAAAGAAAGTAGAAACAGAATGGAATAAGACTAAATGCGGCCAGAGATAGTCTAAGGTATAGACGAAAAGAAAATAAGAGGCCATGGGTGACAAAGAATATGCTAAATTTAATTAAAGAAAGGCAAAAATACACGAACAAACCATATGAAGCAGGGGAATAAAGATTCAAAGCCTTCGTCATCATAATCATTAGTAGGTCTTTAGTCCTGGAACTGGTTAGACGAGTAGCTCTATTTCTAGTACGTTGTTGTTCTTAACTTTGTCTGTTCATGATATCTTCATTATACGTCTGTAGTACCACATTCAAAACTTCTATCTTTTTTCCAGTCTGCTTTTCCTACTGTCCACGTTTCACAGCTATACAATACTGCACTCCAGACATATGCTTTCAACAATTTATTCCTTGTTTCTATGTTTGTTGTCTTTGTACATAGCAGCCGTTTTTTCTTGTTAAATACAGCATGGCCATGTACTAATCTCTTTTTCAATATATTTGCATTTTTCCACTTTAGCCCAGTAAAATGACTCGAAGTTTGTCGGTTTGGAGGAAATAATACTGATTGGGCCGAAATTTTGTAAATAGGCTTGTTATAGGGTACTATTTCAACTTATTAAAAGTCCCCACATGTAGACACTACATTGCGGGTAGAAGAGGGTCCAAGAAATTATTTTTTTGCAAATAACTCGGAAAATATCAACTTTACGGAAATTTATGTAGATATCAAAATTGTAGATTACAAAATCCCGCACAATTTCATTTTTATTCAAGTCTGTACGACCAAATGGAGCTTAGATATAATTTTTTTAAACACCGGTAGTTTTGCGACGCAACGAAATCGCATCGTACGTCGCACATTTTTCACTAATATCTCAAAAATGGACTCTCGAATCGAGAAATGTTTTAAATAAAAGTTGTAGAGACATCTAATTACGAACAATTACGTTTTTATTCGTTTCTGTACGGCCCAAATTCGCCGAGTTATTAATTAAAAGACTTTTTTTTTATGTTGATAGTGGATGTTTTACATGTTAAAATCAGCATTAATTCTTAAAGTATAGGTAATACATATATCGGTCTAGTACCAATCGATTCAGAAACCCCAAGAATAACTTCTGACATTTCAATAGGTACAGAAAAATGGTTAAGGGTAGGTTTTTTCATCATTTCAGGCGACTCATAGTGATGATCTGCTACATACGTAAACTTACCTGTCTTTTGAAACGCCAGTTTCCAATCACGATGCATTCAAAATTACATGCCACAAACTCTATTTTATAGAAAATTTTATCAGCTTTAATTTAGGTCTCTTGAAGATATTTACAAAAAAGTTAGCCAAGAGTGAGTCGAGCTCGCACTGTTAAGGTTCTGTACCAATACTAGAGTGAGCAATCAATAAACCAAATTAAGCTGTTTGTGTTTTTTATGTATATTTAAAACTTATCCAAATTTGATTGTGATAACTGAAAAATGAATATTTGTCCCACATTGTACTGGTACATTAATAAATATGTTGTCTATTACTGTGTTTAAAAATTTTTTTCCCAGCAACTATTACATTGTCAAAACCTACAGTTTTCCGATAATCTATGACTCAATAGCTACTATCCCTATTAAAATCAAAATTTTAGCTTTGGAATTTTAGGAGAACTGTGGGGGGGCGGTCATTTTTGGCACATTTTGAGCTATATCATGAAGACTACTGGACCGAAAATTATATAAAAAAATATTTTTAAAAGCCTTTTAGAATCCTCTTACAAATGATACCTTGTAACGTATTTTTTTTCTGGTTACATTTCGTTCAATAAAATAAAAATAAAACAGCTATAATTTAAAATATTTAATTGGTGAATTACCGTCCAATAGAAATTAATGTATAAAATTCATAATAACACATAGATTCTTTTACGTTTATGCTCTAAAGTTCGTTACTAAGCTCTGTCAAGTTGTCAATTGGCACTTCTTTATCAGCGTTCGAAAGGGCAGGCTGCTTTGCAGGATAAGTGAAGTCGAGATGGCCGTGTGTAAGCACGTGGCTTCTAACAAAGTTAGAAAAAAGTAAAGAATTGATAAATTCTTGGTGTCTGGAGGTCGAGCCTAACAGCGGTTGCGTGAGCATGATTTTCGATAAGCTTCGCTCCAAACAGTTCAGTTGATCCCTACCATAGACAACCAAATAGATATTTATCTTTAATAGGATGACCTTGGCTCATGTTTTAGTTTCTTCCCACGGGCAAGAGGCGCCCTAGTCAATATAATTCTATCATGATGTGTACATAAATTATTTTAAATTTCTGTTTTCCGTATGTCTTATTTGGATGCAATTATTATAATGTTCATAACATCCATGCAGTTACTGTTTTTATTAAATAAATTTGTCGACAGACTAAAATTACAAAATAAAGCATAGATGAGATTGATCATTGGTAGTGAAGATGTAATAATTTAATTAAACAATTCGGTAGAATGTTGTAAGCTTCAGCGCTCATCCGATCACTGAAGTTAAGCAACGTCCGACGTGGTCAGAACTTGGATGGGTGACCGCTTGAAAACCGGCTGCGTGTTGGACTTTTTTGTTTTTATTGTATAATAGTTTCTTCCTTGACGCAGGGATGGCGCTTATAATTCTAAAAATCTTACTATTGAGTTCGTCATCTACTTGTTTGTCTATGATCCCTACAGGCCTAAGAAGATGGAAGCCCCTTTGAACATCATTTAGACAGTTGGTATATATTAATTAAATAGATTATACTAATATTTTTCATCTTAGTGCAATATCTTAAGGACATATCTTGTATAATATCTCCGATAGTAACTTAAAACAATTTCTTAAGGCAATATTTTAAAGCAAGAATATATGGTTTCGTCCTATTTAATATAACATGCAATAACGTAGAAAGTGATTTCACATGTGTTCCGATTATTTCAACCTTACCGATGAATAACATCAAACAAGGATATTATGGTTGGTTTTGTAATATAGTCGTTGTATTCCAAACAACTTTGATGATTATGGAAATTTCCGACAGCTGAGGTCAAGGTCCAGTATTTTTAGTTCAGAGCACGTGAGTGTTCTTTAGGATTTAATAACTTTGAAAATACAGTAAATTACTATAAATTATCTAACATTAAATATTTGAGTAACGTAAAAAGAAAATAGTTTTTGAGGAATCAGCGAATTAAATAATATGTCGATTGCTTGTCAGAATGTTTGCACATGTACGCAAATAGTTTATTTAATAAAGTTGTGAATGACATCCTATGTCAGATATAAAAAAAATAGATTCAGTTTTCCTATCTAGACGCCATATGCTGTCTTAATTTAATTTTAAATATGTTTAAAGATTTTGAGGTTACACATTATTGTAACTTATTTTAATTAATTTAATTTGTAAAAAATTTTATTTGAAAATGGTGTAAAACCGAAACGCGTAATAAATTGAATTATATAAATTGCAATCTTATTTAAAAGTGAATGAAAGATTAGTTAGGAATTATTGAATGACCAATATCAATGAAGCGTTATGTTATAAATTAATAAATGGTCAAGAAACTTCAAATTGATTATATATATTGCTGTGATATGCTCCTTTGAATGCGGGAACTGGGTCCTTTCAACAAAAAAAATTCTAGTCCCACAGATTGGGCGTCATAAACTGCTGTGATCCTCTTTTCGCCTCGGCTGCTCACCTAATTTTATAAACCTCCTCATTCATAAAATTAAACAACACATTCCTACCACAAACATCAACGTTAACTCTATTTACATCAATATTCAGAATACATTAAATTTTCAAAATTAAAATTCAGCATAAATTTTAATATCAGAGAATTTCAAAATTAAATTTATTATCATTTTAAAGTGCATCCAGAATTAAAGTCCTTGTTGGATGCCTACTAATTACTATAACAATATATGCAGAGTACAAAGGGAGCATCTACCACCCCTTTACGTTAATTAACCAGGTTCGTCTAATTGAGCTCAAAGACATACCCAAAGTTTCATCATAATTCAGAACATCAATACTAAATACCCCTTTCTACTTAAACAAGCAAATTTCATCTTAACATTAAAATTTTATGGTTAGTACAATTTCACTAATGTCCATTTAAAGTAAATCAATTATAAAGTAATTCAACACACACAAAAATGTCAAACAAAATAGTATAATTAAATTATTCAACACACACCAAAATGTCAAACAAAATAGTATAATTTACCTCAAGGTTACTGTCCTCGTAGCTTCAATGTACATCGTCCCTTTAGTTAATCACACCATTCCAACAGGATTATATTTACGGCTTCTAATTCTCAACGCTTTTAAAATTTTCTCCATCACCATTTATTTAAAATTGTTCCTGGGCTTTTCCGGAACTCATCTGTGTATATCTGACCCTTGTTTCGTGGATCCAGACACGTATTTGAACCATTTAATTATTAACACCCCCGAAAAATAGCAAAGCAATTCATGCGTCTTTCACCAATATACGCCAAAACTGCCTACTTTTGTGTATACATTTGTCGTTGTAAATTTTGCTAATTGGTACAGTGATACTAAATTTTATTACCTTGTATCTAAGTGCACTGAAGTACATTCATGTTAGCACGTAAATAACAAACTATTTTGAATCACTAAAATATACGAGCAAACTTTAAATTATTTTATCAAACTGAAATGTACTGTTTAACATCTTCAATCAAGTCGCGGATGTAAGAGCTTTTAACGCATCGAATAGTCAAAAGTCTAAGAGGCCGAAATTCATATTACCACCGGTATATATAGCGAATAGCCGGCACGTCGCTTTTGTCCTCAAAACAGACAATTCTTAAGAATTTCTCATTCTATGTTCCCAGTCCGTCGCTCGCGCGTCGGTTTTACGAATTTTCACTCGCCCCATTTAAATCTCAGAAATTCTCACACGGCACGCAAACATGTCCGAGAAAAACTAATTAATTTTGTACAGAAATTGTTGTTTCTACCTCTGATATTTGTATCCTATTTTCAACCAACTGTGACCCTCGTGACGTTGCTTAAATCACGCCTTTACTATATGTGTCTTTGCTTGACGCATTTTCTCTTTCCTTTTCTAACCTGTTCGTATTGGTGCAAATTGATATTCTTTATTATCGATTATATTTTAGTCCATGTGGACTATCTGGGTTTAATAACCCCGTATCGCACCTTCTCGTGAATATTAAGCCCCGGTTTCTCCAAGATTCTTTGTAAACATTAATTATCTGCAAAATTTTCGCCGAATGAGCTTTTAAATAAACCCTGTTTTGTATTTCGTGCTAAAGCATCTGACCGTTTCCAATATCCTTAGAATCGACATGTTTATCTAAACAAATTAAACTGAAATTGCCTTTTAAAATACGCAGGTGTGTTCAAACATCCTACTTCTAACTAACACTTCTAGGATTTGCATTTTATTGGGTTTTACAAGTTTCTGTAGATATTATCTGTACGTTTTGTTCAATACCGGTTACTTGAAATAGAGTTAATTAAGATAAATTTTGCACGTAATTTCCATTTGTTTAGAATAATTACATTACACGCAGAGCTTTTAATACTGCTTCTTTTGATATAAAGCGTCTTGTACATGATTTAAATCTCTTATGTTTAATGAAACTAATAAATTTTTATGCTTCACGGTTTTAATAACGCGTATTATCTAATAATATTCATTATACACGGTGATTAAAATTATTTGATGTGATTATTTAATTTTCTACCCTGGTCTAAATATGAGTAATATATATATATATATATATATATATATATATATATATATATATATATATATATATATATATATAGAATCTATTTTGTTTTTGAAAGACGTTTTATTATTTAACATTCAAAAAATTGCAAGTCATCCCGGATTAGAAATTGTGTGTAATGAAAACAAATTCCCTCAGTATATATTTTAGAAGCCTAAATTCTATTATTTTATTTTTTGGCAAATATTTTTGAAGACACAAATGGTGTCCATGTTGTGCTCTTGTTTGTTCACAGGTAAAGCCGAGACATCTGTATGACATCTGGTGTTTGAGGTCTTGGTAAGTGTGTCCTAAAGAGTGAAATTCAGGTTTTATGGCTATGTTAGTGGTGTTAAGATAAGGTTTCCGCATTCCCCTTATACAAGCACAGTTAAATCTTGTTGGTTATTGTATTGAAAAATACGGTGACGCTCATTAAAAATATTTTTGGTCTTTTATCCACCCATGACCCAAGCTCATGATCTACCCAGAGCTAACACTCGACTAGTCGTTTATGTCTTAAGAGTTTTTCTTTGTCTCAAGCCATTCTCCATCCAACATTACCTTGGGCTTACATTAAAAAGAAGAAATTCTCGACCTTGTGATATCAGGTTAAGGGTTTATGAAATTTGGAGGTGTAATTTTTTAGCTGATAGTCACGAGGGTAAAGTTAATAATGAATATTAAAGATAGAATCACAAAGTTTAATATACATTACAACCTCACACGATATATTGATTAAAACTTTTTTTCTTTTGACCAAATTAAGCCCCGCCATTTTAATCTAAAAATATTTTTTTTCTATTTTCTGACTGTCAATATATGTACGCGCCATAAAGACTTAGCATTGTGCCAAATTTTAAATTCCTACGTTACATAGTTTTCGAGAAAAACCTCTGTGACAGACAAACGAACGGGCAAGAAAGTGATCTCATAAAAATTTAAAACTCCAAAAAACGAATACTAATACAATTTTTCTATAATTTGTAAAAAAGATAGCAATATTCATAAATTTTTTTTTAAATAAAACATACTTTGCGATGGACTTACACTACTCCAGCACGTTCATGTATATATATACAGGGTGCCCACAATCTATCTCCGTATATGGGTAACTTTTTTATTATAGAAGATACAATATTGGTTAAATTAGGAAAGTTGAAGAGAAATTTACGAGTAGTATGATGCTTTTTTGAAAACTCATCTAGATGCTCAACTTTTTTAGATATTTGAAAAAAACTGAAATTTGCCATTTTCTCAAACGCTAATAACTTTTTAACGGTTTAACCTATAGAGAAAATAAAAACTGCTTGTAAGGTAGCTTTTTACGTAGAATTCAATAGCGTATATGACAATTTTAATTGGAAATGGGTTTTCAAGCTACAAACATAACCTCACTTTTTTTAAATGGAAACCATAGTTCAATATAACCCTAATGGAAAGGTTTTTCTTTTCTGATTACCCTGATGTAAGGGTTGATGTACTTATTTTCAGTAGTTTCTTCATAATAAAGAAAAAACGATTTATTTATTTGCGGACATCAAGGAGTCCATGGATACATATTACAAACAAACAAAATGTGTAAAAATCAATAATGGAAACACAAGTTTATTGTAACTAAATTTATTATAAACTAAGAAAAATAAAATACTTAAAAAATAAACTATCCATACAATACAAATAACTTAATCAAAGGAAACAAAAATTAATTAATGCGAATATGCCCTCTCCTACATTAACATATGCTCAAAATGACCTCCATTAGCTTGCAAACACATTTCGCACCTTTTAATTAGGTTTTGGTGCACCTTATTTAACGTTTGTGGTTTTATACTTGTAATAGCTGCTGTAATACTATCTTTGAATTGCTCAATGTTATTGGATTTTTAGCATACACTACATCCTTTACAGTACCCCAAAGAAAAAATCCAGTGGCGATAGTTCTGGTGACCTTCCGGCCATGGAACAGGACCTGCATTGCCAATCCAATTTGGAAAACTATTATCAAGATATTCAGAAACGGCTTGAGCATTGTGAGCAGGTGCACCGTCATGCTGAAAATATTTTAAGTTTTGCAGTAAATGAAGTGGCAAATTATCTAGCATTTCTTGCAATTCGTTTTGTAGAAAATTCAAATAGTGTACACCATTTAAATTATAATTATAGAAGAAAGGCCCAAGTATTTTATTACCAAAATGGCACACCACACATTTATCGAAAATTGATGTTGATCCCGCCTTTCTTCTATTAAATGGGATTTTCCTGACTCCAGTAGACTGTATTTTTCTGTTAAACATGCCTTTGTTAGTAAATTTTGCTTCGTCGGTAAATATAATAGGTGACTAAAACCAGGATTATTATTTGTTTCATTAAGAAACCACCTACAAAACTGTTGTCTTCTCTCACAATCCCCATGATACAGTGTATTGCTAACATGGGTTTTGTATGGTTTGTAGCGGTTTTGTTTTAAAATTAGGCGAGCTTTTTCTGTAGAAGTAGCGCACTCAATTGCAGTTTCTCGGGTGGACGCTGTTGGCTTAAAATTTATGTAGGCTAACACACGTTCTTCATCATCAGTTTTGAATTTTCTTTTATCAGTACTGGGTTTTGTAAAAGCACCAAACCTTTTAAATTGTTTTCTAATTTAGAAAACAATCGTTTATCTGGCTGCCTTCTTTCCAAATATCTTTCATAATACATATCACCAGCAGCATCACAATTTCTGTTACAGGCATAGTAACAAAAGAGCATGTCATTTTTTCGTCGTTTGTATACATTCTCTATTATAATCAAATAAATTTAAAAGTCTTCTACACAAAATTTGCAACCCAGAGCAAATAAACACTTTAACTAATAATATCTGACAAATGCCAGTTGTTTTTGTTTATTTAAAATATGTATCCATGGACTCCTTGATGCCCGCAAATAAATAAATCGTTTTTCTTTATTATGAAGAAACTACTGAAAATAAGTACATCAACCCTTACATCAGGGTAATCAGAAAAGAAAAACCTTTCCATTTGGGTTATATTGAACTATGGTTTCCATTTAAAAAGTGAGGTTATGTTTGTAGCTTGAAAACCCATTTCCAATTAAAATTGTCATATACGCTATTGAATTCTACGTAAAAGTTACCTTACAAGCAGTTTTTATTTTCTCTATAGGTTAAACCGTTAAAAAGTTATTAGCGTTTGAAGAAAATGGCAAATTTCAGTTTTTTTCAAATATCTAAAAAAGTTGAGCATCTAGGTGAGTTTTCAAAAAAGCATCATACTACTCGTAAATTTCTCTTCAACTTTGCTAATTTAACCAACATTGTATCTTCTATAATAAAAAAGTTACCCATATACGGAGATAGATTGTGGGCACCCTGTATATATATATATATATATATATATATATATATATATAGTAATGAAAACAAGATAAAATATATTTTTGAAAAATTGTTATCCACATATTTTTGGACTAAAATGTTAATTTAATAAAAATTAAGTTTTTTTCTTAAATATTTAAACGCCTGTAACTCGTCAACGTTGCAATAAAAAAGCTCTACGACGTCTCATTTTAAAGATAATTAAAATATCTTTAAGAAAAATACATAACATTACTGCCTTCGACCAATCAGAAAAAGTTATTTACCAAAATGCACACAAAAATGAAATTTTTTCATGTTTTTTGCTCTTAACTTTAAGCTATCTTTACCAAAATGGATTCATGCATACATCAACATGTTCAAAATTTTATTTTCTTTTACTTTCATTATACAGACTATATGTGCACGACCTATACTTTCAGAGTTAATACTGATTTTTATATGCAAAACAACCACTATCAACATAAAAAAAAAATTGTCTTTTTTAATTAATAACTCGGCGAATTTGGGCCGTACAGAAATGAATAATAAACGAAATTGTTCGTAATTAAGATTCTTTACAACTTTTATTTAATACATTTTTCGATTCGAGAGTCCATTTTTGAGATATTAGTGAAAAATGCACAACACGCGTTTTTGTTGTGTCGCAAAACTACCGATGTTTAAAAAAATTATATCTCTGCTTCATTTGGTCGAACATACTTGAATAAAAAACGAAATTGTGCGGAATTTTGCAAGTTACAATTTTGACATTAACAAATTTCCGTAAAGTTGATATTTTCCGAGTTATTTGCGAAAAACTAATTTTTTGGACCCTCACCTGATGCCCGTAACGTAGCGTCTACACATGGGGGAACTTTTAATATGTTGAATAGTACCCTAAAACAAGCCTGTTTACAAAGTTTCAGTCCAGTCAGTATTATTTCCTCCAAATTTTGTCATTTTACTGAGCTATTCAATTGTTTTCTAAAAATATACACTATTTCACTGATATTCATTGGTCCGCAAAGGGGGTTAAACGTCCTGATGCTTACCAAGACCCCCATCACATAGACATTTGCAGAATCAAGTTTTCCAATTACTTTTTTCGCACAATTAGCATTTGTTGAGAATATTACAAAACCAACACCTGTAGTGGTTTACGATCATTATTAGGTTTAAATGCAATTACTTTATTTTATCATTAGGTCTTCCATCCAGGAAATGGTTAGATGCGTACCTCCATTGATTTCTGTTCTGAGCTAACCCACACATTTCCCTGCAATTCCCACAACCTATATCTTTTACTATTTGCATGCAATAGTCTAATCTAGGTCTACCTCTATTTTTCATTTTTTTCTCCGCTTCCAATATATCCCACATTAATCCCTCGTGTTTTAGAACATACCATATCGGCCTATCTTTCCTAGTCTTTTATTGTTTTCTACAGATACCTTTCTTCACCGACTATTTCTAGAACTTCTTTGTTCGTAACTTTGTCTGTCCATGATATCTTCATCATACGTGTGTAGTACGACATTTCAAGGATTTATATCTTATTCCTGTCCGCTTCTATTGTCCACGTTTCACAGTCGTACAGTGCTATGCTCCACACATATGTTTTAAGCAATCTTTTCCTTGTTTCTATGTTTGTGGTCTTTGAGCACAGTAGTTGCTTTTTCTTGTTAAATGCAACATGGCCTTGTGATAATCTTTGTTTTATATATTTTGCACTTTTCCCATCTTGCATTACTCGACTTCTTAGGTAGCAGAAATCCTTAACCTCTTGTAAGTTTTTGTTCCCTATTTCTTTTCTAGTTTTTTATTTATTTTCCCCTTCTTTGCATACTAGTACTTTAGTTTTATTTTTGTTAATTTCATGCCGTATCTCTCAGCTAGAACTGTTTCCACTTCATTAAGAGCTGTTTGTAACTCTTCCTTGCTAGATGCTAATATCGCTATTTCATCTGCAAATCTAAACATATCAATCGTTTGTCCCTGCATAATACAGTATTGCCCGAAATAAACAGTACTGAAATTGTAATTGTTTTGTATATTTAAAAAATACATATTATTGACACTTTATTATATGTTCTAAATGTGCACCTCCTCGTTAGAGACAGACTTCATAACGATGTTCTAAGTTTCTGGTCATGTTATTGAATAAGGGTTGTCTCAGGGCTGCGAAGAAGACTCTAACGGCATCCTTTAATTCATCGATGGTTTGTGGTGCCCGTTTGAAGACGGCATTTTTAGCCATGCCCCAAATGTATGCGTCTGGAGGTGTGAGGTCTGGAGAATGTGAAGGATAAGGGAAGTCAGTAAATCGTGATATGAATTTGCTTGGAAAATGTTCTTGAAGAAATTGACGAATTGCGGCAGCAGTATGGCAAGTTGCCCGTCCTGCTGAAAAAATTGGTTTCGAAATGCCAAGTTACGTGCACGACAGAATTGACGTAGATCAGGGATAAATCGTGTTAAAATTTGTCTGTACCTCTGTTGATTAAGTGTGACTTGCCTACCATTCTCTTCGATAAAGTACGGACCAATGATTCCGTGTCCGGAAACAGCACACCAGACACTCACTTTTCACTATGTAAAGGAACTCTTGAACCTCAACGGGTCTGGCAAAGCCCAGAAATCGATTTGTGCGACGATTCACATAGCCTGACAAGTGAAAATGTGCTTCGTCTGAAAACCAAACATTTTTCAAAAATTCAGGATTTTCATACTGTAACGCGAGAATTCTGGCGCAATATTCCACTCTACTGCGATAATCCCGAGGATGTAGTTGTTGATGTACCTGAATCACATACGAAAATGTACCCAGCTCCTTCAGGATTCTTTGAAAGGAAGTTCTTTTAAATCAAGTTGTAACGCTGTCCTTGCCTGGCTGACTTTCGGATTTTCTAAGATTTGCTCAAAACACGTTCATGGTTATTGTTGTTGTTAACTGTCCTGGGACGCCCGAGTTTCCTTTTCGTTGGCACAATACACTACCTGTATTTCTAAACTTTTCAATAACCTTCAAAATTACAGCATTACTTGGAGAACGTTTATTAAACCTTTGTGTGAATTGATCAGACACGTATAGCAAACTTGCACCATTACGTCGGCCGATTCCGTATGAACGAAAATAATGCTCTACCAGAAACACTTTCTCCTCTGTACTTAACACCATTTTTAACAATTAGGCCCTACTAATTACTTGTTTGAGGTTTACTTGACAGGTCTATACTAGCTAACTTGAGTGTGACAGCGCACGCATAAAAACACCGCCAATTTAGTTTCAGTACTGTTTATTTCGGGCAATACTGTAATACTAAATGTCTTTCTGCATTGCCTCTTCAATACATAAGTTATCCTTATCTCAAACCTTTTCTAATATTTATTTCTCTACGTTCCTGCTTTAATTCTATTACCGTTTTTTATTCTTTGTATGAGCTATGTACTATGTGTATATCCTACTAACTCATTCCAATCTTTTTGAGTATTTCAAACGCTTTTCCCATTTTACATTATTGAATACCTTTTCTAGATCTACAAACCCTATATACACACTTTTTCCTTTTTCTGGCGTTTTTTACATTATCACTCTTACAGCTAAAATGAACTTCCATGTTCCCTTGTGTCGTCTAAACCTAAATTGATACTCTCCTGGTATTTCTTTGGTCCATTTTTCCATCAGTCTTTGTACAATTCTAGTTAATATTTTTGACACACGTGTCATCATAAATTTTTACATCTAGCCACGCCTTTCTTTTTTTTGGCATAGTGACTATGATGTTATGTTTGAAATCTTTGAGTATCTCTCCTGTCTCATACATATACCTTATATTTTTGCTATACGATTTAGTAACCCTAAAATTCATTCTAATAAGTGTGAATGCTTCTCGTCTGTATTTTCTATCTACATCTTAGTTTGTACCTCTTTGCACTTTTTCTCAATCCAGTGTTCTTTAACTTTGTTGCATTTGTGAATAATTTTTCATTTTATGGTTTTGTATCTCTGTTTTCCTATTTCGTCTGCTCTGTTTTTATATTTTCGCCTTTCTTCTATTAAATTCAGAATATCTTTTGTTACCCATGGTTTCTTATTTTCTTTTGTTTATACCCTAGAATATCTTTGGCCACCAATTTTAAGCTATATTTAATGATATTCCATTCTTCTACTTCCTTAATATCAGAAATTTTCCTGATGTCTTTTGGCAATTAGTTTGAATTTTTCTCAAATCTATTGTGGATATCTTTATCTTTAATTTTTTCAAAGTCAGTGTCTTTCTCCATTCCTTTCTCAAATTTTGAAATTACTATGTTGTGGTCAGTATCTATATCTGCCTCTGGGTAGTTTCTACAGTTCTTTTACTTGATTCCTAAACCATTGTTGAACAAGAATGTAATCTAGCATCTTCCACGTGTATCATCTTCTAGCATAATGTTGAAATAATGTGTTTGTGATGGTTCAGTTGCTTTTGTTACAAAATTCTAACAGCCTGCTTTCCTTGTTGGTTCTTGTACCTATACCAAATAAACCCACTTACCGCTCTTTCCCTACCCTAACCTACTATTGCATTAAATTCTCCCATAATTTGTTATAATCACGCGACTATTATAGTCTAAGGTATAACCGTTAAAGTCCCGGCGTAATTGATAAGAGCCACTACGACAGTTGGCAACATAATAAACACGTACATAATATAACGCAACAAGGTATTCCGTCAGAATTGCGTCTCAAATTGTATTACATACAAAAAAATATTTATTGGGATATAAGATGAGCCTTATAGGAAAAGATAAAATGTACTCACATAAAATGTGGAGCTCTTCACGACATTGCGGCTATTCTTACGGCAAGAGCCATGCTTTTCTTCGTGGATCTCGGCGTTAGTTGGGCGTGGTTCGGCCTTCGCCCTCGTTGAAACCAGATTTTCTGTCTTCCCTTTTCGTGATCGTAGGTAGGACGGAGCAATAAAGGTAGGGAACGATACAGGGTAAAGATACGATAAAGGAACCTACATTACCCGAAAGAGAAAACAAAAAAAAAAACACAGATAAACCTCATTGTTAGACGTCTAGTTGGCCAATACCGTCATGTCGGAAAACGCGCACTTCCTTCCCCACTCCACGTCTGCGCATTCTCTACGCCGACGCAACTGTCCCAAGTTACGGAAATGCACAAGTCCTTTTTTTTAAATATTGGCGCGATTTCAGTCACATATTTAAAACTAAAATCAAAAATGGTACATAGCCGATTTTCGGCATGTAACAATCGCGACAAAGCCATAAAAGAAAAAAATCTTAAAAAAAGAAAATGACTGTTAGCACGGTAAAAGCTTAAAATCTAAATCCTAGCTAACCTACATAAACCCTAAGTTAAATTCTAGAAAATGTTTATTTTAGTCGCCACCTGGTTTTTTCAACCGATAGCACGTCTTACGATTTACCAGGAAACGGAATATGTAGCCCCATTGTTTATGCACTACATCTATAAATGCACACACGAGTCTTTAATGTGGCGCAGTTATAATCGACAGCACAAATTTGTCGGAGAGCACAAAACACTACTAAAACTAAAACAAATGCGACAAGTCGCCTAATATATATACTATAACTAAAGCTAACATTACAGTTTTTGAGTGCACACGCACATAAGCATTGCATCTCAACTGTTTTTCTTTGGCAAGAAAATGCCCAAATTTTTAAATGTCCTAAAGAGATAGTTACTATGCACTTTAGCAATTTTTTATGTACTGGTACTCTGGTTTAATAAACAATACACATCAAAACATGTTCATGACATGGTTGTGAATTAACAAATTTACCAACAGTACCATTTTACTAATTTCTTACATTACTAACCTAACAAATTACATGGCTAGTATCAGGTTAGCTTCTTGACGCAATGTTGTAACGATTTTATTTTCTGTCATTATGTTCACAGATATCTAACATATTTAAATTAATAATAACCAACTTAAGCATAATGATACTACACAATCTACAAAATACATATTACATATTGTCGAAAACAATATTAGCTTTCAATTCGAAAGTGTAAAATTTTAAATTATGCGGTGACAAAAGATGCCTTTTGTTAGTGTCATCATAAGAGTTCCCTCTGTTAGACGATTGTAATATTAAGCTTGTTGTCAGGCGGCAACCCGCGTGATATTATCACTTCCAACTCAGCTGTCGTTAGAAGAGGTCAATTGTTCCTTGAACTCAAGGATCATGACGTTTATTCAGTCCATGTGTTGGAAGCACACGAAAATTAAAAGTTTGTTTTCTTGTAATGATATCGTCTCAGCGATGCGCATTTTTATGTCCACACTTGCTGGAATTAGCTCGCAATTGACGAGACGTTAATTTGTTTGAATGGCCTTTTAGTTAACAGTAAGTATTACTGAATTTATAGCCTTACTAAATTGATATTTTTAGTGCAACTTTGGTTAACATACAATTTAGGATAAGTTGTACATCTTAGTTTTGAAATTTAAGAAATATAACTAATTTATTTGGACAAGAAATGAAAATTTGGTAGTATCTATGTGAAATTTAACCTTGTACAAAAGTCGAATTGGCAAGCTTCAATTATTTAATGTGGAGAACGTGATGTTGTGTTTGGATTTTCAGTATGCAGCTAATTTGTTTGTATGGAATTGGAGATTCCTGTATTTTAGTTGTTGAAACAAGCGAATTATAAATCATCAATTATAATTCCGGGTATGGCCCATATACCTAGCAGGTTTTTTTTCATCGGATGAACATCTGGTATGTAGATTACTTTCATATACGTCAGCTGTAGTATTGGGTATAGCAGACAAATAATTTTTTGTTTGATCACGTGGTAAAGTTCAAGTTCATTGGGTGAAAATAAGACTAGTTGTTTTCAAATTATGCAACAGGAACCTATAAAGTTTCACATTAAATCTTTTTATTAATACTATTAATACACGGCAGATGTCATTATGAAAATAAGACAAGTTGAATTCTATATTTAAAGAAAATTAAATTGATTATTTGAAACTAATTTATTCGAATCTTGGAGAATTGAATTCTTACATTTTACATTTCACTAATTGCTAAGTGGAATATTTAATCATAGAATGTGAGGTTAAGTAGTGCTACTAAAACCAACCAATCCTGTAATTTAAAGTTAAACATTCAGAAAAGAAATTCATACTCATTCATTTGAGAATAAATTTTTGCTAGGCTTTGCTAATATAAAGTTATCATGTTTTATCTGTGAGAAGTACTGATACTATCAAGTACATATGTACATATCTCTCAATAATTTGATTTATTCAAATTTATTTAATGAAGATGTCTTGTAAATAACTACTTAATATTGAAGGAATAGATTTTTATTTGTTCAAGACTGGGATTATTGATTGGAATGAATGAGGATTGAGTCAAATTAATCATTAATTTTGGATATTAAGGCACAAACAGTGCTATCTTTGTTTTAATCTGTTCACAGGTGTAGCAGTGCATCTATAGAGGTCAATATAGAGCCATAAGGTAAGAAAACGTTAGGGATTGTATTTCAGTAATATATTGTATAGCGGTAATTGAGTAAAGGTTTCCGCATTCGCCTTATACAAGGGACTTAAGTAAGGTCTTCTTCGTATACAAAAATTCGGTGGCGCCATATTGTTTACATTTTTGGTCGCAGTCCAACCACGACCCACAGCTCATGTTCTACCCAGAGCAAATAGCTCGACTAGCCGCTTAGTCTATTGAGGTTTCCTCATCTACGAGCCATTTTCCACCGAAACTTGCCGTGGGCTCTTTACACTTACTGGAAATCCTCGTCAAACTTCCTTGTGCCTTACAGCTGGTCACATAGGAGTAAAAACCAAATAATAAACCCCTTTTAATAATTGAAAAGGTTATAATGTTCAAAAAATAACTCCTACGTCTGATCGTAAATACCAAACGTTAGGAAAACAAAAACAGATGGCAAAATCTCAAGTTATTATCAAAGACAATAGGTAAGATAACGATATTAAGATCAAACTAGATAACAATAGATGGATCCGAAACGTCCCAGCACGCTAAGGCACGCTACGACTACATACATTAAAGATATAGTGTAGAATTCCCCAGCTCACCAAGCCGTTTCGTCATCCATCCCAAAGATACAAGATAGAGTGGCTCCTTTTCAATTTTCAAATTCTTTAGCTTACCTACTAGCTTTTATTATTCTATGCCCTAACTCGCAAGATGTTTCCAGTCCTTCTTTTCTTCTTATTGAGCTTGCCGATCACATTCTCCTAAGTAGTTTCCTCACGGAGATCTGAATAGGGGAACTATTTTAACTCCAGAATCTTTTAGCCCAGTGAATGCCGTCATTTTTTAAAAGGTTTCTGGTATGCTGTGTACTTAGAAGGCAAAGTTCAAAATGTTCCAGGTAGAAAAAAACTCGTTTTCTGTCAATGCAGTACCTTCGGGTGGAGCATTGCGACATTAAATGGGTGGTTTTCTGTTGCCTTCCACATCGCAGTGATGCGTCTTGGAATGTCATACCGACTCCTTATGTTCTCTGCCACTCTAAGTACCGAAAGATCTGTTGCCCTCTTTCGATAACCTATCTTTTATCAGATTCTGCACTAAAGGTCCCACTAATTTGGTTAAATCTATAGTTCGGCTTTTTAGCTCATTCAACACGCAATCCATTCTATCCGTTCTAGTATTCTGGAACTTCTTCAAGATGCAGGTCCCTTCAGAACAGTAATTTAAAAGTAAATGATTTTATAATTAGTTTCAACATGAAATAAACAATCAGGATTTGTAAGGCATGATACCGGTAAAAAATATTTTTTTGTTTTGAAATTCAATTCCATAAAATCAGCAATATTCATAAACAAGATGTTCCTTAAATTTTTATTTTTAATTTTTTAATATTTCTACCAAAAAATTGTTAGATATATTTAAAGAAATTGTTATTTCATTGCAGTGATAATAAAACCCGTGGTTATCGGCGTGCTTCTGCTCCAGAACCGTCTGGTGACAACGTTCCGCCACAAGATTGGCAACCATTTTTACCACGAAACCCACGTGATTTACATCTAGACCACTGGATTAAGGTTATCGTTCCAGAAGGACGAGTACGAGGGGGCCGTGTAAGGTACATAGGTGGACTACTGAACCAAAACGAACAATATGTAGGAGTGCAATTAAGCACTCCTGATGGATATTGTGATGGCTCGTATAATAATCGTAGGTATTTTAATTGGTAAGTATTTTTGTTTATTTATAATAAAATAAGCACGATTTATTTTCTAGCGAACCTTATCATGGAATTTTTGTGCCATTTAAAAAGGTCGTTATGGGCTGGAGGCCATAGTATCTTTTGGAAGTTTATGTCATTGTTAATATTTTGGAGAGTTTATTTAAGTTATAAGTTGCATATTTAAATGTTTATTTAGTGCAACCAGTTTCAGTTAACTCTAAAATCAAACAAAGACGAAAGCGCTATTGGTTTTAATATGAACAAAATTTACAATTATAATCATTTTACTATTTTGACTGATACATATGTTTACAACAATTTAAAGCGAAAGCAGTACATGATGTTTGATTGTGAGCAAACAAATCGTTGTGATTTTCTTTATTATTCAGGATGTACGATTGTTTTTAATTTTGCAATCTTCGAGCAATTTCTAAATTTTAATTAAAATTATTAATGTTAGGGAACTAATAATTTTAAATACATAGTTGGCATTTTTCTCAGTTGTAGCGTAACTGTCTAACAGCATAACATTTTTTGATAAATAAATGTAATCTATTTCTACGTACACCGTTTGAAAAATATTATAATAAATTTATAGATCTGTAATAAATTTAAATAGGTTAACTAAAAAGAGAGAAATTTCGTCTACTTTTTATTACGAGCTGAATTATAAAAGAGCATTAAACATATTGTATCAACAATTAAATTCAACAGTATGGATTGCGGTAAAACAATCTTCCTGATTTGAAAAATACAATTATTCGGGTGCCACAGATAAGAAAATAACCCCTACTTATTAAACAGTTGATGGACGGCTGTGAATAACTGTGCGTTTAGTTGTTAGTTATTTAAAAGTGGCCACTGTTGACGTCACCTGATGTTAAGGGCACAAACCCTTTGATAGCATAAAAATCATTCAAGAAAAAGGCTGTAAACAGTTTATATAATTAAAAGACTTGATGAAAATAAGTACTGTAAAAATTATTTTATGCACAAAAATTCTATAATTCCAAACAGTGTTCAAGTCACATAACTTTGATACCATATTCACAAAACACAAATCAACGTTGAACGCCAAATATGTGTTTTTGTATAAAATGATTTAAAAATTATGAATAAAAATAATAATTAGCTGTTGTGTTTAACTTGTTGAATCTAAGTGCAAAGATGCCATAAGTCACAACCAACTAATCTAAAAAATGTTGTTTCTTCAGTGCATAAAAAATTAATCTTGCACATTAATTAGTATCAACTTCATTGGTATTCAAACGATTGAAATGTATACGATTTCCTATTATGTTAGGGAATAAGTTGTTACCTTTCAATGCAAGATTAATATGATGAGTTGTTGGTGTCACGTAGGACATGTTTCGTAATTGAACAGATTCATAATTCCACACTCAATAAATATCAAAACAAACTTCAAATGACCATTCAAATAATCATAGGTGATTAGTTGTTTATACATACAACTAAAGACACTAGCAGAAGTAGTGCAAAACTGAGCTTATTATATTAGATGTATTGGATTTACTTCGTAACATAACATTTCGGAAGTGTATGGATAAAACTAAATATTTACACTTGCTTTTATTGTGCGTCAGTTACTTACAGTGCCTTTTTATCCATACATTACTAAATTTTAGTAAAGCACTTACGTACATCTTTCATTAATAGTATATCTTCACAAATCTATACATGATTTTGTATTTTTTATACATACCTACGTTATTTCCTTCCATGTATATTGCCATCTACATAAGTAAGGCTTTGTATTTATTTTATTTCAAATTATTTATGATGTGCAGTATTTTAATGAATGTCGTCACCAATTGAAACTTTCAAATTCATATTTTGTATACAACTTTACTATACTATAACACAGATCACTATTGTTTATATTTAGTATAAACAAATAGTTACTTAGTAGTCATACTGTTTGTTCAGAAATTTAAGAACAAGTAAGCAACAATCAATTTTCACAAAGCTTGTTCAACTGGAATCCATAATTGTTTAAAAAATTTAATAAAACTAAAGTAAACCTTTTCATTGCTTCACTTTTTGTTATTATTTTTCTTAGCCCTTTAATTATGCTAATATATTATAAAAACATTGAGAGAAATTTCAAAAACACTCGTACTAATTAAATACATTAAAATTGCCTCCACGCCCCCTAAAACTAAATATGTATTTCAACTACCTAATCGTCATTAGCAATACTTTAAAAAATACTACTCAGGACTCCTTCTGAAGCTATTCCCTGTACCGCATAAGCTAATTATGCTAGAAATTAATAAAAGAATGTGATCGACTTATTGCTAGACAAATCATATTTCACTGTTGTCTATGTGAATAATTTCTTTAATGGATGTGTTTGAAAGAGATGTTCTTACATCTCTTTCAAACACATCCATTAGAGAAATTAATAAATTTTACATTTCTATGCCTGCTTAAAAATTGACTATGTGCTATTATAGTCTACGTCTATTATTGTCTAAGGTATACTGTTAAAGTCCCGGCGTAATTGATAAGAGCCACTACGACAGTTGGCAACACAAAATAATCACGTACATAATATTGCACAAGATATTTCATTATTGCGTCTCAAATTTGTATCACATACAAAAGAAAAGGATAAAATGTACTCACGTAAAATGTGGAGCAGGTCAACTTCACTGTTCGACGTCTCGTTCACTAGTCCCTGTTGTGACGGAAAATGCGCACTTCCTTCCACACTCCACGTCTGCGCATTCTCTGGCGCCGACGCAACTGTCTGAAGTGACGGAAATGCACGCACAAGTCTATTTTTAAAATATTGGCGCGATTTCAGTCACATATTTCAACCAAAAACAGAAATGTTTACATAGCCGATTCTCGGCAAGTAACAATCGCGACAAAGCCATAAAAGAAAAAAATGTTAAAAAAAGAAAATGTCTGTTAGCACGGTAAAAGCTTAAAATCTAAATCCTAACTAACCTACATAAACCCTAAGTTAAATTCTAGAAAATGTTTATTTTAGGCGCCACCTGGTTTTTCCAACCGATAACACGTCTTCCGAATTACCAAAAAACGGAATGCGTAGCCCCATTTTTTTGAACTACATTTAAAGTGCACACACGAGTCTTTAATGTGACGCAGTTATAATCGACAGCACAAATTTGTCGGAGAGCATGAAACACTACTAAAACTAGAACAAATACGACAAGTCGCCTAACCTATATACTAAAACTAAAGCTAACATTACAGTTTTCTAAGTGCATACGCACATGAGCGTTGCATCTAGACTGTTTTTTCTTTGGCAAGAAAATGTCCAAATTTCAAAATGTTCAAAAGAGCAAGTTACTTTCCACTTTAGCAAATTTTTAAATAATGGTACTCAGGTTTAATAAACAATACACGTCAAAACTTGTTCATGATATGGTTGTGAATTAACAAATTTACCAACAGTACCATTTTACTAATTTCTTATATGACAAACCTAACAAATTTAGTTCCTATCATCAGGTTAGCTTCTTCACTTAATATTCAAAAAATAATTCCTACGTCTGATCGTAAATACCAAACGTTAGGAAGATAAAAAATAAAGCAAAATCTGAAGTTATTATCAAAGATAATAGGTAAGATAAAGATATTAAGATAAAGTTATTATCAAAGATAATAGGTAAAATAACGATATTAAGATAAAACTAGATAACAAAAGATGGATCCGAAACGTCTCAGCACGCTAAGGCACGCTACGACTACATACATAAAAGGTATAGCGTAGAATTCCCAGCTCACCAAGCCGTTTCGTCATCCATTCCAAAGATATAAAATAGAGTGGCTCCTTGGAGCCATTATATAGAAAAAATACTCGTACCCCCTAAAAAGAGTGACCTGTGAAGCAGGCTCGTTTATAAAAAAAACCGTACGAAGGACCGGAAAAGGCATTTGGGTGCATTCCTGCACCCAGCGTTAATCGATATCGGTACGATATTCGTACGATATCCGTTCTCATATATGTGGGTACATATATATATATTCTTACACTCACACACTCATACATACATGCACTGTTAGCGGCCATGTTCGCTGACAGCGGCACCGCATGACCTTTCGAAAAATTCCCAGAGCCGTGGTCCGGGTGTCTGTAACCCCCGCGCAACTACACGGTGACTAACGGAAATGAAAAGGCAGTAGAAATAAGAAAGGTAAAAAGAGGAAGGTGGACATTTTGGAATGCATAAGCGACACTTCCAAGGTAGAAGAAAATAGAGGAAGGGTCTGCATTGAGCTAAAGAGACAGAAAAGCTGGATAAAAAAGTACTAGTCAACTAGCCAATGTGGTCAGTAGCCCGGAGTGAGAGAAAAATCACTCTTATGTGGTAGACAGTTGTTCCGGGACAAGAACAGGTCTACCGAATGAAAAATAAGGCGGAAACGGAGACAGCAGGATAAGAAAAAGTAGAGTTTTTGAACAAGCGTTCGAGAGAAGGTAGAGAGTTGTCCCTGTTAAGCACAGGTCGGTCTGAAGGACCACCTGCTATATTAATCAGACAAGTTAAGGCACATCATAAGTTAAAAAATTTACTATACTCTTAATGAGAACTAGTACAATGATTTTCCTAACGAGTGCATCCACTACAATAAGAAAATCAGACCAAAGTTGAAACAGCAACTTAAAAGTATCCCTACAGATACCTTCACACAAAAACCAACTGTTGCAAGGTAATTGTTAGAAACGGTAACACCATAAACACACAAAAATGCCTAATTGTAAGCAGTTAAATACAGACACACTGTTCCAATATGCTACAACAACCGAGAATTCGATAAGATATCAATAAAAAGCGATAGCACCTTACCACGAAGTTCAATAAAAACAATAAAAAAATCTTTATATATTATGGTGACTTAGTAAAAGGAGAAACAAGTAGTGATATAGGATAAAGTGGGTGACTGTAATAATTCAGAGGAAAAACGCATCGAATAGAAACTCCTAGTTTTTTGCAACTGCGAATATGGACTACTTCTTACAATGGCATAGGTCGCGGCTCCTATGTGAGTCCAAATAAAAAAGCATCCACTCAGCTAAAACCGATCATAAAAATTCAATGAGTTATTACAACCAAAGTTATGACAATCACCACGAAATTAAGCAATGTAAGATAAATACTGAAAACAACATCATATGTTGTAGAAAAGGTGCGAGGATTAATTAAATGAAGCGACAGAGTTATACTGAGGAACCTAAACAATAAACCGATATATGACTACCCAAAAACAAAAGAAATTTAAGGTTTATAATAGTTATTTAATTAACTTTAGTGTATTTTTAAGAAGATTTTTACTTATAAAAAATAATAAATGAAGGTATTTATCTATAACTAGAATACTTACATAAAACATTAGTAATCCAAAAGCAGCTGCTAAAATTAGGTTAAGGTGAATTGGTAGACACTTTTGATAGGTATATGTTCCAGCTTCATGCTAAATTAGATTAGGTCATTATTTAAAAGAACCCAGAATACAAACACACTATTTTTTATAAGATAAGATGTGAATTAATTGAGTTAGCAACACATTTATGAAAGGTATAAATAGTAATCAAATATGGCTGTCTATATCAGATTGACACATCGGCTGTATTTCATGTCATTTCAACTTAAGATAGATGTCATGCCAACATAAGATAAATGTTGCCAACTTATATTTTTTCTATTTGAAAGTTATTAAAAATTTAAAATTTGTATTTTTGAGTGAAAAATCCAATTGCTAGAAATATATTGAAAACTAACACCTTATAAGATACACAAGAGACGAAAACAAATTTTTCAACAAAAACGTTCAGGCGCCACTATTATAATCTACGCCTATTATTGTCTAAGATATACTGTTAAAGTCCCGGTGTAATTGATAAGAGCCACTACGACAGTTGGCAACACAAAATAATCACGTACATAATATTGCACAAGATATTACATCATTATTGCGTCTCAAATTTGTATCACATACAAAAGAAAAAGATAAAATGTACTCACGTAAAATATGGAACTCTTCACTTCATTGCAGTTCAGGATCTCGGCGTTAGTTAGGCGTGGGTCGGCCTTCGCCCTCGTCAAAACCAAATTAATTAGTCTTCCCTCTTCTTGGGTTTGTAGCGATACGATAGGAATAAGGTAGGGAGCGATAAAGGTACGATACAGGAAACCTACATTATGTAAAAGAGAAGACAAGATAAAAAGACGACACAGGTCAACCTCACTGTTTGACGTCTCGTTCACTGGTCCCTGTCGTGACGGAAAATGCGCACTTCCTTCCACACTCCGCGTCTGTGCATTCTCTGACGCCGATGCAATTGTCTACAGTGACGAAAATGCACGCACAAGTCTATTTTTAAAGTATTGGCGCGATTTCAGTCACATATTTAAACTTAAAACAGAAATGTTTACATAGCCGATTTTCGGCATGTAACAGTGCAGGTTACAACGTTGTTCGGACCGACGCTTAAATTATGCTGTAAATACAAGAAATCCAATATAACAACACATATTTAATTTCTTGTATTTACAGCATAATTTAAGCGTCGGCTCGAACAACGTTGTAACCTGTGCATAGTCAATTTTTCAGCAGACAGAAATCTAACATTTATTAATTTTAATGCCAAACATCAAAAAACATTCTATAGCACTTATGGTTGCAACCTTTTTTCATGTGCAGTAATACGATTTTATTTAATTTTCCTACACTGTAGCCAACAATGCGTGTTAAGCATAAATAACGTGGAATAACGTTGTAAGCACAGGGTAGGTTACAACGTTCTTTAGATGTTATTCATTTATTTCGGTACAAGGTAGCAAGCTAAAAATATTTGTGTTGAAAATACGTAATGTAATGTTTTATTATATTCATAAGATACTAGAAGAGATTATGGGTAAGACACTAAAGCATTATATTATTAAATACAAGTTTACAGTAAATAAATCTAAATTACACAAGCATCAATCAGATATCAATTTTGGTAGAATGTGTGGTAAATGGGATCCATATATTTACACATATCGACTAAATCAGCTTTTTTAGCTGCCGAAATAGGTAATATTCCAACATAAGCTAAGGGTAGACTGACTATTTTAGCAAAAATGGCATTCTGATTGTGCATAGGAATATTTTTGACGATGGAATATGATGCCCATGGATGTAGTGTGTTGTGAATGGCTCGTGTATATAAAATATTGATATTGTCTGAACTTAATTTATTCCAAAGAGATTTAGTGAGTTTGAATTTAAGATTCCTGTAACGTGATGTTTCTAATCTTGAAAGATCTTTAAAATCTTCCCTTTGCATGTACACTGCGTTAAAGAGCTTTTTCGCGCTTGAGATATAACTTCTATCCACTCATTTGATATAAATACCTTGGCTGTTTTCTTCCCTTTTTCTACAAGAGAACAATCTCTGTCACATGGCAAGAAACTGCGACCTGTTGCCAGAAACTTTTGATGTACCTCCGTAAAATACTTCAATTCCAGTGACAGCTTAAATATAGTAATCATGCGCCACTTGTTATTTTGGTTAATTCTATCAGACCATACAATAAGTTTCTTTTCACCTGATTGCAATGGCTGGAAATGATCTTTTACGTATCGTAAAATTCATGACAAAATTTCTACGGATCCTCTTTTCCTCACCGTTTCATTCCACAACACCATACACGCATTATTAGTTGACGCATCGTGTATATCTAAGTTATAGTTTGATAGTTGATGTTGATAAAAAATATTTGAGTGATGTAAAGTAGGACAAAATAATACTTGTTGTAAATCAACAAAGAGAACAAAAATGGTGGATGGATTACATTCTGCCAACTCTTTATCTTTAGCAAGTTGACTGTAACCTGCTTTGGCACGTGTTTGATGGGTGTGCATATCACGTAGTATTATCTGACGTTTTTCTTCAATATCAGCAGCACATAACTTAATGTAATGCTTATCACATAATGTACATGTATCAGAGCGTGGTAATCCAAATTTCAAATTCATTTTTGAAAATACATCCTTATAAATTCGATTTGATATGTTTCTGTACTATGAATATTTGTCGACAAACATTCGAGGTGTTTATTACTGAGATTTTAATACTAAATAATGATGGCAACAAACTATACTTTATTAATAAGGATAACTTTACAGCGTGTACAGTTACATAGCTTTAAGAATAATCCTACCGGAAAACGAGCATTGGTGACTTTCCCTTGTCATTCTGGTCACACTGTTTATTGCCGTGTCTATCGTAGCACTTCAATGTCACTTTAGTTATAACTCACAAACATGTCCTTTTCTTTTTTACAAAACAACTCAAGAAAATTAATACATCAAACTGCTTAATTCTGGTTGACAAATCTTATACCTATACATCAAAATATATTTAAACTAAACACAATTCAAATGTAATGTAAGTATAACAAAATTGTATGTATCTAGTCTTATAAACTATAAATTTAATCGGTGGGGTGGCTTTATTATTCTTCTACTTTTTGTACATATATCATTACTCGTTTCCTTTGGTAGGACATTCACAGGACCGCTTTTTGGAACGAATGATTCTACCTCACTATCTAAATCGTTAACTCTCTGATAATATTTCTTAATAAATGATGTATTACGTCTTAAAACTCTATTATTTATTTCAACCCAATAACTCCTGGGTGGAAAGTCAAGCTTCTTCACAATTTTCCCTTCCCCCCAATGTTTAGTTTTAACATTTTTAATTAAAACCTTATCATTTGGATGAAACTCGGCATGAATGTTTGCATTTTTATTGTAATCCTCAAACTGTTTTAATTGATTGTCTTTCATTGCATCAATGGCATTTTGAATTACCACGGGTATTAATGAATCTAATTTAGTTGGCAACTTAGTTCGCAAATTCCTACTTTGAATTAGCTGTGCCGGTGACCACGGTAGTCCAGCAACTGGACTATTTCTATATTCAAGCAAACTTAAATTGAAATCAGATTTAGCTTCATCACTTTTAATTAAGAGGTCCTTTACAATACCTACATATTTTTCCACTAGACCATTAGCTTTAGGATAATGCGGGCTAGTTGTAACCACACTAAAATTCCACTGTTCTGCAAACTGTCTATACTCATAGGAGTTAAATGGTATATTATCAGCAATAACTGTTTGCGGAATACCCCATCTTGAGAATATTTCTTTCGATACTTTAATTACAGTGGATGCGTCTTTGTTTGTTACTTTTATGGCCTCTGGCCATCTCGAATAGTAATCAACCATCACTAAATAATTCTGATTTTTATATTCTGCAAAGTCCATCGCTACTTTTAAAAATGGTAGCTCAGGAATTTCATGACTAATCAAGGGGTCTTTTATATTTGACTTTCGAAATTTTTGACAAATTTTACAACTCTGAACAAAGCTTATTAAACTAGCTCTAATCCCTGGCCAATAGAATAAACTACACGTTTTATCCTTTATTTTACTAATTACCAGATGTGATTCATGAGCTTTACTTAAAATGAATTCTCTCAATGTTTTCGGAATAATTAACCTCCGTTTATAAAATACTAATTCGCGTTCTACAGTTATTTCATTCCTGAGTTCATAAAAATGATTCAGCTCTCGCACTTCATTGTTTAATTTTTTCGGCCAACCTTCTTTATAAAAATTCTTAATTTGTCCTAACACGTTATCTTTAGCAGTTTCCCTCTTAAATTCTATTAGTCTATTTTCTGAGAAGCTAATATCATACTCTGTTATCACATGAATTCTTTCAGTCATAGTATCATCGTCTTTGATTTGGATTTGTAAAAAATTTCTAGATAAATAATCTGCTATATACATAAATCTGCCTGGTAAATACTTTAATTGAAAATTGTATGAAATTAATTTCAATCGTAATCGCCGCATTATTGTTTTTATATCAGCTATTTCTTTTTTAATTATTGCTGTTAGCGGTTGATGATCAGTATAAACTACAACATTCATATGTCCATAGACATAGAAATGGAATTTGTTTAAATCTCACGAACATGCCAATAATTCCTTTTCTATTTGTGCGTATTGAATTTCAGTTTGCGTTAAACACCTTGATATAAACGCCACTGGTTTATTTTCTTGCAAAAGACATGCACCTAAGGCATCTTTTGAAGAATCACATTGAATTTCAATCGGTTGATTAACATCAAAAGGCATTAAAGCAGTACTGTTAACAACCATTTTTTTAATTTTTTGAAATAAATTATCATGGACCTCTGTCCACAACCACTCCACATTATTTTTAAGTAATTCTCTTAAAGGTGATATTACATCGCTTAAGTTTGGAAAAAAATTTCTTATGAAATTGACCATTCCCAGAAATTTCTGCAGGTCTTTTTTATTTTCAGGACGTTTTAACTTCTCAATACATTTAGATCGTTCAGGATCTGAAATGATGCCTTTGTTGCTAAAAATTGAACCTAAATATTTAACCTCCTTTTTACAATATTGTAATTTGTCGGGATTAAATTTTATATTATTTGTTCTTGCCACATTTACAACATTCTGTATTATAATTTGCAATTCTTTTTCAGTATTTACAGCACACAATAAATCATCAAAGTAGGGTACTACACCCTTAATATTACCAAAGTATTTATTAACTAACTTGATAAAAATCACAGATATTACAGACAACCCAAACGGAGCCCTTAAATAATGGTAATTACCAAAAGGAGTGCTAAAGGTGCACAACTTGCTTGACTTTTCATCCAGAACCAACTGGTGAAATCCATCTTTAAGGTCAAAAATACAATAGCATTTTTTATTAGCCAACTTGGAGCTAATTTCATCAAACGTTGGAATTTCATAAAAGTCCCTAACTAGATATTTATTAAGATGAGTGGGATCTATACATAACCTAAGCTGATTGTTAGCCTTTTCTACACAAACTAGATTGCTAACCCACTCGCATGGTTCTTTAGTACGTACAATAACTCCCCTTTTTTCATATTCATCTAAAGTTACTTTTAATTTGTCTTTAATTTTAAGTGGGACACGCCTACTTGCACTAGCTTTCGGTACAGCGTTGCTCGTTAATTTAAGTGACACTACTTCAGGAAATGAGCCTAAATCTGAAAATACATCCTCTATTGCATTTATGAATTTTACCTTTCCCGTATTTTCATTTTTACATATATCGTTAACTCTATTAAACCTAGTTCTACACAAGAATCTAGTCCTAAAATGGGAATACAGGCATTATTTTCTACTACAATAAATTTTGTAACAATTAATTTGTCCTTATAGTTTAAAGTCGCTTTGAATTCGTCACATGGCGTTATTTTAAATCCACCAAAAGCTTCAAGTTTAATATTGGTCCTATCTAATTTGTGATTAGACAATTTATTAAAAATTCCCATCGGTATTATATTAGTTGCTGCTCCACTATCTAATTTAAAATTAATACTAACATTATCTAAGAGCAATTCTGTATGCCATTCTTTATCTGTGTAGTGAATAGTTTTAATAACATTAATCTGAAATGTATTATCTGTTTCACTTAATTCAAATGTTTGGCGCTTATCGCTACCAGTACTTTGCCATTTACAACAGACTTTAAAATGGTTATATTTTGAACATTTAAGACATTGCTGTCCCATTGCAGGACATTCGCCCTTAATATGATTACGGTTACACCTTTTACAAACAAAAGCTTTACCTCTACCGTTATTGCTAGCAACTTTCTGAACGTTGGTCTCTTCATTTGTGCCAAATCGTTTCTTTCCATGTATTTTATTGGACCTAATATCAACAACTGAAATTCTTGTACGGTCATCCTCTAGGGTTTTCTATTTAACTCTGCAATTTCTGCTGCTTGACAGTATCCAATTACCGATTTCAAAGTTGTGTCCTCCCGCAATAATCTTGCTTGTATATCGGGATCATTAATGCCTAAAACAATTTGAGTACGCAGGATTTTGCTCTCTGCTTCCCCAAAGCCACAGGATTTCACTAAATTCCTTAAATCAGTTAAAAATACATCAAAGGGTTCACCTGGTTTTTGTTTTCTCGAGAAAAATTTATAGTGTTCCATTACTTCATTTTTCTTGGGCATACAATAAGACTCGAATTCTTTCAAAATTAAATCAATAGTTGTCAACGACGCAACATCAAACGTGTTATAAACTTTTAAAGCTTCACTGCCCATTAAATTTAACAATCTCGCAATCTGAACCGCATCAGTTTTTTTTTTCGGTTTCCGTTGCTGTAAAATTAATCGATACCTGTTGTGTAAAGGATTTAAAATTTCCTCAAGGTTGCCTTCCAGTGTCAATTCGCCTGGTTTATTGTATTCAGACATTTTCTTACACGAAAAACTACTCCAATTTTGCTTGAATAAACGTGCTTCTAACCTTACTTTCAAATGTTGCCAGAATCAAAGTTCCCAGTTAATTTTAATACGAAATATATTCATTTTATAACGACTGCGCCATGTTTATTACTGGAATTTTAATACTAAGTAATGATGGCAACAAACTATACTTTATTAATAAGGATAACTTTACAGCGTGTACTGTTACATAGCTTTAAGAATAATCCTGCTGGAAAACAAGCATTGGTGACTTTCCCTTGTCATTCTGGTCGCACTGTTTATTGCCGTGTCTATCGTAGCACTTCAATGTCACTTTAGTTATAACTCACAAACACGAGGCATCTTTTGTAGATTAAGATCTTCAGACAAAAAATTGATAGTAGTTTTTGATCTGGAGTAACGACTCTCTTGTTTAGGAAAAGACAAAATATGTTCTTTTATTGTGTCTTTGGTGGAACTATCGAACATCAATAAATCAAAGTCACCTTCAATTTATGTCATAAATGTCAAACTTGAAGTTTTTATTATTTTGACAACGATCCTAGGTCATGGATCGAAACGTAAATAAAAATGATTTTAGAAACTTTGAGTGGTTTTATTCCCAAAGTAGATTAAGAAAAATACTAAACAAACTACAACAAACATACATGATTATTTGTTGGGTTGTGAAGTGTTCTTTATTGAATCCCAATTGATCTTATTTCACGAGTAGGTGAGTCTCAAGGTGGTGTAGCAGTGGCTTTTTGAATATTTTTTCCATTATGTTGAGCAGTGATATAAGTATATAGTTATTTGCATCCATTCTAGGTTTGCGAATCATCTTCGCCCAACAAAAAATAGATTACGCACATTAAACATGTACTAAATGCTGAGAGCAACAGACCCAATGTAGCACCGCTCGATGATGCTAATGGAAGATTGATAAATGACCCAAAAGAGAAAGCTAAGAAACTTGCACAAACGCTACAACAGACATTTACACAGAATTCATCTATAAATCAGCACTACATCAACCTAGTAACTCAAAGAATCTTTCATATACTAAACAATACCCAATAACACACTTCAAAAAAGGAAATAACGAAGACCATCGTCATATTCGATACAAAGAAAGCTCCAGGACCAGATGGTATATTGAACAACAACCTCGCAAGACCACGCTGGTATATCTTACTGATGTCTACAACTCAATCATCCAACATTATTAGTATCTGGAAGCCTGGAAACTTGCACTCTAATATTAAAACTACATAATTTATACTATACTAACAACAACCTTGTATTTTTATTGGTTGTTGAACCAATACAGAGAGAAAAGTTGATAAAACTAAAAGGACATTATCAATATTAAAGAAGGATCTCTTTGTGTTAAACTATTTTAATTTATTCATAATCATTAAAGAAGAAATACATTGTCGTTGCTTTTATTTTAACAGCTTAACAGTGTGGTTGGTTTTAAATATTATTGACGCATTGAGATTTTTTTGTATTTGTCATATTTAAACTGAGGAATATATTTTTTATAACTAGTTGTTATATTTCTTTTAATTTGACCAATGTCGAAAACAGTTTATCGCCGTTCAGGCTAATTTACTTAGGTTACGGCTTAAAGTTGACTTTGATTACTTTCCAAAATTATAATTAAGGTATGTGGATGATATTTTTGCCACTTTTGATACTTGCAAATATATTGATAATGATCTTAAAACACTAAATTTGAAAGTTAAAAATATAAATTTCGTATTAAAATTAAAAAACAAACAATGTACAATTGCCACTTTCAATACAGTATTAATTAGAAATAGCAAAAAAATTAGATTTTGATATTTTTAAAAAGAAACAAAAATCTTTTAGTAGAGTTTAGTCCAGGGCGTATATCTGGAGATTGCATTTCCGGTGATAGGTTAAACTATCACTGCAAATGCAATCTCCAGAAAAAAAGCTTTTAAAAGATCGCAAGTAGGATTGATTTATTCAAAAAGTGTAAAATTATACTTTTCCTACGTCTAAGTCCTGAATAAATGTGCAAGAGTTCATTCTAGATAAAAGAACGAAGCGAAAGAACTATGGATGGTCCATGAACACTAATTCTGCTTTTATACAGTTACTGTTATTCATACACAACACAATCTTTACAGTTTTGCATTTTCCAACGTAATTTGTGCTTTTCTGAGTTAAAAAATATAGAAATTATCTGAATTTTTGAAATTTGTGAATTAACAGCATCATCCGTTGCAATATATTTTTCAATTTATTGTTTTTAAGAGAAACTACTATTTTATTACCGACCTTATGATGGACATATACCATTTATCGTCTTAGTCTCAACAGTTGACACAAACACAATAAACAGAACTCCAATCAAAACACAACTGTTCTAGTTGGGCCCCGATACCAAAGTGTCCACGTAATTCTCGGCAGAATTACTTCGAGATCCAATAAAACAGGGGTTCTCAAACTTTCAGGGTCTAAGCCCCCCCTTCATACTTTGGTTTAACGTCACGCCTCCCTTTATGGAATAAGTTAATTTAGACATATATAATAATTTTACTTACATTATGTCTGGGTAAAATGACTTTGAACTTAGGCTAAACATATTCTGGTAAGAAATATAAAATCATATTTGTTCAAAAAAATTTTATTACACAAACCATCGAAAAGATTACAACAAAATGTCAATAATGTAACCATCAAAAAGTCTGTTACTTTTGTAGTGCTAGTGTGAGGGCTGGCACTGTTTCTCGTCAACTATTTTTTGTATGTTTTGTTGCAATTTTGACAAAGAACACCGCAGGTCACTTTCCACATCTAGTCTGGCTCGATATTTGGATTTTATAAAAACCCAGGATGAAAATCCTGACTCGCATAGATAAGTTGATGAAAATTGTGCAAGCAACTTGACTGCTTCCCTTGCTACTTATGGGTAAACGGTGTAACATATTAAATTTATCAAAAAGGAAAATAATATGTCTGCTCTACCATACAGGCGGCAAAGCCTCGATAGATTACGAGGGGTTCCTGTTTGACGGTCAAGCCCAGGGTAAAAAGGATGTTGAATGGCTTTGAGAAAAAAGGGTCCCTCTAAAAAGATCTTCCAGCCAGCTAAGCTTCTTCAACTTAAGGCAGAGCAATGAGCTAGGGTCGTAGGATGGTATACGATAAAACAAAAGGAATTTTATTGGACGCCACCGTATCTTAATGAGTGTTCGAAGATCAGATACGGAAATCTTCAAAAGAAAAAAAATTTACGACAAGCAACATAAACAAAAATACTTACTTTGGTCTCTGCAACCTGGAACGGGAACGACGAACTCGTGCTATCTGAAAATTTAATCATACCTAGACATATTCAAACTAGGGCTTCGTTAGAGCCTAGTCACTTTATCACAAAAAAAATTATATATAAATCCAATAGTCAAAATTATACTTTCAAAAAAAACTTTTAACTTTAACACCAATAATACTTTTCTTCAGTACTAAAATTTCTTAATAATAAACAGTTTGCTTCTGTAGAATAATTACTGTTGACTTCAAAGGAAGAAAATTTTGAGACAACTTAATATTTTTTCTATTGATTTTTTAAAAAAATATGTATATATACATCGTTTATACAAACTTATTTATACAGAGACTTTCGAAACAGTTCTGTTTTCACTATTTAATATTAAACTCTAAGCATTCTTGGAATATGGTTTCATTAATTGCATAAATTATTTCAGTTCTCTTCAAGAAATCTATGACTTTTATTTTATGTTACAGTGACTTCATGCTACTAGAATAGGATCCTGATCAGTGTACAAGAAACAAACTACATATTCAAAAAACCATTTCTCTGGTTATGGCTGTACATTTTTAATAGCTATCTTTAATAAAATCAAAGGTCAAAGAAAAATACTTATTGTCGACATTGAATTGCACTTCAGGTGTACTATCACAATGTGTTATACACAACAATTCGGCAAACAATTCTTATCATATCACATGTTCAATAAAGCAAACCTTTCAATACAACTTTGTAACTTCAAACATAATCTTATACAAAGATCTTGAAAATGTTAAGGTCAATTATGCCTTATTCAAATACTAAATTTTCAAATTAAATTTTACGTGAAACAAATTAATTGAACCATGAACTTTAGCAAAATTTCGAGAATTAATTTTAAACAAACTTATGTATAGCTTCTTCGAAAATTATCTGAGCATTTTAAATGAAAGTTCCTTGGAAAGAATATAGAAATAAAAATGGAGGATGACTCACCGCTGGCCATCTGCTTGGCGGTTGGTTTTCCTTCTTTAATTTTTTTTTAAACATCTGCGTTCTTACTCTTATAGTTGAGCGTGGCTGACGCAGGGGTTCGGATTTTAACCTTCATACAAACCAATCACATGTGGGGGTTTCTGCTTTCCTGCCTAGCAACAATTGAAGCTGCTTCTCAGTCTAGTGCTTGCCTTATGTTTAACGATATTTTTTTTTATAATACTTAAATTTCCATTGCTTCATTACTTGTAACTTGAATTTAATATTTTAAAACTTGGAATCAAAATTGTCTTCATTTTTAATAATTGGTAGTTTAATCCTTAAAACTCTAAACTAAAAAAAAACTTGCGCTGAAATCAAACGAGAGAATAGAATTTAGGGGTAAGCTTGTGAAATATTTTCTTACCGTAAAAATATATCTACAACCATTTTAGGACGATGTTATTACCAAAACTAAACTTATGGTACATGTTGACTCCACCTAACTAATTGTTCAAGCGGCATGTTTAATTAAAAACCTGCAGGCCCTGGATAATACTGGTATTCGGACCACATCTGATATCAAAATGGCTAATTCCACGAGGCAATCTTAGCTATACGAGCATGCGCCGGAAAAGAGGATATTGAATCAAAATACAAACAACTAGAAGTTCACTTAAAGTTTACTTTTGCTATTCTAATGTAGATGGCATACTATGTATGAATTCATAATAAGAGGTTTCAATAGAAATTTAATATTTATTGACGAGGTGTATTGAAAAAAATTGTATATTTGAATAACAGAAAATCGTAATTGTTACAACGGGAAGATATAAGAGTCAGAAGTCTTCGAAATCCATTTTTGGGAAATCCACTTTAGCTTTGGAATCACATTGCAAGTCAATTGTTTGTTCTTGAATATCATCATATAAACATTGATTTTAAAGGGGTCCCTCGTTAACTTCAATTCCCCGTTTTCTGAGCTTATATCTGGGAATAGACCGATTTTGTTCTTCAGAGATACCAAATGCTCAGATATTAACTCCTTCATTTCATTTACCAGGTCTTTTGGAAGACTTTTGGTATCATCGAGGGGTTGTTTAATTTTGAAAAGGAAAAAAAGTTCGACTCCAAATTCTGAAGGCAGCGTTGCCAAAGAACCATTTTCTCAGCAAACCTCTTAATTAAATCATAGTTCTTTAAAGTACTTTTCTAATTTTGTAGCTTTATGTTCAGAAGATTTATTGTTTCAAAAAAGTCTGACAAATATGCTAGGTAGAAGAGTTCTTCATTTGAACTCATCAAAAAAATTTCAATGTCTGATTTTAAGTTGAACAATCTTGCAAGCATATTACCTTTGGACAACCAACGAACTTCGGTATGAAAAAGAAGTGTTTCTTGATCACTGTTCAGTTTTCACACAACATTCGAAAAAGTCTGGTGTTCAAAACATTGGATTTAACTCGATTAACTACTTTAACTGCTAAGTTTGTAACAATTTTTTTTTGACGACTGCAAATCACCTAAAATTTATTAGTTAAGTACGTCTATTTGTCTGTTCGATTAAACAAGTAAATATCGTCGTTTAAATAAATATTCGTATTGGGAACATGTAGCCTAATCATAATACAGAGATGCTAGTTTGGTTGCTAACAACAGGCGTTAACTTTTTGAATAAACATTTCAATGTCAAACGACGTTGATATAATATGCGCAGCGTGCTAACTGCTCACTCTGGCTGGGGCACCCGATACGAGCACTCATGGAGAACATTAGAGTTCTAGCCAGCAATTTGCGTGTGGCTTTATGCCTTTGTGTTTAGCTCAAGTGTAATAAGCACTTGAAAAAGTGTTTTTAATAATGGTGAGCAAATAGATATAATCTCTTAAACAAACTAAATAATTTTGTTATAGCGCTCTTATCTTATCCTGTCTTATTTTGTCTTGTATAATCTTATGTGATCTTTTTTTTTCGTCTCCGCTCATCAAGTTTACCATTTAATGTGAACATTTGAATTTGATTGTAATATTCTAAATTTAATAAGAATGTACTTCAATGTAGCGATAATAATTTTTGATCTAATATGAACGTCCTTCAACTTGACCGTAATATTTGAGATTTAATAAAACGTTCTTCAATGAGGCCGTAATATTTGAGATTTAACCGGAATGTTCTTCAATTTAATAGCAATTCTTTTGTTTTAATCTAAACGTTCCGTAATTAACATTTACGATAATCCTTTAATTGCTATGATGAATTTACAAGCAATAATGTGGATAATTACACTCAAGATAATTGTTTGGATATCGAACTAAATGCAGTAATAGAAGGAAGCTTTGCATTTTTTGATAACTGTTTGATTGGATTTTGGTTTGTTCCGTTATTGCGTAGAAGAAATATGCTTTAAGCTTGTATAATTGGGTCCAAGAAGCGTACAGTTAATTGGCTCCACTACACGTGAACAGCGACGTCATTTGTTTGTCAAGGAACAGTATGTATGCACATCTGGTTTAATACAATGTAACACTGTCACACAAACAAGAACCTGGTGAAACAAGGTAAGCGTTCTTTATTATTTTCACTTGACGTCCGCATTTGGCCAACATTGATACAAGACAACATCTAAAAAATAACTCTGTGATGACCTATATATATTATTTTGCTTAACAAACTATAAAGAACTTTTGATATTTTTTAATTGTCAATATTTAAATCCAGGGTAATAACCATTATTATTATTAACGAACTTAAGCACCTTAATTGAGTCCTGATTAAAGTTTCATTTATGTGTAATTATAGTTAAAGCTTTTGAACGTTAAATTATTATATTTTTGATATTTTCATATAAACTTGTAAGCCTAATAACAGATCTGATATTTTGGGTATTGATTTGAGTTAATCTTGTAGCAAAAAGAAATGCTTAACATATTTGATATTTTATTTGAATTTATCATTCTACATCTGTGTAGAAGAAATTAAAGTACCATTTTTGATATGTAAATTTTGTACATACAACTTTTTATCATGAAGCAACTTTTAATTAAAGAATCATCATTTAATTCATTTAATTAATTGTTTTATTTTGAACAAGTGAGTTCAAAAATAGGGTAATTAGATCAAGGAATAAAAGGCATAAATACCTTCAACATAATGATATTTGTAGCTTCCATTTGACGAAGAATCACTGATAGCTCTTTCAGAATTTGATGCTTAATATTTGTGTCTATAAAAGTGTGTGCATAATTGATATTTACAGCTTTTCTTATTATGAGATAGCAAGAGCAGACCTCTTGTGTCCTCCCTTTGTTAATTTAATTCAATTTTCTTTACAGCTCCTGCATAAGCAGTTAATTCGAGATTCCTCTCTAAGGACTCCCAAGTCCCCCTTAGGGAAACTCTGTGTTTAAACTTAATGACTTGGTGGCGTCCTCCCTATACCCCTATTTTGGTATAAATTAAACCACAGTACGTAAATAATGTTTTGTAAAAAGAACCACGACCAATCCTCATAAGCTCTACCCGAGGAATAGACCCCTAGCATAGTCGGAAGATGTTTGCGTTCCATCATTTTAAGGAAATCCTTCCTTAAAGTTTACTGGTTTCATCAGGGAATATTAAAGGACCCACGGGTTACTTTAATTATTCAATTAACCAATTAAACCAGTAGCGACAAATATAGTAAGAAATTCAAAGCAATGTTGAGTGATTCAAGGAGAGTCTGGCAAGCCAAAGCTTGTCTGTGGATGGTACAATGGGATCCAATTATTTTATAGTTCCTTTTTCTTAGCCAATTCAATAAATCCTGATCGGTATCATATCATCGCTTGAGCTCCATCAGTACATATTTCAATAATTCTCCCCAAGAGAAGGTCATTTGCTTCTAAAAATGTTTGAAGAGCGGAAAATATATCGATTGCTGTAGTAGTCGTTTCAAGATATTTTGAAAACAGTATTTCTTCACGGAATTTTTTTTCATCTATATCTGTATATCTACGGTAAAACAACAACTGCGCTTGTTTTGAAATATCTGTTGTTTTATCGCACTGCAATGCAAAGGATGTGGAGTTCTTTAGCTTTTGCACCAATTGATTTTTCAACTCAATAGCCATGTCATCAATTCTACGTTTGACTGTATCATTTGATAAAGCAATTTTGGCAACTTTATTGTAGCTGTCTTCACCGAGCACAGTACTACAAGCAGTAAACAAACAAGGTTTTATCAGTGATTCACCGATTGTGTGGGGTTTCTTGTCTTTAGCTATCAACAAGGCAATTTGCAAAAAGCCTCAACGGCATTTTCATTTTCCATTCGGAAACTTCCATTGGAATCAAGTTTCATTCATTTAAGGCAATTTTTCTTAGCAACAAAAAATTCAGTAGGTTTGTCCTTCAGAGTAGCATGATTTGTAGTCAAATGGCGTTTCAAACGTCCAGGTCGCATTGCATCATTACTCAGAACTAAATGGCAAATTATGCACTGAGGTAAACGACTACCGTTTTCCCAATAAATGTAAACCTGTATTTAATATAGTCATTACTATAATCTTTTCTTCGGCAGTGATTTAGCTATTTTTAATAACAACTAACCACTAAAACACACAATAATTGTCATTGTAATGGCGTTTACAATCAACAACATTCATAGGTAAAGGCAAATGCCCGACTGGTTAGTGTGCGACTAGTGGCACTGTTAGTGAACAGTGGCGCTGTGGCAAACATGCTCAGAACGCCGCGCTACATATAAACAAAAGCCTACGATGCTGAGTCAGCTAGTTTCTCATGCCTGGCCGGACGCTGACTGACTCATGCGTATGCATTATAAAGCAATTTCAATACTCGTGTGTTTTTGTTCAGCGTATGACAAATTCAATTTTTTTTGGTAAATATCCATGAAAAAACTACAAATTAATTTAATTTTTTTTAATTTGCTGATGCTTTCCCTGCAAAAAGTAATGTAAACTCTTGGAGGCATCTTAACATTTTACATCATTCTAAGCCTAGAATTTAACTATTAATTTATAACCTACTCAAGGCCAGAGCCAAGAAATGAAGGAAATTGCCTTTGCCTTTAAACGAAATATTGTAAATTTAATGAGTATAAGAAATGGAAACCAGTTATCCAATGATTGGAAAAAATGTGTGAATTTACTTAACACGTAACAACGTGAACGTGTTTAGTCAACATGTTCAACGATTTAAGTTCAAAATTAGTTTCTAACGAATTTAACATAACGTTAAATATTACGAAGTCGTATTCTAGTTTTACCGTTCATATTCAACACTTTGTTTTATTTCTTTTCCACGGATTCTTCATACCCTTTCTTGTAAATAGTAGAAATTGCCCATGTGTTCACTAGCTGAATTAATACAACTCATAGATTGTACTACTGCACTGTCACCTTAATTGATTTTAATTAACTACAAGATGTAGCTAAAGACGTGAAATGGCACATGATTAAAGCTTTAAGAATTTGTTAGAACATCGTATACAATAAATATTGGCAGTACTAAACGTCATATGAATTATTGCACAAATTTTTTTATAAAACATTGATTTCAGTTGAACAGCCTTTGTGCATGCATATACTTCAGCTTTAAGCAATTGTGTATGTTTAGGTCCATGTAAAAGGTTGCATGTTGTTGTACTGATTAATATATTAGTTTATTTAAAAAAACAATTTTAAAAACTACTAGGTTAAGTCATGTAAATGTACCTTCAACGTTGCTATATATCTAAGCGTCACCGAATCATTAAACAACTGTTGAGAAGGTGATTCGTGGCCAATTCAGTGTATTAGCAATTATACTAATTGTTATGAGGAATTGAAGAACTGAAAACTATAATAACATAAAATCTGTTTAAAATCAATGTAGAAAATGTAGAAGATTAATAAATAATAAATGCATATCTTGGTGTAAAAATTTATTTCTGCACGTTTTATACAATTGTAAGTTATTAAAAAAGAAATGGAATTGGTTACATATGTCTTTTGGACTGGAATACCTGCCTTTCCCTCGTCCGACACAGAAGAATGACACTGCTGCACAACATTCTAGGGCAAGGCATCATGGTCACTAGTGTTATAAATCTTTATTTAAATCTTATCCAAACTTGATTGTGATAACTGAAAAATGAATATATTGTCCAACATTGTACTGGTACATTAGTAAATACGATGTTTATTACTGTGTTTAAAAATTTTTTTCCCAGCAACTATTACACTGTCAAAAACACCTGCACTTTTCCGATAATTTATGACATAGCTACTATCCCTATTTAAACTAAAATTTTAGCTTTGGAAATGTAGGAGAACAGGGGGCGGGGAACGGTTATTTTTGGCACATTTTGAGCTATATCATAAAGACTACTGGACCGAATATTATATAAAAAAATATTTTGAGAAGCCTTTTACAATCCTCTTTCAAATGATACCTCACATGATATATTTATTAAAACTTTTTTCTTTTTGACCGAATTAACCCCCGCCATTTTAATCTAAATTTTTTTAATATTTTCTGACTATCGATATATGTGCGCGCCATAAAGACCTAGCATTGTGCAAATTTGTACATTATATAGTTTTCGTGAAAAACCTCTGTGACAGATGGACAGACGGACACGCGAGTGATCTTATAAAGGTTCCGTTATACCTTATAAGATACGGACCCCTAAAACCAGAGCAACTTTCCTGTTTATGTATGTTGCCATAAACTCCAAAATATAGAAACAAGAAACAACATAGATACATATTTCATCTCCACCAGGGCAACAAGAAAAGCAAAAACGCTTCAGGTGGTCAAAATTTAGCTTATAAACACGTTTTCACACATTCATACTGACACTCATACAGTATAACTGGTATAGCATTTTTGATCTGAATTTTTCAACTTTTCTTTAAAAAAATCGTGAGCTGATGGAAGGAAAACCAGGTTGCAAGTAGAAACTTCATATGTTTTAAATGATTCATAACGATTTAAAAGAAAATAATTAGTTGAAAAAAATTTGGATTTTAAGTTTCTGGTAAGTACTTATGATTTTCTGAGTTTGACACATAACCTCACAAATGAAAATCGTTATGCATTATCTTGTGAACCAATGTATTAGGTTGTAGAATAATAACAAGATAGAAGATAAAGAAATTGGATTTATTTGCGTAGTGATCACTAGAAAAAAATTCATAACTAGAAATGACCTAGATAGCAGAAAAATATACCATGTATATACATAGAATGTTTCTAGAGAACATTAAAATCTTCGGAGAACATTCCCATAAAGTGCATATATATTATTAGAATATTCTTGGGTAGTGCAAATGGGATTCCTTTTAATATTCTATAATGTTTGCAAACATTTTAGACACATTTACAATGTTATATGGATATCCAATTTACTTACCAATCTACTCATATAGAATATTCTATGTATATATAGTAATACTTTCTGAATAGTTTACGCACATTCAAAAGAATATTATATAGATATTCAATGCACTTATCAATCTATTCGACCGGAATATTCTGTGGTCATGTTTTTGAATATTATATGCATATTCATTGTACTTTCTAATCTACTAATTTGGAATATTCTGTGCATATATTTATTAGAATTTTATGAATATTGTATGCACATTCAGTAGAATATTATATGATCATTCCATATAGGTATACAAATTGACTTATTTGGAATATTCTGCTTATTATTTATGGTATGTTTTATAGAAGCACGTGTGAATATATGTAGTGCATTCGAGGTGGTATAATTTGGAAGTATTTGTTGCACGAATTTTGCAGGATTAGTGTGTATACAATGACTTAAATTAAAAAAGTAGAAGAATGTATTCTAAAAATTTGAACAATTTAACTATGAAATCTAAAACTTAGTATGTATCTAAATTCTAAAAAAGATACCAGTATATAAAATACTATCTGTAAGTTTGTTGTGGTTTCCTGTATATATTCTTCCTTTTATTATTGTGGGTTCAGATGATGTGCAGCAAGTTGCAGCTATCGATGATGATGATGACCATAATCATAGTCATCAATTTCCAATAAATCATTTGCAATCTTATTATTAATCTTTCTATAGTAACTACTATCCCTTTTCGGCATAATTGCTACAATTAAAAATGCACATGCACTAACAACTAGGAAAATAAAAATACTGATACTTACGTTAGCACCGCTTTGCAAGAAAAGTACACTAATAACATAGATTAGTAAGTAGGTAACTAATAATCTCTAACAAAGGAGACAGAACAATAGCGGCACAGACTACTCTGTTGATAGCGGTAAACTCATAACCTCACAATTGACACAATTCCGAACAAATAGCATGTGCGGTAGTGGTTAGTACATCTTCGTTGGGGGAACGTAACATGATTTCGTCCACATATTATATTTATAAGTTAATAATGGTAGGAGCTATAATAGTATTGTTAAGGGATATTCCTCCATCAGCGCTAAAATACACGCCGATTAAACTACGATGTCCATCAATAATATTATAACAAATTATGTTTTTAACTATTAAAAAATAATATATACATACGATGTTACCCCAAGTACAAAAATATTTACTGAATGTTTTAAGAATATTCATGTTATTCATTATAAATTTAAAATACTGAAAATTTAACAAAAAATAATTGAAACTATATAATTATTTATTGAACACTTTTTTATTATGTTTAGAATTTATACAATACTATTAAGCCTTCAAAGGCGTCTTTTATAGACAATTTTGTTATACATATTTTCATACATTTACTGATTACTTTAAGAATATTCATTAAATGTTTCATATTTAATTTTAAATTAGAATATTTAATCATCATTAGGTCTTTAGTCCTAGAACTGGTTAGACGCGTACCATCATTGTTTCCTATTCTAAACTAACCTACGGATTTCTCTGAAATTTGCACAGTCTGCATCTGTAACTATCTGATCTAGGCCTACATCTACCTCTTCTTTCCTATCTCTGCTTGTAATATATCTCATACTATTCCCCAAAAATACCTTAGTACGTATTCCGCCCTTCTATTTCTCTTTTTCCCCAGATATCCTTGTTCCCCTACTATTTCTATAACTTATTTGTTATTTTCTTTGTCTGTCCATGCTATCATCCTCATACATCTAAAGCACAGCATTTCAAAAGGCTGCTACCGTTTTTCTGTCTGCGTTTCAGACTGCCCGTATTTCATAGGCATATTGTGCTGTGCTCCACACATATGCTTTCAACAATTTTTTTCTTATTCTGTTTGTTATCTTTCCTCATAGGCGCCGTTCTTTCTTGTTAGATGCAGTTCGATCAACTTCTATTGTTTTACAATTATATACCCTATTTCTCCGACCTTCAGTGGTTGTGAAGGGAGGTAAGCAACCTGGGGCTGCCAAGTTCCCCCAACACTTAACCATTTACCAATTTAATATATTTTCCAATTTATCTTTTCGCACAGTCAACATTAGTTGCAGATATTTCGCAACCAACAACTAGTTGTTTATACTAATCATCAGATTTAACTGCGCTTATTTTTTCGTCATTAGGTTTTCTGTCTCAAAACTGGTTGGACACGTACCTGCACTTATTTATATTCTGAGCTAGCTTACATAGTTCCCTGAAATTCTCACACAGCATGTGTATTCAGCTCGTTCTCCTTCTATTGTTTTTTAATTTTATGCCCTATTTCACCGAGATTCAGTGAAGGGGGTTAAGAAACCTGTGGATACCAAGATCCCCCAACACTTAGACATTTGCCAAAATAATGGTTTTCCAGTAAATCCTTTCACACACTTAACATTATTCGAGAATATTGCCCAACCAATTCTTGTAGTTACTTATAATAATCATCATGTTTAAGCACAGTTATTTTTTCGTCATTAGTTTATCCATCTTGGGATTGTTTGGATGCGTACCTTCATTGATTTCTATTCTGGGCTAGCCTACACATCTCCCTGAAACCCCTACAGCCTACATCTTTTACTATCTGTGTGCAGTAGTCTAACCTAGGTCTGCCTCTTCTTCTCTTTTTTCCTATCTCTGCTTCTAATATATTCCGCACTATTCCCTCATGCCGTAGTATGTGGCCTATCATCGTATCTCTCCTCTTTTTTACCGTTTTCCACATATTTGTTTTCTTCCCCTACCATTTTTAGTACATCTTCGTTCTTAACTTTGTCTGTTCATGATATCTTCATCATACGTCTGTAGCACCACATTTCAAAGGCTTCTACCTTTTTCTTGTCCGCTTTTCCTACTGTTCAGGCTTCACAGCCGTACAGTTCTGTGATCCACACATTATGTTTTAAGCAATCTTTTCCTTGTTTCTATGTTTGTGGTCTTTGAGCACAGTAGTTGCTTTTTCTTGTTAAATGTAACACGACCTTGTGCTAATCTTTGTTTTATATCTTTTGTGCTTTTCCCATCTTGAGTTATTTGGCTTCCTAGGTAGCAGAAATCCTTAACCTCTTGTAAGTTCGTGTTACATAATTGCATTCTTGTTTTTGATTTATTTTCCCCACCTTTGCATACTAGAACTTTAGTTTTAGTTTTGTTAATTTTCATACCGTATCTCTCTGTTAGAACTGTTTCCATTTCATTAAGAGCAGCTTCTAACTCTGCCTCGCTAGACGCTAATACCGCTATATCATCTGCAAATCTAAGCATATCAATTTTTTATCCCTGCATATTAATTCCAAATGTCTTCCTGCATTTGACAGTATTCATTGCCTCTTCTATGTACAAGTTAAAAATCAATGGGGATAGGGCACATCCCTGTCTCATCCCTTTCCTAATGTTTACTTCTCTATGTTCCTGTTCTAATTCTATTACTGCTGTTTGCTCTTTGTATAAACTATGTACTATTCGTCTATCCCTATAACTAATTCCAATCTTTTTGAGTATTTCGAACATTTCTTTCCATTTTACATTGTCGAAAGCTTTTTCCAAATCTACAAACCCTATATACACGCTTTCCCCTTTTTCTATTGTTTTCTCCATTATCACTCTCAGAGCTAAAATAGCCTCCCGTGTTCTCCTGTTTCGCCTAAACCTAAACTGGTCTTCTCTTAGTATTTCTTCCGCCCGTTTTTCCATTCGTTTTTGCACCATTCTAGTTAATATTTTTGACACGTGTGCTGTCAAACTTATTATTCGAAAATTTTCACATTTATCCGTGCCTTTCTTTTTTGGTATAGTTACTATGATGCTACATTTGAAATATTTGGATATCTCGCCTGTCTCATACATATAGCTTACAAGTTGGAAGAGACGTTCTGTTACTGCTTGTGCAGTGGCTTTTAGAGTTTTTGCTTGCACCTTATCTGTACCCGGCGCCTTACCATTTTTCAGACTCTTTAATGCTAATTCAAACTTGTCTCTAAGTATAGGATATCCCAAGTCATCATTTTCAATGTCTGATTCCTGTTCTAATGCAGTTAGTTCCTCTCCTGCATATAAATTCCCTATATATTCTTGCCATCTACCCACTTTCTCTACGTTTTTTATAATGACGTTTTTTTGTGCGTCCCCTATATTTCTGCAATACGGTTTTATACCACTAAAATTCATTCTAATTAATTTGTATGCTTCGTCTGTCTTTCCTATTTCCATCTTCGTTTGTACCTCTTTGCACTTTTCATCAATCCATTGTTCTTTAGCTTTCCTGCATTTTCGAATAATTTCCCAGTTTATGGCTTTGTTTCTCTGTTTCGTCTGATTTATGTTTGTATTTTCGTCTTTCTTCTATTAAATTCAGGATATCCTTTGTTATCCATGGTTTCTTATTTTCTTTTTGTGTATACCCCAGAATATCTCTGGCCGCCATGTGTAGGTTGGATTTAATGTTATTCCATTCTGTTTCTACTTCCTTAGTATCAGATATTTTCCGATATCATTCAGCAATTCATTTGACTTTTTTTCGAATTTTTCTTGAATATCTTTATCTTTTAGTTTCTTTAAGTCCAAGTGCCTTTTTCCGTTCCTTTTTTTCAGTTTTTTAAATTTATGTGCCCTCTTCATAATTACAATGTTGTGGTCAGTGTCTATATCTGCTTCTGGGTAGCTTCTACAGTCTGTTACTTGATTCCTAAACCGTTGTCTAACAAGAATATAATCTATTTGATATCTTCCTAGTTCTCCTGGCATCTTCCACGTATATCGTCTTCTAGCTTGATGTTGAAATAATGTGTTTGTGATGATTAAATTGTTCTTGTCGCAAAATTCTACCAGCCTATTTCCCCTGTCGTTTCTCGTGCCTAAACCAAATAAACCTACTACCGCTCCTTCCCTACCCTCACCTACCACGACATTAAAATCCTCCGTAATTATTAAATTTTTATGTCCTTTTATGTATCTTAATATGTCTTCGATATCTTTGTAGATGGTTTCTACCTCTTCGTCACTGTAGCTAGAGGTGGGCATGTATACTTGTATTATTACTGTGTTTACCGGTTTAGATTCTAATCTAACCATGAGTACTCTTTCGTTCTTTTGTAAGTAATTTTCTACACAGTATCCTATCTTTTTCCGCATAACTAACCCCACACCCAAATTTCCTTCCTCTGCTCCTGTATGAATTACCCTGAAGTCTCCACTCCAAAAATCCCTCGCCTCTGGCCACCGAACTTTGCTGATCCCTACTATGTCTAGTGATAACCTATTCATTTCGATTTTTTGGTTCTCTAGCTTACCTACTTGCTTCATACTTCTAACATTCCCCGCTCCGATTCGCAGAATGTTCCGGACTCTTATTTTTAACTTTCTGATCGCATCTTCCGAAGTAGTCCCCTCCCGGAGATCCAAATGGGGGACTATTTTAACTCCGGAATCTTTTACCCCAGAGAATGCCATCATGTTTGTTACATTTTAAGTACGCTGTGTACTTGGGAAATAATGTGGTGGTTTTCCATTGCCTTCCACATCGCGGTAGTGTGTCTTAGATTGCCATACCGACCCCTATGGTCTCTGCCAATCTAAGTGCGGAAAGAGCCGCTGCACTCTTTCGGGGACCTGTCATAGACTGGTTCCTCACTAGCGATCCTACTACTTTGGTTGGACCTGTAGTTTGGCTCTTTAGCTCATTAGAACACGCAAACCATTTCACCTGTTCTAGTAATTTAGAACTTTGGCAAGGTGCAGGTCCATCGAAATGAAGAATATTTAAAATATACAAAAAATATTTGAAGTTGGATATACATTGAACATTTCTTTATTAAGGTTTAAAATATATATAGGATATCATTAATTAAATCTTAAAAAAACGCATTTCCTAAAATATGTTGTAAATATTCTCCACACAGAATAATATTTACTGAATGTTCTTAGAATATTCATATAGAATATGTTTCAGAAAAAATTAAAATTAAAATCTTTAGAGTATATAAAAATATTTAAAATTATCTACTAGTAAATATTCTTTTATTATAATGTTTCGAATGTGTATAGTACATTATTAGTCAAATCTTCAGAGAACGTTTTTCTTAAAATATGTTATAAATATTCTTCGTATACAAAGATATTTAATGAACCTTCTAGGAATATTTAGATGGAATGTTTCATATTTTATTTAGAATTAGAATATTTAGAATATACAAAAAATATTTAAAACATATATACCGTGAATATTCTAGATTGAATGTACTATAAATATTTCAAATAGTACTATAATATTTATCAAATATTCTTGGATTATATTTGAAGAATATTCTGTATTTTAGAACATTTCAACTAAAATAGAATATTCCCTGAATATATTGTGCTATCTGGGGAAAGGTCAATCTTTTAAAATAAAAAAAAAACAATTTATGGCATGACAAGGTTTAGACCACTTAGATTAAGGCCTAATATCCATTTAGGAGTACGACAAGATGTCAAAGATTATAAAATAAATTGACCTAGAAGTAAACGATATAAAAGCTGAATGATTAGATAATATTTATGTAGAGAAGGTAATGTGAAGAGAAAAAAATTGGTGGATATAAGAATGGTAAAGAAGATGAAGATATGAACATAAACGTAAGTAAATACTGCCTGTTAGAGGCAAATGAAAATGGTTTTAGGTCTTTAATATGCCAACGTCTTAGAGGTTTGCCGTTTGTATCTTGTAGTTTACGCGAGCAATTGAACATAATATGAATCTAGGTGCTAGGTCAGCAGAAAACTTTTTAAATATGATTTTTCTTCCATACTTGTTCACCCAAGGCAAATGAAATATCTCTTTTACGCAGAGGTTTTAATAATTTTTTGAAAAAAATTTTTCTGACATCGGTAATGACAGAGGTAATAGCTGTTAATCTGTGTCACAACGTATTTTTCCTATTTATTCATCAAATTCAATCCTTTTGGTATTATCGGGAACAGAATCATACTAACTACCATCAATTGGAATATCATGGTCAAAAACTAAACTAACTAGGTGAGAACAGAGTTGCTCCATTTTAGGGGACAAAAAATGATTTAAGTTATGAGAGAAGTCGCAACAGTAAGAAATGTTTTGCTGAGGTTTTGGTTGGGATTTTACTGAAGGACGATATTTTTGTAATTGAAATTTTACTTCTGGCAGGCAACAACAAAAACATCTTTAAGTTGGGAGATAAAATCAATTTTTTGGTGAGCTAAAAGTTCAGAATGGTATGCATTTAAATTTCGAATTAATTGTATTAACCTTTCAGTTTTATCAGGTTTTTTTATTTAAACGGTTAAATGTCTACACTTTGACAATATTAGGTAATACGTTTTCGTTCGGTGCTTGGAAACGAGCATGGATTTGAGATAGCATTTTATAATCATTATCAAAAGCAGAAAAGTATGTCTTCAAAAGTTTTACTAGCTGGGCCAACTATGAATTTGATGTTTGATATTGCAGAACCACGCTAAGGCACTATCAAAAAATAATTCAACCGTACTTTTAAATAATCGTTCGTCGGTACAGTTTCTGGAGATCTTTAGGTCGTTAATTTGTTCAAGGAAAGCTTTGAGTTACATCATGAAAAGGTCAAGTTCCATTTGTAGACTAGTACTGATATACAAACATCTACATTTTCGGTAGATGACAGTAGATTGTTTAAATTTGAAACAACTACGAGCATATCAGGAATAATATCCAATTTCTCTAACACAGACCTTTCGACAAGAAATAATTCTGACATAAATTCGCTCTTAATTTCTTCAATTTCGTTAAAAGGAAGAAAATAAATCAAGATTTTTAAATGAGAACGGATGCGCAACCACTCTATCTTCATAGATACGGGATCGGTAGAATAGGCGATAACGTTTGTCGTCCATGGAGTCTGTGATTTCTTCTACATTTTCATCAGGGTCCATACTAACGGTACGAACAAACGGTATATTATTTTGTTCCTGGTCAAGGACGAATTTTAACTGTAGTCTATGTTGATTCTGGTTTTAAGCTGATAGAATATTAGGCGAGGATAGCTCGTAGGATACCTCCTTAGTTTTTAAAAGTAAGTGATTTAAGTTGATCTGTTTTTTGTTTAAAACCTCAAGCATTAATCCCAATTTATATTAGTATTCTAAATAAGTAAAAAATTAAATTTAAAATAGATATTTTGCAATTAATAAAAGCAGTTGGTTAAGTTTATTTAATAAACTATTGACTGTTGACCAAGTAAACGAAACACACTGTATCCACCAAGAAAACAAGATTTCTCTCACAGTGTAGTTCGGACTTAACAATTTTTTTTAAATGTCATCCAAAGAAAAAAATTTGCACTAGCAGCAGCTTACATTATTTTAAGCAAAAAAAACAAAGAAAAATTAAACAAATTTTGGACACATCCTACCCTTGAAGAAGGAATCAACATCGCAAACTGCAACTTCTAGACGCCCTAAAAAGAGATGATCTAATGACAGAGTAGTTAATCGTTTACTAGTCACACTACACTTTTTAGCAACGGGTGATTCTTACCACTCCTTGATGTATCTATTCAGAATATTTATGCATTGTATTTCAAAAATCGTACCAAAAGTTTGTAAAGCAATTGTAAAAGTTCTCAGCGACTAGGTCAAGGTAAATAATATAATAAGCCTTTTTCAATTGGAAGAGATTTTAATGCTCTTATGTAAAAATAGAAAAAAATACTATACCTATTAATAAGGTTCAACAAATTTTTAAGTAAGTGTGTATTATTAATGCCTGCATTTTCAATTTCCTCTTGAATTATTGAAAATGTATCGTTTTGTGGTGCAGCGGGATCCCTATCTGCATTATTTTCTTGGTCAGTGTTGTTCTCGGTTACAATATAAACATTTGATGAGGAATGTGACGTGTTACTAGGTGCTACGTAATCGGCTAATGATTGATGTAAAATGACAAATGGTACTGATTATTTAATTGAGATGAAACCGTATCATGTGTGAATAGTATTTTGTATAGGTCATTTGACACTGACAAAGATTTAGGTACTGTAGAGAGGGGCGACTTGTAACTGTGAGGTGATTTTGATCAAATGCACATCCCTACTTTATTCGTGTCTGTGTGGGGAGCAGTACGACTCCAGTGGTATTGTTTGTGATGGACTCGGTAACTTTCAATTCTATTTATATAACCAGTCTCATTTTCTCACTTCAAGTGTGTGCATCTCGTCGCTTAGTAATAACAAAATTGTAGCATACTTTATGATTTACTGCGCAACTGACTAAATGTGAGTATTATAGTGGTGTACATTCCACATATAGTTTTAATGTGTATGTTTTGTTTTAATGTCATTAGCAAAGTATCAGAATACTACGATATCTTAGAAATTTAAGTTACACTAGTTTCACAATTTGTAAATTAGCAACTTGGGGCGAGTTTGATCATTGTTCTCTTAATTTATTTTCTTGTTATAGGCCCAATATGGTTTGAGTGTATAAGAAAAAGCTTGGAACAAGATCTTATAAAAACTATTCTGATGAAGTGTTAGAAGCACTTGCTAAAATCGCTACAAAATCGCTTTTGCAACTTTGTATAATAGATTTAAGGGTAAACACGTTCGTAAACCTGGAGGATAACCAATATTTGCGCCACCTGAGGAAAATGCATTAATACAAGTAATTGTAAGATGTGGTGACTGGGGATTTCCCTTAGATGTTCTTCATGGTCGTACGTTCATTAAACATTATTTAGATAAACGTGGTAGAACTGTAACAAGATTCAAGGCCAATTTACCTGGCAGGGATTTTGTTTATTCTTTGTTAAAGCGAAATAGGACTGTTGCTACACAGCGACTTGCAGCAAATATAAAACGTACGAGGGCGTGCTTGAACTGAGAAACCAGCGAGAAGTATTTTGAAAATCTAAAAGCAACACTTACTACAGATATTCCTGCGGAAAACATTTACAACTACGACGAATCAAATTTGCTGGACGATCCCGGAAAATCAAAAGGCATTTTTAGAAGGGCAACAAAATACCCGAAACGCGTGGTGAATCATTCTAAATCAGCAACCTCAATTATGATCTGCGGATCAGCAAGTGGTGTGCTATTGTCCCCTTACGTTATTTATAAAAGTGACTGCATGTGGAACACATGGTGTCAAAATGGTCCAAAAAGAGCGCCTTGTTGCGCCGAATCTTGTTGTTCACAAGGAACACGGTTTGCCAGGACAAAACATAGTTGGATAGACTCCAGCACGTTTGAAGACTGGTTTACACTCACGTTTTTACCTCATGCGAAAAAACTTTTTGGTAGAAAAGTTTTCATAGGAGATAATTTATCATCGCATTTAAATGAGTCTGTCATAACAGCTTGTGATGATAATAATATATCTTGTATGTGCCTGCCTCCAAATGCCACCCACATTTGTCAGTCGTTAGACGTAGCTTTCTTTCGTTCTTCAAAAGGAACATTGCGAAAAAAGTTTTAGATTGGAAACTTATGCATCCAAGAAGCGGCCCCCTTTGCCTAAAGAAACTTTTCCGAAGCTGGTAAAAGAGAGTTTAGTTGATATGGATGGTACCGATAATAAATTTTCAAAAAATTTAATAAGCGGTTTTGTTGCTACTGGAATATTTCCAACAGAGCCCGAGAAAGTCTTGCGCAAGTTGCCAGAATCTCCCGAAAAAGATGTAAATCAAATGGTCAATGAATCTCTTACACAATTCCTTCAATCTCAAAGGACTGAACCGCCTACTACTCCGCGGAAAAAAACGAACAAAAATTCAAGTTGAGCCTGGACGAAGTATAACGGTAGCAGCATCCGATGATGAGCGGCATCCACAGAAGGGCAATGAAAGTGTTGAAGAATCGACAGACTCTGAACCATTCGACAGTGGATCAGAAAACAATAATAAAAATCCTGCTTCACCAAAAACCAGTTTAGATAAGTCTCACGAATCAGAAAAATCTGAAAAACAATCCACTTCACTAGAAACCGGTTTACATAAATTTTTGCAAACTGGTCAGTTCGTGCTGGCCAAGTTTTCTTCCGGAAGGCGTCAAAAGCAGATCTAAAGATATGTTTGTTTAATTCAAGATCTTGTTGATGAAGACGAACTAATAGTTTTAGGTTTAAAATCTGTAGGCTCTAAGAAAAAGTTTAGTGTGGTAAAAGATGACATCTCTTCTATTACCAGAGCTGACATTTTAGAGTTCTTAGCGTTTCCAACAATTCTAACTGATAATGACAGCATTGTTTACACTTTTACAAATAACATTAATATAAAGGAAGCTTAATATGTAAAATATTATGTAGTTGGCATGAGAGTTTATAAATAAATGATTTCTACTTATTGATGCCGTATATTCACATCCTTATACCTAAATAATTCAATATTTTAGTAATGGCGATAGATAAAAATATAATTTAAAGACTATTGTAACACTATATGGGGTGACTATTATTCTGAATCAAAAAATCACAGAAGATCAAAGTAGCCCCACTCGAAGTTTAACTTCAATCAGCCCTATTTATTTTTGTAAATTAAAAAATGTCATCATCATCATTGGGTCTTCAGTCCTCCTTAGAACGTATTATGCCCTTCTACTTCTCATATTTTTTCCCAAAGATATATCCTTGTTCCCTTACTGTTTCTATAACCTATTTGTTATTAAAAAATGTAATTCAAAAAAATTTGTGTCCTCTAAAATTCGAGATTTCCAAATGATGCAATTCGGCTATAATTTTAGGCATTTCCAATTCTCATAAGTTTAGCTATAATCGACAATTAAAGTTCAAATCTGATCAAAAGTCCACGGTATAGGAGTTAATTGAAAGTGGTTACTTAAACCTGATGAGTATGAACTATGGACCATAAAAGGAGGTCCATAATCGTATTTTCGAATGCTATCCTTCCATAAAATATTTGAAATTAATGCTCAACATATTCGTATTTCAGGCTCTCCACTTTTAGCATCACATACTCACAAAAAACTTCAAACTTTCTCTGCTATGTTAATAGATGAGAAACATGCCAATTGAACAAACCAGCAAATCAAAAAGAACCTTTTGTTTCACATGAACTACCGATTAGACTGTGGCAAGTGTTGTATTCAGATTTTTTGGGATTCAAAAATAAAAGTTATATATTACTAGACGATGTATACTCTCACTGGCTTAAAGTGAAAGAAGTTAAAAACAAATCGGCTAAAACATAGGATTTTGTAAAGAAATTTTTTCAAAATTTGTAATTTCAGACATTTTTAAGGTAGATGATGTTCCATATAATAGCAACAATTTTAAAGATTTTGCAAAGCAATGGAATTTTAGGGTGGAGTTTTCTAGTCCTCACTATCACCAATCCAATGGTATGGCAGAGCAATATGTAAATATATAACAAAAAATATATTAAACAAAATGGGTGAATTGGATGATTTAGAAAGTTGTTTGTTGCAATATAGAAATACACTTTTACCGGCTCTAGCTTATTATCCTTCTTAAATTTTACTAAGTAGAATGGTAAAAAGTAAATTACCAACAAGTAATAGAAATTACGTTATACACATGGGCAATCAAGGTTATACAGTTAGCATGTTAAAAACAAATTATAACTAAACTAAATGCATACCTTTCATGTTATACTTGAGTTAAACCATGTAAATAATATTGTTATTTATAATAAAATCTTTAAAAATAAAACGATTATTTGGAGCACTATTGTAGTAATGATTTGAGCAATGGTCCCCATAAATTATATGATCTGGTTGTCACGAAAGTACTCAGTGCTTTCTTAAGCAAAGTAAATGTAAGTTGGAGACTAATTTTTTGCTTAGAGAACTGTTTGTAGTAAACTTTAAAGCTGTATCTTCTAACCTTTTTTGCCAGGTAAAATGAAATATGCTGAAAACATTTAGAATTTTAAACGTTTTTTTAGATATTTGTATTTTTATTATTATTTTTTGTGATCTGCACTTGAGATACAGCTTTTAGAATTTAAAAGAGGATGCGTTTCATATTGATTTATCATATAGTGCCGGTAACTATTTAAATTTAAACAAAGTTGAGATAGGATGTTTAGAAGGGCATTATATGTGGAAGCTTGTTGTAATTACTTATTCAGATATGTTTGTATTTTAAGTACCTACATATTTTACAATAACTAAATGCACCTCCTATCTCTTGTGCTTTTCCAGGGGTCATTTATTTTCAACAGACAAATATGTTTTAACTAATTTTTTAAAAATTTAGTCTGCAATAGAACAACGTCAAATTGTAACGCTACCATTTAGTTAGCCGCCATTTATATAAAAATATGTTGGTATATAAATTAAGTAAATGCCTTGCAAAATGTTTTATTTTATTCCCTCCTAAATCAAATATTTAGACTCCACTATCCTTAACTATGAACTCCACATACACTAGTAGATGGCGTCACATTTCAGTTTACCATTTGAAAACCAATATAATGTTACCAAACTAACCCCTTGATGTCGCTAAAAACAATGCTTAGGTTTGTTTATTTGGAAGTTTCTCGTGTATAACGAATGCGGTTTGTGACCAACAGCAGTCAACTTAAATATTGCCAAGTATTGTAATTGCTAACCAATTAGATTGGTCTATTGATACCTCAATTAAAATGCATTACGATGGACAACAATTAATAAATTAAATAGAAAAATTTGGTTTGTTTGTAAATATAAACTAACTTAACCTTAAGTTCGTGGGATTTAACTCATAAAAGCAGCAGTTCTGGCAAGCGGAACTATTATAAACTGCTATTGGCCAACTCATTCCGGAGTTTGCAGTAGCACGTTTTTTACGGTATATATCACTTTAATACCGTATAGAGTCAAGTCCAAATAGTTGATTGCGGTATATTACACTAAACCTAAATCCCAACCTCATTTTTCTCCATTTATTAAATTATTATTATGGATAATAATGCGGAAATGTTGCTTCTGCTCAGTAATGTTAAAGATTTGGAGCACTACCTTGTATTTCGTGCTTTAGAAGGGAAAAAAACACAACAGAAGTTGTTATACTCGACTGTGAGTAAAGTAAACTTCTACAAAACTTTGGATACTTAAGAATTATATAAACACATACCCTTATATATGGTAACCTTTACATTACTTGGGAACACAGACATACTATCACACACATACCCACACACACACACACGCACACACACACACACATCCAAACACACACACACACACATACATACACTCAAACACACAGTTAGGCACCTCATTCTACTTACACATGCACCCATACATACATACAAATCCAAGATAGTATTAATCAAATTTTTGAAATTCTGCCAAACCAATATTTTACCTTTTCTAAATTAAAAAAATTTTTACCATTGAAAAAAGCTATTTTAAATATTTAATTTATACACAATAATTCCATGTTCCAATCATATTTATAACCAATCTCATTGTAAGTAGCTGCAAGTTGTCATACTTATAATATTAATCAGTGTTTATATATTTTTAGTTAAACCTGTGATCAAGCATAAAATATATGCGAAAATTTAGGTATTAAAGAAGAGTAGTTATTTCCAGCAGACCTATAACCCACAAACTATCCTATTAAATATATATATATATATATATATATATATATATATATATATATATATATATATATATTTTATATAAAAAGTGATTACGGTTACTGAGGACTGAAGTATAAAAATTAAAAACACTTGGATTGTATGCTAACGTTTCGTGAAATTTATTCACATTATCACAGCTATAAAAAGAACAACTAAGTATAAATTAAAATTTGTTAAAAATACGTACCTTACTACTTAAATAATTAAAAATAAATGACTAGACCTAAACGATACAATCTAATTAAAAGGTGTGTTATTGGTATCAACATAAAGATATAAGCGACCGGTTGAGTTAGTATAAATTGTTGTTAATGTAGAAAGGATATATAATATAAAATTTTCTAAATGTTAGTTAGCGGAGAACACCCTTGTGGTTATAGTTAGTATTATAAAGTTAATGGTAGGTTGGTTATGCTAAGTTAAAAATATTAATGTATGCAGGACATGATATTATTCAATATCTATATATATATATATATATATATATATATATATATATATATATAGATATTGCTGTGATAAGGGGTTGTTTAAGAGTGTACTTTATAGTAAAGGTTGTTTAGAAATGAGAAATCATCATAGGAAGCAGAAAACTGCATTTATTTAGTAAAAGAATGAATTGAGAAATGGAGATAGTTTGTAAATAGTAAGCAGTCAACACCCTGTATTTAAGGTATTAAGTAGTTTTAAGCGACGCAAATACACACAGGAAGACGCATAATTATCGTAGAAACCATGAACACATGCATTAGGTAAATAGTAAATATTTAATACCCTGTAGATAAAGTTTTAGTTAATTTAGGCAATGCAAATAATGATATTTTTCAGTGGTAGCACGCGTATTTATAAGTAAACATAATAAAGTGTAATTAGACACGCATTCAAAAGAGTTCCAAACAATTAGGCTAATACGGAGATAAGAAATAGAGCTTCAGGAAGCATAATGTAAATGCGTGCAAGTAGTTTCTTACGCTTAAAACGGTAGTTAAAATTAAAAGTTCGATAAATAGAACACCGGTAGCGTGGTATGATAGACACTATTAACAGTTGGCTGCACTAATTCTTATACAGATTTTGGGCGCAGTCAACTACTATGATGTCATCAATACATAAATTTAAGACGTAATTATCGGAAACAATAGATACATTTAAGATAACACATAATACAGCGAACAAAGTAGAAAATAAGGAAAGGATTACTTACATAAGGAATCCGGTATCCGGCGGGATTGCGTTACAGTTCGCTTCTCTGAAGTCCATCGGGGGCTCCTCCCGGAGGAATTAGAGATGCTACGTCAACGCTATCAAATGCATACAGAACGGCTCCGGCTAGCTAGGTAAACATGAGGTCATCCTCAGGCGTGAAGATCGGTAGTCCTCGGTGGCAGCAAATTCTTACCTATGTAGGGTTTGGCGGGAAAGAGGTAGAGGTAGACAAACAAACAATAATTAGGAAGGGATTTCTACATAGGTAAACCCTAACGATACGTTACCAGAGACAATCACGTGCACTTCACTTCACGATACCCGGTAAAAAGCCACGTTATCGCGAGAGAAGCGGAGAACTCCCCATTGTCTAGTATTGCTCTAACCCTCTAGGGATAAGCACACTACGCAAACTCACTACTATGACGTACGGAAGTACCGCCTAGTCCATTTAAAAGTTCCCTCGTACCGCGTATTTGAAAATTATGGCGGGAAACTTCCGTATATCAAAAAACTTAACATAAAAACATGTTGAAGTGCAATGGCACGTAACAAGTTAAGAACTTTGATAAAGAGAGGGGATTAAAAATTGCGTAAATGACATGCAGATATGAAAATTAAAAGTCGAATTGCATCAGATGTTTATAGAAAAGCGATTAGATTCGTCAAAACACTGCATGTTTGATAACAAAGACAGCTGCGACCAGGCCACAATTATTGGAAAGCATAGAAAATTACATCAGAAACTACTTTGAATGTAAATATTTGATTGATTAAAGTGAGCGACAAGTTTATAGACCATACCCACTGACGGAGTGGTAAATCAATGATATATTAGCAGGTACAGTGATAACAAAGTCAGTTTTCAACTCAACAAAGGCCGAAGTGCGCCACTATGAAATAAAGTGACACGTAATAATAATTCAAAGTGAAAAATTGTATAAGTGCGAAAATGAAAATTACGATTTCCGATTAAACGGTTCCGAGTCTGTGGGGAATAAATGTAACTTCGAGTCAGGAGACAATGATAATAAGAATTCTATTCTAAAGCCGGGGAGAAAAATCCAAGTTACGAGTCCTGGGGGAGAATAATACAATTTCTAAGTCAAGGAAAAATAAATGATGATAATCCAATTCTTAGTTTGGAGAAATTGATAAGAAGTAATTCTAAGTCTGAAAGAAATGACAATAAATTGGGGTGCATAAGTATAAGTTAATAATGGTAGTCCAGAGGGTGACGGCAATAATTTAAATGCAATGGTTCAAGCGTGTGGATAGACAATATTTTGAATGGGCATGTAATAATCCTGAATTGGGGGAAAATAATTTTTATTCAAATCAATGGCTTAATGCATGGGAAATTGTCAATTGCAAGAAGAAAATAGACCAGGTTAGATTATTAGTTGTAAGACATTATTTTTCTATATTTTTATTTGAATATTAAATTTGCTTAATATAAATTAATGTGACGAAGTTCACCAAAACAAAGGATTTGAATCGTATAAAGTGCGTGATATGATAAGAGGTTTCAAACGTTCTACACTTCTTTTATAAAGATAATCGGTTTTTTTGGTGACTTTGGGTTTTTGATTAAAAGTATATGATTTTGATAAATGAGATTCACAACATTAATTAATTGAAAAGTGTATTTTAAATAATTTACAAAAACTGTACATAATATTTGTTTCATTATATAGAATTGAAATTAACTGAATTTATAATTCCAAATAAATGCTAGTCGAGGTCATAACATAAAGTTAATGGAAGTGATTTGTTAATTTAAACAGTTCAAGGAGGAGCTACGAGTTGAATAGGAAATTGATAACGAAGAAGGCGGTAACGTATCAAATTTTGTTATTGGTAGACAAGGTTGGTTCAAGATAAAATCCAGTTAAGTTTCTGGAGGGAATTTATAGCAATATTAATAAGACGGCCCAACATCGGAGAACGATAATTACCATTCTTGTTTATACAAAGCAATATAAATATGGCCGCCCAAACGATGGGGCGCGAATAATTTAGGGAGCATAGCAATATTAATATAACAGCCCAACGTAGGGACTCGATAATTCCAGTAGTTCATAGCAATATATATATATATATATATATATATATTATTATGTAAGGGAGGGGGTATAAGGTTTCTAAAGGTATATTTGTATTAATAAGAGTGTATGCCAAACGATAGGATCAATATTTCAGATTTAATAATTTAAAAACTATAAATTTTGCTATACTTTACATACGTTAAAGTATGTACCATTTCAGATTGAAACTTATATGCCAAAAGGTAGATAACATGACTTTATGACGTTGATATAATGCACGGTACTTAAGGTTTTATACCGAGTTGATATTTCATGAGCCAGTTGAGAGTACATTTGCCGTCGGAAAGCCGAACGCATTTATGGATATCTGCAATATAACAAAGCGTCCAGGTCGTGTATAAATTATTTGGCTTTTCCTTTTTATAGAATCAAACTTTTGGACGAATTGTAAATCAAAATTTAAAGTGAATCAAAATGTAAAAGATTATTGGAGTTTAGTGAAGTGTTTTGGACCAATAGTAGAAATTTAAAATTATTATAAAGACTGTAGCGAAGGTATGTTGGACACTGAAAGAAAGATGATTTGTTATTGGATGTTATATGTTTAAAAATGTTATTCTAGTAAGCTAAGTTTGTTGATTTAATAACTAAGCAAAATAAATAAGGGACTTACTTTTCGAAATTGTTCAGATAAAGACCTATTTTATGAAACCTGCGTTAAGTTGTAAAATATTTTGAAATAAAAGTTTATATAAGTATCATCGAGTATTATTTAATCCAAGTGTGAAAGGAATAAGAAGCTTCGAGTAAAAAAAGGCGACGAGTATTAAAAAAAGCAAAAGTGTTTAAAAGTGCAACGGGAAAGTCAGCGTGTATTTAAAGAAGATTTGGAAGTGGTTATTAGTGGAACGGGGAAAGCGACGGATATTTGTTTGAGAAGATTGGTGTTGGTTTTGGTATAGATTTGGTATAACGGCAGTAAGGGATAGGAGTGGATAAAGAAGGCATCGACGACATAAATAATTTTGGATTGATTTGAGAAGATTAAACGGCAGTAAGGACATCGTATGGATAATTGGAATAGCAGGACTAGGAGTGATTTATAATAGGACAGCGGGTTTGAATTGGATTGTGCGAAGAAAGGATTAAGCGGGATACGAAGCAGAGGAACAGGAGATCGATATACGAAGAGGAAGAATTGACGCAGGGGAAGTAGACAACGGTTTTTTTGCTAACTTCTAAATTGGAGTAACATTATTTCAGGTTTGGGTCATCGAAATTGTTTTTAAGAACACCTGGAGGCAGTACGCAAGCGGACATCATTGGAGAATCTTTTGTAAAAGTGCGTACGGTGGTTTCGAACTTGAGCCAGCAGTTAAAGGAAGGCCTTCAGCGCGGTATATTTCTGGTAAGTACCGTAAATATATCATAACGTCAAAAAATTAAAGTCATAAACAGTTACATAAATTAATTTGGCATCAGGCAACTTTGATATATTAAAATTTGGCATACATAGTAAATTCAGTACATTAAAAAAAAGTGGTAAAACAAACGAGGGTGCAGTTTGGTTGGGCAGAGCACATCTACTCACGATTGAACTCACTGTGAGTAGGTGAGAAAACCCTGAGATTAAAGTTTCAAATAGTCGAGGCATATAAAATATAGTAATTAGTAAAAAAAGAACCAACCAAACGTTTGCTAAAGCACCTCGATTTGAAATCATTAGGGACGACGACAAAAGTCGTTAAACAAATTTTGTTTAAAGTTAAAAATAGTAGAGACAAAAAAACATAGTAATTATATAAGAATATATATTGTAATGTCAGGGGGAGGTACAAGGCTTCTAAGGGTAGATTTGTGTTAAAAGGGGTGTATGCCAAATAAAATGATTCATATATCAGATCCAGTAATTCAAAAACTATATTTTGCCGTACTTTACATATGCTAAAGTATTTACCATGTTAGTTTGAAACGTATGTGCCAAAAGGTAAACTAAATGACTTGATGACGTTGATAAAATGCACGGTGCTCAAGGTTTTATACTAAGTTGAAATTTAATAAGCCATTGAAAGTACATTTGCCGTCTGAAAACCGGATGCGTCTACGGATGTCTACTATCAACCAAGCATCCAGGTCTTGTGTGAATTATTTTGGCTTTTCATTTAAGTAGAATCAACTTTTGGACGAATTTGTAAATTCAAAATTATAAGTTAATAGGAGTATCAAATATAATTGGAGAATTGTGAAGTATTTAGGACCAATGATAGAATTTAGGAATGTGTATAAAGACAATAGTGAAGGTATTTGTGACACTAAAGAAAGGACAAATTGTTATTGGATATTTTTATGTATGTAAAATGTAATTAAGTAAGCTAGTTTTGTTGTGCTTATTGCCTAGGGGAGTAAACAAGATGATTCTTTTTCGATTAAATTTAGTATAAAGACGTGTTTTTGCAAACCTGCGTTAAAGTTGTTATATATTTTGAAAAAATAAATGTGTTTGAATTTAAATAGTCTGATTTATTAAAGTGGAGGTACAAGAAGCATCGGTGGTTAAATAAGCAATAGCGACGTTAAAAGAAGTGTATAGAGTGGTTATAGTGCGACGGGAAAAGCGACGAATATTTAATTGGATTTGGATAGTGTTTTAAAGGTAGTAGGACATTCGAGTGGTGATACAAGCGACGGCGAAGCGACGAATTTTTAAATAATTTTGGGATTGATTTGGATAGAGTTTTGAAGGCAGTAGGACATAGAGTGGACATCGAATTTACAGCAGGGCATTGAGTGATTTGGAACAGGACGGCGGTTAGATTTGGGATTGAATACGAAAAGGCGGACGGATTAATTGGAGCACGAAGAGTGGAATTAAGAAAGCAGCAATTGCAGGGGAAGATCCAACGCGGAAAAAAAGGGAACACGGAAGGATTAGCGCAGGGGAAGTAATTACAACGGTTTGTCAAAATTCTAAAATTCGGGTTATTCATTTCAGATTTGGGGTTATCAAAATTGTACTAAGACACCTGGAGGCGATACGAAAGTTCAATAGTGATTGTGAGTCCATGTAAAGACGCATACGGCGACTAAGATCGTGAGCCAGCAGCATTTAAAAAGGGCATCAGCGAAGTATAATTCAGGTGAGTACCGTGCAATATCATAAAACGTCAAACAAAAGTCAGAAATTGTATATATTAATTAATTTGGCACAAAGCTACGTTGATCAGTAAAATTTGGCATATACAGTAGTAAATTCATATAAAAGTAGTAAAACAAAAGAGTGTGCAGTTTGGTTGGGCAGTGCACATCTACTCACGATTAAACCCACGGTGAGTAGGTGAACACCCGGAGATAAAGAGTTCATATAGTCGAGGCATAATAATAGTAAACATTTTAATTAGATAACCAACCAAACTTTGCTAAAGCACATTATATAAAAGTCATTCATTGAATAATAAAAATAGGGGCGACGACAAAACTAGTGTATAATAATTTATAATTTAAATAAAAATAATAAAAGTAAAAAGGGGAGGGTGAGTCAGTAGAATATATATATATATATATATATATATATATATATTTTTATATATATATATATATTCTTATGCTCGCCCCCCTTTTTATAAGATATTTACTTTAAACTGTGGTTTATTTCTTTATAATTTTATATATTGGACAGTGTGAAAATTTTACCTTTATATTTCGTGCTTTATCTGTTTGGTCGGTCTACAAAACAAAACTATATAAATGTCCCTCGACTATTGAAACTCTCCTTCTCAGGGTATCTACACCTACCTACCGTGGGTTCTGTGATAGGTAGATGGTCACGACACCGACCAAACAGCACTACCTTTATTTTAGTATACGTAACCTTATATTCGTATATGCCAAATTTAATAAACAGATCCACGTAGCCTTGTGCCAATTCAAATACTCTTACCAAATTGACTTTGACGTATCAAAAACACAGTACTCACCCGATTTATTCTCCGTTGTAGGCCTTTCTGAACTCTCAGTCACCGGATGGGTCTTCACACTGCGTTTCACTATCACCAGTACTACTCTGCTTACCAGACACCAGGTTTTGCTTTATTTAATTTTGATATCCACCCAAATCTATAAATAATGACTGAATTTAGAATTTTGAATACCTTTAAATTTTAACTTCCCCCACGCTAATTTTCCTATAATTATGCCTTCGTTCTTTATACACACTCCTTCTAATCCAACACTATCCAATCCTTAACCTGCTCGTTCCAATTCTGTGCTGCTTTATATTTTTCCCTCAATACCAATCTGACCGCAATGTACTATCCAAATCACTTTAATTCGTTTTCCTTCATTCTAATAAATCCAATCCAAATCCTTTCTACCTTAATCCAACTCGTTCTAAATATTCACTCTTAATTACGCCTGTCTTAATGCCGCTCCAATACCTAATCTTGTACCCTTCCACTCTTCTTGACTATTATTATTCCGTCTAACTATCTATATTCTTCTTTAATTCAATCAAAGGCTTTACTTTTCAAAATATTTTTATTTAACTTTTTAATATCCAAAATTAGCACAATTTTACCAAAACACGTCTTGTTACAAAAATAATTCAAATCGTTCTCCCTTATTATTATGTTTACCTAGGTGATACCACCATAGGTTAGAAAAGTTACTATAGATAAGCCACTTCCATACTGTTTGTTTTTATTGATGCGCCATCTGTTGGATTGTTTTACTCACTACCATGTATCTTGACTAAGGTTTGCATCCATGCTAACAAAATGGTTAAAAACCTTACTAGGAAATATGACATGGATTCATGTAATATTGACTTTTGTAGAAGCTCAAACTAAATAAAGAAAATCGTTAAAATTGCTTGTATTTCTATATAGTGGTATCTATGCTTAAAAAGTTTAGAGTAATTTTTTAACATGGATACAATAGAAAAATACAAGCAATTACAATAATTTCCTTTCTTTAGTTTGAGCTTCTACAAAAGTCAATACATATGGCTTAGTACAGTTTACCTCTGTAATTTGTACATACTTAACATTAGTGATAAAACAAGACTACCTGTAGTTGTTTATTGTAAGATGGTAGTATAGCTACAAAGGTGTTGTCAAAAAGTTTATTTATTCACAAACAGAACAAACAATTTTAAAATACACATATAAATCTAACTTTTTAAATATCGTGATAGGCATTTGAGATGCCATACCCTAGGGTTAACTACAGAATTCTAAATTGTTATTTAAATTATTTGGCTAAAATGGAAATAATACAAATAACTGATTTCATATTAAATCATGTAAAATAACTACCAATGGAACATTGCTGTAGTAACCATTGAACCGTTGTATATCCTTAGTAGGATTTGGAAAACGGTGTCTGATGACAGTTCTATTAACACAAGTACGCACGCAACAAGGAACATATCCACCACCCATGACGAAGCTACAAAAACATCAAAATCAATACTATTAAAGATATAATTAAAAAAAAGTTCAAATTATCTAAGGTGTAAGTTTAAACCAACAAGCCTTACTAAAAATTTGAAAATCGTGTTCACTGCAATTATAGGAATGGAATATATTTAATCAATTTTAACAAAAAATACATACCTTTTTACACACAAATACAGTTGAAATAATTACGAAAGCGTAAAAACAACAGACCAAATAGAGAAATTTTTAACAAATAAATACAAAACATGTAGCATAGTTCTAAATACCTGTAGCCTGGCGTGGCGTCTAAATTTAGATCTAGGGTCCCTAAAATTACTTAGGGACCCTAGATTTAAAACAGCGCCATCTGAACGGATTGTGTTACCATTAAAATCATAATATCACTGCTGTGTTTAAAATGACTACACCCTGGATACCACGAGCGTCTCGCGCCACATCTGATCTTGGCTGCCGTCAAGGCCATAGCTTCCTTGTTGTCATTTGCCTGGATAGGTTTATGTATGAGAGGTTATGTTTATGTTCACAGATGTTATGTTCGTTGGTGGTTTTAATTTAATAATTTTAATTCTGTAAATGAACAAGTGGAAACTATATCTTCATTACATTATAGAAAAAAGTAAATCACTTATTGTATCAGCAGTGTATCTCACAGAAAGGAGAATAAATCAATAAATCGAATTTTGGAAACCGCTTATGAGGATAATAATTTCAGCAAAATGGTGCATCTCGAATATTGACACCAAATAGGCAATAATATCACTATAGCATATTGGAAAGCTGCAAGTATGTAAATGACGAGTATGATGACCTTGCGGCAGCCAAGATCAGATGTGGCGCGAGACGCTCGTCCTGGATACCACCTTCAAAATTATGCCTACTCCTTTTACATTTCTACAAACCCAACATCCAATTAAATCGTCCCAACTAGTTTGTGTCACTAATGCCTATTTATCATCTTTTACGCTTTACAATTATATAATTAAATGTTCAATCATTGGTTCATATGACCGCGTTGCACTTCAATCAGTTTTGATACAATATTTTCCACATATAATTTTGATACTACAAGTTTGTCCAAATGTTGATTCTAATAAATAAGTGCCGAAATGTTTCACATATAAACCTGGCTCTGTGTTGTGAATAGTGGAACTTCCACAGACGCAACCGGTTTTTAGATCAGCAAATTTACACTCTTTGGCTTATCAACATACAACTTAGTATAAATCCTTGAATACTGCGTTTTCTCACGTCATCAAGTCATTGTTTTACGTATTGGCACTTCTACTCTGACTAATATACTTCGAATACTTTGCCATTTGCAAAGTACGGCAAACACAAATTTTACAGTTACGTGATCTCATCATTGGCTTCATTTGGCATATACACAATCTTAAAACACCAAAATACTCTTTATACCCTTTTAGCTATATCGTACACTTCAATATATATATATATATATATATATATATATATATATATAATTTAGGTAGTTAATTACACAAGGTAAGTTGATATATATATATATATATATATATATATATTACTCATATTTAGACCAGGGTAGAAAATTAAATAAGCACATCAAATAATTTTAATCACCGTGTAGAAGCTTTGGGAAAAAGTACGCTTTATTAAAACCATGAAGCATAAATAAATTCGGTCGTTTCAGTAAAAATCAGAGATTTAAATCATGTACAAGACGCTTTATATCAAAAGAAACAGTATTAAAAAGCTCTGCGTGTAATGTAATTATTCCTAAACAAATGGAAATTACGTGCAAAATGTATATTAATTAACCCTATTTTAAGTAACCGGTAGTAACAAAGTGTACACATAATAATTAATATTTAACTTGTATTCGCTAAAAATGAAAGGATAGAAGTCAATTTTAATTGGAGTTAATTAAACCATTATTAATAATAAGCATAAAAGTCTGTGAAAATCCAAGATTATAATACCAGAAAATAAAGCTCTAAGAATTAATATTATTTTGAACACCTGCGTAGTTTAAATATCACGTACGGCGAAAATTGTGTAGATAACAAATGGTTTCAAAGAATCTTGGAGAAACCGGGGCTTAATATTCACGAGAAGGTGCGATACGGGGTTATTTAACCCAGATAGTCCACATGGACTGGAAAATAATCGATAATAAAGAATATCAATTTGCACCAATACGAACAGGTTAGAAAAGGAAAGAGAAAATGCGTCAAGCAAAGACACATATAGTAAAAGGCGTGATTTAAGCAACGTCACGAGGGTCACAATTGGTTGAAAATAGGATGCAAATATCAGAGGTAGAAACAACGATTTCTGTACAAAATTAATTAGTTTTTCTCGGACATGTTTGCGTGCCGTGTGAGAATTTCTGAGTTTTGAATGGGGCGAGTGAAAAAATTCGTAAAAACCGACGCGCGAGCGACGGACTGGGAACATAGAATGAGAAATTCTTAAGAATTGTCTGTTTTGAGGACAAAAGCGACGTGCCGGCTATTCGCTATATATACAGGTGGTAATATGAATTTCGGCCTCTTAGACTTTTGACTATTCGATGCGTTAAAAGCTCTTACATCCGCGACTTGATTGAAGATGTTAAACAGTGCATTTTAGTTTGATAAAATAATTTAAAGTTTGCTCGTATATTTTAGTGATTCAAAATAGTTTGTTATTTACGTGCTAACATGAATGTACTTCAGTGCACTTAGATACAAGGTAATAAAATTTAGTATCACTTTACCAATTAGCAAAATTCACAACGACAAATGTATACACAAAAGTATGCAGTTTTGGCGTATATTGGTGAAAGACGCATGAATTTCTTTGCTATTTTTCGGGAGTGTTAATGATTAAATGGTTCGTAAATGTGTCTGGATCCACAAACAAGGGTCAGATATACACAGATGAGTTCCGGAAAAGCCCAGAAACAACTTTAAATAAATGGTGATGGAGAGAATTTTAAAAGCGTTGAGAATCAGAAGCTGTAAATATAATCCAGTTGGAATGGTGTGATTAACAAAAGGGACGATGTACATTGAAGCTACGAGTGCTGTAACCTTCAGGTAAATTTATACTATTTTGGTTGAACTTTGATATTTTTGTGTGTGTTGAATAACTTTATAATTGATTTACTTTAAATGGACATTAGTGAAATTGTACTAACCATAAAATTTTAATTTTAAGATGAAATTTGCTTGTTTAAGTAGAAAGGGGTATTTAGTATTGATGTTCGGGAATATGATAAAACTTTGGGTATGTCTTTGAGCTCAATTAGACGAACCTGGTTAATTAACGTAAAGGGGTGGTAGATGCTCCCTTTATACTCAGACTCCGGTCTGCTTATATTGTTATATTAATTAGTAGGCATCCAACAAGGACTTTAATTCTGGATGCACATTAAAATGATAATAAAATTAATCTTGAAATTCTTTTTAAAACTGAATTTTATGCTGAAATTTAATTTGAAAATTTAATGTATTCTGAATATTGATGTAAATAGAGTTAACGTTGATGTTTGTGGTAGGAATGTGTTGTTTAATTTTATGAATGAGGAGGTTTATAAAATTAGGTGAGCAGCTGAAGCGAAACCAGGATCACAGCAGTTTATGACGCCCAATCGGTGGGACTCGAATTTTTTTGTTGAAAGGACCCAGTTCCCGCATTCACAGGAGTATATCACAGCAATATATAAAAGAAAAGTAGATTTAATGAGTCAAATTAATACAATGTAAAACGAAATTATTGGCAAGTGACTCAAATTCAGCCACGAGGGCATCTTGTCGACGCGTTTCGCCCTAGTTGGGGCTCATCAGGACAGGAGTAGCAAAGTTGCAATATTTAATACAGACACCTTATGGGAAGTACAGCATAAGGTGTCTATATTAAATATTACAACTTTTCTACTTCTGTCCTGATGAGCCCCAACTAGGGCAAAACGCGTCGACAGAATGCCCTCGTGGCTGAATTTGAGTCACTTCAATAATTCTTTATATTATATATATATATATATATATATATATATATATATATATATATATATCGTGTAAAGTTAAATAGTTGAGCTTTTGGAAGTCCAAGAATAAACATAAATGTTATATTATTTGAACGTGTCTAATATACATGCAGCTTGTAGAATACATAAATAGACAAAAGTGTAATAAATAAATAGTTATGTTAATGTTCTTAATAGACCTATGGTTAAGAATTTAGTTTAAGAAGATATTAGTGCTTGTAAATAGCATTAGTGTGATAGTGCTTCATTGTTAATTGGACTGAAAACATCTATAAATAAGGCATATACTGTTATTTAGACTTGTGAACAGTGAGTAATAAAGACTCTTGTTATTGCTTATTTTAAATTAGTAAAAACGGGAAGTAGTAGCCGCTACACTGGTGTCAGGCCTGTGTGGGGTATATAGTGATTAATTTAAAAGGAAAAACACACAAGTCTAAAGATATTTAAGTAGTTCGTATATGCCAGTTACAAGAAGCCAAAGTAAAATGAACGCAGAAATTTTAATGAATTTCCTTAAGGATTTTAAATCTGGTATGGAGGAGAGGTCGGCTAAACTGGAAGTGACACTAAATGAAAACATAGTGAAGTCAGTTGAACTGGAATCAAACCTTACAGAAAGGTTAAGTGAAAATGCTAAGAAAATCGAAAAAAAAATAGTGAAACTGCTGAGCAAATGGAAGTAAAGTTTAGTGAAAATGCTCAGAAAATGGAAAGGTTAAGTGAAAATGCTGCCAAAATGAAAGAAAAGTTGAATGAAAGTACAGCCACGTTAAAACAAAGATTAATGAAAAGGTCCATTGCATTGAAAGGAGATTTCACTGAACAGGTAGAAACAGTTGAGCAACAGTTGGACAGTAAATTGGTAGAAATGACAGAAGATGTGATGAGGCTGCAAGAACAAGTGATTTCACTAACAACGCGGCCACTTGAATTACCAAACCAAGTTGTAAATCAGAACATTCCAGTAATAAGAAGCATGGTAGAAAGCGAGTCAATACCGTCAAAATTTAGAGTGAAACCACCCACATTCGATGGTAAAACGCCTTGGTCGACATATTTGAAACAATTTGAAGCTGCTGCAAATGCCATCAGTTGGTGTAACAAAGAGAAGGCTATCTCCCTAATAGTGGCCCTACGGGAGGAAGCTCTTAACATCTTGCAATCGATTCCCGATCACCAGCCGAATGATTCTGGTCTCTTAACATCGAAGCTTGAAATGAAATATGGAGACGCTCACCTTCAACAGGTTTACCATGCACAAGTTAAGAACCGCTTGCAAAACACAAATGAAAGCCTGCAAGAATTCGAAGCTGACATCGCCAGATTAGTTAGATTAGCATACCCAATGGCACTAGTTAGCTTCTTCAAACAACTGGCTGTTCAAACATTTGCGGATGGCGTTAAAGATGGCGAGATACAACAAGCGCTAAAACTAGCACGGCCAAAAATGTTAGATGACGCACTGGCTCATGCGCTTGAATTTTAAGCAGCTAAGCAGGCATCACACAGGATGAGTCACAAAGTTCGGTCTACCTTAGAAGAACCTGATCAATCGCAGAACAGCATAGATGAAATAATCAACCGTGTGTTTGAAAAGCAAAAGGCGGAAAGGCTTGAAAGACAACAATCGTGGAGATGGGGTCTGCGATGCTGGAACTGCGGTGAAGTTGGTCATATACAGAAACGCTGTACTCAACAAAAAAAAAACAACCGGTTGAGCAGCAGGAAAACTAGAGCAAGTCGACGTAAGTGGGGCGAACGTCGAAACCACAACGTAGTGCCCCGGAGATTATCATCCGTGCTGCATCGTCGATGGGGAGTCTGGACAGCATTTATATCGATGGTAGAATTAATGGTAGGGTTGTCCGATTACTCGTGGATACAGGAGCGACAAGGACTATGGTGAGACCAGATTTGGTCAGTCGTGGAAAAGTGCTACCTGTATCGGTATGTTTTTGAACGGCAAGTGGTGAGAAAATTTGTACTCACGGAAAGACTGCCGTAACGTTGGGAATTGGAGACAAACTAATTAATCATCAGATATTGGTAGCTGGAATTGCAGAAGAAGTGATCTTGGGAATGGATCTCATAAGAAAATATAAGTTTCATGTGAACATGAAAGTGCTTCGGATAGATAATAATAAGATTCCATTTCAAGACGAGTAACCAGACGATGCAAGTTCTAATGATTTGTGATATGAAAATACCCGAGAAGGCGAAAATGATAGTAGTGGGACGCCCGGATGGTACGCTCGGGAAGGACAAATATGCATTATGGAAGCAACTGAATCGGGAATGGGCCAGGAGGGATTACTGATTGGAAAAACGATGGTAAAGTTTTGAAATATGATACCAGTAAGGGTGCTAAACATTAATCCGCATACAGTGACCCTGAAGAAAAACATGATTGTGGAAAGTTACATTCCAGTATGCCATATTAAACGTTGTGTGGACGACACAAAAGATAAACCAGCCAACGGTGGCTCACAGAAATTGCTGGATATGTTGATACCTTCGTGTCAAGGATTAAACGGCAACCAACTGGGCAAGGTAAAAGAACTGGTCGGACGATATCGAGATGTGTTTGCACTGGATGATAGTGAGAAAGGAAGGACGAATGTTGTGCAACACAAGATAAATACTGGAGATGCGCAACCGATAAGACAACATCCTAGGCGGCTTCCTTTGACAAAACGTATGGAAGCCGAGCAAATTATCACCGATAGGGAAGATCAGGGAGTGATTGAACCCTCGAATAATCCATGAGCATCCCCGGTAGTGCTTGTCAAGAAAAAGGATGGGTCGACAAGGTTTTGTGTAGACTACCGGCGGCTTAACAATGTGACAAAGAAAGACAGCTATTCTTTGTCCAGAATTGATGACACCTTGGATACTCTATTTGGTTCTAAATGGTTTTCGAACTTGGACTTGAAAAGTGGATACTTGCAGGTAGGCTTGGAGTCAAACAATAAAGAAAAAATGCGTTTACAATTGGAACTGGACAATGGCAGTTCAAGGTCATTCCATTTGGATTATGCAATGACCCTGCTACTTTTGAACGTTTGATGGAGTCGATACTGCGTGGACTGTCCTGAAAAACATGTCTGGTATACCAACACGACGTGATAGTGTTAGGCCGGTCTTTTGAAGAACACCTTAAAAACCTAGAGGAGATATTGTTACATGCCGAAAATCGGTTATGTATCATATTTAGTTTAAGTTTAAATTAGTGAGTAAATTCCAGCCATTATTTTAAATAGACTTGTACATTTCCGTCATTTCGAACGGTTGCATTTGCGCAAAAGGAATACGCAAACGCGGAGTGATGGCGCAAGTGCGCGGTGTGTGACACGACATTATTAGCCAACAAGACGTCGAACAGTAACGTTTACCTGTGTCGTTCCTTTGTCTTTTCTCTTAGAATGTAGGTTCCTCTATCGTATCTCTGCCTTCTATCTTTGCCTTCACCTTATTTCTTCGTCCTGCCTACAAACAGAAGAAGAGGGAAGACAGTAAATCTGGTTTCCACGATGGCATGACGTAACCCACCCCAAACAACGTCCAAACAACGCCAAACGAGATACATGGAAATCAACATGGCCCCTGCGCAAGGATGACCGCAAAGTCATGAAGAGTTCCACATTTTTAAGTGAGTACATTTTATCTTTTTAAGGTGCATCTTGTATCACTGTAAACATATTTGGTATGTGATACAATTTAACAAATTATGTCGTAATATCTTTGTTATGCAATATTGCGAACATGGGAAATATCAGTGTTGCCAACTGTGGAAGTGGCTCTGAACACGCGGGCGCGGGATTATAACAGTTGCGCCGGAATTATAACAATATTCCAAAGATTACGCGGGGCAAACCTTATATTGAGCCCCAAGAAGTGTCACCTATTTGGAAAACAGGTGAAATACCTAAGACATGTCGTTTCGGAGACCGGAATAAGAGCTGCCCCTGACAAAATAAAAGCGGTACAAGAGTGGTCTACACCAGCAGATATACACCAACTACGCAGTTTTCTAGGATTGTGCACATATTACCGACGTTTTATACTTGGGTCTGCGAACATTCCTAAACCGTTGACAAAATTAACCGAAGATGGACAAAAATATGATTGGAATGACGACTGCCACAGTACACTTGAACAACTGAAACAGCTACTAGTTACAGCACCAATTTTGAGTTATCCACGGATGGAGGGGAAACTTGTGTTGGAAACCGATGCCAGTAACAGAGCTAGAGGTAGCGTTCTTTCTCAAGTGCAGGACACACAAGAAAAAGTTATTGGGTATTTCAGCAAGGTCTTGTCGCGGCCAGAAAGGAACTATTGTGTGACAAAAAGAGAGCTGTTTGCCGTCGTCAATTCCGTAGAGCATTTTTATAAGTACTTATACGGCCGTAAATTCCTGTTGAGAACAGACCATGCTGCACTAAAATGGTTACTGCAGTTTCGAAATCCTGAAGGGCAAGTTGTAATGTGGATAGAGCAGTTGCAGGAATATGACTTTGACACAGGACATCCTGTAGGAACTAGCCATTGGAATGCAGACGCTCTATCAAGGAGACCTTGTCCGGTAAACTGCAATCATTGCTCCAAGATGGAAGAGAAAATAAGTGTCGTTCATAGAATGACGGTAACCGATGATACTTGACAACCCGAAAGAATACGAGAAGACCAGGAGAATGACGCCGAATTGGGACGTATTATTGAGTGGAAAAGTAGAGGACAACGACCAGTTGGGAAGAAATTAGTATTTCAAGTAAGAGCCTGAAGGCATACTGGGCACAGTGGGACTCCTTAATGATTGAAAATAGAATCTTGAGACGACGTCTGGAATGTGAATATGGCACTTTGGCGTGAAAAGAACTCTCGAAAGAGTGAGAAAAAGATTCTATTGGGTGAACTGCAAAGAAGATGTGAAGGAGTGGTGCCGGAAATGTGAGTTGTGTGCCTCTGCAAATGGCCCAGTCACAAAACGGAAAGTCCCAATGAGATAGTATAACGTGGGGAATCCTTTTGAGAGGGTAACTATTGATATAGCTGGTCCGTTTCCTGAATCAGAGAAAGGAAATAAATACATCTTGGTTTCAATGGATTATTTTACCGAATGGCCGGAGGCATATGCTATACCTAACCAAGAAGCCGAGACGGTTGCAGATGTACTAGTGAGGGAGTTGTTTTGTTGCTTTGGAGTTCCGTTGGAATTACACTCTGATTAAGGTCGGAACTTCGAATCAGCGTTGTTTCAAAACGTCTGCAAGCATCTTGGAATCAGGAAGACTAGAACCACGCCACTTCATCCTCAATCGGATGGGATGGGTGAAAGAATGAACAGGACGTTAGGAAACTACCTAGCCAAAGTTGTTTCTGAACATCAACGAGACTGGGATCAATATTTACATTTGTTCCTACTGGCGTACCGATCTTCGGTACATGATAGCACAGGAGACTCTCCCGGTTGCGTGATGTTAGGACGTGAATTGCGGTTACTATCTGATCTTCAGTTTGGATTTGAACTTGGAGAAGAGATCGCAGGTGAAGATTACGTTAGTAAGCTTCGTGAAAGATCAAATAGCATTCACGAAAACGTCCGAAAGAATTTCCAGGCAGCAAGCGATCAAATGAAATCACAATATGACACGAGAGCGCAAGAAGGTAGTTATCAACCTGAAGATTTAGTGTGGTTGTATAATCCACAAAGACAGCGTGGGTTGTCGCCAAAATTACAAAGACAATGGGGAGGCCCGTACGAAGTGTTAACAAGAATTAATCATGTAGTGTACCGGATCAGAAGATCTCCTCGTGGTAAACCAAAAGTGGTACACTTTGACCGTTTAACATCTTATGCTGGCAACAACCAGGGGGACTTGAGTAATGAGAATGGTGTGCGAAGAGTTATTAATCGTGAGCCAAATGTAGATTATGAGAGTTTCATGGCAATGTGTGGTGGTTCCGCTAAGGCGAGATTTGGCGTTGTTGTTGAAAAACTGCAAGATCTGTTTGGAGCACCAGAAGAGTATTCCCTTGCACATTGAGTAGTTCAGGACCTGCAAGTGTCAAGAGAGATAGCTATTGTTTTCAAGAAAAAGTTTGGATGTGTGGATGAATTAGTACAACAGCAGCCAACTGTAGGAAAAGTTTTGGTTCTTCAAGATAAAAGTCGTTACGTTTACTATTTGGTCACCAAAAATCTTCATGGCAGAGACCTAGTTATGGACATCTATGAGAGGCTTTGCTAAATCTTAAGGCTCAGATAATGAAAAATGGAGTAACGAAACTGGAGGTGCTCAAGCTAAGCTGTGGACTGCATCTCTTAGATTGGAGGATAGTCCGAAATATGCTAAAAGTAGTTTTCCAGGGAACCAACGTCCAGGTCCTTGTTTGTTGTTATCAACCGGTTGTCTACCAAGACCAAGAAAAGAGCGTTGACTGTTATTTCCAACGACGCGGTGGATGCACCAGAGGAGATAGCTGCCGATACCGTCATCAGTCATCGAATTGGCGTCAAAATGTATTTACAGTTACGAGATGTAACGGTTTTAAAGAGGGGGCAATGTTGCGAGCTACTATTAGGCAACCCGTCAAACACACAAGCGTCGTAAGCACTGTATATTCTCCAGGAACCGAGAATTTTCTAGCAATTACTAGAGGATGAATCATCTTTTTAATTCAAAGTATAAATAAGACCGATGATGAAGTACAGAGTTAGTCTATATCAGAATGTCAAATATAAATTATATCGTGTAAAGTTAAATAGTTGAGCTTTTGGAAGTCCAAGAGTATACATAAATGTTATATTATGTGAACGTGTCTAATGTACATGCAGCTTGTAGAATACATAAATAGACAAAAGTGTAATAAAAAAATAGTTGTGTTAATGTTGTTAATAGACCTATGGTTAAGAATTTAGTTTATGAAGATATTAGTGCTTGTAAATTCATTAGTGTGATAGTGCTTCATTGTTAATTGGACTGAAAACATCTATAAATAAGGCATGTACTGTTAATTAGACTTGTGAACAGTGAGTAATAAAGACTCTTGTTATTACTTGTTTTAAATTAGTAAAAATGCGGTCGTATTAGTAGTCGCTACAATATCTATAAAACTAAAAATGTTGTAACAAGTTTATTTCGCAGTTACTAAATCCAATCATAAAAAGCAAAGTCATAAAGCGCTTTTATTCAAATTATTAGTAAAGTACAAGCGACGAGTTTAATAATACGCTAAGGTCGTATCTACATATTGTTTTCTATGTATAAAACGTTTCGCAGGCGCGTGTTGCTTGAAGGCCTCTGCTGGGGGTTACGTCGTCGCTCGTGCGAGGTGATAAGAGAGTCGGTCCTGCAAGCTTGTGAAATGACCAGGTACAATTGGAGGCAGGCCGCGAACTTGCGGTTACATTTCGACGATTAGAGATCCATCTTTAAATAGCGGTTGGTATCCTATAATGAATATTTACTTTGTTTAATTAAGGTATTTTGTTTAGCGCGTATTCCACCACCATAAAACCAACTATAGTAACCACAATTCCAACTACTGATGGAGAACGACTTTGTATTGCGTTTCGTAAGAAGCGGCTTTGGTAATTTAGTAATTGAATAATTGGTAGAAGAGCATATTACCACAAACCTGATGGAAGTTTGGCGATTATGTTTGATTTTGCAACACTTGTTAACATCCAATTAATACAGTTCTGGTTCGTAGATAGCTTTAGGAATTTTGCTCGTGTTCTAAATTAGAATCACGTTGTTTTTGTGTAGTGCATACAAGCACGAATAATATAAAATTTAGATTGTTTGTTGGACTGAATTTTTCAGTGTTAAAATTATAATTCAGCATTTATAATGGTTTGAGAAACCATACACGTGGTTCATTTTGTTCTGTTGGTAACAACGACAAATGTTTTGTTACGTCACTTGTTTGCTTGCAGTTTAATGCTGACACCTGTGCTCTAATAACATATGCTTTGAATAATGCTTGCATAAGTTGAACTTATAAGAATATTTTTACAATCTTTCTTTATGAGAACTAAAACTGAAACAATTAATTAAGATTAAGAAAAAGTGATTTAATATACTTTATTTTTGTAACCCTCTCGACAGATCTGCCAGAGTCGGCTTTTCTTTGTAACATGTAAACACTAACTTTTAAAATGTTTGCTGAGAAATTATTTTGATGAAACTTTATTTAAAATACTTGACCTCATGTAATTATTTATGAAACCTTGTAGTATTGAATTTTGTTTTAAAAGAGAATCTTTTGAGTAAATTAGTAGTTCAAAATTAAAGCTTTTTTATTTTGATCAAAGATGGTCAAAACTAACGACAAGAAACTAATTTCCGTATGAGTAGAATTTTAATGACAACTTATATAGGAGTTATTTATTTTGATGTTTCTTTAGGTATGTTTGTGGCACACAAATAGTGTTCCACCCTTCTATTAAATTAATTATTACCATTTCTTTCAGGAGCAGCGTCTTATTCAGTTAAGACGGGTCCCTGTCATCGAAGGCGATATTTTTTTCTTGGGGTTTCCACGTCCTCCCCTAGATTTATACTGCGCAATTATCCTAATTAAGTCAGGACTTGGTGGCGCCTTATTTGTTTTGGATTAGATTCAGTATACAATCAGAATTCGACTTACCCCCCCATTTCTCATAGCTCTACCCAAGGAATAGACCCCTAGTTATGTCGGAAGACTTTGTTGCACTTGCCTAGGCGCGAGGATAGTCATGTAACTATGCAATAGGTAAGAAATAGTGCATCTGGAAAAGGAAGGCGGCAATGTATACAAATCAAAAATGATCGCCTATTTTCTGTGTATCTTCGTCATCGACTGCATTAAATCCTTTCGTCAGTTTTTCTATGCTTTCATGGCATAACTATTTGGTACAAAGCACACTTATAGTAAATTAGCTGGTAAAATCACTACCTATCTCTGCATTGTTCACAATAGAGCATGATGATATTGATGATAACGACAACAGTTTATACAATAATGCAACTTCGAAACGAAAATATTTTAGATGGTTTTACAATCGATCGTCTTTGCTCTACAAGAAGGTGGACTAACTTTCTTATGATTTAATACTCTTTGGCAGAAAAGGAAATGTTCCTGGTTCTGCAATTGACCAACTTCGACCTTCAGAAGCTTGATTTATCGTCTATGATCTCCTGATCATCTCAACCGAAAAATAAATTCTTTAATTGTTTGGTAATCTATCCACTTCAATCAACAGAAGCTTGACTTATACTTTATTATCTCCTAATACCTTTCGCCAAGAAAAAGAATCCGCTTACAGTTTGGTCTAAATAAGCTTGATTGATTCTTACTTTATACTCTTCTGGCAGCAAAGGAAATCATGTTTTGGTTTTGTAACTGATTTCGACCTACATTATGATCTAATACCCATCGGCAGGAAAAGAAACCAGTTCTAAAATGCCAACTACATACAATCGACTTGCTTCGTAGTATTGGGTACCCAAGTACCATATAGTTTTGCAATAGACTAACTTGGACCTCGATTCTTATCGTTTATACTTTTCTAACATCTTTCGGCAGTAAAACAAATCCTTTATGATTTTGCAATTGACCAACTTCGACCTACAGAAACTTATCTCTTGTCCTGTATGATTTTTGGGTCAGGAAAACAGAGGTTGACGATATGTTGCTTCAGAACTTTTTGAAGCAGCATCATACTTCTGAGGCCGGCTAAGACAAAGATATCGGATCTAACAGGAAACTGCTGTAAAACTTAAAGTGTCTCGTATGTGTATTTATACTCGATAATTGGAAATCGAAATACACAGGTACCGTCTCTAGATTTAATTGATCTCGCTTGAAACTTTTTTTTACAACAGTTACCGTGATTTTTCAAGTTATGCGAGTTGCTTCCTAATTGCACTTACGTACCTATACGCTCCTAAGATTACCCCTTATTGATGCATCTTCAACCACTTCGATTTTTTAGCGCAGATATCTTTAACAAGATTTATTAGTATTGACAGTCAACATTTTTCGTCTAGTTAAACTGAAACTAATCCAAACAAATTATAATATTGTGTGTTTAATAGTGTTTTTAACCAGCATAGTTTAAATATTATTAAGACGTATACATCATCAATAGCATTCGTGATTGTATTTTAGGTTGTATAGCACCCAGACATTAAAGTTAAAACATGGTGACGTGCAGTATCATTGTGGCACATGTGGAGGAAAGCCGTGATTAAGTTCAATAAGTACAGTAATAAGAACGGATTATCATCTGTCGCTTAGTCATAAACAGGAACCCAGTCTGCTGAATCTTAAGTATGATTATAAAAATAATGCTAAAGGTTATTAACACCCAACCTGCATGCACTAAATGGATAATAGAACAACGAAGGAACAATGAACTAGAACAACAGAACGTTATGTTAAAATAAGTTTTGTTAGCGTGTTTAGGAGAACTTAGGCAGCACCCGGAATCATTCCACATGGTGCGGATTTCTTTTGTTATATGTGCGCTTTATAGTAAGAATTGCATTCAAAGCAGCTTTATTGTACTTAAAATCCTTAATAATCAATTACTAAAAGTAGATATTGGCTATACTTATTAGATATTAGGAATTATATTTGTAAAGCTTTGATGTTCATATTTTTGAAAAGGAAAAAGCAGGTTATTACAACTAAACTTTTTAACCGAACATTTTCAAAATAAATTACAATAATATTAATGATGTCCTGATTGAATTGGAAAATCGGCATACCATCCAAATGCACCATGTTCACCTGTATGGGCTCCAAAATCTACCACATCATGTTGATTTTCAACTACAGCATGCGCCTGTCGTTCGTTTCGTATGGGAACGTGATTTGTTTGTTGTTCTTCTTTGCTAAGCGGCATTGAGCGGGTCAATGAAATAATGATGAATAGGAATGCCAAGTAGTTCATTACCTAATAAATATGCGCAAATTAGAGAGTATAAAAGTAAACATACTTACATTTATCATTGTGTTGCCTGCTCCTTACTTGATGTTTTGTAATCACTGAGCATGTAGTACCGCTACATACTTATATACCGTTTCTAAGATTTATATTCACCACAAAAATTAATTGGAGTGAAAGTAAATGTATCAACTTTCTATAGAATAAATAGTTTGATGGTTTGTGTTGGTAACAGACAGCGTTAGAAATATCCCTGTTAAAGTGAAATTGTCAAATTCTTCCTTTTTCACGTTTTGTGGTTAGTACATCGAAATGGTAAGTTGTTAAACAGTTCTACTTTCTATTACCACAATAATTTTAAAAATACGCTTCATTCTATTTAATAAATGTGATTGTAGAAATCATGATTTATAATAATATCATCGAGTTTGTTTTTATAACCTCACTTTCTTCACATGTTTTTAGACTTGTAAAAGACGTAATGGTGGTCGTTCCAAACACGGACGTGGTCATGTAAAACCAGTCCGTTGTACTAATTGCGCTCGTTGTGTTCCCAAGGATAAAGCCATTAAAAAGTTTGTTATCCGTAACATTGTCGAAGCAGCTGCTGTAAGAGATATTACAGAAGCATCCGTGTACAATCGTAAGAAGGTTTATACGTAAGCCATTTGAATAAAAACATTTTGTTGTAGCTTATGTTTTACCTAAACTGTATGCTAAATTACACTACTGTGTTTCTTGCGCTATTCACAGTAAAGTAGTACGTAACAGAAGTAAGAAGGAAAGAAGAATTCGTACTCCACCTCAACGAAACTTCCCAGGACGTGATAATGCAAGAGCTGCACAACCTGCACGCAAATAATTATAAAATGTAGGACATTACCGTTATTTGATAATTTTCATTAAATAAACTTGTATTTGGTGATGGCTTAATAATTTTAAGGTGTGTTTTTTACATTTTGAGCAAAAAATCTATAGTTTGTAACTGCTGGAATTTGTATATCTAAACAATTGTTAACATTTTTAAACCCTTCTCAATACAAATCTAAAAGTTAGGGTTATAAACAAAATTTGAATTTTGAAGAACCAAATGAAAAATTTATTGCGAAATGCTACATAGAGCAGTGGAATTTTACCTAAGAACAAATTTGCATTAATAGTTGTTAGGTTTGGTTTTTTTTTATGTTTAGTTAAAACTATTAAAGTTACTAGGATTATATTTATACATAAATATAAAGTGCAATATGTAGTACGTGCTATTGGTATTGACGATACACGTGCTTACCGTACGATGACAGGACAATTACACAACTAGTGCAATACAAGAAAAAGTGTGGTACTGATAATCACTTTATGTGACATGCTGCTTTTTAACAAAAACAGCATTTAAGTTTGAGGTAATAACAAGGCCGTAAGTGCGTTACAAAAACTGAAATATAGTAAATAAAGTTACAAAACAAGTCTTCCAGGTGGCTTAACATATCTGCCATACCTAGTTTTAACACACTTTTCTTTACTAGTATCACAAACTGGTCCTTCAATATTACTGACAGGTTCCGACACGGTTAGAACTTTATCACAAACCTCTTGACTATCAAAGTTTGCCAGAAGAGCTGGTTGTTCACAATTACTTTGATTACGTGGGTCATTTGCTCCTAATACAATTCTATCGCAAATTAAAACTTCTTTTTCCTTGAACTCACATGTTACCGACAGTTGTTTTAAAGCTGTAACAAACTGGTCGATTGTGTTTAAAAAACTTAAAATGTTCATAAAGTGTTTATTAACGGACTAAAGTTCTGATTAAATTTTTTTAGTATCGTTTGATCTTTTGTTTCAAGGTATTCAAAAAGTGTAAATTTGTATCGTTTAAGAAATTCAACAACATTGCTATTTTTATTTCATGTAACTTTTTTGCTTTGTTGCTTAGCTAATAAATATAGCTCAAACTTCTGTTTCCACAGTTTCCAGTTGTTTGTTATTTTACTACCCACAAAACTAAATTTTTCGGGAGCTCTATTTTGATGACTCATCATAGTATCAAGTTACACAGCGCCGACAAAATACGAATAATACAAACAAAAAAAAGAACGCGTTTTGTTTTATTTTGTTTAGTAAACAAGCAACTTGTGATCCATAGAATAACCGATAACGTAGCAATTGTCTTACACGTGCACGACCTTCAATACTAAACTACGTTTTTATGCTTTAAAAACTATTTATTTGTTACTTTAACATAATCTAGTCGCGTTACCGCTGCTACCATGTGATATTTAGTTTATGTTTAATTAAAACACTATTAAAGTTACTAGGATTATGTTTATACATAAATATCATAAAGTGCAATACGTAGTACGTGTCATTGGTATTGCCAATACACATGCTTGCCGTATGACGATAGGACGATTAGTGATTTTTTATTTAATTTTTTAAATACTAGCACAACTAGTTCAATACAACAAGACAAGTGTGGCACTGATAATCACTATGTGACAGTAGTTAAGTAGAGTATGGCTATACTGCAAGTATGTCTGTAAAGATGATACATATTTTTATCTTTTTGTTGTAAGGATTTATTTAAAATATTTAAATAGTCTATACCTATTAGGAAACCAAGTAACTTGAACATTTTGCCAAATCAACTTAAAATAAGGTGAATTTTTTTCCAAAGTCAAAAAAATCTCTTTAGACATTTTCAGCACTTAACAAGTGAACATTTTTGTATGCAAAAGTAGATTGCCATATTCAGCATTGAGTTCATCTAAAAACATTTAAAATTTTTCTGTGTAGGAGAGTGACTTCGACTACGAATAAAGTTTATAATTTTTAATACCTTATCCATAATATCTTTTACTTACAACAAAATACCATACAATACCTCCTGATGGATGTAGTGCAACATTCTACAATTGCAATGGTGGTATACTGCCATACCGAACTGCTCACATTTTATTTACTTGTGTGTCTTTATCTTTTCATAAAATAAGCATATTTCGATATTTCTCAATACTTATATTTCTTTTATAGTTTTTATAAAAATAGTCTACCTCTACCTATCTTTTCCTATCTCTGCTTGTAGTATATCCCGTACTATTCTCCAGAAATGCCTTAGAACGTATCCTGTCCTTCTATTTCTCCTATTTTTTTCATTTTCCACAAATATATTTATTCCTCTACTATTGCTACAACCTATTTGTTACTAGATATTTTGCAATAATTGAATTAGATCCGGCAACTTTTGCAAGAATTATGAGTCATAATATTAAGTTGGCTGTTGGATACAATTTATGTTCTGTATATGAATATATTCATGTTATAAGATGTTTTACATGTTTTCAGTTTGGTCACATGGCAAAGTCATGTAAAAATAAGCAAATTTGTGGTAAATGTCCTGCTAGTGATCATAAAACTGTAGAGTGCAATAATAATAGCATTAAATGTGGTAACTGTATTATAGCTAAAAGTGAGCCCGAGTTGCAAACCAATATTCAACATGAAGTATTTGACTTAAAATGTCCAATATATTTAAAGCATGTTGATCTGGTCAAGTGTCGGATAAATTATGTAAATACTGTTTTAAGTAAATAGCCATTACCGCATTTAAATTTGTTTTTGCTAGCACAAGGAACAAACCTGAAACCAGAGACTGAATTTGATTGTAAGCTCAAATTGGCCTACCAGAATACTAGAGGTCTGAATACAAAACTTTATGATTTCTACAACTCTTTTTGTTCCACAATTAGTGAATATGATGCTATTGCCATCACTGAGACATGGCTACCTAATTCTGTGTTAGATAGTGAAATTGTTCCTAATGATTTGATCGTGTATAGAAGTAGAAATAGGGATATATTAAAGGATCAAAAAAGAAGAGGGGGCGGTGTGTTGCTTGCGGTAAAAAATGAATATGATAGTAGTCTTGTTGATGTTAAATATGAAGATTCTAATATAGATGTATTGTGTGTTAATATTAATACAATTGCTGTAGCAAATTTGTATATCATAATTGTGTATATTTCACCTGATTGCGCCTTATCATCCAGAGAAAATTTTTATAATTTCTTAGAAAACTTGGAGTTTTTATATGAAAACAATTTTATAATTATTGGCGATTTTAATATAGCAGGATTGAATGAATATTATCTTAACAATACTATTAGAGATGATTATGTAGAGCTATTTCTCAACTTTATGAGTTTTCATGATACACACCAGTATAATCGCGTAACTAATGCAAATAACCGCTTATTAGATTTGGTGATTTCCAAGCTTAAATGTAAAGTGGTTCCCTTTGGATCTTGCTTTGTAAAAGAAGATTTACATCATCTAGTATTGTTTATTGAGGTTCCATTAAAAAATAGGAAAATTAAACAGTTATCGACAGATGGATGTAGTCAGTATAACTTTTAAAAAGCTGACTTTTATTTAATGTATCGTTTATTTGAAGGAACTAATTGGGATTTTTTAGAATCATATACCAATATGAATGATGCTGTAGAAAGCTTTTACAATACACTATATAAAATGTTTGATAAGCTGTTTCAAAAAGTAGAAAGTCTACAAAGTATCCTGCCTGGTTCAATAGCCAAATAATAAGAGATCTTAAGCGGAAAGAAAAACTCCGTCAACTTTTAAAGGGGGATAATGTTATTATTAGGGCTGAATTTGTGAAATTGAAAAACAAGATTAAAATGAGTATTGAAAGAGCACATGCACAATACTTAATACAAATACAAGATAACATCAGTAACGACTCCAAGTTATTTTGGACTTACATATACAATAGAAGAGGCTCCACCAGTATTCCTTATAAGATGTTCTTGAACGGGATTGAGTATTCGAATGGTCGTGATATTGTTAACGCATTTGCTTCACATTTTGAATCTGTATACAGTAAAACTGATGATTACTTTGATCCTGACGTACTAACTTCCGTAAATAATTTAGAATCAATAAATTTAACACCCATTGAAACTCATGATATAACACAAGCCATAAACGGCTGAGATCAAATAAGACTGTTGGTCCTGATAATGTGCCACCATATATATTGAAGGGCCTAATTGATTTAATTGTGCATCCGCTTAAATTATTATACAATTTATGTCTATCAACTAATACTTTTCTCGTCTTGTGATGGTGTAATAGCTGAATATCCTAATAATTTATAGTTATTATATTGAATTAAGTTTTATGCCTTTAAAAGGTGAGTGACTTATTATAGGAAGTGCAAAGTGTGGAATTGTACAGTAAGACAATCAATAGGAAGTACATGTGCAACGAACTCTAGGCTAGGTGTAATTGGAATTATTAAGTAAGCATAATTGCATAATTATTGTTAGCAGTTAAGAACTAATATAGAATAAGAATATAAAAAGTCTAACCCTAAGATGTAACGGTTGTACTGCACCTTAAAGTGTTAATTAAATTAAATGTGAAATGGTCTTCGACTTTGTTTCTAATCACCTCTACTAAAGACCCCAAGAGAACACCACAGTCTATTGGAAATTGGTAAAAATTAGCCTGGTTTTCTAAAAAGGGCGCCAAAAATGATATAAAAATTATCGACCAATTGCAGTGCTTTCTGAACCATCCAAAATATTCGAATCGATTCTATTTCAGCAGATATATTCTTCAGTTTCCCAAAGATTATCAGTGTATCAACATGGTTTTGTCAAAAAGCGATTCACAGTCAGCAATTTAATAAACTTGACACAATGTATTGCAGAGACATTGGATAATCTTGGCCAAATAGACGTTATTTACACAGATTTTGTGAAGGCTTTTGATAGTGTTGATCATACTAAGTTATTAGAAACATTACATAATCAGTTTGGATTTTATAAAAATTTATTATTGTTTGTGAAGTCATATCTGCATGATCGTAAGCAGATGGTTGTTAGGGGATTTATATCCAATATCTTCATTGCATCATCGGGAGTACCTTAAGGATCAAACCTTGGCCCATTACTCTTTTTATTATTTATTAACAACATACCTTCTGTAATACAGTTCTCGTCTATATTACTATTCGCCGATGACTTAAAGTTATATGCATCAATTAAAGATATTCGAGATTGTGAGAGGTTACAAGCAAGCTGATTTAAATAATATCAATGAGTGGTGCAAAGATCACAGACTGTACTTTAATATAACTAAATGTAACATAGTTCCATTTGCCAGAAAACATAATCCACTAAAATATGAATATAACATTAATGGCGGGATAATACATCATTTATTAGAGATAAGGGATTTAGGAGTTGTATTCGATAGCCGCTTGACATTCAATGCTCATATTGCTGAACTATCAAACAGTGCTTCTAGAATGTATGGCTTCTTACTGCGTAACATGATACACTTCAATAGTATTAAATGTATCAGACTACTGTTTATAACTTTTGTTAGGACTATATTAGAGTATGCATCGGTTGTATGGACTCTCCAATTTGAATGTCACAAGTACAATATTGAAAGAATACAAAACAAATTCTTAAGGTATTTGCACTACAAAGAGACTGGGCAGTATGAGTTTAATACTCCAAAAGCTGATTTAAGGGTGCTATATAATTTACATTCCCTAGAAACTAGAAGAAATATAGCCTATATTTTGTATTTGCATAAATTATTGAATAATGGGGTTGATGATGCACAATCATTATCTTTAATAAGTTTTAATGTACCATCTTATTATACAAGGAACAACCTAACTTTTCGTATTAATTGTGCTCGAACTAATATTTGCAATAATACTCCATTGAATGTAATGTGTAATTTATATAATGCAATACAAAATGACTGTGATATTTTTAATATTGTATACAGCAATTTGCAGAATTTATTATTTAAGTTAATGTAGAAATAAGTATTATCAAATTGTATGATGAACTTAATTACTACCCTATATTTGGGTCTTGTACCTGTTTGGTTTATATTAAATAAGTATCAACGAACTTCGTTCGTTTATGAAATCGATTTGTCGTCCGTCTATCTGTCCGTCCGAGGCCTTTCTAATGGTCGGACATCAATGTGTGATACATCAATCGATTCAGCTCGGTGTCCTGAGCTTAAGTTTTGATGTCAGTTGAAATCGGGCCACGGGGACGCCGTGCCCCCGCGATATTCCGTCGGGAAAATTAAAATTTCAAATAGGTCCAAAATTAATGTGCGATACATATTTAGAATCCTCTGAAAAAACTGAATCGAAATATGATGCCCCCTTATTTACACACACACACACAAACACACATACATACATACATACATACACACACACACACACACGTATATAGCTTTTAAAATATTTATTCAATAAAATAAAATATATTAAAATGTCTCTTTTGTTGTTTATAAATTTTTGTATTTTATCTGAATACTTATAATTATTACAACATAATAATTTTAATTTCTTTAAATTGTTTTAAAGTAAGTCTACATTTGGAAGTTCGTTGCGACAATGCCTTGCATTTTCAACTTGTTATATATTAAATAAATAAATATTAACTTTGTCTGTCCATGCTACCATCCTCATGCATCTGAAGCACAACATTCCAGAAGGTTTGTATCTCTTTCTGTCTGCTTTTCCTACTGTCCCTATTTCATAGATGTGCTGTGCTCCACCCTATGCTTTGAACAGTTTTCTTCTTGTATCTATGTTCCTTGTCTTTGTACATAGCTGCTGTTTTTTCTTGTTTGATGCAGTTCAGTCACCCTCTTTTGTTTTACAGTTATATACCACATTTCCCTGATATTCACTGGTATGTGAAGGGGTGTAAGCAGCCTTTGGCTGTCAAGCTTCCCCAGCACCTGAACCTTTGTCGAATTAATAGTTTACCCAATTTATCCTTTCGCACAATCAACATTAGTTGAAAATATTTCACAACCAACACCTGTAGTTGTTTATAATAATCATCAGATTTAAGACCACATATTTTTTCGTCATTGGGTTTTGCATCTTGGAACTGGTCGGACTTGTACCTCAGCTTATTTATGTTCTTAGCTATCCTACACCATTCCCTGCAATTCTCACAACATCCTATATACAGTTCATTTACATTTCCAATGCTCCATCTGTAGGTACTACATTGGCCAGGAGGCGAGTTTTTTGTTGCCTGGAAATTTAGAATTTTGCCGAACCCTTGCCATCCCAGGCAAGATAGGGATTTTTAACGTGTGTGACAACACTCACACACGGGACCTCCATTTAACCTCTCATCCGAACGAGGGCGTAATTTTTGTGAAAAATGCTCACCTGCCATTTTTCAAGCAGTCGGCCGTGTCGGGATTTGAACCCGTGACCTTGGGATCCGTAGTCTTACGCTTACTACATTGTTCCACGGCGACGCCAACATCCTATATACAGCTCGATTCCCTTCTATTGTTTTCTAATTATATGCCATATTTCACCGAGATTCAGTGGTATGTGAAGGGGGTTAAGCAGCCAGTGGCTGCCAACGATCCCCCAACACTTAGACATTTGACGTATTATTAGTTTTCAAGTAAATCCTTTTGCACAATTAACATTAGTTGAGAGTATTGCAAAATCAATATCTGAAGTTGTATATAATAATCACCATGTTTAAGTACAGTTATTATTTTTGTCATTAGTTTTTCCATCTTGCGACTGGTTGGAAGCGTACCTCCATTGATTTATATTCTAAGCTAGCCTACGCATTTCCCTGAAATTCTCACAGCCTATATCTTTCACTATCTATGTGCAGTAGTCTAACCTAGGTCTACCTCTACTTCTTTTTTTCCTATCCCTGCTTCTAATATATTCCCCACTATTCCCTCATGTCTTAGTGTGTGACCTAACATCGTATCTCTCCTATTTTTTACTGTTTTCCACATAGTTCTTTCTTCCTCTACCATTTCTAGTACCTTTTTGTTCTTAACTTGTCTGTCTATGGTATCTTCATCATACGTCTGTAGCACCACATTTCAAAGACTTCTACCTTTTTTCTTGTCTGCTTCTCCTACTGTCCAGGCTTCACAGCCACACAGTGCTGTGCTCCACGCATATGTTTTAAGCAATCTTTTCCTTTTTTCTATGTTTGTGGTCTTTGAACACAGTAGTTGCTTTTTCTTGTTAAATGTAGCACAACCTTGTGCTAAACTTTGTTTTATATCTTTTGTGCTTTTCCCATCTTGCATTATCTGACTTCCTAAGTAGCAGAAATCCTTCACCTCTTGTACGTTCTCGTTACTTGTTTGTATTCTTGTTTTTGATTTATTTTCCCCTCTTTCGCATACTAGAACTTTAGTTTTACTTTTGTTAATTTTCATACCATATCTCTCTGTTAGAACTGTTTCCATTTCATTAAGAGCAGCTTCTAACTCTTCTTTGCTAGATGCTAATACTGCTATATCATCTGCAACTCTAAGCATATCAATCTTTTGTCCCTGCTACTAACAAAACGCGCCACAGCAAAAATCTCAATCATGCTGCATGGGATCACTCGTGCCCTGTATACATACAAAAATTAAGTGAACTTAAGTCCAAGGTAATTGGTAAATAGCAATCAAGGCCTACTACCAATCAATATTTGAAACTTAATTCTAACTACTTAACTATCTACTATCAGAATGTGCGTGGCCTAAACTCTAAAACACACGACTTATTTAATAACATTCAAGCAAATAGCGAAGATCAACAACTTTTCGTATTCACTGAAACCTGGCTGTCGGATAGTGTATTAAATAGTGAACTTTTTCCTGAATCGTTTGTAGTGTATCGCTCTGATCGTAACTTTGAACTTACAAACACTACGTGGAGGTGGGGTACTTATTGCTGCTAATGATAGTCTCAACACTTGTAGAATAAAAGTTGACTCTACTCCTTTGAGTCAATTACCTATAGATGTTGTGGGTATAAAACCTACTACTCACAATAAGCATTTAAACATATTTGTTATATATATATATATATATATATATATATATATATATATATATATTCCCCAGTATTGGCATCTGTTGAATATCAAACCTTTTTTGATGTATTAATCTCACTTGATTGTAATTATTGTCCTGATATTCTCTTCCTAGGAGATTTTAATATACCCCAGTACACACTTAATTCTGTCACGAAAGCTCTCCCTTTAACTTAGCCTGGATTCACTCTGTAGCTTCTATAATCTTCATCAATATAATCAGATCTTGAATAGCCATGGCCGTCTTTTAGATCTTGTGCTATGTTCTATACAGTGCAAAAAACCCAATACCCTCTGCTTCTTGAGGACAAATATCATCCATTTCTAATAATAACGCCTTCAATTCAATTTGCACGTTCTGCTCCACCTGATATTTGTACAACACAAATCTACAACTTCCGTAAAGCTAACCTGCAACTCCTCTATTTTGATTTGTCATTCATGCAGTGGGATGATCTATACTCTTGCACAGATATTAATGCTGCCTGTCATTATATAAAATATTTGATAAATGTGTTCCTAAAACATCTGTTACTAAAAGGGATTATCCTCCTTGGTTTACAGCTACAGTTATTAAAAAGATTAAACGTAAATATTCCTTATGGAAAATTTATAAGACATCTCTCGACCCGATAATTAATCAACAATACAAATTATGCAGAACCAGTATTAAGCATGACATGTCTATTGCTTACAAATCGTTTCCTATGAATATTGAGACGCATATTAAACAGCAGCCTAAAAAGTTCTGGTCTTATTTGCATTGTAAAAAAGGCCCATCAGTGCATACTTCCGACATGCGTAACATTGGTACCTTATGCTCCGGTGGTAGCGATGTAGCGAATGATTTTGCTGATTTGTTTTCTTCAGCTTATTCTGGTCCCAATAATATCACTTTACCTACATTGAATCAGGTACATGATTCCAATACCATCTTTGTTGATCATATCACAGCTAATGATATTGCTACTGCAGTCAAAAGCCTAAAGTCAAACATGACCTCGGGTCCTGATCACATACCGGCATTTATTATTCATGACTGTCTGAACATACTTCTAGACCCATTATCCTTTCTGTTTAACCTGGTATTAAAACTCAAAACTTTCCCCTCAGTTTGAAAATTATCCAGAATTGTACCTTGGTTCAAAAATGGGGACAGAAATGATATTAACAACTACCGACCGATTGCCATAATTTGTAATTTTTGTAAGATCCTAGAAAATATACTTCATTCATACATTGCTAACCAAGTCCATAATAAGTTGATTATTAATCAGCATGGCTTTATAAAGGGCAGGTCCACCACAACTAATTTATTTCGCATAACTCAGTTCATAGCAGAATCTATTGACCAACTTTCACAGGTGGATATAATTTATACTGACTTTTCCATGGCTTTTTTTGATCATATATCTCATAATACCTTACGCTATAAATTGGAGATGATTAGTTTTTCAGACAATCTAATACGTTTAATATCTGATTATCTTACTAATCGTAAACAATTTGTTCCGCACCTTGGTTATTCATCAAAACTAATCCATGCCACATCGGGTGTGCCGCAGGGGTCCATACTTGGACCTCTGCTATTTATAATATACATTAATGATATTGGCGCCTCCTTTAGCATTGATTACGTTGTATACTGATGACCTAAAGCTGTTTACTAAAGTAACCTCCCAGAAACACTGTATGATTCTTCAATCCAACCTCAACAGACTAAGCAACTGGTGTAGATTAAACGACTTACCATTAAATGTCAATAAATGTTATGTTATGACCTTTTCACGCTCTCATAATACACTACACTTTGACTATTCTCTCAATGGCAGTGTTCTTCAACGCCCTCAGTATGTTAAGGATCTTGGAATTTACTTTGACTGCAAACTTACTTTCGCTGAACATATAAACTATGTTAGTCTTTCATCTTCTAAGATGCTAGGATTCATTATTCGTAATTCTGTGGGCTTTAGACAATCGTCAACTATGATCTTGTTGTTTAATGCTTACATTAGGTCCCAGCTGGAGTATGCCAGTGTTATATGGTGTCCGCACTATGCAATATATATACACCTTATTGAAAGTATACAGAGGAGATTTTTGAAAATTTTAATGTTCCGATATAAAGCATTTTACCCGCCTATCGGCTATTGTAATGTTGCTCTTATGTCTGCCTTTGGGGTTATCTCTTTGGAGAAGAGACGTTTCTTGCATTCCTTGATTTTCCTCTATAATATCCTTTTCACTTTCCACTGCCCTAACCTACTGAACCAAATTACTTTTACAGTACCTCGCTTGTCTTCTCGCAATCCTTCCACATTCCATAATCCTGTACCCCGTACCAACGTATTAAAATTTTCTCCACTTCATCAGATTTATATGAACTATGCATCTATCCAAAATAACATTGACATTTCCACACCTCTATACGTGCTATAAAAAAGAATGTACTTATCAATGTGTAATTTTTAGTTTTTGTTAACTCTGCGTCTTTGCTGTTTTTATGCTTACTCTTTTATTTTGTAGTTATAATGCTGTTTTGTAATTGGATCTAGATCTGTTAGATGGTAAATAAATAAATATTAATTCCAAATGTCTTCCTGCATTTTACAGTATTCATTGCTTCTTCTATGTACAAGTTAAAAATTAATGGGGACAAGGCACATCCCTGTGTGTCTCACCCCTTTCATAATATTTACTTCTCTACTTTCTTGCTCTGATTCTATTACCGCTGTTTGCTCTTTGTATAAGCTATGTACTATCCGTCTATCCCTAAAACTCATTCCATTCTTTTTGAGTATTTCGAACATTTTTTCCATTTTACATTGTCGAATGCTTTTTCCATATATACAAAGGCTATATACGCCTATACACACTTTCCCCCTTCTCTATTGTTTTCTCCATTATCACCCTCAGAGCTAAAATAGCCTCCCGTGTTCCCCTGTTTCACCTAAACCCAAATTGATCTTCTCCCAGTATTTCTTCAGCTCGTTTATTCATTCGTCTTTGAACAATTCTAGTTAATATTTTTGAAACGTGTGCTGTCAAGCTGATTGTTCGAAAATTTTCACATCTATCCACGCCTCTTTTTTTTTGGTATAGTTACGCGATCATAATATAAACTGAATAGATTCTTCTATCTTTCTAATCGTGCTTTAACTTTATGTACCTTCTTATTAAGCCTCACATAGTGTCGCCAATTGTAAAAAATTCGATTTTGTCAAGTTCGTGAATAAATTAATTTATGCCAGCACATACAAACCAAAACTTATGTATTCCAAAAGAACAGTAATAAGCAAATAGGAACTACTCCATTACAATCAAAGCCACAAACTAATTTTTCATTGATGATACATAACTATTTTATTTAATGTTCTCTACACACAAACAACTGAAAATTAACAATTATATTTGCTACTTGATCCCAGTTAACCACATGCGCCTAGCCCGATGGCTCAACCTGAATTAACTATTTGCAAGTAATGTCCCCGACCCTTGTATCATTTTTTTTTAATTATTTATTTTAGGGGATTTTTAAACCCCCACATGGGAAGGTTTTCCTTTATCATTTTTAATTTAAGCGTCAGGTGTAGAACACATGAATACTAGGTTCTCATGCATCTCAGGACATTGGCCTACGATTTGTGGTGTAAAACTTCAAATATTGAATCTCCAAACCATAAAAATGCAGCTGCATTTACAATTTTGACGTGGGAGCATAAAATCGCATGAAGGGGATTAGAATGGATGACATTACATGTGATTTTCCAATGCTCCACCCGAAGGTACTACATTGGCCAGGAAGCGATTTTTTTTTTACCTGGAAAATTTTGAATTTTGCCGAATCCTTGCTGTTCCAAGCAAGGTAGGGATCTTTAACGTGCGTGACAACACTCACACACGGGACCTCCATTTTACCTCTCATCCGAACGAGGGTGTATTTTTGCAAAAAATGCTCGCCTAACATTTTTCAAGCGGACCGTGTCGGGATTCGAACCCGGGACCTTGGGCGTAGTAGTCACACACATACCACTACGCCACGGAGCCGCCTAGAATGGATGACAACTAAATTTCTAGAAGTAAGGACTTTTAATATTGCCCATTATCGAATACAAACATGCAAGCATAAAAGTTCGAGTTCACGATGTGAGCCTTTTCCTTTGTTATCTTCTCCCTACAATGAAATAAAAAATACCCGTGTTTCATCAATAAGGACCGCCGGAGGCTGATCAAAGAAACAATCGCCAAAGAACCCACAATCCTATGATTTTGACTGGGTAAGTTTTTGTATTATAATTTGTGTGCTTTACCCACGACATCATCCACGCAATCAAATTTGGGGCATAATCCTTTTTATGTCAGGTTTGCAGGTTTGGCAGTTTGAGGGAATTTAACCTTAGATAAAATTGCACGTAGTATTATATTTAAAAATCGTTACACCCCTAGTCGAAATATGTAAATGCCACAAGAATTTCAAACTTTTTAAAACGTGTATCAAACTGGATCATTTTTAATTAATCAGCTCAAATGATTTATAACACTAACGGAAATCAAAAGCCACTTTTAATTAATTAGTTTCCTATTAAGTAATGATTTCCAATCATGTACATTCATTTATTAATACATGAGAGTATTGAGATTCTGAACGGACCTGCACCTTGGAGTCTATAATAATTAATAATAGGACGAGTAAAGTAGCTTGCATGTTTCACTGAACTAAAGAGCCGAATTATAGGTTTAACCAAATTAGTAGGGTCTTCAGTGAGAATCATACTAAGATAGGTCCACGAAAGAGGGCAGCGACTCTTTCGGTACTTAGATCGGCAGAAACCATAGAGGTCGGTATGGCGATCTAAGACACACTACTGCGATATGCAAAGCAACGAGAAACCACCACATTACCTCCTAAGTAAACAGTGTACTTAAATTGTTATTTAAGATGATGGCATGTTTTGGGGTAAAAGATTCCATAGTTAAAGTACTTGCCCATTCGGATCTCCGGTAGGGGACTACTTTGGAGGATGCATTCGGCAAGTTTAAAAGAAGAACCGGCAACATCTTGTGAGACAGGGTATGGAATGTTAGAAACATGAAGCAAGTAAATAAGCTACAGATTTGAAAATTGAAATGGATAGGTTAGCATTAGACATAGTGGATTATCAAAGTTCAATGGACATAGCCGGTGGATTTTTTAAGTGGAACCTGTCATGTACGGAATGCCTTTTTAAAGCCTGCAAATATTTTAATATTGTTGACGGTTTCATATCCTTTGAAAGTGCTACTACAAAATATATTTTCTATGATAATAGTATATCCTCGATCACGACGTTGTACAGCGGATTTCCAATGATGGCCAACAGCCGCTGTCCAATGATAGTCCTTATCAAAACTTGGATGACAGTCAGCAATAGTAGATCCCTGATAATAGCCAGCAGCAGATCTTCGTTCGCAACGAACAGCAAATTTCAGATGGCGATCAACAGCGGATCCCCGATGATAATCAACAGCAGCAATGTAGTACCAATATCCCTTATATACAAGGAAAAAACAAATATACACACTACAATCTATCCTACCTCTATATTTCCGCATCCTCTTGCTTCTCTTGTTCCCACCTTTTTCCAGCCGATGACCATTTGTTCTAACCTTGTTCTCCAACCTGCTATCCACTATCCAATTCTCTATTAATCTCGCACGCTTTAATCAAGTCGTATATAATATATACTAACTTTTGTCGAGTGCCACCTTGTATATTCACCAACTAATCTTCATCACTATTTATTTACATTTGTTGTTCAACTTACCTTCTTGATATTCATAATTTATCTACTTACTTGTGTGCTTGATTCATCCAACATCTACTTTATTTTTCTTGACATTATTACTAAATTTTGATGATGATAGTATTAAGCTAATTGCTTCATATCTGACTGCTAGGTCTCAACGTGTTTTTTACAAAGGCAAATTGTCCAGCATGTGTGAAGTATTTTCTGGTGTTCCTCAAGATTCCATCCTCGGTTCGCTCCTTTTCTTATGCTTTATTAACGACTTACCTTTTTTTCTAAAAGACAAGTGTGATGTTGTCCTTTATGCAGATGATACCACTCTATATAATAAGAGTGATAATATGGCTCAACTGGTAGCTGACAGTACGACATCTTTATGCCTCACTGAATCATGGTTTAATGATAACAAGCTTGTTCTGAATAGGGATAAAACCAAACAAATGATTTTTTCATTAAAAAAGGATTCTTTTTTAATGGAGCAATCAGCTAGTTTTCTCGGTATCACCCTGGATAGCAAATTAAGTTGGGACACCCACTGTGATCTGCTATGCAAAAAACTTTGCCGAACTATTTATCTCATAAACTCTTTGGTATCAGTTTCACCTAATGTGCTACTGTCATGTTATCATGGCATGTCCATTGTCATATTTCGTATGCTATAATTGTGTGGGGTCATTGTAGCGGCTCCCTTAGGGTTTTCAAGCTTCAACGTAGAGTTGTTCGCATTATGTCTAACCTTGGGTTCCGTGATGACTACCGTGAATCTTTTATTAAATTTAAAATTTTAACTTTGCCTTGTTTGTTTATTTTACAATGTCTGTTTTATGTCAAAAAACAAATCACAATATCAACACAACACCGATATTCATCACTTTGACACTCGTAACAAGGGCAAATTGGTTGTACTGTTACGTGCAAATCAAATTGGCCCTTAAACATTGTTTTTAGGTTAAATTTGATGTGCGGAAGTTTCGCGCCATAATTTCAAAAAACGCGGTGCGCGTATTTCCGTCACGTCAATAGTGGGTTGGACGAATAACTTCGCGCCGATGTGAAAAAAGACAAAAGTGGGGGGAAATTTCCGTTAGACGCTTGTACGTGGCTGTTTGCCTTGGATCGTCGAGTGGAGTGGACGCTTCAGGTATCGTATCGTGCTTATCTTTATCTATGTAGATATCATGCCTAATTATCTTTGTTGTAGCCCTTTACCTGGTTTTTTCCTTATCCGATCCCTACATAGGTAGGAATAAATTTGCAACCTTCGGCGAACCGTACTCCTCGACCCTAGACGAGCCTGATGTCCATGCTCCGCAAGCAGCTCCGGAGGAATCACCATCTTTAATCCCTCCGGGATGGAGCCGTGATGGACTTGGAATAGAAGCCAACTTTACCCCAGAGACATATTCATGTGAGTACTTCATAGTTTAATTTGTTCGCGGATATAATCAATTGTCTTTAAAGTTATGTTGTCCGATTATTGCGCAATATAATTTATGCATTGGTGACGTCATTGGCAGTTGGCCGCGCAAAATCTGTAAAAAAGGTTAACGCTACCATCCGCCAGGGGCGTCGCTCGCTTTTTTATATCGCGCTTGCGCGATGTATTTATCGACTTTTTTAACTGTATTTATCGAGTTTTTAAACCGTAAGAGTACCTTACCATAGACTAAGTAGGAGCAGAAATGGTTCTAACTACTTTGGCTGTATTTTTTATAACGCACTTCATTCTAGCATAAAAGATTTGCCTCTCCATCAATTTAAATTGAATATAAAAAGATTTTTATTAGAAAATGCTTTCTATACAGTACCTGATTTTTTAACTTCTATTGGTTCTTTAAGGTTGTCCTCTGAAGATTTATAACATAATTTCCATCTTTTTGGTGATTTTTTTTAAATTGTATATTGCAAACATACTTTTATTGTATTTGACAAATTGTTATTCATATTAGTGATTCACGCGTTTCATTATAAATAAATAAATAAAAAAAATAAATAAATACAGAAACAATTCATGTTTGGAATTGTACAACATAGATAACAACCTGCAGTCCCCTAGTATTGGATCTTATGTCATAGTGATCTACGACTCAACATGGTTCCCAGGTAAATAACCACCTATGGCAAAGATTTTTACTGACGTTGAAAATACAAGTGATTTAGTGATAATAAAGCTCTTTATTTTTAGGAGCGATTGAAGAGCTACATAGCGACTTCCTTCATGTTTTCATTATAAAAAAAAACTGTCAGTACTTTTACTGGCCACATATGCCCGGCCATCAAGTTGAGAGCAAATACATTTCTCTGCATCATTTTCGCAGGAGCTCAAAAAGTTTCGTCTAGCAATTATGCATTTTCAAATTTAAAAATAATCGATGACCATTGTTTTAAAGGGTTGTAAAGGATTACTAATAATTACTGTATAAAACACCGACCAGGTGACTTAGTTAAATAAAAATACATTGTGCTTGTATCTTGTAAAATGCTGAATTCCATTCCCGATAAGGCATCAGCGTAACGGCAGTTACTATCAAAGAAACGGCAGTCACTGACAATGTAGCGGCGGTCACATGCAACATTTAAATTACCGGCATAACTTCTCTTTGGGTCATATTTGATCGTGCATACTTAACAATTATTTTTTTGTTGTGTATACTGAACAAGTAATTTCACTTTTACAAACTAAAAACCATCAAAAATAATTTTTCAATAAGACCCGCCAAATGTCCCATTTAATTGTTTTACCCTTATATGTGTTTTAAATTCGTTATATGTTAATAGAGGTAAGTTTAGGTTAAGTTTATTGATGGAGTAGTTAAAGTCGGTTAATTGCAAAGGATATCCCGTGATTGCAGTGATAGTAGAATGGGAGAAATTTAATTATGACTAACTTAAAAATACCAAAGCATATAGTCCATTTGCTTTAACTTTAGGATGACGTCGCAACTGACTGTATTTTTTTAATCTGTATGAATGGTTGAAGTATGTAAACGCTTTTCTAATTCATTCCATGGAGATAATCTAAATAGTATGACAAAATTATTCTGTAATATTAACAAAAAGACTGCAATACATAATGCTACATTAAGCTTGTATATTTCATATTATTATTGTCACTATAATAATCTATATTTTTATAATAAAAGTCATTAAGTGTTGTATGATATAACGGAATTCCTTTTAAAACCTGCGAATTTGCGTTATAAATCTGTACCACAACATAATCTCCAGGTTTCATTTCTTCCAGTCCATTATGATTTGTAGGTATTTCACCAGCAGGAAATATTACTTTAGTGTTAGCGTCATTGCGACCTTGCAGATACAAATCTGATCGTTTACTTTTACCTTCCACCAAAACTAATTGCAATCGTCCAATCTGGTTACAATTTAATGACTCAACAATTGGTCTGTATGTTTTAACCATTTCTTCTGCCCGCTTTAGTTTAATTTCTTTAGGAACATCGTCTTGAAAACGTCGATGTGCTGTTGTTTTTTCTCTCATACTGTATGGGAATAAAAATGCACAGTTGTACCTAGAAATTAAAATATACATGTATACTATAGTTTTGAAATTGTACACATATTACAAAATAAAAAAATTAAGTAATTATTTATTTAAACGGTTCTAAACGGACCTATACTTTGAACAAGTTCTAGAATAACAGAACAGGTAAAAGGTCTGCATATTACAATGAGTTAACGAACCAAACTACCGCTCTAACCAAATTAGTGGGGGGTCTATAGTCAGGAATCGAACAAAGACAGGTTCCAAAAAACGGTATTTCTTTCACTACATAGAGTGGCAGAGACGATAGGGGTTAGTAAGGCATTCCAAGACTACTGCAATGTGGAAGGCGATGGGAAATCACCACATTCCTCCCAAGTACACAGTGTACCAAAAACGTTTTTAAGAATAATGGCATCCTTTGTGATACAAGATTATTGAGTTAAAATAATCCCCCATTCTGATCTCCGGGAGGAGACTACTTTAGAGGATGAGATTGGCAAGTTTAAAAGAAGAAACGGCAACATCTTGCGAGACGGAACGTAAAATGTTAGAAACAAGAAGCAAGTAGGTAAGCTATAGATTTGATATTGCAATGGATAAGTTAGCATTAGACGGTAAACATTAGTGAAGTTTTGTGGCCAGAAACAGGGATCTTTTGGAGCAGAGACGTTAAAGTAATTCATACAGGTTCAGAGGAAAAAATGCAGGTGTAGGAATAGTTATACGAAAATAGATAGGACATTTAGTTGAACAAACAAGAACTTATAGTTAGATTATGATCTAAACCAGTATATACAGTAGTAATATAAGTTTACATGACCACCTCTAGCTACAGCAAGGAAGAAGAAGCGATCTATAAAAATATCGAAGACATATTAACATTCATAAAAGCACATGGACACCTAATAATTATGGGTGATTTTAATGCAGGTGATAAGTGAGGGATAGGAACGAAGCTGTAGTAGGTTTATTTGGCTTAGACACAAAAAACGACTGGGGTTAGGCTGGTAGAATTTTACAACAAAAATTACTTAACCATCACAAACACATTATTTTAACATAATGCTAGAAACCGATTAATCTGGAAGATGCCAGGAGACAAGGAGTTATCAAATAAATTACATTCTTATTAGATAAGGATTTAGGAATCATGCAAAAGACTGTAAAAACTACTCAAAAGCATTATATCGTCATTCACTATAACATATTATGAAGGCCAAGTTAAGTTAAAAAATTTGAAAAAGAAACGGAAAAGATGCTTTGACTTTAAGAAACTAAAAATAAAGAAACACAAAAAATTTGAGAAAAGGTTAAACAAATTGCTGAAAGATATTAGAACATTTTCTGATAATAAGGGAGTAGAAGCAGAATGGAATAACGTTAAATCCAGTTTAGACATTGTGACCGAAGATATTCTAGGGTATAAACAAAAAGGATATTCTAAATTTAAAGTGGAAATGCGAAAATACAAAAACAGATCAGACAAAGCAGGTAAGCAGAAATGCAGAGCTATAAGAAAGAGTAGATAGTTGGAAAAAATAAATAGAGAATTTATATAAAGAACAGAAACTAGAAATACCAGAACAGGAACTGGACATTAAAAAGGAAGACTTGGAATATTCTATACTTGGAAATGAATTTGAACTAGCATTAAAGATTAATGAATAATTTTGCCTGGCATGTAGAAAGTAATTCGAGCATTGGGAACGAAATCAATATATAAATTATTGGTTATTTTGCAAAAAAAAAAAAAAGGAAAGCCCGTAACCAGTTTCACTGTTCTTGCAGATCATCAAACAGACGCATCTTTTTTACAAAACAACCAACTAAGTTCTAAAATAATACACAAATTAAAGTATATTTATAGTGCAAATGTTTCTCATGCGCCCTCTATACTCGAGAATAAGCAACTAACTTTCGAAGACTCTTTCCAGTCTCCGACGTGATAGTGTAGCTGGCATTGCCAGATAAAATTTAAATAGCTAGTCAAAAGCCAAAATGAAAATTAAATAAACAAATGACCTGTTACCTACCTAGCACTGGCGGATCTTCTGTCGACCAACTTCCTCGTTTAGCACTGGATGCAGTATCCCCTTAGAAGGTCCGCCAGTGGTAGGTAGGTAATAGGTCATTTGTTTATTTAATAGCATTAAAGAGTCTGAAAAATAATACGATGTTGGGTACAGATAAATTGCATGCAGAAAAAAGCTGCTAGACAAGCAGAAACAGAGATATGGATAGATGTAAAAATTTCTCAACAATAAGTTTAATAGCACACTTGTCAAAAATATCAACTAGAAATATATAAAGATGAATGGGAAAACAGGATGGAGAAATACTAAGAAAAAATAAATTTGCCTTTACGAGAAACAGGAGAACATGGGATACCAGTTAGCTCTAAGGGTGATAATGGAGAAAACAATAGAAAAATGAGAAAGTGTGTATATAATGTTTGTAAATCTGGAAAATCATTCGACAATGTAAAATGGGAAAAAAATGTCCGAAATACTAAAAAAGATAGGAAAGAGTTATAGGAACAGATAGATAGTACAGAGCTTGTGCAAACAGTGGTAATAGCATTAGAGCACAAACTGAGAAGTAAATATAACAAAAGGGATGAGACAGGGATGTGCACTATCCACATTAATTTTTAATTTGTATATTAAAAACGCAATAATACTACCAAATGCAGAAATACATTTAAAATTATTATGCAGGAAAACTGATTAAAATGCTGATTCGCAGACCATATAGCAATATTGACATTTTGCAAGGAAAAAAAAGCAGCTCTCAATGAAATAGAAATACTACTAACAGAGAGATACGATACGAAAATTAACATAAATAAAACTAAAGTATTATTACGTAAAGAATGGGAAAATAAACCAAAAACGAGACAACAAAAAGGAAATCAGAATTTACAAGAGGTTGAGGATTTCTGCTATATAGGAATCCAACTGATGCAATATGAAAAAAGTGCAAAAGATATGAAACAAAGATCAGCACAAGGCTGTGCTGCATTTAACAAGACAAAGCAACCACCATGTTCAAAGACAACAAACATAGAAATAAAGAAAAAACTGTTGAAAGCATATGTGCAGAACAAGTACCGTACGGCAGTAAAATGTGGACAGTAAAAGAAGAAAACGGAAAAAGATAGAAGCTTTTGAAATGTGATGCTACAGAATGAAAATATCATGGACAAAGTTAAGAACAACGATGTACTAGAAATAGTAAGAGAGGAAAGATATCTGTGGTAAACAGTAAGAAATAGAAGATATGGCATCATGAGACACATACTAAAGCACGAGGAAATAGTATGTAATATATTATAAGCAGAGAAAGAAAAACAAGTAGAAGTAGACCTAGATCAGACTATTGCGTGCAGATAGTGAAAGATGCAGACTGTGGAAATTTCAGGGAAATGTGTAGATTAGCTCAGAATAGGAGACAATGGAGGTACGCGTCCAACCAGTTCCAGGACTGAAAACCTAATGATGATGATTTATTTAAACTCATATACTGGGTGTTCTTTTCATATAAGCTTGGATTTTAAAAAACATTAGACAAAAAGATTCGAATAAATGGAAAAAGACTGCCCGTTTTCAAGTGCAATAAGACAAGCAAAAATTGCTGGATCATGTGCTGTTTTCAAACTGGACGAAAATATGAAAATTTAAATATTCAATTTATGTTTTGTAACGTTCCATTTATTTTATTACTCTAGTAATTGTTCAATAAACAATTCCCTAAGCCCGTTCCTGTATTTATTTGGTATTCAATTTTAACTAGTAGATATTGACATTGAATAAAGAGGTGCACCGTGCACCCTTCTCCTATTACTAATTAAGTTTTGCATTTGTTTGAGAAACATAACCATGATTTGTGAGTAGACTTTGATTAAGGTTGTACAATTGTTGCCTCAATTTTCAACATTCTTGTAACGGATTAACAAATTGTAAAAGTCCTACATGAGATTGTTTATTAACTTAAATTCATGAGTATAGATTCGTATGCTGAGTAATTAAATTGTTGAATGAAGTAACAAGTATATATCGTCAGATGTCGAGTTTTCGAATGTTTTTGTACTGATTTATCGTGCAGGTGTGTTTGATTTACTCTGTTTAAAATCCATTCTGTCATCCAATTTTGTTGTTTATGTATGTAAAGGTATTTGATGTAATCGACTGGGGAAATTGTTGTTTGAATGATCCGAGGAGACTCAATTATGTATTATGCAATGTGTCGTAATAATCCAATTTAGCTAGATGGTGTTGTCATTTAAGTAGCTTATGAATTCAGGGACAAAGCCCCGAATAGATCTAATATAATTAGTGACATTAAGCAGTTAAGGTGTGAAATTACATGTAAAAATGTGAAGATTTTGTATGCAACTTTATATAGGCCACCTTCAATAAATTACAAACAAATTGATATAATAGAAAGTACCTTATTTCAACTTTGTCAGATTATTTTGATGGGAGACCTAAACATTAATATGAAAGAAAATAACTTCGAATGTAACTATCTGAAGAAGATACTTATTGCATTTAATTTAAAACAGGTATTCTTGGAATCTACTTGGCTCACTTCTACTAGCAGCAGTTTGATTGATATTATCTATGTTGAAAACACATTAAAATTAATTACTTCAGGAACTATGGAAATGTATAACTTTGCTGAGGTTTAGATTTTTGATAACGATGATGAGACGTCACGACAGAAGTGTATAACTCGCTTATTCATTTTTGAGTTTTATAATCGGTTGCTTAATAGTGAATTTAAATTTTGAGAATTCAAACGCTCTGATGATTTATGAAAATTATTAAACCATTAATTCTTTTGACCATTATAACCTAACTTTGCGATAGAACCGAAAGCGAACCGTAATCTGGTTTTAAGACTTGTTCTTCGTAGTGCTCCTTTCAGTGCAATTAAATAAATGAACTAGTGCAATTCAACAAGGATTTCAATAACATAACCGATAGTAAACAGTGGTAAGCATAGTTTTGCTCAATAGCTTACTTCCCGCTTACTCCCGTTATCCTTTGCATCCTGTCTGAGAAATTTTAGCACGCTTTTGCATAGCATATGAACAACTATCCAGGGACCAAATACAACTCACAGACCATTGTACCGACACAAACACCAGACCAATAAATGCTAGACAATGACACATACTATTACGGAGATTTAGAATTGCAGCAACATGATGACTCAGAAACTCACGAAACAGTAACAGACAAAGAACTTTCTAAACTAACGCACACACTGCCAACATCGATCACAACTAACAAAAACACACAAACACAACACATTTGAAGTGAAGAGATTAATAACTGTAAACGCTCTATTCGAACAACATGATAGAAGAAGATATACCTGGAAAGAGCCAGGTGATAGGGCTAGATACCAAATAGATTATATTTTAGTTAAACAAAGATTTAGAAACCAAGATAAAAACTGACGTAGTTATCCAGGGGCTGACATAGATAGAGATCATAACTTAGTTAAAATGAAGTGTAATTTAAAATTCAAAAAACTGAGAAAGGCTAAAAGAGAGGGATGGAATCTAGGTAAACTTAATGATAGTAAGGTAAAAGAGGAATATAAACAAGTATTGGATAATAAGATCAAAGAGATAGCTATAGGAGGGAACCTAGAAAATAGATGGAAAGAAATAAAAAGGGCTGTACAACAACAGCAACAAGACTATAGGTAATAAAAAAAAAGAAGCGAGAAAACCCTGGGTCACAAAAGAGATATTAGATTTAATAGAGAATAGAAGAAAGCTTAAACCTTTCAGAGAATTGGATAGTGAAAGTAAGGAAAAATATAATAGAGTTAGAAATAAGATAATACATGAATGTAGAAAAGCTAGAAATAAATAGATGGAGAATTGTAAGAGAATACAAGATGATTTGAGAGTGGGTAAGACAGACAGGGCTTACAGGGCAGTTAAAAAGGTTTTTAAGAAGATAAAAAAAATATAACGGTATTAAAGATGAGAATAACGAGCTTCTAATAAATAAAGTTGAGGTAGCAGATAGATGAAAAAGATATTTTGTTACGTGCCGAAATCGGCCGTAAACATTCATATAGTTTTAATATGCGGGAATTTCGCGCCATAAATTTGAAAGACTTGTTGCGCGTATTTCCGTCACTTCAGAAGTGTGTTGCGCGAGACTTCGCGTCGATGCGTGTGGACGAAGAAGAAAGTGGGGAATTTCCGGAAGGCGCTTATGGACTTGCCTTTGAAACGTGAATAGGAGTGGTTGGTCTTGTATTGTATCGTATCTTTTATTATGTAGATTCCCTTTGCCTTTTTTGATTATCGTTCCTCAACCCGTTCCTTATCGTTACCCCTACATAGGAAGAAGACCAGCAAATTTGGACGCAACCTGGCCTAACAGCAGCCCACTACCCGAGATACATTAACGAGGCGCGCTAATTTTCAACATTAGGTAATATCGTTAACAACTGTCTTTTGTGTCGCATTTGCCGCGTCGGCAGGATTATAATAATTTAGAAGATTTATATAAGGGAGACGATCTGGATGAGTTAGAGAACGACCAAGAAGAGGATGTAGAAATAGGGTTCTCAATATTAAGAGAGGAATTTGATAGAGCTATTCGGAATCTTAAATTAAATAAAGCGCCGGGGATAGACGATATACCCTCAGAATTAATAAAATATGCAAGTCAGAAAACTTTAGACAGATTAGATGAACTAGTAAAAGTAATATATGACACAGGTGAGGTCCCAACAGATTTCGAATAATAATTAAAAAGAGAGTAGAAGCTTTGACTGAGAAATATTTAGGCGAACACCAATATGGTTTTCGTAAAGACAGAGGGACTAGAGAACCGATACTAATGATTAGGGTAATTATCGAAAAAAGGTTACAAAAAAATAAAAAAACTCATTTCGCGTTTGTAGATTTAGAAAAAACATTTGATAGGGTTAATTGGATTGTTATGTTCAGGGTTTTGCAAAAAATAGGAATCTCTCATAGGGATAGAAAAATTATTTACAGTCTATATAAAAACCAAAGCGTAGTAATTAGATTTGATGAAATAGAAAAGGAAGCTAAGATTAGAAATGGTGTTAGACAGGGTTGTATACTGTCTTCCTTGATTTTTAATATTTATATTGAGGAAGCTTTAAACTTAGCTTGAGAGAGAAAAGAGATAGGTATCAAGTGTTCAGGAACAGAAAATAGTTATGTTACATTTCCAGATGATATAGTCATTATAGCAGAGTCTAGAAAAGAGTTAGGACAGTTTTTAAATATTTTAGATGAGATACTACAGAGTAACTATAGTATGAGAATTAACTCAGGAAAGACAAAGAAAAAGAGGTAGATAAGAAAAAGATAGAAGCTTTTGAAACTTGGTGTTATAGAAGAATGTTAAAGATTAGTTGGACAGATAGAGTAACAAATGAGGAAGTTGATAGAAAGATAGGTCACGAGAGATAGAATGATAAGGCATCAGTTAAGATATGAGGGACTATTTAGTAAGATTATAGACTACCAAATAAAAATGGAGTAGAAAGACCTAGACAAAAGCTATATTAGTCAAATTATTAGAGATTTAGGTTGTGAAGGATATGTAGACTTTTTTAGACTAGCTCAGAATAGAAAAGAATTTAAAGCTGCATCAAACCAACATTAAGTAATTTCGAAAACAAAACAAAACAAAAATAAAAATCAGTTAACTAAATGTCACCGTGACATAACTCACAATTAGTTATCGGTCTGGCATGTTGGTAGCAATTCGTTGCTTAAGCCTTCCCATAACATATAATTTAATACTTTTCCTTTTTTGGAGGGAATAACCAGGTAATATTTCATTTCCTTATAAATGGAAATCATGTAAACATGTTGGAGTTCTTTAACATCCATCAGGTTGCTAATATCTATGTAGACAGGTAGATAGGAAGAAAAAATAGAAGAGTATAGAAAGACCTAGACCAAGCTGTATTAGTCAAATTATTAGAAATTTAGGTTGTGAAGGGTATGAAGAACTTTTTAAATTAACACAGAATAGAAAAGAAATTAGAAGTGCATCAAACCGACCGAAAACAAAATGATGATGAAAGCAAATCCGTATGTTATCATTGTGTGTACCAGCATTACAAAACCGACTTGTGTCGCTGTCAGCTGCATGAAGTGAAAAGTTATCGAAATTACTATTAAGAAAGATGTATTTTGTCGAGGTTTCATGTACACTAATATACTTTAAATTTTTACAACTACGTTATCTCCGATAGTTAGTTAAATAAAAGTAGTAACATGGAAGTTGTAGTCATAAAGTAAATTTATGATTGCTATTCTGGTATGCAAAGGATGGGAAAATAAACCAAAAACAAGAATACAAATAGGTAACGAGTACTTACAAGAGATCAACAATTTCTGCTAGACCTAGGAAGCCAAATAACACAAGATGGGAAAAGCACAAAAGATATAAAACAAAGATTAGCACAAGGTCGTGCTACATTTAACAAGAAAAAGCAACTACTGTGCTCAAAGACAACAAACATAGAAACAAGGAAAAGATTGCTTAAAACATATGTGTGGAGCACAGCACTGTACGGCTGTGAGGCCTGGACAGTAGGAGAAGCGAACAAGAAAAAAGTAGAAATGTGGTGCTACAGAAGTATGATGAAGATATCATGGACAAACAAAGTTAAGAACAAAGAGGTACTAGAAATGGTAGGGAAAGAAAGAAATATGTGGAAAACAGTAAAAAAATAGGAGAGATAGGATGATAGGCCACATACTACGGCATGAGCGAATAGTGCGGATTATATTAGAAGCAGAGATAGGAAAAAAGAGAGGTAGAGGTAGACCTAGGTTAGACTACTGCACACAGATAGTGAAGGATGTAGGCTGTAGGAATTTCAGGAAAATGTGTAGGCTAGCTCAGAACATAAATAAGTGGAGATACGCTTCCAACTAAATTCAAGATGAAAAATCTAATGACAAAAGAATAACTGCACTTAAATCTGATGATTATTATAAACAACTACAGGTGTGGGTTGTGAAATATTTTCAACTAATGTTGATTGTGCAAAATGATATATTGGAAAAACTATTAATTCGACAAATGTTCAAGTGCTGGGGGAACTTGGCAGCCACAGGCTGCTTACCTGCATACCACTGAATATTGAGAAAATAGGGTATACAACTGTAAAACAATAGAAGGTGACCGAACTATATCTAACAAGAAAGAACAACGAATATGCTCAAAGACAACAAACATAGAGACAAGAAGAGAATTGTTCAAAGCATATGTGTGGAGCACAGCACAGTATGTCTATGAAATAGGGGCAGTAGGAAAAGCAGACAGAAAGAGATAGAAGCCCTCTGGAATGTTGTGCTTCAGATGTATAAGAATGATAGCATGGACAGACAAGGTTAATAACAAATAGGTTATAGAAATAGTAGAAAAAAGATATGCGGGAAAAAAAAATTGAGAAATAGAAGGGTAGGATCCGTTCTAAGGCATTTTTGGGGAATAGTACGGGATATATTACAAGCAGAGATAGAAAAAAAGAAGTAGGGGTAGACCTAAATCAAACTTTAGCACGCAGATAGTGATAGATGCAGTCTGTGCAAATTTCAAAGAAATATGTAGGTTAGTTCAAAATAGGAAACAATGAGGGTACGCGTCTAACTAGTTCCAGGACTGAAGACCTAATGATGATGATTCTAATTATTGAAGTAGACATCATATGCACCAGACATATCATGTGTGGTATTCCGTGTTACATTTTATGTATTTTTTAGTCGGATTCGTTACTCAGGACGGGCTTGCATCCCAAGTGCGCCCATTCCTACCTCCGTTAAATATAAATATATAAAGGCATGAATTCATTTTTGGCATCCCTGGCAAGTCTAAAATTACTAGGAATAATTTATTAACAATTATTGTTATATTGTTTTTCTTTATTATGAGCATACTAAAGTATGCCATACGTATATATTTATATACTAATCAATGTATGTATTTATTTCAGTTATTAATTGTGTATACAGTTAAGTGGAGGTATCGAGGTGCTTTATTTATGAGAGAATTTAGGCTGTTAGGGTTGATCAGATCCCTCTACACTGTGAATTGCTTTGTTCTGTTATTGAGCTTTTGAGGTTTCTCGACCAGTAACAAGATTATTTCATTATCACATGACTGATGGTGCTCATTCGTTTTTTTTGCCGTTATTACTGATTGTTTGTTCCGTTATAAGTTCCATTTCAGGACTATTAGGCAATCCAAACTATGATTTACCATACCCACCTATTGCCAACTTGTGCTAGGTATGCTAAAGGTTAATATCCTTTCCCTGAGGTCGTAGTACCAAACAGGCACCTAACAGTTTGTAGCATGTGCATTTTTAAAGTTTGAAACTCGCAATACACTTATTAAATTTCTGATTGTTTCTTTCTTCAACTTCAATTTTTAAATATGGATATGTATAACAAAAATACTTTTAATTTAACAGTGCATGACATTTGTATGTTTTTTACCAACTTAATTGGGAAAAAGAAACGATAATTATTTGTACAAAATTTTTAAAAACTGTATTTTCTAATTCCATACCTCAAAACTACTTTAATTATGTTTTATTACAGATTGTAGCTTTCTAACAAAAGAAAACAATTACATTATCTCAAATGATCATTATTAATTTTACTATACATATGTCCATGCATGCATTCACACTGAAACAAACACATGTACAAGTGGATTAACAAAAATAAAGTATATATAGACACATACGTGCAAAATCGGATGCTGGTACACAAAAGATATTGAATGTGTACTTGGCATATGTTCACAAAACATGATAATCATATAATTGACACAATTTTTAGGAAACCAGACATTACTTAGTTAATTTTTCTAAAACTGGACTCTTCATTTGTTCGAACATTCTGGCAATTATAAACAAATTGAAGTTTGCTGTGACGCAAACGTTTTACTGTACTTTATTTAAATCAACATTGACCTTATAAATCAAACTTTCATTAAACATTTAAATCAAAACAATAATTTATTCTAGTTGCACAAATCTTGTTTTAAGGCTAAGTGATCATTATCAACTGATACAAACAACATTATCAGGGTGTCTACTGGAACAACTGAATAAAAATTAGGTACTTTTTATGTACTTTTTAGTACCTCAAATGAAAAAATTCTGTACTTTTTGTTGCATGAAAAACAAAAAAGAAGCATGATTAAAACAATTGCATACTTTAATTATTTTAGACTGCATACATAAAAAAGTGAAAAATTACATGATAATACATACATACAAGAATAAAGTGCACAGAAAATATGTTTATTTATGTATTTTTCAGTCAATTTTTTTAAAACTTTTTTAACACATTCGTATCCACACTCCTCTCAAGGTATGTACGCGAACGATACAGTTTCTAAATACCTTGAAATGTTATTCTGTGTTGAACAGTGCTATAACTAAAGAGAATACACAGAATGAACGTTTTCCAAACGTCCGTGCAACGACCAATAGGTGAGTTTGTCTTAACTTTTTGACACTGAAATGTTTCATTACCGTATTGTTTGCGAGCATCCTTGGAGCATTGATGAAGGCTTCCTCTTGTTAGCTATACACTCATAATTTGCTTGTTTTGTTGTATTTCTTAAACTTTCTGAAATGCAAATTGTGGCTTAGTTTTATAAACAATATTTGTATACGGTAATTTTATGTTTGCGTAATTTTAGTAACAGAGTGATTGACTTATTTGTGGCAAAGAGAACACATCGAATGGACTTTTTATTGAAACCATTATAAGATCGTTATTCGTGTTTTGATTATATGTAATTATAAGTTACGCTCCACCTACTTTCAAAAGCACAAACCGTCTCTGGTAATAATTAAGGGAAAAATGCAACTCTGAATGAGTTACCGAGAGAGATCGTGTTGATTTGCGTTATGGCTAACACTCATGCTACAATAGATATGGGGCGTTTGAACTAAAACTGTAAAACAAAACAACAATTACAAAAGTAGGAGGGAGTGGAAAATTGTCAGAAAACATTTTGTTGACTAACAAATTAGAATACAGACAGAAATTTTGAAATAATTATGTTTATAATCGGCTAATAACTCTTCCAATTTCACAAATGAACTGTAAGTAATTTATAGGTTGTTTCTTATTGACGTTTTTAATAAGTTAAAAATTAATTGTGGAACTGTCGCCAATTCCTTTTAGATCTTTGTGAAGTGAAGTGATATATTAGTTGAGGTTCTATTGGCCGTTACTAAAATGCAAAATCTTCCAGCAAAAAATACCACAAATAACTTAATAGAGAAGAATCGATCTAACCTAAAAAGAGATTTTATTTTGTTTTCGATTATGGATGTATTTACGGCAGTTGTACTTGTTTCGTCAGTTTTACCAGTAAAACATTTCTAAGTCAGTGGTTCACCCCACAGCCCCCGTGCTACAGGCCCTGCGACAACTACAGATATAACTTAACTCCCCCACTAAACAGCTTTAGAATTTAAATTAGTATTTTTGCGGGGGGGGGCTATCAGTTTTTAGTTTACGCCACTGCTAACCGTAACCTAACCTGCACACTATTTTCCGATATTTTCCCTATGTACCTCATAAAATCGTCAACATTTTAGCAACTGTGGTTTTATTCAGATCAAGTAGTAACCTCGAATCAATTCTTGCAAAAACAAAGCACGTCAATAAAATTTTTAACTCTCTACATCCCAGGCCAAAGCAGGTTAAAATTTAAAAATATTGTTTATTTTATTTAATACACACAATGAAAGACTGCAAAATAGAATTCAGATTTTTTTATGTGTCTAAAGCAGACGCATAATTTCCATCCACGAAGTGTAAATTATGCACTTTTTCCACATTTCCGAACTTCCTTTACGAAATCAGCACTCTTTAGTATTTTCCAGAGTTTCGGTATCCGTAGACACCCTGATTCTAGTAGATAAATACAATGTTTAAATATTATTTTCAGTTAGAAATTGACCAGAGGGGCTTTTTAAATATATGAGAACTTTTAAAAAGTTGCCACGCAATCAACACTAAAATGGGTGGCAACAAAAGAAGAATACGTGATTTGGCATTCATAATTGCAACAGTAGTAAAGAAAAGCAAACAGGAGAGAAAGAGCTTGATACTTCTGAAGGTTGGTACATTAAATTTTAGTTTTTTTTATCCTGGAATTTATATGTCATTTTATTTCTCTAGCAAAGAATCTATGACCTATGTCAGTCCTGGGAAGAACCTCATACATTGTTGTTTACAGCATCCCTGTCCATTTCAATTTAAACCCCATTCTAAAAGCTGTTTTGCCTGTAATAAACTGAGAATGAATAATCCTCGAGCTCAGTTGTCCTGTTTTAATATATAGAATTTGTGGACTGAAGTATTTTTTGGTCTAAAAGTTTTATTACAATATGTTTAAGCAATAAATTTGTAGAATTCTATTATTTATTTTATTAATATCGCTCGTGTTTATTTTTACAGAATTATTAGAAAGTGCAGGATATAATGAATATATTTTGAAATTTTGTTCGTTAGTGCATCTTTTTACATTAGAGAAATCAGAATTGAAATGGCAAACTGAAAATTTGCAATATGTCTACCGGGTGTAACAAAATAAATGTAAAACATTTCAGGGGGTGACTCCTCATCGTAAAAGAGATAAGGTCTTTCATATATAGAAACTTCATTGGAGCATCCCTTGTTAATATACAGCCCCTTAAAGAGGGTACATAAAATTTGTTTTTCAGTTTTTTTTACAAACACTAAAAAAGTTACAAAATTGAAATTAAGATGACATTTTTTACTATCTAAAATACACTTACTCAGTAATTTATTTGATTTACCCCATGGTTGTAAAGAGTGGAAAACGCAACGCCTAAAATTTATTTCCAATGTAACTTTTTGTCTTATTATTTGTTTGCCATTTAAAAATTTATTTCCAATAGCTTATTTCATTCTAAACAAAAAAATGTCTCTTGAATTTTTGCCCAAAATTAACCAGTTCGCAGAAAAAAATTATTTTACAAACAACTACAGAGATACATCGTCATAAATGCGAACTGGATTATTATTGTTATTTTGTAGTTACTACCTACATCAAAGTATGATTAAAGACGAATAAACAAAACTAATTTATTAATAACAAAACATACAACATGTAGAAATCATAGTAAATGTTCAATATGTCCACCTTCAGTCATTATACATGCGTCTTGTCGTCGGCGCATTCAGTCACGTATTCGCTAATATTTCTGGAATCTCTCTAATTACCCTGCACGCATCGATGATGCGGTTTCTTAAGTCCTCTACATCGTGAAAAGGAGTACGATAAACCAAACTCTGTAAATGACTCCAAGTAGAGAAATCCAGAGGATTGAAATCCGGGAATTGAAGGGGCCAATTCTGTGGTCCTCCTCGACCTATCCAATGATTTGGATATGTTTGAATTAAATGCTGACATGAAGCTTGACTAAAATGAGCGGAAGCCCCATCATGCATAAAAAAACATAACCCTTCTGATACCACAAGGAACTTCCTCCAGCAGTACTGGATGCACTTCTCTTAAATATTGAGTGTATGCCTCGCCATTTAATCAAGGAGGTAGAAAATGAAGGCCAATTAAATAATCCCCAATAACTCCAACCCACATGTTAAGACAAAAATGTTCTTGATGGTTAGCTTGGACAATAGCGTGAGGGTTTTCATCAGCCCATATGTAGTTATTATGAAAATTAATAATCTTGTCCTGAGAAAAAGTACATTCGTCTGTGAATTCGATCGTCTTCAGAAAGTCAGGTATTACACTCTAACTTTCTCTATTCTAAAGTATACTGTTAAAGTCCCGGCGCATAATTTATAAGAGGCGCATAATTTATAAGAGCCACTATTGACAGTTGGTAACATAACAAATGCATGCGTAATATTGCGCAATAATGGGTTACAGCATATTTATGTTACAAATTATTATCACATGCAAAAAATGTTTATTTTGATTATAGGAAAAGACAAAATGTACTCACGTAAACTGTGGAGCTCTTTACAACATTGCGGCTATTGTGGCATTAGTCGGGCATTCTTGGGCGTGGTTCAGCCTTCGTCCCCGTTGATACCACATTTGTTTGTCTTCCTTCTGTAGCGGTACGGTAAAGGGATACAGGTAAGAGGAACGATAACAGGTACGAGACAGGAACCTTACATATCTGAAAAAAGAAGACAAAAGGCACACCCCAGATAACCACCCTGTTCGATATTTTTAATTTAATTTAATTTCGTTTACTAGTCCATGACGTGACGGAAATCACCACTTACTTCCACACTCCACGTCTGCGCAATCTCGGGCGCCGACGCAACTATCTAAAGTGACGGAAATGCACGCACAAGTTTATTAAAATATTGGCGCGAATTCACTCGCAAATTAGACTAAAAACAGAAATGTTTATATAGCCGATTTTCGGCATGTAACACAGAATTTCTTCTGATCATTTCCAGCATCCAATTGGAAAATTCAAGACAGTTCGAAAAATCTAGCGATAACAGTGCCTGTACTTGTGGTAGATGGTAGGGGTATAAGAGTTGTTCCTTTAAAATTCGAAATACCGTCATATGATCAACATTTAACTCGAAAACAATCTTTCTAGTACTGCTAGTGGGTTGTTCTTCAACCAAATTAAGTACTGCTTCTGCTGTGGTGTTCTAACTTCTCGATGCCGACCACAATCCTGCGTTCTTTTTTCGAATGAACCATATTCTCGTAATCGTTGATGAAGTTGGGCAAATATTCTATGCGAAGGAAGCTGCCGTTGAGGATACATTTCAGCATACCATCTACAAGCTTCTAACCCATTACCCTGCGACAGACCGTAAACGTAATGCATATCACCATTTCTGCATTTGTGTATGCCATTTTAATAACAAGTGAATTATTAAACTAACAAATTAAGAACAGAACAACGACACAATTATTAATTCAATTTCAAAAATTTACAAACTGATAGTGTGATAACAATTTAATTGTCACTATCACTAATAGCGGCCTACTAGATAAATTAGTTTCGCATTTTCGTCTTATGACAATGTATCTTTGTAGTTGTTTGTAAAATAATTTTTTTCTGTGAACTGGTTAATTTTGGGCAAAAAATTCAAGAGACATTTTTTGTTTAGAATGAAATAAGCTATTGGAAATAAATTTTTAAATGGCAAACAAATAATAAGACAAAAAGTTACATTGGAAATAAATTTTAGGGGTTGCGTTCTCCACTCCTTACAACCATGGAGTAAACCAAATAAATTACTGAGTAAGTGTATTTTTGATAGTAAAAAATGTCACCTTAATTTCAATTTTGTAACTTTTTAGTGTTTGTAAAAAAAAAAGAAAAACAAATTTTATGTATCCCCTTTAAGGGGCCGTATCTTAACAAGGGATGCTCCAATAAAGTTTCTTTATATGAAAGACCCTATCTCTTTTACGATGAGGAATCACCGCCTGAAATGTTTTACACTTATTTTGTTTTACCGGTATATTGAAAATCTGTTGTCATGACCTTCTAAAAGAAATTTTTATCTAGAAAGCAGTATTTATTGTGTTTGATAATTAAATTATATTTACCTAACAATTTCCATAAGAGATATTGTATCCATAAACTCCTCCTCAGTTTCTCCACAAAATCCACAAATAAAATCTGAGCTTAAAGCAACATCTGGTATAATGTGTTTAACATTTTCAACAAGCTCTAGATAAGCTTCTCGTGTATATCCTCGTCGCATACGTTCTAGAACAGCTGAATTACCTGACTGTGCTGGTAAATGTAGATTTTTACATATATTAGGTGTATCTCTAATTAATTCTAGCACTTCATTTGGAAAATCTTTAGGATGTGGAGATGTAAACCGAATTCGCATTTCAGGGTCAATTTCTGCTACGTGATGTAACAAGTCGACAAATCGCCGTCCTCCAATTTTGTCCTTGTACACTGTTTTGAAACCTTTTGCTAAATTAGTTGTATAAAAATTTTTTTCTCCAGATAAATCTCGATAACTATTTACATTTTGCCCTAATAAAGTAATTTGCTTGACGCCTTGTTCTGAAAGTTGTTTCACTTCATTTAAAATCGATGCTATTGGTCGTGAGCGTTCACGTCCTCTTGTAAATGGTACTATACAATATGTGCACATATTATCACATCCTCGCATAATTGACCTAAAAATTAAATTATTAGAAAGTTGCACAAATATAATTAACTTGTAAATAATCACACAATATTATACAATTAGTGTTATGCCTGTACAAGCAGTGCCTAAAAATGCAATTAATAGTATATCATGATAGAAGTTTATAAGCGAGCCTTTAAAGAACACGCACCGTTTAAGGGCACGACGCGAAGTGGAGTGCCCTCAAACGTTGCAAGTGCTTTAAAAGCACTTATAAACGAGTATAGTCTTTGCAATTTCTAAATAGACCTGCGTCATTACCGTTTGTGACGTCAAATTGTAGCGACGATGCCGCTACCAATATCCTATTGCCACATGACTATATTAGCGCCATCGGTAGAATACAGAGATTGAAAATGTTTAATAGCAGATGATGAATGTGATTTGTTAGTTTTTAAAAAAGTACTTTTTAGGATAAATTTTTATCGACAATATTACAGGTTAAAGTCATTAATTAACAATATATTTTATTTACTTCTATATTTTTACCACTGAGCATGTTTTAAATATAGTTGCGTATTTCTAATGCTCATAATTTTATGGCCATTAGTATATTATACCAGAGGCGCAATAATAACCACAGTTATTCAAGAGGTTATGTCATTGGAATTATAATTTAAACGTTTTGATTACACAAATCGAAAAGAAAAGAAACAGAAATTACAATTCCATTTGTAAGTAAAATTCTCATACACTTTGAATAATTAAGATATGTCACTTTAAAATAATCTTTTAGATTTCCTTGAAACCATCTACAAAGACTAAAGTTATGTTATGTACAATGCAAACGAAGGATTTAACACTTTCAAATCACCCTAAAATTTGTGATCATTTTACTTGTTTATTAGTATGCAACTAGATTGAATACGGCATGTTTTGAAAGCATTTCCAACAACTAAAACAATACATATGGATAAAGACTTTAAATGAACCAACTTTGAATTATGTTGTTGAAATATGCCATTATTCAAGAAAAGAATAACTGTTACAGGATTATTACTGTTCCCAGTAAAATCCAAAATTGCAAGTTATCTCCAGTCGGTGTCGTAAGCTAAAAATGAAAACTTTATAACCAAAAGGTTCAACGACTAATCATTTCGATAGAATTCTTAAAGATATAAACAGTAGTTTGTTAAATATACAAAAGCATGAAGGGCAAAATCTTCCAAAAATAGGCATTTACTTTATTACTCTTGAGGCCATATAATTGTTGCAGGTAATTGAGTAGTTTGAAACAAATAATTCAATATACAATTTACCATTTTTTGTAGATTGGTGTAATATAAAGACTTTGACCTTACTTGTATTTAGCACCTCCAAAATTTAAGCTAGTGTAGTATTAGCCAGTTCATCACCAGTGTGTTTCTTACATCCATTAAAATTGAACGCTGTAGAAGCTGTTAGGATGCCAAAATCCAATATCCTGAAGATGGATTTGCAACCCATATTTTAAAAACAAGTCGCTCAAGAGTTTAACGAGTATTAAAAGCTTGTAATTGAACAATAAAATATATATGGTTGTACTTGTTTATTATACATAAAGTTTAAGATAGTTGTAATTAATAAAAGTACATCGTACATCGTAAAAAATTTTCAATTGCATTGAATATGCAGTGATACGGAGGCAATCTTAACACCTTATGTCCATATTGTTCGCCAGCAAATCCGCTTTAAAATCTTTGGCGGTTTATACCTAAAATTTTAATTAATACTGATATGTTATAAAGCACATAATTAAGACTTACATCGTCACAAGTTAAATAAGCTTTGCTTAAAATCATTAGTTCCATAAGAAATTGCTTATTTAGTGTCGCTCTACAATGTTACTTTTTTTCTAGAAACTGTTAGATGTTTTATTTAACAAGTATAATAATACGACATGTTGTCTAAAATTATTGCAAATAATTTTTCCAAATTCTTTAATAATTAATTTTCAAATTCTGCTCATTCACTTCTCTGTAGTAACTTAGGGTTTTTTTGTGGAAGACGAGAAAAATCAATTTCAGCCACATTTAGTAATTCATTTGCATTTCGTGCATATAATGTACCTAAAAGACTAATTACATTATATTGTATTAAGGATAAGTAGATGACACCAACCTTTTTCGATCAATTTGTGTGCTCTAATTGTTCTTATTGCACGCTTTGCTAGATACGGCACCATTCTGAAAAAGCCATGTTTTGTCTAAAACACAAAATGCTACAGATTCTCTTCTTTTATTTTCATATATGTTCCGAATCGAATTCTATTTATTCATAATATTTAACAGTTTCATTAAACCTATTCTTGGATTATCTTTCAGCCATTTAAATCCAAGACTGTATTTAGGATCGTGCACTAACTTTAAAAACTCCACATGTTTCAAATTCAACCATCAAGTATCAACAGAAACGTGATGAATCGAAAATAATTACATGTTGCACTATAAATGTAACTGGAAAACAAATACTAGCGATTTTCACGCAGCCTATAAAGGTGATCAAACTAGCAACAAGTAGCTTAGTTCTGGGTCTAAATGAATCTCGTTCATCGTCTTTGGTTATTAGAGTTCAGTTTAATACTAATATGAGTTGTGAATAGCACTGTTTGAGGCAAAAACCAGCCAAATATCAATATATTAAAACAGAAAAATTTAAGAGGTCGTTGACACCAACAAAACAAGGAATGGAATATAACCTAAAATTTAAACGTCAAAATTTAATATTTGGCTTTAAAATTATTGGCAACGTCGTAAATTGCTATTATTCAAACCAAAACTATAACATTAATATTGTACGGTATTAGGTTGACAAACATCTACATAAATAGTTAGTACTTGTGTGACGTCACGGATGACGAGGTCTATTTAGAAATTGCAAAGACTATATCATATGCTATTTTCAATATATCTGCATCTTAACTTGATATATAGATTTACATATTACTGAATTTATTCATATAGAAGTGCAATACTGAAACGTATTTTTTTTTATATATGGCTGGCCCCACGCATGGGCGTCAGTGAAACGTTTTTTGTTTGTTATTTATTTGTTTTGGCGCAAGTAATACTTATTGTTCCAAAAATCTTCCGACACAACTAGGGGTCTATTTCTGGGTAGAGCAATGAGAAGTGGGGGGGGGGGAAGTCGAATTCTGTTTGCAGATCAGACTTAAGCTAAATCAAATAGGCGCCACCAAGTCCTGATGTAACCACGATAATTGCATAGCATAGTTCTAAGGGCGGACGTGGAGACCCAAAGAAAAAAAGATCGCCTTCGCTGACAAAAACCTGTCTCAATAAAATAAGACGCAGCTCCTGTAAGAAATTGAGATAGTTAAATAAATAAAAAAGTGGAACACCATTTGTGTCCTGCAAAAATACATAAAGAAATAATAAAAAAAGTATTTCCAATATAACATTGGCATCAATTTATTACTTAGAAGGGTTTTAGCTTTATGTAATAAGATTTGATCACACTTGATCAAAATAAAAAACCTTTAATCTAGAACCAATTGTTTACTAAAAGATCTCTTTTAAAATAATATAACTTGTAACAAAAAATTTAATCATTAACTGCATCAATCTTAAACTTTTAACTTTCATGTTTGTCTTTATTATTTTCAATCAAACACTTTAATTTAAAATATAAACTTGTTGTACAAATAGGATTCTGACCTGGGCAGATCTTTTCAGGTAGATAACAAATTAATAGCTCCTAACAATATTAGCATTTGAGCTTTCAAAATTATGTATACTAATTTTAATGTAGATAAAGCTGATCACAAAAATAGACATGTTTACATATATGGTACTAAAGCTGTTTAAAGCATTTGGTTTTAAAATAACATTTGTCAGCTATACAAAGTAGAACAATATGACGTCTGTAACACCTGTTGACATTACCGACGATTCATATGGAACAAAGCATGTTGTTTTTAGAACATTAAATAAATGAACCTTCGTTTTACTACTGGTAAATCCAGCGCAACAATTAGTTGGAACTTTTTCAGTGTAAATGTATTACGCATCAAAGCAAGTTAACGTGTTCCAAATTTTGAAACACATAAAAAGAACTTATAGCTATCTACGAACCAAAACTGCAATTGTCGCATTGTGACAAAGGAAGATGGGATCCCCGTTCTTCAAGCAACGATAACAGCGTTTGCAATTTGAAACCAATTCATCCAAACCAACTTCTATAATTCCTTCGTTCCACGTGTCGAATCATATCCTGTCGCCTTACATTCTGCGTTTTACTGTGTCCTTGTGTGTTTTTTTAAAGTTGCATCCTACTTGTCGCGCTAAATAAATTATCTCAAATTATACAAGTTCGCACAATATATACATTACCGACCGTTATTCGAAGATATCCTCACTAATCGAAATGGATTCGCAAATTGCCGGCCTCCAGCCAAGGGAACATGCTGATATCTCTATCACCTGTGGCCGACTATCTTATAACCAGATCGGGCGGTCGCGCCGTCAGGAGGGGAATAATCAAACAGAGATGTGCTTGTAAATAGCTGTATACGACACAGATATCTGAATATAACTAGATTATTAAAGGACGATGCAGGCTTAGCGTATTACTTTTGAAGTTGAATGCAAATTATTATTGTTATTAATAAAATTGTTACATTATTCTTGAAATTATATGCAAAGAATTATTATCGAAAATAAAATTGTTACAATACCACAGATTTAGACTATAAGTCGTTTTGATTTATAGTAGTTGCCGTGGAAACAATTGCGGTTTTCAATTAGTTTGACAGTTCATTTAATTTATGTTTTGAGCTTAATTAAAAATGTTGAATGATAATGAAGAACAACTTTCAAGTGAAACTGAAAAGTTAGCAGCAGAAGCTGAATCGAAAATAATTCCTGGAAAGTCCAGGTATGCTTATTATAAAGAATATAAGTTATTACTTTGGATGGAGAAGAAAGTTGGCCAGACTATTAATGAATCGGTAATGTTGTAACATGTCATTTTACCTATGGTAAATGCCACGTTTCAGCTTTATTTATCTCTCCCTTTAAACTTCAGATTTTACTTTAAAAAGTCCATTGAACCTTAATATACATTTTTACTTTTAATAGATTTATTATAATCACAGAATATAGAAAGGTTATAGTACTTTCATAAAGTACCGTGTTTTTGTTTTCTAATATTCATACTTGTTTGTAAAGTTGCCTACAATTCAGTATTCTTGGTATTTAATTTCACACTTCTACTTTGCAGAAGAGCTCTGTAGTTTTCTTTCCTTACAATTCCAAATACCCCGCTCTGATAATTGAGACAGATGTTTGCTTGTCAAAACTTTCTGATAAAGTTTCATTTCTTGTCTTGGTTCTGTACACAACAGGTCGTTTTGAATTCCTGTTGATAAGAATTGACCATGCGGTCGTATCAAGTATGTATTCTTTTGTTAAATAATAAATGTGTAATCACTTAAATATTATTACAGATATCTTGCCTAGCGTTTCCTTTCCTTCAATAAACTACAAATCCCACCGGATTACTTTTCCGATGGTAAGAATTTAATAGATGTATTTTAAATTCCTTTTCACTTGTTTTTGCGTGTTAACTAATTCACGTATTATATTTTAGGGTCGTTCTCTACCCCCATGTTTTTCCTACATTTTTATCTTACGTTCCGTATTGATGCAGATTTGCCTCGCTGTCGCTTACAATAAGATGACAATACCGTTATATTTTAAATTACGCTACCTCAACATACAATTTTAGTTTTGTTAATTATTCTCTTAAAATTTGGTTTAATATGGATCTATGAAGTTAAACACGGAATGTTTTTCAACTTGTTTGAATGCTAGCGAATTCTACCTCATCACTTGTTTTTGATGTTACCTGGGACTCCTGCAGTTTCTACACATTTGATTTGGATTTCTACAGATGTTCCGTTCAAAGAATTTCAGGGTAACAAAATATGTAATTCAATGCACATGTCAGGTATGACAAATTAAAATATTATTTATCTACTCAAAATTAAATGAACTGATTTATGCAATATTAAATTTTCTCTTTATTTTACACTTGTAAAACATATTAATCTTACTGATAAATTATCTAGTATTTATAAATATTAATTCTTTTTATACATAGTCTTACTGGACGCATACTGTCCAAATATAAGCCACATGTTTCATGAAACTTATGGTAGTCAAGTACATTTATTAATTTTGTTACGCATTTAAAAGCACAAGATACTTTTCTTAGTATTTTTGAACGTTTAGTTCACGTTAAATATCTTATCGACTTTTTATATGTTACGTTCACATATTTAAAAACTCTCTTAAACTTATATAGCTACAGTTACTAGTTGCATAAAAACAAGTATCATAATCTTTACTGATCTATTTATTTTATATGACTTCATAGAACATTTATGATGTTTTTGTTCAAAACTTTATTTCTTTAAAATTTAATAAATACACTATATAACTTGTCATAGTTTCTCACAGTTGTTTATTTTACAGTTATTAATTCACAAATTTTCTCCCCTTCCAGATTTTAAGTCTCTTGCAGCCTCTGCAACCTCAACGGTCGATGCTAGCTGTGCCAGAGTGTAATTTTTTTATGCTCTGTCGTGCGCCTATCCTTTTTATAACGCCTGAAAAAGGGTAGGGTGCAATGTTAGCGTATACGATGGAAAAATCAAAAACATAAATTTTCCTCACTTTGGTATTCCCATTCGAAGCTTCAAGCAATTTTAAAAGTAAAAACTGGTATCGATTTAGCAGCTTACCATAAATTGCACACATTCATGAAAAGCACAAACAAAGGATATGATCCTAAGAAGTCTTTAGTTTTTACCGAAGAACAATTATGTAAGTTTTTCATTCAAGCTCCAGATGATATTTTTCTATTTTTGAAACTTGTCGTTATTTGTGGTATTTTCGGCATGTGCAGGAGGTATGAAATGTGATTTGCGAATTAATGACATCACAAAAGAAGGTTCTTTGCTGATCATTTGCATTCGTCCATCGAAAACTGATAAAGGTCATAAATTTGTAGTGATAGACGATCCTAATATTGAATATGTTCGGATATTTAACAAACCCAAGAATGCTCAAACAGACAGGGTATTTTTGAAATATTCTAAGATAAGTGCACCAAACAAGCAGTGGGGATTAATACTTTTAGAAAATGTCCTTTTTGTGTAGCAAGTTTTCTAAAATTACCGAATGCAGATAAATACACCGGCCACGCTTTCAGGCAGACGTCTGCAACAATTATGGCCAACGGAGGGATGACTGTGGACGAACTTAAACGACAAGTAGGTTGGAAATCCTCCACTGTTGCTTCTGGTTATATTGAAGAGTGCACAACAAGCAAAATTAAAGTTTCAAATCTCATTGCTGATGTTGTTAACAAAAAAACAACTATTGATGTGCCCACATGTTTGGTTAATATTAATGAACCGTCAATATCATCTCAGATATTCCCATATCCGAGAAAAACTCAGAACCCAATGCTGCAAGAATTCAAATATCGAACAATGAAAATTGTACATTTAATATTTATTTGAAATAGTTCATTCATATTAAGATATTTACGTTTGACATTTTTATAATTTGACAAATATAAATAAAATTGAAAATGTTGTTGCTTAGCAACCTTTAAAACACTAGTGCGATAAAGATCGATTTATGCACGCTAATTAGTTCTTTATACTAGTATTATGGTGCAAGTATATTAAAAAATAAATGATTTGATATTAAATAACTAATTTTGATTTTCAAAACTGTAAAATTTATATGAAGTTCAAGTACAAATAAGGTTTATTACAAATACAATTAATGCACATTTCCAAAATATTGCAGGTTGTTTTAAAATAAATCATTTCTAGACTTATTTTTTAACATTGTTAGATTGTGTTATGATCATACAGTTTTGTAGCTAAGATCGTTAAATATCAAAATAGAAGTTATTGGTAAGAAACTGGCAATATCTGTTTAAACCAGAACAAGCCAACATAAGGTCGAAGGGTGATTCACTCGTAAAACATAGTGTAAATACAGATGTTCAGTAGGTTCAGTACGCCTTCAATATCTTCAGCATAAATTCAGAACCGACTCAAATAGCATTCAGTATATTCAATATCCATGGAACTTCCTTTGAAAATACAATAATTCGGTGAGTGTTGATTCCCATTCTAGTTTTCACCATTGTTAATTCCATTTTTGCAGACAGTCTGTGGTTTTTAGTTGTTTTTCACAACAAAAGACCCTCTAGATATGCCTCACTAACAAAAATGCTGTCCGTCTTTTCTATGAACTGTTTGTCAGTTTGAAATTGTATTTTCTCAAGTTGTTTAACCTGTAGACTTCCTAGGATTTGTTTTTAACAAACGCTTTGTTAGTTAAATGAACATGTGTGTTTACATTATCGATTGTATATACTCTGTACACAAAAGCTTTCCCCTATTATTTGATGTGCTCTATTTACAGCCTTAGAATATTGTTCGGTCTCTTTGTCCCACGTTGCGTGGTTAATTTTAAGTTACTTCAAATTCGTAGTTGTAAATCGAATTGTAAAACTGGCATCCCTTGTTCCCTTATATCCTGCCATAAAAATTCCTTGTGCATGTGTGAATAAGTTGGACAGAGTAGTGAACAAACACTTTCTTATGGATATCGAAGCAGAACAGTCGTCGGTTTTTCGTTCGGTACCGTAAGTTAGTCAAGTGCCGCAGACTTTATTTCTTAAACCCCTAAAAAACACAGTGCAAGTGCAACGTAACACAGACTCAATTTCGCATACAGTCCACTTGGTTGAAGGAATAGGAACTGCAGCTTAGAACAAAACACCGCGGAGGTAAGTCGATGTATAAATTTATAAGACCCCCACGCGCGAACAAATATTAACGCTAATTATATCGCATTCTCCTTGAGTTTTTATGCCCTACCAAGCTTCCACACTATACAATATTAAAATTACAATTTATTGATAACAAATGTATGCTATTATCCGTTGCTTCAAAGTCAAAACTAATTAATTTGAAGCATAAATAATGCATTCCTGTTTTCTATATACAAGGTCTTTACAAAATTACTTTCTTGACTTATTTATCCCTCTTTACATATAACTTACACGATAATATTTATATATATTGCTATGAATAAACAGGAATTATCGTGCCCCGACGTTGGGCTGTCAAATATTTATGCTATGAACTCCCTCCAGGAACTAACAGGATTTTATCGTGTATCGACCTTGTGTCGACCAATCACAAAATTTGATATGATCACGCCTTCTTTGATATCAATGGCGTATTCTACTTGACTCCTCTCTTTTTAAATTATCAAATTACACTCCCACAAATTTTATCTTTTGACCTCGGCTAGGTTTTATCTTGAATTATAAAATGAAGTTAATTCAATGCCATATAATGAAAACAAATATTATGTACAAGTTTGGTAAATTGTTTAAAATACACTTTTCAATCAATTAATGTTGTAAATCTTATTTATCTCAAAAATCATATCCTTTTTTAATCAATCTAAAGTCACCAAAAAACCTATTGTTTTTATAAAAAAGAAGCCTGGAACGTTCAAAACCCCCTTTATCATATAACGCACCTTCTACGCATGCAAGTTCGTTGTTTTGTTGACTTCGTCACATTAATTTATATTAAATAAGCAAATTCAATATCCAATATTTAAATTCAAATAGAAAAATAATGTCTTAAAACTAAAAAATCTAACCTGGTCTGTTTACTTCGTTATTTCCTTCTCGCAACCAAAATTATCGACGCATCCATTATCAACTAGAATTTTCCATGCATTATACCCATTTAAAATTTTATCTATCCACACGCTTGAATTATTGTTGTCACACTTGGACTTGGAATTTATGCTCACCGGCCTCAGACTATCATTCGAATTATTATATTACTTTTTCTCATCAACCTCAGAATATCATTTAAATTATTATACTTGAATTATTATCTCAAACTTAGAATCATTTTCATCCGCCTCCAACTTAGATCATTTTTCTCCTCAGACTCAGAATATCATTTAAATTATTATACACCAGCCTCCAACTTAGAGTTTATTCTCCCCGGACTCAGAGCCGTTTAATCGGCAATAGTAATTTTCATCTTCGTCGCACTATCTGTCACTTAAACAATTTTCACTTTTAAATATTATTACGCGTTACTCCCACATTCAGAGTGATGTAGCTTGGCCTTTGTTGAGTTGAGAACTGAGTTCGTTATCACAGTCGTTGTTAATATATGATTGATCTCCTACTCCGTGTGTGGGCATGGCCTACAAGCTCATCACTAATTCTAACCAATCAAGTCTTTGCATTTAAAGTAGTTTCTGATGTAACATTCTCGTCCTCCAAGTAATTGTTATTTGCTTGCAGCTGCTCCGTTATCAGACATGCGGTGTTTTGAGCAATATAATCGCTTTTCCATGTTGTACACAAACAACTGATGCAATTCGACTTTCAATTTTCATATATGCTTGTTATTTACGCAATTTTTAATCACCTTTATTATCAAAATGGTTAATTGTTTGTACGCATTTACACTATGCTTCTTGAAGCTTTATTTCTTATCTCCATATTATCATAACTGACTGGAATTCTTTTAAATGCGTGTTTAATTACACTTTATTATGTTTACTTATAAATACGCATGCTTCCACTGAAAAATATCGTTATTTGCATTATCTAAATTAACTAAAACTCTATCTACCTGGTGTTAAATATACGTTATCTACCTAATGTATGTAATACTTATTTCTACGCTAACTATGCGTCTTATTGTCCTAAGATGTGCCTATTTGCGTCGCTTAAAACTATTTATACTCTATATACAGGGTGTTGACTGCTTACTATTTACAAACTATCCTAATTACTCACTTTTCTATTAAATAAATGCAGTTTTCTGTTTCCTATTATGATTTCTAATTCCTGCACGACCTTTGCTATAAAGTATACCCTTAAACAATCCCTTATCACAGCAATATATATATATATATATATTGTTGTGGTTTCAAAGGGTTAAATTTGAGGTAAGCAATACAATTTCAACCACCCTGTATAGAGAAAAGAACAAATTATTTACGTGTAAAATTTATTTAATTCATTTAGGGAGAACGTACATGTGTTGACGTATTTTTATAATTAATAATGGTATGTTAGAAAGTACATAAAGAAAAACAGTTTTAAAACAAATAGAATACGCATAATTAATGTTAATTTATTTCAATTCAACACGCAAGAGCATAAGAAAACCCACTAGGGTAAGGAAAATCAATAATTTCAAGGCAAAAGTTCTTTGTAACAAGCAGATGTCAGTTTTATACAAATACAACAAAATATAAACTCCAAGCATTGTTGTGCTAAACGGTCTATAATTAACGAACACCTGCATTTTTAAAAGGTTACATTCGTCGAAATTATGAGCATAATAAGACAGGACTTCATAGAAAATATTATCAATCGTCAGGTGGTTCGAACAACAAGCTAACAAATTTCTTAAAGATCAAGGGAAATGCACGATAGGTTATATAGAGGTTATATAGAGACCGAGATAAAAGCGTTGATATTTAAAACGCACGTACTATATCCACGTGGAGTGAAGATGGGCTGTCAGCAATATCAATTTTCTATAACACAAGTGGGGTTTTGAACGCGACAGCAGACATGCATCAGACAGAGAAAAAGATATTGCAGGCGGGGTTTTATGACGACACAGAATAGTATCATTGGTTAAGAACAGACAGTTTTCCAAACGTAGACAAACGCGACAGGTAGGAGCGATTTCGGATATGTACGGCACGTCCACGGAGTAAATTTCAGGAATTTTCAACACGGTTGTATCAAAATTTGCAGAATTTTAATTTGAAAATAAGCTTTTCGCGTGAAGTGTGTCCGGAAGGTAGCATTTTGAAATGATATAAATACTCTAGTTAAATTATTACGGTTCTCTTTGTCTCTTTGTCTTCTCGTCGCTTTTATACTGCTTTACTACAATAGACCAACATTATAGTATAGTTTTTGTTATGTGCGTATTAGATATGTTCATAATACAGTAAATATAGTGCTTGCACGTTTAAATTATTAGTAGAGGCCTTCTATTTATTAACGCGAAATACGAGTAGTGTATATTAAATTAATAGAGGTCTGACTACTATTATACTAAGCTACAAAATCAATAAATAGAAGCATAATATACGTGGGTAAGCATCTCAAACAACCAAGATTGTATGCTGTTATGGAATGGTACTTTGAAACGAAGCGCTTGGCGAATGATTGGGGTTATCGTCTATGAATACGCGGAGTATCACAGCGCATGGTCGCGAAGCCAAGGGGTTAAGGTGATCGTCGTCGAAGGAATGGAAGCCTGAAGCATTCTCCAGGTAATTTATTTCAAATTTCTGTTATCTGATAAACTTTTGTAAAATTTTGGTGCTGTGTGAGTGAATTTTGAGGTTTATTTATGGTTATATAAACTTATTGGAAAAGATAAATGTACTGGACAATTTATTAGGGTTATTTAAATATTGAAAAAAGGTGTATTTAAAACGTACTAAATTTTATTCTGAATATAAATTAGATTGTAAAGGGTAAACGGGTCTATAACTTTTGTGTTAATCTATGCAAGGTAAAAGGCATATACAAAATAAACTGGGTTATTATGAGCTCACCATACTCCAGTGTACAATCATTTTAGGGTAATATGTGGGGCCCTTCTACTCATATCTCATTAAATTTGTTTGCAAAGAAGTAGAAAATCAAGGACTTTAAAAACATATCACATTTTGAGTTTGTAATTAGTGTACCAAACAGTTTTTATACATGTGAATAATTTGTCTGTAAATAGCGGTAAATAAAAGATTGTATGATTGTTGTATTATTTGGTGATTTTATTGAATGGTGTGCGAGTGGGAAAGACTAATGTTTGTATATTTAGGTATCCAAGAAGAGGCACAGCTGAGCTAGCCAGGGAAGCTGCTGAAGATTTTTGAAGCAGAAATCAAGAGGGTAAGAAATTTTTTTTAAGTTGTGCATTTTTGATTATGTTTGAAAATTAACTGATGACACTGCTCGAGGTTAAAAGTGTAATCCCCTACCACAGCAATCTTATGACGCCCAATTCGTGGGGCTTGAATGGTTGTTAGGAAAAGGTTCGAGTGTTCCAGAGATTAATCTCCTACCACAGCAATATATTGCTGTGATAAGGGGTTGTTTAAGGGTGTATTTTATAGCAACGGTCGTGCAGAAACCATAATTTATGATAGGAAGCAGAAAACTGCATTTATTTAGTAGAAAATTGAGTAATTGAGATAGTTTGTAAATAGTAAGCATTTAACACCCTGTATATAGAGCATAAGTAGTTTTAAGGGACGCAAATAAACACATCTTATAAGAATAGGACGCATGGTTAGCATAGAAATAGGTAATTCATCCATTAGGTAAATAACAAATATTTAACACCCGGTATATAGAGCTTTAGTAATTTTAAGTAATGCAAACAACTATTGTTACGTCATCATTGAACAATTCGGTATTTTGTGACAATAAATACCGTCAGTGCGTGCATCCTACAGTTGTCAGTGAAACATTATATACTGGCAGTGAGTGCGTGAAGTGACAGTCGTACTCGAGCCTTTACAGAAGAAAGTCGCATTCGAACCCTTGCAGAAGCCGGTTGTATTTAGAGCTTTGAAAGCGAGACCGACACCATTCGTGCGTGTTACTGGTTCTCCGTCGAAAGCTTTGTGCGTGAACGTTTTATTGACCACAGCGGCACAGGATAAAGGTATTTATACCCTTTATTAAGTAGTTTGGTGTAGTTGTTTTTTAGTTATTACATAACCGCTCCACTGCTATCGTTATTGCTTGAAAAAAAGCAATTGGTCCTTCCCTGTAATTAGCATATCTTTATCATTTCACATCATCTCCTTAATCCCCCACTAATCAACTATATTTTTCAGTAAAGAAGCACGCGTATTTAGAAGAGAATGATAATAAATGTAATTAAACACGCATTCAAAAGGATTCTAATTAGTTATGATATAATACGGAGATAAGAGATAAAACTTAAAGAAGCCTTGTGTAAGTGCGTAGAAACAATCAACATTTTTTGATAGTAAATGTAATTAAGGATCCGTAAATAAATAAACATACTTGAAAATTGAAATTAAAATTGCATCAGGTATTTTTGTATAATATGGAAAAGCGATTATTTACTCAAAACACCATATGGTCTGATAACGAGGTATCTATAAGCAAACAACCATTACCTGGGAAACGAATTTGTTACATCAGAAAACCACTTCAAGTGCAGGAAATACAAAAACCTCATTGGTTAAGATTAGCGACGGACTTGTAAGCCAAGCCCACATCCAAGTGGGATCAACCCATATATTAACAGCGAGCAATGATAACAGAGCTCAGTTTTAACTCAACAAGGCCAAGCTGCGTTACTCTGAACCTAAGAGTCACGCGTAATAATATTTTAATAGTAAAATTGTATAGTGACAGATAAGTGATACAAATATGAAGAATTCTTTTGCCGATTAACGGCTTTGAGGCGGACGACAATAATTTGAGGCGGATGACAATAATTTCGAGGTGTAATAATATAATAATTCAAGTGGTTGGATAAAATTCCAAATGGATGTATAATAAATTCGAGGTGTAATAATATAATAATTCAAGTCTGATGACAATAATTCGAGGGTGATGACCATAATTCGAGGCAGATGACCATAATTCAAGTAAGATGATAATAAATTTGAGGCGGATGACAATAAATTCAAGGGTGACGACAATAATTTGAGGATGATAATGCTTCAAATGGGTGTATAATCCTGATTCGAGTAGATAGAATAAATTCAAGTGGAAGATTCTAATTGAAAGTATAATAATTCAAGCGAGTGGATAGATAAAATTTCAAATGGGTGTATAATAAATCCGAGTGTATGGATAATCTTAGTTGGTTGATAATATTTCAAATGTGTTGATGACAATAATTCTGAATTGATGTTGGTTGATAATGGATGCGTCGATAATCTTGGTACAATTTTGAGTTGCGAGAATCAATAAAGAAGCACGAAGTAAGCAGAGCAGGTTAGATCTTATTAGTTTTAAGAAATTTTTTCTATTTGAATTTGAATATTGAATTTACTTAATTAATATAAAAGTGTAACAGAGTCAGCAACAAACTTGGCATATGTTAAAAGTACGTAAGATTATAAAGGGGTTTAGAACGTTCCAGGCTTCTTTGATAAAAAAAGTAGTTTTTGGTGACTTTAGATTGATTGCAAAGCAGATGAAATTTGAGATAAATAAGACTTATGATATTGATTGATTGAAGGGTGTATTTTAATAATTTTCAAAACCTGTACATAATATTTCTTTTCATTATATGGAATTAATTAACTTCATTTTATAATTCAAACAAAGAGGTAATCATAAAGGGGTAAAAGAGAGAGAAATTGATCATCGTAACGTTGTGCACTCTGTGTAGAATAATAAAAGCTAGCCGTGGCAGAATAATAAGTAAAATTAGTGGGAGTGAAATTTGATTAGGAAAACACAGAGAGGTGGAGTTAAGTAAGAAAACGCCATTGACACCGAGCACGGCATTATCATATCAATTTTTATTGGACGGCCCAACGTCGGGGCTCGATAGTTCCTGTTTATACATAGCAATATATATATATATATATATATATATATATATATATATATTAAAATGTACATAATATCTAAAAGGTTATAAAGAGTATTTTGTTGTTTTAAAGTTGTGTATATGCCAAACAAGTCAATGACTAGATCACGTAATCGTAATTTACTGTTTGCCGTACTTTACAAGTGGTGAAGTATTTAAAGTAGATTGGTAAGAGTAAAAAAGTGCCAATACGTGAAGGAATGACTTGCTGACGTGAAAAAAACTCAGTATTTAAGGATTTATACAAAGTCGTAAGATGATAAGCCATGGAGAGTAAATTTGCTGGTCCAAAAGGCTGGTGCGTCTGTGTGAGTTCCACTGTTCACAACACATGGCCAGGGTTATGTGTGAAACATTTCGGCACCTATTTATTAGAATCAACCTTTGGACAAACTTGTATTATCAAAATTTTGTGAAAGTATCATATAAATAGGGGTAAAAGTGATTTAAGTGCAACCTGATCATATTAGCAAATGATCGAAAAGTTGATAACATGATCGATAAAGGTAACTGATAGGTATAAGTGACACAGCACTAGTTGTGACGATGTAATTGGGTGTTGGGATTTAGAGATATATTAAGAGTAGGCATAATAATTTTTAAGGTAGCAGTATCACCTAGGTGAAAATAACAAGAACAATTAGAATTTTTTTTGGTAAAAGACGTGTTTGACGATACTGCGCTAAAGTGTATAATTTAAAAGTTGAAAATAAATAGTTGGAAGTTAAAGCATTTGATTTGAATTAGTGAAGATTATAAATGTACAAAGGGAACATAAACATTAAGGAGAGTGGAAAGTTAGCGGCGTATATTTGGAGAGTAGATATTGGAGCGGTACAGAAAGAAGAACAAGTAAGAGCTGGTATTTAGAGTGGTTAGAATTGGGTTGAATAGGATTTGGAGTGGAGTTATAAAGCCGTAGGAAGATTAATTCGGAGTGGTTTTCATAAGTGATCGACGGGCATTGAGTGGAAAATTGGAAAAAGCGGCATAGTATTTGGAAAAGTAATTTGGAAGTGGTATTGGATTGTGTATTGTTGAATTGGAAGGAGTGTTGGAGCAGAACGACGGGATTATAAGAGTAGAATTAGCGCGGGGAAGTTGAATGTAAAAGTTTTCTAAATTCTAAATTCATTTAATTATTTACAGATTTGGGCGTTTCATAACAAAATGATATTTAAAACCTGGTATTTGTACAGCCAGGCATCCTTGTGGAAGTGGAGCGCAGCGTGAAGGCACAGCTGGCTACGGAGATCGTTTGCCAGAGTTCAGAAAGGCATACAACTAAGTATAAATCTGGTAAGAACTGTGTTTTTCTTAGCGTCAAAGTCATTCTGAAGCTGTAGTTTTATTTGAATTGGCACAAGGCTACGTGGATCTGTTTGTTGATTTGGCATATACGAGTAAAAAAATTAACGTTAGTAATAAGGTAGTGCTATTTGATGAGTGGCGTGACCATCTACTTATCACAGAATTCACGTTAGGTAGGTGTAGTTACCCTGAGAGAAAGAGATTTTCAATAGTCGAGGTACATTTATACAGTTGTTTGTATACCGGCAAAATGTATTTAAAGCACGTAAAATAAAGTCAAAATTTTCAAACAACCAAGTAAATAAAAAGTATTTAAATACAAAATAATATAAATTACCGTGTAACCTTATAAGAATCGAGCCTCACGACTTGGGCGTCAAAAATTATGCCGTGGAACTCGGTAAGATCCTCACCAACAATAAATATTTTCGAAAATTTTATATATTTTTCAAAACTCGAAAATTCAAAATTTAAATAATACAAAAAAAAAATTTCTTACCCGTTTTCCTCACTTCCTCGGTTGAATGGCCTTCTTCAACTGCTTCCGGCTAGCTCATTTGAACCTCCTTTTGAGTATCTATATTCACTCTCATATTCTATCATTCACGCACACTCCCAATAAAACCACAAAATACAACAAACATACAATCTTTTATTTATTCCTATTTACAAATGTAATTCAATATTGTCCATATTTTTTATTGTTCACGTTACACTTCTGTAAATCTTGTTTTGTAATGTCCTGTTATTTAATATTAAAAACATCAAACACATAAAATGTAAATTAAATAAACAAATGACCTGTTACCTACCTACACTACACTACACTATCACGTCGGAGACTGGAAACAGTCTTCGATAGTTAGTTGCTTATTCTCGAGTATAGAGAGCGCATGAGAAACATTTGCACTATAAATACACTTTAATTTGTGTATTATTTTAGAACTTTAGTTGGTTGTTTTGCAAAAAGATATGCGTCCGTCTGATGATCTGCAAGAACAGTGAAACCGGTCACGGGTTTGTCTTTTTGCAAAATAACCAACACTTTATATATTGATTTCGATCCTCTATGCTCGAATTACTTTCTCCATGCTAGGCAAAATTATTCATTCACATAAAATGTACTTGGAGTAAATGGACCTTGAATAATACCTTCTCTAAAATTCCTTCTTTATAATTTATTTATTTATTTTAATAATCTAAGTAAACTGTGGGGTATGGTGAGCTCATAATAACCCAACTAATTCTGCATAATGTATGCCCTTCTACTTTGCATACTCATAAAATTAAAAAAACAAAGCCCTGTACTCTTCACAAAATTTCACGTTCTGATGGAACGTTTAAAAGCTTTCTAGACACCTTCAATTTCTAGTTGAATACCGTAATAATGTTATTTACACATATTCTGTTCAATACGTAAATAATTCACACTACCTTGAAAAACACTCTCATACGCCACCCCAATATTTACAGTTTATAGGAATCATAATTTTAAATCGTTACCTGGAAATTTCTAGAAAATCTCTGCTCTTGTGGATGATGCCATGTATTTTTTTCCCTAGTCTGCAGGTCGCCTCTCGCTATTACTAGACGAACTCCATCTAAGTTGATCCGCCAACGCCGCCTTCTCGGTGTAACCAAATTTCATTTCAATTATACTTCTTTCACAGTAATCTACGTTACTTAATGTCCCCACACGAGTTGATAAAAAAATTATAGGTGATACCTCAAAAAATTTTAATCTCGGCACACTAACCGCGTTTTTAATTAAGAGACTACCACTAAGCAATACAATTTAAATGATTTGATAATACTTACAACTCGTGTTAACTTTCATACGTGCTTTTGGGACGATCGAAATAATAAGGGCTTTAATAGTATTCTCGTAAACTATTTATATCTTTCCAATGTAACCTCTCCTGGCCACATTTATCCGAAATCCCCTGCTCACAACAACACATTCCCACAATTTTGCACTCAAACCCATTTTCAAATCCGCGAATTTCAGTACCTCGTTATAATATTTCAAGAAAATTACGCTACACTATCCTCGTGTCTATATCAAGTCAAACTAAACATATCGACCAATCGTAGATCTAATGACGTTTCACAAATCCCTCCTATACTATTGTAGTCTCATGCTTATACGATTTCTACGTCTCTTTCTAACCTTGCTTGAGTGGTAGAAAATCAATATCCTTGTTTGTGCGCTATCTACCACACGTGGACTTTCTACGTGAGTTAAATAATCGCTCATTAGTATTTCATGCTAAAACATCCGACCGCTTGTACAATCCTTAAAATAATTTGTTCGTTATCTACAAATTAAACAGAACTTGACATTTAGAAAATACGCAAGTGTTCAATCATAACGTTTTAAATAACACTTCCACGATTTAGAGTTCGGCGTATTTCTACCCCACTGATATATTTGTCAGATAGCAACGCGTTTCATCTTGGTATCATTAGGTTTTTACACGCTTTTATGCAAATTATACATCAATAATTGTTTAATTAAATTCAAATTAATTAATAAATTAATGGCATTGGCTTCTACCATTTAATTTCTTTGCAAACCTACTTAAATTTCATTAATTATTTATAAAATTTCGTTAATACGTGATACTTAAAAATGAATTAACTAATATAAATTTCGCACGTAATTCTGGTTGTTCCTTTATACAGGGTGTTTTGAAATTGCTTTGTTTATATTTATTTTTGATCTTTTAAAACCACTATAATAAATATATATATATATATATATATATATATATATATATATATATATATTTATATATTTTATAAAGTCTGTTTTTCTCTTACTAACAGTCTAGTTCACAATGACGAATATTCTGTTTATCCTGGCGTACTCCTTTGTGAGAAATGCTCTGATGCACTACATAGTGAGAAAGGTGTCTTTACCTTTGTAAATATAACCTACCAGCAACAGGCAGTGAAGGGTATGGGCCGGATCCCAGACACAGTACAACACCCCTCACTGAGGACATAGTGTCAGAAAAGGAAAATTGGCTGTATACCATAAAGCAAGAGGCCATTGGAAATAAGAAGAAGAAGAAGAACACTTTTGCTTTAAGTTCAATATAAGGTCAATACCGGTTTGGAATATTCAGTACAAATTCGTACGGGTGCAGCATTAGTTCAGTATGGGTTAAATATGTTCAGTACTAATTCAGTAACGAAAAGTGAAACATGAGTACACTACAAATCATAGTGGGTCACCCCACACATGAAGTTAAACTTAAAATAAACTTAAGGGAAAAAAATTTATAAACAATAATAGTTATAACAGAATATTCTCATTGGTTAACTTTGTTAAATAAAGATATAAATATATTTTTATTTAACGAATTCATTATTGCAAATACGAAAGATTGTTGTATTCTTTTTTTTAACTATGATTAAGTTTGTGGAAATTCAACAGCTTCCAAATTATTTTATCTGAATCAGTATAAAAAAATAAGAGATAAAATTTGGAAAACTTTGAAAATGTGTGGTATAATTTATACGTGAGATATAAAACACATCAGAGGCCTATTAAACAATTAATCTCATTAATAATAGAAAAACTTACACGAAAGCAGTAACAGAATTTTCATCCAATCGGACAGGCATTACATCAGCATATGTTTCGTCCAGCGATAGCAAAACATTAACAGCAGTTTGGTTATTCTCCGTTAGTGCCAATAAACGAGGTAAATCCTTGTAACTATCAGGACCAGCGACCAAATCAACTGCATGGTTTTTTTCCAAAATCTGTTCCTTTAGACGTTCTGCCATGCACCCCAAAATTCCAATCTTAGCTCGTTTCTTTTTAACACCACGTAAGTGTTCCACACGACCCCATATTTTATGTTCTGCGCTTTCACGAATTGCACATGTTACGATTAATATAACATCAGCATCCGCCAACTCATTTGTTTTTAAAAAATTATTTGATTTTAGTATTGACCATATTATTTCAGTATCGCTAACGTTCATTTGACATCCATAAACATCAAAATAAACTTTTCTATCTCCTCCATATTTCTGTGTAGTTTGTAGGTATGGTATGACTTCATCTTCCGGAATATTTTCCTGATACTTCAAATGTTCGGTTTTAAAAAAATCTCTTAAATTGGGACCGTTTAATAACCTACGAGGTTTTTCTTCATTGCATGTTTTTAGTTTGTTAGAGGCACTCACTTCGACCACCGTTGAAGATTGAGATTGTAAGCGTCTTAAAGTAAAATGCTTATTAAAATTACTCCTTAAAATACGTGATATATTCATGTTTTCTAATACTTTACATAATTAAAATTTTCAAATAAGTAAAACAATTAGGTTAAGTAATTAAATGAACAACTGGAACTACATACCAACATGGCAACGTAACTACATCACATTGACATAATTCTAAACTTCCATCCCTAAAAATTCGAAAGAAAAATGCTCATTAACGGTTAAATAATCCAAAATTAATTGCTTAAAAACAAATATTAATTAAAATAAATTATAGAAAATTATATTAGTATAAGATTTATTCAATAGTAAAAGTTATTTAATCAAACGAGGATCGTTAATCGAATTAACCGAACAATGTCAAAATCCTTCTATAATAAAACATAATTATGAATAACGTGTAACAAAATTTCATAGAAACAATGAACACGGAAAAGAAGAAACTTTCTTATCACAATCAAGTAATCAACAAGATTAACTATTTAAAAAGCTGTTTATTAAGGTGCAATTTTTGAAAGTTTTAGTTATTTTAAAACTGTGCTTTTTCCTGCATACACTGTGAAAATAAAGTTAATAAAAATAATTAATGGTTATTATTATAAATGAATATATATTGCTATGATAATAAGGTAATTTAGGGGTATATTGAGTCACAAGGGTCGTAAGATACATGTAAATATTATTAAAGCTTAAAAAACCAAACAATTCCATTATTAAATAGAAGTAAATCGACAATTTTGCATAAAGTCAATATCGAGCACACTGTATATAATTCACGGCTAACTCTAATTCATACAAGAAAGCTCATTCTTTAAAACCAAATCATATTTAGTAAGAATAATAACTTATACGTCGTATAATGCGTTTTAAATTAAATTTACAAGCATAAAATGGAAAAGAAAGACGCAAAAATAACGTTTTAAACACAACGAGTTTTATTAAAATAAACACGCAATTAGTGAGGGTAAATAACCTGGCATTCCAGCTACAATATAATTTCATTCAAAACATTAACGCATAAACGCATTCAAATACATCATAATAGAAAATAAACTACGTGATCTACAACATTGTAAGAGCTTAAAATCCAACAGATTTGTAAACATAAATAACAGACGGTCGGTTAAATGATAAAATTTGGACAACAGCAAATACATTCAAGCGGACGTGACTTAGATGGAGTCCAAAGTTGGATTTTCTGAGAAATATGCTATACGGAATAGAGGCCTACGTGAGAAATGAAACAATTCAACCAGGATCTTGACAGGAAATTTGAAGAAAATCCATGGCCTGCAATGATAAAAGCAAAGTGCAACGCTTCAATGTACAAACACGCGAGTAAGACCAATAAAAACAAGTGTAAGGAGGAGTCTTTAAATACGAAACTGAATTAGTAAACAATCAGTATCTCTGCGACCAAGGTACAAACTACATCACTTAAAAGTCGAATATTACACGAAATAAAAATAGCGTAAGTAATTAATTTAGTGATAGAAAAGTTGCGATTTTTCAAGTGCCTATAAATATGACAGAAGTTGTCGTTTACTTTGAAAAACGTAAATTAAATTATTAATTAAACTTAACTCTAATATTTAACAATTTAGATCTTTAAATATGATCTAAATGAGATCTAAATAGTATATAAATAAAATCGAAATGGCATCTAAGATAAATCTTTAAATAATAGCTAAGAGAAATAGCCAAGTAAACTTTATGGAAACTTCAAGCAAATTCAACTAAACATTCTGGTGTACAAACTTAAATAATTACGTTACGAATCGAATTGGTACTTGAGCATCGAAGGGAGAGATTACTCAACAAGGGGTTAGATTGGGAGAAGCTGTACCAGAGAATTTAATTGGAAACGATCCAAGGGTGCTGACACTCACATGCAGAGTCAGTTCTAAGAAACAAACAGGTCAAAAATAAATTATCCTTTATTAGCATAAGACTTGATTTCATATTTTACTATTATTTATATTGAAATATCTGTAAAGGGTCATCCAAAATCTTATGAAAATTTATGTAGATAAAAAAAAGATCATTTAAACGTTCAAAGGTGCTTCAAATAACGTACAGTGGTATTTTTGCTGGCTTTATGGGAATGTGATTTTAGGTATAATCAGATAGATGATAATATTTTGATTCAGGGGCTAATTTTTTAATATAAAATCAAAGTATCAAACGTATTGAAATATGAAGTGTACATATGTTTGATTATTATACAAATTGTAGTTTGTTTCGTTTACATTATTCAAATAGATAGGAGCTAGAGAAAAATGAGGGTTAAACATTCTTTGTTATCGTATCGTCGTGCACTCTGTGGTATTAGACTGAGCTAGCCGAGGCATATATAAAAAAAGTTATATTGAAAATATTAAAATTGAGAAATATTTAGAGACGCAGAGTGGAGGTGAAGGACATTAACAATACAAAAATTCGCCGGGCGGCGGTATCATAGCAATATATTACTCATATTTAGACCAGGGGAGAAAATTAAATAATCACATCAAATAATTTTAATTACCGTGTAGAAGCTTTGGGAAAAGGTACGCGTTATTAAAACCGTGAAGCATAAAAGTTCATTCGTTTCATTAAAAATAAGAGATTTAAATTATTTACAAGACGCTTTATATAAAAAGAAGCAGTATAAAATGCTCAACGTGTAGTTTAATTATTCTGAGTAAAGAAACAAATGGAAATTACGTGCAAAATTTATATTAATTGATTCAAGTTTGGGTAACAAGTATTAAACAAAATGTACAGATAATAATTGAATATTTGATTAGGAGTCACTAAAAATTAAAGGGTATTAATTTTAATTGAAGTTAATTGAACCATTAGGAACATATAATACGCATCAAAGCTTGTAAAAACCCAATAATATTCAAATCGTAAAAGTGGTAGTTAGAAGTAGGATGTTTGAACACCTGCGTATTTTTAAAAGTATCGTTCTGAGTAAAATTTGCAGATAACAAATGGTTACGGAGAATGTTGGAGAAACCGTCGCATAATAGTTACGGGAAATGCTAATAAGGTGGGTTATTTCACAGTCCACATGGACTGAAATAATCGATAATAAAAAATATCAATTTGCACCAATAAGAACAGGATAGATAGAGACAGATAATATGCGCAAGACCGAGACACATATAGTAAAAGGCGTGAGTGGAGCAACGTCATTGGGTTGCGATTGGTTGAAAATAAGAGGCAAACTTGAGAGATAAAAATAACATTTCTGTATAAAATTTAATTAGTTATTCCCAGACGTTGCGTGCCGTGTGAGAATTTCTGAGATTTAACTGGTGCGAGTAAAAATTTAATAAGAACCGACGCACAGGCGGTCGAGATGAGAACATAGTATACGAAATTCTGGAAATTGTCCGTTTTGGGGACAAGACCGACAGACAGGCTAACCTCTATATATACCCGGGTTAATATGAGTTTAGCTCTCTTAGATTTTCGACTTGATTCAATGCGTTAAACAGTGCTTTTTAGTTTTCCGATTTTGATTAAATAATTTAAACAGTTTGCTCGTATATTTTGGTGATTTAAAACAGTTTGTTCTTTACGTGCTACAATGAATGTAATTTAGTGCACTTAGAAAAGAAGATACAAGGTAATAAAGTCTAGTATCACTGTACCAATTAGTCAAATTTGCAACGACAAATGAATACACAAAAGTAGGCAGTTTTGGCGTATATTGGTGAAAGAAGTATGAATTTCTTTGCTATTTTTCGGGGGAGTTAATAATTAAATGATTCGTAAACGTGTCTGGATCCACAAAACAAGCTTCAGATATACACAAATGAGTTCCGGAAAAGCCCTGAAACAACTTTAGAGAAATAGTGGTGTAGAAAATTTTAAAGGCGACCAGCAATACGAGGACCTAAACATAACCCAGTTGGATTGGTGTGATTAACAGAGGACGATGTACATTGGAGCCCGAGTGCTTTAACTTTCAGGTAACTTATGCTTTGTTGTTCGATTTTTGATGTTTGGTGTGTGTTGAATAACTTTATAATTTATTTACTTAAAATGGACAGTAGTGAAATTGTACTAACAACAAATTTTTAATTTTAAGGTGACATTTTCTTGTTTAAGTAGAAAGGGGTATTTAGTATTTATGTTCTGGATTATGATGAAAATTTGGGTATGTCTTTGAGCTCAATTAGACGAACCTGGTTAATTAACGTAAAGGGGTGGAAGATGCTCCCTTTGTACTCAGACTCAGGTCTGCATATATTGTTATAGTAATTAGTAGGCATCCTACAAGGACTTTAATTCTGGATGCACATTAAAATGATAACAGATTTAATCTTGAAATTTTCTTATACTGAAATTTATGCTGAATTTTAATTTTGAAATTTTAATGTATTGTGAATATTGATGTAAATAGAGTTAACGTTGATGTTTGTGGTAGGAATGTGTTTTTTTTTTATGAATGAGGATGAAGGTTTAACTAGGTGAGCAGCCGAGGCGGAAAAGAGTAAAGAGGCGAGTAACAGAAGAAAGTCGACGGACCAGTTAATTTAGGAGGTTTCACAGCATTCATGGCGACCCAAAAGTGAGGCTCGAGTTCCAAATAAAATTTTTGTGATTTTATTCCAGGAAACTGGCGATCTGAGAGAGAGAGGGTTTCTGTGTGTGTATAAATTTAAGAGTATTTTAGAGTGAGTAGAACGTATGCAGAGAAAGGAGTGGTTAAGGAGTCAAGGAGTGGAAATTGGAAGTGACGATAGTGCATTGTGTGAGAAAAATTCTAAAATGGAAGAAGCTGGAGGCAGTAGAGATCAGTCGAGAACGGAATCAGGGGATCAAGGAAATGAGTTAATGATGAGAATGTTAGAGGAAATGCGATTAGCTAGAGAAGAATCGAATAGAGCGAGGGAGGAGTCCAACCAAAAATTAGAGCAGATAAGCGGGAAAATTGAACAAAATACTAAAGAATTTACAGAATTTAAAGATAGTCTTACCGTGAAACTGGGGGAAGTAGAAAATAGGGTTGAAAAAAATGAGCGTGATATTACAGGTCTTCGACAGGAAATGGGACATTTAAGGTCCGAAGTACGCATATTTTGTGAAGAAGAGATTAATATAAAAATGACTGAAGTGACGGACTCATGTAGGGATCAGTTAGGCAGGGTAGAACGCGAAGTTAGTAATATCAAATACAACATGTCAAATTTAACGGGGGATGGTCCCAGATTTTATACAGGTGGAGGATCATTGGACCAACACATGAAGTTTTATGGCGATAACAGGGTAAATCCACAAATTTTTATTAATAGTGTAAGAAATCTAGTGGGAAATTTATTTGACGAACAGACTAAACTGAATACGATAAAGACTTTATTGAAAGACAACGCGGAAGCATGGTACAATTTAGTAGGACAGGACATAGACACCTACACGGACTTTGAAGACAGATTTTTAAAGCACTACTGGAGTGACCACAGACAAGACCAGGTACGAGACGACTTAATCACAGGGAAATTTAAGGGAGAATTTTCAGGAAGTAGGGAGCAATATGCTATACGCAAGTATAGCATAGCAAAGCAACTGAACCCACCACTGACGGACCGACAAATTAATCAAGTATTTATCACGACACTTCGAGGTAGAAGTTAGACAACACGTAGCACTACAGAACATAGTGGACAGAGAAATGTTTTTAGAATACCTGCAGAGGTACGACGACGTAAGTAGTGGACGACCTCGGGATAATAGGGAAAGACAGATCAACACAGTTAGGTTTTACAATAGACGGGACAACTATGCTAGAAGGGGGAATAGTTACGGATACCAGCGACAGAACTGGGAACAGAGACGACCATACGTTAGAAGTAATAGTTTAGGAAGGGGACCTGCACCGAGACCGGAACCTACCAGAAGGAATAGTTCACCGGACATGAGGGGGACAGCTAATACAGACACGGAACGAGTGGAAACGCCTAGGACATGCGCTGAGGTGACGGCTAGACCAGGACCAAGTAGGGAAAACAGACCTGGACAGGATTTTTAGAACGCGACAGACCACTAGATTTCAGTGTAAATGTATATGAACATCCACGTGAATTTTTCAAAATTGAGGAGGAAGTAGGGCCAGAAACTGTAGAAAAATTATGTTTGCCAACTATTAATATAGAAATTTTTGAGAATAATGTAGAAGTATTACTCGATACAGGGGCAGAGGCGAGTTTAATATCGGAGGAATTCGTCAGCAAAATTAGGGATAAGGTTTGTGATAGAATTATGCCTATAAAGCGTAGCCATTTAGTAGCTCCAAATAAAAAGAAGTTTGCTGTAGTAAATAGTGTTGTGGTGCTTAGGATAGATATAGGAAATTTAAGCTGTGAACAGGAGTTTGTAATTGTACCTGGACTGAAGTTTCAGAGCATTTTAGGTGTTGACTGTATGATGCAGTTAGGGGTTTTGATAGATATGGAAAGGAAGGTAGTAAGGATTAAGGATAGGGTAGTGCCATGGAAGGGCAGTTATGAAGTCACAGAGGATGACACTGGGTTGAATATTAATGTAGTAGAGGTAGAGGATGATGAAGGTAAACAGATCAACACAATAAGATGTCCAGAGGATAGGATAGTAGAGGTTCAAGCTTTAGTACAAAAACATGCAGAATTAGGGGAGGTAGAAGCAAGAGCAGCATATCGGGAGCAGGTGAAGGCAGAATTAAATGAAGATGCACGAAAAATGAATCAATGGACCAAACCGCAATTCCATTGTCCAACATCCATGGACACTCTTTTGACGAGGTTAAGTGGCACGTTTATTTTTAATAAAGTAGATTTAAGGAATTCATTCTGGCTGATTCCATTACACAAGAATTCTAGAAGGTACATAGGATTTTCCATAGAGGGAAAAATCGATAATTTTAAAGTAGTATCGTTTGGTTTGTCGGCAGAAAGGAAAAAAATAGTAAATGAGAAACAGACATGTGTAGAGACTGAAGAAGAAGCAATATTAAAGAGTCAGGATAATAGGGATGAGTTTATTGTATGTGGGATAACAGGGATGATAAGTATAGATATAGAAGGGGGAAAAATAGGGATGAAGAGTGTTAGGATGGTAAGAAGAAAGACTTGGAGGGTCAAGAAGAGAGTTAGATTTAAATAACTTGATGAACAAAGGATAGAGATAGGTGAATTTTAGTATAGATATAGAAAATAAAGCTAAGTATAGGATAAATATGGGAAATAGTTAGAAATAGGTATATAGGATACGAAGGAAAATTAAATGTAGGAAGAAAATAAGTAAGGTTAAGTGTAGAAATTTCTTATAAGATTAGTGGAGAGTTAGGAATAGAACAAGAATAGGATAGGTATATAAGATTAGGTAGGGGGAAGTGAGTATAGTTAAAAGTTAAGAATAGGATAGGTAGATAGGATGAAGTTAGGGATAATTTCAGTTTATAAAATTAGGTGAGAGTTAGGAATAGGATAGGGATATAGGATAGGTGTAAATATTTTTTTTGGATTGGATATAAGTTAGGTAAGTTAGATAGATAAGGGTAGAGAGAGAGAGGCAATTTTTTTTGTAAATTTTTTTTTGGCAGTCTAAATGCTTTATATTTGCATTCAAATAAGTGGGATTATTTGTATTCAAATAGGGGGAAAATACTCATATTTAGACCAGGGTAGAAAATTAAATAATCACATCAAATAATTTAAATCACCGTGTAGAAGCTTTGGGAAAAGGTACGCGTTATTAAAACCGTGAAGCATAAAAGTTCATTCGTTTCATTAAAAATAAGAGATTTAAATTATTTACAAGACGCTTTATATAAAAAGAAGCAGTATTAAAAATGCTCAACGTGTAATTTAATTATTCTGAGTAAAGAAACAAATGGAAATTACGTGCAAAATTTATATTAATTGATTCAAGTTTGGGTAACAAGTATTAAACAAAATGTACAGATAATAATTGAATATTTGATTAGGAGTCACTAAAAATTAAAGGGTATTAATTTTAATTGAAGTTAATTGAACCATTAGGAACATATAATACGCATCAAAGCTTGTAAAAACCCAATAATATTCAAATCGTAAAAGTGGTAGTTAGAAGTAGGATGTTTGAACACCTGCGTATTTTTAAAAGTATCGTTCTGAGTAAAATTTGCAGATAACAAATGGTTACGGAGAATGTTGGAGAAACCGTCGCATAATAGTTACGGGAAATGCTAATAAGGTGGGTTATTTCACAGTCCACATGGACTGAAATAATCGATAATAAAGAATATCAATTTGCACCAATAAGAACAGGGTAGATAGAGACAGATAATATGCGCAAGACCGAGACACATATAGTAAAAGGCGTGAGTGGAGCAACGTCACTGGGTTGCGATTGGTTGAAAATAAGAGGCAAACTTGAGAGGTAAAAATAACATTTCTGTATAAAATTTAATTAGTTATTCCCAGACGTTGCGTGCCGTGTGAGAATTTCTGAGATTTAACTGGTGCGAGTAAAAATTTAATAAGAACCGACGCACAGGCGGTCGAGATGGGAACATAGTATACGAAATTCTGGAAATTGTCCGTTTTGGGGACAAGACCGACAGACAGGCTAACCTCTATATATACCCGGGTTAATATGAGTTTAGCTCTCTTAGATTTTCGACTTGATTCAATGCGTTAAACAGTGCTTTTTTGTTTTCCGATTTTGATTAAATAATTTAAACAGTTTGCTCGTATATTTTGGTGATTTAAAACAGTTTGTTCTTTACGTGCTACAATGAATGTAATTTAGTGCACTTAGAAAAGAGGATACAAGGTAATAAAGTCTAGTATCACTGTACCAATTAGTCAAATTTGCAACGACAAATGAATACACAAAAGTAGGCAGTTTTGGCGTATATTGGTGAAAGAAGTATGGATTTCTTTGCTATTTTTCGGGAGTGTTAATAATTAAATGATTCGTAAACGTGTCTGGATCCACAAAACAAGCTTCAGATATACACAAATGAGTTCCGGAAAAGCCCTGAAACAACTTTAGAGGAATAGTGGTGTAGAAAATTTTAAAGGCGACCAGCAATACGAGGATCTAAACATAACCCAGTTGGATTGGTGTGATTAACAGAGGACGATGTACATTGGATCCCGAGTGCATTAACCTTCAGGTAACTTATGCTTTGTTGTTCGATTTTTGATGTTTAGTGTGTGTTGAATAACTTTATAATTTATTTACTTAAAATGGACAGTAGTGAAATTGTACTAACAACAAATTTTTAATTTTAAGGTGACATTTTCTTGTTTAAGTAGAAAGGGGTATTTAGTATTTATGTTCTGGATTATGATGAAAATTTGGGTATGTCTTTGAGCTCAATTAGACGAACCTGGTTAATTAACGTAAAGAGGTGGAAGATGCTCCCTTTGTACTCAGACTCAGGTCTGCATATATTGTTATAGTAATTAGTAGGCATCCTACAAGGACTTTAATTCTGGATGCACATTAAAATGATAACAGATTTAATCTTGAAATTTTCTGATACTGAAATTTATGCTGAATTTTAATTTTGAAATTTTAATGTATTGTGAATATTGATGTAAATAGAGTTAACGTTGATGTTTGTGGTAGGAATGTGTTTTTTTTTTTTATGAATGAGGATGAAGGTTTAACTAGGTGAGCAGCCGAGGCGGAAAAGAGTAAAGAGGCGAGTAACAGAAGAAAATGATGGACTAGTTAAGTTAATAGCTTTTTGTAGGTTTCACAGCATTCTTGACGCCCAATTCGTGAGGCTCGATTCTAATACCAGGTTTCACAGCAATATATATATATATATATATATATATATATATATATATATATACGTATATGAAGGTGATGAACTGTTAATAAATGTAGAGAAGAGAAAGACCAACACAACTCCATTAAATGTAGAGTCAGATTTTTAGCATTTCCGTAATTTTTCGAGTTATGTTAAACTTCTAAGGATGATGGCATGGATACTTCGTTTTACAAAAAATGTTAGGAATGTCAGCCCAAAACGTATTGGTGGGTTAACCGCTGACGAATTAAACTACGCTGAACAATTAGTTTTTAAAATTGTTCAAGAGGAAGCATTTATGGAGAACGATGACAAATTTAAGTCGTTAAATGTGTATCGTGATGGATTTGGTTTAGTTCGTCTGAGGTCTCGAATTTCTAATAGAGACGACAAAGAATATTTTCGTTTGCCAATAGTATTACCGACCAATCATGTAGTGATTGATAAGTTGGTTTTTGAGGCTCATGTAAAATGTTGTCATATTGGTACTCTAGGGTTTAATCAGTTCACTTCGAGAAAGATTTTGGATTTTAGGTGGAAGGCGATATATCAAACGAGTGATTTCAAAATGCGTATCGTGCAAAAGACACGTTGTTACGCCTTTCCAAGTTGATAGCCCACCTTTACCCGCAGATCGCGTGTGTGATACCGTTGCTTTCCAGATAACTGGAGTGGACTTGGCGGGTCCCCTGTATGTGAAAACAGGCCAAAATGTATGGGTGTGCCTGTTTACATGCGCGATATATAAAGCGGGGCATTTGGAACTGGTCACCTCGCTCTCGACGCCTTGTGATATGCGTGCGTTACGTAGATTTGTAGCACGCAGAGGAAGGCCCAAAGTCATTTATAGCGACAACGGTACGAATTTTGTAGGCACTGATAATTTGTTGCGGAAAATTAACTGGACCGAAGTTGTTGAAGAGTCTGCTATCCAACGTATAGCGTGGAGATTTAACCCACCCACAGCGGCATAGTGGGGAGGCTTCTGGGAAAGACTCATTGGGATATTGAAAAATTTATTACGTAAAGTGCTGGGAAAAGCTTCTCTAGATTATGAAGAACTGTTGACACTTGTATGTAACTGTCAGGGTATTTTGAATTCGAGACCTTTAACCTACATGTCAAATAATGCTAACGATTTAGTTCAATTGATTCCTTTTATGTTCATTCGGGATCAAACTGAAACTGAGTTGGCTGATTGTGATGTTGTAGATCGATCATTCTTGTGTAAAAAAGTAATCCGTATGCAAAAATTGCGTGACAATTTGCGGAGCAGATTTTGAAGTGAATATCTTGGACAGCTTAGGATGTTATCCAAAGTTAAACCGTCACGAAAAATCACAATAGGAGAGGTCGTGTTAGTGGGAGACGATAAACAAAACGGTTGGACTGGCCCATCGGACGTGTAGAGCAACACTTGCCGGGAAAAGACGACCAAGTGCGTGTAGTACGTGTGATTACTGATAAGGGGCAACTCTTACGTCCGGTTCATAGGTTATATCCATTAGAGGAGAGTGTCGTAAGTGATGCTAAACTTCCTCAAGAATTGGTCGTGAAGTCAACACAAGAGATGCAGGAATGTGCTATTGTAACGAAAGGTGTATTGAATACCGTTGGCGACGAAGGTAATAGGAGCAGTGCAAATACAGCAAAGTTTACTTCTAGTGGTAGACCAATAAGACCGCCGATTAGATATGCAAGGAATTAGTATAGACATAGTTATATCTTGAACGATAGTGTAAAACTTTCTTTGTTTTTCAAGTTTCACAGGTGGGAGTATGTTGTAACTGGAATCAAATGACCTTGATAAAAAAAAGGTTTTTTTAATGATTGATAGAGTTGTTAGTTATTCTATATTCGAAAATAAATAATAAGGCGTTTATTTTAATCTTTAAGAATAACCCAACCCTAGTACACCCACCGAACCAGGGATCTTTACTTAGACGGGTAGTCTAGAGATACGAGATCCCCCATAATTTTAACGAATATAGAATAACTAACAACTCTATCAATCATTAAAAAACCTTTTTATCAAATACAGAGTTGGGTTTTCATTTCATCTTAATAACTATTAATATATATTAAGCATTCATTTGCATTCCAAATGTGGATTATTCCTCTATTAATATATATATATATATATATATATATATATATATATATATATATAAAACTCTCTGTAAATACATATACAAATATGCGAACCTGCCAATTATTTCCACTATACAATTTTTTTTGTCTTTTATTGGTGTTTTCATTTAATTTTTATAGAAATTATTCCACTTGGAACTAATTTTGTAATTATATCATTACAGAAGTTTGTAGTGAAAAAAAAATTAAATCATTACATGCCTTTTGCAATATTAATTATATCCAAACACAGTGATGGCTGCGTAGGTGGATCAATTCAAGTTATAGCAAAATCCTTTCCGCAGCATTGTAACAATTCACCGTATTTTATATCATTATATTTGGTAGTCAAAATGAGATAATCTGGAGGAAAACCCTGAATGCACAAGAAGCTTGGTGAGTTTCGCCTTGCACTATCCTTAAGTTCTCTTTAATACGTTTGGTGGCTTTTTTAAAGAGAGAATCATAAGAAGTAATATGCTCTAGCGTTTGAAGCTCATTTTATAGCTCTATTTGATTTAGCTCGTCATAATACAATGGCAATCGAAGTAAGTCTTATTCTTGGTTTTAACCATTTCAACCCCTATTTAAGAATCGTATTGATCTTGTGAATTTTTATTAATTTAATAAATCTGGACTGTATCATACATAAATTTTAAGATGACTACCGTAGTTGCAATTATAACTTAGTTAATATAGTAATGGTAGCATCGGATACACATGGTCAAACAACATGGGTGCACAAGGGCAAGGCACAACAAGGAGCTGGACAGCAAGGCATTTTATAGGATTTTTAATGAAGTGCAAACAAAAAAACTTAAAATTTTGCGAGAGGTTTCTAAAACATCTTTAAACATTTCGGTCACGTTTTAGAAACCTCTCGCAAAATTTTAAGTTTTTTGTTCGCACTTCATTAAAAATCCTATAAAATGCCTTGCTGTCCAGCTCCTTGTTGTGCCCCTTGTGCACCCTGTTGTGTACCATGTGTGGCTTATTGCGCACCATGTTGCTATCCGTATTGCTATCCATGCTACCCATGCTGCAGCCCGTGTTGTAGCCCTTGTGGACCCTGCTGCTGATTTTTAAATATGCAGTTAACCGCATTATCTAGATGGTGAATGATTCAAGAATTAGTTAATGATGATGGCGGGTCCTTCTTATATTTGCGGCAGTAATATTGCAGCAACCCCGTCAATATTAAAATTAATAATGATGTTGCTACAAGTCTATTGATTAAGGTTTATCATTCCATACCATATAGTATTTTCAAAGTTTATTGAAAATTGTTCCCAAATATTAAATACATTGCTCATAATTACTATGCAATTTAGAAAGGTATCGGTTTTGAAAAGTGAAAAAATTTTTTTTACCCATATCATTTTGTTATGTTATTTATATTTCTTACACATTTTGATAAATTTCTGCAACGTAACAGAACTTGTTAGTTAATGAACAATAAGGTAGTGGGGTACAATTTACAAACTAAAATACATTGCCTCGATTGTATAATGACGAAGAATAATTTGTTAATAATCTATTCACTGGTGTTAATATGTCGACAATAATTAAGAATTGTAATTCCTTGCCTCTGCCCTATGAAACCGTAATGGTATCTGTTTTTTGTATTTCCTTTACCAAAAGTCCTGGGTAAAGTTGATAAATTTTTGGGGATATTATTTGAACCTAATTTCTAAAGCTGTATAACTTTATTTAAAATAACTTGTTATTTTGTAGCTATTGTACAAACTAGAAAATACACGTATTACAAACTGTTATTTATATTATAATAACAACGGCAAAGATTATATTTCTCACAGCAGTCGTTCTTCATAAATAATTTTCGTAAATAATTTAATTTAGAAAATATACCTCTAGATTTGGTAGAAATTTTAAAAATCAATGACTGAGGCAATACATCTTCAAAGCTGTTTTTGATTCCTTAGTAGTTTAAAGGTCCTAAAGCTTCAATCTGCATATCTAAGTAAATGAAAATCTATGTATCGACCATTTTAACTAACTGTGAAAATTGTTAATACTTGTAGCTCTACGACCACCTGCATTTTATCAAAATTTGTTAAGTCACCTTTTTTTATCAAATGTCAACCAAATTTTCTTCGATTCCTAGGTAAAGATTTCAAATATGGTAATAATTGTTGCTGGAAATTATCTCTCATGTTTAGTTCTCTTGGCAAGTATTCTATAGGTTATTCTACTACTCATGATGTTATATAAAATAAAGAACTTAATCGCAGAAAATGCCTGTTAGTTCAGATGAAGAGAGTAAAAAATTGTTTCGAAGCAAGATGCATTTTTACCAAACGGTGTTGATCAATTTATCAAACTTGCAAGATGGTTAGTATAATCCACTTGCAAAAAACATGATATTAATGTATCGTTCAAAATTTAATTAATTTAGTCAATGTTTTAAGTTTAGACTAGTTAATTTTTATTTATAGCCAAATGTAAATCTATTAATTTATTTAAAGTATTACAAAGATTGCCTCATTGGTTCAGTCAATGGTCGCCATTAATTGATGTATTTCTTTAATCTGAAATAAGAGAAGCGTACGTGTAGTCACGCTCTAGTAGAGATTATTGTTTGTTTCTCGGCTACACTGTCAATACGGTTCTGATCAAGGCTTAGGTTTTTTTAGTTCATTTTTCTAACCTGTCTTCGTACTACATAAAATGCTTCATAGTTTAAGTCAATAACTGGTTAATTGATTATATAAAAATTTTGAAATCATGACTACACGCGAGTTGAGGGATCTCGATAATTCAGAACTTGGTAATCATTTACCCATTAGAATATTAATTTGTTTTCTTGTTTCTGATTTTGCTTTGTGTTCACATTTATTTTAAATCCTTAAATTTGCCAGTGTTTAACAGGTTTACAAGACAGAAACAAATCAAGATCACGTTCACGGTCTCCTCCAGCCCAGAATGCTCAACGTAAAAGCGAGAATTTAAGTTCAGTCGCGAGAAGTAGGTTTAAGAATCTAAGTTCTCAGAAGAGATTAACTTCGCAACAGATGATGTCAAGACCGAAAGTGTCTGTTGCCAGTGCATTTAATCAGGATAGCGATGATGAACCTGAAGTTATGCCTCCGGAGGCTAAAATGCGAATGAAAAATATGGGACGGTTGGTTTAATTATTTCGCATTGTGTATTTATATGTTTCTTTTAGAGATACGCCTACATCATCTGGACCGAATTCGTTTGGTAAAACGAAGCAAGGATTTTCAGATGCCAAAAAGTTATTCGAGAAAAGTTTAAAAGATGCAATGGAAAGTGCATTAAAGGATGATTAAAATTTTTTGTAAGCTAACTTATTTATATATTTATTTTACATTTTGTGTGAGTAATTTTTATTATAACGTATCATAACGTTTTTATGCTAATGTAACTTTCATTGAAGATGATTAGATAAAATATTAAAATGAAATGCTTTTTAGATTATTTTATAATAGATAATGCTGTGCTAACATTTAAAATATATATGTAGTGTATGTTTACAATTGTATTCCTCTGCGCCTGTTAGTAACTGCACGCATTGTAGTGACTTTGAAAACCTTTTTCTTCTTATTTTCATTATACTAAAATAAATTGTCAAATACCTGCACATTTTAAATTTTCAAATAGGTTCATTCAAGTGTCTATTAATGTTATGGTGTATAATCACACTAACTCTGTGTATTATTTACTAAATTGTTGAGAGATAAATCATTGATTGCTATTTAGTATTTAAAATAAATCAGCACATCTTTGATCATTCTTTTACTTTAACTAACTGACATGAAAATATATGTATTTTATACTCGATATATTCAAATAGCACCAGTACAAGGTGTATTATGTGGTTTAACATTATGCTAAAATGTATCATAATTTGTGTAGAATATGTGACAGTACTCTTGTGGGTCAAGTACGAATGTCATGAAGTACCCTAATTTTCCAGCATTTAAATTTCTATAGGTTCTGAATGGACCTACACTTTGAAGAGGTTGCAGAATACTAGAACGGGTAAATTGGCTTTGATGTTTCGGTGAGTTAAAGAGCCGAATACTATATGTTTAACCAAATTAGCGAAGAACCAGATTAAGACATCCCCGAAAAAGAGCAGCAGCTCTTTCAGTACTTAGAGTGGAAGAGATTATAGAAATCATAAAGTCACACTACTGCTATTTGGAAGGCAATAGGAAACCAACATGGGTGTGAACTGAGCGATGAAAGGTCGAACTGGCAACATCACTAGCCTCGTGACAGGTAACTCCATCCGAGTTTATTGTACGAATGTTAACTTTGATGTCTTAATTGTTGAAATTAAAGATCCCTATAGCCAGTCTATGATAATAATAACGGTATATATCTCGCCAAATCAAGTGAGGCATATGTATGAATTTTTCTTTGATGAACTAATAAAACTCTATTTTATCTATGACAAAAACCTTATAATCATAGGAGACTTCAACCTACCTGAATTTATATTGAGTGGCAACAACCTGTCCAGATTGGCACCCCTTAATATTCTGGTAGTTTTCTTTGATCTCATACAGTACAACTACATATACAATCTGAATCAAAGCCTACTGGACCTAGTTTTTTCTAATTTCGTTTGCAACATATCTGAACCAAAATGTGTTGACATGCCTATTGACAATCATCATCCACCACTTTGCATTGAAGTACATAAATTAGTTGTTAAAAACTATGCTTAAGCAACCAGTGAAGACGCCCGCTACAATTTTAAAAATGTCAACTATACTGCCCTTTATGATGATTTAGCTACACTAGACCGGAACTCTCTGTACCATTTTGGTGACATTGGAACTGCTACAGCTCACTTTTTTGCTTTACTCTTTGAAGTTATTGATTTGCATGTCCCTAGAACGAAAGCCTGTAGGAAGTCTTATCCATCATGGTTCACTAAGGAGATCATCAATCTTACTAAACAAAAAGAAATTTTATGGAAGCAATATAAATTAAGTAGTGATACATTAGTATACAACAATTTTAGAATCCTACGAACTAGACTAAAAAATGCTATGAATATTGCTCATAATAATTTCTTACGATCAATGAATGACAAAATAAAATCCGATCCGAAGAGTTTTTGGGCATTCGTGAATGATAAACGAAAGTCAATGAATCAACAAAGCCAAATGATCTATGACAATGAGTCCTATTCTGATCCGTATGTTATAGCGAATAAGATTGCTGAACTTTTCAAATCTGTCTATACTTCCAGCTCCCATACTTGTGATCATGAACCAGTCTCCTCTTATCCCAGTATTGGTGTACCTGTGATACAGGAACAAGATGTACTCAAAGCTATTGATAAATTACAATCTAAATATACTGCGGGTCCGAACAACTTACCTTCTCTTGTGATTAAATATTGCAAATTTCAACTTATCAAACCTGGGGGAGCGGGATGCGGTGCGTACAATATCCCCCTTAAGCGATTCAATGTTCTGTATAATAGCGGCCTTCGATAGTGTGGAGAATGTGTACCCCAAGAAATCAACGTTACAAATAACTACAAGTCTAGGATTGCTAGTACTTACCTGTGGCCTTGCTTGACAAACTGCTCCAGGAAACAGGACAGCAATCTTCGGCTGGCACACCCGTTGAAAACCCGTGGAACACACCATAAAAATTGGTAGCGATAAATTAAAACTGTGTGTTCTCAAAATTGACATTTGGCTTCTAATTTCATATTGTTATTTTTTGTAGTTACGTCAAACCCAAGCGACGCGATTATAATGTACAAATACAACCCCGAGGTGCAGGCTGTAACCCAGAACAGAACGTCGAGACAAGACCCCAAAGCTACCAGCATCATCCAGATCATAGCTATCTTGCGTCTTATTCCTGCGGCGTGAACAAAACCCTTAATCTTTCTGTTTAATCTCTCTCTTAAATATTCTCAATTTCCTAATATCTGGAAATCTTCTAAAGTACGACCTATCTATAAAAAAGGGGACAGATCCTGTATAATAAATTATCGCCCTATTATCATCCTTAATAACTTCAGTAAAATATTTGTATTCGTTCTTTATGATTATATCTACTTTCACTCACATTCAAAAGTATGTCTGCAACAACACGGCTTTGTTTCTGGTAGATCTACTGCAACTAATTTAACCAGTATGACACAATATCTTTCTAAATCTTTAGATGAGAGAATGCAGGTAGATGTGATATGTACAGATCTGTCAAAGGCATTTGATCGGCTAGATCACAATCTGTTACTTCAGAAACTGTCTTAAATGGGCTTTACACCTCAGCTACTGACTTTTTTTTTCTTCTAATTAAATAATAGAAGACTCTATGTCGATTGTTTAGGCTCTCATTCCAAGCACTTTACTGCTACCTCTGGAGTTCCACAAGGCTCTGTCCTTGGCCCCTACTTCTTTATCATTTTCATCAATGATGTTGTTGATATTGATTGTAAGTGTTTAAACTATGCAGAGGATATAAAATTATTCAACGCGATAAATCAAATAGAAGATTGTTCAAAACTGCAGCAGAATCTAAACAATCTACATTTCTGGTGTATTACAAACAACGTCCCAATTAATCCTGATAAATGTTCTGTTTCAAATTATTCTAGAAAGCATAATGTAGTTAAATTCCCTTATAACATTGAAGGTTCAGTACTTCAAATCACTGATAGTGTTTTTGATCTTGGTGTACTCTTTGATGCCAAGTTAACATTTAATTTTCATATCTTGAACACTATTAGGGCTGCACATAAATCGCTGGGTTTTGTTATTAGGATGGGCAAACACCTTACTATTGATACTTTAAAAATATTATTTTTTTGCCTACATTAGGTTGAAATTGAAGTATTGTTGCATAGTCTGGAATTCTTCATATGCTGTCTATGTAAATATGATTGAGAAGGTACAACGTCACTTTCTTAAATACCTAGCATACAAAGAGGGCTCGGTTTATCCGTGTATAGGTTACGACCATAACCTGCTTCTACGTAGATTCTCTGTAACTAGACTTAAATTGCGACGTGATTTAAGTGCTGTGGTATTTCTCTATAAAGTAGTTAATAACTTAATAGACACTTCCTATTTATTATCTGATGTAAAATTCCGAGTGCCTACGTCTACCAGGGGCGACGAAATGTTTTAATTAAAAACCCCAAGAACAAATGTGCTTAAGTTTACCCTTCTGCATTTTATGTGCACAACATTTCAAAACAAATGTAAATCCCTTGATATCTTCCATGTTTCCTTGTCACACATTAAATCAACTTGTCTGTGCACAGATTAACCAATTATTTAGTATTCCTTGCCTGCCCATCCTATGCCCTTCCTTGTGTTTTGACTGTATTATCTTTCAGGTTGTTTTACGGTTTTTGTTTTTTCTTGTTTAATTTTATACTTATTACTGTATTTACTTATTTCACATAATTCCTTTTTAAATTTTTGTATTAATGTCTTTGATTTCGTGCCTACTTTGTAATTGGGCCTAACCTGTTAAGTAGTGTATATAAATAAATAAATAAAAAGATAAACATTGCGAGGACTACGCATAAATGCCATGCAATCAAAAATAGTCTATAATGGAATGAATAATAATACTAACTATTATAAATAAGTTTATTGCAGAAGCTTTAATACCGTTATTTAAAAATACAGAATATTACAGAACAAAACTGTATCATTATATTTATTATTGGTACGAGTATCTAGTACCTACCTACTGAAAGTATATATCAATGCCTAAACAAGAAAAATTAGTATTACACGCCATACTGTTAGTAACTAGTTACAGTCTTTGCTCCACAATCAACGAGCGAAATAATTTAGTTACTCTGATCGAAGGTACTACGCGTCTTAAATAAAAAATTAAACGTTTAAACATTAAAAAACGCATAAAGCTTTTAAGAGTCAGATTGAAATCTATACAACAAAATCGAGTGGTTAATAGGCTTTCATTAGCCGCCATTTCCAAAGTTTGCTTAACGAAGTAAGAGTGAAAAAAATCACTTGCACGAATCGAACACATTCCGCGTTCTAAAAAAATTCAACCTTGAAAAATTAAAAAACGTTAAGTTTTTTTAAGCCAGGTTAATAGATATAGATAGATAGATTTATTTGTATCCATGAATACATGGTAGTTTGTTCATATAAACATTACAATTCAAAGTATAAATACAAATAACATAAACCTAACAGTACAATAAGAAATAATGTAATTACATTTGCTTCTATTGAAGTTTGTCATTTAAAAAGTCATCAACTGTGTAATACCATTTTTTGACGAGCAAGGAAAAAATGGCAGCTTTAAATTTTTTGAGCGGTTTTATTGATCGTATGGTGCTTGGTAATTTATTGTAAAATGTAGGTGCCATATATATAAAAGATTTTTTAGAACGTGATGAATTAGGTTTTTGTCTATATATATATATATATATATATATATATATATATATATATATATATATTATACTGTCAAGAAGGGGTGGGCTTATAAAATGTTTAAATAGGGCTTCAAACGACTTTGCTAGAATGGGGTATATTTGGTTTTGTTTGAGTATTTCTTTCAGGTATTTTTGGTTTATAAATTAACAACAACTATTCCACGTTTATAAATTTATAAAGCTTTTGAAACTGCATTGCATTCAACAACATATACCGCCATAGACCAGGCTAAGCTAGTTATAAGTTTGCATTGTATACGTATTTTAATTGTTATGGTTGCACGTATATGAAATTTAATTTGGAGTTAGCGTTTTCAGAACCATTTGAATGTAAAACAAATATCAAAATTGCTTGGTATACTGCACGCTTTTAAAATTTTAAGGAGTTAAGTGATACTCCGTAAAATTTGTAAATCAATTTCAGTTTGAATATGTTTTAACAATTAAAGATTGGTTATGTAATGACAGGACGTTTACGAATAAGACATAAATGTCTGTTGCGTACAATTTAAAAGCTGAACCATCAAAGTTTGTTAGCTATTTTCAATATTGTAAAAGTTCAATATACATAAATCACTGGATTACAAACCATCTAGAAAATGAATGTATCTAGAGAAACAACTGTATTATTAATCAATTATTAATAATTATAAATTACATAGTGTGCGTAGAGATAGTTGTCATGGCAACGGAAACAAAAGAAGACGGTTTTATTTATAAGGGACTTCAAATTTATATTACTGAAAAATAGACGTGTTTTTGTACTGTTATGAGTTTTATTACATTTAAAAGTTACGAGAAAGTTTTGAAAGTCAAGTTGTACCTGGAGATAGCAAATAGTAGCAGTTTTACGGCGAATAAAAGTTAATTAAAAGAGGGAGTGCTGGTCTGTACTGTTATTGTTTGAAGACGAAAGCATAGTGGAATTGGAGTTATCTGAGTATTTGTATAACATAAAATTTGTAGAAATATTAGTAGTTTTATAGTCTGGAGATTACCAGTTGCTCGAGTTACTTATTATTTACAGGAGGTGCCTGCAGTTGGTCACTTGGCTTCAGGACGGCTGGAAGGCGGCGCTTGTATCTGGATTCCAGGTATTAGTATTTAATATCTACGCAGTGCTTTAATCAAATTTATAAAAGTGGAACTAGTGTTTGGGAATACTTTTGGCTTTTAAAATTATTTGAAAAATCCTTGAATATTTGTTTGGGTGTCTAGTTGAGAGGTGTTTGCTTAGGACGGACCCACCCTAGGTAGATTCCGCCACGTGTTTGACGGCCCTGTAAAATATTTAAGTGTAGCAGCCGTGTAAAATATTTAAAGATAAATTGTGTGGCATAACTCAACAAGGCTCTAAAATAAGACAAGGAGTGACAGATAGATATATTACGCCTATCACTAATAAGGTAGGATCACAGTATATATAACATATATATATATATATATATATATATATATATATATATATATATCTAGAAAAGATTTTGTTTTTTGGTTCTTGGGATAAAGTCGCTCATAAAATTAAACACAAAACATTAAATGTGTATCATTTGTATTAAATCGTACGTTTCGGTGATAATTTACACCTTAATCATCGATCTACATGAAAAAGTATATAAATAGGTAATTCATATAACAGGTAATATATGTTTAACTTACTTATTACTTGATAAAATTATTTTATGTATTCACCCATAATAAAAGTAACAGAAGGAAGCTTGTCATATTACTGATTAAGAATTAAAATTAATTTTATATTTTGAATGAAATGTCAGTTCACTGATTTGACAAAAATGTAGGATCAAGGATGACATCAATCAACAAATTATCACACTATTTGCTTATATTTTTTATTTAAATAGTAGTATGTGAATACTCCCTGTATGTTTGTTGTGGTTTGTTTAGCATTCTTCTTAATCTTTTTTGGGAATGAAACCACTCATAGTTTTTAAAATCTATTTTATTTACGTTTCGATCCATGACCTAGGATCGTTGTCAAAATAATAAAAACGTAAATAAAATAGATTTTAAAAACTATGAGTGGTTTCATTCCCAAAGAAGATTAAGAAGAATGCTAAACAAACCACAACAAACATACAGGAGTATTTAAGTCAGGTATGGGCCTGAAATTTGTATTTGTTTTAGACAGTTGGACAATATAAACCTAAAGCTATCGCATTCCAAAAATTCACTCACATTCCTAATAAAGTGCAGAAACAACGAAATAATACCAAAAGGATTTAGAATCAAATTTGGAAAGACAAGCAATAAACTATCAAGAATTCTCGAAAGAGCAAGTTACAGTATGATGAGGAAAGACTACAAAACCACCGACACATTATTTATAAGTTAAAACAAGATATTGAGGGCATTATAAATTTCATACGAATAAAGGTAACAAAATATGATTTTGATAAAATTCTCGTTAGTGCAAAAACCTACTACGAATCAGTATTTTCCAAACAAAAGAAATTCACATAAAGAAATTTAATAACCTATTTATAGAGAAAATAACACACAAACTAAAACGTTAGAAAACAGGAACACCATGCTAAACACCGTGATAAATTTATCAAACAGAACCATTAACGACACAGAAAAATCAATTCTTTCAAAAGGCCTTAACTTTTCAGTAACACCAAAATCAATACCAACCTTTGAAATAATTAGCTGTATTGAGAAAACAGCAAACCAACTCGAAGAAAATAAAGCAAACGAATTTAGAATACGATGTAAAATCGAAATAGAAAAGAATCACAAAATAAAGCCAAATGTAAGTAATAACGAAATAAAAGCAATTCGCAATCTAAAAAACGATAACTCAATTATAATTCTACCTGCTGACAAAGGCAATGCAACAGTAATAATGAATAAAAACGATTACAACACAAAAGTCAACAAACTATTGAACACTGAGAATTACACCAGTTTAGAAACGGACCCAACAAAATCAATTGAAAATAAAATATACAAAACTCTATTTAAATTTAAAATGAATTCGAAGACAAAGAAAGAAGTAAACTAGTCCCACATTACAGTAAACCACCCCACTTTTACGGTCTACCAAAATTCATAAAAAGACATTCCTCTAAGACCTATTGTAAGCTCAATAGATTCACCATGCCATAATTTAGCAAAATTTCAACTAAAATTATAAATCCATTAGCAGGCAAAACGGATTCTTTCATTAAAAACAACCAACACTTTTAGAAAAACTATCAAACATAAAAATTGAAAATACACACACAATGGTAAGCTTTGATGTAGTAAATCTCTTTACAAATGTCCCTATAAACAAAACGCTTAATATTATAAAAACAAACTCGAAAAGATGGCAATCTTAAAGAAAGAACAAAACTAAGTATATCATCGATTATGGAATTACTTGGTTTATGCGTAAATACCACATATTTTCAAATAAATGATCAATTTTACAAACAAAGCTTCGGAATGGCAATGGGAAGTCCACTATCCCCAATCTTCAGTAATATATTCATGGAGGAATTCGAAAAGATGTGATATTCACACAAGAATTGAAACCATTGATCTGGTGGAGATACGTTGATGATGTTTATGCTATTTGGCCTCATAATATAGAATTAATTAAAAACTTTATACAGTCAATTAACGAAATAGAACCAACTATTAAATTCACATATGAATTAGAACAACATGGAAAACTTCCGTTTTAGATATTCTAGTTAGCAAAAACGATACAACAATTAATACATCGGTATATAGAAAACCAACGCACACTAACAGATACTTAAACTTTGATTCAAACCACCCACAATGTGTCAAACGAGGAATTATCAAAACCATGTATGATAGAGCAAAATTAATATCATCAAACGAAGAAATTTTAAAGAAAGAGAAAGACCTAATCAGATGTACACTAATAGAAAACAATTATCCTAAAAATAATAGAGAAAGAAATGAATAAAACCCTAAAAATAAAGAAAAGAAAACAAAACAACGATACACACCACAAAATGCTCTCAATACCATACATAAAAGGATTCTCGAAAAATTCAAAGAATAGGAAACAAATTTAGAATTAAAACAGTATTTAGAACCAACAATACACTAAGAGCACAATTAACAAAAACAAAACCCAAAACGCAATACAAAATTCAAAAACTGTATCTACAAAATACCGTGCGAATGTAATAAGTTTTATATAGGAGAAACTTCCAGACCATTTGAAGTTCGATTAAGAGAACATAAATCATATATAAAAAATTTGAAAAATCCATGATTTGCCAACATGCATGGGACTCCAGTCATAAAATAAAATGGGAAGATGCAAAAATTATCGACAAAGAAGAAAACCACCAAAAACGCAAAATCAAAGAAGCTGCCTATATAACCCTACATAAAAATAACTGCGTAGCAAACGAATCCGTGACTTTCAGTAAACAATGGATTCCATTACTAAAAGAAATAACAAATGAAGATCAAATGCCCACAATATCTAGGTAGCATTGCAAGTTTTTCCTGGGTTTTCCTTGCGATATTAACATGAAATACAGCCTACATACATGATTTCTATTTATACATACAATAACTAATTACATAACAATAAGCATATTAACTAGAAAACCATTATTTCGGCAAATTATAAATGTTGGGGGATCTTGGTAGCCACAGGTTGCTTAACCCCCTTCACTGAATCTCGGTAAAATAAGACATAAAATCAGAAATCTCTCAATTGTATAAATAGAAACATGTTAAAAAATGTTTTCAAAATTATTGAATTTATATAAAATTCACCAATAAAAATTAATCAGCTGATTTCACGTTAAGCGTATTGGCTACCATAGGAAAGTCGATCCCAGGTCGCAACACAAATTGAAGGCAATCATTCTTTTAAACTTTAAAAATTTTTGCTTAGTGTACTCAAACCAAATATTTCAAATATCAATAAATCAAAGTAACCTTCAATTTATGTCATAAACGTCAAACTTGAAGTTTTTATTATTTTGACAACGATCCTAGGTCATGGATCGAAACGTAAATAAAATAGATTTTAAAAACTATGAGTGGTTTCATTCCCAAAGAAGATTAAGAAGTAGTAGTATGTGGTTTATTTGTAAAAAAAATTTTTGTATGGTGGGTTGCATAAAAATAGTTAAATTTTAAAATCATATATTTTTACAGGTGTAGTAAACAGGTTGACTTTTGACTTAAATTAAATAGAATTCTGTGTGTAAGCAATATCATTATAGTTAGTATATTTTTTTGGATTAAAAGTGTATAGGTATGAGTAAACTGTATGTAAATTATTGATGTCTTCTTTATGATTGATGGAATTTTGTTCTTGGTTTATATGAAATGATTCTAAGAAAAGTCTTTTTGTAATTGCTTTCTATATCTAAAATTTTACATTATCATAATTGACTTTGTGTTTTGTATTGTATAAATGTATAGAAAGAGCACAAGAAGTTTTTTCTAATTTTGCATCACTTTTGTGTTGTGTCATGCGATTTCGGAGCCACTGTTTGGTTTGGCCTTTATCCCAAGAACCAAAAAACAAAATCTTTTCTAATTTAACTACGCTCAAGAATTATCAAGAACCTTATATATATATATATATATATATATATATATATATATATATATATAGTCACAATATCTTGTATCATGACTATGTACCAAATTGGCAGGGACGTAGTTGTTAGAATATTTATAAAATAGATTGAGTGTCTCATAAATAAATATTGAATATAGAGTAAGTACATTAAGCTTTCTAAATAAAGGTTTGCAGGGAGCATTAATCTATGCACCAGACACAATCCGAATAGCTCTTTTTTACAATTTGAAAATTACAGTAGCTCAATCTAGATTCGAATAATGCAAAATAACATTTTTTAGTGTAATCCATTGGTAATTCCCTGGACACATATTTAAGTGCATAGATAACCAAAGATAGTTTGGATGATAACATACTAATATGTTCATACCAGTTCAAATTCTGATCTACTATGATTCCAAGGAATTTAGTTGAGGTAACTAAATTTAGTGGCAAGTCCGAGATGAGACTGAAAGGTTTGAAGACCATATAGCAAGCTTTTTGTTCGTTTATCAGTGGTCTATTATTATAAAACCATTTTTTCATGGATAGAAGATCAGTGTTTAATTTTTCTTTTAAAGAATCAACATTTAGTGCATCCCACTGAAGATTAATATCATCTGCATAGACAGTACATTTGGCATATACAGTGCAGCTAGTAAAATCATTAATAAAAAAACAAAATGGGACCTAAGACCGATCCCTGTGGAACGCCTAAATTTAACACAGCTTTCTCAGACAATATATATGAGTCATTAGACTTAACCCTAATGGATTGGGATCTATTCTCAAGATAAGATTTAAACCAATCGTTGACTATACCCCTAAAACTAAAATTCCAATTTATGTAATAATATTGAATGATTTACCGAATCAAATGCCTTACTTAGATCTACAAACACCGCAGCTGAACCGCATCGACTATTATTTAATGTAACATACATTATTTAAGAAATTATACATTGCATCGCTTGTAGATTTTTTAGGACAGGAATCCATACTGATTAGGACTAAATATTTTAAATTTGAATGCAAAATTTATAAGCCGTTCTTTAACAAGTGATTGGATGATTTTAGAAAAGGTAGATACAAGAGAGATAGGTCTAAAATTGTTAACGGTGAAAGTGCTCCCTTTGTTTAGTGGAACAACTATTGCAAATTTCAAGCAGTTTGGAAACACTCCAGTAAGAAAAGATTCATTTATTAATTCAGAAAAGTAACTTATAATGTTAAGTGGTAAAGCCAGTAAGGCTTTTGCAGGTATGTTGTCATGACCTGTAGTAGTTTTGTTTTTGAAAGAATTTATAACCTTTAAAATCTCATGTGGATTCATTGGGAAAAACGCAAAGCAGTCCGAGACACAACACTGAATTTTAGGTAAAAAGTTAATTGCAGTTAAAGTGGAAACTTTGTTATTTTCAACTAATTTTGAGGCAACAGCAGCAAAATAGTTGGTCAAGATATCTGCTGTGTCACGTTCATTACAATTCTCGATGCTAGTTTTCTGTGAGGAGGGTGTACTTCTTTATACCTGTAAGTTCATTAACAACTCTCCATGTTTCAGTTTGTACATTACCCGAGTTAGAAATGCGACTTGCAAGAGATTGAGATTTTGCTAATTGAACTATTTTTTTAAATATTTTTTTGTAATGAAGATAATAATTTTTAATAAAAGTTGAATTATGAAAATGTTTATAAATAGCATGTAAAGATTTTTTGTTTTTTGCGGAAATTTTTATACCCTTTGTCAACCAAGGTTTTTGTTTTTTCTTTGGGTAGTATGTAACCATAGGAAATGATTTATTGAATGTCATCGCAATATTATGAACAAATTCTTCTTAATCTTCTTTGGGAATGAAACCACTCATAGTTTTTAAAATCTATTTTATTTACGTTTCGATCCATGACCTAGGATCGTTGTCAAAATAATAAAAACTTCAAGTTTGACGTTTATGACATAAATTGAAGGTTACTTTGATTTATTGATGTTTGAAATATTTGGTTTGAGTACACTAAGCAAAAATGGTTAAAGTTTAAAAGAATGATTGCCTTCAATTTGTGTTGCGACCTGGGATCGACTTTCCTATGGTAGCCAATACGCTTAACGTGAAATCAGCTGATTAATTTTTATTGGTAAATTTTATATAAATTCAATAATTTGGGAAACATTTTTTAACATGTTTCTATTTATACAATTGAGAGATTTCTGATTTTATGTCTTATTTTACCGAGATGCAGTGAAGGGGGTTAAGCAACCTGTGGCTACCAAGATCCCCCAACATTTATAAATGGCTGCTTAAGCCTTACGGTAACGTAATCACATACTTCTTTAATAACCATCCTCTCAACTGTATAAATAGAAACGTTAAAAAATATTTTCCAAACCTCAAATTATTGAATTTATTTGAAATTACCAATAAAAATTAATCAGCTGATTTCATATTAAGCGCATTGGCTACCTAAAAAGTCGGTCCCAAGCCGCAACACAAATTGAAGGCAATCATTCTTTTAAACTTTAAAATTTTCACTGAATGCACTCAAACCAAATATATCGAACATCAATAAGTCAAAGTCACTTTCAATTTATGTCATAAATGTCAAACTTGAAGTTTTTATTATTTTGACAATGATCCTAGGTCATGGATCGAAACGTAAATAAAGATGATTTTAAAAACTACGAGTGGTTTAATTCCCAAAGAGGATTAAGAGATATACTTCTTATACTACTCCAACCTAAAGACTCGTTGCAATAATGGATCATACTTCAGTGATAAAGCTTGTGTTGAGTTTCTAATCATATTTGTATGGTTGATAACGTGGTAATTGAATTTAGAATTCTGGTTATTAAACGAATTTTAATTTGATTCTGTAGCTTGTGCTTTGAGGTATTTTTCTACATTACTCGTCCTAGTACTTCAAGAGCGATGCACTTTATTTTTTGTTCGGCAAGTAGTGGATATCTTGGGTGCATCGGTAAGTTCTTCTGCGCTTACCCATCTTAATAAGATTTTCTTTTCAGTTCTTAACTGTGAGCTAAATTTTTTATGTAGCCTCGAATGTTCTTTGCCACGGACCAACTGCTTTTACCTGTAGATCACTGGTATCGTTATGGTAACAGTGTAAATGGATCCCAACTACCGTGGCGAAACAACACAAGCACGCCAATAATCTATAAAACCTTACCATACATTCAAGACTTGACTCCGAAATTAGTTAAAATTCTATACAATCCCTCTACAAAAATCACATTTAAATATAACAAATCAATCAAAAACCTATTCACCAAATTAAAAACCCAACAGAAAAAATGTTTTGCAGTAATATAGTTTACAAAATCCAATGTAGTTGCAATAATTTTTACATAGGTCACACAAGCCAATGGTTAAAAAATAGAATCATCCAACACAAGTCGGACGCTAAAATAGGAAAAAGGTCATGTGCACTATCTAACCACATACAATCAACTAAACACTCACCAAAATATTCAGAAACTATAATTCTTGATACAGAACAAATATATTCCCAACGCATATTTTTAGAAGCATATCACATTCAAAAAGAAAAAAACAGTATGAATGAAAAATCCGATACTCAAAATCTAAGTACATATATTCACTACTTTTTCACCGCTAATAACTTTAACATTCTTTACATCAAACAGGTTTATACGTATGTATAGTAGTAATTTGTTATTGACACGTACTATGTATTAAAAAAAATTATAACATGCTCTCGCATGTATGTAAATATATACGTATATACTTTACACTTTTAATTTTTTTACCATCTAACAACATTAATTTTTACAATTTTACAGTACAGTTTCACATAATTCTGGAAAAAAAAATCTTAATTTTTGACTAACCAACCTATTCAAAGTATGCACATGTAAAAATTTTTTAATATTTGACATTTAATGTCAACGTCAACGTTACAAGCTGTTACATAGTTTTAGTTATTAGTTAATAATCTTTAAATTTATATAGAATCCACATTAATGTACGTATAACACATAATTGTAAAGTTATAGCTGTTTTCACTCCTTTTTAGCACATGATCAAGGGTAAAAAAATACCCGAAACTTAGCGATAAATAAATGGATATATAGTATATAATTTTTTCGAACGAAAGCATCCCAAAAACCAACACCGAGTTCTATTTATTAGTATCGTTCGTAATAAAAACAAAAAAATATATATGTATATATATATATATATATATATATATATATATATATATATATTGCTGTGATATCTCGCCACCCCTACGATTGGGTGCAATAAAATGCTGTGATCTACGAGCCCCACGACTTGGGCAGACCATAAATGCTGTGATAACCCCTGTTACTTTCTCACACCCCCTTATACCATTCAAACACTTGTGAAATGTTATTTTATAATTTTCTTTTGCCTCGACTAGCTGATTCAATTAAATAAAGCACTTCTCTAATACACAGTATAATGATTGAATATTTACAACTCTAACTATATTCTCCCTTTTTATATACATCTGTCAAATTATTACAAATCAAGCCAACAAAACGAGCTTTTTATTACCTTTTAAGACTTATTGAAACGTTTAAAGCTGTCTGTATCTTTTCATAGAATTTTCGCAAGAAATCCCAATTTGTCAGCTTTTACACTTTAAATTATGATTGAGATAAAAGTTTAAAAATAAATCATATCAAAAATATTTGAGATAAAACAGTTTCAAAAATAAGTCATATCAAATTCTCTAACCTGAATTATTTTCATGGGTGCTCCTAAGAATTGAAGTCGATATCCAAATCGTTATTGGTACGTTTATTGCAATGAAAGGTTTTTCATTTTCTCCATATAGTATTTACCATCAATTTGCTTGAACGGGCAGCATTCTCCAAAATTGCATTTTTGATCGTAATGTCTCGTAATTTATAGTTCTACAGGAATCGTAACATTATTTTACTTGTGATTTATGATTTTAATTTATATCGTAATTGAGATGGTCATTCCGATGGTAGTTGAGATGGTAAATTCAGATTTACATTCCGAGAGGAATTTAGATCAACCTTCAGAGAGGAATTTAGATCGACATTCAGAGCCCTGTTTTATTTATTATTAGAAATGTTATAATTTCCTAAATCTTATTTACTTACGTCTCAGAAGTACGGCACAATTTTCACAATTATACACTTTATAATTTCACTGTTAACAAATATTTATTATTCACATAAATATTTGGCACTTTCAATTATAGTCACTGTCCAGTTTCAAAATATACTAACTTGATATTCAATTCTCAAGATATTTATAGGATCATCCCACTTTTGTTTGTGATTCGCTGGCTTCACGTGCTAGGCGAGGTCAAGCATATTATCACTTGTTATTTTGGGAAAATTTACCAATTGTATGTATTTTAATTACATGACGCGGCGCTTCAAGTCACGTAATTCAATTGTTATACCTTATATTTGCTTCAGGAATCCCAGGAATTTTCGTACATATCGATGACGTAGTCTTGTTTGTTAGCTTTATTCTAATCTAAATTGAATAAATTTGGTATTTGTTTATTTCCCAATAAATTGGATTTTCGAACAACTGTGATTCTCTGAGATCACGTACACTTTTAAATAATGCATAATTTCTGCGTGCGTTTACGATAATATCTTTACACACTTTACGAATGTTTATCTAGCCACTCCATGCAGGTTTTTCACTGATTTAATTTTAATTCGTTTCGTTACCTTTTTTAATTCTAATCTCTGCCAGTAGCTACACTTGGATATGTGTTTTAATTGTTTGTACTGCTATATACAGTGTGCTCGCAACTAATAATTTTTATAATAACCTATTTACTCTTCTAATATCCATAATTCCGTGCTTCTGTTACTTGGGAGTTTCTTTTGTTTATTCTACGACCCCAATGACTTAACCTACCCCTAAATTAACCCTATAATTACAGCAATATATATGATACTATTTTTCTGAGTGTTATTTCGCATTATTGTTGACAGATTTTAAAAAAGTGTTAGTTTAACAACATTTCGACAATTACATCAGACAATTTCATGTCAATAGCTTTAATGTTTATAATTTCTTGTTTATTGAACGTTTTTAATCTTATGAGTAAATTAGTTTTTGTTATAATGACAAACATATTTCATAATATTATACTGCAAAGTCAACATTGAAACAAAAGACTACACTTCCTTTATTTTTGGTGGGTTATAAGCAGAATATTTCTTCCACTAATGCACGTTTGCATTATGCAAATCAACATTCAAATCTGCATGGAGCGTGTTGTTTGGACAGAAGCTAAAGTTATATCGAATTGTGACAACTAAATTATTATTTCATACAAATGATAAACTTTAATTTCTTAAAAACATAAATAATACATTTTTATAACAAATTAAAATTTTTAAATGTCTTCTTTCATAATAATAATCTCTTTTTAATACTATACATTTAGTAAAAAACCCAAATATACAAAATTTCAATATTTAATAACAATATAAATATTTAAAAACTATCAGGTAAATAAATTACTAATACTTAAAAAATACCAAAGGCACTGGATTTTTAACACCAACCTCCACATGAGGTTACATTTTTATACTAAACTAGAAGCCCCTAAACAATCATTATCAGTTTGTCCTGATAAACAAGGCGAGTTACCTTTTGAACTACCATAAACTTTAGTGGAATAACCAGAATCGTTATTAGTATCCCGATCGGTTGCATCTTGTGGATGATCTAACACTCTAGATATCTTATTGGTACTAGGATCATTTTTTGAACTATCCAATACCCGTAATTTAGCAAAACGTGTATTAATATTTGGTTCATAGTAGTTAGTTGATGCACTAAAACCAACAGTTTGAATAGGTATACATGCACTTGAAGTATAAACTCGAGGAGTTGGTGGTTCAGGACTGTAAACGCCAAGTCGGCTACGAGGAGGGCCATTTGGCACGTTTTCGTAGTTAGGATTTGGTGGTTCTTGTATTGTTCTAGTTGGACTGGAATCATCTTCATCGCTACTTTCACTATTATCACCTTCATTGTCATTTGCTGACTGTTGTTGGATACGTGCCACCAATTCCTTAACACTAGGACGCGCTCCGTCGGCTTCATCAGGTTGATCAAGTTCATCCATACTTCTACAAAAATTTAAAAATGTATAATTGTTATATTACAAAGAAGCTTAATAAAAATGTGAAATACTGTTACTAGTTTTACCTTTGCCTAATTTTAGAAAAGGATCACGGAAGAAATATCAATTGGTGTATATTTGAGATTTTTGCTATCGCAAGGATTAATAAAAGTTCATTTATTTATTTTATTGCTCAACTGACATTACATTCCGTTATAGGACGACACAAACCTAAATAACAAAAAAGTAGTGAATTATGTAAGTGTAATACATAACAAAATACTCTATTGTTAATCCATATTGTACTACGTTAAAAATATTGTAGTAATGTGAATCGGTAATTAATAACAACACACAAGACACTAAACGATTAACAGTAATTCCTTTAGAGTGCATATGTTAATATCAATATTTGTATCCAGTAAATTAAAGTTATGACACATCATATTAGCAGGCGACTTGAATAACATTTAGTGTGTGGTGTAGGTATGGAGAATACTAAGGATTTGCGTGCGAAGTAAGCTGGTACGTGAAACTGGATTATGAACAGTAAATACGACAGTCCAGTTTGTTATGTATGAGATTGTGCAACCAAGTTAGACTATTCAAGATTCTTCTACGGTGTAGTCTATGAAAATCAAATTGAGTCAATAATGTCATGTGGCAATACCCTTTAGGTGAATAGACTCCCTTTGTTCTAAAAGCTAGATATTTTAATAGCCTTCTTTGAATTGATTCAATTTTACGTATTTGATAATCATACGTGGGATACCAAATCAACGAACAATATTCAAGTCTGCTTCGGACCAGAGAATAGGAAAGGTTTGTTATAACTTTAGAGTTTGTAAAAACTTTGCAAGTACATATAGTAAATCCTAATACCTTCACTGACGATTGACATGTTCTATCAATATGTTCAATAAATGTAAACTTTTCGTCGAATATAATGCCAAAATCCTTAATGGATATACATCGAGATAGTAACTCGCCCTCAATGTCATAGCTAAATATGATTGGCTCACGTTTGCAAGTATACATTGTAACATGTCATTTTATCCATGGTAAATGCCACGTTTCAGCTTGATTTATCTCTCCTTTTAAACCTCAGCTTTAAAAAGTCGATTGAACCTTGATATACACTTTGACTTTTAATAGATTTATTATAATCTCAGAATATATAAAGGTTATAGTACTTCATAAAGTACCGTGTTTGTTTTCTAATATTCATACTTGTTTGTAAAGTTGCCTACAACCCAGTATTCTTAGTATTTATTTTCACACTTTTACTTTGCAAAGTGCTCTGTAGTTTTCTTTCCTTACAACAGGTCATTTTGAATTCCTGTTGATAAGAATTGACCATGAGGTCGTATCAAGTATGTATTCTTTTGTTAAATAATAAATGTGTAATCATTTAAATATTATTACAGATATTTTGCCTAGCGTTTCCTTTTCTTCATCAATTACAAATCCCACCAGATTACTTTTCCGATGGTAAGGATTTAATAGATGTATTTTAAATTCCTTTTCACTTGGTTTAGCGTGTTAACTAATTCACGTATTATATTTCAGGGTCATTCTCTACCCCCATGTCTTTCTACTATTTATCTTACCGTTCCATAATGATGCAGACTTATTTTGCTGTCGCTTTACAATAAGATAACAATACTGTTATATTTTAAATTACACTACCTCAACATACAATTTTAGTTTTGTTTATTATTCTCTTAAATTTTGGTTTAATATGGATCTATGAAGTTAAACACGGGATGTCTTTCAACTTGTTTGAATGCTAGCGAATTCTACCTCATCACTTGTCTTTGATGTTTTACCTGTGACTCCTGCAGTTTCTACACATTTGATTTGGATTTCTACAGATGTTCCGTTCAAAGAATTTCAGCGTAACAAAATATGTTATTCAATGCAACATGTCAGGTATGACAAATTAAAATATTATTTATCTACTCAAAATTAAATGAACTGATTTATGCAATATTAAATTTTCTCTTTATCTTACACTTGTAAAACATATTAATATTACTGATAATTTATCTAGTATTTACAAATATTAATTCTTATTATACATAGTCTTACTGGACGCATACTGTCCAAATGTAAGCCACATGTTTCATGAAACCTATGGTAGTCAAGTACGTTTATTAATTTTGTTACGTACTTAAAAGCAGAAGAAGATACTTTTCTTAGTATATTTGAACGTTTAGTTCACGTTAAATATTTTATCGACTTTTTATGTTACGTTCACATATTTAAAAACTCTCTTAAACTTATATAGCTACATTTACTAGTTGCATAAAAACGAGTATCATAATCTTTACTGATCTATTTATTTTATAAGAATTCATAGAACGAACATTTATGATGTTTTTGTTCAAAACTTTATTTCTATAAAATTTAATAAATACACTATATAACTCGTCATAGTTTCTCACAGTTGTTTATTTTACAGTCATTAATTCACAAATTTTCTCCCCTTCGAGATTTTAAGTTTCTTGCAGCCTCCGCAACCTCAACGGTCGATGCTAGCTGCGCCAGAGTGTAAATTTTTTATGCTCTGTCGTGCGCCTATCCTTTTTATAACGCCTGAAAAAGGGTAGGGTGCAACGTGATTGCCTTGCATTTAGCAATATTTAAACGTAAACTATTCACCAGTCCCCAATAATATTCGGATCCCGTTGCACATGTATGGTTATTAACTCAACCATTTATTATTTAAATTGTATTAATTTCTTGGGTATTTGTCATGTTACATTCGAAGCATAATAGTTAATATATATATATTATTTTATTATATAATATAAGTAGTGGGTTTTAGGTCTGCTGGAGGATTAATAAGACTCTTTTTTATTACCTAAATTTTCGAATATATTTATATTCTTCTTCAGAGGTACTATAAAATATACAAACGCATTAACAATAAATAATTACATTTAAGATGTACTTACTAAATTGAGGTTTAAAATATATGTAATGGCATCAGATATATAAATAAAAATAAAAAAATGTAAAAGGTTGTTGAAACATATACTAAAATTACTTTGTATATATTTGTGATATATCTAAACAAAATGTACGCATTTGTTTACATTATTTATTATGTATAAATAATATAGCAGGTGGTTATCAGGCCACACGCCTGACTATTGCTAAAGCACAGTCGTATTTAATATGTCAATAAGAGCGCACGGCGTGTGGCCTCTTAATTACATATTACATTACTAATGTTACTCGTGTATCATTAAAAGCCTACACCCCTAATAAGCAATAACCCCACCAAAGATATTACATGGCGACGAGGATATTGGAATAATTTTACGTTCAAAAACACGGTAGTGAGGGTAATTTGGTTTGCGCCGGTTTTGTTAACGCCGCGTGCTATGTGTGTTTATCTTTACATTATGGTAGAACGTAAAAGCGGGTTTAGAAATTAGAAAAAGCATTGTTATTGAAGCGATTTCGGTGATTAAGGCTTAAAATGTCTGGAATTATTGGTAGTGTAAACGAATTCGATGCGAATGAAGAATCGTGGGATTCTTACATCGAAGCGTTTTGAGTTATTCTTAATTTGCAATAACATTACGGAAAGTAAAAAGTTTGCACACTTCTTACGGTCGTGGGTGTTAAAACTTTTAACCTTTACGTGACTTATGTACACCAGATAAACCGTCTACGAAAACTTACGAACAATTAAATAAAATAATTAAAGACCACCTGTATCCAAAACCTTCGTTTATCGCGAACGCTATAAATTTAGTGTGAGGAATCAATTAGAAAATGAAACAGTTGCACAGTATGTCGCGAATTTAAAAAATTATCTACACAATGTGAATTCGGAGCTAATCTTAAAGATTACTTACGGGATCGGTTAGTAAGTGGAATTCAAGTGATTCAACGAAGCAACGGCTGTTAGGGAAGTAGATCTTACTTTCGATAAGGCGGTGGCGATTGTGTCTTCGATTGAAGCAGCAGAAAAATGCAGCTTCGTTAGCAATCGGAGGTAATAATGGTGGCAGAATGCATAAAATGGTAGCACACCCTCGGGTTCGCGGGCGAGGTTAAACGAACCTCCCACAACATCAAATTGGAGAAGTGCTACGCATTTTCAAGGCAACAAAAGGATACCAGTGATACCACACAAAAGTGCAGTGTAATTGCTGTGGGCAGTTAGGCCATTTTAAAAAGAGTGTCGGTTCAGAGGTAGTAAGTGCCATTTTGTGGAAAAAATCATCTAGCCAAGGTATGTCGATCTCGTTTGGGTAAGTGCAACAATTCATTTGATAAAGCTGGTAGTGGTGGTGGTGCACTTAGAGATTTCAGCAAATCACGAAAATCGCATAATTATGTAGAAACTGTGAACCATGTGGTTCCGGCACAGGATGAGGACATCGTTTATGACGTGTCAAATTTGTTTAAGTTGACGGAAGATAGTCCTATTTGTAAAATAGCTAATAATACTAATAGAATTGATCCTTTCAAAGTTAGCGTAAAGGTAGAAAAATTGTTAGTATGTTTTGAAATTGATACTGGCGCATCGGTTAGCGTTGTTAGTGATAATTTTATAAAGAGAAGTTACATTTTGTAAATTGTTACCTAGTGATATTTCACTTAGTTCCTATACAAATGAGCAAATTTTACCGTTAGGCAAAATATTAGTCGAAGTCCAGTATAATGGGATTAATAAAAATCTCGAATTGTATGTCATTAAAACGGATCTCATCCTCTCTTAGGCCGTGAGTGGATCCAAGCGTTAAACATTGCATATGTTCCTAAAACTAACATGTATATTACGAAAATACAAAAGAATAATAATGAGAAGCCAATTCGGGAAAAACAAATAAGTGAAATAATAACAAATTTTCCTGAGGTATTCACGGAAGAATTAGGCGAATATGCAGGACCCTCGGTTAAATTATATTTAACGGAGGATGCTAATTGGAGGTATTTTAAACCTAGGGCCCTTCCTTTCACACTAAAGGTTAAAATGGAAAAGGAACTCGAACGTCTAATCGACGCCGCTGTTATATGTCCGGTAGAAAGTTCGGAATGGGGTACACCGATAGTACCAATAATAAAGAAAAACGGAACCGTTAGAATTTGTGGCGATTTTAAGGTTACGTTAAACCCTTATTTACAAGTTGACCGACACCCTATTCCACGAATAGAGGATTTATTTAATGAATTGCAAAAAGGAGAGTTGTACAGTAAAATCGATTTAAGTAATGCTTATATGCAGCTCAAGTTGAGTTCCGAAAGTTCTAAATTATGCACGATAAGCACTCATAAAGGTTTGTTTTCGTACAAGCGCATGCCTTATGGTATTTCGTCGGCTCCTGGTATTTTTCAAAGACAAATCGAGCAAACTTTACAAGGAATACCAGGTGTCATCGTATTTTTAGACGACATTTTATTATCAGCTCCAGATAATGACCTCCACATTAAAAAATTAAAAGAAGTTTTTACACGACTCGGAAAAGTGGGTTTTACGGTTCAGCGAGAAAAATGTGAGTTTTTCAAACCACAATTAGAATTTTTGGGATTTACAATTGATAAAGAGGGGTTGCACACATCGCCAGCTAAGATGCAGGCTATTGTGCAAGCGCCCGTTCCAAAAAACGTAACGGAAGTTAAATCGTTCATAGGTTTAGTAGGATTTTACGCCAAATTTGTTTCCAACTTATCTACTATTTTATTTCCTTTATACAATCTGTTAAAAAAGGATGTGATTTTTAACTTTAACAAAGATTGTATGACGGCATTTAATAAAATAAAGCAAGTCTTAACTAGTGCTCCAATACTAGCACACTACGACCCCCAGGTTCCAGCAATACTTACGGTAGATGCGAGTAGTACCGGTTTAGGGTGCGTGCTTAGTATTATGGCGGAGGGCATAGAGAGGCCAGTTGCTTTTGGGTCGCGTACTTTGTCACCCACAGAAGTACAATACTCTCAAATTGATAAAGAGGCATTGGCAGTGGTTTATGGAATAAAAAAATTCCACCAATATTTATATGGGCGTCATTTCACTCTCAGGAGTGATCACAAACCATTGGTCAGTATTTTTGGACCTAAGCGAGGGTTGCTAGTGTTTGCAGCCAGCAGGCTGCAGAGATACGCTTTGTTTTTATCAGGGTACGATTTTGATATTAATTATGTCAAATCTGATAAAAATAGTGCTGATGCATTGTCAAGGATGCCACTCAGTACTAAACATGTTGAAGGCGACGCAGAGTTATTGTGGCTTGGAACCTATTTACATTGCGTTAAAGAAAGTTCATTTCCAATAACGTGCGAAGATGTTCGCAGCGCATACACAAAAAGACATCCGGCTTAACCAAATTTATGGTTATGTTATGCATGGATGGCCATGCTGTGCACCCAAAGAGGACAGAGAGTTGTTAACTTTTTTTCAAAAGAAAGACGAGATAGCCGTGGAACAAGGAGTGTTAATGTGGGGATACAAAGTCATTGTTCCTAGTAGTTTACGAGCTTACGTATTAAATGAATTACATGCCAGTCATTTGGGCATATGTAAAACTAAATCGGTTGCTAGATCGTATGTCTGGTGGCCCAATATAGATGACGATATCGAAAACCTAATCAGAAACTGTTCGTCATGTTTGTTAGAGCGAGCAAACCCGCAAAAGCGAATTACATCATTGGCATTACCCAAGTAAACCATGGGAAAGGTTGCACTTAGATTATTTGGGACCGTTAAAAGGAAATTGTATCTAATTATCGTGGATGCTCACACTAAGTGGTTAGAGGTTTTCAAACATCTTCAACGTCGGCTAAACAAGCAGTCGATCTTTTAAGACAATTATTTGCACGTTTTGGATTACCCGTGTCGGTTCACACCGACAACGGACCTCCATTTAATTCAGCCGAATTAGATTCATTTTTTAGTTCTAATGGCATTAAACATACGAGTTCGGCGCCGTATCACCCGCAGTCAAACGGGCAAGCCGAAAACTCGGTTAAATATGCAAAATCTAAATTAAAGTGTGCATTCCGAGACAATATAGACGTTTCGGTGGCTTTAAGCAGAATCCTTTTTGATTATCGGAATTCTGTGCATGCAACCACCAACGAAACACCCGCCAAATTAATGTTTAACCGTTCTTTAAGAACTCGGTTAGATTTATTAAGACCGAACCTGTCTGATAGTGTAAGAGCTAATCAGACTAAACAAAAATTGTATACAGGCGGTAGCAAAACTCGTGTTTTATTTATAAATCAACCTGTACTTGTTAGGGATTACAGATCAAAAATAAATGGATAGACGGAATTATCGTGAAACAAATTAGCCCTACTATGTATGTAGTCAAGCTAAGTTCGGGTATTACGTGGAGACGGCACATCGATCAGCTAGTAGCTATCGATGCACCTCTTACTAACTCAGAAAGTGAAGGCAGGGAACCTTCCACGGATTTTGTTTCTGAACTTTCCTCCTTACCGGAAGTGGTTGGAGATATTCACCCAACAGTAGTAGTCAGGCGAAATTCAACCTCCCCTATCGTGCCGGTCAAGCGATCACCTGACGTTATAAATGTTAAACCTGGTAAATTAACTACTGATAGTTCCATTGAAAGTTCTCCCGTTGCTAGACGATACCCTGATAGGATTAGAAACCGGTTAAGCGGTTTGACGTATAAGTTGATTTTGGTTTTTTATACTTTTGCGGGATTATAATATGGTTAAGTTATAATTTAGATATTTTTTGAATTGTTTTCTTATTTTACAATAGGTTTATATTGTTAAAAAATTTTGTAGAGGAAATGTGATATATCTAAACAAAATGTACGCATTTGTTTACATTATCTATTATGTATAAATAATATAGCAGGTGGTTATCAGGCCACACGCCTGGCTATTGCTAAAGCACAGTCGTATTTAATATGTCAATAAGAGCGCACGGCGTGTGGCCTCTTAATTACATATTACATTACTAATGTTACTCGTGTATCATTAAAAGCCTACACCCCTAATAAGCAATAACCCCACTAAAGACATCACAATATTAAGATGTTCTTTTTTGAAGTATATCATTTAGATTTTGGCAGTTATTTTGTATACCTTTTGTTATTTTTAATATCATAGTTGTATGCATGTACATCATACTGTACGTATTGATAAATATACAACCGTCAGCAATATGTACACATACATCTACACATACATATATCTTAGTAAATATTAATATATTCAAATATTCAAACATATCATTAATGTTTCAATAACCTTTGTATATCACTTAAATTTAATGTTGGTAATAAAATATAGACCATCATGTAGATTTTCAAAATGTCAAAATTATTGATAGAGATAAAAACGAAAATAAAAGAAAATTTTTAGAAATGTGTTATATTTACAAAACCCCATATACAATGAATAAGATGACGGATGTTGATGATCTAAGCTCTATCTATACATACCTTCTAAATTATGAATATATAAATAATAAATTTAGCACAAAAAAGAAAAATAATCAATTATAGGTTGTTTGTTTTATTACCAACATTAAATTTAAGTGATATACAAAGGTTATTTATTGAAACATTAATGATATGTTTGAATATTTGAATATATTAATATTTACTAAGATATATGTATGTGTAGATGTATGTGTACATATTGCTGACGGTTGTATATTTATCAATACGTACAGTATGATGTACATGCATACAACTATGATATTAAAAATAACAAAAGGTATACAAAATAACTGCCAAAATCTAAATGATATACTTCAAAAAAGAACATCTTAATATATACAAAGTAATTTTAGTATATGTTTCAACAACCTTTTACATTTTTTTATTTTTATTTATATATCTGATGCCATTACATATATTTTAAACCTCAATTTAGTAAGTACATCTTAAATGTAATTATTTGTTGTTAATGCGTTTGTATATTTTATAGTACCACTGAAGAAGAATATAAATATATTCGAAAATTTAGGTAATAAAAAAGAGTCTTATTAATCCTCCAGCAGACCTAAAACCCACTACTTATATTATATATATATATATATATATAGATTGCATTATTTTATTTTTTAAAGGGGATTTCCCGTTTATTATCTAAATAAATAAATTAGTAGACAGTCCTGTATTGAAGTGATCATAATAAAGATCTTTAGATCGTCAGCAAATAACAAGTGCTTGCAAAATAACTCGTCACATAAATCATTCATGAAAGGTAGAAATAATAGAGGCCCAAGATTAGACCCTTGCGGGACACCCAATGAAAAAATAATACGGTCAGACGAATAATTGTTGTAAGTTACGGTCTGAACTCGGTCATAGAGATATGACGAAAAAAGTTTTACGAGAGAGCTGCTGAATCCAAAATTATTAAGCTTCTCGATAAGTTATTCAAATGATATAGAATCAAATGCCTTAGATGTGTCTGTATAAATGACATCAACTTGACCTTGCACATCCAGAACTGTAGTAATGAAGTGTGTTATGCAGGCCAGATTGGTAGTGGTGGAGCGCTAATTCATAAAGCCATGTTGAGTCCATAGATATATCTCTTAATTGGCAGATAAATGCGAGAATAAAGTATCAACTTCAGCAATTTAGCAAAGTTATTCAGCACACTGATGGGCCTGTAATTTCTTATATTACCGGGATCGCCATTTTTTAGGATAGGGCTGATTTTTGCTACTTTCCATGCCTGCAGAAAAATTGAAGTTAGTACGACGATGTTAAAAATTCGAGTAAGTGATTTGATAAAAACAGTTGAGCATTCTTTTATTAGAAAACTAGGAATTTGATCTTGGCCAGCAGTGTTTTTATTTTAAAGTTTACGTATTGCATTTTCCACTTCAGCATCCGTTATATTATCAATTGTTATATCTCGGTGTTCTATTCTAAGGTATACTCGTTAAAGTCCCGGCGTAATTGAAAAGAGCCACTACGACAATTGGCAATACATATAATAAACACGTACATAACATTGCGCCACGAAATATTACGTCAGATCCAGGTTTCAAATTATTGTATCACATGCAAAAAATGTTTATTGCGACTAATAGGAAAAGATAAAATGCACTCATGCAAACTGTGGAGCTCCTCACAACATTGCAGCTATTCTGGCGTTAATTGGGCATTATTGGGCATGGGTAGGGCTTCGCCCCCTCGTCGAAACCAGATTAATTTGTTTTCCTTCTGTAGCGGTACGATAAAGGATCAACCAGGTAGGAGGAACGATAATAGGTACAAGGCAGGAAACCTACATATCTGAAAAAATAAACCGGGCCTGTGTAATCAATATGAGTGTACTTTACGGACAAAGGAACATACCCCTTTTGTTAAACGGTCATACCCTATACCCATCTCTAAAAAGGATGCCGTAGTGAAGGAAATTAATCGAATGTTAGAAAATAATGTTATTAAGAGATCTAGTTCACCTTACTCGAACCCAATAGTAGTTGTAATAAAGAAGGACGGTTCCGTGAGAATCTGTTTGGACGCTAGAGAATTAAACAAGATTTTAATCCCTGATCGCGAATCACCACCAGCTATGGATGAATTGATACAGAAATTTAACGGAGTTAAATATTTTACAATATTGGACTTAACCAGCGGGTACTGGCAAGTAAAACTGAAACAGGAAAGCAGGCCTTTAACGGCTTGCTAAGTTAATGGCAAGAGTTACCAGTTTAAGGTACTGCCTTTTGGTTTAAACGTGTCTATAGCTGCATTTAGTAAATGTTAAGACATGGTGTTAGGACCAGAGGTTTTGTCTTTTGCCACGGTGTATGTGGACGACATTCTAGTTGCATCGACTTCAATAGAGGAGCATGTCAATCAGTTAGATAATGGTATTGACGAAATTGGGCAAGGCAGATATGACAGTTAATGCGAAAAAATCAGAGTTTTTTAAAAGAGGAGTTGAAGTTTTTGGGATATGTCGTAAGTGCGAAAGGGATCAAGATGGACCCAGAAAAGTTGGAATTAATTCATAATTTTTCAGAGCCAAAGAATAAGAGGGAGCTTCAATCGTTCTTAGGGTTTTGCAATTTTTTTAGAAAATTTATAAGAAATCATTCAGAGTTGACTACAAATTTAACTACTTTGTTGCATAAAGAAGTAAGATGGAGTTGGGGGTTGAAGGAAAGGGAAGCATTCAACAAGATTAAAGCTACATTTCTGGAAACAATTGAACTCAAACACCCTAATTTTAAAGCACCATTTTATATAGAGGCGGACGCGTCTGCAAGGACATTAGGTGCTCATCTATTTCAGATAAATGAAAACGAGGAAATTGATAGTATTGCTTTTGCTAGTCGTGGTTTGTTGGCAGCTGAACAGAATTATATGATAACCGAATTAGAGTTACTTAGTATTGTTTTTGCTTGTAAGAAGTTTCGCCCTTATATCTTGGGTTTCAAAATCTATGTGTTGACTGACCATCGAGCGTTGGAATTTTTGTTTTCGTGTAAGGCATTGAGCGCTAGGTTAATGCATTGGTGCTTATTTTTGCAGGAGTATGAGATGGAGATCCGATATAGGAAAGGGAAAGATAATGTGGTTGCAGATATCTTGTCGAGATATGGATACGTAGATGTCAGGAAAAATAAGGCCATTGTGGTAGCACCAGTAAAGATAAAGGTTATCGAAAAAAATAATCTAAGGCATATGTTAAAAGGACTTGATAAGCAACAAGCGGAGGATGAACACATAGTGTGGCTGAAGGAGGAGTTGCTAAATAATCGTCAGGGTAAACAAGCGAAATTACAGAAAAAATTTAGAATACATGAAAACATGCTGTTCAGAAGAAGTGAAAAACGTGACGAATGGTGGCTTATATATATTCCTCAGCACCTTGTGAATAAACTAATCTGGGAATATCATCTCATTTATGGTCATTTTGGAGAACGCATATTATTGAAGGATACTTGTTACATACCCAATTTCAAGACTAAGGTAGCGAAAGTTATCACAGGGTGCGATATTTGTCAAAAGGCTAAAGTAAGCAACCAGTCTCAGAGGGCACCTATGAAAAGTATATTGACACAGGAACCATTGGAGTTAGTCTCAATTGATTTGTTTGGACCATTACCTACTGGCAGGGGCGGTTTGAAACATATATTTGTAATGAGGGACGTATTTTCTAAATATGTCAAATTATACCCGATTAAAAGGGCTACTGCCAAAGTTTTATTGAAAAACATAAGTGATGACTTTATCCCTAATGTAGGGAAACCCAAATGTTTGCTTTCTGATAATGGAACACAATTTATGATTAATTTTTGGATAGACACAATGGAGGAATTAGGGATTGAACATAGAAAAACTACCATGTATCATCCCCAGTCCAATCCAGTTGAAAGACTGATGCGTGAGTTGGGTAGATTGCTAAGAACGTATTGTCATAAGAGACACACCAATTGGCCTAATTAAATAAATTTCATTGACGAATTATTAAATTGTGTAAATATTGAATCTACGGGTTATGCACCATCGGAATTATTAACAGGGGCAAGAGTTTCGCAAAAGATAGAGGAACTAATTAATTATCCAAACTGTAGTGATCACACATGGGAAGTCAAGATCAAACAAGCACGTAAACATCTCTTTTGGCAAACGGCTAAACTAAAACTTAAGTATGATAGAAAAGCAAAAAGGATTGTATATGAATCGGGAGATTTGGTGTTAGTCCGGACGCATTCTAAATCGTCAGCTTTCCAACAAGAAATTAAAAAAAAAAATTTGTTATACGAAGGGTCCCATGAAGTTCATGAACGGGTCCATGAAAATGCATACATATTAAAGTATCCAAATACGGATTAGATTAAATATACCCAAAATGTGATTAACTTGAAACCATATAAGAAAAATGAATTCACGCAGTAGATACTTAAGGTTGTTCCAGAAACACTTTCAAGAATTTTAATTAATCGAGTTTAATAAATACACTCTCAAATTAAAATGGGGGGTATTATAACACCCAAGAACCTTTTTAAATTAATTCAAATTTCAAATAATATTTTCGGCCAATCACAAATAATTCTATCTAAAATATAACCTATCAATGACCATGAATTAATACAGTTATCCAATCCTAGTTCGACTTTGGGGTGACAATTGACACTTTAAATTAACATAACCTATCAACTGAAATCTAACATTCAGTGTAATGTAGAAGATTTTAAATTTAGGCGCCAAAGGGAAATGCTAATTTGTTCTAGAAAGTCAAAACTGGAAATACGTAATAAAATGTTATTTTTCGTGATATCTATAAAAATATTAACAGGAAATAGTTCAGAATATTGCAGAATAACTTAAATTAAATTATAGGGCAGTTTCAATTAGCAATTGCAATAATAAAAATGGATTTAACCATTAACCTAAAAACACGTGTAGGGATGATACACAATTGTGCAATATGTAAGGTTTTTAATTGGCTAGAACAATCACGTGATTAAAGGTATATAAATAGGGGAAGTGAAGAAATTAGGACACACGACACACAAAGACAAAAGACGATACACAAAGGCAAAAGATATGAAAGAAGGCACGAAATAAAATAAAAAAGTAACTAGCCCGTAGTTAGGGCAAATTAGGCTGCAATGGCACGTAACTATCGTGGTTATTTGACCGCGTAAATTAAAGTACTGTATATGTAACAAACATAAGAAGTGAATACGTTTATTACGGGACGATTAGTGGATTTAAATAATGGATAAAGGACAGTATAATTAGACGACGAAATGGTTAAGTTGTAGGGCGGTTAATGGCTGGAGACGCCGGCTTGTTAACAGATAGAAGATGATAACTAACCACACTTATATGGCTCATTTTTGATTGATTGGTGGAAGTTTGGATTTTGGAAGTTCGACTCCAAACCATAAGTTGTTATAGAAGTAGCGAGATATCCAGAGTTCCAAGCACGAAAGTTATCAATAACCGTATTAACAGTTTCAACCTGGTGAGAATAAATTACCTCAGAGCCTTGTGTAGAATGGAGTAATAGTGGGTATTGCATACCCAACACAGGTATTGTGTGTGTGTGTGTGCGTGCGTGCGTGCGTGTGCGTGTGTGTGTGTGTGTGTGCTTTTACATGAATATGTTAAGTTGCTAGATTAAGATTGAAATTCTTGGACTTTATTAACGTTACTACTTATTATTATGAATTGTGTATAGAATATCAAGAGTTATTGGATAGGTTTCAGTTGGAAGCCAATTTGTTTAAATGTAGAATTTGCAATGCTTAGTAGAATGTAACTACCCGACTTAAGGGAACTTTAGTTAAATAAGAGATACTGATTTTATTGCATTCAAGTATGTCAATATAGTAAATGTAAATAGTTCTATCACCATATTAAAGGTTATTAAATTCATTACTTGATAATTTTAAGATCTATAATTAAAAGGGTTTGTTGAAATACATTTAGGTACAGATACTTTGTAAACTTTTGGGTAAGTTAACTCACCAGTATCGGTTTCAGAATTCTAAGCCTATCCACCCTGGAGCATGTCCATGTCCTCTCCGCTGTAGAGTAGCCGAGGCGTTTGAAGAAAGAGTAAAGACTATCGGAATAGGTAAGTGGACCCTTATATTGCAATTTTGAACCATAAAAAGTGATATAGAGTTTGCATTTGATTATATATGTATTAGGTAACTCGATCCTTGTTTCTTTGACTGCTAGATAAGTCAGGAAGGAGGGAGAAGTGTTACATATCACACCTGAAAATATTGTGTGTCAGGAAACAGTTTGCCATTTATAAAATCGGAAGTAACTGTTAGAAAGACTTATTGCATTGTCTTGCGTGTGTTATATAAATTTGTAATCTTGATCGTGCACGCGTCTCCGCTGCCATTATTTTAGGTAAAGTAGGTAAATGTACGATATATGCCAAATTTGTTGTTAGTTACCAGAACTTTGACTTATGAAAATATTGGTATCGATTAAGAGTTCCGATTAAGAGGCCAAAAAACCCGTGTGAGAACACATTGTAAGACCTAGACAAATTGTTTATATTATTTATTAAATGTTTCGTTGTAGGAACTTTATAATAAACGACAAAGGTTGCTGAAACTTCGACTCTTTATTATAAAAAGTGTGTATGTCCTATCTCGGGAACATCTAGTAATTTCCAATAGCTTATAAAGTTCAATAGTAACTGGTCTCTACCAAGGCAATAATTTCAAATTCACAATCACTTACAAATGTAGACACACTCTGCAATTTTGATCTTAACCCGCGACAATGTGAAAATTGCAAGTAGTTACGGTATGGTTTTTTTTGCGATGGTTTACCTAGTTTTTTGTAACAACTATTTTTGACATACCATTTACATAGCGAATGGTGAAATCCTTTTCACCTTGGGATAACCTATCGTTAAGTTCAGTACGCAACGGATCCAGATAGTTGCATTGCATGGGAGTGAGGTCAGCGCTTATTGATTCGGTTTGGATTGCCTTGGCGAGTTTTTCCTTTTTAGAATTTTAATTGTATCGTCACGCGAATGCAGAATCACTTTAATAGGTTTTGGCTTACCTTCACGATGAACACGACCAAGTCAGAATAGTTTCATATTATTGATATCCAAGTCGGCTAGTTCAGTAATTATTGAAATTTCTTTGGCCGTATCCGCATATTTCTTTGGGATTTCTTCCATTACTTTCTGTAATATTATGTATAATTACACTCTGTTCCCGTCGTTGGCAATCGGTAATCTCTGAAATTAGTTCTTCCCTCTCAGTTAATGTTTCGATAGATCCTGGACACCGTTTATAATTATTTTATAGCTCTTCAATTTCCTTATGCAAATCAGTAACCAGTTGCTTTAAGTCCCCAATGTTAGACTGCATATTTAAACAAACAGTACAATTAAAAGACGAATGTTTATCTTTATATTGCATGCATTGAACTTCAGTACGAGATAACCCCAAACAGGTGGTATGAATGTACAATCTGCATTGGTCGCAACATACTTCTTTATCTGGATTTAAGTTGTTTTGGCACACGATACACTTAAACACCATTTAATTAAATAACAAAAGTTTAATAATACAACTCAAACAACATCCGCACACTTCGAGTTCACAACATTTCCAGTTGTTCAAAATACTAACAGAAGTCGAATAATTATTGTAGTCGTGGGCAGCTGTAGAATCGAACACGAATGCCGATTCTTACTTCACCCAAAATTATTGAACCTGACATTGAATAAAATTAAAACAATTTCAAACGAAGGCTAATTTTTGAATAATTATTTAATTTCAATTTCATATAAAAATTTAATTCAAGATAATTTATAACAATTGCAAAAAATGTTAAATATGTAAAAAGGATTAATTTCTTGTTTGACAGTCAAGATTTGAAACACTAATTCAAGAATGTAAAGTAAGAATGAACATTTGATTCCATAGCCGCTTAGGACTACAATAACTGTCTAACATTTTAATTTGTCATTTATTTACATCTATTTTTCCTATACGAAATTTCATTAAAATCATAACACCCTGTGCAATCTTCATCTTATAGTAAGCAAACACGCTTTAGTATTTTAAATAATATTCTTGACATGTTTTAGAGGTCAACGTTCAAATTTGTTGTTACCATCATTTGTTTATGCATGTAGATACACATTCGAATGTTGTGCTTGTTTCCCACCTGTAGAGATAACCAGTTGTTCTTATAAGTTCGAGTAGAAAGGTCGAGAATGTTGCTGGATAAGGGTGATATTTGTATTACTATTTTACAAATTGAATAGTGAGATGGATTATATTTTGATAAATCTCTTTGTAGCATTCAAGGCAATTCATAACTAAGTAAATAAATAAATATGCATTTATTCTTAGCCGATCAAATTTACAAGGATCACAGAAATGAATAAATATCATTATTTAACACTAAATGATAATAAACTATAAGTAAAATAAATTTGAACATAAAATCAGATTACGGCACAGAATCCCAAGGCGAAAGTTCAGTACAGACTGCTCTTCCACTATCGCCTTGAATTTATAAAATATTGATTGTACAAAATGCCTATAGTGTTAGTAATTACATAATCAAATAAACCATATGTCTATATATATGTTGAAATTGAGGTGGATTGATAATAATAATGTTAGGTTGCACATGATAGGGTGATAAAACTAAATTACTGAGAATCTAGCAATACAAGATACATCTTTTTTTAAACTGTGAAATTGAGTAACTTTTAAAACTTGACGGAACATCATTGTACACCTTAGCAATATTGTATTTAAAGGATCGTTTGAACAAAGAAGTGGCATGCTTAGGTATTGATATGAGACCCCTATGACGAAGATGTATATGGTGTACATCCGTTCTGAAGCTAATTTTATTATATAAATACGGCGGTACCTTTTCGGTGATGAGTTTGTGGTAAAACGTTACAGATTGAAGGTACTGTCTATTTTTCATGCTTAGCCAACTCACATCCTTTAGTTTATGTGAGATATGTGAAGCTCTAGGTATGTTGTATATGAACCGTAAGCAGGTATTTTGCACTCGCTGTATTCTTTGAACGGTGGCATGATCTAGACATGGGCCATAAACTACAGCACAGTAATTAAAGTGGAATAGTACTAACGCATCGCATAATGCGATTTTAGTTTTTATGTTTAAGTATGATCTGTACGGAAACAACAGCTTTAAATTGCAAAACGCACTTTGAATATTTTTAGAGATATGTCTAGTTAATCTGAAAGAACTGTCGATAATTAATCCGAGGTTCTTAACTTGTTTAACAAACGAAATTTGTACATTGTCTATTACAAGAGGCGAAACAAACGGCGTGATTTTATCTACATTCTTTCCTAGTAATATAGCATTAGTTTTAGTCAGATTTAGAATTAAAGCATGGTAGTGCGCCAATCTTGACAAAGTATCTAGATGAGCATTTATTTTTTGAGTTGCATCGTTGACATCCCCGCCTCTAAACGAGTAATAAATTTACGTGTCGTCCGCGTACAGATGAATGTTGCAAAAAGTTAATTGTTGTGGAAAAGTACAAGTGTAAATTGAGAACAACAATGGTCCTAGAATTGAACCTTGTGGAATACCTTTTGTTATGTTTAAGGACTCTGACAAATTACTTCCAATCCTAACTCTTTGGTTCCTATTGTTAAGGTAGCTTGCTAACAATTCTAATGCATTAGGACCTATCCCATTATGATGGAGAATAGCTAACAGCATTTGATGATCGATGGTGTCGAATGCTTTGGTAAAGTCCAGTAGAATTAGAATTGTGAAACAATTATTGTCGTAGGAAGATATTATGTCATCCGTTAAATGTAACAAGGCAGTAGTGCAACTATAGGAAGGTCTAAATCCAGACTGACAATGCGGCAATATATTATAATCTTCTAAATGGCGACGCAATTGAGTATTGATTATTTTTTCAAATATTTTAGACAACGTGGGTAAAATACTAATGGGCCTATAGTCTTTAAATGAAGTAGGGTTATCAACTTTAGGCAAAGGAACAACTAATGCTGATTTCCAAGAGTCTGGAAAAATATTTTCCAAAATACAGTAGGAGCGTTAGAAACACTATGTACAAAGTGACTGTTGATTTCATTTAAATTGGCTTGATTTAATTCCGTTGCCTGTGTGCAGCGCTTGTTTATGTTCAACGCACGTAATTCGTTCCACATTTGCCTACTAGTTGTATTCTGACATTTGTATTGAAAATATGCACGCTTTTCATTATTAATAGCAGAGTTTGTGTAATTCCGTAAATATTTGTAGTAATCCCATGCGGTTCTGTTTCGAGTTTTAATAAACATACGTTTCGCTCTATCCCTAAGTTTTTTAGAAATTTGATATTATCAGTAAGCCAGGGTGCAGGTTTGTTTTTAAAAATTGCGACTTGCCAGGGTGCGTGCGCATTGAACAAGTTTATAACTAAACTATTTAGGTATAATAGCTTGGCATTAACATCAGATATTTGATAAATGTTATCAAAAGGAAGTAACTCTAAATGTAAGTGAAAATCAGTTAATTTTAAATTTTTAAAGTTTCGAACGTTAGATAGGTATTTGGCTTTTTAAAGATAAACTTTGAAATAGAACAGATGACAAGATTATGATCAGAATCACTAAAATCTTTTACTTCTGAGTCATAGATTAAATCCAAAGAAGATGTAATAATTACATCAAGTAATGCATTAAACCTAGTGGGTGGTTTTATCACTTGTTGAAAATTAAATGACTCCAGCATTGTATTGAAATAGATAGTGGTAGGATGATAGTTGTCTAGGAAATCTGTTACAATCTCCTAGACAGATTACGTCGTTGGATATAGGTGTGCATAGCATAAACGATTCTTCAAGCTCATCAATGAATAGCTTGTAGTTAGTGTGCGGTGGTTTATATACAGCACCAAGTATAATCTTTTTTGAATTAAAAGAAACTTCTATCCAAAGTTGTTCAATAATGTTATTTGTTTTAATTAAGTTAACGTTCAATGAATTTCGTATATAAAATGCAACACCGCCACCCCTTGTCCCACGGTCCTTGCGAATCAACTTAAAATTATTAAAAGTTAAATAATTGGATGTGATATCCACAGATAGCCATGTCTCTGTTAAAGCTAAAATATCTAATTCATAGTTAAAAAGAGTTTCTTCAATCTTGTTTAATTTAGGTATTAGAGAGCGAATATTAATATGTGCAACCTTTAAAAACTCATTATCTGTCATTTAGTTAAAGAACAATTAGAAAACAATTATATAAGAACAAAACAAAAAAAAATTATTTTTTTAACACAAATAATGTATAATATGATGTCCCCTATTACCTCTAATATGCCAAGTAAAAGTATGACTTTGGGTATACAACTAATAGTGCATATAACAATTAAGAATAAATATTATAAGATCTGCGGATGATGAGTTCGAACTTTAGTTACTGGAATCAGTATTAAATCTATATAATGCAATCAAATTTTCAAGTATAAGAGAAATTCGATTTATGTGTATAGAAAACTGATTTGGTTGATTTTGTTGCCTATCCGTAATTTTTGTTAAATTCGTTCTGCAATTCACGATATTGAAAACCGGTTTACATCGTGAAAAAATACGTCAAAGAGGCCTTTTCAAGATTAACCTTCCAAGTTCTAATTTAGTATTTGTTTCAAAATACTTGTTTTATGTCATCTTATTGGTGAACGAGTCTCAACAATGCCTCTCTGACATGTAGCTTTTCACGATGTAAACTGGTTTTCGACATCGTGAATTGCAGAATGAATTTAACAAAAATTACGGATAGACAACAAACTCAACATGGTTTAAAATGTTATAGAGATAGTTACATCTCTGCTAAAATAACTGTCAAATTTCGGCGGAGTTTATCTAGTGTAATTTAAAATGCTTGACCATCAATATAATTATTCATTTAATTGTTTATTGCTTTGATTACTAAAGTAAAAACTGAATTATAAAAAGGTATCCAAATTATCCAAAACTTGCTTTTTGAGAAGTGATACTGAATAGTAAGTCTATAAATTTCTTTATCATTCTCTACCTGATAATGATTATCTAATTTCACAATATTTTTGAACTATGTTTTGAGATGCAAACTGATGTCTCATATTTATATAGGCGGCTCTGTGGCTTGGTTAGTATGCGTTTGCCTACTAAACGCAAGATCATGGGTTCAGTTCCCAATATGGTCTGCTTGAAAAATATTAGGTAAGCATTTTTCACAAAAAATATGCCATCATTCGGTTCGAAGGAAAATATAGATACCGAGTGTGTTGTTATGCACGTTAAAGATCCCTACTTGGCTTAGAAATGCAAGTGTTCTGCAAAATTCAAAATTTCCATGTAAAATAAACTTGCTTCCTATGCAATTTTTAGTACCTTTGCGCATAGCATTGGAAAATCAAATGTAGTGTCACGTATTTATAATTAATGTTTTTCTTTCAGGTTTTGTGTAATTTTTATCGTAAAGTTTTATGGCTTTTCAATGTGTGCCGTATATGTAAACATATTTTATTCTTACATTTCATCGGATTATTTAAAATATTGCTACTGCACAGTAAATACATCTGTTCGGTATTTCCGGCCGTGCTGATACAATTAGGGTTGCTTAGTTATTTGATGTTTGGATGTGCGTGTATACAGGTGGCTATGCGAACTGTCTATGCCGAGGGTGTACCAGATTTATTAATTATAATGTATTTAGTCGGATGTTCACATACCTCTAGTATAAAAGGTTTGATATTTACTCTGTAAATATCAATTGCAGATGTTGGCTAGTTGTGTTTTAGAGATTTATCGAGTTATTATGTAAATCGTTACGTGTAATGGAGATGCTTTGGTAGCTTAGGAATTTAAGGTGATTGACGATTGTCTTGGTGCAAACTGCAAGTGAAGGATTTTGTGGTGAAGCCACCTGGTGCACCGGCAGGTATTTATACGCTTGTACCTGCAAGGACTTCTAGAACGTAAGTGTTTACCCTTTATTTAACCTGATAATTTGTATAAATTGTGCGCTAGCATGTGCTGTAATTGGTTTGCATTAAGGGGTGTTCAACTGGGCGTGTTATAATACATTATAAACATTGTTAAGTTGGCTTTTTGTTACCAACGGTACGACGTGCGAAGTAACTTCAGTTAATATTAAATGTTATATTGCCCTCGGCCTGTTGTTGTATATTTGCTAACCTGAACCCCTGAGAACAATCAAGAGAATCACGTCTTTCTTCGTGCTCTACACGAATTGACATCTACACTTTGGCGCCAACTAGTGGAGCAAATAAACAAGGTGGGTGACCTAGTGAGGTATAAACATTTGTTGAAATACGGATAATTTGAGTATTGAGTGGAAAGGTTGTCAAAATAACGCAGAATTGCAGTGTTAAAAATTAAGCATGCCTAGGGAAAAGTGAAAGAAGGGCAGGGTAGTAGAGAATGACATAGAGGAAGGTGCACTAGAAGACTCATTGCGGAAAATAATGGGCGAAGTAAATAACAGTTTGTCGGCAGTAGTCGGAAATTGTTTAAGCGATGCTTTGAAAGATTTAAACGTGAACTTAAGTGAGGGATTTTCGCAACGGCCTTAAAAAGGAAAACGGAATTTAGAAACAAGAAGATAGAAGAGACTGGGAAAGTGGGGGGTTTAGAGGATGTAAATGCAGGGGCGTCGGTAACGATTCAGAATCGGGGATATATTACAGTTTGAAAAGATGTGGGGGTACGAACCTACACTTTTCACCAAACGGTATTACACCAGGTGCTATTTATAAAAAGATTGGAAAGCATGTTTAACGAGGCAGGGGTACCGTATGAAAAGCGAGTGTTGTTTGCGGTAAATTGTTTAAGAGGTTCGGCATCAAGATTGAGCTGAAATAAAAGAGTTTTCGTCATTTGAAAATTTTAAATTACAATTTCTCTTACGTTACTGGAGCATAGAACAGGAAAGGGACACTTTTTCGTGTTAAATACGGATTTTACGAAACAGGATCTCGTGCAGATTATTTTCTTAAGATAATTAAAGAAGCTAAATATTTAACTCAACCTATGTCAGAGAGAGAGCTTATTAATTGGGTAATGAACCATTTTGATATGGAAATAAAAAGGGGCATTTTGAACTCGGGTCTGGCTACTATCGAAGAGGTAGAAGCTCATCTAAGAAAAACTGATGCTTTGTACGAGGTATTCCCAAATAACAGGGGTCCAGCTCCTCGTTCGAAGAATGGAGGTTGTAGTCGAAATACTAATTTTCGTTCGAGCAATGTTAATAATGCCGCTCAAAATAGGATGGATTGGCATAGGGAAAATCGTGTCGAGCAGGACCGATCTGAAAATAACCGATCAGAAACTGAGTCTAACCATTGGGATCAAAGGGAGGTTATGACTATTTTTAATTCAGATTTCAGCGAAGTTATTTAGGAAGAGGCACGGGATGTGCATTTGAAACCTGTTGAGTTAATTCCATCGGTTGATATTTTGGTTAATGATATGATTGGCGTAAAGGCGTTGGTAGATTCCGCTTCTCAGATAACAGGAATTTCGGAGAGTTTTCTAAAAAGGATGCTGCAGAACAGTTCTACAGTGTCTAAGGTGCCATGTACAAATGCTCAATTAACGGGAGCATGGGAAACAAAGTGTGATTCTTAGGGAACAGGTTTGTTTAACCCTAAAAATAGGTGAGCATATTATTGACTACCCATTTTTGGTGATTCCGGGGTTGGTGAGAGATGTGATCTTGGGATGCGATTGGATGCAAGATTATGAAGTAGTTATCGATTTTTCCAGAGGTTCACTAAGAGGTAAATTTTGTGTCGAGGTACAAGAGTTAAAGTTTGTGGGTGAACCAAATTCGGGCGTACATATCTTAATAAGCGAGATAAAAGAAGATCGTATAAGTCATTCTAATAGAAAGAAATTTCGGGTGTTGTACTCTTCGCAGGACATTGCATAGGTTGCTGATAGGGCCGAATCGTTGACTGTCGAAGAAAAAGAGGTGTTAAAAAATTTGTTGTTTGAATATAGGGACATATTTTCAAATCATCCAGACTAATCAAGGGTTACGTTCAGGAAATCCATTTAACCGATTATTCTCCTTTTGCCTGTATACAATATCCAATTCCCTATGCTTTTCGTGAGGAAACTAGGAAACAAATAAAAGTGATGGAAGAATGGGGGGTTGTACAAATGCGCCGAACTGAATATATCAGTTCGCTGGTAACTGTTAAAAGAAGGATGGGACCATCGGGTTTGCCTTGATGCAAGTTATCTAAATAAGAGAATGGAAAAGAACAGGGCAATTCCACCGAATCCGTGTGAGTTGTATGAATTCAGTCCAGGTCAGTGTCTTAGTACGCTTGATGGCGTCTTATTGGCAGGTAGCCATATCTGCAGAACATAAAAAATATACGGGTTTTTTATTTGACAGACAGACTTATGTTTTTTGAGTCCTACCATTTGGCTTATCAAAATCGGTGGGCAGCTTTATAAGGGCCTTGTATAATGTCTTGGTTGCTGAGGTATTGGAATTTGCAATTACATATGTGAACGACATATTGGTATTTTCTGTGAATCCTAACCGTCACATGGAGCATTTAGCTATTATTTTTCGTGAATTGAAGGCAGATGGGGTGACCGTAAAATTAAAAAAATGTTATTTTGCGAGAAATTGAGTTAGTTTTTTAGGACATATTATTTCCCCTAGGGGAGGGGGGGGGTGAGTATTGATCCGGAGCGAGTCATGGTTATTTTAGAATTTCCGTGTCCACGAAACATCAAACACGAGATCTTTCTTGGGGTTAGTAAATTTCGATCTGCATTTTTATCCGAAGTTTGCTGAAATGTCAGTTCCGCTTACACGGCTTCCGAAAAAGGAACAATGATGGAAATGGGGAGATGAAAAGGAGAAGGCGTTCAAGAAAATTCGGGAGGCTTTTATAAAAGCCACGTTTTTTCGACACCCAAATTTAAATGAACGATTTTTTATACAAACAGATGCTTCCGGTTATGCCACCGTAGCTTGTTTATTTCAGAAGGATTCTGGGGAGGTTCTGTTACGTAGATTTAAGGTCTGGAACCAAAGAAATGTTGCCTGTTTGTACTGCGGCTAGTCAGAAGCATAATGGGTGGGGTTCTGAAAGCGAGATGGTACTGATATTTTGTTGAGTGCCGAGGCGGGCTCCGCGCAAAAAGGCAACTATAATATAAAACCAACCTTACCACCTAATTGGCTGATCCAGTATCCAGGACTAATATTACTGTAGATATTGCGCGAGCTTCAGGTTTATGAGAATTACGATTAATATTTGCACATGCTATGTAAATATGTATATATTTTAAACATTCAAATTAACACTGATTGAAGGGATCTTACGATTTAAACCCGAATTCTTACAGTTTAAAAAGTCGATAAATACATCGCGCCCATCTGACAATGACGTCACCAATGCACAAATTATATTACGCAATAATCGGAAAATATAAATTTAAGACAATAGTTTATATCAGCGAACAAATTAAACAATGGAGTACTTACATCAGAAATCCGGCGTCCTGCGGAGTTGAGTTAAAGTAGGCTTCTATTGAAGTCCATCAGGGCTACATATGGCCCTTTTAAGGTAGTTAAAGATGGTACGCCCAACGCTCTTCATGGGCTCGTTCATCCAGGGTCGTGCAGTACGGTTCGCCAACGGCTGCAAATTATCTCTACCTATGCAGGGAAAGACGGCAACATGGTAAAGGGCGAGAAACAAAGACAATCAGGCAAGGATATCTACATAAATAAAGATAAGGCACGATACGATACCTAAAAACGTCCACTCCACTCGAAGGTTCAGGCAAAAAAGCCACGTTAAAGCGTCTAACGGAAACTTCTCCCCACTTTGTCCCTACTCCACTCGCGTCGCGCGAAGTTATTCGTCCAACCCACTTTTGGCGTGACGGAAATACGCGCACCGCGTCTTTTGAATTTATGGCGCAAAACTTCCGCACATCAAAATTAAACTAAAACATGTTTAAGGGCCAATTTGGCACGTAACAGGGAAACAGCTGATTGCACCTGCAACTCCTTATAAGTCGCATAAAGTTAAAACCAGTACTACAGGGTTGGTTTGCGCAAAAAAACACTATATATATATTAAAATGTATATAGGAAAATTACCACTATAGGCTCTTTCAGCTACCTTAACATTGATGATGGAACAAAGTGAAATTATTATTTTTATATATCAAAATTTAGTTAGTTGCAAAGTAAGCAACTAAGTCCGTCGGAGTATTCTTTATTCTTCCTAGGCCACTTATGAAAAAAAGGATACGTTAATACATACTGGTGTAGTGTTTTGCACTCTGCATGTAGCACTTGTCCCTCGCCATAGATATGTAACTAAACGCCCACTGTACAAATGAATAACAAGAAATGTAACATCAGAATAAAACCGGTATCTGCTGTACGTGCACCAAAAATACAACAAAGGCAATACCAATAAAGGAAAACCAAAATGAGAACCATAACCAAGAAAATACCAGAGAAGAGAATAAACAAATGAATAAACCAGTAAATAAAAACCCTAAAAACAAAATTGATTAGTGCTAAGGCAATTATACCAGCAAACCTTCAACGTTAACTAGCGTAAGGGTTTAATAATATTTTTATAGCGACGCTATCTTCAAACAGGTAGCTACTTCAAACAATTCCTAAAAATACAGATTATAGTAATTGTACACGGCGCAATCCTACTTATAATGAATGTGAACGATCGACCTATAAAATTCAAATACTTGAACCAAAGTTGCAGAAACTTCCAAATAAGCACAGCCCATGCTATATGCAACTCCAGAAAATTAACGTTTCGTTATATTTATATCCTGCAACGCAGCTAGGGAAATATATTTTAGCACACGCTAACCCTTGGATAATGAAAATGTGTAGGTCTCTTCACAAAGTGCATTCAAGACGAACCAGGTCTAATCAAGAATGTTGTTTATGACGTTAAAGAAATGAATTAATTTTATTTATAATAGAAAACTTTAATTTGCATGAATGTTAAGGTCATTTAAGAATAGATGGCATTGAATTGTCTCAACGTAAAATTCATTGGAAATTTCAACCTCCCTTAAACTCGCATTTTTCTGGAGTATGGGAGTCGCAGATTAGAGCAGTTAAAACTCTTCTTTATAAGGTTGTTGGTTTATAAATATTGACTTATGAAGAACTAAGTACTGTTTTAATACAAATAGAAGCATTGTTGAATTCTAGGCCCTTATCGTGGCTTAGTACAGATCTGTCTGATCCAACTCCGTTAACGCCAGCCCATTTTCTTACGTTAACGCCTCTAATTTCATTACCAGCAGCAGATGTACCCACTCTGCCTAAAAATCTTTTAGATAGGAAAAGGTTATTGGATCATTTAGTGCAAGGGTTTTGGCAACTGTGACACAATGAGTATTTAACTCAAATGCAACATCGCCAAAAATCGAATACCCCAGTAGCTTCGATAAAAAGGGGTACATTAGTTATCATTAAACAAGATCGCGTTCTTCCATTTCAATGGTCAGTAGGCATTATTGATGATGTATTTCCTGGGAAGGATGGAGTTGTAAGAGGGGCTAATGTCAAAACTCCAACTGGTATTTATAAAAGGCCTGTAGTGCGTTTGTGCTCACTGCCTTCACAATAATAATTTTGGGTTTTATTATTTCCTTTTAATTTTACATTATGAAATAAGATTTAATTTGTTTTTTTATTTAATATATCATTCTGAAGAATCCTGCAGAGGGGTGGGGAATGTTTACGCCCTTAAAGAAATTAATTAATTTTATTTATAATAGAAAACTTTAATTTGCATTAATGTTAAGGTCATTTAAGAATAGATGGCATTAACAATTGTTTTATTTAATTTAAATATATAACATATGCTTCGATAAGAAAGCAAGTTCAGTTTTAATTTTCAATTTGATGGAATAACTACAAAGATTAATATGCTGTGTATTTTGTTCGTTTATGTGAAATAAAAATTGTGCTTTATACCCAGATCCTTTTCCATTTCCATCCTAATAACTGGGTATGTCAATAGTTAAATAACTACATGAATTGGTGAGTAGAGTTTATTCCTTAAGATTGACAGTCAACTTTGATATTATCATTGATTAGAAATATTCATGTAAATTTATATAATCCTGCATTTATAAAACAAAATAACCAAATATCTTAATTCGTATTCCTGTTTATCAACAATTATCACACACCTGTCGGACAGATAAAATCGCGTTGCATTTAATATTAAATGCTTGGCCCTGAATCAATATCCTTTTACAAATAAATTGATACGTTTAATCTAGCTACATTATATACAGTGAGAGTCATTGTAACGTAACAAAGTGACCGTTATAGTTCATGGCGTCATCGCTTTTGCTAGCGGGTCATTACATGGGCCGGAACTCAGATATTCGGTTACGGAGAAGGAGACAGCTGTCAGTGACCATAAATGTATTATGTTTATGCGGTCTAGTCGGCTTCTAAATGCGAGACTCATTAGGTTGATGTTATTTATTCAAGAGTATAATATAAGTTTCGAGTATTGTAAAGGAGACGAGAACAAGGTCGCCGACGCTTTGTCGATATATCCGGTGGATTCGGACAAATGGGAGATGGAGATTCAGGAAAATTTGGAGATAGTGGTCGTAGTTGTAAAAAGTTCAGTGTTGTATCAAACGGTGCTAGGAAATTTTAAAAATATGAGGCAATCACAAACCAAGGATAAAGGTTGTCAAGAAATAAGGTTGAGGTTAGATAGGAAGGGATTCCTGGGCAAACAAGTGGTATGTTTTACATGAGGGAATTTTATTCAGAAAAGGCTCAGAATAACCCGGGTTTTAAAGCTTATATTCCTGTGGATGACGTGATTCCTCTGGTTCGTTGGGAACATGAGGAAAACGGCTATTTTGGTGGGGAAAAATGTTTTCAGGCATAGCAGGTGTTTTATTATTTTTCAAAAATGCGGCGAAGAGTTCGCAAATAGTTGCTGGGTGCCAGTGGTGTCAGCAGACAAAAATATCGTTGTGGTCAGTAGGAGAAAGGGATAGTTTAATTCCCATGGGTATTAATCAGGTGGTGTGTGTCGATCTTATGGGGCCACTGCCAAGGTTGAGATCCGGTTGTACATTTTTATTAGCATTTGTCGATACGTTTAGTACGTTAGTCGCTTTATTTCCACTAAAAAAAGCTACGGTCAAGGCTATAGTTTTTAGTCTAAAGAAATATATTAGGGATGTGAGGACACCAGGTGCTGTTTTGCCCGATAATGGCACACAATTTAGTAGTAAGTTATGGAAAGCATTTCTGTTTGAAATGGAAATACGGTTAATGCATACCACATTGTATTACCCACAAGGAAATTTAACCAAGAGGGTAAACTGCGAGATTGGTCGATTGCTGAGGTCATTTTGTTTTGACCATCATACAAAGTGGGTGTATTATGTAAAAGAAACTGAAGGGCTTCTGAATAGTGTATGTCATGATAGTACTGGCTATACTCCAGAAATGCTTCATTTTGGAAGGAGAAAGAGTGTGCAAGTTGTCGAAGTTTATTAATTTTCCTGAAATTGAAAAATCGGGGGATAGCGGAGAGAAAATGGTGCTCCTGGCTCGCGAACAATTGATTTCAAAAGCTGAAAAAAGGCGCCTTCGCCATGATGTAAAACATAAATTCAAAACTTCTTTCGAAGTGGGTGAAAAAGTTTGGGTACGTCTGAGAGTAATGAAATTAAAAAGCTTTTCTTGTTATTTAAGGGTCCCTGTACTATAGTTAGTAAAAAGGGACATAATGCTTATGAAGTGTGTGTAGATGAAGGACAGATTAATTTAGATATACATAATGTATTTAACCTGAAGAAATATGTGCCACCAGTTCAGTTTCTGTAAGTTGGGGATAGGGCAAGTGGGTGTCTTGTTTCTAAGATTTAGTTTATAAGCTTTTTTTGGCTTTAGTTTAGTTGCGCTTTCAACTTTGTATTGATTTCTCATAATTGGTTATTCAAATTCAATAGGGGGGTAGTGTAACGCGCCGTACATGTAAACATTTTATTCTTACATTTCATCGGATTATTTAAAATATTGGTACTGCGTGGTAAATACATCTGTCTGGTATTTCCGGTCGTGCTGATAAAATTAGAGTTGCTTAGTTAGTTGATGTTTAGATGCGCGTGGATACAGGTGGCTATGCGAGCTGTCTATGCCGAGGGTGTACCAGATAATTAATATCAATTGCAGATGTTGGCTAGTTGTGTTTTACAGATTTATCGAGCTATTATATAAAGCATTACGTGTAATAGAGATGCTTTGGTAGCTTAGGAATTTAAGATGATTGACGATTGTGTTGGTGTAAACTGCAGGTGAAGGATTTTGTGATGAAGCCACCTGGCGCACCGGCAGGTATTTATACGCTTGCACCTGCAAGGACTTCTAGAACGTAAGTGTTTACCTTTATTTAACCTGATAATTTGTATAACTTTTGTGCTAGTATGTGCTGTAATCGGTTCGCATTAAGGGGTGTTTAACGGGGCATGTTATAAAACATTATAAACATTGTTAAGTTGGCTTTTTGTTACTAGTGGTACGACGTGTGAAGTAACTTCAATATGTATTTCAACAGTTAATAATAAATGTTACATTGCATTCGGCCTGATGTTGTATATTTGCTAACCTGAACTGAGAACAATCAAGAGTATCGCATATTTGTTCGTGCTCGACACGGATTGACGTTTACAGTGTTTACATCAAGGTTTCTAAACTTTCCTTGGCAGTATATTTACTAGTTTATATACCTCTTCAAAGATGTGGATTATGCATTGCTTAACCTTCCCCCTTACCCCTATGTCTCGTTGCACTCTGCAGTAGTAAAGTTCTAAGTTAGTCCACCATCTCCAAAAGATCCTTTAAAACAGATAAATTTTCATCTACTACTAACGTTTCAGGAGAAGTCTTTAGAATAGGAAAGCTTACCATACTCATGTACCCTTTTACATAAAAATGATATTCTGATACACTGGCATTCTATTTTACACTAGCATCCTACTGACAATTGACCATAAAGTCGCTACAATCGTAGAAAGTCCATTATACTGTAATGCGAAACTAGTACATACTTTTGCTCCGTTTATCCTTTTTGTAGGAAATACGATAAAAGCAATTTATGAAATATTTTAATGTGTTTTTATTTATAGATTTATAAAACTGCATTCGTTTAAAAATAAAAATTTGAAATGGTACAATAACTTGCTGGAGTCTTGTCAGCACAGTGGCTAAGGCAGGTGCCTGTTCCAAAGGCTCCACAGATAGTAATAAGGATACTATTATAATATTCAACTGGTAAAATCATAAAAAACGACACAAATTATAATTTAACAATAGGTTATGTTACCTTGTAGTTTGTAAGCAAATGCCTTCTTCAATTTTATCCAACACTTCAAGACTCCTCGAACGCGCTAAAGATATTGGTGGAGGTTGAGGATCCCTGTTAACTTTTTCTGATCTTCGTAGATGACCACCTCGAATCAGCTTTTGTTCTAAACCAGCAACTCTTTGTCCAAGACGTATTTGTGCCTTCTGTAAATCTTTTTTATCTTTCTCTAAACGGGCTTCTAGATGTCGAAACAATGGTGCGCAATAACATGTGTATCCTACACTAATAGGTCCTTTACAAATATTCCCACTTAAATCTAAATAATACTGTTCGCCTCGTTTTAATGGTTCATCAGGAAGAGTATCCAAACGAGGTGATGGAAACGCTTCGGGATCAGGGTAATAGTGACATCCGTATGGTGACCAATGTTTGGATTTGATTGGACTTTCAGCTGTAAATGAAATTCCATTAGTGAATATGATACATATAATTTAACTATTATAAAAGGTACTTGTTGCTTTCTAATTTTCTTCCAAATACACAGTTAGTAGTCAACAGGAGGAGTGGCTAAAGAACGACCCGAGAGTCCGCCATGCAGGGAGAAATTTGCATGAATAAAATGTCGACACAGCTGCGATTCTAACGAAAATGTTATAAAACAACAAAAAATGTTGCATGCTTTCAATTTTAACTGAATCTGACTATTTAATATATCATAACATCATGTACTGATTCGTTAAATGCACCATAAAACTAACAACTTGCATAAAAATAAGATTTATACCTCTTTGAATATTCTAGTGCTCCATTAAATAACAAAAATCTACTCAACTTGTAAAGTTTTGAAAATTATATTAATTTTAGCTGGATTCTCAGGTCTGTCTCTAGCCACTAAATAATAATAATACTTTTTATTTTCATTATAATATATAAGATGGGTGTTTTGAATAAAAGAATTGACATACGTAAATATAAAAACAAAAGTAAACACTTGGAAATATGATGATAGCAGATGGTATCGAAAAGAATTGTGCCCATGTTCTACCTGACCACCATGAAAGTGATCATGGCAAAACGAAAATTATGTAATGCTAAATTGTATTAGGAATTTTACATATATAGTTTCAATATAACGCAGAGGTATTCTTTTGAACATATTTATTATTTATCTACTGCGTAGTGTACCAAAATATCAAATTCAAATACGTTTAGTTTGTTTGCTTAATTTTAGCTCTGAACTAGATGTAACCAACGTGACAGAAAGCATTTAAAATATCCTACGCTAAGTATGCTATTATATATTTTATAAATATTATAGGTAAATGAATATTTAAAAAAATATGTTTCTAATGAGTGGTATAATCAAATCCCTATGCCTTAAATTTAGATTGTGTATATCGGTTCGGTATTTAATTTTTTTCACTTAAATATGGTGAGTAATGTTCCATAACTGTTTTATGAAAAAGCACAGAACTATGCAGTATGCGTCAATTTTTCATATTTAACCATTTGGTTTCCATTAGCTTATGCGAGATGTGCTATTCCGTGAATAGAACATATGCAGAAATTCTGAACCACTTGCATCTTTCTAACATACAGGGGTCACAGAACGAGGCAGTTCCGTGGCATAGTTGGTATGCATGTGACTACTATGCCCAAGATCCTGGATTTGAATCCCAATATGCTCTGCTTGATAAATGTTAGGCAAGCATTTTTCAAAAAATATGTCCCCGTTCGGATGAGAAATAAAATGTAGGTCCAGTGTGTTAGTGTTGTAATACACGTTAAAGATTCCTACCTTGCTTGGAACAGCAAGGGTTTGGTATAAAAAAAACTGTAGTACCTTCGGGTGGAGTATTGGAAAATGAAATGTAGTGGTCATATATAATGTCGCAATAATTTAAAAATGAGAGCACCAATGAGTCACACAGCAAAGTTTTAACAATTTTGTTTAAAGAATGTGTTACTATTAACATTTTAAGTACCATATATGCTTTTCGTACACATCTGTTTATGTGTTCCCTATATCTAAGATTGTGATCATAAATCACTACTAAATTTCGAGCTGAATCAACACTGGTAATGGCAACATAATTAATTTTAATTTTAAAATTTACAATTAGTGCATTTCTCACTGAAGATTTTACAAAAATAATATGAGATGATTTACATAGGGTTTATTCGCAGAGAGTGAGATGCTGCTAACTTTATCAGATTAATTTTATCGCAGGCCTGTAGGTCGACTGAAAAGTAAATTCGAGTCTCATTCACATATTGATGTTATTTGCAATATTTCAGGGAGCTACACACGCTGTATGAGTAAATAATATACAACTGTGTTCCAGGGATGGAAGTCTTGTATGTGATTTCGTGTATGAGAAGTTTTATTGTCAAGTATTACAATTTGCTGGCAATCTTTAAGATAATTTGTTGTCAAATCCAAGGTAATATAAAATTGCAAATAAGGTTTTGTGATTTATTGTGTCAAAAGCCTTAAGTAGTCAAGCAGGACTAGAACTGTTATATAGCCATTATCAGCTGCACTTACAATATAGTCTGTGATATTGATTAAAGTAGTGCAAATTAGTTTGGTGTACCTTTTCGATTTAGGCAACCAAATATACAGGTGTGAAACTTTATTAAAATTTATTCAAGTATTTTTTAAAAATGTGCAAATAAAAATTAAGTCAAACTATTGTCGTGCAGAATTTCTCACGATTCCTGACGTGAACTAGGGTAAAAGACTTCTGGTGTTAAGTGGGATAATTACGAGTTAGGGGCGTAATAAACTTCTCTTAAATATGACAATTATCTACTCCAATAAAATTTTATGCCAGAACAATTTATAATTTTGGATGTTGGACATAGCAGATAAAAAAGATCTAAAAGAAATTACTGACTCCATGGACGACATAAAAGCTATCGCTTACTCCACCGATCCTTGCCAACGAAGATAGAGTTATCGTGAATCCGTTCTTGTCTAATTCATTTAAAACAACGTCTCCATTTATTATATATATCTGACGAAACCAAAAAATTAAGAGTGAACTTATGTCCGAATTATTTCTTGTCAAAGCATATATGTTAAAAAAGGTAGATATTATCCATGATACTCCCACCATTGTTTCGAATTTAAATAACCTATCGTTATCCGCAGAAAATGTGGACCTTTGTAAATTGATACCTGTTTACAAGTAGAACTTGACTTTTTTGAGGTTATAATTCAAAGCATTCTTTAGTTTCTTTCACTGAACAAATTAGCGACCTAATGATCTCCAGAAATTCTACAGACGAACAACTATTTAAAAGTGCGGTTGAATTATATTGATAGTGTCTTAGCATGGTTCTGCAATATTAAACACCAAATTCATAGTTAACCCGAGCTACTAGAATTTTTGAAAAAAGACTGCTACCTTTAATAACAATTATTAAATTTGATCTCAAATTCGTGCTCGTTTCCAAGCACATAACGAAAACGTATTGACTTACATTATCAAAATACAGACATTATTTAACCGTTTAGATAAAAAGCCTGAGATCTTGATGAAATTAATTCGAAATTTGAATACCTATTATTCTGAACAGTTAGTTCTCCAAAAAATTGATTCCATCTCCCAACTTAAACATCTTTGACGTTCTTTATAAGAAATAAAATTTCGATTAAAAAAATACCACCCTTCAGTAAAATCCCAACCAAACCTCAGCAAATGTATCTTACAGTAGCAGCTCCTCTCGTAACTTAAAAAATTTTTCATCCCCAATATCGAATATTGACGAAACTAGTTCCCTTTCTTGTTGCCGAAAAGGTGATCACACCTATGCTAATTGTACCAAACCATGAAAAGTTTTTGCTATGGTTGTGGATCCCTAACGTTTATAAGAATAAATTCCACGTTGTAATGTTCCGGAAAATTAATGAAGGGAGGCTTTTGTCCAGGGTGTATGTGTCCCTCCATCACCAAATCAACCTCCATTAACACAGCGAAATTACAGTTGCCGCACGAATTAAATTTAAAGTCTACCATACCCTCACCTCCATTGTGAAAAAATGCTGTTCTTGTCTCTAACGTATCGTCAACAAAAACCTGTATTCCTTTAACCGAAATATGTCGTACAACATTACTTGAATGGCTAAACCGGTTAAAAACTGTTTATACTATTCACCATCCTAATTCTGCCTTTGTTAAGCTCAAGACTATTGACTCTCTCTTTGTTGATGCATTGTTAGATGCTGGTTTTAACTCCCTTTTAGTTATTTATATGGGTTTACAGCACTTAAGAAACCAAAACATTGATTTAAAATAATATCTCAAAATACCTCTGCGATTATTGTTGATTCTACTCAAATTCAGGTAATTGGATCTATTAAATTAAAAATCCGTATAGAATATCTGGAACGTTAATTTACATTCTTAGTCGTACCTACCCTAGCTTATTCTTTTCTTTTAGGAGTTGATTTGTTACGTGCCGATCAAATTGGCCCTTAAACATTGTCTTAGGTTAACTTTGATGTGCGGAAGTTTCGCGCCATAATTTCAAAAGACTCGGGGCGCGCATTTTCGTTACGTCACAGTGCGTTTGCGCCAGATCGCGCGACGCGAGTGGGTTGGACGAATACTTCGCGCCGACGCGGAAAAGACAAAGTGGTGAGAGGTTTCCGTTAGACGCTTGGACGTGGCTGTTTGCCTTTGATCTTCAAGGAGTGTGGTCGTGTCAGGTATCGTATCGTGCCTTATCTTTATCTATGTAGATTTCCTTGCTTGCTTGTCTTTGTTTGTCGCCCCTTATATACCCTGTTCCCGTCATTCCCTACATAGGTAGACGAAATTTGCAGTCGTAGGCAGAACCGCATTCCACGCTGGAGTGGAGCCCTGAGATCGAGTCCAAGCTATCTGGATGTGCGTAAGACGTACCCCCGTTAATTGCCGTTTCTTGTAAGAGGGCCAGCAGCAGCCCTTAGGGACGTGCAGCCACCATCTTTATCTATCCTAAAGGACGATAGGCGTACTTCGTGGAAATCTGGACCTATCATGTGAGTAAATTCTGTATTACCTGTTGATTTAACTTTTTATATTTTTCCGGTAATTGCGTCTTAATTTTGTGCATTGGTGACGTCATTGGCAGATGGCCGCGCTAAAGCCTGTGTAAGCTAGAGCTACCACTCGCCCGTGACGTCGCTTATTTCGCGCTTGCGCGATGTATTTATCGACTCTTTAACGGTAATTATCGACTTTCTTAAATTGTAAGAAATATCACTTTTTTAATTGTAAGAGATTTCTGTCATCCTTTTAAGTTATCGCTGAATTTTTTATATTTCACTTGGCAAGGCAGCCTCAAGAAAAACGATTGTTCTTACTTGGGGATTGCATATAAAATCTCCCTTACCGAACAACAAAACATTTAGTTAGAAAAAACTGTGAGTAAATTTCATGAACTATCTATTTCTGAGCTAAAATCTGTTACATCCGTTTTTCATGAAATTTTAACTTCCGATGCCAAACCGTTTAAACAACATCAATATCCCTTATCGCCTGCGCTATAAAAACACTTGTATGTTAAAGGTCTGGTGTTATAACTCCAAGTTCTTCTCCTTGGAGTAGTCTGTTACATGCCAAAATTGGCATTTTACAGTTTTAAATATGTGATTGAATTCGCGCCAATATTTTTAAAAATAGACTTGTGCATTTCCGTCACTTCGGACAGTTGCGTCGGCGCAAGAGAATGCGTAGACGTGAAGTGATGAAGTAAGTGTGTGGTTTGCGACATGACCGGACATCGGGATTAGCCAACGAGACGTCGAACAGTGACGTGTGCCGGTGTCTTTTTTGTGTTTTCTTTCAGAATGTAGGTTTCTATTTATCTCTTGCCCTATCGTATCTCTACCTTCACCTTATTCCTTCGTCTTGCCTACAAACAGAAGAGAGGGAAGACATTAAATCTGGATTCAACGACGGCGTAACCCAACCCACGCCCGAACCACGCCAACGAGATACACGGAAGTTAACATGGCTCCTGCATAAGGATGACCGTAGAATCGTGAAGTGTTCCACATTTTTAGGTGAATGTTTTTTATCTTTTTCAAGGTGCATCTTGTATCACTGTAAACATATTTGGTACATGATACAATTTGGCAAATTATGTCGTAATACCTTTATTGCACAATATCGTGGACGTGGAGCGTGTCATTGTTGCCAGCTGTAGTAGTGGCTCATGACGGTTGCGCGGGACTATAACAAGTCCCATTTTATTAGTTGAGAAAAAGAATGAAGAATACAGTGTCTGCTTCAACAGTCGAAAATTAAATTTTGTTACAATTCGTGATAGCTACCCTCTACTTTGTTGGATTCCATTTTAAATAGTTCGATAGATCTTACACAAGCTTTTTATCAAATACCTTTGGAACAATCCTCTTGTCAAAAACTGCTTTTTGCATACCTGGAAAAGGTTTGTATGAATTTAACTTTTTCCTTTGGTTTATCGAATTCCTCCCACTATAACGTACTTAGGTTAGAACACTGGGCCAAGTTTTGCACCAAGAGCATGCTTTTGTTTATCTTGATGATATTTTAGTTATCTCTAATACTTTTGAAGAACGTATCGTAACTAAATAAAGTAGTTGATTGCTTAAGTAATGCTGGTTTTAAAGTCAATTAGGAAAAATGTAACACTTGTTGTTTTCCTCTTTCCTTTCTAGGGTTTATTGTAGATGAAAATGAATTATAAGCTGATCCTGATTGTACTACTCTTACCTGGTTAAACAATTTGAAACAACCTGCTGGATGTTTAGCCAGATGGAATTCACATATCTCACAGTTCAGTTTCACCGTTATATCATAATTGTTAAATATCATACCTGACACATTTTCTCATGATGTGGCTGCTTCAAATCTTCCTAATTTAACTTCCGATGCCCGGTATTCTAATATGCTACAAAAAATTACCGAACATTCCAAAAACTACCCATTCTTTCGTGTTATAGGAAATCGTTTACATAAATTTGTTACGTCATCCTCATCTGAAGCTGTAAATTTACCCAAATGGAAATTAGTAATTCCTACTCCTAATCGAGTTTAAGTTTTGAAAATGTTTGATGATGATGCTACCTATGCACATTTAGGCGTTCCAAAAACTATAGCAAAAATATCTGATTTTTACTGCTGGCCCAATTTAAGACAATCAATTTGCCGAAAAAACTGTAAAATGTGTGGTGCACAGAAAAATGTACAAGAACAACCTGGTTTGATGGGTCGTTTAAAAAAGCATCTTATCCTTTTCATTTCTCGATTTATTAGAACCTCTTCCTCGATCTAAGAAAGGGAACCAATACACATTGGTTGTAACGGATTGATTTTACAAATTTGTATTCATTCATTCTTTAGCAAAGTCTACTTTGTCAGCGATTATGAAATTTTTAGAGCAACAAATTTTTCTTATTTTCAGTGTTCCTCAAATTATTCTTTGTGACTATGGTACACAATTCATCTCAAAAGAATTTCAAAATTTCGTTAAAAATTTATAAAGTTCAGAAAATCTGGTTTAAGGTCAGGTATCATCTGCAAGTAACCCAACAGAACACGTTAATCATGTAATTATTACCACCATACTAAATTGAACAGAAATATATTCAAAATTGCACAAGCATTACGTATCTCTAAGCATGACTACTCTGTTCTCACCATTTTTAGTTTTTGGCCGTTATACTTCAATTGATGGTAATGGTTCTGTTCCTGACAATATCGATGTAATTGAATTTGACGAAAAATACGTTGGGACAAAAATCAAGAACCTTGGGCGAACAAGTATGGAAGAAAATTCATGTTTTATTAGATGATATTAAAAAGTTTTGCTGCTAAACTAGCTCCTAAATTCATACTATGTCAATCTCTGAGCGAACTTTCTCCATTGATCTATGAAGTACAAGATTCAAATAGCAAACCTAAAGGACCCTTCTATAGCAGTAGTAGTGGTCCTATTTTGATTGTGATTGTTGAAGAGTGAACATGTTTTTACACAGTGTATAAAACAAATGTATAACAATTTTCAAGGCAGTTTAGAGTATAATTTGATTTTCAATAAGGTGGTGAAATTGGACATACAATTAACTCAGTATTGAATTCTTAAACAACCAAAAATTACAATTTTTGAAGCATTTTGTGTAATAAAACAAAGACATTTACTTGGTATCAACAGTGATTAAGTTATCTTAAATGCAATTAGTGATTGTCTGTTATCTCACCAGCTGTGTGGATAATCATCTGTGTAAAGACTGTGCTCAGTTAACTGAGACAGAAATTAGATGTCTGAAGCTTAGTAAGTGCAAACTAATATTTCTATGTGATGGATGTGAGAAGGGTTTATTTAGAATTCCAGAATTCTTAAATAAATTAAGTATTCTTGAACAAAAAATAGAAGATTTACAGAAGAATAGGTTGTGAAGAGACAATAGCAGAAATGATTGATAGGCAAAATAGATCACGAAATATTATAATACTGAATGTTCAAGAATCAAATGGTAATTCATACACTGAAAGAAACACAGAAGATAAAACCACGGTTGGTAAATTACTTGGGAATTTTGATATTGATTTAGATAATGTTAAAACCTTTAGAGTGGGTAAGTGCATGGAAAACAAAAAACGGCCACTTAAGGTTTTAACGGGATCTCGGGATGAAGCAATGTCTATTTTAAGAAATATAACAAAATTAACAAATCAAAATGTTCGGATATTGGAGATCAAACACCGAAACAACGGCAATATTATTTGGATGTTAAAAAGAAACTTAAAGAAATAACTGAAAATGGAGATACCTCAAAAACAATTAAATATATTAATAGCAAACCAACAATTGTAAATAAAGATAGAAATTCAAAAAACTAAATGGCAATTCGTCATTAATACTCAATTGTCACATAATCTATTTAAATGTTGAAAGTATAATGTCTAATAAGTATCAATTAATGGCTGATGTGATGTGTTATAATCCTATGATAGTGACGTTATCGGAAACTAGAGTAACTAATAATGTGGAAGACAAAGAAATTGCAATTGATAATTATATCTTAGTAAGATGTGACTCTATTAGCAGGCATACGGGGGGGTTTAAATTTATATTCGTAAGGACATTGATTTTAAAACATACAAAGAATATGTATTGGAGCCAAATTATTGGTGTAAAGCTGTGAAAGTGCCATTATTTGGGTCACTATGGATCATAGGAGTGTTATACCACTCCCCAAGTGCAAGTGATGCAGTGTTTCTGAATAACTTTGAAGAATGGAGTGAAAACCTATTTAATACGAACCTACGATGTATTATAGCGAGAGATTTCAATTTAAATTATGAAAATAAGGGCAATTACTATGTAAAAAAGTTAAGTAATTTCATTAGGGTAAAGGGTATACAGCAATTAATTACAGAGCCTACTAGAATTGTACAAAATAGTTCAACATTAATTGACTATATCTTAACTAATGCTAAACAAGTCAGGGCTATTGTCCATCCGACACCAATAATAACCGATCACAATATTATATCAGTAGCAATTACTAAAGAAAATAAACATTATAATAGTAATAACCAAATAAGTCAATTCAGAAACCTAAACGATGCAGCCATTCACCGAATAAACCTAAGACTTTTAAAATGTACGTGGAAATTTTACAACACAAATGTTGATATAATTCTGAATGATATACTAAGTAATGTTACACATGCGTTAGACCATGAAGCTCCTATTCAAAGCAAATTTCAATCACATAACTGTTGTGTATTAAGCTTCACTTCGGAACGCATCCTAATGTTAGATGAGGTGTCAATTTTGAAGTTAAGTACTTTAGTCAATAGTGGACACAAAAGGTACAATTATCAATAAATGTATATGCTTATAAGTCTTCTTTTTACGGCTACACCTCGCAACATATCAATAACTGTTTAAAGTGGTATGACAATGAAGTGCGTGCCAAAGCTAAAGAAAGGGACTTTGCTTATAAAAAATTCAAAATCAATAAGTGTGCTGTAAACTGGAAAGATTATAAAACTTGTAGAAATCAATTTGTTAATTTATTGAAGAGGAAGAAAAAGAATTTTATGAAAAACAAATTGACAATAACTAAAATGTGGAAAATATTAAAAATGTTGGTTAGTAATAAAGAAAATAATTGTGACATACAAAGAGTACAATTTGAAAATAATCACCATAAAATCATTATGAGAGAACAAAAGGATATAGCTGAACATTTAAATGACTACTTTGTGAACAGCATTGAAGATATTGTAAGGAGTATCCCAGACACTAATAATCTATATCGACTAAACCCATTACGTAGCCACGATGTCAAATTTACTGAATTTAAATTGTTAGCCTTACATGATATAAAAAAAATTGTGCATAATCTACCTAACAAGTGTAACTGGTCAGATGCAGTAAACACAAAAGTAATTAAGGCAACCTTTGATACAATTGGGCATGTTCTTCTTCATCTGGTCAACTTCTCCTTAAGAACTGGCAGTTTTCCAAGCAAGCTAAAATGTAGTACAGTAATTCCTATTCCTAAAGTTCAAAACGCCACATTAGCAAGCGAATACAGGCCAATAACACACTTCCTTGTATTGAAAAAATATTAGAAATTGCTGCATATAACCAATTAATAAACTACGTGGACAGTAACCAGTTATTGGATTGTAATCAATCAGGTGAAACTGCTATTCAGTTAACTTTTAGTAAGTGGAAGCAGTACATTGATCAAGATGAGTATATACTTGCTGTTTTCTTAGACGTTAAAAGAGCATTTGAGACAATAAACAGACAATTATTATTGACTAAGTTACAACACTACGGCATTGGTGGAACAGTGATAAAATGGTTTGATGACTACCTGTCAAATAGAAGATAAAAAACGAAAGTAGGAAATTCAATATCTAGTTCAGTGCTAGTAGAAATGGTGTCCCTCAAGGAAGTGTTATAGGACCGTTGTTGTTTATTTTGTATTTAAATGATTTTCAGAGTATTGACCACGAATGTGAATTTGTTAATCTATATGCTGATGATACCCTACTTGTAATCAAAGAGTCTGATATACAAACAGCAACAAATAAAATGAATAATAGCTTAGATAAAATTTATAGATACTTTCAAATGAACAAGTTGAAACTTAATACAAGCAAAACTGTGGCAATGGTTGTTGGAAATACTAATAAATTAAATAAACTTGATAGAAATGCTATTACATTGAAGATTGGGGATGAAATATTACAAATTGTTGAACAAACTAAGTATTTAGGTATTATGTTGGATAGTACTTTAACATTTAAAAATCACTTTGATTATGTTAAAAATAAAATTACAAAAAAACTGTATTTCTTCTCAAGATTGTTGAAAATGGACGTTGATATTTAATAGACAGTTTGCTTGTATGCTTCTACATATATAAAATTAAAACGTAGAAAGCGTCTGTCAAACTTGTTACACTTTTACTAAACAATTCCATGTAATCAGACTTTTATTTTTTGCTCTTACAATATAACCAGTTTTCAAGCTTTCTTATTATTTTATGCTATCGCAATTCCAAAACACCATCAAAGATTAGCACCTAAATTGTCTTTAAGACCTAAAATTACAGTCTTCAAAACAATAATTCAACCACATTTTGACTACTGCGCAACAATACTATATTTATTTGACCAAAATAAATTAAGTACTCTTCAAAAACTACAGAACAGAGGTTTAAGAATCATACTGGAATGTAGCAAAAGGACTAACATTCAAAAAATGTTAAGCACCCTAGAATGGTTATCGGTTACTGAAAAAATTGAATATTTAACAATGATATTTATTTTTAAAATTATCAATGGACTAATGCCAAGTTATTTTGATGAGTTTATTATTTATGCCCACCAAATACACAACCACGAAACTAGGTCACAAGGCAATTTATATGTTGCAAGGACCAAACTGAAAAAGACTATGAATTCAATATTCTTCAAAGGTCTGATTAAATATAATACTTTACCAAAAGATATTCGAGACTGTAATACATTGACATCTTTTAAACGGAAATTAATGAAAAAACTAAAACCTAACTAAAATGTAAGTACTTTATAAAATAAACCAAATGACCTAAACTTGGTAGGAGTAATTATAATTTTCACACTTTTTATTGTTTATTTATTTTTTTTTATTGTATTTTTATTTATATTTACTTAAATTAAGAAAGCATGTTCTTTTTATTTTATATTATAATGTATTGTAATATTAGGATTTAAATAAATATTATTATTATTATTATTATGTGGTCTTCAAGGGTAAGTCTGTAAGAATTTGTGAAATTATACAGAACTTAATAAGGCAGTCTTATTTTAAACAATTACCTTTTAGAATATCATGTGCTCCAGAATTATTTGCTTTGGCTAAATCTTTTAAACTTCTTTTGGCCATGTGTTATAACACACATTGACGATATTTTGATTCATGCCACAACTAGAAACGAGCATGCTTCAATATTACATGAAGTCCTAAAACATTTAGAAGTAGAAGGGATAACATTAAATAAAAAGAAATGTCATATAGGTGTTAACAAATTGCAATTTTTGAAGTATACCATATCAGAAGTGGGTGTAGAAGTGATACTCTCAAGAAAAGAAGCTATCACTCAATTTCCAGTACCTACCAAAAAAAAAAGTGCAGCAACTTATGGGATAGTTAATTTTGCATCTCGATTTATTCCAACTAAATCCCAAATTCTAGAACCTATTACAAGTTTTGTAAAAAAACAGTGTGAATTTTTAGTGGGTTGTTTCATAAAAAGTTGCTTTTCAAGAAATAAAAAATGTTTCAACAAAGGCTCCACGTCTTTCATTTTTTGATTATAACAAAAAAATTATTGTCAATGCAGATTCTTCTTCCTACGAGATGGGAGGTGTGCTAATGCAAGAAGAAAAGGAGAAAGGCAATTAGTGACATATGGGTCACGAATGTAAATGTCTAGCGAAATGTGCTATGCTCAGATTGAGAAAGAAGCTTTGGTTTTGACATGGACGTGTGAGCATTTTCAAGAATATGTTATAGGTATTCCCATAATTTTTGAAACTAATCATAAACCCCTTTTGCAGTAATCCTTCCTTTTCATAGTCAAATGGTGCTATAAAAACAGCTGTCAAAGTAGCAAAAAATTTATTAAAAACGAATGTTGGCATTAATGGCTTACAGAGCAACACCATTAGAGCATGGATTTAGCCCTGATGAACTCCTCATAAATAGAAAAATAAAAAGTTTAATACCTATACTGCTACAACAGTTGGAGGAAACTGTGTTTTCTTTCAGGTTATGTTTTTCTGTTTTTGCTTTTTTCTTATTTAATTTTATTTTTACTTTTGTATTTATTTATTTAACATCCTTTTTTTTTAATTTTGTACTTTGCATACTAATGTTATTGATTTGATGCCTACTTCGTAATTGAGTTAGGCCTGTTAAGTAGTGTAAAAAAATATATGATGCATTTCAATGTGACTGCATCATATTACATCTTGCAATATAAGTTTCTGTAATTTGTTACGTTCATTTTACGACTAAATTAAAATCTACATCCCTTTACTTCATTATTCATTTATTTAGATCCTGCTCAGATCCTACAACAAAACCCGGTATAATTAGACCTTCCTACAATAAATACGCTTTCTGATAATTTTCAAGTTCAAATCTATTTGTTTTAAAATGGAAAGTTTATTCAATAAATTAAATGGTTTATATCCTGTTTTAGGTATCCCTGAACTCGTTATACCTTGCGATACCGTGTAATTACTTTCTCTATTGTTTCAATTTAAAACTCTTGGAAATAACGTATTGAACTATCCGATAAAACCGCATTTTCAAGTTTTGCTAATCACGTTTGATAACAACAATACTTAGCTCTGGGTATTTAGTTAAACAAATTAATATTCACTTTCTCTTCTTTATACACGACGAAAACATTCGTTATATTTTTTGTCGTTTCCGTTTTCTTCTTGGGAATTTCGCGCACACAATACAGCATGGTAAGTAATGATGGTTTTACAAACCTATGCTTTTCGGCGACAATAAATTAATTCACCTATAACTATTCTAGCTTCTTTCGGTGGCCCTAAAGCCCTGATGGATTGCCGCCCCTTGTTGTGATGGGAGGACCACCTCAAGGCGGGATCACGCGCCCCTCTGTTTCGCCCCGTCATTAGAGATGGTAGGAACCAGCCCGATGGTGAGTGTTTATGTACCATTTACTGCATTTGGTAACTACACTTGGTGGTCTTAACCTGCTTATCATGATGTGAAATAGTATGAAGCACCTATTGTGATCATTTTCTCCGCTTAATTGTATGTACGTACTCGTAGGCGTACGATGATGATTTATAACTGTTGGTTTACCTTGTTTTTTTCTGAGTTATAAAATTTTATTAGTTAAGACATTGTACTGCCAATGTGGCATATGTAATTTTATATTTACAACAATTCAGAGCTGTGGTTTTTAGTGGTGCGTTTGGTTTTTTTTGTTGTTGCTAAATAATGTAGGGAGGTAGATACCTAAAAAACGGCAGCTCCCCATTTTAAATATTTCTTTTTATTGTGTTGATATGTGTAACTTTTAATGTGAGATTGTTCCTTTTTTTGTTACTATTGTGCTTTTGTACATATTTTTTTGTTAATTAGAGGTTTTTCTTTTGTGTATGATTAGTTGTGAGTTGTGCATGAGTGAGTATATTTTTATTTCAGGCCTCCCTTTGTTTTTGCATGTGAAATACCCTGCCAACTCACCGATTGAGCCCGGTCATCGTTACTTTTGGTTTTTTGTAGGCTACGTCAATGCACGTAGCAAATTGGAAAATAAGCTGTAAGTAATATCTTTATTGAAATATAAATAGATCTAATGGGCGACCCTGGCGAGATTTAGACTGTAAAGATATCCTGATATAAGCATTAGCCATCCTGTAACTACAAGCGTGAATAGAATTTTAGTATTCAAAGCAACTGTAATTAAACTATTTTTTATAGTTTAGAGACAATACTGAAGAAGAACAATTTTGCTCCACACAATATTTAAAAAGCATTTGACAATGTAAAATGGAAATGAATGCTCGAAATACTCAAAAAAATTGGAATGAGTTATAGGGATAGACGAATAGTACATACCTTATACAAAGAGCAAACAGCAGTAATAGAATTAGAGCAGGAACTTAGAGAAGTAAATATTAGAAAAGGGGCGAGATAGGGAAGTGCCCTATCCCCATTGATTTAACTTGTACATAGAAGAGGCAATGCATACTGTCAAATGCAGGACGATATTTGGAATTATTATGCAGGAACAAAAGATTGATATGCTTAGATTTGCAGATGATATAGCGGTATTAGCATCTAGCAAGGAAGAGTTAGAAGCTGCTCTTAATGAAATGTAAACAGAGAGATACGGTATGAAAATTAACAAAAATAAAACTAAAGTATTAGTATGTAAAGGAGGGGGAAATAAATCAAAAACTAGAATACAAATAAGTAAAGAGAATTTACAAGAGGTTAAGAATTTCTGCTACCTAGGAAGCCAAACAACGTAAGATCGGAAACGTGCAAAAGATATAAAATAAAGATTAGCGCAAGGTCGTGCTGCATTTAATTAAAAAAAAGCAACTACTATATTCAAAGAGAACAAACAGAAATAAGGAAAAGATTGCTGAAAGCATATGTGTAATGCACAACACTGTATGGCCATGAAATAGAGACAGTAGGAGAACCAGACAGGAAAAGAGTAAAAGCTTTTTGAAACATGGTGTTTCAGATAATAACATGGACAGGCAAAGTTAATAACAAAGAAGTTCTAGAAGTAGTAGGGGAAGAAAGATATGCGGAAAACAAAAAAAAATAGTAAAAATAGAGGGACAGGACACCTTTGACATTTGGGGAATAGTGCTGAATATATTACAGGCAGAGATAGGAAAAAAGCAAGGTAGAGATAGGCTGTGATCAGACTATTGCATGCAGATAATGAAAGATGTAGGCAGTGGAAATTTCAGGGAAATGTGTAGTTTAGCTCAGAATAAAAATCAATGGAGGTGCACGTCGAATCAGCCAGGACGGAAACTTAAATGAAAAACGTAATTGTATTTAAACCTGATGATTATCCTAAACAACTGCAAGTATTAGTTTGGCAATAAATGTTGATTGTGCTAAAGAAGTAATTGGAAAATTATTTATTTATAGAGTAACTATGTTCGAATTAACCGAGAACTGTACAATAATATCTTTAACGTGCAGGTAATATTGTGCATGCATTGTTTCTGAAAAAACATCTATTACTTTTTCGTATGTCAAGGCTATCGTTATAATTTTCTTAATAATTAAATTAGGTTACATAACCAATACGTCACTCAACGAAAAGCGTTCTGATTTCAAATTGCCGTTGATGGTAGATAGGTGTACGGTAATACTTGTCCTTCTCATAATATGTTCATTTTTCAATTTTTTAGTTTTAAATTATAGGCTTTTTTTTACTTACCTAACTTTTTGCCATCAAATGTAACTTTACTTTTCGATCGCTTTCTAGTTTTATTTTTTTTGTCTTTTCTACTTATTGCTTCATCCAAAATACATAAAATCTCATTGAGATCCTTACGTAAAGCTATATCACGAGCAGTTTCATTCTGTTTATTGTGTACACTTTTATCACAACCGGCTTCCAGTAAAATTCTTGTCAATTTACGGCGTCCCATCGCGGCGGCTATATGTAACGCAGTATCACCATTTTTATTTTGATCACAGACACGACAGTTGGCCGATATTAATACCCTGGTCACACCCGCATGCCCATAACGTGCAGCGGTATGTAAAGCGGTATCACCATAGTTATTTTGTAAATCGGGATCACAATTAGCTAGTAAAAGTTCTCGGCATGATTGATTGTGGCCATTTTGACAACAAAGGTGTAACGAGGTAAATCCCCCTGCATTCATGCGGCTCAGGTTGGCACCAGCTGTTGCTAAAAGCGAAACCGTGCGGCTATAGCCTTTCCAGGCGGCTTCGTGGAGTGCACAATTGCCGTGTATACTATCTTGATGATCGACGTCGGCACCTCTGGCTAAAAGCAGTCGCACTACTTCTTCGTGTCCATCAGCGGCGGCTCGTTGAAGTGCTGTGCATCCAGCACCATCTGGACTGTCGACTTCTCGAGGGGCGGCGACACTTAAAAGTAGTCTGATAACTGGAGCGTGTCCTGCGCTTGCAGCAAGATGTAAAGCGGATCGACCCAACTCGTCGCGTGAGAAACGAACCGAACGTGCCGATCCAAGTAAACGAGCACAAGCAGCTGTATCTCCGTTGCTAGCTGCTGCACGAAGTGCTGCACTACCCACTCCGCCGCCGCCGCCAATTCCACTATTCATCCGGTGTCTGCCATCTCACCTGTAACAAAAAACGGCGTTTACTTAAGAGATGATACAAGTTTCATGTGTCGCCTAAAAATGGTCCCCCTATCGAACACTGATAAATCAAATTTTTTATTCGTTAATTAACAAAAACCATAATAAACGATATAATTCAAGTTGAAACATGTCAACATACAAATCTTATTAAATACATTTGAACAGCAAAAATGGGCACAAACTTGCTTTATTTTCAATACAAAAAAATATCAACGCTAAAGGAGAAGACGGTTTTAAGTATTTGGAACTCTTGAATTTTTAATGTCTGGAAAAATGAGAATCAACAAAAATAAAACTAAAATACTCGTTCAGATACCATTTACCTACCTTTGCCCTATTTCATGCCCTCCCGTTCCTATCACCTTCAAGAAGAATAACAGTAGTGTTGTGTGTGCGAAAACTCGGATAGAGTCTAGGTGAGTGACTTTGCAATTGGGGTGTTAAAAAGACTTGTTGCTAATTGCATGTCGAGTTTGTGTTGTTTTATCGAAGAATGTGTACAAAGTAGGTATATTTGTTTTGTATATGATATACTTCTTTGTCAAAACATTGGTCTTTGAGCCGGATAATTATCTTAGCAGTTCCTATCCTAAATGCTTTTACGAGGTTTGGGGTGGACAGTGGGGCAATAATTGAAAATACTTAAGTTGACTGTGTTATTTTATTTCTGTATTGTGAAGAGTTTGAATTGATATACGTTGAGTTCTGTTCATTAAAACCCTACTATGGGCACAGATTATCCACCTGTTACAGATGTGAAGACTTTGTGGATCGTTTGAAGTTTGTAGGGCAAAATTCTATAACCATTAAGGCAATCCAACATTACATAAGAGGTTATTTGTGGGAAATTTGAATGTAAATAATAAAAGTCACTATAATATTTCTAACAGTCACTCCCATTAATATAAAATGTGGATTCTCATAATAATAAAATATGTTTGAACTTATTTTTAATTAACACAAACAATTACAAAAAAAGTAAATTAAAAATAATTTCACAAGGAAAATACAGAAATATATCGATAATATCTATACATCATACAATTTTTTTAAAGATGAGATAATATCTCAATTTGTACGATTCTTGTTGTTTGCTCTATTTTTCATTTTTCGATTAGCAAATTTTATTGAGTAAAATATTCTTAACCGTAAAAAATGTTTTAAGAGATATTCGAAGGGGAAGTTAGCGCAAATAGTAAGAATTTCTACACGTTTCATTAAATTAATATATTGATTGAAAATATTTCCACCAACACAAAATGTTTGGAACTTGGATGAAAAGCTTTTAAAACTAAGTATACTCGTAAACTATGTATCTCCAGCTATATAAGAGTACATCTCTGATTGTTGCTATGTTCATCAATGTAGTGTAACACAAAAAAAAAACAAAGAAAGAGTGACCGGGCTGTCGGTGAGTAGGCGGGGTATTACACATACAAAAATTAAAGAAAGGCCTGAAATAAAAATACACACACTCATTCACAACTCACAATTAAACATACACAAAAGAAAATCTCTAATTAAAAAAAATATGTACAAAAGCACAGTAGTATCAAAAAAAAAAGACAATCGATAATTACAAGTTACACATATCAACAAAATAACAAAAAAACATTTTTAAAATGGCGAGCTGCCGTTTTTTAGGTACCTACCCCCTACATTATTTAGTAACAAAGAATAAAACCCAAATGCATCACTAAAAATCACAGCTCTAAATCATTGTAAATATAAAATTAGACATATAGGATGGTCACGATAAATACAATATTAATAAATATCATCTCACTTGATAATCATTTTAAACATTATAAGTTTATTCAACACGTGGAGCCTGATAAATATACTCTTTCGACCAATTTCACAGAATCTTTACAAAAAAATAGTGCATAAACACTCACCCGAGCCTCCACGGTGTAGGTTTGGGTCACACCTCCCCTAATGACAGGGCAGAGCAGAGGAGCTCGAGATCCCACAGTGTGGGTGTCCTGCCATAACAAAAGGAGCGGCAATGCAATGAGCTGTCAGGTCCACCGTAGGAAGAAGCACGCTGTAGGAGGTGTGCGAAAGTTTCACAAAGAAAAAACGGAAACAACCAAAAATATAACAAATGTTTTCGTTGTGTATATCGAAAAGAAAGTGAATATTAATTTCGTTTAACTAATAACCAGAGCTCAAAGTATTGTTGTTATCAAACGTGATTAGGAAACTTGAAAGACGGTTTTATTGGATAGTTCAATATCTCATTTTAACGAGTTTTGAATTGAAACAATAAAGAAAGTAACTACATGTTATCTCAATGTATAGCAAGTTCCCGGATACCTAAAACAGGGTATAGACTATTTAATTTATAGCATAAACTTTCCATTTTAAAACAAATAGATTTGAACTTTAAAATTACTAGAAGTGTATTTTATTGTAGGAAGGTATAATATGCCGGGTGTTGTTGGAGGATTTGAGCAGAATCTAAGTAAATGAATAATGAATCAAAAAGGATACATTTTAATTTAGTCGTAAAATGAACGTAACATTGTTAATCCTATGATCTAGCTAGAAATAACTTAACTAAGGTATATGTTAAAGAAGTAAATCAGATATACAGTAGACATGCCATTGTGATTCGTGAACAACGATCTGGTGACAGCATCAATCAGTACATGCAAATTTTAAAACCCCTCGGGAAAAATCGTCTATTCAAATCGGTTAACCGTGGAACAATATCAGGACGAATATATTAGTGATGCTTTCATCAGAGAACTATTTTCAAGTGACATTAGGCAAACACTTCTAGAAAGCAATACCTTATCTCCTCAGCAAGCACTAGATAAAGCAAGGTCTCTGGAAATCTCCTCAAATACAATTAAATTTCTATAAAACATCAGCTATACCTACTGTTAACGATGCATCACTAAAGTCTCAAAATGAAAACAAAAATTCACAAGTAGGGGCGGTACCACAATGCTTTGAATCAATCAGGAAATGTTTCTTTTGTGGCTGTATTCAACATTCTAGAAGTATATGCCCCGCTAAAAACTCGGTCTGTGAATTATGTAATACAATTAGCCGTTGGGCTACTGTTTGCAAATCCTCAAACAATAAGCAAGTAACTAGGGGAACATCATCAGGAATAGATGCGTTTCATGTTATGGCAGCTATGCACTCTGGTCTAATTAAATCGTCTATCAAAATGCCTTGGTGGTCACTGGTAGTTCTGAAAGTATTATATTTTCAGCCGTTGTTAAAGCAGGGAACCTACACACTTCTATTCTACGGAAATGTTTATATGGCCTTATCTTCTTTAGTGTCTCAAATTGAAGGATATTGTGTAGTTGATCTGGAAATTCGTTAAGAATGTTAAACCGCTAATTTTAGATGTGCTTTGTTCCGATGTTGTTCTTGGTCATGATATTCTAAAACAACATTTTCCTTTAAAATTACAATTTGGTAGAAAGAAACTTCGTATTCGAATTTCTAGCTTAACTGCCATGAAAGTACCAGAAGCTTGCCTTTTTGAAAATATGGATCCTAATTGTCGTCCAATCGCAGCTAAATCTAGAAGATATTCGCAAGAAGATGAAAAGGTTATTGAATCAGAAATCTAAAAACTGTTAAAAAAGGTAGTAATTGAAGAAAGTAGATCTTCATGGAAGACACGTGTTAGTTACCACAAAAGGTGTATGATGGTTGACTATTCACAAACTGTAAACAAAAGTACTCTTCTAGATACTTTTTCCATTACCTAGGATAGATAAAATAGTCCAACGTGTCGCCCTATATAAAGTGTTTAGTACCATTGATCTTTGTGATGCTTATCATCAGATTCTGATTAAAAAACTGGATGTCATATATATCTTTTGCAGCAGGTAGTCGTTTATATCAATTTAATAGAATCGCCTATTTATGTGATGTGTTCTAATTATAATAGTATTTGTCATAGATGTGATATAAATTTTAATTCATTAAATTACATCTTAGAAGTTTTTAATTTGTTAAAGTAGGATTGCATGCGTATAATTTTATTTCTTTTTTTTGTTTTGTTTCCTGTAATTGGGTTCTTACCTGTTGGAAATGTTTAAATAAATAAATAAAAAAATAAACACAAGTGCTGTCGCTGCATTCCAATGAGTTATTGATAGTTTGATACTTCAGGAGAAACTTAATACACCGTTTGCATAATTGGACGATATAACAGTATGTGACCGAACTGTGGAAGAGCATGCCCCAAATGCAATTCTTACAATAAATAAATCAAAGTCGACATTCTCCTGGAAGAGATAGAATTGCTAGGGTACGTTATTCAAGATGGAACTATCAAATCCGATCCTGATCGTCTTAGTCTATTGATGGATTTTCAAGAACCACACAATATTTCTTCATTAGTAGAACGCTTAGTTTATCCACATCTTCTTAGTGGATTCCACGTTTTGCAGAGAAGATTCGTTCTTTAGCTCATAGTAATGAATTTCATATATCAGAAGAAGCCTCAGGAGTTTGCAAAGAATTAAAACGATATATTGTTTCAGTTGTTATCACATGTGTAAACGAGACTGACTCACCAATAGGGGAAACAGATGCCTCCGAATTTGCTATAGCAGCTACCTCATCACAACATGGCTAGCCATAGCGTTCTTCTCTAAAACTCTTGCTAATAGTGAGAAGCATAACTCTTCAGTAGAAAAAGAAGCTTATGCCATTGTAGATGCTCTTTAAAAGTGGAAGCACTTGTTGCCGGGTAGACAATTCCAACTTATTACCGATGAAAAGAGTGTTTCTTTAATGTTTGATCATAAATCTTACGGAAAGGTTAAAAATAACAAAATACTAAGATGGAAGCTTGAATTATCCCATTCATTTATGAAATTCTCTATCGCCCTGGCTTTAAGAACAGAGTAGCTGATACAATTCATAAAGTTTGTTCTATCATTGATAGCAAAGTTGGCATACGTCAATTACACATATCATCATCACTGCATCATGTCGGATATGTTCTAAAGTTCTTTGAAAAAACATAATATATATATATATATATATATATATATATATATATATAAATATATTATTGTCGCAAGTTTTAGGACATCCACATAACGGAATCTTGGGAGGATACTTTTGCGTTAAAAATACTCTGGAGAAGGCGCAAGACTTTATTGGGTAGGCTTATGCCGCAAGGACGATGTCAGAGTGGTGCCGCAAGTGTTAGCTGTGTGTACCATTGCAAAATCGTAAAGCTCCAATGAGGCAATACAACGTGGGAAGCCCCTTTGAGAGAGAAGTAATCATTATTTCCAGTCCATTCCCTGAGGCCGATTCCGAAAATAAGTACATCTACGTGGCCGCGGACTATTAAATAAAGTAGACCAAAGCGTATACTATACCAAACCAAGAAGCTGCAACAGTTTCTAACGTGTAAGTCAAGGAACTGTTCTTCCGCTTTGGAGTTTCTATCGAGCTGCACACCAATTAGGATAGAAATTTTGAGGCAGCGTTATTACAAGAAGTTTGCCGGTTGCTGGGGATGAAAACTACCCGAACAACACCACTACACCCACAATCAGATGGTATGGTAGGGCGCATTATCCGCGCCTTTCCAAAGTGGTATTCCAACATCAGAAAGACCGAGACCAATACCTACATTTATTTTTATTAGCATATCGATCTTCGGTTCATGACAGTACTGGACAGACATTTGCATGTGCTATACTGGGACGTGAAATACGTCTACCATGGAACCTTGAATTTGGGTGTAAGCACGGAGATGACGTTGTGCGCGAGAGCTACGTCGTGAAATTCATGCGCAAAATGGATGACATCCGTGGTGACATTAGAAATAATATCTAGATTGCAAACAATCGAATAAAAACCAGATATGATACCACGACACAGGATTCTGATTTTCAAGACGGCGACCGCATCTGACTATACAATCCTAGGCGGAGGCGTAGATTGTTGCCAAAGTTACAAAAACATTGGGAGGGTATATACGAAGTTATAAAAAGGACCAACGACGTAGTATATCGGATTCGTAACCTCCCAAAGGGCGAACAACAGTGGTGCACATTAATCGGATATCACCTTACGATAGTGATGACGCCGGCAATGTATATATATATATATATATATATATATATATATCTATATATATATATATATATATATATATATATAATTTTAAGGGACCCCTTGCTACTTGTACTAGGGAACCTTATATGCTAACTATTGTCGATGAATTCTCTAAGTTTCCATTTGCATTTCCTTGCTGAACCATGGAAACTTCGGATGTTATTAAATGTCTTAAGCAACTTTTTGTTATTTATGGTAATCCTTCTTATATTCATAGCAATCAAGGTGCTTCATTTATCTCCCAAGAACTTAAAATGTTCCTTAATTCTGTTGGGATAGCCACTAGCAGAACGACGCCATATAATTCTCGACTGAAAGTGGACAACGTGATTGTTATAATGGCATCACTTGGAAAACCATTAACCTTGCCCGTTGATCCAGAGATTTAACGACTAGTCAGTGGAAAGAGGTAATATCCCAAGCGCTACAATTTTTCAGGTCGTTATTGTGTACTGTTAGGAATACTATTCCCTACGGAAGGATGTTTATACATTCAAGGCATTCTACAAATGGAATTTTTTTGCCATCGTGGCTTTCTTTTTCAGGTCTGGTTTTAGTTTAAAAATTTGACAGGAATACTGTTTCGTATTAATTAAAACTCAAACTATACAGTGGAATAAAATTGTGTAGTGCGCTTGCGCCTCATTAGTAAATCGCGTACGAAAGTGGTTTTGTTAAGTTTATCGAAGACTCTTCATTCGACCTAGTACAAGAATGATTGTGTCGGGGCAACCTATACAAACAATAAAGTATAGTACTTTACAACAGTGCATTCAACCGTCTCCCCCGGGGGCATTGCAGCAACATAGAAGAGGACCACACACCAAGGACAATATTGGTGAGTGACTTTATGCATTTCTGTTTGTCTTTACATGCATGCAAAGCTTCGCATTTGAAGCTCGCGTTTTATTATACTTTCGCAATACAGTCCACTAAAATTAATAAGACGCGCCAGCACATTATTTTTAGTTAATTAATTACAAATACTAAAAACGATGCTTTAGTTGAAAAAGCAGATCTTCTGAAAACTAATCCGCAGTATGCCCAAGTACATATACCAGATGGTATTAAATCCATGGTCTCACTTAGCCATACGGCTCCCTTCAGTGGAGAGCAAAGTATGACTACTACTTCTATTCAAGAGCAAGAAAACGTACCTCCCATTCTTAGTTCCCGAGAAAGTATTGAGTCTTTTCCTGACCTTGGAACTTCACACTCTAGACCTAATGATGTGTTGCCACCCAGAGAATCCTTTACAGTATATGTGTCACTAACGAATCACGCTGAACTAGTTTCAATACGTCACATAAGGTCTCCTTCATATCTAAGTGACTATATGTTATGGCTGGGAAGAATGTGGTAATAATTAAAAATACTTCAGTTGGCTGTGTTATTTTATTTCTATAATGTCAGTTAATGTCAAGGGTTTGAACTGGTGTATGTTGAGTTCTGTTTATTAAAATCTTACTATAGGTCTTATTCATTACAGGTGATCCTTCAATCAATTCGTATTTAACCCTTTCGTCAAATGGGACATTTATTTAGAGTTGCTATACACACCGTGTTAATAGTGGTTGGTTTAATTTAAATGTTTATTCAATACTTATGTTAGTTAAAATTCTTTACGGAATTTATGATTGAAATAAAAGAAATCCTTGTATTTAATGCAGACAAGGGTTTGTTCAAAATACAGGTATAAAGGAAAGCTTAAAGCTTTTGGAATTTAACCAGCATGCGCAGCGTTAACTAAAGACAGGGTTGCTTGAACCCACGCTCATACTTGTTTGAATGCAGATGGTAGATCCGAGTTATCATTCGTTCTGACTATACCTGCATTGTTTGCCAATTCTACTTATTTTCAGTATTAGAGTTAAAAAAAATTCCCTTTAGAACTTGGTAGTTTTGGATGGTTATTAAATAACGTATTTGTTTTGTTGGATTTCGCTTCTTAGAGGTCAACAAATTTCTAACACAATGATTCTGTCCGTGGAAAGGTTGATTTTTAAAGGAAATTTATGTTTAAATCGCAAGATATATGTTCCATTTATAGTGTAAATATTTAAAGCTAAATTTGATTTTGTATTGAGTTTGTTGATTATTTACGTTCGCCTCGGTATATTTAAGTGCCGCGAGTGATAATCGTTATTCCCCATGTGCAAGAACACAGTGTAGTGACTGGAAAATCCACGAAGCCAGAGAATCGATTTGTCGTTCGAACAGTTCGCATCGCTGGTTTACATGTTTTACGTAGAACTCCTAATTGGAAGAACCGCTTTTCTTCAGAACCGCTATTGACCGAAATCTGCTTCGCTACACCCGCAGAAGCAGAGTAGATGTTATATCGTTTTTTTTTCGTTGGCACGGCTTCATAAATACCAGATGAGTGCTTTTAGTAAACGTTTGAACTGATTAAAACCATTAATTATATGTTGTTTGTTCAATTATCACTTAATTTTATATACAGTCCACTTTTCTCTCCTAATTAGCTATCGTATTTTGTTACCGCATTTTACAATATATCTAAAAAATGTAATTTTGCTTTTGAGACGAAAATACAAGAACAGACCAAACGAAGCAGAGATACAAAGCCATAAAATGGACAATTATTTGCAAGTGCAGGAAACTAAAGAACAATGCATTGATGAAAAGTGCAAAGTGGTACAAACTAAGATGTAAATAGGAAAAACGGACGAAGCATACAAAATTTTAAGGATATAAAATCGTATAGGAAAAATATAAGAGACACAGGAGGAAACATCATTATAGAAAATGTAGAGAAAGTGGTTAGATGGCAAGAATATATTTGGAATTTATATGCAGGAGAAGAACTAAACAGCATTAGAACAGGAATCAGACATTGAAAAGGATGACTTGCGAGATCCTATACTTAGAGATGAGTTTGAATTAGCATTAAAGGGTCTGAAAAATGTTAAGGTGTTGGGTCTAGGTAAGGTGCAAGCAGAAACTCTAAAAGCCGCGGGACAAGTAGTAACAGAATGTCTCTTCCAACTTGTAAGCTGCATGTATGAGACAAGCGAGATACCTAAAGGTTACAAACATAACATCATGGTCACTATACCAAAAAGAGAGGTGCGGATAGATGTGAAGGTATTAACTAGAATAGTACAAAGACGGATGAAAAACGAGATGCAGAAATACTAGGAGAGAATCAATTTTGACAAAATTTAGGCAAAACAAGGGAACATGAGAGGCTATTTTAGCTCTAAGGGTGATAAGGAAACGGCCAAAAAAAGGAAAAAGCACGCAAATAGGGTTTGTAGATCTGGAAAAAGCATTTAACAATGTAAAATGGAAAAAAGTGTTCGAAATACTCAAAAGACTGGAATGAGTTTTAGGGTTAGACAGATAGTACATAGCTTATACAAAGAGCAAACAGCTGTAATAGAATTAGAGCAGGAACGTAGACAAGTAGATATTAGGAAAGGGGTGAGACAGGGACGTGCCCTATCCCCGTTAATTTTTAACTTGTAAATCGAAGAAACTATGAATACCGTCATAAGCAGGAAGACATTTGAAATTATTATTCAGGGACAAAAGATTGATATGCTTAGATTTGTTGATGATATAGTGGTATTAGCATCTAGCAAGGAAGCAGCTCTTAATAAAATGGAAACAGTACCAACAGAGAAGTACGATGTGAAAATTAACAAAAATAAAACTACAGTACTAGTATGTAAAGAGAAGAAAATAAATAAAAAACCAGAATACAAATAGGAAATGAGAACTTACAAGAGGCTAAAAATTTCTGCTACCTAGGAAGTGAACTAGCGCAAGATGGGAAGAGTGCTAAAGAAATAAAAACAAAGATTAGCACAAGGTTCTGTTGCACTTACTATGTGTTACGGTATTTCATGCAGACAAGGAAGCATGCAGTTCAGTAGAAAGAATCGTCTACACCGAATACCACAACAAAACACAGGGACAGAATCGAACTCCAAAAGAATCAGAGTTTGGGCTAGCTCAAAAACGTCAGAGAGTGGGGTGGGTCACCTAGAAAGAAAAGAATCTGAAACCTGTAACAAAGAAATTTATATTACGAACTTGTAAGAAAACATACAGTCTCAAGAATGTTTACAAACGTTGAAAACGCATTTTTGTAATTGTTCGTTACAACGTGATGCGCATAAAGCATAAATTTACATATAATATAGTATAACCTAAACCTCAAAAATATCAAGCATAAAATCTTACCATCTAATTACGAACATATTTGCAATATGTACAAACCCTAAATATGTACAAGAAACATCCAAACAGTAATATAGTAAGTAAAAATTTGTAGGAAATGCATCTCATAACATTAAAATTTTAAACGGTCTGTTGTTAACGCTCACATTAATTTATACAGTAAAATGCAACCAGTAGAAAAGCGCTCTAAACGCATTAAATTTTTTAAACAGTAATTTATAAATACATAATTGGTCGAGTAGTAGGCGTACGTTAATGTCGGTCTGTAATGTATTGTAGAATTAATCAACAGAATGTGTATCTGCCAAAACAGCACCACAAAATAAAACAACAGAAAATGCATTGTACCCAAAGCTATCTTCTTTGTGGTATCATCTCAGAAAATGCAGCTGGAGCTGTAACAACTTAACTATTCTGTACTAGCACAATCGCATTTTAAAAGCGTGACTTTACAACGCTCAAAGGACGTTGTATAACAGTAGTAGAACGAAGTCAGATACTAAAGAGAATTCGAATCAGTAAAGAGTGGAATCGAATTAATAAGAGACGTTTTTCAAAGTTGACGTTGTATTTATACAGCTTTGAAAACATGGAAGGAAAACAAAACCATTCGCCGATATTGGTGTAGAATATTCTGAGAAGGCAAGCGAAAATATATACAACTTTCCTAGAATTAAGAAAACAAAATACGATAATTAATTCCATTGAATTTCGTTGTTAGCAGGGGAAAGCAAACTAGATTTTAAAATGCCCCTGCGTTATAGACAACTAGAACTACTTTCAAGCATATAAAGTTGCATAGCTTTTTAGAAAAGTATAGGGGTTTATATAATTATCGATTCACGCTACAAATATTCCTGGAATAACTAAGGAGAAACGTTATTACTCATAAAACTTGAGCAACGAACACGTGCCGATACAACAAAATAGAATTTCATGGAACACAAGCAAATAACAAACACATTTAAGCATTACAAAGAACCTATTTAGAAGTAGTTTTAACGACCAGCAAATATAACGAAGCTTTAATCTTTCGGCGAATGGCTATGTGAAATAATAAACTAACTAGCATGTATTCCAAAGAAGAAAGTTTAGGGGAAGCAAATGCTTGTTTGTTTTTAACGCATTTCTAAACGGTTATAGAATCTATTCCACGTACTGGGGAACATTTATACTGGACGGTTTTTATATTTGAACATTGAACTTGTTGTTCGGGAAAATAACATAAGAGATTTAGATTAGCGTTTTCAATTACGGTCGTTTGTAATTTCATTCAGAATCTCTATATTTCAGAAAGTTACCATAACACACTTAACAAGTAAAAGCAACTGCTATGTTTAAAGACAACAAACATAGAAACAAGAAAACGATTTCTGAAGGCATATGTGTGGAGCACAGTACTGTGTGGCTGTGGAAGGTGGACAATAGAAAAAGCGGAAAGGAAATAGACAGAATCTTTCAAAATGTGATGCTACAGACATGATAAAGATATCATGGACAGACAAAGTTAAGAACAAAGCGGTTCTAGAAATGGTAAAGGAAGAAAAAACTTGGAAAACAAAAAATAAGAAAAATAGGATGATAGGTCACATACTAAGGCATGACAAAATATATTAGAAGCAGAGATAAAAAAAGAAAGGGAAACGTAGTCTTAGGTTAGACTATTGCACACAGATAGTGAAAGATATAGACTGGGAATTTTAGGGAAATGTGTAGGGTTAGTTCAGAACAGAAATCAATGGAGGTATGTGTTCAACTAGTTCCAAAACGGAAAACCTTATGATTATTATAAGCAACTAGATGTTGGTTTTGCAATATTTTCAACTAATGTGATTGTGTGAAAGGATTTATTGGAAAACTAGTAATTTGGCAAACGTTCAAGTGTTGGAGGATCTTGGTAGCTGCAAGTTGCTTAACCCCCTTTACATACCACTAAATATTGGTGAAATAGAAAACAATAAAAGGGGAACCAAGCTGTATCTAACAAAAAAGAGCAGCGGCTATATTCGATGACAACAAACATAGGAACAAGAAAAAAATTGTTGAAAGCATATGTGTAAAGCAGAGCACTGTACGGCTATGAAACAGGGACAGTAGAAGAAACGAACAGGAAAAAGATTTTGTGCTTCAGATGTATGATGATTATAGTATGGACAGACAAAGTTAATCACAAAGATGTTCTAGAAATAATAGGGGAAGGAAGATACCCATACAAAAACAAAAAAAAAATCAGGAGTAATAGAAGGGCAGGATATGATCTAAGGCATTTGGGGAATAGTGCTTATTATATTACAGGTTGGGATAGGAAAAAGAGAGGTAGAGGTAGACCTAGATCATACTATTGCACGCAGCTAGTTGAAGATGCAGGTTATGGGAATTTCTGGGAAATGTGTAGGTTAGCTCAGAACTGAAGACCTAATGATGACAATGATGGTCGAGGTCCTTCGCTGTTTCTTTTATCTGCATGTTTCATTTAGATAATACTTTCCACGTGGTTTTTTGATCGATAGGAAATGTTTTTGAAGGAAAAACACAATACCATTTGATATATTACTTCCACATTCATATATACTTTCAAATTAAGCAATGGATTATTACTATGCAGAGTTTTTTTGAAGAGCCCTGACATAGTGATATTTTACAAGTTACCTACGATGCTTTTTTTTAAGAGGTATTGCTTTTTTCCATTTGTGTAAAGTTAGAAATATTCTATATCCCGTAATAAGCAAATGAGTGTAATTGTTTAGTGAAATTGTTCGGTCAGTTAACAGTTGTAAGTATATCCTTTTGTATCTGCTACGATGGTACTAAAAGCAGGCTGGTAATGTACTACAGGCACATACTGGAGATAATCGAGTTGTAGTATGCAACCCAAGTTGCATCTAAAAAATTTCACAGGCGTCATAGAAACGCAAAAGTGAACGCCCCTTAATAATAGACTCGCCAATCAATTATAATGAGCAAGAAGACGCATCACGTGTTTTACACAAAATAAAACTAATCACTAGAAAATAAACGTGTGAGAGCTTTTGTCAAGCGTCTTTAAAATTGCGCATAATACCTTTTGTAAAATAAAATAATCAATAAAAAAGAATTAACGTGTGAGAGATTTTGTCAAACATTCTTTTAAATTGTACATAGTACCGTTTGTAAAATAAACCAATCAGTAGAAAAGAATAAGAGTGTGGGAACTTTTGTCAAACATTTTTAACAATGGTACATCACACCTGTAGAGCGATAATATCGATTCACAACAACAAACAATTGTCATACAGTGTCACGTTTCTTATCACGTAACTACACCAAACGCTGATACGGAATATGCTATTGATATACACAGAAGAAAAAAAAGTTGTATACCTGTATGTGTCGGGATACTTAGCTTACACGCCATCGGGAGTGAAACAGTACCGCATCGCCACGGTCGTCGGGATTTATTTACCCTGTTACCATAACGGTACTAGCGATCTACAGACAACGGCAGTTGATCTGTGGCAAAGAACAGTTGGACCTACATCAAAAAAAGAACCAATGTGGCCTCCAGCTAAAAGCTACAAAGAGAATCTGAATAGGATGGGTAAGCCCGGAAAAACTCACCGATACACGCAAGATACCTCCTACTTGTCGAACAAAAAAACGTGCATCGCTCCTGAAGTACTGGGACGAGTCATGTAGAAAATATTTCAACGCACACGCTGCAGAATCACATTAAAAATTGGTTCAAATAACACGAGTTCGAACTGCAATGCTTGCGTTATCAAAGCGCGATTAGCAAATTGGAAAACATGCTAGCAAATAATAGGAGGATCCATTATTTATAGTCTCTAGATGGGAATCACAAGAGAAAGCAATTATACGTTATCGGAATGTTTAACAAATTAACGGATACCTAATACAAGGTATTGAATATTTAATTTATCGAATAAATTTCCCTTTTAAACGCAAAATGGATTTGAATTAAAATTATGTTAAAGCGGACTTATTCTGAATAGGTATACTATATAGGGTATTGATGGAGAATTTAAGAATAGGAATGGAATTTATTGGAGCGGGTAATGACAACCAGGAAAAAAGGGTATTTAATTGATGTTGAAAAATAAACCTAACAAAAGGTAGAGTTTTTTTAAAGTGGGTTTTCCTTTTTTTATGTAACATGTTGCCTGTTACATAGTTCTAAATTAATGTGTACTTTTATTTCAGGCCTATCCTTTACTTTCATATTAGTAATGTCCCGCCTACTCGTCGATTGAGCCCGGTCATTCTTGTTTTTATATTTCAGGCTACGTCGAGGTACGTAGCAAAGTAAAGGATGAACGATTTTGAATTGCTGTATCTATTATGATCTTATCTTTTTTTGTACTTATTTAGGAATAAGGAAATTATGCAAGTATACTTGTGTTTTTATTAGTATTTTAAGATTGCATGTGACTGGGAAAAATCCATAATTGCTATTTATTTTAAATTTATATATATATATATATATATATATATATAATGCTGTGATAAGGGGTTGTTTAAGGGCGTATTTTATAGCAATAGTCAGGTAGGAATCAGAAATTATAATAAGAAGCAGAAAACTGCATTTATTTATTAGAAAATTGAATAATTGGGATAGTTTGTAAATAGTAGGCAGTCAACACTCTGTATATAGAGTATAAGTAGTTTTAAGCGACGCAAATAGACACAATAAGACGCATAGTTAGCATAGAAATAAGTAATTCATGCATTAGGTAGATAACAAATATTTAACACCCGGTATATAGAATTTTAGTTAATTTAGGTAATGCAAATAACGATACTTTTCAGTGGAAGCACGCGTATTTATAAGTAAGCATAATAAATGTAATTAAACACGCATTCAAAAGAATTCTAATCAGTTATGATAATACGGAGATAAGAAATAAAACTTAGAGAAGCGTTGTGTAAGTGCGTAGAAACAATTAACAATTTTTGATAAGTAAAGGTAATTAAAAACGCGTAAATAAATAAGCATATATGAAAATTGAAAGTCAAATTGCATCAGATATTTGTGTATAATATGGAAAAGCGATTATATTTGTCAAAACACCGCATGGGCTGATAACGAAGCAGCTGTAAGCAAACAACAATTACTCGAAAGGACGAGAATGTTACATCAGAAAACTACTTTAAGTGTAGAAAATAGAGAAACCTCATTGGTTAAGATTAGCGACGGGCTTGTAAGCCATGCCCACAGACGAAGTGGGATATCAATCATATATTAACAGCGTGATGATAACGGAACTCAGTTCTCAACTCAACAAAGGCCAAGGTGCGTCACTTTGAACCTAAGAGTAACGCGTAAGAATAATATTTAAAAGTAAAAATTGTTTAAGTGACAGATAGTGCGATGAAGATGAAAATTTCTATTGCCGATTAAACGTAAGTAGATTTTGAGGAATTTATTTAAACTAAAATATAATAATAGGGTTCTGAGGCTGGTGAGAAAAAGTCATAAGTCTAAGTGCGACGACAATAATTTGAGGGAGATAATGATTCTAAGTTTGACGATAATAATACAAGTAATATAATAATTTAAATGATATTCTGAAGCTGGTGATAATAATAATCCAGAGGGTGACGACAATGATTCAAATGTAATAAATCTAAGTGTGGATAGATAATATTTCAAATGGGCATATAATAATTCCGAATTGGTGGAAAATAATTTCGAATACAATGTTAATGGTAATGCATGGAAAATTCTAATGGGTGTTAGTTGATAATGGATGCGTTGATAGTCTTGGTACAATTTTGAGGAAGAAATAAAGAAGCAAGAAGTAAACAGACCAGGTTAGATCTTTTAGTTTTAAGATATTTTTTTCTCTATTTGAATTTAAATATTGAATATTGAATTTGCTTAATTAATATAAATTAGTGTAACTTAGTCAACAACGAACTTGCATACATAGAAAGTACGTAATATAATAAAGGGGCTTTGAACGTTCCAGGCTTCTTTTATAAAAACAATAGGTTTTTTTGGTGACTTTAGATTGATTAAAAAGCATATGATTTTTGAGATAAATAATTGATTGAAAAGTGTATTTTAAATAATTTTCAAAACCTGTACATAATATTTGTTATTATTATATGGAATTAACTAACTTCATTTTATAATTCAAGATAAAAGCTAGTCGAGGCCGAATGATAAAATTTGTGGGAGTGTAATTTGATAATTTAAACAGAGAGGCGGAGTTATAAGTTGAATACGCCATTGATATCGAGTGCGGCGTTATCACATCAAGTTTTGTTATTGGTCGACACAAGGTCGGTCCACGATAGTTCCAGTTAATTCATAGCAATATATATATATATATATGTGTGTATATATATATATATATATATATATATATATATATATAGAATCAAAGTACAAAAATTAGCTAAAGATGATGAGTAGGTTCTAATTATTTTAGCGGAGATTTTGTTGTACTCGCCTCCGAGATATCTCTGATGAATTTTGTTTTCTCCGCAGGCTGAATTCCCTTTTTATAATGTTTTATTAGAGGTTTTTGTAAATGAAATTTTTTCATTGAGGTTTTCTTTTTGCTTTCTGTGTGGTTTGCCCCACTCTACGACGATTTAGCTAGCACAGCATTAATTTTGTCGATTCCTCGAGTTTTGTTGCAGTTCTCAGTGGCTTACTGTTCCCTTGCTTACTGTATTTTACTTTTCTCCCGTTCGCACGGATTACCTACCGTAACATCTAAAAAGTGCATAAACAATAAATAATAACTCTTAATTTAAGTATACAAAAGAGTATTCTATGCAAGTTATGTCACAGATACACTTCATGTGATGAATCTTGGATTTACTCAAAACGAGCTAGAAAATAAACGACAGTGACCTGTTTGGGTGTTCCAAGGTGAAGAAAAGCTGACAAGTTATCCGTTCTTGACGTGTCTCCAAAAAGATAGTCGCAACATTTGTCTTGAAAACAGGTCATGTAGTAACAATTCCTCTACAAGATCAAAGAACCGTTATTGCCGATTAGTATACGACCATTAGTTTGCAGCAAGTCATGGTGGAGCTTTAAAAAACCAACCCCAAATGACGAATCATCCTCCACCAAGACAATGCAACTATACACATAGCTTGCAAAACAATTGAATTTTGAATGCAACAAAGTTGAATTGTTAGACCATCCTCTGTACAGTTCCGACCTAAGTCCCAAGAATTTCAATATCTTTCCGAAAATCAAGAAGGGACTGCGTGGTCAAAGGTTTCAGTCGTCAGAAGAAGCAGTCGATGCTTTCGAAAATGCATCTTTTACTATACCAACAAACGATTGGAATACCTGCTTCTTGAGTTGGTTCGAGCGTATGCAAACTTCTTCAATTCGTTAGTAGAATTTGATTGCCCACAATTTGCCCGTGTTTGCCCAACACAAATTTTTATTTGCTCACCTTTTAAAAAAAGTTATAGCCAAATAAAAAAATTGGGAAACCGTGAAATTAGCACCCCAATTGCGAAATTTTTCAAAATGCACATACAATTCGTTTGCTTATGATTTGTCCACGTTTGCCTAACATAAATTTTCGTTTGCCCACTTCCCAATAAAAAGTTATCAGCAAAACAAAAAACAAAGCAAATTTTTAATACAGTACCTTCATCCAAAAAATTCTTCAATTCATGAGAAGAATTTGATTGTCGTCGATTTGTCCACGTTTGTCCAACCAAAATTTTTATTTGCCCAATCTTTAAGAAACTTATAGTTTAATAAAAAAATTGCGATATTTTCAAAATGCACATAGAATTCGTTTGCCCACGTTTGTCCAGCACAAATTTTTGTTTGCCCCCCTCGCAAAGGATAGTTATAAATAAAATAATACGGGCAATCATCTAGTATGAGCAATTCTGAAGCATTTTTACGCATTGAGGGCTGGAATCGTTTGCCCACTCGTTCTTTTCGTTTGCCCATGCGACAGTGTCGTTTGTCCACTTCGCCGAATCGAGTAATTAACAAATAAAACTGAAAAAAATGCAGATTATCCGTCCCGAGGATACACGACCGACTTCTATGTGCATTTAGAAAAATTTTGCGATTTTTTTATTTAACTATAACTTTTTTAAAGGGTGGGCAAATACAAATTTTGATTGGTCAAACGTGGACAAATCGTGGACAATAAAATTCTTTTCGCGAATTGAAGAATTTTTTGGATGGGGGTACTGGGGTTAAAAATTTGCTTAGTTTCTTGTTTTGCTCATAACTTTTTATTGGGAGGTGGGCAAACGAAAATTTGTGTTGGGCAAACGTGGGCAAATCATGGGCAAACGAATTGTATGTGCATTTTAAAAAATTTCGCAATTGGGTGCTAACTTAACGGTTTCCCAATTTTTTTATTTGGCTATAACGTTTTTTAAAAGGTGGGCAAATAAAAATTTTTGTTGGGCAAACGTGGGCAATCAAATTCTAATAACGAATTGAAGTTTTTGCATTGGGGTGCTGGATTAAAATTTTGCTCCATTTTTTTGTTTTGCTCATAACTTTTTATTGGGAGGCGGGCAAACGAAAATTTGTGTTGGGCAAACGTGGGGAAACGAATTCTATGTACATTTTCAAAAATGTCCCATTTGGTGGTGCCAACTTCACGGACCTAAAGAGAATCATCGTATAACTTGGCGCGACCCTGCTAATATATATATATATATATATATATATATATATATATATTACTCATATTTAGACCAGGGTAGAAAATTAATGGATTACATCAAATAATTTTAATCACCGTGTATAAGGAAGTTTATTAGATAATACGATTTATTAAAAACCCGTGGAGAATAAAAATTCATTCGTTTTATTAAAAATAAGAGATTAAAATTATTTACAAGACGCTTTATATAAAAATAAGCAGTTTTAAAATGCTCAACGTGTAATTTAATTATTCCAAAGTAAAGAATCAAATGGAAATTACGTGCAAGATTTATATTAATTGATTCAAGTTGGGCAACGAGTATTAAACGAAATGTACAAATAATAATTGTATATTTAATTAGGATTCACTAAAAATTAAAGAGTATTAATTTTAATTGAAGTTAATTGAACCGTTAGTAACAGATAATATCTATAGAAACTTGTAAAAACCCAATAATGCAAATCCTAGAAGTGTTAGTTAGAAGTAGGATGTTTTTTAAAAGGCAATTTCAGTTTAATTTGTGTAGATAAACATGTCGAGTCTAAGAATATTGGAAACGGTCAGATGCTTTAGCACTAAATACAAAACAGGGTTTATTTAAAAAGCTCTGAGAATTAATATTATTTTGAACACCTGCGTAGTTTAAATATCACATACGGCGTAAATTTTGTAGATAATTAATAGTTTCAAAGAATCTTGGAGAAACCGGGGCTTTAATATTCACGAGAATGTGCGATACGGGGTTATTAAACCCAGATAACAGTCCACATGGACTAAAATATAATCGATAATAAAGAATATCAATTTGCACCAATACGAACAGGTTAGAAAAGGAAAGAGAAATGCGTCAAGCAAAGACACATATAGTAAAAGGCGGGATTTAAGCAACGTCACGAGGGTCACAATTGGTTGAAAATAGGATGCAAATATCAGAGGTAGAAACAACAATTTCTGTACAAAATTAATTAGTTTTTCTCGGACATGCTTGCGTGCCGTGTGTTGAAATTTTGAGATTTAAATGGGACGAGTGAAAATTCGTAAAATCGACGCGCGAGCGACAGACTGGGAACATAGAATGAGGAATTCTTTAGAATTACCTGTTTTGAGGACAAAAGCGACGTGCCGGCTTTTGCTATATATACCGAGATGAATATAAACAAGCCCTCTTAGACTTTTGACGATTCGATGCGTTAAAAGCTCTTACATCCGCGACTTGATTGAAGATGTTAAACAGTGCATTTTAGTTTGATAAAATAAATTAAAATTTTGCTCGTATATTTTAGTGATTCAAAATAGTTGGTTATTTACGTGCTAACATGAAAGTACTTCAGTGCACTTAGATACAAGGCAGTTTTGGCGTATATTGGTGAAAGAAGTATGAAGTTATTTGCTATTTTTCGGGGGTGTTAATAATTAAATGGTTCAAATACGGGTCTGGATCCACGAAACAAGGGTCAGATATACATAGATGAGTTCCGGAAAAGCCCAGAAACAACTGGTGATGGAGAAAATTTTAAAAGCGTTGAGAATTAGAAGCCGTAAATATAATCCTGTTGGAATGGTGTGATTAACTAAAGGGACAATGTACTTTGAAGCTACGAGGACAGTAACCTTCAGGTAAATTATACTATTTTGTTTGACATTTTGTGTGTGTTGAATAACTTTATAATTGATTTACTTTAAATGGACATTAGTGAAATTGTACTAACCATAAAATTTTAATTTTAAGATGAAATTTGCTTGTTGAAGTAGAAAGGGTATTTAGTTTTGATGTTCGGTAATATGATGAAAATTTGGGTATGTCTTTGAGCTCAATTAGACGAACCTGGTTAATTAACGTAAAGGGGTGGTAGATGCTCCTTTATACTCAGACTCCGGTCTGCTTATATTGTTATATTAATTAGTAGGCATCCAACAAGGACTTTAATTTTGGATGCACATTAAAATGATAATAAAATTAATCTTGAAATTCTTTTAAAACTGAAATTTATGCTGAGTTTTAATTTTGAAATTTTAATGTATTCTGAATATTGATGTAAATAGAGTTAACGTTGATGTTTTTTGGCAGGAATGTGTTGTTTTTTTTTAATGAATGAGGAGGTTTATAACATTAGGTGAGCAGCCGAGGCGAAAAGAGGATCACAGCCGTTTATGACGCCCAATCTGAGGGACTAGAATTTTTTTGTTGAAAGGACCCAGTTCCCGCATTCAGAGGGAGGATATCACAGCAAATTATGACGCCCAATCTGTGGGACTAGAATTTTTTTGTTGAAAGGACCCAGTTCCCGCATTCAAATGAGGATATCACAGCAATATATATATATATATATATATATATATATATATATATATATATATAGACATAAATTTAAAGTATAAATATTAAACAGAAAGTTCGGTAACTCTGTAGATTAATGGCACATTTCTAAGATACTACGTAAATCACAAACAAAAAACGGACAAATGAAATCCTCCAACGCCGCCTTCAAACTGCAAATGTAGGATTACCTATTGTACATTCAACTGCCAACTTGGCAAAATATTTCAACTATAAATAGCAGCTTACAATAGCAACATTGCAGTACTGGACCACAAAAGATTAGCTACGAAATAGTGATTATTTCGGCCACTAGAACGACTCTCAAATTAGCTATATTTCATTGCTTAAAATAAACAAACCTCTTCGAATCTATTAATCATAAACACTAAAGAACTGCCGCCACACAAGCCGCACGAGAACACTTTTATGATGACACAAAGACAAACATTCAAAATCAAATTGGCTTTAAAGGATCCCACGGTTTAAATAAAAATACTACGATTATTAAGATTAATGATGCGTTCCTCATTTAGATTTAAAACACAGGCACACCTTGACGTTTATAGAAAATCGTTCCTAATTTTTGTGTCGCTATTACATATTACCAATTTGCAGAAGGCTAATTAAGGGAACAACTTGATAATTAATGCCAGTTAATGTAACCCTGACAAGCCCTTCATAATTCCACACTAATTCTTAATAACAATTCTAAATTTGGTACAATGACAAAAAGTGTATTGTGACAACAGTCATAAATTAATCTATTTTAAATATTTATAGTGCACTTTTAATTTTATACTTGGCATACCGTAACAAATAAATATTTTAAATAAGTATCATGGACGGTAACGCAATTTCCGTTGTGCATGGGAGTTGAAAAACATAATTATATTACCATAAATTACACGTTACGAGTAAAAAAACAATTTTTAGAATTTGCGATGCGTCAAAGTAAACTCGACAGTTTATTTTTGTTACAATTCTATAAATCTCCTGAATCATCAAACAGGGAATTCCCAAACATTGTGAATTATGGGTTAATATGAAAAAATGTAACCTCTTTATCGGTGTCAGAATAGACAGTTTAGTTAGAAATAATTTCCCGTTTCAATAGCTGGAGTTTAGTGGCTTTTCTTTGTGTGTGATTTATAATTTCCTTTAATCTTGGAAAGCCTTAAAAGTTTTAATTGCATTAAAAATATCTCGGAAAATTTACAGGCAAGTGGGTAGATAACTAATTTTACAAAAAGTTTGGATTTTTGCCACCCTCTTAAGAGATTTTAATGAGTGTAAACGTATATTAAAATTTCAAAACATTCTAGAATTCGGAACGTTTCGCGGATATTTTAAATGGAAATTATATCTACTTCATATTCTGTAACTTTATAGATCCTGTTAAATTAATTCGGCACCATGTAACGTTTAGGCGTTACGGGAAATAAAAATCAGATAGGAAGGGGGGATTTAAAACAGACAAATTATTAATTGAAGCACCCTGTATAATTTTGATTTCATTATAGTAGTGTTTAATAAGCTATTGCAATAAAGAGGAGTTCTATAAAAATTATTAAATTATAAATCACAATAGTACCGTTTTATTTCTGTACAATATATATTTAAATGAAAACCCGATTCATTAATTCTTTTAAAAGATACCAAAAATAGAAGACGCACTTTTGTAAACTCATATTCTAATAGGAGATTGGAAACTAAAACAGGAAGTATTTAATAATAATGGAAGTTATTACGTTAATTCGAGGCAGTCACGTTGGGCGCCAAATTTCTGCTACGTTGGCTCGAAGCCGTGCGTAACCCAAAGAAAATCAAAGACATGACGGGCTCAATCGGAGATTAGGGGGGGGGGGGGTGTAGAAAGCAGACCAACATATAATGTACGCGGCTGTAAGGAGTTAGTAACAATACCTGCAATAAAAAAAATTAGTCCTGCAAACCCGAAATAAAGAAAAAGCATAGCATGCTGATCGAGCATAGATTGTTCAGTACTTTGTAGAATGTAAAAAAAAAACTGTTTGGATAATCTATATAATATAACAACGGTAAAAGCAGAACAAAAATTTTTAGTACAAAGTGAGGTAATATTGGGGAGTAGCAGAAACGTTTCCTCACACACCAATTAAATATAGATCAAACAAACTTATAACAAAAGATAAATAGGTAGACACAATTGATATGAGTAGTCCAGTATTGTCGATTTTTCTTTTTTTTTTTAATAATAGCATGCACTTCTATTGTAAAAGGTATCCAAACGACAAAGAATATTGCAAAACAAACGGATAGATATTTACAGTAATAACAAGTATGAAATAGTTCAACTTACACAACCAGGAGCACCGGAAGAGTTTCTATAGAATTGGACTAATTCGGCTACTGATAGCCTTGCAGTTGGAGTTGGTGGAGTGTGGAGTGTCCATGGTTCCATCCCATTATCAACTTGAAACTTGACACTACTATCAACTGCAGATTGTTCTTTTACTTTCTGTAACTGATCGAAAGCCTCCTGATAGCTTGGTAAGCCGGATGCACTGGTGTAGCTTGGCAAAGATTCACAGTCTATTCGCGGGGGTGGAATTTGCGGTACAACAGACAGGAACACATGCAACACACGCAACTAAGAACAATTAAAGTTAGTATAATTCCAATCCAAACATCCGCCAAGAATTTTTCGTATTGTGGATCTGCTTCAGCAGAAAAAACTTCGTCAACTTCTGAAGTTAATTTCAGTTGGTAAAGGCATTGTTTGAATACGGTGAAACATTTAAAAGCACGATCACTCTCACAATCTCGTCTTTAAAAAAAAATGTACGTTCATATTTTATTTACTTATTAATTGCAAGGGAAATTTAACATATCATTAATACGGAATGAGTTAAACACTTCTGCAATTTCATTTTGCAAATGTTTTAGGGAGTTTAAAACCTGACTAAAGTGGCTCCTTTAAAAATTCTGTACAAGTTTATTGCACTTACCTTGATAAAAAAAGGGACCACTACACTAGATCGCACACACATTAATCCTAAGAAGAATCGGTCAAGTTTAGCAAGCAAGTTCTACAACTTTTATTTCAAAAGAAACTCAACTAAAAACACAATTAGTAAAGCACGCGTAATCACTAAGTGCGTCCGTCAATGTTCCGTAAACAAGCACGTGCGGTCGAGTAAAACACGTTCGCCTATAAAGCATCTTTCCTTCAATGTCATCAGAGCTACACTCTCTACAGTTAATATACAACTAAAATCGTGTCGTGCTTGTTCATGAACAATTCGAATATTCATACCGCATTAATTCTCACTATTTTCAAAGCAAAAAGGAAACCGTATTTTTAACGTAATTAATATATAGGAACAAAGAACAAACTACAACTCCTCTCTAATCTGTTTATATTTAATAGTTGTTACCATAACCTCTTATCGACTATTATCTCGAGTTCGATAATAACATAAGGAACAAAATTTATACGAGCGGCAAGCCAAGAACGATGCAATTTATAATTAATTACAAGCGGTTTATAATTTTCAATAAGTTGGAAAGTAATTTACGAATAATCCTATTTAAAATTCGTTCCTTGCAATTTATTTATTAATTGAAAATCAAACTTCAATTTATCTATCTTTAAATTACTACACACGAGTTAAATTGCATACAAATCTGAAAACTATTCGAAAGTATTTACTTTATACAAACAGCGATCCACTCATTATAATACGACGCATTCGCCCAAGGAGTTAATAAATATAAAATATAGAAATAGTAGTTACGAATTGGGTAGTGTAAAATGTTAAACCATTAAAAATGCACGTTACAAAGTGAGATTTTAATAAGCGCTATTTTACCATCACAAGTATAAATTTTGGTTTTTGTTAGTAATTAATAAGAACATTTAAATATTTGTTAAAATAAGTTCTTAACCTTATAAGAAATTTTTATTTATAACAACTACAATTTCCAGCAAATTTTGAGGTCAGAGTTGGGAGCATCTTGACACTTAATAAATTATCTGTGAAGCGCCATTGGCCAATCACACTTACGAACGAGATAATAAAAAATAAGCAGTAAGGGAAATTGGGTGGTTCTAGCACCACCTCCACATCCCTCCACCTCACTCTACATCCCTCCCACCTCCACATCCCTCCACATTCCTCCACTTCCACCTCCCTCTACATCTTTCACCTCCACATCACTCCACATACCTCACACCTCCACATCTCTCCACATCCCTCCACCTCCACATCCCTCCATACTCCTCCATATCCAAATCCCTCCACATTCATCCACCTACACATTCCTCCAAATCCCTCCCACTTCCACATCCCTCCACACACCTTCACATCCCTCCCACCTCCACACACCTTCCACTTCCCACCTCCTACCTCCACACACCTCCCACCTCCACATACCTCCCACCTCCACACACATCTCACCTCTACCACATCCCTCCACCTCCACATCCCTAGGCTTAGGTTAGATAACAGGAAAAATTGATAGGGTAGGTTAGCGCCGATGATGCAACATAATTTATATACAACTTTATTAAAACAATACATATATTTAATACAGACATTTAATCTAACAACAAATTCATTTCGAATAATAACAACATTCTGTCGAGCGCATGTTAAATTGTTATTCTTCTTAATCTTCTTTGGGAATGAAACCACTCATAGTTTTTAAAATCTATTTTATTTACGTTTCGATCCATGACCTAGGATCGTTGTCAAAATAATAAAAACTTCAAGTTTGACGTTTATGACATAAATTGAAGGTTACTTTGATTTATTGATGTTTGAAATATTTGGTTTGAGTACACTAAGCAAAAATTTTTAAAGTTTAAAAGAATGATTGCCTTCAATTTGTGTTGCGACCTGGGATCGACTTTCCTATGGTAGCCAATACGCTTAACGTGAAATCAGCTGATTAATTTTTATTGGTGAATTTTATATAAATTCAATAATTTGGGAAACATTTTTTAACATGTTTCTATTTATACAATTGAGAGATTTCTGATTTTATGTCTTATTTTACCGAGATTCAGTGAAGGGGGTTAAGCAACCTGTGGCTACCAAGATCCCCCAACATTTATAATTTGCCGAAATAATGGTTTTCTAGTTAATATGCTTATTGTTATGTAATTAGTTATTGTATGTATAAATAGAAATCATGTATGTAGGCTGTATTTCATGTTAATATCGCACGGAAAACCCAGAAAAAACTTGCAATGCTACCTAGATATTGTGGGCATTTGATCATCATTTGTTATTTCTTTTGTTATTTCTTTTAGTAATGGAATCCATTGTTTACTGAAAGTCACGGATTCGTTTGCAACGCAGTTATTTTTATGTAGGGTTATATAGGCAGCTTCTTTGATTTTGCGTTTTTGGTGGTTTTCTTCTTTGTCGATTATTTTTGCATCTTCCCATTTTATTTTATGACTGGGGGATCTTGGTAGCCACAGGTTGCTTAACCCCCTTCACTGAATCTCGGTAAAATAAGACATAAAATCAGAAATCTCTCAATTGTATAAATAGAAACATGTTAAAAAATGTTTCCCAAATTATTGAATTTATATAAAATTCACCAATAAAAATTAATCAGCTGATTTCACGTTAAGCGTATTGGCTACCATAGGAAAGTCGATCCCAGGTCGCAACACAAATTGAAGGCAATCATTCTTTTAAACTTTAAAAATTTTTGCTTAGTGTACTCAAACCAAATATTTCAAACATCAATAAATCAAAGTAACCTTCAATTTATGTCATAAACGTCAAACTTGAAGTTTTTATTATTTTGACAACGATCCTAGGTCATGGATCGAAACGTAAATAAAATAGATTTTAAAAACTATGAGTGGTTTCATTCCCAAAGAAGATTAAGAAGAATGCTAAACAAACCACAACAAACATACAGGGAGTATTTAAATTGTTATCTTCGTGCTGTAGGCCAAAACTTAAACCAAGATTCTTCTTTTGCAGCTGTTTTACATATTTTTGCCTACCGTGGACGATGTTACAACACGACATTTGTTCTTCACAACCATTTTGTGACAATATAATGTTGGTTAAAATTTTCGACCTTTCTAACGCCGAGCAAACTTCTGCAAACAAAAGGATGTTTATCCTAAAAAAAGAAATTTGTGGTGCATTTAACAGCTATCTACGAAGAAAGTTCGATTGATTTGTTTCCACTAGGCATGGTGTTAAAGCTAAGCTTCAGTTTTCTCTGGAAAGCACTAACAAGATGGGCCAGAGAGTAAAAGAAATTATCGGAAAAGAAGACCTCGAATGCATTAATAAAAAATTCCAAAATCCTATATTTATTCATTTAATGAGTTTATATGTAATTGACGAATTTTTAAATACCGATGACTCATTCTTTTGTTCTAAAAAATTCTCTATATTAAAAATGAATTGCTGTAATCCACGGGATAATTAATTTAAACTTAATTATTCTTACATATACGACTTACGTTACTTGCTATTTATCTACAATATGCATACAGCATACAGATTGATTATTTATACACGCGTAATTTGCGTTTTTGCATGACACTTTAATGAATAAAGGTACGCTTGTATTATACAAAGCGTAACCATGAATTTAAGGAGAATTCCCGTTTTGCGAACTCTATTACATTTTAGTGGGATTTATTTTTAGAATTATATATATATAATGCTGTGATAAAGGGTTGTTCAGGGGTGTATTGAGTAGTAAGGGTCGAGTAGTAACTGTAAATAGCAATAGGAATCAGAAAACTGCATTTATTTAGCAGAAAAATAAGTAATTCGTACATTATGTAAATAGTAAGCATTTTTTAGACCGTAATTAACTTTAATCAATACCAGTAAGCGCATATCTTTCAATAATAGAACACGCATTCAGCAGAGAAATAATCGTACGTGTAATTAAACTACATTGAGAAGTGCCAATAGGCTTATAAAACAAATACGCAGAAGAAAGAGAAAACCTAATATATCCTCATGCAATTACGATTGTGATAAAGAAGGAACAATAAACGCTTTGGTAAGAAAACGCACTTTCAAAGATCAGTTTAAATAAATACGAAAACAGCATTCGTGTTACATCATTTATTTTGTACAATTATCCAAAAGCTTTATCTACACAAAATAACAGACATAAGTTAAAAGTCCGACCACGATAACAAATAATAAGGCAATCAAAGATCGTAAATAAACAGCATGATATGAGAATCCAAAATAGTTTTATCAGAAATCAGCTTGAAAATACTGGAAATATTAAAGACAAACGTGGTTGGTTGCAACAATCTGTTAGACTGCTTGGAAAACCAATCCAAATGTAGTGGGAAAAAGTTATATAACACCCACCGGTGATAAGGCAGGTCAGTCTCAACTTTATATTATAGTGAAATAGCGCTGTGCAACAATTGCGTTAAGAATATATGAAGAGTTTTTGCCGTTTTTTTTAGAAAACGAGAATAGAAATTGGGTAATTAATTTAAATTAAATATTAATAATGATATAGGGCTTCTAATCTGCGTCGAAAACAATTCTAATTCTGGTCTGGAATTCTGGGACAATTCTAATTCTAATCTGCGACTAAAACAATTATAATCCAAGATACTAAGTCTGGTGTTCAGAAATTTATAATACTAAAGTGGTAGTTAAGGCGTATACAGAGAAATATAGAAGCAAGCACGAGGTGATTTTTGGAAACAAGGGGTAACAGTACTGAATTATTGGTTCAAACATAAGGAGTACAAAGCAAAGCATTGGTATTCGATTGAAGATAATGAGGGGGTGTTGATCCACAACACGAAACAAATCAGGTCAGACCTACTTAGTTTTAAGGAATCTTTTCTAACCTAAATTTTAACACTGAATATATTAATTTTCTCACTAACTTGTAAGGAGTCAACAGGAACATTGCATACGTTGAAACTTACGTAATAATCATAAAAAGGTCTCGAACGTTCCAGATTTTTTTGTAAAAGGGTGTTGTTTTTGGTGACTTTATTTTAAATTAAAAGAATATAAATTTTAGGATAAATAATCCATATTATATTAATTGATTGAAGGGTGTATTGTAAAGTGTAAATATTATTTCCTTTCTTTATATGAATGTTGATTGACTTGGTTTTATCAATTCACACAAGTAATCACAAAGGGGTAAGTGAAAACTGATCATCGTAACGTTGTGCACTCTGTGTAAATTAAAAAGGGCTAGCCGTGGCATAATAAAAGTAAATGATTGAAGTGAGAGAAACAGAGTGGTGGGGTTCAGTTAGACGTTTATTACATCCGGCTGCACAAGTAAGGGAGGTACTACAGCAAATTTATGACGCCTGAACGTAGGGGCGAAAACTACATAGCAATATATATATATATATATATATATGTATGTATGTATGTATGTATGTATTATATATATATATATATATATATATTGCTGTGATTCTCGCTCTGTTTTTGAATGGCCCACGTTCTGTGCCAAGAATTGCTGTGATTCTCTTGTCCGTTGAATCTCTTCTGATAATCGCCTCTTAACTCTTTCCGCCTCGGCTGCTCACCTAGTTAAAACTTTCATCCTCATTCATAAAAAAAACAAACACATTCCTACCACAAACATCAACGTTAACTCTATTTACACCAATATTCACAATACATTAAAATTTCAAAATTAAATTTTAGCATAAATTTCAGCATCATAAATTTCAAGTTCAAATTTGTCATCATTTTAATTTGCATCCAGAATTAGAGTCCTTGTAGGATGCATACTAATTAAGTTAACAATATTTGCAGACCTGAGTCTGAATAAAAGGGAGCATCTCCCGCCCCTTTACGTTAATTTAACAGGTTAGTCTAATTGAGCTCAAAGACAGACCCAAATTTTCATCATAATCCAAAACATAAACTTGATAAATACTCCTTTCTACTTATACAAGAAAATTTTACCTTAAAATTCAAAATTTGTTGTTTATACAAATTTACTACTGTCCATCTTTAACAAACAAATTATAAAGATATTCAACACACACCAAAACATCTAAGATCGAACAACAATGCATAAGTTACCTGAAGGTTAATGCACTCGTGGCTCCAATGTACATCGTCCTTGCTAATCCCACCATTCCAGCTGGGTTATGTTTACGTCCTCGGATTTCTGGCCGCCTTTCAAATTTTTCTACACCACCATTCGTCTAAAAGGTTTCAGGCTTCTCAGGAACTCATCTATGTATATCTAAATCTTGTTTTGTGGATCCAATCACGTTTACGAATAACACTTGATTACTAACACTCCCGAAAAATAGCAATGAAATTCATAATACTTTCACGCTATACCAAAACTGCATACTTCTATTTATTTATTTATCATTACTAATTTGGATAATTGGTACAGTAATACCCGCAAATATAACTAGACTTTATTACCTTTATCTATCTTCTCTAAGTGCACTAATGCATAATAACTTGTATCGTAGCACGTAATCACCATGTATTCTACTTGAAGTATCGAATAAAATCAAAAATAAAAAGAGACCGCTTGAAGTATCGAATATAATCAAAAATAAAGAGAGTTAAACTCGTATCAGCACGGGTTTATATAATGGCTCGCTTGCAAGTCGAATTTGTCCCGCGACGGACGATTTTCAGAAATTCGCATTCTATTTTCCCTTCCGATGGCTCGGCACAGCGATTCTACTAAAATTTGCACTCGTCCGAGTTGAAATCTAAGAAATTTCCACACGCCTCGCAACATGTCCGCGAACAACTAATTAATTTTATATAGAAACTCATATGCTTCCACCTCTCATGTTTTCATCTTATTTCAACCTTAATCGCCAATCTAGTCAGTTCGTTCTATCTATAACCTGTGCTCTTGTTTTACATGTTGCCCCTCATTTAACTACCAATGCATTCCCTCTCGCTTGTCTTTATACCACAAACTTGCTTTCTTACTTGCACTCATATCATATAAATCGTTATTTTTGCAGGTGTTCTTAGTTCTAATACGCTGAAGGCTTTTACGTGACTTCCTCACGTCGTTATAATTTCTCGATAGCTTTAGTACTTGGAAAGATTAAATTAAATACAAGTTGAACATTTTAATTCGGCTTCTTTTATAGAAAGCGTCCAGTGAATAATCTAAACCCCTTATTTTTAACGATACGAATAAATTTTTAGGCTCCATGGTTTTAATAATGCGTATTATCTAATGAAATTCTACATTACTTCCTTCTACACGTTGATTATGATTATATACAAACCCTACATTCTAATTGAATGATTTAAATCTACACAGGCCTTTAATTAAGCGTTCTATTTTCCACTGCTTTAATATACACGGTGTTTAACATTATCTAAACAATATAAACCCTATGTTTAGAAGTAAATGACGAATTTATCCAATATGCCTTTAAATGAAGCGTATTATTACCCAAAGCTTCCTTATACATATATATATATATATATATATATATATATATATATATGAAGTAAGATGTATCTGTAAACAACTCTTATGAAAATAATAAAAGCCATTGACAAATACAAATCGGGCTGGTAGTTATATAGCCATTAACAAAACATTAGCTTTATTACTTCATAGGGGAGGAAACATCCACTGACCATGGTTTCGGCTTGTTAGCCTCGTCAGAGTGGAATAGTTCCCAAGAACCCTATGAAGTAATCGAAGCTATTATAATGATATAATTTCGAAACAATCACTGTACTATGACAAAAGTAAATAAAACCGCCATCAGGTGATAAAACACCAACACTACTAAAGTGTGGAAGTACAGAGTTGAACCGAAACTACATAATAAATTTTATAAATGACTATAAAAAGTACGTCTGGCCTTTGAGATTTGCGGAATGTTACTGCAAAATTTATTTGCATACGTAATATAATAGCTTCGATTACTTCATAGGGTTCTTGGGAACTATTCCACTCTGACGAGGCTAACAAGCCGAAACCATGGTCAGTGGATGTTTCCTCCCCTATGAAGTAATAAAGCTAATGTTTTGTTAATGGCTATATAACTACCAGCCCGATTTGTATTTGTCAATGGCTTTTATTATTTTCATAAGAGTTGTTTACAGATACATCTTACTTCATATACAATTTTCTTATTGCGGACTGCAAATAACTTGTCTTTATATATATATATATATATATATATATATATATATATATATATTAGAAGTCAATGCCATTCATTATTATTTTAGTTGGAGTTAATTGAACCATTATTAATAATATAATAAGCATAAAAGCCTGTGAAAATCCAAGGTTAAAATACCATGAAATAAAAGCTCTGAGAATTATATTAAAACGTTAATTAGGAGCACACACCTGCGTATTTTTAAAAGTCAATTTCAGTTTAATTTGTTTGGATAAACATGAAAATTCTGCGTATATTGGAAACGGTCGGATAAACCGTAGCTTATATTAACAGGAAAGTTAGATGTGGGGTTATTTAACTCAAATAAGAATACACGTGGACTGAAATAACCGATAGTAAAGAGTATCGATTTGCACCACTAGGAGCAAGTTAGAAAAAGACAGATAAAATGCGCAAGGCAGAGACACAGATAATAAAAGGCGTGATTTGAGCAACGTCACGAGGAAATGATTGGTTGAAATAAGTTGCAGATATGAGAGGTGTAAACGTAACGATTTCTATACAAAATTAATTAGTGTTCTCGGACGTGTTTGCGAGCCGTGTTAAAATTTCTTAGATTTTCAACTGGCGCGAGTGAAAATTTAATAGAATCGCGTGCCGGACTGTCGAGAAGGGAACAGAGAATGCGAAATTCTGAAAACTGGCCGTCGCGGGACAAAACCGACATGCAGGCGAGCTATTATATAAACCCGTGTTTATAGGAGTTTCGCTCTCTTAGATTTTCGATTTTGATTCAATACTTTAAACAGTTTGTAACGTGCATTTTTATAGCTTAACACTTTACGCTTTTTCCCAATTCGTAAATACATGTCTGCAATTACTAGTTCTATATTTTATATTTATTGACTCGTTGGCGATTGCATCGTATTATAATTGAGTGGATTGCATCGTTCTTGTCTTGCCGTTCGTATAAATTTTGTTGCTTATGTGGATATACAAGTCTAGATAATAGACGATAAGAGGTTGTAATAGCAACGAGTTGATAAACAGATGAGCAGTTGTAGTTTGTTCTTGGTTCCTATATATTAGTTACGTTGAAAATACTGCTTCTTTTTGCTTTGACAATAGTGAGAATTAATGCGGTATCAATTTTCAAATTGTTCATGAACAAACACGGCACGATTTTAGTTGTTTTTCTTGTGAAGTAAAAGTTGTATATTAACTGTAGAAAGTGGAGTGGTAATTCCGATTGAAGTAGTATGGTTTGTAGGCGAACGTGTTTGGTCGACGCACGTGTGTTTTTAAGGACATTTGACAGACGGTTTTATTGCTTACGCGTGCCGTACTAATTGTTTTTTTGTTGAGTTTCTGTTGGAAATAAAAGTGGTAGAACTTGTTAAACTCGACCTGCACGCGTGTTTTACGGAACATCTGACGGACTTACTTTAGTGATACACGTGCTTTACTCATTGTGGTTTTTTTTGTTGGTGCTTCGCCTTTTGATATTTAAACTGTGTGTGCGATCTAGTTTCGCGGCCCTTTTTTTTGTATCAGAGTAGTGCATACTTTGGATTATCCAAATACAGTTGATACTGTAGTTTCTGAATTTTCTAATCACAAAGAATCTAAAATAGATCATTGCTTGCGCAAATTTCGTTATTCGCGAAATATAACAGATTACCGGTTTACAAAGGTATTGGTTGAAGTTTCTCCCTGCTTTTTGGATGTTTATGAAAATAATATACATTTGGTCCCAGTTGAAATTAAACTAGTTCTACAAAATATTTCGAAATTATTGTCTCAGGAAATAGAATTAACAAGAAATTTATCAATGCTACATAGTTCCGTCGTGTGATAAGGTCTGCTGCTAACACCAGTGAAATACGTAGGTGTGATTAGGGTTACGTGTGATAAGTTCCATCAACGCCCTCACAGTCAAGGGTGAAGTGCTTCGTTAGTGCCGGACATCGTGAATCCCACACCTCAATTGCAAGGAAGCGTTACTGAAGGACCTTTTTGTAAATTGAACTATTTCCTACTTGTTATTACTTTAAATATCTATCCGTTTGTTTTGCAATATCTTTGTCGTTCTGATACCTTTTACAATCGAATTGCCTGCTATTAAGAAAAAAAAACAAAAAAAAAATCAATACTACTGGAAAACTCATATCAAGTGTGTCTTACCTATTTATCTTTTGTTAACATTTTGTCTGATTTATGTTTAATTGGTGTGTGAGGAAACGTTTCTGCTACTCCCCAATATTACCTCACTTTGTATTAAAAATTTTTTTGTATTGCTTTTACCGTTGTTATATTATATAGATTATCCAAACAGTTTTTTTTACATTCTACAAAGTACTGAACAATCTATGCTCGATCAGCATGCTATGCTTTTTCTTTATTTCAGGTTTGCAAGACTAATTTTTTTTATTGCAGGTATTGTTACTAATTCCTTACAGCCGCGTACATTAGATGTTGGTCTGCTTTCTACAACCCCCCCTAATCTCCGATTGAGCCCGGTCATTTCTTTGATTTCCTTTGTGTTACGCACGGCTACGAGCCAACGTAGCATAAATTTGGCGCCCAACGTGGATGCCCCGAATAACGTAACAAGTTTGCTCTTATATTTTGGTGATTATTGAATACTTTAAAACAGTTTGCTCTTTACGTGCTACGATACAAGTTATTATGCATTAGTGCACTTAGAAAAGAAGATACAAGGTAATAAAGTCTAGTTTTATTTGCGAGTATTACTGTAACAATTATCGAAATTAATAACGATAAAAGAATAAACAAAAGTAGGCAGTTTTGGGGTATAGCGTGAAAGAAGTATGAATTTCTTTGCTATTTTTCGGGGGTGTTAATAATTAAATGTTATTCGTAATCGTGATTGGATCCACAAAACAAGATTTTGATATACTTAGATGAGTTCCTGAGAAGCCCTGAAACAATTTTAGATGAATGGTGGTGTACAAAATTTTAAAAGCGTTCAGAATCAGAAGCCGTAAACATAACCCAGTTGGAATGGTGTGATTAACAAAAGACGATGTACATTGGAGCCACGAGTGCATTAACCTTCAGGTAACTTATGCTTTGTTGTTCGATTTTTGATGTTTTGGTGTGTGTTGAATAACTTTATAATTTGTTTGCTAAAAAAATGGACAGTAGTGAATTTGTATAAACAACAAATTTTGGATTTAAGGTAAAATTTTCTTGTTTAAGTAGAAAGGAGTATTTAGCAGTTTATGTTCTTGATTATGATGAAAATTTGGGTATGTCTTTGAGCTCAATTAGACTAACCTCTTTGATTAACGTAAAGGGGTGGGAGATGCTCCCTTTGTACTCAGACTCAGGTCTGCAAATATTGTTAAATTAATTAGTAGGCATCCTACAAGGACTTTAATTCTGGATGCAAATTAAAATGATGACAAATTTAATCTTGAAATTTTCTGATACTGAAATTTATGCTGAATTTTAATTTTGAAATTTTAATGTGTTGTGAATATTGATGTAAATAGAGTTAACGTTGATGTTTGTGGTAGGAATGTGTTTGTTTTTTTTATGAATGAGGATGAAAGTTTTAACTAGGTGAGCAGCCGTGGCGGAAAGAGTAAAGAGGCGATTATCAGAAGAGATTCAACAGGGCGAGAATCAAAGCAAATCTTGGTGCCAAATTCGAGAGGTTCGAATATCTTTTTCAACGAACTTCGTTCGTTTATGAAATCGATTTGTCGTCCGTCTGTCTGTCCGTCCGAGGCCTTTCTAATGGTCGGACATCAATGTGTGATACATCAATCGATTCAGCTCGGTGTCCTGAGCTTAAGTTTTGATGTCAGTTGAAATCGGGCCACGGGGACGCCATGCCCCCGCGATATTCCGTCGGGAAAATTAAAATTTCAAATAGGTCCAAAATTAATGTGCGATACATATTTGGACTCCCCTAACATAGCTGAGTCGAAATATGGTACCCCCCACAAAATCTGACCACGGATACCCGACCCCCACCCCCGGGGAATTAATTTTTATCAAAAATTTCAAATAGGTCCAAAATTAATGTGCGATACATATTTAGAATCCTCTGAAAAAACTGAATCGAAATATGATGCCCCCTTATTTACACACACACACACACACAAACACACATACATACATACATACATACACAAACACATATATAGCGTTTAAAATATTTATTCAATAAAATAAAATATATTAAAATGTCTCTTTTGTTGTTTATAAATTTTTGTATTTTATCTGATTACTTATAATTATTACAACATAATAATTTTAATTTCTTTAAATTGTTTTAAAGTAAGTCTACATTTGGAAGTTCGTTGCGACAATGCCTTGCATTTTCAACTTGTTTACTCTGGTGAGGCTTTTTGTAGGATACACAGCATTGCATGAGGTCAAGTCCTTGACTATTTGACCAATTGAACATAATATTATTTGCGTTATTGCATTACCTTGAATTCATTAATTACAAAATAAGCATACTATCAATAATAAAGAGTAAGCATATTTCAATTTTCTGTAGCACATTAAATTTCCTACTTGTGAAATATATTATTTTTTTAACTTGAATGTTAATTGTAATAGGAACAGTAAATTTAACTAAAATATGTTTTCAATAGTTTTGCGAACATCACCACTAATTTGGTTAAACCTATTGTAGCGGGCTACTGTTAACGCGTTTACCAATTTAGAACAAGTAATAACAAAAATCTTTATTATTCACTATTCACAAGTTTAATTAACAGTATGTGCCTTATTTATAGATGTATTCGGTTCAATTAACAATGAAGCACTATACATTAATGCTATTAACAAGCACTAATATCTCCTTAAACTAAATCCTTAACCATAAGTCTTCTTAACATCACTAACACTACTATAATTTATTTATTACAATTTTGTCGATTTATGTACAAGCTGGCGGTATAATATGCACGTTCACATAGCACAAATTTATATTTACTATAGGACCTTCAAAACGTAATGACCAACTAACTATACACAATATGATTTATATACGATATTTAGATATGGACTAACCGATATACACTCATCACCGATCTTATATATACCCTAAAATTAACTAGATGACTCATAGTCTGGTGTTTGCTCGAATGTTCTAAACTCTTGTACAATACACTTCGGTTATGCAACTTGCGTGTTTGACGGGTTGCCTAATAGTTCGTAACACTGCCCCCTCTTTAAAACCGTTACGTCCCCTAACTGTAAAAACATTTTGACGCCAATTTGATGACTGATGGCGGTATCGGCCGCAATCTCCTCTGGAGCATCCACCACGACGTTGGAAATAACAGTCAGCACCTAGGCCGCCCACAAAGGGGGTCAATGGGGGTCGCCTGACCCCCCTGAATATGTTCCTTTGGTTTTTTTTCGTTAGAAATTGCAACACGAAGTGCACCTTCACTAGAGATTGAAGAAGATTACGATCTCACTATCGGTTATACTATTGTTTAAAAATAAAGTAAACCTAAATGTTGAGATTACACTACAGGTATGCCTATTGTCTAACTATAAATAGACCGACTTTGTATGTCATTTTAAGCAGGAAATGCGAATTAATGCGATTACCTTACAATAGTAACCCTAACCGCCTATAACAAAACTGTTATTTTCATTCTTTAATATCTAAATATCTTTACCCTGAAAGTTTCTATTCAAACGAAATATAAATAAAGGCTTTCATAATGGTTTCTTTCTTATTGTACAGGTTCAGTTACTCTACAAATAAAACTTTGGAATGTTCTACAAATGTCTCATTGTGTTCTATTCTGAGAAAAAATATATTCTTTATCTATAACAGTAAAGTACGTCTATATCTTCAGTGACTTCAGTTTGTATTCAGTGTTTTTCGAATGCGGTGTACTTTTAATTTGTGACTTAGGAAACTTTATCTGACTGTTGAATTAGTAGAAGACGTGTATGTTGATAGATATTGATTGGTCATTTTCCTTGTAGTTATTGTTATCAGTGTTGATAAGTAGTGTAGTTACTGGTTTTTGTTTTAAAGAAGGCCGAAGATTGCAGTTACAGTTTAGTTACGGATAGGATAGCAGTAAGTACTAATGTACCTAATGCGTGAGAATACATATTTAAAAATAATATTTATTTGCAATTGGGAGATTCTTATTTTTTTTTCTTTAAAGTCTATTCGATTAACAAATCTCTTCTTTTGAAGTATCAGAAAAGTAAAGCGTGTTATTTTTTTTCAGAAATTCAGATCTAAGATCAGTAACAATACTAACAATGGATATTAGAAAATTTTTCAAACGAAATGAACTAAAAGAATCATCTAGCATAGGCTGTAGTAGTAGTGGTGCTGGTGCTAATGCTATTTTTGGGTGTAATAGTATAGTAAATAATAGTGTCAATGATCTAAATAAACCTGGTAGTTCGTCACCTAATACTTTAAAATCTCTCACATGTGAATATGACACCAATCTTTCAACTGATAAGAATGAGTACATGCTCGATTTGGGCAATTTTGTTAACTCGAATGAAACACTTCCCGACGACGTTCGCTTTTCATTATTAATAAATCCTTACAAACCAGATCTTAAATATAATTTCAACGACGATTCCGAAGAAAGAAGACGTGCTTTTAGATATGACTGGCTTCAACAATACGATTGGCTTGCGTATTCTCCAAAACTCAAAGGCGCACTTTGCAAATATTGCGTAGTTTTTCGGCCAACTGTTAAAAGAGGGGTTCTTGGTTCTTTCATTGTGAAGCCCTTCACAAAATATCATGATTTTGTCGCTTCTGCAAAAGCACATGCTACAACCGAATGGCATCGTGATTCAACTATAAAAGCTTCTAGTTTTACAAAAATTATTGAAGGAAAACGTCTATCAATTACCTCTCAAATAAATGAAGCTGAGCGGGATTTGATTGAATCGAATCGCAAAAACTTATACCAATAATATCCACCGTCATTTTTGTGGTATGCATGATTTGCCATTACGAGGTGATAAAAAGGTAATTTTGAGGATCTTTTACAATTCAGAATAGAAAGTGGGGATCACATTCTAAACGAGCACTTAAAGTTTTGCAAGAAGAACTCAAAATACACCTCTCACAGAACTCAAAATCAAATAATTTCAATTTGTGGAACATTAATTAGGGAAAAAATTGTGAAAGATGTGAATTTGAGTGAAGCATTTTCAATTCTGGCTGACGAAAGTGCAGATATTGCTGGGGTAGAACAGTTATCACTTGGAGTAAGATTTGCTAGTAATGATAATTCGGTCAGAGAAGAATTTTTAGGCTTTGTAGTCCTTACATCGATGAACGCAGAAGGTATAACTGCTGCAATTTTAAACGCTTGTAATTAATAAGGTCTTTGTATGGATAAATTAGTTGGATTAGGGTTTGATGGTTGCTCGACGATGGCAAGTCATGAGCGCAGGGAGTCCAAAAACTTATTAAAAATAAATATCCAAAAGCGATATATTTTCACTGCGCTTTCCATAGATTAAATTTAGTGATAAATGATTTGAACAAGATTTTGGATATTCAAAATTCAGTAGGTACCATTAAAGAAGTAATTACTTTCTTTCGAGATAGTCCATTAAGACGTAGATATGTTTCTAATATTCCACTATTATGTGAAACACGCTGGTCCGCCAAATATAAATCAATGAGGTTGTTTGCGGAACATTTTGCAGATACTATGAACGCTCTGGAAAATTTAGCTCATAACCGTGAAATAAATGCTCAGACAAGAAATAGGGCCAGTCAACTTTTAAATTGCGTTTCTTCGTAGAAAATTATTCTTTGTCTGCATATTATGACCAAATATTCTAGCAAATTGGAACCTGTTTGTAATGCACTGCAGTCTAAAAGTATAAACTTATTTTCCGTTAAACAGCACATAGATGAACTACTCAAACTTTTTAAGACACACCGTAGTGATCCTGAACAATATTTTAAAGAGGTTTATAAAAAAGTGTTGAACATGCCCATGGTTTTGGATTGGAAATTACATTACCACGTATTGCACCAAGACAAACTCATAGGTCTAATTATCATATGAGTAGTGTTGAAGATTACTTTCGAGTAAGCCTTTTATTCCTTATTTGGATTCTGTTATACAGTCTATTTCCACAAGGTTTTCTGAAGATGCTACGACTTTTTACTCTCTGGATTACATCCAAATAACTTAAAAGACAACAATATAAAAGAGCATTGTTAAATAAAAAGAAGAAATAGCCAGAAGTTACAACATTGATAACTTTTCAGAACAGTTGCAAACGTGGGTTGAACTTTGGCAAAATAGAGAGATTCAACAAGATACAGACTTTGTACATTTGCTTGATAATGAAGTTTCTTTTTCCGGCCATCAAAACTGCGCTGAATATTTTTTGGCATTACCTCCAACTACTGCAACAATAGAAAGGTCATTTAGTACGCTAAAGCGGGTAAAATCGTGGCTTAGATCAAGCATGTCAGGGATAGATTATCAGGTTTATGCATGCTTAGTGTACATAAGGACATGGTAGGTAGGAGAAACAAGCATTTATAAATGAAGCCCTAAATAGATTTGGTCAAGACCGAAGAAGATTGATATTTTATTCAAAATGATGATGATTAATAAAACGCGAGAACAGTCCTATTCAGCAGTGCCAGTGCCAGTTATAATAGTTTGTTGTACCCTTCTTAGTTCTTAGTCATGTTTGTTTGTGCAACAAATATTAAAGACACTATTTAAAGTGCCGGTCGGATATTTATTTACTATTAATTAATATCTGTGGTTTGTGGCCATTTGATTGACAATGTGGCTTTTATGTTTCCGTTAAATATGGTTGTGTCGTGTCTGTATTTTTACATTTTCTTACGGGCGGCTTATTACGTGTATTGGAATAAGTCCATTCAATTTTCAATTAGTGTGTGTTAATGTAAAATCCAATCTTTTCCATTTGCTACCCTGTGCATCATCAAGCCAAAAGAATTGATAGCCTGCTGCACCAGCAATTTACCAGATTGGTAAGTAACTTTACACTTTATGAAAATTCGATTAATTACAGAATGCTGCATTTATTAAGAAACTATCAATCCTACGTTTTTCTTTCAATTTCAAATACTATAGCCGAAATCTCGAAAGAATGCATCCGCGTCATAGGTTTCTGAATTAAACACCGACATACTTTGAATGTATATCGCTTTTAAATTCAGTAACCTATGACGTGAATGCATTCCTTCGTGATTTCAACTATAATATTAAAAAACGCTGCATTATCGATGGTCCTAACTGCTTTTGAGCTACTCTAAGGAAATAAGATTTTATGCCTTACATTACTTTCCAATACGTCCGGTAACGGGGTTGCATTAACAGTGTTCATCCTTTGTGTAACATAACTAATATTTTTGGAAGTAGTCTTGACCCCCTCTACAAATTATTCTGTGGGCGGCCTTGGTCAGCACTCTTTCCTTGGTCTTGGTCGGCAACCGGTTGATAGCAACAAACAAGAACCTGGATGTTGGTTCTCTGAAAAATTACTTCTAGCATATTTCGAACTATTCTCCAATCTAAGCAATCCAATCCACAGCTTAGCTTGGGCACCGCTAGTTTCGTTACTCCATTTTCCATCATCTGAGCTTTAAGACTCAGCAAACCCTCCCATAGATGTCCATAACTAGTAATACGAGCAGTAATCAAAATTCTGAGTTCTTTCCATTACCTAATTTTAAAATTATATTCTGTCCATTGAATGATAACCCGCTTGGTGGGACAATATGTTAAGATATGCTTTACTTCTGGGTTGTAGTTACATTTTTTTTTAGGTTTGTAGTTGTAGTTTGCTATTTTGTGTTTTATGGTTATATTATTTCATGCCCCCAGAACTGTTTTCAATTCAACAACGAACGAACAACGAACAACATGTACGAACAACATGAAGGTATTGCAATGGGAAATAGCCTATCACCTTTCATAGCAAATTTATTTATGTCTCGCGTAGATACCGAGTTAAAGGAAAACTCCAAATACTTCCCAAGAATATGGTTAACTTACGTGGATGATATTTTTGCAATTTTTGACACTTCTAAATCAAATGTAGATAATTTGCTTAAAGAATTGAATTCAAAATTTCAAAGCATAAAATTTAAATATGAACTACAGCATAATGGACAATTACGCTTTTTAGATACATTAGTAATTAGAAATGGTAATAAATTGGAATTTGACATTTATAGAAAAGAAATCAATGTAAATCGCTTTATTTTGTCTTCTTCCAATCATAGCATACAACATAAGTTGGCTTCATTTAACTTTTTAATTAATAGATTATTGAATTTCCCTTTAAATAAAAACAGATTTAATAAGGAATTTGCTCTTATTAAAGAAATAGCGAATTACAATGGTTTCTCTTCTGATATTATAGATAATATTTTTAGAAAGTGTAAAAATAGGATCAACATCCGTAAATCAACGACTTTGCAATCAACCACCTCTAACGATAATGTTAAATATGTTAAACTTCTGTTTCACAAAACCACAAAGGGTCTTGATAAAATATTCAAACAGATTAATTTCAAAATTGCTTTCAGTAATACTAATAAAATTAAAGATTTGCTAGGTAATCCAAAAGACAAGGTGGAAAAATTGCAAAAGTCGGGGATTTATGAAATTAGTTGTTTAGGGCCAGGGTGTTTTCAAAAATATATTGGTCAGGCCAAGAGAAATATAACAACAAGATTTAAAGAACACATTGCGCACCTTCATATATGGTAAATACGAAAGGTCTCAGGTCGCCAAACATATTTTTGAAACTAACCACCCCGTTAAATTAGAAAATGTTAAATTGTTAAAAGCGGTACCAAAGTTTTCCTTCTTAAATGCCTATGAATCAATTGAAATTGTTAAACATAAAGGACCCCTATTAAACACTGATAAAAGGCCCATAGAGCCATCTGCTTGCTTTCCTAATTGGTCAACAACCAATGAGAAAGCAAGATTAATTTGGTTCCGCTTCAGCAGATTTAGAATAAGTATAAATTAAGTAGATTTTAGTTATAACATCACAATTCACTTGTTTGTTGTGGAGAACACCAGCATGCGGGTGAGGAGAATATCCTCGATAATGTTTAAAGCAACATTATAGTAAATTGTATGTTGGGAAGGTTCACTTCAGCCTAAGTGGTGAAGAGAATATCCTCTGAAGTGTTCCGGAACAACAGCTAATTATTACTTAGTTGCAAATTCCTACTGTTGATGACCACATTGTGGTCGAAATACGTATCTAGTATTTTAAATATTTTTTTGTGGTTAAGGATTTTATTCATTTTTATTATAAAAAAATATGTAAAAACTACAGTTCACTTTAACTCGTAAAGAAACAATGTACAAGATTAATTTTTTGCAAATAAAGAGAATTAAACTGTCCTGAAACAGGAATTGTCAAAATGCGATGCGGCATTAAAGCGAGACGACCCGGAGAAGGTTGCTTAATATATCACATTTGTTTTACGGAATCTCGCAGATTAAATAAAGACCGTTACAAAGATTAATAGCGCATTGTTAGATTTAAATAAAACATGAACACCTTGAAGTTTTAATAAAAAACGTTTCTAATTTTCGCGTAGCTATTATTATCAGTTTGAATGTGCAAATTGCTTAATATGGGATGTGTTAAATTTGTTTAAATTTTTTAAAGTCGAATGTATTTGTTGTTTGATAGAAGTTAGTTATAGACGTAAGTCCTACATTAGATCTATTTTCAGGCTGTTGATTGGCTAATTATATGAAATGTCATAACTAAGGTAGCTTTCAACTTTTTTAACTTAGTAGGGTAAATTTATTATTTGTCGACCACGTAGAAAGTTCCCTTTCTTTGAAACGCTTTCTTGCCCTGGTATATACTGATAGTTTGCTCCAAATATATCATGTTTATGATAAAAATATTTTATTTATTCAGCATTGCTTTAAATTCATTGCAATTTGTTACGTTATATTCGTGGCAGCCACGTTAGGCGCCAAATTTATGCTACGTTGACTAGTAGCCGTGCGTAACACCAAGAAAGTCAAGGAATGACCGGGCTCAATCGGAGATTAGGGGGGTTGTAGAAAGCAGACTGACATATGATGTATGCGGCGGTAAGGAGTTAGTGACAATACCTGCAAGAAAATTAGTTAAGCAAACCTGGAAAAAAAAAGAAAATAAGCATAGCAGCAATGAAAAGTCTAAGTTATTCAGTACTTTGTAGAATGTAAATAAAACTGTTTAGATAAACTATATAATATAATCACGATAAAAGCATTACAAAAATTTTTATCACAAAGTGAGGTAATATTGGGGAGTAGCAGAAACGTTTCCTCACACACCAATTAAACATAGATCAGACAAAATTTATAACAACAGATAAATAGGTAAACACAATTGATATGAGTAATCCAGTAGTATTGATTTTTTTCTTTTTTTTTTTAATCGCAGGCAAGTCTATTGTAAAAGGTATCAGAACGACGAAGATATGGCAAAACAAACGGATAGATATTTAACGTAATAACAAGTATGAAATAGTTCAACTTACACAACCAGGAGCACAGTAAGAGTTTCTATAGAATTGGACCAGTTCGGCTACTGATAGCCTTGCAGTTGGAGCTGGTGGAGTATGGGGTGTCCATGGTTCCATCCCATTATCAACTTGAAACTTGGTAAGACGGATGCCCTGGTGTAGCTTGGCAAAGATTCACAGTCTATTCGCGGGGGTGGAAGTTGTGGTACAACAGACAGGAACACATGCAACATACGCAACTAAAAACAATTAAAGTTAGTATAATTCCGATCCAACCATCCGTCAAGAATTTTTCGTATTGCGGATCTGCTTCAGCAGAAAGAACTTCGTCAACTTCTGAAGCTAATTTCAGTTGGTACAGGCATTGTTTGAATACGGTGAAACATTTAAAAGCACGATCACTCTCACAATCTCGTCCTGATAAAAAGAAGGGACCACTACACTAGATCGCACACACATTAATCCTCAGAAGAATCGGTCAAGTTTAGCAGGCAAGTTCTACAACTTTTATTTCAAAAGAAACTCAACTAAAAACACAATTAGTAACGCACGCGTAATCACTAAGTCCGAAAATGACCTTAAAACCAGCACGTGCGGTCGAGTAAAACACGTTCGCCTATAAAGCATCTTTCCTTCAATGTAATCAGAACTACACTCCTTACAGTTAATATACACCTTTTATTTTACAAGAAAAACAACTAAAACCGTGTGGTGCTTGTTAATGAACAATTTTAAAATTTATCCCGCATTCATTCTCACTATCTTCAAAGCAACAAGCAAACAGTATTTTTAACGTAATTAATATCTAGGAACCAAGCACGAAACTAACAACCGCTCATCTGTTTATATTCAATCGTTGTTACCATAACCACTTATCGACTCTTATCTAGACTCGTCTATCCACATAAGGAACATCCAATAAAAGAATGCAACAATCATATCTACTCATTAATTACGAGCTGTTTATCATTTTCGATAAGTCGGAAAGTAATTTACGAATAATCCAATTTACAATTCATTCCTTGCAATTTATTTATTAATGAAAATCAATCTTCAAATTATCTACTTTTAAAGTAATACCCACGAGTTAAATTGCCTACAAATCTGAATTATTCTGAAGTATTTCCTTTATACAAACAGCGATCCCAAAGAAACGATGTATTTTTAAGTACTCTAACAGAAAGGGAGCGTAAAAGGTTCAGCTATAAAAATACCCGTTACAAATTCATACATGCATTTAAAATAAAAACTATTTTTAACATACATCTTAAATTTGCTAGTTCCCGAACATGCTAAACTAGTTTCCGATATTGCATTAACCTATTTTCAACTCCTAACAATTCACAAGTTACAAACATACATTTTTAATTAAAAAAAAAAAGTACCTCCCTACTTACAATACGAGAAGTCAAATATTAACTGTAAATATAGCAGGCTTAAACCTAACCCGATTAGTTAATACTGACAAACAAGAAATTTTGTACAAACTTAACAAACTATAAGTATGTAGCTATAGCTACCTTTAATGTAACGTACCTACTCATACAATTATTATGCGCAAAACGTGCAACACTCGCATACAAAACAGCCAGTTCAATAAAGTTCCAACTGCTGTCCTTTAAGTAGGTACATTTGGCATGGAACCGCTGTTCACATTTGTCACAGCCGGCAGGACGATCATTCACTTCACTGGCATAATGATTAATAATAATGTTGCAACTTTTACAAATAGCACCATCGCCATAATCTGTCATATCTATTTGCTGCTGAGCATTTTCTCCTTCACTGTTATTCAGAAGAGATTCTACTGTTACTTTAATCTTTTTTGCTCTTAGTTCACTACTCTAATTTTCATCTTTACAGCAGCAGTTTTCTTTTCAGATACCTTAGCTTTTTTTCTACTACCCTAGCTTTTCTCTTTTCTTTAACTTCTTCGACTTTCTAGGATAATTCTGATTTTTGTTTCAACGCTTCTCTATATGCACTAAAACTGATGGCATAATGCAATTTTTCTCCAGTTTTTTGTTTGAACTTTTTAGCAAGACTCTTAGACCAGAATAAAAGTCGTTTAATGAAGAAGAGATCATTACAAGCTTGGCCGCTTCAGATATCGCCGGTTCTATCTGTTGTGTTAATTTAAGGTGGTCCTCTTCCATTAGTCACGGCAATATACTGCCATAAACATTTATCTGACTTGGAACAGTATGTATACAATTTTCGGATAGAAGTGTAATGACTTCTGCAGGTTGATCTTTTCTTAGCGTGGCTAGTGGTTGAACAGGAGCAAAACCAATATATTCTTGATAATTCAAACTCTGAGCGGGTAATGGTTTTTTGGATCTAAGAGCATTGAAACAGTTATTGGAATATCATCATTACCGAATACTATTGGTAGTGAACTGAAGAACTCTACATATGTATTCTTTTCTACTAGCGTCTCTGGTAAAACACTGGTGGATGGATTTGGTATTTCTAATAGTGTAGTAAGTTGACTTATTTCTGTTATTAATATATCGTGTTCTGTTGTCATATCACTTATAGCTGCTGGCTCAATAACACTATGACTTGTATCTTCCGTTACAGAAGAAGAATTACGATATAGCAAAGTTTAAGCACTCGACATGTTACTCAGAACGTTCATCACTATATTCGTATTGACATCACAATCAAGCAGCTGTTAATCATATAATATTTTATTTTTGTAAGGATCTTTATCAGGAACGTTTTTGTTCAGAGTTCGAAACAATCTGACCTTTTTAATAGATTACCTGTTAAGGTGTTATAGGAGAATGTTAAAGATTAGTTGGACAGATAGAGTAACAAATGAGGAAGTTTATAGAAGATAGGTGAGAAACCCTGTATGTGGAAACAATTAAAGATCAGGAGAGATAGAATGATAGGGCACCAGTTAAGACATGAGAGACTATTTAGTAAGGTCTTAAATTATAGACTACCAAATAAAAATAGAGTAGGAAGACCTAGACAAAGATTTATTAGTCAAATTATTAGAGATTTAGGTTGCAAAGGATATGTAGACCTTTTTAGATAGCACAGAACAGAAAAGAATTTAGAGCTGCGTCAAACCGACCTTAAGTAAGTTCGAAAACAAAATAAATAAAAATCGGTTAACTAAATATCACCATGGCATAACTCACAATTAATTAGCGGTCTGGCGTGTTGGTAGCAATTCGCTGCTTAAGCCTTACCATAACATATAATTTAACACTTTTCCTTTTTTGGAGGGGAAAACCAGGTAATATTTCATTTATTTATAAATGGGAATCATGTAAACATGTTGGGGTTCTTTAACAACCATCAGATAGCTAATATCTATGTAGAGCCAGGTAGATAGGAAAAATCTCTTTCTCATAAAGCAGTCACTACAGATTACTGTAACTTTCTTTTAAGAAAAGGACACGTTGATGTACTATTAGATAAGAATAAGCGAAATCATCTGATTGAAGAAGAACAAATACTGTCATATAATACTGAAGTTATAAAAATATTATTTGATGTGGCCCGCACATTTGGAGGACATGGTTTGCTTATCGTGGAGGAGATGCAGAGAGCGGAAATTTCTATCAAGTAGTTCAGCTCCTTTCTAGGCATTACATTGTGCTTCGTAAGTGGATGGACGAACCTAAGTTACGCCTTTACCACGTCACTTACTTGAGTCCTGATTCCCAAAATGAGTTTATTGAATAACTTGCTTGTGAAGTGTGCAAAAATTATATTAACGAAGTTAAAAGTGCTCCTTTCTTTACAGTTATGACGGATTCCATACCTGATTCTTCTAACCAAGATATTTTATCAATCGTTTTAAGCTTTTCAACCATTACTATTTGAAAAATATAAAATTTAAAATATAAAATATAAAATATAAAATATAAAATGTAAAATGTAAAATGTAAAATGTAAAATGTAAAATGTAAAATGTAAAATGTAAAATGTAAATGTAAATGTAAAATGTAAAATGTAAAATGTAAATGTAAAATGTAAATGTAAAATGTAAAATGTAAAATGTAAAATGTAAATGTAAATGTAAAATGTAAAATGTAAAATATAAAATATAAAATATAAAATATAAAATATAAAATATAAAAAATATAAAATATAAAAATATAAAATATAAAATATAAATATAATATAAATATAAAATATAAAATATAAAATATAAATATAAATATATAAATATAAAATATAAATATAAAATATAAATATAAAATATAAATAAAATATAAATATATAAAATATAAAATATAAAATATGAAATATATAAATATAAATATAAAATATAAATATAAAATATAATATAAATATAAAATATAAAATATAAAATATAAAATATAAAATATAAAATATAAAATATAAAATATAAAATATAAAATATAGAATATAAAATATAGAATATAAAATATAAAATATAAAATATAAAATATAAAATATAAAATATAAAATATAAATATAAAATATAAAATATAAAATATAAAATATAAAATATAAAATATAAAATATAAAATATAAAATATAAAATATAAAATATAAAATATAAAATATAAAATATAAAATATAAAATATAAAATATAAAATATAAAATATAAAATATAAAATATAAAATATAAAATATAAAATATAAAATATAAAATATAAAATATAAAATATAAAATATAAAATATAAAATATAAAATATAAAATATAAAATATAAAATATAAAATATAAAATATAAAATATAAAATATAAAATATAAAATATAAAATATAAAATATAAAATATAAAATATAAAATATAAAATATAAAATATAAAATATAAAATATAAAATATAAAATATAAAATATAAAATATAAAATATAAAATATAAAATATAAAATATAAAATATAAAATATAAAATATAAAATATAAAATATAAAATATAAAATATAAAATATAAAATATAAAATATAAAATATAAAATATAAAATATAAAATATAAAATATAAAATATAAAATATACAATATAAAATATACAATATAAAATATACAATATAAAATATACAATATAAAATATAAAATATAGAATATACAATATAGAATATACAATATAAAATATACAATATAGAATATACAATATAGAATATAGAATATAAAATATAAAAATATAAATTTTCCTGTAAATTTGTTCATAGACTTTAGCGCGGTACACCTATTATTTTAGTCTTTATATCAACAACATTTATATAATTGATTCAGTCATTATTGCATATTTAATAACCAATAAACTTGTAACATACTGTTTTAGTACAGTCGGTTATGTAAAAATAACTCTCTATTATTTCTCAAATTGGTTTATTTTCTAGTTTAATTTTAGCGTCCCAATTATTAGGATAACGGTTTTGTAGCATAAATATGTCTGCGATTTTAAACGGCTTCAAAAGCTCCGTTCCCAAGTAGCCAGAGCAGGGTTCTTGGAAAATATAATCCAAAGATTTAATTAACATTCCCAAGGTACGAAGCTTTACTTGGAAGGCACTTAACGTGTCAGATTAGTAGTATCTACTAATAGATGTCGATCAAGTAGCTAAGACCCTAGTTAAGTATAAAGCAGCACGAGTTGTCGGAATAATTTTCAATTAGTTTGGGCACTTAACTAAAATTATAGTTTCGGAGTTTTCTTGTGAGGGAGATTTTGGCTATCCTAAAGCAATTGTTAGTTTTTATTAACTCTTAAGATTTATGACAGGCTTAACCTTTTCGATGAGAGCTAAACTGGACTGGGTATTTTCCAATTAACTTAAAGGTATATAAGAAGTTCAGCATGGGATAGAAAGGGCTTTTTTTATTTCGATACTTCCGACATACAGGTTGTTTATTTCTAAACTTCTGAAAGTAAAGTGATGTGTGTTTTTTATTTTATTCTGAGTAAGTACTTTCCCAGTTACTAAAACAGAGGTTATGGTATTTTTTTAAATAATGAACTCAAGGGTTGTGTTTTGAATTATGTATCCGTAATTGGTTAACTAAATTGTGCCGACGTTCTGTAAAAATACCGACGTTCAGATTAGAGCTCTGAGCTTGGGCTTAAGTTGAACGCGTTGAAATTTTAATCCTTGTGTACTTATTTCGGCAGACAGCGAGGCTTCAGCAAAGTACACCGCTTCATTGTTATTTCAACGGTAGCCTGGGGGCTCACGCAATAGCTTAGCAACGAAACCTACCTGATTACGCAATTTTCAGGTCGGGTATAGTAGTAAAGGACTCCCGTGTTGATAATCTTTGTGTGTACTTGAACGAGTTCCGTTACAGTAATAGTTGACCGGTGAAAAGTCGTTTCTGTTCCGTTAGTTGGAGACACCCTTGTGAACTGAGAACGTGGGTCACAGTAGGTAACTTTATTAGAATACTGTATATATAATTAATTATTGTATTTGGGTGTTTGAGCCCGAAATTGTTTCTTATATCCTTAAAAAGTAGACTAGTCCTAAGGAATTTAGACATTAATTTTGTTTAGTCATATAGTGTTTAGCTAGCCGGGGACTATAAAGCTCCACAGTAGTGCATTGTTAAAATTTTCCGCGTGCGTATTTGTGACAATCTTTTCCCATTCTCAAGAACAAAGTGCCACGAGTGATAATACCTTGATAAGGTCCGTAAGCCTTCCCCTCCCTTACGGTGGCGCCCTATTGTATATAACGGCAAATATTGTATATATTTTGTACTCATCTGACATTAGGTTAAGGTTTAATTAGTTGTACAGTTAATAAAACAATCTAAATTTATATCTTAGTGTGTTGTAGCTTAATGAACCTCACCCTCTCACCCACTGTAGCAAGCTTGCGAGGCAATGTTTCGAAACGTTTGGGTACTTTAGATTTAGGGGTCATGCCCTATTATTTTATTGGTAATTTGATACCCTCACGAGGCAGGAATGTATAAGTAGTTACAAACTCCCAAAGCACACTTCAATTTTTATTACAATTATAATCTACTACATACTACATATTCCTTACTGATAACATTTATATATATATATATATATATATATATATATATATATGCTGTGAATCCACCAAAATACGGGAACTACGGTTTTCGAATCGAGCCTCACGAATTGTGCGTCAAAGAATGCTGTGAAACCTACAAAAAGCTATTAACTTAACTGTGTTGGTCCATTGACTTTCTTCTGTTAATCGCCTCGGCTGCTCCTCTAGATAACTTACATCCTCAATCATACAAAAAACAAACACATTCCTATCACAAACACCAACGTTAATTCTATTTACATCAATATTCACAATACATTAAAATTTCAAAATTAAAATTCAGCATAAATTTCAGTATCAGAAAATTTCAAGATTAAATTTATTATCATTCTAATGTGCATCCAGAATTAAAGTCCTTGTAGGATGCCTACTAATTACTATAACAATATATGCAGACCTGAGTCTGAGTACAAAGGGAGCATCTACCACCCCTTTACGTTAATTAACCAGGTTCGTCTAATTGAGCTCAAAGACATACCCAAATTTTCATCATAATCCAGAACATAAATACTAAATACACCCCTTTCTACTTAAACAAGCAAATTTCACCTTAAAATTAAATTTTTATTGTTAGTACAATTTCACTACTGTCCATTTTGAGTAAATCAATTATAAAGTTATTCAACACGCACCAAAATATCAAAGTTCAAACAAAATAGTATAATTTACCTGAAGGTTACTGCATTCGTAGCTTCAATGTACATCGTCCCTTTTGTTAATCACACCATTCCAACTGGGTTATATTTACGGCTTCTGATTCTCAACGCTTTTAAAATTTTCTCCATCACCATTCATCTAAAGTTGTTTCAGGGCTTTTCCGGAACTCATCTGTGTATATCTGACCCTTGTTTTGTGGATCCAGACACGTTTATGAACCATTTAATTATTAACACCCCCGAAAAATAACAAAGAAATTCATACTTCTTTCACCAATATACGCCAAAACTGCCTACTTTTGTGTATTCATTTGTCGTTGTAAATTTTACTAATTAGTACAGTGATACTAACTTTATTACCTTGTATCTTCTTGTCTGAGTGCACTAAAGTACACTCATTGTAGCACGTAAAGAACAAACTGCTTTAAATCACCAAAATATACGAGCAAACTTTAAATTATTCTATCAAACTCGGAAAACTAAAAAGCACTGTTTAACGCATTGAATCAAGTCGCAGATGTCAGAGAGGTTGTTCATATTAACCTCGGTATATATAGCGGTTAGCCTGTCTGTCGGTCTGTTCCCCAAAACGGACAATTCTAAAGAATTTCGCATGCTAGGTTCCCATTCCGCAGCCCGGCATGCGATTTTTACGAAATTTGCACTCGCCCCAGTTACATCTCAGAAATTTCGACACGGCTCGCAACTTCTGGAAATAACTAATTGAATTTTATACAGAAATATTATTTTTACCTCTCAATTTTGCCTTTTATTTTCACTCAATCGCAACCCAATGACGTTGCTCCACTCACGCCTTTTACTATATGTGTCTCGGTCTTGTGCATATTATCTGTCTCTATCTACCCTGTTCTTATTGGTGCAAATTGATATTCTTTATTATCGATTATTTCAGTCCATGTGGAGTGTGAAATAACCCACCTTTAGCATTTCTCGTAACTATTATGCGACGGTTTCTCCAACATTCTCTGTAACCATTAATTATCTGCAAAATTTACGCAGAATGAGCTTTTTAAAATACGCAGGTGTTTAAACATCCTACTTCTAACTAACCTCTACGATTTGCATTTTATTGGGTTTTACAAGTTTTTATAGATATTATATGTTACTAACGGTTCAATTAACTTCAATTAAAATTAATACCCTTTAAATTTTAGTGAATCCTAATTAAATATTCAATTATTATCTGTACGTTTTGTTTAATACCGGTTACTTAAAATAGAGTTAATTAATATAAATTTTGCACGTAATTTCTCTTTGTTTCTTTACGTAGAGCTTTTTAATACTGCTTCTTTTGATATAAGGCGTCTTGTACATGATTTAAATCTCTTATTTTTAATGAAACGAATGAATTTTTATGCTTCACGGTTTTTTTTTTAATAACGCGTATCTTTTCCCAAAGCGCCTACACGGTGATTAAAATTATTTGATGTGATTATTTAATTTTCTACCCTGGTCTAAATATGAGTAATATATATATATATATATATATATATATATATATATATATATATATTCTTATGCTGCCCCCACACACTTTCTGTTGCGCGCCTTTTCTAATTACTTTAATGATTTCATATGATGTACAAATACTTATTTCACGCCACGTATTTTAGCAACGTTTGGTTGGTTAATTAAATCAAAATTGTTTTTAATATGCCTCGACTATATGAACTCTTTCTTCTCAGGGTATCCACCTACTTACCGTGGGTTCAGTGGTAAGTAGATGTGCAATGCCCAACCAAACTGCACTATCTTTTGTTTTAGTACCTTTTTTTAGAATTTACTTTTGTATATGCCAAATTTTATGTGATCCACGTAGCCTTGTGCCAAATTAATTAATACCACAAAATTTATGACTTTGACGTTATAATACACCGTACTCACCTGAATTATACGTCGTTACTGGCCTCTCTTAATGCTGGCTCAAAATCCTTTTCGCCGTATGCGCCTTCACAAGGTTTCACTATCACTTTGAACTGCCGTCTAGCCTCCAGGTACCTTTTCTTGAATTTTGTTGCGCCCAAATTTCCCCTGCGCTAATTCTTCCTTAGTAATTTCTTCTTTGACTTATACCCTTCCACCTGCTACTCTTACGCTGCCTTCTAAATTTTCTCCTCTCGTTCTAAATCAATCCAAATCTATCCTCGTTCCTATTAACCATTCAATCCAAATCTATCCTCGTTCCTGCTTACCACTCTTTCCAAATCTATCTTCGTTCCTATTTACCACTCAATGTCCCGCTACACATAAATCCATATCCAAATCAATCCTTATATTTTTCACTCTTATGTTTCTCACTCGATGCCTTCTACCTATATAATCTCGTTCCAATTCAAACTTATCTTCCGCCGGTTCGCTGTCGCACTAATTCCAATATTTACTTTTATTCGTCGCCGCTATTAATTCTTTATACACTGATGCTTCTCTTTACTCCTCTGTTATAAATCAAACTCTTACAATTCAAACACATTTATTTAATCTTCCAAAAATATGAACAATTTAGCGCAGTTTCATAAAACACGTCGTTACACAAAAATAATTCGAAATCGACTCCCTTTGTTTACAATCCTAGGTGATAATTACAACATTTTCTGCCTACTCTATTACATATTATATAAAATAAAACATCCAATAACATTTTATCACTGAGTTAGTGTCACAAATACCTTAAATTTTGTCTTTTGCACTTTCCTATTTTATACATACTATTCTATCATTGGTCCGAAATATTTTACAACCCTTCAATCATATTTGACACTGCTATTACTTATAATTTTGAGATTACATGTTTGTCCAAAAGTTGATTCTAGTAAATAAAAGCCAAAATAATTCACACATGAACCTGGATCTGCGAGGACATCCATAGACGCATCCGGTTTTCGGTTGGAAAATGTACGTTCAATGGCCTATTAAATTATAACTCAGTATAAAACCTTGAGCACTGTGTATTTTATCACGTCATCAAGTCATTATAATTTACGTCTTGGCACTTACATTTCAACTAACATTTTAAATACTTTAACGTATGTAAAGTACGGCAAACATACATTTTTAAATTACGGGATCTGATATATGGATTATTTTATTTGGCATACACTACCTTCTACACAAAACTACCCTTAGAACCCTTGTAGCTCCTCACATTACAATATATATATATATATATATATATATATATATATATATATACAAACTTGTTAACGTGTTCCTACAACTTGAAATATCTAAGATTTCAATTTGTTCCGACGATTGACGATCGACTATCACTTTTCGTTTCTTAGTTGAACTGGAAGGTCGCTTGGTGTTGAAAACACTCAAGATGTTCAGGAAAGTCAAGTTTTCCTGGCAAAGACGTCGTAAAAGACGCACACAATGTTAAAAGTTGTCCAAGACAACTAAAGTAGAAATGTAGTGTACAAACCCTCTTGGCGAACGTGCAACTTCGATAACTCTGGAAATGTAGTTAATCTCCTAATGATTTTGATGTAATTATTCGTAATTCCGATGCAGTCATATCATCAGAAATATTTTATTTAGTTTGGTTCAATTAAATATATGGAACTCGTTCAGAAGATAAATGAGTAAGCAACTTTGTTCGACACATGGCCGCTACGTAGCCAACGCGTTCATCTGATGTACGTGCCGTTTGAAGGTTATAGGTCATTGCCGCTATGGGTAAGAAAGTAATAGTTCTAAAATAATGCTACGGTTATAAAGTCCATTACGTAAATTTTGCATGTAATGATTTCCTTTTAAAGCTTATTTTACTTCAGGTTGCTGTATGCAATTTATTGTGACTTGTATAAATAATTTTGATAATTAATTTTCAAAAGCTCATTTTGTAAAGTATAAAGTATAATGAGTACTACAACTTTTTGTAATTAAAGGTGTGTCCAACCTAAGATATTATATCTCACCGGTTGTACAGGTGAAGACAAACTATTGACACCGTTATCTTGTTTATCACAAATTAAACTACTAAAATGTTAATTTCTAGGACCTGAGTCTTGTATGATGAAAATTGAACTTAAAGTAATCTATCAATTTTTAATATTTGCCAAAAGTTAAGTAAGATATTTTTAAACATTGTGAGGTCGAAGTAGCGCTACAGTGACTACCTAATAAATAAAAAAAAAACATAATGTCTATAGTTAAATATGTGATTTAAAAATTACATTCATAAGAATTGAAGTTTATTAAGTACTCTTATTTATTATGATGTTATCTATTTTTCTTAAAAGAGAATACAGAATTATTTTTTTTGACTTCAGTTCATTTTTCAATAATCTTAAATCTTCCAAATTTTGTTCGGTATTTACAAGTTAAACTTATCCGAAAGAGCACCACGATAGTGGAAACTAATTGAACTTAATTCAATGATTACATATTCATATTGATGTTTAAAATATATAGGATGTCTATGTTGGTAGAAATTATGTTTCAGAGTCGCTCTACTCATGGTTAGATCCTTGAAGAAGACGTTCAGATGTAAGTATGATATTGGTGACAATCAGACTTTGTATTTAAAGTGGTTGGTGATAATATAGGTTTCCAAATTTTCCTTTAAGCATATTCAGTTAGTCAGTTGCTTTATAAAAAATTTAGGTGGCCTCCATTATCTTATTTTCTTTCAACTTAAATATACCCACTGACCCAATCTCATGCGACCGTGGGCCAAAAACTCAGTTAGCTAAAAGTCTTAAGAGTGTTCTTTTACTATAAGCCAATTTCCATCCAAACCTTACCCTGGGCTTGATACAGTTACACAAGAACTCTCGATAGGTAATATTCAATCTGCCACAGTTTATTGTGGAATAGATTGATAGAAAAAAATATAGATAACAATGGAAAGGCTGCTATATTGTTTTAAGTCTAAAGATAAAACGGGGCGTGGTATGCAAATGATATAGTACGATGAGTGTAATATTGATGATCTTGCGTTCCAATCATACGATTTTGCTGCTACAATGTCTGGAAAATTCAGCGGTGTACAACAAAGAATCACATAAATGATCGGGCATTTAGTTCCATATATTCCTTGTCAAGTCCATCGTACAAACACTACAGTGGAGTATAGTTGTCAAACTAGTACAATAATATCAGATATGTTTAACATTTTAGAGGAGTTGTACGTTTTTTTAAATTCAAGTATAAAACGTTGTCAGCCCCTGATGGAAAAGTTTCAAGTTGTTGAAAATTCTATCCAATTAAGAAGCCTATCAAAAACTAGGTAGATTGTACGTGCTGAAAGTTTAAAAGCTGCAAATACATCGCATTAGCAAATAACTGATTTTTTAAACGACATCTGATAACTCCGAAATAGATACAGAAACTAAAGCACTTGGATTTTACAAACGAGACATGAGTTTTGACTTTATTGCAAGCATGTTTTTTATGAAAACTGTCATGTACAAAATGAAGGTACTTACGGAAGTACTTGAATCGTCTGACTTAAATATTGTTGATTGCGACGAATTAATTAATTCTACCGTAAAGTCGTTAGGGTTTATAAACACAAGCGAAAAAGAAATTCGTTTCCTAATTGAAACTGCGAAGGTCTTTGCTGTAAAGTTGCTAATTAATACTGATGACTACAAGCAGCTTTTAGTCCCTTCGGGACTACGTTGTGCGCCAAAAATCCATTACAATGACGATTCCTTAAACAGGCGAGTTGAGTGAGTGAAGTAACTGGAGTAAGTTGAGTGGTTTGAGTTACTTGAACGACTTGAGACATCATAAAAACGACTTGGAAGGGTTCATCGGACCAACATCACTTCGCCCTAGTAGATGTTGACGAAACCACTTTGAGGAGTTGATCGGATTAAGACCAGTTCGTTCAAGTAAACGTCGACAAAACCACTTTGATGAGTTGATCAAATGAAGACCGCTTCGCCCTAGACGTCGTCAAAACCACTTTGATTAGTTGATCGGATCAAGACGACTTCGCCACAGTAGACGTCAACGTCGACGAAACCACTTTAATGAGTTTATCGGATCATGACCACTTCGTCCTAGTAAACGTCGACGAAACCACTTTGATGAGTCTATCGGTTCGAGATCACTTTGCACTAGTAGACTTTGTTGAAACGACCTTGAAGAGTTGATAGGATCAAGATCACTTCGCCCTAGTAGACTTCATAAGAACGACTTGCAAGAGTTGATCGAATCACTTTGCCGTAGTAGACTGTTGAAACGACTTCTAGGAGTTTATCGGATTAAGACCACATAGTTCTAGTAGACTTCGTTAAAGACTTTGTTAAAGAAGAAAGACGTCGTTAAAGAAGACTTTCTTAAAGACGACTTCGTTAAAGAAGACTTCGTTAAAGAAGACTTCGTTAAAGAAGACTTCGTTGAAGAAGACTTCGTTGAAGAAGACTTCGTTAAAGAGGACTTCATTGAAGAAGACTTCGTTGAAGAAGACTTCGTTAAAAAAGACTTCGTTAAAGAAGACTTCGTTATAGAAGATTTCGTTAAAAAGATTCGGAGGAGTAGATCGGATCAAGACCACTTCACCCTAGTAGATTTCGTCAAATGACGGGGGAAGAGGAGTGTTGATCGCATCTAGGCCACTTCGCCCTAGCAGACTTCGTTAAAGCAACTCCAAAGAATTGATCGGATATAGATCACTTCGCCCTAATAGACTCCGCCACAATCACTTCCAGGAGTCGATCGGATCAAGACCACTTCGTCCTAGCAGACTTCATTAAATAAATAAAGGATAAACGCAATGTAAATAATGGAATTGAAGAATTGTTCCAAAACGGCTAGATGATGAAAATGAAAGTCGGGTTGATTTTACTTTACATACATTTTTTAGTAGAGAATTTAAATTAGTTCTTGATACAATGATATCTGCATTGAAAGACAATGTGAAAACTTGCCTTGACAAATTATCTACGATTTTTAGTATTTTTCAGTTGCCTATTTCACGATAAGTAAGCTCTGATGCTTTAAAGCTGGTACTGGGTATGTATCCTTGTATAGAAAAAAGGCCAGATTGATACGCTCTTCAATAAGAGCTAGAGATTTTGTTTGACAACTGTGGAGGTGCAAACTCCATGCAAAATATTTTAATGAAGGCAAGGGAAAGAAAACATTTTAAAATTAGCATTTCGTTTCTGCCAGTTTGTGGGAACGGCTGGCTTTTCAGTTGCTCCTAACGAAAGAAAATTTAGTCACCTGTTAAAAATGTAATTCGTAGTACTATGGTCGACGAACGCATGGACGAATTAAAATCGTCGCATATGCGTTGATACGTATACAATACCGCCAACTATTAAAAAATTTCATTAATATTAAAAATGCACATAAATATTTTTATTTTTTAAAAAAAAGAAAAAACAACTTTATTTTTTCCCCTACCTATCAACCTGTAATATATACAAATATCCTACACGTTGTTGTGTGCCCAATTAACTTAGAACTAACATGAAAGATGTTGGCATTTAATAGCTTACATTCCTAACCTAACTTACGTCTAACCTAAAGTACGTCGACTAACCTAAGTGTTTCTTCCAGAATCCCCGACCATCGGCAGTCGAAAATCGGTTTCCCTAGTCGAAACCTAAAACTAGCTGTAGACATATCCCTGGCCGTCGGTAGCCGTAAACCAAGATAAATGACACAGGACTTAACCTAAGTTACTACACTACCCCAACTTATATGCTGGTTCCCTTAACCCTAACTTAACTTAACCCCTTCCCTAAATGCGCCCACGGACTCCGACCATCGGCACCGGAAATCGGAGTCCTAGGCGCAGTTTCCGTTGCTGAGGTGTGCCTCGACCATCGGCAGCCGGAAACCGGGAAACAACGTCCCAGGTTCAAAACAAGTCAGTGTGCGCCGGTGTGGTCGTGTTTATTTTGTGTTTGTGTTTTGTGGGTGAGTCTGTGGTTGTGCTAGGATTGTGTAGTATATTTCCTTGCGGTCGTCGAACGCCGCTCCTTCTTCCGCTTAATTATTGTTGTTTGAGCCTATTCCTTTCATGTAACAATCTATTTTGTTTGCTTCTCTCTCTTAAATCTATGGTCTTAATCTTCTAATTTACTTTCTAATTAACTTAAATTAAACTGACTCATGCCCGCCACCTAGTTTCTTATTAATCTATCTTTTCTCGTTTTTGGTTGGTTTCTTGTTTGGATACTCTTGGCATCAGGGAAGATCCCTGGTATTCCAGGAGCTTGTTTAAAATCTTTGTGCTGATTGGCGATGTTTGTCGATAGTTTACTGTTATGTATTCCTTAGAGAGGCAATAAAACTATATTTATTTCAGCTATAGAGATGTTCTGTGCAAGGAAATTCAGAGATCCGCAGTCTTCTTTGTTGCGCAGTATGTTGTATAGGTTTTTTTCCTCTAATTTTTGCCTAACTTCCCCTGCATCTTCAGCGTACAGGGAACATTCTAGTAATATGTGCTCTGTGTCCCCTAAGTGTCTGCATGCACATGTATTTGTGTCTTTGATTTTAAATTTGACCCTATACATATCGTATGGGCCGTGCCCTGTTAGGAAATGCATTAATCTGTTGGTTGGTTGGATGTGGTTTAGTTCTACTCTCTCCATTATGTATGGTAGGAATCGGAGTGTTCTTCTTCCCTTCTCAGAGGTACTCCAGCGTTCTTTCCATATTTCAACAATTCTTGTTCTTATTTTCTTTTTATTATTGTGTTTGTCCTAATAGTTTGTGAATTCCGGTTTGGTTGTAGGTACGTAAAAAGTAGCTGGCTGCTGTATACATGACCTGGAAATCTAGTAGAATTATGTCCAGGATTACCAGTAAGGCGTCCTGTGGCGTAGTTCTGTAGGCTCCTGTTAGTCTGATTAAGATCTACCTTTGTGTTTGGTTTAGTTTTCTTTTTGGTCTTATAAGTTTTACTCTATATACCCATATGCTCGCCGAGTGCGAGGTAATTGCGTTTAGGATGATCTTTATATAAATTTGTATATGCCGCAGGGTGAACCTGTAGTCCCTCTGAGCAATGTTGGCTATTGTATGCATGGTTGTTGTTCCCTTATCGCATTTCTCTTCAATGTGTTTCCAAAAGTTTAATTTTTCGTCTAAAATGTACTTCTAGGTATTTGTTTTCAGTTGTTCTTTCAACTAGTGTGTCTTGTATGTGATTTCTTGGTCCGGTTTTCAACTGCCCTTTGAATATGGTATACGTGGTTTTGGTTGTGGAGATTTTCAGCTTGTTGGTGTTACTCCAGTTGTTTAGAATTTCTAGTGCTCTTGTAATGTCTTCTGCAGGCAGGATATTGGAGACAGACTGGCTACCTAAATGAAACAACAGTTCCATTCGGAACTCACGTTTATTCTCCTTTTGTTTGAAGCTCGGTGCTAGTCTACTTAATTATGCATGTCTAACTGAGGTTGTTATCTATGCAGATTCATAATGTTCTCATAGTTAACTTGTATTACTAGGCATTGCAATATGTTCTAGTTTCTATAATTAACACTGTGTCCTAATTACACTACACTATGTTAGATTTGGTATGCAATTGTATTAGTGTTTCTCCGTACACGACAACGGCGATATCGTCCGCGTATGCAGCGACGGACCATACCTCCGGTGTTCCGCAGAGAGAGTTCGGCACTTCGTCCATCACTATGTCCCAGAGGATTGGTCCGCAGACCGAATCTTGTGGACATCCTTTAGTAGCGTCGCCGTGGATCAATGTAGTAAGCGTAAGACTACGGATTCCAAGGTCCCGGGTTCAAATCCCGACACGGCCGACTGCTTGAAAAATGGTAGGTGAGCATTTTTCACAAAAATTACGCCCTCGTTCGGATGAGAGGTTAAATGGAGGTCCCGTGTGTGAGTGTTGTCACGCACGTTAAAGATCCCTACCTTGCCTGGAACGGCAAGGGTTCGGCAAAATTCTAAATTTCCAGGCAATAAAAAACTCGCCTCCTGGCCAATGTAGTACCTACGGGTGGAGCATTGGAAATGTAAATGAACGGACGTCCTTTAGTAATTCTTTTAGTAATAGTTTTGTTTTCGCTCTTTACTTTAATGTATCTATCTTGGCAGTAATTGCTTATTGTTTTGTACAACGTTTTTGGGCATTGGATGTTTTGTAGGCGTTTATATAACGCCGGTCACCATAGGTTGTTAAATGCTCCTTTAATATCTACGAAGATTGCATTACGTATTTTCCAGTTGCGGTTTTTATCGCGTTTGCGATGTTATTTATTGCATCTTCTGTCGATCTGCCTTTCCTAAATTTCCGAATTGGTTTGGGTTTTCTCTACTGTTTTTTCCCTATGTTCTTTTAGTTTGTTTATTATTTCATAGGTTTTGGCAATGGTGTTTAAAAGGCATATTGACCTATAGGAGTCAGCGTTCGTTGTATCTTTTTTCGCTTTTTGCAAAATAACAAGATTGTCCTCTTTCCAAGGGTTTGCATATTTACCTGTCGTAGGCATTCATTGTAGAGTGTAATTAGAGGTTTAGTTAGAGGTTCGAGTACGGCCTGTAGGATTTCTGCTTGAATTGCGTCTGGGCCAGGTGTGCGTTTCTTTTTCTCTTAAATTATCGTGATTTTTACTTCCTCTTCTGTGAAATCTTTTGCTACGTAAGGGGTTACGTAGTCTGTGCATATTAGAGTTCTTAGTTATGCTTGCTGTGGTGTGTCTTGTTCCAGATAATCGTCTGGAAGAAGATCCTCAGGCATAGTTTCAATGACGTCTCTGCAATTAGTAGTGTTAGTGTTTTGGTTTTTTACATATATTGAGTTGTAAATACTTTTTAATGAACTGTTTTAGAGTTCGTTGTTTTTCGTTTTTTAACTTGGTTTGGATATTGCTTTGGCTTCTCTATATCTGTTAAGATTAAATTCTCTCGTTTCCATCAAGTGGCCTTTGATAATATTTCCTGACTCTACGGGTAGTACTTTTGAGTTGGTGAAGTTCGTTAGACCAGTTTAGAGGTTCGGGTTTATCAGGTTTCTTAATTAATGATATGGCTTCTTTCATGGCTTGTTGTATGTTTTTAGTCAGTTTTGCAGTTCGTGTGTGGACCGTATCCTCTGATTGTTATTCGGTTGGAAACTTTGTGTTAACTTTGACCAGTTGGCTTTCTTCAAATTGTATTTGGTGTGTATCTACATGTTGGGTGTTTGTTGGTTTTCATTAGAATGTATTATTTTATATGCTATTATGTTGTGGCCACTTAAGGTTAGATGTTCGTGTACTTTCCATTCGGTCACACGTCCTTACATTTGAGTGCTCCACCCGAAGATACTACAAAAATGCTTGCCTAACATTTTTCAAGCGGACCGTGTCGGGATTTGAACCCGGGACTTAGGCGTAGTAGTCCACACATACCAAGCTTTTTCATTTATTAATGTAATGTCTATATTTGTTTCGGCTCCCGCATGACTATAGGTTGCAAGATTATTGGGCCCATTGAGCACTTGCAGTTGTAGTTCATTAACTAACTCTTCTAGTTTTTCTCCTTTGCTATCTGTATGATTGCTATGCCATAGAAGAGACTTTGCATTAACATCCATTAGGAGTAACGTTGGTATGTTGTCGTACTCTAATTAAATTTTTTGTATAATGCTCAGACAAGGGTCGATGGCATCGGCATACTGGAAATATAGACTAGCCATAACCCAGGTGCCAACACTTCCCGATCCGACCTGAATGCAAGCACAATGAGTGCTTATATGTTTGTGTATTTCTGTAATAGTTAAATTTTTGTTTAGTATTAGAAGTGCTGCTTTGGCGTGTTGTTCATCCATTATTATTCTTACTCCCACAGGCATGCCACGCAATTGTTGGTTATAAAGATATGGTTCTTGACTAGTTATAATATCTATGTCCATATCTTCTTACAATTTAAAACGCGATAATTCTTACAATTAAAGAGTCGATAATTACAGTTAAAAAGTCGATAAATACATCGCGCAAGCGCGAAATAAGCAACGTCACGGGCGGATGGTGACGCTAACTTTATACAGATTTGGGGCGCGCTCATCTCCAATGACGTCAACAATGCATAATTTATATTGCGCAATACTTCGGAAATTTACATATTTAAAACAATAAATGATAAAAGCGAACAAATTAGCAGATAGATTACTCACATAAGATATCCGGCGTTCGACGGAGTTGCGCTAAGGTAGGCCTCCATTAAAGTCCATCAGGCTACTCAAAGCCCTTTTGCGGTAATTAAAGATGGTGACTCCTGCCAACGCTCCTTCAAGCGCTCCGGCCAGCTACGGCAGTCATGAGATCGTTCATCCCGGGGTCGTGCAGTACGGTTCGCCTAGGCTACAGATTACCTACCTATGCAGGGAATGACGGGAAAAACCAGGTAAAGGGGCGACAAACAAAAGATAAACAAGCAAAGGAATCTACATAGATAAGATAACGATACGTTACCGGAAAACGTCCACTTCACTCGAAGGTACTGGCAAAAAAGCCACGTTATAGAGAACACAGGAAACTTCTCCCCACTTTTTCGTCTTTTACACGTCGGCGCGAAGTTATTCGTCCAACCCTCTTGCGTCGCGCGATCTGCACAAACGCACTGTGACGTAACGGAAATACGCGGCTAGTCTTTTAAAATTCCGCGCACCGCGTCTTTTGAAATTTATGGCGCGAAACCTCCGCACATCAAACTTAACCTAAAACAATGTTTAAGTGCCAATTGGCACGTAACAATCTTCTGCTAGCTTTCTTAGTTCATATGTGACTGTTTTGCTATTGTTAGCATTTAGCTGCAGAATTTTAAGTTCTCTAGCCATCTGGATGTTTTGTATGTGAATATGTTAGTGGCCATGGTTTAAGGTGGTCATATGTTATTTTCCCGTATGCCATTGCAAATTGTTTGTATATCTCGTCTATGTCGAAAGATTCTTCGCATCTCTCAAATAAGTCTATGATAATGATATATAGGGCTTCTGGTTCTGTTGGTATTGAATGTCTTTTTAAGGTAATTCTATCCACCGCTTCAAGGTGGAAGGTGACCCTATTCCCTTTGGGATGTTTCGTTCTGATTAGGTGTCTTAACGCAGTTGTGAGGAGAACGGATTCCTCCAGAGCGGATCTTTGCATTGCGTTTTCTGGTTGTTTGTATATACGGGCTGGTGCTAGGAAGTTGCAATCACTTTTGCATTGCCTCACGTTTTCATCGTCTTGTGCGTCATCATTTTCGGAATTTTCCGAAATTTCTAGCTATTCTACTTCTTCTTCGAGCGTAAAACTCTCTGAGCGATCCCGTGCTTGTACTGGAATTAGTACAGGCTTCGATTTGGTTTGCTTTAGTATGTTTAGCGGTTTTATCCATTTCCTTAAAGATTCTTTTGTTTTTAATAAGTTCGGGGGCATTTCGAATGGACCTGCACCTTGCCGAAGTTCTAGATTACTAGAACAGGAAATGGCTCGCGTGTTCTAATGAGCTAAAAAGCCAAACTACAGGTCCAACCATAGTAGTAGGGTCGTTAGTGAGGAACCAGACTAAGACAGGTCCCAGAAAGAGGGCAGCGGCTCCCACGGTACTTAGATTGGCAGAGACCATAGGGGTCGGTATGGCAGTCTAAGACACACTACCGCGATGTGGAAGGCAACGGGAAACCACCACATTACCTCCCAAGTACACAGCGTACCTAAATTATAATAAAATGATGGCATTCTCTGGGGTAAAAGATTCCGGAGTTAAAATAGTCCCCTATTCGGATCTCTGGGAGGGGACTGCTTCGGAGGATGCGACCAGAAAGTTAAGAATAAGAGTCAGGAACATTTTGCGAGTCGGAGCGTGGAATGTTAGAACTATGAAACATGTGGGTAAGCTAGAGAACCTAAAAATCGAAATGAATAGGTTATCATTAAACATAGTAGGGATCAGCGAAGTTCGGTGGCCAGAGGCGGGGGAATTTTGGAGTGGAGACTTCAGGGTAATTCATACAGGAGCCGAGGAAGGAAATTTTGGTGTGGGGATAGTTATGCGGAAAAAGATAGGATACTGTGTAGAAAATTACTTACAAAAGAATGAAAGAATACTCATGGTTAGATTAAAATCTAAACCGGTAAACACAGTAATAATACAAGTATACATGCCCACCTCTAGCTACAGTGACGAAGAGGTAGAAGTGATCTACAAAGATATCGAAGACATATTAAGACACGTAAAAGGACGTGAAAATTTAATAATTACGGGGATTTTAATGCAGTGGTAGGTGAGGGTAGGGAAGGAGCGATAGTAGGTTTATTTGGTTTAGGCACTAGAAACGACAGAGGAAATAGGCTGGTAGAATTTTGCGACAAGAACAATTTAATCATTACAAACACATTATTTCAACATCATGCTAGAAGACGATATACGTGGAAGATACCAGGAAATATAGGAAGATATCAAATAGATTACATTCTTGTTAGACAACGGTTTAGGAATCAAGTAAAAGACTGTAGAAGCTACCCAGAAGCAGATATAGACACTGACCACGACATCATAATTATGAAGGCCGCACTTAAATTTAAAAATTTGAAAAAAAGAAACGGAAAAAGGCAATTGGACCTACAGAAACTAAAAGAGAAAGATATTCAAGAAAGATTCGAAAAAAGGTCAAATGAATTGCTCAAAGATATCGGGAAAATATCTGATACTAAGGAAGTAGAAACAGAATGGAATAACATTAAATCCAGCCTCGACATGGCGGCCATAGATATTCTGGGGTATACACAAAAAGTAAATAAGAAACCATGGATAACAAAGGATATCCTGAATTTAATAGAAGAAAGACGAAAATACAAAAATAAATCAGACGAAACAGGAAAACAGAGATACAAAACCATAAAACGGGAAATTATTCGAAAATGCAGGAAAGCTAAAGAACAATGGATTGATGAAAAGTGCAAAGAAGTACAAACTAAGATGGAAGTAGGAAAGACAGATGAAGCATACAAACTAATTAGAATCAATTTTAGGGATATAGAACCGTATAGCAAAAATATAAGGGACGCGGGAGGAAATGTCATTATAGAAAATGTAGAGAAAGTGGGTAGATGGCAAGAATATATAGGGAATTTATATGCAGGAGAAGAACTAACTGCATTAGAAAAGGAATCAGACATTGAAAATGATAACTTGGGATATCCTATACTTTGAGATGAATTTGAAATAGCATTAAAGGGTCTGAAAAATGGTAAGGCGCCGGGTACAGATAAGGTGCAAGCGGAGACTCTAAAAGCCGCTGGTCAAGCAGTAACAGAACGTCTCTTCCAACTTGTAAGCTATATGTATGAGACAGGCGAGATACCCAAAGATTTCGAACATAACATCATAGTAACTATACCAAAAAAGAAAGGCGCAGATAGATGTGAAAATTTTCGAACAATAAGCTTGACAGCACACGTATCAAAAATATTAACTAGAATTGTACAAAGACGAATGGAAAAACGGGCTGAAGAAATACTAGCAGAAGACCAATTTGGGTTTAGGCGAAACAGGGGAACACGGGAGGCTATCTTAGCTCCGAGGGTGATAATGAAGAAAACAATAGAAAAAGAGGAAAGCGTGTATATATGGTTTGTAGATCTGGAAAAAGCATTTGACAATGTAAAATGGAAAAAAATGTTCGAAATACTCAAAAAGATTGGAATGAGTTATAGGGATAGACGGATAGTACATAGCTTATACAAAGAGCAAACAGGAGTAATAGAATTAGAGCAGGAACGTAGAGAAGTAAACATCAGGAAAGGGGTGAGATAGGGATGTTCCCTATCCCCACTAATTTTTAACTTGTACGTTGAAAAGGCAATGAATACTGTCAAATGCAGGAAGACATTTGGAATTACTATGCAGGGACAAAAAATTGATATGCTTAGATTTGCAGATGATATAGCGGTATTAGCATCTAGCAAGGAAGAGTTAGAAGCTGCTCTCAATGAAATGGAAACGGTTCTAACAGAGAGATACGGTATGAAAATTAACAAAAGTGAAACTAAAGTACTAGTATGCAAAGGAGGGAAAAATAAATCAAAAACAAGAATACAAATATGTAACACGAACTTACAAGAGGTTAAGGATTTCTGCTACCTAGGAAGCCAAATAACGCAAGATGGGAAAAGCACAAAAGGTACTGCTACATTTAACAAGAAAAAGCAACTACTGTGCTCAAAGACCACAAACATAGAAACAAGGAAAAGATTGCTCAAAACATATATGTGGAGCACAGCACTGTATGGCTGTGAAGCCTGGACAGTGGGAAAAGCCGACAAGAAAAAGGTAGAAGCCTTTGAAATGTGGTGCTACAGACGTATGATGAAGATATCATGGACAGACAAAGTTAAGAACGAAGAGGTACTAAAAATGGTAGGGGAAGAAAGAAATATGTGGAAAACGGTTAAAAATAGGAGAGATAGGATGATAGGCCACATACTACGGCATGAGGGCATAGTGCGGAATATACTAGAAGCAGAGATAGGAAAAAAGAGAAGAAGAGGTAGACCTAGGTTAGACTACTGCACACAGATAGTGAAAGATGTAGGCTGTAGGAGTTTCAGGGAAATGTGTAGGCTAGCTCAGAAGAGAAATCAATGGGGGTACGCATCCAACCAGTCCCAAGATGGATAAATTAATGACGAAAAAAGTAACTACACTTAAACATGATATTTATTATAAGCAACTACACGCATTTACTGGAAAACTATTATTTCGGCAAATGTCTAAGTGTTGGGGGATCTTGGCAGCCACAAGTTGCTTAACCCCCTTCAATAAATCTCAGTGAAATAGGGCATAATATTAGAAAACAATATAAGGGGAACCGAGCTGTATTGCTGTGTGAGAATTTCAGGGAACTATGTAGGTTAGTTTAGAAAAGAAATAAGTGTCCAACCAGTTTTGAGACGGGAAACCCAATGACGAAAAAATAAGCGCAGATAAATCTGATGATTATTATAAACAACTAGTTGTTTGTTGTCAAATATCTGCAACTAATGTTCAAGTGCTGGGGGAACTTGGCAGCCACAGGCTGCTTAACCCCCTGCGCAACCACTGAATGTCGGAGAAATAGGGTATATAATTGTAAAACAATAGAAGGTGACCGAACTGCATCTAACAAGAAAGAACGGCGCCTATGATGAAAGACAACAAACATAGAACAAAAAGTGGTTGAAAGCGTATGTGTGGAGCACAGCATAGACAGTATGCCTACGAAATATGAGCAGTCTGAAAAGCAGACAGAAGAACAGTAGCGGCCTTTGAAATGCCGTGCTTCAGATGTTTGAGGATGGACAGACAAAGGTAATAACAAATAGGTTATAGAAACAGTAAGGGAACAAGGACATCTTTGGGAAAAAAATATGAGAAATAGAGGGGCAGAATACATTCTAAGGTATTTTTGGGGAATAGTATGTGATATATGACAAGCAGAGATAGGAAAAAAAGAGGTGGATGTAGACCTAGATCAGATAGTGATAGATGCAGACTGTGCAAATTTCGGGGAAATCTGTAGGTTAGTTCAGAATAGGAAACAATGATGGTACGCGCCTAACCAGTTTCAGGACTGAAGACCCAATGATGATGATGAAGTTCTGTGGGAGTTATTTGTTCCAGTAATGTTTCCGGAATATTTTCTGGGTCGGTTTGCGTACTTTCCTCTTTTCTTTGACTACTTTGTAAATTTTGTCGATGTTTTTTGCCTTTAGTTTGTCTCTTTTTATTTGCGATGGTGGTTTTTTCCTACAATTGTTAGTGTTTCGCTTATTGCATGTTCTGGTATTTTAACTGGATCCATAGTCTGTTTTTTTGTATTAATCGTTCCAGCATCGTTTTATATGTTGCGCAGGTCTGAATCACCAGTACATTTCTTGTTACATCTAAGGCATGGAATGCATACCCTTGGCGTATTTGATTTTGGGCAGTTCTGTTTCCTGTGGTTGGATTCCTTTTCGGTCTCCGTGCCACAGTGTCCGCACGTTTCTTTTTCTTTGGCGCAGTGCTTTGAGACGTGTCCCAAGTCCTGAGACCTGACGCATTTAGGTACCTCTATATAGTATTTTACCGTAAGAGATCTGAAACCTAGATAAATTCTGCCTTGTGTTAGTAGTCGTTTCCGCATTTGTGGCGTAACCTCCACCACTAGGTGTTGGGTGGCTTTGCCTCTTGGACCTGTTTTGAATCTTAATATAAAGTTCTTTTTAAATGCATCTAGCGTCATGTGTTCCTCTATGTTTTGTTTGTATACAAGTTCAACTGTGTCTTGTTCTGTCATGTTTGAAGGAACATCGTAAATGATTATTAATGGTTGCTTTTTTTTTGCACGTTCGCATTTTAGTGCTTGTGTGAGCTCTACATGGTTGCTAAGTTTGTCTATGTCTTATTCCGTCTCTGTTTCCAGAATGAGTACTTTATTTATGGTTCTCATATGTCTGATTTTCACTTTGCCTACAGCTGGTTTGATAATTTTGGTGAACATATCTTGAACTTTTTTTGCGTCCTCTCCTGTCTTTGAGGTAATGAAAAGAGTGTGATTACCTGATTTGGTCACTCTTTCAATCGTATCTTGTTTCAGGCCCAAGTTTGTTGTTGTCTTTTTTTCAGTCTGAGTTGGCGTAGGGTCTGGGCTCGTGATCACTTCTCGATGGTTCAGTGTTATCGCTGTTACGAGTTCGGTCATAGGTCAGCGGATTGCAAGGAGCGAGTGCAGTTTTGCGGTAACTGTGCCGAAGTGGGGCATGAGTTCAAGAACTGTAGGCGGGCAGTTTCTTGTTGTGTTGTCTGTGCGAGGTCATACAATAGGGTTGGTAGTGTGGTCGACATTCGTCACAACGCCAAGTCCAACCAGTGCCCAACGATGCAGCGTTTGAAGGCAGTCATCACCAGGAACATCGACTATAGATCCTATGTCATTAGTCGATGTTCTGAGAAGCTCGAAAATTAAATGTGCGCAAATTAATTTAGGCAAGGGCAAAGGGGCCACAAATAATTTCGTTAAATTAATGAACGAAAACAAAATCGACATCGGGCTCATACAGGAACCGCACCTGTACAGCCACAAAATAATCAGGTTTTGCAAGCGAACGAACAGCGAACGACCGCGCAGCGGAATAATAATAAATAATGGCGCGTGTGCTGGAATTATATTAAATAATTTATCAAACGAGTTTCTAACGACGGCCGAAATTAAAACCGGATTAAATACGTTTTACGTGATTAGCGCGTACCTTCCGCCCGTCGACTCCCGGCGGGAAAATCCTCAAACAGAGGACTTAATAAATCAAATTGAAGGAATTCTTCGTAAAATTGGCAGGAATAAAAATCTAATTATCGGGGGAAATTTTAATGCCAAGTCGCCTTTATGGGGTAGCCCTATAGAAGACGATAGGGGTTCACAGGGTGCTGATCTTTTAACGGAATGGGATCTTAGTGTGATAAACACTAATAATTCACCTACGTTTGAGGGGGATAGGGGCAACAGTTTTATTGATATTACTGCAGCCTCGCACGAGATGTTAAAAATCATTTGCGATTGGAAATTAAGGTCGGACGAGGAAACGCTCTCTGACCATAAATTAATCAGATGGGACGTTGAAACCAAAACAAGCGCAAATGAGCAGCTAACTATATTTCCGCGGTTCTGTAATAAAAAAGCAAATTGGGATCGGTTTAAACAAAAATTTGGTGAAAGTATCCCTGCGCTCGAAAACGAGCTATTTAACTGCCGAGAGGCAGACAAAATAGAAACACTCGCGGAAAATTTAAACGACGCGGTGGTAGACGCGAATGAAAACATTTAAAGACAGCGTACCCTAGTGGACCCGGGAACTAACCACCAAGCGGGTAGAAACGCGTAACCTAAACGCCGCTATCAATGCGCCTCGGGAGAAATAAGAGAACAACGGAGAATAGACTACAATCAAAGTTACCGCAAATATAAGATATTAATAGAAGAAACGCCAACAAATAAATTCAAAGAATTCTGCACGCGAAACTCGTAGAAAGAACCTTGGGGAACCCCGTAATAAGGAGTAAACAACAGAAAATAGCGCTCGGTAACATAAGAAAGACAAATGGCGAATATACGGAAGGTCTTAAAACCACGGCGGAATATTTATTAGAGAAATTCTTCCCTTTGGATAATTCTGAAAAGGATGAGAGATCGCACGATTTAGTACGTCGGGAAGCTACAGAGGCGCAAGGAACAGGTGCTGATAAGGCAATCCTAGTTCACGAGGTCGTCAGGGCTCTTAGGAGGATGAACCCTAAGAAGGCACCGGATCATGACGGAATCACTTCAGACGCAGCTCTGGAGGCGTGCCTATTAGCCCCGTGTGTCTTTTCCGGGTTGTTTAATCTTTGTCTAGAAAGGGGCGTCTTTCCGCGTTGCTGAAAAGTCCAGAACGAGAAATTCATACCTAAACCTAAAAAGGTGAATGCGTCAGACCCGGGCAGCTATCGTTCAATTAGCTTGCTACCGTTGCTGGAGAAAGATTTGGATCGCGTTATGACTACCCGAGTTGAGCACTTAGTGCGTGACAGCGGCGGTTTTAATAACCGACAGTTCGGTTTTATGGAGGGAAAGTCGACTATCGACGTCTTAGAGTTCGTTGTAGGGGAAATTAAGCAGGCGAAAGATGCAAACGAGTATTGTGTCGTTGTTGCTTTGGACATTTCAGGAGCATTTGATGCTGCCTGGCAGCCATTGATTGTTTGCGAGTTGGAAAATAGGGGTAAAGTTTTGTCGCGCGTGGTGGAAAGGGGATGTCCGCAGGGGTCATGTTCTGGTCCCACACTTTGGAAGTTGTTGTATGAGAGCATCCTTAGGGTCAAGTTACCCACAGGATGCTCAATCGTTGGGTTTGCGATGGTACGCTTTTAATTGTCAGATCGCGATTGTTAATGGATATGCGCAAAAAACCGAACGAGGAGCTTAATAAACTATACGAATGGTCGCAGGCGGTAAAATTAATATTTAACACAGCGAAGTCAGAGGCGCTTTATTTCGGAAAGAAACCGGGACAGCGACCCCCTACGCTAGAGATTAGGGAGGGGGGAAGAGAAAATATCGTTTAAGAAAGCAATTACATACCTCGGCGTAAAGATTGACAATAAGTTAAATTGGAAAGCTCACTTGCGATACGTTAAAAGCAAAGGCAGCGAAATATCAAACAAAATGATGGCGGCTGCAAAAATAAACTGGGGTTTCAGGGGCGTGTTACGTGCCGAAAAATTCGGCACTAAACATCCCAATTAAGTTTTAATTTGTAAGAATTTCGCACCATAAATTTGAAAAGACGTGTGCGTATTTCCGTCACTTCAGATAGTGCGTTGCGCGAGATTTGCGCCGACGCGGTGGGCCAAGGAGGCAAGTGGTGGATTTCGGGATACGTGTCTGGACTAGCCACCGAGATGTGAACAAGTGTTGTTGTCTTTTGTGTCTCATCGTATCTTTTTGTGTTATGTAGATTCCTTTTGCTTTCTCTTGATTATCGTTCCTTATATACCAGTATCACGTCGTTCCCTACATAGAGAAAGAAGACAAATCAAATTTGGATTCGACCAGGGCCCAGCAAATTTCCACGCCCGAAAGATCAGCGAAGCAGTCGACGCCCGAAAGACTGGCGAAGCCGCCGCCGACATCATGGAGTATTTCTGCAAGAAGCCCTGCAAATTATGTGAGTAGCATTTCCGTTTCTTTTTTTATGTGATGGAGAAATTTTATATAATTGTGTTACGTCATCTATAATTTGCGCGTCAATTTTTACATTATCTAACATTGCTACCAACTGACCTAGTGGCTCGCGTACCTCGCCGGTGGGCTGTAATAGGCGAATCACTGAAGACGATTTATGCCGGAGCAATTGAGCTGGCAATGCTGTACACAGTTTCGATATGGGCGGAAGGTTGGAAAATCCGAAAGATGCGTCAATTGACGAGTGTATAACGCATAACCGCAGTGAAAGCGGCCAGGGCGTTCAGGACCACCTCCACGGAGGCGGTCCTGGTGATCAGTAGGACTCTCCTATCGAATATGTCGTTAGGGAGATTAGAGATAGGAGATTGATAAACATAGGGAAAGGGCGCGAAATTATCGAAGATATTCATCTTAGTAATAGGGAGATAGAGAGAAAGATCGTTGTATCGGAGTTGGGGCACCCGGCCGATATTGGAGGAATCGAGTTTGTCGAAGGTGATGGGGACACGACGGGTATCAGAATTTACATGGACGGTCCACGTATGGATGACATGCAAGCAAGCGCGGCGTTTGTCAGGTTTAAGCAGGAAAGGGAGGTGTTTCGGTTTCAAACCAAACTCGCAAACTGGAGCACTATCGTCCAGTGCGAATTGGTAGTCATACGAGAGGCTATCGATTACGTAATAAACCACGCGGGCAGAGATGAATACTATATAATCAGCGACAGTAAATCATCGCTGAAAGCTTTAACAAACATGAACACCTCAACAGACCTTCAGGCGGATGTCTGGAGAATAGCGCATACGGCGCTCGAGTTTCGACGTTTGAAGTTCTGTTGGGTTAGGTCGCACAATGATAACGTAGGGAATGATAGGGTTGACGAATTAGCTAAAGGGGCCGTGACGGGCAACTTTCGCATATCACATTCGTCGATATCGGGGTCTCTAATTAAAAGAAAGCTGCGCGAAAGTCAATTCGAAAATGGAAAGAGAGGTGAAACAACGCTGCCACGGGCAGGTTGACCCACAAATTCATTCCGAGTATAGTAGCAAAGGATAGAATCAAGGTGAAGCTTGGCCATAAAATGGTGCAGTTGGTAACAGGGCACGGCGCCCTGAAAGCGTATTTACAAAGATTCGGTTTAACCGACAACGACCCTTGCGAAAGCGGTGAGGGCGCGGAAAGCGCAGAGCACGTGCTCTTCGACTGCCCGCTGGAGGTGGCAAATCGAGGGTTAGCTGATATGAAATTAGCAATCGCAGGGCTAGCATGGCCAACGAGCCTAGAGGAAGTTGAGGAAGTGGCTAACTAGAAGGCGTTCTGGACAGCTTTTAAAGAATTCGCGGGAAGAGTTGCGAGATTAGACGGTGATTTCCGCGCGTAAATCGGAGGGGATAGGAAATTTTAGAATTTTGACCTGACGTAAGAAAGGATACGAGCATGAAATAACCAAAAGTTGGGGGGAAAAAATAATAACAATTGTAACCAAAAGTCCATATGCACGAGAAACTCCCACACCACTAATACAATCACTATCTCACCTTATACGCACGGAAAATCACGAATAAATAATAACAAATAAATCAGAAACCCTAATTAAATTAAATCAATAAAATGAACAAAGCTAATAAAATAGAGTGAAACCGCGCATCCCCCCAGGACTTAAAAGTGATAGTGATTGTGATCCCCCCAGTACGTGTAGTGCATGCCCTCCAAGACTTTAACAGTGCATATTCATCTCCCCTTAGAAGTAAGAAACAATAGATGTACGCAGACAACCAGATCCTCGGATGCTGGAGAAATTTATATACCGAATTCAAAACAGCTTCACATTTTCTCTGCCCTTACATTTTTCAACGTAGCATACGTGTGTTTTGAAGTCACATACGTATGTTCCATTAAAAGTAATATAAAGCCGGCCTGACTTCAAAACGTGTCCACACGTATTTTACATTGAAAGTATATAAGGCCGGTCTGGCTTCAAAACGGTGCACGCGTATGTTACATGGAAAAACATACGCGTACACCGTTTTGAAGTCAGACCGGCCTTACCCTACTACTGAGGTAAGAATAAAATTGTGGCGGCTGCACTTGCATGAGCATTGATTTGTATTAAATATGAAAATTTTGAAATAATTTAACGAGCACGTTTTTTGTCTGTAATGGCGCTAGCCAATATAATACTCATGCGAGTACACCTGATAATTTATTTGGGTGATGCCTTAGCTAATACATGCACTGTCACATGCTTATGCTTTTAGATGTTATTTATTTATATTTAGTTATAGTTATATTTAAATTTACATTTTATATTACATTTTATATTTATTTTGCATGTACTTTATTACTTTGAGGCTTGATATGTATTGTCTGACGTTCTGCCGCCATTTTGGATGCAGTATATTTTTAGGAAAGAAGATTATAATAATGAAGATTGTAATTGTAATATAGATCAGTTAGGGAGTGATAGGGAAAGCTAGGGATGGATTTAGGCTAAAGATAAAATAAATTACTTAGACCAGGGAAGACGAATTTATAGAGCAGGCAAAATAGCTGGATTCACTATTAAAATATTTGGCGAATGCTTACAAATTTGAATCCATTTTAAAATTAGTTAGCTAGCTTTGGATATTTCAGGTCGCACCGGTAAGCAGAGCTGGCGGCTGCTATCCGGTATTACAGATCCCTCCCCCTTTCACTTTTGCTTGTGTCTTGTTGATCGGGCACGTTCCAAAATCAACGCTAAAGATACTATTATTTAAACCCTATTTCTAGTTTTTGTTTCCGTTTGTTAGATGTTTATTTAGGATGAGTTAGTTTTGAAGCCAGATTTAATTTGAAGCACGTTTATATTTTTCGCGTTTAAACCCAATGTAGTACCTTCGGGTGGAGCATTGGGGACGTGGCCTCAAGTATAGCGGTCCTTATTCACATTATAATGTTGTTGTCTTTGTTATGTATTCGTATGATGCAGACAGTGTTTGTGTATTGGTTAATATTTGGTTTTTATATTGGTCTATTTCGTTTTGGTATTTGATATTTTGTTTGTTGAGCATATCGATTTGTCCCTTAAGTTGTGCCATGCTGAAGGTGATATTTGTTATTTTCTTTTAATGTAACTTTTCTGTCTTTAGGAACTCGGTTGCCCACATCGAGAGATGTATCGATATAATTCATTATGTCGAGGTAAGTGCTTTGGATCTTTTCCATTAAGCTTTCTTCCTCTTTATCGCTTTAGTCTTGTTTTTGGCTGTCATCTACCTTTTTTTTCTTTTTTGAGTGGGTTGCCTCAATCTGGGATTGGTTTGGTTCGGATCTTCTGAGAGTGTCATCTGTGTCCATGTTTGTTGGGAAGACGAAGCTTTATTGACTACCCGTTGGAGAACGAGGGGTCAAGCTGATTCGCCTCATCATGGCTAGTTCCTCTTCATTAACGGACATTGTTTATTAACTACACTTTTACACTGCGTCCTATCACTTCACACACTGTTGTCGGGGTTATGGACCGAAGGTTCTCCCCTTTTGTCTACCCTTTAGCCGCCAAGGGTGTTTAAACCCAGTTCAAAAATAAATTTTGGAAGCAGGTCCCTTGATCGTTTCCAGCCTAACCACGTGGAAACGGGTAGAGCGCCAAGTGCACCGTCAACTTGAGACAGTTACGTTTAATGAATTACGCTACCTAGCTGTTTGTGTATTTGGAAGCTTTAATCGCTTTATATCACTTAGTCACAATATTCTCTTGGTACTTTATTTGTCTAAATAATAAAAAAAGCTTTTAGTTGGAAAAGTAGACGCTTTGTGACAGTTGAGGCATGAGCTCCGCCCCTCCACATCCCTCCTACCTCTACATCCCTCCCACCTCCACATCCCTCCACCTCCACCACCCTCCACATCCATCCCACCTCCACACACTTCCCACCTCACACCTCCGACCTCCATACACCTCCTACCTCCATCGCCCTTCACCATCGTCCCACCTTCGCACACCTTCTCACCACCGCACACCCCATCTCCACACACCTCCCACCTCCACACACCGTCCACATCACTCGACATCCCTCCACATCACTCCACATCACTCCACACAACTTTGTTGGTGACTTACTACGTAGTTTAGGAATTCTCCAAACAATTCTAACTAGTTTTAGTTTGTTTAATTAGGTGAACGTAAAAAACAATTAATTAATACATTCTAGAGGCCTATAAATACGAAGGAAACTGGTGTTAAATCTGTTTAAATTTACTTGTGAATAAAATCGTTCATTGTTTAGCATTTCAAGTGTTTAGTGTTAGCAAATTTTCAACCTTCAACCAGATAAGTACAATAATTTTTTATTGTAAAACTTTTTTCTCTATATATAAAGTCTTTGATTCCACCGACAACTAGATCCATTCCTTCGTGTAATTCTTGCAGCTTGTGACAATCTTTTAATCGCGGCTCTCCCACTATATCCTGTATACGTATCTTGTTAGTTTGATCAACTTCTTCTTGTGAGTATTAGATGGAATCCTTATTATCTCACTCACTGTTGCGTAGTTGCATGTCCACCAGTTTTGGGAATATATGGTCGTTATAGATTGTAGGGCCCCCGGTTTTAAATGATCCGAAAGGTTCTTTACTAGGCAAATATACAATGTTTAGCGGAATCCCTTTGCGTGTGGTGTACGCCAGGTTACGAAACCCGCAGGAAAAATTGATAGGTTAGGTCTGCGCCGCGGCGCTGACCTAACCTATCAATTGTTCCTGTTATCTAACCTATGTCCACACATGTCCATCTAACCTAACCTAACTCCAGACAACACTAGCTAACCTAACTCCTGACAAGTCCAACTAACCTAATCTAACTTCAGACAACACCGTTTAACCTAACTCCAAGCAACGTAAACTAACCTAAGCCCTCATCCCTCCGCCCTACTTTATCCTTCTTTCTCCTTTCGCATCCGTATGACATACATCCCACATACATGCAGAGTATATCCGACTTACATCCGACACGTCCAGTATACACCCTACATATATCCAACATATATCCGCCATATGTCCGACATATGTCCAACATTCGGAATAAATTCGACCTAGGTCGGATTAATCCGATCTAGATCGAATTTTCATCCGACCTAGGTTGGATTTATCCGACCTAGGTCGGACTGGTGGAGGGCGGGCGAGCGGGCAAGTATATTGAGAAATTTTACCAGAATATTACAAGTAGAATGTAGTTCATTTTACCTTCATTTAGTGTTACTATAGCCACGTTTTTTTAGAAAATGCTTTAAATATATAGAGGTAATTATTTGCGAATTTTTTAGTAACCTTTTTGAAATCGTCATAAATAACAAGTACACCACACATTATAGAAATATATGTTTGTTCATTAAAACTAATACACACACACACACAACAGTCACTTTTTCTCCCTAGGCACACCCCTGCTCATACACACTCCTGAACATGCGCACCCCTGTTCATGCACACTCCTGCGCATGCGCACCCCTGCCTAGTGCATTCCTGTAATGCTGGTATATAAGAGGTACTATTTTAAATTTGAATCAGTTTAAACTTGCAAAAGAAGTCGAGTTTAAGAACCCGTACGTGTTATTTAAGTGTCTGATTCCGTTAGCTCATATAAAAGGGCTGTTCGCACAGATTATTTGTCGATTGCACAGTTTAAAGAGACGATTAAACAAATATGTATAAAGACTTTGGAAAGGTTATTCGAAGATTTCGCAATGCTGCACGAGTTAAAGATGCTGAATACGGGCAACGGTTTTCGATAGAAGGAGAAAAATGTCTTATGTGTCAGTCATACGAGGAAGCAATACAGCACTGTACTGCTGTGTTAGTATTACCCAAGGATTTATATGATTTTATGGAAATAATCGAGGCCATGGGGGTTTATAAAACTGTTGGCAGATATTCGGGTGGAATATATACTAAATGATATGTTTTAAAGTAAAAACTTAACCACCTCATTTTGTGACAATATAATGTTGGTTAAAATTTGCGACCTTTCTGACGGCGAGCAAACATTTGCAAACAAAAGGATGTTTATCCTAAAAAAAGAAATTTGTGGTGCATTTAACAACTATCTACGAAGAAAGTTTAACCGATTTGTTTCCGCTAGGCATGGTGTTAAAGCTAAGCTTCCGTTTTCTCTGGTAAGCACTAAGAAGATGGGTCAGGGAGTAAAAGAAATTGTCGGAAAAGAAGACCTCGAAAGCATTAATAAACAAGTTGAAAATGCAAGGCATTGTCGCAACGAACTTCCAAATGTAGACTTACTTTAAAACAATTTATGTATCGCACATTAATTTTGGACCTATTTGAAATTTTGATAAAAATTAATTCCCGGGGGGTCAGTATCCGTGGTCAGATTTTGTGGGGGTACCATATTTCCACTCCGCTATGTTAGGGGAGTCCAAATATGTATCGCACATTAATTTTGGACCTATTTGAAATTTTTGATAAAATTAATTCCCGGGGGTCGGGTATCCGTGGTCAGATTTTGTGGGGGGTACCATATTTCGACTCAGCTATGTTAGGGGAGTCCAAATATGTATCGCACATTAATTTTGGACCTATTTGAATTTTTTTTTCCCGACGGAATATCGCGGGGGCACGGCGCCCCCGTGGCCCGATTTTAACTGACATCAAAACTTAAGCTCTGGACACCGAGCTGAATCGATTGATGTATCACACATTGATGTCCGACCATTAGAAAGGCCTCGGACGGACGGACAGACGGACGACAAATCGATTTCATAAACGAACGAAGTTCGTTGAAAATTCCAAAATCCTATGTGTTCCGTACAAAGTGGAACTAGCAGATGTTAAGTTGGAAACTTTATTGGGAGAACTACCAGATGTATTAGACGGAATCGAAAAAGAATATTACTATCTTTTTGACATGGATGTAACCCAAGATTTTGCTGGCATATTTAGCAAGATTGTTACGTTCAAAACCCTGCAAATAAGTTTTTCTGCATTCATTTTTAAAACACCCAAAAATTGCTCAACAAGTTCGATTTCCTACCATTTGAAATTATTGTTATTTAATAGAATTTCTCAAGTAATTACTCTATGCAAAAGTTTGCTTTATAAAATCAAACAGCTGCTTAGGAAACATTACGGTACAAAGTAGTTGTAATAAATTCTAGCACCTGCAGTGATTACATTTTAAGTAAAAGCTGCATGTAAATGCGCAGCTTTCTTCTAAAAGATAAGACTAATTACCAGCTGCCTACATCTACTTACAATGGACTTGTTATCTGGTGTTCCGCAGCTGCTAAGATGTTACAAAGTAATAAGATTGTTCTCCGTTGTCTAAAACCCTTTGATAATTGCGTTATCTGCTTGTTGGCAAGCTGTTACAGTTTGTACTTCCGCAGCTGTTGTCTGAAAATTGTGCACACTTGGTTCTTCGGCGATACCTTTGAAAGTCAAATACCCTACCCCCATACCTGATTCTGCCCTTATAAAATAGAGACCGTGCTTTGAAAGTAACCATTCAAGATTAACCATTAAAGATTGAATACAACATCCTCTTACCAAAAATACATGTAAAGTCGCGCTACTAATAGTGCTTGCTTAGTATAAAGTGAAGTTGGTGGTTCCAGCATGCAGCCAATAGAAAATGCAGCCGCATTTTTCCCGCCTTAAGATGAGACCAGCGTGAAGCTGATTGTTCAAGGTACAGTATCTCTTTTCGTAATTCTTTTATGCTGCTGTGAAGAATATACTTTTCATTTGCTACTATTGCTTATAATTATCCGATAAATACGCACCACCGCGTTACAAAACTTACATGCACGATGCACGAACAACTAGGTTATTATTCTATAAATTAAAAATTAATTAATCAATGTTTATGTTGGAATCCGTTTTTACTGTTTCTTTTGTCTTTCTGTATAAACATTAACTAAAAGAACTTATGCCTCAATTTAAAAGTATTTAATATATGATTAATTTAGGTTAGGATGTCTAATTTTAGTGTTATATTATTTCTGAGGAAGTGCACTTCACAATGCAGCATGTACTGTATAGTTTGTTTTATTTTCTTTTACATGTATTTAAGGTGAACCATTAAGTAGGTATTTAGATTATAAGATGTTATATTTGCTTACCAATTTTTATATGTTATGACGCTTTGTTTACAATCACGATTACGCAACATTTATTTTACTGTTTTGTAAATAGTCTTTCAAAAGTTGATGTTAAAATATAGTTTTACAGAGGTTTCCAATGTATTCTTTCTATTTCACCCACGCCCCTTTCCGACGCTTTTGAGCTAGCCCAAATTCTACCTTTCTGCCCCCGTTCTGTTGCGGTATTCGGCGTAAACGGTTTCTTCAGTTACTTTTACTGTTTTCTTTTGTGTTTGCGCGGAATACCGTAACAAGATGGAGATGTGTAATTATTTAACTACAAACCATAACTCTTGCTACAAGTGCGAATACGGAGAAAAGTGCAATATTATAGTTGACAACGATAAAACTGTGGGAATCGATTGTTTAACGTGGCTAACAACCAATGCAAGAATTAAGATATACAACAAATTTGTGTGTTAGATAACAAATCCTGGTGTTAATAAACAACTTGGAAATTTTTTACGTTGTCCAGATGCACGTTTAAGAGGAACATTCGCGTCTACTTTGGCCAAAGAACATGGTATTACGTGATTGGAAGCAACAATATACAACTGTACAATTGGAAACTATGTCAGTGCGGAAAATGTGTATAATCCCTTAAAAGACTGTTTTAACCTTATTGGAAGATAGTAAGTTATACTTCCTAAAGACGCCAATGTACTCGGTACCACTTGTCAAAATGTAGAGTAAGCTATCGAACAAGCTACAAAATAGCCGCATTTAGTGTATAATAACCTAATACAGGAAGTATATTGGGGAAATAGCAATACAAAGAAATTGACTGGTGTCCAAATTAAGTTGTACGAAAAACTAGAAAAAAGGGAAAAATTGATAAAGTATGTGCTTTGGGCTTATAGTTTTAATTATTTACCTGTAAATTATTTGGCCAGCCAAAATAAAATAAAAATCTTACCCAAGTGCTACATTAAAGCAGGTAGTACATATTTTACACAATCTGCAACACCATATTCTACAATTCCTAAAGATATAGTCATTTTGGAATTGGGGTTAATAAATACGCCTAACATTCGCCCAGAGGTTGTACAACAACAGTAGTGCATAATTGGTTATTTTGTGACCTCATTTCCTCCAGAATCCCTCATTTCCTCACACATCTGGACCAATTTACATGTAAAAACCCACTATAAAGTCTTATTTTAAGGGACTCCCTCCTTTGCTCCGCCTTGCTCTCCGCCTTGCTCGGACACCCCACAACCATTTTGATTACGTCACACCCGCATTCTTTCCACCCGCGAGATAAATATTTCTCCACATTTCCACCCACCAGATAAATCTATATTGTTTGGTATCAATTAATATTAGATTTTTCTCAGCTACCCGAATTTCTAAGAATTTTTTAGATAGCATCATCCCCCAGAGAGCTAACCCAATTTTAAGATTTTTTTACCGCTAACATTCTGAACCAAATAGTTTTCTTCGACTAGCCATTGCATCTTTCGAGATAAACCTATCTTGTTTGGTATCAATTAATATTAGATTTTTCTCAGCTACCTGAATCTCTAGGAATTTTTTAGATTGCATCATCCCCCACGGAGCTACCCTCATTTTAAGATTTTTTGCCGGTAGTGATTTTTCGGCCGTCCTTATAAATTTTTTAACCATGCGATACATCAAACTAATCTAAAATTTTACGCACAATCCGAATCTATAAACAGATTTAAAATAGGTCGACCCCTTACAACGTTACACACATACCTTCTAGCGAGCATACCGCGACCGTACCACTACTCGCTTTTAATGTCATACCATACTTTGTATCTTGTTTAGCTCATCGTTCGAGATAAATGTACCTTGTTTGGTATCAATTAATATTAGAATTTTCTCAGCTACCCAAATCTCTTTAAAATTTTTAGATTTCATCATCCCCCAGAGAGCTACCCTCATTTTAAGATTTTTTACGAGCAACGATTTTTGGCCGTACTTATAAATTTTTTAGTCATGCAATACATAAAATTAGTCTAGAATTTTACGCAGAATCAGAATCTGCAAACAGATTTGAAATGGAACCACCCCTTACTATTTTACACACACCCTCTAAATTATAAATTTCCTGCAGCTCATACGTAAAAGAAAATACAAAAACCATTCTTAAAACTTTTTATTACTGACAATTTTTACTAATACAGTTTAAATTTTGTAAACCACATTTCTAAATACATATTCACAATTTTTATTCTTAACCTAGAACTCCTCATCGGATTATACTTATTAATATTTATTTCTAAATAGAGCACCTTTTCCAAAGACCAACCGGACCCACATGTTTCAAATTCCTCTGATTTTGTTCTCATGGTTTCGCTTAAGACCTCGTAGATATTTTCCAGATTACTAGAAGACGTTATAACCATATTTTTTGTGTTAAAGGATTTCACATCGGTAGTCTCTTCTCCCATTTTGGTGTAACGCCGTAGAGTTCGCAATAGACTTTTATTGCTGTATGTTGTATTCTTTTTTCATTAAGTAATCGAATAAACCGCTCTTTCTGCTTCCAAAAAAACTCGGACACTCCATCGTCGACACTGGCGTTCTTTATGCGATAGCTAGCCATACGGTTGTTAAACGCGGTGATAACCATTTCTACGCCATCTTCGCCAGTAATGGTAACTGTTGCATTTTTATGTCTGTTGCTTCTCAAGTGTGCGGCATAGATAGTCTTTTCCATTTCGAAATCGCATACTTTACAGATAATTCGTGGTTGTTTCGTACAAGACCCTTTAACAGCTGGCGGAGCTGAACGTTTACGGCTTAATGACATACCATGCTGTTTCTCCTTGTGTCGCTGTAAGCTGTCTATTCTCGTAAACGCAATACCGCAAGACATACAGTTTAAGTACTTTGCTGCTGACTGATGTATAAGCTTAACCCTGGACGATGTTACACCACGACATTTGTTCTGGTGCCGTTTGAGAGCATTTTTCCAGGTATAGGAACCACCGCAAGAGTCGCATTTAAAAACGTTTGCAGGTACCATTTTAGTACAAAACAAAATCCGCACTATAGGACTTTGGTGAAACTTGCAAGCAAACTAACTTATAACTAAAGAGTTTACTCTTGCGTACTTGCTTTAAGTACCCTATAGAATGCAAACCGGAGGTTTCCAAAGACACCCGAACGAAGTTGAGAATTCAGCGGGGAACTAAATGACGTCATCTTTTGCCAATCCTTGCTGCTCGTCCAGTACATTTAGTACCAATGTATGCGCCCGGTTCGCTTCGTCCATGCTGCGAATGCAGTTAGTAGAAACATCGGAAACGTCTTCCATGTTATACGGATCGGCAATCACATCGCGTGCATATTAAAACTCCAAACTCCAAAAGGGTGGTAGCACACGTACACAAATTGGTTGCAAGTCGTGCGGTAGAAGATGCAGTACTACTATAAACAAAAACTTAATAAAACACTATAAACCTTTACTAAGGGAACACCAAACTTGTTGTCTACAGAATACTTACTAATAAAGCAATTTAATTTTAAATAACTTCTACGTCATATTTTCGGAAATGGTAGGCTTGAATATTTTCTAAATGAATCACTAAGCGAAAGTATATGCTTAGCGGCATTAAAATTAACCATTAATTTCCCATTTTCACGACCGCGGTTAATTATAGATTAAAATATAATTTGTTCACGTTCGAGCTACCCGTAAACTAACATATTTTATAGTAACAGTGCGCTGTATAATACATGCATACCCCTTCTCCGCGCTACTGCTATTCTTGCTATTTCTTTATAAGTATAGCACATCGCGCACTTTTTGGTCTGATAATTAAATTTTGCTTATATAGGCTTTTACCCTTTCGCATAGCGGTCGGTAGCACGTAATGATTTCTAGAACCGATAAGTACTCGATATCATCCACATAGAGAATTAGATGCTCGATGTCTGTCAACTCCGATTCCCTCGTAAAAAGTAGAAAAACTCAGTCAAACATCCATCTAACTTGTACTTCGACCCGCTCCCGTTCTGATAATTTCCAAATATTTTTCAAACGACAATGGTCTCGGAATTTTAAACGTTCGAGGAATTTATAAGCCGTGATCAATTACACGTTCGAGCTACCGGTAAACTAACATATTCTATAGTAACAGTGTGCTGTATAATACATGCATATCCCTTCTCTGCGCTACTGCTATTCTTGTAGTTGCTTGAAAAAGTCAGTCGCCCTTTTTACTGCTAGGATCGCTGCAAAGCAAACATTCTATACTTTCTTTAAAAGTATAGCACATCGCGCACATTTTTGTCTGATAATTAAATTTTGCTTATGTAGGCTTTTACACTTTCGCATACAATCGATTAACCACTTTTGATTATTCTAACGGGAACCACCATACATTCCGCCGCACCGTTCTTTTTGAATCCAACGATCCGATGGGAGTAGGTAAATAAGGCCGGTCCTAATTCAAAACGCGACAGATGTATTTTCCATGTGTAAAATACGTCTGTCACGTTTTGAATTAAGATCGGCCCTATATAATTTCAATGTAAAATAGTTGTGAAAACATGAATTCTTATATACTTTCAATGTAAAATACTTGTGGGCACGTTTTGAATTAGGATCGGCTTTATATTACTTTCAATGAAACACACGTATGTTGAAAAATGTAAGTGCAGAGAAAATGTGTGTAGATGTTTTGAATTTGGTTTTCTAGCGAGACAGTATGACAGATGCAAAATATCGCATTCAAGTCAATTGTGTTTTAATTAAAGTGGATTCTGATTTATGTTTAGAGGCTGCAAATACACATGGGCCGGTTTCAATTCAAAATGAGTTCACTCTTCTGATAGGTTTAAAAGTGGGTTGGCAAAGTACGCAGATGGTGGTAATCTGCTATATAAGGAGATTGCTCCTAATATTAATTTAATTAGTCGAAGTTTACTGCATATATTTACATTCAAACATGTATATAATTGATATTCAGGGATTTAAATACAAGAAAAACGAGTTTGTGTGTAAAGAAATTGCGGTTTTGGACTTGTTGAAAGGTGATTTTTGGCATCAAATTTTTAAACTGCCAATGCAGTCCAGTTGTTTGAGTCAAGATCATATAAAACATAACGACTGGGTGACAAGGAATATTCATGGTATTTCTTGGGATGAATTTTCAACGGCTGGAATGGTGTCATCATATATAGCGCTTTATTTGAAGCAAATTATCCGACCCGGTGAAGAAGTATTTGCGAAGGGTCTAGAAAAAAAGAAAATTGATTGAAACATATATAATGCAAAACTTTGTAACTGATATGCTTGCACTAGGTTGTCCTAAGCTATCGGAGTTAAAAATCAACAATCGTTTAAAATATAACATCCATTGTTGTAGACACAGCAATAAAATTTGCAATGCGCAAAACAAAATATCTTTTATTAAAAGAATGGCTTGATAATAATAATAATAAAAAACAATAGAAAGATTTTGTCTGTATTATTTATTTTAATATAATTTTACAATGTTAGCCTTATTAACTATTATTATAACAACTTCTAGCAAACATTATTTTTATCGATCCAGCTATTGTGTACGTTAGAGAAGCCTAACCATTTTACAAATACTTTATTTCCACTCTTTCTTAGGACTTTTTCTACCAGGTAAATTCCTGGATGTTTAACCTTTTGCAACTCAGTTTCATAAAATGCACCTTTGATTTCTTTCTCATCTTGATCTTCTAATATATATGTTGTCGGATTGATTACGTTTACCTTTTTAATCTTAAAAATTTCATTTGACCAGTTTGGCGTGTAACCTTTCGTAAATGCTTCCCTGTGTTTACTAATCCTCACACTGTCTTTTATTGAATATTTTGGTATTTTGGTTGCAAGTTTGATGTGGGTAAATGATGATTTAAGAATAGTTTTTTCATTTGATTTATCAACTTTACAGGTTTGACTCGATAGTATTGTGAACTGTATTGTTGTATTGTTTCACAATATCGCTTAAATTTATTATCCAATTGTAAGAACCGTTCAGGTTAAACAAGCGCCACATTTTTCCCTTTAAAGTTCTAATTACACGTTCCACAATGCATGCTTTCTTTGTAGAAAAAACACTATAATGGTTTATGCCATATGTCTGCATTAAGGATTGAAAGTGTTTGTTATAATATTCTTTACCAAAATCAGACTGCAAATTTCTTGGCGGATTTTTAAATTTATTTAAAATTGTTTTCATTGCAGCAGTAACATCAATACCCGTTTTACTTTTAAGTGGTACAGCCCATACGTATTTGGAGAAACAATCAATAACTACTAAAATGTATTTAAATCCTTTGTTTGTTTGCGAATATGGTAGCATTTCAATCAAATCGGTCTGAAGAAGGTCATTTAAACCTTTACTATCACTTTGCGTCTCTTGAAATTTATTCTTGCTGGTTTATGAAGTTCATTTACTATATCCTCTTTCACTTTTGATTGAGCAACTATCATAATACTTTTTATAATCAGGATTTATTAAATACAATTAATGAAATACTTCTATGTTTGAATGTCGTGGGCTCCACTTGTTTTGAAAGGAACTTTTAATATAAAATCAAGAAACATTGTGGTATTGTTTATAATAGCACCGCTATCACGAAAGCTGATTACATCCATACGTTTAAGCAAAAATCCTTGTAACTGTGCAATTACATAACTTTTTCGTTTATAAGAATTTCAATGTCTTGCGGGTATCCTTTAATATTCTCAATGACTGCTTCCTCATAAGGAAATTCATAATTATGTTTAATGTTGAAAATAAGGAATGTCTTGTCACCGTCGAGGAATGTATTAGAGTAAAACGTTGCTACTACCGTGTAATGTAGCATATGTAACTTGTACTCAATCAAGGTTTCAAAACCTTCACTTTTGTTTTCATATTCCTGTTCACTTATATCTATTTTACGGTTATGTAAGTGCCTTCCAAATTTGTCAATTGTCATATCATCTAATTACTTTTGCCTCACACAATTCTTCAATGATCGAATTTATTTCGTTGCCGTGACCTGTGTGTCCAGCAGTCTGAGATGAAACTAAAAGCCGTAATCTATCAACAAGTTCATTGGGATCATTCCAATATAAATAATCTATAGCGTTATTTGATACTTCCATTGTCATACCGTCTCCAAGACGCTTTCTATAGGGTAATGTTCTAGGTCTACGGGTGTTTGGGAAGTATGTTTAATGTAGATATTATATTTTTGTACTTATATGAAGTATTACCCTGAATTTGTTCTGTTTCAGAATAATATCATCTATTAGCATTTGTTCTTTTTACAATATCAAGATACGACTTTAGATCTTGATGACTGTACCCGACAGGATATTTTTTAAACAGTAGTTCGTATAATACAGGAGTACCTTTATATTTCAAATCATTTATTAGAACATTTTCATCATCCAACGCGAAATTCGAATTGCCTATCATAAGACCATTTGAATCAGGGTTAAACCTAATACCATATTTATGATCAAATTCGTTCTTAACATCTTTAAACATATTGTAAATATATTCTCGAGGTAGCGGATGTAGCTGTTCGAGATAATGTGTCATACCAGGTGAATCGGCAAAGCTTTGAATATATTCCTGGGCTTCTTGTGCATTTCGATTAATTTCTGCTTCGTATTCATTCTCAACATCGTCATCATCATCATCATCTACCTCTATGGTATCATTTTTTATATTTGGTATATGCTGAGCAATAACCGGCGAATCAATATAGTCAACGTTCCTTTCTAGCAATTTAGGTTTAATTTTTTTTACACTGCTATGAGGCAGTTCTTCTTCTTCTTTAAATTTTTCTTTCTTTACCGCACTTTCCCCATCCAGTTTATTAGCAATAGTTTCTAATCGTGATGTTATGGGTAAGATTGATTCCACTTGGACGACTTCATTATCTTTTAACTGACGCAATTTGTTTTTACAATGTTTCTTTTCTTAATTAAAATTCTTTTAAGTTTTATCGCCTCCTTGTTCATTGCGTAAAAGTTTATTGTAGTAAAAAATTCTTCGATACTAACGATACTTGCGTCTCTCAAGGTTTAAATATGTATGAAGTGATCAAAACCTATTCGGTACCTTCCTGATCTGGATCACTATCTTTGTCTACAACTAAGAAACCGTATTTGTCTTGCCAACAAGCAGCACATATTTCACGGAATTTATCATACTTCATGTCAGTATTGACGTGATCGTCATATATGTGTTTTAAGTTTAAATCATCTTGTTTAAATAAAACTAAAAGATTAGCATTATCACGTAGTAAGTGCTTAGGTATACGAGTATAACTTTGACAAAGGTAAAACTGTCTACTTGTTTATGACGCCCCATACTAAAGTATTCCCCAATGATACCTTGTTTATCGCAAGCTACATCATCAAAAACAAATATAGAATTATTTCGAGCATCAGATGGTGATATAATATTATCAGAACTGGAAAATGTATAATATTTGATCCCTTTTATTGGTCGCAGTAGACTTTCAAGGTATTGATACTTTGGTTGATAAAGTGATTTAGAATAAACATATACGTTTTCAAACTTTAAACCATTAGGATGTTCTATCAGCCCAATCATAACGTTGGTTTTACCGCAATTTGATGGACCAACAACTAGACATCGAATAGATGAAGGCAGAAGAACGCTATGTTTTTCTTTTTAGCTAAGGATTGCACGCCAATGTCATTATTGTTTATGGTTAAAGGTGTTGATTGTTTCACAACACGCATGTTTGCAAGTACTAAATTCGATTTGTAAAAAAAAGTGGAATTATATATATATATATATATATATATATAAGAAACGGCGAGTATATAAAGAATCATTAATTCATAATATTTTATTTATTTACTGCACAGCTTGAGAGGATAGTTGTCCGCTAATGATTACATATAATAATTCTAAAACTACTGGGAACGGACTATTAAATACTGTAATTAACAATTTACCATTTGAAGCGCATATTCCGGGTTACAAATTTTGCGGACCGGGTACAAAACTAATCGAACGGTTAGCTCGGGGAGACAAGGGAATAAACAAGTTAGACGAGGCTTGTAAGGAGCACGATATTGCATACACCAAAGAAAAGGATCTATCTAAACGTCATCAAGCAGATTCGAAGTTAGCTACAGAAAGACTAAATTCTGGTGACTCGTCTTTAGGTGAAAAAGTAGCAGCATTTGGAGTAGCTACCGCAATGAAAGCTAAAGTAAAACTTGGTATGGGTGCCTGTGCATCACTGAGAACAAAAAATATCAATAAAATAAGAAAACTGATAAAGAAACGTAAAATAAGAAGTACGCTAGGTATTAAAAGTAGTATCAAACAAGCACGTACAGCTTTAAAAAAGACTAAAGGATCTAATATTATGGATGCAATCAACATAGCAATTAAGGCCGCCAATACAGCAAAACAAAAGAAGCATATTAAATCAGCTCGTATTATATCAATTCCTAAAACAGGAGGTTTTCTACCACTAATACCAATTTTTGCAGGCCTAAGCGCTCTTGGTACTCTTACTGGAGGTGCAGCTGCTGTTGCAAAAGCAGTTTCAGATACTAAAACTAGCGGAAAAACAACGTCATAACAAGGCAATGGAGGACATTGTAGTCGGAAACGGCATGTACATCAAACCTTATAAAAAAGGTTTTGGTCTTTTTTTAGCCCCTGCAAAACCTCAAAGGAACGCAACTTGATTTTACCTAATCGAGCACTAAGCAATGTAGAATTAATAAAGTTTGTTAAGCAATTAGAAGTACCATATTTCCGTGGAGTGTTCATGAGAAACAATCTTCCCAAGAAAGTTAATTTAAAAGAATGTGGTATAATTAATTTAGATGGAATAGAAGGTTTAGGCACGCATTGGACCTCTTACAAAAAGTACGGTAGTAGCGCTATTTACTATGACCGCTTCGGAAACCTGCGACCGCCAACAGAGTTGATAAGTTATTTGAATAGCGGGGGTAAATGTAAAATTCTTTATAACATTAACCAAGAACAATCGTACGGTACTGTGTTTTGCGGTCATTTATGCTTACAATTTCTAAGTAGTGCATAGAACTGCGTACGAAGTTGTTATGTCGTACACTTTACTCTAACGGGAAACACTTCAGTTTTAACAAGCAATTTTAATCCGCCTATAAACTTGGATAATGATTCGGAGTACGTATTAGGATTAACAAATTTTGAGTCTTATAACACAATTCCAAACATAGAAAAAGGAATAAATAATAAATTTTATTATGGATCAACGGAGAATTCATAAAAATACCTGAAGGTGCTTATGAGATTAGAGAAATTAATAAATATCTTCAAAAAGCTTTAGGTGATAAACGATGGCGTGGTCGTATGGATCAATCACGAAGCGCTAGAAAGACGCCAGTGTATATAGAAATTACAGCTGACAATATACACTTAAATGTAGTATTAAATGTAGTCTAGATGTGGATTTTACCAAAAAGGATTCAATTGGTTCTCTACTTGGTTTCAATCCGCGAAAATTGCTAGCATTTGTCACGCATCAAGCAGACTACGCGATCAACATTTGTAAAGTGAATGCAGTTTTAATCGATTGTAATATTGCAAGTGGATCCTATTTAAATAGTAAACCAGCCCATGTAATACACGAATTTTTCCCTCAAGTACCTGCAGGTTTTAAAATTGTCGAGTTTCCACCTACGATTATATATCTACCAATCAGGTCACGTATAATAAATGAAATAATAGTTAAAGTGTTAGATCAAGATGGAAATTTAGTTAATTTCAGGGGAGAACTGCTAACTGTAAGGTTGCATTTAAAAAAAATCTGCAATAGCCATGGGTATTAAGTATAATGCACGCAACATGTCAAGAATTGATATAAATGCTGGAAATTTCAAAGCAATCTTCACTCGATTGATTGTTTCAAGACCGCTAACAACACAAAACCAGCAGTTCCTACAATCGTTAGGACTGCATTTAATTAAAAAAAAGTAGAATGAATAGTGAAATACTGAACGTGCGTGAAAAAGTTTACTTCGACAATGCAATTGTTAATATTGAAAAACATACTCATCAACCTTATGCTAACACATCTTTAAACAATAATGATGAAATTCGAATCCCTATACAACAACAAGATGTATACACCTTACCATCGAAGAGCATGCTGTACATAGAAGGCAAATTAATTAAAACAGATGGAACGCCGTCTCAGACAGCAAAGTTTGTAAATAATGGAATTTTGCTGCTTTTTGATGAAATTAGATATGAGATTGGTGGTATCATTGTAGATCGTGTTCGGAATCCTGGATTAACGTCTATAATGAAGGGATATGTTTCATATAATAGCAATCAAAGTAAACATTTACAAAACGCTGGGTGGTTTCATATGGATGATTCACAAATAGTTCCTAACAGATCAGTTTATTATTTAATATAAATACTTCACGTAGATTTTACCAACAGTATTCAATCAGATCTCTTGTATAATTATTAGTTACTATTACTAGCAACTTTTAAAAAATGAGTAACTTGTCATCAATCAAAAATTGTAATAGTACCAACGTAAAAGTTCTAGAGCAATTTATATTACATTCTGACGAAGACGTGATTAAAGAAGTTTTTGGTTGTTCTTCTCCTCAATTCAACACTGCTGCTATTTTTGATAGTGACGTAATAGATATATCACGGTAAGTGCTTTTTTTCACATTTATACATGTGTTTTTAAAACAGTACTAATTTATATGTTACATTAGATCAAAAAACCATTCTGGAAATTCTGAGGCTATCATAGGATCGTTGACACACTCTGGTCCTCTCAGAAACATCAGGTAGTATACAAAGAAAAGGTGAACCTACAATAATCTTTTATGTTATGCTCACAGATCAGGCAAAAACATGTTGACTATGAAAAAGTTATGTACAGAATCTAATATGGCTGTTTGCGGTGATGATGACAAATCCTACGAAGATGACACAGTAGAGTTGCTTAACGCATTTAAAAGCGTGGAGAGAAGCTACTGCGTCGTATAGATTTGGAACTAGAAATAATAAAGCAAAAAGAGAGGAACTAACAGCGAGGGAGCAGCAGATACTTCAAGAACGGAGTTAATAAATACTTTTTCATTTATAAATAGTTAGATCAAAATATTCAACAATTTGTAAAATAAAAAGTATTTTATAAAAGTTTCTCTTTGAAACAAGACTTTCTCTAAACAAGATAGTAAACTCAAAGTAAAACGCACATAAATCAGAACCCACTTTAATTTGATACATCATTCTTTATACAATCGACTTAGATGTGTTATAATAATAAACTAATTTCTTAAATTAGTGACATATTATTCTGAAAATTCTATGTTGACAGTTAGACCGATCGATCCCTTACTAGTTATGTATACGTGTTTGTTCGAGCCAATACTTTCATTTAATTGTTTCACTCCATGTGCTTGAAGGTATTCAAAATATCTCAATGGCAATATACTCTTGAACTCTTCTGTTTCCACTAATACTCTTTCTCCATATTTTGTCTTGATTATTTCCACTTTTTAAACTTCAAACCTCTTATTCACTACAAGATCTTTTGAATTTACATAAGATTTGCGATATGTGGTTTTATTAAGAGTATTAAAATCCATATTGCTTTTCTTTGACTAATTAAATTAATATTAGGAGCAATCTCCTTATATAGCAGATTACCACCATCTGCGTACTTTGCCAACCCACTTTTCAACCTATCACAAGAGTGAACTCATTCTGAATTAAAACCGGCCCATGTGTATTTGCAGCCTCTAAACATAAATCAGAATCCACTTTAATTAAACACAATTGACTTGAATGCGATATTTTGCATCTGTCATACTGTCTCGCTAGAAAACCAAATTCAAAACATCTACACACATTTTCTCTGCACTTACATTTTTCAACATACGTGTGTTTTGAAATATGTTCCATTGAAAGTAATATAAAGCCGATCCTAATTCAAAACGTGCCCACAAGTATTTTACATTTGAAAAGAATTCAGGTTTTCACATTTTACATTAAAAGTATATAACGCCGATCCTAATTCAAAACGGTGCACGTGTAACTTCTCGCTAGAAAACCAAATTCAAAACAGCTACACACATTCTTCTCTGCACTTACATTTTTCAACATACGCGTGTTTCATTGAAAGTAATATAAAGCCGATCCTAATTCAAAACGTGCCCACAAGTATTTTACATTGAAAGTATATAAGAATTCATGTTTTCACAACTATTTTACATTGAAATGTTTTCACAACTATTTTACATTGAAATTATATAGGGCCGATCCTAATTCAAAACGTGACAGACGTATTTTACACATGGAAAATACGTCTGTCGCGTTTTGAATTAGGACCGGCCTTATTTACCTACTGATGGGCATCCACACACTAACACCTAACGTATCTTTCCTACTATTTGTTAAACAAAAACTACCAGCATCGCCATGTCCGTATACAGACGTTAGCAGATGTTTGTGGATGTGTACGAGAATATGTAACCATATACATTAATCAGTCTAAGCTATTTTATTTAGTCCAAGAAAACTACTATTTTTCTAAACCACAATTAATAATCGCCTTTATAGGTTTAACATTTCTACCATTTCCCAATGACTGGTGCTACGTACATGGAAACTTTAATTTCTTATTGGAGAGAATCCTTATTCTCCCACACACTGTTGCGTTGTTGCATGCCCACCTCTTTTGGGAATATATGCTCGTTATAGGTTGTATGACCCTCGGTTTTACTTAACTACACTTTGTGAGACCCCTTTAATCTTTTAATCGTGTCTTTCTTGCTTACAATACAATAGGACTTGGCTTTTATACCAACGAATTCTAATACTAGATCCCCATCAAATTCGTCTTTGAATTTCCCTACAACTTGTTTTGTTGACTAGCAGTATATTGTATTTATTATCCGCGGGGTAGTCACTCTTTTAAGATAAATATATCTTTTTTGCTATCAACTAATATTAGATTTTTCTAGGAAGCTCAAATCTGCAAATAGATTTAAATAGAACCACCCTTTACAAAGTCACGCCTTTTAAAGACCCAAACCTCTAATTTTTACTCATATTTATTTAACTCCATCTTTAAAACCCTTTTTTCGCTACCCAAGACATATGCCTTAACCAACCATTTCCCTAGAAATCTAAAACCGCTGTGTCCCGCGAACACCACGTGGAGATAACACGTATACTCTGTCCACCAGGATAGAAGCAGGAAGGATTTGGAAGGTGAGCGAAGAACTTAAAAATTATGGCATTTAAAAACTAATATATACAATAGATTTACAAAATCAAACAACTATCTTAGATTTATATCTTTATGCATCCATACATGGGTTGATATGCTTCCAGGGATGACGTTACGCTTGTCATCTTCCCTCGATAAACTAATTTTATTTAATAATCTACGTATACAAATCGTGTTTTTTTACTCTGGATACATACACCGGCAAGTACTCGATACCATCCAAATAAAGAATTAGATGCTTAGTGACTGTTAACTTCTGCTTCCCTCGTGTACGCCCAGACACATCCTAGCCCATGAGCACCCCCTGCCCATGCGCGCCCCTGCCCGTGCGCACCCCTGCCCAGGCGCGCTCCTATCTATGCGCACCCCTCTCTGTGCGACTGCTATTTCGTGGTGACGTCATAGCCTTTTATAAATAAAGAGCAATGTAATACTATTCTAAAATGTTTATTCTGACATTATACATAACAAAATTTAAAAAAAATTAATGCCAAGCATGGAGCCATTTAAACTTAATTTTAATACAAAGTTATACACAGAAGACAGTCCTTTCTTTATGTTTGTTTGGAGTGAGTTTAATTTTATCTAATTTTATTCACAGCTTAAAATTTAAATCGACACCCAAGTCTTCTATCTCCTTTTCTAGCCAATAGTTTGATACATAGAGACCGTCTAGGTTTTCGAATTGTAAAATGTTTGTCTCTATATTTAAAGTATTTGATTCCACCGACAACCAGATCCATTCCTTCGTGTAATTCTTACAGCTTGTGACAATCTTTTAATCGCGGCTCCCCCACTATATCCTGCATACGTATCTTGTTAGCTTGATCGACTTCTTCTTGTGGGTATTAGAGGGAATCCTTATTCTCCCACTCACTGTTGCGTAGTTGCATGTCCACTAGTTTTGGGAATATATGGTCGTTATAGGTTGTAGGGCCCCCCCCCGTTTTTAAATGATCCGAAAGGTTCTTTACTAAGCAAATATACAATGTTTAGCGCAACTCCTTTGCGTGTGGTGCACGCCAAGGTTAAGAAACCCGCATTCCTTACTTCGTCTATGTTATCTGCCATTTTGATAAATACGTTCTTAGAATAACCTTTTAAAAAGTATACGGATTTGGTACCATCCTTTTCCGCAAGGACGCCTACATAACTAAAAGAGTCTTTCTTACTAATCACAAATGCATACAGCTTGTAGAACCCGGATGTATAAAATAATCTCTTAATTCTTCCTCATTTTCTCTAATAAGATGTTCTTTGTCTAACACATCTTTGTATTGTTCGCGTTGTAACGGGCATTTTTAATAGTTTAACCTTTTCCGCTTTACCAAATTTGTAAATACATTTCTGCAACTACTATCTCTTGTTTAATATTTATTAACTCGTGGGTATTACTTTAAAAGTAGATAAATTGAAGTTTGATTTTCATTAATAAATAAAGTGGAATGAATTGTAAATAGGATTATTCGTACTTATTGAAAATGATAAACCGCTGTAATTAATTAGTAGATATGATTGTTGCATTCACGTTTTGGATGTTCCTTATGTTATTAACGAGTCGAGATAATAAGTCGATACGCGGTTGGAATAACAACGATTGAGATATCTACAGACGAAGAGTTCTAGTTTGTCCTTTGTTCCTATATGTTAATTACGTTACGTTGTTAGTTTCGTGCTTGGTTCCTATAGAATGTTTACGTTGAGAAGACTGTTTACTGTTTGCTTTTGCTTTCAAGAGAGTGTGGAACAATACGATGTTGTTTGTTGAAGCCAAGCTCGTTTTTCACTAAATAAACTGTGATAAAATACAAAGAACGGTATATAATTTGTTATAAAGTGCTTATAATGTGTATTTAAAGTGGTTTTGTGTATTAGTAATATTTACTCGTTCGGGGTACCCAATGTGAAATCTGCAAAATCGCTCTTTTTATTGTGAACCTATCTTCATTTTTTTACGAGGTCGTTCTAAATGTCTATGTGGTTGGCGCGGAGTTTGAATTGGTAATCATAACCTATTCAATTATATTCCTAGGTGTTTTATTCTTGTATAATGTTGGACGAAGAACAAAATTCCGTGATCACTGTTGCTCCTACAGAGGTAGAAAGAGCTCCCGATCTTATTCGAATTCCGACGCGTGATAATGTCTGCTGCTAACACCAGTGAAATACGTAGGTGTGATTAGGGTAACGTGTGATAAGTTCCATCAACACCCTCCCAGTAAAGGGTGAAGTGCTTCGCTAGTGCAGGACCTCGTGAATCCCACACTTCAAATGCAAGGAAACGTTCCTGAAGGACTTTCTGTAAGTTGAACTATTTCCTACTTGTTTTTACTTTAAATACCTGTCCGTTGCTTTGCCAAACCTTTGGCGTTCTGAGACCTTTTACCATAGACTTGCATGCTATTTTAAATAAAAGAAAAAAAAGAGAAAAATCAATACTACTGGACTACTCATATTAATTGTGTTTACCTATTTATATTTTGTTAAAATTATATCTGCTTTATGTCTAATTGGTGTGTGAGGAAACGTTTCTGCTACTCCCCAATATTACCTCACTTTGTACTAAAGATTTGTTATATTGCTTTTAACGTTGTTATATTATATAGATTATCTAAACAGTTTTTTTTTACATTCTACCAAGTACTGAATAACTTAGACTATGCATTGCTGCTATGTTTTTTCTTTATTTCAGGTTTGCTATTCTAATTTCTTTTATTGCAGGTACTGTTACTAACTCCTTACCGCCGCATCCATCATATGTTGGTCTGCTTTCTACAACCCCCCTACTCTCCGATTGAGCCGGGTCATTTCTTTGTTTTTCTTTGTGTTACGCACGGCTACGAATTTACGTAACAGAAATTTTGGCGCCCAACGTGGCTGCCACGAAAAAAACGTCACATAGATTTTTGGCGCCCAACGGGCTGCCACGAAAAAAAAACGTAACAGCGTATTGTCGCAGTGTTTTCCATGTAGTCCAACTTCCGCTTTTTTTGCATCCATTTCCTCTAATTTCAGTCTTTTTTCTTCCACTTACAGCGCATGGCGTGCATAATGGGCCAATTTCCTTTAGCATAAACGGATAGAGTTTACTGCCAATATTTACGCGTCATCGTACAACCTCTGGGCGAATGTTAGGCGTATTTATCAACCCCAATTCCGAAATGACTATTTCTTTTGGAATTGTAGAATATGCTGTTGCAGATTGTGTAAAATATGTACTACCTGCTTTTATGTAGCACTTGTGTAAGATTTTTATTTTATCTTGGCTATCTTCCTCCTCTACTATCTCCAAATAATTTACAGGTAAATAGTTAAAACTAAAAACCGAAAGCACATGCTTTATCAATTTTTCCCTTTTCTCTGGTTTTTCGGACAACTTAATTTGCAAGCCCGTCAATTTCTTTGTATTACCATTACCCCAATACACGTACTGTAGCAGGTTATTATACACTAAACAGCAGCTATTTTGTAGCTTGTCCGATAGCTTACTCCACATTTTGGCAAGTGGTACCGAGTACATTGTCGCCTTTAGGAAGTATAACTTACTATCTTCCAATAAGGTTAAACAGTCTTTTAAGGGATTATACACCCGTTCCGCATTGACATAGCTTCCAATTGTACCGTTGTATATTGTCGCGTCCAATCGCGTAATACCATGTTCTTTGGCCAAAGTAGACGCAAATGTTTCCCTTAAACGTACATCTGGACAACGTAAAAAATCTAGTATATGATTGCCAAGTTGTTTATAAACACCAGGACTTGTTATTTGACACACAAATTTGTTGTATATCTTAATTCTTGCATTGGTTATTTATTAGCCATGTTAAACAATCGATTCCCACAGTTTTATCGTTGTCAACTATAATATTGCACTTTTTTTCGTATTCGCCCTAGTAGTAAAAGTTATGGTTTGTAGTTAAATAATTACACATCTCCATCTCGCTAAATATACAAGCAAAATCTTGGGTTACATCCATCTCAAAAAGATAGTAATAATCTTGTTCGAGTTCGTCTAATATATCTGGTAGTTCCTCCAATAAAGTTTCCAACTTAACACTGCGACAATTCACGAACAATACAAAGATGCGTTAGACAAAGAACATCTTATTAGAGAAAATTAGGAAGAATTAAAAGATTATTTTATGTGCCGATGGACTGACTTAGATACATCCGAGTTCTACAAGTTGTATGCATTTGTGATTAGTAAGAAAGACTCTTTTAGTTATGTAGGCGTCCTTGCGGAAAAGGATGGTACCAAATCCGTATACTTTTTAAAAGGTTGTTCTAAGAACGAATTTATCAAAATGGCAGATAACATAGACGAAGTAAGGAATGCGGGTTTCTTAACCTTGGCGTGCACCACATGCAAAGGAGTTCCGCTAAGCATTGCATATTTGCCTAGTAAAGAACCTTTCGGTTCATTTAAAAACCGGGAGCCCTACAACCTATAACGACCATATATTCCCAAAACTGGTGGACATGCAACTACGCAACAGTGAGTGGGAGAATAAGGATTCCCTCTAATACTCACAAGAAGAAGTCGATCAAGCTAACAAGATACGTATGCAGTATATAGTGGGGGAGCCGCGATTAAAAGATTGTCACAAGCTGAAAGAATTACACGAAGGAATGGATCTGGTTGTTGGAGGAATCAAAGACTTTATATATAGAGACAAACTTCGATAAGTATTACAATAAAGAATTATTGTACTTATCTGGTTGAAGGTTGAAAATTTGCCAACACTAAATGCAAAAAATGAACGATTTTATTCACAAATAAATTCAAACACATTTAACACCAGTAACCTTCGCATTTATACACCTCTAGAAAGTATTAATCAATTGTTTTTCACGTTCACCTAATTAAACAGGCTAAAATAGTGGTTAGAATTGTTTGAAGAATTCCTAAACTACTTAGTAAGCCATCAACAATATGTGAAAGTTGTGTGGAGTGATGTGGAGGGATGTGGAGTGATGTGGAAGGATATGGAGTGATGTGGAGGATGTGGAGGAATGTGGAGGGATGTGGAGGTGGGAGGGATGTGGAAGAGCCAAGAGCTGCCTCATGCCTCAACTGTCACAAAGCGTCTACTTGGAAAATTTGCCCCCGCCCTCCAACCAACAAGCTTTCCCTACGCCGCTGCGTGTTCCCCTATTTCGCCTAAACTCAAATTGATCTTCCTCTAGTATTTCTTCAGCCCGTTCTTCCATTCATCTTTGTACAATTGTAGTTAATATTTTCCAACAGGTGTCAAACTTATTGTTCGAAAATTTTCACATAGCAAAATTATTTAGATACACCCTTCAGCCCGTTTTATCAATTGTTAAAGGAAGTTTTATGTACGATTACAAGTCCCGTATATAACCGCAAAGGTGGCTCTCATATCGATTACAGTTCTAAACACAATTAATAAATGTGACGTTGGTTATCTTTTGCAAATTGCTAACCAGCCAATCAATACTTATTTAGAAAAAATTTCACTGTTATTAAACCGGACCTGCAGAACCGACACTTACAACCTTCGTAAGGATAGGCATGTGATGCTGTGTACACTGTAATATATAATTTATACGGAATGATTGCATAATTAACTAATCCTAGTTGTCGTGAAAGAATGCAGAAAATTTAAATCAACCAAACAAAACGTAGTGTTCTCAGTTTATGTTAACAATGAACTCGACTCGACTCTTCTCTCTCTCTTTCTCTTTTTCTACGCACTCTTTATACGACAGTAAATATTAGTTTTTTAAATATCCTGTATGATTATTTATATAAATCATATAAGTATTACAGTCAGTCAGTCTATGAGTACATAAGCAGTAGGATGTGGGTTGCCGAGAACCCATAATAATCAAACAAAATATTGTTAGGTTAAAAGTGGAATCTATTTACGATATCGTCTATAAATACTCCCACAACAGGAATGAAAAAATCTATAGACCGCGTAGCGTACATAATATACCTAATACATAATTCAATTTAAAAACTTTATTCGATTGCTGTCCAGATTTATTCTAAGCGAATTGTTCGAGAAAAGTTGGCAGTGCATTATAAACGTTAAACAGAACACGAATTATATCTAAAAGGTTACTTGATTTATAAGTTGTTAATTAATTAAGCGCCTCAAACATTTCGCAATACAAGGCCAACTTTGTCGATTTATTGTGACTGTCTTATTTCACTATAATAATTATCAATTCTAAGTAAGCAAATATCTAAAATAAAATAAATAACGAATTAAATGTTATTAAATAGCCGATTCTCGTGAGCAGATTTTGCGGTTTCTCATGCGTACACACGTCGGCGCGTTACCTGTTTAATTCCGATCGGAATTAATTGCACTAACGTTTCTGGACCAATAAACATGCCATCAAAGTTGTTTAATGATTACATCTCTGCATATATTGAGCGTAGCCTTTCCTCACAGAACATTCCAAATATTTAGAGAGTCGAAACTGGCATGCCAATTGTTTAATACATGTTGACTAATTGGAGTAATGGAAACATAAAAATTCCTGATGAATTAACTGGTTCAACGTACATTCATCTTAATCAGTAGAGAACTTGAAATCTCATTTATCAAATACATAAAACAATTTTTCGTTCTTGTTTAAGATTTTATTTACCGTTGAGGCACTCTTGAAAAATTGTAAGCTAATCTTTTCCTTATAAAATACTTCTTTGCATCAGAAGAAATGCTAAAAAGCTACCCGTATGACTACACAAAATTTCTTTTTTTCTTGCATTTTCTTACGAAAAGACCATTTTTAGCTACTTTTCGTGAACGCACAAATCACCATTTACTACCTAGCAGATTATAGGGTATTTGGGAAAAATGTTAATACCTTATATTGTTGTTCATTTTAATCAAAAAGGTCAGTACGAGCACGTGTCCAATTTTCAAAGGTTACTAAGATACACTACATTTGATTTTCCAATGCTCCACCCGAAGGCACTACATTGGCTAAGACGCGCGTTTTCTTTATACCTGAAAGTTTTAAATTTTGCCAAACCCTTACAGTTCCAAACAAGGTAGCGATTTTTAATGTACGTGACAACACGCACACACGAGACCTACATTTTACCTCTCATTCGAACGAAGGCGAGTTACGTTTCGGGCCTTGGGAGTTGCTTTTTAAAAAGTTTCTTCTAAAACTTCTTGTAACAATTTATTTATTAAACAGTAATTATATATGGAATTTTGACAATCAATATTGAATTATTCTAAGTCGAAATTTATAATAACCGAATTTAAATTGGGGAGAGTAGTCTAAGCAGACAACAATGTAAAAGCTGAAATACTCAAGACTGACTGATGATCTTGGGGCTCTCGGGGTATTTATGTTGTCCCTGCCCTTCACAATTCTGTGGGAACTTGCAGAGCTCATGTCTGCTTATTTCTTTATTCTATTCATTATACAATTGTTACGGTTCAATTTTACTTAACGCGTTTCCCAATTTTTAGATAGTCTTCGTTCCCAAATACGACGCCTATGGTTTATTTCCTTATTGTAATTTATCAAGTTTCGTTCATAAATTCAAGTTTTAATTCTTGTATGTTGATAGCGTGCATAAAACTACTTCTTATCACTTCAATACGAGTCGAGATTATTTATTCTTTTCTTGAATTTGATCCTCGATGTTTGGTAACGTGCATCTTATTGTGAACTAATTTGTAGTTCCGCCCTTATTATTTTAATTTTGGGGAATTGATGATCCATTATTTAAGAGCGAATTATTAGTGAAAATTTTATATTTGCTCTGCTCTTTTGAGAATTTTATAGAAGTTCAAGGAAGGTTATTTATAATTTTTATGCACGCAAATTTCATACCGTTGTTATCTTTGTAGGACACACGTTTGAAAACACATCGAGTTTTGTTCTTATGATTTTAAGCCCATTTTGTAAAGGAACCGCAAAACGGTAAAGTAAATAGTAGGTGTGTTCACATCTAATTATAACATTTTAGGGTTGCAGTGTGCAGTTTTGCATTTTGCATTTTTACAGTTTGTAGTTTGCAGTCTTGTAGTTTTGCAATTCTGTTGAAGATACTGTTAGTATTAAATTCAAGGTGCTTGGTATTTCAGTCTGGTACATTATGTACGTATTTTATGATACTAACTCAGGCGTACCTGCAAGATACGATATCAGCGCTCAGGACTTGTTCTGGTAAGATCTTTCCATTTTATATTTTTATTGTACGTGCCGCTAATCTGGTATTCATGCTAGAATTTCCACCTGCAGATAATATTATAGAGCCATCTCACATTATAACTGATATCGTAATTTATTTTAATATCAATTTTGTAATAGTTGTGTATTGGAATTAATTTAACCAACAAATTATTGTACACATTCGTTTGATAGATATTTTTATCTGCATAATCGTACGCACAAGCGTTGATACCACCGCCAGCAGCGTTCACCTGATTTTAAATTTATACAAAGTGAACATAATGAAAATATACTGCAGCTATTTAATTTCTTATACGTGTAAGGTACATATTGAAAAGTAAGTTGGTTTTATTAACCCAAGCGCTTAAATTTAAGCCTAGTTATGTTGTAAAGTTGATGTTTATGTTCAACCCTATGAATATTAGAAACCATAACTGTGTCAGTAAACGATTATATGTTATTTGTATTTCCTTGTTGTCGAGTTTTATGTCCGTTAAGCATCTAAAGATTGCGTGAGAAATTTCTTAGATTGATTTCGCGGGAGGCATACAGTTCCGATTTAGGTGGCGCTCTCCAAGACTCTTGTTCACCGTGTCGATCTTAGGTTATTTGTATCTTGGTGCAAATTCCCACTCCCCCTCACCGACCAGAGTCTAGTCGTGGTAAAATACGGTTACTCCTGCCGCTAACGGTGTGAATGTTTTTTTTGTGTTAGGAAACCGTGTTACAATGTAACAATCTTGATTTCTAAGTAATTGCAATTTCTTAACCGTCTGTGACCTGCACCTGCAATATCACTTACGTCTGGAATACAATGTATTCACATCCGTTCTCACAACTTGCCTGTGAACTTTCAATAACCTTTTCTTATTTATCCTTGAATTTACAATGTTGCATCTAACTTAAGTTTCTTTATAATTTCTTAATAATTCTTATTTAATTGTATATATATATATATATATATATACATGGATTGGGGATACGTAACTCCTCCCGACGTAAATGAAAAAATAAAGATTTTACTTAATTTTTAAAATTCGTTGTCCCTAAGGGAACATTTATTACTTCTTTATTTATCTTTGTTTCCTTATGTCTATAATTTCTTTCTTTGTTCTTATATCTAAGATACATTTTGTCTAATACATACATAATTAATAAAATGATTAAAACGATTAATAAAATTGTCCAAACGCTTATATTATCATAGTGTAATTTTGACACTTTTAACTCACTTAAGTGTTTTTTGTAATTGTCCATTAGTTTCATGGCGTGGTTGAGATCGTCTAAGTCTAGATGTTCTAGTTGCATGGGTTTCTTGATTATTTCTTCATCTTCGGTTTGTGTTATTTTGAATTGTAGTTCCGGTAATTTGGCGAATTTTTTGTGGAGTCTTGATATACTCTGATGATTTCGTTCTTCAATTTTAGATAAGTCTTTTTTAAAGGTGATCACTTTGCTTCCGGTTAATGCTAAATTGTTCTCGTATTGATTGCAGTGGGTGGTTGCTATTACTTCTGTTGGAAATACAACAATCCATTTGTTTTCCATAACTTTATGAATTTTCATATTGGTAATTTGTACTGGTCTTGTTTAACAGTTGTAATGATTATATAATCTTAGTAATTGTACTGCTCAAGGGCTGTCTTCTTGGATAGTTGTTGTTGTTAATGATTGACATAAATATTGATTTGGTGTTACTTCGTTATATTTCTCGTTCGTGTAACCATATCTGAGTTCATTTAAGGAAAGGAACTTGGTTTTTGGGATGATAATTTGATACATGCTAGTAATTTTCATGGGAAAAGCAAATAAATGATAATAATTATAAATGTTACTTTCTACTATGGGGATTTCTATTAAAAATGTGATTTCGTTATTCTTTACATAGCCTTTCACTATAGCTATTTTTTCAAACATGAGAACGTTTGATTCTATTATTTCGAAGGGTAATTTACTGTTAGTTATAAATGATCTAATTCTTAATAGTTCTTTTAATAAGTCAGTTGGTTCTATAATACTAGAGTGTAATGTGCTTAATTTTGTAAATGTTACAACATTTTCTAATGTGGGTAAAATTTGTTGGATTACAGTAAGGGTTGATATTATTTGAGTGAATATGGTATTGAATCTGATTAAGTCTCGCATTCCTAACATCGTGGTTTCCATGTTAGTTTCAAGGGTTTGTATTCTATTGGTTATACTGTCTTGATTTTTTACTAGCTTTCTTAACGTATCGTTGAATTTTATTATAGTAGATTGGGTTAAAGATATTTGGTTTCTTAAAATGGTTTTTATATCGTTTTGGTTTTCAATTAACTGCTGCATAGCGTTATCATATCGTTCTGCATCTTGGTTATCTAAACTGATTGTGATACCTTTTATAATGTTACCTAGACCGTAAATTAGTCCTCTTGTTCGTTTTATAATTTGTTACGTTGGTATTAATCTATTAAATGTATCTTCCATGTTTCTTAAAATGGTTTCTATCATACTGTTGTAATTTAACATTTCTATTGCGTATTCTTTTCCAAATTTGGTCGTGTCCATTGATTGTTTCAGTCTGTAATAATTGTCTTTGATTATGTGAAACTATTGTATTAATTCCGTTAAATCGAATTTTTGTGTAAATTGTAACAGTTTAAATTTTTCTGTTAACAATACTGTTGGTTAGGCAATGTATTCTACTTTATTCTGATAGATAGACAACCATACATACATACAGACCTCGTAGGAACGTGTTTGCTTGAAAACAACATTTTTGAAATCATCTGTGCTTGGAAGGGATATTATCTACTTGGTTAGATACGTGAATTTTGTCTTCCTTTTTGATTTAAGCACTGCACAAAAATGGAGCTTGCTAATTGTGAACTTGAACTTAGCCTGAAAAGCTTCAAGTATTTAGGTGCTCCCAAGTTAGTTGGTTCACCTTGTAATATTGTGCAAAGCCGAAAGTGGGTAAGTGTACTTCGCTTTTATTAATTTGAAATTGTTCATTCTAATAAGGGTTTTTTGACTTCAGCACGTAATTACGGATCCACGAAAGTGGCATTTAATTGCGGATTCGCGAAAGTGGAATTTGTTTGCGGGCTAACGTGACATTAAATTATTGTGAGAAGCACTCAAACTAAATTTTTCCCGGAAGCACGTGAGAATAATTTCGATCATATTTTTTATTTACTATGGTATCCAGAAATGCGTATCTTTTTAATAGAATATGTACATGATGAATTTTAACCACTACGTTGCCATTCTGAAAACATCCTGCCATCATTTCTGAAGTTTATTGTTAGCAGCTGTCAGTACAACAAATCTACCATTTAATAAGTTATTTCGCATGCACACAAAATTACGTTTTGGTGATGGAATCATAAATTATTGAAAGCCGGTAATCGATAACGCTGTTCAATGGCGTTTTTAAAGCTTTTATCTGCACATGTGTTGTCCTTGGTCGATCAATAATAGAGAGTTTTGGTTGAGGCCCACTAGGTAAATAGATATTCAACTTATTTATCAGGTGACAACAATTATCTACTTACCACACATGCAAACGGGTATTGCCAATTTTATTCTTCTTATAATAGCAAAATTTTAATATTATGTGTAGTTAAAACTGACCGTAAAATTTTTAAAACAGAACATGAAATTTCATTAACCTAATTTTTGCTGAATTATTATTAACCTAAGGACTTCAAGTTTGTACACGTCAAACAATTAAAACGAGTTCGCTTTAAATATATGACGACTTCATTATAAACTAAAATATTTAGCAGTTTGTTTATGCTGTTTGCATTACGGCAATTTTTTTAATTTTTATGTTCAGCTGGCAACATTTCCCTTTGTAAATATTGTAAAAACAAAATATTTATTTTTTTGTATAAATTTGGTTGTAAATAACATTGGTTACAGAATTATTAATAATAAATTTTTGTACTCTCCAAAATTAGTGGCAATGTGTTATTGTTTATTGAACTTGGATTAAATCAAGTGTATGGTATTACTAGTAGGAATAACAATTCAAAGAACCCACTGCAGGCCTTGACATAACAGTTCAGTTCATGTCAAGTTTAGCAGGAAAATTTTAACCTTAATAATTTTTTTAGAAAGATCAATAATTAGAAAGGTTACAGAATGTCCAGTAATCTATTGTATTTTGCATACTTTCCAATTTCACTGGTAGTATACCGGGGTTGTTTTTTATGTCTTCAAGTATGTCGTTGTCCGTTCTACCTGGGTGGAGATTGACGGTAAGGGTGATGGCTGTCCATCTGAAATTACACGGTGTCTGAGGTTTTTCAAATGAATATATTTTACTATCTTTCCGTTATCTACTACTATATTTTTGTCTGATATTTTTTTAATATTAAACGGGCCTAAATTTCTGGGTGCCGTTTTATGTCGTTCACTTTGGAATTTTTCTCGTACACGGTTTGTCCTATTGAAAATTTATTTATGTCTGTGTTTTTATTGCAGGTTGTGATAATACGTTCTTTGTCGTTGTCTAATTTATCTTTTACTTTATCATAAGTTATTTTTAATTTTTCTTTGTGATCTTTAGCATACTGTTGGTATACTTCTTTGTTGTAATATATGTCGTATGAGTTATGGGAATCTGAATGTCCTAATGTTAATTCCAGTAGTGTAAAATTTGTTGATGAGTGGATCCTATTGTTGTAAGCGATTAGTGCGTATGACATTAAATTGGTGATGTGCTCTTTCTTGTAAGTTAGTCTTAATAATCTGATCTGTTCTAATAGGGTTAGTATTATTATATCATGTACAAAAGGCAAAATACCAATAGTATTAGAATACTTGTTTGTTATCTTTGAAGCTTAATTATAAATTTGCTTGTGCTTGATAATGACCTGTTTTTGTAATAGTTGGTTCAATAAATTCAAAGAATATACTTCGTTGAGTATATAGAAGAATTTTATTATCAACAGGTTATGGCTCCAGGCGAATGCCACGTGCTAACAGTCGTTTTGATTATGCGTTTATATTTTTAAAACAGTTAGTAGTAACATGGCAGTTAATTATTTGGCAAGTGTGTCAAAATTATTGCCCTGGAAAACGTATTTATTCTAGGTTTAACCAAAAGCATAGATGGTACCGAAAAAGATGCTGGTCTAATCGCAAAAGCTAAAGCTAAATTGGTACTGACATTAGACCCATCATTGTACGTGTACATCAGGAATGCAGAAACGGCGATTGACCTTTGGACACCCTTAAAAAATCTATATGCTGACAATGGTTTTACAAGAAAAATCGGACTTTTACGTACATTAATATCTTTACGATTGGAAAATTGCGAATCCATGGAGACATATATAAATCAAGTTATGGAAACTTCGCAAAAGCTACGTCGTACTGGTTTTGATTTAAACGAAGAATGGGTGGGATCGTTACTTCTTGCCGGTTTGCCAGAGAGATTTGCACCTATGATAATGGCAGTCGAGCACTCCGAAATTTCGATCACCACAGATTCCATAAAAACTAAGCTGCTTGATATGGATAGCGACGGCAGTACAAAAATAAATGCAGGAAATGCGTTTGTTGCTAAAGGTAAACCACATGCAAAGAAAGTGAAAGATCAATTTTCAGGTATACGACAACGTCCAATTGGGATGTTAATAAGTCGGTCAAAGATCGAAGTAAAATTATTTGTTTTAGGTGTAGAAAACCTGGACATTTCAAATCGTAATGTCCTGATAAGGCACATAATAATTGTGTTGTTGCTTTAAGCGCAGTGTTTGAAAATGGACAATTTCAAGATACATATTGGTATATTGATAGTGGAGCCAGCTTTCACCTAACAGCTGTAAAGTATTGGGTAAGAAACAAAAGAAAACCTGAGGTAACAGAAGTTATGGTAGCTAATAAGTCAATATTATCTGTTAAATGCGCTAGTGATATCGCACTAAAAACTATGATAAAGGAACAAGCGCTTAATATCATTTTAAAGAATGTGCAATATGTCCCTGGTCTTACTACAAATTTATTATCTGTAGGCCTACTTATCAACAATGGTAACAAAGTTCTTTTTAATAAAACTGGTTGTAAAATTTATAATTGCAATAATCTATTAGTGGGAACGGCCCATTTAGTAAATAATGTATATAAATTAGATGTAAGCAAGCAAGGTGCATTTTTAGTAGCACCTGATATTACAAGCGGACTTTGGCACAGGCGTTTGGGTCATATAAACGCAAGTTATTTAAAAAAAAATGACCACGATTGTAAACGGATTAGTTTACAAAGGATCGCTAAAAGATCTAACAACTAATTGTGAAGTATGTTGTGAAGCGAAGCAAACACGCTTACCGTTTCCAGATAAGGGCAGTAGAGCTATTGATTTGCTGGAACTTATTCAGTGACATTTGCGGTCCAATGGAAAAGAATTCCATAGCCGGATCCAAATATTTTGTGACATTTATAGATGATTACAGTAGAATGTGTCATATTTATTTTTTGAAAACCAAAGCTAAAGCTTTTGAAAAGTTTACGGTTTATAAAGAATTAGTGGAAAAACAAACTAGCAAACAAATTAAGATCCTTAGAACTGATATCGGTGGTGAATTCTGTAGCTTAGCTTTTGAGAATTTTTTAAAGAGAAATGGGATTATTCACCAAACGTCTAATAGTCATACACCAGAACAAAACGGGATGGCTGAAATATTTAACCGCGCCATTGTTGAAAGGGCTAGATGTTTGCTTTTTGACCAGAAACTTAGTAAATGTTTTTGGGCAGAAGCATGCAGCACCGCGTGCTATTTAAAAAATCGCTCCGTGGCCTCAGGCATTTCAAAAACCCCTTTTGAAATATGGACGGGTAAAAAGCCAGAAGTGGGGCATTTACGGGTATTTGGTAGCTCGGCGTTCGTGCATGTTCCTAAAGCAAATAGGCAAAAATGGGACGTTAAAGCTGTAAAGTACATCTTAGTAGATTATGCGGACCACGTCAAGGGTTATAAGTTATACAACCCAAACACACAAAAAATTATAATCAGTCGAGATGTGACTGTAATGGAAAATACTAAAGAAAAAAGTATTGTTATAGATTATGAGTTTGAAGAGTCGGCATCAGTTTCAGTGGGGGAAGTACCTACCGTTACTGAAACTAGAAACCTAAGTACAGGAGAGGAAAACACTATAGATTTTAGCAGTGATGACGATAGCGACTATGAACCTTCAATAAATGTAAGCTTGCCTCAAGCACCGTTACGAAGGACTCAAAGACCCTACAAATCTGTCATTAAAAGCGATTCGGTATCTTATGTTAGCAAAGCGGCCGAAGTCATATTGAGTAATGCGATTAGTGTTTCAGATGCTTTGTCAAGGCCGGACGCTGCACTCCGGAACGACGCTAATGAAGAAAAATTGAAGTCGCTTGAGAAGAACAACGCTTGGGAGCTTGCCGACATTGAAGAAAATTCTACCGTGGTAGGTTGTAAGTGGGTATTCAAGAAAAAGGTAAATAGTGTTGGTGAGATTAAATATCGTGCACGATTAGTTACCAAGGGTTTCAGTCAGAAACCAGGTGTTGATTATACGAAAACTTCGTCACCTGTAGTTAGATATTCGACTTTAAGATTGTTATTTGCTCTAGCTGTAAAATTAGATTTATACATTAAGCATGTACTCTCTGATATGATGCCTGCTGATTTACTTACGAAAGGATTAACAGCTGAAAAACATCATAGTTTATTGAATCTGTTGGAAATTACTAATATCAATGAATAATTAATTGTATTTTGTGTTTTTTTGTAAGAGGGGGTGTTATTATATCATGTACAAAAGGCAAAATACCAATAGTATTAGAATACTTGTTTGTTATCTTTGAAGCTTAATTATAAATTTGATTGTGCTTGATAACGACCTGTCCTTTGTATTAGTTGGTTCAATAAATTGAAAGAATATACTTCGTTGAATATATAGAAGAATTTTATTATCAACAGTTAGGTGTAATCTTTCAATCAATCCGTTTGATTCAGGATGGTTTTCGGTTATAAAATGAATTTTTATCTTATGGAGTTCAAGGGTGTTTTGTATTGTTTCATTTCTAAATTCGCTGCCTTATCTAAAGTTATTGTTTCGGGTGTGCCATAAAATGTAAAGTATTGTAAGAATCATTCGGTTACGTCAATGCTATTTTTAGAGGTGATGGGTATCGCTTGACCTATTTTGGTGACTGCGTCTACAATTGTTAAAATTTTTTGTGCTTCTACTATTAGAGTGTCTGTAAAATAAAAATATAATTTTATATTTCTTTATCCTCGTGACTATCAGCTATAAATTAAACCTCCCAATTTTCTAAACCTTAATCTGATATCACAAGGTCGAGAATTTCTTCTTTTTCTTTTAAGCCCAAGGTAATGTCGGATGGAGAATGGCTTGAGACAAAGAAAAACTCTTAAGATATAAACGGCTAGTCGAGTGTTAGCTCTGGGTAGATCATGAGCTTGGGTTATGGGTGAATAAAAGACCAAAAATATATTTAATCAGCGCCACCGTATTTTTTAATACAATAACCAACAAAATTTAAACTGTGCTTGTAAAAGGAGAATGCGGAAACCTTATCTTAACACCACTAACATAGCCATAAAACCTGAATTTCACTCTTTAGGACACACTTACCAAGACCTCAACCACCAGATGTCATACAGATGTTTCAGCTTTACCTGTGAACCAACAAAAGCACAATATGGACACCATTTGTGTCCTCAAAAACATTTGCCAAAAATAGAATAATAGAATTTAGGCATTTAAAATATACTGAGGGATGAGGGAATTTATTTTCACTACACACTCTTTCTATTCCGGGAGGACTTGTAATTTTTAAATGTTAAATAATAAAACATCTTTCAAAAACAAAAAGGATTCTATTTGGATAAATTTCTGATTATGTACATATGACTGCAATATTAAAGTTTGTCTCTTTATCGAATTTTTTCATAATAATTCTGGTGAAGTTTTACATTCAAAATTAAGATCTATGAGTAGATCATTTCCATAAGATTTAATTAGATAGACATATAATTTATTAATTGTTCTTAACACATAAGTTTCTTTTAATCAGCGAAGTACTTCCTTGATTATTACAACAAAAATTAATTATCAAAGTGCAGACTTGGTAAAATGTAATTATTCTAATTTAATTGTAATCTACAATAAATACGCGAATTTCATATGTCAATGAAAGTGCCTGTACATGATCTCAAAATCTTTAAACATATTGTAAATTAAATCAAGACAGCATTTGGCGTCTAGATCGGAAAACGGAATCTACATATTTTTTTTGTCTGACATAGGTTGTCATTCAGAACTTTATAAAATACACTGTTTGCGTACATGTGCAAACATTCTGACAAGCAAACAACATATACGTTAATTTACTGATTTCTCAAAAAACTACTTTCTATTTACGTTACTCAAGCAATTAATGTTGGATAATTCATAATAATTTACTATAATTTCAAAGTTATCAAAAGTTAAAAACACTCACGTGCATCAAGAATGTACTACAAGTGCTGGACCTTGACCTCAGCTGTCGGAGATTTCCATCATAATATCCTTGCGTGATATTATTCACCGGTAAGGTTGAAATATCGGGAACACATGTGGAATCGGCGTTTACTTTACTGCATATTATATTGAATATAACAAAACCATAAAATCTTGCTTTAAAATACTGCCTTCAAAATTTGTTTTAATTTATTATCGGAAATGTTATTCAAGATATGTCCTCAAGATATTGCATGTCTAAAATGATGTCCAAAGGGGTTTCATATTCTCAGGCCTGTCGGGATCAACTCAACTGTTCGGAGCGAGGCTTATCGAAAATCATGCTCACGCAACCGCTGTTAGGCTCGACCTCCAGACACCAAGAATTTTCAATGCTCTACTTTTTCCTAACTTTGTTAGAAGCCATGTGTTTCGACAGGGCCATTTCGACTTCACCTCGTCTGCAAAAGCGGCTTGCACTTTCGAACGTTGAGAATGAAGTGCCGACTGACAACTTGACAGAGCTTGGTAACGAACTATAGAGTATAAACGTATAAGAATCTATGCGTTATTATGAATTTTATATATTAATTTTTATTGGATGATAATTCTCAAATTAAATATTTTAAATTATAGCTGTTTTATTTTTATTTTATTGAACTAAATGTAACTAGAAAAAAAATACGTTACATGTCTACATGTAATTTTTGGAAAGGTTTGTCGGGTGTTTTGGTTAACATTAAGGGTATTTTTGGGGGTGTTCTGTCGTATTTTGCTTTGTCGCACAGTTCGCATTGGTTGATAAAATCTGTGGTTAATTCTTTCATATCTTTAAAGAAGTATCATCTTATTAGTTACTTTAGTGTTTCATTAATTCCACGATGGTTGGTTTTGCCTTCGTGTTGATTTCTCATTAGGTCGTTTATTTCGTCAGGGTCGTTTAAGGTTATTAATTTTCTTGTACATCTGATAAGTTGAAGGCCAAAGTTATTAAATAATTTAATGTACAATTTTGAGAATCATTTATATAAATGTTCGGTGTTGAAATGAAAGTAAAATCGTTTTTTCTCGGGGATATATTCTTTTACAATTTTAATTATTTGTTCCTCGTTATCGTCCTTGGTTATTTGAATTTGGCATATTTTCTTATTGTCTATTTTTGTGTATTTTACGGGATTAGGGTTGTTTAAAACTTCGGTAATTATAAACTGATTTGTTTTTATATCTATTGCTTCGTTTAAAATTTTAATTGCGGTTTTTGGCTCTTCATTATGTGTCGAATGTATGGTGTCTATTTCTTCGGGGGTCTTCTCTTATCTCTGTCTCGTCTACGTTGCCTATAATTAATTCCGTTTCTATTGCGTTGAGTTGTACTCTGCTTACAGCGTATGCGTTATTGTTGTAAATTCCTTTTTGTATATAATTTGTTAGTCATACTCCTCTAATCTAATTCTCCAACGTTGTAATTTTGAGTTCGGTTCCTTAAGTTTGCATAACCATACTAATGGTCTATGGTCGGTGTATATATAAAATTTTCGTCCATAACAGTATGGTCTAAAATATTTAATTGCCCAAATTATGGCTAATAATTCCTTCTCGATTTGCTGTATTTTTGTTCAGTCTCGTTTAGGGCTCTAGATGCGTAGCTGACTGGTTTATCGCTACCTACTTTTCCTTGGCTCAATACTGTGCCTAGTACTACGTTTGATGCATCGGTTGTCAATATGAATGGTTCGAAAAGTTTAGGTATTGTAATATAGGGTGATTCGTGAGTACGCATTTAATTTTTTCTACGGCTTTAATAAATTCTGGGGTGTGTTCAATTTTATTTCCATTTTTTAAACAATTTGTCAGGGGTTTGGTTATCTGTGCCTAACCCTTAATTAATTTGCGGTAATAACCACTAAGTCCTAGAAATCCTTTAATTTCTTCGTTAGTTTTGGGTAAGGGGTAATTTAGTATTGCATTTGTCTTGTCTGGCTTTTGCATAACTCCTTGAGGGGTTATTATATGTCCTAAAAAAATGATATTTCTATCTTTTGTCTAATCGGACTTTAAAATGTGCTTTTCTTAGTCTCTCGAATACTTCTCTTAATCTTTCTATGTGTTCTATCAGTGATGTTGAATATATTATGATGTCGTCTAGGTACACAAGACATTTTTCGTTGTGTCTTCCTCGTAAAATGTTATGCATGACTCGTTGAAAAGTGGCGGGTGCGTTCTTTAATCCAAATGGCATTCGTTTATATTCGTAGTGTCCTCTAGATGTGGTAAATGCGGTTTTCACTGTGTCTTTCTCGTCCATCTCTACTTGGTGATGTCCTGACGCTAGGTCTAATGTTGAAAAATATTCACACTTCCTAATTTGTCTAAAATCTCGGCGATTTTGGGTAGCGAATATTTGTCGTCTACTGTTTTTTCGTTTAGCTTTCTGTAGTCTATTACCATTCGATATTTTCGTTTGTCTGAGGCGTCTATTTTCTTTGGTACTATTAATACGGGGCTGCTCCATGGTGAGTTGGAGTGTTGGATTATATCTTGTTCTAATAAATCTGTTACTTGTCTATCGGCTTCTTCTTGGCTTGCCTGAGGTAGTCTGTATTCTTTGGTAAAAATTGGCTTGTTATCTGTTAATTCTATATTGTGTTTGACTGTGTTAGCGAAGGTTAAGGGTATACCTTCGCAATGGCATATATCGCGGTATTAAAAACATAAGTCTTTGATTGCTCTCTCCTCTTCTTTGTTAATGTCGTTATTGAAACGAATGTTAATTAGATTTTTCTTAACATCTTGTCGTGTTCAATGGGGTTGTGATCGTTTTCTAAATTTTCGTCTGTTTCCATTTCGTTCAAATTTACTTCTGCGTTAATTAGGTTTGTCAGCGATAGTTCTACGGGGTAGTTACTTGAGTTTATAATTGTTGTAGTGGCGAAATTGTCCTTTATTTGTACTAATGTCGTGGGGGTGTTTCTACTCCTTGTTGGAAGGTCATGTGATTTATAATGCCTACGTCGTTTTTTGACTCTCTTGGAATTTTTATTTATTTCTCTGTCCGGGGTTCTATGGTGTATTTTTGATCGGTTTGGGTATTTTGGAATTTAATGGCGATTTGCCCGTGTTTCGTTCTTAATAAACGGTTTTTTATATCGATGTTTGCTCCTAATTTTCTTAGAAGGTCCATTCCTATTAGTCCGTCACATAAATTCGAAAATACAATATTTATGTTTCATTTTTACGTTGAAAGTTTTTGGTAGGGGTATATTAGCTATGAATTGATGTAATGTCGTTTGATGGGCTGTTTTAATTTTAAAGGGTTCTCTTTCTACAAAATCTAATAATGTTTTTTTACGTTTCGGGAGCTAATTAGTGTTTTAGAAGATCCGGTATCGATTAATAATTTAAGTTCTGCGTGGGGTATTTCTATGTATGGCAATATTTGTTGATTGATATTATTTAAATTAATTGTTTGGTCGTTTGTAATCGATCTATCTGAAAATTTAAGAACGTATTTTCCTCGTCGTTCTCTTCGTAGTTTTCACATGAGTCGTGTTCGTAAGTTTCTAAATGATTTGATTCATCGTCTCTATTGAAGTGTGTGTGTGTGTGTGTAATTATTCTGGTCATAGTTAAATTCTTCCACTTCTTGGTGGAATAGTTCTTCAGAAGTAAAGTTTTGTTTTTGATTATGGTTTGGTCGGATTTGCGATATTTTTGTATTTTGTCTGGTATTACCAGATGAGGTGTCCATAGGAGTTGGTTTGTAATAACTGTTAGGGATATTATTGTTATTTATCATCGGTGTATTTCGGTCGAGGGTTGACGTCGAATGTTTGTCTTTGTTGATTCACGTTTTGATTAAATCTTAATGAAAATGTGGGTTTTGTAAAATTTGAGTTGAATGTTGATCCCGGATTATTGAAATTTGTGTTTTTAAAATTAGGGTTGTTGATTCGCGGTTGATTCATTTGTGCGTTGAATGGCGTACATTTTGGTTGTGTGGATGTTTGTCTCGCGGCTTGTATGGTTTTTATCGATTAGTAGTTTTTATTTGCGTTAGATAATACATTCGATAATACATGACGTTTTCTTCTTCTATGATCATATTCATTGCTTCTTTTAAATTTTAAAATCTTATTTTGTCTGATAATCGTTCGGATAGTGCGTTTATAAAGGCATCCAATGCCATTTCATCATACATTTTTATCTTTAGTAATCGGATATTTTGGTCGGGTTCTTCAATTTTTAGTTTTGTTAGAATTAGACTTCGTACATCTTGGCATTTCATTTCGAATTGATATGGGGATTGGTTACTTTCCATTCTTAGGTTTACTAGATTGCGGATTAGACATTTGATGTTTCTTTGGTCGCCAAAATATGCTATTAATATGCGTTTAGTGCCCTTCCGGTCAGTTTACTTATTATTAGGTGTAAAAGTAGAACATTTTGTTCGTTATCTTTTGGTTTGTAAAAGGTTTTCAAAAATATTTCGTACGCGGTAATGAAATTTCCTAATACTGCCTGGTCTCCGTTATATTAGGGGATGCTTTCGAGATAAATCTTCATATCTGAATTCGTGGTCGTTAAGGGTTGCTTTCGGTTTTAATTAATTTCAAGTTTTTGTATAAATTAAGATTTATTTTTCGGTTTGGTTCGTTACTTTTCAGTTTAGATTGTATTGGGTTATTTAGAGAATCGCTTTACTTATTTTTTATACGTAGTTATACGGAGTTATAATTTTATTTAGGGATTTGTACGAGGTAATGTCCAATCAATTGCTGTAGTCTTGGATTCGTATATTTTTATACTTCGCGGATGTTATAATTATCGCGAGTTTAAATTTTCTGAAAGGTTTTTATGTGGTTAATAATTTCTTGCAATAATTGCGTTATAATTTGTACGTTTTTGCGTCAGTCACGTTTTTATTTCAGTCTTTCTGAGTAATTAAGTGTCTGCTTTAATTATCTCGTTTCTGTAGGTGTTGTTGTGATAAGTGCATAAAATGTTTCCTTTATAATTGTTTAATTATAAAGCTTCAACTTTTCAGTCAATCGTTTGTTACAATAATTCCATCAATGTTTCCTTTATAGTTATACAATAAAATTGTCTACTATAAGGTTTTAAGTCTCCTGAAAGGTGAGGTCTCAGTTTCGGTGATAAGTTGCAGTAAATTTACATAAATGTTTCTGTATAATTGAATGCTTTGGTACTGAAAATATCCAATGGACTGAACTCGCTGAACGGCTTGGATATCCCCAATGGTCTGGTATGTTTACAATTTCCGAAATACCAGTTGATATCAAATTTTGTAATTATTCCTACAAAATTATCGCAGCAATAGAATATGTCGGTGATACCAATAAACTAGACATAGGACATTATATTGCACACTGTCGTCGAATATCAGAAAATTGGGAAACATACGACGATTTGAGTAAAAATAAGGCCTCTAACATCATCAAAAACTCTTTTACAAAAAAAAATATTTCTCTTAATATTCATAAAACAGTAAAATAACTTTATTACATTTTATGTCTGCATGTAATGAAATACGAATTGTTCTCTTTATTATTTTAGCATAAAATTATTATTATAACAATTAACACACATTAAATTTTTAATAACAAATATAAAATAAATATAACAAGAAACATAAACGAAACAAAAACATTTCAAAAAAAATAGAAACAAGAAACCAATAAAAACCAAAAAAACAAAAATGGAACTAGAATCCTGCCATGTCCTCGCCGTTAGTCCTGGATAATGCTAAGCGCAGGAATACAACACAGTAGACGATTCCCTTTCGAGTCCTCATACTCATTTTGGGATATCTTAAAACATTGCATATGCACCGAAACTTCAAAAACCCTCTACCTCGGTTCCTGTTGAGGTGCAAACGAAATGAAAAGAGGTACAAACAGGTACAAACGATTCTCTATCGAATGGCGTTGACGAAATTAAAATATCTTAAAGTTGGGCGCCGGTAATTTTTAATTTTTTTTATTTAGTTGCCCTTTGAGGTACAAACGGGCACAAACGAGGTACAAACCCACTAAATTATTTTTAAAAAATTTTGATGAAGTTGGGCGCTAGGTATTTAACACTCGTGTACGCTGGTTTTAATGTTATCTCATTCTGCTTCTACTTCCTTAGTATCAAAACTTTTCCCGACGTCTTTCAGCAATTCGTTAGACTTTTTCCTCAAATTTTTTGTGGAAATCCTTATCTTTTAGTTTCTCAAAGTCAACATGTCTTTTTTTATTCCTTTTTTTCAAATTTTTAAAATTAGGCATGACTTTCATAATTACTATGCTGTGATCACTGTGTTTATCTGTTTCTGTGTAGCTTCTAAAATCTTTTACTTGATTCCTAAACCGTTGCCTAACAAGAATGTAGTTTATTTGATATCTCGCTATGTCTCCTGACATCTTCCTGGTATATCGTCTTCTAGCATGATGTTGATGCTATGTATTAGTGATGGTTAAATTGTTTTTGTCGCAAAATTCTACTAGCCCATTTGCCCTGTCGTTTCTAGTGCCAAAACCAAATAAACCTACTACCACTCCTTCCTTACGCTCATTTACCACTGCTTTACAATCTCCCGTAATTATTAAATTTTTTTGCCCTTTTACGAATGTATGATGTCGCAGAAGATCGCTTCTATCTCTTCATTACTAACTTGTATTATTACCGTATTTACTGATTTACATTGTAATCTAACGGTAAGTACTCTTTTGTTCTTTTGTAAGTAGTTTTCTACACAATGTCCTACCCTTTTCCGCATAACGATCCCCATACCCACGCTTCCTTCCTCCAATCCTGTATGAATTACCCTAAAGTCTCACCTCCAAAAATTCCCCGTCTCTAGTCACCGAACTTCGCTAATCCCTACATGTTTAATGCTAACCTACCCATTTTAATTTTCACATTCTCTACCTTTTTTGCTTGCTTCATGCTTCTAACATTCCACGCCCCGACTCGCAAAATGTTCCCCGCTCTTCTTTTAAAGTTCCCGACTAATCCTCCGAAGTAGTCCACTCCCAGTGATCCGAATATGAGACTTTTTATGGGAATTTTTGTCCCAAAGCATGCTCTCATTTTTAGAAACGTTTATAGTACGATGTACACTTGGGAGGCAATACGGTGGTTCCCGTTGCCTTCTACAGTAATGTGTCTTGGAATATCATACGACACTTATGGTTTCTGCCACTCTAAGTATCGAAAGAGCTGCGCGCTCTTACGGGGACCAATGTCATACCGACCTCTATGCTATCTGCCATTCTAAGTGCCGAAAGAGTTGTTGCCCTCTTTCGGGGACCTGTCTTAGTCTGGTTCCTCACTAAAGACCCCATTAATTTGGTTAAATCTATAGTTCGGTTCTATAGCTCACTGAATCATGCAAGCCATTCTACCCGTTCTAGTATTCAAGAACTTCTTTAAGGTGTAGGTTCGTTCAAAACGAAGTAACCTCGCAGTGGCGAATATTAACTAAATAATTTCCAACCGTGTCTCAAATTGGGTTCCGTTTATGGTGAACAACGTCTAAGATACTCGTTAGTCTTTGTATCAATTAATATTATTTTCTGATACCTTCGTAATAATTGTTGTCACACACAGTTCATCTAACCACACGCTGCTAGGTCATATCATTACGAGAATTGTGTGCCGAAACTAGTACAAGTTACAGGCATGAAAATTCAAAAAGTTACGGGTAACAAATGGATTGTTGTATTTCCTCAAGAAGTAATAGCAACCAAGACAAAAAGAGTTTAGCCTTAATTAAAGGCAAAGTGATCACCATGAAAGAAAATTGCTACTTAAAATTAAAAAGTGAAATTATTCGAGTATATCAAAACCCAGCAGTGACGAAGAAATTTGCAAATCTACCCGAACTACAGTTCAAGATTCCTCAAATCGAAGACAACGATATTATCAGAAAACCGACGCAACTAGAACATCTAGAACTCGACGACTTCTGTCACGCAGTGAGACTAATGGACAATCATAAAGAACATTTAAGTGAGTTAAAAGTGCCAAAGTTACAATACGACAATATCAGTGTTTGGGCAATTTGATAGATTATATAATTTTATTAACTGTATACCTGTGTTACAAAATGTATATTAGATATAAAAACAAAAAAAATCACAAATGAAACCCAGTTGCGAACGTTGCCGTGAACAGACGTGCAAACGATGTAGTCTGTAATCTAATTAATCTTATTATCTAAGTTTCTTAAGATAAGTTTAATTATAAAGTGCAAACCACAAACAGAAACAAAGGGCATTACTACAACATTTTTCAACGAGCAGCATATTAGATTTTAGTATAACGCTTTTACTGCATATTACGGACTTTTGTCATTTCATTTGTTTTTTAATTAAATTTAAATAACTTAATGATAGGTAATATCACATCAGACAGCTAGAGTACAAAATGCCTACTCAACTTTCCCCCAAGGTTTCCCTTGGGGGTAAAACAACACCAGATCTTGACTTAAACTCACATCCTTCACTACATACCACCTCGACATCACCAATGCAGCTTGATCCTGCATTTCAAAGTCAAATAAGCGTCGTACTAACACCCTCTGCCCACCCACCAACAACCGAAATACTACGGAACAAAAGATTGAGAAGAAGCCCCAGCCACAACAACTCGGAAGAAATGAAACAGTCTATCTTAGAGCACCTAGAGAACCTAGGGACGGACCTTCTTAACTTTATTGACCATGAACTAGACCCAAGTAACCCTCTACGAGTAGGAGCCCATAAAACTCTTAGAGATAAAATAATAAAATTAATATATCTACAAGCCGAATTAACTGGCAAACATAAATTCATAAAACAACAAAGCAACACGAAACTAAAGTAAAAAACAGCCATCTGAAACAACAATCAATGCTTAATCCAACCATGTCTTCAAACACGTACGCAAACGTAACGGCAATACCAACACAGACATACGCCAGTGCTGTAGCACAAAAACTGAAAGCTCCAAAACAAGAAGCAATTTCAAAAGCGATCTCGAACCAAAATACAACGGTGTTCATAACGTCAAAACGTGGTGAAACACCTAGACAAATTCAAGAATTTTTTTCAAAAACAGTAAATCCATTGAGACAAAATTCAAATTAAAAACATCCAAACAACCAACAAAGCAGTAATTATAGATACTAATAACGAAACCGAGGCAAACAAAATTTTAAACCATGCAATCCTAAAACAAACCCTAAATTGCGAAACACCACGCAAGAAAAAACCCTTAGTTATTATATACGACATACCAACGTACCTGAAAGATCAAGACGTGACAGATTTAATTTATACTCAAAACCTTGAACACCTAATTAACAGAGAGGTTTTTAATAGAGACTTTCAACTTAGTTTCAAAACAGGACCGAAAAACAAACCGACTCAACATCATGTTGCGACAGTAAGTGGCAAAGGGAGGAATATATTAATAAATCTAGGGAAACTCTATATCGAATATCGCTGTGTTACAGTGAAAGACTTTTTAGTAGTACCTAAATGCCTACGATGTCTCGATCTAGGACACGTCACGAAACCTTGCACACGCACCACCGATACATGTGGACATCGTGGGGAAGAAGACTCCAAGCACAAAAGGGCAGACTGCCCCAAGCACGGACAACACTCAGTTTGCATACCATGCTTAAAAAGTAACAAAAAGTGCGCTTCTAACCCTAAAGATTGCCCAACCCATAAAATGTTAATGGACAGACTCATACGAAAAACCGACTATGGACAGTAAACCTAACAAACTAAACACAAACAACCCTCACAAATTCAAAGGAACAAAGCAAGGGCAATCACGTATCGACAACATCTTCAACAAACAATACAAGAGAACATGCACACAGACAAATTAGCAATCCACCCACAAAATGAATACGAACCTACGCTCACACACAACATTTTCACACAAACACAAGCAATAACCAGAATGCAGCATAAATACCTATTACCCCTAATGGACGACGGAAAGATCAGAATTGGCCAAATAAATGCCATGCACTGTGCAACTGTAATGAAAAAGCTTAGACAACTAGCTGAAACCTTAAGATTACATGCACTTTTTATACAGGAACCCTATCTGGTGCATGGGAAAATTCCAAGCATGCCAGTCAGGGCAAGATAAATACATACAGGTAGAAACCCACAAACGGCAGTGGTCATTTTTGATCTCACATTGACAATCACGACAATCCAACGATACAGCGGAGAACACTGCACATGTCTAGAGGTCTCAAACGGCGGATTGGAAAGTGGATCTTGGTAACAAGCCGTACATAAACAACATATGCAACATAGTACATACTTACAATAACAAACCAATAGTTATTATGGCAGACGTAAATGAAAAATCCCCAATGTGGCACAGTTCCTTCATGGACGAACGCGGAGAACAAGTCGAAAACTTGATTAACGAACTACAACTCGAAGTAATCAACCTCCCTAATAACCCATCCACATACAACACCCATGCAGGAACAGGAACAAACATAGACGTTACACTGACAAATGGGCTGGCGTACAACTACATACAAGACTGGCAAGTATTAGAACACCAAACCGTTAGTGACCACAATCTAATCACGTTCAACATTGACATGACAACCAGGCCATTTGACACACCACAAAACTTCACCAATGTACAACGATACAAAATACGAAATGCAAATTGGAACAAACTGAGGGACACATTTGTACCCCCACAAGATATAAGATCAGATGAAAACGTTCACGAGTATACAAAACTACTCACCAACACAATTAGACGCACAATGGAGCAAGTGCTCCCAAAACAACGGAAAACACGACACACAAAGACAATTCAATGGACAAGGCGCTTACAAAACCTAAAAAAGGAAACACATCGAGCGAGAAAAAGCTACCAAAACTCCCATCTAACAAATTATCGACAATTAAAAGATATATACCAAAAAAAATTGACTGACATGAAGAGGAGGTCATGGGAATTATTCGTGGAAAGACACTAACAAACTGACGCCTGGGGAATACCCTATAAAATCACTCAGGGTAAAATCAAACCACCGATGACTTATTCAACTTTAATAAAACAAGACGGTACATACACAAAAGACTGGGGTGAAACTGCGACACTGCTATTACAAACACTTCTGCCTGATGACAACGTTCAAGACGACACTAACGAACAACGACTTAGACGACAAGGAGTAATCGACAGAAACCACGTAGGTAACCGACCATGGAACAGACAAGACGACAACTTAGATTCTTTCACAGAAGACGAAGTGCGATACGCACTATGTCAATCGAAGAGCAGGAAAGCACCCGGACCGGACGGAATTCTTGCGGAGATTGGCATAGCGCTACAAGATAAGTTAACACCGACGCTAACAGCACTGTACAATGAATGCATACGACAAGCTGTTCTTCCGAACATCTGGAAACAGGCGAATGTCGTGATTATCCCTAAAGGGAAAGGTAAAGACCCCAAACAATCGGGCTTTTACCGACCCATATGCCTTTTGAACACGCTAGGAAAAACGTATGAAAAACTATTATGTAAACGAATCCAGGACCACAGACAAATCACAGGAGTACATCCAAGACAATACGGCTTTACAGAAAACAAATCGACCGAGGACGCCATAAACCAATCAATACAAACCATCAAGCAATCACACAAAAAATACGTCCTATTAATATTAGTGAACATAGAAGGCGCATTTAATAACCTTTGGTGGCCTTCACTTTTTACACGGCTTACTACCATAAACTGTCCATCACAACTATACCACTCTTTCAGGAGCTACTGCAGGGATAGGTATGTAACCCTACAAGGCACGGAGAGCATTACCAAACATATAAATAAAAGTTGCCCGCAGGAATTCATATGCGGGCCCCTATCTTGGAATATTGTAATGGATGAAATCCTGGAAAAGCTGGACACCGTTGACGAAGTGTTGTCGACGATTGCATACGTCGACGACATCTTGCTGGTGGTTGAAGGCAATTCCAGAAGGGAAATCGAACGTAAAGCTAACATCGTCCTTACCTATACACAAAGTTGGTGCAAAAGCAACAAAATGACCATAACACCACAAAAAACTACATACCTTGTGATAAAGGGAACCCTGGCAAGGGACCCCACCATCAAACTAGACGGTGTAAATATAAGTAGAACACAAAACACAAAATATCTGGGCTTAACATTAGACGACAAACAGAATTACTCTGCACATATAAACACCGTCTGTGCAGTGCAACTTCTGCAATGCAGAACATTGCAACGCTGGCCCAAAGAACTTATAAGATACCACTTAATTGTGTAAGGCTATATCTCAACAGTGTGCTCGGTGCTATGGTATCATACGCCGCGAGCGCGTGCGGACATCGCCTTAACACAATCAAACCTAGACAAAAAATTAACAGTACACAACGAAGTGTTTTACTGCGACTGACGGGGGCTTATGGGACTACCGCACATGATGCACTTCATATACTGGTGGGAACTATGCCCTTGGACCTAGTAGTGAAACAGCAAGCTGCAATATACAATCTTACACACAATGACAACCAACAACTACAACGCATCTTAAACACAAACCAACTGCCCACGACAAAGACGGAAATAAAGAACTACATACTTGCAGAATGGCAGACAAGATGGGATCAAAGCACAACCGGTAGAAGGGTATACGCAATGATCCCAAATATTAAATACCGACTAAAAGCCAAATACCTGGTGCCCAGTCGGGGATTTATCCATTACCTAAATGGCCACGGACCCTATCCAACATACAGAGAACGCATGAACTTAGTTGACAACAACATATGCACGTGCGGAGAAATAGGAACACCGGAACATATAGTATTCGAGTGTAATGACTTACAACCGTACCTCTACGCACATAGACAAACATTATTAAACAAGACCCTACACCAGATGATTTGGAACGAAAACCTCTTTCCACACTTAAATGCACTCACACAAAAAACCACGTTATCTTGACGGATAAAAGACACAAACAAAACCACCCGGACAGAGACATAAAAGTACCACCTCTCCTTAGACCAATGCTCTGACCCGGAGACCGGAGACCGATCTCCTGAAATTCCAAGAGCTCTGCTCTTGACGGCCAGAAGCAACAAGATCAAACCATTAATCCGACTTTGAAAAGATCCAACCCTCTAATATGTAGAATTTGCATGCTTCTGCATATTAACAACCCTGTCTCTCACAAATAATAACCAACAGTAGTAGTATAAGTTAATTTTAAGTTGTAGAATAGGGAATTTCTTTTCTTTTTAACAAACGCTAAATTTAAAAAACTTACACATACCCGAGGCAAACAATACAGCAAACAAATCCTTTCCTCTGAAAGAACCTAATTTTTATTTATGTAATAGTATAAGTTCAAACATGTACAAAATTATAATTCAATCCAACCTTTTAGTAACCTGGGCAAACATAAACACAAATTAAAATTTCAAAAACACTTCACACACACACACACACACACACAAACACACAAAACATCTCTTATGCACTGTGCAAACACAAAACACCATTCACAACTTACATTGCCTTTTCAACATCTGGATTTCCGGCTGCCGATGGTCCGGACTGACAAGGCAATATCCGTTGTGCGTTCTTCCTTGACGACTGGGATATCCGGCTGCCGATGGTCCTGGTCCTAGAGGGGGAACGTAACACGGACCAACATCACACACAACACACATACACACAACTCTCTCTCTCTCTGTCTCTCTCTCACACATACACACAAACACACACACACACACACCTAAACACACGCTTCCATTGCCTTTTCAACATCTGGATTTTCGGCTGCCGATGGTCCGGACTGACAAGGCAATGTCCGTTGTGCGTTCTTCCTTGACGACTGGGATATGCGGCTGCCGATGGTACTGGTCCTAGAGGGGGAACGAAACACAGACCAACATCACACACAACGTCCCCCCCCACACACACATACACACATAACACATGATGGTTACTTTCTGTGGGGAAGCCAGGTCTGCTTAAATTTCAGGTAGCAGACTACTGAAACGTTGGAACAAATACATAAATAAATAAATGAAACCTTAGGGACAATGAATTTTAAAAATTAAGTACATCCCTTAATTTTCATCTAAGTCTGAAGGAGTTACATATCCCTCAAATTAATATGTATACAAATTTAACCGCAATTATTATGTCTTAAGAAATAGAATGTTACATTGTGTAATTGAAGGTTAAGATGTAAAAGGTTAATGAAAGTTCATATCAGACATGAGAACGGAAGCAACTACTTTGTACTCCAGACGCAACCTGATACTGCAAGTGTAAGATACAATGACCTATAAAAAAGCGGTTTTTATAATTAAGTTTACTAAGAATAAGACGTATGTTATCAAGAAGTAGCAGGCGCAAGATCTGAATTTCCCACAAGATGATGCGAGAGCAAGAATTACATAAATACCCTGAGGAGGTCATGATGGTCAGTCAGTTTCGAACTTCATAACTTTAACATTGTTGGTAGTTCAAGCTACTCATTGGTAATTATAAAACATAACTTTGATTATTTGTTAATTAAAACGTTAAGGCACATAACGTACAAGTTGTTAAACCATTTTTTGTAATTACTGTTTAAAGAATGAAATTAATAGAAGTGTTTTTGGAAAAAAGACTTTTTAAAGAGAAGCTCCCAAAGGCCCAAAATCTATCTGGCGTTTTAAAAATATTTTATTTTATTTTTCATTTTTAATAAAGTAACCATTCTATTGTAGACCACAGTTTGTAATAGTAAGTAACACACAGTAACTGTAATCAAGTATTATTCTGGTATGTATATGATTCGTTGTCGACTGAGAGTAAGAATTTAATAATAGAACAATTGTTTTAAATGATTAATACATATAATTTCGAAGGGTTTCGACTGGAGAAAAGGGGTCGTTGCGAGGCCAGTCTAATTTGATCGTAAGTTCATTTTAGGCAGTTTGACTTTGAACTTGCAAAAACCATTCGTCACCAAAGTGGATATAACTTATTGTTGCCAAGGGGCATCGTTTTCGAATCTGTCTGAAGCCTCGGGGGTCTTAAATACGGACTTGAAAATAATAATACAAAAATCTGCTGATATTGTAAACGGCGAAACAAAAAATGATGCGAGAATGTTGAAAAGATGCTACAAAAATTACCAACTTTGTTGACATTGCATAATTTTTAAAAATAAATTGCAAAATTTTGTTAAAATATTCCGATAAAACTGTATCTATCGTATTTAAACACCACAACTGTTTCAGAACTGCAACAATTCTAGAATAAAACGTTTTTGGCATCTTCAGATGCATTTTAAGCAAATGCTAAATCATTTACGTCTACCAAAAATAGTGCAGGGCTTAGAATTGAACCTTGAGGCACCTCGTGCTTTTACTATATTACTTACTCTGGTGGTGCAGTATCGAGTAGATAACGCAGTCTAATATCTCCTTCGGCATTCCAAACCTGATATAATGGCACAAACACGTCGTATAAGAAATATGATGCACATCGACACAATGATTGTTAGCACTGTTAAAAAAAATCGACAAATTCGCGAGTATTAATTTTCTCTAAGTTTTTAGCAATAAAAGACAACGTGTTCTGTAGTAGCGGGCACGCATACATCACTGAAATAATCCTACCACATTGCTTGAATACTAAATCACTGACCGAGCAACGAGCTTATGCTTATACAATAGATTGTCTCTCGCTACAACATATGTATATGTAAATAAACGGACGTGGGTGTGTGAGGTATTGTGACAATGACAATCCCGCTTGGAAAAAAAAATCCGAATTAAAAGTTAAAAACGCCCACACTAAAACAAACAACGAAATAAAGCTCGAATAAGAAAGAGAATAAATAATTGAATGTCGGTCGAGTTTCAAGATCTGGCTATTTTTACCTGTCTGGCGAATAAAAATATCCTACAATTTATAGACTCAGAATAAAAAAATACGGAAGCACCAGAATTAATTTGTTCGCAATTTCCTACGAACAACACATGCCCACTTATGCAGGCTTAAATGCCACAATAATTTAATAACTCTGGAAAAATAAATAAATTAGGAGAATTTATTAACATGTTCGCAGTATAGATTAGATTCGATTTTAGTTTATTCCGGGAATAATAAAATAAATGTCATGGGATAACTGCTGCAAATTAGACGCTGTTTTATGGTTTTGACAATAGGAAAGAAGAAAGTTTCAGTTGTATCGTGTCTATTACTAATAACAGTCGACCACCAATAAATAATCAATTACTGATCAACAGGTAAATTTATTAGTTAATATTAATAAGAGTATGCTGATTAAATGATTACCAATCAATTAATCGATCGATCGATCATTCAACGAATCAGTTATTCGATCGACCAACCAACAAGTCAATCTAAATTGATACTATTTGTCCAATGCATCATTTCGATCTGTTGCGACCATAAATAACTGTACATTATCTGAGAAACCACTAACAACCAATCACTGTAGTTTAATGAATAATCGATTAGTCAATTATCAAATCATTAGCAATCGGTTCAAAAATAAGACCACGGACGAGTTATTCATCCATATGCTGTAACTAAGTGAATAACCGATCAATCAATTGTTAACGTCATCAAGAATCTCTTCAAAATATGACCAGAAAATGAGTTACACTACAGTAGCTGGGCGTGACACTCTCGGCGTCGTTTTGAGGGCCTTTTAATTCGTTAGAGTTTTTGGCTTGTTGATGTTTTTTCACTGATGAGTTGTAGTGGTGTTAGTTGATATTCTTGATAAATTTGTTGATGTGGATTCCTCCAGACCTGCTATTGGAATCCCCATGTTTTGACGCAGTGAGCAGTTTCCCAGATCTTCCCCTTGGTTGTCCTCCAACTACACGATATCCGGATTCTGGGTCCACTGGCCTGTGGTTTTCGACCGACAGGATGGCTATTCGCCGCAGGTCGCTCCATCGTCAGGTAGCTCGTCTAACAGGACTGACGGATGTGCATCCCCAACGACTTCACTTGTGTACCCATTCCTCGGCGCCCCGCGTAGCTGGAGAACTCCCTCAAGTCGTCACCGTTCCGCTGCTCACCTTTGTTCGCCCGGAGGCGGTGGTAGATAGATGTTGCTGCTTCGAAATCTAGGCAGCAACTAATGAGTTACAATACGTGGACCGGTTTTTATATTTCACGATTGCATTACACCAGTGTTGCCATCTGGCAACTGACGCTACTATCGCAAAGTTTGACATTTTTGATAGTATACGTACTTAGACCATTCTGCACGGACCTGCACCTTGACGAAGTTCTAAAATACTAGAACGGTTAGAGTGGCTTGCGTGTTTCAATGAGCTAAAGAGCCGAACTATAGGTTTAACCAAATTAGTGGAGTCTTTAGTGAGAGAGAAGACTAAGACAGATCCTCGAAAGAGAGCAGCGGCTCTTTCGGTACTTAGAGTGACAGAGACCATAGGGGTATGGCATTCTAAGACACACTACTGCGATGTGGAAGACAACGGCAAACCACCACATAACGTCCAAGTACACACCGTACAGAAATTGTTAGTAAAGATGATGGCATCCTCTGGGGTAATAAAAATTCCGAAAGTAAAATAGTCCCTCATTTAGATCTCCGGGAGCGGACTACTTCGGGGGATGTGATCCGAAAGTATAAAAAAAGATCCGTGTACATTCTACGAGTCGGAGTGTGGAATGTCAGAAGTATGAAGCAAGTAGGTAAACTAGAGAACCTGAAAATAGAAATGGATTGGTTAGTACTAGACATAGTAGAGATCAACGAAGTATGCTGGCCAGAGGCGGAGGTTTTTTTGAAGTGGAGACTTCAGGATAATTCATACAGGATTAGAGGAAAGAAATTCGGATATAGAGATAGTTATGCGAAAAAAGATAGGACGACATATAGAAAACTACTTACAAAAGAACGAAAGAGTACTCATGGTTAGATTAGTAACTAAACCGGTAAATACAGTAATAATACAAGTATACATGCCCCCCTCTAGCTACAGTGAAGAAGAAGTAGAGGAGAACTACAAAGATATCCAAGACATACTAAGATACGTAAAAGGACACGATAATTTAATAATTACGGGGGATTTTAATGCAGTGGTAAGTGAGGGCAGGGAAGAAGCGGTAGTAGGTTTATTTGGTTAAGGCACGAGAAATAACAGGGGAAATAGGCTGGTAGAATTATCTGATCTATCAACCGACGACTTTCTAACTGCTTTACGCCGATTTATTGCCAGGCGTGATCGCAGTGATCATCTCTACAGTGATTGCGGCATAAATTTTGGAAATGTCCATAGACAGTTAATTTCTCTGCAAAATCAGCTACCCCAAAAGAACATATTTTTTGGCACTTTATACCACCCTCTGTGCCTCATTTTGGTGGTTTGTGGGAGACGGGTGTGAAGTCGGTTAAAACTTTGCTTCTTCGTACCACAGGTGAGCAAGTTCTGACCTTTGAGAAAGTAGCTGCTGGCCTTGTACAAATTGAGGCCATCTTAAACCCGCGTCCTCTTATCCCCGTAAGTAGTGATCCCAACAACTTGAGTTGCCTGACACCAGGTAACTTTCTGACTTTGGCCCCTTTAGTCGATATTCCAAAATCTATCCCTTCCGCTCAACCGCCTGTCTCGTTGCCAATTGCTCCAGCTTCTAAAAAAAAGTAAATATTCATTCTCCACTGAAAAGTAACAAATCGAATTCGATGAAAAACGTGTTGTGCAACCTTTTATAAATACTAAATAAAACGCTGTATCAGAAGTACTTTTACTGAAAACATTATTTTTTCCATTAAAAGAAAACCATTTTTAATACGTACCGTGAAATCTTGTGAAGAAGCTACTTCAATCGTTCTGTATCTTTCGAGATGCATTCAAACAGTAGCGAAAATCCATAAATTAATAAGCAAATGATGTAATTATTTTGTACGATAACAAACAACATCAATGAAAACAGCTCAATTGGCGAATGGAAAGCTTTTGCGACCATAATTTAGATAAGATAAACCTTGTAACGACTACAAATTAGATAAGATAACTGCGATAACAAGCGAACCTTACATTATTTCCTGGAATTACATCAATTAAGAATTTTATGATTTCGTAAACTAAAAAATGACAGCTATAAGCGTAAAATGAACCAAATTTCAAAGAAGTTACATCATACAATGAGTCAGACTCACTGGAATATGGCGGAATCCTTCTAGAACCTGTGGCGTATTAAAGCTTTTAATATATCAAGCCGTGAAAGAATGCAAACGGGGTAATTGACGGTCAATCAATCATTCATAATAGTCGATCTATTTGAAAACGATGAGGCCCTAGAACTCAATAGATACGCCATCTTCGCCAGTAGCGCTAACTGTTGCATTTTTATGCCTGTTGCTTCTCAAGTGTGCGGCATAGGTAGTCTTTTCCATTTCGAAATCGCATACTTTACACATAATTCGTGGTTGTTTCGTACAAGACCCTTTAACAGCTGTCAGAGCTGAACGTTTACGGGTTAATGATAGTTGGACTTGTGTGGACTTAGGTTAAATAAAAGGAAAAATTGATAGGTTAGGTCAGCACTGCCGCGCTGACCTAACCTATTAATTTTTTCTTTTATCTAACCTAAGTCCACACAAGTCCAACTAACCTAACCTAATCCCGGACAACACTAGCTAACCTAACCTCCTGACAAGTCCACATCCATCCTAGGTCGGAGGCAATTTCACCCTATGGGGCAATTTCACCCTATGGGGCAATTTCACCCTTTGGGGCAATTTCAGCATCCCTGCCGACCTAGGTCGGATAACAAAACAGTTCCTAAACAAGAGAATGTAAGCGATATGGCGGCGTTCGACATATTCGGCTATCTTCGGCAATATACGCTCCCACTCTGTAGGATACATAAGAGGGCAATTTTTTCGTATTCAATTTAGTATTCAACAAGAGCTAGAACGGTAAACATGAGCGTCTCCAAGGTGATTAACGTTTCTCAACTTCTTGGGAATAGAGTGAAACCGACAAATGAGCGATTTGGATTATGGCTGTTGGCAGAAAATATGTGCAACAATAATCTGGTGACATATTGGTAATATTTGTTATGTCGAATGCGAACCGGGTGCATGCATTGGTGCTAAATGTACTGAGCGAGTAGCAAAGATTGGCAAAAGATCACGTCATTTAGTTCCCCGCTGAATCCTCAACTTCGTTCGACCGTCTTCGGAAACCTTCGGTTTGCATTCTATAGAGTACATAAAGCAGGAAGCTGGTCGAAGAAAAATGTTATCCGAAAATATTTTTAATTACAACTCTTGTGGTGCTTCCTATACCTGAAAAAAAAATGCTTTCAAACGACACCAGAACAAATGTGGTGTAACAGCGTCCACGGTTAAGCTAAAGTATGCGATTTCGAAATCGAAAAGACTACCTATGCCGCACGCTTGAGAAGCAACGGTCACTGATTTAAATGTAAAAAAAGGCGATTTTAACTACGAGAAATAATAACGTTTATCCGGACGCTAGAGGTCTAACAAGAGTTATAATTATTTTTGAAGTCCTTAGCATTTTCTTAAGGAATGTAATTGATTAGTTCATAGGATACACCCCCTACCTGTTGTTTCGTGCGTGCACACAAATCGGGTACAATCGGTACATATCCGAATAGGAGTAGCTTATATAAATGGACTGCTCGTGTGGAAGTTATTATTTGTTGATTGTACGGTTTAAAGAGACAATATAATAAATATGTATAAAAACTTTGGAGAGGTTATTCGAAGATTTCGCAATGCTCTACGAGTAAAAAAAGCAGAATGTGGGCAACGCTTTTCGATAGATGGAGAAAAATTTCATACAACGAAGCAATACAGCTTTTATGGAAATAATCGAGGAGATGAAGTTTATAAAACTGTTGGCAGATATTCAGATGGAATATATACTAAATTGTAAGTTTTAAAGTAAAAATTTAACCACCTCGACTATTATCATAAGAAATGAATGATGTGAATTTAGAAATTATTTTTGTATATATTAGTTTGTTTATGTTATAAAATATAAAGTATACATTGGTATTGTTTGATTTTTCAAACGTCCACATAACTGAAATGGATATCTAAGTTCTTATGAAAAGAATTATAACAAAGATGTGTATTTTTTAAAAGGGTGTTATAAACGTTTTACAAAATTATTAATCAGAATCGTTTTATTTAAAACTATAACATAATTTTATTTACAGCTATTAATATCTGTAGTTGAAATACAACAATTTAGAAACGTATAAGAAAACAAAAGTGTAATTAATAGTGTTACAGAATTTTCTCTAAAATCTATGGCTTAAAATTTAAACATCACTCGTAAATGCGTGGAATGGAAACCTGTTGTACTCTTCCATATACTCAACTTGTCTACAAATACTGTTTTCAAACAATCTTGGGTAGGTTCTTATAAATTCGTATAATATGACCCCAATATCACTATTACTGTATTTGCCTTTAATTACATCATGTGCGAAATTCTGCAAGACATCATTCCTATTATATCTTTCCATTGCTACATCTAACAGAAACAGATCTATATTAGGAGTACCATTTTCCGTTAGTTCTTTTAAAGTATTAGCATGGTTGAGAACGATCTGAGATACCCCTAAAAAGTGCTCTAAAGTTCCTTTGGTAAATATCATATAATTCTCATCAAATGTCACCATCTTCACTAAACAATTCTTATTTAAATAAAAACGCAAGTTGTCGAATTTGCATATCTGATTTTGCATGCCAACATCCATAGTGCGTATAGTGTATGGAAGATTTGATATAAACTTCCTAAATACGTTGAAGGATACATCAAGTACGGTCTGCGAAATGGTGTCAACAAATCTCAAAATTATTTTATAATCGTCGAACGGGTTCAGGCCTACAATTATGATTTTGGAAGAAGATTTTGTTATTGCGTATGGTTTTTCAAATAGCAACTTGGTTCGCTCTAACTGAATCGCGGCGTTTATATATTCTTTATGCGCTGCGGTCGATTGGTTTTCCAAATCCTTAATTTGTTACCACTCATTGGCTGTAATTTTTAGTTCCTCCTGGAAATAAACCATCTCCATGTGCCGCTCGTTGTGTTTTTTTTTATAGCGTTACATCCAGTAAAAACGCTTTCACACACACTGCATGCAATACTTAAGATGCTCATTCTAGAAAAAATTAATGATTAACAGTTTTTGAATTATACATGTAAATATTAATTTCTTCTACGTTTGCAAAATTCAAACTAAGACTTACTCTTCTTTGTCGATAGTCCTCACACGAAATTTTCAAAGACGGAAAATTCTGTAACACTATTACTTACATTTTGAACGACTTTACGTTTTACAAAAATAAACTTAAAATGAACTTTTGGTATCATTTCCCCCGTATTTATGTACAAAGAGAAAGTATAAGTATAATTTGTCCTTACATTAACCCAATTTAAATCAAATTATAGAACGTGAAAGGTACTTTTATTAAATTAATAATCAGACGTCTTGACAAAACAATGCAAGGCTGATGATCATACATTTCACTACATTTATTTGGAAAATACGTCTTATTTTGAACTACATTTAAAATAGATTATCGAACCACTTTCTAGCCCACCGTGCAGAATTAATATATATTATACTTTTTGGTTTAATTATTTGAATGTGGATGCACTAATTGAAAATTTTAACAATCCTAGATACTAATGAATATTTTTTTGTGTTTTACTCTATTATCGTGCTAAATCTAAATAAAAATGCAGAGGTGTTTTGCTGTTAGGTTTTTGAATATTAAACCACTATGCGGGTCTTTGTTGGAGCTAATTTTAAAAAACGTGATAATTAATTTCGATTCCCCAGGAAAATTCTATACTAATTTGATAAGTTACACGATGGGTTTATCTCAAAAGACAGCAATACTGTTTAGAAATAGATTAAAGATGAATTCCATATGGTTTGCAAAAGGTTGATCTGTAAATAAGTAAGGGGGTGCTCGGTTTGAAAATAATTCCGAAGCATTTGAGAACCTGAGGAAAAACACAATAATAATTGATATCTTACACGACGGAGTTATATTAAAAATACTGCTAAGAGTAATTTTTTATAATAATTCTAAAAATGGTGTTGGTGGTTAAATACATACAGGTAAAACCCACTATAAAACAATTAAGTGTCACTTTTCCAGTCAAGACTTGCATACAACGCCAATTAACACAATAAGGAGCTGCGCACGCTCGACCATCGGCATAAAAGACGAGGGAGCCATGTTCCAGTGCATTAGTCGTCAAAGTATCGTCGAGTTTGATTAAAATTACAAATTAAAGATAGATTTTTCTTGTGTTGACGTTACAAGTGATGTGCGAGTACCACAATTAAATATCAACCAACTAGTTGGTAAGATAACCTATAGGTTAGGCGAATTTCCTCCAAAGTTTCACCACCATATAATAGAAGTTGGTTTTGATATATATGGTGGTCTTCAACCTGTCATCCAAGTTACTTGCTGTAGTGGTATGTGTGCAGATTCTACGATAACATTCTCATACTTCGATTGGAAGAAATTGTGTACTTTTCAAGTGGAATTTCAAATTCACCAATTTGCTCAAGACTCAAAACAAGTCGGATTAAATGGTTTGACTACTGGAAACGACATTGTTGACATACAATTGGATCAAGATTTCAAATTGCAGCTGAGCACAGTCTTTAATAGAAGTATATGACTGTTGAACAATTTTGAAAAAGAGAATTTATATAATATGGAAATTACGAAAGATCGGAATGTTATTGTGCTACCTGCGTACGAGTGCATCAATCTATTTAATTTGCGAGAATTAATCTGTTTTAAAATGGCTGAGTTGAGGTGTAGAAACTTTCCAGAATTTTACGAATAATTTGTAGGGGATATAAAAAATGTATGTGGATATACGACGGAGAAAGAAAGGGTTCAAACGTTATTAGAGGAAGTGAGCCGTGCCAGTATTTCTCTGTCTAATGATTGCAGCAATTTAAATTACTTGACGGTGTTGGAAATTATTAAATGTTACCCCATCCAATACTTAGAAGATGCGACTGCAAGGCAATCGCTTGCGCAAATGTTTAGAGATTTGGCTATCCCAGATTCGCCAAACTCTGGTTACCACAGCGGTTTATAGATGTTATGGATACATGTATATATTTTATTAAAAAAACATTATATTTCTTGATAAAGTTTGTTTTACATATTTGTATCGCCAACATTAGCAAAAATTATTAATAGTCGTATTAAACTATCTTGTTTTTATTTTTAGGTTTAAAGTGGTGCACCCCGCAGATAATAAACACAATATACCGTATGTCAACAAAAAAAAGTTGTAAAGAAATTCAAAAACAACTTTAATGTGGATCTAGTATTAAAATTTGTTGGTAGTAAGGCTAAGTCCTACTGTATTGTAAGCGAGAAAGACACGATTAAAAAGATTAAAGGGGTCTCACGAAGTGTAGTTAAGAAAATTAATGTAGATAGTTTTAAGGACATTGTACATTGCGGAGGATTTGGTTCTAGGAAATGAGCAACCTACGAAAGTACGGAATACTTGGTATTAATGCTAGTTGGTTTAGTAACCGCGTTTGTGCACTCTTCGAGTGTCTTCGGCAATCATCGATTGTTTCCAAAAAAAAATATTCAAGCCTGCCATTTCCTAAAATATGACGTAGAAGTTATTTAAAATTAAATTGCTTTCTTAGTAAGTATCCTGTACACAACAAGTTTGGTATTCCCTTAGTAAAGGTTCAAAGTGTTGTATTAAGTTTATGTTTATAGTAGCATTGGATCTTCTACCGCACGACTTGCAGCCAATTTGTGTGCGTGTGCTACCACCCTTTTAGATTTTTAATATGCACGCGATGCGATTGTTGATCCGTATAACATGGAAGACGTTTCCAATGTTTCTACTAACTGCATTCGCAGCATGGACGATGCGAACCGGGTGCATGCATTGGTGCTAAATGTACTGGACGAGTAGCAAGGGTTGGCAAAAGATGATGTCATTTAGTTCCCCGCTGAATCCTTAACTTCGTTCGGCCGTCTTCGGAAACCTTCGGTTTGCATTCTATAGGGTACATAAAGCAGGTACGCTAGAGTAAACTTTTTAGTTATAAGTTAGTTCGCTTACAAGTTTAACCAAAGTCCTATAGCGCTGATTTTGTTTTGTACTAAAATGGTACCTGCAAACGTTTTTAAATGCAACTCTTGCGGTGTTTCCTATACCTGGAAAAATGCTCTCAAACGGCACCAGAACAAATGTGGTGTAACATCGTCCACGGTTAAGTTTATACATCCGTCCGCAGCAAAGTACTTAAACTGTGTGTCTTGCGGTATCGCTTTTACGAGAATGGACAACTTACTGCAACACAAGGAAAAACAGCACGGTATATCATTAACCCGTAAACGTTCAGCTCCGACAGCTGTTAAAGGGCTTAAAGAGCAACTCTTGGTTAACCACTGTAAACCTTCTAAAGATTATATTTTCCCTTGTATTGTGGTAAAAAAAAGTGGGAAAGACAGTTACAGGCGGCCTTTAGTTGAACTATTTTCTCAATATGAGTGGTTAGTGTTTTCGGAAATTCAGAAAGGACTATTTTGTATTTATTGTGCATTGTTTGCTTCGCACACAGTTGATAGGATTCCCCTAAAAAATTTCGTCATAAAGCCAGTGACAGATTATAAACATTTGCCAAAAAAATATGGATATATAACGACTCATGCTCAGACTGCTTATCACAGGGCATGATGGAAAAGGGAAAAGAATCTCTCAAAAGGGTCAACAAACCAAGTCTTCAACTGGAATACCAGATCAACAAACATCAACAAAAAGAAGTTTTAGAAAATTGGGAAAAACTCAAATCTATTTTGAAGTGTATATTATTCCTTGGTGTTCAAAACGTTCCCTTCCGAGGACATCGTGACAATGGAGATTTAGGCGAAACTACCAATGAGTTAATTCGCTTCAGAGCAGAAGCTGGAGATTTAGTTCTTGGCAAGCATATTGAAACTGCGCCTGGAAATGCCAAGTATATAAACAAGGCTGCAAAATAAACTGATTAGTTGCTGCGTTGAAGAAATAACTTAAAATCATAATTGAAGGAGTTTTAGAGAGTAAATGGTACAGCATAGTTTTTGATGAGACTACAGATGTGTCATATCAGTCACAACTTACATTTGCAATTCGTTACATGTATAACTTTGATATCTATGAAGATTTTATTGAGTTTTTGAATCCAAGAAAAGAAACGTTACCAAAGAAGATGGATCATGTAATCTTGAAGTTGCTGACAGTCCATTAACTGGTACGACTATAGGAATGTTAGTCTTAAACTTTATGAAAGGACACGGTCTTCCGAAAAAGTATTGCGTTAGAGTAGCTGCTGATGGCTGTAGTACAATGGTGTCTGAAGCAAAGGGGGTTGTTTCTTTCATTTTAAAAGAGTGAGATAATGCTATCCAGTGTATTTGCTTTAATCGTGGTCAAAACTTCTCCATATCAAAGTCAGAAGATTATTCATGTGAAACGATGTTTACGTGTAATAAAAAGTGTTGTTGCTTTTTTCAGCGCATCTTCAAAGCGTAATATGGTGTTAAAAGATATTTTAGGAAGACAACTGATAGGTCTTTGCGAAACCAGGTAAATTGAAAGACATGAGAGCATTTTTCTTTTTCAAAAGTCTCTGAATGAAATCAACAACGCGCTCGTAAGGGTGTCAGAGTTGGATGAAACCGATATTGCAACAATGGCGCATTCTCTTCATTTATCACTAATGGATTCTTCTTTTATTGTGACTGTTATTTGCCCCACAAATATTTTATCAGTGACGTTGCCTCTAAGCAGCTTGTTTAAAACAACCGTCGACTTAAATTTTGCAAGAAATGCTATTAAGGAAACCATCAAACTACTCAAAGAAAAAAGGGAAAACAGTACAAATGTATTTAATTAACTGTTTTTGAAGCCGAAAAGTTAGTTTTGTTATTAAACACAAAAATAAGTATTCCTAGAATAGTGAACAAGCAAACAATACGAGATAATTATAAAACTGAAAATCCTGAAAACTATTATAGAGTCGCAGCAGTCATTCCAATATTAGATCATGCCCTAAACGATATCAAGGAAAGATTTTTTCTGACAAATCATTGATGGTCTATAATTTGTCTATGTTCATTCCAGCCGAAGAAATGAAAGCTAATTTAAAAGCTGAGGATGTCAAGAGCAAGTTATTAGAGATTGCTAAAGAATATCCCTTTGTTACGGAATCAAAAAAATGTTGGAAGGACAGTTCTTCCATTGGCCAAAAAGATGGAAAGCATCAAAAGAATTTCAGCCAGAGGTACCAAAAAATGCTTTACAGGCTTTAAAATAATGCGACGAAGAAGTATACCCAAACATCAATAAGCTCCTGTGCATTCTGTGTTCTTTACCAGTAAGCGTCGCAACAGCGGAGAGATCTATTAGTTCTTTACGCCTAGTAAAAGAGTGGATGAGGAGTACTATGACTGAAACTAGGTGGTCTGGGATTGCTCTTATGTACACTCATAGGGACATTATAAAGAAAATTGATCAATACCCAGTAATTGATAAATTTGCCAAGCAAAATAGAAGAACGCCGAATCTTGTTTTATAAATATTTTGTAAAGTACATACAAGTTTCTGATTATTTCTTGATTTTGTTCTTTTATACACTCTCCTAAATCCACTTGTTACGTTTATTTTCGGAATAAATTAAATACCCCATTTTCCCTTGTTAATTCATAAGTCCGCATGACAATAATTTTGTTAAATCGATTCCGTTGCTATTCTTAAATCCTTCATCAACATGCTATCTATTTTACCTGTTCAACATAAGCCCGTTTTACAATAATTTTTAACTCGAATCTAGTTGCTTTGAAACGTAAAATTTATGCTATAATTAAATAGTCAGTACCTTGTTTTACGTATCCGTTAACTGGTAATATAGTACGACCGCGTATAATTGATTCTTATGTGATTTCCATCTAAAGACTAGTCGAACTAAGATCGCGTACTATCGGATAAAACCTTGTTTTCAAGTTTCTAATCGTTTGATAACACCAATATTACTTTTTGAACTCTCGTTATTTAGTTAAACCAATTAATATTCACTAACTTGCGTTTCTTATACACGTCGAAAACAGTCGTTATGTTTTTGATGTTTCTGTTTTCTTCGTGGGAATTTTGCGCACGCAATACAGCGTACTTCTTCCGGTGGATAGGCCAATCTGTTACCTTGGACCTAATTCATGAGGCGATGGCCGCCCCTTTTTACATGGCACCAATTGCGTGGTCCTAGGCCCTGCTGCCCCGCTGCGGTCCTAAGGAGGGTGTGATAGGTCCAACATATTCGACACGTGGGTGAGTGTTTTTCCAATATTTTTTTGTATGGGTTCCATGAACTAGCTGAATCAGTATATTTCAGTTTTGTTGTAAGATTACACCTTGTGGTTCTAAAATGATTATCATCTGTATGGGGGGGTTTGACACTTATTATTGATTTTGTAACGATTGTACAGGGTGAGCCAGTCAAACCTGCATTTTTGAAATGACTGTAAAAAATAAACGGATGAATATTTCAAAATTTTATTGTTACTATCTTAATGTACATTAAAAAGCATTTAAGAAACAACATTCATCGTTTAAAAATAACGCCAGTAAGATAGTGTCCTTTCCGATTGAGACATTCTTGTAGGCGATTTTTGAAACTGCCTATCACATCATGGAGCATACGCTTTGGAATTCTCTCGATTTCCAACCGGATTCTCCTCTTGAGTTCCCCACGCTTTGGAGGCCGTTATTCAAAGACTTTACCCTTCAGGTACCCCCACAAGAAAAAATCGCACACTGTGAGGTCGGACGATCGAGGAGGCCAAGAAGTGCTCCATTTCGGGATATCACCCGATTTGGAAAAACATTGTTGAGAACATTCATGCTCACACGGGCTGTATGACTTGTGGCACAGTCTTGCTGGAATACAGTTTCATTGTTCATTCCATATTGACAAAGCTGAGGAATGAAGAACGAATGCAACATTTCCAAATAGCGTTGTGCATTCACAGTAACTGCTTGCTCCCTGTCATTTTCAAAAAAATACGGGACTATGATTCCCAATGAAGACGCACCAAACTGTTACCTTGCTTGAAAGAAGTGGTATTTGATGGAGTTGTTGAGGGTTTTCATCTCTCCAGTATTGGAAATTTTGTTTATTCACAAAACCGGAGAGATGGAAATGTGCCTCATCGCTCATCCACAGGTTGTGCACAAGGTCCTCGTTTTCATCAAACATGTCCAACAATGTTTGACAAAAACGCATTCGAGCTGCAAAATCGTTTTCATTCATAGCCTGAACAACCTGAATTTTGTATGGGTGATGGTGTAAATCTAACCCCAAGATTCTTCGGGCGCTCGTGTTTGCCATGCCAAGCGCAGCACTCTGTCGACGCGCCGATCTCCGAGGGCTTTTTTCCACAGCAACTCTCACGCGGTCAATATTCGCGGGAGTTCGCACTGATCTTGCACTGCCACCCCTTCTGCTTCTCGTTTCACCAATTGATACCTAAAATACCTAAAAACGGTAGCTCGCTATGTTAAGAATTAATTTTTGGTTCTTCCTGACATGCATATTGTGATTACTACTTATTTTTGTTTTCATTTGTTTTTGGTACTACTGTACTGATATAACATGTTTCTTTTCTGTTTATTTAATTATAATTTTTTTTATGTTGCATGTTGTTTTAATGAATGAGTACGTGTATTTTTATTTCAGGCCTTTTTAAATTTTTGTATGTATTATACCCCGCCCACTCACCAAATGAGCCCGGTCAATTTCTTTATTTTCTTTCTTCTTCCTTTTTTTGTTAGGCTACGTCAATGCACGTGGTACACTTCTGTTTCACTTCTTCTATGCTGATAATGTACGTAAAGTATTACTTGACTGCCCCCCCCCTTAAGTTTTTCTAGATCCGCCACAAAAAAAGGGCATATTTTTAGGAAACGACAGAAGGGGAACCGAGCTGTATCTAGGTTGTGGGAATTTCAGGAATAGAACTATGTGAAGGACGCGTCCAACCAGTTTCAAGACGGAAAACCTAATTGTTTGTGCAATATTCAATTTAATTTGGTTATACCATTTCTTTCAAATTAACTGAACGCACGCGCGGTCAAAAACAAGACAATCTCGCGTGTGTTATCAGTCAGTCGAGTTTGAAAGTACCTGTAGAGGTGTCAACTTCGCGAATCGGTCGGGTTGGAAGTGCTCTCAAACCGTCTTATTGTGTGGTGCGAGTTGTTATTTGTTTTCTTTCCTTTTCTTCCCCAAATATTCTCTTACAGCTTCAAGTGATGCCACTGGACCGCTGCTGCTACCACCATCGGTAAGTCTTTGACTTTGTTTACGTTTTTCTGCTATAAACTGTTGAAACATTTACGCATTAACCGTTGGGATCTTGTTGTAACAATGCACGACTGATCCACTAACTTATCGAAGGAAAATTATTAAATTTACTGCCGTGCGCTGTTACACAAAATCCTACACGATCCTTCGGGCACGGATCTATAATATAAGCACATGTTGCATCGGCGCGAGTTATGTAATCCCCCATTTGTTATATATAAATAAAGAAACTAATAATTAGGAATTATTAGAAATATTAAGAAATGCGCAACAATGTAATTGAAGGACAATTCATTTCAGTTTATTAACGTTCGTGGGAACGGAAACGCTACTTTGTAGCACAGAGATAAGTGACACTGCAGATGTCAGGTAACAGGTGGTCGTAGACAGTCACGTACCGATATTACTGACAAGTAAGCTCGCAACAAGGTAGTTATGAATAGATTTAAGATAGCAACAATGTATTATGAATAAGAGTCTGCAAGTTCCCACAGAAATGTGAGGGGGTAGGCATGTTATAAAAGGCCCGGGAGCTCCACTCACAGGCAGTTAATCCATCGTTCAGCTTTAACATTGCAGTTCGTTAGATAACTCACTTTGTACAATTAGTAAATTAATTTCGGACTTAGATTAATTCATTTAAGATTGTCAAAATTCCAATTAATTTCTGTAAAATAATAAATAAATGTGTTAAGAAGTTCAAGAAGTCTTTTTAAAAAGGACCGCTCGCAGCCACGAACCTTAACTCGCGGAACAACAAAAACGTTGTATTTAAGCGTGGATCCAGAAGAAACAAGTTTTCCAGTGAATAAAACCGGAATTTATAAACTTTGTTACGATTTTCATTATCATACACGAAGTGTTTTCCTAACTCCCTATCGTATATTAGGTCGGAATTGCAGGTTTTAATAAATCTAACATTTAATAGTTATCAAAATTAACACTTGTGTATAGTACAATATCCGAACAACTGTTTTCTGTTTATGTTTGCTATCACAATTAAAATTTTACTTAATTATATACCTTGCGGTACATTCCTCGCACTTAACCTAAATCATTTCAATACGTTACATTTACAATATTCTTTTCTATTTAATTTACGTTACGTTTGTTCCTATGAATACCAAGGATCACAATATTTACTTTTCAATTTACGGAACTTCGTATTTGTAGAAACAATAGGTGGTACGATCATTGGTCTTAAAAACACCTGTGGCGTTTTGTTTCATTCTCTTTAATCAGAGGATAATTTATTGCCATACGGCATTTCATATTTCAATTTTGTTGCTAGAAGTAGCACCAAAATTAATTTACGTATTTAAAAAAAAAATTGTCTATCGCTTATAAGTTTACATATTACGATGGCTGAACAACGAAAGCGATTAGAGTACAAAAGAAACGTATTTGTTCAGCGGATCGCCGAGGTGTATAATCTTTCCATCAAGGCAACCAATGATGCAGCATCCTTTTTACCCTCATTCAATACACTTTACGAAGACCTACAATCTTCTTTTGATCAGTTCCTTGAAGTTCATAACCAAATAATAGAAATTACAGACGATGAAGATTTCGATGCTGAGGAACTGATCAGAAAACAAGTTGAAAATTACTATTACTCGGCAAAAACGATTCATATTAAACTGTGTCCCGCCATTTCAACTACACAAACCACTAATCCCGTTTCAGTGAAAGCTGCAGCAAAATTACCATTATTGAGCATTACTATTTTCAGGGGTGATTAAAAATTATTCCAAACATTTCATGAACTTTTCGATAGTATTATAATATAAAGCGCCAATTTGGCACCTATACAACGCTATCAGTATCTCCTCTCATTTTTAGAGGGAGAACCCTTAAAATTACTTGCCGACATTCCCGTTTTAGGGGACAATTTTCAAATCGCCTACGACAATCTGATAAAAAGGTATCATAATAAACGGCTTCTAGCAGCGGAAGCCGTTAACAATATTATGAAGTCCACTTTAAAAGACGATAATGCAAAAGATTTGCCCGCTCTTATAAACATATTTTCAAAATCCATTGCTGCACTAAAGGTTTTACAATTTGAAACAGACAAATGGGATTTTCTACTGTTTCGTATTCTTTTACAAAAACTCGAAGTTTCTACCCGAACCCATTTCGAAGTCGAATACGCTGAGGTAGAAATTCCCACTTTAGACAATTTAGTGTCTTATCTTGAAAATAAATGCAAGGCACTCGAATCTGTGCAACTATCAGATATTTCTACAAAAAAAATTACTTCACCGGTTGCAAAAAGCAGTCCTAACAATTTCTTTAAAAATTACCCAAAAACAACACCTCCGTTTACCGCTTTGTGTAACGAAGGTGTTACACCCTTACAAAAACGTGGAAACAATTTGATTACGTGCCACTTGTGTAATCAGGGCCACGTTCTTTCAAAATGCGCCAAATGGACTGATTTACAAATCGTTCTAGCGTGGCTAAACGCCTCACCCAGCAGATAGAAGACGTTTGTCGCTAATGGAGTAAGCCATATATACCACATAGTCCCCCTTCCTGGCACTACAGGCCGTCTGCTTTCAATGCCGCAGATGTCGGGTCCCGCGGAAATATCCCATCGGAATTGCTTACTAATCGTCTCTGGTGGAACGGTCCAAAGTTTCTTTCACTACCCCAAAACTTGTGGGAAACTTATTTACACTTTCCGCCTGTTATCAATTCCGAGGCAGACCTGGAAGAAAGAAAAGAAATTTATTTTTTAGATTTCTTGCTTGAACGATTATCGTCCCTAGATAAAATTCTCAGAATTTTATGCTACTGTTTACGCGTCAAAAACAATTTTCGAAGACATTCTGAGAAAATTTACGGAATTCCAACCCTGTTTGAGATTCAAAACAGTCTTCTAATTTTTGTCAAACACTTGCAATCGACGGCTTTTACAGAACTAATTGATTAGACAAAAGAAAGTAAATTACTGCCAAAACCTTTTCGATGCCTTTCTTTATTTATCGATCTAGGTGGACTTTTAAGAGTAGGAGGTCGTCTTAGAAATTCCGAATTGGCTTACGAAGCTATGCACCCCCTACTTTTACCAAGTTAACATAGGCTTACTAGTCTTATCGTCGAAAACACGCACTATAAATACTTGCATATCGGTTTGAAAAGTTTACACTTTTACGTAAACAAATCTGGATATTGTCTGCCAGAAAGACAATTCACAAGACACTTGCAGGATGTCACAAATGTTTTCACGCTAGGCCTCGTCCTTGAGCCCCTCCAATCATGGGAGATTTACCCGCCTATAGAACTCGGGCACTTACACCGTTTGTTCATGTCGCAATAGATTTTTGCGGCCCATTTTACGTTATTCCTCATTGTTCAAAAGGCTCAAGATCACTAAAAGCATATGTCTGCATTTTTGTGTGCACCTACACTAGAGCAATGCACCTTGAACTCGCAATGGAGTTGTCTACAGACAGTTTTATTACAGTCTTTCGCCGTTTCGAATCCCGTCGCAGCACTGTTTCTGATTGTTATTCAGACAATGCCACAAATTTTCACGACGCCCACAATCAATTTATACAAATAGCACAATAAACGGCTGAAAAGCTTTCATTACGGTTTAACGGCTTAGCGGAAGCCGGCGTAAGAGGGTTTAAAACCCACTTAGTTCGAGTTATCGGCGAACAGCGACTTAGCTTAGAAGAAATTAATACTCTTCTTTGTCAAATCAAAGCTGTGCTTAACTTACGCCCACTGTGCGGGTTAAGCAACGATCCCAATGATTTATCACTTCTTACCTCCGGACATTTTTAAAATCTAGAACCTTTGTACTCCGTTATTCCGGAAACAAATTTATTAGATTTAAATCTCAACCGCCTTACCAGGTGGCAACTTCTTCAAAGGTTGCGACTTGATTTTTGGAAACGGTATTTTTTAGAATACCTCAATACGCTTCAACAGAAGCAAAAATGGACGAGTCCAAACACGAATTTCCAGATTAACCCTCTAGTCCTTATTCGAAGTGACTTACAATTTTCCTTTAAGTGGCCCATAGGTAGAGTTATAGAGTTGCACCCGGGAGACGACAGGCAATTATGTGTGGTTAGTGTCAAGACTGCCACAGGTGTTTATTGACGACCAGTAGTTAAACTATGCCCTTTGCCTTTGTTTTTTACAGAGTATTTCCTTTGTTACATTAGTTACATAAATTTTCATTTTCTAATTTTAAGTTTTTCGGATTAGGAAAACACATCGTGTTTCCGGGGGCGGCAATGTTTGCGCAACAAGTGCAATATTCAATTTAATTTGGTTTTACCATTTCTTTCAAATTAACTGAACGCACGCGCGGTCAAAACAAGACAATTCTCGCGTGTGTTATCAGTCAGTCAAGTTTGAAAGTACCTGTAGAGGCGTCAACTTCGCGAATCAGTCGGGTTGGAAGTGCTCTCGAACCGTCTGATTGTGTGGTGCCAGTTGTTATTTGTTTCCTTTCCTTTTCTTCCCCAAATATCCTCTTGCAGCTCAAGTGACACCACTGGACTGCTGCTGCTACCACCAGCGGTAAGTCTTTGACTTTGTTTACGTTTTTCTGCTATAAACTGTTCAACCATTTACGTATTAATCGTTGGGATTTTGTCGTAACAATGCACGACTGGTCCACTAACTTATCGAAGGAAAATTATTAAATTTACTGCCCTGCGCTGTTATACAAAATCCTACACTAATGATGAAAAAATTATTGCACTTAAATCTGATGATTATTTAAACAACTACAGGTGTTGGTTATGAAATATCTTCAACTAATGTTGATTGTGTGAAAGGATATATTGGAAAACTATTATTTTAGCAAATGTTTAAGTGCTGGGGGATCTTGGTAGCAGCAGGCTGCTTAAACCACTTCACTACTAAATATCGGAGAAATATAAGGAGAATCAAACTGTATCTAATAAGAAAGAGCAGCAGCTGTGTTTGAAGACAACAAACATAGCAACAAGGAGAAAATTGTTGAAAGCATATGTATGGAGCACAGCACAGTATTTCTATGAAATAGGGGCAGTGGGAGAAGCAGCCAGAAAAACGATAGAAGCCTTTTGGAATGTTGTGCTTCATATGTATGGGGATGATAGCATCAACAGTTAAGAACAAAGAGGTTATAGAAATGGTAAGGAATATATGTGGAAAACAAACAAACATAGGAGAAATAAAATCGCAGAATACTTTGTAAGGCATTTTTGGGGAATAGTGCGGAATATATTGCAAGCAGAGATAAGAAAAAAGAGGAAGAGGTCGACCTAGATCACTAAGGAAGAGTTACTTAGAAACAACGCCTAACGAAATGAAAACAGTGCTAACAGAGGGATACGGTATGAAAATTAACTAAAGTACTAGTATGTAAGGGGGTGGGGGTGGGGAATCAAAACCAGAATACAAACAGGAAACGACAACTTCTGCTACCTGTGAAGCCAAATAACACAAGATGGAAAAAGTGCAAAAGATATAAAACAAAGATTAGCACAAGGCCGTGCTGCATTTAATTAAAAAAACTATAACTACTGTGTTCAAAGACAACAAACAGAAACAAAGAAACATTACAGAAAGCATATGTATGGACCTTAACACTGTACGGCTGTGAAACTATAGACGTATGATGAAGATATCATGAACAGAAAAAGTTAAGAACAAAAACGTTCTAGAAATAGTAGAAGAAGAAATATATGTGAAAAACAAGGCATTGAGGAATGGAAGGGGATAGATTAGAAGCAGAAAAAGAAAGGTAGTGGTAGACCTAGATTAGACTATTGCACACAGATAGTAAAAGATGTAGGCTGTTACATGCCGAAAATCGGCTATGTATCATATTTAGTTTAAGTTTAAATTTGTGAGTAAATTCCCACCATTATTTCAAATAGACTTGTGCATTTCCGTCATTTCGGACAGTTGCGTTTGCTCAAAAGGAATGCGCAGACGCGGAGTGATGGCGCAAGTGCGCGGTGTGTGACACGACATGATTAGCCAACGAGACGTCGAACGGTGACGTTCACCTGTGTCGTGTTTTTTCTTGTCTTCTCTTTTAGGATGTAGGTTTCCCTTTATCTCTTGCCCTATTGTACCTCTACCTGTATCCTATCCTACCGCTACAGACAGAAGAGGGAAGACGATAAATCTGGATTCAACGATGGCATAACGTAACCCACGCCCAAACGATATCCAAGGAAATCAGCATGACCCCTGCGTAAGGATGACCGAAAAATCGTGAAGCGTTCCACATTTTTAAGTGAGTACTTTTTATCCTTTTTTTAAGGTGCATCTTGTATCACTGTAAACATATTTGGTACGTGATGCAATTTGAGACGAAATTATGTCGTAATATCTTTGTTATGCAATAATGTGAACGTGAATAATATCAGTGTTGCCAACTGCAGAAGTGGCTCTGAACACGCGACGTGGGGTTATAACAAGGCTGTGGAAATTTCAAGGAAATGTGTAGGTTAGCTCAGAATAGGAAACAAGGAGTGTCTAATCAGTTCCAGGAATAAAAAACAAATGATGATGATGATGAACCTTTATTCGCCATAAAAGGTAAACTCTTTATGGTGTTTAATCGTTCCATTTTAAAGAAAACAGGTGAGAAGTGCGTATAAACAACTTCGCACCAATACAAGTAATAAACAGATCAAATCAGGCGTGAATTTCTAAATATTGAAATATAAATAACGTTGTTAAAGTTTACAAGAAAACGTAACTAAACATAAATACACATTTGTTGGAAAAAGAAATCAACCTCTTAATGCTTTATTTATTTTTGCACACCTCGACATGTGTAAAAAAAGGAGCGTCATTTAACCTAAATCATAAAAAAAAAAATCCGGTTTCCAAGATCCGTTCTACGATCCTGCCTCTTTACATATTTTCCCCATTGCTGCTTAAACACAAAAGAAGAGAAGTTAAATCAATAAACAATACAAAACTCGAAATAAACGTAACGTACAATGGGGAAAATTTCAAACAGACCAACATTCTTACGCTAAAATCACGTACGTATAATTATCCTCATAAAAATTAATGTTGCGATAATATTAAAATTTTTAATGTCTGTTTGGCGATTTCGTCATCGAATTGGCAGCCTGGAGCTTCTCGAAACTATTAAATTGATTTTGTGTTAATATGAATCGGCAATAAATCGACTATTTTAAGGATAATAAGCATTTTCGAGACCGAAAGGCATTTCTGGGGTTTTGCTAGAAAACAATATCATAATTTAATGTAAATATTTGGACTGTATTCCGAGACTTGATTGTCCATTAAAAAGGTACAAAATGGAAGACTGTTTGTGATTATCATTCCAGTTTAAAAATTAGTTTTATTGCCAAGCAATATTGTGAAATGTTTGTTTTATATTTGGTTTGATATTAAAAGCTTGCGTTTTCTATAAAGATTAATTCGATAGAATAAAACATCGTTGGGTCGTGTCGTGTCGTGTCAAGGTAACCTGGTTTACATTTTTATAATAACCGAGTTATGACCTAAATTTCACACCACTTACAACGATGAATGCTTATATTAATAATATACAGTTTTGATTTTTTTATTAGACAAGTCACTTCGTTGAAATATACAAGCTAATTTCTGTCTGTAAAACCAATGTTCATGAACTAGTAATTTATGGAAATTGCAAACTGTTTGAATTAGTGATTAATGCAATTTTCTTCATTCTGTCTATTCAAACTGGCTCATTTTGTTTAAAACAATGGAAGAAGTAAAACGACTGAAAGAAAAAATGAGCAAATATGATATCAAGATAATACATACTTAAAACACACACCATTTCTTAAGAAATTTTAAAATCAAAGTCTAATTACAATCAATAATAAATATAGCTTCTATATTGGGGGAATTCTAGTTTTTGTTCATGCAGCTTTGACTATTGAGGTCATTCACCGCAAGAAAAATTCTACTCTAAGATGTGGAGGTAATCAAATAGGGAGATACTATTAAATTTCTAACTTTCGAATATAATTTTCAACACTGCCATTAGATTAACTCGAGGTGATTTTATAAGAAAAATTAATGTCCCCAAGTTCTTACAAGAGTTACCAAAAACTCGAAACTAACAGAGCTACAGGGCTTTAAAGCAAGAATTTAAAATCAATTCTTTTAAAATATACAAAATATACAATTGCAATGACTTGTGTACAGAATAAGTGCCCCAGCGTCGAAAACTAGTAAAGGCATACAAGTTGATGCGTGTACGAAACCGAATCTATAAAAGGCAAAGGATAGCTCTACGAATGTTATTATTTTTGTATGCTTCGCCAATAACACAAACCACAGCCTCACGGGTAGAACCCTATTATACCTCCAGCCATCTAGCCGAAGCAGGGACAGAAATGGTAATCAAAGGGAAGTTCCGTACGCCATTCACCCTCGGACACGCGAAGGACCATAAAACCTTCTTGATAGTAACCAACCTGGCAAAGGAATTCATGGCTTCGACGCCAGAAAGTAGTCATGGATCACGAGTGAGGATTCATACACTTCGGAGCACATAACCACCAGACGCTTCACCGGAACCGAATGGTGACTCCCATCACCACCCATGTCAACCGCAACCCATCAGTTCCAGCCAAATTCCTACCCAAATTCAACAGTCTTCTGGAAGAATTTCAACCGACGATCAACGAGTCAATACAACCAACTACCACTACCAGCACCAGCCATACAATACGGGCTAATCCACATACACCTTTTCGATTGCCGACGTATCAATACTCCCCACAAAAGAAACTCGTCATCACCGCCGAAGTGGAAGAAATGTTGCCTAACCGAATTGAGCCCAGCACATCAACCTACAACTGCCCTATAGTAATCGTGGAGATGACGTATGGGAGACCACGATTCTGCATTGGTTAGCGAAGACTCAACACCGTCACCAAGGATGAGAGTTCCAACCTACCAGTAATTCACGAAACGCCGGGGGACCTCAGCACAGTCTCCGTATTTATCACCCGCGGCATAGGCTACTGGCAAGTACTACTTGACCCCAAGTCCAGACCACTCACAGCATTCGACACGCCCGATGTAACCAGCTACTAATTTTGTGCCATGCCGTTCGGACTGAAAAATGCCCCAGTCAGTTTTCGGAAACTCATCACCCGAAAGATATTGGAGGGGTACCTCCGCAAGTTTGTGCTCGTGTACTTGGACGATTTAATAATATATTTCAACAACTACATCACATTCCACTCGTCCTGGAGAGGCTCGAACAGCATAGACTTCATCTGTTATAGTTACACGGCATTGTTATAGTTCGGCGCGCGACATATTTCCCCCGCCATTCACGCTTTCGAGTGGTGCAACCGTTTTTTAAGTCAAATTTGCAGGCACATCATCATCATTAGGTCTTCAGTCCTGGAACTGGTTAGACGCGTACCATCATTGTTTCCTATTCTAAACTAACCTACAGATTTCCCTAAAATTTGCACAGTCTGCATCTATCACTATCTGATCTAGGTCTACATCTACCTCTTTTTTCTCTGCTTGTAATATATCCCATACTATTACCCAAAAATCCCTTAGAACGTATTCTTCCCTTCTATTTCTCTTATCTTTTTCACCAGATATCCTTGTTCCCCTACTATTTCTATAAACTATTTGTTATTTTCTTTGTCTATCCATGCTATCGTCCTCATACATCTGAAGCACAGCATTTCAATGGCTGCTACCGTTTTTCTGTCAGCGTTTCAGACTGCCCGTATTTCATAGGCATACTGTGCTGTGCTCCGCACATATGCTTTCTATGTTTCTATGTTTGTTGTCTTTCCTCATAGACGCTGTTCTTTCTTGTTAGATGCCGTTCGGTCACCTTCTATTGTTTTACAATTATATACCCTATTTCTTCGACCTTCAGTGGTTGTGAAGGGAGGTAAGCAGCCTGTGGCTGCCAAGTTCTCCCAACACTTAACCATTTATCGATTAAATATATTTTCCAATATATCTTTTCGCACATTCAACATTAGTTGCAGATATTTCGCAACCAACAACTAGTTGTTTATACTAATCATCAGATTTATCTGCGCTTATTTTTTTGTCATTAGGTTTTCCGTCTCAAAATTGGTTGGACACGTACCTGCACTTATTTATATTCTGAGCTAGCCTACATAGTTCCCTGAAATTCTCACACAGCATGTGTATACAGCTCGTTCCCCTTCTATTGTTTTCTAATTTTATGCCCTATTTCACCGAGATTCACTGAAGGGAGTTAAGCAACCTGTGGCTAGCAAGATCCCCCAACACTTAGACATTTGCCGAAATAATGTGTCACCGCTGATGGTAAACCAGAAATAGAACGATAGGTAATTGGTCCCTGTTGTAACGATGGCAGAAAGAAAGGGTGGCTTGCTCAGCCAGGAGGTCGTGGGCTGACGGCTTCGACTAAGGACCAGAATGGCGAAGCTCGAAGAGTAAGGGCGCCAGAGTCTTGCCACAAAAAAATATAGAACCGTGACTCAAAGGTTCCAACTCATACACAAGTTCCCAAATACCATATCCAAGCAGCACAAAGCAGCACAATCGTCACGCGCTAACTCAAAACAATAATAAAAACAATAATCAAGGAACACGTATAATATTTACTTGGCACAAATACAGGTGACACAATGCACAAAAAAAATATATATATAAAGTACGGTATATGAAAGGGGGGTGAATACTGATCAAAACTGGTGAAAATGATGCTTATCTTAAAATAAGAATATTGTGTAAATAATGTACCTAAGGTGGTGCAGTACTAACAGAAAAACAAGAGAAAATAAAGTGGTGCGTGGAGACCCACGAACGGTTCGGTACATACACGGGGTACCGCAAAATAGGCGAATGAATAAGTTGTAACTAACGCAAGTTAAAACGCGACGAAAGGCATGCCGCTCATCCGTTATATAAAGGCGAGGAGATAAATAATCTCTAAAATTTATAAATATATCGCGTTCGTTGGTGGATCTTTTACAAAACAAAATATCGTAGCATAAAAATAAACCTGAAAAATAAGGCAAAATACATAGCATATAAATCTGGTGAAATTAATAGTAAAGCAGATCACAAAAAAAGTATAAACACACTGTAGGTCACAATTGTTACTACAAAACTTCGGTATCTAAAGAAAAAGTACACACAATAGTTCGCCTGAATAGTGATTAAACATTTAAACACCGAGGGGAAAGCAAAAGAATTTATCAAACGTTACTTCTAATTTCCAAAAATGTAAAAATATAACTTTCGTCGTGATAAAACTGGATTTTGTAATAATTAAAGCGTAAATAAATGTAGCTGATAACGTAGTTTAAATTGGTTGTTGAGGCGATACCAAAAAAAACAGGTATTAAAGTAAATAGGTATACGACCTTCGAGATCCAGGTGTCCTGAGTACTGTTGGTAGTAGCAACACAGCTCTGGGCTCGATAATCGGCGGGGCAACTATTGCTTCCTTCCAGAACAGCCAATTTAAATTTGTAAACATACGAAGGAACAAGCAGGAACGGTGATGGAAGGCGAAAACTAAAGATACTACTAAAAGTAGTACCGACGGCAGTCTAAAGCAGGTAGTACTAAAAGATGGTACATAAAACAAAAGGCCACTAAAATGAGAGAAAAATAATTAGAATACCAATACTGTACCTAAATAATTACGTACGTTGGACGGCCTTATCGCAAAAGCGAAGAGTCGGAGACGCAAATAAATTCCACAAACGGAAGTGGACAAACGCCACTAACTTCTGTTGTATAATTACAGATCCTCCCCAAGGAGATGCTAAAACAAATGCTCAATACGCACTTATAAAATTACACAACAAAACCAAGAGCGTTCACTTTACTCTTTTACAAACTTCAAACAAACAATGAATATCGACTTCATGCATACTACACCTGCTAGATAAGATAATCGACCCATTCAGAAATATAAATAGACAAAGAATTAAAACGAGTTGGAAATTAACCTCGAGAACCGGATAAGATTTTATAGAAAACACAGAATAACTTCAAAACTGGAAAGCTACACGTAACAAATGGTTTTCCAGTAAATCCTTTCACACACTTAACATTATTCGAGAATGTTGCCCAAAACCAATTCTTGTAGTTACCTATAATAATCATCGTGTTTAAGCACAGTTATTTTCTCGTCATTAGTTTATCCATCTTGGGATTGGTTGGATGCGTACCTCCATTGATTTCTATTGTGGGCTAGCCTACACATCTCCCTGAAATTCCTGCAGTCTACATCTTTTACTATCTGTGTGCAGTAGTCTAACCTAGGTCTGTCTCTTCTTCTCTTTTTTCCTATCTCTGCTTCTAATATATTCCGCACTATTCCCTCATGCCGTAGTATGTGGCCTATCATCCTATCTCTCCTATTTTTTACCGTTTTCCACATATTTCTTTCTTCCGCTACCATTTTTAGTACCTCTTCGTTCTTAATTTTGTCTGTCCATGATATCTTCATCATACGTTTGTAGCACCACATTTCAAAGGTTTCTACCTTTTTCTTGTTCGCTTCTCCTACTGTCCAGGCTTCACAGCCGTACAGTGCTGTGCTCCACACATATGTTTTAAGCAATCTTTTCCTTGTTTCTATGTTTGTGGTCTTTGAGCACAGTAGTTGCTTTTTCTTGTTAAATGTAGCACGGCCTTGTGCTAATCTTTGTTTTATATCTTTTGTGCTTTTCCCATCTTGCGTTATTTGGCTTCCTAGGTAGCAGAAATCATTAACCTCGAGTAAGTTCGTGTTACATACTTGTATTCTTGTTTTTGATTTATTTTCCCCACCTTTGCATACTAGAACTTTAGTTTTAGTTTTGTTAATTTTCATACCATATCTCTCTGTTAGAACCGTTTCCATTTCATTAAGAGCAGCTTCTAACCCTTCCTTGCTAGACGCTAATACCGCTATATCATCTGCAAATCTAAGCATATCAATTTTTTGTCCCTGCCTAGTAATTCCAAATGTCTTCCTGCATTTGACAGTATTCATTGCCTCTTCTATGTACAAACTAAAAATCAATGGGGATAGGGCACATCCCTGTCTCACCCCTTTCCTAATGTTTATTTCTCTACGTTCCTGCTCTAATTCTATTACTGCTGTTTGCTCTTTGTATAAGCTATGTACTATTCGTCTATCCCTATAACTCATTCCAATCTTTTTGAGTATTTCAAACATTTTTTTCCATTTTACATTGTCGAATGCTTTTTCCATATCTACAAACCCTATATACACGCTTTCCCCTTTTCTATTGCTTTCTCCATTATCACTCTCAGAACTAAAATAGCCTCCCGTGTTCCCCTGTTTCGCCTAAACCCAAATTGGTCTTTTCCTAGTATTTCTTCCGCCCGTTTTCCATTCGTCTTTGCACAATTTAGTTAATATTTTTGACACGTGTGCTGTCAAACTTATTGTTCGAAAATTTTCACATCTATCCGCGCCTTTCTTTTTTGGTATAGTTACTATGATGCTACGTTTGAAATCTTTGGGTATCTCGCCTCTCTCATACATATAGCTTACAAGTTGGAATAGACATTCTGTTACTGCTTGTCCAGCGGCTTTTAGAGTTTCTGCTTGCACCTTATCTGTACCCGGCGCCTTACCATTTTTCAGACCATTTAATGCTAATGCAAACTAATCTTTAAGTATAGGATATCCTAAGTCATCATTTTCAATGTCTGATTCCTGTTCTAATGCAGTTAGTTCATCCCCTGCATATAAATTCCCTATATATTCTTGCCATCTACCCACTTTCTCTACGTTTTCTATGATGACGTTTTCTTGTGCGTCCCTTATATTTTTGCTATACGGTTTAGATCCCTAAAATTCATTCTAATTAATTTGTATGCTTCGTCTGTCTTTTCTATTTCCATCTTCGTTTGTATCTCTTTGCACTTTTCATCAGTCCATTGTTCTTTAGCTTTCCAGCATTTTCGAATAATTTCCCATTTTATGGCTTTGTATCTCTGTTTTCCTGTTTCGTCTGATTTATTTTTGTATTTTCGTCTTTCTTCTATTAAATTCAGGATATCCTTTGTTATCCATGGTTTCTTATTTTCTTTTTGTGTATACCCCAGAATATCGCTGGCCGCCATGTCTAGGCTGGATTTAATGTTATTCCATTCTGTTTCTACTTCCTTAGTATCAGATATTTTCCCGATATCTTTGAGCAATTCATTTGACTTTTTTTCGAATCTTTCTTGAATATCTTTATCTTTTAGTTTCTCTAAGTCCATGTGCCTTTTTCCGTTTCTTTTTTTCACATTCTTAAATTTAAGTGCGGCCTTCATAATTACGATGTTGTGGTCAGTATTTATAACTGCTTCTGGGTAGCTTCTACAGTCTTTTACTTGATTCCTAAACCGTTGTCTGACAAGAATGTAATCTATTTGATATCTTCCTATATCTTCTGGCATCTTCCACGTATATCGTCTTCTAGAATGATGTTGAAATAATGTGTTTGTGATGATTAAATTGTTCTTGTCACAAAATTCTTCCAGCCTATTTCCCCTGTCGTTTCTCGTGCCTAAACCAAATAAACCTACTACTGCTCCTTCCCTACCCTCACCTACCACGGCATTAAAATCCCCCGTAATTATTAAATTTTCCTGTCCTTTTACGTATCTTAATATGTCTTCGATATCTTTGTAGATGGCTTCTACCTCTTCGTCACTGTAGCTAGAGGTGGGCTTGTATACTTGTATTATTACTGTGTTTACCGGTTTAGATTCCAATCTAACCATGAGTACTCTTTTGTTCTTTTGTAAGTAATTTTCTACACAGTATCCTATCTTTTACCGCATAACTATCCCCACGCCCAAATTTCCTTCCTCTGCTCCTGTATGAATTATCCTGAAGTCTCCACTCCAAAAATCCCCCGCCTCTGGCCACCGAACTTCGCTGATCCATACTATGTCCAGTAATAACCTATACATTTCGATTTTTTGGTTCTCTAGCTTAAATACTTGCTTCATACTTGTAACATTCCATGCTCCGACTTGCAGAATGAACCCGACTCTTTAACTTTCCGATCGCATCCTCCGAAGTAGTCCCCTCCCGGAGATCCGACTGCTGGACTATTTTAACTCCGGAATCTTTTACCCCAGAGAATGCCATCATTTTATTATAATTTAGGTACGCTGTGTACTTGGGAGATAATGTGGTGGTTTCCCGTTGCCTTCCACATCGCGGTAGTGTGTCTTAGACTGCCATACCGACCCCTATGGTCTCTGCCAGTCTAAGTACCGAAAGAACCGCTGCCCTCTTTCGAGGACCTGTCTTAGTCTGGTTCCTCACTAATGACCCTACTACTTTGGTTGGACCTGTAGTTTGGCGTTTTAGCTCATTAGAACACTCAAGCCATTTCACCTGTTCTAGTAATTTAGAACTTCGGCAAGGTGCAGGTCCGTTCGAAATGGATTTGCAAGCACAATTTAAATAAAATCAAATTACTCACGTGGGAGCATCTCGAAACTTCATCTCAGGGTCCAACGGTGATTTGTGGGTTAAGTTACGCCATGTTGATTGCCAGATTTCCATCCGTCCTTCCTTTTACTGCACTGTACGGGGTCGAAAGGAAATAAGGCACCAGGTACAATAAAAGGTAGAGGTACAAGGAACCTACATAACTATTCCTAAATGAAAAGACACACACCACACAGATAGATGTTGCTTCGTCGAGGGCTCGTGGCTTAATCCTACTTTTGACACTCGCGCATCCCCGCATTCATTCTGCGCGGATGCGACTGTCAGTGACGACGGAAGTTTTCATTATTAATTTAAAAAATACGCGGGAATTAATTTATAAATTATAACTAGATCTAAAAATGGTACATTGCCAATTTTGACATGTAACACACCTAGCGCCAGAGAAGTGCAGATTTGGTGTACAGAGCATAGAATACTTCGGCCACATCATGACCGCCGAATGCAACTAACCCATACCAAAACACGTGAAACAAATCCAAAAATCCAATCGGCTCACGAACCGACGACATCTAAGATCGTTCCTCGACCTCACCAATCGGCTCCGAGACTATATCCCGTAGTGTGCAGATCTCCAAACTCAGCTCACCAACTTACTCCAAACCGATCGGCGCTTCCAATGGACTGCTGTAACTGAGCAAACCTTCCAAGCTATCTAACAGACCATCAGCCAACCACTGAATCTTCACTAGTCGGATTTTAACAAACCCTTCATATTACTGACCAACGCCAGTGGGACAGGTATCGTAACTGTCCTCTACCAAGAAGCCGAAGAGTCACGAAACATCGTCAGCTATGCCACTTCAACCATGCCGAGAGAAATTATAACGTAAACGAACAAGAATGTTTAGCAATGTTCTGGGTTGTCCCTCCTTTTATGGCCGATTTGCCGGAATCGAGAGTTTCAGAGGCCAAAGCCTTTAAAATTGTTGGGGTCAACTTTGGGGGTCCCTTTTTGATTAAATCTAGTAAGCTTAAAGGAGCCAAAGTTTTAAGGCTTGTATATGCATTGTAACAAGTTTATTTCGTAGTTACTAGATCCCATCATAAAAAGTAAAGTTATAAAGCGCTTTTATTCAAATTATTAGTAAAGTACATGCAACAAGTTTAGTAATACGGTAAAAGTTGTATCTACATATTGTTTTCTATGTATAGTCAAGTGTCTGTGCTTTCGATAACGTTTCGCAGGCGCGTTGTGGTTGAAGGCTCGGCCGGGAACACGCCGTAGCTCGTGCGAGGACAATCAGTCGGTCCTGTAAGCTTGAAAAATCAAGATGTATGATTGGAAGCAGGCCGCGAATTTGCGGTTACATTTTGACGAGTAGAGATCCATCTTTAAATAGCGGTTGGTATCCTATAATCAGTATTTACTTTGTTTAATTGAGGTATTTTGTTTAGCGCGTAATTAACCACCATAACACCAACTATAGAAACCACAATTCCAACTACCGATGTAAAGCGACTTTGTATTGCAGTCCGTAAGAAGCGGCTTTGATAATGGAGTAATTGAATAATTGGTAGAAGAGCTTATTACTACAAAACCTGATGGAAGTATGGTGATTACGTTTGATTTTGCAACACCTATTAACATCCAAATAAAGCAGTTCTGGTTTGTAGATAAGTTTAAGAATTTTGCTCGTGTTCTAAATTAGAAACACGCTATTTTGTTTAGTGCATATAAGCACGAATAATATAAAATTTAGATTATTTGTTGAACTGAATTTTTCAGTGTTAAAATTATAATTCAGCATTTTCAATGGTTTAAGATACCATACACGTGGTTCATTTTGTCCTGTTGGTAACAGCCACAGATGTTTTGTTACGTCACTTGTTTGCCCGCAATATACTGCTGACACCTGTGTTCTAATAAACATATGCTTTGAATAATGCTGGCATAAGTTGAACTTATAAGAATATTTTTATGATCTTTCTTTATTAGAACTGAAACTAACACAATTAATTTAGATTAGAAAACTTGATTTGCTATGCTTTACTTTTGTAACCCTCTCGTACAGATCTGCCCGAGTCGGCTTTTCGTTGTAACAAGTTTACACTAAGTTTGAAAATGTTTGCTTAGTAACTATTTTGAAGAAACCTTATATAAAATCCTTGAACTCATTTAATTATTTATGAAACTTTGTAGCATTGAATTTTGTTTTAAAAGAGAATCTTTTCAGTAAATTATTAGTTCAAGATTAAAGCTTTTTTATTTTGATCAATTATGGTCAAAGCTAACTACAAGAAACTAACATCAGTATCAGTAGAATATTAATGTCAACTTATATAGGAGATATTTTTTTTGATATTTCTTTAGGTATGTTTGTGGCACACAAATAGTGTTCCACCCTTCTATTAAGCTAATTATTACCATTTCTTTCAGGAGCAGCGTCTTGTTCAGTTAAGACGGGTTTCTGTCATCGAAGGCGATTTTTATTCTTTGGGTTTCCACGTCCGCCCCTAGAATTATACTACGCAATTATCCTAATTAAGTCAGGACTTGGTGGCGCCTTATTTGTTTTGGATTAGATTCAATGTACAATCAGAATTCGACTTACCCCCCCATTTCTCATAGCTCTACCCAAGGAATAGACCCCTAGTTATGTCGGAAGACTTCGTTACACTTGCACATAACGTGAGACCAGTTATATGTAAGAAAGATTAGCTTGACTGGCTTTCTATAAACGTAGGGCAGGTGCCTCATAAAACAATATTCGTTTCACTGGTGCCGGCAACGTCTAGGCACTTTAAGAAAAAATACGTTAGCTGAGCCCAGTTAGGAAAAACGTTTCAGCATATGAGTCTGCTTTGCCACTAAAGCGGTTCATCTTGAATGTGTTTCTGATTTATCTGCGTAAGTGTTTTTAGCAGCATTTCGTCGTTTTTTGGCTCGTAGCTGCGCTTGCTTTTATGTATATAAAGCTATAAGGTAATGCTTTCATGCGGCACTTCAAACTGAAAATTTGGAGTGGAATTTCAATCCCCACCCCCTCGGCACCTTACATGCTTGTTTATGGGAGGCTGGCATCAAGTGTGCGAAAAAGCACTTATACAGAGTTATTGGTGAACAAGTACTAACTTTTTGGTAGAGCTGGAATAGAGATCTTAACACTCTACAGCAGCGAACGACTTCCACGGTAGGTAGTGCGTCCATTAAATCGGAGATTAAAGTGTTAATTTGCAATGAAGTTTCTTCACAATTGCATTGAAAATTGGGGCATGTAGTGGACCTACATCCTGGGACAGATGGACAGGTGCGTGTTGTGAGTGTACGAACAAGCTCGGGAGTGTTTAAGCGTCCGGTTATAAAACTGTGCCCTTCACCGAACCAATAAACTTTGAATTTACGGGTTGTTTAGATTACAAGAGGTACATTACAGAGTATGATTTACACAATTCTGGTATGTTTTAGAACAGTCTAGAGGTATTTGAAAATGTATATAAGTTGCCGTGGGGGATATTAGAGTTCAGTTTTGATTGAAGTTTCGATTACAATATGTTCTAGTTTAAGGATTTGAAAGGTGTGATATAATGACTGTCGATATAATTTATTCTGTGATATGAATTACAGTATTGGTAATATAAATTAATAATTAGTTAGTGCTTGGACAGTTAATTATAGTGCTTCGATAGTCATTTAGAAGATACCATCATAGTGGTAGGAAGATAATACTTGTACTGTTAGCGATTAGTTCGGAAATAAATTGTTGCGAGAGCTTTCAGCAAATTTTACGTAACACAAGTTGTTGAAAAAGCTTGTTACGGTAAGCAATATGGAACCCTGTTACGTTATTCGTGGCAACCACGTTGGGCGCCAAATTTATGCTACGTTGGCTCGTAGCCGTGCGTAACACAAAGAAAATCAAAGAAATGACCGGGCTCAATCGGAGATTAGGGGGGGGGGTTCTAGAAAGCAGACCAACATATAATGTACGCGGCGGTAAGGAGTTAGTGACGATACCTGCAAGAAAATTAGTTAAGCAAACCTGAAAAAAAAAGAATAAGCATAGCAGCAATGAAACGTCTAAGTTATTCAGTACTTTGTAGAATGTAAATAAAACTGTTTAGATAAACTATATAATATAACAACGGTAAAAGCAATACAGAAAAATGTTTAGTACAAAGTGAGGTAATATTGGGGAGTAGCAGAAACGTTTCCTCACACACCAATTAAACATAAATCAGACAAAATGTTTACAAAAGATAAATAGGTAAGTCACAATTGATAGGAGTAATTCAGTAGTATTGATTGTTTTTTTTTCTTTCTTTTTTTTTTCTTAATAGCAGGCAAGTCTATTGTAAAAGGTATCAGAACGACGAAGACATGGCAAAACAACGGATAGATATGTAAAGTAATAACAAGTAGGAAATAGTTCAACTTACAAAAAGTCCTTCAGTAACGCTTCCTTGCAATTGAAGTGTGGGATTCACGATGTCCTGCACTAACGAAGCACTTCACCCTTGACTGTGAGGGTGTTGATGGAATTTCTTACACTTTACACTAATCACACCTACGTATTTCACTAGTGTTAGCAGCAGACATTATCATGCTGATGGAACTATGTAGCATTGATAAATTTCTTGTTAATTCTATTTCCTGAGACAATAATTTCGAAATATTTTGTAACACAAATCGAAAAAAAAATGTAATAAAAATTTAGAATCACGGGCCTTCAAGGCACGATGTAATGCATTAAACTAACAGTAACGTGAGGTGTTTTATTTGCTACCTATGGTAACAAAGAAAATCTAATGCTTTTGAATAACGAAATTTGCGCAAACAATTATCTATTTTAGATTCTTTGGGGTTAGAAAATTCAGAAACTACAGTATCAACTGTCTTTACATGTGAATGAGATACATGTTTATAAGAAGCAATCATTTTTTTTTAGAAACACTCAAGCTTAAAACTGTATTTGGATAATCCAACGTATGCACTACTCTGATAAAAAAAAGGACCACGAAAACTAGATCGCACACACAGTTCAAATATAAAAAGACAAATCAACAAAGCAAACAATTAGTAAAGCAACGCGTATCACTAAGTCAATGTTCCGTAAAACGCACGACAAGTTCTACTACTTTTATTTCCAACATAAAATCAACAAAAAAAACTGTTTATCATTTTCAATAAGTTGGAAAGTAATTTACGAATAATCATATTTAAAATTCGTTCCTTGCAATTTATTTATTAATTGAAAATCAATCTTCAATTATCTACTTTTAAAGTAATACCCACGAGTTAAATTGCATACAAATCTGAATTATTCTGAAGTATTTCCTTTATACAAACAGCGATCCCAAAGAAACGATGTATTTTTAAGTACGCTAACAGAAAGGAAACGTAAAATGTTAAACTACAAAAATGCACGTTACAACCCTTTCTGCAGCTCATTCAACAAAGCATCGCTAAAAAGTGTTCCTCATCGCTAAAAAGTGTTCCTTCACTCCCGGAAATGGAACTGTTCTCTAGAACACGTTATTACTGCAATCATCGCGATAGCTTTTGTAATCTCTAAAAACATTTGTTATGTGAATGTACAGAGACTGTATTATTTAGTCTATTATTTATCTAAGAACAGTTATGTTTAGTCAAATCTTTAAACTTCCAAGCATTGTACTCCTCCGTTTCTAGAAGGACAATCACGCTGACAAAAATTAGCCGTAGTAACAAAAAAAAAAGATATTTTCTTACTGTTCTGCTAACTTACTGGCACAGTGATCGCGGTTATAGGAACGCAATCTTTATTAATGTCATTTTCATAATTGGAATCCTGCTCTCTACTTAATAAACATATACAAGAATATTTTTATAATTTTACTTTTTGTAGACATATTTTACACAAGACAAGAATTAGGTAAAGTCCTTGAATATATTAATTTGAACCAACACTTTCTCGTTCTTTCTTCTTCTCAAAACAAAACACGCATATTTAAATAATGTTCGACGCAACGCTACAAATTAACATCCGAATTCAATTAATTAAAGAAACAGAGGTACAAATTCAGGTTTTAATTTCCAAGCGGAACAAAATTTATTCAGAAATTTAAATTGAGAAATAGTGAGAATAATCAGGAAAAAAACATATAGTAATATAAAATGATATGACTAAGGTGTGGTTTGAAACTTGAATAATTTTTGCAAAACTAAATATACTCGTGTGTCAAGTTCCTCAGCTTCCACTGACAGTTTTGTAAACCATAGAAAAAAAACCAAGTCATATAATAAATATTTACATGTGTATCTAAATACGAACTAGAAACTAAACTAGAGTGAATCCGCCCCCCACGCCTTTAAAGTGATAGTAATTGTAGTTCCCCAGAACATTTAGTGCATACCCATTACGACTTTAGCAGTGCATAACCATCTTCTCATAACAGTAACATAATTAGATATAAGCTGACAACCATATCTTCGGATCTTGGAGAAATTTATATTCGAGATATTTATAAACACTGTGGGGGCTGTACTCGCATAAGCATTGATCTGTATAGTGCCCTATTACATTAGGCAACTAGTGGCGGACAACTTGCGTCGCCACCAGTTGCCGGTATTATCCACCGTAGTATCAGCAACTAGTGGCGCGACACCGCAAACGAGTAACCATTTTTCGTTCATTTACAGAATGTCAACAAACGAAACTATGCTACTCCTTGCTCTGTTAATAAAAAAGAGAAAGCAGAACGTGTTACGTGCCAAATTGGCCCTTAAACATTTTGTTAGGTTAATTTTGATGTGCGGAAGTTTCGCGCCATAAATTCAAAAGACTAGGCGTGTATTTCCGTCACGTCACAGTGCGTTTGCACCAGATCGCGCGACGCGAGTGGAGTAGGGAAAAAGAGGGGAGAAGTTTCCGTGAGTCGATGTAAGGTAGCTGTTTGCCTTTAATCTTCGAGGAGTGCAGTCGCCGTGCTTGGTATCGTATCTTTATTTTTATTATGTAGATTTCCCTTGCTTATCTTGTCTGTCCTTGCCTGATTAACCAGTTCCTATCGTTCCGCTGCATATAGGAATATGGATACGACCTTGGAGCAGCCCACAACCCTGGATGAACGAGCCCATGACTGCCGTAGCTGGTTGGAGCCATGAGATCCCGTCCGAGCGCTTTGGAAGAGCGTTGGGCGTACCCTCCAGCAACTATCTTTAAGGCGGCCATCAGCAGCCCTTATGTTTGTGCTGACGCCATCTTTATCTATCTTGAAGGACGCTTGGCGGACTTCGTGGAAATCTGGACCTATTATGTGAGTATCTCATTGACATAATTGTTGCTAAATTAAATTAATATATTGCGTAATTGCGTAATTGAAATTTGTGCATTGGTGACGTCATTGACAGATGGGCGCGCCAAATCTGTACCAAGGTTAGCATTACCAACCGCCAGTGGCGTCGCTCTTTCCGCGCTTGCGCGATGCATTTATCGACTTTAAATGTAAGAACTGTCGTTTTTAAACCATAAAAATTCGCGTTTTTAAACGGTAAGAAACGTTAGGAAAATGCACATACATCCTAAGTTAGCTTCAAGAGAATATAAGGGATTGTATTACACTTTATTTGAGGAACTTTGTGCTGATGATAGTAAATTTTTTAATTACTTCCGCATGTCAAAGTCGTCGTTTTTGGAGCTTTTGGGTTATATAAAGAAAGACATATGTGGTATTAATACGAAGATGAAGAGATGTACACCTGAAAAGAAGCTGGTAGTCACTTTAAGGTGGATTGGTATACACTACGAATTATTTAAATACAAACTGTATGTTTAAAGTTTAGCACAGTTTTTTCACAATAAATAAATAAATAAAACTTAAAAAATTGCATGTAAAACTTAAGTTATTGAATATAAAAAATCAATAATACAACCTGTAACGATTTTTGCTTCTACACCCACGTTGGATGGGCGCCACTGAAACGACTTCTGTTTTACAAAAGACTGAAACGTCTTTTTTCTACATTAAGGCGCTAGTGAACAAAAATCTTTCGACATAGCTATGGGTCTATTCCTGGGTAGAGCAATGAGAAGGGGGGGGGGAGTCAAATTCTGTTTGCAAACCAAAGTTAAGCTAACTCAAATAGGCGCCACCATGTCCTGAGATAATTACGATAATTGCAAAGCACAGTTCTAAGGGCGGACGTGAAAACCCAAAGATAAAATGATCGCCTTCGTTAGCAAAAACCTGTCTTAACAAAATAAGACACAGCTCCTGTAAGAAATTGCAAAGATTAAATAAATAAAAAAAGTAGAACACCATTTGTGTCCTATAAAAGTATATAAAAATAAAAAAATGTATATCCAATAAAATATTGGCACCAAACTATTACTCAGACTTTTACTTTTGTATATTTTGTGTATTTAGATTTGATCGCATTTAACCAAAATAAAAGCCTTAAATTTGAACTATTTGTTTACTAAAAAAAACTCTTTCAAAATATCAGAACTTTTTAACAAAAAAATTGTCATTATCAACTACAACAAAGTTAAAGTTTTGACTTTTTTTCTCAAAACAACCAACTCTACTTTAAACATGAGCTTGTTATAAACATTAGAGTGATAATAATTTATAAGCATAACACACTGAATTACGTTCTAACCTGGGCAGATCTTTTCAGGTAGATTACAATTACTAGAATCTTACATAACGTGGATTTGAACTTTCATATTTACGTTTAATAATTTATATATAAATAAAAGCTGATCACAAAGATAGGAATGTTTTGTTTAAATTCCAGTACAGCTGCACGAAGCATCTGCTTTCAAAACAACATCTGTCAACTGTGCAAGACAAAAAATATGACGTCGAAAACATACGTTGAAATTATCGAAGGTTCAAATAGAACAAAGCTTGTTATTATAGAAAACTAATCTGACAAAATTTAGTTCTGTAGCTTATAAAACCAGTTCAACAATAATTGAAACTTACACAGCTTACATGTGTAATAACGGACCAAAACTGCTTTTGTTGTTTCACGATGAATTGAGATGGAAATTACGTTCTCCAAACAAAGTTACCAGCCATTCCTAATTAAATATGACTGCATCCATATTACATCCATAATTTCTAATCGACTGTTCCTAAATGACGGTAATTCTAAATCTTTAGATCCTACATGACGAATTATATTTGTTCCATTCTTCGTTGTCGCGCTAAATAAATTAATTCAAATTACATTAGATCGCAAAATGTATACTTTACCAACCGTTAGTAGAAGATACCTCAACAGTTAATAGTTGATGCGAAGATTACCAGCCTCTAGCTGAAAATACATCTTAATCAAGCTATTGCCAGCGGCCGACTGATTTGTCGAAACTAGAACCGAGTAGTCGCGACGTTAGAGGCGTGTAATACGAAATAAACAACTCGAGATGCGCTTGGAACTAGCTTTATGTGACACAGATATATTAACATAAGTAGATCAATAAGGAACGATGCACGCTTAGCGCATTATTCTTGTAATTCTATGCAAATAATTATTATTGAAAATAAAAATGTTACAAACCTTTTGGAGGAATATTGTTTTATTTATGATTAATGAAACTTTAGTTGAATGCATTATACTAATTAACATTTAAGTAAGTGCGTTTAACAAACAAATCAGTTGAAAAGCAAATACTGTGGGGATGGTGAGGAGACGTGTATGTTTTGAGTCCGCGGCAGTTGGGAGTACTTGTATCCTTGTGAAAATGATTGTTGGGGTGGCATGGAAAGATAAGGCGTGTGATGTGTTGCGTGTTCAAAAGCAGAAAAACCTATTGGCTGCCTTTTTTGCTGATTTTCAGCTTGCGCAATTACTCCGATGATATCGGACCGAAGCTTCTGCCTTCTGTCCGCAGGAACTTTTATAATTTCAGAGAGAAAAGATAGTAAAAACAATTTGTCCTCATCTGCTTCTTCTCTATTATTTTTCTCTTCGAATGCAATTTTTTTAAGGATTCCAATAAGGTCGCAGTTTCCATTTCCACCTCTTTTCTTGCTCTTAATTTTGTGGTTTGAAGTTGATGCAGAATTACTATCTGAGCTAGTGCCAGCATTTTCGTCTGGTTTGATTCTGTTTCCAGGAAACGCAGTTGCTGGAAATACACATACTGCTTATGGGTAGTAGCTGCTGATCTACTTCTTACAGTTTTTTGATTTAAAAGTTCCCAAGCGTAGCTGGATCGGAGCTCTTTCCACTTCTTTTAAACAAATATTACTAAAAAAAACTTTTTTAAGAATTAAATACATATAGTTTTATATATTTGTTTTAGTGATTGTGTGTCTGCTTTTTTAAAAAAAAAATTTCCAACTTAGGTATTTAGCAACTGGAACGTTGATAACAGATCTACACTATCAATACAGGATAAGCCAACTGTCGATCTCTATGATCATTAGGTAGGTTTGCACTGCTAGATGGATTCGAGTTGTAACGGGCATTTTTTTATAGCGTAACATTTTACGCTCTCTTTCTGTTAACGTACTTAAAAATACATCTTTTCTTTGGGATCGCTGTTTGTATAAAGGAAATACTGCAGAATAATTCAAAATTGTATGCAATTTAACTGGTGTGTATTAATTCAAGATAGATAAATTGAAGATTGATTCTCATTAATAAATACATTCCAAGGAATGAATGTTAAACAGCTTGTAATTAATTATAGATTGCATCGTTCTTGTCTTGCCGTAAATATAAATTTAGTTCCTGATGTGAATATACAAGTCTAGATAATAGGCGATAAGCGGTTGTAATAACAACGGGTTTATATAAACAGAGAACAGTTGGAGTTTGCTCTTCGTTCCTATACATTAATTACGTGAAAAATACTGTTGCCTTGTTGCTTTGAAAATAGTAACAGTGGAGTTCTGTTCTGTGTTCCGATATATTAAGTACGTTAAAAATACTGTTTCTTTCTGCTTTGAGAAGAGTGAGAATTAATGCGGGATCAATTTGGAATTGTTCATGAACGGGCACGGCGCGTTTTTGATTGTTTTTCTTGTGAAATGGAAATTGTATATTAACTGTAGAAAGTGTAGTTCTTATTGCTTTTGAAGGAAAGATGCTTTATAGGCGAACGTGCTTTACTCGACCGCACGTGCGTGTTTTACGGAACATTGACTTAGTGATACGCGTTGCTTTATTGATTGTGTTTTTTTAGTTGATTTGTCTTTTTATATTTGAACTGTGTGTGCGTTACTAATTGTTTTTAGTTGTTTTTCTTGTGAGACAAATGCTTTAAGGAACATTTGACGGACTTACTTTAGTGATACGCGTACTTTACTAATTTGTGGTTTTAGTTGTTTGTCTTGTGAAATAATAGTCGTAGAACTTGCTAAACTGACCGATTCTTTCTTTAGGATTAATGTGTGTGCGATCTAGTCTAGTGTCCCTTTGTTTTATCAGATTAGCGCATACTTTGGATTATTTAAATACAGTGACACTGTAGTTTCTGAATTTTCTAACAACAAAGAATCTAAAATAGATCATTGCTTGCGCAAATTTCGTTATTTGCGAAATATAACAGATTACCGGTTTACAAAGGTATTGGTTGAAGTTCCTCACTGCTTTTTGGGATGTTTATGAAAATAATATACATTTGGTCCCAGTTGAAATTAAACTAGTGCTACAAAATATTTCGAAATTATTGTCTCAGGAAATAGAATTAACAAGAAATTTATCAATGCTACATAGTTCCGTCGCGTGATGGTGTCTGCTGCTAACCCCAGTGAGATGCGTAGGTGTGATTAGTGTGACGTGTGATAAGTTCCATCAACACCCTCACAGTCAAGGGTGAAGTGCTTCGTTAGTGCAGGACATCGTGAATCTCACACTTCCGTTGCAAGGAAGCGTTGCTGAAGGACTTTTGTAAGTTGAACTATTTCCTACTTGTTATTACTTTAAATATCTATCCGTTGCTTTACCATATCTTTGTCGTTCTGATACCTTTTACAAAAGACTTGCATGATATTTTAAAACAAGAAAAAAAAAGAAAGAAAGAAAGAAAGATCAATACTACTGAATTACTCATATCAATTGTGTCTTACCAATTTTTTTTTTTTTTAATATTTTGTCTGATTTATGTTTAATTGGTGTGTGAGGAAACGTTTCTTCTACTCCCCAATATTACCTCACTTTGTACTAAACATTTTTCTGTATTGCTTTTACCGTTGTTATATTATATAGTTTATCTAAACAGTTTCTTTTTTTTTACATTCTACAAAGTACTGAATAACTTAGACGTTTCATTGCTGCTATGCTTATTCTTTTTTTTCAGGTTTGCTTAACTAATTTTCTTGCAGGTATTGTCACTAACTCCCTACCGCCGCATACATTATATGTCAGTCTGCTTTCTACAACCCCCCCTACTCTCCGATTGAGCCCGGTCATTTCTTGGATTTTCTTTGTGTTACGCACGGCTACGAGCCAACGTAGCATAAATTTGGCGCCCAACGTGACTGCCACGAATAACGTAACAAAATTTTGGCGCCCAACGTGGCTGCCACGAAATAACGTAACAGAGTTAAACAAATAAGCTTTCCTGATTTTGCTGAAAAATATTGGTTGGATATTGCAGCAGACTATTACGAGAAAACTAACTTTCCTCACTGTATTGGGGCAATAGATGGCAAACACGTTACAGTTATCAAGCCTGAGGCAAGCGGCTCCTTATATTACAACTATAAAATCTATTTTTCTATTTTGCTAATAGCAATCTGTGTGACGCATCTTCTGGCTTCATTTTTATAGACGTACGTGCTTATGGAAAATCAGCGGATTCCACCTTTTTCAAAGAGAGCGCATTTTTTAAAAAACTTCAAAATAGCTCGTTAGATATTCATCCAGTACGGTTATCCTTTGCCGCATTTGAAAAGTTCATACCTTTTGTGTTTGTAGATGACGAAGGATTTGGATTGTCAAATAATGTACTTCGACCGTATGCAGGAAAATTCCTTAATATTAGGAAACGTGTATTTATTTAATTACACACTCTCCAGAGCACGTAGAAATATTGAATGCACATTTGGAATTCTAAATAAATGGAGGATTTTCCATGGCCCTCTGAACGTAAAATTATCTCTGTCTCAAAGTTTGCTGCGTGTTACACAACTTTGTTAGAGAGAGAAAGAAAGAGAGAGAGAGAGAGAGAGAGAAAGAGAGAGAGATGGCTACCAATTGGATGATACTCTAACAGTACAGGGTTTCATTGATATGGAGCCCGCTAGAGAACCACGAGCTAAAACAGCAGCTAAGTTAGAGCCCATTTTTTTGATTACTTTCTTAGTGAAGATGGAGCTGTTCTGTGGCAAATGGGTCGTTTATAGAGTGAACAGTGCATAAAGTACTGTAATAATGACTATTTTTTGACTATATGATTTTTCCAAGAAATGTTTAGCAAAATTGTGAATATCCTAAAGGAAGCTGTATTACTTTGCATTTGTTTGGGTTTGATCAAGCTTCCTATGACTGTTAGTTTGAAATAATCACTAGGGATGGACTCGGGCCCGACGCAGAAAGGTAACCGGCCCGGCCCGAGGCTCGGCCCAAAATGAAAATTGACGGCCCGACCCGGCGGGCCGGGCCGGGCTGGCCCGAAATTTCGGGCCGGCCCGACTTTTATTCAGCGCATGAGAAGATATTTTTCTGTGGTGTTCAACAAGTAACTACCACTGTTTTGTTTAATTTAAGAGTATAATGATTTTGAATTACAATCAAGATACTTGTGGAACATATCGTAGTATATCATTTGATTTTTGATTCTGTTACGTACCTAGACGTAGCCAGAAGAAAAGTAAGTACCAGGCTAACTATTAAACGCGAAGAGTGGGGGATTCGCCTACATACCAAAAAGAAACAAAAAACACATCGCCCTCGATGATCTATTAACAAATAAAAATAAATAACGGATTCTGTACAAACAAGCAAGAGCAATAAATTAAGCGTTACTATTTGAAAGCAAACAGTTAGGTGATATGAACAATTTAGTACATTAGATACGAAGTGCGCATCTCGTATTTACACAAAATAAAATTAATCAGTAGTAAATAAACCTGTGAGAGCTTTTGTCAAGCATTTTTAAAGTTTCACCTAATACTTTTTGTAAAATAACTAATTAGTAGGAAAGAATTAACGTGTGGGAGCTTTTGTCAGATATCTTTTAAATCGTACATAGTACCGTTTGTAAAATAAACTAATCAATACAAAGGAATAAGCGTGTGTCTGTCCAATACTTTTAACACAGGTAAATCACACATGTAGAGCGATAATATCGATTAGCAGCAACAAACAATAGTTCTACAATGTGACGTTTCTTGTCACATAACTACACCAAATGTTGATACGGAATATTCCATTGACACACACAAAAGATAACGAGTTGCATACCTGTAGGTGTCCGGATACTTAGCTTGAAAACCATCGGGGGTGAGTCAACAGAAACGCGGCGGTATTCAGGATCCATTCACCCTGGCATCGTAACTACAGCAACGACCTACGCACAAAAGCAGAAAGGAAGAACCCATTCGGCCTCCAGTTAAAAAAAGCAATCCACGTAAGACACCTCCTAGTTGTCGAACAGAAAATAAACAGACGTGCATTGCTTTTGAAATACGGTGACGAATAATGTAGAAAATATGTCAACGCACAAGCTGTAGAAGCAAATTTAACAATGGTTCAAATAATACGAATTCCAACTGCAAATCCTCGCTTCGGCGCGATTAAAACAGGAAAACCCGGGTTTTATCAGATAGTGTGCGACCTTATTTCAACAAGTTTTTACATTGAAACAATAGAGAAAATCATTATAGGCGGTCGTAATGTATACCAAGATAACGGGTACCTGAAACAGTATATAACTATTTAGTTGTTGCATAAACTTGTCGTTTCAAAGCAACTATATTTTAGTTGAGGAATTTATTCGTGAGCGTGTTTATTATTAATTATGTTGAAGGATTTAACAGTAGAAACAGAATTTATTCGAGCGGGTATTGAATTAATAAGGGAGAAAAATAGGGTAATTAATTTATGCTGAAAATAAACGTAAAAATTCTTTAAAGATCTTAGAAATAGGTCAAAGGTACAAAATGTTTAGCAATTTTCAATGTTTATGAAATTGTACGCTTAACGCACCTTATAACCTTTATAATAAATTTGCGTCCGCTTTATTTTGTCGTTCCTACTGCAAAGAATTTTACTAAAATTACCTACTTGAAATTAGAGAGTTGTTACAAACTCATTCCAAGCAGACTTTATTAAAAGAATCTTCAATTAAAGTATCCTTTTTTAAAAGTTTGCATCTAATCTAAAGGAGTGTCAGTGCAAGTGTTTTTTCCCTTACTCTTTATTCTGACATATATGTTTAGTATTCTATATCTATAGGTTATGTTTTAAAAATGAATAAAGAATTAATCTCTTTTGTGATAAGGTGACCTATAATTTGCAATAACTCTCTAGTGTTTTAGGCGGTAGACATAAATTATACACGCGATTGCTAATATCGACGTTCGCCGCATGATTGAGATTTGGAGTATATACATATACATAATATAAATCGTGCAAACTTTTGAATTATGAATAAATCACAGAGTTTGATGTTCCTGGGCATCTTTAACTTGCCTAAAGTACAACATGAGGAACATTAAATAGGACTAGAAAAAATATTCGGTATAAGAAGTGAGTTATAATATCACGTCTCCTTTACACTAAACAAGACAAAAAACTGATCATTAATGGGTTCATGAAGACACTACGTGAAAATATAAATAAGAACATTTACTTACTCAATGTGAGATAGAAGTGAAGGGACGATGGGGTATCTACTCGTGAGTTTTTCGGCCCGAAAAGTTCGGGCCGGCCCGAGTCGTTTGGCCCGGCCCGGCCCGAAAAAAGATAGGCCCAGCCCGGGCCCGGCCCGAATAAAGTAGTCATCGGCCCGGCCCGGATTCGAGCCCGAAATCGGGCCGGACTCGGGCCGGGCCGGCCCGAAAGCCCGAGCCCGAGTCCATCCCTAATAATCACTATCTACTTTATATCGTTCTCTAACAATCTCAGGTGCAAGCTATGTGAAATAAGCAGTTGTACATGTACTTAAATAATAAAATTTCGTATTACATACTTACACCACTTTTAGAAAGTAGCAGCCCTAATGTAAATTCATTTTCTCGACAGATATTGGTCAGTCGGTAGCAGTTCATATTATTCGATTCAGTTAGATAACTCAAAAGCAAACAAAATTTATGTTCTTATTAGCAACAAGCACAATCACATAAATCAAACAACACAATAACAAAAATATTCAAGTAGTTGATAGATATAGCCCATATAAACTACCAGCTTATTAAACATGACTATCTATTGAATGCAAGAAACTTTTGTTACTCATACATAAAACAAAATTATGTTTAACATAAAATTCACCTAGAATGTTTTTCTCGGCTATAGGCAGCTCCTCGAATTCTGGTAGAAATTCGAGCATAACCAAATTCCAAGCACTTAATTTAGCATTCTTGTTGCTATAATTTTCACTTTTTGCATTCCAAATGACTTGTGTTTCTCTATTTCCGCAATTAAATCTTCAATATTAAATTTACTCTCTACCAATCTAGATAATCGCAACATTTCGTCTGGTTTACCAGCATAGCTTTTATTTAAGCGCTCCTTCGACATTTTATTACAACAAACAATCTAATGACAGTACACATGCATGTGACGTAGAGAGAGTACGGGCTGCGGCCTCAACCAGAAGTGTCGCGAACTTTTGCATAGTGTAACAGACTCCATAAGGAAAACGGCCCCTACACAAATTCGCGCCATAAAAAGTTGCCGATCCCGTCCACCGATGGGACACTAAATTTCTGTGTTGACACTAGTTGCCCTAGTGTAATAGGTTCCATATACCGTAATGTACCTCGTATTGCTCAACAACAATTTGCCCGCCACAAGTTGCCTAGTGTAATAGGGCACTTAGATTTTGCAGGTAAATTTTAACAAGCGCGTTTCAGTGTGATAGCGCTAGTCGAAATAATTCTATGCAAGTGCACCTGATAATTTTAGTGTTGCTTTTTGCTATTTATGCACAGTTATACGCCTAATGCTTTATTTAGATATTTATATTCTATGCCCGTATTGTACATTTACATGCTTTATTGTTTTGTTTTGTTGGTGAATTTGTTGTGTTTAGCGTTTTGCATGTCTTTTGGTCGTAGTATCTATAGGAATGAAGGTTAAAATTAGAATAAGTCAGTTAGGAAACGATAGGGAACGTTAAGAATGAATTTAGGCTGTAGTTAGAATAAAATACTTAGACTATGGAGAACGATATTGTAAATTTATAGAGCAGGAACAGATAGTTGGATTCGCTATCAATAAATTTGGCGGATGCACAGAAATTCGAATCCATTCACCATTATCAATAGGTCTTCAGGCCTAGAACTGGTTAGACGCGTACCTCCATTATTTCCTATTCTGAGCTAACCTAGGTATTTCCTCGAAATTTTCACAGCCTACAGTTTTCACTATCTGTGTGCAATAGTCTAATCTAGGGTTACCTCTACCTCTCTTTTGTCCTTTCTTTGGTTCTAATCTATTACGCACAATTCTCTCATGCCTTACTATGTGTACTATCACCATGTCTCCCATTTTTTAGTGTTTTCCACATATTTCTTTCTTCCCCTTTCATTTCGAGAACCCGTTTGTTTGTTCATGATATCTTCATCACATGCTTGTAGCCAGCAGCGGCCTTTGGGCGAACTGGGCGACTGCCTAGGGCCCCGCGAACAAAAGGGCCCCGCGCACCGCAATGCATATTTTAAAAATTTGTGTTACACTTTATTTAAAACGATAGCAAAACTGTTCAGAGTATAGCTCTATGCATCATAAATCTATACAATACTTAGTACATATTGTGTAGTTTACAGTTATAATCCTAGTCACCTTTTTCGAGCGGATGAATCACTGTAAGAATAAGAAACTTCCATGCTTACAATAAGAAACAATGAAACGTCCTGTTAAGGTCAAAGATAAATATAAGAAAGCACTAAGCAGTTACATTGTGTACCTAATACTTTTGAAACTTCTTAAGACTGCACACTTTACAGACTTCATTATCTTTTGTAGGTGCCATGCCATTGTAATATTTCTTTTGTTGTTGGTTGTTTTCCCCATAGATAATCAGTGTTCAAACTAAGTACGGGTTACTTCCATATCATATCAGTAAATTTAGAGTCTTCAGAATAATAAAACTTTAAGTTAGTTCAGTTGTCATTGAGCATTGAGTTTTTCATATTCAACAACCTTTTGAGTTTTACTAATTTAGTTTATGTGCGTGTAAATACATTGAATTAATATTGTGGCGAAAAAGGACGTATTTTTAATCGTGTAATTAGTTTTATAGTGAATTGAATAATAGTTTTGTGCAAGTGCATGCAATAAATAAATGTAATGAACTAATGAATTATTAAGTATCACGTGATTTGATTGTAATTGTAAATAAATTATTAGTGTTTTAAATTAAAATTAAGTCCAATAGCAAATAGCATAAACTGCAGATACACTGATTAATGATTATCTTCTGAAGGAAAATAATTAGGTAAGTTACAATACCTATAGGAATAGGATGGAATTAATCATTCACTTATGTTTTGAAATTTTGGTTCAATAATAGACAAGTTTGAATTTTTTTGCATCAATCTATTAACGAAATCGATATTGTTAAAGTGTTTATTATTGTCTAAAATAATGCATAAAGTGAAAAATATTTTTATTCCATCGGTAACTTCCACACTGTGTAATATATATATATATATATATATATATATATATTAAAGTGATGGCATCGCGCGACGTTGGTAGAAAATATGAGTCTGGAAGTTCGAAAAGAAAAAGATCCGAGAAAAGGAAGGAACAAGCTGGGCAACTAAGCGGATCTCTCGTAAAATATTTGAAAACAGCAAATTGTTCAAGACAAACGGATATGGAATCGTCATTGACATTGACATCAATCGATTTGACAAATTTAGCACCTGTTGAAGAATTACATTGAACAATGCTTCCTCCGAATCTTCACGGAGCCTGATGAGTCACCCAAATCATCATCTACGCTTGGGTCACATACTTCATTGTTTTCAGCAGCCTTAGAGTATGAATCAGCTGAAAATTTCAACATGCCGCTCAATATAAATATAGAAAATGATCCAGGAATGTGGCCTACGTACAATACTGATGCAGCACGGTCTGTTATTGTGCTCAAAGGTCCAAGTGTCGTAGATATTAATTTTCCTACTGATGCTAATGGGCGACATTTTAGCAAGTTTTACTATACCCGCACCTTAAAAAACGGTGAAGAGCAAAACAGAAGTTGGTTGGTATACTCAAAGCTGAAAGACGTTATATACTGTTTCGCTTGCCGACTATTTGGTAATTGCTCATCAAAATTAAGCTCCTATGAAGGATTAAATAAATGGAAGAATGTAGGTGATCTCTTAAAAGGACATGAAATTTCTAAATCACACAAGGAATGTCTTTTAAAATGGTTCGATTTACAAAAAGCTTTAAAATGCAAAACAAGTATTGATGATTCATCAAAGTCTGAAATTGAATCTATAAAACAACGATGGAAAGATATTTTAGAAAGGCTACTTGCTGTAGTGCAATTCTTAGCCTCTCATAATTTAGCATTCTAGAAGATACGTCCAGCGGTAACTTTCTAGATATCGTTAAGTTAATTGGTCGATTTGATCCTATTTTAAAAATCCATTTGCAACAAGTAACTTCAAAAAAAATTAGCGATCACTACCTCGGAAAAAACATTCAAAATGAGCTCATACAACTGATTGCAAATCACGTAAAATCTAAAATTATAGAAAAAATACAAAAGTCTAAGTACTTTTCCATAATTCTTGATTGTACACGAGACACTGCTCGAATTGAACAAATGTCAATGATATTCAGATTTGTCGATGTAGATAGTGGTGACATTGAAGAGCATTTTATTGGTTTTATTGTCGCAGAAAAAATACTGCAGAATATTTAACTACCTACATTTTAACTGCACTGGAAAAGTTGCCATTAGAAAACTGCCGGGGTCAAGGATATGATAACGGTGCAAACATGCGTGGAGAAAAAAGTTGGGTTCAAAAAAGAATTTTGACTGCAAATCCTTTGGCGTTTTTTGTACCATGTGGCTGCCATAACTGGAATTTAGTATTAGGTGATGCTGCATCCTCTTGTGTACAAGCTCAATCCTTCTTTGGATTTTTGCAACGGCTTTATACGCTTTTTCTGGTTCTAGTGAACGGTGGGCTATTTTAAAGGAAAATGTTAATATTTCACTAAAACGTTTATCGGAAACGAGGTGGGAGTGTAGAGTAGAATCCGTAAAGGCTGTGAAATATCAGCTAAATGATATATGCAGTGCTATACAAAGTTTAGCCGAAAATACAACAGATTGTGCTTTGATTAGTGAATGCCAATCAATCGAAAAAGAAATAACTTCTTTGACTTCGTAATGTCTTTAACAATATGGTACGATATATTACACAAAATAAATTTAATTAGCAAGATGTGGCAAGTAAAAATATGCATTTAACTGTCGCTTTACAACATTTGCAAGGTTTCATTAAATGGATAAACGAATACCGAGATACTGGCTTTCAGTCGGCATTAATTGATGCAAAAGAACTTGCTGAACAAGCGGAAATTGAACCAACATTCAAATGTAAAAGAAGCAGGCAAAAGAAACGCTTTTTTGATTATGAAGCAAAAGATGTGAGTTCCCAGACACCAGAAATTAACATCAAAAATAATTTTTTTAATGTGATTGTTGATACGGTTCGAGGAAGCGTTGAGCGTCGATTTGAAGCACTTAAAGAGCACAGTAATATATTTGGCTTTATGTATCAAATTCGAAATTTAATACATATGACCGATGAGTCTATTCTAAAACACTGTAAAGATTTGGAGATATCATTAAGCGTTGAAGGAAGCAAAAATGTGGATGGATTAGAACTATATGAAGAGTTAAAACTATTTATAAGAGCGTTTGATGGTGAAAACAGTGCCATTTCTGCATTAAAATATATCATTGAAAACAATTTAAATGAAGTTTACACAAATATAAGTGTTGCTTTAAGAATATTATCTACAATTCCAGTGACCGTTTCGTCTGCAGAAAGAAGCTTTTCCAGGTTAAAATTAATAAAAACATATTTGCGGACTACAATTAGGGATGGATTCGGGCCGAGCCGGGCGGGGCTTTTAGATGCGGCCCGGCCCGGCCCGAAATAATTTGCTCCGGCCCGGCCCGAACCAAAACGCATCGGCCCGGCTTGAGACCCGGCTTGAATTTCGGGCCGGGCTTCGGGCCGGGCCGGGCCGATTCGGGCCGGAATGTAACTAAAACCTTAAGTGATGTATAGATTTTTCAACATCCAAATGGAACGTATCGTTTGTTAATATATGTATTTTCAGTTGTATATAAATACTTCTTTACTATTATTATGTTTTTCTACAAAAGTTGAATATATCAATCTTAATAAATTATAGTTTATAGTATTATTTTAACCTCGAAGAATCTCAAAGGTATTTGGAGATGATGCACACTTGCACAGGCAATCCAAAATAGAAGGTGGTTTGCGTCAAACTTCAACCTTAAGTAACAAAATGCATTTTAGAACTCATGTACTACAACTAGTATATAGTAAAATATTTCAAGGAAAGTATTCAAAATTTGACTGAATATTGTTTCCTCATATTCTAAACAAAGAACGTTGCCAATTTCCATTTTACAGATTGCTGGTGTATAGGTCTACATTTCGAGAAAGTGCTAGCATCCGTTCAGAGAATTGATTATTCAAGTCTCTCGTATCAGGTAGACATTACTTTGTTGTCTATGAATATTTTTTGTCGCATGCTTTACTGGAAATTTTAATTATTATGAAAAAAATGCCGCAACATAGAATATTATTTAGTATTTACATTTTAATTTTCTATATCCATTTGTTATTTAAAACTATAAAAAGCTAATCGCATTGTATTCGGTATGGTGTTCAACAAAGATACATTCAAATAATTAAATCTAATTAAGCTGGTTTTTTGTAATCGGGCAGTTTAAAATATTTTTACATATACAGAGTGGTTTCGATTTATTCATAAATAATCTTTAGTGCGAGGCCACAATAATAAGTTAATTAATAAGTATAATACAATAAACCAGCTCAATTAACATACGTTGCAATACTTCTTCAGATTAATTAAATATAACACGGACGATTTCTATTTCAAAGTTCTTGAAAAGTGGAAAGAAGTGAATATTACTTATCGAAAAAATCGAAATTCACAAATCGGTTTAAACCAAATCATTTTCGTTTTCGATTTATGTCCATTATGACACACTTACCAATATGTGTGTAACTGTACCTGGGTGATATATTAAGAAGAGCGTTAATTATAATTTTGTTTAAGAGGCACCTAAAGAAATCATTAAATGAAATTTTTACTAAATCAATAAATTGTATATTTCGTTATATAAACTTCGGGCCGGCCGAATAGCCCGAAAGCTTGAGCAGTCTGGCCCGGCCCGACCCGGGCCCGACACGTGCTTGGCCCGGCTTGGGCCCGATTGACCGGCCCGGCCCGAAGCCCGGCTTGATATTCGGACCGGGCTTCGCCGGGCCGGGCCCAAGCCCGGGCCCGTGGCCATCCCTAACTACAATGACTCAAGACAGGTTGTCTGCTCTTGCATTAATTTCTATCGAAAACGACGTTGCTGCCTCGCTTAATTATCAACATTTGATACAAGATTTTGCTACAATAAAAAGTAGAAAAGTTTGTGTATGAGAAGTTTAAAAACTCTCAACATTTTTCTTATTCATCGAATTGTTATTTGTTTTTTTTTATTTTCATGTTTTCTTCATTTCCTACATTTAAATATAAGTTACTTTTAAATATTAAATTAAAATCCATTTGATCCTGATTCTAATCCTAATACAGTTCATGTAAAACATTTTATTGTGTTAACAATAAAAAAAATCAGTATTTTTGGTAATATTAAAATTTTTAGGCTTTTACCAAAAAACTTAAGTCCGCATTTCAGTAGCTTTAAATTTTGATTTTACGATAAAAAAGCCCCGCCAAAACTTTTTGCCCAGGGCCCCGCAGAGTCTAAGGCCGCCGCTGCTTGTAGCACCGCATTTTTCCTGTCTGCTTCTCCCACTGTCGACGTTTCACAGCCGTACAGTGATGTGCTTCACACATATGTTTTTAGCAATCTTTTCCTTGTTTCTATGTTTGTTGTCTTTGAACATAGTAGTTGCTTTTTCTTGTTAAATGTAGCACGATCTTGTGCTAATCTTTGTTTTATATCTTTTGTACTCCTTCCATCTTGTGTTATTTGACTTCCTAGGTAGCAGAAATCTTTAACCTCTTGTAAGTTCTCGTTCCCTATTTGTATGCTGGTTTTTGACTTATTTACCCCTCCTTTACATACTAGTACTGTTATGATTAAAGTGCAATTTTTGAAAATTTCACGTCGAGTACACAAATTTATTTGTATAATATATAATTATAACAAAAGTAGATGCATTTTAAGCAAAGTAAAATAAAAATGCGAAGCATTTTGACAGTTCAAGAGCACCAGACGTAAGTGAGCGGTTTACGGGAGCATCTCTCGTTGTAGTTCAGACGTATTAAGATGCAGGATCCGCCCTCCTTGAAATCTTCTAGGGTTTCAACAGAAGTACAAAAAAGAAAAAGTTTTGTAAAAAAATTCATATCATTTGGGCATGCAATATAAAATTCATAAAAGTAAGCACACTAAAATACGCAAAAGTTTTTAAAGAAAAACTATGTTTATGTTTCAAAAAACACTAAAAATAAACATCTCGCTAAGAGCTTTGATTAGGCAAAACACAAAGTATCAGTACAGGACATTTAAAATTGCCTGCAGTAGTTTTGATGGTTGCACTACCATCAAGTCCGTGATAAACTTCAATTATTTTTCTAAGATACCATTTCATGGGTGGAAGACCGTCTTCTTTAACAATGACTGCCTTATTGGGATGAGGGTGATGATATAGATATGCTAATTATAGGGAAGGACCAATTGCTTTTGTAGCAATACTGATAGCGGTGGAGCGGTTATGTAATAACTAAAGACAACTACAACAACTACGTAATAAATGGTATAAATACCTTAAGCCTGTGCCGCTGTGGGCAATAAACGTTCACACACAAAAGGTTTGACGGACAACCAGTAACACGCACGATTGGGGTGTCGGTGTCGCTTTCAAAAACTCTCATACAACCGTCTTCTGCAAGGGTTCGAATGCGACTGTCTTCACGCACTTTCACTGTCGGTATATAATGTTTCACTGAAAAACTGTAGGATACCCGCACAAAGTATTTATTGTCACCAATTCCAATAAATGTTCGATGATGACGTAACATACCGCCCACCAAATTCATAGAATTTTGAAAAGGAGGGAAGTAGGTTGGGTGAAGGAAATCACATGGGATTTGACCTTGCTAGGAAAACAGGTAACGAAAGATAGGGTGGTACACTACAGCGAGCGATATTACCAACTATGCAAAAATAAAAATATATATGTAAATAAGCAAATATGTAAAAATAATATACTACTATACATGTAAGAAATGTGTATATACATCTAAACATAAAATAAAATTAAAATACCGGTAGCGGCGCTAGTTTGACCAAAGGTCGTTTTAATGTGCCATGTGCAGTTTTGACTTGGGTAATACGTGCTGCCGGTAGGTCTCCCATAGGAGGAGTTACCAGGACCGGTTTGGTACGAAAACATCTATGACATGATGATAAATAATTTCTGATTGAATTTTTAATAGAAAGGATCCAGAAATTCTGTTGAATAAGATACGCTGTGGTATTAACACCAGGATGGCAATACCTTTCATGAGTTGACCGAATGATAAGTTCGGTTAATCGGAGCCGCTGAGGCAATAACGCAGGAAACCTTTCGAAATAGGAAAGCGAAGAATGTGTCAAGCGCCCACCTACTCTTAAGATATTTTGTGGATCAACAAATGGAGAAAGTTTTCGCAAGCCTTTAGGTAATTTACGGTTTGCCTTGATCGAAGCTATTTCCTTTGAAAATGTAACATTTTGTACATGCCGAACGATAATCATGAGAGCATTGTGTAATTCAATGTCTGTTAAGGGACCCGTATGACGTTGAGCCATGGGTTTAGAAAATCTATAAATGTAAGCCACGATGCCTTGGACTTTATATAACGATGAAAAGCGACTTAGTAAAATGTCAATGACGTTTGGATCTGTTTGAGCGACAAATGTTAGGATCTTCTTTTCCGTAGTTACCTCAGCAATTGAGGTTGACAATGTTGGTTGAGGCGGCCACGAGTCACTAGGGTAGTGAAGCCATTCGTTTTCCAACGAAAATGTGGAGAACGTATCCAAGTGAGAGCGACCGTAGAATCACTCCACGCTGAAACATCGGAGATGTCAATCAAGCCTTGATAAGACCGAATGGTAAAAGAAAGTAAATCGGTTAATAAAACGGCGGCACATAATTCCAAACGTGGAATTGAAATGCGCTTAATTGGAGCTACTTTTGTTTTAGCGGTTACAAATTGTACAGTTATTTCTCCAGTAGTTTGATTTATAAACTGGAAATACACTACCGCTGCATACCCTACCTCGCTAGCATCGCAAAACCCATGCAAATGACAAGTAAAAGGATCCGAAGGGGGTAAACAACGTGGTAACTTTAATGACGATAATAACGGCAACTCTTCTTGATACTGCTGCCATTGAGACGAAATGTCTGCTGGTGGGATGTCATCCCAATTTAAACCTAACATCCACAGATGCTGGATTAGGCGTTTTGCAAAAGGTGTTAGTGGTGCTAAAAATCCTAATGGATCATATATTCTGGCAACTTGCGAAAGTATGTTGCGCTTTGTACATATTGGGTTTAATGGTTTAACCCGAAATGAGAAAATATCTTCTGTAGGTGACCATTGTAGACCTAATATTTTTATTGATTCGTCAGAATCGAAATCGAGAGAAGTATATTGGCAAAAATCTGACGGAATGCCTTCCAAAATAGAAACTGAATTAGAACTCCATTTTCGAAGTTCAAAACCAGCCAAATGTAAAAGTCGGATGAGTTGATCTTTAATTTCGCGGGCCGATTGTATAGAATCTCCACCGGCGACGAAATCGTCAATATATAGATTTGACCGTATAGCCTCAGCGGCTAACGGAAACCTTTGCCTTCGTCAATGGCTAATTGCTGAAGAGTTTTTAATGCTAGATAAGGCGATGACTTAATACCATAGGTCACTGTATTAAGCTGATAAGTCTGAATGGGTTCTTCTGCGGAGAACCGCCAAACAATTAATTGAAACTTTCGATGTTTTCGGTAACCAAAATTTGTCGATACATTTGGCGAACATCACAAGTAAAACGAAACGATGAGTACGAAATTTCAATAAGATTGACGAAATGTCATTTTGGAGACTAGGTCCAGCCAATTGAGTGTCATTAAGTGACACGTTGTTTTTAGCCTTTGCAGAGGCGTCAAAAACCACACGAATTTTAGAAGTATGACCTTCCTCTTTAAACACAGGGTGATGGGGTAAAAATAATTATCGTTCCCAACGGGCGGAGAATCGAGTAATGCCATATGACCCGCATCAAGATAGTCCTGCATGAAATTGTTGTACTGTGCGCGTAGCTCCGGTTGAGCATGCAATTTGCGCTCCAACGAAAATAGTCGTTTTTAGCCATGTCAAAGGACATCAAAAACGGGCAAAGTATCGTTGAACGGTAACGCAACAATAAAACGACCGCTAGGGTCACGAGAAAACGTGTTTTCAAAAATCAAGTCTGCCTTTTCTTCTTCTGGAGAAGTATAAAGCTTGGATGGCAACTCTTCTATCTCCCAAAACCGCCTTAGGGTCTGGTCGATAGGATCTTCTACAGAAGTAAAAAATGCTTGGACAGTATCAGACTGCAAGCTTTTGTGGGACCGATAATAGTCCAACCAAAATTGTATTTATGGCGGCAGGCTGAAAAAATTTGCCATGTATAACACCGCCATTGATGATGAACGGATAAACATCTGCTCCGAGGAGCATGTCAATGGTTCCTGGAGAGTTCCAGGTCGGGTCTGCAAAGTGCAGGCCGCATAAGTGTTCCCAATTATTAGGAACTTCAACGCTAGGTAATTTGCCAGATATTGACGAAAGCACAAAAGTTGTGACTTCTAGAGATTTTCAGAGTCTAACATAGAGCGAATGGTGCAGCTGACGGCACCCCTATTGACTGCTGAAGTTGTCTGTCCAAGTCCATAAATCGGAACTTGAGAACGTATGCGTGGAAGCCAAAGTTTGCTCACGCAATCGTCTCGAATAAAGCTAGCTTGAGAGCCAGGGTCTAAGAGTACCCTGATCGGTTTGTATCTACCAGACCGGTCTTGAACTTCCACAACAGCAGTGGAGAGTAAGACAGTAACCCCAAGATTTGAATTCGTCTGTGAAGACAAAACATTTGCCGGAATAGGAGAGGCTGACTGCGTCCTATTGGCATTTTTATGCATAGGTGTAGCGATCGGTTCAGCTGAACGGCTAGAAGCAGGTTGCGGTTCAAAATGTAGCAAGGTATGATGCGGCTTGGCGCAAGTTCGACAGGAATTATAAGATTTGCATTGCTTGGACGCATGGTCTGTTCGTAAGCAATTTAAACAAAGGCGTAAGCGTTTGACAATGTCGAAACGTTCTGTCGGAGTTTTCTTTAGAAACGATTGACATCTATAAATTAAGTGATTGCCTTTGCAAGAAGGACAATGGTGCGAAAATGAATTCTTTGAGTCACTGGAGCTACTTGGTGTGTCCAGTGAGACTACGTTAGAAGAAACTCTTGGTTTAAATTGAAACGCTGAGGATTTCTTAGGCACTGATGTGTGAGATGTATGGACAGTCGTCGAATAAGAAACAGGTGCGGTTGAAGAAAAGGTTTTTAACGCTGCACATTGTTGAGTTAAAAAATATCTCAAATCCTCGAAATTAGGTATTTGCTTCGGATCCGATTAGAGTTCGAAGCGTTTTCTAGTGAACGGATCGAGTTTTTCTAAAAGACAATCGACCAGAATAAAGTTCCAATGTTCAGTGGGAAACTTTAAGTTAGTTAGAACAACAAGGTTCTCTGAAAAACAATCAATAAGTGCCCTAAGTTTCTTAGGGTCTTCTGATTTTAAAGGTGGAAAGTCTTTCAGAGCTTTCCAATGCAAAGTTGCCAATAAACGCGGATTGCTAAATCTCTCACGCAAGGCGTTATATGAAATGATAAAATTATCTCCCGAAATGGGTACCGATTTAATGATTTTCAAAGACTCCCCGCTACAGCAACTGATAAGATAATTTAGCTTTTCGATATTGAACAGCGACGCGTTATTATAGACCAGACTGTCAAATAAATCGATGAAAGATGAGAATTCAGTTACCTCATTATTAAAAAGTGGGAGCTTTAACGGTAACAATTTTGATCCCGAGCTGCTTGGAGCATTTTCAATGATTTGTGCCCGCGTTTCTTGCATCGTTTCGAGATGCAGCAGTATGCAATAATAAGCGGAATCTACTTCCTTCCGTAAAGCGTTGTAATTTAATGATTCTACATCGTTACATGAAGCTAAGACATCAATTAAAATTTTATTGAAATTTCTGTAAAGGTCATTTACTCCCCTTGTTTGAATAAGGAACAACGTTTTTAAAGTTGGGTCACTTTGTATAGAGTTGCCAAGTTCCAACATTTCTATAACGCGTATTTTAAGCAATTCTAGTTCGGCTACCTGTATTTTCTTGGAAGCCATTCTGAAAGGCCTACACTATAAAAATGCTGTAAAACGGTAAAGCTCAAGATGTGCGCTGAAAAATATTAAAATATTATGGGTTGTTGTTCAAGACACGAAAAATGTAAAATAGCGCATAAACCAATAAATCACGTTTTGTGACTATTAGCCTGCAATGGGGTCTTAAACGAGACGTCGAAAACCTACCGGTTTGTCAAACAAAGCCTAAAGATAAGATTTACAGCTTACAACCCGGGCGGTCTTTACATCAAAGCTCACAGGAACGTTTAAACATGTGGCTTAACATATTTGCCGAAAGATGCAGCTTTACAACCTTATTACTCCTGCAAATGTGTTCAATATTTTAGGTTTACAAACCGAGCAGGTTTGTGTGTAATACAAAAACGTGCAATGGCTTTTAAATACAAAGCAAATCCCTTTCCTTTCTTATTTAAGAAGTATAAAGCGAACTATAATTTTCAGGTTGCTGTGTGCTTTATATACCGCTAAAATATTTGTTTGTAACTAAACACTTGTTGGTTTAATTACGGCGAAATGGCTTAATTTAATTTAAAGACAGTATAAATAATATTTACACATTTTAACCCGCTAAATATGGGCTTTGAGCACAAATTTAAAGCTAAAATAATTAATTAAAAAGCTCTCGCTGGAATGCAAAATAATATTTAATTTAGGACATGCGTATAAAACCATAGAACTAGTTAATTCGGATCGTTTGGACCAATGGCTTATTCGAATGAGGGTGATGATATAGATATGCTAATTATAGGGAAGGACCAATTGCTTTTGTAGCAATACTGATAGCGGTGGAGCGGTTATGTAATAACTAAAGACAACTACAACAACTACGTAATAAATGGTATAAATACCTTAAGCCTGTGCCGCTGTGGGCAATAAACGTTCACACACAAAAGGTTTGACGGACAACCAGTAACACGCACGATTGGGGTGTCGGTGTCGCTTTCAAAAGCTCTCATACAACCGTCTTCTGCAAGGGTTCGAATGCGACTGTCTTCACGCACTTTCACTGTCGGTATATAATGTTTCACTGAAAAACTGTAGGATACCCGCACAAAGTATTTATTGTCACCAATTCCAATAAATGTTCGATGATGACGTAACAATGACTAATGTGCCAAATTTTAAAACACCTGCGTAGTCAACATCCGAGTAATGAAATGGACGCATAGGCGTCGTACCGGAATTTGGAACGTTTCTCATTAGATGTTCTTTTGCCATTCTAATAATATTGTTTCATTTCCTTAAGAAAGACTTCACGATTTTAGTCTGGAGTCGAATGTTTATTAATATTTAGAATAACTTAGATACAAACAAAGTATAAAATTCTTTAGTTTCACAAACTTTATTTCTATGTATATGAAACATATAAATGTCAACATTTTCAAATAGAAAACATTAATTTTGAATATAGTAAAGGTACTATTCAAGTTTATCGAGTTTTATTTGGTATTATATTAGATTTTTTTTCAGCTGTTTCTAGGTCGGTTACCCATTAATTACATTATAACCCCCGATGATTCAAGTCTCATGTATTCTCCGCAGCCACCAACGGACGACGCTTAGCCCCGCCAAAGTATTTACAAAATACTTTGTACTCCGACTTCGTCTCACGTAAATAAATTGGCCACAATATTTATGGTCTAGCATTGTAAAAAAAAGGTTAGATAGTATCTTTAGGAATGCATTCCTTTCGCAAATAAATAACAATTTTTGGAATATCCGCATACATAGCTTGTTAACTGGAATTAAGCTTTGGTTTTAACATTTCCGAATGAATGTTACCATCTTGTGCAGATATATGGACTTCCACCGCCTTCATTTTTTTCTGTATTATTTATGTTGAGACATTCTGCGTTTCAGAAATCTGTAAATCTTCAGTATCCTGGTTTCTACTAATAGAAACAGGTTGGTGCACAATAATTAAATAAGAAAAAATTGACACTTCTTACTGTTCCCCAAATTTATTGGCACAGTGTTTAAAATGAATGTTTAAAAACATCAACCTCGTTAACGCGTTTCTCCAATTTGAAATAAGATTTTCCACATTAAACAAAATAATCTTACTTTTATAGACATTTTAAACACGCAAATTTTATATAAAAGTTATACACATCCATGACTATTTTAATTTAAACCGACACTTCCTAATTGCTCTCTGTTTCTAAAAATAAAATATGTCCAATGTAAGAAATTTTCAAATAGAACAGAACCTTTTTTAACTATTTAAAGCAAGTAATTCAAGGAAAAATAAAAGTTCCATGCGAAAAAAGCTATAAAAGTGTAAAAAAAAGGTGTAATTAATGTGTGGTTTAAAACTGGGTAAGCAATTTCGCAAAACTAAATATAATCGCACATAAAATTTTTAAGTATCTCTCAGACATGATGGAATATAAAAAAGGTTACCAACCTTGTCTTATTTTACATTCCGTTATATCTTAAATAGCAATGATATTTAATTCATATATTTTTATAATCTAACACCTTTGCATAGTTTATCTCGATCAAAATCCCGAAGGTGTAGGTATGTTAATCACTCTGACAAATTCGGGCCAATTACGCAAAAAAGTGAGTCCAAAACGACATCACATGAATATAATACGCATAAATTATACGCTACGCATTATTCATTTATACAGAAAAATTCATCAAGTAGATGTAAATCAACAATTTGAGATCCTCTTCATTGCTTCTGCTACCTATCTATAGACTAGGATTTTCAACGTGTTCAAATGCCAACCTATTTACTTTCATGGGTTTTTTCTATACAAGGGGAACACTTCTCTAGAAATTTAATATTTCTGGTAAAATAATAAACCTGAGGAAATCCTATAGTCAACGGTATTAGTGTTACGTCCATTCTGTTTTCACATTATGCCGTTGACATATCAGCAATACAACCTACAAGAAACCGTAGAAGAAAACAAAATACGAGGGTAGCATTTAGAGAAATTGGTAGAATGTTGGCAGAGGTAGAAATTTTGAAAAGATAGCAGACCTACCTCATCTAAATAATGTTAAAGTACAGTAGTAAACGTAATTCCGTTGGAACAATTCTCTAAATTTTATGGTAATGGGAAAATTAGTCCCTAGTTATTTTTAAACAATTTAAAAGTTATACTAAAAACCCTTGGGGATGTACAACAGAAATTAAATGTTGTGCGCCCTATATTACAAGGCAACGCGGAAATCTGGTATAGCCTGGTAGAAGCGAAATTAGAAGAGTTTAAAGAGTTTGAGAGAAAATTTTTGGGGGACGATAAACAATAAAGATCAGAGATAATTTATTAATGGGAAAATTCAATGGCGATATGGACAGACGTGGGAATAATATGTCATAAGGAAATTTAACATCGCAAGACAACTTGACCCTCCACTAGATGAAAAACAAATCGTGAAGTACCTAGCTAACAGGGACGCTTAAGGGTAAGTGACGTACTAGTCCAAATGGCGGGACTATACATCATACAACTAAACTTGCAACACTGTCGGGCGGCTGCAGGTACTTTATGCAGACACCTGAGCACAAAGTAGGACATTGCCATCATTCAGGAACCTTGGGTGGTGAACTCAAGGGTCTCTGGTTTGAACAGCCTTCAGGGCACTATCTTTACAGGTAATAGCCAATCTAAGCCTAGAGCATGTATTTACATACCTAGGCATATTAACGCTCTCTTATTGCCACAACTGAGTGGCCGTGACGTCACGACCATCCAGCTTGAATGCAATATCGTAGCAAAAACTGATTTAGTATTGGTTTCAGCTTACTTCGCAGCAGAAAATGACCCCCCTCCCCGTGAGTTGATGAAGGTCATTGACTACTGCGAGTGGATTAAAAAACATCTCATTATTGGATGTGATTCTAACGCGCACAGACGACTGGGGCAGCGCTAATATCAACCCACGAGGAAGAGCACTTCTTGAATACATTACAAGCAGGAATTTAGAAATCATAAACCAGGGGTGCGAGCCGACGTTTGTTGCATGCCGTAGTCAGACGGTTATCGACCTCACCTTGGCTTCTATTGGTATTTCTAACCACATATCGAACTGGCAAGTGCTGCCTACAGCAACCCTTTCAGGTCATAGAATGCTTAGATTTAGGATAATGGGAAACAACAAATGTTGGCTGTAAAGAATGCAGGAACCCTAGAGCGACAGCTAGAGCGGTTTATGTATTGCATGGAGGAACGGCTTTATACACCGTACCACACGTAGAGGAGTTACAAGGAGGCATTGAGTTCCTTCAAACTTCCATTGTAGAGTCCGTTGAACAGGCATGCCCGGGTCGAACAACTTCTACTCATTCCAACGCTCCATGGTGGTGCGGCGAGCTTCAGAAGCTGATGAAAACTGTGAATCGACTGTTCAATAGGACAAAAAATAGCAAAAGTAATGTCGACTGGGAGAATTATAAAAATCACCAAAGGCTATACAAAGCTTCAACAAGATAACGACAAAGAGACTCATGGAAGACCTCCTGTAACTCAGTTGAATCTGCCAAAGAAGAGTCCCGAATAAATAGAATCCGGTCTGAGGATCCGCGCCAGCAACCGTGTTGTCTCAAACGTGCGGATGGCTCGTTTACCAACAACGAAGAAGAGACAGAAAAATTACTACTAGACACACACTTCCCAGGAAATGTACCCTTATCAACTGCCATCAGGATGGACGCTCCCAGGCCGGCCCCAGAGGAGACAGACTGAGAAGTAGCCAACCGGATGGTTAAGGAAGAAAAAGTAAAATGGGCAATCTTAACCTTTCAACCTTTTAAGTCCCCAGAATTGGATGGCCTCTTTCCAGCCCTACTGCAGTAGGATCTGGAGAAGCTGCTTCCTCACCTGGTGAGGATGTTCAGAGGCTGTATTGCGTTCGGATATATTCCCATAAGCTGGAGGAAGGTCAGGGTGGTCTTCATTCCCAAACCGGGACGGAAGGACTACTCCTTGGCCAAATCCTATCGTCCAATCAGTTTAACGTCCTTTTTGTTAAAGACGCTGGAAAGATTGTGCGACATTGATATCAGGAAAGGGATTGGGCAGTATCATCCTCTTCACCCAAACCAACATGCCTATATATCAGGGATGTCTACAGAGTCTGCCCTACACGCTGTGGATGGGCGGATCGAGAATCCCTCAATAACAACATGTCAGCGCTAGGCGTATTTATAGATATTGAGAGCGCGTTTAGTGAAACCACCTTTGAAAGTATTAATAAAGTTATGAGAGAACACGAAGTGGATAACACCCTCAAGCAGTTAATCCAACAGTACCTACGCTGTTGTGAAGTACGTGTCTGTGTGGGAACCACTTCCTTATGCAGGGCGGTAGCTAAGGGCTGTCCTCAGGGTGGCGTATTGTCACCACTACTATGGAATCTAGTAGTAGACAACCTGCTACATCGTCTTAATGGGGCCGGCTTCTACACGGTGGGGTATGCTGATGACCTTGCTACTGTAGTAGTTGGCAAATATGAGCAAGTGCTGTAATGCAAACAAGCTAATTGAACAATGGTGTGTGGAAAACTTCTTGACCATAAATCCAAACAAGACCTCGTTAGTTCTGTTTACCAGCAAAAGAAAGTTAACGGTAACCAGATTGCCATCACTTTTTCAAACATCCTTAACCCTCTCAGAAAAAGTCAAGTATTTGGGTATTATACTTGACAAGAAACTGAAATGGGCTAAACACTTACAAGTAAAAGCTACCAAAGCTAGCGCAGTGTTCTGGCAATGCAAACGGGCCATAGGTAAACTTTAAGGTCTTTCACCAAAGGCTGCCCTATGGCTATATACTGCAGTACTACGACCTATGCTATGCTATGGAGCTGTTGTTTGGTGGCCTCGAACCAGACAAGTTAATGCAGCTAAAAAGCTTACGCACATACAAAAATTAGCCTGTCTTAGTATCACGGGCGCAATAAAAACCACACCAATTGCAGCCTTGGAAGCCATCTTGGGCCTCCCTCCGCTAGACCTGCATGTGGAGGACGTGACTCTAAGAGCGGCACTAAGGCTAAAAGTTAAGAGATCATGGATCAATAAGGGAGACGGTGAGAGACACCAGGATATCTTAAAGGCGTAGCTAACAATGTCACTCTTGAATGTCTTGGTTGACTCAATTGCACCCAAACTAATATTAAGGTATGTGTGGATTCTGAAGACGTGACTTCAGTAGATACATTCATCTTCACAGATGGAAGGTACAGAGGCAGGCATCTTTTCAGATGACCGAGACCTTCACGAAAGTATAGCGTTGAGAACGCCATCGCCACTGCGAGAGGTGGGCAAAAGAAACACGTTGCCGACAGGCAAAAATGTTCATTAAGTCTCCTTAGACTAAAAATAGGAAACTTTGCATAGGTTTGCCGAGGCAAAAACTACGACTTTTAGTAGGTGTTTTGACGGGGCACTGCAAGGTAAAGAAGCACATGCACACATTGGGTTTTTCAGAGAATCCAGCCTGTCGCAGTTGTCAACGGGAGGAGGAGACGGCAAAGCACATCCTGCCCGGCAACTTGCCAACTTCCGAGGATCTATGTTAGGTGACTTCTGGCCAGACACCGCCTGAATTAGTAACAAGCCCTGGACCGATATCCTCAGATTCGTCTGTAAGCTAGGATGGCTGAGTGATTGAGGACCAGGTATAAGAAGGTAGCACAATGGGCCCATATTGAGGCCTAAGTGCGCGTGGCTTTGCCACCCTTCCAATAAAATCAATCAAGCAGTACCTAGCTACCCATTTTGAACAAGAGATGATACAATACGTGACTGTTAGACATCACTGATAGGGATATTTTCTTAGAGTACCTCAGACGACACGACAATTTGGGACAAGAACGACGAACGGAAAACGAAAACAGGAATAAGCAAATAAATAACTTTAGATTAATAACTTGCACTCAGAACGACTAAACAATGTTACAAATTTTAGAGCCCGGACACCAAGACATGGATACAGTTTTAACCATCATCTTGACACAGATATGGGCCAAAGAAAAACACTAGACAGGAACATACTAGGCAAAACGTGATACTGTAACATACTAGAAAGAATACGACTCAGGAACGAGCTAGGCAAAATACGAATTAGGAACAAATTAGGAAAAATAACGGATGATCCATTGCGAGGTACTGTTTCCTGTAGGGATGTTTTGCAGATTAAATTGTCAAACGTTCAAACTGTCACGGTATTTATGTTCAGTATAATGTGACACGTCACAACGTCTACAAATTATTCAGCTGTATTACGAAAATCAGAACTCTGCTATAAATATATTTCGTGCGCTTAGAGCAACTTATGGTCCACATAATCGCCCTACCGGGCTTACTATTCGCTGTATCGTCAGAATTTTCATTATTCGATAATACTCGACCAAATAGGCCAAATATGGCACATAATGAAGTAAATATAGCGGCAGTAGCTGAAAATGTACGAGACGACAGTGATGAATTGATTCAGCGCTGTTCTTAACAGCTTGGCTTGTCGTATACAACAACTTGGCATATTTTACGTAATGATAAGGTTTAAAAGCACCCAAAATTCAACTGATGCAAGAATTTTAGCCGACCAAACTTCCGTATCATCGCCGTTTTAGTCTTTAGTTGCTTGAAAAGCTTGAAGAAGATACTATTTTCGACTAACATTTTGTTTAGCGATGGTGCCCATTTCTGGCTCAGTGGCTACGTCAATAAACAAAATTATTGTACTTGGACTGAAGAGCAAGCTGAAGAGGTTCAAGATTTGCCATTACATCCAGACAAAACAATGGTTTGGTGTGGTTTATGGGTTTGTGCAACCATCGGTCAATACTATTTTAAAAATGAGGTCGTCCAAAACGCAACTGTGAATAACACTCGATACTGCGCTTTGTTAAGGGAGTATTAGTTGCCTGAAATTAAAACCTGTGATCTCAATGAGATTTGGTATAATAAGATTCAAAGCCACATGCCGAAAAATCTATGGAAAATGCTCTCCCGCTTCTCCAGAATAGAAGCCAACGAAAATGAGGCAGCAAAAGTGACAACCTCCCCCAAGCCAGCATCCAGACTTCCACGCACAACGGAGCCGCTACCGAGGTGCGCATTCTGTCCACAACGACATTGGCACCAAGACTGCTCAACCAAGGTGTCAGGAAACGACCCACCGGCCAAGCAACGCCAGACTACAGCCCGGTCAAGCGAAACAAAATGACACAAATAAATACAGCCCATGATGATCCTCTACCAAGGATCCCCGTCACCATAAACCGAACAACCTGCCACGCACTACTAGATACAGGGGTATCTTCATGTATGATCAGGGAAGATCGATTACCCACTGGCTCACGAGTAGAACCCTATCATACCTCAGCCCAGGGACAAAAATGGCACATAATCGTAATACGCTCCACTGGAACCAAATGGTAACGCCCATCACTGCCAACAGGCCACCCACTCTAACTGCCACTTACCAGTTCGCAGATGAATTCTTGCCCAGCAGTCTTCAGGAAGAATTCTAACCAGTAATCAATAGGCCAACACAATCAACTACCACAGCCACCCTACATGTGATTTTCCAATGCTCAGCCCGAAGGTACGACATTGTTTTCTTTTTAACTTGGAAAATTTGAAATTTTGCCGAATCCTTGCTGTTCCAAGCAAGGCACGAATCTTTAACGTGCGTGACAACACTCAATACGCAGGACCTCCATTTTACCTCTCATCCGAACGAGGGTGTATATTTGTGAAAAATGCTCGCCTAACATTTTTCAAGCGGACCGTGTCGGGAATCGAACCCGAGACCTTGGGCGTAGTAGTCACACACATACGAACTACGCCACGGAGCCGCTTACCACAGCCACCACCAGTCTATTGCCACTGGACACCGAAACATGTAAATCACGAGCTAACCACGCAGCCCTTGTCGATCTGCCCAATTATGTGCAAGGCGCTCAACCAGAAAGGCATACCTGTGGATGGATGTCCCAAGAAGAGATAACCTTTCGACCACAATCATCTCATTCCAGCAGCAGGCAACCATAGGGAAGCCCGACACCGCCGTACAAAACGGAAACGCAAACGCCGACACAGGCTGAGATATTTTGACAAGGATCCCGCCGCATCCACGCAACAACCTAGCTACGCTACAATTTTCAGCGGGGGCGGGGATGTTACCTTATATCAAAGTACACGTGCTCAACACAGAACAAACTGATGTAAAACCAAAATCTCGAACTCATTTTTTGTGCTATACTAAAACTAACAAACCCATTGGTCAACAGCATGTGTACATCTTTTACATACGAAAACGGAATCACGCAATTCTATTTGTTAAACACATCATTAACGTTTTTCAACACAGCCAACATAGGAAATGGAAGTGTGTAAATACAATTGCAAATCCAGCAAAAATCAGTACACTTAGTGTCCACCACAGCCTAAGAAACTCAACTGGCAGTGCTGACCATAGCGTGCCAACACTGCAGCAGTGTCCTCCATAGCCTGCTTATGCTCCGCCAGTAATGTTATCCAAGAACCGGCCGTTCGCCGCCGCACCTGAGGCACGTCGCTAAAGTTCACTACCGTAAACCACGTAAAGGCAAGAAGCTCTTGACGCTCAGCCATCCATACCGTAATTCTTTACATTCTTGCTTTGTTCCACAAGTAAATCACGAATCCTTCTGAAGAGTTCCGAAGACCGCCGAAGACTTCTGAACCTCTTAACACTGTATATATGGTCAAGCTATAGTTATTTAAGTTCTTACTTGGTTCCACAAGCAACCACAAAGCCTTCCGAAGAGTTTCGAAGATTACCGAAGATTTCCGAACTGCTTCAAACTGTACAACCTGTTCATTTTTAACTATTTAACTTTCATATCTATGTATTTATGAACTTTTTAATTGTTTTTCCTTATACATATTAAAAATAATAGAATCAAGTCTACATACATTGTCTAAGAAGTCAGACGCTGCCCTCCCGAACGGTAACACTAGCGGCTACAAGTAACCGCCAATTGCCCGCCTTTTCAATGAATCACGCCCCTCCCACCAAACCAGACTAAAAGACACGCCTATTTTAGTCCAATATCAAGTACATACGCCGCAGGTTTTTAAGTACCATGCCAAAATAAAAAGTTATTAATTTTTTCCCAAACCGTATGAAGTGGCCGACAGCACTTCTTTAATTTTTTCTAATACAAAAGCAGAGATTCTGTAACAAAATCGACATTAAGTTTTAATTCCATCAGTTTGTGTAAGAGGCGCTTTTGCCAAGAAATCTATACTTACATATACGTACCATCAGCACATGCGCAGCAGATTTATAAGTTCCATACCCAAATAAAAAAGTAATTATTTTTTCCTTAACCGTATCAAGTGGCCGCCAGCACTACTTTAATTTTGTTCTGGCTTAATACAAAAGCAGCGAATTTGTAAAAAATCTGCATTTAAGTATTAAGACCATCAGTGCAGACGCGGCAGATATTTTTAGTTAAATGTCCAAATAAAAATGGTACTAATTTTTTCCTGAACACACTGGCACTGGCCACCACTTCAAGCAGTTCAGGAAAAAATTAATAACTTTTTATTTGAACATGGAATTTAAAAATCTGCCGTATATCTACTGAGAGTCTTAACACCTAAATGTAGATTTTTTTACTAATTCGCTGCTTTTGTATTAACCCAGAAACAAAGTAATGCTGATGACCACTTTATACGCTTCAGAAAAAAAAATGATAACTTTATTTGGGCATGGAACTTATAAATCTGCCGCGTATGTACTGATGGCACGTATATGTAAGTCTAGATATCTTGGCAAAAGCACCTCTTGTACAAACCTATAAAATAGTTAAAGAAATACCAGGGTAGATTAAAACATTGAACAAATAACAGAAATTCCAGATAGTTGGAATGGGCTATTTGATCGGTTACAAAAGAATCTTGCCAACAGAGAAACAAGGAGAGATTATTAGATAGCGTGGGTACAAATAGGATAGAGATAACACGTTTTATGGATACAAGGTAATGGAGTGAGAACCAGCGATTAGTTATACAACGGGGACAGCAGACACAGTAAAGGATAGTGGACTTAGCGTGTATGTTAGAGCGAGTAGGAAATAACATGTGTTGCATTAGGGGGGTATTTTAAACGTTAACTATAGTCAGCTGGGAGAGATATACACAACGTGATAGGAGGGAAATGTTGAAATACAAGGAAAACACTTTATTACGGCGCACATGGTGGTTAACGTTAAGTGTTTTCAGAGAAACGAGTTACAGTTAGAGAAATACGAGGAATTACTGTGTACGTTAGTGAAAATGTTTGTGGAAAAGAGTGGCCGTTGAAGTTTTTCAAAGAATTGTTGTGCAGAAGTGTTTTGGAAGGTTGAAATTTTCTTTAATTAACAGGCGTTGAGGGGATGTGAGGCATTATATAAACTGGAGAACAAGGAGAGAGGGTTCTCTTAGTCTTCGATAAGCTGAAAGCTCTTAGTCTTCAAATAGCGCAAAGCTCTTTGAGTTTGCAACCAACGTACAGCTAAGTTTTCAACTAACGTACATTGCTATTAATGTTCAATAAGCTGACGTTCTGCATGAAAGTTTAAATTAAGTAAGTAGAAACAGTATTGCTTTTAAGTTGCAATGAGTATGCAAAGTATAGGTGATTGGAAAATGGAGTAGATGTCAGTGCTTAGTCGATCTGGTAATTATCAACAATTAATGGTATCAGTAGAAGATTCTGGAGAGTTTGGATGCACTATCAATTTGGTAGACGAGGTAAATTCGTGTTACAACTTGCAATCGAGGTTATTACAGTCCAGATTTGAGTGTTCCTGAATGCCGCAGTCTTTAATGGTATGATAGCAGATCTGTGTGCACTTATAGAATCCTGGTAACTGATATTTTTCCAATTGTATATGTCTATAATTGGTGCTTAATGACTTAGTGCATAGAGGTGTATAATTTTTATGTATAAAAAGGACAAACAAGGAAACGCTTCTAATTGAGCAATTTAAGTTGAATTAGATATTTTATGAGGGAATTTATGAGTGATGCATGGCATCTGTAATATTTAATTTATGTACAAGGTAAGAGGGTCTTTTTGATTATTGATGTACAGAAATTAGCACGAAAAGTAAGCTGTGGGCTCGTATTAAACCAGAGTTGAAGTCAGAAACGTAGTAACGCCTTATTGGTTTTCCTTTATTTTATTAACGGGAAATATTTATTTGAGGTAATTATGGATATAGAAATGTACTGTTAAGGGAATAATTTGGGAGGATATGTATATATATATATATATATATATATATATATATATATATATATATATTTTTCTGTGAAATTTTGCCTGTATACTCGCCCTCTAATTCGTGCCCCACTGTTGGGTCGACATAATTCTGTGAAGTTTTATTGGTAGGGTTCCAAAATTCGTGCCCTACACTTTGGCCGTCATAATATTGTGAAGTTTACGCTCTTGACTCGTGTCCCGTCTATTTGGAAGTCATAAATGTTATGAAGTTCCTGAAAGTTGCCCCCGACTGCTCTACACGTGTCTCCTACTAGCTAAAATTGCTTAAAATTTACACGGGCACCTACATGTAAAATCTAAAAACTCCCGCTCAATATTACCATGCTGAAACCTAAATAAAAATTTACACCCTACAATTACACATTCAAAAATAACTCAATTCACAAAATGTAGCACACTCTATTAACGTGAGCTCAATATTACATTTTCAAAGAAATATCATTTCTTTATGTACACTCGTGGTGTCAACAATTTCATAAAAATAAAAATAATTCAAATCGATAACCCTTTTAAACATAGATTTTTAATAAAGTAAAAGTGCGTTCCTCATACCTTACATTAACCCTTTGTCTTATCATGAGCTCATAGTAAAACTCTATAAATGTGCATACAACTTTACTGCACTACCAAATATCAAATAAGCCCTCTATGTCTCTTTACAACATCGCATGGTTATCTGTAAATTAATTAATTATTCTTTATTGTCAAAATTAAATTTCAATTTCATTTTAAAGTCTCATAAATTTCAGTTCACAAAATGTATAACATTAGAAAACACACCAAAACACAAATCAAAATAATCGCAAAAACCACGTAAAATATTCACCACTCAATGTTCTATGTAATGGCCTACCTGGTAGCTATCTTCTGAATGTTATCCACTTGGAGATGATGCCGTCCAGTACGTTCTCAGTCCATCAAATACCTCCCCGGTCGAATCACCATGTCTGCCGCTACTCCAAACAATATACAAACATAAACATCCAATCTCCGAAATTTTACTCCTCTTATTCCAAATTAAATTTAATACCCAAAAATCACTGCTTTCATCATCCAAATAATTTTAATCTAATTTCGTGCATTCCAACAACACAATAACAATTTGTTTGTAGTTACATACAAGATTAACTTTCACTTAAATAGCTTTTAAATAATATTTCATCAAACTGTACTAATTCACTTGAAAATAACTAAATGTGTCGCGAATAACTAATGAAATTAAAGAAAGCGAGGCCCCTGTTCGAAAATGGTTGAATAACCATAAGTCCCCCCCCCGCGTGTTAATAAATCGCACATACAATTCGTACCCGTTTCTACAATTCTTAAAATTGTTTGTTAACCGTTTCGTATTCCAGCGAAAAAGCTGTAACGGATCTCGGTTTCGCGTGAATTTCGAAACAAAACACACAAATACTTTGTAAAACGTCTCTAACTGTCAACTGTCACTTTGATTCCACAAAAGTTAGCCTCAACGGTTCAGTTCATTCCCACTACTTTCACGCCTCCTAACTAAAACAAAACATCTTTCATCTCGTTTATAACTATAACTTCCTTTGATGTATATGCCTTCACCAGCTAAATATTTGCCCTTCTTAATCTCAACCTGTCGCACGTATATCTACATTCTCCAATCACGTTGCTTGGCTCCTTTCTCCCCCTTTCAACCGACGCGTGCCTGCTTATAAAATTCCTTGAAATTATTGATTTTCTTCCCCCGCTACAATAAATTTGTTCAAGACTCCCTACAATACTAGCTCTGTGATTAACTCTATGCCTCTCGCTTGTATGCATACGTTTTTGTTCCATCTTTGTTCTTTCATGACAGTTGTCTCTAGCTCCCTCCAATACTAGCTTCAAAATTAAAATCGATATCTTAACAAGCATACTGCGTCTTCGTCAAATTTATGTGGTTTTGCTTTGTCCCTGTTGCAAATTGACTACGTTAATTCCAACGGTCGTCTGTTTTCCTGTAACCTATTAAAGCTTGTTTGTATCAATGTTATCTAGAAATATATCTCCCCTTGTTATTTTGCTGTTTTTAAACGTTTGGGATTTATCTTTGAAAATAAGGCAGCTATTTTAACACATATTATATAATACTTAACTATAAATTAAATATGCTATACTTTTACCCCATTATTATTAATTCTTATGCCGTATATTTAAATAAATACTATATTACATCATTCCTAGGTAAATATGACTAAACTAAATTAACCCTACATTATTATATATTACCTAAGCTCTAAAATAATTGTTTAAAATATCCTAATTTCCTAAATGACTAATTTGATTTTCCAATGAACTATGATTCTAACTTCTAGCTTAACCTATGCCCTTATGTATTCCCAATGAACTCTTAATTACACGATAATATATATACATATATATATATATATATATATATATATATATATATTATATATATATATATATTGCTGTGATATCTTTTCAGCCCCATGATTGGGTGTAATGAAATGCTGGGTTACTCTTATTATGATCAACGTGCCCGTACGATGGCGATGGGCGTCATAAAATGCTGTGATATTTTATTATATTAGGCCCCGTGATTGGGCATGTCATAAAATACTGTAATATTTTTTATTCCAGCCCCTTTGCTCAATCAAGCATCTATGATGTGAAATGTTAAGTTATTAATTTTCTTTGCCTCAACTAGCTGATTCAATTAAATAAAGCAGTTCTACAATACACAATATAATGATTAAATATTTACAACTTTTAATATTTCCCCCTTGTCAGAATATTTACATATACCAGATTTATGAAATTGAAGCCAGCAAAACTAGCCTTTTTGCTTATATTTAGAAACCTTTGAAACGTTTCAATATGCATATTACCTTTTCATAAATTGATCAATGAAACTACTGTGTTTTGTTGACTTTTACAGATACGAAAAATATTGAATTAAAACAGTTTTCAGTAATAAATTATATCAATATCGCTAACTTGGAATGGTTATGTAGCTCCTCTGCATTCCCCAAGAGTTCTCGTGCCAAGTCTGAATATTTAGAGTCAAATTTGGAAGTCGACATCAAGACCAAAATACTATCCAAATCGTTATTAGAGTCCAATTCAATAAAAATCCCATTTAAATTTCAGTTTGAATATCAGTAATAGAAAGATTTTCCATGTCCGTAATTAACAAGACAGTAATAGAACATTTACCATGTCAGTATTTAACAAGAAGTAATTACCAAGAAGTAATCAACCAGAAGTAATTAACCCGACGTAATTAACCAGAAGTGATTAACCAGAGTCCTGTTTTATTTATGTTAGAAATGTATTTTTATTAAGTCGTTGTTTAGATCGGCTCACACTTGCACAATTCGTACACTTTTCAAAAATGATTTCAATTTATTTTCGTCTCACTGGTTACGTAAATAATTTAGCACTTCAGAGTATCGTCGTGGCCCAGTTTAAAATGTATACTAAACTCGTCGCTCAATTCTTATCGTATTTAAAGCCGTACCTCTCTTGTTTTCCATTCGTTCATTCACGTGTTGGGACGACACCTTCTACTTTTATCTTTGTGTATTCCGGGAATTTTACCAATTGTATAGTTCAAATATTAGGACGAATGCTTGAGTTGTCACGTATTCATTCACATATCATGGCATTAAATTGAGAAATCCTAAGACTTTCCGTTCATTAAATCACGTATTCAGTGTTTATTACTTATTCTAATTTAAACCGAAATAATCAGGTGCTTGTTTATTTCCTAGTTAATATTGGATTTTTGAACAAATGTAATTCTTTATGTCACGTACGATTTTCCAAATAATGCATAATTTAGACTGCGTATACAATGATATATTTAACGCACTTGTTAAATATTTATCAAGCCAATTCATATAGGTTTCCCGTTGATTTAATTTTGATACATTTTGTTGCGTTTTCAAATCTTATCTTAACTTGTACTTACTCTTGAATATTTCTATCTTCTTATGCATTTAATCTCATGTATTTTTATATACAGTGTGCTCTCAACTAACAATATGTATTGTGACCTATTTACTCTTATAATATCCGTAATTATGTGCTTTTGTTAACTGGAAATTGCTTTTATTTATTCTACGACCCCTGTGACTTAACCTACCCCTAAACTACCCTATAATTATAGCATTAAATATTAGATATGTATATATACTTGTATATACTTATATATAGGGGTATATAAATGTTTTGTTCTTGTTTGTGTTTATTAACACACACTCGTGTTAATGTCGTAAAGAATGTCCTTTTTTTCATTAATGGATTTAATGTATTTATTCATGTTTGTGCTTATTAACTCGAACACGTGTTAATCTTCTAAATAATTAGTTGTAGTATCGTGTATTAATTTCCAGTATTGTAAATACATGCTTTGCTGCTTGTGTATATGTTACAGTAGTGTGTCTTTTAGCCCTGCTATCACGGGAGCACTCTGTTGATCTTTTGTACGTAGTTTTCTACACAATGCTGTATCTTTTTCAACAGAACTATCTCCATACCCAAATTTCCTTCCTCCGATCCTGAATGAAGTGTCCGCTCCAACAATCCCCCGCTTGTGGTCACCGAATTTCGTTAATCTCTGATATGTCTATGTTAACCTATCAATTTCAATTCTCAAATTATTTAGCTTACTTACTTGTTTCATGCTTCTAACATTCCACGCCCTGACTCGCAAAATATTCCCGGTTCTTCTTTTAAACTTGTTGATCACAACCTCCGAAGTAGTCCACTCCCGGAAATCCGAATAGGGTACTATTTGAATTCAGACATCTTTAACCGCAAAGTATGCCATCATTTTGAGAGCGTTTTTGGTACGCTGTGTACTTGGGTGACGGCTCCATGGCGTAGTTGGTATGCGTGTAACTGCTATGCCCGAGAACCTGGGTTTGAATCCCGACACGGACCGTTTGAAAAACGTTAAGCGAACATTTTTCATCAAAGTACGTCCTCGTTCGGATGAGAGGTAAAATGTAGGTCTTGTGCGTGAGTGTTGTCACGCACGTTGAAGATCCCTACCTTGCTTGGAACAGCAAGGGTTCGGCAAAATTCAAAATTTTCAGGTAAAAAAACTTGCCTTCTTGCCAAGGTAATACGTTGAAGTGGAGCGTTGGAAAATCAAATGTAGTGTGTACTTGGGAGGTAATGTGGTGGTTTCCCATTGCCTTCCACAGTAGTGCGCCTTAGAATGTCATACGGACCTCTATGCTCTCCACCACTCTAAGTACCGAAAAAGTCGTTGCTCTCTTTCGGGAACCAATGTCATATCGACCTCTATGCTCTTTGCCACTCTAAATACCGAAAGAGCTATTGTCTTCTTTCAGGAACCTATCTTAGTCTAGTTCCTCATTAAAGATCCCGCTAATCTGGTTCGGCTCTTTAGCTCACTGAAACACGCAAGCAATTCTACTCGTTCTAGTACTCTAGAAGTTCTTCAAGGTGCAAGTCGGTTCAGAAAGGTGCTAATTATCGACAAATATAAAAGTTTTAAATAAAAATTGTGACTCAACATTGCGGTATTTTCCAATGATTCTTGTTTTAAATTTTCTGTAATTTGTAAATAACCTTAAATTTTATTTATGAAATACTTGTAAGCGAATATGTATTTTTATGTCTTGTTTTTTTACTACACTTAATCTTATTTGGCTTGCAACGACTTCAAATTTGGTAGGCACACATTAGAAAATTGTTTTTATAACGATAGGTTAGCTAACCAGTGTATTGCATAATTCGTTGTATAATTTATTGATTAAATTATATTTCGAACATCTGTAGTACTAGAAGTATTGGCAGTACTATCGGGAGTATTATCAGTACTGGAAGTATTTGGCATTATTTGGCAATATTTGCAAAAATACTGCCAAATTGGCAGTCGGCGTACAAATTTGTTGAAGCTGCTCTACCACTATGAGGTTAAAAGGTGATGCGCCGATGCACTAACTAGAACACGTAAAATAAGCAAATAAAATTAAAATAATTTCCTTATACTTCTCTCAATTTAATGACGCAATGCTTGTAAGAATGCTGCTCTTTCGTGCAATTTTCATGTGGAATCCGGATTTGCACTTAAACGTATGCAAATATATTTGTATAACCTTACTTTTATAAAGACATATTTTAAACAAGACAAGGAATTAGCCAAATTTACACACAACGTTGAATATGTTAATTTAAACCAACACTTTCTCGTTCTTTCTGTTTCTGAAGATAAAAAACAAATTTAAATTTCTATCCATCTCCAACCTAACAAATTAACATCTGAATACATTTAATTAATGAACAAGAATTAATAATTACAGGTTTTAGTTTCCTGATACAACGAAACTCATTCAACTTTAAAGAAAAAAGTGTTTTGTAAAAAGTGAGAAAATGATGCAAAAAGTTAAACTTCTTCATGAAAGACGACTATAAAACTTTAAAAAAAGTATAATTAATATGCGGTTTAAGCAATTTTTGCAAAACTAAATATAGTCGGACATAAAATTTTTAAGTACCTCATCAAAGTTGGTGGAACGTAAAAAGTTTACCCACCTATTTTATGTCTTATTTTACATTCCGTTACAGTTCGACTAGCCACGATATTTAAAACTTGCATTTTTATTTTCTAGAAATCTTTATACTTACACGTTTGACGCGCACATAAGCCTACTTGTTTTATTTTTAACAAATTCGTGTTAATTAAAATAAAAGCCTCGTACACAACCAGCACCTTAACTCTACTCCATGTCAAATAAGATGGCGCTGGTTTTTGAGATTTATATTTACGCTGCTCAAATACTGTAGTTCTCCTGCAAATTTAGGTGGCAAATTTGAAATATCTTATTTTTCGTTGTTCTTTCCTTGCTTACATTACTTATACGATTAAATAAAAATGAATTTTGTAACACAATTTAACAAGGGTTGTTCCTTTTACTACTTTTAAATACACGATGGGTCATAATGTTCTGTAATATAGAAAATTCAATTAAGAGAGAACTGTAAAAATTTTTGAGCTTCGTAATGAAAGCTCTAAAGTTTTAATTATTTTAAACTGGTAATGTAACCGACTTGAAGGCTAACCCAAACGCCCTCTATGGCACACCGGGCTCTGTGATCTAGCATCTAGTGGCAGTGGCTCGACGATACTTACGTTGTGTTGTTATAATGTAACCCTAATTCACACTGAAAAGATGGCGTTAAGGCGGGAAGGTTTGAAATAAAATTACAGCATCTACCTAACCTGACTTTTAATCAAAACAATGACCACTAAATAGGTCATTGGCATGAAAGCATAGAAAAATGACATTCAAAGCAAACAGTGCTGTACTCAATCTGGGCGATTGGGGAAAAGAGCACGGCAGAGCACAAATACAAGCCCAGATTCAAGCGCTAAATGTTTATATAAAAGCGTGTTAGTTAAACACATTAAACCTAGTAAGCAAACGTTAAAATTATTCATTATGATTGTATCGGTTAAAACGTACTTTTTAAAAATTAAACACATCGTGACATTACAAATTACAAACAAAAAATATACACAACAACGTTTGTTACGTGCCAAAGTGGCCCTGTAACATATGTATTAGGTTAAGTTGATGTACGGAAGTTTCGCGCCATAATTTCAAAAGACGCGGCGCGTGGAATTTTAATAGACTAGGCGTGTACTTCCGTAACGTCATAGTGCATTTGCGCAGTTCGTGCGACTCTAGAGGGTTGGACGAATAACTTCGGCGGATGTGTAAAAGAAAAAGAGTGGGGACGAGTTTTCCGTGACGCTCTTAAAACGGGGTTGTTTTGCCTAAGACTATCAAGTGAAGTGGACGTTTTTTGGTAACGTATCGTTATCTTATCTATGTAGATTTCCTTGTTTGCTTGTCTTTGTTTGTCGCTCCCTTACCATGTTCCTGTCTATTCCCTACATAGGTAGATAAATTTGCAGTCACCTCGAGGCAAACCGGACTCCACGACCCGAGATTAACGAGTCACCATCTTTAATCCCTCCGGGATGGAGGCCCTGATGGACTTGGAATAGAAGCCAACTTCAACGCAGGGACGTATCATGTGAGTAATTATTGTGCTATCTTTTGTCCGACATTTATGTATATTTTTCCGATAATTACGTCTTAAATTTATGCATTGGTGACGCCATTGGTAGATGACCGCGCCCCAAATCTGTATAAGGTTCGCGCTTTCATCCGCCAGAGGCGTAGCCCGCTTTATTCATTGCGCTTGCGCGATGTGTTTATGAACTCTTAAACTGTATTACCGACTTCGTAAACTGTTTTATCGACCTTTAAATGGTAAGAACTATCACCAATTAAATTCTAATAAGAATGGCGCCCTTATCAACGTGGAAATGGTGAACTTAGGGGATTTTCTCTTCTTTGTTTTTAGGTTATAATAATTTCCTTTATAAAAATACAATGTATTAACTGATGTTTAAACAGCTTTTTCACTAATTTTATGCATGTAAGTACATAAAATAAATAAGTATTTACCTTAATTAGATACTTTAAACACAGTTTATTACAAAATTATCTATTAAAATATAACTTTTGTTTGTTTTCTTAACTTTAGAAGACCGTTTTTTGAAACTTGAATGTACTGTCTTCTATGTTACAATTTAAAAACTGCATTAGTGTTTTACCTATTCAATTAATAATATCTCAATTACCTTTACAAGAAAACCTTGTGGTTAAAAGCACTAACGAAATAAATTGCCTTTTTAATATCTTTCTATGAAACGTCAAACTATGGCTTCGTGTTGCTTTTGTTAGATGGCATATTACCTACGTGTTTTTTAATTTGGAGTGTCTTTTTGTAGTTTATCAATGATATATCCCTTTGTTTAATACTAACCTTGTCCGCATACAGTCTAAACGTGTTTTTTTAGTTTTTTGGTCACTTAACGTGATAAATTTGAATGTTATTCTTTGCGAGTTTCCACCTATAAATATCTTTATCGTACTGACTTGAAGTAGTTATACCGTTTATTACCTCCTGAATTACCTAACTATTCTATATTTCATATATCGTGTCTCAAACATAAATCCAAATTGAATATTTCACATTTAAAATCTCTCGAGTTAATTTACGAGATTGAGTGTAGGAATATTATTTCTGCATCAAATCAAAATGATCGGAGATCTCAACTTAGAGCAATTTTAGCCCAGGAAATGAAAGGCGGTCCTATCTTAAAGAAGATCGTTTCGGATTGGCCTCACAATGTATCGGAAACTAGACTGTCTTTGGACGATATATCTGGTATAATAAATAGAGTAGATCCTCGTCCCAGTAATACTGAGTTAGGGCGATTGGCTTCGAGAATAACGCATGTCAAACAACGTATCGAATTATTATCCTTATATGACGATGAGCAAGCGACCCAAGCTAAACAAAATTTGTTGTCCGAAATATTATTACTTGAAGAAATTGTTCTTGAAAGACTTAATCCAAATGCAGAGGTAGATATATCGTTACCCTTTTCAAATCTCGTACTTGCTTTACCTCAACCTGTAGGGAAATCCATACCTGTATACAAATGGGGTCTTACTTTTCCAGGGTTTGACTCGCAGGTCTCTTTATCGTCCTTTCTTGACCGTATTAATGATCAAAATCTCTCGCGGGTGTACAGATCAGGACTTATTTGTTTCAGCAGGTGACTTGTTTTCAGACTCTGCGTTGATATGGTACAGAAACATCCGAGACCAAATTTCTACCTGGGAGGAGTTAGTTGCGTGCCTAAAACGAGACTTCCTACCGCATGGTTATATTACCGACCTTTGGAACGAGATAAGTAATCGAACCCAAGGACCTGACGAAAATGTCGTCTCTTTCATTACCTCATTAGAAGCTTTATATAGCAGACTTGACAAAAAACCTTCAGAATCCGAAATTATCGATCAGTTACTTAGAAATTTAAACCCGTATTTCTCTGAACGTTTGGCATTACAACACATCTCTTAGTTAGCCCACTTTAAAGACCTATGTCGTTCTCTCCAGGAAGTGAAGTTAAGATTGATAAATATCGTCCGCCCCAGAGAAACAATCTGGTCTTTTAGAACCCGAGTTAGCTTGTCAAGCTCGAGCTTCCCATAAAGTATCTACCCTTAATGTTCCTCTTACCGTAACTAATAACTCACTTACCTGTTGGAACTGTAAGAGAAGTGGACATAACTATAATGTCTGCACATACCCCAGAAATATTTTTTGTTATGGTTGTGGTCGCTCAAATATCTACAAATCTAACTGCACCAACTGTAATCCTAATGTATCGGGAAACTCCCGTCGAGATATTCCAAATCAGGGCGTGAATATCTCAAGGATTCAAAATCGTCCTCAACACCAATCATTCAACGGACCCAGACGTCAATAAATTTAAATCATAAAACTACTTCTAACGCTGTATCGTCATTAAATTTATCTAACAATAATACCGCTACTGTTAATGTACAAAATGCCTTACCTTCATTAGAAGAATTGTTATACTACGCCATCCGAGTGGTCAAAGTGGTTACAAACCGTCAACTCCTTTTACCATAAAAAAACTGCTGCCGTTTCACAACTTGTTAAAAAACCCTTCGATAACCGTCCACACTTATCTATCTCAATTGGTTCCTTAAATGTAGTTGCGTTATTGGATACAGGTTCTTCATGCTCCCTTATAAATAACGAAGGTTTACAACAATTATCTAAACAAAATATTAATATTCAAATTATTCCCGAAAAAATTTCCATAAATTTAGCTGACGACAATCAAATACATGTAACGGGTTCCCTTAAATTAAAAATTCGAGTAGAATCTCTTAAACGTGACGTTTTATTTTTGATTGTCCCTGCATTAGCTTATCCTTTTCTACTAGGTGTTGATTTCTGTAAACTTTTTAATCTGTCACTTTATTTCCAGGATTTTTCATGGCAAACCTCTATTAAAACAAAGTCTTGTGCATCTACAGGAATATCTAACAAAATCTCTCTTACTGATTCCCAAAATGTAACTCTTAACGCTACAATTGACAAATTTCGTAAACTTAATACCTCTGAACTTGGTTGCGTTACGACTGCAACACACGTTATCTCTACAGGTGATGCCCTCCCTTTTAAGCAACGTCAATATCCGTTATCGCCTGCAGTACAAAAGCATTTACATGCTGAAATAGATAAAATGTTAGAATCTGGTGTTATCTCTCCCTCAAATTCACCCTGGACGTCTCCCGTATTACTAGTTCGAAAAAAGAATGACGAATGGCGTGTCTGTTTCGATGGCAGAAAGCTGAATTCCGTGACTGTCTCAGATGCTTATCCTCTACCTAGAACTGATTCTATTTTAAGCCGGCTTCGTAACGCAAAATTTATCTCATCTATCGACCTTAGACAAGCTTTTTATCAGATACCTCTCGACCTATCTTCTCGTCAAAAAACTGCTTTTTGTGTTCCAGGCCGAGGTCTTTTCGAATATAATTTTTTGCCATTTGGTCTCTGTAACGCACCACAAACCCTACAACGTACTATGGATCAAACGTTAGGTCCTATCTTACATCAAGAACGTGCCTTTGTGTTTTTGGATGATATCTTAGTTATCTTAAGTTCTTTCGATGAACATATCGCCACATTAAATGAAGTTGCAGAACGTTTAAATGCAGCAGGGTTTAAGATAAACTGGGAAAAGTCTCAATTTTGTTGTTCATCCCTTACATTTCTTGGTTTTATTATCGATGGAACTGGCCTACGAGCAGATTCTGCTAAAGTCGACGCTATTACTAAATTTAAAACACCTAAAACCGTTACCGAAATCAAACGTTTAATTTGAATGATTAGCTATTATCGCATCTTTCTACCCAACCTTTCAACTATAACTGCACCCATTACCGCTTTAATTAAAAATAAAAATAAATCTCAAACTATCGAGTGGAATTTAGAATCCCAACAAGCTTTCGAGCAAATTAAAACGTTAATCACTTCAGCACTTATCTTAATTTCACCCAATTTCGATGAAAAGTTTTATATACAAACCGATGCCTCGCTTACTGGCATAGGTGCATTGTTGTTCCATGTAAACAATGGTTTACAACATCCAATCGCTTATGCGAGTCGTGCTTTAACTTCTGCCGAACAAAAATACTCTGCTACCGAACGAGAATTATTGGGCGTTATCTTTGGCATTGAGAAATTTAGAGGATATGTCGAAGGTACACACTTTACCGTAATCACTGATTGTGCAGCTCTCACGTGGCTTAATAACTTGAAACAACCCGCAGGTCGTTTGGCAAGATGGAACTTGCGTATATCTCAATTCACTTTTGACGTTAGGCATAGGCCTGGCAAATTAAATATCGTACCTGATGCCTTATCTCGTGATGTCGTTTCTCTTAACCTTCCAAATTTAATTCTTGATACCTGGTACCTCAATATGATTAAAAAAGTTTCCGATAATCCCGACAAATTCCCTACCTTTCGTGTAACTAATAATAGACTATATAAATTTGTATCTTCGTCCCCGCATAAAATATCTAATATCCCTGAATGGAAACTAGTCGTGCCTACTGCTAATCGCAGTGAGGTGCTCAAATTATGTCATGATGATCCCATAGCTGCACACCTTGGTGTTACAAAAACTCTCGCTAAAATATCTGAATTATATTACTGGCCCACACTAAAGCAATCTGTTTGTCGCTATATTAAGAAACTGTAAAATTGGTGGTTCTCATAAGAGTTCGCAAGACGCTCGTCCCGGTTTAATGGGTAACTTTAAACGTGTATCTTATCCTTTTCAATTAATATCGCTTGACTTATTAGGACCTCTCCCCCGATCGAAAAGAGGTAACCAATATCTTTTAGTTGTCACCGATTGGTTTTCTAAATTTGTTACGGTGCAACCCTTACGTAAAGCTACTTCTGCAGCTATAATTAAATTCCTAGAACAAAATGTCTTTCTTATCTTTGGTGTTCCCCAGATTATTCTTTGTGACAATGGAGCACAATTTATCTCTAAAGATTTTCAGAATTTCGTTAAAAGTTACAAGATACAAAAAATTTGGTTTAACGCAAAATACCATCCCCAAGTAAACCCTACCGAGAGAGTAAATAGAGTCTTGATTACCGCTATCTCTTCCTATATTAATTCAGACCATACTACATGGGATGAACATATCTTTGAAATTGCTCAAGTTTTGCGTACATCTAAACACGAAGCAACCCAATTCACCCCGTCATTTCTTGTTTTTGGAAGATATACCCCAATCGATGGGAGTTACTATAGTTTAGTGCCTGACGATACTAACGTAATTGAATTTGACGATAAAGTACGATGGGACAAAGACCAACAGTCATTACCTTCTATCTTTAACGACGTTAGGAAAAATTTGTTAAAAGCTTACGAAAAGAGTAAGGACCATTATAATCTACGCAAACGAAATATTTCTTTCGCCTTGGACGAACAAGTTTGGAAAAAGAGTTATGTCTTATCGGATGCATCTAAGAAATTCTCTTCAAAATTAGCCCCTAAATGTATCCTTTGTAAAGTCATTCGTGTCATTAGTCCCCTTATCTACGAACTTCAGGATGCTGAAGGAAAACGCCAAGGCAGGTGGCATATTAAAGACCTTAAGCCATTCTCTGCCGACCCATATGCTAATTAAGTTTTCACGTTCTATTCCCCTTACGATTTACCGAATATTTTTCTGTTCTCACCACTAATTAGTTAACTTTAATTACTTATTCCCTTTCTCATACAGTATATAATCTCTTACACGTTTAACTTTACTTCCCTTAAATTAGCTATCTTTTTCTTTTGGTTGACTTTTCCTTGACCATACCGTTACTTATATATCACTTCATTCTCTACACCCCCCAATATAACCTTGTTGTTTCATCTAATTAACCCGTGAACTTTTCCTACTACATATTATTTGGTTTTAGTATTTTTCTTACCATGGTTTAATTGTGTGGTAATTGTCGTAACTTTGGTTGAAATAACTCATTGAATTTTTATGATTGGTTTTAGCTGATGTTGAGTGAATACTTTCTTCTTTGGGCTCACATAGTACACGCGCGATCTATGCCATTGAAAGAAATAGTTCATATTCGCAGTTGGATTGTCTATTCCATGTGTTTTTCTTCTGAATTATTGCAGTCGCCCACATTATACTATATCTTTATTTGTTTTTTCTATTAAATCTACATAACTTATAAACATTTTTTTCATTGTTTTTTATTGAACCTTGTGGTGAGATGCTATTGCTTCTTATTGTTATCTTATTAAATTCTCGGTTGTTTTAGCATATTGGGACAGTGTACCTGTATTTAACTGCTTATAATTGGGCATTTTTGTGTGTTTAGGGTGTTTAGGGTGCTACCGTTTTGAAAAACTACCTTAAAACAGTTTGTTTTTGTGTGTTTGTATCTGTAATGATACTTGTAAGTTGTTGTGTCAACTTTTGTCTGATTTTCTTATCGTAGTCGATGCACTCGTTAGGAAAATGATCGTACTAGTTCTCTTAGGAGCCTAGTGAATTTCAACTTATGATATACCTTATCTTGTCGGATTAATATCGCAGGTGGTCCTTCAGACTGCGCTATGTTTAACAGAGACAACTCTCTACCTTCTCTCGGACGCTTGTCCAAAAAACTATACTTTTTCTTACCGCGCTGTCTCCGCTATGCCTTATTCTTCTTTCGGTGGACCTGTTCTTGTCCCGGAACACCCGTCTGCCATATAAGAGTGATGTTCCCTCACTCCGAGCTACTAGTCACATTGGCTGGTTGAGTAGCGCTTTGCTATCCACCTTTTTCTCTGTCTCTTTTGCTCAATGCGAGCCCTTCCTCTACTTTCTTCTACCTGGAAGTGCCTCTAATGCATTCCAAAAAACCAGCCTCCTTCTTTTTACCGTTCCTGTTTCTCTACTGCCTTTTCATTTCCGTTAGTCACCGTGTGGTTGCGCGGGAGGTTTTCACAGACACCTGGACCTCGTCTCTGCGAATCTTTCGTGGGGTCATGCGGTGCCGCTGTCAGTGCATGGGCACTGGCAGTGAATGTATGGATGAGTGTGTGGATGTGTGAGTGGATGTGTATATCTTATATACCGTGTGGGTATCGGGTGAGCGTATCACCGATATCGATTAACGCCGGGTGCAGGGATGCACCCAAATGCCTTTGCCGGTCCCTCGTGCCGTTTCTTGTAAACGGACCTGCTTCACAGGTTTCTCTTTTTAGAGGGCACGAGTTAATCCCAATTTAAACGGCTCTACTGGAGCCACTCTAACTGTTACTTATTCATTGTCTTGGGTAATAACTAGGCCAAAACCTTTGTCTTCTTTATTATCTTCGATAATACCCTTAGTATCGTTATCTTACCGATTACCTATAATAATAACTTTAGTTTAGTATCGTTATCTTACCGACTGCCGTTAGTAATAATTTTGGTTTAATTTCTCGTTATCTTACCGACTACCGTTAGGAATAACTTCGAGTTATTTCGCGTTATCTTACCTGTTATCTTTAGTGATAACTTTTGTTTAATATCGCGTTACCTTACCTACTATCTCTAATAATCACTTTAGCTTAATATCGCGTTATCTTAACTAGTATCTCAAATAATAACTAAAGCTTAATTCCGTTATCTTGTCTATTACCTTTGAGGATAACAACTTAAGCTTAATATCATTATCTTATCTACTATCTTTAACAACAATTTGAGATCTTGCCTTATCTTTTTATCGTCCTAACGTGTGGTATCTATGACCAGACGTGGGAATTATTTTTTTGATATTTAAGTGAAAAAGCTAACCCGATATAGAAATGTAATTTGTTAGGTTAGCATATAAAGATTTAGTAGGTGGTACTTTTGGTAAATTTGTTGATTCACAACTATGTCATGGACAAGTTTTAAATGTGTATCGTTAGTAAGCCAAAGTACCAGTAACAAAATTTGCTAGAGTGCAGAGTGACTCACTCTATGAACATTTTTAAATTTGGGCACTTCTTGCCAAAAGAAGAATAGTTTTGATGCAACGCTCATGTGTGTTTGCACGTAAAAACTTTAATGTTAGTTTTAGTTTAGATAGTTTAGGCGACTTGTCGCACCCGTTTTAGTTTAAGTAGTGTTTCATGCTCCCCGACAAATTTGTGCTGTCGATAATTAGTGTAGTCAAAGACTATCGGGCTACCTATTCCGTTTCCTGGTACTTCGGTAGACGTGTTATCGGTCAAAAAACCAGGTGGCGCCTTATATAAACATTTTGTAGGTTTTAAGTTAGGTTTTATGTAGGGTAGTTAGGACTTAGATTTTAAGCTGTTACTGTGCTAACAGACTTTTTCTTTTTTTAAGTTTTTCTTTTGTGGCTTTGTCGCGATTGTTACGTGCCAAAGTGGCCCTGTAGCATATGTATTAGGTTAAGTTGATGTACGGAAGTTTCGCGCCATAATTTGAAAAGACGCGGCGCGTGGAATTTTAATAGACTAGGCGTGTACTTCCGTTACGTCATAGTGCATTTGCGCAGTTCGTGCGACTCTAGAGGGTTGGACGAATAACTTCGGCGGATGTGTAAAAGAAAAAGAGTGGGGACAAGTTTTCCGTGACGCTCTTAAAACGGGGTTGTTTTGCCTAAAACTATCAAGTGAAGTGGACGTTTTTTGGTAACGTATCGTTATCTTATCTATGTAGATTTCCTTGTTTGCTTGTCTTTGTTTGTCGCTCCCTTACCATGTTCCTGTCTATTCCCTACATAGGTAGATAAATTTGCAGCCACCTCGAGGCAAACCGGACTCCACGACCCGAGATTAACGAGTCACCATCTTTAATCCCTCCGGGATGGAGGCCCTGATGGACTTGGAATAGAAGCCAACTTCAACGCAGGGACATATCATGTGAGTAATTATTGTGCTATCTTTTGTCCGACATTTATGTATATTTTTCCGATAATTACGTCTTAAATTTATGCATTGGTGACGTCATTGGTAGATGACCGCGCCCCAAATCTGTATAAGGTTCGCGCTTTCATCCGCCAGAGGCGTAGCCTGCTTTATTCATTGCGCTTGCGCGATGTGTTTATGAACTCTTAAACTGTATTACCGACTTCGTAAACTGTTTTTTCGACCTTTAAATGGTAAGAACTATCACCAATTAAATTGTAATACGTTGTGGTTAAATTCAAATTACTATTTTAAAACCAAAACAAATATAACGCAGAAATATAATACTGTTCATATTCAAACTTGCCTAATAATATGATTTAATATATTTAAGGAATGATGTGTTGGTACTAATTGCTCGTAAAATCACAGTAAGCGTACATTCACTATTGGTTCTGCAACAAGTGCAATGCAATTGAAGTTCGAACTCTGTATTAAATATTAAATAAACATTATTTCCAATAAACAAATATCAGTTTTACTCTGATTAGATACTGAATAAACAATTCAGATAAATAAATACCTATTAGTTTTCGATGATTAAACCAAACCACACTCATTTATACATAAAACGTTCAATAAAACCGGCATGAAATTCTAAGCCAAAAGCAACAGATAACACATAAATATTTCCTTCAATGATTAAATAACTACCGGTTTTACAATAAGTACCAACATCACACTCAAAACAAGGCTAGAATTACCAGATGTAATCGGATTACCTGAAATAGCAACCACGTTATCAACTTAAAAAAACATTACCTTTTTAACCGCCAAGGGAAGCTTTTTCGACCTGCCATTTTGAAATCTAAAAACAAAGTCCTTTAACCTTGTCGACTAGATCGATCGTCTCTACACATGCCTCCCTTATAATGTAAATTCTGACGTCACGAAATGCATTCAAAAACCTGCAAGTGGTTACTGAGCTATTCTAACAAATACCCTCAAATATCGAAATGTACACTATAATATTTGCAATAATTACCAACCAATAAGAAATCAACTTAGAAATACTATACGGATCACTTCAAACTTCTAATTAATTTCTTAAATAAATAGAATCGCCTTTAAAATCACAAACATTTGGTTATGTCGGTAAAACTTCACAACACTAAACAGTACAATAAATTATCTAAACGTTATCATCTAATTCATGGTGTCCAACAACTTCAAAAACCCATACAAAAAATAAACAGTCTAATAAAATATATAAATCTATTTAATTGACTCCGTTCTGAACGGTCCTGTGCCTTGAAGAAGTTCCACAATACTAGAACGGGTAGAATGGTTTGCGTGTTTCATTGGGCTAAAGAGTCGAACGAAATAAAGTTCAACCAAATTAGCGGGGTGTTTAGTGAGGAACCAGACTAAAATAGGTCCAAGAGGGCAGCAGCTCTTTCAAAATATGTTACGTACCAAATTCTCGTTAGATGATGGGGGGATAGTACGAACAAAGCACGGTGAACTACTAGCTGCAGTCGTGGTGGGATGGGGGGGTGTTATGGTGATGTGTCGTCGCAAATCGAAACTGTAGGCACCACCCTTATTTTAATTGAGTTCTGCATAATATCGTAAGATGATGGCACAGATTCCTGTGAAATACGGGAGAAGTCGACCTCTTCTAGCAAAAACACGGACGGCAAAATATCGGGGTACCAATTATTCCCCTAAAGTTACTGAAACCAAGCTTATATGTAGTACCTGGTCGCTGGAAATAAGGACAAACAATTTGTCTGAACTATGACTCTACGATGCAATGATCAATTAATAGGCGCAACACCGTGTATATTAAAATATCTGAGTTCATGTGTACAGTAATTAATTTCCCTCTCTTTACCAATATTAACTCACGCTGAAGGCTAACACCATGACATTCAATATGAAACACAACCAGTCACTTTTCAAACAATACGCTTCTATTTTCTACGTTACAGAAATTATTGTCTACATCACATTTGTACAGCTCCTGAGGAGTGTAAAATAATAATACTTAACCTATGCTAATGATAGACGAAGACCCTGATATCCAGAGAGAAACAACGCGGGCTTCGAGTAAACGCAAACGGATGGAGAGTTCTCCGAAGATACATGTGAAACAAGCCGCGGTGATTACGAAAATAATGTAGAAGCTTCTGACCAGAACCAAGGAGTTGTCCGAACGGACAAAAGAGAATGAGAACTCCGAAGTGGAGATTAAGAAGTGGTCGCAGGATATTTACTCCCTAGCTAAACATTTGGATAGAAACTTCAAAGATGGTCTTCATACTGATGACGTACTACAAGATGGGAGTATCCAAGAGCAGGACATAGTCATGACACAAGTGAGCTATGGTTCCACAAAAGACGTATCCACACAAACTAATCTGTGGAACCAGGATGAAAAACCGATCAAGAGTGCCGACGATTGCCACGTACGACAAATGGCAGAGTATTGGTACTAGAAATCGGGCACCGAATCTATATATAAATACACATATTGAACTGGGCAACCCATTGGATACTAGAGACAACGTTACGAAAGTGGTCATAGTAGAGCCTAATGACCCAACAATGAATAAAAGTATTCAAAAATGTACAAGGTAAGATATCCCGAGTTGTTGTATCTCACCTGAGAAATAGAGGTGATAGAAAGTATCGCAAGAGTAAGAAACCAAGAGGTGTCCAAGAAACCCATTGTTAAAGCAATGCATGATGGCACTGAAGCTGGAATATTGAACACCATGATGCGCATCCAAGAGGAGACGAGGGACGCTGTTTGGGTGGCATTACACCACGTCGAAGGGATGAATCTCGAAAATTTTCGGAAGATGGTAAAATGGGTGTACCATGGCAGCAGATCCACGGTAGTTATATACACTACTTTGCATAAAAGGGCGAGACCAAAAGTGGAGAAGGTTAGGGAGAAAGATACGTTTGCTATAGCAGTAGAAAAGCCAGGTACGGATTTTAAAATTATATTAAAGGAAATTAAATCTAACCTTAGAGATGAATCCGTAGCCTACCTTGTACAGAGGGTTACTAAAACCAGAGATGGAAAACTTCTGCTTGCGGTAGACAAGGATGAAGTGGTTGTTAACAAAGTTCAGACGGCAATTGAAAGTACAGGCGAAAACATACTAACGAGAAGAGCTGATATAGGACGGTTAACTGAGGTCATACAAATTAGAGGAATTGAAACAGCCACAGACCGGGAAGAAATTTTATCTGCCATTCAAGAAAAAGTGGGGAAGTTAGAAAACAAAATCTGTAAGTTAGGTGAGCTGAGGCCATATAGGAACGGTACTATGGCGACAACTCTGGTCATAAGTAAGCCCGATGCAGATAAGGTAGTAGGGGCTTTAAGGATTGGCCTCGCCATATGTAAAGCAGAGAGACGTATCCAGGTAGCAAGATGCTATCGGTGTTGGGGACACGGCCATGTTGCCGGAGCATGTACGGACCCCGACATGTCAAATGTGTGCCGCAGGTGTGGAGAACAAGGGCACGTTGCCAAATAGTGCGGAAAGGTAGAATTTTGCGTCAAATGCATCTTTGCTGGGCACTCTGTGGGAGGGAGCAGATATGCCGAGTATAGGAAAGCTTTGCTATTTTTGAGGCGGGCACCATAAGGTGAATTGTGATAGAACATTATAACTGTGATATTTCGATTTGTGATATTAGTATATAAGTTTTATTTATATCGGATAGATTAAGATATTTACATATTGGTTTTATTTATATTTATTCATTAATGGATAACAATCTCTCACAAGTAATTAGAAACAGATCTGCTCACGACCTGGCTATGGCTACTATGCCTAGGCATCGAGCTGTCGATAAATAATTGAAGTTTCTCCAGATAAACTTAAACAACGCCAAGGATGCCCGTAAAGTGTTAGAAGTGTATATAAAACAAAACGACATCGACATCGTTATAGCAAGTGAGCCTAACAAACGTTTAGGGAAGACTTGGCTGAATGATAAATATGGGTTGGCGGTTATCTACAATAAGACGTTGGCTATGCAGGAGACGGGTAAAGGAAATGGCTTTGTTTGGATACACGTCTCAATCCCTGATTTGTTGATTTATAGTTGATATTACTCGCCCAATAGATCATTGAGCGAGTACACTAGCTTTCTGGAAGCACTTTGAATGGCTAGACTTGACCTAGTAACGGTAAATGGAGGTAATCCACCCACTTTTGTAAGGGGTAACATGGCCTCCTTCATCAATCCTATTATGTTCACACCACAAACGGCAGCTAGAATACTCCACTAGCAGGTTGATGAACAAGAAACGATGAGTTACCATAAATACATCTCGTTTCGGCTGGAACATGAAAACCAGCAAGAGGAAATCAATCTTAAAGGATACGCCCTTGGCAAGTTCAATAAGGAGATTTTGGGGAAAGAGCTCCTTAAAGCAGCAGATAGCTGAGACTTGGACTATGAGTAATTTATAAAATTACTGTCTAGGGTCTGAGACAAAGCGATGCCCAAAAATAGTTCCTTCCGCGAAGCCCCAAGCAGATGTACTGGTGCACTTCGAAAATTTCTGACTTAAGGATGCAGGCAAATGTCGAGAGACGGAAATATTTGAGAAGAAGAAAAAGGGAATCTGAGGATTGCGCTATGCAGTTATATAGAAATAAAAGAACAGCTCAAGAAAGCAATAAAGGCTAGTCAAAGACGTTGTTGGAGAGAACTATACAAAGAAGTCGATAAGGATGTGTGGGGCCTCGGATACAGGATTGTTACCTTTAAAATTAAAGTTAATGAAGTGTTACCTTGGGGTGATGCGAAATGAATTGTAACAACACTATTCCCAAGGGGTGTCACAAGTGGAGACGAGAGTCAAGAGTGGGGGAGAGATGAACGATGTCCCGATTTTTTCGAAAAAAGAATTAACCAAAGCAATACCTGATACTGTGCTTGCCGTTATGAATAAGATCCTTTTAGACGATAGCTTTCCATCAGAGGGAAAAAATGCTAGAGTGGTATTGATAAGGAAGCTCGGTAAGCCGAAAGGCATTCCTTCTTCATACCGTCCTATTTGCTTAATAGGTACAGTTACAAAATTGATGGAGCATATGATAAATGAAAGACTGAAGAACGAAATAGACGAAAATATGGTATATCGCCAATGCAGTTTGGATTTATGGAGGCAGATCGACCCTGGATGCGATAAAGGAGGTGGTAGGATTTGTCAGGTACGCATCGCAGTGTACTTGGCGCACAATGCAACTGTGCCTCATAGTGGCACTTGATGTCCGGAACGCTTTTAATAGCGCCAAGTGGAATATTATTTTGCGAGCTATGGGGCGGCTTGGTGTATCCCCTTATCTAAGGAGACTTATTGCCGACTATTTGCGAGACAGATTTATTACTTATATTAAGAGCGACGGAACTCCATACACGATGGCCCTGAGATCCGGCGTTCCACAGGGTTCAGCGCTTGGGCCTATACTTTGGAATGTGATTTATGACAGTGTGGTCAGACTTAATCTCCCAGAGGACACGAAGATTGTTGGTTTTGCTGATGATATCGCATTGGTAACCGCGGCGAAGAGAGTAGAGGAGCTGGGCATTACCACTGTCAGAGCAATTGGATTGTTGGAGGATTGGATGGCGAATAATGGGCTGACTTTAGCGCTTGATAAAACCGAAGTGCTGTGTGTGTCTGGCAGAGGAAGGTTCTACCAATAGAAATTAGAGTAGGGAATCAAGTGGTAACGCCGAAAAAGTGTATTAAATATTTGAGTGTAACTGCAGCCTATCCTTCAAAACTCACTTAGAAAATCAGGCCAACAGGGCACAGGCGGCGGTAACGGCCATTAGTCGACTGATGACTAACTTAGGAGGTCCAAGGGCAACCAAGAGGTGAGTCTTCGCCTGCGTAGCAGATTCAATTATGTTATACGGAGCCCCGATCTGAGCAGATTGTCCGCTAGTCGCGAATAAGAGAAATGTGACCCTAAAGATACAGAGAAGGACGACAATCAAAATTACAAGTGCTTATAGAATGATGTCGGGAGAGGCCGTATTGGTGATAGTAGTCGTTATTCCGGTGGGTTTACTCGTTAGGGGAGAAAAGTGATTAGGGTGCATAACTTAACGCCATTAGAAGCACGAAGAGATACTATACAGACCTGACAGAAGAGGTGGAATGTAACATCTAAGGGCCAATGGACGAAGAGGCTGATCCTCAAATTGTAGCATGGCTCCAGAGAAAACATGGGGAAGTGGGATATTACCTAACCCAAGCGCCTAGTGGTCATGGCTGCTACGCAAAGTACCTAGCAGCGATGGGGAGGTATAGCGACGAGAATTGTATTTTGTGTGGGGATTTCGATGATCCCGCACATACACTGTTCCACTGTCAGAGGTGACAAACAAAGAACATTTTGACAGAGACTGGCATAGGGGAACAGTTAACACCAGAAAATATGGTCAGAATGATGTTGAGCTCACAAGAAGTTTGAGAAAAAAATGAGAATTATATAACGTATGTACTAAGCACAAAGGAAAAAATTGAGCGAGAACAACAAGGAAGAGTGTAAAGATTGTATAGTAAGTACTGAGCGCACCATCTATGCCCCTCATATACCGTGATGTAATACCTAACGGTGGTCCCATGGTACTTTTGTCACAAGAAGGAAGGGAAGAAGTTTAGTGGGTAATCGCATCTAACAGCGTGAGTCCCACGCCGCCTTTGGCAGTTGATGCTGTATACGCCAGCCAAAGGTAGGCAATAAAGAGCTTCTCTAATCCCAATAAAAAAAAATCAATGCCCTAACGGATCCTCCTATACCTGTGCGAGAATAATGATAGCTACTAATAATCTAAACTAAGGAAAGAATTTTAAAGTAATGTTATATGGGAAACATCTATACATATTTTTAAACCGCACACCTATAGACTAAAAATGTTTATGGCAATGAATATTACTTACAGCACAGAAAAATTGTTGTAAATCCAGGAATTCAGCACAGGATTTCTTTGATGGTATCACAAAAATATGTGGAAGCTCCAGGATTAGGACAGCAACATAGGCAATTCCTGAAGACGGTTTCAGACGCGACACAATAAAATTAAAAATTTACTATTTAAAAGGATCCCGCTTCAACTAGACTTGCAATTGAAACTAAAGGGTATATCTATAGAAATACAGTCTTAGTATGTTAATAATTAACTCCTTAGTCTAATACCGTAAAACTAGAGACTTTATATACGTTGGGTAAGGGTTTCCACTGAATTACACTCGGAGACTCTCGGATCGCACAACTCACTGTAGAAATTAAACATCCGTCTCTAATAAGAACTAGAAACGTACTGGTTATTTAAAACGAATTTCATTGACACGCTAATCAAATCCCCCAATATAAATACGGGGTAACAATTCGATCAAGCATCACGCCCTTGACTCGAATTCTTTAAAAGCACATCTTCTGCGCGCGACCTGTTCTACCTTTCGTCTCCTAGCTACCGATGGTGCATTCACACCTTAACCCTTGAGTCCCCAACGCTGACTGACTCTGAAGAACTACAAACTACCCTCTGTTACCACTCTCAGAAATGAGTGGGGTGTAACAACTAACCTAAACATGCGCTTGGCATGCACGTGAAACGTGAAAGGGACTTCCTACTGAAACCTTTTAGCATCTATTCTGGGAATGGGATGAGCTGTACTTAACGGTATCACACGGCTTACGAAGAATATGTATTGAATAGAGCCGCTTACTCATCATGGGTTTCTAAAATGACTAATATGCCAAATGGAATTTCGACCACCTGCCCTAACAGGAATAAGATACGCTATTTTAAAACTACCTTGAATAAATCACAATGCACCTAACTTCCTAAAATATGAATCTTAAAATGAAAAAGTATACAAGATAGGTAATGTGAATTTATTAAATAAAACCGAAGGTTACAAATGGTCAGAATATTAGAACGAGTGGAATGGCTTGCATGTTTCATTGGGCTAAAAAGTCGAACGAAATAAAGTTCAACCGAATTAGCGGGGTGTTTAGTGAGGAACCAGACTAAGACAGGTCCAAGAGGATAGCAGCTCTTTTAAAAGTGGCAGAGACCATAGGGATCAGTATAGCAATCTAAAACTATTGCGATGTGGAAGGCAACGAGAAACAACCACCTTAACTACCAACTGCACATTTCATTTGATTTTCAGATGTTCTATCCGATTAGGAAGAGATTTTTTTTGCCTGGAAATTTTGAATTTTGCTGAACCCTTGCTGTTCCAAGCAAGGTGTGGATCTTTAACGTGCGTGACAACACTCACACACAGCCCTCCTAACATTTTTCAAGCGGACCGGGTAGTGATTCAAACCCAAGACCTTGGACATGGTGGTCACACGCATACCTACTACGCCACGGAGCCGCCTTCCTAGGTACACAACGTACCAACGTTTCAAAATGATGACATTCTCTGGGGTAAAAAATTCCGGAGTTAAAATAATCCTCAAACCGGATCTCCGGGAGGAGACTACTTCTGAAGATGGGATCGACAAGTTTAAAAGAAGAGCCGGAAACATTTAGTGAGTCGGAACGTGGAATGTCAGAAGTATAAATCAAGTAAATAAGCTAGAGAATTTGAAAATTGAAATGGATAGGTTAGCATTAGACATGGTGGAGCTTAACGAAGTACGGTGACCAGAAGCAGATTTTTTGAGCGTAGACTTTATGGTAATTCACACATAATCAAAGAAAGGATAGTTATCTAGAAAAAGATATGAGACTGAGTAGAAAACTACTTATAAAAGAATGAAGAAGTACTCATGCTTAGACTAGAATCTAAACCTGTAAATACAGTAATAATACAAGGATACATTCTCATTTCTAACTATAGTGATGAAGACGTGATCTACAAAGGTATCGAAGACATTTTAAAATTCGTAAAAGCACATACAAATTTAATAATTACTGGATATTTTACTGAAGTGGTAGGTGAGGGTAGGGAAGGAGCGGTGGTAGGTTTGTTTAGTTTAGGTACGAGAAAAGACAACGAAAATAAACTGGTAGAATTTTGCGACAAAAACAATTCAACCACCACAAATACCTTATTTCAACCTCATGCTAGAAGGCGATACTGTGGGCTATGTCAGGAAGACATACGGAGAATATCAAAAAAATTACATTCTTGTTCGACAATGGTTTAGAAATCAAGTAAAACTCTAGAAGCTACCCACAACATCATAATTATAAAAGAAGGCTTAAATTTAAAAATTTGAAAAAGGAACGAAAAATGTACTTTCACTTTGAGAAACTAAAAGATAAAAATAGTCAGAAAAGATTTGAGAAAAGGTCAAACGAATGGTGTTAAAGACGGCGAAATACAGCACGCGCTAATATTAGCACGGCCAAAAATGTTAGATGACGCACTGGCTCATGCTCTTGAATTTGAATCAGTTAAGCAGACATCACACAGGATGAGTCACAAAGTTCGGTTTGCCTTAGAAGAACCTGGTCAATCGCATAACAGTATAGAAGAAATGATCAACCGTGTGTTTGAAAAGCAAAAGGCGAAAGGGCTGGAAAGACAACGACTTTACATTTGATTTTCCAATGCTCCACCCGAAGGTACTACATTGGCCAGGAAGAGAGTTTTTTTTTATTCTGGAAAATTTGGAATTTTGCCGAACCCTTGCTGTTCCAAGCAAGGTAGGGATCTTTAACGTGCGTGACAACACTCACACACGGGACCTCCATTTTACCTCTCATCCGAACGATGGTGTATTTTTGTGAAAAATGCTCGCCTAATATTTTTCAAGCGGACCGTGTCGGGATTCGAACCCGGGACCTTGGGCGTAGTAGTCACACACATACCACTACGCCACGAAGCCGCTAAAAAAAAAAGACAACGACCGCGGAGATGGGGCCTGCGATGCTGGAACTGCGGTAAAGTTGGTCATATACATACACGCTGTACTCAACCAAAAAAACAACCGGTTGAGCAACAGGAAAACTAGAGCAAGTCGACGTAAGAGGGCGAACTTCCACAGCACAACGTAGTGCCTCGGAGATTATCATCCGTGCTGCACCGTATCACGGTTTCCCGCGTTTCATATTATTGCGCAATAGTTTAATATAACGTATAATTACGCGGCAAATTACGCGCCATTTGTATCAAATACCAAACACCTTTAAAAGTGATACAATGGTCACAGTTTAAGCACAATCTAAATAAATGGGTACTCACGTGTATTTCTTAACATCTCAGGATCTTTGTTGTTTTTGGGTGGGTAGGCTACGCCATTGTCGATACGAAATTTTATCCGTCCATCCTCTTTTCCCTCGTAGCGGAATGATAGGAACAACCAGGTATCAGGAACGATAAGGCAAGATAAGATACAAGGGGAACCTACATCCTAAAAAGAGAAAAAACAGACACGCAACACCGATAGATGTTCTTGGCTTGAGGTCTCGTAGCTTAATGACGTCTCATCGCATCGCGCGCACATGCGCCATTCACTCCGCGCAGGCGCGACTCGGGGACGGCGGAAATTGATCAGTTTATTTAAAAATATTCGCGGGAATTTATTTACATATTTAACAATGTACATTGCCAAATTTTGGCATGTAACAATCGTCGAAGTCTGGACAACATTTACATTGATGGTAGAATTAATGGTAGGGTTGTCCGATTACTCGTGGATACAGGAGCGACAAAGGCTATTGTGATACCAGATTTGGTTGGTCGTCGAAAAGTGCTACCTGCATTGGTATGTCTTCGAACGGCAAGCGATAAGAAAATGTCTACTCACGGAGAGATTGCCGTAACGTTGGGAATTGGAGACAAACTAATTAATCATCGCATGTTGGTAGCTGAAATTACAGAAGAAGTGATCTTGAGAATGGATCTCATGAGAGAATATGGGTTTCATGTGAACACGAAAGAAAATGTGCTTCAGATAGATGATGATGAAATTGCATTTCAAAGAACGAGCAAGTTCGAATAATTTGTGATATGAAAACGCCCGAGAAGGCGGAAATGATCATGATGGGACGCCGGATGGTACGCTCCGGGAAAGACAAGCATGCATGAAGGAAGCAACTGAATCGGGAATGGATCTGGAGGGATTACTGATTGGAAGAACACTGGTAAAGTTTCGAAATATGATACCAGTAAAGGTGCTCAACATTAATCCGCATACGGTGACCCTGAAGAAAGACATGATTGTAGGAAGTTGCATTCCAGAATGCCATATTAAACGTTGTGTGGACGACACAAAAGATAAACGAGCCAACGGTTGCTCACAGAAATTGTTGGATATGTTGATACCATCGCATCAAGGATTAAACGGCGACCAACTAGTCGGACGATATCGGGGTGTGTTTGCACTGGATGATTGTGAGAAGGGTAGGACGAATGTTGTGCAACACAAGATCATTACTAGAGATGCGCAACCGATAAGACAACATCCCAAGCGGCTTCCCTTGGCAAAACGTAAGGAAGCCGAGCAAATTATCACATAAATGAAAGAATAGGGAGTGACTGAACCCTCGAATAGTCCAGGGGCATCCCCGGTGGTGCTTGTCAAGAAGAAGGATGGGTCGACAAGATTTTGTGTAGACTACCGGCAGCTAAACAATGTGACAAAGAAAGACAGCTCTCCTTTGCCCAGAATTGATGACACCTTGGATACTTTATCCGAATTTAAATGGTTTTCGACCTTGGACTTGAAAAGCGAGTACTGGCAGGTAGGCTTGGAGCCAAACGATAAAGAGAAAACTGCGTTTACAATTGAAACTGGATTATGGCACTTCAAGGTCATGTCCTTTAGATTATGCAATGCCCCTACTACTTTTGAACGTTTGATGGAGTCGATACTGCGTGGACTGTCTTGGAAAACATGTCTGGTGTACCTAGACGACGCGATAGTGTTAGGCGGGTCTTTTGAAGAACACCTTAAGAACCTAGAGAATATATTTCAAAGATTACGAGGGGGCAAATATTACCTTGAGCCGTAAAAAGTATCACCTATTTGGAAAAGAGGTGAAATACCTAGGACATATCGTTTCGGAGACCGGAATATGAGCTGACCCCGACAAGATAAAAACGGTACAAGAGTGGCTTACACCAGCAGATATACCAACTACGCAGCTTTCTAGGATTGTGCACATCTTACCGCCGTTTTATACTTGAGTTTGCAAACATTGGCAAACCGTTCACGAAATTAATCGTAGATGGACAAGAATATAATTGGAATGACGACTGCCACAGCGCGTTTGAACAACTGAAACAGCTACTAGTTACAGCACCAATTCTGACTTATCCACGGATAGAGGGGAAATTTGTGTTGGATACAGATGCCAGTAACACAACTATAGGGAGCGTTCTTTCTCAAGTGCAAGACGGACAAAAAAAAGTTATTGGGTATTTCAGCAAGGTCTTGTCGCGGCCAGAAAGGACCTATTGTGTGACAAGAAGGGAGCTGTTGGCCATCTTCAAATCCGTATAGCACTTATATAAGTACTTATAGGGCCGTAAATTCCTGTTAAGAACAGACCATACTGCACTAAAATGGTTACTGTAGTTTCGAAATCCTGAAGGGTAAGTTGCAAGGTGGATAAAACGGCTGCAGGAATATGACTTTGACACAGAACATCGTGTAGGAACCAGCCATCGGAATGCAGACGCTCTGTCCAGGAGACCTTGTCCGGTAGACTGCAATCATTGCTCCAAGATGGAAGAGAAAATAAGTGTCATTAATAGAATGACGGTAATCGATGATACTTGGCAACCCGAAATAATACGAAAAGACCAGAAGAATAACGCCGAATTGGGACGTATTATTGAGTGGAAAAGTAGAGGACAACAACCAGCTTGAGAAGAAATTAGTATTTTAAGCAGGAGCCTGAAGGCATACTGGGCACAGTGGTACTCCTTGATGATTGAAAATAGAATCTTGAAACGACGCCTGGAATGTGAAGATGGCACTGAGAGACTTCAAGTGATACTGCCAAGAAGCAGAGTGCCGGAAGTGTTGCAGCACTTGCACGATGGTATTTCCGGAGGGCACTTTAGCGTGAAAGGAACTCTCGAGAGAGTGAGAGAAAGATTGTATTGGGTGAACTGCAAAAAAGATGTAAAGGAGTGGTGCCGAAAATGTGAGTTGTGTGTCTCTCGAAATGGCCCGGTTACAAAACGGAAATACCCAATTAGACAGTATTACGTGAGGAATCCATTTGAGAGGGTGGCCATTGATATAGCAGGTCCGTTTCCTGAATTAGAGAAAGGAAATAAATATATGCTGGTTACAATGGATTATTTTCCAAATGGCTGGAAGTGTATGCTATACCTAATCAAGAAGCCGAGACGGTTGCAGATGTACTAGTGAGGGAGTTGTTTTGTCGCTTTGGAGATCCGTTGGAATTACACTCCGATCAAGGTCGGAGCTTCGAATCAGCGTTGTTTCAGAACGTCTGCAAGCATCTTGGAATTAGGAAGACTAGAACCACGCCACTTCATCCTCAAATCGGATGGAATGGTTGAAAGAATGAACAGGACGTTAGGAAAGTACCTGACCAAAGTTGTCTCTGAACATCAACGAGACCGGGAACAATATTTACATTTGTTCCTACTGGCGTACCGATCTTCGGTACATGCCAGCACGGGATACTCTCTCGCTTGCGTGATGTTAGGACGTGAATTACGGAAATCATGTGCTCTACAGTTTGGATTTAAACCTGGAGAAGAGATTGCAGATGAAGATTACGTTAGTAAGCTTCGTGAATGATCAAATAGCATTCACGAAAACGTCCGAAAGAATATCCAGGCGGTAAGCGATCGAATGAAATCACAATATGACACGAGAGTACAACAAGGTGGTTACCAACCTAGAGATTTAGTGTGGTTGTATAATCCACAAAGAAAGCGTGGATTGTCGCCAAAGTTACAAAGACAATGGGAAGGCCCGTACGAAGTGTTAAAAAGAATTAATCATGTAGTGTACCGGATCAGATCATCTCACCGTGGTAAACCGAAAGTGGTACACTTTGACCGTTTAACATTCTATGCTGGCAACTACCAGAAAGATTCGAGTAAATAAAATGGTGTTCGAAGAGTTATTAATCATGAGTCAAATGTAGATTTAGAGAGTTTCATGGCGGCGTATGGTGATTCCGCTAAGGCGAAATTTGGCGTTGTTGTTGAAAAACAGCAAGATCTGTTTAGAGCACCAGAAGAGTATTCCCTTGCACATTGCGTAGCTCAAGATGTGGAAATGTCAAAAGTAATAGCTGTTGTGTTCAAAAAAAAGTTTAGATGTGTGAATAAATTAGTACAACAGCAGCCAACTGTAAGAAAATCTTTGGTTCTTCAGGATAGAAATTGTTATGTTTACTATCTGGTCACCAAAAATTCTCCATGGCAAAGACCTAGTTATGGACATCTATGGGAGGCTTTGCTGAATCTTAAGGCTCAGATGATGGAAAAAGGAGTTACGAGACTAGCGGTGCCCAAGCTATGCTGTGGACTGAATCGCTTAGATTGGAGAATAGTCCGAAATATGCTAGAAGTAATTTTCCAGGGAACTAACGTCCAGATCCTTGTTTGTTGCTATCAACCGGATACCTACCGAGACCAAGAAAAGAGCATGTTGACTGTTATTTCCAGTGACGTGGTGGATACACGAGAGGATATAGCTGCCGATACCGTCATCAGTCATCGAATTAGCGTCAAAATGTATTTACAGTTGCGAGACGTAACGGTTTTAAAGAGGGGGCAGTGTTACGAACTACTATTAGGCAACCCGTCAAACACACAAGCAACGTATCCGATGTATATTCTACAGAAGCCCCGAATTTCCGGCATATAGCGGAGTATGAATCATCTATTTAATTCCGGGTATATATAAGACTGCTGATGAAGTACAGAGTTAGTCTATATCTAAATGTGGAATATAAATTATATCGTGTAAAGTTAATTAGTTACGCTTTTGAAAGTCAAATAGTAAATACAAATTTGTGTTATGTGAATGTGTATATCATACCGACAGCTTGTACATAAATAGACGAGTGTGTAATAAATAAATTATAGTAGTGTTAAGTGTAGTTAAGAAGACTTATGGTTAAGGATTTAATTTAAGAAGATGTTAGTGCTTGTAAAGAACATTAATGTTATAGTGCTTCATTGTTAATTGTACTGAAAACATCTACAAATAAGGCATATACTGTTAATTAGACTTGTGAACAGTGAGTAATAAAGACTTGTTATAACTTGTTTTAAATTGGTGAAACGCGTTAGTAGTAGCCCGCTACAATAAAACGATATTTAATATAAGAACAAGAAGTCGAGTTTGCCATTATGTGGTTTTTTCCTACGAGGGAGCAATCGATTAGGAAAGGTGTGTTTTAAAGAGCATTCTTTGGGGAATCTATTGCCCCTATCGTGAATATGCAACGCTTTTGCATAATATTAAAAAATAATTTTCTAATGTATAACCTTATTTAATATGGCAACAAGAACTTGAGTTTACCATTATGTGGTTCTTTTCCTATGTGGCCGCACTCGATTTGGGATTAGTGAGTTTTAAAATCACTCCTTGGAGGAACATACTGCCCCTATCACGAATTTGCAACATTTTTTTATAACATCAGAAAATAATTTTTTAATGCATAACGTTGTTTAATGTAAGAACAAGAACTTGAGTTTGTCATTATGTGGTTCTTCTACGGGGGAGCAATCGAATTAGGGTGCTGTGTTGTAAAGACCATTTTGCGGGGAACCTATTGCCCTTATCGCGAATGTGCAACACTTTTGCATAACATGAGAAAATAATTTGCTAATGCATAACCTTATTTAATATAGTAACAAGATGCTGAGTTTACCATTATGTGGTTCTTTTCCTAGGTGGACGTACTCGATTTAGGGTAATGAGTTTTAAAGATCACTCTTTGGGAGAATCTATTGCCACTATCGCAAATTTGCAACACTTTTGTACAACATGAGAAAACAGGGAGTGCAATTTATTTGGGGAGGTGTGTTTTAAAGAGTATTTTTTAGGGAACCTATTGCCCTTTCACAAATCTGCAACACTATAATTATAACATGAAAAAATAATTTTTTAGTCCGTAACGATATTTAATATAAGAACAAGACGTGTTACGTGCCGAAATCTGCCGTAAACATTTATATAGTTTTAATATGCGGGAATTTTGCGCCATAAATTTAAAAGACTTGTTGCGCATATTTCCGTCACTTCAGAAGTGCGTTGCGCGAATTTCGCGCCGACGCGTGTGACGAAAGAGTGGTGGGAAATTTCCGAAAGACGCGTCAGGACTTGCCTCCGAAACGTGAACAAGAGTAGTTGGTCTGATATCTTATCGTATCTTTTTGTTATGTAGATACCTTTTTTCTCTTATCTTTGATTATCGTTCCTTATAAACCCGTTTCCGTCGTTCCCGCTACATAGGAAGAAGATAGCGAATTTGGATGCAACCTGCCTCAAGATCCACGACCCGAGAACCATCATGAAGTAATCCGGATGCAAGCCGCCATCATGAAGTAATTCTGAAGTTTTACCTATTCACATGAGTACCCCGTAGGGGTTTTTATATAATTTGTATATTTGAAAAATGTGTTGCAATAATTTGCATATTGTGTGACGTCATCGAAATTTGCGCGTCGATTTTCACATTTTGTAATATCGTTACCAACTGTCATTTGTGGCGCATGTACCGCGTTTACGGGACTGTAATAGACGCTGAGTTTGCCATTATGTTGTTATTTTCCTACGGGGGAGTGATTGATTTAGGGTGGTGAGTTTTAAAGACCATTCCTTGTGGAACTTATTACCCCTGTCGTAAATGTGCAACATTTGCTTATAACATAAGAAAATAATTTTTAGTGCATAACGTTATTTAATATAAGAACAAGACGCTGAGTTTGCTATTACGTGGTTCTTTTCCTACGAAGGAGCAATCGATTTGGGGTATTGGGTTTCAAAGACCATTTTTTAGAGAACCTATTGTCCCTATCGTGAATGTGTAACACTTTTGTATAACATGAAGAAATAATTTTTTAATGCATAACAGGACGACCTGCATAGCAGCACATTTCCGATCTTCTACTGTCTAAGTTTCTCAGCCATACAGCACTGTGCTTCACGCATATACTTTCAGCAGTTTTTTCCTTGTTTGTATTGTTAGTTACCTTTGAACACGGTAGTTGCTTTTTCTTGTTAAACGGTTCACGGACATATGCTAATCTTTGTTTTATATGTTTTGCACTTTTTTACATTTTTTTAAGTAAAAAAAAAATTAATTTTAGATTTCTTTTGTATAGGTATCTACTTACCTAGGTACCTAGGAAGGTACCAGCCATTGGATTTTAGTCAGTGCTAATTACTGGAGTTCAGTGCCAATAATTAAGAAATCATGCAATCATAGGTTTAAGAAATACCGTAAAATGAAATAACTTCGACAGTTATATTTTTAACATAAAATTTTACTCTTTTTATTGATTGTTTCAGGTTATTGATTGATTTGTTGATTCTTTTTTACATTCTACACTATTTTTATTGATTACATAAATAATAATAATAATAACAATAACAATATTTGTCATTCCTATTGTTACGTCATCATCGAACAATTTGGTATTGGTGACAATAAATACCATTAGTGCGGGTACCCTACAGTTTAGTGAAACATTTATGCCGGCAGTGGGAGTGCGTGAAGTGACACAGTCGTACTCGAACCGTTACAGAAGACAGTTGTGTGAGAGCTTTTGGAAGCGACACCACACCAACCGTGCGTGTTCTTGGTTGTCCGCTAACCTTTTGTGTGTGACTTTTATTGCCCAGAGCGGCACAGGCTTTAAGGTATTTATATCCTTTATTAAGTAGTTTGTTGTAGTTGCTTTATTTATTACATAACCGCTACACTGCCATCGGTATTGCTACAAAAAGCAATTGGTCCTTCCCTATAATTACCATATCTAGATCACCTTATCAACCCTACATTTATTGGTCCATACGATCCGAATTTAACTAGTCCTATGGTTTTATACGCATGTCCTAAACTGAATATTATTTTGCATTCCAGCGAGCGTGTTTTTAATCATTTACTTTAGCTTTAAATTTGTGTTAAACTCCATATTTAGCGGGTTAAAATGTGTAAATATTAGCTATATACTTTCGTTAAATTAAATTAAGCGATTTCGCCGTAATTAAACCAGCAAGCGGTTAATTACAAACAAATCTTTAATATAAAATTTGCTAATTTGCATTAAAAGCCATTGCGCGTTTTAGTATCGCATACAACCCTTCAGTCGGTTTGCAGTAAAATATTGAATACATCTGCAAAGGGTAATAAAGTTGTAAAACTGCAACCTTTCTTGCAATATGTTAGCCACATGTTCCTGTGATCTTTCATGTTAAAGGCCGCCCGTTGTAAACTGTAAATTTTATCTAAACGCTTTGTAAGAATTTGACAAACCGCTAGGTTTTCGACGTGGTTCTTAAGACCCATTGCAGGCTAATAGTCATAAACGTGATTTATTGATTTATGCGCTATTTTACATTTTCGTACCTTGAACAACCCATACTATTTAATATTCCTCAGCGCACAGCGGAGCGGTTACCGTTTACAGCATTTTATTGTAGGTCTTTCAGAATAACAGTGTCATTATGGCTCCGAAAAAGACTGATTTAGCACAACTCGAATTATTTAAAATAAGGATTATCGACATCTTGGAACTGGGCAACGCTATACAAAGTGATTCAAGTTTAAAAACGTTATTCCAAATTCAAACAAGGGGAGTAAATGACATTTACTCCAATTTTAATAGAGTTTTAATTGATGTCTTAGCGTCGTGTAACGAGGCAGAATTATTAAATTACAACGCTTTCCGGAAATAAGTAGATGCCGCTTATTATTGCATACTGTTACATCTTGAAACGATGCAAGAAATGCGGGCACCGAAAATTACGGAAAGTGCTCCAACCAGTACAGGATCAAAATTGTTACCGTTAAAGCTCCCACATTTTAATAATGAGGTAACTGAATTCCCATCCTTTATTGATTTATTTAACAGTCTGGTTTATAATAATGCGTCATTGACCAATATTGAAAAATTAAATTACCTTATTAATTGCTGTAACGGAGAGTCTTTGAAAATTATTAAATCTGTACCTGTTTCGGGGGATAATTTTATTATTTCATATAATGCCTTGGGTGAGCGATTTAGCAATCCACGTTTATTAGCAACTTTGCATTGGAAAGCTATGAAAGACTTTCCACCTTTAAAATCAGAAGACCCTAAGAAACTTAGGGCACTTATTGATTGTATTTCAGAGAACGTTGCTGTTCTAACTAATTTAAAATTTCCTACTGAACATTGGAACTTCATTCTGGTCGATTTTCTTTTAGAAAAACTGGATCCGTTTACTAGAAAACGCTTTGAACTCCAATCGGATCCGAAGCAAATACCTAATTTCGATGATTTGAGATATTTTTTAACTCAACAATGTGCAGCGTTGGAAACCTTTTCTTCAACCGCACCTGTTCCTTATTCGACGACTGTTCATACAGCTCACACATCAGTGCCTAAGAAATCCTCAGCGTTTCAGTTTAAACCAAGAGTTTCTTCTAACGTAGTTTCACTGGACACACCAATTAGCTCTAATGACTCAAAGAATTCATTTTCGCACCATTGTCCTTCTTGCAAAAAATCACTTAATTTACAGATATCAATCGTTTCTAAAGAAAACTCCGACAGAACGTTTCGACATTGTCAAACGCTTACGCCTTTGTTTAAATTGCTTACGAACAGACCATGCGTCCATGCAATGCAAATCTTATAATTCTTGTCGAACTTGCGCCAAGCCGCATAATACCTTGCTATATTTTGAAGTGCAATCTGCTTCTAGCCGTTCAGCTGAACCGACCGCTACACTATGCATAAAAATGCCAATAGGACGCAGTCAGCCTCTCCTATTCCGGCAAATGTTTTGTCTTCACAGACGAATTTAAATCCTGGGGTTACTGTCTTATTCTCCACTGCTGTTGTGGAAGTTCAAGATCGTTCTGGTAGATACAAACCGATCAAGATACTCTTAGACCCTGGCTCCCAAGCTAGCTTTATTCGAGACGATTGCGTGAGCAAGCTTTGGCTTCCACGCATACGTTCTCAAGTTCCGATTTATGGACTTGGGCAGACAACTTCAGCGGTCAATAGGGGTGCCGTCAGCTGCACCATTCGCTCTATTTTAGACTCTGAATAATTTCTAGAAGTCACAACTTTTGTGCTTTCGTCAATATCTGGCAAATTACCTAGCGTTGAAGTTCCTAATAATTGGGAACACTTATGCGGCCTGCACTTTGCAGACCCGACCTGGAACTCTCCAGGAACTATTGACATGCTCCTTGGAGCAGATGTTTATCCGTTCATCATCAATGGCGGTGTTATACATGGCAAATTTCTTCAGCCTGCCGCCATAAATACAATTTTTGGTTGGACTATTATTGGTCCCACAAAAAGCTTGCAGTCTGATACTGTCCAAGCATTTTTTACTTCTGTAGAAGATCCTATCGACCAGACCCTAAGGCGGTTTTGGGAGATAGAAGAACTGCCATCCAAGCCTTATACTTCTCCAGAAGAAGAAAAGGCAGATTTTATTTTTTGGAAACACGTTTTCTCGTGACCCTAGCGGTCGTTTTATTGTTGCGTTACCGTTCAACGATACTTTGCCCGTTTTTGATAATTGCTTTGAGATGGCTAAAAAAAGACTATTTTCGTTGGAGCGCAAATTGCATGCTTAACCGGAGCTACGCGCCCAATACAACAATTTCATGCAGGACTATCTTGATGCGGGTCATATGGCATTACTCGATTCTCCGCCCGTTGGGAACGATACTTATTTTTTACCCCATCACCCTGTGTTTAAAGAGGAAGGTCATATTTCTAAAATTCGTGTGGTTTTTGACGCCTCTGCAAAGGCTAAAAACAACGTGTCACTTAATGACACTCAATTGGCTGGACCTAGTCTCCAAAAAGACATTTCGTCAATCTTACTGAAATTTCGTACTCATCGTTTCGTTTTTACTTGTGATGTTCGCCAAATGTATCGACAAATTTTGGTTACCGAAGAACATCGTAAGTTTCAATTAATTGTTTGGCGGTTCTCCGCAGAAGAACCCATTCAGACTTATCAGCTTAATACAGTGACCTATGGTATTAAGTCATCGCCTTATCTAGCATTAAAAACCCTTCAGCAATTAGCCATTGACGAAGGCAAAAGGTTTCCGTTAGCCGCTGAGGCTATACGGTCAAATCTATATATTGACGATTTCGTCGCCGGTGGAGATTCTATACAATCGGCCCGAGAAATCAAAGATCAACTTATCCGACTTTTACATTCGGCTGGGTTTGAACTTCGAAAATGGAGTTCTAATTCAGCTTCTATTTTGGAAGGCATTCCGTCAGATTTTTGCCAATATACTTCTCTCGATTTCGATTCTGACGAATCAATAAAAATATTAGGTCTTCAATGGTCACCTACAGAAGATATTTTCTCATTTCGGGTTAAACCATTAAACTCAATATGTACAAAGCGCAACATACTTTCGCAAGTTGCCAGAATATATGATCCATTAGGGTTTTTAGCCCCACTAACACTTTTTGTGAAACGCCTAATCCAGCATCTGTGGATGTTAGGTTTAAATTGGGATGGCATCCCACCAGCAGACATTTCGTCTCAATGGCAGCAGTTTCAAGAAGAGTTGCCGTTATTATCGTCATTAAAGTTACCACGTTGTTTACCCCCTTCGGATCCTTTTACTTGTCATTTGCATGGGTTTTGCGATGCTACAGAGGTAGGGTATGCAGCGATAGTATATTTCCAGTTCATAAATCAAACTACTGGAGAAATAACTGTACAATTTGTAACCGCTAAAACAAAAGTAGCTCCAATTAAGCGCATTTCAATTCCACGTTTGGAATTATGTGCCGCCGTTTTATTAACCGATTTACTTTCTTTTACCATTCGATCTTATCAAGGCTTGATTGAAATCTCCGATGTTTCAGTGTGGAGTGATTCTACGGTCGCTCTCACTTGGATACGTTCTCCACCTTTTCGTTGGAAAACTTTTGTGGCAAACCGTATTAGCCACATTCAAGAAATTATTGCACCTAGTCGATGGTTTTATATTAAATCTTCGCATAATCCGGCTGATCCTGCATCTCGGGGATTAATGCCAAGCGCGGTTACTTCATGTTCGCTATGGTGGGTGGGGCTTGAATGGCTTCACTACTCTAGTGACTCGTGGCCCCCTCAACCAACATTGTCAACCTCAATTGCTGAGGTAACTACGGAAAAGAATATCCTAACATTTGTCGCTCAAACAGATCCAAACATCATTGACATTTTACTAAGTCGCTTTTCATCGTTATATAAAATCCAAGGCATCGTGACTTACATTTATAGATTTTCTAAACCCATGGCTCAACGTCATACGGGTCCCTTAACAGACATTGAATTACACAATGCTCTCATGATTATCGTTCGGCATGTACAAAATGTTACATTTTCAAAAGAAATAGCTTCGATCAAGGCAAACCGTAAATTACCTAAAAGCTTGCGAAAACTTTCTCCATTTGTTGATCCACAAAATATCTTAAGAGTAGGTGGGCGCTTGACACATTCTTCGCTTTCCTATTTCGAAAAGTTTCCTGCGTTATTGCCTCAGCGGCACCGATTAACCGAACTTATCATTCGGTCAACTCACGAAAGGTATTGCCATCCCGGTGTTAATACCACAGCGTATCTTATCCAACAGAATTTCTGGATCCTTTCTATTAAAAATTCAATCAGAAATTATTTATCATCATGTCATAGATGTTTTCGTACCAAACCGGTCATGGTAACTCCTCCTATGGGAGACCTACCGGCAGCACGTATTACCTAAATCAAACCGTTCAGTATTGTTGGTGTTGATTTTGCTGGCCCTCTTTTTATAAAGGCTAGCCGCCTACGAGGCTCTAAAACTCTTAAGGCCTATATTTGTATTTTTGTTTGTTTTGCCACTAAGGCAGCACATATTGAACTTGTTTCGGATTTGTCGGCAGACGCGTTTCTTGCCGCTTTGCGACGATTTATAGCACGTCGAGGACGCTGTTCTCAAGTATTTAGTGATTGCGGTACTAATTTTGTAGGTGCCTATCGTCAGCTTACGAGTTATCTGCATAGTGCAGTAACCTCAGAAAAGATAAAGCGGTTGTTCAATCCACCTAGCGCCCCTCACTTCGGTGGCTTGTGGGAAAGCGGTGTTAATCCGGTAAAGACACACCTAGCTCGCGTAATAGGCAAACAAAAACTCACCTTTGAGGAACTTTACACAGTTCTTACTCAAATTGAATCTGTTTTAAATTCAAGGCCACTCTGCGCTTTGAGTTCGGATCCAAATGACTTGCGTTGCTTAACACCAGGTCATTTCCTAACTATAGAGCCTCTTTCTGCACCACCAGATGAGGACCATTCAACCAACGTTTTATCATTAAAGAGCAGGTGGAAACTCCTGCAAACACTCCATCAAGATTTTTGGGCTCGCTGGAGTCATGAGTACTTACATACTCTGAATCAGAAAGTTAAATGGCACTCTAAGGTAGGTGTCCGACAAGTTGAAAAGGACACTATTGTCCTCATCAAGGACGACCAGCATTCTCCACTTCAATGGAAGTTTGGTCGTATTATTAATACCTTTCCCGTTGCGGACGGTATTATACGTGTCGCTGAGATCAAAACTGCACATGGCACATTAAAACGACCTTTGGTCAAACTAGCGCCGCTACCGGTATTTTAATTTTATTTTATGTTTAGATGTATATACACATTTCTTACATGTATGATAGTATATTATTTTTAAATATTTGTTTATTTTCATATATATATTTTTATATTTTGCATAGTTGGTAATATCGCTCGCTGTAGTGTACCACCCTATCTTTCGTTACCTGTTTTCCAAGCAAGGTCAACTCCCATATGATTTCCTTCACCCAACCTACTTCCCTCCTTTTCAAAATTCTATGAATTTGAGGGCGGTATGTTACGTCATCATCGAACAATTTGGTATTAGTGACAATAAATACCATTAGTGCGGGTACCCTACAGTTTAGTAAAACATTTATGCCGACAGTGGGAGTGCGTGAAGTGACAGTCGTACTCGAACCGTTACAGAAGACAGTTGTATGAGAGCTTTTGGAAGCGACACCACACCAACCGTGCGTGTGCTTGGTTGTCCGCGAACCTTTTGTGTGTGACTTTTATTGCCCAGAGCGGCACAGGCTTTAAGGTATTTATATCCTTTATTAGTAGTTTGTTGTGGTTGCTTTATTTATTACATAACCGCTACACTGCCATCGGTATTGCTACAAAAAGCAATTGGTCCTTCCCTATAATTTCCATATCTAGATCACCTTATCAACCCTACACCTATGGTAATTAATATTATTTTGTTTTTGTTATTCTTTATCCTAGCTTTTTTTTGTTTCGGATTAGTTATTTATAAAGATAATGTTTCGCAAGTATGTGAAAAAGTTGGGAGGGAGACCTTATCTCAACTATAACAAGCAAAACATGAACAAAGCCATCGATGCTGTAAAACATGGCATGTCGAAGCTAGATGCGTGTAGAAAGTTTAAAGTCCCCAGAACAATCTTGATCGATAAAATTCATGGACATCATCCTTTAAAACCGGGACGTCCGTGTGTGTTAACTAGTGATGAAGAACATTTAATAGCAAAAACATTTGGTACGGTAAACGATCGGGGCTCTCCAATGAGACACCAAGATATTCGTCAAGTGATAGCAAAATTCGTTACCAAGCAGGGCAGGACCATTAAGGAATGGAAGAACAATTAACTCGGTATAGATTTTATACAAGCCTTTGCTTCAAGGAACAATCTGACTAGCCTTACATGTGATTTTCCAATGCTCTAGCCGCAGTTACTACATTGGCCAGAAAGCGAGTTTTTTTTACCTGGAAAATTTCGAAATTTGCCGAACCCTTGCTGTTCCAAGCAAGGTAGGGATCTTTAACGTGCGTGACAACACTCATACACGTGACCTCCGTTTTACCTCTCATCCGAACGAGGGTGTATTTTTGTGAAAAATGCTCGTCTAACATTTTTCAAGCGGACCGTGTCGGGATTCGAACCCGGGACCTTGGGCGTAGCAGTAACACACACACACCATATACGCCATGGAGCCGCCTTAATCTGACTAGCTGCTTGGCTACCAACATAAAACGTCGACGAGTTGCTGTAGGTAAATCGAACAATGTAGTACCTTCGGGTGGAGCATTGGGGACGTGGCCGCAACAGTAGCGGCCCTTATTCAAATTAAAATGTCGGTAAACCGGAGCTAACAGAATTTTTTAACAACATTAAAAGTGCGTTAGAAAATGTTTTGCCCGGTCATATTTATAACTACGATGAGACCAACATAACTTATGATCCTGGTGCAAAAAAAAAGTGTTGGTTCCCAAAGGAGCTACAAGAGTGGAGCGTGTTCAGGAGCACTCTAGAACATCTGTGAGTTTGATGGTATGTGGAACAGCTAAGGGCGACTTGTTGCCTCCCATGATGGTTTACAAGGCACAGCACTTGTACGAGAATTGGACGTTTAGTGGTCCTGTGGGTACAGTCTATGATGTTACGCCAAGTGGTTGGTTTGATATGACTACATTTGACACGTGGTTTTTTCAAATTTTTATGCCCCCTATAAACACTAATACCACCCCAGAGCAAAAAAAAGTTGTAATGAAGATATTCTCGCCTCACCTTTTTCTCCCTGTGTTATTGAAGCAACATTAGCAAATAATATTTATATGACGCACTTAATGCAGACCCTCGATGTGAATTTCTTTGCTTCCATGAAACAGAAATCCCGAGACATCTTAGATTCATGGAGGAAGAAAAGTCGTTGAAAGGGGAGCATTCCCAAAGAGCAATTTCCAAATTTGCTAAATCGATTATGGTGTCACCTGGAAAGAAATTGTGTTAAAAATCTACAATCTGGTTTTCAGACAACAGGCCTAAGCCCCTTTAGTTCTGAAACGGTGTTAGTAAAAATTCCTAGCGAAACATTTAATTCCGCAAGGGACATAGATTCAAGTCTACTAGAGTTTCTAAAGGAGTCAAGAGGATATAGTAAAAAATCTGTAATGCCTTCTAAGAGAGGAAAAAAAATCACAACCAGACCAGGCCAACCAATGCGAGTAACGTCATCTGAAACGAGCACTCTATCCTCTTTACAAAAAGCAGCACAGGAAGAAATTGATGATTCGGTGATTTCTCATAGTGAAAAGATCAAGAAAAAAGAAAGAAAAAAGATGAACAGCCGCTCTAAACCTAAAAGTGATAATCCTGAACCTAAAATTAAAATGAAAGTTAATGAGCCTGAACCATCGACCGTTCGTGGAACAAGAAACAGAATTACAGACACTAATGACGACTCTTTCTGCTATACTACAGAAGCTGGACCCGACGTTCTCAGCGTCGGTATATGCCTTATAACTCGTGATGAGTTTTTTGGCTTGTTGATGTTGTTCGATTGTTGTGTTGTTGTTTTAAGGTTGATCTTCTTAATAAATTGTTGATCTGGATTCTTCGAGACCTGCTCTTGGAATCCCCATGTTTTGATACAGTGAGTAGTTTCCAGGATCTTCCCCTTGGTTGCCCCCCAACTACACGATATCCGAATCCTGGGTTCACTGGCCTGTGGTTTTCGACCGACAGGATGGCTATTCGACACAGGTCGCTCCATCGTCAGGTAGCTCGTCTAACAGGACTGACGGATGTATATCCCCAACGACTTCACTTGTGTACCCATTCCTCGGCACCCCGCATAGCTGGAGAACTCCTTCGAGTCGTCACCGTTCCGCTGCTCACCTTTAATCGCCCGGAGGCGGTAGTAGATAGATGTTGCTGCTTCGAAATCTAGGCAGTAACTGAGTCTTTCTGCTCTGTATGCACTTGTTCTTATGCAAATTATACTGACGACAAAGACTGGATTTGTTGTGTTTTTTGTTTGCAGTGGGTGTGTGGGTTTTGCAACCTTGGCTCGAATAGCCCTCAGTATGAATGCCCTACTTGCAGTTCTTGTTCCATTTGTCTGATTCAATTCTCCGAGTACACAAATCAGAATGCCTGGATCAAGTGCGTGACTTGTGGAAAATGGGTGTGTGGACATTGCAACGGGGGTTTCAAGCAAGTGAGTTACGAATGCGCCGCATGCTTCGACAACGAATAAAATACCTACATTTTTATGTTCTATTTATATATATATATATATATATATATATATAATACTCATATTTAGACCAGGGTAGAAAATTAATTAATTTCATCAAATAATTTTAATCACCGTGTATAAGGAATTTTATTAGATAATACGCTTTATTAAAAAAACCGTGGAGCATAAAAATTCATTCGTTTCATTAAAAATAAGGGATTTAAACTATTTACAAAACGCTTGTTATAAAAAGAAGCAGTATTAAAATGCTCAACGTGTAATTTAATTATTCCGAGTAAAGAAACAAATGGAAATTACGTGCAAAATTTATATTAATTGATTCAAGTTTGGGTAACAAGTATTGAACAAAATGTACAGATAATAATTGAATATTTGATTAGGATTCACTAAAAATTAAAGGGTATTATTTTAAGTGGAGTTAATTGAACCATTAGTAACATATAATATGTATAAAAGCTTGTAAAAACCCAATAATATTCAAATCGTAGAAGTGTTAGTTATAAGTAGGACGATTGAACACCTGCGTATTTTTAAAAGTCTCGTTCTGCGTAAATTTTGCAGATAACAAATGGTTACAGAGAATGTTGGAGAAACCGTCGCTTAATATTTACGGGAAATGCTAATAAGGTGGGTTATTTCACAAGTCCACATGGATTGAAAATAACCGATACTAAAGAATATTGATTTGTACCACTCAGAACAGGGTAGATAGAGACGGACAATATGCGCAAGACAGAAACACATATAATAAAAGGCGTGATTTGAGCAACGTCACTGGGTTGCGATTGGTTGAAAATAAGAGGCAAACATGAGAGGTAAAAATAACATTTCTGTATAAAAATTAATTAGTTATTCTCAGACGTTGCGAGCCGTGTCGAAATTTCATAGATTTTAAACTTGGACGTGTGCAAATTTTGTAGAAGCTGTGCCGAGCGATCGAAAAGGGAACATAGAATGACGAAATTCTAGAAACTGTCCGTTTTGGGGACAAAAGCGACGTATAGGCTAGCGATTATATATACCCGTGTTAATATGCGTTTCGCTCTCTTAGTTTTTCAGTTTTGATTGAATAATTTGAACAGTTTGCTCGTATATTTTGGTGATTATTTAATACTTTAAAACAGTTTGCTCTTTACGTACTACGATGAAAGTAATTTAGTGCACTTAGAAAAGAAGATGCAAGGTAATAAAGTCTAGTATCACTGTACCAATTATTCAAATTTGCAACGACAAATGAATACACAAAAGTAGGCAGTTTTGGCGTATAGCGTGAAAGAAGTATGAATTTCTTTGCTATTTTTCGGGGGTGTTAATAATTAAATGATTCGTAAACGTGACTAGATCCACAAAACAAGATACAGATATACACAGATGAGTTCCGGAAAAGCACTGAAACAACTTTAGATGAATGGTGGTGTAGAAAATTTTAAAGGCGACCAGTAATCCGAGAACCTAAACATAACCCAGGTGGAATGGTGTGATTAACAGAGAACGATGTACATTGGAGCCACGAGTGCATTAACCTTCAGGTAACTTATGCTTTGTTGTTCGATTTTTGATGTTTTGGTGTGTGTTGAATAACTTTATAATTTATTTACTTAAAATGGACAGTAGTGAATTTGTACTAACAACAAATTTTTAATTTTAAGGTGAAATTTTCTTGTTTAAGTAGAAAGGAGTATTTAGTATTTATGTTCTTGATGAAAATTTGGGTATGTCTTTGAGCTCAATTAGACGAACCTGGTTAAATAACGTAAAGGGGTGGGAGATGGTCCCTTTGTACTCAGACTCAGGTCTGCATATATTGTTATATTAATTAGTAGACATCCTACAAGGACTTTAATTCTGGATGCACATTAAAATGATAATAAATTTAATCTTGAGATTTTCTGATACTGAAATTTATGCTGAAATTTAATTTTGAAATTTTAATGTATTATGAATATTGATGTAAATAGAGTTAACGTTGATGTCTGTGGTAGGAATGTGTTTGTTTTTTTTTATGAATGAGGATGTAAGTTATCTAGGGGAGCAGCCGAGGCGAAAAGAGTAAAGAGGCGATTAACAGAAGAAAGTCAACGGACCAGTTAATTTAAAAGGTTTCACAGCATTATTGACGCCCAATCTGTGGGACTCGATTTGAAAACCTTAGTTTAAGATTAATGGAGAGGCTCTTTGTAGGATTCACAGCATTCTATATATATATATATATATATATATATATATATATATATACTCAAATTTAGACCAGGGTACAAAATTAATTAATTACATCAAATAATTTTAATCACCGTGTATAAGGAATTTTATTAGATAATACGCGTTATTAAAACGTGGAGCATACAAATTTATTCGTTTCATTAAAAATAAGGGATTTAAATTATTCACTAGACAATTTCTATAAAAAGAAGCAGTATTAAAATGCTCAACTTGTATGTAATTTAATTGTTCCAAGTATTAAAACAAATAGAAATTACGTGCAAAATTTATATTAATTAATTCAAGTTCTAAGTAACGGGTATTAAACAAAGTGTACAAATAATAATTCATATTTAATTTGTATTCACTAAAAATTAAAGGGTACAAGTCAATGCCATTCATTATTATTTTAATTGGAGTTAATTGAACCGTTAGTAACATATAATATGCATAAAAGCTGTTAAAAACCCAATAATATTCAAATCGTAAAAGTGTTATTTAAAGTATTACGATTGAACACCTGCGTATTTTTAAATATCAAAGTTCTAATTAATTTGTTTGGATAAACATGCAGCTTCTAGGTATATTGGAAACGGTCGGATGTTTTAACGGGAAGGCTAGATACGGGGTTATTTTACTTACGAATCCACTTGGATTGAAATAACCGATAATAAAGAATATCGATTTGTACCACTCAGAACAGGGTAGATAGAGACGGATAATATGCGCAAGACAGAGACACGGTTAATTAAAGGCGTGATTTGAGCAACGTCACTGGGTTTGCGATTGGTGGAAATAGAATGCAAATATGAGAGGTGTAAGCGTAACGATTTCTATACAAAATTAATTGGTTGTTCTAGGACGTGTTTGCGAGCCGTGTGAAATTTCTTAGATTTTCAACTGGCGTGCGTGCAAATTTAATAGAACCGCGTGCCAGACTGTCGAAAGGGAACATAGTATGCGAAATTCTGGAAATTGTCCGTTTGCGGGACAAAACCGACGTACGGACGGGCTCTTATATAAACCGGTGATAATATGAGTTTCGCTCTCTTAGATTTTTGATTATTCGATGCTTTAAACAGTGTTCTCTTAGATTTTCGATTTTGATTCAATATTTTAAACAGTTTACTCTTATATTTTGGTGATTATTGAATACTTTAAAACAGTTTTACTCTTTACGTGCTACGATACAAGTTATTATGCATTAGTGCACTTAGAAAAGAAGATACAAGGTAATAAAGTCTAGTTATATTACTGTACCAATTATCGAAAGCAGTAACGATAAATGAATAAACAAAAGTAGGCAGTTTTGGGTATAGCGTGAAAGAATTAAAATTTCTTTGCTATTTTTCGGTAGTGAGTAAATCAAATGTTATTAGTAAACGTGATTGGATTTACAAACAAGATTTAGATATACATAGATGCGTTCCTGAGAAGCCCGGAAACTTTTTCAACGAATGGTGTTGTAAATGAATTTTAAAAGGCAACCAGGAATCTGAGGATGGAAACATAACCCAGTTGGAATGGTAAAATTAGCAAGGACGATGTACATTGAAGCCACGAGTGCAGTAACCTTTAGGTAAATTATACAATTTTGTTCGAACTTTGATGTTTTTGTGTGTGTTGGATATCATTATAATTTATTTGAAAAAAAAAATGGACAGTAGTGAATTTGTATGAACAACTTTTAATTTTAAGGTAAAATTTTCTTGTTTAAGTAGAAAGGAGTATTTAGCAGTTTATGTTTTGATTATGATGAAAATTTGGGTCTGTCTTTGAGCTCAATTAGACTAACCGGTTTAATTAACGTAAAGAGGTGGGAGATGCTCCCTTTGTACTCAGACTGAGGTCTGCATATATTATTAAATTAATTAGTAGGCATCCTACAAGGACTTTAATTCGGGATGCAAATTAAAATGATAACAAATTTAATCTTGAAATTTTATGATACTGAAATTTATGCTGAATTTTAATTTTGAAATTTTAATGTATTGTGAATATTGATGTAAATAGAGTTAACGTTGATGTTTGTGGTAGGAATGTGTTTGTTTTTTTTATGAATGAGGATGAAAGTTTTAAAAATTTGAGCAGCCGAGGCGGAAAGAGTAAAGAGGCGATTAACAGAAGAAAGTCAACGAACCCGAATTTTGGAGGTACCACAGCAATATATATATATATATATATATATATATATATATATATATAGAATGCTGTGATTCCTTTTAAAATCCGGGAACTCCATTACTAGAATCGAGCCTCACGAATTGGGCGCCAAAGAATGCTGTGAATCTTCTCATATCTGCAGGTACTGGCCCTTTCAAAAAAACATTCGAGCCCCACAGTTTGGGCGTCAAGAATGCTGTGATACCTTTAAAATCCGTGAACTACGCTTTTCGCCTCGGCTGCTCACCTAATGTTATAAACCTCCTCAATCATAAAAATTAAACAACACATTCCTACCACAAACATCAACGTTAACTCTATTTACATCAATATTCAGAATACATTAAATTTTCAAATTAAATTTCAGCATAAAATTCAGTTTTAAAAAGAATTTCAGGATTAATTTTATTATCATTTTACTGTGCATCCAAAATTAAAGTCCTTGTTGGATGCCTACTAATTAATATAACAATATAAGCAGACCGAGTCTGAGTATAAAGGAGCATCTACCACCCTTTACGTTAATTAACCAGGTTTGTCTAATTGAGCTCAAAGACATACCCAAAGTTTCATCATATTCCCGAACATCAAAACAAAATACCCCTTTTACTTAAACAAGCAAATTTCATCTTAAAATTAAACTTTTATGGTTAGAACAATTTCACTAATGTCCATTTAAAGTAAATCAATTATAAAGTCATTCAATACACACAAAAATGTCAAACAAAATAGTATAATTTACCTGAAGGTTACTGTCCTCGTAGCTTCAAAGTATCGTTTCTTTAGTTAATCACACCATTCACCAGGATTATATTTACGGCTTCTGATTCTCTACGCTTTTAAATTTTCTCCATCACCATCCATTCAAAGTCGTTTCTGGGCCTTTCCGGAACTCATCTGTGTTTATCTGACCCTTGTTTCATGGATCCAGACACGTATTTGAACCATTTATTTATTAACACCCCCGAAAAATAGCAAAGAATTCATGCTTCTGTCACCAATATACGCCAAAACTGCCTAATTTTGTGTATACATTCGTCGTTGTAAATTTTGCTGATTGGTACAGTGAAACTAAATTTTATTACCTTGTATCTAAGTGCACTGAAGTATATTCATGTTAGCACGTAAATAACAAGCTATTTTGAATCACTAAAATATACTAGCAAACTTTAAATTATTTAATCAAACTAAAATGCACGGTTTACCATCTTTAATCAAGTCGCGTATGTACGAGCTTTTAACGCATCGAATCGTCAAAAGTCTAAGAGAGCTTGTTTATATTCATCTCGGTATATATAGCAAAAGCCTGTCTATCGGTCTGTTCCCCAAAACGGGTAATTCTAAAGAATTTCTCATGCCATATTCCCAGTCTGCCGCTCACGCGTCGATTTTACGAATTTTCACTCGCCCCATTTAAATCTCAGAAAATTTCCACACGGCACGCAAGCCTGTCCGAGAAAAACTAATTGATTTTGTACAGAAATTGTTGTTCTACCTCTGATATTTGCATCCTATTTTTAACCAATTGTGACCCCGTGACGGTGCTTAAATCCCGCCTTTTACAATATGTGTCTTTGCTTGACGCATTTTCTCTTTCCTTCTCTACCGTGTTCTTATTGGTGCAACTTGATATACTTTATTATCGATTATTTTAGTCCACATGGAGTTTAGCAATTCTCGTAACTATTATGCGACGTTTTCCCCAAGATTCTTTGAAACATTAATTATCTGCAAAATTTACGCCGAATGTGTTATTTAAACTACGCAGGTGTTCAACATAATATTAATTCTCAGAGCTTTAATCCGTGGTATTTTAATCTTGGGTTTTTACAAGTTTCTATAGGTATTATATGTTATTAACGGTTTAATTAACTCCAATTAAAATTGATTTCTATCCTTTTCATTTTTTAGCGAATACAACTTAAATATTAATTATTATACGTACACTTTGTTTTACTACCGGTTACTTAAAATAGGGTTAATTAATATAAACTTTGCACGTAATTTCTCTTTGTTTAGGAATAATTACATTACACGCGGAGCTTTTCACTACTGCTTCGTCTTATAGATAATTTAAATTTCTTATTTTTACTGAAACAACCGAGTTTATTTATGCTTCATGGTTTTAATAACGCGTATTATTTAATGAAATTCCTTATACACGGTGATTAAAATTATTTGATGTGATTATTTAATTTTCTACCCTGGTCTAAATATGAGTAATATATATATATATATATATATATATATATATATATAATGTCAAAAATAACGACCTTTAATTTATATTCCAATGAGTTAGGTAACGGGTTTATAGGTCTGTGTTACGTTATAGATTAAAACTCTTTGTCTTTAACCAAGCTTTCGATTTTAATTAAAATCTTCATCAGGGTGCTGCAATGTATAACATCATTAAAATTATAATAGATAAAATGACTTACAAAAACTGGAGTAAAGGTGTAAGTATAAAAGCAGAAATGTAACAAAAATATATAAATATAAATCACAAAACACAAACGTAAACTAACATGTTAAACCTAAAAGTATATCGTCACAGTTTTTTGAAGTTTATATGACTGAATGGTGACAGATGTTACTATAAGTTAAAATACAAGCTAAGGTGATAAAAATATACAGTTTAATTTGGTGTTCTTATTCTACAATTGTTTTTATGTATATTACCCAGTTTTAAAATATACGAATATATTGCACTTAAATTGTCTGTATCTGATTTATAATTTAAGGTATTATTGTTGTTTATGATATGTGTCATTTCAAGAAAAAGTCTCCCTTTGTAGTTAACTTCAGTATCTAAAATATTAACCTTATTAAAGTCGGGTTGGTGATTATATTTTTTTGAATGATAGGCTAAGGCACACGAATCTTTCCCTATTTTACAGTCACTCCTATGTTGAACAATTCTGGACCGTAACCATTGAGAAGACTGTCCAATATAGATCTTATCGCAGTCCTTACAAGGAATGGAATAAATGATATTGGAATTGTTGAGCATAGGAGTTCTGTCTTTGATAACAGAAAATAAATGGTTGATTGTGAAAGGATTATATCTAGCAATTATGACAGAGTTATTCTGTAGGACATTTATTAATTTAAAAGTTAAGTTTTTTACCATAGGAAGTTTCTTGTAAGTAACATCCGTAGATGGTGTTATATTCGAGGTAAGCTTTTTGTTGTGGACTGTGTTGAAAATGAGTTTTTTGTTAAACTTTTAGGGAAACCATTATTGATAGCAATTTCTGTTAATAAATGCAAATTTTTAAAAAGTAAGGATGGATGTGAGATTTTGGTTATTCTATTTTTTAAACCTAAAAAAGTGTTAATCTTTTGATTGATACTATGATTAGAAAAGTAATTAATATATCTTCCTGAACTTGTAGGTTTTCTGTACCAATCTAAAATAATTATATTTTCGGTGTTTCTGATTAGTTTGATATCCAGAAATGAGATTGTGTTATGGTGTTCTCTTTCTAAGGTGAATTGTATGTGCTTGTTAAAGTTATTAAAAATAGCTAAAGTTTCGTTAACTAAGTTTTTAGGTACTGCACAGATGACATCATCCACATACTTCTTAATAAAAGCTGGAGGAGTGGGAAGGTGGGGAATAACTTCATCAAAAAGATAATCCATAATTATGGTGGCAATAATAGGGCTAAGTGGGGAACCCATAGGTGCTCCAAAAACTTGTAGATAAAATTTGTTATTAAAAGTAAAATAGGTGTTGTGAAATATAAAACACAGTGTTTCAGTAAATAGTTCTAAAGTGAAGTCACAATGAAGTTTTATAATATCCCACTTGTTTGTAATAATTTCTAGTGCCAATTTCAAAGGGATGTTCGTGAAAAGGGAAACAACATCTAGGGATATTAACATATTAACACAGACCTATAAACCCGTTACCTAACTCATTGGAATATATATATATATATATATATATATATATATATATATATATATGTTACTCAAATTTAGACCAGGGTAGAAAATTAATTAACGGCATCAAATAATTTTAATCACCGTGTATAAGGAAGCTTTGGGTACTAATACGCTTCATTTAAAGGCATATTGGATAAATTTGTCATTTACTTCTAAACATAGGGTTTATATTGTTTAGATAAGGTTAAACACCATGTATATCAAAGCAGTGGAAAATAGTACGCTTAATTAAAGGCCTACTGTGTAGATTTAAATCATTCAATTAGAATGTAGGGTTTTTGTATATAATCATAATCAACGTTTAAAAAGAAGTAATGTAAGATTTCATTAGATAATACGCGTTATTAAAACCGTGGAGCATAAAATTTAATCTTTTCAAGTACTAAAACTATCGAGAAATTATAAAGACTTGGGAAAGGCACGCAAAAGACTTCGGCGTATTAGAACTCAGAACACCTGCAAAGAACAACGATGTATATGATAGTTGATAAGCTTTAAGCTATATGAGTGCAAGTAAGAAAGCGAGTTTGTGGTATAAAGACAAGCGACATGGAATGCATTAGCAGTTAAATGAGGGGAAAAATGTGAAACAAGCGCACAGGTTTTAGATAGAACAAACAGACTAGATTGGCGATTAAGGTTGAAATAAGATGCAAACACGAGAGGGGAAAGCATATTAGTTGGTGTGTAAAATTAATTAGTTGTTCTCGGACGTGTTGCGAGCTGTGTGGAAATTTCTTAGATTTTCAACTGGGACGAGTGCAAATTTCAGTAGAATCATTGTGCCGAGACATCGGAAGGGAAAATAGAATGCGAATTTCTGAAAATCGGCCGTTGCGGGACAAATTCGACTTGCAAGCGAGCCATTATATAAACCCGGGCTAATAGGAGTTTCGCGCTCTTATATTTTTGATTTTATTCGATACTTTAAACAGTTTTGCTCTTTATTTTTTGATTATTCGATACTTTAAGTAGAATACGTGTTGATTACATGCTACAATATAAGTTATTAGTACACTTAGAGAAAATAAATGAAGGTAACAAAGTCTAGTTATATTTGCGGGTATTACTGTACCAATTATCCAAATTAATAACGATAAATAAATAAATAGAAGTAGGCAGTTTTTGGTATAGCGTGAAAGAATTATGAATTTCAGTGCTATGTATCGGTATTGTTAGTAATCAAATGTTATTCGTAAACGTGATTGGATCCTTAAAACAAGATTTCGATATACTTAGATGAGAAACCCTGAAACCTTTTAGACGAATGGTGGTGTAGAAAATTTTAAAGAAATCCGAAGAAGTAAACATAAACCAGCTGGAATGGTGGGATTAGCAAGTCCGATGTCCATTGAAGCCACGAGTGCATTAACCTTCAGGTAAATTATGCATTTTTGTTCGATCTTAGATGTTTTGGTGTGTGTTGAATATCTTTATAATTTGTTTGATAAAAATGGACAGTAGTAAATGTGTATAAACAACAAATTTTTAATTTTAAGGTCAAATTTTCTTGTATAAGTAGAAAGGAGTATTTATCAGGTTTATGTTTGGATTATGATGAAAATTTGGGTCTGTCTTTGAGCTCAATTAGACTAACCTGTTAAATTAAAGTAAAGGGGTGGGAGATGCTCCCTTTTATTCAGACTCAGGTCTGCAAATATTGTTTATTTAATTAGTATGCATCCTACAAGGACTCTAATTCTGGATGTAAATTAAAATGATGACAAATTTGTACTTGAAATTTTATGATGCTGCAATTTATGCTAAAATTTAATTTTGAAATTTTAATGTATTGTGAATATTGGTGTAAATAGAGTTAACGTTGATGTTTGTGGTAGGAATGTGTTTTTTTTTATGAATGAGGATGAAAGTTTTATCTAGGTGAGCTGCCGAGGCGGAAAGAGTCAAGAGGCGATTATCAGAAGAAATAGGACGGACAAGAGAATCACAGCAATCTTGACGCCCAATCTGTGGGGCTTGAATGTTTTTTAGAAAGGACCAGTTCCTGTTGACGAGGATCACAGCAATATATATATATATATATATATATATATATATATATATATATATATACCTAGTCACGTAGATTATTTGTATAGATTGCTTCTTGGGTTTATAGTTATCATAGAAATATGATATTTAGTTTTAATAGGAACCTATTTTTATACTGTTTTTTATGACTGTATAATGAATAAGTTTATGCAAATATGATTTTTGTTGGCACATTTGCTTTATTTAGGCTTCACACTGTTTATTAATATCTATCATTCGTTAATTATAATAATTTATACAATATTTTCATGTTCGAAGTTGCCCTAAAGCGATTTAACTTCGCATTCTTTCCTTAATTGCATCTTGTGTCGAAGTTACCCCTGGGCTGGGTAACTTCGACACCAAAATAGAACTTTAAAAAAAGAGGGAAAGGGGGGGGGGCGTGGAAGGAAATACTTTTTTGGTAATAAATAAAATAACAGCGACGGTTCTAAAGTGGTTAGTGTCCTGTGAAGAAGGCAAAACAAGTCGAAGTTCCCCATTTTATGGTATGAAATTTGTCTCTCATAATAGCAATAATATTTTAATAAAATCAATTGCTTTGAATTAAAATAGGAATCGACGTTCTCTTGTAATATTTGGGATATCATACAAAAAGTATTTAGGTTTTTACTACATTTTGATGTTAAACCGTTCCTTAAAAGTGCCAAAATATGTTTGGATAGTGTAGATACTGCGACATCATTAAGCCATTCAAGAAGCATTTACGAAACATTATACTACTTAAAGATATTTTAAAGGTCAAGCAAGTCGCTTAAGCAAACCGCATCGTTTTTGTTCTTTCTATTCCTAAAAATAGATAAAGAAATAATGTGCTTTTCTCTATGGGAAAATAACCGTTGAAAATTAAAATGAAAGACGTCAGTTTAGCGAATTTCTAGCTTTATTTTCGAAATCGAATAACTCGTCAATATTTTAAAATAAACGTTTCTCGAAAAAAAGCGAAAACGACCTAAAAACAAAAATTCATCGGAACAATCGCAGTAAAAAAGGCAAGTAAGTGTAATTATTAGGTATACAGATTGTTTTAAACGTTTTAAGTGGTTTTGCAACTTAAACTATTATATTGCGAGACTAAAGCTGCACATAAATTTTTAAGTATCTCATCAAACAAGTTGGGAGTGTAAAAATGTATAACCTACCTTTTATATTTTATTTTACATTCCGTTACATCTTGAATAGCCATGATACAAATAAGCACGTAAATTTTTCATAACGAAACAACTGAACTTTCCTAATTAATATTCACATGTTTGACTTGTACAAAACAACACAAAAGCTCACTTGTTTTATTATTATCCTGAAGCGACCGAACCAACGTTCGCAAGAGTTAAAATCAAACTGACGTTATTTTTGCTATTATTATCCTACACCAGGCAACTAAAATCGCGTTAAATCACATTACACAAAAATAACTTACGCGGAAACTTTGAATGTACTCATTTTTCTTACATAAAACGATAATTATTTCGAGTAAATGTAATATTTAAAGGTAACAGGTATACAAACAATTACTACAACACGCAGGTGCGGTGGTAAATCTTAACTGAAATAGACATCGCAGTAACCTCACATCGCATCATCTTCCATAAACAAAAACGAATCTAGGATCGTACAGGTGGAAGAGAAGCATACGCCTTAAATAACAGTACGTACAATTTATTTCAATAATACTCATAATTGATTAATAATATTATTACAGGAAATTTGATTTAAAATCGTTATTTAATTTCCTTAAATATATAACACATCAAAAGTTATGTAAAAAAGTATGATGCGATGAGGTATGCAACCCAATATGCGCGATTAAAAGTAAAATTAGGCAACCCAAAGTGTGGAATCGGATAAAAAGACATTTTCAGAGAGTACCTATAGGTAAGTTTTTGAGTATTAAGATAATATAAAAAAAATTATGTTGTTACAACGGTATTATATTATTCACTCTCCTTTTAAGATTCCGTACCTTATAAGGTATAACAGAACCTTTTTAAGATCACTCTCGTGTACGTCCGTCCGTCTGTCACAGAGATTTTTATCGAAAACTATGTAACGTAGGAATTTGAAATTTAACACAATATTAGGTCTTTATGGCGCGCACATATATCGACAGTCAGAAAATAGAAAAAAATATTTTTAGATTAAAATGACGGAGGTTAATTCGGTCAAAAGAAAAAAGTTTTAATTTATATTATTTTCGGTTCAGTAGTCTTCATGATATAGCTCAAAATGTGCCAAAAATGACCGCCCCCCCCTGTTCTCCAATATTTCCAAAGCTAAAGTTTTGATTTTAATAGGGATAGTAGCTATTGAGTCATAGATTATCGGAAAACTGCATTTTTTTGATAGTGTAATAGTTGCTGGAAAAAAGTTTTAAACACAGTAACAGACAACGTATTTACTAATAATGTACCAGTACAATGTGGGACAATATATTGATTTTTCAGTTATCACAATCAATTTTGGATAAGATTTAAATATACATCATCATCATTAGGTCTTCAGTCCTGGAACAGGTTAGACGCGTACCATCATTGTTTCTTATTCTGAACTAACCAACAGATTTCCCTGAAATTTGGACAGTGTGCATCTATCACTATCTGATCTAAGTCTACATCTACCTCTTATTTCCTATCTCTGCTTGTAATATATCCCATACTATTCCAGTAGTAGGCTAGGCCGGTCCTGGCGCAGAGCCTCCTCCGCCTCCGCCGCCTCCTCCTCCTCCGCCTCCTCCGCATCCGCCGCCTCCTCCGCATCCGTCGCCGCCGCCGCCTCCTCCTCACTCCTCAGTCTTTAGTCCTCCTCCCTCCTCCTCCTGCCGCCACCGCCTTTGGTATCAATTAATATTAGATTTTTCTCAGCTACTCGAATTTCTAGGAATTTTTTAGATAGCATCACCCCCCAGGGAGCTACCCTCATTTTAAGATTTTTTTTACTGCTAACATTCTGAACCAAATAGTTTTCTTCGACTAACCATTTTTTATCTTTCGAGATAAACCTATCTTGTTTGGTATCAATTAATATTAGAATTTTCTCAGCTACCCGAATCTTTAGGAATTTTTCAGATAGCATCACCCCCAAGGAAGCTACCCTCATTTTAAGATTTTTTACCTGTAGCGACTTTTGAGCGTTCTTATAAATTTTTTTAGTCATGCGATACATTAAATTAGCTTAGAATTTTACGCAGAATTCGAATCTATAAACAGATTTAAAATCGGACCACGCCCTGCAAAGTTATACCCCTTTAAAACTCTCAAACCTCTAAATTTTGCTCTTTGCTTTATAAGCAAAACTAACAAATAGTTTTCTTCGTCTAACCAATGCATCTTTTGAGATAAACCTATCTTGTTTGGTATCAATTAATATTAGAATTTTCTCAGCTATCCGAATTTCTAGGAATTTTTTAGATAGCTCCATTCCCCAGGGAGCTGCCCGAATTTTAAGATTTCTTACCTGTATATATGCATTTATTTCTTCTAATTCGTATGATCCAGGTTCAATGGTTATTTTGCGATGCTCTGGATCGTTGAAGTATAAGTTATTGTTTCCTGGATGTATGTTTTGCACAGTGTTACAAGTGTACAGTCCCACTAGACCCAAAGCATATTCACCGTCCTGTTTCAATTTAATTGGTGGGTAAATGGATCCTGTCGATATGACATTACCATACCCGAACACGCTCACTGTTTTAGACATTGTCACTAAGAAACTTTAGCACTAAATGTCCACAATTATATGTGTTATAGGTCTTTTCCGATACACTGTTGTAGTAAATGTTGCAGCCTCGAAAATAGCTCTCGACTTCTTCCGGTGGTCTCAAGTCTCCAAAGGAATCGTAGTACAATACGGTATTTCCAAATTTTCGGTAGCCAAACCAGTGAGTACCTCGTCCTTTCGTCGTATCCAAATTAATCACTCCAGACTCGTTGACGTGCGGTCTAATATTCTTCAACTGATCTCTAGAAAAGACGTTGCGAAAATGAGGAATGTTAGATGCGTGTTTCCTTATATCTACGTCGGTGAGAGCTCTTCCAGTTAACTTGCTTAGTTTTTTTATACTTTTTTACAAATGCCACGCCTCTGTTTGTACGGTTTCAAGAATAATGCTGTACCTTTTTTGTATCGTTTTAGAAACATCCCATTTCCTTTTTTCCCAACGGTAATGGCTTCCATAGATCTGTTTTGTCGTTCGCTCTCCTTAAGCTGCTCGTTGGCTGTCTTGACATCATTTACCGCTTTAGCTATCCCCGCAGCACCACCTGTTAGTGCCCCTAGGGCACTTAGTCCAGCGAATATCGGAATCAATGGTAGAAAACCTCCTTTCTGTGGAACGGGTATGATACGTGGGACTTTAATTTTGTTTCTCCCACCGGCTCCTTTTATGATTTTTTTACCAATTAGAATACCAACGTCTAGTAACTTTTTCAAGTTGTCAGAACCAACTCGGTCTACTGCGGAGCGTATTTTCTTCAAGAATTCACCTTTGAAACTTATTTCCTCTTTAAACCCATACCCATTTTTCTCTTCGCTTTCATAGCGTTTGTCACAAACCAAGCTGCAGCTTTTTCTCCAAATTTTGCGTTTTTAGACTTAACTCTCCCCCAGGCTTCTTCTAAAATTTTATCTGCTCGGTGTCTGGCTGGAAGATCGTCGGGGTACTTGGAGTATGCAATGTCTTGGTCTTTACACAATTTGTCCAATTCGTTTATTCCAGGATCACCTCTTACTAAGCGCTCATTCAACTTTGTACCAGGACCGCAGTACTGATAACCTGGAATATGCAGCTCAAACGGTAACCTGTTTATAGCGCTGTTGATTAAACCCTCTCCAGAACAGATAATCATGTGTTTACTCAAAAAAATCTCAAACTATACTAAATAAATAAACAACAACGAGTCTATTTATACTTTTTCAAAAAAAAATTTACAATAACAATACATTTACATCCACATCTCTTGAGCTGTTTTTTATAATATACTCTTTCTAGTTATCACCATAACCAGAATCTTCAGAGTCCGACAAATTTAAACGTCTAAACATTTCCACTAATGTCCTTGTACGCATCACGTCTTGCACAAATATATCCGGAAAACATAACCAGCTCCAAAGCATTTAGTGCGTTCTGATTCAATTCGTTGTAGAATAAAATATTGCCAATTCAAACTTCGCCTTCAATCAAGATTTTAATTCGTTTCTCCTCTTCAGTCAGAGTATTAAACCGATCGCAATCATTTAAATTAGAATTAGCAACAAACCCTACTAATTCGCTGTATAATGCTGGAAAGTCACGACTTTTCAACTGCTTAAATTGATACTCAAATAACTCTCGCATATAGAATAGTTTACGGCACTCCAATTCGTTTATAACTATCGAGCTATCACCCATTAATATTTTTAACTGGAACGTTTCGTCCTCGGTTGTTCCAAACACTGGTGACAGAGTGATAAAAACGGACCTCCTAGTTGTATGTGTAGATCTTCCATTTCGGGTGCACCATTTAATCGAGTGTTTAGCACGTCACGAGAAAATGCGTTGATTTGAAATTCCACTTGAAAATTTGTAAAGGCTATCCAATTTTCGTATGCCAATTCCAGAACATGGTTGATACAATAATTCTTGCTACACACCAATCGTAATGCAGGTTTTATTGTCTGGTTTATAAGAAACCCAATTTCCACATCATGAGGGTGCTCGCCCAATTCACTTAAACTATACGTAAACTTATTAATCAAATCTTCTATATACGAAACTTGTGCATTATTAACATCTACAGACTCCATTGCTTTGCACTGATTTCACCGAGATGACTGAGAGGGATCCTATGCAGGTCGTCCTTTTAAATCTTTCAGGGTTGTTGTTGCGCATGCGTAAATTGTACTCGGATGACTTAGAATGATAAATATTCGAATTATATTAACATTTTTTATTTATAAATTTTAACCATAAAATACACATACAAAACTTTTACAATTATAATTTTTTTATATAGCTCAAAAAGCATTCCATAAAGTCTCGCAATAAATTTAACTCTTCAAATTTATCCAATAATTCATGGTAATTTATTTGATTCCGGTCGAATTGGTCACAAACAGTCCATGCTTGTTGCAACTTTATCCACCTGGGGTCGTCATAACATGATCCAACATCATCATCATAAATATAACCACGTTCGATATTAATCCTAGCATCACTCAAACTCCGCTGAAACATTACTATACCGTCTTTAATGGATATCATTGTATCTACTTTTATGCTGTATTTTGTACTGAACATAGAGGAATCGTGCTCGTATTTTATACGATTTGAGCTGTCCTTGTTACCTTCTTCGTTATTGTTTTCATTTAAAAAAATTCCAGGCTCGAAATGTCGGTAAACAATTAGAGTAAAAGTGAAAGTTAAAGTGATACATCCGATAATTATAGATGTAGTGCGTAAACAAGAAGCTAATTGATTTTAACCGACGTGAATAGACAGGTTTGAAATGTTACTCAAGGCTAAAACTACGTTGGGTTTCTCCTAATTTAAAAGTAAACTACCTAATTATTATACGATCTTAATTATTATGTGTATAAAACCACGGTACGAAGTGATATAAAGTCAGTTTCTGTTAATTGTTTTTGACGTATTAATTCTTGGAATTCACATACAAGAATCGACAGGAAACTTATTTAAATTGTAATTATGTTACCGCGTGTTATCCATTCCTAATGACCTCGCCTGTCGGTATATAAGAAACTGCATGCTATCAAATCGTTAGTCTTGTACTAATCGAGTAAAGTTTAACTTCGAAGTGACTAACAGAGTTTTTCAAATTACAGAAATAATGCAATCCAAAAGAGTTTCGTGCGACGTGTGCAGCTCGACCTTCAGCAGACATAGCGATATGCTTCGTCACCAACGTAACGTGCATGGGTTGGAACCATCTGCGTCGGTTGCGAAACGTGCTGCTCCACCTGCAATTGTGGTGCACACCCCCGGAGAACCCCATGGTGCGGTGTTTGCTTGCGACGTGTGCCGCTGTACCTTCACCCGAAAAGATAATTTTATTCGACATCAACGCACTCGGCATGGGTTACAAGCATCAAGCGGAGTTAAGCGTACAGCTGCGCCTGCAGAAGAACATGCAGCAGCAAGACCGCGTGAGGTTACACGTTCACCTGCATGTGAAGATGGTCCTTCTACATCAAAACAACCAGGTATCGCTGTTGTTAAGTGCGATGTGTGCGACATAAAGGTGTCGAAAACTGCGTACACTGCGCATTTACGCAGCAATGCGCATAAATCGGCAGTAAGTCATGCACTCCCTGGGGGAGATGCAGTGGAAACTATTGCCACCGCATTCAAAAATAGGATTACCACGTATCGCATCAAAAATATAACAGACGTTGCTGGCGGTACCGAGTTTCTTATGCAACAGGAAGATTGTTTCGCGCGATTGGTGAGAGAAAAACTGGAGTTCCACGACGCGCTGAAAGTCAATGTAGAGCTGTACGGACTATACACTAAAATGAGCGACGGTCGAGGTGTTGACGATGTTAAATCTTTCAACACCAAAAACCAGGTGATCAGCCAATCGGCAGACTTGAGCGAGATCTACAAGTCTATGATACGGGATATGAGTGTAAAGTCCGAGAAGTTTCAAGGCCGTGGATCTGGCTGGAGCCTTAAGAAGGTGCTGTACCTAGAGGTTAACATTAATAAGTACACACCTCTCCGAGGATCCTCCTACATCGAACTGCCTAAGTGGGTTAAAGATAGGAAAGCAGTCATTAACATCCGAAATGAGGACTTGGCATGCTTTACATGGTCGGTGGTAGCTGCATTACATCCAGCTGATCGAGATCCTCAAAAAGTGCTTAAGTACCCGCACTACAGCACAGCTCTAAACTTTGATGGAATTCAATTTCCTGTCAAGATGTCTGATATCCCGATTTTTGGGCGATTAAACAATGTGAGCATTAACGTCTTTGGTGTCGAAGGAAAGTCGATTGTGGGACCTTTACATTTCACCAATAACAGAAGACCTCACCACATCAATTTGTTGTATATACAAGATGGAGAAAACAACCATTATTGTTGGATAAAAAGTCTTAGAAAATTGGTTGGTAGCCAGTTATGTAAACGAGAACATTAAACATGGTTATGCGATGGGTGCTCAGTCTACTTCCGAACCGAAGAGGAACTTGGGAAGCATTCGGAGCATGAGTGTAACCATGTTGTTACAAAAATGCCGAATGCATTCAACAATATCGTAGAATTTAAAAACATCCATAAACAGATGAGAACTCCATTTGCAATCTACGCAGATTTCGAGTCGGTTCTGAAACCCGTTTGTTCTGCTGTTCCAGACAACTCCACTTCGTTTACAAACAACGTGCAGGAACATACCCCTTATAGATTTGCCTATTATATTAAGTGTTGTTATGATGATAGTTTATCAAAGTTTGAGATTTACCGGGGTCCTGATGCAGCAAAAGTGTTCATGGAAAAAATGGAAGCGGAGGCTCGAAGGTTAGGTACAATTCTGAAAACTACCGTTCCTATGGCTCCGCTTGAACCGCTGGATGAGTTACTCTTTCACTTAGCGGTGGATTGCGGCATCTGTAAAAAGCCTTTGGGAGAAGAGAGGGTTAGAGACCACAACCACCTAAACGGAAAATTTTGCTTCGCGGCTCATAGTCATTGTAACTTACATTACAAAGTCTCAAACTTCATCCCGGTGATTTTTCACAATTTGAGTGGGTATGATGCTCATTTCATAATAAAGGAGCTGGGATGCGACCAAGAAAGTGTTAGTGTCATACCGAACAACAAGGAGAGGTACGTTTCGTTCACAAAGAACGTCAAGCTGAATGATGATGATCTGGAAGACGATGAAGAGGATGCAGGCTGCATCCAACTCCGTTTCATCGACTCGTTGCGGTTCATGGCGTCGTCTTTGGATAAGCTGACGAAAAATTTGGATTACGATTAGTTTGTGGAACTGCGTAAGTATTTCCCTGAGGATAAGGAATTCGAATTAGTTAAATAAAAAGGCGTGTTCCCGTACGACTATATCACGGATGCAACCGTTTTGGATGAGTCTTCGTTACCAGCAAAGGAAGCATTTTATAAGTTGACATCTACTTACATCTCCTTTGCTGAGTACGGACGCGCTCAGAAAGTGTGGAAAACTTATGGCATGAACAACCTCGGGGAATACAGTGATTTATATCTAAGATGTTCTGTTATTGGCCGACGTATTCGAAAACTTTCGGAACGTTTGCATGAAAACTTATGAACTCGACCCGTGTCAGTACCTGACCGCCCCCAGCCTGAGTTGGGACGCAATGTTGAAGTATACGAACGTTAAACTAAAATTGCTAACTGACATTGACATGCACAATTTCGTAAGGGCAGGCATAAGGGGTGGTCTTACGCAATGCAGCGGAAGATACGCTCGTACCAATAACAAATACATGGACAATTACGATGCCGCTGCAGAGTCTCTATACTTAACTTACCTCGACGCTAATAACTTGTATGGGTGGGCTATGAGCCAATATCTTCCCATTGGCGGGTTTAGGTGGTTGAACTAGTCCGAGATTGATCGAATTAAGCGGAGAATTATGGATATACCCGAAACCTGCGACTTGGGATATATATTAGAAGTTGACCTCGAGTACCCAGAAGAACTGCACGGTCCTCATAACGATTTGCCCTTCTGCCCCGAAACTAATACTCCGCCATATGCTGGTTCTAAGCTGCCGAAACTACTCGCCACGCTGGAAAATAAGAATAAATATATTATTCATTATCGAAACCTCCAACAGTGCTTAAAGAACGGTCTCCGGCTCACAGCAGTCCACCGGGTCATGGAATTTGAACAGTCTCCATGGTTGAAACCGTACATTGACTTGAATACCGGGTTACGAACCGCTGCTAAAAATGCGTTCGAAAAGGACTTCTTTAAGTTGATGAACAACGCGATTTTCAGTAAGACCATGGAGAATGTAGACAAACGCGTAGACGTTAAGCTTGTGACTCGGTGGGAACCGGAAGGCAAAAAATTGTGCGTGAGTACTTTAATTGCACGCCCGAACTTTAATAGTTGTACAGTGCTTCGGGAGAATTTGGTCATCACACAAATGGATCGGGTGAAAGTAGAGTACAATAAACCTATATACGCGGGATTTTCGATACTAGACTTCTCCAAGACTTTAATGTACGACTTTCATTATAATGTTATGCGACGCATGTATGATGAGCAAATTCAGCTCCTATATACAGACACAGACTCTTTAGTTTATAGTGTACAAACAGAAGACTTATATTTAGACATTAGTAATAATATAGACTACTTCGATACTAGTGATTACCCGATAAACAATAAGTATAATATTCCTTTAGTTAATAAGAAAGTGGTGGGAAAATTCAAGGATGAAATGAATGGTGATTTGGTTCTAGAATTTGTGGGCACTAGAGCTAAATCATATTGTATAATTAACGAAAATGACATTATTAAAAAAATTAAGGGTGTGAATCATAGTGTCGTTAAGAACATAAGTGTTGATAGTTTTAAGAATGTTGCAAAAAACAATATAGGTGTCCTCAGGCATACAATGACATCTATCAGGAGCTCTAAACACGAACTGTATACTAAACTGATTAACAAGATTAGCTTATCTGGGGATGACGATAAACGGCTCATCATTCCCGGAACTGTAAATACGTACGCCTGGGGGCACCGAAAAATAGACGATTTTTATTTCACATAGTTTTAATTTTTGTATGTTATAATTTTGATATTTGTAATAGTAGTTTTAAGATTTCATGTATATAGAAGTTTTTGTATATATTAATTGTAAGTTTTTTCCCTCACCTTCCCACTCCTATTCCTTATACCTTTTACCCCGGAGAGCAAAGCGTGTATGACATTCTCGCGGTGCTCGCTGAGCAGCTAAATAATGCGTGTTGTTGGCCAACTAAACAAAATATTTTATCAATAAATTTTATTATATGTATTCTGTTTTTTTAATTCATCACCAAAAACTGACTGGTCTTAGTGATTGTGGGATTGAGTTTTTTCAAAAGAATCAACAAAGTCATACGGGTATACGCCTTTTCGAATCAATAATTTAAACTGCTCTTCACTCAAAGATTTAAACTCACTTTGTAGTAGGGGATAAGTGTTCAGATAAGATCCCAATGTTTCTAAGGATGAGCTCATAGAAGGCGTTGTGACGTAGGTAGATACCGCGTGTTTAAGATGACGCTTGTGGCGTAGTCAGTGTGCAATGAGTTGCAAACATTCGGGTTAGATGTGTATTGTGGGTTGCCCAATACCTAGGTTAGATGTGTATGTTGGGTTGCAAACATTTAAGCGGCGGCGGCGGCGGAGGAGGAGGAGGCGGCGACGGAGGAGGCGCTGCGCCAGGACCGGCCTATCCAACTACTTATTCCCCAAAAATGCCTAAAAACGTATTTTGCCTTTCTATTTCTCTTATCTTTTTCCCCAGATATCCTTGTTCCCTACTATTTCTATAACCTATTTGTTATTATCTTTGTCTGTCCATGCTATCGTGCTCATACATCTAGAGCACAGCATTTCAAAAGGCTGCAACCGTTTTTCTGTCTGCTTTTCAGACTGCTCGTATTTCATAGTCATACTGTGCTGTGCTCCACACATATGCTTTCAACAATTTTCTTCTTGTTCTATGTTTGTTGTCTTTCATCATAGGCGCTGTTTTTTCTTATTAGATGCAGTCCGGTCACTTTCTATTGTTTTAGAATTATATACCCTATTTCTCCGACATTCAGTGTTTGTGAAGGGAGGTAAGCAGCCTGTGGCTGCCAAGTTCCCCCAACACTTAAACATTTCCCGATTTAATATTTTTTTCCAGTATACCTTTTCGCGCAGTCAACATTGGTTGCAGATATTTCACAACCAACACCTGTAGTTGTTTATACTAATCATCAGATTTATCTGCGCTTATTTTTTCGTCATTAGGTTTTCCGTCTCAAAACTGGTTGGACACGTACCTGCACTTATTTATATTCTGAGCTAGCCTACACAGTTCCCTGAAATTCTCACACAGCAAGGATTCAGCTCGTTTCCCATCTATTGATTTCTAATTTTATGCCCTATTTCACCGAGATTCAGTAAAGGACGTTAAGCAGCCTGTGGCTACCAAGATTCCCCGACACAGACATTTGCCGAAATAATGATTTTCCAGTAAATCCTTTTACACAATTAACATTATTCGAGAATATTGCCCAACCAATTCTTGTAGATGCTTATGATAATCATCATGTTTAAGCACAGTTATTTTTTAGTTATTAGTTTATCCATCTTGGGACTGGTTGGATGCGTACCTCCATTGATTTCTATTCTGGGCTAACCTACACATCTCCCTGAAACTGCTACAGCCTACATCTTGTACTATCTGTGTGCAGTAGTCTATCCTAGGTCTACCTCTTCTTCTCTTTTTTCCTATCTCTGCTTCTAATGTATTCCGCACTATCCCCTCATGCCGTAGTATGTGACCTATCATCCTATCTCGTCTATTTTTTACCGTTTTCCACATATTTCTTTCTTCCCCTACCATTTTTAGTACCTCTTCGTTCTCAACTTTGTCTGTCTATGATATCTTCATCATACGTCTGTAGCACTACATTTCAAAGGCTTCTACCTTTTTCCTGTCTGCTTCTCCTACTGTCCAGGCTTCACAGCCATACAGTGCTGTGCTCCACACATATGTTTTAAGCAATCTTTTCCTTGTTTCTATGTTTGTTGTCTTTGAACACAGTAATTGCTTTTTCTTGTTAAATGCAGCACGAATTTTGCTATTCTTTGTTTTATATCTTTTGTGCTTTTCCCATCTTGCGTTAATTGGCTTCCTAGGTAGCAGAAATCCTTGACCTCTTGAAAGTTCGTGTTTCATACTTGTATTCTTGTTTTTGATTTATTTTCCCCTCCTTTGCATACTAGTACTTTGGTTTTAGTTTTGCTAATTTTCATACGGTATCTCTCTGTTAGAACCGTTTCCATTTCATTAAGAGCAGCTTCTAACTTTTCCTTGCTAGATGCTAATACCGCTATATCATCTGCAAATCTAAGAATATCAATCTTTTGTTCCTGCATAGTAATTGCAAATGTCTTCCTGCATTTGACAGTATTCATTGCCTCTTCTATGTACAAGTTAAAAATCAATGGGGATAGGGCACATCCCTGTCTCACCCCTTTCCTAATGTTTACTTCTCTACGTTCCTGCTCTAATTCTATTACTGCTGTTTGCTCTTTGTATAAGCTATGTACTATTCGTCTATCCCTATAACTCATTCCAATCTTTTGGAGTATTTCAGACATTTTTTTCCATTTTACATTGTCGAATGCTTTTTCTAGATCTACAAATCCTATATACACGCTTTCCCCTTTTTCTATTGTTTTCTCCATTATCACTCTCAAAGCTAAAATAGCCTACCGCGTTCCCCTGTTTCACCTAAATCCAAATTGATCTTCTCCCAGTATTTCTTTAGCTCGTTTTTCTATTCGTCTTTGTACAATTCTAGTTAATATTTTTGAAGCGTGTGCTCTCAAGCTTATTGTTTGAAAATTTTCACATCTATCGGCGCCTCTTTTTTTTTAAAATATAACTATGATGTTACGTTTGAAATCTTTGGGTATTTCGCCTGTCTCATACATATAGCTTACAAGTCGGAAGAGACGTTCTGTTACTGCTTGGCCAGCGGCTTTTAGAGTATCTGCTTGCACCTTATCTGTACCCGGCGCCTTACCATTTTTCAGACTCTTTAATGTTAATTCAAACTCATCTCTAAGTATAGGATATCCCAGGTCGTCATTTTCAATGTCTGATTCCTGTTCTAATGCTGTTAATTCCTCTTCTGAATATAAATTCCCTATATATTCCTGCCATCTAGCTACTTTCTCTACATTTTCTATAATGACGTTTCCTCCCGCATCTCTTATATTTTTGCTATATGGTTTTATATCCTTAAATTCATTCTAATTAATTTGTATGTTTCGACTGTCTTTTCTATTTCCATCTTAGTTTGTATCTCTTTGCACTTTTCATCAATCCTTGTTCTTTAACTTTCCTGCATTTGCGAATAATTTCCCATTTTATAGCTTTGTATCTCTGTTTCCTGTTTCGTCTGAGCTATTTTTGTATTTTTCTATTAAATTCAGGATATCCTTTGTTATCCATGGTTTCTTATATTCTTTTTGTGTATACTCCAAAATATCTGTGGCCGTCATGTCTTAGCTGGATTTAATGTTATTCCATTCTATTTCTATTTCCTTAATATCAGAAATTTTCCCGATATCTTTCAGCAATTCATTTTACTTTTTTTCAAACCTTTCGTGGATATTTTTATTTTTTAGCTTCTTAAAGTCAACGTGCTTTTTTCCGTTCCTCTTTTTCAGATTGTTAAATTTAAGTGCGGTCTTCATAATTACCATGTTGTGGTCAGTGTCTATATCTGCATCCGGGTAGAGGTAGCTTCTACAGTCTTTTACTTGATTTCTAAACCGTTGTCTAACAATAATGTAATCTATTTGATATCTTCCTATATCTCCTGGAATCTTCCACGTGTATCGTTTTCTAGCATGATGTTGAAATAATGTATTTGTGATGGTTAAGTTGTTCTTGTCGCAAAATTCTACCAGCCTATTTCCCCTGTCGTTTCTCGTGCCTAAACCAAATAAACCTACTAACGCTCCTTCTCTACCCACACCTACCACTGCATTAAAATCTCCCGTAATTGTTAAATTTTCATGTCCTTTTACATATCTTAGTATGTCTTCGATATCTCTTCCTCACTGTGAGGTGGGCATGTATACTTGTATTATTACTGTATTTACTGGTTTAGATTTAAATCTAACTATGAGTACTCTTTCTTCTTTGTAAGTACTTTTCTACACGCTGTCTTATCATTTTTTGCATAACTATCCCCACACCCGAATTTCCTTCCTCTGATCCTGTATAAATTACCCTGAAGTCCCCATTCGAAAAACCTCCCGCCTCTAGCCAGCGGACTTCGCTAATTCCTACTATGTCTAGTGCTAACCTATCCATTTCGAGTTTCAGGTTTTCTAGCTTACCTACTTGTTTCATACTTCTGACATTCCATGCTTTGACTCGCAGAATGTTCACGGATCTTTTTCTATTCTTTCGGATCACATCCCCCGAAGTAGTCCCCTCCCGGAGATCCGAATCGGGGACTATTTTACCTCCGGAATTTTTTACCCCAGAAGATGTCATCATGTTTAACAATTTTTGTACGCAGTGTACTTGGGAAACAATGTGGTGGTTTTCCGTTGCCTTCCACATCACTTTCTAGTTGCCGCTTGAAGCGAGCGGACGTGTTTTTGCAGAGCTCCCGCTTCAGCAATAACAGTAAGTTTTTATCTAGGGTTTATATTATTTATTGTTGTATTATTTTATTTGAAGCTTTGCTTTTTATTGTGTTTTATTTTTATAATTGCGTGCCATCAAATTTTAAATACAGGGCAGTAAAATAAAATTTAAAAACAGAATTTTAACCTAATAAATACTAAATAAATCGCATTTTTCTTTGCAATTTAAATTAAAATTCGCGTTTTAAAATAAACCAACTAAATTTCGGGTTAATAAAACAAAAAACTACTAAACAAATACTCAAAAATAATTTCGAAATAACTTAAAAAGGTGTTTTTGATAATAAATTTAAAATAAAAACCGCGTAAATCGAGTTAAAAAGCCGGGTAAAACAAATAAAAGGTGTGTGAATTTTTATAGTGCGCGTATAATCAAATAATAACCTAAAAACAAAAATCTAGCCCCTTTTAAATCAAATAAATAACTCAAAAACTGTAAATTTTAAAACAATTTTAAACAAATTTTCCGTAATTTAAGTACACGCGTACTTAAAAGTTTCTTTAAAATCGATTATTGGTGTAATTAAGCGGTGTAACAGTTACAGGTTGTGCTAGTTACCAAGTGATTAAGTGAAAGGTCATTTCGGGTAACCGCATTCCGATTGCGCTCGACCTTATTTGTTAATTACATTTAAAAATAAATTGTTGTTATTTATAAATTAGATATTTTGAAGTAATTAATTTATTTAAATTTGATTTGGCGGTTTTAAAAAATTTAAAATAAATAAGTAGTGTTCTTCACGGTACATTTTGAATCGAATTGCGTTAGGTAATTTATTAGGTTCTAGTTGTTATTTTGACGCTTAGTGCTTGTTGTATTTTTGTTAAAATTTGATATTTAATTGGACGGTTCGAAGTTTAAATAAATACAAGGTTGCTTACGGTTCACCTTTAAACAAAACATTTTTATTGGACCAACGTTTTGCGCTCTTCTAGCGTCGTTCTTTTAGCGTCGTAACGGTCAAGTCGTTTTTGAGCTGCGTTTTAGGTGTCATTCTTTGTTGTTAGTTTTGTCAGCATGGTGGTCCACCGCGATAAGGAGCTGTTGCCCAGGAGGAAAAGAGTTGATCGGTCGCAGTCTGCTAGGTCAGAGGCTGAGGGCGCTGTTGGGGGGAAACAGCTTAAGGTAGTGCTTAAGGACGTCATGTTAGAGACTCGGGAGGAGTTACAGGAGGTAGAGAAGGAGCCTGTGTCTGCGACGGTCCTGTCGGTGGAGTCGGGACCTCCTGTGGTGGTTGCGGCGCCAGAATTGGCCTCCACTTCGAGAGCCCAGCGCACGATGTCGACTAGCAGCAACGGTAGCGTTGATGCTAGCGACCTCGATGAGCTGGAACTCTTGAAGTTTAGGGTGAGGAAGGCGCACGCTGCCGTCTATGGGAAGGTGCCGACGACCTCCGCCACTATCGTCGTGGAGGATAGGAAGATGGTTCGGCACGCCATGGATGATATCCGCGACGTGACGAACCAACTGATATGTATGGTTAGGGCGCTGCGCCTTTGTTTAGATGGTTCAGGGAGAGCAAGTGTGGTTCGGGGAAGTCCGGCGGTGAATTCTGTCGTTTCAGGAGGCCAGAGTCAGGGTGCGTCGGTGCAGCGCAAGGTCTCCTACGCCGCTGCAAGTTCAGGTTCTGCCCCTACGTTTGCTGTCAGGGTTGACGCCAGGCTAGGTCAGAAGGACGACGTGATGACGACCCTGAAGCAGAAGGTCGATCCCGCTCGAGATGGGTTTGTTGTTATTTTTTTTTTTTTATTTATTCTAACATTACATTTAGTCTGCTACTTAAAAATTACAGCAAACCTGTTACTCCTAAGAAATCTAACAGAATTATTTGCTACCTTAAGTTATATTAGTTAGTTTTATATTATTTGCGTTTGGAAATACTCGTGTGTGTGGGTGTGTTCGTGTCTGTGCGCGCGTGTGGGTGCGTAAGTGTGTGTGTGTTTCTGTCTGTGGTAATGTCCTTGGGACTGCTTTCCTTCCCAGCTTCCGACCGTCGGCAGCCGGAAATCAGAAACCGAGAAGTTCGCATTCCTGTACGTGTCCTGGCCGTCGGCAGCCGGAAACCAGGGGGACCACGTACAGTCCCTGGTGTGTATGTGTATGTGTGCGTGTGTGTGTTTGGGTCGGTGCGCGCGTGAGGGTGCGTATGTGTGTTTCTGTCTGTGATGTTGTCCTTGGGACTACTTTCTAGTTGCCGCTTGAAGCGAGCGGACGTGTTTTTGCCGAGCTCCCGCTTCAGCAATAACAGTAAGTTTTTATCTAGGGTTTATATTATTTATTGTTGTATTATTTTATTTGAAACTTTGCTTTTTATTGTGTTTTATTTTTATAATTGTGTGCCATCAAATTTTAAATACAGGGCAGTAAAATAAAAATTTTAAAACAGAATTTAAACTAAATAAAAACTAAATAAATCGCGCCTTCTTTGTAATTTAAACCAAATCCGCGTTTTAAAATAAACTAAATAAACCTCGGGTTAATAAAACAAAGGTCTACTCAACTAATACTCAAAAACAATTTCGAAATAACTTAAAAGGCATTTTTAATAATAAATTTAAAATAAAATCCGCCTAAATCAAGTAAAAACCGGGTAAAACAACCAAAAGTGTGTGAATTTTTATAGTGCGCGTATAATAAAATAATAACCAAAAACAAAAATCTAAGCCCTTTTAAATCAAATAAATAACTCAAAACTGTAAATTTTAAAACAATTTTAATATAAATTTTCCGTAATTTAAGTTCACGCGTATTTAAAAGTTCCTTTAAAATCGATTTTGGTGTAATTAAGCGGTGTAACAGTTACGGGTTGTGCTAGTTACCAAGCGATTAAGTGAAAGGTCATTTCCGGTTACCACATTCCGATTGCGCTCGACCTTATTTTGTTAATTACACATTTAAAAATAAAGTGTTCTTATTTATAAATTAGATATTTTAATATTTTGAAGTAATTAGTTTATTTAAATTTGATTTGGCGGTTTAAAAATTTAAAATAAATAAATAGCGTTCTTTACGGTACATTTTAAATCGAGATATTTTTATTGCGTTAGGAAATTTATTTGATTCTAGTTGTTATTTTGACGCTTAGTGCTTGTTGTATTTTTGTTAAAATTTGATATTTAATTGGGCGGTTGAAGTTTTAATAAATACAAGGTTGTTTACGGTTCACCTTTAAACAAAACATTTTTATTGGACCAACGTTTTGCGTTCTTCTAGCGTCGTTCTTTTAGCGTCGTAACGGTTAGGACGTTTTTTGAGCTGCGTTTTAGGTGTCATTTTTATTGCTAGTTTTGTCAGCATGGTGGTCCACCGCGATGAGGAGCCGCTGCCCAGGAAGAAGAGGGGCGATTGGTCGGAGTCTGCTAGGTCGGCGGCGGAGGGCGCTGTTGGGGGGAAACAGCTTAAGGTAGTGCTAAAGGACTTCTTGTTAGAAACTCAGCAGGAGGTACAGGAGGTAGGGAAGGAGCCTGCGTCTGCGGCGGTCGTGTCTGGGGAGTCGGGGCCTCCCGTGGTGGTTGCGGCGCCAGAATTGCCCTCTACTTCGAGAGCCCAGCGCACGATGTCGACTAGCAGCAACGGTAGCGTTAATGCTAGCGACCTCGATGAGCTGGAACTCTTAAAGTTTAGGGTGAGAAAGGCGCACGCTGCCGTCTATGGAAGGTGCCGACGACCTCCGCCACTATCGTCGTGGAGGATAGGAAGATGGTTCGGCACGCCGTGGATGATATCCGTGACGTGACGAACCAACTGATAGGTATGGTTAGGCACTGCGTCTTTGTTTAGATGGTTCAGGAGAGCAAGTGTTGTTGGGGAAGTCCGGCGGTGAATTCTGTCGTTTCAGGAGGCCAGAGTCAGGGTGCGTCGGTGCAGCGCAAGGTCTCCTACGCCGCTGCAGCTTCAGGATCTGCCCTACGTTTGCTGTAAGGGTCGACGCCAGGCCAGGCCAGAGGACGACGTGATGACGACCCTGAAGCAGAAGGTCGATCCCGCTCGAGATGGGTTTGTTGTTGTCGGAGCTCGTAGGACGCGCCGGGGCGGTGTCGTTGTGGAGTGCGCAGGTCGCGACGACGCCAAGAAACTGCAGTTGAAGGTCGGCGGGAACTGCAAGGAACTCGTGGCGAAGACCATCGAGAAGAAACGTCCACGGGTCGTTCTTCCGGGGTCGAAGCGGGGATGAAGGCTGAAGAGCTCGTGCGGTTGATTGCGAGCCAGAATCCCCGTTTCGGCGATTTGAAGCTAGAAGACCACCTGAGAGAGAAGTTCAGGTTTGGCGGAAAGGGCCCTAGAGATCCCTTCGCCAACGTAGTCTTCAAGTGACCCCACACTTCGAAGACGTATATTAGCTGATGCTATTAACCTCAGGTGGCGAAGAGTATGGGCCCGGGACCACTTCTCGATGACCCAGTGTTACCGGTGCTACGAGTACGGCCATCGATCGATGGAGTGCAGGAGAAGGTATAGTGGTGCGGTAACTGTGCCGAGGTCGGGCATGAATTCAAGAATTGCCGGAAGGCAGTCCCCTGCTGTGTGGTTTGCGCTAGGGCAAACGACAGAACTGGCGGTGGCGCGAAGGTCGATACGCGCCACGACGCCAAGTCGAGTAGATGCCCCACGATGCAACGTCTGAAGCACGCAATCACACGAAACATCGATTATGGACTGTGAAGATAAAACAAAGTCCATAAGAAGCAAGAAGATTAAATTCGCGCAACTAAATCTCGGGAAAGGTAGAGGGCAACAAATAACTTCGTAAAGTTATTCATCGAAAATAATATCGACATCGGGTTTATACAGGAACCGCACCTGTATGGCCACAAAATAACAGGTTTTGGGAGGGGTTACCGTCTTAAACGCGAATAGTGAACGACCGCGTAAGCGGGATAATAATAAATAATGGAACGTGCGCCGGAATTATATTAAATAATTTATCGAACGAGTTTGTAACGACGGCCGAAATCAAATCAGGGAAAATGCGTTCTATGTAATAAGCGTGTACCTCCCGCCGGTCGATTCCCGGCGGAAAATCCCAAACCGAAGACTTGATAAATGAAGTAGATAATATTATTCGTAAAATCGGCAGAAATAAAAATCTAGTCATTGGGGAGATTTTAATGCCAAGTCGCCACTATGGGGCAGCCCTATCGAAGACGATAGAGGCTCGCAGGTTGCTGATCTTTTACGGAATGGGATCTTAGTGTGATAAACACTAATGATTTACCTACGTTTGAGACGCATAGAGGCAGCAGTTTTATAGATATTACTGCAGTCTCGCACGAAATGTTAGAAACGATTTGTAATTGGAAATTAAGGTCGGACGAGGAAACGCTCTCTGATCATAAATTAATAACATGGGACGTTGAAACCAAAACAAGTGCAAACGAGCAGTTAACTGTATTTCCGCGGTTCTGTAATAAAAAGCAAATTGGGAGCGATTTAAACAAAAATTTGGCGAAAGTATCCTGTGCTCGAAAATGAGCTATTTAACTGCCGAGAGGCAGACGAAGTAGAAACACTCGCGAAAAATTAAACGACGCGGTGGTAGACGCGTCGTCGTATTCCATGCCGAAAAGAAAACATTTAAAGACAGCGTACCCTGGTGGACCCGGGAACTAACCACCAAGCGGGCAGAAACGCGTAACCTAAGGCGCCGCTATCAACGCGCCTCGGGAGATATAAGAGAACAACGGAGAATAGAATATAATCAAAGTTACCGCGAATATAAAATATTAATAGAAGAAACGCGAACGAATAAATTTAAAGAATTCTGCACGCAAAACTCAGAGAAAGAACCCTGGGGAACCGCATACCGCGTAATTAGAGGAAAACAACAAAAATCGCGCTCAGTAATATAAAGAAAACAAATGGCGAATACACGGAAGGTTTTAAAACCACAGCGGAATATTTACTAGAGAAATTTTTCCCATCGGATAATCCCGAGGGGATGAAGGGTCGCACGATTTAATACGTCGGGAAGCTGCAAAGGCGCAAGGAACAGGTGCCGATAAGGCAATCTAGTTCACGAGGTCGTCAGGGCTCTTAGGAGGATGAACCCTAAGAAGGCACCGGGACATGATGGAATCACTTCAGACGCAGCTCTGCAGGCGTGCCTGTTAGCCCCGTGTGTCTTTGTTGGGTTGTTTAATCTTTGTTTAGAAAGGGCGTTTTCCGCGTTGCTGGAAAATCCAGAATGTGAAATTTATACCCAAACCTAAAAAGGCGGATGCGTCAGATCCGGGCAGCTATCGTCCAATTAGCTTGCTACCGGTGTTGGGGAAAGTTTTAGATCGTGTTATGACTACGCGTGTTGAACACCTAGTGCGAGACAGCGGCGGTTTTAATAACCGACAGTTTGGTTTCGTGGAGGGCAAGTCGACTATCGACGCGTTAGAGTTCGTTGTCGGGGAAATTAAGCAGGCAAGAGATGCCAAAGAGTACTGTGTCGTTGTTGCTTTGGACATTTCAGGAGCATTTGATGCTGCCTGGTGGCCATTAATCGTTTGCGAGTTAGATCGTAGGAGTTGTCCGCGAAACTTGATGTCTTTGGTCAAGAGCTATTTCTCGGGGCGATTAGCACAGGTTGAAATTCCGGGTGAAGTTCTGTCGCGTGAGGTGGAAAGGGGATGCCCGCAAGGGTCATGTTCTGGTCCCACATTTTGGAAGTTGTTGTATGAGAGCATCTTTAGGGTCAAGTTGCCCGCAGGATGCTCAATCGTTGGGTTTGCAGATGACACACTTTTAATTGTAAGATCGAGATTGTTAATGGATATGCGCACAAAACCGAACGAGGCGCTTAATAAATTACACTAATGGTCGCAGGCGGCAAAATTAAAATTTAATTGGCGAAGTCAGAGGCGCTTTATTTCGGCACGAAACCAGGACAGAGACCTCCTAGGTTAGAGCTAGGAGGGGAGAAAATCCCGTTTAAAGATTGTATTACCTACCTCGGCGTCAAGATCGACAATAAATTAAATTGGAAAGCGCACGTACAATACGTAAAAAGTAAGGGCGGCGAAATATCAAATAAAATGATGGCGGCGGCTAAAATAAAGTGGGGTTTCAGGGGCGAATCGCTGAGGACGGTTTATGCCGGAGCAATTGAGCCGGCAATACTGTACGCAGCTTCTGTATGGGCAGAAGGTTGTAAAGTCCGGGAGATGCGTCAATTGACGAGCGTACAACGCATAACCGCGGTAAAAGCGGCGAGGGCGTACAGGACCACCTCCACGGAGGCTGTCCTGGTGATCAGTAGGACTCTCCCTATCGAATATGTCGTTAGGAGATTAGAGATAGACGATTAATAAATATAGGAAAAGGGCGCGAAATTATCGAAGATCTTAATCTTGGTAATAGGAAATTGCAAGAAAGATTGTTGTATCTGAGTTAGGGCACCCGGCTGATATTAGAGGATCGAGTTTGTCGAAGGTGATGAGGACGCGATGGGTATCAGAATTTATACGGACGGTTCACGTATGGACGATGGGCAAGCAGCGCGGCGTTTGTCGTGTATAAGCAGGAAAGGAGGTGTTTCGGTTTCAAACCAAACTCGCGAACTGGTGCACTATCTTCCAGTGCGAATTGGTAGCCATACGAGAGGCTATCGATTACGTAATAAACCATACGGGCAGAGACGAGTATTATATAATCAGTGATAGTAAATCGGCGCTAACGGCTTTAACAAACATGAACACCTCGACAGATCTCCAAGCGGACGTCTGGAGGATAGCGCGTACGGCGCTAGAGTTTCGACGTTTAAAGTTCTGTTGGTTCAGGTCGCACAATGGTAACGTAGGAAACGATAGGGCTGACGAATTAGCTAAAGAGGCCGCGACGGGCGACTTTCGAATATCACATTCGTCGATACCGAGGTCTTTAATCAAAAGAAAGCTGCGCGAAAAATCAATTCGACAATGGGAAGAGAGGTGGAACAACGCTGCCACGGGCAGGTTGACCCACAAATTCATACCGAGCATAGAAGCCAGAGGTAAGATCGAGGTTAAGCTCGATCACAAAATGGTGCAGTTGATAACAGGGCACGGCGCCCTGAAGGCGTATTTACAAAGGTTCGGTCTAACCAATAGCGACCGCTGCGAATGCGGTGAGGGCGCGGAAAGCGCAGAGCACGTGCTCTTCGACTGCCCGCTTGAGGCGGGAAATCGAGGGTTGGCTGATAGCAAACTAGCTATCCTAGGTCTGGCATGGCCAAAGAGCCTAGAGGAAGTCGGGAAGTGGTTAACCAGAAGGCGTTCTGGACAGCCTTAAAAGAATTCGCGGGAAGGGTCGCGAGATTAGACAATCAATGACGACCGCGTGTAAAAATTCGGTGGGGTTGGTGGGAGGATTGAAAATTTTAGATTGACTTGGCGTGAGTAAGGATACGAGCATAACCAAAACCTGATATTAAAAAAAAAAAAAAGATAATTATACCAAAATGTCCAATATGCACGAGAAACCCCACTCCATTAATACAATCACTGCCTATCTTCATAATTATGTGCGGAAAATCGAATAAATAATACCAAATAAACAATAACAAATAAATCATAAACCCTCATTAAATTAAATCAATAAAGTAAACAAGGATAATAAAACAGAGTGCAACCGCGCATCCCCAGGACTTGAAAGTGAAGTGATAGTGATAGTGATTGTGATCCCCCAAAAACATTTAGTGCATACCCACCAGGACTTTAGCAGTGCACCCCGTCCCACCTTTAGAAGTAAGTTACAGACGACCAGATCTTCGGATGCTGGAGAATTTTATTATCGAGGTAAGACTTAAATTGTGGCGGCTGTACTCGCACAAGCATTGATTTACATTAATTAGTAGTTTTGAAATAATTTAAGAAGCACGTTTGGTGTGTAAAGGCGCTAGCCGACATAATGCTTGTGCGAGTGCACCTGATAAACAGGGTGATGCTTTTGCTATTTTGTGCACTGCTATATGCTTAACGCTTATTAAACATTTATTTATATATTTACATAATTATATTTATTTATATTTTATATTTACACTTTATATTTATTTATATATAGCATGTACTATGTGGCTTATTTGTTTTGTTTGACGTTCTGTCGCCATTTTGGTTGCAGTATATATTTGGGAAGGACGAGCAGAATTGCGAAGATTGTAATCATAATATAAATGAGTTAGGGAACGATAGGAAAGCTAGGGATGGATTTAAATTAGTTAGCTAGATTTGGATAGTTTTAAGACGACCCTTCAGGTCGCACTGGTAAGCAGAACCGGCGTCTGCTATCCGGTATTACGGATCCCTCCCCCTCTCATTTTTGCTTGTTGATCGGGTACACTCGAAAGTCAGCGCTAGGGATACCATTATTTACAACCCTGTTTTTAGTTTTTGTTTTGTTTTTGTTCCAGTTTTTGTCAGATTTTTAGGTTTGTTAGATTGTTAGAGTTTGTTAGGTTTGTTAGATTTTTAGGTTTGTTAGATTTTTATTTAGTTTTTATTTAGGGTGAATCAATTATGAAGTAAGAATAAATTAGGAGCACGACTATTTTTCGCGTTTAAACCCAATGTAGTACCTCCGGGTGGAGCATTGGGGACGTGGCCGCAAGTATAGCGGCCCTAATTCAAATTATAATGTCCTTGGGACTGCTGTCCTTCCCAGCTTCCGACCGCCGGCAGCCGGAAATCAGAAACCGAGAAGTTCGCATTCCTGTACGTGTCCTGGTCGTCGGCAGCCGGAAACCAGGGGAACCACGTACAGTCCCTGGTGTGTATGTGTGCACGTGTGCGTATATATCTGTGTCGTATGCGTGTGAGTGCAGGTACGTGTACGTGCGTGTTTGTGTGTGTTTTCGTGTGTGTATGTGTGTGTTTTGTCGTGCCAGTGTGCTATAATGGTGTGTGTGTTTATTGTTTTCATGTTTGTGTGTGCGTGTGCTTATGTCTGTGGTGAGGTCCTTGGGACTGTTTCCTTCTCCCGGTTTCCAACCGCCGGTAGCCGGAAATCAGAAACCGAGAAGTACGCGTTCCTGTACGTGTCCTGGCTATCGGCAGCCGAAAACCAGGGAGGCCACGTACAGCCTCTGTTGTGTGTGTGTGTGTGCTTGTGTGTATTTTGTCGTGCTGATGTGTTGTAATTATTTTGTCAGAATATTTCCCCCGTAGTAATTTTTAGTTGCGCTACAACATTGGAAATATAAACATTACGTTACTGAAGCTAGGGTTAGATTTCTTAAAGCAATTACAAATTTGGTTAGTATTTTCTCTTGTTTATTTTGGTTAGTTGTATTTTTTATTTTAGATGGTTAGTATTGAGTCCTTATCCTACTAGTGTTAGTATTCTAATGCTAATAAGTGTTCTGGAGGAAACTTGTGTTTGAGGTACGTTTGCCGTACTTTTCCGTTTTCACTATTTTCACTTCGTTTTCACTGGTATCACTCCCGGTCGTCAGGATTCACTAGCCTTCTGGTAGATCTTCAGGAGACACGTGGTTCCTGGTATGTCCTTGGGAGAATGCCACTTGTTTGTTGTCGGCTCCCATGTGTGTTGGGTGGATTGTGCTTTTGTATTGCACGTTCGATGCGTTACGTCAAACTTCTGTGTTTCGTGTGATCTGTGTTTGTGGTATTTGTGATGTGTGGGGTTTGTATGGTGTTTGTGTATGTCCTGTCAGAGTCCGTTTGTGTACCTTTGGTGTAGTATAGAAGTAGTTTGGTGAGTGATTCTGTTTAGGTAAGGAAATATGTTTTCGTTCCAGAGCATGTCCGAGAGGGGTATGTCCCGTAAGATTGTCCTGTTCATTCCTAGGTCCTGTTGCAGTTCGGTGCAGTGGAACACCAGATGTTCCGGTGTTCCCATCTCACCACATGTGCAGTTGTTGTTGTCTTGGAAGTCGAAGCGGTTCCTGTAGGTTGGATAAGGGCCATGCCCCGTGAGAAAATGAATGAGCCCTTGTGAGGGGACCAAGTGGTGACAGTTTAGTCTGTCTCGGATGTTTGGGACTAGTGCGTATACCCTCCTCCCATTTGTGCTCTGGTTCCATCTATCTTGCCACTCGGTTAGTATTGTGTCCTGAATTTCCTTTTTTATCCGAATTTCTGATGTTACTTTTAGGATTTCCCGGACTTTTCTGGTTCGTTGTTTTTAACCAGTATGTCGCCGCTCTCTTCCTGATATACAGATCAAGAGGAGGACTCTAATATCACATAGAGGGCGTCGTGTGATACGGTCCGGTATGCTCCAGTAAGTCTTATTAGTACCCCCCCTTGGATACTGTTGACTTTTTGTTTGGGTTTTACTAGATGTAATCTGGTTGCCCAGGCGCTCGCTGCATGGCTTATTATTGCTGCAAGTACGTTGGATAAGTATAATCTTACACAGTTTAGGGGAATATTGTACGTACGTTGTGCAAGAGCTGCTATGCATTGCATAGCTTTACTGGCACCTGCAGTCACTGTGGCAATGTGTTTTTCATAGTTCAGTTTTTCATCAAGGGTTAGCCCTAGGTATTTGGCCTCCCGTGTTCTTCGTATTCTGCCTCTGTTCAGTTTAATGATAGGGTCTCTTTCTAGAGAACCTTTAACTATCATATAAGTTGTTTTGTCATGTGCTATCGTCATCTTATTTGCGTTGCACCATTCTAGGGCTTTGTTCAATGCGGTGTTTGCATTGTGCTGTAGTTCATTTCTGGAACCTCCTTCCACCACCAACAAGATGTCGTCCGCATAAGCTACTACGGACCTCACCTCATTTGCGGTTTCCTGCTGCTCCAAAAGCTCCTCAGTCGCAATGTCCCAAAATATGGGACCGCAGACTGACCCCTGTGGGCATCCTTTGGTGATTGATTTTGTGATGTTTTTAGTACCAGACAATGTTACAAATCTATCCTGGCAATAGCTTCTGAAGGTATGATGTAGTTGTTTTGGACATTGTATTTCGATTAGCCTATGGAACAGTGTTGGCCACCATAAGTTGTTGAAAGCTCCTTCTATGTCTATCATGATTAAGGCCACGTATTTTTTATTTGAAGTGGTTGCAGAGTTTATGGCTTTGTTTACGGCGTCTTCGGTTGATCGTCCTTGTCTAAATCCGTACTGCGCCGGGTGCATGCCTTTCGTCTTCCGATGTTCTTGCATTCTCGTACACAGTAGTCGCTCGAAAGTTTTCCCGAGCGAGTCTAGAAGGCAGATGGGGCTATACGAACCCGGATTTTTCGGGTCTTTTTCTCGGTTTTTAGAGAGTATGATTACGTCTGCTTGCTTCCAGCAGTTTGGAAACTTTGTTTGTCTTAGACATTCGTTGTACAGTTTAGTAAGTTTCGGTGTGAGTTTGGTGTCTAGTGCCTTTGTGATTTCTGCTTGGATCCCGTCTGGCCCAGGAGCTTTTTTGTTTTTACTTGAACGAATAGCGTGTCTAATCTCGTCTTCAATGAAAGGTGTTACGTCGTCCTGTGTTCTATTCCATGGTGTATTCCCATTCGCGATTTGTTCGGTGACTCTTTGTCGTTTGCGTATTTGTTGGGTTTGTTGTTGTCGGAGCTCGTAGGACGCGCCGGGGCGGTGTCGTTGTGGAGTGCGCAGGTCGCGACGACGCCAAGAAGCTGCAGTTGAAGGTCGGCGGGAACTGCAAAGAACTCGTGGCGAAGACCTCTCACCCAAGGATGTCCACAAGGTTCCCGTTTATCACCTACCCTATGGAACTTCGCAATCAATCCTCTCTTAGACCTCAATATCCCAAACACCTCCACCTTCGCTTACGCCGATGACATAGCTTTTCTTATCCACGGCAATACTCGTGCCTCTATTGAATCCACCGCTGCCGTTTTAATTAATTCAATTAAATTTTGGTCCTCTTTAAACAGACAACCACTCTCCCCATCTAAAACAAAAATGCTCCTGCTCAAAGGCTACCTCAGCCCAAACCGAAATCCTAAGATTCACATCCTTAACACACCAATTCCCCTCTCAACAACAGCTCCCTACCTTGGACTCCACATTGACACACGCCTAAAAATGAACTCCCATCTCTCCAAACTTCGAACCAAAACACAAATCATACTCCATAACCTACTTCACGCACTCCCAAAGTCAGTCCACCTCACCAATCCAACACGAAGACTAATCATTAACCATATCATAATCCCAATCATCAGATACGCAATGGATTCTTGGCTCCTGCTTACACCCCCCTCCTCCAGACGTACGCTCAACACGATCATAAGACCTTTCCTACTCTACACCTCAAGAGCGTACAGAACCACCTCCACAGCGTCCTTGTATACCCTACTTCAAATCCCTCTGATCGAAATCCAACTAAACTCCTCACTCCAAATCCGAAACCTCAAACATAACCTACCAATCATCCTACGCGACAGAACACTTCACTATGACGAATACCATACTCTTCCTAAAACTGACATAAAATCCCGAATACATAACTCCCTACTCCATTCCTGGCAAGATCTTTGGTCCCGCTCCACCACCGGCAGATATACATTTGATATCTTCCCTGATATCACAAACATCTCTCCACATATTGTTTTCTCTAATCCCCCTACAGTGTAATATATGTCCGGTCATTGTAACTTCTGTAATAAACTTCATCAATTCCATTTAACTCCTTCCCCTCACCGTCCTTGCAACAATTAATCTCTAGAAACCCCACAACACCTGATATACTCCTGTCCCCTAACCTCTCTACTACAAATCAACTTTAAGCAATCTACAAACTTAGACCCGTTCTTCCCACTTTCTAATGTAAACTTTCCTAGTCACTAACCACCCTCAAGAATTCAACCATTTTCTAAATGAAATCCTCTTAACAAAACCTACCACCCACAACCAGCGGCACTAATACACTCAATATACACTCTTGCAATTCATTACCACATCACACTTACACTCGCACTATGCACACAATCAGCACCATTCCACATGCACAGTCGACGACTAAAGTAGGAGCACAAATCTCCCTCACCAAACCTTCAAGAACCCCAGTTGTCAGGAATTATTGATTCTAAGTTCTTAAATATATGTAAATACCTATAATGTACGACTAGTATGGGCTCTGGCCTAGGTATAGTCCACAATAAAGTAATTTACCTATCTATCTATCTATCCTATGTGATTAACTGCAGTTAGTAATGTGACAATTTGTGCATAAATGGAACAGTTTGATTATAGGTTTGAGTGGCATTGGGCGCGATTAAAATATCACAATGTATTAGCGGCTTAAATTGCAATCGATTGAGCAACTATTGATTGAGCGTAACCCAATGGCAACCGTTATGACGACCTTAGCTCTGTAGTTGAAAAAGTGATATAAAACGACATTTCCTTATGAGTGATTATTTAAACATTATTCAACTTTATGCAACTTTATTTTTAGAAAATACTATGCAGATACAAATTATATCAATATTTTGTCTCCTAGCTATTGGCTGTTCTTGGAAATATCTTTGTTGGGTTAGGAAACATTTTTCTTACCCAAATAGTATTTTGCACCTGTCGAATCTAATGTTAGAGATGGCAAAGCTGGTGTTGTGGATGTTGATGCTGTAGTTGTTTGAGGGTTTGATATGGTTGATAAAGTTGATTGTGTTGTTGAAGGAGTTGAGGTTGTTTAGATTGATGAGGTTGATAAGGTTAATGATGTTGCTGGGATCGGCACTGTTGATGAGGTTGTTGAGAAGTTGAGTTTAGCGAGGTTGATGAGGCGAGTGATGTAAAGGTTGTTGTGAGGTTGATGAAGTTGTTGAAGTTGTACATGTTAATGTTGTTAATGTTTATGTTAGTGTTGATGTTGATAATATTGTTGATATTGTTGGTTGATGTTGTTGATTTTGCTGTTGTTTATGTTGTTGGTGTTGTTGATGTTGATATTGTTGATGCTATTGATGTTGTTGATGTTGATGTTGTTGTTGATGTTGTTGACGCTGTTAATGTTGTTGATATTGGTGATGTTGGCGATGTTGTGGATGTTGTTGATGTTGTTGATGTTGTTGATGTTGTTGATGTTTTTGATGTTGTTGATGTTGTTGATGTTGTTGATGTTGTTGATGTTGTTGATGTTGTTGATGTTGTTGATGTTGTTGATGTTGTTGATGTTGTTGATGTTGTTGATGTTGTTGATGTTGTTGATGTTGTTGATGTTGTTGATGTTGTTGATGTTGTTGATGTTGTTGATGTTGTTGATGTTGTTGATGTTGTTGATGTTGTTGATGCTTTTAATGTTGTTAATGTTGATGATGTTAAAGTTGTTGATGTTTTTGATGTTGATGCTGTTGATATTGTTGATGTTGGTGATGTTGGCGATGCGGTTGTTGTTCATATTGTTGTTGTGGTTGATGTTGTTGATGTTGATGTTGTTGATGTTGTCGATGCTGATGCTTTGTCATCAAGTAGTAGATATCCCGATGTCGGTCTCTTAGCCGCATGGTCTTTCCACCTCTGGTTGTTGTCGATTAAGTTGATCAAGACTACTAAATTAGATTTTAAACACCCGAGCAGTCCTCAGGATATATTAAGGCCCGCCGCTACGCAATTCCGTTCAGTATTCGGATGACACATCAAATAGGTCTCTTTCGTGACTCCAAATTTCGCTTTTTCTGTTTCGCTGTACAGAGACATGAACCAATCAAAGCTTGGTCCAGACTATTGTTCATAATCACGAGCATAACTGTTTGCTCGTTTCACTGCTTGCCATTCTTCGGCATTAATGGCATCATCACTATCATAACATGCTATCCGATTAAGATGTACCAACGTTTATCCTTTTAGAAGGCTACGAATTCGATATACCACGTGGTTGATCCTTTTTGCGACTGTGTATGGACTGTCCCAATGTCTTTGTAACTTTGGCGATAGTCCCCACCTCCATGAGGGCTTGTATAACCAGACGCGATCGCCCTCTTAAAACCAGGCTCTTACGCCTTGATGTGATATTTATTCTTCATTGGATCGCTTGCAATCTGGGCACTTTCCCTAACGTCACAATAGATATCGTGCATCTAGAGTTTGAGCTTCTCAACGTAGCCCTCGCCAACATTGTCATCTGTAGGCTCGTACTCAAACTCAAAATCACACGGCAGACGTATTTCGCGTCCCAGCATAGCACATGCAGGCGTCTGTCCAGTGTTCTTATGAACCGCAAACTGGTAAGCCAATAAAAATAAATGTAAATATTGATTCCAGTCTCTCTGATGTTGGGAGACCGCTTTGGAAAGGTACTTCCCCAAGGTGTAGTTCATTCGTTCTGCCATTCCATCTGATTGCAGGCGCAATGGTATTATTCTGGTCTTCCTCATCTCCGGCAACCGGCGAACTTTTTGTAGGAACGTTGATTCGAAATTCCTGCCTGAGCGACGTGCAACTCCATAGGAATTCCAAAAAAACAGAATATTTTCTTTACTAGCACGTCAGCGACGGTTGCACTTCTTGGTTTGGTATGACATACGTTTCAGTCGACTTCGAAAAGTATCCATGGCTACCAAGATTTAATTATTCCCGGAGTAGCTTTCACGGACTGGCCCAGCAATATCGATGGCAGCTCTCTCAAAAAGACTCCTCACGTTATATTCCCTCATTGGAGCCTTACGGTTTTTCAATGGTGCGCACATCCGACACTTACGGTACCATTCTTTTACACTGTCCTTGCAACCTATCCAGTAAAATCTTGCACAGACTTTCTCCAGAGTCTTCTTAACACCGAGACGTCCTCCCGATGTCCCATTATGCAGATTTACTAACACCTTCGACACTCGGCTTTTAGGAACCACCACCTGAAGCGTACTCACGGCTCCATTTCCACTCTCTAAGGATCGCAGTAAGATCTCATTTTCTACTTTTAGAAAATCCCGCTGTGTTCAGTACGATTTCAGGGTGCCACTCAACGAGCTCTACCACAATGGACGTTTTCTTCTGACTTTTCAACCCAGAATGACACCTACCTCTTTATCATTCTCCTGTTTCATTCACATCTATACAGACTGCCAATGCCATTAATCACGAAAGTCCGTCCAAGTAAACAACACCTTGTTTCTAATCGCGAGCAATGGCTACAATCTTCGGGGCAAAGCCGTCTCGAAAGCGCATCCGCATTACGATAACTCATACCAGTATGGTGCTCCATATTGAAGTCATACTTCTGCAGCCGTTCTCTCTATCTGATGACTTACCCTTCGGGGTTTCTAAACTGTAATAGTCACCTCAAAGCGTGTGATCGGTTTTCGTGTGCAATTTTCTCCCGTAGAGGTACTTATAAAAGTGTTCTACAGATTTTACCACTGCTAATAGTTCCCTTTGTTACATGCCGAAAATTGGCTATGTAAATATTGTTGGTTTAAGTTTTAAATATGTGACTGAATTCGCGCCAATTTTTAAAAAATAGACTTGTGCGTGCATTTCGATCACTTCAGACAGTTGCGTCGGCGCAAGAGAATGCGCAGACGTGGAGTGATGAAGTAAGTGCGCGGTTTTAGACACGACGATGATTAGTCAACGAGACGTCGAACAGTGAGGTTTCGCCTGTGTTTTTTTTGTCGTCTCTTTCAGATAATGTAGATTTCTCTTATCTCTATCTGATATCGTTGCGTTGAGCTTATTCCTACCGTACCTCTACAGACGACGAAGAGGGAAGACAAATTAATTTGGTTTCAACGATGGCTAACCCGAACCACGCCCAAAATGGAAATGAATATGGCTCCTGCCGCAAGAATAACCGCAAGGTCGTGAAGAGCTCCACATTATTTTGTGAGTACATTTTATCTTTTTCTTAAGGCGCCTCATGTATATGTATCACAATAAATATTTTTGGTATGTGATACAATTTGAAACGCAATTATGACGTAATATATTGTTGCGCAATATTATGTACGTGTTTAGTATGTATTGCCAACTGTCGTAGTAACTCTGAACACGCGAGCGCGGGACTTTAACGGTTATATCTTAGACTATAACAGCAGGGACCTTAGACTATATCACCTTCTAGTAGCGCAATAATTTCGTTCCGGTCTCACGAGTTAAAGTAACCAGTAAATTTTTTTTGTCAGTCTTACATCTGTAATACTACACTTCCGATAGTGACATTGCTAGCGTCTGTATCCGAAGATGAATTTGCCTTCCGACCCAAGATAACTTAAGATCTGAGCTGATGTCAATAAATGCCATTTTGGCAATCTTCGTCTTAAATGTAATCACACCCATTTTCGGTCAGCTTGATCAAGCGTTTGGCTATATTCGCAAACGAAGAAACAAATCTTCTATAATAAGTGCACAACCGCAGAAAACTGCGTAACTGATGTTTGTCTTTTGGCGTCGACTACTCTTGTACCGCCTTAACCTTTTACAGGTCTGGCCTGACTTTGTTTCATGAAACTACGTGCCCTAGGTATTTAACGTCTTTGCTTAGTAGATGACACTTGTTTGGGCAGCTTTAAATTGGCATCTCCGAGTCCTCAAAACATTTGTTCTAAATTTTTCAAGTGTTTGCCCAACAACTTCCCAATTACGATCACGTCATCCAAATACACCAAACATGTTTTCCACGTAGCCTACGCAAGATGTTATCCATTAAACGGTCAAAGGTGGCATGGACGTAGCAGAATCCAAATGGCATGACTGTAAATTGCCATAGGCCATTTCCCATTAGTAAAAACAGTCCTTTCTCGGTCTTTAGATTTTATATCCACTTACCAGAAACCACTTTTCAAATACATGGCTGAGAACCATCGCGACCTAGAAAATGTATCTAAGATGTCGTTAATCCTAGGTATGTCCTGTATAGATTTTATTCTTGATTCCTGCGGTCTTTCCTAATCGACAGCCGTCGACCATGAACACGTTCTAGTACCGCCGGATCAAGTTCTTAAGTCAGGCCAGTTGTTGTTGTTCAAGATGCTACCACGATTTTGTCAACTGCGTAATATAACCTACCTGGTTGCTGCTACAAATCTGTACTCTAACCTACCTGCGGACAAACGAACGTACACTCTTGACAACACCTGGCCTCGTGGTCTAGTTGTCCAGTGGCTGTGGCTAGTGACACCTACGTTGTGTGACAGTAACTTAGCCCAAATATACACACAGAGATAGCGTTAAGGTAGGAAAGTTTGAAATATAACTACTATAGTTAACGACCTTACTTTAATTATTATATGATAACCTTAAAATTAGGTTACCATCAATTAAACATGAATTACAAAAGCAAACAGTGTCGGACTTCCTAGGTTAGCGCTGAGGAAAGAGTATCGGCAGATAAAACCTCAAGAACCCTGCGCTTCCAACTGCATAAATACACCTCTCCAAGGATAGGGCGGCGTACAAGCACCCTGTAGATTTTAATATTACGGGATGTCAACTGTTACTCAGACATTTTACATATGAGACTGAAGAACGGTTAGTGTAGTCTAGATAATCTTTTCTAGAAGGTAACAGAGACGACTGAGCCATTACTATCTGCCTAAAATTGAAGAGGAAGAACACCGGGAAGATAAGGACCTTGACTACCAATGTTCCACCCCGCACGGCCATAAAATGTTAGTAAATTGAACAAAGGTTCAAACATACACGTTTATCGTACATACCATTAACAGTTTCCAGCCCGTTTGGCAATATGGTTCACAATAGCTAATCTACATTCTATCGCTGCATAAACAGTACTACAAATACATTGACAAAACAAATATTTATAAACAAACATGAACGTATGCTATGATAGTAGCAAACAACGGGCATAAATTGAATCGACCATTTTCTACATAGTCATAATGCAAACGGGTTATAGCAGAGGTTCGTTATAAGCACATCGCAACAAGAATAATAAATCTCAATATTAGTTACCGATATAATTGCAGGTTATAATACGTTAGACTCTTCAAACTAAATTATGGTTAAGTGATGAAATCGAGACATGATTCATGCAGTTACAAACGCACAACAGAAACTGAAATAAACATTTACATAATCATAACAAATTATTAAAACATTGAAAACAAATTATAAAATGTTTGCAACAAATACATACCAAAGTTCTATAGAAACAATACAAGCCCAGATTCAGGCGGTATATCTTTATACAAATGCATGTTAATTAAATGCATTCGATCTAGTAAGCACAAGTTAAGAATTATTCATTATGATTGCATCGGCTAAAAACGTGGCTTTTAAAAATTATACACATCGTGGCTTTAAATTTACAAACAAAAAATATAGATAACAACTTTGTGGTTATTTCAATTATTATCTTAAAACACAACCAACTAACATTAAATAATTAATCAATCTTCGATGCAATCAGACAACTTTAAATAATTAAAAACGTTACCTTGAATAAAACCGCCAGTGAAGCTTTTTTGACCTTCCATTTTGAAATGTGAAGCAAATCTCCGGACGCAGGTTAAGATTCGTAGAAAACCGATATCGATCGCCCCTACAACAGGTAAATTCTGTTGCCACGGAGTGCGTTCGGAAACCTGGAAGTGGTTACCATGCTGTTCAAAAATGCTCTCGAATATCGAAATATACACTATAATATTTGCAATAATTATCAGCCAATGAGAATTGACTAAAAGAAATAGTACGAATCACTACAACTGGTCCAATAACTTTGCGGAACACTCATTGGTGGGTGGTTCTTTCTCAACATCGGTGCACCCCACTACGTGAACGACTGCAGAACACCGCCCAACCGATGTATCTTTTTTTTCAATATCGTTTAAGATTCTAACAATTCGTCACTTTGGCCAAAGCCTTTCTCACAAGCACGCCTTTTTCGAGAAACTCGTCATTATTTAGTTCAGTAGCGCGCACAACATCTTCCCGGAGAGAACCCTCCAAGCCTCCCATCAGCGCACTTTCTGTTCCTCAACGTAGGACAACGTCACCCGTCGAATAAACTCGCACAAACATCCTATGCTTCGCAAAACGGAAGTTCCTTGTCCTTACTCGCAAGACATCATTTTTCATATCAACATGAAATTCATACTTCTTCAAGATATCCATTTCCAAGGTAACTTCTTCGATAATGTTCGCTATTACTACGTGATGGTCAAATATCTTGCTCTCAACTACAATTTGTACATCTAAAATTCTGTGTGTTCGAATTTCCTTACGTCACGGTTCGAAGACGCACCGTCGCGTATAACATTTTATCACTGTCGTGCACTAAATTCGGATTAGCAATTGTCTTAGTGGCTCCGCTATCAACCAACAACTCTTGTCGCTAACCTGTCCATATATGTAGACGCTGTCCACATGCTTAGATCGTGCGATGTGGATGATGGTTTCCGGGGCAGAATCCGTGCAGGTCGAGTTTCGGCTCTTCCTGTCGACCCCCTTCTCTGCTTCTTTCTTGTGCTATTTACATTTTGATTGTATATGCCCAACTCGCCACAATTCCAGCCTCTGGGTCTTTCCCTTTTTGGTTGGGTACCATTCGTATCACCTCCTCCATGCTTTCTTGGCCTCGTTCTTTTGCGGAGCACTTTGCCATTGCTACTATGCGAGCCTGCTTTGCAGTTTCGAATTCTACAGCATGAATTAGAGCATCATCTATGGTCCTTGGTCGAGCCAGCCGTAGTTCTTGCTGGATTTCTCTGTCACGTATCCCGTTAACAAAGGTCTGTACTGTCAGTTGTTCCAGGAAGCTATCCGGTGCAGTTGAGTAGGCTAGTTACACCAAGCGAGCAATATTTGTTTCGAACGCTTGCAATTTTTCGTTATTCTTTTGGTAACGGTTCCTCACCTGAGCGTGGTACCTTGTTACATATGAGAGTTGCTGTACCTCATTTCCAGCCTTGATGTTAGAACCCCGTAGCTTCTTTGGCTCATGGTCTGTTATGGTCTGTAGAATATTCAGCCCATTACTTTGTAATACGACAATCAATAGGGTGCCCTTTCACTATTGTTCCTATTGTTAATTTTCGTGGCAGCCTCAAATTGTTTAGAATATGTCTGCCAAGGTGATTTTTCATCAACTGTGGGTGACTTTACTTTGAACCTTGACATCTGTTCGCATTCCCCGGCATTGTTAAACTCTGGAACGTGCTGTTGTGTCATCGGCACTGAGAGCTCTAGTGCTTGCACTGGTATGGAATTAACCTGTTCTTCCATTATCAGTACCACCTTTTCCATTTTACACGAGTTTTCCAACAATTTTCAGAAAATTTCGCTTCCAACTCCTGCGAATCGTCTAAAAACTTTGTTTCTAATTCTGGTAAGCCGTCGGAAAATTTAGCTTTCAGTGTTTACAGGTTTTCAGAAAGTAACGCTTCAAGTTTTTCCGCGGATTTAGAATTTACACTTATAAACTCCTTTTTCAGTTGCTCAACGGCTTTCACATTTTCATCTAATTTTTTTGTAAAATTCATGTTACTTTTTTTTAATTTTGCTGTCAGGTTTACAGAGTTTTGGTCTTGTTTCTACGCGTGTTCTTGTAATTTCTCTGAAAAAGTTTCGCGTAGTTTTAACGAATTTTCTTAAATGCCGAACTAGAAGTCCTGTAAAAACAAAAGTATTTTGCTGTACATTTCTTTTCTTTGACTGCGCGAGTTAAGGTTTGGGCCTTTGGAGCGATGTTTTTAAAAAACGTTACCAAACTCTTAACAAATTTATTTATCTTAAACAGAAATTATAACGGAATTTTGAATAACTGTATAAAATAACTTTAAATCGAAATTAGTTAATTAATTGTACTAGGGCGAGTAGTCTAGGTAAACAACAATACAAAAGCTGTAGTACTCAGACTGACTGCCTGGCCTTGAGCTCTCGGGCTTTTTATAATATCTTGCCCCCTCACATGGCTGTGGGAACTTGCAGATCTCATGTCTGCTTTACTCTTAATTCTACACTTTATTACATTGTAACAATCTTATTTTCTAAGTAATTGCGATATGTTAACCGTCTGTGACCTGCCACCTGCAGTATCACTGTTGTCTCGGATACAAAGAAATACAAATAGAGAAAACCCCTCTTGTTCACCAAAGTCAAGCAACTACTTATAACCTAAAGCCCTTAATGTTTAAAGTTTTTTAAGCATCACCCGATTTTTCCTTAAACAAACCGCATCACTAAACCAGGAAACGAGAAGGAAGTAAGCACTAATTGGTAGACTATCGCAGTATTGTGCACACAATATTTTTTTGTCGCAATTTCTGCCGCCAACACATTTTGTCAGAAAGCAAGAGACTTTCCTTAGCCTAAAAATCCTACAGCTTTAAACTGAATTCTAAGTCTTAAGATATAGATACTTAGTTTAAATAACTGTTATTCTTTCCTTATTGATATAAATTTTAACTTTTTTTAAATATAAACATTTTTATAAACATTTATAAACATTCCGTACAGGATATTTACAAAAAACACAGGTGAGTATTCAAATTTACGATGCCTTTTTGGCATCCAAATCAAATAATTTTTTCTGTAACCAATTAGACTTGTTGCGATATTTACTATAAATTTTCTCATCATTCATCATCATTAGGTCTTCAGTTCTGGAACTGGTTAGACGCGTCCCCTCATTGTTTCTTATTCTGTGCTAACCTACACATTTTCCTGAAATTTGCACAGTCCGCATCGATCACTATCTGTGTGCAGTAGTTTAACCTAGGTCTACCTCTACCTCTTTTTTTCCTATCTCCGTTTGTAATATATCCCGCACTATTACCCAGAAATGCCTTACAATGTATCCTGCCATTCTATTGCTCCTATTTTTTTTGTTTTCCACAAATATCTTGTTACATGCCAAAATTTGGCAATGTACATTTTTAGATTTAGCTTGAATTTGTAAATAAATTCCCGCGGATATTTTTAATGAAAATGTCAATTTCCGTCGTCCCCGAGTCGCGCCTGCGCAAAGTGAATGGCGGAGTACGCGCGGTGTTATAAGACGCCATTAAGCCACGAGGTCTGAAGCCAAGAACACCTATTTGTGTTGTGTGTGTGTCTTTTCTCTTTCTAGGCATGCAGGTTCCTTTATCTTTATCTTTGTGTACCTCTACCTCTACCTCTACGAGAATAGAGTTTTAGGATGGGCGGATTGGCAATTTGAAACTCAGCAATGGCGTAACCTAACCCACAAACATGGACCCTGAGATATAGTTACGAAATACCATCCCAAGTGAGTAACCTGTTTTACTTATATTGTGTAGGTAATTTGATCTTAAATGTGTATGAAAATTTGACTACTGCGTCATACTTAAAACGTGGTTATACGTGTTATAGAAATTACGCGGCTTTAACAATTGCTCATTAGTATAACAATTGCCCGCAATAGTATAGCTAGTGACCGGCCATAACAATCTTTATTCTCCTACTATTTATACAACCTTTTTGTTATTAACTGTGTCTGTCCATGCTATCATCATCATACACCTGAAAGGCTTCTGAAGGCTTCAACCGTTTTTCTGTCTGCTTCTCCTACTGCCACTATTTCATAGACCTACTGTGATGTGCTCCACACATATGCCTTCAATAATCTTCTCCTTGTTTATATGTTTGTTGTCTTAGAACATAGCCACTGCTTTTTCTTGTTATATGCAGTTTAGTTCCCCTTCTATTGTTTTACAAATATATACCCTGTTTCCCTGATACTCAGTGGTATGTGAAGGAGGCTAAGCAGCCTACGGCTGCCAAGATCCCCCAACACTTGAACATTTGCCGAATTAATAGTTTTTCAGTATATTCTTTCTCGCAATCAACATTAGTTGAAGATATTTCAAAACCAACACCTGTAGTTGTTTATAATAATCATTATTTTTTCAACATTAGGTTTTCCGTCTAGAAACTGATTGACCGCGTACTTCCACTTATTTATATTCTAAGCTAACTTACATATTTCCTTGAAACTTTCACTGTCTGCATCATTCACTATCTGTATGCAATTGTCTAACCTAGGTCTACCCCTACCTCTCTTTTTTCCTGTATCTGCTTCTAGTATATTCTGCACTTAGTATGCCTTAGTATGTGACCTATTATCCTATCTCTCCTCTTTATTCTTAACTTTGTCTGTCCATGGTATCTTCATCATACGTCTATAGCATCACACTTCAAGAGTTTTTTATCTACTTCGTGTCCACTGCTTCTACTGTCCAGGTTTTACAGCCGTACAGTGCTGTACTCTACACATGTTTTAAGCAATCTTTTCCTTGTTTCTATGTTTATTGTCTTTGAGCACAGTTGTTGCTTTTTCTTGTTAAATGTAGCACGACCTTGTTCTATCACGCTCAACCCTCCCAGTAAACCCCGGGGCAAATGAAATAGTTTTTAAAAGCACTTACTCCGAAACCTACGTAGGCGTTGATGACCTCAGGAGCGGTTCTTTATGCTATTGTCCTGCTGTGTGTTGCTGCGACGGTTCCTGCTGGTAGGGTTTCACTGACGAGACGGTAAGGATGGGATAAAAGAATTGGAACGGAACGCACTCACGCTAGCGCTGCCCGGTAACGGTACGATGAGCCTGTTTTCACGGGAATCGGTACGATAAGTCCGACGAGTTAAGTGGCGGTCCTCGTCTTAAATGTCTCTCCCCTCCCAACGAAATTGACGTGCTTCCGCCTGCGTTCGTGGGAAGATGAACTTCTCATAACAAAACTCTACGTCAGCGCTTACAAGTGCAAAAATAAGCAACTGACTGTATGTAATTTTGTAATGTATCTTGTAAAACGTTCCTTTTTTAAAAAGAAAACTTAATCTTATTAACAATTATAGCCATAGGTAATAAAATTGTACGTTTTTAATAAGGTCTTATTGCCCCTTTTACGCAATACTCAAATTAATGCAATTGATATAGGTACCACAATTATTAATACAATTTAATTATCACACTATGATATCTAAATAAAAATATAAGTTAAAAGTAAAAACGATCCTAATTAATACGTACCATAGGGGTAGTACATATACAATTGAGGATGGTTACATTTAAACCTGCGGTTATATTCATTCTTATACAATTTTCAGGAGAACAAAGAACTTTCTTTCCTAAACCCAAATTGATACTTCAAATATGTTATTAGACATAACGCTACAAATACAATAGTTAGAACTATTTATATTTTTCAAAAACTTCAAGTACATTAAATAACAAAATAGATATATAACCGTGATTATACTTGCAAATCGATGAATATTTTCAATTCGTAAATTATTTAATGTAGCACTAATTTATAATTTGGTCGCATCAAGAACCAAGTATAATAATAAGTCAAACAACAATGTCACAAGAACATTGAGTTTTAATTTAAATAATTGTTGGTTATTTTCTATATAAGCAAAGAATATTAATTCTCGTATAATGTGCTTTGATATAAACCTGTGTTAACAATGTTCATAGCTTAGATGGTTGCATAGTCTTGACATTTATATTCCCCTCCATGCAGTAATAGTTTTGCTCAAAAACACATCTAATGCAGCTCTATAAGTTTTTACTCTAAGGTTCCTATAATAGCGAGTGACGTTATGTATGTTGACGGAATAAAACTTCGGTATACATTTATAGACAAACGTGTTGCAGACGTAATCAATATTGTTTTACAAACTTTAACTAGACTTGGATTTCAGATTTCAAAATGGAAGGTCAAAAAGCATCACTTGGCGGTTTTATTAAAAGTAATGTTTTCAATTACATTCTATTTTTAAGTTATCTGATTGCATCGAAACTTAAGTAATTATTTAATGTCATTTTTTGTGTTTTAAGATAGTAATTAAATTAATGCACAGTTGTTATGCATATCTTTTGTTTGTAATTTTAAATACTACAATGTGTTTAATTTTTTAAAAGCACGTTTTAGCCGATGCAATCCTAATAAACGATTCTTTAACTTTTGCATACTAGATTGAATATACTTTATTACCATGTATTTATATTAATTTAGGGTCTGAATCTGAGCTTTTGTTTCTGTAGAATTTTGGTATATATTTGTTACAAGCATATTTTATAATTTGTTTTCAATGTTCTAATCATTTTTTATGATTTGGTAATTGTTTATTTCAGTTTCTAGTTGTGCGTTTATAACTGCATAATTCATGTCTCGATTGTATTACCTAACCATGAGTTAGTGTGATCTAAAATATTATAATCTACAATTCTATCTATGCTTATGCAATGATAGAATATAGGTCAGCCTTTGTGAACCATATTGCCAAATGGGCTGGAAATGTGTATGTTTGAATCTTTGTTGAATTTACTAACATTTTAGGGCCGTACGGGATGGAACATTGTTAGTCAAGGTTCTTATCTTCCCGGTGTTCTCTCTCTTCAACTTTAACCAGGTAGTAATGGCACAGCCGTCCCTGGTACCTTCTACAAAAGATTAGCTAGACTACACTAACGTTTCTTCAGTCTCATATGTAGAATGTCGGAGTAACAGTTGGCATCCCGTAGTATTAAAAATGCCCAGGGTGCTTGTTTACCGCCCCATCCTTGGAGACGTGTTTTTATGTAGTTAGAAGTGTCGGGTTGTTAAAGCGCTAACCCAAGCAGTTTGACACTGTTTGCTCTTGTAATTCATGTATAATTGATGGTAATCTAATTTTGTTGTTATCATATAATAATTAAAGTAGGGTCGTTAACTATTGTAGTTTTATTTCAAACCTTCCCACCTTACCGCCATCTCAGTGTGTTTTGGGTAAAGTTTCGGTCACACAACATAAGTGACCTAGCCACAGCCATAGACGACTAGATCACGAGGCCAGGTATTGTCAAGAGAGAGCGTTCGTTCGTCCGCAGGTAGGTTAGAGTACAGATTTGTAGCAGCGACCAGAGGCGTTACATTGCATGGTTGACTTAACCATACTTGCCAGTCATAAGGCCGGTATGCGAGTTATTGCCGCTACCATAGTTTAATTTGATAAAGAAATTAATTTTGTTTCATTGTCTGTAATAGGTTAAACGTGATTGTAATTATAATAGAGCTGGATCAGTTGGTTTTACCATTGGGTTCTACAATTTTTATTTATGCGATGGATGCGAAATTGGTGTGCTTGGTGGAGAAATTTTCCCACATTTATAAGAAAATAGACAAGCTTTATAAAGATGAGTTAGCTATTGAAAATGCATGGCAATTTATTATCTTGGAAACAAAATTACCAGGTTAAATAATAGTTAGTACTTTTATAAAAATGCATAATCGTGTAATAAATAACTTTTTTAGTTGCTAATTGCATGGCACGATGGCTAGCAATCCCTAACAGGTTTTCTAAGGAGAGGAACAAGCAATTACTAACTGGTTCTGGTGCTGGGTCTTCAACGATGTGGCGTTGGTGAAGTATTTAGGTTTTTACATTCAGTTGTACATAAACGTAAAACGTTTTGTAATGTGGAAGACATTTTACCAGAACCATCGGTACTTATTCATCAAACGCCACATCTTTGACGACCCAGCACCAATACCAGATAGTAAATTCCCATTCCTCTCTTTAGAAAGCCTGTAGAAGATTGCTACCCACCCTGTCATGCCACATTGGTCATGTATCATGTTTTAGGTTAAGAGATACTTCGTAGGTTAATTGCCGCATATTTTTGAAATGATGCGCTAACTTCCACCGTTGGTGACGGTTAAGTCTGCGCAGAAGGAATGCGGGAGTGCCCGAGTCGAGGAAGCGGCATTAAGTAACTTGACAAGGACGAAGCTACAAGTGTGGAAAGCGCGGTGTGTTTTTAAAAAAAAAGGTATGTAGTTTCCTTTTACCTTACTTTGCATTATCGTACCCAATACCTATTTCCTTCCAATCCCCTACAAGAAGCAATATGAATATGAAGATCAACGGATAATAATTTGATGTTCAACCCGGCGAACTACGAAAACCATTCCACGTGGTGAATCCTAAGATGAGATTCCGAGATATACATATCACGTAAGTAATTTAAACATTACCTAAAATGTGCATGTAAATTGACATAGACATTGCAATTGTATCATCCGGTAAAAACGTGGTCTGTATAGGTTATATAAAGTAATAGAGCCGTCGCTAAATTGTAACAGCAATCAGCCACTAAAAGAATTATTTATTACACGATTTTGTATTTTCATAAAAGTACTAGCTGTTATACCCTATTCACGATAAATATGGGATGACGTCACAATACAAATAAATGCAATGTTGTCATGGTTGACTTATTCTAGGCGTAACTTATTTATGTTTATTATTAAATAATTGTTAAAAGTTGGCATATTTTAAATTGTAAGGTTATTTTTAAAATACCATCTTTCTATATGGTAGTGAATTGTGGTAGCAATGCAACTCAAGATGCAGAAGTAAGATTTTTCAAGTAATAAAAGCAGTGTCTTAAAATTTCACTGTAAACAAAAATTGCGTGTAAGGATACAGAAGCAGAAAATGTTACAATACCGCACAAAACTGCCAACTGTAACATACTAAGTCGTAATATCATTAAAGCTGCGTTTATAGTTACGTCCACATTATACAATTACTAACACTTTATTACTGTTTACGACGTCATCCCATATTTACCGTGAATCGGGTATATTTAACCTAGTAATTTTGTTTCCAGTTTTATGATTTGCACCCACCACTCTTCAGAGACTTGATTCATATTAAACGAAGTTACAGGGAATAATGAATTAAAAAATGACTATTGTTATAGTTGTATTAGGTATATTTGAACATTATTGCGCTTTTTAAAAAAGGCTTTACCTTATTGTATTATTTAGGTTGCAGGGGTTTTAAAACCCTGCACGGGGAACTCTCCAGCATTATTTTGTTTAATATAAGTGTTTTGTGAAAACCACACAAAGGTTTCGTTCTCAAGTAAGTCCAGACATTGATTTATGATTTCTGGTTTGGGAAGTCGCAAGGATAGCATTTCTCATACTTAACGTGCAACTGTACCAGCCAATTTGCGTCAGAACATTAATCTATCTTGAAGGAGGAGGATGGCTTGTGAAGGCTGATACGTCCAAACAAGCAGACTTGACTACCAGCATTTCCCGAGTGTAAACGTGTTTTGATAAAGTTTCGACAACCTTCCTCGAGTGTAGACGTATTTTGATAGAGTTCTGACAGTCGGTGAAGTGGTCCCTTCCTTTTCATTCCTTATACCTCTACAACTATACGAAATACCGGCTCTTCCTCGATAGGAGAGCTACCACCAACCAAACAAGGGAACATCTGCACGCCACTTCGAGATGAAAGACGCACCGGGCTTTGGATAACCACGGGGTGTGTTAGCCTTAGAATTTGAGATGCCCCGGGGGAAATTTAACCCCGTGTAAATTTGAATATATACTATACATTTATATAACCTTTATGTGATAAAAATTAACGTTACAACATGAAGAGCAGGAAGTAGATGTTGATACAGACGTTAGAGCGCAGACACCATTTATTTCACAACCACAATCACTTCATACAAGCCGAAGATCCAGCACCAGCTTTTCTAACGAAATTAGCAAAAGGTTAGGTGATGCTGTATAAATGCTCCATACATTTATATTTGAGACAAATGCTGCCAGTGCGGACGATTGTCTATCTTTATGTGATGATTTAAAGCGAATGAATAGCAAAAATTTAATGAAATGCAAAATCGAAATTTTGCAAATTGTTCTGTTTATATTGTAAATAATTAAAACTAAATTTCATGTTACATTGAGTTTGTAGATTATTTTACGTTCGTTTCGGTATATTTAAATTTTTTAATGTAAAATTTTTAATTGCTTACTTCATGCACACGCAACAAGTGCCGTGAGTGATAAAACGTTATTCCGCATGTGCAAGAACACAGTGTATTGACTGGAAAATCCACGAAGCTCAGAAGAGAATCGATTTGTCGTTCGAACTGGCCGCATCGCTATTTTACACGTTCTACATAGAACAAATTAAATGAACCGCTTTTTTTTTAAAACGCTATCGTCATAAATGTGCTTCGCTTCACCCGCAAAAGCAGAGTAGATGTTACATCGTTTTTTCGTTGGCACGACTTCGTAAACAACAAGGTGAGTGCTTTTAGTAAACACTTTGATCTGATTAAGAACATTAACTATATGTTGTTTGTTAATTATCACTTAAATTTTATATACAGTCCACTTTTCTCTCCTAATCTGCTATCGTAGTTTGTTACCGCATTTTACACAAATTATCGAGCGATATAGTGTAGAAAACTAAATGCTTCTTTTTATTGACTCTTTTTTATACTATTGATATATATTTCTTACAATAAATTATTAGTGAATCATCATGGACTTACACGAGTATAAACGAAATAAAAGTTATTTTAGCTAAAAATTTTAATATTTAAATTGTAATTTAATAATTGCTGCTACAATAATATACCAAAATAAACACGTCAAAGTGGAAGTTATCGATGTACATACAATCAGCGTTGTAAAAGGACAGTCCTCGTTTTAGAAATACAAAAAATTAAACATATTGTGGTATACCACCCTTAGAAACACGATTCCATTGCCACTGGACAACCACCTCGCTGGATAAATAATGTGATGGCGTATCACGTAGTTCAATCATATTATGTCTATATAGCTTGGTCCCATACAACCAATCTTTTGGAAACTATTTATCGATACTTCTCTCCACTGGCCTTATGTAATATTACCATCAGCACTTACTGTATCAGTGCAGTAAAGTGGACAATGGGTGTTCTGCTGTACGTAAAAAATTATACAGACAAATTGTTGCACCGGTTATTTTTTCAATCGTCCTTACTTCTACAATGTTATTGTTATGCAATACTGTCCAACGTGAATCCAAAATACCGAAGGTGTTCCTATTGGTCTTCTATAATGTGATAAACGATAATTAAAAATGTTCCTTTCAGCTTTCAGATTTTTTTCAGAATATGGTCTTATGATATATGATTTTAATGAAAATGCGTCATCTTCTACAAAATAATGTTCCAGGTAGGTGTGCTTCTAGTAGCAGTTGTATTCTACCAGACTTGTCCGTGGACAGATGCTTATTACTAAACACACCACCATCACTTTGTGCTCCAATATCCACTATTATCCACTATTAAAAATTTATAATCAGCATCAAAAACAGCAAAATGTTTTTTTGTAATTTAAGAATGTAATTCCTGGCTTATTGGGTGCTTGTATGGCAATTGCTTTTCTGTCCAATGCCCCACGGTAATTCAGAAGATCGCAACGAGCATGAAATTCACGTACGTCATAACCAGACTGTGGTACATATTTAGGGTTGCCACAATTTTTCACTGGCCAACGGGAACAGTTCTGCTTGATCGGTGTGTGTGTGTGTGTGTGTGTGTGTGTGTGTGTGTGCGTGCGTGCGTGCGTGCGTGCGTGTGTGTGTATGGGGTATGTGTGTGTGAATGTTAGTAATTAAAAATACAAAATTTAATATATATATATATATATATATATATATATATATATATAAAAGGTTATCATAAAGTAAGGGATATATTTTAAATTATGATAACTTTTTAACAAATTAAGTTAATACCAAGAAATAAATGAAATCTAATTGCTTATGAAATGGGATTTGGTATGCCCAAAACAGGTTACGGCAATTGCTCAATATGACCTCCATTTTGTTGTTGTAAGATCACCATCCTTACCTCCAAATTGTACACAGCATTTCGTAACATTTCTGGTTGAATTGTACCAATTTGCTCCGTAATACTGTCTTTTAATTCTTGTAGCGCAGTTGGTCGTCTTCTAAACACTAAACTTTTAAAATAACCCCACAGCCAGTAATCCGCTGGGTTTAGATCAGGTGATCTTGCTGGCCATGAATTTACGAAATGTCTGCTTAACACGCGAACTTGAAAAACGTTGGTTAACAATTCTTTGACTGGTCGAAAAATGTGCGGGGGTGCTCCATCCTGCATAAAAATGATGTTTTCAATTCCGTAGTGCTCGTTTTGCAGCTGTGGAATAACATAATTTTGTAACATTTGCAAGTATCGTTCACCATTTACAGTTACAGATACGGCTTGTCCATTCTGCATTTCCTCGTAGAAATACGGACCAATAATAAAATCAGCTGTAAAACCGCACCAAACGGTGACTTTCTTGTCATGAAGACCTATTTGAACGATTTGTTGCGGATTTTCTGCAGACCAGATTCTACAGTTTTGAGTATTGACTCCACCATTTAGAGTAAAATGTGCCTCATCTGTCCATAAAATACGGGATAACCATTCGGTTTCAATTTCCATCTGAGCCATTACTCGCAAAGAAAAATCGTACCTAGTAGCCAAATCTGCGTCCTTTAATTCAAACAGCATTTTCAGTTTATATGGATACATGTTTAGAATTTTGCGTAAAATTTTCCAAACCGTGGTATACGGCATTTGCAATCGCTTGGATATCGCATTTGCACTGCTGATTGCGAGTGAATTGCTTCTGGCTATGTCTTGATTTTCATGAAGAACCTCTGCAACTTGGACATCACTAATTATTGGTCTTCCTGATCTTTTTAAGTCAGTTACAGACCCTGTTCTTTCAAATTTTTGTATCAAATTGCGGTACGCTTTCATTTGACAGGGTCCCGCTCTCAAACCCATTCTCGTGCGAAATCTTCGTAATCCAGCGGTGTAATTTCTGCCGGATTCATAATAGCACTGAACTAAACCAATTCTTGTTTGTAAATCCATGTTATTACAGTTGAGTCGTTTGAACTCAACGTTGTTTACTTGAGTTTTAATTTCAAAATAAAACTTCAAATTGAATAATTTCGTTTTGACACTAGTGTCAACAATTGTTATGACAACGCTTTTGTTTCTCATAGATACGGTAAAATCCCATTCATTAAGCAACTAGATTTCGTTTATTTTATGTTACTAACTTAATTTATTAAAAAGTTGTAATGATTTAAAATATATCCCTTACTTTATGATAACCTATATATATATATATATATATGTATATATATATATATATATATATATATATAACAATGTATTTAAATCTTAATGGTATAAAACATAAAAACTTGATTTTTTTACAAATGAAAACAGTTTTACCTACTTGTTGTACTACTCGTATTTTTCACTTGAGTGAACCTTCCTCAATAAGTTTTTTTTGTCTTTAAATTTTTCATAAAATTCATTGCAGCTAAGTCCAAAGTTAACTTTGCACACGATCAAACTGCAGCTGTAGACTCGTGCATCAAACCCCGTTTATCACTCCAGGCACTGTTCATCATCGTGGACATTCCAGGAGGACAGAACAAGATTAGACATTGAAATGTTTTGTTGCTTATTGCAATAGAGTAGCTCCATCCATTTTTGTTCGCTTGATTTTTCCGATCGTTTTCTTTTTCTTCTTTCTCCCAATCCCCCATTTTAAAAGTCCAAAATTTCTTGGCCTCATCAAAAAGCTCATCAGTGTTAACTTTAGGTTTTCCGATATCTTTATTGATCAACTTGTTACGTAATTCGTGGCAGCCACGTTGGGCGCCAAATTTATGCTACGTTAGCTCGTAGCCGTGCGTAACACAAAGATAGTCAAGGAATGACCCGGGCTCAATCGGAGATTAGGGGGGGTTGTAGAAAGCAGACTAACATATGATGTATACGGCGGTAAGGAGTTAGTGACAATACCTGCAAGAAAAATAGTTAAGCAAACCTGAAAAAAAAAAGAATAAGCATAGCAGCAATAAAAAGTCTAAGTTATTCAGTACTTTGTAGAATGTAAATAAAACTGTTTAGATAATCTATATAATATAATCACGATAAAAACAATACAGAAAAATGTTTCGTACAAAGTGAGGTAATATTGAGGAGTAGCAGAAACGTTTCCTCACACACCAATTAAACATAAATCTGACAAAATGTTAACAAAAGATAAATAGATAAGACACCATTGGTATGAGTAATTCAGTAGTATTGATTGTTCTTTCTTTCTTTTTTTTATGTTTTAAAATAGCATGCAAGTCTATTGCAAAAGGTATCAGAACGACAAAGATATGGCAAAGCAACGGATAGATATGTAAAGTAATAACAAGTAGAAAATAGTTCAACTTACAAAAGGTCCTTCAGTAACGTTTCCCTACAATTGAAGTGTGGGATTCACGATGTCCTGCACTAACGAAGCATTTCACCCTGGACTGTGCGGGTGTTGATGGAACTTATCACACGTTACACTAATCACACCTACGTATTTCACTGGTGTTCGCAGCAAACATTATCATGCTGATGGAACTATGTAGCATTGATAAATTTCTTGTTAATTCTATTTGCTGAGACAATAATTTCGAAATATTTTGTAACACAAATCGAAAAAAAATGGTAATAAAAATTTAGAATCACGGGCTTTCAAGGCGCGACGTAATGCATTAAACGAACAGTAACGTGAGGTGTTTTATTTGCTACCTATGGTAACAAAGAAAAATCTAATGCTTTTGAATAACGAAATCTGCGCAAACAACGATCTATTTTACATTCGTTGGGGTTAGAAAAATTCAGAAACTACAGTATCACTGTATTTAAATAATCCAAAGTATGCGCTACTCTGAGAAGAAAAGGACCGCGAAACTAGGTCGCACACACACGCATTAATCCCAAAGAAAGAATCGGTCAGTTTAGCAAGTTCTACGACTATTATTTCACAAGACAAACAACTAAAAACCACAAATTAGTAAAGTACGCGTAAGCAAATAAAACCGTCCGTCAAATGTTCCGTAAAGCACACGTGCCTCGAGTTTAACAATCTCAACTACTTTTAGTTCAAACCGAAAAGCAACAAAAACAATTTGTAAAGCAACGCGTATCACTAAAACAATCCAACACGTTACATATAAAGCATACTTCCTTCAAATGTCATCAGAACTACACTGCCTACAGTTAATATACAACTTTTATTTCACCAGAAAAACAACTAAAATCGCGCCGCGCTCGTTCATGAACAATTCGAAATTGATCCCGCACTAATTCTCACTATTCTCAAAAGCAGAAAAGAAACAGTTTTTTCAACGTAATTCATATCTAGGTACCAAGAACAAAACTACAACTCTGCACTCTAATCTGTTTATTTAAACTAGTTGTTACCATGAACTCTTGTCGACTATTATCACGACTTCGTTAATAACATAAGGCACCTCCAAAACGTGAATGCACCATCATATCTAATAACTAATTACAGTTGTTTATCATTTTCGATAAGCCGGAATGCAATTTACGAATAATCCAATTTAAAACTTCGTTGCAATTTATTTATTAATGAAAATCAATCTTCAAATTATTTATCTTTAATTAATCTACTTTTAAAATTAATGCACGCGAGTTAAATTGCATACAAATCTGAAAACTATTCGAAAGTAATTACTTTATACAAACAGTGATCCAAAAACAATGTATTTACTCAATATAATACGACGCACCCCCAACGAGTTAATAAATATAAAATATAGGAATAGTAATTGCCGGAATGTACTTAGGAATTAGGAAAGAGCGTAAAACGTTAAAACTATAAAAATGCCCGTTACAAACTCTGCTGTACTTTCAATGTTTTCCCATGAAATGCTGTTTTTATTGATCCAGACGAAGTCTCGTGCTTCTCCAAACCTGTCTTCCCACAGGTCAATATAAGAGATACACCGACTGTAGGATTCATTGAAGTCACTGGCAATGCTGTTGCAGTCTACATTGTCATTTTTGAAACGATTGGAAGAAACATTTAGCCCCATGTGGAATGAAGTTGGACTCTTTTCTCTCTTGTAAATTCTCCTTCAACACCTGTAAAGAGTGAGCAGCATAGGTAACACTGGACTTACTTTTCTCCAGGGCTAAAATCGTTTTATTAAACAATGTTAACTGACCATGAACAAACTAAAGAAACATTTCACAACATTCATCATAAAAAAAGTTTTTTATCAGAGCTGGACACATTTCCGGAGATAAGAAGTACCCCCTTCAAACCAGAAAATATTTGTAAAATTTGTTCAATTGCGGACATGAGGGAGAGGAATTAAGTATTACCCTGTTTTAATAATTTACGGTATTCAGTATCTGCAAACTCACAGAACTCTTTGAGCTGAGTGTCCCTTACCCTATATATATATATATATATATATATATATATATATATATATATATACTCAAAATTAGTCCAGGGTAGAAAATTAATTAATTACATCAAATAATTTTAATCACCGTGTATAAGGAATTTTGTTAGATAATACGCGTTATTAAAACCGTGAAGCATAAAAATTCATTCGTTTCATTAAAAATAAGGGAGTTAAATTATTTACTAGACGCTTTATATAAAAAGAAGCAGAATTAAAATGCTCAATTTTAATGTAGTTTAATTATTCCAAGTAAAGAATCAAATAGAAATTACGTGCAAAATTTATATTAATTAACTCAATTTTAAGTAACCGGTATTAAACAAAATGTACAAATAATAATTAATATTTAATTAGGATTCACTAAAAATTAAAGGGTAAACGTCAACGCCATTCATTATTGTTTTAATTGGAGTTAATTGAACCGTTAGTAACATATAATATGCATAAAAGCGTGTAAAAACCCAATAGTATTCAAATCGTAGAAGTGTTATTTAGAAGTATTATGTTTGAACACCTGCGTATTTTTAAAAGATCACGTTCTGCTTAAATTTTGTAGATAACAAATGGTTACAGAGAAGGTTGGAAAAACCGTCGCTTAATATTCACGGGAAATGCTAATAAAGTGGGTTATTTAACAGTCCACGTGGATTGAACACAGCCGATATGAAAGAGTATCGATTTGCACCACTAAGACCAAGGTAGAAAAGGAAAGAGAAAATGCGTCAAGCAGAGACACTAATAATTAAAGGGCGTAATTTGAGCAACGTCACGAGGAAACGATTGGTTCTAATCAGATGCAGATATGAGAGATGTAAACGTAACGATTTCGATACAAAATTAATTGGTTATTCTCGGACGTGGTTGCGTGCCGTGTGGAAAATTTCTGAGATTTAACTGGCGCGAGTGCAAATTTAATAAGAATCGCGTGCCCGACTGTCGAGAAGGGAACCGAGAATGCGAAATTCTAAGAATTGTCCGTTTTGGGGACAAAACCGACGTACGGGGGGGCTCTTATATAAACCCGGACTTTAAACAGTTTCGCTCTCTTAGATTTTGATTATTCGATGCTTTAAAAAGTGCTCGTAGATTTTAGATTTATACTTTAAACAGTTTGCTCTTATATTTTGGTGATTATTGAATACTTTAAAACAGTTTGCTATTTATGTGCTACGATGAAAGTTATTTAGTGCACTTAGAAAAGAAGATACAAGGTAATAAAGTTTAGTTATATTTGCGAGTATTACTGTACCAAGTATCCAAATTTGTAACGAGAAATGAATAAACAAAAGTAGGCAGTTTTGGCGTATAGCGTGAAAGAAGTATGAATTTCTTTGCTATTTTTCGGGGGTGTTAATAATGAAATGGTATTCGTAAACGTGATTGGATCCACAAAACAAGTTCAGATATACATAGATGACTTTCTGAAAAGCCCTGAAACAATTTTAGATGAATGGTGGTGTAGAGAAAATTTTTAAAAGCGACCAGTAATCCGAGGACCTAAACATAACCCAGGTGGAATGGTGTGATTAACAAAGGACGATGTACATTGGAGCCACGAGTGCATTAACCTTCAGGTAACTTATGCTTTGTTGTTCGATTTTTGATGTTTTGGTGTGTGTTGAATAACTTTATAATTTATTTACTTAAAATGGACAGTAGTGAATTTGTACTAACAAATTTTTAATTTTAAGGTGAAATTTTCTTGTTTAAGTAGAAAGGAGTATTTAGTATTTATGTTCTTGATGAAAATTTGGGTATGTCTTTGAGCTCAATTAGACGAACCTGGTTAATTAACGTAAAGGGGTGGGAGATGCTCCCTTTGTACTCAGACTCAGGTCTGCATATATTGTTATATTAATTAGTAGGCATCCTACAAGGACTTTAATTCTGGATGCACATTAAAATGATAATAAATTTAATCTTGAAATTTTCTGATACTGAAATTTATGCTGAATTTTAATTTTGAAATTTTAATGTATTGTGAATATTGATGTAAATAGAGTTAACGTTGGTGTTTAGTAGGAATGTGTTTGTTTTTTTTTATGAATGAGGATGTAAGTTATCTAGGGGAGCAGCCGAGGCGGAAAGAGAAAAGAGGCGATTATCAGAAAGGAATCACAGCAAATCGTAGCGCCCAAAAGCGAGGCTCGAGTTCAAAATAAAATTTTTGTGATTTTATTCCAGGAAACTGGCGAGGCTTTTTGTACATTTCACAGCATAATTATGACGGCCCAACGCTGGGGCTCGATTCGAAAACCTTAGTTCCCGAATAATGGTGGCATTTCACAGCAATATATATATATATATATATATATATATATATATATATTGCTGTGATAAGGGTTGTTTAAGGGTGTACTTTATAGTAAAGGTCGTTTAGAAATGAAAAATTACCATAGGAAGCAGAAAACTCCATTTATTTAGTAAAGAATTGAGAAATGGAGATAATTTGTAAATAGTAAGCAGTCAACACCCTGTATATAAAGTATAAATAGTTTTAAGCAACGCATATAGACATACGAAGACGCATAGTTAGCGTAGAAATAAGGACTACATGCATTAAGTAAAGAGTAAATATTTAACACCATGTAGATAGAGTTTTAGTTAATTTAGGTAAGGCGAGTAATGATATTTTTCAGGGGAAGCACGCGTATTTTGTAAGTAAACATAATAAAGTGTAATTAAACATGCATTCAAAAGAGTTCCAAACAATTAGGTTAATACGGAGATAAGAAACAGAGCTTCAAGAAGCATAGTGTAAATGCGTACAAAATAGTTAACCATTTTAATAAGAAAGGAGATTAAAAATTGCGTAAATAACATGCATATATAAAAATTAAAAGTCGAATTGCATCAGTTGTTTATGGAAAAGCGATTAGATTCGTCAAAACACCGCATGTTTGATAACAAGACAGCTGCGAGCAGAACACAATTATTTGAAAGCATAGAAAATTACATCAGAAACTACTTTAAATGCAAAGATGTGATTGGTTAAAATGAGCGACGAGTTTGTAGACCATACCCACTGACGGAGTAGGAGGTCAATGATATATTAACAGGTACAGTAATAACGAACTCAGTTTTCAACTCAACAAAGGCCGAGGTGCGCCACTATGAAATAAAGTGTGATACGTAATAATAATTCAAAGTGAAAAATTGTATAAGTGCGAAGATGAAAAATTATGATTGCCGATTAAACGGCTTCTGAGTCCGGGGAAGAATGACAATACAATTCTAAGTCCGGGGAAAATAAACTACAATTTCCGAGTCCGGAGGATAATAATCCAATTCTAAGTTTGGGGAAATTGATAAGAAGGAATAAGTCTGAATGAGATGACAGTAAATTGGGGTGCATAAGTATAAGTTAATAATGGTAGTCCAGAGGGTGATGGCAATAATTTAAATGCAATGGTTCAAGCGTGTGGATAGACAATATTTCGAATGAGCATGTAATAATCCTGAATTGGGGAAAATAATTTTTATTCAAATTGATGGCTTAATACATAGGAAATATTAGCTGATTATGGATGCGTCAATGCGAAGAAAATAGACCAGGTTAGATTTTTAGTTATAAGACATTATTTTTCTATTTTTTTATTTGAATATTGAATTTGCTTAATATAAATGAATGTGAAAAGTCAACAAAACAGAGGACTTGCATACGTATAAAGTGCGTAATATGATAAGAGGTTTTGAACGTTCCACACTTCTTTTTTTATAAAAATAATAGGGTTTTTTTTTGGTGACTTAGGTTTGATTAAAAAGTATATGATTTTTGATAAATGAGATTTACAACATTAATTAATTGAAAAGTGTATTTTAAATAATTTACAAAAACTGTACATAATATTTGTTTCATTATATAGAATCGAATTAACTGAATTTTATAATTCCAAATAAATGCTAGTCGAGGTCATAAGATAAAGTTAATGGGAGTGATTTGATAATTTAAACAATCAAGGAGGAGCTATAAGTTGAATACGAAATTGATAAGGAGTAAGTCGGTAACGTATCAAATTTTGTTATTGGTCGACAAGGTTGGTTCAAGATAAAATCTAGTCAAGTTCCTGGAGGGAGTTTATAGCAATATTAATAAAACAGCCCAACGTCGGAGAACGATAATTCCAAGTCTTGTTTATACATAGCATATATATATATATATATATATATATATATATATATTATAATATAACCCCCCTCTTTTAGGATTGATAATTTTAATATATGAGCAAATTAACAATGCACCAAATTGCTCTATAATTTTCTTTCTTTAATTAATTTATTAACTTTTCTATTGAGTCTTTAAATCTGCGCCTCGACCAATGAAACTCTTATTTCAGGTTAATTTTGTGAATAAATCTATATCTGCATACAGCGTGAGTTCTGAACTATATACAGATATATGTGACACTGCCAGTCAAATGACCTCTAGTTAATTCTACTAAAGCAATTTCTAAAGGTGACAGTATAAACAATCACTTGAAAAATACGCACAGTAAAACAGTTTATATTAGTTATTAATTTAAGATTTCAATCGAGTATAATGGATTAAGTGTTTAAATTATGACAGTGAAAATAATAATACAACCTGAACTTCGAATGAAACGTCTTGCTGCTGAACAATGAAGCTCCACTGCCTACAGTGACGATTCGAACTTGATGTGGGTTCTTAATACCTGTGGATAAGTACGTTTTAAAAATTTGTATTACTGAATTTACACCTTTTATTTTAGGGTTTTAGGTACACCAAAAATTCTTTAGAGACACTTATACTTATCGTCGTTGGTCTTATCAGGAAACTCAGCTCCGTGAAATCAACACCGTGTTCGACACCAAAAGTTCAGCAATTCCAGCGTTCTGATAGCACCACTTTGGAACTCTTCTGTCTACACAAAAATACTCCCAGAAATCAATGGTCAATAATAAGACAATGACAAGGACTCTTGCATTTATCACTTTTTAATATCAACAGTTCCTTTATACTTTGAATATCGCAATTTCAATTTTCATATGTTGAAATTTATGTAGGAGATTACAATAATAAAAGGTATACAATTCGTAAACTGTCACCAAAAAAAGATTATACTTTTTGTTCTATAGTTTGTAAAGTTTTTTTTTCAGTTCTTTTCAAATCCGTTTTTCCTCTTAATTTCAATTTCAACAACTCCCTTTTTAAATTTTTTAACAACTGTCACTTCTCTATGGAGATGCCCCTTTTAACATTAAACCAACCTACTCTTTTACAATTCTTTTCCAACTAACATTTTACGATCCAACTTTTTATTAATAGATCTTATTGCTCTTGTCAAATTCTAATTTGGAGTAAACTAATACACAAATGTCATTGGCCGAAAATTTATAAATTGATATTTTAATCCTAACAACAAGTGAAATTCAAATGATATAATAAGACTTACAACTATATACTGAAAAGTAAATAAAACTTCTACATCTTATAACTAACTTAAATCTAATAAAAACATACTACTTGACTTTTTAGGCTTTACGTACATATTCACATGGCAGTGAAGTTTCCTTTTAAATATTTTAACACAATTTTTATGATATCCAAACAACAGCTCACTTCATTGGCACAAACTTTTCAAAATTACTTTATGAAATCACCATCACCCAAGTTGAAATCTTAAAACTTTCTTTTCTCTTAAATTATCATTTTAAATATCTTTAACAAGTAACTGCCCTCACTACCTCCTTCATCAATCATTTTACGAACTAGAAGTCTATATCTGAGTGGTACTTCAGTGCGCCAAGGTTCAAATCTCATACATATCACATAATATCACAACATATATATATATATATATATATATATATATATATATATATATAGATAGGGTTAATTTAGGGGTAGGTTAAGTCATTGGGGTCGTAGAATAAGTAAAGGAAACTCCCAAGTAACAGAAACATATAATTATAGATATTAGAAGAGTAAATAGGTTATTATACAAATTATTAGTTGCGAGCACACTGTATATAGCAGTACAAACAATTAAAACACATATCCAAGAGTAGCTACTAGCAAAGATTAGGATTTTAAAAAGGTAGCGAAATGCATTAAAATTAAATCAGTGAAAAACCTGCATGAAGTGGTTAGATAAACATTCATAAAGTGTGTAAAGATATTATAGTAAACGCACGCAGAAATTATGCATTATTTAAAAGCGTACGTGATCTAACAGCATCACAGTTGTTCGAAAATCCAATTTATTGGAAATAAACAAACACCAAATTTATTCAATTTAGATTAGAATAAGGCCAACAAACAACACTACGTGATCGATATGTACGAAAATTCCTAGGATTCTTGAAGTAAATGTAAGGTATAACATTTGAATTACGTGACTTAGAGCACCGCGTCATGCAATTAATATACATACAATTGGTAAATTTTCCAAAATAACAAGTGATTATATGCTTGGCCTCGCCTAGCACGTGAAACCAGCGAATCACAAACAAAAGAGGGACGATCCTATAAATATTTTGAGAATGGAATATCATGTTAGTATACTTTGAAACTGGGCAGTTACTATACTTGAAAGTGCCAAATATTTACGTAAATAATAAATATTTGTTAACAGTGAAATTCTAGAGTGTATATTTGTGAAAATTGTGCCGTACTTCTGAGACGTAAGTAAATAAGATTTAGGAAATTGTAACATTTCTAATAATAAATAAAACAGGGCTCTGAATTCCTATCTAAATGTCGATCTAAATGACAATCTGAAATACGATCTAAATTACAATCATAAATTACAATTAAAATAATGTTACGATTCCTGTAGAACTTTAAATTACGCGCCATTACGATCAGAAATACAATTTTGGAGAATGCTGGCTGCTCAAGCAAATTGATAGTAAATATTCTACTGCGGAAATAAAAAACCTTTCATTGAAATAAACGCACCAATAACGATTTGGATATCAACTTCAATTCTTAGGAGCACCTATGAAAATACTTCAGGTTAGAGATTTTGATATGACTTATTTTTAAAACTGTTTGATCTCAAATATTTTGGATATGATTTATTTTTAAACTGTTTTTTCTCAATCATAATTTAAATTGTAAAAGCCAACAAATTGGGGGTTTTTTGCGTAAATTTTATGAAAAGTTATAGACAGCTTGAAACGTTTCAAAAAGTCTTTAAGGTAATAAAAAATCTCGTTTTGCTGGCTTGATTTTCTAATAATTTGACAGATGTATATGATTTAAAAAGGGAGAAGATATTTAAAAGGGTTGTAAATATTCAATCATTATACTGTGTATTAGAGAAGTGCTTTATTTAATTGAATCAACTAGTCGAGGCAAAAGAAAATTATTAATTAACAATTTCACAAGTGTTTGTGAGGTATAAGGGTAATATCACAGCATTTTATGTACGCCCAAGCCGTAGGGGCGAGTTAACACAGCATTTTATTGCACCCAATCGTAGGGGCTGAGAAATATCACAGCAATATATATATATATATATATATATATATGAAAATACTTGTAGATTTTTACTACAAGAGCTTCGTCTTCAATGGGAAGCACATTGCTACGTACCTAGACGTAGCCGGAAGAAAAGTAAATACCAGGCTAACTACCAAACGTGGAGAGTGGGGGGGAGAGTTCACCTACATACCAAGAAAATCAAAAAAACGCACGTCGTCTACGATTATCTATTAACAAATAAATAATAAATAAAGAATTCTATACAAACAAGCAAAAGCAATAAATTAAGCGTTACTATTTCAAAGCAAACAATTATGTGATATGAACAATTCAGTACTTTGGATACAAAGTGCGCATCTCGTATTTTACGCAAAATAAAATTAATTAGTAGTAAATAAACATGTAAGTGCTTTTGTCAAGCGTTTTGTTGTTAAAGTTGCACCTAATACTTTTTGTAAAATAAACTAATCAGTAGAAAGAATTAACGTGTGAAAGCTTTTGTCCAACATTCTATTAAATTGTACATAATACCGTTTGTAAAATAAACCAATCAGTAGAAAAGAATAAACGTGTGTCTGTCAAACATTTTTAACAATGGTACATCACACCTGTAGAGCTATAATATCGATTTGCAGCAACAAACAATAGTCCTACAGTGTCACGTTTCTTATCACGTAGCTACACCAAACGGTGATACGAAATATGCCCTTGATATACACGAAAGAAAACAAGTTGTATACCTATATGTGTCTGGTTACTTAGCTTGCAGCCGTCGGGGGTGAGTCAGCACAGCAACGCTCCGGTAGTCAGGATCCATTCGCACTGCTATTGTAACTGCAGCAGCGGTTTACAAACAAAAGCAGGTGGTCTACGTCAACGAACAGTTGGGTAAGCGCGAGAAAACTCACCAATACACGCAAGATACTTCCTACTGGTCGAACAAAAACGTGCATCGCTTTTGAAGTACTGGAACGAGTAATGTAGAAAATATTTCAATGCACAAGCTGCAGAATCAAATTAAAATGGGTTGAAATAACACGAGTTCGAACTGCCATCCTCGTGTTATCAAAGCGCGATTGGCAAACTGGAAAAACACGCTATCAACTAGTAGTAGGATCTATTATTTTGACTAGTCTTTAAATGGGAAACACAAGAGAAAGCAATTATACGTTCTCGGAATGTTTAACAAATTAACGGATACCTAAAACAAGGTATTGACTATTTAATTTATCGAATAAATTTTCGTTTTAGAATGAATAGATTTGAAAGAAATGTTATGATTGCGCGTACTATTGTAACGAAGTAAAAATACATGATGAGGTTTTGAATAGAAACAGAAGCTAGGTGAATAAAAAACAAATTACCACAAAAAAGGACGTATTTGAATCTATCGTCGAAAATAAACGTAACAACATCCACTGCAGTCTGGACTGCATTGTGGACGATATGAGCGTCACAACCAATACCATTTGTTGTTCTTCCAAATTCATTCTTTACGAGAGTAAAAACATTGTTTTCTCCTCTTCGCTTCACTCCACCAAAGTTGTATTGCAATTGTCACTACAAAATTCCACTAGTTTCTTTTCTAGTTTATTTTCCTTGATGACTGTCATTAGATGACTTGATAATATGTCTGCAATTTCACCAGGTACAGATTTAAATTCTAGTAGTTTTACTTGCACCCCAGATTTCTGCTTAAAATAACGCACAACTATAGGGGCAAGTTTAATCTCTTTTTTGTTAGAAGCATCCATACTTAGCGCAACAAAATTTGCATTTGCTAAATCATCATTTAATTCTTCAAGTGCCAAAGGTGCTATTACATTTAATATTATAGCCTCGCATTTGGTTTTTAGCTAGGAAAATTTCGGTTCAAAAAATTTTGAAATTAATTTTGAGGAACATGTGGTGGAAATGAAGCTTATGTTGTGATTTGGTGTATGATAGGCGAATGTCGCTTGTTTTGCAGCTATATCATGCTCAGAATCAATAGGATTTGTATTTTTGAAAAATGTTGAAATTTTTGACGATCCAGCAAGGCATAATAAACTATTTTTGTGTTTCTTTGAGTTTAAATGATCGCTAATATCAGATTGTCCTCCATGAGCAACGGAAAATTCAGAACCACATCGTTCACATTTGACTCTATCATCATGTGTACGTACCTTTTTTAAGAAAGGAAATTTATTCTGAAGGCTTTCACTAAATTTGCACTCTTTTCGGCATTATGTTGAGGCTAGCTTACTCAAGGAAATATACAAGAAAAACTGCACAGATAGTTATTAAATTAACTAAAGTTGATAGATTTAACCCCTATAAATACACACTTGAATGACAAAGAATAGCTTCTAACATCTTGTATTAACACCGTGTAGTAAGCGACTGTTGTTTGCTGTTAAAAATCGCGAGATGCTCGGTACAAGTCGGGAATTTTCGTGAGTGGTCGTTACCATGCTCAGAGTCAAGACGGGTCGAGTGTTTGAGTTTGCGTGAGTAATAAATACTATGACTACGAGGACCACTACGCACTAACTTATATAAAAGACTAAATTTGTATTACTGTTACCGAACAGTTATTGATCGTCCGTAAACAGATTAATCATTTTCTGATCTGATCTGCTCGCTCACTTATTTCCAAAAAACTTTGCACTGGATCCCAACCGGAACAATTTTAACAACCAGGCGGTACACCGGGACAAGTTTGTATACCCGGGATTATTCCGGTGAAACCGGGACATATGGTAAGTCTATACATATTGATCTATGAACAATAAATACATCTACAGTACAGTTTGATCTTGATCAGTACTTATTTATATTATTTAATTGCCAAGCAAAAACAAACAATTATGTCTATTAATTGTACGTCATTCACATAGAACAAAACTTTGTAGTAAAAAGCAATTGGAAACTGAAAACAAAAACCCAAAAGGGAATTACAAAGCCTGTTAGAAACAAGCCATTTCTTAAAAACTTTAAATTATATTTATTTTGTCTAAGATATTCCTCTGTTCAGACTTTATTCCTTTCCCTGTTGTTACTAACTAAGCTGTACCTTATTATGTTACCATAATGTAAACAAATTATTCTATGAAAGTTAATTTTATTGTATCCACAAATATCATTGGTCACTGTCAAATGATTACTTAATAGTATCTATACTATTTACTTTAAAATTATTTTTAGTTACTTTAGCGCTTACGGTTTCCATTATAGTTCTTTGTTTCGAATGTGGTGGCGTATGTGTAGCACCTGCCTGGTTGCTCTGCAGTAGATTCTTTTTCTTTTCGCTTGTGGTTCGTTGAATGTGCTTGTGAATTCGGCATAATATTAACGATGTCTGAAAGTCTTCAATTGAGAGGCACTCTTTTAGGCCATAATGGCTGGGTTACTCAAATTGCTACAAATCCTAAATATCCTGATATGATATTATCTTCGTCTCGTGGTAGGTATTTTGAGGTTAGCTTATATTATTTTTCCCAAAATATCTACTTGCTTTTTAACCATCCATTCTTGGAATTGTGATTTACGTCAATTGTACATTTATTCCGTAGATAAGACGCTGATCGTTTGGAAATTGACCCGCGAGGAACATCAATATGGTGTACCCCAAAAGCGCTTGCATGGACATTCCCATTTCATCTCCGATGTTGTTTTATCAAGCGATGGTAATTATGCGTTGTCAGGATCGTGGGATAAAACTCTGAGACTTTGGGACTTGGCAGCAGGAAAAACGACACGCCGTTTTGAAGATCATACTAAGGTTTGCTATTTTAGTATTTATTTAATCTTTTTATGCATGTTGTTACCGCGAACAGCTAGAAGATTTTTTGTTTTTATTTTTAATACTTCATGCAACGACTGAAGATGAACATTAAGCAATTGTGGTACTGTAAGTATTTAGGTTATTTTGGTTGTTTTAAATGTACAAGTGCTTAGGTTATATCTTTGTTTAAGGATGTTTTGAGTGTTGCATTTTCGGTGGATAACCGACAGATTGTATCAGGATCCCGTGATAAAACCATTAAGCTATGGAACACGCTGGCCGAGTGCAAGTATACGATTCAAGACGATGGACATACAGATTGGGTATCTTGTGTACGTTTTTCACCAAACCACTCAAATCCAATTATTGTGTCGTGTGGATGGGATCGTACAGTTAAAGTTTGGAACCTCACCAATTGCCGCCTAAAGATCAATCATTTTGGTCATACTGGCTACTTGAACACAGTTACTGTATCCCCCGATGGTAGCTTGTGTGCCAGTGGTGGTAAAGATTGCAAAGCAATGCTGTGGGACTTGAATGATGGTAAACACCTGCATACGCTGGATCATAATGATATAATTACGGCATTATGTTTTTCACCTAATCGGTATGTATTTTATTTTTTGCACTTGCTTTTGTCAAATATTTAAATGATGTAAATTACAAAATATCCTTGATTTATTCTATGAGAGTTAGCGGATATGGGACTGATTCTATAATTGACCCCTTCTTAACTCTGTGTAAATTAAATTGAAACATTCTAATACTGTTGTTTTAAGGTACTGGTTGTGTGCTGCATTTGGACCATCTATCAAAATTTGGGATTTGGAAAGCAAGGAAATGGTTGAAGAACTCAGGCCTGAAGTTGTTTCACAGCCTGGCAAAGCTGAACCTGCACAGTGTCTATCATTAGCCTGGTCTACTGATGGACAAACGTTATTTGCTGGTTATTCTGATAATACGATACGAGTATGGCAAGTTAGCGTGTCTGCTCGTTAAGTTTCTATGTTGATGTATTTTCATACCAATAAAGTTATAATGCAGACATTTCTATTTTTATGTGTATATATATTGTATGTTATGTATTTATTGTTGTAGCAAGCTACAAATTGTTTCTTTTGTGTTATAATAAAAGAACGATAGTTTTACGAGTGATTGGTTTAATGTAATTTTTTTTGTATGCTGTCTGGAGCTTGATGTTTCAGAAAAATTGTGTATAGAGTGGTATTGTAGAGCTGTTCGGTTCTGTTGCACTATTTACAAACTAACCCAGTCCACATTTCGAGTTAGATGGTTACTTTAAATTATTGCTTCAACGATTTAAATATATTTGTTCTTATTTGTAAAATTGTTTGTGCAGTGCCAAACATTCCGTTTGTGCTTAAAAGTTGCACAAGTTATTCGTGATTTAAAGTGGTCAATCCAACTTTGCAGGACGTTGGAATGGCCACCATGAACTATTATTTTTTTAACTTTATTTCGTTCGTGTAGAGCCAATAATTCAACGTTTGTACTCAGAAACTGCAAGTTATTCGTGAATTAAAGTGGTCAATCCAACTGTAATAAGGCGGAATGGCCATCAATAAATACACAATTTTTTTTTTACTTTATTGCGTTTGTGCTCAAAAACGGCAAGTTATTCATTATTTAAAGTAGTAATCCAACTTTGCAGAAAGGTAAAATGGACACTTAACTCCTTTTTATTGCGTTCATTTGGTTACTCCATTTGTGTTGTGTAATACTAAAAGTTCAGCATTTGTGGGTAAATATTGCGATAAATGGCCAATGCAACTTCACATAAAACTGAAATAACCACCATGAAAACTTGAAAATAGTTTTATTTTTTTTAGTTCATTTATTTGTGCTTCCGTTTGTGCCATGGGGTGTCAATAATTCACAATTTTAAAAACTTTAATTCAATAAGGTAATACAAATTGAAAACATAATTTAATAAGATGCATAAATCAATAGATGGGGTTGCACAAAATCAGTTATGTTTTTATCTTAGATGATAAATCATCAAAAATCTCCCACTCATTAGATGATCCTTGAATGTGACACAGATAATGCCCACAATAATTAGCATTAACAAGTGATATGAAATTGATAATCAAAACTAAAGGATAATTTTTGTCTAGTAATTGAACAGTATGTGGAATTTTGCATAATTTGACTAAAAGTTCCACCAGTATTTGTTCCATATCTAGGTTGAAGATTTCAAAAAAAATTATATTCTGAATGTTATACTGAATATTCATATTTACTGATGTTTTATGATCAATATTGGGGCATGCTTCAGTGATTCGAAAATTAATAATTGTTTCTTGCAATGACTGTAAACCAAACATTGATAGTATGTTATAGTCTAGCAGAATAGTTGGTACATTTACTGATCTTGAAGATGTAGAATTATAGCATGTCGCTGATTAGGACATTGTGTTGCACAGACGCAATAACATGCAGTTTCAAACCTACACCTTACCTTCATTCATTTCATTTCTACAGGAACCCCAAATTGTTTTAAAAATCTCAAAATGGGAGTAGCATACACAATACGGTGTCTGCAGCACTAATGGAAATGAACTAAAATATATCGACTATATAGTTTTTAAGCATTTTGAAATGAAAATGTTAAATAGATTTGCCCAAATACAGAAAAATAACTATTTTGTATTTGTAATTCGTTATGTATGAAAATCCAGAATTTTAAAAACAAAACATACCCATGTTACGGGGCTTGTTCAATTGAAACCCATCTTTGGTCAGGTTAGCCCTGGAAACAATTGTAATCACTCAACTGACGTTTTGCAACGTTAGTGGTGTTTGTAAACTTCCCACTGGTCAGTTTCTCTCGTATATATTTGACAGCGATTTTAAGTATTGTGACTTTGAAATGACGTTTGTTGTTAACAATCCGACTAAATGTGATCAGCGTGTGTTCGTTCAATTTTTGTGTGCTGAAGGTTTGCAACCATTGGAAATTCATACATGAATGCAAGCTGTTTGGGCATACAATTTTAATACGTTTGTTGAAGGTGATGTACATTTCCCTGGAAGTATGCGCTGGATTTTCTTTTATTTTTTAGTGGACTGTATTTTGAGATACTACTTCTTTTTATAAAGTGTATATCGATCAATTTACATACATGTTGGCTTGAGATGCCAAACGCACGGAAAACACAATACGTCTGTCTCGAATAGACCTTTGTAATAATTGGTGGCGGGGCAAGATCAGTGAATACCAAACTGTTCTACATAATCTCCAACGCAAGCAGTGTATGAAAACGTATGTTTTGCTCAAGGAATGATGTCGAAAATTTAAGAAGGGACGATTGATAAGCCGCGACCAGGTGCAATGTGTACTGCGTCAACAGACAGGTATATGACATGTGTGGAAGGCCTGATTAGAGAAAATCGTTGAGTTTCAATCAGAATAATTTCAGAAAATGTTGGTGTGACTATTGGATCTGCTCATTGCGTCGTACACAAAACTAGGTTACAGCAAAGTTAGTCCGCAATGGGTTCCTCGCCTTTTGTCAGAGAACCAAAAATGCTTGCAAATGGGCTTATCTTTGCAACACCTCACTGAATACAGACAAAACGGTAACAATTTTCTCTCATCAATAAATGCTGGTGACAAATCTAGGTGTCATTATTTTGAACCATCCAGTAAGCTGTCATCGATGCAACACGCAAATTCTTTGCCACCAAAGAAGTTTAAAGTTCAACCTTTTGCCGCTAAGGTCATGCTGACATTTTTTTTCGACCATGAAGGACCCTTGTTAATAGAATTTACAAAACTTCAGGTGCATATCAACACAAAACTGTATAATGAAACTTTGAACAAGCTCCATCAATCAATAAGACAAAAACGTCCAGGGAAGCTTTCACGTGGTGTCATTCTGCTTCACGACAATGCTCGACCTCATGTTGCTAATGTAGTGAAAGAAAATCTACAGCGAAAGAAATTGAGGATATTAGAGTATCTACCCTATAGTCCAGATTTATCGTCTTTCGATTTTCACATCTTTGGGCCACCGAAAAAGGTGTTAAAGGATAACCGTTTTCAGTTGGGCGAAGAAGTATTAAACGCCATGAAAGAATTCTTCGAGCAGCAGCCACAAAATTTCTTTAGGCAGGGTATACATAGCTTGACTAAACAATGGGATATATGGTAATTATTTGTAAATTTAGTTGTCAATAAATTTTTCCTGAACCAAAGTTGGGTTTCAATTGAACACGCCTCGTATTTATGATCATGGATTATCCTGTATAGAAACAAACTACAAATACATCCCAATTAGTTTTCTTTTTCTAAACACTATAAAATATAGAAAGAATAGGAAATTACTGTATTTGCATATAAACTCCTTGTGCAGCGGTTCGAAAGTATGGATATTATGTAATAAAATACTTTAATGTATAAGATTGTTCATTTGTAAGTTTCAATTTAGTTTCGAATTTAAATTCATTAAGACACAAAAATTCACAATCCCACTGCTTTTACAGTATAGTATATTATTTCTTTGATTCCTTTCCAGAGCTTTAAGTATAGTATACAACTACATTGTCATTATCTTTTGAAAATTACAATACTTTTAGAAGTGTGTTACATTGATTTTCAACATAATTAATAATAAACACGCTCTCGAATAAATTCCTTAACTCAAACCCCTTTTTCTTTTACAACGAAAATTTATTCTATAAATTAAATGCTATATGCCTTGTGTTAGGTATCCGGTAATCTCTTAAATTCTTCAACAACATCCTGTTTACAATAATAAATATGCTTTCTACAAATTTTATGTTGAACTTATTTATTTCGAAACGACAAGTTTATGCTACAATTAAATAGTTTACATCCTGTATATTTTATTTTTTGCAATAAATACGCTTTTGAATAATTTCTCAACTTAAATCTATTTGCTTGGAAACGACAAGTTTATGATAAAATTTAAATGTCAAAATCCTGTTTTAGGTATCCGTGAACGCGTTGTACTTTCCAATAACGTACAATCGCGTTCTACTGGGTTTCCCATACAAAGATTTGTCGAAATAATATATCCTACTATTCTCCAGTAAAACCGTGTTGTCCAGTTTGAATCGCGTGTCGACAACACGGATGTTTGCTTTGTGAGTTCATGTTATTTTGAACTTATTTTAACATTTGATTCTGCAGCTTGTGCATTGATGCACATGTAAAAACTACTCGTTCTGTTACTCCAAGAACGATGCATGTTACTCCTATATCAAATGTGTAGATTTGGTGAGGATCGGTAAGCACGCCTGAGTTGTTAATATTAGTAATATTTTCCTGTTTTTTAGCTCTTCTGTGGATGCTAAATTGCTTGTTGCGTAGCTCGATTATTCCTTGATATAGATCAACTGCTCTTGCATGTAGACCGCCATTGCAATTACGGTAGTAGCATGGTTGTTGCTGACTACCGTGGCGATGCTACGTCAATTCGCTTCCAAGTCTAACAAGATAAGTATCCCAACACATGTATGTGACTTGTTTTCCTTTTCTAACATACCCAGGGATAAACCCAATTTGAAATTAGATATGCTAAATGTTTGTTCTGGTAAAATCCTTACTAGAAAAGTTTTGAACTTTAATGCTTTTGCTTTTTGTGCTTACCCCATGTGCTTATACAAAAGTATCAGCAGTCTTTTTTTACTGATTAGAGTTATAACAAATGCTTCGTATGGTAAAATCCTTACTAGAAAGGTTTCTAAATTTAATGTTTTTTAATTAAACCATCCGCTTATACAAAAGTATCAGCGTTATTCTTTTTGGTACTGATTAGATTTATTGCATGGTAGCTATGAATTGCGCACTTCGTGGAACAATTAACGAATTTGTCCATAGAGTAAAATTGTTTTATTAAATAGTAACCTTAGTTAATTTTGTTTTGCTGTTTCAATAGAAATTTCTATATTTGTGTTTTTTTTTAATAAAAAATCGTTGCCGATGTATTATTTTTGTGTTGCTAGGAACCCTTCCCCTCTCCACATTGGTAGTTAGCCTGGTATATTTACGTTTTCTTCCTGCTATGTCATGGTACATAGCAAGTGGTTTTCATTGTACAGTTATGAACAGTCCACAGCATTGTTAACTGCTTCACCAGAATCTATTGAAAACACCTATTGTTAGAAAACCTACATTCCTAGAAGTGTGATATTTTTGTAATGACCCAAGTACCTGCTACTTAATACCTTTAACATCCCTTTGAATAGGTATAATTTGAAAGATTTGTAACTTAAATTTTATTTGTAGTTCTTCACTTGAAGTGACAGGTTTAAGTGCTTGAAGATTTCTTTATATCGGATTTAAAATATTTAAGATTAAACCTTGTAACAAAATATTTGTAACTTTGCCTTTTCTACACCTTGAATTTTTGATCTTTTATAATTACCATAAATCAATGAAAAATCGCAGTGATACAGTTTTGGTGGTGTATTTTAACAGCAGTGCTCTTCTATTTATTAGTTTCACATTAGATTATACTGTATGGAATTTGAAAACACCATGTCAACTTGTCAACTTCATAATACTTAGTGCTACGCTAATTCAGATCGTATTGTATAACATAAAAACAATTAGTAATTAGTATTATTTACTATTGTACACTATTGGCGTGCTCAACGTAAAGAGACGGAAAGCGCTTAATTCATACATAACGATTAGATGCAATTATCGGAAGGTTTGTGTTTCAATATAGTGCACACGTAAAGAGACCACAAGATGCTAAAAAATCTAGCGTGTCCCGTACTGATATTATAAATGCCTTTTATGGTATATAAAGAACAATTATTGCAGGATCCATATTGTGTACTTCCAAGCGATGTTATATTTCAACAGGTATCAAAAAATTTTAATTCATTAATATCTCCAAAAGCTTTGTATACTTCATTATTAAGAAACAATAAAGAATTATTTATTTTATTGGGTAGTAATTTAAATCAATAATATTGACAATGCCACACAAAACTTAAATAAAGGTGATGAAAATTTTGAAAGTAGCTGTAACTACAATAGTAGTGAAGATGCAGAAAATGAAATAAAGTTTAAAATACATTCAGCTACCGATGTATGGGGCACAATTAAGCTACAGTACGTTTATGGTAGTTGAAATGAAAAACAAAGACCCAATTTAATAGTTCATCATCATTTTGTTTTCGACTTACTTAAGGTCGGTTTGACACAGCTCTAATTTTTTTTCTATTCTGTGCTAATCTACAAAGTTCTACATACCCTTCACAACCTAAATTTCTAATAATTTGACTGATATAGCTTGGTCTATTTCTTCCTATACTCTTCTATCTTTTTCTTATCTACCTGGCTCTACATAGATATTAGTAACCTGACAGTTGTTAAAGAACTTTAATATGTCTACATGATTCCCACATAAGGAAATGAAATATTACCTTATTATCTCCTCCAAAAAAGGAAAAGTGTTAAATTATATGTTATGGTAAGACTTAAGGAATGAATCCCTGCGAACATGCCAGACCGCTGACTAATTGTGAATTATGTCATGGTGACATTTAGTTTTTATTTATTTCTTTTTGTTTTGTTTTCAAACTTATGGTCAGTTTGACGCAGCTCTAAATTCTTTTCTATTCTGAACTAGTCTAAAAAGGTCTACATACCCTTCACAACCTAAATCTCTAATAATTTGACTAATATAGCTTTGTCTAGGCTTTCCTACTCTATTTCTATTTGGTAGTCTATAATCTAAGACCTTACTAAATAGTTCCTCATGTCTTAACTGATGCCTTATTATTCCATCTCTCCTGACCTTTAATTGTTTCCACATACAGGGTTCCTCACCTACCATTCTATAAACTTCCTCATTTGTTACTCTGTCAAACTAATCTTTAACATTCTCCTATAACATCAAGTTTCAAAAGCTTCTATCTTTTTCTTATCTACCTCTTTAATTGTCCAAGTCTCACTATTGTATAATAGAACGCTCCATACGTACAACTTTAAGAAACTTTTTCTATTATCTAAACTAATACTATTAGCTATTAGTAAGTTTTTCTTTTTTAGAAACATTTTTATAGCTTGAGCTATTCTAGCTACTATATCTCTTCTGCTGTATCCGTTCTTTGTAATTATACTACCTAAATAGCGAAATTCATCTACCTCCTCTAACTCGGTATTACCTATTTTTAATTTTGGTTTAGAACTAAGCTGTAACTCACTCGTCATCATTTAATATTTAAAAGAATGACGACTCTGCCAAAAGGAATGTGGACCGATGTCATTAATGATGTGTACAAAAAGATAAAAAGTCCATGCACATGGATTTTTAAAATAGGTAATATAAAAACAATTTATTGCATAGGAAAATGTAAACAATGTGAAGCGATACTTCAATGTGATATGAATGAAAAGCCAGTTCACGAAAACGTTCAGCTAGTATGCACTATAAAAAACTTTGTTAAGAACTTTATCCATAATCAAAAAATTAAAAGGCCATTAGCAGGTATCAAGCGCATTAAAATTGCTCAAGAACTAAAATATAAATCAGTTTCTTTGTTAAGAAAGGAATTGGCAGATAAGCTCATGAAGTATAGAGAACCTGAATCTCCCAATATAATGGCGGATATTGTTCTGAGAAAAGTGAAAGAACAAAATAGGAATGAGGAACGCTTGCATTTTGATCCAGTGCTAGGGATTTGGCTGCCCAAGTACACCATGCCCTGTATGGATACAATTCGTCATATTGGTTTGGGTCTGTTCTTTGTGCATTATTGGACTAACTTCCAAATTGCATTTTACAAAGATTATATAAAAAAAAATAAAATTTATTCCATTGCAATTGATGTTATGGGCAGTGTAGTTAAAAGTATTAAACTAATTCCAAAGCCTAATGGATTATTCAAACAAAAACCTACCTTTCTATATTCCGCAGTAATAATTACTGACAAAAAAGCCGTTCCAATATTTCATATGTTCTCTCAAAAACATACTACAAATGCAATTGCACACTGATTAAAAAATTGGTTGAAACGCATTGAAATCGGACCTCTGCAAGGGGTAAGAACTGACGCATAATCTGCACTAATTAATGCTGCAGTTGAAGTTTTTATTCAGTTTATGAAACGAATGGCTATATTAACTACAGCCTCAGATGTTTGGAAACAGGCGAATGTATAGACGATTGCTTTATAAGATTAGACAGCAATCATTTTATTAAAATGATTTCAGCGTGGAAGTGGTTTAGGGATGATAAAAGGTTAAAAAAATTTTATTGTGTACTTGGTCTATTTATTGATGAAACGTCATTTGATATAGTAAAGTTGGTCATAAAAGATATTTTGATTGTAGCATTATCAAAATATGAAACCAATATCTGTAAGATTTCGAAAAATAACATCATTGAATTCGTTTCGAAAGGAAGTTTAATTATTTAAGACTTTAATGATGATATTAATTCAGATAATGAAGAAACCGTAGAAGAAGAAATCGAAACAGAAGTAGAGTTAAATTGCCACTGGTTTGAAACAGTTTATAACTCCACACTGGATGAGGCACAGTCATCTATAAATAGCAAGAGCAATTTTGAAATTGGCTTAGACAACTGTTACGTGCCAATGAAATTGCCCCTTAAACATTGTTTTAGGTTAATTTTGATGTGCGGAAGTTTCGCGCCACAAATTTAAAAGACTAGGCGCGTATTTCCGCTACGTCATAGTGCGTTTGCGCCAGATCGCGCGACGCGAGTGGAGTAGGAAAAAAGTGGGCACAAGTGTTTCCGTGACTTTATTAAACGTGGCTTTTTTGCCTGAATCTTCGAGTGGAGTGGACGTTTGAGGTATCGTATCATGCCTTATCTTTATCTATGTAGATTTCCTTGCTTGCTTGTCTTTGTTTGTCGCCCCTTATACCATGTTCCCGTTATTCCCTACATAGGTAGAAGAAATTTGAAGCCGCCTAGGCGAACCGTACTGCACGACCCTGGATGAACGAGCCCATGACTGCCGTAGCTGGTCGGAGCGCTTGAAGGAACGTTGGCAGGAGTCACCATCTTTAACTACCTCAAAAGGGCCTTCCGTAGCCCTGATGGACTTTAGAGAAGCCAACTTTAACTCAATCCCGCCGGACGCCGGATTTCTTATGTGAGTACTCTCTTTGTTAATTTGTTCGCTATTATAATCTACTGTCTTAAATTTATATATTTTTCCGATAATTGCGTCTTAATTTTGTGCATTGGTGACGTCATTGGCAGAATAGCGCGCCCAAAATCTTTATAAGATTAGCGCTACCAACTGCCGATGGTGTCTAGTAAACCCCGCTTGCGGTGTTGTATTTATGAACTTTTAAATGTAAGACAACATGTACAGCCTTCCAGAAATTATTCCAGTTTTAAAAAAAACATGTTGAAAAATACTATTGTGGAGTGCTATTATGACAGTTCATTATGAATATGCAAATACAAAATGCACAACTGCTTCAATTGAAAATTATTTTAAGGATATTAAGCATTTAATGTTTAATGACATGTTGCCTTTTGACGGCCAGTTAAAAATTGCACATGGCAATACATTTACCAATTCGGAGGTAAAAGAAAATAATTCCCATAACACTGCCTTCAGTAAGAAATCGGTATTTCAAACTATACCAAGTGAAAAGGAAAACTGGAAAGGGTTAATTACTAAAAGGGGTAATCGTAAATCTTATTTAAAAATCCAACCCAATTGGAGTAATGTATGTAAACCAATTACTAATAAAAATTGTCGTATTCTGCAAAACAGTCATTTAAGACCACCAGTTGTTTGAAAGAAAACACAAATATTTGTTGAAAACACGTGTGCATTTGATGCAATAGCGCATGCATTTCAAGTTTTTTACATAGATTATACTGAAGTTAATGTGTTAGTTGATGAAAAAAAGTTGATTTTGACTTTTGTAAACTTCTTTTTTCTCTGCGTCGTGATAAAAATTTGAAGCACGTCTATAAATTTCGTGCTAAAATTTTGGATAAAATATTTTCAAGTTATGAACAGAAAAGCAACCATGAAAATAAAATTAAATAAAAACCCTTAACCACAAAAAATATTTAAATTACTAAATACGTATTTTGACCACTATGTGGCCATCATCAGTAGAAAAAAAAAAAGAGCTGTTGTTCTGGAACACTTCAGAGGATATTCTCCTCACCACTTAGGCTGAAGTGAACCTTCCCAACCTATAATTTACTATATTGTTGCTTTAAACACTATCGAGGATATTCTCCTCACCCGCAGGCTGGTGTTCTCAACAACAAACAAGTGAATTGTGACGTTATAACTTAAATCTACTTAATTTATACTAATTCTAAATCTACTGAAGCGGAACCAATTTAATCTTGCTTTCTCATTGGTTGTTGACCAATAGGAAAAGCAAAGCGGATGACTCTATTGGCCCTTTATCGGTGTTTAAGAGGGGTCCTTTATGTTTAACAATTTTAATTGATTCATAGGCATTTGAGGAGGGAAACGTTGGTACCGCTTTTAACAATTTAACATTTTCTAGTTTAACGGGGTGGCTAGTTTCAAATATATGTTTGGCGACTTGAGACCTTTCATATTTACCATATTTGAAGTGAGCAATGTGTTCTTTAAATCTTGTTGTTATATTCCTCTTGGTCTGACCAATATATTTTTGAAAACACCCTGGCACTGCACAACTAATTTCATAAATCCCCGACTTTTGCAATTTTTCCCCCTTGTCTTTTGGATTACCTATTTAAATATTTTTTGTGGTTAAGGGTTTTTATTTAATTTTATTTAAATCTTGCCACAGTGTTCCTATAGATTATTAACTATGAAAAGATTAAATGCGATCGTAATATTTCCAATATTGTAAACAAAGTGATTTGCGACTTTTCTCCTAGTTTCGCAAAATCAAAAAGATGTGAATCAACGACGTGCTATAATTCTACATCTTCAAGATCATTGAATGCACCATTTATTCCACTAGACTATAACATACTATCAATGTTTGGTTTACAGTCATTGCAAGAAGCAATTATTAATTTGCGAATCACCGAAACATGCCCCAATATTGATCATAAAACATCAATAAATATGAATATTCAGTATAACATTCAGAATAGAATTTTTTTTTTAAATCTTTAACCTAGATGAAACAAATACTGATGGAACTTTTAAGTCAAATTATGCGAAATTCCACGTACTGTTCAATTATTAGACAAAAATTATCGCATAGTTTTGATTATCGATTTCATATCACCTGTTAATGCTAATTATTGTGGGCATTATCTGTGTCATATTTAACGATCATGTAATGAGTGGGAGATATTTGATGATTTATCATCTAAGATAAAAACACATGCTGATTTTGTGCAACCCCATCTATTGATTTATGTATCTTATTAAATTATATTTGTTTTCAGTTTGTATTACCTTATATGAATTAAAGAGTTTTTTTAAATTTTGAATTATTGACACCTCATGGCACAAACGAAAGCACAAATAAATGAACTAAAAAAAGTAAAACAATTTTAAATTTTTCATGGTGGTCATTCCAGCTTCGCTTGAAGTTGAATTGGCCACTTTAAATCGCAAATAACTTGCACAATTTTTGAGCACAAGCGCTGAATTTTAAGTACTAACAACACAAATGAAGTATCAAACGAACGCAATAAAAAGTTTTCAGTTTTCATCGTACCTATTCCACTTTTCTGTGAAGTTTGGATTGACCACTTTAAATAACGAACAAACGCTGAATTTTTGGCATTGCACGGCACAAACGAACGGAATAAAAAAAGTTGAAAAAATATCAATATTTCATGGTGACCGTTCCAACTTCCTGCGAAGTTGGATTGGCCACTTTAAATCACAAATAACTTGCGCAACTTTTGAGCACAAACGCTGAATTTTTGACACTGTGCAGCACAAATGAACTGTATATATTTTTTTTAAAAATTGTATAGTGTCCATTTCAACTTCACACACGTTTGTTCGTGTATAATATAAATATTTTATAGAACCAAATAAGTGCATTTGGTTTTAGCAACAACTTGTCGGTAGTTTATATACATATCGGTCAATTTAGTAAATCATTTAGTCCCAATAGCAAAACTTTGCATTAGACAAAACTGTTAATACTAGAGATGTTGAAAATTAATTTTGGGAAATAAGAGCGAAGAATAGAGAGAATACAGATAAAAAAAAATTTTCAGATGTGTAATTTTACTCTGAAATTTTTTCTCAAATTAAAAAAGCATGCAGACGAAATTAGGAGAATAAAATTATATTTATTATTTAAATACTTTATTCTAATTCTTAGAAACGCAAGTAATATTATTTGTGCAGTATATGGTCATAAAATGTAATCTTTAGTGTAGATTTGACTTTGCGGGTAAGCGTGCTTTCTGTTCTTAATTAGTTGTGTGTATGAACTAGATATATCTTCAAAACCTGTTGGGTTTGTATTATCTTATGGACATCTGCGTTTTGAAAAAGCTTTCCCCAGACATAACATGATTCAATTTATAGTCTATTGTTCTATTTGTATTATATTTAAACTGTCTGAGCTAACGGTCTAATATCGGGTCTATTGGTACTGCAATACTATATTGATATAAAATTTATTTATTTATTTATTTAGATTAGATTCTAACAGGTCAGAGACCCAATTATAAGAATCCTTACATACTAATTACATTTGTAACAATAGGTAGTAACAAAGTGAATATTCATAATTATGTATAGGTAACATTAAATAAATCATATTTTATATGTGTTCATAATATAAAGGTATAAAAAACGAAACAGACAGTAAAGACGCATATAACAATAATTATTCTAAGGCTGCTGACAAGATACGCCGAAAAACGCCCAAGGAAGGAATGGAGAGATCAAGATCAGGAGCGGAATCTAATAAAGAAAGGGAATTAAAGGAACTAGTCATTCTAAAGATTGGAGAACTCTTGTAAGTGTTAATCCTAGCAAAATTAAGGTGAAAAAGATAGGTGTTTCGACTAGGTCTAGGAGGCACGTGCAAACTGACAAAAGAAAGGCATACTGGGTCATCTAGAAGAGAATTTAAAAGTTTGTATAAGTGGACAATATCAAACATTATTCTGCGTTTATCTAAAGATTGAAAATCAAATTCACTGAGAAGATCAGCATAAGGATATCCACGAGGTGGGTAAAGATTATGCTTTTTGAAATATAGAAATTTTAGGAATTTACGTTGAACATTTTTGATTCTAAGATAGTTATATTTGTAGTAGGGGGACCAGATGAGAGAACCATATTCCAGAATACTACGAATTAGAGCATAATATAAAGTTTTAAGGCAGTCAAGGTCAGTAAAAAGTGAGGTATTACGGAAGAGGAAGCCTAACATCTGGATAGAGCGTTTAACCAAAAGATCCATATGGTAGTTAAATGTTAGGTGCGGGTCAAATGATATACCCAAATCATTAATAGAAAAAACCCGTGAAATACTACTGTTATGAAGAGAGTAATCAAATATTATTTGGGAGTTGTTATTGCTAAAGGACATTACCATACATTTGTCAATATTGAGGAGTAATTTGTTAGAAGCACACCACCTAGCTAGAAGTGATATGTCAGTTTGTATAGATTTACAATCAATAGCGGAGTCAATTTTAGCAAAGATTTTTAAGTCATCAGCAAAAAGTAACTTATGATTGGTAATAATTTGAGTGACGTCATTAATGTAGAGGAGAAATAGCAATGGCCCAAGTACAGATCCCTGCGACACACCACTATGTAAAAGATAAGGTTGTGACGTAAATCCATCTAATTCGACATAGTATAAACGATTACTCAAGTATGATTCAAATAATTTTATAAGGTTATTAGGAAGTTAAATTGATTTAATTTTAGTAAAAGGATATTATGGTCTAAAAGGTCAAAGGCTTTGGTAAAATCAAAATAAATGACATCACATTGAGATCTAACATTTAGACATTCAGAAATGAACTGTGTAATGAAACAAAGGTTAGTTACGGTGGTGTTCTTACCATTTAAAGGTCGATAAAACAGTTTACGAAGTCGGTAATACAGTTTAAAAGTTCATAAACACATCGCGCAAGCGCAATGAATAAAGCGGGCTACGCCTCTGGCGGATGAAAGCGCGAATCTTATACAGATTTGGGACGCGGTCATCTACCAATGGCGTCACCAATGCATAAATTTAAGACGTAATTATCGGAAAAATATACATAAATGTCGGACAAAAGATAGCACAATAATTACTCCCATGGATATGTCCCTGCGTTGAAGTTGTCTATTCCAAGTCCATCAGGGCCTCCATCCCGGAGGGATTAAAGATGGTGACTCGTTAATCTCGGGTCGTGGAGTCCGGTTTGCCTCGAGGTGGCTGCAAATTTATCTACCTATGTAGGGAATAGACAGGAACATGGTAAGGGAACGACAAACAAAGACAAGCAAACAAGGAAATCTACATATATAAGATAACGATACGTTATCAAAAAACGTCCACTTCACTCGATAGTTTTAGGCAAACAGCCCCGTTTTAAGAGCGTCACGGAAAACTTGTCCCCACTCTTTTTCTTTCACACATCCGCCGAAGTTATTCGTCCAACCCTCTAGAGTCGCACGATCTGCGCAAATGCACTATGACGTAACGGAAGTACACGCCTAGTCTATTAAAATTCCACGCGCCGCGTCTTTTGAAATTATGGCGCGAAACTTCCGTACATCAACTTAACCTAAAACATGTTAAAGTGCCGATTGGCACGTAACAATTTTGACCAGTACCACAACTACTATAAAATGTATATTGACTTTTTGTACCTACCAATCTCTTGAGATAAGAAATTAACCACTATAGATGCATATATCCTCTTCAGGCTTGTGCCATAAGTAGACCTTGTCTTTAGATTTCAACTCTTATACTGTAAAATTGCAGAGGGCAATTTGGTTTTATATTAAAGGGACGATACATTTGACTTTGGACACAACATTATGAATTGAATTCTTTATTGGTGCTCAGAATGTATAAACATTATGCACAAGTCCTGTGATATAACATACACATTTGATAAACACATGTAACAAAGAAGCAATTATAAAACTGCACGGGTACTAGTGAATCTATTGCAATCAACAAATACACTTTAAAATGAGTCAATAATAAATTACATCAAAAGTTCAAGGTAGCAAAGATCAGTTCATGATGTTGCAGTTCACTTCATCTAATTTACAACTTAAAAATTCATTACTGCAGCAGAATGATTTTATTATCAAAAATGCTTTTAGTTTTCTTTTATATTAAGAGTACGGCAAATTTTGAAAGCCAGCTGGTAATACATTATAAAATTTTGCACAGTAGTAGTTTGCACTATTGCGGGATACATTCAAACGTTTTTTGGAACATGTTTAGCTTATTCAGGGTGTCATGATGTGGATTTGGTTATGTGATAGATTTGATAGATTATTTTACTATACAAGAAGCATGGATAAATATATATTGATGGAAATGTCATAATATTGAGGGTGCTAAAGAATAGTGCGACAGTCATCTGGAAAACCTAGATTTGCAATCACTTATGTGTCGCCGTTGGATTGAAAAGATTCTCTTTGCTAAAGATGGGAATGCCCAATATCAGATCACAGAGTGAAATAAGGCAAAATAAGCTGTTATTATTCTCGTATGTGAGACAGAATTTTTAAGATTTCGAATTAAGTACACCACAGAATTTAAATGATTTGTGCTAAGTGATCTACATTCTTAGTTCAAGACAGATCACCATATACGTATAAACCTAAAAAATTTAACGTAATAAGGATTTTTTATTTTTACTTTCATTTAAAGAAAGTTGATTTGTTTGAAACCAAGACTGTGCACATGTATTAGATGTGATTTATACAAAGATGTTATGTTCACTGAGAAATCAATCAAAGTGGTGTCATCTGCAAATAGAATCGATTTTGAATTTAAGCTATAAGGTAAATCTTTGATGAATATTAAAAACAGTAAAGGATCCAGAATGGATCCTTGGGGAACACCATAGTACAGATTCTCAACAGTTTGTTACGTTTACTTTACGATAGTCTGTTAAAACCTACCCCTTTTTGGTATTTCATTATTCATTTACATAGATTCTGTTCAAATCCTCCAACAACACCTGGTATATTAGACCTTCCTGCAATAAATACGCTTTCTAATACTTTTCAATTTCAAAGCTATTTACTTTAAAACGAAAAGTTTATTCTATAAATTAAATAGTCAATACCCTGTTTTAGGTATCGGTAAACTTGCTACACATTGCGATACCGTATAATTACTTTCTAGATTACTTCAATCTAAAGACTTGCATTCATTTTTCTTTTCTGCAGACAACTGAGAATGCCCGTTGCAGTTTTTGCTATTTTATAAAATTTTCATGCACACAATGTGTGGTAAGTACTTTCAGTATTAAAAAAATGTACTTTTCTTGCGTAAAGAGTCTAATCTTTGACTGTAATTATTATAGCTTCCTTCAGTGGACATGATAGTCTCTTGAATTGTCGCTCCTTTGGGTATAGAAAACTGCATCAGTTACATGGTCTCAAGTCCATCTGGCCCTAGGAGTGAATGAGAGATCCAACACGGTAGACACGTGGGTGTGTTTCTTTCCTGTTTGTGTCAAGACCATGTCCACTTAGATTTTACTGTTTGGTGCTAATACATGTCTCGAATTAACTGTATATACGAAAATGATTTAACTATTTTGGGATCTATTGCCATGGGATTAATATATTACGATTGACTTTAAATAGAAAAAAACGAAAAATATACTATCTATTAATGCGTAAATGGGTTAAAAACTTGATGGCACATTGAAAGATGTTATCGCCATTGTATTTGTAACTGTATGTTGTATGTTAGCATTATCAGAGCTTACGTGAGGTATCGTAACATTATGATTACTAAAATAAATTGTAACATCTGGCATACAAATACACTAGATAGCAAATACTAAAATAGATTGTTAATTCTCACTTACTCAAACCAGGTTAATGCCCGTTGTAATGTATCCAGATATTGGACAGTAAGAAGGTAGAGAACGTTACACAGTATAGTTATTATTTTTGCAAAGTGTTAGTTACCCGACAAGGATTGTAATGTTTTTTTTCTTTTTTTTTGCTAATTAGAGTTCTTTTGTTAATGTGTTATTTCCTTTGTTTTTTTATATTTAGGTATAACTTCTTACGATTTAAACCGCGAATTCTTACACTTAAAAGTTCATAAATACATCGCGCAAGCGCGGAAAAAGCGACGCCACGGGCGGTTGGTAACGCTAATCTTTGTACAGATTTTGGCGCGCCCATCTGTCAATGACGTCACCAATGCACAAATTTAATACGCAATTATCGGAAAATATAAATTTAAGACAATAGTTTACTTACATAAGAAATCCGACGTCCTGCGGGGTTGAGTTAAAATTGGCTTCTGTTGAAGTCCATCAGGGCTACTGATGGCCCTTTTTAGGCAATTAACGGAGGGTACGCCTAACGTACATCCAAATCGCTCGGACGGGATCTCAGGGCTCCACTCCGGGGTGATTAAAGATGGTGCTTGCTCCGGTGCTGTTGGCGGAGCATGGACTTCCGGCTCGTTCTAGGGTCGTGGATTACTCCAAGGTCGTATCAGATTTCTATATGTAGCGGAACCATAAGGAATAGGTTAATTAGGGAAAGACAAACACAGATAAGCCAGGGAAATCTACATAATAAAAATAAAGATACGATACCAGTCACGACCGCCCTTCTCGATGTTCAAAGGCAAAACGGCCTAACACGACCGCCCTTCTCGATGTTCAAAGGCAAACGGCCCGACACGACCGCCCTTCTCGATGTTCAAAGGCAAACGGCCACGTTATAGCGTCTCACGGAAACACTTCTCCCACTTTTTCCCCGCCACTCGCGTCGCGCGATCTGGCGCAAACGCACTCTGACGTGACGGAAATATACGCCAAGTCTTTTGAATTTATGGCGCGAAACTTCCGCACATCAAAATTAAGCTAAGACAATGTTTAGTGCCAATTTGGCACGTAACAAACTTGAGATGGGGATTTACCCTGCAGGTTGTACTGAACGGTTAATAATTTTTTTATTTCAAGCCTTTCCTTTATTTTTGTATTTGTAATGCCTCGCCAACTGAGCATGGGAATTTTTTTCTTTGTCTTTTAGGCTACGCCAATGTACACAGCAAGTTGAAAGTGAGTTTTGAAAAGCAACATATTGTTTTTTCTGTGTTAAAAATGATTTCAATAGTAAGCAACTGCTCGAATTAAATTTATAAAAGGATAATTTGTCAATCAATATAGAATGGGAAATGCTTTCGAAAGCTTTGGTGACATCTAAAAAAGTAACTAGACAAAATTCTTTACTATCTTAACCCTGTGAAATTGTATTCAACAGTGATAAAACGGCATTTAATGTAGTTTTTTTTTAACTGAACCCAAATTGCGAACAATGGAATAATCCGTCGTTTGCATATCCATATTATATACTTTAACGCCATTATCTGAATTTTTATAATGGTTGTTTTCCAATCTGCTTTCTTGTTTCTTATTTTGTGAAGTTTATATACATCTACGTTGTTAGTTTTTTAAGAGGCATATATGTCGCATTTGTCTTTTTTGGAAGAAATGTACTTAATTTAAATCCGAAAACGAATTATATATAGCTATTGACAGCAGATGATCGGTTGGGTGATTAGTCAAACACCAGCTTTTACACACCAACAATTTTTTTGAAAGAGAAAGATTGTCGGTTGAAATAAATCAGAAATTTATTAGAAAAGCTGAAAGAATTCGTCCAGACCACTTATTTACAGCAATAGGTCCATCTTCAATTTTTAATAAGTCCTTGGTCCCATATGGAAGGCAACGACCTGGTTATTTTATAATTTGATTCGATTACCAGGTTAAGTTCAATATTTCGTATCCACGATCTTGCAGAATACAATTCAGCTATTATGAAACCTGTTTTGTAAAGTCAGAAATAACAATTTAACACGTTGACTGCGGCACCAAAAATTCTATGATCACCACTGATGCGGTACATATACGACTCGTTCGTGTTTTGTTAACGGTGCTGTACGAGACACATGCCCCATAGATACTATTCTAATTATTGCCATTTTTTTTATCAACAATACTGACTATATAAAATAAGGGTAGTAGCCAATGCAATTAAGAGGGTTTGATGTTTACGTAGACAGGAAGCAGATATTAAAGTATAGACATCGGGTTATACTTGTTCAGACTACAATTATATTTTATAAACACGTTTAATCTTGCATATTTTTTTGCAATCTGTTTTCTGATAAATAGATACTTTTATCAAAGCCAATTGATTAATGTAATATTCAAACTTTACATCAAAATATATTTAGAAATAAACTTTCATTTTATCATAAAAAATAAGGAATGTACAGACATAGTTGCATAAATACATAATATTATTTAATATAAAATTTAATGTAGAACAAAAAGTTACTGCATTTCGTGAAATTTATTGAAGCAGGACAAACAGAATCCTGAATTGCAATAAAATCTACTTCAGAAAATGCCTTACAAATGCTAACGCGAAAATCCAATACAGACATTTGTTTATCTAGATATGCAGAATTATATAATATCCAAGCGTTAGTTAAAGCAGAACTAAATAGTATTTGTGCAGTCGCCTTTCTATACCATTTTAGACCTTTCCTAAGCGGACTTTGATAGGAAGCCATGTTACGTGCCAATAAATTGGCGCTTAAACATTTTTTAGTTTAATTTTGATGTGCGGAAGTTTTGCGCCACAAATTCAAAAGACTCGGTGCGCGTATTTCCGTCCCGTCAAAAGTGGGTTGGACGAATAATTTCGCGCCGACGCGTGAAAGGAGAAGTGCTTCCGTGAGACGCTATAACGTGGCTGTTTTGCCTTAACCTTCGAGTGCAGCGGACATTTTAGGTATCGTATCGTGCATTTAGCTTTATTTATGTAGATATCCTTGCCTGATTATCTTTGTTTGTCGCCCTTCAACCCGTTCGTGTCTTTCCTACATAGGTAGGGGTAATTTGTAGCCGTGGCTGAACCGCATTCCACGCCGCAGCACCATCTTTAATCACTCCGGAGTGGAGCCCTGAGATCCAGTCGAAGCCATTTGGATGTACGTCAGACGTACCCTCCGTTAATTGCCTTAAAAGGGCCAGCAGCAGCCCTTATGGACGTGCTGACGCCATCTTTATCTATCCTGAAGGACGATTGGCGTACTTCGTGGAAATCTGGACCTATTATGTGAGTACCTTATTGACATAATTGTTGCAATTTAATTTCTATTTTTCGTAAATTGCGTATTAAATTTGTGCATTGGTGACGTCATTGACAGATGGGCGCGCCGAAATCTGTACAAAGATTAGCGTTACCAACCGCCTGTGGCGTCGCCTTTTCCGCACTTGCGCGATGTATTTATGAACTTTTAAGTGTAAAAATTAGAATTTTAAACCGTAAGAGCCATTTGATCACTACAAAGTGTTTACCTATTGCACTTATGTTATAAAAGTTTAAATTTACTTAAAATCTATGCCTTTTTTAACGTTTTAATCAATAATGTATTGTGGTTTTTGGATGGGAATTTGATTTCTGTCAACTTTTCTGGTTTCTACTAAAGAAGCATTATGTTACGGACAAGTAGATAGTATTGAAACAGGACGTTTATCTATTCATGTGGTAACTTTTGTTAATCTTTTTTGAACAGCATAAGTTTCGCTCTTTCTCAATTTTTGGCGTTTAAAATTTTTAAATAACACTTTGCGATTTTTTCTATAGGTGCCACATATTTGTGCATTACATTTTGCAAGGTTTTCTTCTTCTACAGTAGTATAAAAATTATCACAAAATAGTATTCTACCCGTGTCATAAAATGTATTTATCAATATATTTACTACAGTCGTGGCATGTCCTTGACCATTGCTTTCGTCACCCTTTCCCATACATATTTTAAAATTTAAGATATAACCACTTATGCAATATAGTTTATAAAGTTTGACACCATTTTTGTGTCTGTTCTTTATATATTGCTAGAAACCTAAACGACCTCTTCAACGTACCATAGATTATCTATTATCAAATTTCTTTCTGGTACAGCATACTCTTAGAGAAATTTCACTAACGGTTCCAACAGCGGTCTTATTTTAAATAATTTTCTTCATCAGAATCTTCCAAATTATCTGCAAGGTGCCAACACTTTAGAATCAGTACAAACCTATCTCACGGCATTATTTTAGAAATAAATTCATTATGGAATCTCTTGTCCAATATAAATTCAATTTTGACTCGTTCACAAGACCCATTGCAATTGTTATCGCAAAAAATCTTTTCATTTCTGCCACATCAGTTCGTTGCCAGGATTTGATTCTTGCAGACTATTGAGAAGGATGAACAATTTCTTTCTGTAAAACAGCATATCTGTTTCTTTGTTCCATCATTTGTTCAAACAAGTTATCAGTTAAGAACGACTGATAAACCTGAAGATGTGCATTTGTATTTGACGGTATAGTGAAGGTGTCTTCAATCGGACACACAACCTTGAATTTGTTGTCGTTAGAGACATTTTCACTCCAGTCAGTCGGCGTATCAGAGTTTGTGTCTGGCGGTATATTTGCAATGTGATTTTCACTTTCATCCCCTTGGTTATCATCTTCTGCATCAGATGGTATATAATTTTTATCTATGATAGAATCGTCCGAATCTTCATTAAATTCTTCTGAACTAGAACTAACTCTATGACTTAAAGCCAAGTTTAAAATTTTTTGCGCATGCGAAACAATACTTCTATACAAACACGTTAAATGATAGATATATACTAAGTTGCACGTAGCATCACACTGCAAATAAACTGACGAACCTATGCAAGTTTCAGCTTCCATCAGTGTCCCGTAATTAGTTTGCCTTTACCTGCGTGTAGTTAGGATCATATGTGACCCGTATGTTTTTGTTGTTGTAAATAAACTCTGGTTGTGAATATCTGCCGATGGGTAGCTGTACCATCAATTATAACACAAAAATAACATGGCTAGAGTTTTCGCACCTTAGCAAAGAAATACATTTTTAATGATGCACTTTAATAAAGTACGATTGTTACGTGCCAATAAATTGGTACTAAACATTCCCTAGTTTTAGCTTTGATGTGCGGAAGTTTTCCCACCTTAAAATTCAAAAGACTCGGTGCGCGTATTTCCGTCACGTCAAAGGTGGGTTGGGCGAATAATTTCGCGCCGACGCGTGAAAGGACAGAAAAGTGGGTTTTTTCCGGTGCTCTCTGTAACATGGCTTTTTGGCCTGAGACTTCCAGAAGTGTGGTTGGGTTTCGGTAACGTATCGTTATCTTTTATTTATGTAGATCCCTGTCTTTGATTATCTTTGTTTGTCGTCCTTATACCTGTTCCTGCCTTTTCCCTACATAGGTAGAGGTAATTTGTAGCCGCTTGCCGAACCGCATTCCACGCCGGAGCACCATCTTTAATCACTCCGGAGTGGAGCCCTGAGATCCAGTCGAAGCCATTTGGATGGACGCTAGGCGCACCCTCCGTTAATTGCCTTAAAGGGGCCATCAGTAGCCCTGATGGACGTCAACAGAAGCCAATTTTAACTCAGGGACATATTCATGTGAGTATTTCACTGTTATAAACTATTGTATGAAAATTGGCATATTTGCCGTCAATTGCGCATTTAATTTGTATATTGGTGACGTCATTGTCAGATGGCCGCGCTAAAGCCTGTGTAAAGCTTGGAGCTACCACCTGCCCGTGGCGTCGCTTATTCCGCGCTTGCGGATTTGTAATTATGAACTTTTCAAATTGTAAGACGATATGGAACATATATGTTATGATTAACATCCAATGTGTTAATCTGTCTAAAGCCCATGTAAACACCTTATGGTTCAGGAAGTACCTCATAGTTTCCAACTCGTTTCTTATACACAGCGTGTGGGCATTAAAAGTTTTGTTCTGATAAGAAGTAATTTTCTTAATCTGCTCACTTCCACTACATCTTCAAGGCAAGTGGGCTGGATGATGGTGAAACTGCTGTTCAAAAACTTTAATTCGTTAATCGGTTTTTAGTGCAGTGCAAAACCCTTGTCAGGTTAACCACCCCAATGGCAAGACAGCCAGATTGCAATTGTTGAACAAAATCCATCCCATACCGCATTAGCTTAGGGCCAACATCTTGTTACCATACAACCGAGACCTGTGCCAGACCAACTTGAAGGCCACCGCCAACCACTAGTAGTTAAGGGCGTGACATTGTTTTGGTGACTCCCTTTTCCACTAAGGCTAAGTCCCGAGCCACATATTAGTCGTCCGTAAGTACTTATTTTACTTTCCTTTCGGTTTCTGCCTGACCCGTGCGTTCTACAGTAACATAACATTGTCAAGCTTTTGAGTAGTGCCTATTATTTTTATTTTGGACAGAAGAGTCTTTATTTATTTATTTATTTAAAAATATGGCACTACAGAAACATTGTTTCCAACTGACCACCTTTAACTAAAAATAAAAATATAATATAACAATATGGTATAATAAAACAGACAATAGCGCAATAATTCTAAATATTGCATGCCCCTTTCTTTCTAAGGGATCATGCAATCTTCTTCACTGCACTTAAACTAAACAAATCAATTTCTGAAAATTTTTTATTATAGTTAACCAATATGTGGTAATTCCATAGTTAGTTTTTTCATTTAGAGTGAGAATATATCTTCTCATGACATCCAAAAACGAGCATAAATTTGTATCGTGAGCCTGTTGAGGTTCTCCACAGATGGTCACGTCGTCTAAATAGGCAAAGACACTCTGTAACTTTTCAGTCCTAAGACTGGAACTAATGACGCATTGGAAGCGGGATACTCCATTTGTCACGCCAAACGGTATGCGAAAAATTGATAAAGCTTTCCGGCCGCTTCAAAAGCTGTAAATTGTTTATCTTCTTCACAAATAGGCACCTGATGATATGCAGACTTAGATCGATGGTACTAAAAACCGAGTATCTAGCTACTTCTGCTACCATTTGTTCAATGTTAGGTAACAGATAAGCATCTAACATTGTAAACTTATTTATTTTTTTCAATGTAATTAATCACTAGACGCTTTTTATGAGCTTGGTTTCTTGTAACTAACACTTGGACCCGCCACAGTGATAAACTTTCTTCCATGATTCCCTCTTTCAATAGATTCTGTACTTTAAGGTTAATGAAGGCCAGATCCTCTTCAGAATATTTTCTAGACTTTGTCGCTATGGGCTTGCTGTCAGTGGTTATGGTGTTTCTATGTTAACTAACGAAGGTCACCGTGCGAATTTATCAGCTGCCAAGATTAACATATTTTGATTAGGTGAGATTTTGGTCCACCAAAGATAAAGTCTACGTTCGTGAGTGTAGTTTAAACATGATTGTGTCCAACGATGATGCTGTACATAGGTTAGAAGACACGCTTACTTTTAGTCATTCGGATAAGAGCATAGGGTTCTTCAAGTTCCAAATTATAACCATGCAAAATCGCTTTCAATGTAGTACTGTGGCACAAATCAATGTATGTCTCGTCATGGCTAATAGAAACCTGGCATTAGCTGACAGTTCATACATTTTAATTACTATTTTGGTAAAGCATAAGTCTACTTGTAATTAAGTTTAAACTATCAGAGCTTCCGGTATCTATGAGCATTTTAGCTTGAACATCTATTTTAGCACTAACAACTGCTTTGGACAAACACTGGGGAAAAGCGTTTAAGATAGTAGCAATTGCAGTGTTTGATGATGATCGATAAGCCTTTGAGGTAAATTTTAATTTTATGCATACTTTGGAAAAATTCCTCGCTTTCTATAATAGTTGCAGTCTTGATTCTTAGCAGGGCGTATAGATCGAAAGTGTCTAGAAAGTCCACAGAAATAGCACTTTTGAAAACTGATTGCAGCTGAATCATTGTGTAACGGGCATTTTTGGTAGTTTGAACATTTTACGCTATCCTCAATTTATAAATACATTTCTACAAATTACTATTTCTATATTTTATTTATAATGAGTGGATCGCTGTTTGTATAAAGGAAGTACTTCCGCATAGGTTTCAGAAAGGTATGCAATTTAACTCGCGTGTATTAATTAAAGATAGATAAATTGAAGCTTGATTCTCATTAATAAATAAATTCCAACTTATCGGAAACGATAAACAGCCTGTAATTAATTATTAGATACGATTGTTACATTCACGTTTTAGATGTTCCTTATGTTATTAGCGAGGTAGATAATAGTCGATAAGCGGTTATAATAGCGACGAGTTGTGAAGGTCTGTTCGTTGTTCCTATCTATTAAGTACGTGAAAAATACTGTTCCTTTTTGCTTTGATAATAGTGAAAATGAATGCGAGATTAATTCTCGAATTGTTCATGAACAAACGCGGCACGATTCTAGTTGTTTTTCTTGTGGAATAAAAGGTGTATTTTAACTGTAGAATGTGTTTAATCGACCGCACGGGTTTTGAGGTCATTGACGGACGGTTTTATTGCTTACGCGTTACTTTACTGATTGTTTTTTAGTTGATTTGTCTTTTTATATTTGGAACTGTATGTGCGATCTAGTTTTCGTGGTCCCCGTTTTTTTTGTGAGAGTGGCGCGTGCTTTGGATTATTTGAATGCAGTGATACTGTGGTTTCTGAGTTTTCGGACAACAAAGAATCTGAAATGGATCATGGCTTGCGTGAGTTTCGTTATTCAAAAGCATTAGATTTTTCTTCGTTACCATATGTAGCAAATAAAACACCTCACGTTACTGTTAGTTTAATGCAAAAACTTCTCAGATGACATGCATTACATCGTGCCTCGAAAGCCCGTGATTCTAAATTCTTATTACTATTTTTCTCTACAATTTGTGTTACAAAATATTTCGGAATTATTGTCTCAGGAAATAGAATCAACAAGAAATTTATCAATGCTACCTGGTTCCATCAGCGTGATAATGTCTGCTGCTAATCCTAGTGATTAGTGTAACGTGTGCCAAGTTCCATCAACACCCTCACGGTCAAGGGTGAAGTGCTTCGTTAGTGCAGGACATCGTTGAATCCCACCCTTCCGTTCAAGGAAGCGTTGCTGAAGGACTTTTGTAAGTTGAACTATTTCCTACTTGTTTTTACTTTAAATACCTGTCCGTTGCTTTGCCATACCTTTGGCGTTCTGAGACCTTTTACCATAGACTTGCATGCTATTTTAAATAAAAGAAGGAAAAAAAGAGAAAAATCAATACTACTGGACTACTCATATTAATTGTGTTTACCTATTTATATTTTGTCAAAATTTTATCTGCTTTATGTCTAATTGGTGTGTGAGGAAACGTTTCTGCTACTCCCCAATATTACCTCACTTTGTACTAAAGATTTGTTATATTGCTTTTAACGTTGTTATATTATATAGTTTATCTAAACAGTTTCTTTTTTTTTATTCTACAAAGTACTGAACAATTTATACTTGATCTGTATGCTATGCTTTCTCTTTGTTTCAGGTTTGCAGGACTAATTTGTTTTTCTTTCAGGTTTACTATTCTAATTTTCTTGCAGGTATTGTTACTAACTCCTTACCGCCGCATACATCATAGGTCAGTCTGCTTTCTACAACCCCCCCTACTCTCCGATTGAGCCGGGTCATTTCTTTGACTTTCTTTGTGTTACGTAACAGGAAATTTGGCGCCCAACGTGCCTGCCACGAATTAACGTAACAATTGAGATACTGGGACGAACTGGCGACATGAGAGATATTTCGTTCAGGAACGTTATTTTGCTTTCTGAAAGTTTTACCAACAAGGCGTTGAACGATGTCGATGTCCTTTGAGAGTTCCTCGAATACATTTCATGTTTTTGTGCTTCTTCCATCGATCTAGACTTACTGCCTCTTCTAGAGTTAATGTTGTGTTTTCGAGTAATCTCTGTCTTATTGGACTTGAAAACAGGCCGTTAATAAAAGCATCTCGTATGGAATCGTTCCTATTTTCTTCAGCGCTTACAGCTTTAAATTTACATTCTTTACTGTGGAGCTAAGGGATTGGAGAAACATCAATATTTTCGTCTATCTGTTTTCGAGTAGCTAGGGCATGCCATGCAAACACTTCATTACTCTGTTTAACATAGATAGTATTTAGAGTTTGAATGGCTTCATCGAATTTTTTGCAATCACTTATAAACTCAAATACAATGTGGGAAATATAATTAGCCATAAGCTTTAGTTTTTGGTCTTCCGTAAATTATTCTTTAGCTTCAGCCGTTTCTAAAAAATTCGTGAAGGGTCTGATCCAATGCGTCCATTCTTTTGACGCATTAACCACATTAGGATGTTTCAAATCTTTCGGGTCGGAAGTAATTATCCATAAGCTGATTAAATTGTAGTGAATACACCATTCGGAGAATTAAGGCTTTAATCAGTTTAAATTTCAAACGTATAAATATGAACGCAGTTATTGCTATTTGTACATATGTCAATAAGACATTGCAGTACAACTTGATACAAGATGAATCAATTACAAGTCAAAACAAACGAAATATGTCGTTAAGGGTATTCTCAAGTTCCACAGCTTAGAAAGGAAGTTGATGATTTGCACAAAAAAATAGATGAATTGTTGTCTAGTCAACAAATAAAGACAAACATAAATGCTGCTCCTAAAAGAGAATTTTTAGAATTTGAACATATTGTTCATGAAATCGCTGAAAGAAATGTGAGGAAGAAAAATATTATTTAAATGGACTTTCAGAAAATAAGGAATACTCAATAGAAACTCAAAAAAATTGCGATCTAGACAATGTTAAAAAGATTGTACAATTACTGACACCAAGTGTTCAGGTTAACAATATTAAAATAGTTAGATTAGGTAAGCAGGGTGCTTCAGCTTTGTCCATTAGGCCAGTGAAAGTTACTGTCGAGTCTGAACATGTAGCTCTTGACATCTTGAAGAAATCTAAAAGCTTAAAAAGTCATGTTGACTATAAAAATATTAGACTTGTTAATGATCGCACGCCAAGAGAAATAGAATTTCTTAAATGTATTAAAAAAGAGTTTTATGATCGCATAAATGCGGGAGAGAAAAACATTACAATAAAATACGTAAATGGCATCCCTAAAATTATTACTTCGGAAAACTAAATTTGCCCGATAGCTTTAATTGTTGCATTTATCACACAAGTAGTATAAAAATTTTCTATCAAAATGTAAGAGGTCTTAATACCAAAATTGATTCTTTTTATCCAGCAATATCTGATAATGAATTTGAAATTGTGGCTCTTTCTGAAACGTGGTTAAGTCCCAGTGTAAATGATGCAGAACTCTTTCCTGGTGCATATAAGGTTTAGCGCAGTGACAGAAAATTTGAAGTTAGTGGTGTTTCTAAAGATGGTGGGGTCTTACTAGCACCATAGAATAATAACACCGCCAAAGAAGTGACACTCGGCGTATTTAGAAGAACCAAATTTCTTTGCGCATGTTTGAAATCCGCCATTACTTTGTAGGTTTATGCTTCAACCTCACTTTTTGCGATTTATAATTAAATGTTTATAGTGTTTGTAAATAAGTAATATTTTATTGTTAGAGACTGAATATTATTAGTATTATAATCTTATATTATTATTAAATTTTTGTTTGAAAGTTCATACACTGTGTATAATGAATAGAAGTGGTGGAACTTTTTGTGCAGTGCGTGAGTGTTCAAGCAGAACAATTACAAAAGACATTATTTTATTCAGATTTCCAAAAGATTTTGAAAGGTAAGTTATTCTGCAAATTTTATGGATTAGGCATTGAATAATAATATGCATGCTAGTGTTATTCTATGGCATAAGTAGAGTGTTTTGGAATCCAAATATCAAAGTACTTCCTGGGTTCCTTTTCAATAATTAGTTATAGTTGTCTAAATGTAGCTAAGACTATGTAAGTTTTCCGTTTTGCAAATACATAAATTAGTTATGTTTTAGAGCAAAACAATGGATGGAAGCTTGCAATCGTAAAGATTTAATTGATAAAACCCCCGCTGCATTGTATAATAACTACATGGTATGTTCTCGACACTTTGACCGTAAAATGTTCACAAACCATCTAGCAAATAGACTGCTACCCTCAGCATATCCAGTTCTGTTTATTCAGAAATTACCATCTGCAGGAATAAAAAGAGAACTGGTGCCTGCTGCAGATGAAAATGTGCCTACTAAGAAAATTCGCATGCCTGGTAAGAAAATAAATAAAGGTATATATAATATTATTGAAAGGATTATTATTATGCCTCGATTGTTATAGTTAAAACTAGGGATGTTTGGGTACTATTTTTTGGCAATTATACTGTATGCATTCTGAATACATAGTAGTCTACTTGAAGTTGTTTTTGTGCATTGTTTGTAATAAACAATAGCCGTTTAATGTAAACTCTGTATGCAAATAATGCGCCCTTAGTAACATTCTGAGTAAGAATTTATGTAGTTAGACTGCTTATAAGTAAAAAAATACTAACTATATCCTTATGATGCTTTCATTGAATGTGTATTCTCTCTTTTGCATAATGTATATCAAATGCAATTTAATTTTTTTTAAATAAATATTATTACAGATGTTACTATTTTACCCAAGATTGATAACACCACAACCCTAGCTGATGCCCCATTTGCCCCTAAAGGTTTTGCAAACGACTTAAACGAACATCTAACTACAGTGGAAAATGTAGCGCCTTCTACATCAGCACAATTAGGTAAACTAAAAGATATTTATATTATAATAATGCATACATTTGTAGATATGACTGTTACCACTTCAGCATTTCCCATCTCTCGATCACCTTTAAGACCAACAACATCTACACAAACATCAATTGTCTTAAGTAGTCATACTCCTCGTAAATTGAAATTAAAAAAGAAAATTAGACGATTGAGACAGAATCTTTCTTTCCAGACAATGTTGCATGTGAAAGAGCAAGCAGCAACATTAAATGATTTCGAGCAGTTATGTGATAAGTTTTTACCTAAGAAAATAGCGGACTTTGTAAAGTTTCAAGCTCGTAGCTGTAGAAAAAAACCTAATGGGCACCGATACAGCATGCAATATAAAGAATTTGCGATGACTTTATATTTTTTGGGTCCACGAGCTTATAATTATTTAAGAAGCATTTTTGTTTTCCCATCAAAACATGTTCCACAACGTATGACGGAAAAATTAGTCCACAAACCGGGTGTTTATAATGAGCCTCTTTTTAAAGCTTTAAAAATTAAAGTAGAACAAATGCAAGAAAAGGATAGACACTGCATTTTGTGTATAGATGAAATGACATTAAAACCACATCTTTTTTATCACATTGGAAGGGATGAAATTGTTGGGTTTACTGAACTACAAAGTGGAATAAAAAAGTTTGAACATGCTCGCAATGCCACTGTAATAATGATCAGAGGACTGTGTACACAGTGGAAACAATCAGTATCGAATTTTTTTGTAAATTCCAGCTTTCCTGCTGAGCAATTGCAAACAGTGTTAGAAGAATGCATTGAAAAGTTATCTGAAATTGGATTAATTGTCGAAGCAGTAGTAACTGATATGGGATCAAATTTTATCAATCTGGCAAATAATTTAGGAGTGACTGCTGACCATCCAGAGTTTTATGTAGGAGAGAAAAAAATTATATATATTTTTGATACTCCTCATTTGATAAAAGCAACACGCAACCATTTATTAAGAAACACTTTGCAGTCTGGCGAGAATAAAACCTCATGGTCATACGTACAACAATTTTATGATAAAGATAAAACCTTACCCAATAGATGTGCACCAAAGCTAACCGATTCCCATATCAATCCCAATAATTTTCAAAAGATGAAAGTTAAACTTGCTGTTCAAGTTCTATCTCATACAGTTGCAAGCGGTATGAATACTTACGTTTGTTTAGGGGCTATACCTGCAGAAGCTATGTTTACGGTCAAAGTTATTGAAAACTTTAATAAATTATTTGATATGCTAAATTCAACTCCTAAAAGGTCATTTACAGTGTATCAAAAAGTGTTCAAAGGTGATCAGTTTCAGTTGAGTGTTTTAAATGAATTGTCCATCTTTATCAAACAATTACAAGTTTTTAAGAACAATGGTAAAAATGTTACTTCTAAGGCTAAGTGCTTCAAGTCATGGCTCATAACAATCAGTGGAATAATTAAGCTGTGGGAGCAAGTGAAGAAAGTTGGTATTAAATACCTTATTACTAGACGAGTAAATCAGGATCCGTTGGAAAATTTTTTTGGTAGTATACGCCAACAAGGTGGAAATTGTAGAAATCCAACTCCTATACAATTTGAACGGGCTTTCAAGAAATTATTTTGCCAAAATTATTTTCACAGCACAAATTCAAACTGTGCTAATGATTTTGATCAAATTATTACAAAATTGACAAACTTTAATCAAAATATGGAATGTTTTGTGAATGGCCAACAAAAAGCCAATCCTCGGTTGATTACTATTGATACAGACTATCGAGATGAGTCATTATTAGCTCAAAATGCTTTTATATATGTTTGTGGCTATCTTATTAAAAAGGCATTAAGAATTCATAGCTGTGAAATTTGCAAGCAGTTTTCTCACCAACCCCAACAATCAACCGATAGATTATTTACATACTTTAAAGCTTTCGATAATAGTATAAATACATTTGGAGCTCTCCACGTTCCCCATGAAAACTTTTACAATATGTTTACAAATTAGAAACTATATTTGTATCGACATTTGAATCACGTAGTATTTGTGATCAAGTAGCATTTAATTATTTTCAAGAAATGAAAGATATTGCATTAGCACATGGATGTTCAGATTTTCCTGTTACATATGTTTTACAATTATTTATAAGATTAAGAATATTTTATGCCCTTAAATATTCAAATAGGACTTTAAGAACAAATAAGGGTATAAAGAAAAATACAAAAATTGCAATTGTATCTCATATTTGATAATTTTTTATATCATGTGGTTGCATGTTTATTATTGCTTACTTACAGCTCTGGCGTATGGTGTGATTATATTATATGTACAAATAGTTTACCAGTAACAAACCACGAAATTATTTTGGACTTAAACACTTTGCTGAAAGGTATTATAGAGTACTCAGTTAGTGATCGCTTTGAAGCTATTAATCCATTTGAAAGGGACTTATTTGATCATAGGGTTTAACAAACTGCAATAGAATCTAATGCAAGTACTAATCATATTAGATCAGGTTGATTGTGTAAGTACAGATAGTGCAAATATAGTAAATTCAGTATCTGCTACAAAAATCGTAAAAATGTTAATGTTTCTCCTTAATTGATTGTCAAACCAGTCAAATTTCCAGAACCTCTAATTCTTAAATCTGAAGAGAAACTAAAATCAACCATAATATCTTTGAATACAATAAGTGGTTACACTGCATCTCAAACGTTAACACTTAAACAAAGAAGTTTATTGGAAAAAACTACACATTCTTTAAAAGTAATTGTAGTTAGCTTTACATTAAAACCTAATTCTAGTGATTTCAATAATAATAGAGGGCCTGATGTTGATGCAATAGATCCAATCAACTTTAAAGCCAGTCGCAGTTTACAAATTAGCAAAAATCTCCAAAAAGTTTCATCATGCAATTTTCTGAAAATACACTAGTAGTTCTTTTAGGACTGCAACTACATTAGATAAAAAAGATACTTTAGAAATCACATGTTTCAAAACGGGATATTTGGAGTTTGTTCCCCTATTATTATTACCTATCTACCCTGTGTGTGGAAACAATTAAAGGTCAGGAGAGATAGAATGATAGGACACCAGTTAAGACATGAGGGACTATTTAGTAAAGTCTTAGATTATAGACTACCAAATAAAAATAGAGTAAGAAGGCCTAGACAAAGCTATATTAGTCAAATTATTAGAGATTTAGGTTGTGAAGGGTATGCAGACCTTTTTAGACTAGCTCAGAATAGACAAGAATTTAGAGCTGCGTCAAACCGACTTTAAGTAAGTTCGAAAACAAAACAAAAAAAAAAAAAAATCAGTTAACTAAATGTCACCATGACAACTCACAATTAGTTAGCGGTCTGGCATGTTGGTAGCGTTTCGTTGCTTAAGCCTTACCATAACATATAATTTAACACTTTTCCTTTTTTTGAAGCGGATAACCAGGTTATATTTCATTTCCTTATAAATGGTAATCATGTAAACATGTTAGAGTTCTTTAACAACCATCAGGTTGCTAATATCTATGTAGAGCCAGCTGGATAGGAAAAAGATAGAAGGATATAGGAAGACCTAGACCAAACTATATTAGTCAAATTATTAGAAATTTAGGTTGTGAAGGGTATGTAGAGCTTTTTAGATTAGCACAGAATAGAAAAGAAGTTAGAGCTGCGTCAAACCGACCTTAAGTAAGGTCGAAAACAAAATGATGATGATGATCTACCTATATTACCTACGTTTTTATATAATTAAACAGTAACAAACTTTGAAAAGTACTTTGAAAATTATTTTGCATTGTGCTTTTTTAACTCGACAATTGTGTTTGTGTCAATTGAAAATAAATATAGTCTTGGCAGTATTAGACAAATGTATTTTATTCACTTAAATGAACGCTCATTATTAATAACTCAGCAAAGCGAAACACATTATGTAAATGCTATATAATTTTAAGATAATTTTTAAGTACCATGCTTTATGTAATTGTTGTACAACATTTTATGTAGATGCTATAAAATAGTGGACTAAATTTTACACAACACAATTTACATTTTTTGGCATGCACCAAAAACAAAATGTATACAATTATATCAACTATCACCCACAAGGATAGAAACCTTACTTTTGAGAATGTTTTCTTCGCAAGAGTTGTCGTCGAAGCCGACTTGTGCAGCTAGTATAACATAAAAGAATAAGGTTTTGTAACCGAAGTGAGTGAATGGTTGCGACTAGCTCGAAACTGCCTGAATAATGATCGAAAAAATTGTATTATCATTAAAACTTTCTATATTACCTCTAATGATTTTTCAGACATCGACCTAAATAGTCCTGTTTATAAAAATAAAATGTAGTAAATGATTTCAGTTTTAATAAATATGATTCTCTTCACTTTGTTTACATGGAACAGAATTTCTAATAGTAGCATTCGAGATTAAGAATCCTCATCATGATTTCCTCGTATTTTGAGGTGCAAATATGAAAATTCATTTCTTGGCATGCTGAAACGCGATTGAACAATACTCACCTTTTGTATATTATATTTACTACGTAAAATAAATATAATGTTTTCATTAATACTATGTAATGCTATATATCCATACGACATAGTAATTATGTAGGTAGCATATATTAAATTATATAAAATCTATATATACATTTATTTAGCTATCTTATACAAGTATACATAGTCAATGTAGCTGACATTTAGATGTAGATTATCTATAATATCATTTGTAAAACTTAGTATTTATATACGTGTCTACTTAAGTTGGCAGCATATGGAAAGCTTTTTTATTTTTAGTTTTAGGAAAAAAGTTACTCTTTATAAAAAGTTCTGCTTGGTATGAAACCTAAAATAAAACATTCAAAAAGCTAAATTTATCAGTCGTATACGAGATTTATCAATCAATATGAATTTGGTACAAGAGTAAAGTACCTTTATTTTTGAGAATTTTAAAAATCGTTATTACAAAAAGTTATTTAGAATTAAAAACTACGGTAAAATATGCAATTATACTATCGTAAAAAACTTTTTCTTACTTTTTCAATCTTTTCTCTAATACATTTAATCTAGGATGCACTGACTAAAATTGTTTGACAGTAAACTTCAAGACTTCAGTTTGTAAATGCCAGCAACATTGAGTTTGGAAGAAAAAATTGAAATTGTGTTAATTGTGGGTGAAAATTATAAAGCATTTCGTGAAGCTGCCGGCATTTTCAAAAACCGGCATCCAGAAAAAAGGGTTCACAATGAAACAGTAAGAAAACTATTAATGAAATTTAAGAATCCTGGAGATGTAAAAAATAGATATACCAACAAACGTCAAAAACTGGTTACTAATGATAAGATGGAGCTTGAAGTAATGCTCTCAACAATTGAACATCCGAAACATTCTTTGCAAAAAAGGGCATCTTTGATGCCAAATACTGTAAGTAAAGACACGGTTTTAAAAATTTTGAAAAAGAACAAATTGCACCCGTACAAGCCGCAATTTATTCATACGTTAAGGTCGGGAGATCATGATAGACACTTCGAATTCTGTTGTGATATCCAAAAAAAGTTGGAAGATAATCCATTTATGGCAAGACATAGTCTTTTTTCGGATGAAGCAACATTTTCATCAAATGGAACAGTTTCTTTACAAAACTGCTGTTGGTGGAGTGAGACTAATCCACATGTTACAATCAAAACTCGCAACCAGTATGCTTTCAAAACTAATGTGTAGTGTGGAATTTTTAAAAATGAAATAATTGGACCTTTCTTTATTCGAGAATCCTTGAATGCAGACTCTTTCTACATAAAGAACTAGATGATTTTCTTGATGATCTACCCCTACTTGAACGTCAACAGATATGGTTTCAGCAGGATGGTGCCCCATGCCATAGCAGGTTATTTGTAAGACAATACCTTGAAAATTGTTTTAATGGAGAGTTGTGCATCGGTTTTCGGAAATTCGTTGGCCACCTCGCTCTCCAGATTTGACCCCACTCGACTTTTTCTTGTGGGGCTACTTGAAAGAGAAGTTGTATCTCCAAGGGCCATTCACAGATGATGTCCATTTAGAACGAACCATTAAAGAAACCGTTCAGAGTATAACACCGACTATGATTAGAATAGTGTTGACATAGTTTTGAGATCGAACGATTACCTGTATTAACAGAGAAGGCGGATATGTTGAAGCGGTAGTTACTTGAGGGACGGAATAATAAGATCCGTATGTGTAACAAAAACTATTGCATTATTATTGAACTATTGTTATTAAAAAAAAGTCCTTCGAAATGCTGAGAAATTATATTTCATGGACAGTTCTTCCCAGTGCATCTTAGCTTAAATAAATTTTTATTTTAGAAAAGTTTGAAAAAAATTTATATGATCGATTAATTTTGCATATTTGAACCTGGTTTTGATTTTGAACATTTCATAATAACAATTTTCGAAATTGTCAAAAAACGTACTTTTGCACCAAATTCACATCTATTGATAAACTTCGTATATGACTAATAAATTTTGAAATTTTAAGGTTTTATTTTAGGTTTCATATCAAGCAGAACTTTTTATAAAGAGTAACTTATTTTCCTAAACCTAAAAATAAAAAAGTTTTTCATATGCCGCCAACTTAAGTAGACACACTGTATATGTACAACATTTTTGCGATTATATTTTTATTATGTAATTATTACATATTTGTGTTTGCTGGGATATCTACAGCATATTTTGATATTAGAATCTACTGATTTTTTAGCCAATGTGTGCAAGTGATTCTTGTCGTTAGGGTGTACGACCTCATCTTCTCTGATTGTGCACACATTTGTTTTATTGTTTAATTTATTGTGCATGTTCTATTTTGTAATCTGTTAAATAAAATTTTCTTTTCAGTAAATTGATTCGGTAATGTTAATGCATTGGTGTGATTGTATTATAATTGTAAATGGTTATTGGTACTTCAATATATTATTTTCAAAGTTACTCTTACAAATGTCTGACCTTTTGTAGGAGACTAAAAATAATCACTCTGACAATGCAATGCACTTGTTGAATTTTATTCAAACATTCCTACTAACTTCATAATACTAGAGCATAAAGTATACAGTTATGCACACAATACTCTATTTAAATTTTAAATCGATTTCTAACCCAACTTTTTTAAATTTCCCTCTGCATTTCTAAACCTACAGAATAATGGCTGAAGGTCATGTATTTTTGGTACATGAAAAACAAAGGATTTTTTAAGAGTGTCACTTCTTTTAGGGGTGTTATTATTCTATGCTAGCACTAAAAGACAGTTTTCTATCAAGTCAAATACATATATCAGACGTCATCAATAATTTTAGCTTAACAGATGTAGTAGCCTGCAAAATAAATTTAAATAATACAATGCTATATATAATTAATGTGTATATACCACCTTTGGTCAATTTAATATATTTTGAAAACTTCTTTGAACAACTAGCCTTATGTGATTGGCTACATAATAAGTCATGTACAGTTGTCGGTGATTTTAATATACCATACTATATCCAAACCATATCCAAACTGACTGCTGGGATAGTAAGAGTCGGCATTTTACAAACTTTATAAATTTTCTAAATTATAAACAATTTAATGGTGTACTTAATGTAAATAATAGAATATTAGACTTAGTATCTAGTAATCAAGTATGCAATGTAACATTATGTGACACTGCTTTAGTCAGTGTTGATCCCCATCATCCACCCTTATTAATTGAATTTAATATCGAAACGGAAAGGCTAAACAAATTTCCTATAAATGTTTCTGTTAAGAACTATAATTTTTCTAAAGCTGATTATCATGGTCTATATCAATTTCTCACGTATATAGACTGGTCTGTTCTAGAGTATTATGATGATATTAATAAAGTATGCACAAAATTTTATAAAATATTAGAGCAAGCTCTTGACAGTTTCGTTCCTCTTTACAAAAACATTAATACCAAGTTTCCTGATTGGTACAGCAGGGAGTTAATATATATGTTAAAACAAAAAGCTTGTGCATACAGAAAGTACAAAAAAGATCAAATAGATTCATTGTATAATCAGTTTAAACAACTTAGAACTAATTGTAAAAATAAAGTCAAACAGGATTATAAAACATACTTAGTTAAGGTACAACACAATATTAAACATAATCCGAAGTATTTTTGGTCATTTATCAATAAGAAAAGGAATTCGACTCGAATTCCAGCTACTATGAGATTTAATGATAAAGAATGTACTGAACCTAAACATATTGTAAATGCATTTGCTAAATACTTCGCTAGTGTTTATAAACTATCAGATGAGAGCAATATCCAAGTAGTGGATATTAATGGTATAGACACTGTAACGCTAAAGTCTATCTCGGATGATGATATTATACATTCAATAAACAATTTGAAGAACTCCAGAACTGCTGGAATGGATAAAATACCAGAATTTTAATTAAAGATTGTAAATTTATCTTTCTTTACCCACTAAACATTATATTTAATCTAATTATTAAATCTTGCACATTTCCATTTCAGTGGAAATTTGCTAGAATTTGCCCCGTATTTAAGAGTGGGGCTAAATCTGATATAGCTAACTACAGACTAATTTCAATTATCAGTAATTTTGCAAAAATATTTGAATCATTGTTGTATAAACAAATCTACATGCAAATAAAAATATCCTCTCATCGACTCAGCATGGTTTTATAGAAAAAAGGAGTACTTTATCCAATCTAACAGTTTTTGCTCAGTATGTTGCCAATTTCATTGAGCAGAAACTACAAGTTGATACGATATATTTAGACTTTCAGAAAGCTTTTGATCAAATAGATCATTTTGTCTTGTTGAATAAATTGAATAAATATGGTTTTAGTGAAACCTTATTGGCGCTATTTAGATCGTATCTTTTCGGGCAGAAACAAGTTGTGAGGTATAATGGATTTACTTCTGATATAATTGTGCCTACATCTGGAGTTTCACAAGGGTCCAATCTTGGCCCCTTGTTGTTTTTAATATTTATTAACGACCTTCCCAACACGCTGGAGTGTGATAATTTGTTGTTTGCAGATGACTTAAAAATTTATTCAACCGTAAAAGACGATTCTGATTGTGAGTACTTGCAACAACAAATTAACCTTATTGTTAATTGGTGTAGAAACAATAGGTTACACCTAAATACTGCAAAATGTAAATGCATGATATTTACAACAAAATGAATCCCTTACTATTTGAATATCAAATTGATAATACACCTATTAATAGATATGATGGAATTAAGGATCTTGGGATAGTATATGATCCAACCCTGTCATTTTCTCCACATATAGAAGAACTATGTAATGCAGCAAGTGCCTCCTTGGGATTTGTGATTAGAAATACAAAAGGTTTTAATGATTTATTTAGCTTACAGTTGCTATTTTACTCCCTTGTACGTACCAAACTGGAATATTGCTCTTTAATCTGGTCACCTATATACTTATTGTATAGGAATATGTTAGAAGCAGTACAAAGAAAATTTTTAAAATACTTAAGCTCTAAACAAACGTGTTTATCTTATAAGAGGTTGTAATCAAATTGAATTACTTGACAATTTTAAATTGCTGTCATTAGAAACAAGGAGAATAAATTCTGGTCTGTGTTTTTTATATAAATTGTTACACAATCAAATAGTTTGTGCAGTTTTGTTATCGCAAATACCATCTATCGTACCTAGGCTAGAAGCAAGATATATAGAAACATTTAAGATTGCTATTAGTAGAACTAATATAGGCAAAAAGGCACCCATAAATGTAATGTGTAAAAATTTTAACGGATTAACTCCTCAAATAGATATAAATAACACTGCTTTAGATTCTGTTATATATAAAGATAATGTTGATGTACGTTTGTATATTTAAACTTTAGTCTGTAGGTCACATGTGTATATAATTTGTTTGTTCTATATTTTTGTCCTGTAAATGGTTATTACTGTTGGGCAATAAAACAATAAAAATAAAACTGAGATAATAAATACTAAATCTTTTTTGCAATACTGCAGCACGTATTCACTTATATTTAAGCCTGAATAAATATCTGGGGCAGTAAATATCACTCAACTGCACTCACATGTGACTATTTCACCTGAACCATCAAAACGAAGTTTGCATGCTACACGCAGAGGGCATAATATTAACCTATTATGGAATTGCTTTTGGTTGTTATTTCATAAGACCAACGGGGTCCTGTACACTGTTTATTGAAAATAATAGCACTATAGAAATAACTTTTTATTAACCGATAGTGTGAAGAATGTTTAGAAGTTAAAACAGGACAACATAATTGAAGTAGGCTGGAAAATAGATTTGAAAGGACAGATAAAAATATTTTTAGAAAAGTCAATTAATTATGTTTAATCTTGCTAAAATATCTTTGTTCACTTTAAAAAGAGAGGCAACTGTATTTGAGTGTTATAGTTACAAAATATACAGAAGTTAAATTGGCTCTGTAGTTGTTCTTATGGTGTGGTTTAACCGAATATAAAAGTATATTCTAACCCGTCATACATCTGTGCAACTCTTGTGACACACTGCAAATAATTGCCTGTCTGAGGAACTTTCGTAGTTTCCCAACAAAAACTCAAATACATTGGAAATTAAAGAACAAAGCTGAAATAGAAAAAATTGATCAAAGTAATACGTATAGCTACGGTCTACTAGAATTGCGCAAAAAGAGTTCGTCGCAAAAGAAAACGAGTGAACACTGCACAATTTGCGACAAACCCTACAGAGCGACAGAGATGGTAGAGTGCACTAACTGTAGGAAATGGTGCTGCTATGAGTGCGTCGATGTCACAGATGAGGTAGCCAAGAATGACACTTGGCAATGCTCTATTTGTATCGCCCAAAACATGAATTTAGGCTCTGGTAAAGGCACTGCTGAGAGCCAAGCAACAACAAAGGGAAAACTCTTCAGTTAAGTCTAAACCACGATTATCTAAAACAGTTACTTCTGGCAAATCAAAACTGAGTTTCCATGCTGAAAGTGTCAAGCTTGGTTCAACTTCTAGTAGCAAACGTAACTGGAAGCTGTGGCTACTACAAGAGGAAAGAGACTTGCTTAAAAAAGAAAAAGAATTAACTGAAAAAGCCCGGTTGCTTTTTGATGAAGACTCTGATAACAGTCAAAATTTAGAAGATGAAGAAATTGAAAAGGTAGATCCGTTACAGAATAAAATGTTGTCATTGGATATAGAGAATTGTTGCGATCGTGTTGGAGATGATAGTAGGAATCACAAGTCGCAACAATTTTCGATGAGCTACCCACAGAGGAATAATTCCGAATATCGACATAAAAAACCCATTGACAAACCCGCCGTACAATCTGGTCATGATGTCCGTTTAGAGGAGTCAAAACTAACGATACAACAGTATGCTGCTAGAAGAAACATATCGAAAGAGCTGCCAATGTTCAGCGGAAATCCACAAGAATGGCCTTTGTTCGTTAGTAGTTATGAGCAGTCAACCAAGCTTTGCGGTTTTAGCAATTGCGAAAATCTATTACGGCGACAGAAAAGTTTGAATGGACCTGCTAAGTTGGCTGTTTGCAGTTTTCTAACGCTGCCGGAATGTGTACCTGATATCATCTCTACTCTAAAACTACTGTTTGGAAGACCGGAGCAAGTTCTAGAAACTTACATAAAGACTATCCGTCATCAACCGCCCCCAAGAGATGATAAACTTGAGACATTAATTGAATTCGCTTTAGCAGTTAAAAATCTGTGCATTTCTTTACAAGCGGCCAATATGAAAGACTATTTAAACAACCCTAATCTAATGCAAGAAATTCTTCTAAAACTACCTTTCCAGCTGAAGATAAATTGGGCTATTTATCGTAGTACGAAGCATGAGTTCTCTGACCTTACTAACCTTACGGATTGGTTATACCATCTAGCCACTAATGTTTGCACGTCTCTACCCACTTTAGATATCTACAACAAAAATCATCAAAAAGGAAGATTCAATATCCATGAGCCTACAAGTAGTTTTACTAACAATAAACGAACCACTTGTATATTATGCCAGGGTAGTTGTAGATCCATCGCTGAGTGCAGTAAGTTCAAAGCGTATGTTTTGGACAAAAAATGGGAGACTGTTAAAAAACTTAATCTTTGTAAATTATCACATCACTTCCCATGTAGATTTCCAGTTAAATGCGATCAAACACAGTGTCAAAATAAGCATCACCCTCTTCTTCACAAAGATGTTGAATTGGGATCAGCTGCTAAAAACCCATTATTATGCGAGACCGTTCGCAATGACATTTCTAATGCAGAATTTAGTGTGTCATAAAGCATTGAATCAAAGTATCAGGTTCCGGATACTACCAGTAAAATTAATGAATGGAGACAAGACGGTTGATACATATGCCTTTTTGGATGAAGGTTCATCTATCACAATGCTTAATGAAAGTGTTGCTAGAAAATTAGATGTGCAGGGCGATAATGAACCATTATGTTTAAGATGGACGGGTACGCATCAATGAATTGAAAACCAGTCGCAAAAGATCCTAATCAGTATTGGCGGAAGCTTTCAAGGCGCTAAGCGATTTCATAATCGTCCCGCTCGCACGGTTAAAACTCTAGACCTTCCAGTACCAACTTTAAATTCTTCTACGCTCAACCAAGAATATTCCTACCTCAACGGATTACCTATAGACTCTTATTACGACGTCAATTCACAGATTCTTATTGGCCTGGATAATTGGGATTTAGCAGTGCCACTCAAGGTGAGAGAGGGTGCCAAGAAGCAACCGATTGCGGCTAAATGTAGACTAGGTTGGACAGTGTTTGCTTTGGGGCCGCCTAAGCCACAAAATTATAGTTATCACATTTGCCAATGCTCGTCCAAATCGCTTGACGAACAAGAACTGCATGAGGCAGTTAAACAATTTTTCTCAATAGAAAGTTTAGGAATTACCCCAACCAATACCATCGCTTCAAAGGAATCTAAACGGGCACACAAGATAATGCAGTCTACGTTGATCCAAGAAGACAATCAGTATAAAATTGGTTTGATTTGGAAGTTTGATTCGTTTAATTTTCCTGACAGCAGACAAATGGCAATGCGGAGATTGAACTGTATAAAGAGACGAATAAAGTATGATCCTGAACTGGGTGTGAAGTTGAATCAACAAATAAATGAATTCTTAACTAAGAAGTACATTAGGAGGTTATCAGATGAAGAACTCTGTCAAAAACATGAAAGAATCTGGTATCTCCCCATATTTCCCGTTCTAAATCCAAACAAGCCAAGAAAGTTTCGAATAGTTTGGGACACCAAGGCTGCTGTTAATGGGGTATCTCTAAATTCAAAGCTTTTGAAAGGTGACGACCAACTAGCGTCCTTATATGGGATTTTGCTTAGATTTAGGGAAAGGAAAATTGGCTACAGCACAGATATTAAAGAAATGTTCTTACAGGTGCATATAAGAGAACAGGATCAGCATTCTCAGCGTTTCTACTGGCGTGAAGGGGATCCTAATAAACCTTTAAATACTTATGTGGTAACCGTAATGACCTTTGGTGCTGCCTGTTCTCCCAATTCAGCTCAGTTTGTTAAAAACTATAACGCGACTAAGTTCGCTGCAGTATACCCTAAAGCTGTTGAAACGATCATCAAAAACCACTACGTGGATGATCTGTTGGACACTGCAGACACAGAATCCGAGGCCCTTGAAAACGCCAAACAAGTTACGCTTATCCATTCAAAAGTTAACTTCGAAATTAGAAAATGGTATTCCAATTCACAGAAATTTATGTTAGAAATGAACTCTTCAGAGCCACCAAACCCAACCCGATTCAGCTTAGATGTTAACTCTGAAGATAAAATAGAAAAGGTCCTTGGTATGTGGTGGAATTTAAATACCGATTGTTTTGAATTTTCACTATGCTTTAACAAAGTGAACAAGGACGTTTTACAGGGAGTACCTTCAGAAAAGTTACGGAAGAACAAAGAAAACTCAACTTGTAAAAAAATGATCACTAGGGATAAATTCTGTTACAACACTTAACCTGTTAAAATAAATAAATTCTTATTATTTCAAAGTAATAATAACATAGATTATAAACGTAATGGTATAATACAAAATTTAAGACTAGGTTACTAGAACTAATTAAAAACCGTATTTAAGCCTGGTTTGATTTCTACTATTTCGCGATAGAGCCCATCTAATCTGCAATTCTTTGTCGTTCGTTAGTGCTCTTTCAGCAAGAGATGTAATATGATTTTTAACCAACGAAGTGGTATTTACAGGTGCTTTAACTAACGGAGATGCTTCGAAAGCTGGATCAGTAAGAGACTTCAACCATTCTTCTCTGCCCGGATGTATTTTATCTTCATCTAGTTCAATCACATTAATCTTCTGCGCTTCTTTGCGACTACCAAATAATTCCTTAAATGCTTGATTATCTAAACCTTTATATGGTTTTTCAGCTTCAGGAGCTGCATTAATACTACCATGATGTGTTTCATTGGAAAGAGACTTTTTAACCTTTGGATATGCTATCGATTTCTTTTTTTTCAAAAAAAGTTCATTCCACGTTTCATCATCATATGTAAAAGGAGAATTCATATCATCTTCGTCTGAATTGAAATCTGATACACGTCGTTTAGGCGTTTCAACCTTTTTCACTTCAGATACTTGCGGTGCTTCGCATATGGTTGCTACTTGAGGTATCTGAACAGGTTGTGCAGAAGATGGTGCGCCTTTTTGTACAGCCTTTGGGACAAAACATGTATTTTTTAGAGGAGCAACTTTTGGTACAGGTAACACTGAGAACAGCCCACATTTCCTTTGGGTCTCTCTAAAAGTTGGTAGTTTGACATCTACATCTTCCTTGAAACTGCTCAGTTCCGGAACACTGATTTTGATACGTTTTGGGGGGTTTTCAATAACTTCAGCTTTCTTGTTTAGAAATTCATCCTGCACTTCTTCTATGAAATCAACATTTTTGACTGGAGGAGGCAAACTAGAAAATAAGTTTTGCTGAGAGTTACCACTCTGATTATCGTTCAGCGAAATATTGACACCACTAATATTTTCAGGTTCATCAACTTCACTGTCACTACTAATTTCGTAATCAACTAAAAGAGGCATTTAGATATTTTCTATTAATTTTATAATATAATGAAAGACCAACTAACAGCATAAATAATATGAGAACTGTCAGTGTCATACACATGTCATAAGCAGGTTAACAGAATTATGTAGTGATGGGTAGTTGTGAACGAGTCATTCATTGAAAGTATAGAACTGAAAAATTTCAGAACGCAAACAATCGTTATCTAATTGAATTATTATTAATGGTTACATAATGTATGTTTCGTATTAATTAAAATTCAAAACTATATTGTGGAACAAAACTGTGTAGTGCGCCTGCGCCTCTTGTAGTGTAATGCGTGCGAAAATAATTCTTACGTCCTAGCACGAGAACGGTTGTGTCAATTTGCCGGGCAACCTATGCAGACAATACACAATAGTGTCTTGTAACCGGTGTATTCAATCGACTCCCCCGAGGGCATTGCAACAATGAAGAGGACAACACCCTATGGACAATATTGGTGAGTGACTTTATGTAACATTATTGTTTGTCTTTTACATGCATACAAATTCTCGTATATAAAGCTCACGTTTTGTTAACTTTTTGTAATACAGTCCAATCAAATGATAAGACGCGCCAGTTTATTTAATCACAGTTAATTGATTTACAATGTATTTGATTACAGTATACGTTTCGAAGCCGTAATTCGAGAAAATACACCTACATAGAATAGTTTCGTTTTAGAGTTTTAGTTACACTGGCGAATGGTTTCATTACAACAATCTACATAAAAAGTAATATTTTTACATTATAAAGATTCGATTCGTGATTTTATCAAGCTCTATAATTGTATAGTTTTCCAAGTAACAATTTAAATCGTTTATTTGTGATATATTTTAGAGAGATACTTTGTTACGCGATGATATCGAAATTTAAAGACAACTTTAATTTATTAGTCTGTCCTGCAACGTTAGATATGCTACTTGTTAAAAAATACAATTCTTCAAAAGAAGTAGATTCGGGTTAAAGATTTAAATCAACTCTAAGGTACACGGTCAAATGCGACGTCCGTTTTCCCCTCTCTATAAAATTTAATTGTGTTAGATTCTGCCTAATTTATTCAGTTTGCGAGGTTCTATAAATCAGACAATCATCTTTAAATCCCACTAACCTTCATACAGTAGGTTTTTCACTTTTTGTACAACTATTATTCTGTTTACATTGAATGTATTAGTGAACGTTGTCGCATGCTACTGCAGGTTAGGGAATCGTTTTACCCTTCTAAAGGTTGATGCAGATCCCATATACCCTAAAAAAGGGGCATGTGCACCTTGCTTAGCTAACCTTACCTGGCAGTTTCCCCGTGTTCCTACACACCGCAATGTCTTGGGATCCATAAAACTTGTACCTGTTTTTGAGTAGCTAAATCTTTCAATACACTCAGTGAACAACGGGACGGAATTGAACTATTGTTAACCATCTAAATAAAAAAAAAAAACACTGCTGTCTTCTTGCTCTCACATTTCCTGAGTTTGAGGTCACCTTCAGTATTGCATAAACCCCTACCTAGAAGAAATGTCATGTATTGGACTATGGGATAACTGCAATGTTTTTTATATTGTTACCTGCCGCACTGCTGGTATAACATACTAGTCTTGACGGAAACTGCTTATAAATTTTTTTAAGTGAGTAACCTTGGTTACTAAATAAAATGTACAGCACTTAAAAAGTCGTTTTAGAGATCTTTAAAACATTTAAAACTGTAACCTAACCTGGACATTTGCAATATTTTGTTCATTTCCTCATAAGTTACAAAAGTCCATGCTCTTCATACGTAAACCTGTAAACCACTTACAAATTTGCGTCTTTCTTTATTTAGAAACTTTTAGAGCAGTAAGCTAATCTAATTTCATTTTTAATTACATGCTCGTTAGCTCTGAAGTGCTATAAATAAATGCTTTTCTTGTGTTAGCTTCCGAATCTGTGGCTTAGATCGATACGTAAAGCGTCTTTTCTCGCTCCAGCTTGTTACGTAAATTTTGTCGTGGCAGCCACGTTGGGCGTCAAAGTTATGTTACGTTGGCTCGTAGCCGTGCGTAACAAAAAGAAAATCAAAGAAGAAATGACCGGGCTCAATTGGAGAGTAGGGGGGGTTGTAGAAAGCAGACCAACATATATTGTATGCGGCGGTAAGGAGTTAGTGACAATACCTGCAAGAAAATTAGTTAAGCAAACCTGAAAAAAAAAGAGAATAAGCATAGCAGCAATGAAAAGTCTAAGTTATTCAGTACTTTGTAGAATGTAAAAAAAAACTGTTTAGATAAACTATATAATATAACAACGGTAAAAGCAGTACAAAAACTTTTAGTACAAAGTGAGGTAATATTGAAGAGTAGCAGAAACGTTTCCTCACACACCAATTAAACATAAATCAGACAAAATGTTAACAAAAGATAAATAGGTAAGACACAATAGATATGAGTAATTCAGTAGTATTGATTCTTTTTTTTTCTTTCTTTTTTTTTTCTTAATAGCAGGCAAGTCTATTGTAAAAAGTATCAACACGACGAAGAATATTGCAAAACCAACGGATAGATATTTAAAGTAATAACAAGTATGAAATAGTTCAACTTACACAACCAGGAGCACCGGAAGAGTGTCTATAGAGTTGGACTAATTCGGCTACTGATAGCCTTGCAGTTGGAGTTGGTGGAGTGTGGGGTGTCCATGGTTCCATCCCATTATCAACTTGAAACTTGACACTACTATCAACTGCAGATTGTTCTTTTACTTTCTGTAACTGATCGAAAGCCTCCTGATAGCTTGGTAAGCCGGATGCACTGGTGTAGCTTGGCAAAGATTCACAGTCTATTCGCGGGGGTGGAATTCGTGGTACAACAGACAGGAACACACGCAACTAAGAACAATTAAAGTTAGTATAATTCCGATCCAAACATCCGTCAAGAAGTTTTCGTATTGCGGATCTGCTTCAGCAGAAAGAACTTCGTCAACTTCTGAAGCTAATTTCAGTTGGTAAAGGCATTGTTTGAATACGGGGAAACATTTAAAAACATGGTCACTCTCACAATCTCGTCTTTAAGAAAAGGTACGTTCATATTTTATTTACTTATTAAATGCAACGTAAATTTAACATATCAGTAATACGGAATGAGTTAAACACTTCTGCAATTTCATTTTGCAAATGTTTTAGGGAGTTTAAAACCTGACTAAAGTAGCTCCTTTAAAAATTCTGTACAAGTTTATTGCACTTACCCTGATCAACAAAGGAGACCACTACACTAGATCGCACACACATTAATCCCAAGAAGAATCGGTCAAGTTTAGCAAGCAAGTTCTACAACTTTTATTTCAAAAGAAACTCAACTAAAAACACAATTAGTAAAGTACGCGTATCACTAAAGTAAGTCAATGTTCCGTAAAACGCACGACAAGTTCTATCACTTTTATTTACAACAGAAAAGCAACAAAAACAATTAGTAGAGTAACGCGCATCGCTAAAACACGTCCGTCAATCAAACACGTTACATCTAAAAGCATACTTCCTTCAAAAGTAATCAGAACTACACTTTATACAGTTAAAATACAACTTTTATTTCACAAGAAAACCACTAAAATCGTGCCGCGCTTGTTCAGGAACAATACGAGAATTGTTACCGCATTAATTCTCACTATTGTCAAAGCAAAGAGAAACAGTCTTTTTTACGTCATTAATATATAGCAACCAAGAATCTGTTTATTCAACTCGTTACTATTACCCGTTTATCGTCTCTTATCTAGACTTGTATATCCACATAAGGAACAAAATTTATATTTACGGCAAGACAAGAACGATGCAATATATAATTAATTACACGATGCATTCGCCTAAGGAGTTAATAAATATTAAATATCGAAATAGTAATTTGTAGAAATGTATTTATAAATTGAGGATAGCGTAAAATGTTAAAACTACAAAAATTCTTATGATGATAAGCCCCAAGTACCCCCTCCCGGAGAACCGAATGAGGTAGTATTTTACCTCCGAACAAGAATTTTACTTGTGAGCTCTTCATCATACATATTTCGTGTGTTAGGCCACGCATACCTGGGAAATATTGTGGTACGTTCCCATATCTTTCCACAACGCAGTTTTTAAAGATTTTAGCAAAAAGCCGTATCCGTCACGGCCAATCCCCAACAACCTTGTAAATTATTGAGGATCGCCCGAGACCAACCGACCCTCTTCTAATATCTTTTAGCCAGCAAGGCTGTTGTCCCTTGCTGCGCCTTTTAATCGCCTTTTACGATAAGCAGGCTTACAATAGTAGTATTCTTTGTCTCCTACTATAGGGATAATATAAAGTATTACCGCATTCAAATTTTATTTCTTGTTTTTGACACAAACAATTTAATTTTTGTTCCATTTTTAGAAACTACAATTTTGAATTGCGTACAGCTACAAATAACTAAAACTGATAACAAACAATGAATAAATTTGATGTACTTTGTATAATAAATTTTGCAATTGCAATCGTATTTAAATAATTGATAAGTCAAAAAAAAAGTTATACTGGGTCATCCAGAACGATAAGGACCATAATTTCCAGGTAAAAAACTCACTTCCTGGCCAATGTAGTACTTTTGGACGGAGCATTGGAAAAATCAAATGTAGGGGATGTTATTTTACATCTGGTCCTTATAAAGTATCGAACTATCACGATCTTTTTATGAACATATGGTGATATATGTATTATATTATAAATAAACGTTTCAAATGTATTCAAGTATCTATTAAGTTCTTTAACTTGTACAATATTTTTTAAGTAACCTGTAAAATTATACTATATATCTTTCTTTCTTTGATGCCCTTTACATAGGTATCTATTATCCCATAATGACTGAGCAGTTCCCCTTCCTTTTAATCTGTGCTAATCTTTGAAAATTGTTTCTGCATTGATAATCTTCTGTTTCATTATTTTTTTGAGTCTATTCATCCCAGAATAACAAGCAAATGTTGTGTAACGCGCAATCAGCAGTAGATATTTCTATTGCCTTTGATACATTGTATGTGTTTATAAACTTCAGCATTGTTCCTCTTTGCTTTACATCGCTAACTGCATTTTCTACTCTAGCTACCAAGAGTTTTCTATTACGATTGTTCTGGACTGCAGTTAAATTTTTGTTACGAGAAATATGGGGTCATCAATTATTCGCGTGGACGAAAAGCTGCATTCTCAACGACGTGATATTTATCGCTTGGAAAATATTTCTGGCTTCCTATTCCTTCAATATTTTCGACAACCGTAAAACGTAGTGACTTTAAGACAGCCAGATGACTTTGAGACACAACATAGTTCTCACACACATTCAAGTCTAGTTTATATATTAGATGCGCAAACGTCACGCACTTATGGTCAAAGTTCTTCATTTGCACCCTTTGCTGTTCAGTCGTAAAATGGACGTGGTAGGAAATGTATGTGTGTTTTATTAACAATTTATTTGAAGAACGTATATTTGTAAAATTTTAGTTTGTTGTGATACTTTCATTTATGTTATTCTCGTACTATAGGAATTATTTAGCTTTATAAATAGATGTTCAGTTGCTATTAATTTTATTCCACTTGCTTCTTCTAGTATAATGCTCTCAATTGGATAAAATCAATTTATTTTTATTATACTCAATTACACAAATATCAAACTGTCATAATTTCTCATGACAGTTCTCACTTTCTCTCACAATTAACTAGGAGAATCAATTTCACTCTTTTTTATAGGAAAGGAACTCTCCCATGATTTCAAGAATAAGCAATTTGATTTTACAAGAGAATTCTGCCCATTTTCTCCTACTAATTCTATTCCTACGAACTCAAGAATAGGGGGACCAGAAGAGCTGGGATCATCACCAAACCTTACTGATGTAATAATTTGTCCACTGTATAAAGTGCTTGTTATACTTTTCAGTTAACTAAATTGAATTAAAAATACCTGTTCAAAATTGGGTTAGACGCCACTCTTAATTTCGATGTTATTCATTTTAAACAGCCAAGGTTTTGTTTTGCGATAAACCAGGCGGTATTATCTAGCACTGATTTTGCACACTCGTTTTGAAGCATTCGGTCCGTGCGGACATGTATTAAAACAATATACATTTTTTGGTGTGTGTGTGTGTGTGTGTGTTACTGTGCTGCTACATAATTCCGTCGGCAGAGATGTTGTTCTGGTTTGGATGCTGCCAACCACTTCCGTAGAAGCCAACAGCATGAACATTAAGGTAAGTGCATGATCGTTGTTGGATTTACCGCTAAGAGTATTTTATCGTAACACTACCCCATAGTCACAGTCCACTTACTCTAAGGAAATAATCTGGGGTTTCACGCATTGTGTAAATTTTTCCATTGTTTCTCCAACATAAACATTTGTGGTCCTTCGAGCCGGATCCATATGTAAATTTTATGTAAAGATAAAATACTATTATATTCAATTTCATTAATTGCATTGATACATGTGCATAACTCTAATCAAAGTTCAAAGTTTGTTCTTGAACTTGGAAAATAATATAGTTCACCTTATCGCCGTACCCTATAGTAGGGGATAAAGAATACTACTACAGTAAGCCTGCTTATCGTAAAAGGCGATTAAAAGGCGCAGCAAGGGGCAGCAGTCTTGCTGGCTAACAGATATTGGAGGAGGGTCGGTTGGTCTCGGGCGATCCTCAATAATTTACAAACTTGTTGGGGGGTTGGCCGTGACGGATACGGCTTTTTGCTAAAATCTTTAAAAACTGCGTTGTGGAAAGATATGGGAGCCTACCACAATATTTCCCAGGTGTGCGTGGCCTAAAACACGAAATACATATGATGGAGAGCTCACAAGTAAAATTCTTGTCCGGAGGTAAAATACTCCCTCATTCGGATCTCCGGGAGGGGGTACTTGGGGCTCGTCATAGTAAGAATATAAAACAACAGTTCGATTTAGTGATAGGGACTTGAAATGTAAGATCATTACTTAGAGTAGATAAGTTAACGAATTTATTAGTCGAAATGAGAAAGGAAAAGCTGGACATTTTAGGTATTAGTGAGGTGAGATGGCCAGATAGTAATGACTTTTGAAAAGATAATTATAGAATAATTACAACTTCTTCAACTAATGGACAGGCAGGAGTAGGAATAGTGTTAGGTCAAAGATTAGGGCATAAAGTTAAAGAGTACTTACAATTTAGTGATAGAATAATTATGGTTAGATTGAGTACAAAACCCACAGACACTGTTTTAGTACAGGTTTATATGCCAACAACTCAGTACGAGGATGAGGAAGTAGAAAAGGTATACGAGGATATAAATAGTATAGTGAGAAAAGTAAAAGGAGATGAGAATTTAATAGTTATGGGCGATTTTAATGCGTCAGTGGGAGAAGGTAGTGAGGGAAAAATGGTAGGAAAATTTGGGTATGGCAGACGAAATGATAGAGGAGAAAGATTAGTTGAGTTTTGCCAGGAACATAGATTAGTAACTGTAAACACCCTATTCGAACAACATGTTAGGAGAAGATATACCTGGAAAGCGCCAGGTGATAGGGCTAGATACCAAATAGATTATATTTTAGTTAAACAAAGATTTAGAAACCAAGTTAAAAACTGTCGTAGTTATCCAGGGGCTGACATAGATAGCGATCATAACTTAGTTAAAATGAAGTGTAAACTAAAATTCAAAAAATTGAGAAAGGCTAAAAGAGAGGGATGGGATCTAGGTAAGCTTAATGATAGTAGGGTAAAAGAGGAATATAAACAAGTATTAGATAATAAGAGCAAAGAGATAGCTGTAGGAGGGAATGTAGAAAATAGATGGAAAGAAATAAAACTGACTGTACATGATACATCAACACAGACTATAGGTAAGAAAAAAATAGAAGCGAGGAAACTGTGGGTAACAAAGGAGATATGAGATTTAATAGAGAATAGAAGAAAGCTTAAACCTTTCAGAGAATTGGATAGTGAAAGTAAGCAAAAATATAATAAAGCTAGAAATAAGATAGTACATGAGTGTAGAAAAGCTAGAAATAAATGGATGGAGGAGAATTGTAAAGGAATACAAGATGTTTTGAGAGTAGGTAAGACAGACAGGGCTTACAGGGCAGTTAAAAAGTTTTTTGGGGAAGATAGGAAAAAATGTAATGGTATTAGAGACGAGAATAATGAGCTTCTAATAAATAAAGTTGAGGTAGCAGATAGATGGAAAAGATATTTAGATATGGATGAGTTAGAGTACGACCAAGAAGAGGATGTAGAAATAGGGTTCTCAATATTAAGAAAGGAATTTGATAGAGCTGTTCGGAATCTTAAATTAAATAAAGCGCCAGGGATAGACGAGATTCCCGCAGAATTAATAAAATATGCAAGTCAGAAAACTTTAGACAGATTATATGAACTAATAAAAGTGATATATGACACAGGTGAGGTTCCAATAGATTTCGAAAAAAATATTATTATTCCAATTCCAAAAAAGTCAGGAGCTGATAGGTGTGAGAATTTTAGAACGGTTAGTTTAACTTCTCATGCTTCCAAAATACTAACAATAATAATTAAAAATAGAGTAGAAGCTTTGACTGAGAATTATTTAGGCGAAGACCAATATGGTTTTCGTAAAGACAGAGGGACTAGAGAAACGATACTAATGATTAGGGTAATTATCGAAAAAAGGTTACAAAAAAATAAAAAGACTCATTTCGCGTTTGTAGATTTAGAAAAAGCATTTGATAGGGTTAATTGGATTGTTATGTTCAGGATTTTGCGAAAAATATGAATCTCTCATAGGGATAGAAAAATTATTTACAGTCTATATAAAAACCAAAGCGTAGTAATTAGATTTTATTGAAATAGAAAAGGAAGCTAAGATTGGAAATGGTGTTAGACATGGCTGTATACTATCTCCCTTGATTTTTAATTTTTATATTGAGGAAGCTTTAAACTTAGCTAGAGAGAGAAAAGAGATAGGTATTAGTGTACAGGGACAGAAAATAGACATGTTACGTTTTGCAGATGATATAGCCATTATAGCAGAGTCTAGAAAAGAGTTAGGAGAGTTTTTAAATATTTTAGATGAGATACTACGGAGTAACTATAGTATGAGAATTAACTCAGTAAAGACAAAGATAATGACAAGTGAGTTACAGCCTAGTTCTAAACCAAAATTAAAAATAGGTAATACTGAGTTAGAGGAGGTAGATGAATTTTGCTATTTAGGTAGTATAATTACAAAGGATGGACGTAGCAGATGGGATATAGTAGCTAGAATAGCTCAAGCTAGAAAAATGTTTTTAAAAAAGAAAAACTTACTAATAGCTAATAGTATTAGTTTAGATAATAGAAAAAGTTTCTTAAAGTCTACTATACGGTAGTGAGACTTGGACAATTAAAGAAGTAGATAAGAAAAAGATAGAAGCTTTTGAAACTTGGTGTTATAGGAGAATGTTAAAGATTAGTTGGACAGATAGAGTAACAAACGAGGAAGTTTATAGAAGGATAGGTGAGGATCCCTGTATGTGGAAGCAATTGAAGGTCAGGAGAGATAGAATGATAGGGCACCAGTTAAGACATGAGGGACTATTTAGTAAAGTTTTAGATTATAGACTACCAAATAAAAATAGAGTAGGAAGGCCTAGACAAAGCTATATTAGTCAAATTATTAGAGATTTAGGTTGTGTAATGACTAAATCCTCAGCTAAAGGAAGATTTAAAAAATATACATATTTTTTATTAACAGAACATGTAATAGTAATAATTGTATATAGAATAATGTGGAGTACAGCTTTGGGCAAAATTTAAAATAAAGGTAGTTAGTGGAAAATTCCCAAGTAGAAAGTAGCATTAGTCATTGTTTAAAGATATAACAGGTATAGCAATAGTCTATCATTTCTAGGAATTTGAACACCCAGGTTCTGGTTTGTGAATGGCTGTAAGAAGTGGACTGATTATTCTTTTAAACTTCCATGTATAGATTAAAGTAACATTCTAAGTGCTTACTGGTTTCTGAATAGCTTGGGGATGAGTGTGTATTTGAAAAGACAGGGCACTTGTACTTGAAACTTGGGTGGTGCAGTATCAATTTTAGTTGGTGTTGGCTGCATTCACCTGAATTATATTATAATTATTTTTAGAACTTAAAACAATTGCAGGGTGCAAATCAGTTGGTGCTTGTGAGCACATTATAACAATAGAGCCATTACATTTTGCACTTAAGTTCAATCTGTAGTCAAGAAGTCATCAATTTAAACAAAAGTCCAGTTTAATTTGGCAGAAGAAATAAGAATAGGAAGCTCTCAATCGGCAGTTGGACCACCTATAGATTAAATGTTCTGTTAAAGAAGAAATCAAAATAGTTAGTTCACCATTATGAAGGGAACTAGAAGCCATTAATTGTAAATAGTTAAGTATAAGGGTAAGTGAATATTTTAGTTTTATAAGACAATCTTATTGGCCAAAAGATCAGGGAGTTGCTTATATTTTTCAGTTCTATGTATAGTCCGTAATTAGAAGCTCATTTCTTTATTTTAAATGTTAAAGTGGACTCTGTATTAAATAAATGTACAATTAAGGTAGATACAGTAGTTTCCGTAACTGCACCCCCATAAGATGGAACTTATATTGAGTTATTAGATTCAGGTGGAGTTAAAAGCTGCTGAGGGAGCAACCTAAGAAAGAGTGTACAAAGAGGTGCAATCTTGAGAGTTGTGTGAGAACCCACCCTGAATAAATCCATGCTCTCCGCTGAGTTATACTTTAATTAAAACCAATAATTGCTCACATCATGTATTATTTGTAAAGAAAAACAGTAATTATTCAATAGTGCTTTTCTTTTTGTGCTTTATCTACATTATTATTATATTTAAAAAAAGGAAAACTTATGATATTGTAATAGCCATTACTATTGATCTATTAGCAGTTAGTAGTAATTGGAAACGGACATTACAGTTGTGAAGGCTATGTAGACCTTTTTAGACTAGCTCAGAATAGAAAACAATTTAGAGCTGCGTCAATCCAACTTTAAGTAAGTTCGAAAACAAAACAAAAAAAATAAAAATCAGTTAACTAAATGTCACCATGACAAACTCACAATTAGTTAGCGGTCTGGCATGTTGGCAGCGATTCGTTGCTTAAGCCTTGCCATAACATATAATTTAACACTTTTCCTTTTTGAAGCGGATAACCAGGTTATATTTCATTTCCTTATAAATGGTAATCATGTAAACATGTTAGAGTTCTTTAACAACCATCAGGTTGCTAATATCTATGTAGAGCCAGCTGGATAGGAAAAAGATAGAAGGATATAGGAAGACCTAGACCAAACTATATTAGTCAAATTATTAGAAATTTAGGTTGTGAAGGGTTGTAGAGTTTTTTAGATTAGCACAGAATAGAAAAGAAGTTAGAGCTGCGCCAAACCGACCTTAAGTAAGGTCGAAAACAAAATGATGAATGACCTTATCGCCAATTGTGATTGTTGCCAAGTTCATTGTTCGAAATTATAAATTACGACTCGCGTTATTGTTATTGTAAACAATAAATAATTTAGCGGTAATTTCATTCAACTCTGGTTATGAGCTTCACTATGGAACCCGATCAGCAAAGTATTGCTGAGTTTAAGAAATTACACAATCGGAAAGAAAGGTTATTTAGGCAATTACAGGACTGTTTTGATTTGATCAAAGATTTACCTGCTAAATTAGATCATTTTAAAAGTTGTGTTGGTTATTTAATACCGGTTAGAAATGAATTTCTACAAACTTTAGATGCATTGTCGGATTTATCGAATGTACATGCAAATTTTAGAACAGATACAATATCATTAGGATCTAGTTTTGACGGTTTATACTTCGAGATTTTAAGCGTTGCTGGTCGATACACCACAACCACGAACGTTAGTTCTAAGGGTAATACAACACTAAACAGCGATTCGAATGTTCGCCTACCTGAATTAAAATTGTATAAGTTCGAAGGTAATCCCAAGAAATTTGATGCATTTAGATCTTTGTACGACACCTTGATTCACAAAAACAATTCGTTGAGTGACATCGAAAAAGTATACTTGCTTTCTTACCTGGAAAATTTCGCTTTGAAATTAGCACAAAGTGTGCGGTTTTCACCAGAAAATTATTCGGTAGTGTACGACCTGCTGGTCAAGCGCTACACAAATAAACGCTTAATTGCTCATCATTATCTATCTAAAATCTTTACACTGTCTCAACTGAAGACAGATTCTTTTCAAGCTCTTAGTGATTTGTGCGAAACACTGCAAGCTAATGTTACAGCATTAACCGATATGAAACTCCCCGATATAGCCGATTATATATTTTTACATTTTTCTCTTGGATTGTTAGATTCCAAAACAAAACAAGAATTTGAAAAAGAGCATTACTTAGAACACGAATATCCTACGTTTAAAATTTTTATAGGGTTTTTACGTAATAAATGCTCCATTTCAGCATTAGTTGGTAGTACCTCTGCTTCAAAGAGCATATCAACGTCATGGACCACAAAAAAATCTGGCGATCGCTACAATAATGCTAGTAACAAACGCATTTCTATGACTTCGCAAGAAGGTCCTACTGTACACACAGTGGCTTCCGTTTCTTGTCCGGCATGCAATCAAGCGCATAAATTTAATAAATACCCGAAACTATTAGCATTGTCACCAAAAGATAGACATGAATCAGTCAAGAATAACCATAGATGTTTTTCTTGTTTAAATCCGCATCCGCTTTCTTCTTGTCAATCCAATTTTCGATGTCTACATTGCGGTAGTAAAAAGCACAATTCTTTACTACATTTCGATAATCCTATCCCTGTACAGAGCCCCTCTAATACTACGCCTTTATGTACAGACGCCGATGTACAGATTGTTGTCAATCCCAATGTAATAGAAAAGGTTTCTACGCCAGTGAATTTTGCTCATTCTTGCGCTGTCGAAAACAGTGCAGTTGCGCTCTTAGCCACAGCACAAGTACAAGTCCTCTCGACTGATGGTAGTTGGCAGCGCTGTCGCCTAATCTTTCGAATTTTATCACTATCGATTTAGCTGATAGGTTAGGCCTCATACGAAGAAAGTGCCTATTTGAAATACGTGGTGTAGGACAGTCGCATGTAACAAAAGTTCAGGGTCTAGTCGACTGTAAAATTGGCTCCTTATACGACAGCAATTTTTATTTAAATTGTGAAGCTGTAGTTGTACCAAAGATTACCACGAATGTCCCTACAGTTACATTAGCGATACAATTAAAACAACAATTTTCCTCTCTTAAGTTTAGCTGATCCCGATTTTCACGTATCCACACCAGTTGATATTTTATTAGGGGTGTCGGCTGTTTTAGATATCACGCCAAGTGAGCCTTCATACTTGAAAGGCAAACCCGCGGCATTTCTTACTTCTTTTGGATGGGTAATCATGGGTGAAGTACCTAAAATGATACATTCACCTACGAACGTCGCTTTATTCACTAATATGGTAGAGACGCAATCTCTAAATGAAACTTCACGTTTATTGTGCGAATCCGAAGAAATGTTTTCTCCACCTTTGCCCTCCCCGGAGGAGAATGCTTGTGAAGAGCATTTCAAATCTAGTACCACGCGTACGGCCTCAGGTCAATATATGGTCAGATTACCGTTTAAAGACAATGTTTCCCAAGCTCTAGGTTCGACTAGAGAACATGCAATCAATAGGTTCTTAAAGCTTGAAGCGCGTTTCAAACGCGATGAAAATTTTCGTAAATTGTATGCGGAAAACATTAGTGATTATTTATCACAGAAGCACCTTGAACCTGCGGTTGACGTATCCCCGTATGTGATGACTCATCACGGGGTCTTAAAGAATCCCGCATCACATACCCAGATTCGTGTAGTTTTCAACCCGACTGATAAAGACTGTAATAATAAGTGCCTTAATGATATTCTACTGCCGGGTCCGAAATTACAAACGGATATAGGTCTTGTTATCACAAGATTCAGAATTCCACAAGTGGCTCTTACGTGTGACATTCGCCAAATGTTCAGATCAATTTTAGTACACCCTGATGATCGGAAATTCTTGCACATATTTTGGAGGTTTAATCCAAATGAACCTTTAACGGAGCTAGAACACATACGCGTTATTTTCGGTGCATGTTGCAGTCCTTACCTTGCCATTCGTGTTCTAAAACAATTATTGGTTGACGAAGGTTCTAAATTTCCACGAGCTTCGTGCGCTCTCAGTTCTTCTACATATGTAGACGACATTTTGACAGGAGCAGATTCCATTGAAGATGCTCTACTTCTTAAAACTGAACTCATTGATTTGTTAAAACTGGGTGGGTTTGAACTGGGCAAATGGGCCAGTTCACATGCCAATGTAATTGGTAATTCTTCAGATACGATACAATTACCTAATTCCAGTCCTGATTCTATTAATAAAGTTTTAGGGCTTTGTTGGGATCTAAGATTAGATGTACTTAAATGCAAAGTTCGAAATGCCTCTGATACACCATCGAAAAGAGGCATTCTTTCCTGTATTGCGCAAACCTTTGATATTAATGGATACATCAGTCCATTTACTTTTATACTTAAAGCTCTTATTCAACAATTGTGGTTACTAAAGGTAGGATGGGATGACGAACTCCCTGCCGTAGTGTTACAGAAGTGGAATCAAATTCAAGCCCAATTACCACTTCTCGAAAACGTGTCTATTCCGTGCTGTGTATGGAAAGTAGGTGAAGTAAAAGGTCTCATGGTAGGTTTTGCTGATGCTAGCGAGCTTGGCATGGCTGCAGTTATTTATTTACGATTAGAGGTTGATGGCCAAATTTTCATAAATTTAATAATTTCAAAAACTCACGTGGCTTCACTAAAAACGTGGACGATACCACGTCTCAAATTAGGGGCGGCATGTCTTCTATCAAAACTTACGAAGTCTACTTCCCCAGCATTTGATTCGTTACACCTTCAGGAACCTATTTGTTCTAGTGATTTGGTAAACACCCTGTCGTGATTCGCACCCCTCCGCATCGATTAAAAATATTCTTTGCCAACAGAGTTGTTCAAATCCACGAAAATCAACCCACAGCTCGTTGGAGGCATGTATCTAGTGCTGATAATCCCGCTGACCAGGCAAGTCGCGGGTTAATGCCGTCGGAACTGCTTTGTTATGATTTGTTGGGAAAGGGCCCGACTTCATATATCGAAACATTTCTGAATGGCCAGGTAGTACATTTGAATACTCGCCTGCACAAGGGTTAGACGTTTCTACCCCTATGACACCTCAAGCCTTGTTGTCCGCAATTGATGTTCAACCATTTACGGACATTTTGCTACGACATTCAAGTTTTGTTAAAGTACAAAGAATTTTTGCCTATATACTTAGATTCAAATTTAATTGCCTTGCACGCATTCATGATGCTCCAAACGATCAGCTGCGTACTGGCAACTTAACGTTATTCGAATGTAATGACGCTTTGGTATTTATTATAAGAATTTCTCAGTACGAGCATAATCGAAATGCAGTTTTGTTATTAGAAAAGGGTCAACCTTGCACAAAAAATTATCGTCATTTGTCATAATCGAAATGCAGTTTTGTTATTAGAAAAGGGTCAACCTTGCACAAAAAATTATCGTCATTTGTCCCCTTTTCTCTCCCCTGTGGGATGGTGTGGGGACGTTTGCGCCAGTCAAAGCTTCCAATTGCTACTAAATATCCCTGCCTAATTTCGCGGGACAGCAGATTAGGTATCTTGATATGCGATCATTATCACATATATTCGGGCCATGGTGGAAATCGCCTGGTACATTCTCTCATAAATAGGAGATTTTGGATTCCTTCAATTCGACACAATTCGAAATCGTATATTTCGTTGCCTTACATGTTACCGATATAAGACAGTACCTATCCAACCACCTATGGCGGATCTTCCAGCTTACCGACTCGAACCGGGAAAATGTTTCACGCACACGGGGATTGACTTTAGCGGACCCTTTATGGTAAAGGTGTCTAATCTGCGCACAGCTAGGTATGAGAAGGCCTATATTGCTTTGTTTATATGCTTGGTCTCGCGTGCCATTCATATCGAACTCGTCACCTTGTTACCTTTCCAAGCATGTCTGACCGCACTAGACAGATTTATTTCTAGACACGGACTTCCAGCGAAATTTTATTCCGATCAAGAACGGAACTTCCACGGAGCTGCTAGAGAAATTTATGAAATTTCGAAATTTTTTGACTCGTCTAAGCCCGAGATTGTACATTATTTAGCTATTGAATGGTCCTTTAATTCTCCCTACGCACCCCATTTCGGGAGATTGTGGGAGGCAGAAATCAAAAGTGTTAAATTCCATTTAAAGAGAATAATTGGTAACAATCAATTTACTGCCGAAGAATTTAACACAATCGTTATTAGAATTGAGAGTATTTTAAACTCTCGCCCGTTTTGCTCGTTACCAGCTTCACCCGATGATGGAATTGATGCATTGACGCCGGCACATTTCTTGACAGGCGGTCCTATTCCGGCACGACCCGAAGTAGATTTGACAAACATTCCTACTAACAGACTTACTCGTTGGCAGCTTTGTCAACAGTTAATCCAGGGGTCTGGAAGCGTTGGTCAAATGAATACCTCCACACCCTTCAGCATAGGCCCAAATGGACTACCCCGGCCAAACAGTTGGAAGAAGGCGATCTGGTGTTGTACTTGACTCCAGGTACACTCCCTGCGTGTTGTCCTTTAGCAAGGGTAACAAAGCTGATACCTGGAAGTGACGGCATAGTACGTGTTGTTCGGTTGAAGACACCCTCAGATGAAACGGTACGATCAATAAATAAGGTGGTACCGCTTCCGCCTCCTTAAAATTAATATGACGTGATCAACAATCACATTAATTGATCATTCTCTAGAGTTTCTTTTATTTTCTCGTTTTATCTCTACACAACTACACCAATAGAGCTTATTTGCAGTTTTTTTTAATTTCTCCTTTTTTTTCTTCTTTTGTTCACCCATTTAAGCTATCAAAATTTAATTATTTTGGGTGGGGGGTATGTTCAAAATTAGGTTAGAATGCAATTCTTAATTTCGATGTTATTCATTTTAAAGAGTCAAGGTTTTGTTTTGCGATAAACCAGGCGGTATTATCTAGCACTGGTTTTGTACACTCCTTTCGAAGCATTCGGTCCATGCGGTTATGTATTAAAACAATATACATTTTGGTGTGTGTGTTACTGTGCTTCTACATAATTCCGCCGGCGGAGATTTGTTCTGGTTTGGATGCTGCCAACCACTTCCGTAGAAGCCAACAGTATGAACATTAAGGTAAGTGCATGATCGTACCGCTAAGAGTATTTTATCACAACACTACCCCCAAGTCACAGTCCACTTATAAATTTTCCCATTATTTTGCCAACAATACCTCCAAATAATAGATTTCAATTAACTGAATAAGAATAACATGTAAACTGTTCAAATAAATTAAAAAATTACCTTAATGCAAAATTTTCCTTATCTTGTAACATACACTGTTGATTGCAGGCAAATAATAACAATTAAACTTAAGAAAATATATTTCAAGAAGGTTATCGGAAAAAAACACGAAAATTAAACTTATTTGTACAGAAATTTTCCAAAATGTATGAAAACTAATCATTGTCCTTGCTTTGTTTTAATGTAGCGGCAAGTTTTGTTGGAATAACTTTACTAGATTTTCTTATTAAATCAGAGTGGCCATCACTAATCATCCTTTTTTCCCACATTTCTATTTCATGAAGATACCTAACTTTGTCGGTCTCAGCTAATTTCAGATATGGTTGTTTATTTTCTATAGACATTGTGTTCCATTCATCTTTATATATCTTTATTACATCTGCAAGTCTCTTGTCTTTGTTTGCACTTAGTGTCTTTTTTTCCATGAGAAAATACAGATAACCAACAATTGGACGTTTAGGTCTATTTGCCTGCTGCAATTGCTGAAATTCTCAATTAATATAAAATAAAGTAACGCTCAATTTAACCTTTTTGACTTTACGGTGTTGTTTTTGAGAACGCTGCGCAAGCTGTAGATCATTCAAAGCAAGTGCCTGTTCTGCCGTTAAGGATTCCCTATAAGCAGCATTTTGTGCAGTAAATGCATCCCATTCTTTTTGGTATTGTTCGTCTAATTTTTGTTTCTGAACGCTATCAAACGTTTTCCAATCTATAGAACACTGTTTTGTTATTTCTGCCCAACTCCATTCAGGATGTTGTTCTTTAACTTTTATACGGTTCACAGCAGCATATTTTAAATAAGGAGATGCTGGTCTCTTTGGTGGTTCGGGGATTTTCAAGCTTTTTAATTTATCTTTAATCGAAGATTTAAGCGTTGCTACTTGTTGTTGATTAACTAACAAAATTCTAAAAATTACATATGATTAAAAAAATAAAATAAAAGTAAGGTATACTTGTTGATTAAAACATTTCTGCAATTACTTAACGTGCTAAAATAATGAAACAATTTGTCGAAACGAGCCATATTATTATAAGAAATAAGTTTACAACCTATCTACGTTTAAATGATTAAAAAAACCTTCCGTTATATACACCTAAAGCAAACATAAAAATGAGGTTGGGATTTATGATATGTGTATATAGGATACGCTGTGTTTAGTGTAGCGTACATCATTACTTATTTGAATCTATCGCTAATCAAATGAAATGTTTTGGTCACCGAATCAACTGTTATATTTGATACTTTTCAATGTCTAAAATTGTAAAAGCGAAAATTATTCGTATAATAAACATAAAACAATTCTTGCACGTATGTGAGAGACCAGAACACGTAAATCTTGAAAAGTTGTTTGGAGAATTTGTCAATTTCTCATGTACGCAGTTATACAATACTTGATTAACACAAGCAATGTTTGTTTTATTTAAAATTTAAAAAATCAAAACCCATAATACTAAAAGACATCTTAAATCCTAAATCTTCTAAAAGAATAATAATTATAAAGTATTTAATTCTTATTAACAAAATTAAACATAGAAATTTTGAAGTTTTATGTATTGTAATTATTATTAAATAAAATGGCATATAGGAGCAGTATTCTTTCATTTATATTATTACAATTTGAACGTTGGAACGAAAGTATATTACGTATTATAATAAGCATAAATTTAAGATACTTAATTCAGAAAACAACTAAATAGTAATGATGTTCAAGTGATTTACTTTAAAATAGTTTACGAACCTAAATCGATTTATTATAATAATCTTTGCTTTGACTACATATATTACGTCTTTATATATATATATATATATATATATATATATATATATATATATAAATATATTGCCGTGGAATCGGGAATTAAGGTTTTATGCTTCACCAGTGTCATCAAATAATTTTCAAAAATGCACAAATTTCAAAAAAAAATTGCTTGCCCTTTTATTTCTGCTTCAAAAATCTTCACCAGCTTTCCTGGCTAGCTCAGCTGTGCCTGTTCTCGGATATCTAAATATAAAACCATTCTTCATTCAAACTTGCACACCATTTAATAAAATCACTAAGTAATACAACAATCATACAATCTTTTATTTACCGTTATTTACAGACAAATTATTCACATGTATAAAAGAACAGTTTGATATACACTAATTACAAACTCAAAATGTGAGATGTTTTTAAAGTCCTTGCTTTTCTACTTATTTGCAAACAAATTTAATAAGATATGAGTAAATGGGCCCCATATATTACCCTAAATTAATTGTACACTGGAGTGAGCTCATGATAACCCAGTTTATTTAATATATGCCTTTTACCTTGCATAAATTAATACAAAATTTATAGACCCGTTTACCCTTTACAATCTAATTTATATTTAGCATAAAATCTCATAAGTATTAAATACACCCATTTTCAATATTTAAGTAACCCCAATAAATAGTCCAGTACATTTATCTTTTTCAATAAGTTTATATAACCATAAATAAACCCCAATAAATTCACTCACACATCACAAAATTTCGCACAAGTTGATCAGACAACAGACATTTCAAATAAATTACCTGGAGAATGCTTCAGGCCTCCATCCCTTCGACGATGATCACTCTATAATGTGGCGCAGTTATAATCGACAACACAAATTTGTCGGAGAGCACGAAACACTACTAAAACTAAAACAAATGCGACAAGTCGCCTAACATATATACTATAACTAAAGCTAACATGACAATTTTTAAGTGCATACGCACATAAGCATTGCATCTAAACTGTTTTTTCTTTGGCAAGAAAATGCCCAAATTTCAAAATGTTCAAGAGAGCAAGTTACTATGTACTTTAGCAAATTTTTATGTACTGGTACTCTGGCTTAATCAACAATACACATCACAACTTGTTCATGACAAGGTTGTGAATTAACAAATTTACCAACAGTACCATCTTACTAATTTCTTACATTACTAACCGAACAAATTACATTGCTACCATCAGGTTAGCTTCTTCACTCAATATTCAAAAAATTATTCCTACGTCTGATCATAAATACCAAACGTTAGGAAGACAAAAAAAGATAAGGCAAATTCTCAAATTATTATCAAAGATAATAGGTAAGATAGAGATATTATGATAAAACTAGATAACAATAGATGGATCCGAAACGTCCCAGCACGCTAAGGCACGCTACGACTACATACATTAAAGATATAGCGTAGAATTCCCCAGCTTACCAAACCGTTTTGTCATCCATCACAAAGATACAAGATAGAGTGGCTCCTTGAAGCCGTTATATAGGTAAATACTCATACCCTTTAGAAGAGAGCGACCTGTGAGACTGGCCCGTTTATAAAAAAAAAACGGTATGAGGGACCGAGAAAAGGCATGAGGGTGCATTCCTGCAACCTGCGTTGAACGATATCGATATGATATCCACATGTTTCTACATACACTCACACATTCACACTCATACATACATGCACTGTTAGCGGCCACATGCGGCTGACAGCGGCACCTCATGACCTCACAAAAGATTCCCAGAGACGTGGTCCGGGTGTCTGTAAAAACCCCCCGCGCGATGACTAGCGGAAATGAATAGGCAATAAAGATATAGGAAAGGAAAAGTAGAGTTTTTGGACAAGCGTCCGAGAGAAGATAGAGAGTTGTCCTTATTAAACACAGATCGGTCTGAAGAACCACCTGCTGTGTTAATCAGACAAGTTAAGACACACCATAAGTTAAAAAATTACTAGACTCTTAGTGAGAACTAGTACAATCATTTTCCTAACGAGTGCATCCACTGCTATAAGAAAATCAGACAAAAGTTGAAACAACAACTTAAAAGTATCACTCCAGATACCTTGACACAAAAAACCAACTGCTCCAAGGTAATTTTTTAAAAATGGTAACGCCATAAATACACAAGAATCTAACTATAAGCAGTTAAATACAACCATACTGTCCCAATATGCTAAAACAATCGAGAATTTGATAAGATATCAATAAAAAGCGATAGCACCTTACCACGAGGTTCAATAAAAAATAACAAAAAAAAATGCTTATATGTTATGATGACTTAATAGAAAAAGCAAACAAGTAATGATAAAAGATAAGGTGGGTGACTGTAATAATTCAGAAAAAATTGCATGGAATAGAAACTCCTAGTTTTTTTGCAACTGCGAATATGGACTATTTCTTACAAAAGCATAGGCCGCGTGTCCTATGTGAGCCCAAAGAAAAAAGCATCCACTCAACATCGGCTAAAACCAATCATAAAAATTCAATGAGGAAGAATTTATCAAACAACCATCGTAACTAAAGGGGATAATAGATGGACTTAAATACAAAACATTATCATCAACCTCACTATTGTAGTGTTTTAGAAAGCAGATATAACGAAATCAAGTTTATTATAGTGTTTTAGAAGGTACAGATATACTAAGATAAGATTTCAGTTAATTACGTTAGCTGTATTTAGGGACAAAATTTTCTATATGAAGGGATTCGTAACTTATAGTTGATTATCTAGATTGTAAGGGAGCACTTTAGAATCATGGCAAACTAAGATAATGTAATATTTAAATAAAATTTAAACTAAAACAGGTTTCAATAAACTAAAGGAATTTCAGGTTTAAAATATTTATATAACTAAGTTTAGTTTATTTTTGAGAACATTTTTTAATCATAAAGCTTTTTATATATAGCTAAGAATACTTACAGAAAGAATTATTTAATCCAAAGCACATGTTTAAAGTGCTAAACACATTTGAAAGGTTTATGCTTTAGTTTCATCCTAAATTAGATTAGGTAATTATTCGAGAGAATTAAAGTATAAATTCACTGTTTTTATAAAAGAAAAATGCCAATTAATTAAGTTAGAAATAACATATATAAGAGGTAAATAATCACTGTTCAAACATGGCCGACTTAATCCTTCAGATTGACATTTCAACTGCATTCAATGTCACGCCAACATAAAATAAAAGTTACCAAATGCAATGTTGCCAGATTGCATTTCCTTTATCCAAAACCCATACAAAATTTAAAAAATTATTTTTCATTATATTTGAGTGAAAAAAAACCCAACTTCTACAAAGATATTCAAAACTAACACCTTATAAGATAAATCAGAGGTGAAGACAAATTTTAACACACGTTTAGGCGGCACTGTTCTAACCGCGTCACCGCGTTCCGCGCCACCACTACAGCTGGCAACACTGATACTATCCACGTACACAATATTGCACAATAATGATATTAAAACATAATTACGTGTCAAATTGTATCACATGCCAAATACGTTTACAATGATACAAGTTGCACCTTAAAAGATAAAAAGTACTCACTTAAAAATGTGGAACGCTTCACGATTTTGCGTGCCACCCTTGCTCAGGGGCCATGCTAATCTCAGAGTATCTCGTCTAAGTGTGGGTGCGTCATGCCATCGTTGAAACCAAATTTATCGTCGGCCTTTTTCTTTTGTTTGTAGGTAGGGCAAAGGAATAAAGGTAAAGATACTTGAAGATACAGGTAAAAGGAAACCTACATTCTGAAAAGAGAAAAGACAAAAGAACGACACAGGCAAACGTCACCGTTCGACGTCTCGTCACTAATCATCTCATGTCCTGTCCAAACCGCGCACTTACGCCACTCCACGCCTGCGCATTCCTTTTGCGCAAACCCAACTGTCCGAAATGACGGAAATGAACAAGTCTATTTTAAAAGTAATGACAGAAATTCACTCACAAATTAAAAAGTGTACATGTCCAAATTTGAAATGTAACAAGGTTCCTTACCTTACCTGGTTGTTCCTATCATTTCGCTACGAGGAGCGTGTTATAGGTATTACGCGGTTTTGACTATTGCGCACTAGTATATCAATTGCCTGCAATATAGTGTAGCGAATGACCGGGTTACAATAATGGCGCCCATTACACGTGGTTGTTGTAAATTAAATTTGTCTTAACCTTATCTTAACTTGTAAGATATTAGCGTGAAAAATGTTTATATTTAACTTGAGTTTTAGGAAAAATAGGTTGTTCACTCAAAATCGATAATTAAATATTTTATTTTTAGTAAATTTTAAAAAAAAAGTAATTTGGCAACACTAACTCTAGTAACTTTTTATTTTATGTCGTGGTGGCATTTAAAGGAGCTTGTGATGTCAATCTAAATTATTAAGAATGCCATTTTGAATAATGTTTGTTTACTTTTTATGTATGTTATTTTAAACTTAGTTAATTGGCATTTTTCCTTTACAAAAATAGTGTATTTATATTTCAATTCCGTTGAATAATTTCCTAACCTAATTTGGGATTAAACTAAAATATGTACTTTTGCAATGTTTGATAATTATCTTAACCTCACTTGTGAGTGAACTTAAATGTTATTTTGGATTTGGATAATTCCTTTTGTAAGTACCTTTATACATAGTTACTTTAACCGTTTGATTTGCTATCCCTTGTGAAAAATTTTTTGATATTAAGTTTGTTTATATACATGTCTTAACGAATCTTTTTAGATTATTAAAAGCTTGTTTTTTAGTTTTAAACTTTAGATAACTACCATATTATCTTTGGCTGCCACCATTTAAACCTTTTTCTTATAATCCATATAATTAACTACAGTTTACGGTTTCTTTCTTAGAAAAAATTTTGTTCTTTAAACACAACTATCGTAAATTCCCTGTAAACTTATCTTAGTATATCTACTTTCTAAAACATAGTAGTACAATGAATCCAGTATACCTTAAATCTTTTGAAACGATCTTTGAGCTGGAATCACCTAATATCCAACCGACAACAAACCAAAATAATAGGCGATTGCAGTTAAAAGCCATATTAGCTCAAGAATTTGATAGACATTTGTTTCCTCGTGCATTAGCATTTAATTTATTACAAAACTTCTTTGAGATTAAACAATCTCTAGACGATATTAATAATATAGTTCAGAAAACAAATCCAGAAGTTTCAAATATAGAGCTAAAGTTCATTACATCCCGTATAATACATTTAAAACAACGTATAGATTTATTATCGTTACTTAAAGATGAAGAAGCTGACGAAACTAAGCAAACTTTCCTATCTGACGTTCTCTTACTTGAAGGAATCGTTCTCGAAAATCTTAACTTAGATTAAGATGACAATGTACTGTCTACCATCCCTAACCTTGCAGTATCGCAACCAAGTACCTCGTCTCTGAAATCTATACCTGTGTATAAGTGGGGTATATTGTTTCAGCGCTTTGACTCCCAAATTTTCTTAATGTCATTCCTAGACAGAGTAAATGATTTCAAAATTTCTCGTAACTGTACAAACCAAGATTTATTTGTCTCAGCGGGCGAATTATTTTCCGGTTCTGCTTTGATTTGGTATAGAAATATACGAAACCAAATTTGTACCTAGGAAGAACTAGTTACGCGTTTAAAACGCGATTTCTTACCTTATGGTTATATAACCGATCTCTGGAATGAAATAAAAATCGTACCCAGGGACCTAACGAAAACGTAATCTCTTTTATTACCTCAATGAAAGCTTTATATAACAGATTAGATAAACCACCGGAACAAGAAATTATAGATCAAGTTCTCAGAAATTTAAATCCATATTTTTCCGAACGTTTAGCTTTACAACATATCTCTTCTTCACCTCAGTTTAAAGATTTATGTCGCTCGCTTCAAGAAGTTAAGTTACGTGTAGATAAATACCGTCCTCCCCTAGAAAAACAATCTGGCTTATTAAAACCAGACCTAGCATGTCAGTCTGAACCCTCTCATAAGGTATCTATTATTACTCTTCCTGGTTCCTCTTCAACTAACTCACTTACCTGTTGGAATTGTAAGAAAAGCGGACATACTTATAATGTTTGCACATATCCGAAAAATCTTTTTTGTTATGGCTGTGGTCGTAACAATACCTATAAATCTAGATGTACAAATTGTAACCCTAACTTATCGGAAAACTTCCGCAGAGATATTCCTACTCAGGACGTGAATATCTCAAGAAATCAAAATCGTTCTCAACAACAAGTATTCAACGCATCCAGACGTCAATAGATTTAAAGCCTAAAATTACTTCCAATATTAAACTTTTATTTAATGTATCTAATAATAATAATACCGCTACCTTAAACTTACAGAAAAACTTGCCTCCGTTATCTGAAATATGTCGTTCCACCCCTGCTGAATGGTCAAATTGGATGAAAACGAGCGGACGTGTTTTTGCCGAGCTCCCGCTTCAGCAATAACAGTAAGTTTTTATCTAGGGTTTATATTATTTATTGTTGTATTATTTTATTTGAAGCTTTGCTTTTTATTGTGTTTTATTTTTATAATTGTGTGCCATCAAATTTTAAATACAGGACAGTAAAATAAAATTTAAAAACAGAATTTAAACCTAATAAATATTAAATAAATCGCGTTTTTCTTTGCAATTTAAATTAAAATCCGCGTTTTAAAATAAACCAACTAAATTTCGGGCTAATAAAACAAAAAAAAAACTAAACAAATACTCAAAAATAATTTCGAATAACTTAAAAAGGCGTTTTTAATAAATTTAAAACAAAAACCGCTTAAACCGAGTTAAGAAGCCGGGTAAAACAACCAAAAAGTGTGTGGATTTTTATAGTGCGCGTATAATTAAATAATAAGTCAAAAACAAAAATCTAAGCCCCTTTTAAATCAAATAAATATCTTAAAAACTGTAAATTTTAAAACAATTTTAATAAAAATTTTCCGTAATTTAAGTACACGCGTACTTAAAAGTTCCTTTAAATCGATTTTTGGTGTAATTAAGCGGTGTAACAGTTACAGGTTGTGCTAGTTATAAAGTGATTAAGTGAAAGGTCATTTCGGGTAACCGCATTCCGATTGCGCTCGACCTTATTTGTTAACTACATTTAAAAATAAAGTGTTGTTATTTATAAATGAGATATTTTGATATTTTGAAGTAATTAATTTATTTAAATTTGATTTAGCGGTTTTAAAAAATTTTAAATTAATAAATAGTGTTCTTTACGGTACATTTCAAATCGAGATATTTTTATTGCGTTAGGGAATTTATTTGGTTCTAGTTGTTTTTTGACGCTTAGTGCTCGCTGTATTTTTGTTAAAATTTAATATTTAATTGGGCAGTTCGAAGTTTAAATAAATACAAGGTTGCTTACAGTTCACCTTTAAACAAAACATTTTTATTGGACCAAAAGAGAACATTTAAGGACAGCGTACCCTGGTGGACCCGGGAACTAACCACCAAGCGGGCAGAAACGCGTAACCTAAGGCGCCGCTATCAACGCGCCTCGGGAGATATAAGATAACAACGGAGAATAGAATATAATCAAAGTTACCGCGAATATAAAATATTAATAGAAGAAACGCAAACGAATAAATTTAAAGAATTCTGCACGCAAAACTCAGAGAAAGAACCCTGGGGAACCGCATACCGCGTAATTAGAGGAAAACAACAAAAAATTGCGCTAAGTAATATAAAGAAAACAAATGGCGAATACACGGAAGATTTTAAAACCACAGCGGAATATTTACTAGAGAAATTTTTCCCATCGGATAATCCCGAGGAGGATGAAGGGTCGCACGATTTAGTACGTCGGGAAGATGCAGAGGCGCAAGGAACAGGTGCCGATAAGGCAATCCTAGTTCACGAGGTCGTCAGGGCTCTTAGGAGGATGAACCCTAAGAAGGCACCGGGGCATGATGGAATCACTTCAGACGCAGCTCTGGAGGCGTGCCTGTTAGCCCCGTGTGTCTTTGTCGGGTTGTTTAATCTTTGTTTAGAAAGGGGAGTTTTTCCGCGTTGCTGGAAAATCCAGAACGTGAAATTTATACCTAAACCTAAAAAGGCGGATGCGTCAGATCCGGGCAGCTATCGTCCAATTAGCTTGCTACCGGTGCTGGGAAAAGTTTTAGATCGCGTTATGACTACGCGTGTTGAGCACCTAGTGCGAGACAGCGACGGTTTTAATAACCGACAGTTTGGTTTCGTGGAAGGCAAGTCGACTATCGACTATTCGTTGTCGGGGAAATTAAGCAGGCGAGAGATGCTAAAGAGTACTGTGTCGTTATTGCTTTGGACATTTCAGGAGCATTTGATGCTGCCTGGTGGCCATTAATCGTTTGCGAGTTAGATCGTAGTGGTTGTCCGCGAAACTTGATGTCTTTGGTCAAGAGCTATTTCTCGGGGCGATTGGCACAGGTTGAAATTCCGGGTGAAGTTCTGTCGCGTGAGGTGGAAAGGGGATGCCCGCAGGGGTCATGTTCTGGTCCCACATTTTGGAAGTTGTTGTATGAGAGCATCTTTAGGGTCAAGTTGCCCACAGGATGCTCATTCGTTGGGTTTGCGGATGACACGCTTTTAATTGTAAGATCGAGATTGTTAATGGATATGTGCACAAAACCGAACGAGGCGCTTAAGAAATTACACGAATGGTCGCAGGCGGTAAAATTAAAATTTAACACGGCAAAGTCAGAGGCGCTTTATTTCGGCACGAAACCAGGACAGAGACCTCATAGGCTAGAGCTAGGAGGGGAGAAAATCCCGTTTAAAGATTGTATTACCTACCTCGGCGTCAAGATTGACGATAAATTAAATTGGAAAGCGCACGTACAATACGTTAAAAGTAAGGGCGGCGAAATATCAAATAGAATGATGGCGGCGGCTAAAATAAAGTGGGGTTTCAGGGGCGAATCGCTGAGGACGGTCTATGCCGGAGCAATTGAACCGGCAATGCTGTACGCAGCATCCGTATGGGCGGAAGGTTGTAAAGTCCGGGAGATGCGTCAATTAACGAGCGTGCAACGTATAACCGCGGTAAAGGCGGCGAGGGCATACAGAACCACCTCCACGGAGGCTGTCCTGGTGATCAGTAGGACTCTCCCTATTGAATATGTCGTTAGGGAGATTAGAGATAGGAGACTTATAGATATAGGGAAAGAGCACGAAATGATCGAAGATATTAATCTTGGTAATAGAGACGTTGCAAGAAAGATCGTGGTCAGAGTTGGGGCACCCGGCCGATATTAGAGGAATCGAGTTTGTCGAAGGAGATCGGGACGCGACGGGTATCAGAATTTACACGGACGGTTCACGTATGGATGACGGGCAAGCAGGCGCGGCGTTTGTCGTGTTTAAGCAGGAAAGGGAGGTGTTTCGGTTTCAAACCAAACTCGCGAACTGGAGCACTATCTTCCAGTGCGAATTGGTAGCCATACGAGAGGCTATCGATTACGTAATAAATCACACGGGCAGAGACGATTATTATATAATCAGCGACAGCAAATCAGCGCTGACGGCATTAACTAACATGAACACCATGACAGACCTCCAGGCGGGCGTCTGGAGAATAGCGCATACAGCGCTCGAGTTTCGACGTTTAAAGTTCTGTTGGGTTAGGTCGCACGATGGTAACGTATGAAATGATAGGGCTGACGAATTAGCTAAAGAGGCCGCGACGGGCGACTTTCGGATATCACATTCGTCGATACCGAGGTCTTTAATCAAAAGAAAGCTGCGCGAAAAATCAATTCGACAATGGGAAGAGAGGTGGAACAACGCTGCCACGGGCAGGTTGACCCACAAATTTATACCGAGCATAGAAGCTAGAGGTAGGATCGAGGTTAAGCTCGATCACAAAATGGTGCAGTTGATAACAGGGCACGGCGCCCTGAAGGCGTATTTACAAAGGTTCGGTCTAACCAACAGAGACCGCTGCGAATGCGGTGAGGGCGCGGAAAACGCAGAGCACGTGCTCTTCGACTGCCCGCTTGAGGCGGGAAATCGTGGGTTGGCTGATAGCAAACTAGCTATCCTAGGTCTGGCATGGCCAAAGAGCCTAGAGGAAGTCGGGGAAGTGGTTAACCAGAAGGCGTTCTGGACAGCCTTAAAAGAATTCGCGGGAAGGGTCGCGAGATTAGACAATGACAACCGCGTGTAAAATTTGGTGGGGTTGGTGGGAGGATTGGAAAATTTTAAATCGACTTGGCGTGAGTAAGGATACGAGCATACATATAACCGAAACCTGATGTAAAAAAAAATTAAAAAAAAAATTAAAAAAAAAATAACATGATAATTATACCCAAATGTCCAATATGCACGAGAAACCCTCCACACCATTAATACAGTCACTGCCTATCTTCATAAATATGTGCGGATATTCGGGAAATCGGGAATAAATAATAACAGATAAACAAAAGCAAATAAATCAGATACCCTCATTAAATTAAATCAATAAAATAAACAAAGATAATAAAATAGAGTGAAAGCGCGTCCCCCCCAGGACTTGAAAGTGAAGTGACAGTGATAGTGATTGTGATCCTCTCAAGAACATTTAGTGCATACCCACCAGGACTTTAACAGTGCACCCCATCTTCCCCTTAGAAGTAAGTTAAAGTTAGATGTAGGCAGACGACCAGATCTTCGGATGCTGGAGAATTTTGTTATCGAGGTAAGACTTAAATTGTGGCGGCTGTACTCGCACAAGCATTGATTTACATTAATTGGTATTTTTGAAATAATTTAACAAGCACGTTTTGTGCGTAATGGCGCTAGCCGACATAATGCTTGTGCGAGTGCACCTAATAAATAGGGTGATGCTTTTGCTATTTTGTGCACTGCTATATGCTTCACGCTTATTAGACATTTATTTATATATCTATATAATTATTTATATTTTATATTTACACTTTATATTTATTTATTTATTAGCATGTATTGGAGTATTATGTGGCTTATTTGTTTTGTTTGACGTTCTGTCGCCATTTTGGTAGAGTAGAATTGCGAAGATTGTAACCATAATATAAATCAGTTAGGGAATGATAGGGAAAGCTAGGGATGGATTTAAATTAGTTAGTTAGATTTGGATAGTTTTAAGACGATCCTTTAGGTCGCACTGGTAAGCAAAGCCGGCGTCTGCTATCCGGTATTACGGATCCCTCCCCCTCTCATTTTTGCTTGTGTCTTGTTGATCGGGTACACTCCAAAGTCAGCGCTAGGGATACCATTATTTCCAACCCTGTTTTTAGTTTTTGTTTTTAGTTTTTGTTTTAGTTTGTCAAATTTTTAGGTTTGTTAGATTGTTAGAGTTTGTTAGGTATGTTATATTTTTAGGTTTGTTAGATTTTTATTTAATTTTTTGTTTAGGGTGGATTAACTATGAAGTTAGAATGAATTAGAAGCACGATTATTTTTCGCGTTTAAACCCAATGTAGTACCTTCGGGTGGAGCACTCAAGGTGTAGCATCAAGGTTTTAACGTCACTCTCAAACTATAGAACTTAATAATAATAGCTTTCCTTAGCACCAATATCATTTAGAAAATATGTGTTTCTTTAATATTTATTTATTCATTAAATATTTTGCTCCAAAAATTTGTTTAGTAAAGTAAGTAAATTTTCAATTTCTTCTTCTGGGGGCCGTGGTTGTGGTGGTGACATTCGTGGTGGTGGTGTACGATGGACTGCCACCTTCGTATATCGCATATTACTGTAACAGTAAGAAAAAATGAACCTAAGTTTTATTATATAACAATTTTTCAGTAGTAAATATAAAATGAAAATTAGTTTATACAAATAAATATTTGTTACTTACGGGTTTAAGAGTCTCAGCATCCGGCGCTTTATTGCCGGTTTTGCAAACCACGGCACCCCAGTCTTATTCGTTGGTGTTACTACTGCAGTCGGTTTCATTTTGTTAGTTAATGGTTAAACTTGTTGTATTATATATATACATTGAAATGTGGTAAACTTGTAAGCAAGGTTATATTTTAAATTTTTATTGCTAAAACCATGAATAATTTTATATCCACATCAACCGTGTACTATTCAGAATCCTGTTTGATATATGCAATTGATGTAGTTATTTGGTCATGAGGAAACATCAACACTGTATTTAGCATACTAATTTTTGAAGAATTTACATGTATTAACTTTTTATAATTCAAGGTGTAGCATCAGGTATTCTTTCTTTGCGTCATTCTCAAACGATAGAAGTTAATAATAGCGTTCATTAGCATCAAGGTTACAAAGTTGCATATGAGATTAAAATGTAAATTTTAATGGTTTTTCTACAAAACGTGAATAATTTTATAACCACATTGGAATGTTTTAATGCATAAATTAAATATAATGGGATTGTATATAATTATACAGTCGCATAAATTCTGAAAAATAATCACGTCGTTTTTACGTGAGGAAACTAGTTGCGAAGCATATAAAAATGAAGACATTGAGTTAAGATGTTAGTTTCTGTTTGTTATTGAACAGTCAGCGTCAATATTGCAAAATGAATACTTCAATAGTGTTAGATGTTCAAGGGTTCAAAACTGTAAACAATAAATTCATATATAAAGAAGTCGCTATTGTTCCTATTAACGCTCGGTTAAGACACAGTGGACTGTAATTTTTTAAACATAAACAAACAAAAATAAAGCAATGAACTTACCGAAGATCTGCAGCTCACTTTAAATAGGCGTTTAAAGGGTGAGATTTAGGATGGTCATTGAAGGAAGGCAAGGATCACCAATTTAGAAATTTAACGTTTTCGAACCCACTCTAAGACGGGTGCAAGGGGTTATTTTGACGTACACACCGATGCCACAATTTACTAGCGAACCGAATCACACCGATGTTTGTTACTATCTGTTTTAATTTAGTTATTGTCAGAATTGGCATATGTTTTAATTTATCTATAAATTAAAATAAACTGTAATTTTTGAAATAAAAGGAATTTGTTGCCGGCGTTACCATATCCTCCGGCCTTAAAATAAGATTTTAACAAAATGAAAAATTCATATTAAATGGAAAAAAAGAAAAGAAAAGAAAAGAAAACTATAAACAGCGCATGTAAAAAAAAAAGGTTTACCGCGTGGGGAGTGAACACAGCTTTGCTACTGGACGAGTATAAACCCCATCTTTTGTACGTACTGTGACAACCCTAATAATGCCGTCTTTTCCGGGGTGAGTTTGTTCAATTACCTCTGTTGGCCACTGCAAAGGCGGGCAATTATCGCGCATCACTATCACGACTAAACCTGGCTCAACAGGACAGGAAGGTGTATTCCACTTCTGTCGGGATTGTAGTTCACACAAGTATTCCCTAGACCATCGCTTCCAATAGGATTGAACAATTTGATCTAAAAGTTGCTTGCGATTTACAAGCGTAAGCGCCTTTCCGGTTTCATCGGCAGCGGGCAAGAACTGCAACGGGGTGAGAGTTAAAAAATGAGCAGGCGATAATGCGAGAGGTTCCAAAGGGTCTGAACTAAGCCAGAATAACGGACGTGAATTTAACAACGCTTCGATTTGTGTCAAAACCGTTGAAAATTCTTCATAAGAAAGTATTTGCTCTCCCACAACTTTCATTAAATGACCTTTCACGCTTTTGATATTCCCCTCCCATATTCCTCCAAAATGAAGAGCCGAAGGCGGATTGAATTTCCAATCAATGCGCCTTTGACTAAGTTCATAGCCAATGGCATTTAGGCAATTTGAATTTCGGAAAAATTCTTGAAGGGAATCTAAATAATTTTTAGCGCCCACGAAATTTGTCCCGCGGTCGGAATACATAAGCGCACATGGTCCCCTTCTAGCAAGGAAACGCTTAAATGCGGCAAGGAATATGTCGGTTGACAAACTTGACGCTAATTCTAGATGCACGGCACGATTTGTTAAACAAACAAATATGCATATATAGGCCTTTTGAGCTTTAACTCCCCGGTGTCTACTAAGAGTTATATTAAAAGGTCCGGCAAAATCAGTGCCAGTATGCATAAATGCTTTGGCCTGATTAACCCAAGGAGACGGTAAGTCAGCCATCAGAGGAAAAGAAGGTCGAGGTTTTCTTCTGAAACAATGATTACAATTTTGAACACGAGTCCGAACCAAATTTCTAGCCGCTATAATCCAAAAATGCTGACGTAATAGAGAAAGCAGAAGATGTGGCCCTGTGTGTAAATTTTTTACATGAAAATTATCAATTAATAAATCGGTAAAACGATCTTTCTTAGGTAAAAGAACTGGATGCTGCTGATCATATGAAATATTTGCATTTGACAGACGACCTCCAACTCTAATTAAGTTATTTGAAAGAAAAGGATTCAAATGTCGAAAGGGTTTCGAACAAAGTTGTCCCTTTTCCAGAAAAGTCTTTTTGGAGAAAAAATGTTTATCTTGCACTGCTAAAATTAGAATATTTTCCGCCGCAACAAGATTTTCCGCAGAAATGCGGTTCCTTTTAGGCAAACGTTTAACAAATCTCAAAACATAAATAGTTATGCTTAACAAATTAGAGTAAGAGCTGCATCTATCAATCAGGGCGTATAAGGGATGAACTTCTGATTGTGTCACAGGAAGTGAAACCAATTTCTGTTCAAGTTTATTGTCAGCCAAAATAATTTCTTCCGTGTCAATGATTTTAATAGGCCAATCGCTTTCTTGAGAAAGAAGCCAAGATGGCCCCTGCAACCACAACTCGGCGTTAAGAAATTGATTTGGAGATATACCGCGAGACGCCCAATCGGCAGGATTTGAAATGCCATCAACATGAAACCAGCGAGTAACTGGTAATAAACTTTGAATTTTTGTCACTCGATTGGCTACAAAAGTTTTCCAACAATAGGGCGATTTATGAATCCAGTTAAGAACCACCATGGAATCAGAAAACGCAAAAACTTGTTTGATAGTGCATCGTGAGGAATATGTGCGAATGATGCAATTTAATAGTCTTGCAAGCAATAAAGCAGCACATAACTCCAAACGAGGAATAGTGACAGTTTTTATTGGAGCCAATTTAGCTTTACCGCATAGTAAAATAATTTTTACTTCGCCATCCAGAGACACTGTTCGGGCGTATACGACAGCACTGTATGCCTTTTCAGAAGCATCGCAAAATCCCACAAGTTGTAATGACGTTACTGATGAATATCCGATGTGTCGGGATATTTTAAAGTCGGAAAGTTGAATTATTTCTTGCTGAAAGGTATTCCACAAACCTTTAATATATGGAGGGGTTTCTTCATCCCAAGACAACTTTAATATCCATAATTCTTTGATTAGTAGTTTGGCAAAAATTGTCACGGGAGATAAGAGCCCTAATGGATCCCACATTCTAGCTACAGTGGAAAGAATATTTCTCTTTGTACAGATTTCATTTGGACCTTTAACCGCAAATGTTAAATTATCAACCTTTGGATGCCATTGAAGACCCAATACCTTTAAAATATTACTTTCGAAATCTACAACATTGTCCATTCGAATATTTTCAGATATTTCGTTTGTTAAATGCAAAGAATTTGTGGCCCAATTAACTAACTGAAAACCTCCGGCCGTGAAAAGCCCGAGCAGTTCATGATAAAGGACTTTGGCATTATCTAAAGATTCCACCGAAGAAATTACGTCATCTACATACATATCTCTTTGTACAACTGCGGATGCAAGAGGAAAATTTTTTGCTTCATCTAATGCTAGTTGAAGTACAGTACGTAGATCTAAATATGGAAATGATTTGACACCAAAAGTAACTCTTGTGAGTTGATACGTTTGTAATGGTTCATCTATGCTGAATCGCCAAAGCAAACGTTGATAAGATTGATGTTCGGAACATATTTTTATTTGGCGAAACATCTGACGAACGTCAGAAATTAAGGTAAATTCCATTAATCGAAAATTAATTAATATGCAAAATAAATCGGTTTGCAATTTTGGACCGGCATAAAGGCAGTCATTTAAAGATTTATTAAATGCATCTTTAGACGATGCATCAAAAACGATGCGTAAAGGGGTAGAAACCGATTCTTCCTTAAACACCCCGTGATGAGGAATAAAGTATCCTATGAAATGAGGAGTACAATTTGGAATAAGGTTTATATGACCTTGCTCAATATAATCTTTCATCGCCGCACTATAGGCTACTCTGTATGACGGCGATAAAGAAAATCTTTTCTAGAGAATAAAATCTGCGCAAATCTGTGGAAAAGGAATTTCCTAAATTTGGCGGATATTCTGTAAAAGGTAAAGCAACAATGTATCGACCGGTATCATCTCGTTTTGTTGAAGTAGAGAACAATTCTTCACATTTAATATCATCGGAACTACGAGTAACGACTTCACCTACTTCTTCAAGCTCCCAAAATTTCTGAAGCAAAGGTTCTATGACTTCGGACCCTTCAACACAACAATAAACCTGTAAATTGGTCGTGACATTTTGAATTGGAGTTTGACCCATAATTATAAATCCTAAAGTGGAATTTATGGCAACGGGTAAATCGGGACTTGAATATTTGAATGATTCCAAAATATGTGGTACAAGTTCAGCACCTATAATTCCGTGAATTTCTCCAGGACGAAAGAAAGTTTCATCGGCTAAACGTAGCTTGCTGAAATGTTTACAAACTGCTGGGTCGACAGCACAAGATGGCAAACGATCCGTGATTTTGTCTAACACGAACGCTTGCATTTTGTATTTAACATCTGCATCATGTTGAGATGTAAATGCTATTTGCGTTTGACCGCGAACAGGTTTGAAAGACGCACCGATCCCTGAAATAGACGTGTAAGTTTTATTTACAGATAATCGAAGCAATTGACAGCATTTAGATGTAATGAAGTTACATTGACTAGCACTATCAATTAGGAATCTCAACCGCAGGTGAGTACCCATTGTTGATTTAACTTTAACGATCGCAGTCGCTAAAAGAATCGTGTAATTTTTATCTGAACCTTTCTTAGTCGACGTTGAACAAAGACTCACATTAATTGCTTCATTTGTATTTATAGGATTAGATAACGCTTGATTATTTGTGTCAACAATCGGACTAGGAATATGTAACACTGAATGATGACGGTTACTGCATAACCTACATGAATACGTGGAAGGGCATAACGACAAAGCGTGCTTAGAACTGAGACAGTTAATATACAATTTTTGACCTTTAACAAAAGAAATTCGATTTTGCGGAGAAAGATTAAGAAATTTGTAACACCTAGCTAATCGATGATGTTCGCCTTTACAATAAGCACATTTCAAATTGTCGTGATTATTTACTTCTTTTGTGGCGAAGGCATGTAAGACCTTCGTCTTGTATGTGTGGCCACTAATTTGCTTTGTTTTGCTACTGCTGGTTCGATCTAAAAGTTTAACTTGTGCTTTTACGAACGTGGCTAGCTCATCGTAAGTAGGAATCGAACCTCCCTTTAAAGATTGTTCAAAAATTCGTCGTGTATGATTGTCTAGCTTTGATAAAGCAATGGAAGTAAGAATAAAATCAGACAAGTTTGTAATGTTTAATTTACGAAGATCATTGATTGCAGAGTCGACCTTTTCTACGAATGAATTTAGACTGATAATACCTTCCGTTTGAAGCGCTTTAAAGTCGAAAACCTGAGAAAGATAAGTGTTAGCTAAAGCGCGTTTATCTTCGTATTTTTCAATTAAAGCGGCCCATAGTATAGAGTAATTTTCAGCCGTCGGTAACATACCAGAACTTAATGCCAGAGCGCTACCCCGTAATTTTCCTAATAAATAATGCATTTTGCAAGTATTGTCCAAATTAGAATTATTATGGATAAGGCTTTTAAATGTTTCATAGAAAAGAGGCAATTTTAGAAAGTCGCCGTTAAAATCAATTAGATCAATATTTGGGAGACGAACAGTAGCTTCAGCTGCCTGCATAGTTTGATTTTGAGAAGATTGATCAGTAACTTTCGAAGTGATTAAACCGGTAGCAACATCCTGAATGTAACAATAAAGTTCATCGATAGCGTTTAATTCATTGTAGTTCGATTTAAATTCTGGATCCGTTTCAAACCCTATCGTATTAATTTCATCTATAATTTCATCTAATTTACGTTTTGTGTCATCTAGGGTTGCGTGTCTTATTTTAAATTCTTTTAAAATTACCGAATCTTGAATGTTTTTACTTTTATCGTAAAGAATTTGAATTCTTTGGAAATAGGTTTCCTTTTTAGATTGAAGTGATTTTAATCTATTAACCGCTTTACTCATTGTGATATTAATAAATTGCAGATGTCTAACAAATATGTAAATTTAGAACGAAAGATTTGTATTGTTTGCGCTATTTCAAATGTACTCACTATTGCAAGGATAGATAAGCGAATTTGAAATAGAAAAGCATATGCGACAACAGAGCGCGAAAGGTCTGTTTAACATACACTTGTTTATGTTATCTATAGTGAACGATTCTTGTAAATGAACTGTGGCATGAACGAGCAAAATAACCCTTATAACCCGGTATTTAGTAGAGTGCTAAATTCCAGCTACTAACAATCCGTGCCCGAAGGTAACCAAAATATTAACGCTCGGTCAAGACACAGTGGACTGTAATTTTTTAAACATGAACAAACAAAAATAAAGCAATGAACTTACCCAAGATCTGCAGCTCACTTTAAATAGGCGTTTAAAGGGTGAGATTTAGGATGGTCATTGAAGGAAGGCAAGGATCACCAATTTAGAAATTTAACGTTTTCGAACCCACTCTAAGACGGGTGCAAGGGGTTATTTTGACGTACACACCGATGCCACAATTTACTAACGAACCGAATCACACCGATGTTTGTTACTATCCGTTTTAATTTAGTTATTGTCAGAATTGGCATATGTTTCAATTTATCTATAAATTAAAATAACCTGAATTGAATGCTATTCTGGCAATAATTTATCGAATTAATAAACTGTAATTTTTAAAATAAAAGGAATTTGTTGCCGGCGTTACCAGTTCCATTATTGGCATCATCAAATGATGTAAGTACATACATATTAAAACCACCGCATCCATGGGATCAACTATTGAACGACAATAAACGCCAAAATGCATGGCTAATAGAAAAATTCCATGGTATTAAGTGGGAGGATGGTGAGTTACCCTATGGATGCTTGCAACATATATTAGGTCCAATATTTAATGAAGCGACGCATATATATGTAAAAGGGTTAGAAAAACGGACATGGTTAATGTCCGAATTTTCTAACCTCAACATCATCAATGTTGAAGCTTTGGGGTGTCCACCTTCTTTACATGAGTTAAAGGAGTGGAATTGCCCCAACACTTCAAAATGTTTATATCACTCTAGACGTTGTTCATCATTCAGTTGTGCAGCGGAAAATGAGATTGTACTGAAATATTGGATCAATAATTATAATCAATAATTCAACCGGCAAAATCCACCATCGTAAATAGTTAGAGTTTTGCGTTCAAAGTAGAAACATGTATGCTGCAACAGTTAAGAAAAACTTGAATAAGAATGGTGGTGGTGATGCAAATTGTTTATCGGTCAATGCAATTCAAAATGATAATGCAAATTTTTCATGGGCTGATACAAACGCAGAGTTATCACTAAAATCAACACGTCCTACAGCATTTAATAAGTATCGTGAGGAATTAGTATCAACATGGTCAACATTTTTACATGTGGAATTGGGTTTATTACTGGAAGTTGGTATTTCAACGTGGTATGAACTAAATGCAGTAGTGCAAATATCTAATGTTCTTGCTCCACAAAGCTTTCTATGTTTTAATGTTAAGGAATGGAATGAAATTTCAAGTTTAAGAAGCGAACATTTCCTTCGTAATATGCTAATTCTACAAAAAGAACCTAAATATAGAGATCAAGAAATATCCATTGGTTATGGAATTAAGCTGCATGCCATTTACGATATCTGCAGCAACTTTCCATATATTGGAATAAGTCATAATGGTAGTGCTACGCTCATATATTCTGAGGAAGCAATTAATAAGTTATTTTCAATGGCATTTATAGTTAACGATTGTTTATTTACAATTAATGATTCTTCAATTGATTACATCTATAATCAATTTATAGATAACATAGCGTCATCTTTTACCAAACACTGTGGTGCAATCAACGATGATTGTATTATATCTACAGGTAAATTGGTTGTGGAAAATATGCAAGCACTTACGAAATTATCAAGAACCAGCTACTTTATTCAACATTCTTTAGAATTTAAGTTTTTATATGAAATTATTGTTGCTTTTCCAAATAAATTTTTATGTGATGTAAAAAATAAAATGAACTAAAAAATTAATTTTTTTATTATATTTTGTACATTTTTTAACATTAGGATAAACTTTCATCATCATAATTATCATACATACTGCTAGATTGTAAGTACGAATTCACTAGTTTGTCCAATTTTAATAACTTTGTCAATACATCGTAAAGTTGTTGCATTAATCCTTTGTTTGCACAATAAATGTTAAATATGGATAGATCAAAGTGGCCAGATTGAACTACTTTGCCTAGAAATTCACTATATTCGTGAAATTTGTTTTTATTGATAAAATATAGATGACCATTGGTATATCGAAAAATGTTTGTAATATGCGAAGGAATATCTGGAAATGCATGTGATTGTAAAAAATGTGCTTTGGGTTGCTTAGTACATTCATCGTATTCCATGAGTTGATTTTCGCCATAAAATATCAATGTATGTCCAGTATAGGTATTTACAGCCGCATTGACCCGAACACGATTAGGAATGTAAAAGTGAGTGTATGCTCTAGGCCATCCATTGACTAGCTGCATGCTAGGAAATTGCAACAGATATACTTGATTGTTGCTAAAGAAAACCACATCACCATTTGGTTTCTGATATACGGCATCTAAACGTTTAAACGTGTGTGGAAGAAAAGGTAGCCAATCTATTATGTTCTTAGCCGGTTCAATGTAAGTGCTATTTAGAGCTGATATCCAAACCCATTTTTCATAAAACATATATATGCGTTTATTTAGAATTGGAAAATGTTCAATATCAATGTTACATAGGTCTGGCGGCAGTTTGTTCGGTGAGGTTGGCTTATTGGGGGAGTTAGGTTTAAAAGCAGCGGTAGTTGATTTAACGGTGGTAGATGCTGATGATGGTGGTGGGTACAGGGACTGTATTCCTGCAATATCATCCTCATGTAAATCAAGATGATGATTTTCTAAATATGAATACATAACTGCATTAACATTATTTGAATGTCTTAACCCTAATATATAACCAATTTCATGAAGTAGCACCTCATAATAACATATATCCACTGGATGGTGAATGTGAGTGTTCCATATACCAAGACTCATCATAATCCATGTGTATTTCAGACACAACATCGTCGCTGGATGGAAAGAAAGCATGTGCTAACCCACCACCAGGTCCATCAAAATCATCCTTACACCGCTCATTAAGGTTTGTTGAAGCCCTCATGTAATGATTTTGTTGTTGGAATGTTATTAATATATTATAACTCTGTGGATTGTATATAAATACAAGATTTGTGTGTTTTGCCCAAACTTTAAATGCTTCAACCGTCCGAGCTAAGATGCGAAAATCATTCGTTAACACTGTGTAATTTAAAACACGCTTTGTCAATTTGGTTTGATGTACATTGTATGCTTCAGAAATATTGTCTTTATTTGTACATTTAGGTTTTGACATTAACTTTAAAGTTTCTTTATTTAGTTCACCATCAACCGGCAGTTGGTAATATGTTTGAAATGCTTTTAAGGCATTTTTAATTATCGATTTGCGATTTTCAATAGAGGCCCCACTAACATTATGAGTTTCAATATATCCATATTTGTTTAGATAAACGTTTGCCATTTCTAAGCCAAATTCACTGTTTGTGTAAATTTCATCTTCACACCTCACTTCCCTGCCGATGGGGAAACTAAGGAAGATTAAAAGCACTGCGAGTGGAACAGCAACAACCTCCATGACTATCAATAATATACTAACAAAACACTGTTATTTAAATAATATATTACATATGTATTTCAATCATCTTTTATAAGAAATAACGATTTTTAAAGTTTACGATAATGCCAGTAAATGGTTCATATTCAATAAGTACGTCATGCATAATCATGCAGTAAGCAACAGTTTCAACTTCAAATGCTTTAGATGCTTCAATTTCAATTTTTTAATCTGCTACTATATTATGGATGCTTTCATTTAGTCTGGTGCAGTTGATTACAAAAATTGGTTGCTGTTTAAACTCCTCATAACTGAGAAGAGAACATACCGAACTCTCGAACGGTTCATAATATTGAGATCGATAATTCAAATATTCATTATAAGCATCCATGTACTTGTTGTCGGTAAAAGAAAGGTTTTGCTGCTCATACGGGTATCTTCTATTGTTGATATTAGCCTTTATATTTGTAATGTTTGCATGATTAAATGTAGACGCATCTGCATCCTTATGGTTGCGCTTTTTGGTTTGAAAGGTGATGAATATCCATTGAGGGCGCTGAAAACCCGTACTACTCTTAACAGGCCAAATCAAAGATGTAGTGGACGGTAGGCTTGGATAGGTATACAAGTCACGTGCATGAAAAGCTACTTGTATTCGCGAATTTTTGTTAATTTCTTTGTAAATAGACAATTTTGTGGCATCGTTGAGCATTACGTGTGGTACTTTCCATACTACTTTTGTGAGAGTAATTTTGGTATAGAAGTACCCTTACAACAATCAATATCAGACTTTGAACGTACCAACGTTAATTCTTGTCGAACGTTGAGCAACGGTGTTTTGTATCCTTCGGCAAATTCAAGCACGTGCTTTAATGGTATTGAAGCGCAAAAAGAATCTTTAGCTTCATTAAGCAAAGGTAAGGGTTTATTTTCCACACTCCATCCTGCATGCATCATACAACGACTTTGCTCGCGTGTATACGAACAAACACCTTTGATTGTGCTGTTAATTCCGGGCAATCTAACTGTTTCGATAACCTGATCACCCAGCGTAAATCTAATTTCTTCAAAAAGAAACAACATTGCATTATTCGTGAAAGCATAATCCTTATTTTGAGCTTCTGTTGGACTAAGAGTACCTTCCAAGTATATAATGCTGTCATAGGTTGCAGTCATAAGATCAGCTTTTTGGATAACAATATTGATTTCATCCGAGTTTCCATAGGCGTTTGTCGTATATGGGTGATATGTTCGACGATCATATTCCGTAATCGTATCTTCGGACGCTACACTGTTGAATAGCCCTCTTATTGCACCTTCCATGTTTATTAAGCACTTTATAACCGAGATATTCTAAAAATTGAACGTCCTGATCTGTTAATGCACCAGGTGTTTGCTGACCTGCAGGTTGAGGTGAACTGATTGAGTATACTCTAGCACCAAAAATATTAAACCCCATATTTTTTAAGTTCTAATCTAATAGATACTTTCTCTGCACCAAAGTCCACCAATTTACCCTCTTGATTGACCAACCGTAGCGTAATGTTATCTATTTGTTGAACAATCACAGGCAAGTATGTGATGGATACAGGTTCTTTAATTAATTTATATCCAGGCTCTACGTGTACATCAAATTCAAAAATTGTATGTGACTGCTTGCTATTCCTATACGCTCCACCAGTAAGATTACACTCCACATGTATATTGGTCGCATCAAATATTTGTACAGATTGTTGAGAGAAATGATTTTTATTTGCCTGATATGTGCCAGGAATGAACCCAAGCATTTGCCCAATAGCATCATTGCGTTTAAAAATCACTGTGTACATGGATTTCATTTCGCATTGCAATGTGTTATTGTTAGCTTTTAGAATAAACTTCAATGCACTACTTGGGGGGCTATCTATTGCATTGTTTATATATTTTCCAAGTTCAGAAATTTCATATGCTCCAGGTGGGATTGTAATCATTTTTATTTTAGCATTATTATCATCATCGTTATCAATAACATTATTATTATTATCCTTTTTATCATCCAAATAATAAAACTTGTTATTACCTGCATGAATATTGCGTATAGAGTTGCATCCGTAAAACCCCACCAAACCTAACCCATATTTATATTCTGAATCAAGTTCAATTGGGGGGAAATAGTTGGCAGAAAGCACGTTTCCACACCTGTCAACGTAAACGTTTGTGTCATGACTACCATTAAATTTAAAAATCAAACAACTATATACCATAAAATTATTTATTGTATAAGAAGTTCAAACATAAATGCCCACATATTGAGGTATTAAAATTTTGCTCCCGATTGTAATTATAAGTAAGATTACAGTCTCTTAAGTATCTCACTATTTCAAGCGGTGGTGTTAAATCTCCAAAACTATCATAGTAAATAACTTTCTTGCCACGTTTTTTGTATGCAACCCAGTGCGTTCCATTTCCAACATTGTTATCTACGTTTACAATAGCAGATTCGTTAACATGAGGCTTTGCTGGAAGTGCATCATGCATAAATACTCCTCTAAAGAAAGGTAAACCTTTAGCATATTTCTTTAGATCTGAATCAAATAGTGCTCTACGTGGCAAGTTTACAAGTTTTGTCGATTGGGTTTTAAGTATAAGGCAAATCCTTTTTTATTGCGCGATGAAAGATATAACCCTTCACCTTTTTTTACCTAAAGCTAATCCTCTAAGGTGACATTATGACGTCGATTTTCCTCCAATTGTTTCTTAGCTGCCGAAGCATCGTTGACAGCTTTAGCGACCCCTGCAACACCGCCAGCTAGTGCTCCTGCAGCTGAAAGACCTGCAAATAGTGGCACTAGAAATGGAAGAAAGCCTCCCGCTTTAGGTATGGGAATCATTTGAGGAAATCGCACTCTCTTTTTTCCACCAGCGGTTTTAACTGCTTTTCTTGCAGCAAGTAAACTCATATTGATAAATTTCTTCACATTTGAATCTTTGACAATATGCTTTACAGCAGTTCTAATTGGTGTCAATATGCCCCCTCTAAATGAACAACACTTTCTCTTTTTCTTCCTCTTTATCCTTCTTGATGTAACCCCCATACCCAGTTTGGTTTTAATTTTCATTGCCTTGGTTACGGCCCAAGCGGCTGCTTTCTCTCCAAACTGAGCGTTGTTCGATTTCACTCGGTTCTATGTGCCTTCTGCTAGAACTTTATCAGCTCTGTGTCGTGCGGTCAAGTCGTCAGGGTTTTGAGCATAAGCAATATCGTGGATCGCGACACAATCTATCTAGATCGTTAATGCCGGAATCACCTCGTACTAATCGTTCTTGTAACTTGGTGCCTGGCCCACAAATTGATATCCCGGTACATGAAGCTCTACCGGTAATTTGTTTATCAAGGTGTTTAGAACACCCCTTCCTTTACAACGTTTAGCCATTAACTGATTAGTATTATTATAACATTCGACTTAATATGAAATTTATACGGCAGCCTCAACAATTAAGTATAGACGATCATAATTTTTTAAAATCTGAAGTTGTGGGAAAGCATGGACCTTTATTTCCAACATCAATCAGGGCGATAATATGTGGACCATCAGGATGTGGAAAGACCAATGTAATGATTAGTTTATTGGAGGCACCACACGGATTAAGGTTTGAAAATGTGTGCGTGAATTCCAAATCATTGGAACAAGCTAAATATAAATATTTAGAGCAACTTTTTAAATCTATAAAGGGCATTAAGTACTACGCCTATAGCGATAAAGAGAATGTCACCCCTACAGAAGCAATCAGTTAAAATACGATAATGATATTTGACGATATTTCATGCTTAAATCAGGATATAATTCGCGAATATTTCAGCAGGGGTCGACATTCGGGTGTAGATTCGTTTTATCTGTGTCAAACGTATTCTAAAGTACCAAAACAATTAATACGTGATAATGTTAACATAGTTGTCCTATTTAAACAAGATCATTTAAATTTAAAACACATATATGATGAACATGTTGGTACCGATATGACTTTTGATCATTTTAAATTAATGTGCTCGCGATGTTGGCTGGAAAAATAGGATTTTCTATGCATTGCAAAAGACTTTAATTATGGACGATATCGAAAGGGATTTGATTGTTATATAACAATATAACCTTTCTATAACCGCTTTACTACAGCTCAGTTTCTACTCTGCAAGCCAACAAGATGAATGCCACTGATAGAACGATTAAAGAAAGATTAACAAAAACTAGACGTTCAATTAATCGTAAACTTAAAGCTCTTAAGAGGGGTGAACTTGATATTCAGCGAATGGTTGAAACAGCATATAAACCAATAATTGAACCATTACTACAGATTGCTAAAACAAAAAAATATGCATCTGTTAACCATAAATTGAAATCAAAGTTGGCAGTTGCAGATAGTTCTGCTGATGTTGCTGCTCTTGGCATTTTGCCTAAAGTTGAAGTAAAGGATGATGATGATGATGATCATGTTGTTACTGGTGAATTTCTAGAGCGATATGAGCATCCTTTACCTAGAAAATATATAGAACTAATCATTCAAAATTCAGAAGATGAAATCGATTATGGTCATAGTGCCCTCCGATACAATGCTAGTACAGATCACTGGAGTATGGGAAATGCTTTAGTTACCATAACACCCAAATCAGCTGATTTAGTTATAAATGGTAAAACTTATAAAGGCACTCCAGGATTATATGAACTTTTAATACTTAAAAAACCTGAAAAGTATACCAAGAATGATCAAAAGGAGTACAGAAAGATTTTAGAAGCTACTAACGCTCTTAAACGGAACTATGATCCTCAAAACAAAATTATTGGCTCCAGATCGTATAAGTACATCAAAATTATTAAACCAATACTAGATGCACCAGTAGGATATGGTCTGTTGAAAGAAGTCAACGCTAAAACAAAGGAGTATGTGTACTGGAACACACCTCACGAACTAGTTGAGCGACTTAGATTGTTACACGCATCAAAATCGGCAGGTCATACTGGTCACAATAATGAAATAATTAGTATTGAAGAAGAGCTCAGAGAAGAAGGGATCATTGCATAATAACATTTTGAAAGATGAGTATCGATAAGTTTGGTACACATTCATCCACAAAATATCGGCTTCATTATACATTTGATGATCAATATGATATGCAATACAAAAAACTTTGTAATGTTATAGAACCACAAGCTGATTATGATGCTGCCAATAAGCGATACGTGGATACCTGTATTAGTAATTTTCACAAACAGCTGCTGAATACAATTGAGAAAAAGTGTAATGTGCAAACAACATCAACTTCAACAACATCACCAATCTCGACAATAACAACTTCACCAGCATCAACCTCTATAACCTCGTCAATCTCACTAACTACAACACCAGCTTTGTCATCTCCAACGTTGCAAGGTTCCAATCGTTAGTATTATTATTGATGTCAACGGTTTCGACTGTCGATTGCACATCAAGAAAAAAATAATAGTTACCCAGTATTGTGCACTTTCCATATAATGTCAAAGCTTGCCGTTGTTGAAGAATTGTATAAAGCAATCAGAAAAATTTTTCCTAGAAAACGTACCATTATTAAACACAGAGACGATCTCTGGCAAGCCGACTTTATCGAATTTGATCAATATTTTAAGGAAAATGCCAATTATAGGTATGTGTTGGTGGTAATAGATTGTTATTCAAAATATCTATGGACACGTCCTTTAAAATCAAAAAATGCAATTGATGTTTGCCGGGCAATGACATCCATTTTTAACGAAGGTCGTGTGCCTGATAATTTACAAACCGATAATGGTAAAGAATTTTACAACAGCAGATATGAAAAATTAATGAAGATGCATAACATTAATCATTACTCTACATTCAGTACAAAAAAAGCTGCCATAGTTATACGAGTAATTAGAACATTAAAGAATGAATTATTCAAACAATTTAGCCTTAGACGTAAATGTAAATGGTAGGATGCATTGCCTAATATTACTCAACAGTATAATAACAAAAAACATTCGAAAATTAAAATGAAGCCTAAAAATGTCACCGAATTCACATATTTACCACAGTTTAATGCCTTGAAAATAATGGGGGTGATAAAATTTAAAGTTGGCGACCATGTTCGAATTTCGAAATATAAGTCTGATTTTCCTAAAGGTTACATGCCAAATTATTCCACAGAAATCTTTAAAATTGTTAAAATAGTAGTTGGCAATCCTGCTACCTATCTACTTGAAGATTCTAAAGGTGAACCGATTTTGGGGCAATTTTATGCAGAAAAACTGCAGAAAACCTCACATCCTGATGTTTTCTTGTTGAAAAGTGTTACGCCAAAAGGAGATCGTCTATTTGTAAAATGGTTGGGGTTTGATAATTCTCACAATTCATGGATAAAAAAATCCAATTTGTAATGGCGGGGGAAGAAGTGGGGGTTTCACAAAAAATATAATGAACATTTTTCTCACGTGATTTCAGTATCGCAAAAGATCTTTGCAATCATGGTTGAAGAAAGTAGTGTTGAAAGTGATTATTATGATTTTGATGTATCATCATCATCCGAAGATGTTGATTATGATGCTGCAATCAATCAATATCTAGATAAAGTTGAACATGCTAGCAAAAGTGAACATTATTTACTGCTACAAACCACATTTCCACTCTCATACTATAACATCAAAGTAGGTCTATCTCCAGCTCGACAGTTTACACCTACAATTTCTTACAGTTTAAAAGAACGGTAATTCTTACAATTAAAAAGTCGATAAAACAGTTTACGAGTCGGTAATACAGTTAAAAGTCGGTAATACAGTTAAAAGTTCATAAATACATCGCGCAATGCGTAAAGCGGGTGACGCCACTCGCGGAGGGCAGCGTAACCTTATTACAGATTCCGCGCAGCCAACTCCAATGACGTCACCAATGCACCATTTATATTGCGTAATAATCGGAAATATAAAAATTTAAACAAAAGTTCATATCAGTGAACAAATTTAACTCTGTACTACTTACCCCAGAAATCCGAACGTTCTGCGGGGTTGAGCTAAAGTTGGCCTCTATCAAGGTCCACTAGGGCTCCATCCCGGAGGGATTAAAGATGGTAACTCGTTTATCTCGGGTCGTGTAGTACGGTACGCCTCGTTGGCTTCAAATTGACACTTACCTATGCAGGGAATGACGGGAAAAAACCAGGTAAAGAGGCGACAAACAAAAGATAAGCAAGCAAGGAAACTACATAGGTAAAGCTAACGATACGTTACCGAAAGACGTCCACTCTACTCGAAGATACTGGCAAAACGGCCACGTTATAGAGAGAACCGGAAAAAAACCCACTTTTTTGTCCTTTCACGCGTCGGCACGAAATTATTCGTCCAACCCACTTTTGACGTAACGGAAATACACGCCAAGTCTTTTGAATTTATGGCGCGAAACTTCCGCACATCAAAATTAAACTAAAAAATGTTTAGTGCCAAAATGGCACGTAACAAATTGATTTAAATCGACATAGCTACTTAAATGATGATGGTAACAATAAAATTAGTTTAAGCGATGTTGAGTGGAATCACCTTATGGAACTGCTTAATAACAAAGTTAACTTCTTTACTATGCAACAACCATTGGATGGCAATGGTAATGACGATGATTCAATCATTGACACGTGCAAGTTACAACAAGTCGTATACAATGATGAAAAGTTTTTAAAACTTACTAAACATGATGTTGAATATATGCTTTGTGAAAATGATGTAGTTCAGATTTTGGAAGCAAATCAATGTATAGTGGATGATCAAGTAAACCTCTTAAAAGAAATGAACTTTTATGCATACTATAGAAATGTTTTAAATTTAGTGAAAAATTATTCTAATAATGATGAATATTGCATGTTTCAGACTTTGGAGACTTTTAATAATTTATGCAGTTTGTGTATTGGTCTAAAGCAATGTATCTTTTACTATTATGATAGAATTTTATGCGATTTGAATGATTTAAAATAGTGTATTCAGTTCAATAATATACAAATTGAGAAAAACATTTTTTATTTCTATTATTACATATACAACAACCGCAATCCATTATACAACATTTAAACTTGTGTAATATAATCAATATGAGTATAATATTCTGACTCATCGATTAGTTGGACAGATAGAGTAACAAACGAGGAAGTTTATAGAAGGATAGGTGAGGATCCCTGTATATGGAAACAATTGAAGGTCAGGAGAGATAGAATGATAGGGCACCAGTTAAGACATGAGGGACTGTTTAGTAAAGTCTTAGATTATAGACTACCAAATAAAATTGGAGTAGGAAGGCCTAGACAAAGCTATATTAGTCAAATTATTAGAGATGTAGGTTGTGAAGGGCATGTAGACCTTTTTAGACTAGCTCAGAATAGAAAAGAATTTAGAGCTGCGTCAAACCGACTTTAAGTAAGTTCGAAAACAAAACAAAAAGAAAAATAAAAATCAGTTAACTAAATGTCACCAGGACATGACTCACAATTAGGTAGCGGTCTGGCATGTTGGCAGCGATTCGTTGCTTAAGCCTTACCATAACATATAATTTAACACTTTTCCTTTTTGAAGCGGATAACCAAGTTATATTTAATTTCCTTATAAATGGTAATCAAGTAAACATGTTAGAGTTCTGTAACAACCATCAGGTTGCAAATATCTATGTAGAGCCAGGTGGATAGGAAAAAGATAGAAGGATATAGGAAGACCTAGACCAAACTATATTAGTCAAATTATTAGAAATTTAGGTTGTGAAGGGTATGTAGAGCTTTTTAGATTAGCACAGAATAGAAAAGAAGTTAGAGCTGCGTCAAACCGACCTTAAGTAAGGTCGACAACAAAATGATGACTCATCGATTACTTGAAATAAAGGCATTCTATCACATCTGCAACACCAATAACGCATGTTCCATATAAGATCTGGTACTATACAAGCATCTTCAAATACCATAAATTTTGTATCTTTAATTACACCTTAACACCTCTCATACATTCCTTGCAACATGAATAACTCTCAGTAGAAGCTGTGATAGTACTTAATTTTTCCCAAGAATGTACAACTACACGATTGTATCGCTCTGCAAATTGAGGCATGCGATTTGTTGGAATATACATTAAACACATGTATTGCTCTTCAGACAAAGGTTTTGTAAAATCCCACTTATGAAGTATGTCCTCTTCACCTGTTGTTAAAACAGTAGCCAAAAAATGATCCCATCCAATTTCCTCAAATATGTATAGGTATTCTGCTAGAAAATTGGAATACATTATTGGATTGATGTGTTCTTTTATATACATTATATTGATTCTAGTTGGATCGTTGTGGCAGTTGACCAACTTCTCCAAATACTTCGACACATGCTTGTCAAAATCACTTTGTAGTAGCACAGACTTAAGAAATTTGAGGTTAACTTCATAAATATCTGCACTATTAAACATTCCAATAACTGTTCTTTTTATGTCTTTGTATACTGTTTTTGGAAGTATTGATTTTAACATACCAATATGACTCTGGTTGGTTAACCCAATTTAATTCAGTATTGTTTTTATGCTAATTGTCAGTAAACTTGGCACTTCAATTTCTTTTTGATTTTCTACTAATTGTTCAACATCCATACTGTTAACTATAATGGGAAGCGGTTATCTGTAAAACAAATAAAATATTTAGTAAGTTTTTCTTAATTATTGCTTGTTTTAAACTTCTAAAAAATATATTTATTCCATCATCGCGATACTATAATGTCCCCACGGTAATGTATCATATGAATGTGGTATTAGACTACGTTTATCATCATATGGACTTAATGCAATTTTTTCCTGAATTATTGTAAATACATTATGAGCGTAGGAACGGAACGTGGCTTGCTTAAGTTTCTTTTCTTTAAAATCTTTTAAACATGAAACATAGTCTTCAAAAGTTATTTCATTTTTTACTACATTATATTTGATACCTTTGGATTATTTTATAACACCATGATTACGTGTTTTATTTTCCTTCTCATTTGGATTGCATTCCAACTTGTAACTATACATTTTCGATCGTAACCCAGCAAAATGTGTTATTATTACACCGTTTGTTTCATCCTTCATGAGCCCCAAAGCTTTGTTGTTAACCCGAGGTATTCCATTGTGATTATTTACATCATACCCAGAAGTGTCAAACTTTGAGAGATTTGACTTAATAAGTTCGTTATATACATCGTCACAAGTTAACTCATAAATAAACGAATCGGTATCGCTATACATGAGCTTGCAATTTTCCACCTTCATGATTGGAAGCATAAAATTGTAGTGAAAATTGTACATACAAATTTTAGAAATATCTAATATGGACATACCAACATATAATGGTTTATTAAAGATTAATTCGGTTTTGCTTAGCTCAATAGCCATTAACTCATCATCGAAAATTGTGTAACTATGAAACATGGGGCTTGCTATCCAATTTTTCGCTCCATAACGACCCTCCCAACATTTATCTAGCTTTACAACACGGCTCTTTCGAATATTTTCCATTGTTTCTCCAAATACCGCATTGTTCATTAATTTGAATAAATTTTTCTCAAACTCATTCTTTGCAAGTTTCCGAAGCTCAGTATTCAAATCAATATAGGGTTTTAAGCAACAACTTTGTTTAAATTTTAGAACTCGATGGATTTTTGTCAATTTAAGTCCGTTTAACAACGCCTGTTTAAGATTCCTGTAATGTAAAATGTACTTAGTTTTATTGGATAAGGTGGTCATTAATTTAGGCAATTTTGATCCTGGAGGGATCTGATGTTCTGCACAAAACGGCATATCGCGGTGTAAATCATGTAAATATTCAGAATACTCCAAACCAACCTCCAAAATATATCCATCTGGAGCATCATCTGGAATTGAAATAATATCGAGATTAATGTCAACCCATTCAAAGTCGCCGTATGGTAAAGCTTGCGACATTGCCCACCCGTAAAGATTGTTAGCATCCAAATATAGAAGATATTTGGATTGTTTAGATGCATCATAATTATGCATGTATCTATTGTTAGCTTCGGAATATCGGTTGCTCACCTGACTAATACCACCTCTAATAGCATTTTCAATAAACATAATTTTATCAATGTCCATAAGCAACTCTAACTTATATTTTGTATGCTTAAGCACACAATCCCAAGCATACCCTGGTAAGGTGAAGTACCAAGCAGGATCGAGCCCATATGTGGCAAACGACTTTTCGCGAAATTGTTCAAAAACACTGTTCGGTCTTGAATGGCCTCATTGTTAATGTTGAATTAAACATGTTAATGCTTCTCAAATGTATAAAATGCTAATTGCATCATGATTTATTTTATAGAGTGCTTTGTAACAAAATATAATAGTTTTGTAAGAAATGTCATTCAAGTCCTGTCAATTTTATATGTACACATTTTTTTGCTTTGCTCATTATATATTGTAACAATTTTATTTTTGCAGTAGGAGAATCCATTCATTAAACGTACAATGAATAGTAAAATACCTTTATTAATTAAAATAAATATTCAAGTAACAATCAAACTTTTATAGTATTATAATATCAAGGATTATTAGTCGAGTTGTTTCCGAGTTCGGTGTAATTTCACAGCCACTGGCGCGCGCGTGAGAGGTTCGAGAACTAAAATCCGGAACCTCCCACCATACAAGAAAGCAGCGAGGCACTCGTCGATAGTTAAAAGTAGCGTCAAGATGCATTCTAAGAGAATGGCGAGTGACCTCCGAGTCGCTCTATGTTTGTGAAACACTTCCTGAGTAACGGTTAGTACCTAATCCACATTTTGTATATTCGTTGTCATATTAGCTAATTTACAAAATTTATTTAGCGCAACGACCCATTTGAACTCGCAACGACCCATTTGAACTCGCAACGACCCATTTGAACTCGCAACGACACATTTGAAATCCCAACGAGAAATTAGAAAACTGCATGGATAACGTATATATCGCACACCACGTCGAAAATCGCAACTGTAAAATTTGAGACAACATCATCCCTTTGAAGTTACAATTTAGAAAGCTTAATTTGTTGGCTACGCAATGAAAAATTATTTTAGTAAATAAATTTAGACAACGGAAGATTACGTTACAAAGTAATGCTGCCGTGATCCAAGTAAGGAACCCGCTTTGCTCCTACACCTGTGTTAAAGCATGGAAAGCAAGTATAATTAGTTGCTGTTCCCGCGCTGCGAGGTAATTTCCATTACATCAAGGGACAACTGCTGCTCTTGGGTTCGTAATAGAATTAAGGATTTCCTGAGTACTTTCCTTCTGAAAGTACATTATTTCATTTTGTTTGTTAGACGTACAAAATTGTTATTCAGTTTACCTGTAAATAAGCTGGTTTTCCCCAGTATTAAATTTGCTTTCACTTAGCTTCGTAAATACGTGATCACACGTGGCTTCAACGTAATTTAACAGCTGCTATTACATCACCTGTTTGTTTGTTCACTATTGTCAACAATTGCCCAATGGCTAACACATGTTTAGCATTTTAGTACAACCACTATTGACAACATTAGAGAATATCTTGGTGATTATTTTGACTTCAAACTAAATTTAAGTTTGTTAACCTAAAGAGAAAATTTCGTATATTCATTTGTAAATGACTCACACAGATCTGATTGGGTTATAAAGAAACTCTAGCATTTTTAGTTACATAGAATTATAAAATATTTGAGTAAGGATTAGTTGATAACCTTTACTACCAGTTTTGCAAGTACTTCAAATTTTTATTTTTATTTAATTACAATGATACTTTATTGACTGAAACCAAGAAAATTCTTATTAGTAAATTAATATTCTTCATTTAAAGTTTTTTATTCTGATCTAGTCTGATCAGACTTGGTAAACAAAAAGCAATAAGAACTAAAATTTTATGATCCCATTATGCAGAAAATATTCTCTATACTTTTTAGGTATACTTGAGGGACGCAAATAGTGTTCCCATTTTTATGTGACTTAATTATTATTCTTTCTTACAGGAACAGCGTCTTATTCTGTTAAGACAAGTTTGTGTATCAACGAAGGCGATCTCTTTTTTGGGTCTCCAAGTCCGCCCTTAAAAAATAGCTATGCCCCTAAAATAAATCAATTTGGACTTGGTGGCGCCTGTTTGTTTTTTTGTTAAGTGTAACCCTCCATAGATTTCGACTTACCCCCATTGCTCATAGCTCTACCCAAGGAATAGACCCTAGTTACGTCGGAAGACTTTGTTTTGCTGACCCCAACTTCTAGAGTCAGATGTATGTATTAAGAAGAGAGCATTAGTTAAGCTCAATTTAGGAAAGAATGTGACCGTTTGGGGTTAGCGATCAAGAAAATATAATACGTTTCACTAGCGCCCAACGCTTGGGGCTTCGAAATTTGTTTGATCAAAATTTATTTGGGGCTCGAAATTTGTTTGTTCAACGAGTAATTTGTTGAAATTCGTTCGTTCATAATTTAATTTAGCTCGAGGGTTGTTTGTTCATAATTTGATTTGCCTTAGAATTTGTTTGTTAGAAATTAATTTGCTTCGAAATTTATTTGTTCTAAATTTAATTTGATTCGAAGTTTGTTAGCTCAAAATTTATTTTCCTTTGAAGTCCATTTGTCCAAAAATTATTTTGCTCCGAAATTTGTTTGCTTAAGATTTATTTGACACTTAGATTTGTTTGTTTGCTTTTGATAAAAGATTGGTTGTAACGGTAATCCCCATACACTCAATTCGTTAATTTGGTCAAATTTACTTTTGACGTTAGTTCTGTTTTGACCCCTTAAATTTTTTGATATTGTTTTGGCAAAATAATTTTACCAAAAACATTTTTGATTTTTACCTTTAGTAGTACGAATTTGTTTTGATAGCTTTTGTAAGATTCGGATTAGTTAGATTTATCGCTTTGATTCCATTAGGTTGTAGTAACCATGTCGGAAAAATTCCAAATTGTTTGTCTACTTAAAGAAGAATTGGAGTATGAACTAAGAATCAGAGGAGTGGTAAGTGAGAGGCCAGTGTTGGAGAAACGGAAAATTTTAGGTAGATTGTTAGCTAAAGAAATAGATAAGCCTGGTTGTTTGGTTGACCTTTCGTGTTATGAAGTAGATTTTGCAACGGAAAGTAAAGAAATTTCAGTTTCAGTCGAGTCAGTTCGTAATATTGTGTCCGAGTTTGAGGGCGACTCATCAGACTCAATTTTAGAAGAGCTTGTTCAAGGATAAACCACCTTTCGGGACGAGCTAAGCGTATGAAAATCCCTTCAATAAATCCCGATGAAGCAATTAAGTTTAGAAATGAGACCGTAGCAACGATATTAACTCTTGAAGCTGAGTTGTACGATAAAATCAATAAAAGTACAGAGTCCACCTATTTAGATCGGTCCGTTGTAGTATCTCCTTTAGTTAGTGCACCTATCCATTCGACTTCGTATGTAACACCTTCAGTACCTATAGGTTCATGGCCTGTAAAATTCTCAGGTGACCCCAAACAACTACATTCATTTTAGATAGAGTTAGTGATTTAGCACAATCTCGTAAGGTATCCGAAGCTGACTTATTTGGATCAGCATGTGAACTTTTGTGGGTGACGCTTTGGTTTGGTTTAGAACAGTGAAAATTCTTTGCGAGACTGGAACTCCTTGTTAGAACGTTTAAGGAAGATTTTCTACCTGGTTCTTCGGACGATGACATTTGGGAAAAGATCAGAAATCGTCGTCAAGGTAAAGACGAAAGGATTATTTTATTTGTCGCGCATATGCAAACCCTCTTTAGTAGACTGACCAACGAGCCAGCAGAAGTTACTAAAGTTAAAATGATTAGAAGAAATTTGGTTCCTGGATATATTTCGGCACTTGCATTGTCGGACATTCAAGATTTGTCGACCCTAGTAAATTTGTGTAAAGGTTAGAAGAAGCTTCTTTGATGAAACTAAACTCGGTTTTGGCGTCTTCTAATAAACCTAATAAGATTTGCAACCCTCTAAGCATCCATATGAGAACAAACATCCTGGGTTGAATGAGAAAGTTTATGCTGTTAAGAGTAGGGTGTTTCAGAATAAATTAGTCAATCCTCAAGTAACAGTAGCGGATAAGAGCTCTTTAGAGTCCTCGGTTTGTAATTCCTTTAGTCCCGATAAGAGGAATCATTTTGTTTGTTGGAATTGCTCCCGTAGTGGACATTGGTTTAGAGATTGTAGAGCAACAAAAAATTTTTGTTTTGGATGTGGTCGAAAAGGCGTTAAGGCAACGTCATGTCCACATTGTTCAAAAACCAGTAAGGCGGCAGGTACATAGTGGTCGGTATCCTGTTCCGCGTCATAAGGCTACAGTTATGATTTGTAAACAAGAAAATACTTTAGTAAAGACGAGTGGTCGAGATGGCTTACAGTTGTTAAAAATTTTTGTCAGGACTCTTCGAAGCCTAAGAATAATACTCTGTTCATTGAGAAGCAGTGTGATAATCGACCCTACATTATGGTGAAATTAATAGATAGAGACATTACCGGTCTTCTGGATTCGGGATGCACTACCTCAGTAGTAGGATCCTTAGCACTTTCAATTGTTAGAGAATTAGACTTGAAAATTTTAGTTCAGCAAAACAGGTATCACTACAGCTGATGGTTCAATAAAGTCTGTTGTAGGCTCAGTAGATTTGCCAATTTGTATAGGTAATGATTGCCGCATCCTTAATGCATTAGTGGTTCCGTCCCTACCGCATACATTTATTTTCGGTAGTGACTTTGCAAAATTATTTGGTGTAGTTGCTGACTTTAGAAGTAATAATTGGTTTATCCAAAGCAATGTTGGGAACGACATAGGGTATATAGGTCCGTCTTCCATCCCTTTGAACACTGAAGATTCCTTATGTGGTTTACATGACCTCTCAGATGCTCAAAGTGCGCAAGCACAAGAGTTAATAAATTCATTTAGTGAGATTAGCAGCGACGATAGATTAGGACGAACTCACCTAATCGAATTGGACATAGACACAGGCAATGCCAAACCCTTCCACAAGAAACCATATGTCATGTCACCATATATGGGTAAGATATTGAATGAGGAATTGGACGACATGCTTAGACTTAAGTTATAGAACCGTGTACTAGTCCGTGGTCCTCTCCAGTTTTGTTGGTTAAGAAGGCAGATGGAGAATATCGCTTCTGTTTTGATGGTAGAACCCTGAACGACTTAACTGTTCATGATTCGTACCCCTTGCGAACGTAGATAGAATTCTCAATATGTTGAGAGGTGCGAACTACATTTCGTCTCTGGATTTGAGAAAATCGTTTTGGCAAATCCTCTTAGTGAATCGTCTAAGGATAAGACTGCCTTCAGTGTTATCTCACGAGGACAATATAGATTTACATGCATGCCATTTGGGTTGAAGAATGCTGCGCAGACGCAACAGCGTTTAGTAGATGCAATTTTTGGTCCACGTTTTGAACCCCATGTATTTTGCTATTTGGACGACATAATATTATGTTCGTCATCTTTTGAAGATCATCTAAAGTTATTAGTAGAGGTTAAGCAACGTTTAAAAGAAGCTAACCTTACCATAAATATAAGTAAATGTGAATTTTTAAAAAACACTTAAATTTTGGGTTATATAGTAGGTTCGAACTCACTTGTACAGATCCCGATAAGGTGTCGGCGATGGTTAACTTTCCCGTCCGAAAACCACAACGGAAATTAAAAGGTTTATAGGAATGTGCAGCTGGTACAGGCGCTTTATAAAGAATTTTTCGTCTTTAGTTTCGCCTATTAATGACCTCATTAAAAGTAAGAAAAAAGGTCAAACTGTAAACTGGAGTGCGGAAGCAGAAAATTCATTTGTGCTAATCAAGCAAGCATTAGTTTCTGCACCTCTTCTTTCGCAGCCAGACTACTCGGCACCCTTTATCGTTGAGTGTGACGCAAGCAACACTGGGTTAGGAGCTGTGTTGATTCAGAATGTAAACGGAGAAGAGCGTGTAATTTCGTACGCAAGCAAAACCCTGAGCCGTACTGAGCGCAATTATTCCACCACTGAAAGAGAGTGTTTAGCGGTTATTTTGCAATTGAGAAATTTCGTCCGTGGGTAGAAGGAGTTCGATTCACCGTTGTCACCGATCATTTTTCGTTACTTTGGTTGAGTAATCTTCAGAATCCAACTGGAAAACTCGCCAGATGGTCAGTTCGATTAAGGCAACACTCATTTGATTTGGTGCATAGAAAAGGAAAGTTCAATATAGTTCCAGATTGTCTTAGTCGTGGTGTTCCTTTAGAAAATCCAGAAGTTAACTTAGTAGAGATTAAACTTGATGCAGTAGACTTGTGGTATGAGTCTTTGAGAAAGAAAATTTTGTTGTCACCGAAAAGCTACCCACAATGGAAAGTAGAAGATGGGTTTATTTATAAGTTTATACCTTCCTTATTACCGCATTCGGCGAATGTTGTAGAGTGGAAATATTTGGTGCCAAAGTCTCAGCGCGTAGATGTCATTAAATCATGTCATGACCCCCTTCAGCAGGACATTTTGGTTCCTTAAAACTTTGTCTCGAGTCCAAGAATTGTATTATTGGCCAAAGATGATCTTTGACGTACGTAAATTTTGTAGGAAATGTTTGATTTGTGGTGCTCAAAACCACCCAATAGAGGTCCCCTTGGAATGATGGGAAAGGAGAAAGAAGTTGGACTACCATTCCAAACCATTGCATTAGATTTGATGGGTCCGTTTCCTCGTTCCAAACGCGGACATAAATGGCTCTTAGTTGTTGGTGATTGGTTCTCGAAGTATTCGATTTTGCAACCTTTACGTAGTGCTACCGCACATTTGATCGAGAAGTTTTGGAAGAAAAGGTATTTCTTGTCTACGGAGTACCACAATTTGTTATTTGTGATAATGGTCCACAATTAGTTGGACGTATTTTTAAAGCTTTGTGTGCAAGGTACGAAATTCAAAAATTTGGTATAACGCTGTTTATGCTCCCCAATGCAATTTTGTGGAAAGAATCAATAAGACAGTTGGTACAGCAATCCGTACATACGTAGAAGAACATGATACGTGGGATGTTGAGATATCAAAGATCCAATACGCGATCAACTCAGCAAAACATGAGTCCACCAACTATTCACCAAATTTTTAGTTTTTGGTCGTCAGGTACCTTTAAGTGGAAAAGCTTATAAGGATAATTTTATACCTGGTGAGGATGTTGATGTCGTCTCCAGTAGTAGACCTTCTTATGTTTTGGATCGTCAACTTTTGTTTGATATTTTGGAAGTGTCCGTGAAAATTTGCATGTAGCTTATCAACGTTCGTGTAAACGCTACAATCTTCGGAGAAGAGACATTTCATTCGAGTCGGAGAGTATGTTTGGAGAACTAATAAGGTCCTCTCGAGTGCTAGTGATAAATTTTCCGCTAAGTTAGCTCCTAAGTTCGTTATGAGTAAAATTCGGAAAAAACATTCCAGTTTAGTATATGAGTTAGAAAACGAAGATGGAACAAGAGCAGGGAAATGGCACATAAAGGACTTGAAACCAATTGGAGTATCAGATCCAAATGAAAATGATGATTTTGACGATTAATTCCGGTCCGGTCATCTCATTGATATTAAGTAATGACGTAGTGGTCTGTTTTGTTTTGTTCCAATTCTTGATCTAGTGTCGGTCCACTAATATTGAGTATTTTGTTTGAGGAGTGAAATAAGTGGTTTGAGATTTTGTAAGTTTTGTAAGTTGAGGTGTGCCTTGGTGCACGCTGGTCGTTTTGCTCGCGCGTTGCTCGGAGATGTGTTTGGAGGATGTCTTTGACAGATATCCTTACAATGTAGAAGTAGGTGGGCTATTTAACTATAAGTCCTGATCTCTACATGTCAAGGTGGAGAGAATGAATTGTTCTTTCCCTTGTTCCTTTTGACCGTTAGAAGTTCTTAGATTTGATAGGGTCAAAGTTGACTTGGTGATTTTCACCGTTTGGTCCATCACTAATGAGATCAGTTGTTCGTTAGCAATTAGTGATAGGATGATCAGTAGGGTGTAGGATTCTACAACCCTAACTGGGTTATTTTGGGTTTGAAATTTGATGAGTAACCTGATGGTTAGGTTACCTTTGTTTTGATTATCTCTTTGTAATAAAGTGATAATATTTTGTATTTGAATTTGTTAAGTAACCGTATGGTCAGGTTACCTTCGTTTTGATTATCTCTTTGTAATAAAGTGATAATACTTTGTATTTGAATTTGATAAGTAACCTTATAATTGGGGCACTTTTGTTTTGGTTATCACCTTGTGATGATGCTTAAATTTAGACCTATTAGTAGGGTATTTCTTTTGATTCTCACCTTATAGTGATGATATTTTGAATGGTAATGCTGTTCTGATGAGGAAGCATTCCTGTTTTTTTTGTAAATAGAGCTAAATGAGCTCCTGGAAGTGAAGTTTTTTTTGAAATTAGAAGTAAATTGTAAGTGTTTGATTTTAGGTCAGAAATATTAGCCTTATTAGAAGTAGGAATCTCAAGTCAAGAAATTTTGTAAATTTAAATTCTTTTGTCCCGTGGAGTGTTTGACTCTCTAATTTGACCCCCTCCCAATTTTGATTATTACCGATTGTGACTCCCCGATTTTGTCTCCCGATGGACGTCAGGTACACGTAGTTACCAACACACTCTCAATTATAAATGAAGGTCCCCCATTTGAGTAAATTTATAAAATTGCATAGTTGGTTAGGAAGATAGGAAAGGCTAGTATTGTTGTAAAAAAATTTTTTGTATTAGTTATATTTGAAGTTTTTAAGAAAAATTTTTTCTTTTAGGAAAGAGGTAGTGTAACAATTTTATTTTTGCAGTAGGAGAATCCATTCATTAAGCGTACAATGAATAGTAAAATACCTTTATTAATTAAAATAAATATTCAAATAACAATCAAACTTTTATAGTATTATAATATTAAGGATTATTAGTCGAGTTGTTTCCGAGTTCGGTGTAATTTCACAGCCACTGGCGCGCGCGTGAGAGGTTCGAGAACTAAAATCCGGAACCTCCCACCATACAAGAAAGCAGCGAGGCACTCGTCGATAGTTAAAAGTAGCGTCAAGATGCATTCTAAGAGAATGGCGAGTGACCTCCGAGTCGCTCTATGTTTGTGAAACACTTCCTGAGTAACGGTTAGTACCTAATCCACATTTTGTATATTCGTTGTCATATTAGCTAATTTACAAAATTTATTTAGCGCAACGACCCATTTGAACTCGCAACGACCCATTTGAACTCGCAACGACCCATTTGAACTCGCAACGACACATTTGAAATCCCAACGAGAAATTAGAAAACTGCATGGATAACGTATATATCGCACACCACGTCGAAAATCGCAACTGTAAAATTTGAGACAACATCATCCCTTTGAAGTTACAATTTAGAAAGCTTAATTTGTTGGCTACGCAATGAAAAATTATTTTAGTAAATAAATTTAGACAACGGAAGATTACGTTACAAAGTAATGCTGCCGTGATCCAAGTAAGGAACCCGCTTTGCTCCTACACCTGTGTTAAAGCATGGAAAGCAAGTATAATTAGTTGCTGTTCCGCGCTGCGAGGTAATTTCCATTACATCAAGGGACAACTGCTGCTCTTGGGTTCGTAATAGAATTAAGATTTCCTGAGTACTTTCCTTCTGAAAGTACATTATTTCATTTTGTTTGTTAGACGTACAAAATTGTTATTCAGTTTACCTGTAAATAAGCTGGTTTTCCCCAGTATTAAATTTGCTTTCACTTAGCTTCGTAAATACGTGATCACACGTGGCTTCAACGTAATTTAACAGCTGATATTACATCACCTGTTTGTTTGTTCACTATTGTCAACAATTGCCCAATGGCTAACACATGTTTAGCATTTTAGTACAACCACTATTGACAACATTAGAGAATATCTTGGTGATTATTTTGACTTCAAACTAAATTTAAGTTTGTTAACCTAAAGAGAAAATTTCGTATATTCATTTGTAAATGACTCACACAGATCTGATTGGGTTATAAAGAAACTCTAGCATTTTTAGTTACATAGAATTATAAAATATTTGAGTAAGGATTAGTTGATAACCTTTACTACCAGTTTTGCAAGTACTTCAAATTTTTATTTTTATTTAATTACAATGATACTTTATTGACTGAAACCAAGAAAATTCTTATTAGTAAATTAATATTCTTCATTTAAAGTTTTTTATTCTGATCTAGTCTGATCAGACTTGGTAAACAAAAGCAATAAGAACTAAAATTTTATGATCCCATTATGCAGAAAATATTCTCTATACTTTTTAGGTATACTTGAGGGACGCAAATAGTGTTCCCATTTTTATGTGACTTAATTATTATTCTTTCTTACAGGAACAGCGTCTTATTCTGTTAAGACAAGTTTGTGTATCAACGAAGGCGATCTCTTTTTTGGGTCTCCAAGTCCGCCCTTAAAAAATAGCTATGCCCTAAAATAAATCAATTTGGACTTGGTGGCGCCTGTTTGTTTTTTTGTTAAGTGTAACCTCCATAGATTTCGACTTACCCCCATTGCTCATAGCTCTACCCAAGGAATAGACCCTAGTTACGTCGGAAGACTTTGTTTTGCTGACCCCCAACTTCTAGAGTCAGATGTATGTATTAAGAAGAGAGCATTAGTTAAGCTCAATTTAGGAAAGAATGTGACCGTTTGGGGTTAGCGATCAAGAAAATATAATACGTTTCAATATATCAACAACAAGCAGGTTTTTTATTCACTACATCAGTTGTATGGAAATGGTCAACCTCAGTTGATCCAAATAAGAGACAAATAGCAATCAGTGCAATGCAATAAATAATTTTAATCACCAATTTTTGTAGCATACAGCACTGGTCCCAACATTGGTCAATCTTCTAGTCGGATTTTTATTTAATAAATACCAACCACGTATCGTCAGTTAAAAGAAACATCAAGCAAATTACAGTATTTATTATGGTCCTTACGAATTCAGCGAAACCTATCGGATATTTAGTGCATTTTAAGCAAAGCAAGGACGAACATACCACGTAGTTATTGCAGCAATAGGAACGACTCCCAGCATCAGGTCACGAACGGCAGCACATAGTTCAATCACTGGAAGTTAAGCAGCCTAATTACTGTGAGCCTATAGGTATCATTCGAATTTTATCTTTGTCTTGTCTTTATTATGTAATAACAGTAACATCAGTCACATTTTAAACCGATTTTTATTATATGTGCATTTCAGTTTAAGCACACACAATCATTTTGCACACGAAACAAAGGCAATTCAGTCGATTCATTCTCACGAAAGTAGTACGCAAAGGCGAACTAACGATTTGGGTTTTTGAATATATTACACTAATAAAATTTTGATCTGATTTATAGTGTGAAACTTGCTTACATTTTATCGCAGCTTCAATCATGGAAGCGGAATTAAAGCAACTTAGTATTAAACGCGGTTAAATTAAAGGCAGATTAACACGCATTTCAAATTTTGTAAAGGCCTTTAAAAATGACAAAATCATTGAACTACAAACTCGCTTGGACACGATTAATTCGGTTTTTATCGAATTTGATTTAGTTCAGTCACAAATTGAATGTTTACTCGAAGACGATAAAGCAGTCTTAGAGGAACGTGAAACATTTGAAAATTTATTTTATGAGACAGTAGCTATGGCTAAACAACATATTTTACTGAATGAAGCGAAAGCAAAGGATGGCGAACATGCTTTAGAACAACAGTCATTTAGTACTTCTCAGAATATATTGCAAAAAACGTCAAACTACCGCAGGTAGTTCTGCCAGAATTTTCTGGAGGCTATCATGAGTGGATGCGCTTTTATGACACTTTTTCGGCCTTGATCGATCAAAACGCAAGCCTCAGTAACGTAGAGAAATTCTTCTACTTGCGCAGCTGCCTCAAGGGGGAGGCGGAGCAAATTTTGGATTCAATCGAAGTTTCAAATGAGAACTACGATATCGGGTGGTCATTGCTAAAAGACGTTTTGAAAATAAAAGGTCATAGTCGAAAAACATATTCAGGCTCTTTTTGAAGTTGCTTCAATCACAAAAGAGTCACACGTATTATTGCGAAAATTGGTTAATGATTTAGAGAAAAATATGAGCTCTAAAATCATTAGGTGAACTGACAGACAGTTGGAACTCATTAATAATTTATATGTTCAAATCAAAGCTCGATCACATTACAAAAAAGAAATGGCAGGAACATTCAATTTCTTTAAAAGACGAATTGCCTACCATTTCTGACTTTATCACTTTTTGCAAAAACATTGTGAGTTGTTAGAAAGTGTTGATACATCCAATCGTAACGATAATACTAAACCTATCTATAAAAATTTTGAAAAAAAACGTAGCAACGATAAATCATTTACGCACGTTTCAGTTCAAAATCATCCATCATGCAGTTTTTGTAAAAAAGCTCATCATATTTATAATAGTAAAGATTTTTGTGCATTGAGCGCGAAAGATCGTTTAGAGAATGTTAAAAAATTAAAACTTTGTATAAATTGTTTGCGCAATACTCATTTTGTTTCGGAATGTAGTCAGGTGGTTGTAAGACTTGTCAAGGTTTGAACGAAAAGAAAACACCACAGGTGCAACCGCAAACGAGCGAAAACTTAAGTAGTAATTCAATAGCACTTACTAACTATTCTATAAACACTCACGAATCACTTATCTTATTGTCCACAGCAATTGTTTATATTGAAAATTATCACGGAGAGTTATTCGAATGTCGAGTTTTACTTGATTCGGCTTCACAGTCTAATTTCATGACACAGAAGCTGTTCGAGAAATTAAAATTACCAGGTCGAAAAGTATATTTGCCCGTAATAGGCATAAATCAAAATCAAATCGATATTACGCGCAGTACTACAGCAACTATTAAATCAGTTTATAACACAAGGCATGTTCCAGAAAAACGTAAAATTAAATTGACTTATTAATAGGAGCTTCGATCTTTTTTGAATTGTTATGCGTGGGTCAGATAAAAACTGGTTTGAGAAATCCTATTTTACAAAAGTCAAAACTTGGGTGGATATTATCGGGTCCAGTCAACATGTATCCTAATATAAAAGCAACATCGTGTAATGTTTCGACTAATGTGAAACTTGAAAAGCAATTGGAGAAATTTTGGGTCATGGAAGAAATTTCGGAGATGTTGAAATACACCAAAGAAGAGCAACAGTGTGAAATCGAATTTGTTGACACACTTAAACGTGATAAATCGGGTCACTTCGAAGTTCGTTTACCGGTTCGCGAAAATTTAAATGAATTGGGTGATTCGTACTTATATGCAGAAAGAAGATTCCGTTCTCTCGAAAATAAATTGTCAAAAAATTCAGAATTGAAAAATCAATATGTGCATTTCATGAACGAATATCAAGAGTTGGGACATATGTCAAACATATCTGAAAACGAGTTAAGCTTAAATTCGAAAAACATATTTTATTTGCCACATCACGGGGTTTTTAAGCAGGACAGCTTGACCACGAAACTTCGCGTAGTGTTTGATGCATCGGCAAAAACAACAAGTGGCTTGTCGCTTAACGATGTGTTAAGGGTCGGTCCAAAATTACAAGATGATCTTTTTTGATATTCTTCTAAGATTTCGTAAACATAATTATGTGATAGTCAGCGACATAGTCAAAATGTATAGGCAGGTCAATATAGCTGAGGATCAGCGTGACCTACAACGCATTTTGTGGCGCGATAACCCAGAAAACAAAATCGAGCATTTTCGTTTAAATACGGTAACATATGGAACTGCGCCTGCTTCATTTTTAGCGATCAGAGCATTACATCAAGTTGCATACAAAAATCAAAAATTGCATCCAATTTCTAGCGAAATAATTTTAAATGATTTTTACGTAGATGACTTATTTACGGGGTCAGACACGATCGATAACGCGAGATTTATTAAAAATGACATCACAAGTCTTTTAAGTAAATCGGGGTTTGAGCTGCGAAAATGGGTTTCCAACGAAGGAAGCATTCTCGAAGGCTCTAAGAATGATGAACTTTTGGAATATTACATTTCTGAAAATAAAAATAACGACACCAAAGCATTGGGAATATTGTGGAACACTATATTATATTATATTATATTATATTATTTATATTATATTATATTATTATATTATATTATATTTTTAAGTACAACGTAGAGCGGCTTCGCACGAATTTAAATCGCGTAACAAAGAGAAATTTTATCTACAATATCACAAATCTTTGATCCCTTGGGTCTTATAGGTCCAGTAACAATTCGAGCAAAAATTATTCTGCAGCGACTTTGGCAGTTAAACTTGCAATGGGACGAATCAGTACCCATTGAATTGTACACAATGTGGAACTCGTTCCTTAATCAATTATCAGGTATAAACAATATAGTCATCGCAAGGCATGTTCCAGAAAAACGTAAAATTAAATTGACTTTTTTCACTATTCAATCAGACATCGATATCTTTGAACGGTTTTCCACACCTTTTAAATTACAAAGGGTGATAGCTTATTGTTTACGATTTGTCAAAAACACCTCAATCAATCGGAAAAATAAAATTGTTGGTATTTCGACTCAAGGCGAATTAAATAATTCATTAATTGCGCTCGTTAGATTAGTTCAGCTACAGAGCTTCTCGGCAGAAATACATGATTTAGAAAATTCTAATCAGATTTCGCATAAGAGTAAATTTTTATCCTTAAATCCTTTTTTGGATAAGAACAAAGTATTACGTGTAGGTGGTAGACTCGCACGGTCGTCCATTACTGAAGATAGGAAATTTTCAATCCCACTACCAGAAAAGCACATTTTTACAACGTTAGTTATACGTGACGAACATCATCGACAATTACATGCTGGAGCTCAAGCAGTTTTGGCAAATGTAAGGTTAAAATTTTGGCCTTTGAATGGTCGCAACGCAGTGCGCAGTGTTTTGAGAACGTGTGTAACATGTTTTAAGGTTAAACCTGTAAGCGCCTCTTACAAGATGGGCTTACTTCCCTCTTCACGAGTCACACAAACTAGGCCGTTTCAAATTTGCGGAGTAAATTACGCGGGTCCGTTCAATTTAAAAGACGGTAAACTTAAAAATCGTAAAATTGTTAAGGCATATGTATGTATTTTCATTTGTTTCTCGACTAAGGCTACTCATATGGAGTTAGTCGGAGATTTAACGACTGATTCCTTCATAAATGCATTGAAACGATTTGTGTCAAGGCGAGGTTTGTGTAATTGCATATATTCAGATAACGCCAAGACCTTTGTTGGGGCGGACAATAAATTTAAAGCAATTTTCAAGTTGGCATTGCAAAATCATAATCAAGTTTCAAGTTTTTTATCAAAAAATAGTATTACTTGGAAATATATACCCCCTCGCTCACCCCATTTTGGTGGTTTATGGGAAGCTGCGGTAAAGTCAGCCAAGTCTCATATGAAAAGAGTAATCGGTAACGTAATTTTAACTTTTGAGGAGTTATACACTGTTATTACACAAATAGAGGCAGCTATGAACTCCAGACCTATGGTTCCATTATCAAACGATCCTAACGATCTAATCGCCTTATCCCCTGGACATTTCCTCATTGGAGATTATCTTAATTCAGTGCCACAGGATATCGTTGCCGAAGAACCCGTAAATCGATTATCTCGATTTCGACATTTGCAACAGATTGCGCAACATTTTTGGCGTCGTTGGAGTCTGGAATATTTAACGACCTTACAAGAACGTTCCAAATGGAGACAGAATGCTGATCATAATTTAAAGATGGGTGCTTTAGTTGTATTGAAAGAGGAAAATCAAGCTCCATTGAATTGGAAAATGGGACGCATAGTTGAGGTTTTTTCCGGTTCAGATGGTATTGTTCGAGTTGTGACTGTCAAGACAATTAATGGTGAAACACGTCGTTCAGCAAAAAACGTGTGTTTATTGCCCATCGATCAGTGAACTGTGTAGCTGTTAATTTTTGTGTTGCTGCACATTCACTCTTACTTTAGTTTTTAATTTGATTTCATAATTATATCATGCATGTGATAACGTTTGGTTATAATTTGCGTTGTTACATTGTTTATTTTAAAATTTAATTTAAAATCTAGTAACACTTTATCGCGATTATTGTGTGATAATTATCACCTTTTATCTATGCATTCAGGTGCATTCATGACGCAATCACTTATTCAGCAAAAATTCTGGATTATTGGAATACGTTCCTTAGTTCGTCAGAGGATCCACAAATGCGTTGTTTGTTCGCGCTTCCGTGCGACAACTGCTCAACCGTTCATGGCCGATTTACCCCCTTTCCATATTCAACTGTCCAGAACATTTACTCATGTGGGAGTAGATTTCGCCGGCCCATTTATGATCAAGTCTTCTAATCGTCGTAATGCCCCGGTGTCTAAAACTTATTTATGCATATTTATTTGTATGTGCACCAGAGCGGTGCACCTCGAGGTAGTGTCAGAGATCTACCGAAGCATTTTTAGCTTGTCTGACAAGGTTTACAGCTCGTAGAGAAATTCCTGATGTTGTTTACTCAGATCAGGGTAGAAACTTGCTTGGTGCCTCGCGGTCTCTCAAGGAAGCTATCATATTCCTTAAATCCAACAACGATAAAATTTTCGCCGCTTTAGCTTCCCGCCATATCAAGTGGCAATATAATCCTCCATACGCCCCAAATTTTGGCGGAATTTGGGAGTCTGGAGTGAAATCGGCAAAAGCCTTATTAGTTCGTACTTTAGGTACACGCCCTCAAACCTTTGAGAAACTATGTATAATTTTTTCTAGGGTTGAAGCCATACTCAATAGTCGCCCTCTTTGCCAGTCTTCCGATCCTAATGACGGTACGGATTATCTGTCGCCCGGTCATTTTTTAATAGGCGGTCCCCTTTATCTGTACCTGAAATTACTATTCCGGAGGAAATAACTGCGTTCCGTTGGCAGCGATTGTGTCAGGTTACTCAATCCATTTGGCGTCGGTGGTCCAACGAGTATCTTCACCAACTCACCCAACGTAATAAATGGCATTGCCCCACCATATTGCCCAAGGTAAATGATGTGGTCATAATTAAAATTTAAATACTGCCCCTTGTGTTGGCCTCTTGGCCGTATTGAAAAGTTATTTTTGGTCGTGACGGTATACCACGAGTAGCATCTGTAAAACCGATGCAGGTTTATTTACACGTCCAATAAGTAAGCTTATTATCCTCCTTTGAATGAATAAATTTTATTTTGGTTATTTTCTCTCGTATTTATGTTCCGTTTAATTTTAAAAATTTTAAGGTTGTATTAAAGTTTTGTTTTAATTTGCCTAGCAACCTTAACATTTCTAGGGTGTATTTTTAAATGATTTATTTTGTTTTGGTATAAAACTTATTCAGTTTTAGATGGGCGGTTATGTTTACGCCTTGCCTAATATAAATTAAAAGCATGCTCCTCTTATGTCTCGACTACGATTTGTTACTCACGCATCGCCAAAGGTGAGTGCTGATTACAACCAATAAGATAAGGAAGTCGACACAGCTCTCTCTTAGAACACAGTCCATTTTTAAATATCACATTCGCGCCGGTTTGTCGGCATTAATTATTAATTAATTAACAACGTGAGCACCTCTATTTCCCTTCCTTCACCAACCCTCTCCGGTCTAACCAATTATGTATTTAGTGGTGAGTGTAAAGTGATAATTGAACACGGGGTAAGTTTTTTATGCAACCAGATTTTATTACACGTTTAATTTTTGTTATTGTGAACCAGCCGTTCTGCTTAGGCGTGAACAATGATAGTGGCATGCAGCCTAAAGTCTCTTCATCACTTACACTGTCTTCATCAGAAGTTGCATATAAATCCGATCCATCTGAATCTTCATCAAGTCTGATAATTATTGTTGAAAATGGACGTTGATATTTAATATACAGCTTGCTTGTATGCTTCTACATATAAAAAAACCGTAGAAAGCGTCTGTCAAACCAGAATCCTTTTTCTAAACAATTTTGTGTTATCTGACTTTTAATTTTGCTCTTACAATATAACCAGTTTTCAAGCTTTCTTATTATTTTATGCTATCGCAATTCCAAAACACCATCAATTATATCATCAATATCGTCCATTATATATTCTCTTTTCAGAGACTCGTCTTCAATTTTTTGAAGATGTGAACAAATATTTTCCCAATCTTTAACACTAATGGCATTAAACTTGTCCTCTGCTATTTTTCTTACATCGTCTAACTTGAAAGTTGTGTTGTGTGCAGCAACAAAGTTTTTAACGGATGCCCATATTTTTTCAATTGGGTTTTATTCAGGATGATAAGGTGGTAGACGAAGGACAACATGCCCAATTTTGTTCTAAAAGTACATCGACAACATATGTTTTACAATTAAGTTTGCTCATCTGTATTTGTCTTCGCAGCAAGTGGAGTAATAAAACTTTGAGCAGGTGTATTTTAACTTTATTTTTAAATTCACCGTAAGGCTAAAGTTTACCTGTTAAGTATAACAATTATAAACTGTAAACTAATAACATATCATTGTGGCTTACAAGTGTTTTTTTCCACTCCCGTCACCAATAAACTAGCGTAATTGAGACGCTGCTTGACTATTATATTTTGCTTTTCTTCCAATTTTTATTACCAAAAAGTATCCTAATTTTGACAGTAGTTCTTTTTGTTCTCGAAGCAAGGCCGGCTAATCTCAGCGTTAAATTTAATTTTAGATCGCCTGACTGTCAACAGTATTTTTGAATATAATTCACTTTTTGTTTCATGCACTGTAGTATTCTTATAGATTTTATAAAGTAGTAGGTTTAGAATTATAAATAAATACAAATGTCAATGTCATGTAATGAATGAGTTCATGTACATATTGTAATAATATACTTTATAAAAGTTACAACAAATTGGCGACGAGGATAAAAGAAAACATAAATAAAATATGTCTGATACTCCCTGTATGTTTGTTGTGGTTTGTTTAGTATTCTTCTTAATCTTCTTTGGGTATTGAACCACTCATAGTTTTTAAAATTATCTTTATTAACGTTTCGATCCATAACCTAGGATCGTTTTCAAAAGATAATTTTAAAAACTATGAGTGGTTCAATACCCAAAGAAGATTAAGAAAAATATGTCTGAACTCCAACAAGTATTACAAGCACTTACATCAATTATTCAAAATCAAGCAGATCAAAATGCAAAACTTCAAGATCAACAAGCAGAGATTCTCAAAGGACTAGCTTTAACAAAATCAACACAAGTAAATAATGTATCAAATTTTCAAGCTTTTGACGTTACGAAAGAATCATTTAGTCAATATAGAAAGCGGTTGGAAAATTGGTTTGAATTAAAAGGTATTGCAGGAAATCCAGACAAATGCGTAAAGGAACTAATTCATAATATTGGTTGTGAGACATATAATATCATGTGTGCCTTAACTACTCCAAATGACCCATCTACTAAGACATATATCGAACTTGTAGAATTATTGGAAAATCATTTGTGTCCTGTTCCAAATGTTATAGTTCAACAGCATCGATTCTTATCACGAATACAGCAGGAGAATGAAAATACTCCAACTTACATAGCCGAACTTCGAAAGTTTTCATCAACATGCAAATTCGAATGGGATTGTAAAAGGAGTGTTAGCAACATTTTTTCAAGAGCTCAATTTATTAGGGGTCTCAGAAATACTCAATTTAGAGAGAAGTTGCTACAATCAACAGAGGCAAATTTTGAGAAAATTGTCGATATTGCCTTAGCCTTAGAAGCATCAAAACTAAACAACAATGAGATTTCTCAGTCAATGTCGAATTTAGCAACAGGTTCTAATACAGTTAATCGAATATCGAGTTCCTCATCTAGAGGGACAAAAAGCAGTCAAAATAGAAAAGTCATTTCCACAACGTCATCGATCAAAATCTCGTAAACGAATTGATTTTAAAGCCTTAAGAATTGATAAAAATTGTTTAAAATGTGGAAAAGACAGCCATTTAGCAAATGATTGCCGGATTCCTAGCGGAAAGCTGTATTGTTTTCATTGTAATCGAGAGGGGCACGTAGAAAGAGTTTGTATATCATACCTATTGCAGAAACAATCAAGTCCTAAGGTCAAAGCTCTCACACAAGTGGGAGAAGATACAGAATCTACAAACTTTCTAGACGATCTGGTTGGATATAATAAAATTTATAACATTTTTTCGATTCCTACGGAGTATGTCAAAGATACATCAAAATATATGTTATCAGTTTATTTAAACGGGAAGCAACAAGAGTTTGAGGTTGATTCAGGTTCAAGTTTTACCTTGCTGCCCGAAGATCAATTCCGAAAACTAAAGATCGAGACTTTAATAAAAAACACGAAAATACAATTCCGTTCTTATACCCATGGTGTGTTTCATCCAAAGGGGTATGTTATTTTGGATGTTGGTTATAATGGGAACACATCAAGAGAATTATTGTTTATTGTACCGGACAATCTATCTCCGATATTAGGGCGAGTTAGGATTCGTCATTTAAACATTGACTTAAAGGAACTTGACAGTACAAAAGTTAATATTACACAAGTATCAAGTATCAAATATCCTAGAAAGACGAGTGAGGATACGTAGACCCCCCGCATATTTAAGGTACTATGTACAAGTGATGGTTCAGACTTAAGGAAAACTTAGTTTACAACTTATTAAATATGAAAATTGAATTAGCCTAGTATTCTTATAGATTTTATAAAGTAGTAGGTTTAGAATTATAAATAAATAGAAATGTCAATGTCATGTAATGAATGAGTTCATGTACATATTGTAATAATATACTTTATAAAAGCTACAACATGCACATCATACGTAATTTCCTTCTATGTTAACCATTTCTGCATATCCCCTTTTTTCCAAGAAGATTTAGGAGTACGTTCTGTTGTCACATTATGGTATGCTGCGTTATCCATTACTAAAACTGAATTCATTTCACAATTTGGGAGGAATCTCTCTTGTAGCCACTTTACAAAATTACGGTTGTTCATATCATCATGATAATCCCCTGTTTTAAGCCCCGATTTAAACATTAACAAAGCATTCGGAGTAAATCCCCTATTACCACCAGAATGAAGAATTGACCCTTGGCTGTAGGTGCTTTTAAACATTTACTGCTACCATCATCCCAAGCTAAAAGAACCGTATGTGAGCTATGTAAATATGTTTCGTCACAGTATACAATGTTTCTTCCTTCTTTCTTGTATTATTGTAATTGCTGTAAAAACTCAACTCGCTTTTTACAAATGTCAGATTTTTCAATTAACACTTTTCGATTATCTTGTGTTTTCCCACTGAAAACCTAATTTATGTATAAGGTGGCTAAACGATGACAATTTTCCAGTAAAATTAACACGATCATCATTTTTTAGTTCCTCAAATATGGCTTTCATGGTAGGTCTTCGCTTATGAATGCTTGCATAATTATATACAGTCATTCGAACAACTTCTTCCTCAAATTGGTCCACATTAGATTTAGGACTACTCTTGTTAATTTTCTTCCTTGGAGATGCAAATTTGTCACCATCTGGTTTGCTTTTCGCTTCCAAAATAATTCGCTTGATTGTGTTTAGTCCAACTCCAGTTGCTGTTGCTACTCGTTCTTGTATATTATTCATAGGAATGACAGGTATTCCATTCTTTTCTTCACTCATAAACTTATACACACTATAAATAATTTCTCTCCCTTGACTGTGAACTGTTTTCTTGCGATTACTCATTGTAAAGGAGAAAGTTCGGGAATAACAAAATAATCTGCAAAAACCAAACATTATTCTTCTAATTGAATTAAAAACTGCATAATACTTACAAAAAAAGCTAGACTGAGTTGCAGTAGTTTTGAAAAAAACTGTTTGAAGTTGAATAAAGGCAGAAATCTCATAAATAATAATCAAAAACAATAATAACGAACCACAATCTTTAGGGCCGTTTGCACCGCTACCTGTTAGTTTATGGGTTAGCTAACCGACGGTTAAAGTTAAGTGCTGGTTTATGTGAAGAGTTATTGCACCGTAATGTATTTACGTCTCGGTTAACTAAACAACTGATGAATATGGCATCATCGCATACATCTAGGGAGTTTTGGTATTTAACTAGGATAATTGAATAACATTAATCCACTTTACAATGTGTGACATTTTAAAATGCTACTGTTTTTTTGCATGTCAAGTCAACCATCGCGCGCGTGTGTGCTTGGACAATTATATTAAAGAAAGTTTGCTATTTTTCAATCATTTAAATAATGAGTATTGCAAAAAAAAGAATTCGTACGCCAAATTTCACACTTGAAGATAAAATGAAATTACTGAGAATAATAGCTTGTTATAAATCAATTATTGAATGTAAAAAACCGATTCCGTGATGTGGAGAGAAAAAGAAGAAGCTTGGATGACTGTTACCAACGAGTATAATGCATCATCCACAATAAAGCGGTCCGCCGATAGTATAAAGAGCTTCTATGAAAACCAAAAGCGACTTTGTCATAAGAGGGCAGCTATTGAAAAAGAAAATGTATGTGGAACTGGAGGGGGACCCAGTACAACCCCAACAATGGACCCGCTGTTTGACCTTATTATGTCCATCATCAACAAAAAGACAATTTTAGGTTTAAGCCCTCCATATGGTGGTGATGCACAAATTGAACACTCAAACTTGCTGACAGAGAATACGTTTAGTTCGGAGGTTAATTCTGTCACCAAAGTAATAAATTAGTAAACTAAATTCTGCTTAATTGTAGAGACTAGAAAGTGCCGAGCTGGAATTTAACCAGGTTTTAGATGAATAGTTGCAAATCCAAACAGAAATTGAGCAGACGTCGGTTACTTGCAATGATCATAATTACAGTGATGATGTGAGCACGTTTATAATAGCTTTACATTAATGTACATATTTTCTATTGCAGGCACATGCAACAGACTGGTCTACATACACTCCACGTGACTTAAGAAAGCCTATACACAAAAAACTTACAAATCCTTATAATGTTAATGCCACCCAGTCTACATCTAATAGTTCTTTAACGGTAAGGTGTTGTTGTTAGTATTAAAATATATTTTAGTCATTGTTTTACAGCCTACTAATGTACTATCTGAAAATAACTTGAGTACATAACCAAAGCCCGTTTTAAAGAAAGCTTGGTCGAACCGTAGAAGACCTTCATTGAGTGCCACTGTAAATGTTTCAAAAAAATATGAAGATTTATGCGAGGTCAAAAAACAATTGGCAGAAACACAACTCCGAATATATACTAGATTAGAAGAATTTTGCATTCAAGCAACTCAAATGGAGCTAGAGGAGAGAAAGATTAATAGTATTAGATCACAGGAACTTTTTGAATTGGATCTTTCAATAAAGCGAGCACAGTTACAACATCTTAACAAATAATATTTAAATTTTCATTATTTGTATATATTTTTATTAGTGCATTATAAAGACACAAATTACTCTATGTATTTTAAATGTGTTTATTTTGTCTATGTACATATATAAAATTAAATTACAGTTGTGAAAAGTATTCTTGAATAAGTTGAGATCTTGTTATTTCTCCAGCATGAATTTGTAGAAAATTAGGTGCAATATCTGGTACTTGACCATTGTCGATAAGTTGCTGCAAAACATGTTCATTGAGTTCTTCAGGCAAAGGTAGTGGCTGATGGTCTCCCATTTCTAAAGCAATATTGTGAAGTACTCCTGTTGATATTATTATACCCAAAACTGTATCAGTTTTGAGACGACAGCCATATGCTAAAATAGGAAACCTACTTTTTAGGACACCAAAGCAGTGTTCTATGCAATTTCTAGTTCTAATTAAGCTTTCATTATATAGCTGTTCTCGCTGTGTGACTGGATTTAATAATGGTGTCATTAGATAGGGCAAGCAGGGATATCCACTATCGGCTAATTGACATTCAAATAATAAATATTAATTAAATACTTTTTAAACCTACCTACGAGTAAACAATTTGGGTATATATTATTTTCAAATTCATTTTTCAGTGCCGAATGGTTAAATATGTTCGAGTCATGGACAGATCCTGGCCAACGAGCAACCAAATTTAAAATCTTCAATCTTGAATCACATATAGCTTGAGTGTTGATTGAAAAGTATTGCTTTCGATTTCTATATATTTCAGCATCCTCTCCACCTTAAAAATATATATAACAATAGAAAACACCATATTATGTAATAATACCAGGTGATTGCAATTTAACATGAGTACAATCAAGTACACCAATTACTCGTGGAAAAGAAGCAACGTCATAAAATTTCTGTTGTGTTAAACGTAAGTCATCTTGGTGTTCTGGAAATTTAATGTAACGTGGGTATAAATTAGCAATAGCATCAGTAACTCTTCGTACAATTCTTGAAACAGTTGATATATGCATTCCGCCAAAATCAGCAATCGATTGAAGGTGACCTCCTGTAGAATAAAGGCGTAAGGTCATCAATAACTGATTTATGGGCGAAACACAACTGTTTCTGTAAGATAAATTGTCATTAATTATGCATTGTCAAACAGTACTTAGCTATTGTACTTACAAATCATAGGGATACTCCGAACGATGATCAATTAAAGCGAATACATGCAATGCAGCTTCTCGAGATAGTCTAAATCTCCGCCGAAAGGCAACATCATCAAGCGTATTAATATAATCGTTCCTCTCATAAATTTGGCGAGGAATACCAAATTCAACAAATTCGATTATTTCTATATCATCACTTTCCTCGATGTCAATAAAATCCATTGTAAAAAAATGGTCCAATTAATTCAATTACTAAACAAATAATATTCAGTTTTTGAAGTGTATAAAGGAGAAAAACAAATAATAACATTGACAGGTTGTAGGTTATGTTCCTCTGTTTAATTCCTAAACAAGCACCTTTTCCGCTGATTAGTTTAACCAGTGATTAACTTAATTAACCGGCAGGTTGGACTATGATGCAACAACTTTGACATGTATAGGTTACTTTAACCGCTGGTTAGAATTTAACGGACAGCGGTGCAAATGGCCCTTAATATGCAAATAAATGACAGACGAATTAAAAATCGACAGCTGCTTGTAAATGTTTTTAGGATGGAGTTTAACGTAAATAACTTAAATTGGTGTTCTGCGCAACATCCCGAGATTTTGAAACAACCAAACTACCAAGTTCACACCGGTCTATAATTCAATGTGCACACCACTCCTAAAACAATACAAAAAAGGAAAAATTATGATAAACCTGGATAACTTGAAAATTCATTTCTAATACAATGAAAATATGCTGGGTTGCCTGGCCATGCAATGAATCGATTTTTTAATTCTCTTACTAGATATAAGTAAACATTGATTAATTTTATTACTGTAAATGAAACAAATTAAATTTGTGCCCAATCATATTAAGCGTATCTTGAACTCCCATCTAATATAAAAATTTTAATACTTCTCTCTGGACTGCTAGGATAATTTTCTACCTTATTACTGAAGAATGTAGGCCATTCATCAGCACGTGGAGTAGGTGCGTAACATTCTCTTTCCTCATTCTGAAAACCTCATAAAATATTTCCTAATCATTTTGAATCCATGCCTCCGGGTAAATCTCCTACCTGAAAAATTCTTCCCAAGGTAAAACAACTTATTTTTTCTTAAAATCCCATTTAAGAATATTGAAAAATTTTCGTCGAATAATAAATCGGCCATTAGCATTACGAACAAGCTCATAATAGCTAAAAAATATTGAATTGTAAATATTTATTGAGGTTATGTTGTGCAAGTTGTGATGCTTTAATGTATCCGGTAGCTAACCTAAAGAACTTGCTTATTAAAATGTCCAAACATTGGTAAAAGAGGGGCTAATCCCTCTATTAACATCGTAAAGCAGCGGGAAGTCACGATAAAATCTTTATAGACGATTAGAACGTTAGTTGTGATTAGCAAATTTTGGAGGTGTTTGGTGACGTGTGTATAGTAAAATTCCAAAATGTTCTTATTTACATCATCATTTCCGTTATATAGTTGAATAAACTCAGTTATATATCAGCGGTCTGAATTGATAATTAAAGTTATTTCTAAAATGAATTAAACGTGAGTATTTTATTTTTCCCGCGACATAACCTAAAAGATTTTTGATTGTTCTTTGAAAATGTGTGGGCGAGAAACTCATTATTTTGCTTGTTTATGATCGGTGTTGAATTGAATACTTTATCGCTAACGGTATTGCGCATAGAGAAATGCTATGTTTTTTTTGCATTAAATTGGTATGCAATTTTGCATAATATATATTCATGTTGGATAAAATTGTTTAAATTAGTTAGCGACACCGATGGAACATTTTCACAATAGTCCGAATTAAATTCTTACTATTAATCAATTACATTCGTGAATACTATCAAAAACCACTCATATTTTTATAAACTACTTTTGTTATTTTACAGGGTTATGATGATGAGATGAAAGCTACCTGAACTGAAGAGTGCTAGGTGAAAGTTGTTCCTGTTTCCTATGATGTTTTGGTATAAGGCAACACATTCTTTTAGTGAAATTTTTACCTTTGTTAAAAATATACGTAATTAAATCACAATGGCTCCTAAAAAGACAGAAAACAAGGACATGGAATTTATTTTGAAAAGTCTTGTAGCTGGAGGTTTGTAGCATTTATTTTTATTAGTTACACTTTCAATTGTTTATATGTTTAAAGTTATGTTTAGTGGCGGCTCATGCCTTTGAAGTTAGAGGGAACATTAATTTACAACTAAATATCTAATTAAAATGAAAATTACCATGTTATAATGACTTGCAGAGTCTGTAGATTTTCTTTGTTGCGAATAAATCAATCACTCTGTTAGAATTTTCAATAAAATTAATAAATACATTTTCACAAGATAACACTATTAACGTAGGTAGTCTTTCTTTTGACATTGAATTTCTTATAAAATATTTCAATTTTTTCAGCGTAAAAAAATATCGTTCCATTTCTGCTGTTGATATCGGTATGGTAGCTAACACTACATAATTTTTAAGTTTTTTAAGTGTTTCTTTCTTCCAAAATAAGGTTTAAAAGTGACATGATTCAGAAAGTTTGTTAGTTTTTCATTTGGTAAATTACTTCAAGCTCCATTCTAAACTCTTCTTTGTCTAAAACGAGTAATATTTGAGAGTTTGTTTTAAAAAATTTTCAAGAAGTAATTTGCAGTAATTTTTTGGAATAAATAGGTTTATGACAATGGCCAGTGAAGCCAAATCTGTCCTTATTTGACATATCAGTGTATTGCAAACTTCTAAATTTTTCTTCGCTTCACTATCTTAGTGTTTTTGTTTTTATGTGAAAGTTTTTCTCTATTTATTTCAACATTTACATTAGTGTCGTCATTGTTTATTATGTTGCATACACATGTTATTTGTTTTCGAAGTTTTCTAGATTTGTTTTTATTTTTGTAGTCTGTATTTTTTCACCATAAAGCAATAGTGTGTGACCTGAAATTGATGAGTACTCTTAAGCTAGTTCCATTTAAAGAAACATCTGGATCTCAAAAATGTTGATTTCTACTTCTTAAGTCCAGGTTATTAATTGGTGGTTTCTTGGAATTTTCGAATTGGAACGAAGAAGCACAGAGGTGGTTTTTAAGTAAAGGAAGGTACAGAGATAGGAAAGGATCACTTTGACGAATTTTAACTGTATACACGTTTGGCCTCTTCGAACACCGATAGTAAAATCCCTTCTTTTAAGATATTTTGTTCTTGCCAACTATAATAACCCCATCATATTACGCTTGCCATGGCCAACCTTGCTAACCACATCCATATTCTTTTAGTCTAGGAACACAAACCTATGCAGCTTACATACCATAAAGCAAGGACTAGAAACGGCTTGTAGTCTCTTCGGGACTACTTTGAGCACCAAAATCTCATTCTGCCCAAAACCCCATATAATCTTTCAAAGGAACCACCTCACTGAGTTGGTCGTATCAAGACTATTTTGGTCATATAAAGACCACATCACCCTAATAGACTTCGTCGAAACCACTTCCATGAGTTGATTCGATCAAGACCACTTTGTCGTAGTAATTCAAATTTTTTATTAATCTAATAACAGTAAAGTGTATGGGAAAAGTCAACAATACAAATAAACAACTAAACACTAATTAAATATTTCAGATAACTAACAGGTACTCTAGCAATAAAACAAGTATAAAATATACCTCAGGTATGATGGTACAAATAGTTATTTTAAAAATTCCCCTACTTTATAATAACAGTTATCGATCAACATGTTTCTAACCTTGTTCTTAAATGCACCTAAAAATTTTGCATTCTTGATGTTGCTGTCAAGTCTATTGTAAATCCTTATATCCTGACACATGCAGGTTGGCATGTAACACACACATGACTTCTGTCAGTTAAGACTAAACGTTGTTATGGTAGGACCAGTTTATTACAAGATCTAGTACTGAGACCATGAGTAGAAAAGCTTGTTCGAGATTTATCCAAATATCTGTGTATATAAGCTGCGAGTGAGTAAATATACAGACATGGAATAGTCATTATTTTGAGTTGGCGGAAAAAAGGTTTACATTAATCTAATCTACATGAATTAGTCACATATCTAATAATTTGTTTTTGAATAGTAAATACCAGCTTAGAATGGTGACAATTACACCAACATATTATCCCAAAGGATAATCTACACTGAACCTCGGTAAAATAAAAAATCCTTAAAGTGTGATCGTTCAGAATAGATCTCAGAGATCTAAAACGACTTCGAGGAGTTGATCTAACCGAGATCATTTTGACCTAGTGCACTTCGTTAAAACGACTTCTGGGAGTTGATCAGATCAAGACCACTACTCCCTAGTAGCCTTCATTAAAGAAGACTTCGAGGAGTTGATCGGATCAAGATCACTTCGTCGTAGTAGACTTTGTTGGAACGGATTTGGAGAATAGATCGGATCAAGGTCACTTCGCCATAGGTGACTTTGTTGAAACGACTTCAGAGAGTAGTTTGGATCAACATCACTTTGACTTTGTTGAAACGACTTCGGAGAGTAGATCAGATTAAGATCACTGTGCCACAGTAAACTTTGTTGAAACAACTTTGAAGAGTTGATATGATCCAGGTCAATTCGTCCTAGTAAACTTTGTTGAAACGACTTCGAAAAGTTGATAGGATCAAGAACAATTCGCCCTAGCAGGCTTCATTAAATAAGACAAGTCTTGACCGGATCAAGATCACTTCGCCGTAGTAGACTTTGTTGAAACTACTTCTAAGAGTAGATCGGATCAAGGTCACTTTGCCCTACTAGACTTTGTTGGGACGGATTTGGAGAATAGATCGGATCAAGGTCACTTCGCCATAGTTGACTTTGTTGAAACGACTTCATAGAGTAGATTGGATCAACGTCACTTTGACTTTGTTGAAACGACTTCGGAGAGTAGATCAGATCAATATCACTGTGCCATAGTAAACTTTGTTGAAACGACTTTGAAGAGTTGATATGATCCAGGTCAATTCGTCCTGGTAAACTTTGTTGAAACGACTTCGAAAAGTTGATAGGATCAAGAACAATTCGCCCTAGCAGGCTTCATTAAATAAGACAAGTCTTGACCGGATCAAGATCACTTCGCCGTAGTAGACTTTGTTGAAACTACTTCCAAGAGTAGATCGGATCAAGGTCACTTTGCCCTACTAGACTTTGTTGGAACAGATTTGGAGAATAGATCGGATCAAGGTCACTTCGCCATAGTTGACTTTGTTGAAACGACTTCGGAGAGTAGATCGGATCAAGATCACTGCCATCTTTGTAGAAACGACTCTGAAGAGTTGATAGAATCAAGGTCAAACCGACCTAACAGACTCCGTTAAAAAAGACTGAGCAGTTGACTGGATCAAGAACACTTCGCCTTAGTAGACTTTGTTGAAACGACTTCTGAGAGTTGATTGGATAAAAACCACTTTGCCTTAGTAGACTTCGATAAAGAAGACTTGGAGTTGATCAGATCAAAATCACTTCGTCGTAATAATCTTTGTAGGAACGACTTCGGAGAGTAGATCGGATCAAGATCACTTCGCCATGTTACGGACCAATTCGGCACTACGACACCACGGAATCTCCAGCAAACTAGCTCCAGCCGGCGAGGGGTAGGTATGGTAAAAGTCGTAGGTTGGGGTTGTCAATTGCCCTAGGGTGTAAATTATAGTGGGACGAAAATTCGGTATTATATCAAAATCGAGTGGGCACCACCAGTAACATCAAACGCTAGATGAAAAGAAAGGATTTCGTCACTGGTCGAAACCTCTCCAAAAGCTCTTTACTCAAAATGCAAAGCAGACTGATCCACCATAGCACTTTAAATTTACAAATAAGGCACTTCAAAAATGTTTAACTTAACTCTATTCACAACTCTTTAGCTGAAAGAAATACATATGTACATTAACGGAAATGTGAAATTAAATACGGCATACTTTAGTATGCCACTAATCAATCAGCATAATAATTTGAAATAATAAGCAGGAAAAATACTTATTCTACTTTGAATAATAATGTTTTCGTACTGGCTAGTGTCAATGTAATTTCATAAATGTAAAATCTATATGTTTAAGGGTAGGGTTGAGTGCACATGGGACCCACGCCGGTCCTGATTCGCTAATCTGAAGGCAAAAATGCATGAACTATAACGCAAAATTTTAATACCACGCGTGATGCACCTTGTTCATACAGCACCTACTTTAATAGTTTGAGCAGCAACTGTAAATTTTATGTAAACAAAGTCAGGGCTACAAATGCCTTGGTACAATTTTGTCATGTTTTAGTATTTAGCATTATGGTAAACACGCCACTGGTTTGAGGGATCATTGGAGTACGCCTATGATGGAGACAAGGCCAGTAATGACGCATTCTTGTAGCACGATTCGGTGTGCTGTTGTAATAATGTATAAGTACCTCACTGAAACTTTTATATAACTTGTTTTCTTTATAAATATATTATTAGTGAACCCACAAGTGTTTTATTCAATAGAATAATACACAACAAATTTTTAATCAGAACAACCTGTCTTAAATGTAATAGTAATTTGGAAAATTATTGCTACGTTAATATTTAAAGATAACAGTGGAGTTCATGCAGCTGGTTGCGGCACAAGTTGAATGAATGTAAAACAGAATGCACTGATTTAATTTTTATAACACTGACGCAGGTTCTGAGCTGCACGTGTACTTTTAATAGTAACGTACGGAACTGGTTTTGTCGCTCAGTAAATTCTTATATAATAACTTCGCTTACCTTACGAGATGGATCGGGCTACTAAATAATGCAAAGGGGTGTCGGACTTTACCTACTTCAAGACGTGTGATAACTATGCTATTATATTCCCAAATGAATTGGATTATTACGGCTCACTGCACCTGTAATTGGAGTCTCTTCTAATCATTCAAGCTACTATTTCCCAAATATGATTGGCATAAATATTCTTCATAAACAGACAAACGACATTGAATGATTGTGACCTACAACAGATTAGATAATCACACCCGGACGGATATTACGACAAACATTCGAAAGTTCGGTACATTGCACTATCAGTTTACTTTTCCACGAAATATTTAATTATTTGCTACAATCATGAGATCTGTAAAACTTGTAAATCCGCTATAAAAACGTTAAAACACAGGAAACGAAATGTACGGCCCTCTCGGCCAGAGACTACATCACGAATCGCTTACGTGTTTTTTGGTACCTGTAACGACCTAACAAAATTAAGGGAGGGGTGCGCGTTGCGCTTTCTATTACGATCTAAATATCTACTCGCTAATATTTATTTATTTATTTATTTCATACCAACAGCATCAGCCAATTACAGGTATAAATATTCAATAAAACACATTTATCATACAAGTTCTAGCAACTAATAACAGAATTAATTTTGTTAACACCAGTCAACTGTTTTTAAGTGTTCTTCAATTGATTTCAAGTCTCTGGAGTATATATCCATGTCAATTTTGTTTATTGTAGCACAGGTTCTTAATAATGGACTATTGCGATATGTATTTGTTGTTGGAACATTTACTGCATAAAACATAGTGAGCATCTTGTATTTATTGATGGACAATGTAAAGATAACATTGCAAGAAACTTATTATTGTCTATCATGCCTAATAAAAGTTTAATAATGTAGATAGCATCTAAGTATTTCCTTCTGTTTCTTAAGCTTTTAAATTCAAGTATAGTTTCTAATAGTTGCTGATCATATCCTCTTGGTGGGTATAGTCCGTGCTTTTTATAGTGCAAATACTTCAAAAATTTTCTTTGTATTTTCTCAATAGCAGCGATGCCTACTGCATACTGTGGATTCCAAATTACTGATGCATACTCAAGTTTAGGAACAACAAGTGAATTATATAATGATGTAATTGCTAAAGAGTCTTTGAAATATTTTGTATTTCTTACAACAAATCCTAGAATCTTATAGGCTTCGCTTGTTATAGCTGAAATATGTTGATTAAATAGTAATTTACTATCATATATAATTCCAAGATCTTTATGACTAGCCTTTCTACTCAATACTGCATCTTCTATTTTATAGTCATATGTTGTAATATATCTACCTGTTGTAAATGACACCACCACACACTTGTTTATATTAAATGTAAAGTGATGTAAGTCACACCAGTGTACCACATTATTTAAGTCATTTTGCAATGACACACAATCCTGCATGCTGTGAATGGCCTTAAAAATTTTAAAATCATCAGCATACATTAATCCTTCAGAACTTATAAGGTTACTTATTATGGGATTTATTACAATTAGAAAAGTAATGGGCCAAGATTGGACCCTTGGAACTCAGATGTTGCAATGTAGGTATCTGATTTGCATCCCTTAATTTCAACATATAATTTTCTTTCCTTTAGATATGATATTAATAATAATATCAATGACTCATCCACCTCTGATTTATGTAAAGCTTGTATTATTTCAGTGTGATAGACAGTATCAAAAGCTTTTTCCAAGTCTGTATAAATAACATCAACCTGTTTTCCACATCTAAAAGAATTATGCACAAATTGGGTAAAATTAATAAGATTGGTTGTAGTTGACCTTTGTGGATAAAAGCCATGTTGTTGATCACTAATAAAAGTTTTTATTTGAGAAAAAAGTCTTGCTTGAATAATTATTTCAAAAACTTTTGAAAAAGCGGAACTGATACAAATGGATCTGTAATTTTTTACATCTGTTTTGTTTCCTGCTTTATGTATAGAAATAACTTTACTAACTTTCCATGTTGTGGGAAATATACTATTTTTTAAGCAATAATTAAAAATATATTTCAGTGGTTCAATAAAAGCATTTGCACATCCCTTTACAATATATGTCGGAACCTTATCCGGTCCCACTGCCCTTGTATTACTTAGCCTTTTAATAGATTCATTAATTTCATATGTAGTAATTTGTTTAAAGCAGAAATTACTTTTTGTCATCTGCTTAATATTGACATCAGTATTCGTCTGAGGCTTGTATATAGCCTTAAAATAATCTGAAAATGCATTAACCACATTCTGCAATCCTTCTGATGACTCTCCATTAACATTTAGTACTACCTCAGGTATACCTGGTGTTCGTTTAGGCCTTTAATGAAATCCCAAAAACAGATGGGTTTGATTTTACTTCTTTTTGTAAGTTTTCTATGTAAGTTGTGTAAGCTTTTTTGATTTTTATTTTTAAAGAACATCGTAAAGAATCCCATTTTAATTTCCAAGCTTCATCATTTAACCTTTTGTGATACTTTCGGTACCTACTTTTTTCTCTAATATTCTTTATGATTTCATTATTGTACCATACTGGGTACTTTACTTTGGAGTGTCTTGCTATGGGGACACATTTTCGAAAAACATCATAAACTTTAATATAAAACTTGTTTAGTGCATCATCTATAGAATCTTACAAACTACCACTGGTGAAAGTTTATAATGGTCGGTAAAACAGTTAACAAAGTATTACACTTAGACGGTGGTACATCTATATGGCGATAGATGGCTTTTAAAAGCCTGTAATACAGTTACCAAAGTTCATAAGATACATCGCGCAAGCGCAATGGATAAAAAGCGATGCTACGCCCTGGCGGCCGGAAACGCAAACCCCTTTTACAGGTTTCGCGCACCAATCACCATGACGTCATCGACAATTTATATTACGCCATAATCGGGAAAATTTACATAAAATTAGAACAATGAAAATTAGAGAATTTACTCACGTGATGAATCCGGTATCTGGCAGGAAGTCCTACGGTAGGCCTCGGCTCCGGTGCTGTTGGTTGAGCTCGGACATCGGGGTCGTGGGCCGCTCCAATTGCCTCAAGGTCGCTGCAAATTTACCTACCTATGTAGGGAATAGACAGGAACATGTTAATTAGGAACGACAAACTAAGATAATCAAAGGAAATCTACATAGAAGATAAGATATCACACCTCACACCCGGCACGACCATTACACTTCAAAGTTCGGCAAAAAAAGCCACGATTCAGCGCGTCACCAAAAAAACTAGTCCCCACTCTTTGTTTACTATTGCCCTAACCCTCTAGGGATACGCACATTTGCGCAAACTCACTACTATTACGTGCCGGAAGCTCCGCCTAGTCTATTTAAAAAGTTCCCGCGTCTCGCGTATTTGAAAATTATGGCGGGAAACTTCCGTACATTAAAAACTAAACTAAAACAATGTTTAAGTGACCCTTGGCACGTAACAAGAATAGTCCTGTTCTAGTACTGTGTAAATCTCTTGCCAATTTATTTCCATCATGTTGAAGTATAATTTTTCAAAGTTTGCCTTCTTAAAATTAAAATTTTCATTATGTGGCGATCTTATTTCCTTTATTATTTCATAACATGTAAAACTGATTCTTAGGGATGGATGATACTTATCTTCAGTAACAAGACTGTTATCTTCGCGTTCTACAGAAACTGAAATGATATTACTAATCACTAAGTCTAATAGGACATTGTTAGAATTTAATATACAATTATGTTGTTTATAATCGTTATATACTATAAAGTCATTGAGTTCTTTAGCCTCATCTGAAATTGCTATGCCATTAAATGACTGATAGTCATAATACTTAGGGATATTAAAGTCTCCCAATATGATACATTGTTTCCCATATAGAGCATTTTCAATTGTTTCAAAGATTTTCTCAAGAAGCTGTAGTTTATTTCCTGGTGGAATATATACAACGACTATGTGCACACTGCTGATGCCCGAAATTGACTTTTACACATACTCCTTCTATGTTGTTATCAAAAATAGAAACTTGACTAGCTATGTACTGTTTACCAATAGCTAGGAAAACCCCTCCTCCTTGAGATTTACCAGATACCAATTTATCTCGGTCATGTCTGTATACGTAATAATTTTGACAAAATTCAGATGTAAGAATAGACGAATTTAACCACGTTTCTGACACTGCTACACAATCATAGTTACATGCTAATAGGGCTAATTTTAGATCAATAAGCTTAGTTTTTATCCCTCTCATATTTTGGTAGTATATATTCCATTTAAATTGGGATTTTGGATTTACACTGGCTCTGTTTGGAGAACATGGTTTTGAAAATCCTGTTCAGACTGAGTAATGAGTCTTATGTGCAATATTTGTTTTATTAAAAAATTTTCTAATTGCAATTCCATTTGGCCAGAATTCAGGATTCATAAGGGTTGAAAATTGCTCTGAATCTACTGTGATCTTAAATGAACTATAGTATTCCGGATATCGAGACGTTAAAGGTTGTATTCTCAAATATGATTTATCATTGTCAGAGTCAGATAAATTTAGTTTTGCTTCTACATATTGCGTTATTTTATTTATATCAACTGCTGGGTTGACTCTCGTTAAGTGCAAATCAGTATTTCTACGCCTCCACAGAACTGCAACAAAGCCATCTATACATCCTTTCTCTGCATCAGTTGGATTCCTACAAGCTGTTCCTATTATCATTTTTTCTTTGCTCACCATTCACAATTTGAGATGTACTAGATTTTGAAACGGTACTTATGTAATCACTACTATGTTTATTTATTATTGATGTATCCTTAGTTACACTTGCATATGTAGATAAAGTGTTTACTAAGTTATCAGTATGTGGAGAGATTCCAACACAGGTTTTAGAAACTGCAGTTTTATTGTTGTTGTTTACAAAAATTGGTTTGCTTAGTGTTTTATCTTTTATCATGGCAGTATTACTACTAGCATGTGGCATTTTAGATATTTGGACATTTTTTGTAAGTAATGTAATTAAATCTTTGTTACTATCAGTAAGATTCCTAACCTGAGTTTTCAAATCTTGTATTGCCTTGAGCAATATCTGTGTTTCTTGTTGCATTAAAGTTTTAACCATTTGTTCTAGATTACTATTTTCAGCAGAAAGTACTGCAATTTTGTTTTCACTACATACATTTGCATCCACATTTTGGACATCACTAACTTTATCAGAACTTTTATTACCATTTAATTTTTCAAGTTTATAGCAAGCATCACACAAAAACTTTTTTTCACCATTTTTAGAGTTTAGATATGCACCACTTCTTTCACTACATGAACTATGATATTTTGCTTTACATTTACCACATTCAATGAATTTATTTACATTTTTATTACAATAGTTACACAATTTTAGATCATCACTTTGAACATGCTGTTGCTTGGCAGCCATTTTGTTATATGTTATATGTTATATTAAATATCAAATAAGTACAGGGACTAAACTAAACTACTAAATTAAGTTAAAACCAAACCGAACGTTACAGCCATAGTAGACATTGTTGAAACGACTCCAAAGAGTTGATAGAATCAAGGTCAATTCGCACTAGCAGACTTTGTTAAAAAAGACTTCGAGGGGTTCATCGGATCAAAATCACTTCGTCGTAGTAAACTTTGTGGCAACAACTTCGAAGAGTAGATCGGATCAAGGCCATTTTGCTCTACTAGACTTTGTTGAAACGACTTCGGAGAGTAGATTGGATCAAGGTCACTTCGCTCTACTAGACTTTGTAGGAACGTCTTCGGAGAGTAGATCGGATCAAGATCACTTCGCCATAGTAGACTTTGTTGAAACGACCCCAAAGAGTTGATAGAATCAAAATCAATTTGCCCTAGCAGTCTTCGTTAAAAAAGACTTCGAAGAGTTGACCGGATCAAGATCACTTTGCCTTAGTAGACTTTGTTGAAACGATTTCTGAGAGTTGATCGGATCAAGACCTCTTTGCCCTAGTAGACTTCAATGAAGAAGACTTTGAGGAGTCGATCGGATCAAGGTCACTTCGTCGTAGTAGACTCTGTGGAAATAACTTCAGGCACTAGATCGGCTATAATACTTGTACGTAAACATTATTTTAGTCAGTTATCGAGTTCTAAGTGGAATTTCTTGCATGTATTAGATATTTTATGACTTTCACTTGATGTAGGTAAACGCTTGGTTTTACCTTCTGCATCTAACTTTTAGGAATCCACATCATGCCGCCTCTCTCTTACAGTGTATTAGTATTGCTCGTTGAGACAAAATAAATAGAATAAATTAAAAACAAATTCGCTGGAAATGTAAATATTGTAAATGCTGTAAATGCCTTTTTTAATGAAAATAAGGAATAATTAATGTATTGTAGACCGTTGAATAGTGGTTATAATTTTTTTTTGGTATTTTTATGCATATTATTAGATACATTCTGATGTTTTAAAATCCAACACAAAATAAAAAAAAAGTAAACTTTATTGAGCATCGAATCACTGACAGTAGGAATGGAAGACTGAGCTATTAACCTTACGACAATGAGCTGATGTTTATCGGAATGCCGTTGGTTGTCTTCATAACCTATTTCACATTTTTCGAATTAATTACACAAATTTCAATAGTTTTAAAAAAAAAGTATAATACCTGCCTGCAAACGGATAATAATTCAGGTTATAGAATGTCAATAGTGTTTTTTCGTATATATTAGATATTTTTTTAGAGACCGGATAGGAATTTTGAAAACCAACTTTTCTCTCGCACCAACGCTAATCGACCCGTTGTAGGCTTTGGCGCACGGCTCGCTCGACTGTTCAGATCAGAAAATTTTGTGAGATCCTAGCTTTTTTAACATGCAAGCGAATACGTCGCTTCAAAATAATCTTTTCTGGAAAAACTCTTGTTTCTCTGTTATCATTAGATTTTTCGCAATAAAAACCACCCTATGCAATGCACGCAAAAATTCCCCACCGGACCCCTACCCACATGTACCCGTAACACCAACCCCCCTCAAACGCAAATCCGATTAGCGGGCAATTGTTATACTCGCGGTATAATTCCTGCCATATTTCTAACTGATACCGATCACATTTTAAAAGTGATGCAACCACTTTTTAAGTCAATTTGCAAGCACAATTTAAATCAAAACAAATTACTTACATGGTGGCATCTTGTGAATTCGTCTCAGGGTCCCACGATGATTTTGCAGGATGGGTTCAGTTCACGCCTTGTTGAATCAAATTACATCCGTCCTCCTTGTGACTTCTGTACTCGTAGGGCAATGACAGGAATTAGGTAACAGGTACACGAAGGCAAAAGGTAGAAGGAACCTACATCCCTAAAAAGAAAAGACACACGACACAGATAGATGTTGCTTTGTCGAGGGCTCGTAACTTAATGCGTCTTATAACACCTCGCGCGCACTCCGCATCCTTTTGCACAGACGCGGCTGTCGGGGACGACGGAAATTCACGTATTCATTTAAAAATACGCGGCAATTTATTTACAAATTAAATCTATCGTGATACATGCCGGTTGGCATGTAACAAGCGATCTATTCACACCTTTCAACTGTAACACAAATACGGGCTTACACGTTTACCGTATATATTATTATTGTTTCTACATAAGATTTAGAAACTGTAAATTACTGGTGGTAATATTACGAGATTGTTCCAATATAACACTCTACGGACAGCAACTAGAAGCCGTCAATTCTTTTATCTCTCGACACCTAGAACAAATAAATTGAAAATTTCTCCAGTTTATCGATTGTATGAGGCATCCAATAAAATTAATACAAAAAATATCCACAGCTACACTGTTTGGTCTTTGATAGATTTTGTTTTCTGTAAATATTTATCAGCTTTTCTAAAAATGTATTTGTATAAATTTGTTATAGTTTGTTTACATGTTTTTGTTCCTGTTCCAATTTTTTATAGGCATTTTGTTGTTGGAATAGTGTTACAAATAAATAAATAAATTAAAAAAGCTAAAGCACAATCAATTGAAGAAAAATGGAAAAAGGTACAAACTAAGATGGAAATAGGAAAGACAGACGAAGCATACAAACTAATTAGAATGAATTTTAGGAATATAAAACCTGGTAACAAAAATATAAGGAACATGGGAGGAGACATTATTATAGAAAATGTAGAGGTGGTTAGACGTTAAGAATATATAGGGAATTTATATGCAGGACAGTAACTAGAAGCACCAGAACAGGAGTTAGGCATTGGAAAGGACGACTGGGGATATCCTATCCTTATAGAGGAGTTTGAACCAGCATTAAAGAATCGGAAAAATAATAAGGCATTGGGTATAGATACAGTACAAGCAGAAACTCTAAAAGCAGTTGTACAAGCAGTAACAGAACATTTCCAAATTGTAAGCTATATGTATGAGACATCAAGCTACCCAAATATTTCAAACGTATCACTGTAGTCACTATAACAATAAAGAAAGGTGCAGATGGATATGAAAATTTTTGAACAATTAGTTTAATAGAACACGTGTCACAAATATGAACAAAGACAGATAAGAAAACAGGCTGAAGAAATATTTGGAGAAGATCAATTTGGGTTTATGCAAAACGGGAACACCGCAGGCCATTTTAGCTCTAAGCATGATAATGGAGAAAACAATAGAAAAAGTAGAAAGTGTGTATATATGGTTTGTAGATCTGAAAAAGGTGTTCGACAATGTAAAATTGGAAAAAATGTTGGAAGGACTTACAAAGATTGGAATGAGTTTTAGGAAGAGACTGATGGTATGTTGCTTATACATACAACAAACGGCTGTAACAGAATTAGAACAGGAACATGGAGAAGTAAATATTATGAAAGGTGTGAGACAGGGACGTGTCCTGTCCTCATTAATTTTTAACTAGTACATCGAAGAGGCAATGAATGCTGACAAATATAGGAAGGCATTTGGAATTACTATGCAGGGACAAAAGATTGATATGCTTAGATTTGCAGATGATACAGCGGTATTAGCATCTAGCAGGGAAAAGTTAGAGGCAGCTCTTACTGAAATGGAAAGAGTACTAACAGAGGGATACAGTATGAACATTAACAAAAATAAAACTATAGTACTAGTATGTAAAGGAGGGGAAAATCAGTTAAAAACTAGAATACAAATAGGAAACGAAAACTTACAAGAGGTTAAGGATTATGCTACAAAGTTGAGAACCAGGAGGTTCTAGAAATGATAAGGGAAGAAAGAAATATGTGGAAAACAAAGAATAGGAGAGATAGGATGGTAGGCCACATACTAAGGCATGAGAGAATAGTGCGGAATATATTAGAAGCAGACATAGGAAAAAAGAGTAGAGGTAGACCTAGGTTAGACTACTGCACACAGATAGTGAAAGATGTAAGCTGTGGAAATTTCATGAAAATGTGTAGGCTAGCTCAGAAAAGAAATTAATGGAGATACGTGTCCAAGCAGTTTGACTATGGAGATCTAATAATGGAAAAAGTAAATGTATTTAAACCTGATGATTATTGTAAATAACTACAAGTTTTGGTTTTGCAATACTGTGCGAAAGGAGAAATTGAAAACTATGATTCAGCAAATATCTAAGTGGCAAGAGATCTTTGTAGCCATAAGGTTGTTTAACTTCACCTACCATCAAATAACTGTGAAATAGGGTATAGTTTTTAGAAAAAAAATAGGAGAAAAGTGCACACGATATAAAATAAAAAAATTTTGCCCAATCCGTGCTGTATTTAACAAAAAAAGGGGGGGCAGCTGCTATGTTCGCAAAGAATAAGTATATAAAGTAGGAAAAAATTTCTGGAAGCATATGTTCTGAATACGGACATGGTTGTGTAATGTGGACTAGAAGAAGCGGACAGAAAAAAGATTCCTTTGAAATGTGATGTACAGACATATGATGAAGATATCATGGACAAAGTTAAGAACAAAGAGGTTCTAGAAATGGTAGAGGATGAAATAAATTTTTGAAAATAGTAAAAAATAGGAGAGATAGGATTAGAGGACAGCTACTAAGACATGAGGGAATAGTGCAGAATATAGCAGTAGAAAAAGGAAAAAAAGAGAGGTAGACCTGAATTAAATTACTGCACAGGTATAGTGAAAGATATAGAACTGTGGCGCAAAATTTTTTGGCAACAAGAAGGGTGCTCTGCTCATTCGACCCTTTTGGTATGGCAGTAGTTAACAGTTTGGAGAAAGATGGATTGGAAGGTTTGTACCAATAAATTTTCCTGCTATATCGCCTGACCTTGCATCTATTGATTTTTTGTGGGGTGCTTTAAAATAAATAGTTTATGCAGATAACCTGCCGCTCAAGAAATACTAAAAACACGAATATAGGAAGAGGCGAATGAAATAAATGAACCAGAAACCATATGTAAAGTGTACGGTGAATTTATTAAAAGGATGGAGAGATGTGTAGAAGTTGGAGATGACCTTGTAGAATAGTTTTTGTTGATTTTCTTGATTGAAATTTTGTATTTAAACTAAAAATGCAATAAGTGGTACTTTATTCTTGAAGAACTTTGATGTTATCTTAATTTATAGACATTATGTACATGTAACCTTAGGTTTCTTGATGGTTAACTTATTTATTCAACAGGTACAACTTTTTATAATAAAGAATGACTTTTTGTTGTAAAATTAATAATACAAATTTTCCTCTTCTTGTCAACTCCGCCCAGGGACACAGTGTATATTCGTAATTAATTTTTAAAACATTTACCTGTAATAATTTCTGCTAATGTACGTAATATAAGGATTGCTTTTCCCATAAATTAAATCTTTTTATTATATGAATTAATAACTAAAAACCATATCTTAGAAACAAGAACAATTGTTCTGATTTCGTTTAGCTCATAAATAAATGCAGTTAACTGCCTTTATAAACTCAAATGTCTATTCTTAACTTGATTCGCTTTTTTGTTTATGATCGCAATATAAATTATGTGCAGGCAAGCTTAAGTAAAAATCACCTTTGCTATTTTAAAACTGAAAATAGAACCGAATCATTTCCTTTCTAATATAATTAAAAGTTTTCCTTAAAAACTAACATGTAATGATACCTTATATAAATTATACTAAGTAGTACTCTCATTAACATGTAAATTACACTATTTTAATTGTAAATTTGAAAAATTATAGCATTTAAAAGATTTGCAGTCGTTTTTCTTTACCTTTAACGATTAACAACTGTTATACCTGTTGTCTTACTTTTAATTATGCAAATATATCTTATCTTCTCTATTTTTAATTTAATTAAATTTTTATCTTGTGATCTTATCTCTTCTCACCAAATGTTGCAAATATACGTCAATGGAAATTAATACCTACCTACCTCTAATCACCTGACGTTTTGAAAATGTTTCATGATGATTCTAGCTCCATACATTTAGGTGTTACAAAAACTATAATGTAAATATTTGATTTTTATTACTAAGACAATTTAAGACCGTCTCTATGCCGATATATTTAAAATTGTAAAATCTGTGATGTATAGAAAAGTTCACAAGAAGAAGCTCAACCTGGTTTGATGGGTGCATTTAAAAAAGTACCCTATCCGTTTCGATTAATTTCTCTTGATTTATTAGGGCCACTTTCTCAATCTAAGAATGATAATCAATATCTATTGGTTGTAACAGATTGATTCTCCAAATTTGTTTTTGTTCATCGTTTAGCAAAGGCTACAACTTCGGTGATTAGAAAATTTTTAGAACAAGTTTTTCTTATTTTTGGTGTGCTGTTCTAGTGATTCTAGTTCCAGTCCTGCATGTAAATTCTCTATATATTCTTACCATCTAACCTCTTCCTGTACATTCTGTTTCCTTTCGTGTCCCTTATATTTTTATAATACGGTTGTATATCCTTACAATTCATTCTAATTAGTTTGTATGTTTCGTCCGTACTTCCTATTTCCATCTTATTTTGTACCTCTTTGCACTTTTCATCAGCCCATTGTTCTTTAGTTTTTTTGCTTTGTCTGGTCTGTTTTTGTATTTTCACCTTTCTTCTATTAAATTCAGAATATATTTTGCTGAAAGTTTAGAATAAGAGTCGGGAGCGTGGAATGTTAGAAGTATGAAGCAAGTAGGTAAGCTAGAGAACGTAAAAATCGAAATGAATAGGTTAGCACTAGACATAGTAGTACGAATCAGCGAAGTTCGGTGGCCAGAGACGGGGGGACCTTGGTGGTGGAGACTTCAGGGTAATTCATACAGGAGCAAAGGAAGGAAATTTGGGTGTGGGGATAGTTATGCGGAAAAAGATAGGATACAGTGTAGAAAATTACTTACAAAAGAACAAAAGAGTACTTATGCTTAGATTAGAATCTAAATCGGTAAACACAGTAATAATACAAGTATACATGCCCACCTCCTCTAGCTACAGTGACGCGAAGTAGAAGCGATCTAAAAAGATATCGAAGACATATTAAGATACACAAAAGCTCATGAAAATCTAATAAATATTGGGATTTTAATGCAGTGGTAGGTGAGGTTAGGGAAGGAGTAGTAGTAGGTTTATTTGGTTTGGGCACGAAAAACGGCAGGGGAAATCGGCCGGTAGAATTTTGCGACAAGAACAATTTAATCATCACAAACATATCATTTCAACCTCATGCTAGAAGACGATATACGTGGAAGATGCCAGGAGATATAGGAAGATATCAAATAGATTACATTCTTGTTAGACAACGGTTTAGGAATCAAGTAAAAGACTGTAGAAGCTATCCAGAATCAGATAGACACTGGCCACAATATAGTAATTATGAAGGCCCCACTTAAATTTAAAAATTTGAAAAAAATTAATGGAAAAAGGCACTTTGACTTAGAGAAACTAAAAGATAAAGATATTCAAGAAAGATTAGAAAAAAAGTCAAATGAATTACTGAAAGATATCGGGAAAATATCTGAGACCAAGGAAGTAGAAACAGAATGGAATAACATTAAATCCAGCCTAGACATGGCGGCCAGAGATATTCTGGGGTATACACAAAAAGAAAATAAAAAACCATGGATAACAAGGGATATCCTGAATTCAATAGAAGAAAGACGAAGATACAAAAATAAAATCAAACGAAACAGGAAAACAGATACAAAGCCATAAAATGGGAAATTATTCCCAAAAGCAGGAAAGCTAAAGAACAATGGATTGATGAAAACTACAAAGAGGTAAAAGATGGAAGTAGGAAAGACAGATGAAGCTTACAAATTAATTAGAATGAATTTTAGGGATATAAAACCATATAACAAAAATATAAGGGACATGAGAAGAAACGTCATTATAGAAAATGTAGTGAAAGTGGGTAAATGGCAAGAATATATAGGGAATTTATATGCAGGAGAGGAACTAACTGCATTAAAACAGGAATCAGATATTGAAAATGATGACTTGGGATATCCTGTACTTAGAGGTGAGTTTGAATTAGCATTAAAAGGTGTGAAAAATGATAAGGTGCCGGGTACAGATAAGGTGCAAGCAGAAACTCTAAAAGCCGCTGGACAAGCAGTATCAGATGTTACATTCCAAATTTGGAGATGTACACTTTTAAATTTGTGAGTGAATTCCCGTCATTATTTTTAAAATAGACTTGTTCATGTCCGTCATTTCGGACAGTTGAGTCGGCGCAAAAGAATGCGCAGACGCGGAGTGATGGGTAAGTGCATGGTTTGGACATGAGAGGATTATTAGCCAAGGGCACGTCGAACAGTGACATTTGCCTGTTTTTTTCTTTTTTCTTTTAGGATGTAGATTTTCTCCTTATCTTGCCTTATCGAAGAAGAGGGAAACCTACATAGCCTGAAAAAGAAGACAAGACGGCACAAAGATAACCACTAGGCTCGACGTCTGGCTGACTAGTCCCGACGTGTCGGAAATTCACCACTTTTCCCCACTCTGCGTCTGCGCAAACTCCGAGCGCCGACGCGACTATCTCAAGGGACGGAAATGCACGCCCGAGTCTTTTTAAATTATTGGCGCGAAATCACTTACAAATTAAAACTTTACAGGAATGTTTACATAGCCGATTTTCGGCATGTAACAATCGCGACAAAGCCATAAAAGAAAAAACTTTAAAAAAGGAAATGACTATTAGCACAGTAACAGCTTAAAATATGGATCCTAACTAACCTACATAAATCCTAACTTAAATTCTACAAAATGTTTATTTTAGGCGCCACCTGTTTTTTTCCGACCGATAACACGTCTTCCGGATTACCAGGAAACGGAATGTGTAGCCCCATTGTCTATGACTACATTTATAAGTGCACGCATGAACCTTTAATGTGGCGCAGTTATAATCGACAGCACAAATTTGTCGGGGAGCATGAAATACTACTTAAACTAGAACAAATGCGACAAGTCGCCTAACATATATACTAAAACTAAAGCTAACATTACAGTTTTCTAAGTGCAAATGCACATGAGCGTTGCATCTAAACTGTTTCTTCGTTGCCAAAAAAAATGCCCAAATTTCAAAATGTTCAAAAGAGTTAATTACTCTGCACTCTAGCAAATTTTTAGGTACTGGTGCTCTGGTTTAATAAAGAATACACATCAAAACTTGTCCATGACATGGTTGTGAATCAACAAATTTATCAAAAGTACCTTGTTTTGCCAAGTTCTTGTTTGTGTGACGGTGTTACATTGTATTAAACCAAATTTGCATACATACTGTTCCTCGATAATCAAATGACGTCCATGTTCTCATGTTGTAGTGAAGCCAATCAACTGTATGCTTCTTGGACCCAATTATACAAGCTCAAAGCGTATTTCTTTTAAGCAAAAATGAAACAAACCAAAATCCAATCAAACTGTTATCAAAAAATTCGAAGCTTCCTTCTATTACGGCATTTCGTTCGTTATCCAAACAATTATATTGAGTGTAATTATCCACATTATTACTTGTAAATTCATCATAGCAATTAAAGGATTATCGTAAATGTTAATTATAGAACGTTTAGATAAAAACAAAAGAATTGCTATTAAATTGACGAACATTCCGGTTAAATCTCAAGTATTACGGCCTCCTCGAAGAACGTTTTATTAAATCTCAAATATTACGGTCAAGTTGAAGGACGTTCATATTATATCAAAAATTTATTCGCCACATTGAAGTACGTTCTTATTAAATTTAGAATATTACAATCAAATTGTAAAACGTTCACATTAAATGGTAAAATTGATGAGTGGAGGGAGACGAAAAGAAAAGATCACATAAGATTAAACAAGACAAGATAAGACAGGATAAGAGCGCATTATTAAAAACACTTCTTCAAGTGCATATTACACTTGAACTAAACACATAGGCCTAAGGCCACACTCAAATTGCTGGCTAGAACTCTAATGTTCATCATGATGTGCTCGTATCAGGTGCCCCAGCCAGAGTGACCTGTTGGCGCGCCGCGCATATTATATCAAAGTCGTTTGACATTGAAATGTTTATTCAGACAGCCAACGCCTGTTGTTAGCAACCAAATTAGCATCTCTATTATGATTGGGCTATATGTTCCCGATTTTATTTAAATGACGTATTTACTTGTTTAATCGAATAGGCAAAAAGACATATTTAACTAATAAATTTTAGGTGATTTGCAGTCGTCAAAAAAATTGTTACAACATTAACTGATAAAATCCCGTTATTAGAGAATTTGGAACGTGATTTATCGGTAGTTGGAATTCAACCCAGTTGCATTACGGAAAAGCAAACTAATGTAACTACTAGCAGTACCAGTTCTGAAACAGGTCCTTTATTATCATCAAGAAAAAATTTGTTACAGCAAAACCCTAAAGCAAATTTACTACCTAAGAATAATACTACTTCTTTGACGCAGGCATGTCATACGTGCAACCCTATATTGACAAAGTCGACGGTTTATTCGGCCGATGTAAAAATGGTGCATAAACATGCAGACAAACCTATCATTAAAAATAATTATGAACCACCGATACCGACAATGTTTAATAATGTAAGTAATTGCCGGAGTGATGATAAATTAATTAATCAGTCATCCGAACTGAATGCCGGATGGACTAAAGTAATTAATAATAATAATTATAAAAAGCGAACATCGAAACTAAACAAACCTGTTATAGGAACTTCAACTAAATGTGATCTTAAGGCTGCTAATAAATATGCTTTTGTACATGTTTATAAGTTACACCCGTCTACAACGGAGTTTTCCAGAGGTTATTTGTGAAAAAATATAATCCAGGTATCCTAAATATTATTCGTCGTTTAAAATTACAGTTTATGCATGTAATTATAAAGCGGTATGTAATCCTGATATTTGGCATAAGGGCTGCTGTGTAAATCGGTTTTTTCACAAGAGACTGCTAATACAGAAATTAAGTTAAAATCTTGTCATTATATTAAATATCAAGTAGTCTACTGTAAGTAAATATTTTAAGGTGTATTACCTAAAAGTAGGAAGTATACGTAGTTGCTTTAAAACAGACCAATTATCAATTATTTTGGAGTCATTACAATACCCAGATGTATGCTTGACAGAAATTTTTTGTCTAGAGGAGGAGTTACTTGCTATAGCTCTTGCTAACTATATGCTGACCAGTTGGTTCTGTCATTCTGAACAAAAACGTGGTGGTATTGCTATTTTTGTAAATATGAAAATTAGCTTCCAGGAAATTGGTAAAACTCTTAATTCCTTAGAAAAGCAATTTGAATTTGCCTCTACCAAAATAATAATTAAAAACAAAATTTATATTATAACCTGTTCATATAGAATTCCTGACACTAAGAATCTCAGAATTTTCGTAAAGAATCTTGAGCTGTTAAGCTCTATCAACATTAATATCACCCACACTTTGTGTGGCGATTTCAATGTTAACTTTGATGAAGCCATACAAGATAATTATGCTATTCAAATTTTGACTTTATTTGGTTGTTGTGGCCTAGTTAAATGTTTTAATAGCTACACGAGAGTACAACGTAGATCAGACATTACTACAAACACTATCATAGAGAATATTTTTACTAATGTACCTATTAATAGTATCTTTTGCAAGATGATTTTGTCTAACATCTCGGATCATTATATGCAATTAGTTTCTTATCAAATTGAACAAACCCAATTAGCAACATCCGTTTATTAAGTAGCAACTTCAAAAATCCTGATAAGTTAAAGGTATTTAGATGGATTCTAAGTGCCGCAGACTGGAGACTACTTTATTCTAATTCAATCGATATAAATAGATAAGTTCTGTATTTTCTTGAATAAAATTTAGCAATACATTGATATAGCTTTTCCGTTAATTACTAGAAAAAACAGTGGATTAACTAAGAGTAACCTTTGGGTTACTACTGAAATACGAAATTGTTTAAAATACTTAAGGGAATTAAATACCATCAAAACGTCGTGAAACCAACTAGCTAATTGCTATAAATTACCATTAAAGTACCACAAAGATCACATTAGTTATTCATTAAAAGTTTATTATGGAAACAGACTAATAAATGCCAAGAATCATACTTGAGCAGCCTGGAGTACAATAAAACAGGAGGTTAATTATTCTATACCTCCGTATCCAAGTGTGTTTAAGGATGACAATTGTCGGTACTCTTTAAACTTTAAGGATGCTGCAGAAGCCTTTAATAATTATTTTTTGGATTCTATTGCCAAACTTACCTCTAAATTAGAATTTACTGCAACTATTGGCCTCTTTAATTATCCTTCATTCTTTCTAGTTCCTGTTACCTCGGAAGAGATTAAATTTATTATAATTAGAAATGGTTGTAAGAGCTCTTCAGGATATAATAATATACCTGGATCCCTATTAGCTGTTGTCGCGGATATAATTGCACCTGTGTTAACAAATTTAACGAATGAGTCATTTTCTAGTGGAATCTTTCCGGATGTCCTAAAAAATGCAGTTGTAATACCGATTCACAAAAAGGGGGAAAGAGATAGTATTAGTAATTATAGACCTGCCATGTCTAAAATAATTGAAAAAGCTTTCTAGATTAAACTATTGGCATTTATTAACGCTAATAAAATATTAAATACAAATCAGTATGGATTTATAAAGGGTTCTTCTACTCAAGGAAATTATTAACTGTTGGAATCTTTTTTGATTTTAGTCGTGCATTCGAGACAGTGCAGCACGAAGGTCTTTTGGCTAAATTATTTGGATATGGTATTAGAGGAGTGCCTTTTGATTGGGTCAAATCCTATTTATTTGGTAGGACACAGTGTATATCTCTTAAATCAAAAATAAGTAATAGTATATCATCGGATAAGAATGTGCCTATAGCAGTACTGCAAGACAGTGTACTGGGTCCCTTTTTATTTTTATTATTCATTAAGGATTGCGATGAAACTCTAGGTTATATTAATGCGTAGAGTCGTGACTGATACATTGAGTTTGCTTTTTCTTCATGGTAAATTACTTGATTTTAATAACAAACTTTGCTGTAATGGTAGTCATAGCTTGTTAATTAGGGATCCGAATAATAACACCATAAAGCAGTTAAATAATGTAAAGTTTTTAGGGACAAATGTAGATCACTGCTTATCGTGGCATGATCATGTTAATGCAACTTTAAATAAACTCAAGAAACAATATTTTATTCATTGGAGGTTGAGATGTGCCATTAATACTGATATATTAAAACTCTACTATTTTGCTAATGTTCTATCCATCTTTTCATATGGGGTTGTGGTATGGGGTAACTTATCAACTCTTGATAAACTATTATTGTTGCAAAAAAGGATCTTAAGACTATTATTTTTCAAACCATTCAATTATTCATGTCGTGAGATATTCAAAACTCACAATATCCTGACTGTTCCATCTATTTACATTTTGCATTCTATCCTGTATGTTAGACAGAATTTACATAATTATCTTCAAACAAATCAAGTTGTTAAATATAATGTAAGAAACTCTGACCTGCTGCGTATTCCTTAACATCAAAGGACATTGATTCAAAAAAGTAGTACTGCGATGCCTCTTACTCTTTACAACCACCTACCTGTATCTATTAAATCTCTGCACAATTTTACAAAGTTCAAATTTCCTGTAAAACAGTTGTTATTAAATAACACCATATACCTATTAAGAAATTTTTAGAGCAAAAGTAAAAAATGATAACACTGGATATTGTGATGACTTATAGTTTATTACTAATTTAGTAAATAATAATTTAAATGTAGTGTTCTGACGAACAAATTCTATACTGTATGGTAATCTGGAATATTACACTAATGTTTTAATGTAAGTGACATGTCCAATTTATAAATTATTTACCGAGGCAAATAGAATTTGAATTTTTTTACTTACGTGATATGTATATCTTGGAAATTCATCTCAGGGTTTAGTACGTGGGATGGTTTTTGTAGTTTGTTGGGTTGAACATCAAATTATTATCTGTTGGTGATCTTCTTATTGCTTCTTGTAGGGGATTTGAAAGGAAAGAGGTATTGTGTACAATAAGGTAAGATAATAGGAACCTACATACCTTTTTTCTTTAAAAACTATGCTGCACTTACACACTTGTTGCTTCGTCCATGTCAAGTTAATAATTAATCCTGCTTCTCCGACTCGCGCACGCATTCCTTCTACGCAGACTCAACCATCACCAATGGCAGAAGTTGGCATATCATTTCAAAAATACGCGACAATTAACCTACAGAGTATCTCTTACCCTAAAACGTGATACATGACCATTTTGGCATGTAACACAGTTTACATTAACATTCTCTGATAGTAAACTTCATCAGACTGGAAAAGTTGTACCACTGACACTTCAAAATAAAGACAGTGGCTTGTGTTTACAATGAACAGTGATGAATTGCCAAAGTTGATATATTGATTCCTAAGAGCAAGATATGCATGTTACATTTAACCATTCACTAGGACCAAGGGCCTCATTTAAAAAGTTGAGAAGGATCAAATTTGGGTTAAAAATATGCCGAAGAAGCTGTCTCTCCTGGAATTTACATCTGTGGCTGGGCAAACTTTTAACCTAAACGCCCAAACTGAGTGAAGAAATTTCTTGGATGTTCAATGAACATTACTAAAAACTAATAAGAGAGTATAACATTTGTAGTTAGTTTGGTAATTTTCAATTCAAAATAACAAACAATCATCTAGGTATGTTTAAATTATATAATTGATATACTTTATTCCATTAGAGATCTATATGTTAAAAAAACGTATTTTTGACTCATATTTGTAATTTTTTTCATAACATCCTGTTGAGTCTCAAAGTTGAAATTCATACTGGAGTTTGATATCATAAAAGTCTATTAAGTGTGCAAGTTTCAGATTTTTGTCAGGTCTCCTAATAAAGATATTGCAAGCCAAAAAAATGGTAAAATTCAAAAATCTGTTAATAAAATAGTTTATTTTTTAAGGGTAAGCTTGTTACTATTTATACTCTATAAAAAAGAACTATACCATGTAGTTTAATAGCACAAGAAAAGATTAAGGCTGATAAATTACTCCTTTGGAAAACTACTATTCAAAAATTGTTTTTCAAAATTACGACCAAAGCGTTTAGCTATTAAAAATATATTAAGGAATACATTCAGCTGAGCGATAATGGTTTAAATTTGTAGGCCAGAATGTGCTAAACTAAATGCTTTTGATTTGAATGGCGTAAGACAACCCATTACTGAATTATTAAAAAAACCTGCAGATACTTGCCTGAACATTGCAACATGGGCATTTATCTTTATGAATGTTAGGGGTTTCACAGCCATAGCAAAAACATTTTGAGGTTTGGTACAATTAGTGTAGGTGTGATCATCTTTTCCAGAAATCCTAACAAGAAATGGAATTAGTTGTTGGTATTCGATATTGGAGACCAAAAAATTATTCAAGTTACGAGAGGAGGCACTATAGTAAAGGTACATTTTTGCTGTGTTGGTTGGAATTTTTCTGAAGGGTGATATTTTTCTAACCGAAATTTTACTTCTTGTAGAGAACGACAAAGGTCTTTAAGTTGGGGATAAGATCAATTTTTTTTGAGAGGGAGAGCTAAGTGTTTAGAATGGTAAGCATTCATTTTAAAATTAATTGCATCAGGCTCTTGGTTTCATCAGGCTTTTTGTCTAAACGGTTAAATAATCTCTGTACTTCGATAATATAAGATAATACGTTTTTGTTAGGTGCTTGGAAACAAGCACGTATTTGAGATAGAATTTCATAATCGTCATCAAACGCAGCAAAGTCTTTCTTCAAAAGTTCTACCAGCTCAAGCAAACTATGAATTTGATTTTTAATTTTGGAACCATGCTAAAGCATTATCAGAAAATAATTCAACTGCACTGTTAAATAGTTGTTTGTCGGTACAGTTTCTGGAGATTTTTCAGGTTGATTCTTTCAGGAAAAACGTCCCAGGAATACTTTGAATTATATCATAGGTTAAGTTCCATTTGTAAATGGGTACTGATTTACAAACATTCACATTTTCTGCAGATACTGATTATTTAAATTTGTAACAATTACTAAAAACTGCTATGACGAATACAAATCCTTTGACAAGAAATAATTTGAATATAAATTTTTTTGTTTGTCAGTGCTTGAGGAAGAAAATAAATCGACACGTTCTTTTAAATGAATTAAATGAGAACGGATTCACAATACTCTGTCTTTTAATTTCGGGATTGGTGGAATAAGCAATAATTTTTATGTTGTCCACGGAGACTGATTTGTTCTAGATTTTTATCAGGGTCCATATTTACAGTACAAATAAATGGCACGTCATTGTTTTCCTAGGAAAGGATGGAGTTTAGTTGCAGTCTACGTTGATTCTGATTTGATGTGGGTAGAATATTACATGAGGAAAGCTTAAGGAAACCTTCTTAGTCTTTAAGTGCAAGTGATTCATGTTGATCTATTATTAGTTTAAAACCACAAGCATTAATCTCTATCTATTATCCGTATTCTAAAAAGTAAGAAATTAAGTTAAACAAATAGATATGTGCAATCAATAAAGGCAGTTGGCATGTTTGCTTGGTAAAGATACAAAATTAAAGCCATTTTTTCTCAGAGACGTTTTGAAATATAGATAATTGATGCAAAATGACAGTTTAGGTCGAAAGAATTCAAATGTATGCTGCAAAAATGATTTTAGGTAAAGGACAGTTCACTCAAAAATGCATAGATAGGTTGTTACTTTTTAAAAGAAACAAATTTTTGTATACAGAAGGAAATGCCTTTACCGCAATTGTAGATAGAGTTATTAATTGTATTTAAAATCATGAGTCTATCACGAAAAATGAATAAAAATTATGACAAATATTTTAGAAGGTAATAAATAATAATTTAAACTTACCATATATATTTTTAATGTAGTTTAAGGTAACTGTCAATTAAATAAAAATTCTCTATATAAAGGAACATGTAGTTGGTACGACACAATTTTAATTAACTTAGTCAAACTCGGAACTTAACCTCAGACGTCCATATTAGTTCATGGTCGATAGTCAAGTCCCGTTCTTTAAGAGACTTCGTTCGCAACAACTATTATAGTACCTTCCAAAATATTCATTCTCCCATGGCCAAAAACCACTAAACGCAGCTGCATTTTCATGTCCTGGAAATGCAACATTTGTGCTTTTTTTACACCACAAATTGTAGGTTAATGTCCTGAAATGTGTGAGAACCTAATGTTCGTGGTACTTACAAGTTAAAACTTAAATTAGAAATGATAAAGGAAAAACTTTGCCTTGCGGGTTGAAAAATCTCTAAAATTAAAGAGTAAAATAAAACATGAATCCTTATATAAAAAAAGATACAACATCCCTACAACTTGTGGATCATTTTATAATTAATTTTAGAAGATATGCTTTGTTTCTTTTCCATAATGTGCAACGGAGATGTGTTGTGATAAGAATTTCATATACATGGAATTTTTGTATTTTGTATTTATTCATTTTAATAGCACATGCTAATAGAATATTCTAACTTAATTGTTTAGCAATAAGTTTACATACATATATACTTATTTAAAGGCAGTGAATGGAGTCACACAACACAGAGACCCCACTCATCAATCTGTACATAATGGAGAATCATCACATATAATGCTCCTTCTTCACACACCTAAATTATTCATACCATATTTAATACATCTTTGTTGAAAGAGTTTTATAGTTTCTGAATTTTTTACTCTGATAGGTAGTTTATTATACTGCACAAGTTCTTTATGAAAGAGATCATTTTGACTATTTGTAGTAGAAACTGTAGGTACATAGAAGTCTTCACTAGCCCGAGTTTGATAAGAATGTATATCTGACACTATCCTAGTATGTTTTAGTAAATGTACTGGAAAGAAATTGTGCTTTATTTTGTATATGACGTTCATTGTATTTACAAAAATTATTTGATTAACACTCATCAAGTTTGTTTTCTTTAACATACTACTAACACTTGTGTAACGATTGCATTTAAAAATGTATCTCAGAGCTTGGTTTTGTTTCTTTTGTAGATCATTTATTTCCGATTTGTTTAATAAAAATAGTATTGATGAACAGTAATTAAGATGTGGCAAATAATGGTTTTGTAAATTGTCAATTTGGACCAAACACTAAGATAATTATTCATTCTTTCTAAAAGATGTTCTTTTCTAGCTATTTTTTTGGTTACGTATTCTGCATGTTTAGAAAATGTTAAATGTGTTAAACTACAGAGAATTGAAAGATTATATTCATTATACCTTTATTGATTGATATTATATTCTTAGATATTTTACATACATAAATCAGGAACCTTGTTGACAATAACCACACCTTTTTAATTCTTAACCTGACACCCATCTCATCATCGGTGCGTTCCGAAAAGTGTCTAACAAAACACTTGACACCTATTTAAAGTGTGGACGTACCTATGAGGTTGTAGCTAGAATATAGCAATCTACATACCTGGAGATACTATCGAAGGACGAAGTTTGCTGGTCCAACGATTAATAACCAACGACTTTGTGGACTGTATTTTTATGATGTAGTAATGCTTCCTCTGCAAGCCGAGACGAAATATCCATTAAACGACCAGTTTATTATCACTTACAAAGTTCGCACTATTATGGCCATAAATAACACTTGTATAATTACAACCCTTTATTCCGAACACTACATGATTATTAATGTTTATATAACGAACCGTAAAACATGCTTCGAGAACATACCGAATTGTATGTTGCGTTAATAACGTCTTACCGTTTCGAACGATTAACTATGATTCCTGTTCTTACACTCTATTTAGGGGTGCAGGCATATTGAAACAAGTTTCTACCTGTTCAAACCTGATCACGCGTGACCTTCGTGATAAAAGGGGTGATATATTCAGGATGCATATTTCCAATGTCTACATTAATAGGATATAGGAGCGAGTCATCTTCAAATTAAATTTAATAAAATAATAAAAAAGACCGAACAAAGTGATAATCAAAAATGTTAATGTTTGTTACTCAACACCATCTCTCAAACTTAACATAGTCCTAACATATTTACAAATCGCTGAAATTGTATTTTGCAAATACCTTTTGGGAAAACATCAGCTAATTGATCATTAGTTGATATATACATTATTGTTAGTATACCATTATTAATTAAATCAGAAACGAAATGCATCTTCACATCAATATGCTTACATCGCCTATTATTCTGGAAATTAACTAGTAACTTAATAGTACTCTGATTATCTTCAATAATACAAAACGGTAACGAATACGGTATCTTATATTCTGACATAAGATTCTTCAAATGCATTAATTCACATGAATCATTACATATAGCTACAAATTCGGCTTCAGTTGATGATAACGTTACCACTGTTTGCTTTTTCGAAGACCAACACACTAAATTATTATACAAGTTAAAACAATAACCTGTTATAGATTTTCTGTCATCAATATCGTTTGCCCAATCCGAATCTGCATATCCTACAAATGAATCATTGGAATATGAAAAATGTAACTTAAAATTAACTGTACTCTTCAAATATTTTACAATGCATAAAAGATACTTAAAATGTTCATCAGTAGGCGAATCCTGATACCTTCCAAAGTAGCTAACAATATAACAAATATCAGGCCTAGAGCCCATCATAATGTACATTAGGAACCCTAAAAGCTGTTTATACGGTAACTTAGTTTTTAATTTTTCGTTCTCATTTTTAGGTTTTTCTCTAACGGTGTTTTTACATCTTTAGAGCACTCAACATTAAATCTTTTAATCACACCCACTATAGCAGAATGTTGATCGATTGATTTAACCCCCCTCTGTGAATCTCAAACAATATTTATTCCTAAAAAAATTCTTAACTTTGCCAAACTCTTTCATTTTAAATTTACTAGAAAGTTGTGATTTTATTTGATTTAAAAATAAAATATCATTACATGCTAATAATATGTCGTCGACATACAGAAGCAAATAACAGCGTACATTTTCTTTTACATAAACATATAAACAGTAGTCAGATCTCGATCTATTAAAGTTTAACTGAATTAGAAAATTATTAAATTTATTATTCCAAATTTTTGGAGCCTGTTTTAGACCATATATCGCTTTATTCAAGAAACATACTTTATTTTTGTCTATCTTTTGAACTTCCAAACCATCAGGAATTTTCATATATACTTTTTCTGTCATTTCTCCATTTAAAAATGCATTTCTGACATCTAGTTGTTCCAACAGCAGATCGTACTTAAGGCATATACATAACAACAATCTAAATGTAGACAATTTTGCTACTGGTGTATGTATTTCTTCAATCATATTATTTTGTTGAAAACCTCTCGCAACCAATCGTGCTCTATACGTCGGCTCACCTTTATCATCATACTTTATGGTAAACACCCACCTGTTTGTTATTACTTCATCTTTCTCTCTATTCACTAGCGTCCATGTTTTATTTTCTTTTAATACTTGCAATTCTTCATTAATTGCACTTCCCAGTTTTTCCAATCCGAACTATCTCTTGCTTCTTCATATGCATTTGGAAACTCCCAATTTGATAATAAAGTCAAACAACCAAAATCAACCTCGTAATCAAGTAATTTTTTAGGTAGTTTTACATTACGTTTTGGTCTATCGTTTCAGTTATTAATTCCAATATCAGTTTCATTGTTTGCCTCATTATCACTTTCGAGCTCTTCAGTTGCTTCGTCCTGGCTGATTTCAATTTTATTTAATTCTTTTCCCTCATTCGTAAGTTCGAATCCATTGTCTTCTAACAAATTGTTCTTGTTTTTAAGTACATAATTTTTCTTGATCGTCATTGAGCCAAACTCATTTTCATTAAATTTTATATTTCTCGAGTAAATTATTTTCTTATTTACTTCAGACCACAACCTGTATCCATTTTCCAAATATCCAACAAACCTGCATTTAAGCTCTTTGTTATCTAATTTCTTTCTCAATTCATCTGGTACCCTTGAATATGCTGTACACCCAAAAACTCTCATATTTGACACATTTGGTCTTTTCTTTAACCACAATTCATATGGCGATTTATCCCTTACCCAACTTGACTGAGATCTATTCAATACATAGGCTGCAGTAAGCACCGCTTCTTCCCAAAATTCTTTGCTCATTTTTCCATCCATTATCATTACTCTTGCACAATTCATTATCGACTGGTTCATTCTCTCCGCAACACCATTCATTTGTGGGGTATAGGGTGGAATATATGCTAACTGAATACCTTTTTCCGAGCAAAATCGTTGCAAACCTTTTCCTATATACTCGCTCCCATTATCACATTTCAATTTAGCAATTTTTAAACCACTGTTCACGCGTGGGGGGTCTTATAAATTTATACATCGACTTACCTCCGCGGTGTTTTGTTGTTCTAAACTGCAGTTCCTCTTCCTTCAACCAAGTGGACTGTATGCGAATTGAGTCTATGTTACGTTACACTTGCACTGTGTTTTTTAGGGGGTTTCACAAATAAAGACTGCGGCACTTGACTAACTTACGATACCGAACGAAGAAACCGACAACCGTTCTGCTTCAATATCCATAAGAAAGTGTTTGTTCATTGCTACCCTTAGTCCCACTTATTCACACATGCACCAGGAATTTTTATGGCAGGATATAAGGGAACAAGGGATGACAGTTTTACTATTAGATTTACGACTACAAATTTACGACTTAAAATTAAACACGCAAACGTGCGACAAAGAGACTGAACAACCACTAAACATAGCTGTTACTTTAGCCTCAAAATTTCTTAAACATGATTCAACCTCGTCTTTAGAATGAATAATGTATACCATTACAAAACGTGAAAAATCATCCACAAGTGTAATAAAATATTTACCACCAGTATGTAATGTAGGGAGACTATAGAGCCACATACATCTGAGCGAATTAATTCCAACACTCTTGTACTTCTATTTTTAACTGACTGATATGGAAGACACTTTAACTTAACCATAGCACATACTTCACATACATTTTCTTTAACATCCTTAAATGCATGATCTATTCCATCAACAATTTTATTTTTACTTATATTACTTAGCATTACACAATTTAAGTGAGCATAATGCCTGTGCCAAAGTTCAGCATCAGTTCTTGCAGTTAAGTTTGCACTTTCAAGCATCTTAGTTATTATAAATTTAATTTTATATAGCTTACCACATCGTTCACCTTTAACATAAATAACATTATTCTTTTTAATTTCAATATTACCATTTGCACATATCACTTCATACCCTTGCTCCTCAATTGTTGAAATTGATAATAAATTGACTCTTAGCTTAAGTACACACATCACGTTTTTCAGTACAATGTCTATAAATTTATCATTTACTTTACTCACCATATGCAAGTCACCTACACATGTTGCTTCCATCACCTTACCTTGCTCTGCTAGATGGATAATATTTGGATGGACAAACACTTGTTTATTTGTTAAATTGTTGTCTGTATTTACATAGTGATGAGTTGCTCCCGAATCAGCATACCAAACGAATTCTTCATAACCCATTGATACTGTACAAAAGCTACTGCTTCCTCATCCTTATTTTCATTTTCAGCAACAGCCGCTGAGCCTTTTTGAAACGAACCTTTGTGTCGAAATTGACCTTTTGCATTATTTTTAACACGACAATCTGTAGCTTTGTGTCCAAATTTGTGACAAATCCAGCATTTAATCCCGCATACATTTTTCATATGCCCAAACATTCCACATTTAAAACATTTTATTCCTTTCTTGGCTAGAAAGGACGATGCAGCTGGCACACTTTGACTTCTATGCCCATCTATATTTATACCAAATTCTAACAATCGCTTCTTAACAAAGCTCAATTTAATTTCATCATCACTCACACGCAATGCTGTTACAACACTTTCATATTTCGGTGACATCGACAGCATTAAAAAACACGCAAAATCACTTTCATCAAATTTTGTTTCATTATCTTTCAATTCCATGAATAATTTTTCATATTTATTAAAGTGTTCCTGGATATCACATTCACCATCATATTTTAAATTTATAAGCTCCTTCAATAAATAAAACTTTGAACAAATGCCCGTACTTGCAAATGTACTTTCCAGTTTTTCTAATATATCTTTGGCATATTTGGTTTTTTTTACATATTCCAGATGAGAATCCGCAATACTCTGTACCATAATCATCACGGCCTTATCATTTTTCTTCAGCCAATTGACATCAGTTGCCTTGATTTCATTTAGAACATCACCAACTTCGCTTGCTTTAAGTACTGAATTCAAACAAAATTTCCAGTTATCGAAATTATTGCCCACGAATGGCATAATCCCATATCTATTTTCACCCGTAGCAACTCCTTTACCTTCCATTTTCCGTACAATATCTATTTACTTTATTTTAAAACATTTCATTTTCTGAAAACCACGAGATACCAACATAACCTCAAAACACATTTTTTAAATTTCACTTATTTTCTAAAAAGAGTAATCTGGGCCCATAACCAATGTTAAACTACAGAGAATTGAAAGACTATATTCATTATACCTTTATTGATTGATATTATATTCTTAGATATTTTACATACATAAATCAGGAACCTTGTTGACAATAACCACCCATTTTAATTCTTAACCTGACACCTATCTCATCATCGGTGCGTTCCAAAAAGTGTCTAACAAAACACTGACACCTATTTAAAGTGATATTCAAAAATGTTAATGTTTGTTACTCAACAAAATGTTCATCCATTATGACTCCCAGATATTTGCACTCCTTCACTTGCTCCATTTTTTGGTTATTAATAAATATTCCACTGTGATTTTTAGTTGATAGAGTATTAAATCGATTTTTAATTATCATAAACTTAGTTTTTTCTGTATTTAAGCTCAAACCGTTATGTTTTATCCATTCATGTATCTCAATCATTTCTTGATTCAGGGTGTTTACCACGTATTCAATATCATCGCCAATGCAGTATATTAAAGTGTCATCAGCAAAAAGTTGTATATTGCATTTTTTCAAATGTTTAGTTATATCATTTATATATACAATAAACAGATTTGGACCAAGTACTGTCCCTTGCAGAACACCGTACATATTTTCTTTAGATTCTGAAAATTTGTTTCCATACTTGGTTTCTTGCCATCGGTGATTTAAATAATCTTTAAACTATTTAAGCATTGTACCACGTATGCCATACTTAATCAATTTTTTCAAGAGCATTGTTCAATCAATTGTCTCAAATGCTCTACGAAAGTCCAAAAAAAGCACTGAAATAATCTTTTTTTGGTTTAATGCACTTTTCCAGTTCATCAATACAGTTTGCATTGCACTTTCATATGAGTTATTCTTTCTAAACCCTGCTTGATATATACTTAAAAGCTCATTGCTTTCAAAATAGTGTATAAACTGGTAATTCACTACTATTTCCAACAATTTTTCATATACAGGAACCATATTTATAGGTCGACCAGAAGCGGTTTGTAGTCCCTATGGGACTACTTTGATCGCCTCTACTCGCTTTGTGGACCACTCTCTTTACGCCCCATCATCTTTACGCCCCGCCCTCTCTACGCCCCGCCCTCTCTACGCCCCGCCCGCTCTACGCCTCGCCCTTTCTACATCCCGCCCTCTCTACGCCCAGCCCCTTTGCGCTCAGCCCTCTTTACGCCCCGCCCTCTTTACATCTCGCCCTCTTTGCGTCCCGCCCTGTCTACACCCCGTCTTCACTTCCCCTAGTAGAATTCATTAGAACGACTTTGAGAAGTTGAGCGAATCAAGATCACCTAGCTCTAGTAGACTTTTTCAAAATACTTCTGGGAGTCAACCGGATCAAGATCACCTCCCTCAAGTAGACTTAGCCGAAAACACACCGGGAGTCGATCGGATCAAGATTTATTTCGCTCTAGTAGACTTTGTCAAAATCACCTCTTGGAGTTGATCGGATCAAGACCACTTCGCCCTAGCAGACTTTGTTGAAATCACTTCAGGGAGTCGATAGGATCAAGATGCCCTAGTAGACTTTGTCGAAATCATCTCGTGGAAGGATTGGATCAAGACTACTTCGCCCTAGTAGACTTTGTCGAAATCACTTCTGGGAGTCGAATGGATCAAGACCACTTCGCCCTAGTAGACTTTGTCAAAATCACTTCGGAGAATCGATCAGATCAAGACCACTTTGCCCTAGCAAACTTTGCCCTAGCAAACTTTGCCCTAGCAAACTTTGTCGGAATCACTTCGGGGAGGAGATCGTATCAATCCACTTCGCCCTAGTACACTTTGTCGAAATCATTTAGTGGGAGTCGATTGGATCTATATCATTTCGCCTTAGTAGTCTTTGTTTAAATCACTTCGGGGAGTCGATCGGATCAAGATCACTTTGCCCTAGTAAACTGTCGAAATCACTTTGGGAAGTCGATCGGGTCAAGACCACTTCGCCCTAGTAAACTTTGTCGAAATCACTTCGGAGAAGCGATCGTATCAAGACTACTACGCCCTAGCAGACTTTGTCGGAATCATTTAGTGGGAGTCGATTGGATCTAGATCATTTCGCCCTAATAGTCTTTGTCGAAATCACTTCGGGGAGTCAATCTGATCAAGATCACTTCGCCTTAGTAGACTGTCGAAATCACTTCGGGGAGTCGATTGGATCAAGATCAAGATCATTTGCCCCAGTAAACTTTGTCGAAATCACTTCGGAGAGTCGATCGGATCAAGACCACTTCGCCCTAGTAAACCTTGTCGAAATCGCTTCAGGAAGGCGAACGAATCAAGACCACTTTGCCGTAGCAGACTTTGTCAAAATCATTTAGTAGGAGTCGACCAGACCAAGACCACATCGCCCTAGTGGACTTTGTCGAAATCATTACCGAGAGTCGATCGGATCAAGACCACTTCATCCTAGTGACCTTGTCGAAATCACTTCGGAGAGTCGATCGGATCAAGACCATTTCATCCTAGTAAACTTTGTCAAAATCACTTCGGGGAGGCGATTGTATCAAGACCACTTTGCTCTAGTAGACTTTGTCGAAATCATTTAGTGGGAGTCGATTGGATTTAGATCATTTCGCCTTAGTAGACTTTGTCAAAATCATTTCGGGGAGCCCATCGGATCAAAACCACTTCGCCCTAGTAGATTGTCAAAATCACTTCGGGGAGTCGTTCGTATCAAGACCACTTCGCTCTAGTTGACTGTGCCGAAATCATTTAGTGTGAGTCGATTGGATTTAGATCATTTTGCCCTAGAAGACTTTGTCGAAATCCTTTCGGGGAGTCTATTGGATCAAAACCACTTTGCCCTGGTAGATTGTCGAAATCACATCGGGGAGTCGTTCGGATCAAGACCAATTCGCCCTAGTAGACTTTATCGAAATCACTTCGGGAAGTCGGTCGTATCAAGACCACTTTGCCTAAGTAGAATTTGTCGAAATCACTTCGGGGAGTCGATCGGGTCAAGTTAAGTTCGCCCTAGTAGAGTTTGTCGAAATCATTTATATTTTATATTTATATTTATATTTATAATAAAACATGTGTGAATCACAGACGTGAATAACAATTTGTCAAATACAATAAAAATATATTTAGAATATACAATTAAAAAAAAAAAACACCAAAAAGATGGAAATTATATTATAAATCTTCAGAGGATAACCTTAAAGAACCAACTGAAGCTAAAAACTCTGGTACTGTGTAGAAAGCATTTTCTAATAAGAACTTTTTTATATTTAATTTAAATTGATAAATAGGCAAATCTTTTATGCTAGAATGAAGTGCATTATAAAAAATACAGCCAAAGTAGTTAGAACCATTTCTGCTCCTACTTAGCCTATGGTAAGGTACAACTAATTTTCCCTTGTTGCAGTGTCAAAGTGATGAATATCAGTGTTGAGTTGATATTGAAAGATTTGTTTTTTTATGTAAAGCAGACATTGTAAAATAAACAGACAAGGCAAAGTTAAAATTTTAAATTTTATAAACGATGCACGGCAGTCATCACGGAACCCAAGGTTAGACATAATGCAAACAACTCTACGTTGAAGCTTGAAAACCCGAAGGGAGCCGCTACAATGACCCCACACAATTATAGCATATGAAATATGACAATGGAACATGCCATGATAACATGACAGTAGCACATTAGGTGAAAGTGATCTTACCAAAGAGTTTATGAGATAAATAGTTCGGCAAAGTTTTTTGCATAGCAGATCACAGTGGGTGTCCCAACTTAATTTGCTATCCAGGGTAATACCGAGAAAACTAGCCGATTGGTCCTTTGAAAAGAATCCCTTTTAATGAAAAAATTATTTGTTTGGTTTTATCCTATTCAGGGCAAGTTTGTTATCATTGAACCATGATTCAGTGAGGCATAAAGATGTTGTACTGTCAGCTACCAGTTGAGCCATATTATCACTCTTATTATATAGAGTGGTATCATCTGCATAAAGGACAACATCACACTTGTCTTTTAGAAAAAAAGGTAAGTCGTTAATAAAGCATAAGAAAAGAAGCGGACCGAGGATGGAACCTTGAGGAACACCAGAAAAAACCTCACACATGCTGGACAATTTGCCTTTGTAAAAAACCCGTTGAGACCTAGCAGTCAGATATGAAGCAATTAGCTTAATACTATCATCATCAAAATTTAAACCTTTTAATTTGTTAACTAAGAGGGCATGATCAACACAATCGAAAGCCTTCGTCAAATCACAGAATTTAACGACAAGATAACTACCCTCCTCAAAAACATCTGAAATTTTATTTACTAATTTGACTAATGCGTCACTAGTAGATAATTTTTTTCGGAAGCCGAATTGCTCAGCACAAAACAAACTATTATTTTCAAGATAAGAAGTAATTTGAGTATTTAATATACATTCAAAAACTTTCGAAAAAGTGGGTAAAAGAGAAATAGGACGATAGTTCTTAATATCATCAAACATACCCTTTTTATGAACAGGGATCACTTTTGCTTGTTTTAGAATATCAGGGAAAACTGCTTTCTTTATGCAAATATTAAGTAGTTTGGTTAGCGGAATAAGAATACTGTTGATAACTGACTTAACTAAAGAGATGTTAATATTAAACAAATCCTTCGATCGTGAATTCCTCATCGCTAAGATAACATCTCGTACGTAGTTCAAAGAAACTTCTTCAAAATGGAAAGAGGTACCAAACCAGAGAAACAATGTGTATAAGTAGTTGTGGTACTGGTGTTAGTATTAGATAAATTGGATAAAATTTCTGCAACAGAATCAATAAAAAATAGTTAAAGTCATCGGCTGAGAAAGCAGTGTTCATATCATTGGCTCTATTTTTAGAATCTTTGAAATTATTAATCAAATCCCATTTTCTTTTATTATTATTTTTAGCTCTAAGAATGTAGTTGTCATAGGCATTAATTTTAGCATTTTTGAGTGCATGACGATAAGCATATTTTAACTTATTAACATGCAGTTTGAGTTCTGCACTAGGAAAAGCATAATAGAATTCAACATGGAGTAAGTAATTATCACGCATCTTCGTAGGTCATCTGTAAACCAATTGACAACTATTTTGGAACAGTTATTCAATATCCTTAAGTGTTTGATAGGAAAACATAGATCAGCTGCAGAAGCAATTATAGACATAAAGTTAGAAAATTTGTCATTAATGGACAGACTATTATCATCAATAAAGTTCCAGTTAACTAGTTGGAGATGATTAAAAAATTTATATTTCCCATATATTGTATAAGGTCGATAAGATTTATGATGATTAACAACTTTAACATTATCGTTAAGATTTAATTGAGTGGCAAGGCGAAATGATCAGACAAGCCAGTCTTAACCACTCTACAAGAGAGAGATGGAATATTGGTAAAGATTGTATCAAGACAATGAGAAAGGCAGTAGCTGTTTTATTAACAATGTACAAGCCAAAGGAAAGAAAAAATCAATCAGTGTTATAGCTGCTTTCTCAGTAGATTCAAAATGTACATTAAAATCACCACAGACCAAGAGGTGAGACCTAAAAGGCAAACCAAGGCGCTTAAATACTCTGTAAAGCGTTTCACAAAATATGTCAATTGATCCCTTATTAGGGGATCTATAAATAGTAATAATAGTAAGATTGATACGATTAAAATGTATTGTACATAATTCCGCATGTAACTCAATTGAGTATTTATTGATTGACTCCAACACATTAGGAGTGGCGTAAAATTTCTCATCTACAAAAATAGTAACTCCTCCCCAAGAAAATTTAGATCTGACAAAGCTAGATATAGGTACCAAATTATTAATTTTAACAAAATGTAGAGCATCATTCTTTATGTTCACTTCAGTTAAACATAATACGTCACATTTAATTTTATTAGAGATAAAAAATGCTTCCATGTCATTAATTTTATTGCTTAATGATTGAATATTCAAACAAAAAATATTCAAGGTTGAGACCCCTGGAGATTTACGAAGTTTATCCTCATGTGTTTTATTAAAAACTGATTTGTCATAGTTTATTGAAAACCCCTACTTTGAGCTTGATTACTTTTGAATCTAAATGGCTTGACAATCACATGATTACCCCATAAATTATTTGACAATATTTTACTTACGCCACCGGAAGCTCCCCTAAAGCACACTTTACAAATAATTTTATTGGAGTCATCAACACGCGACCCGTCTTTGTCGGCCATCTTATAATTATATATAATTTCAGAGAGTCGATTGGGTCAAGGTCACTTCGCCGTAGTAGGCTTTGTCGAAATCACTTCGGGTAGTTGATCGGATCAAAATCAGTTCACCCAAATAGACTTTTTCGAAATCACCTTGGGGGGGAGGGGTCGATTGGATCAAGACTACTTTGCCCTAGTAAACTTAAAAAAAAATTCAAAGCTGTATGAGATATAAGTAATGGAAATGTAGCTTATAAATATTTTACAAACATAGCATTCGAAGGGTTTTTAGTAAATGCTAACAATGTTTGTTACGTAGATATAAAAGAACAACGGATATTTATACAGTGGTTAAATAATTGATTGTAATAAGTAGTAATTGTAGAAAGCTTAACCAACTGTTGTTTAACAACTCAAGTCATGTTTCTGAACGTACCGTAGTCTGTCAAAGTTATTGAAATGAGCTGATCGCCTTAGTTTAATTGAAGTGCTTCGAATGTCCTTGTATATATATATTTACAGCTAATTTAGGCAATTACTGGTTTTATCTTCTTATTTTTACAAATCAACTCTATGCTGCTTCTATCTAACAGTATATGTCTTGTTTTGTGCGACAAATGGAATAGAACAAATAAAATCTACACATGCAAACCAATCAAAATTAAGCAATATTTATTAATTGTTAATGTAGTCAATGTTACATATGAGCACATTTGTATTAACGTGTTTGCAAGTAGCAACTTATGTTAAACATAACCTTCAACTGAAGTGTATGCAATCAATTTTGCCATTAGTGATTTAGATTAAAAGAAGCTTTACCTATGCCGCAACGCGACGTGTCTCAATTTAAATTCAGAAATGAGTGTAATACGTATACGTAACCGGTATTGAATTTAGGTTTTATGCTCAGAAGCTTTGTGTTTCAGCACATATTTGGTATTTTATAAGGACTTTTAGTTAATGTAGGCAACCGTATAGTTGTACCTTCTCTGTATATCTTGCTGCCTCGTTCTTACCACGTATTGGGTATGCTCGTTAAGATAAAGTTGTCAATAACTGTTAATGTAGATAAGGAATAATTAACTTATTGTAGACAGTTGTATAGCGTTTATAAATTTTGTTTGAATATATTTTCCTTTGGACGTTAATAAAATTTCAATATAAAATAAAAAAAGTATTTGTATTTGTGATTATGAATGCTTTAGTTGAAAATGCGTACGAATTTTTTCGATTTTTTTTTTAACTTTGGATGTTTGTTAAAAGAAAAGTAATCATAAGTGGATCCTAAATAAACAAGTATCAAAGGAATGCAGGACGTTTCCTACGTCTGTATTTAAGATAAATGAAATATAGAAGAAATTAAAAACCAAAACGCTTGAAATGTTAAAGTTTTCAATTAATGTTAATGTAAATAAGGAATAGTTAACTTATTGTAGACCATTGTTTAGTGGTTATAAATTTTGTTTGACTATTTTACGCATTTTAGACGCTTGTTAATGTTTAAATAAATCAACATAAAATAAAAAAAAATTTAATGTAATTGGGCATTGAACCACCGAGGTTGCGTATGGTAGACGGAGGTGTTAGTCTTACGCTATCGAACCGTATTTTGTAGTAAATCCTTTGGTTGTATACTTGTAGTAATTGAAGCCTCAAAAGATATATAGCGTTTTCTAAATTATTTACGTAGACTTGAAATTTTTCGGACGTATTTGCAATAAACGTCAAATTGAATTTTTTACTTTTTGTGTTTAAAAATAGACTGCGTCTATTAATGTGTGATACTTTTTTATAAGTAGAATTAATAATTATTAGTAATATAAAGAAGGTTTAATTTTAGAAATTTGTAAATGAAGTGTATTAACAGAGTTTCAGATAGCACGTACGCGTGCTACTACGTTTTTGTTTGTGACCTGTTTTGACATTTCTCAAATAAATTACACAAATCGCAGGAAAAATTTTAAAGATGTATAATTTATGATAGACGTAATATTTTTTGGTACATATTAGAAATTTGTTAAGGATGGTATACCAATTTTTGAAACTAACTCGATCGTCTGTTCATCAACGCAAATGTAGCTGTTGTTGGCTCTGCACGTTTTGGTTTTTAGATCGTAAAATATTAAAGCTTTTTAATTGTTATACACATATAAGCGAATACGTACCTGCAAGTTGGACAATCTCTGAAAAGTAAACTTTGTAAATGGTTTTTGAGTAAATATAATTCACAAATTATAGATTGTAGATCGCACTGATGCATATGAAAAAGTAATGCGTTGGTTTATTTAATGCATATTGTTAAGTAATTGCTATTGCATGTTTTAAAAAGCAACACAAAATCAAATTAAAAAAATGATTTTTACTGGGCACCGAACCACCGGAGTTAGCATTCGTTACCAGCGATGTTAAGCTTGCGCTATCGAAGCGTTGTTTATTGAAATCGCGTTGGTTGTATACTTACTATGCCTAATGTCACATAAGAAATACATCGTCTTAGGAACAAATCACGGTCTATTGTAATTGTTCGGGCGACTCCGCAAATAAACGTCAAATGTTATAAATAATTATTTTTCAAATAAATAGCCCGTGTATATTAAAAAGTCATGTTATTGTATAATAATGATCAATTATCGGAACTAACACGTAATATTGGATGATTTATAATTTTAAATTTAACAAACTTTAAAAAAATTGTGTCATAGATTTTGAAGGTACATATTCGTTCACTTCCGCCGGATTTCGCTACCTGTGTTTGACGTTTCTCGAGGTAATTATACAAATTTTAATACCTGTTTTAAGAAAATACTATACCACCAGCTTGCAAACTGTTAATAATTCAGGTTTTAGAATACGAATAGCGTTGTTTGGTATATATTAGATATTTTTTAACGCCCGAATACGAATTTTGAAAACCAACTCCATCTTTCTTCTCTCTCGTACCAACGCTAACGGAACAGTTGCCGACCCCGTCGCACGGCCTGTTCGGTTTTTTAGATCGGTAATTTTTGAGGAATCCAACCTTTTTTAACACGTTAACGAATACGTCGCTTCAAATTAATCTTTTCCTGGAAAATCCCTATTTCTCCGCAATTTACCGGTTTTACGCGATAAAAACCGGCCTATGCAAAGCACGCAAAAATTCTCCACCTAACCACCACCCGCCCGCGCCCCCAACTCCGAAACCCTCGGACGCAAATCCCAAAAAGCGATCGATTCGCGCCTCTCAACTTTAACACAAAGACGAGCAATAGAATATGAATAAGAGTGTAATGACTTATCACATCCTGTATATAGGCAAAGTGCTGAATAAATTCTTATCTTATCTTATTCTTATCATACAAAACTTATAGTTATTAGATACTCCTCACATCTGTCTGTATTTTTTTCTTTGGAACTACTGTCGATTTCTTCTACTTTTCTGGGAATGTTCCATATTCTAAACTGGTATTGATTAGTTGCAAAAATCTGTTACCAATCACCTCAAATGCCTTTTGCAAAATTATAGTCGTGATTCCCTCAATACTGCTCTTTTTCTTTTTTAGATTCTGGACAATACCTTTTAGTTCTGTCATTGAAAGTAGTTTGAATCTATCAATATTTACATTACATTCCCCCATTCTTTTTGTGACTTTTTCAATGTCATGTTTATCACTTTTAGTAGAAATAATTTCAATGCTTTTTATAAAATAATTGTTGAAATTTTCTGCAATCTCATACATGTCTGTTACAATCTTATTGTCAAATTGTATACCTGAGCATTGGATTTTGTGTTTCCCACCTATTAATTTCTTGATAGTTTTCCACATCTCTTGTGAATCATTCTTGCTCATATCTATTTTTGCATTATAGTACCATTCTTTTTGTCTTCCTATCATGTTCACTACTTTATTTCTATATACTTTATATTGTATGAAATGATCTTCTGTTTGTGTAATTACAGCTCTACGATATAACAGATCTCTTTCTTGCATAACAGTCTCAATTTCAGGTGTCCACCATTTCTTCTCTGTCCATTTACTTTTGACCAATCTTTTTGTCATTGGAGCATGTTTGTTTAGAGTATTGATTATGGATACAACTAATTGGTCGGTTAATGTATTAATCTCTGTACGTTCCACATCCCATTCAGTCTTAATTAAATCTAATTGAAAGTTTAACTCGTCGTATTTGGCATAGTCTCGAAATGCTTTACAATATCACGATGTTCTTGGTTTATTTTTAAATCAATTGTTATAATACAGTGGTCAGTGATTTTTGGTGTTATATGGACCTTAGATGTCAAATGATTGTTGTTTGTAATTACAGTATTGCCCGAAATAAACAGTACTGAAATTGTAATTGTTTTGTATATTTAAAAAATACATATTATCGACACTTTATTATATGTTCTAAATGTGCACCTCCTCGTTCGAGACAGACTTCATAACGATGTTCTAAGTTTCTGGTCATGTTATTGAATAAGGGTTGTCTCAGGGCTGCGAAGAAGACTCTAACGGCATCCTTTAATTCATCGATGGTTTGTGGTGCCCGTTTGAAAACGGCATTTTTAGCCATGCCCCAAATGTATGCGTCTGGAGGTGTGAGGTCTGGAGAATGTGAAGGATAAGGGAAGTCAGTAAATCGTGATATGAATTTGCTTGGAAAATGTTCTTGAAGAAATTGACGAATTGCGGCAGCAGTATGGCAAGTTGCCCGTCCTGCTGAAAAATTGGTTTGAAATGCCAAGTTACGTGCGACAGAATTGGACGTAGATCAGGGATAAATCGTGTTAAAATTTGTCTGTACCTCAGTTGATTAAGTGTGACTTGCCTACCATTCTCTTCGATAAAGTACGGACCAATGATTCCGTGTCCGGAAACAGCACACCAGACACTCACTTTTTCACTATGTAAAGGAACCTCTTGAACCTCATCGGGTCTGGCAAAGCCCAGAAATCGATTTGTGCGACGATTCACATAGCCTGACAAGTGAAAATGTGCTTCGTCTGAAAACCAAACATTTTTCAAAAATTCAGGATTTTCATACTGTAACGCGAGAATTCTGGCGCAATATTCCACTCTACTGCGATAATCGCGAGGATGTAGTTGTTGATGTACCTGAATCACATACGAAAATGTACCCAGCTCCTTCAGGATTCTTTGAAAGGAAGTTCTTTTAAATCAAGTTGTAACGCTGTCCTTGCCTGGCTGACTTTCGGATTTTCTAAGATTTGCTCAAAAACACGTTCATGGTTATTGTTGTTGTTAACTGTCCTGGGACGCCCTGAGTTTCCTTTTCGTTGGCACAATACACTACCTGTATTTCTAAACTTTTCAATAACCTTCAAAATTACAGTATTACTTGGAGAACGTTTATTAAACCTTTGTGTGAATTGATCAGACACGTATAGCAAACTTGCACCATTACGTCGGCCGATTCCGTATGAACGAAAATAATGCTCTACCAGAAACACTTTCTCCTCTGTACTTAACACCATTTTTAACAATTAGGCCCTACTAATTACTTGTTTGAGGTTTACTTGACAGGTCTATACTAGCTAACTTGAGTGTGACAGCGCACGCATAAAAACACCGCCAACTTAGTTTCAGTACTGTTTATTTCGGGCAATACTGTACAAGGTCTATTATTGTTGAGGTATGAGCAGTTATTCTAGTAAAATTATCCACTTTTTGATATAGTCTATTTGCAGATATTAATTTTTTAAGCTTTTGTATGTAATATGTGTTTTTTGACATATCAATACTGTAATCCCCTATAAAAATTAGAGTTCCATCTACTGTTACATATTCTTTAAAAATTTCTTCCAAGTATATCAGAAATTCAGCATCACTTGCTGCTGGTGAGTGATAAAGACAAAATATCAGAAATTTTTGTGACTGCATTATAATCTCTATTCCTGTTATCCATATATTTTTTGATATCGATTTTATCATAATTAGCTTTGTTTTTAATTCCTCCTTTACATATATTGTGGTTCCTCCAGTGTGTCTACTATGTGAGATTGTATTAATTGAACAGTATCCTTCCAAATCTAGGTCATGATTCATAATGTCCTCTGTTATGCAAGTTTCTGACAAACATATGAGCCGTTTATTTTGAAAGTGGCGTAAGTCCATTTTCATCTTCTATCAAGTTGGCACTTGTGACATTTATAATTTACGCTGAACTATCAAAAAAATAAATCGGTATTGAAATATACTTAGTACATTTGAAAATTTTATATCACGTACATTTTCAAAATAATATAAATACTGAAAATCCTAATTTTGAAAGTGACCTAAGTCCACTTTTAATTAACGATGTCAAAAAGTGCGGCCCAAAATGTTGAAAGCAGTGATTAAGGTAATTTAAATTACGTTTTGATATTAAATTGAAATTTAAAAAATAATATTTAATTTAAAGAAATTATTAAACCCATGGGAAAGGATAAAATAACAAGATTTCTTGATTCTGAAAGTGAAGAGGAATTAAATTCATGCAACAGATTTAAAATAAGAAGGAGAATTTTAGAAGTTCGTTCTTCAACAGAGGAAGAGGAAGTAATTGAGAATGAGAATTTACAAAACAGCACCTTCAAAGAAGGATTCAGAGAACACAGAAGTGGTACTTATATTCAGAAAATTCGTAAAATTAAACGGAATTCAGGGAAAAGATACGATACACAATCGGGAAAAATTATTCCTGCTAAAGTTTTTCAAAATGAAAATTGCCAATGCCGAAAAGACTGCTTGAAAATTTTAAATGAAACATAAAGAAAACGTATTTTCGAAATGTTTTGGAACTTAGGAGACTTTAATAAGCAAAATATATTGCTATACGAATCGACCGGACGCAGTGTTGTAAAAAAAGACATCAGAGAAATGGAAAAGGTTCATGTAGAAATGAGAGTTTTACGTATTGGTTAAATTTTAAAACAGGCAAAGTTGCTGTTTGTAAAAAATTCTTTTTAGATACTTTTCAAATAAGCGAATGACGATTGAAACGTGTATTAAAATCTAAAAACGTTGGCAACGATTTACGTGGGCGTTTGCCTGGATCGTCGAGAAAAATATGTGATGAAACAAATATGATTGTTCAAAACCATACTAACAGTTTCCCGAAATTTGAATCCCATTATACTAGGGACCATAATCCCGGCAGAAAATATCTTCATCCTGAACTGACTATAAAAAAAAATGTTTAATTTTTATGAGCTTCACTGTGAAGTAAATAATTTAAAAGCAGTTAATGAATGGACTTATAGAAAAATATTCAAAAAGGATTTTAATTTACATTTCCACCAACCACGCAAAGACACATGTCAAAGATGTGATCTATTAAACATTAAAGTCAAAGCATCAGAAAATCATGAAGAACAGAAAAAACTTATGGAAGAACATGATATTCATTTGAAGTTAGCAGAATCGGCTAGAAATGCGTTAAAACAAGATCAAGAGCGAGTATCAAGTAATCCATCTCATTATTTTGGCTTTTCATTCGATTTGCAAAAAGCGTTACCATTCCCAAAGTTAACTACTTCAGTAGCTTATTATAAATGTAACATGTATATTTTAAATTTAGGCATACACAATTTCCACAACGATAATGTATACATGTACGTTTGGGATGAAACAAAAGCTTCTAGAGGTTCCCAAGAAGTGGCTTCATGCCTCTTGAGTCACCTAAAAACCCTGAAAGGTGAAAAACACATCATTGCATATAGTGACATGTGTGGAGGACAAAACAGAAACATCAAAATATCTTTAATGTGGTTACAAATTCTATCGATGGGAAATGATGTGGAAATCATAGACCACAAATTTTTAATATCAGGACATTCATTTTTACCTAATGACAGAGATTTTGGCGTTATAGAAATGTCGTTAAAAAGAAATCAGTTATTGTATGTGCCACAAGATTATTATAATATAATTAAAAAATGTAGAAAAGGTAATACTTTCATACTAAATGAAATGAAACAAGAGGATTTTATATCAACAAGACTCTTGGAAGAAGCAGTTTACAAAAGATCCAAAAATACCAACGGAGAAAAAATAAACTGGCTTCAAATATGCTGGATGCGATTTTTAAGAAATGAACCATTTAAAATTTTATACAAAACAACCATGGATGAGAACGCAGAATTTAAACTTCTTGATTTATTGCCACGTCGGGGTAGACCTAAAAAATGTGGGAATATTGTATTGCCATCGTTATATAAAAGTATAAGAAGCATCACATCGCTAAAATACCGACACATGATGGACTTATTGCGGTATATACCGCCGGAACACCATAACTACTTCAAATAACTCCCGCATACTGAAAATGTTAACGAATAACTTGTTACTAAATTTATTTCTATTATCTACAAATATAATTTAAATGTTTTTTTCTCTAATTTTTAAGCTATATGTAACGGACTTAAGCTCTTTCACTTTTTGTAACAAAACAAATTTTTATTTTGAAAGTGACCTAAGTCCTTTTAAGGTAAGCAAGGTCATATTATACACTTAATAATAGCGACTTTTTAATAGGATGTATAAAATTAAATTCCTTAAATGCGATTTAACATTGCAAGTCAACCATATATATCTTAAGTATATATTTTTAATTTTGTAAAAACGCAAAACCTTAAGTATTTCAAATTAAAGATAAATGGACTTAAGTCACTTTCAAAATGAACGGCTCATATATGTGGGGTTTCCATTCATTTATTAAAAAACTTAAAGCAGTCTTATGGGCAGGTAAGCTTTCTATGTTTAAATACATTAACTGACATTTTAATTGTTATCTTTCTCTTTGATAGATACTTGTATAATTCACTTTTTGTTCAATTTCTCTGTAAATTCTTTTATATGTTTCACAGTTTTTATCATATCCAGGATGATTATAGTTCACGTTAGGAATTTTCAAAACATCTGTTGCATATTTACAGTTTGTACATATAATTTCATTTGACTGACATTCATTGGCTTTATGATCGCTTGCACATTTTGGACATACTTTCTTTTCGGATCTATATTCTTTTGCAATATGTCCAAACTTATAGCATTTAAAACATTGCACAACATTTACGTGATCAAAAAATTTATATGATTTCCATCCGATGGTCAACTTATCTTTTTTTTGTATTAAACTATATGTATTAGGGTCTACTTCTATCACAACACTTTCTTTACCTATTTTACCTTTATAATGTGTAACTAATGTTATTGTTTTTTGTGCTTCCGGATTGGTTATGCCATTTTGCAAAATAATTTTTCTATAAAATCCTCTACATTGCTTATCATTTTGCTTCTACATTTACAATTTTATCTTCGGATTTTTCGTTTTGGGATATTAACATCATAATCTGTGCCTAGTTGGTGTTTTATACTTTTGATATATTTATTAAATCTTCCTTATTTTCATAGCCACAACTTATTGCAATGCCTCCTTCTTTAATATACTTTACCCATGATATTCCAGCTATAATATGTTTTGGATCAACTTTTTCTTCAATAAATGCTTTTGTTTTAGCACTATCTTGAACTGTTTTTGGCTTTACCACCACCACCTCACTGTACTACTTTTTCCAAATTCATGACTACTTTCAATTGATTTATTTTGTAGGTTTGTTGGCATTTCTATTAAATTTTTATTTAGGTTTTCAAAACATTGCTCTACTTTTTCAGATAGAAACTCGATTGTTTCCATACATTCTTACATTTAAAAACGATAATTGCAATTAAAAAGTTCGATAAATACAACACCGGAAGCGGGGTTTACTAGCTACCACCGGTAGTTGGTAGCGCTAATCTTATACAGATTTTGGGCGTGCTCATCTACCGATGACGTCACCAATGCACAATTTATATTGCGCACTAATCGGAGATTGATATAAATATAAAACAATAAAGGATAATAGCGAACAATTTAACAAAAAGAGTACTCACTCAGAAATCCGGCATTCGACGGAATTGGGTTCTAGTTGGCTTCTCCCCAGTCCATCAGGCTACTAAAGGCCCTTTGCGGTAGTTAAAGATGGTGACTCCCGACGCTCTTCCAAAGCGTTCGGACCAGCACTCAGGGCTCCGCTCCAGGGTGATTAAAGATAGTGCTTGCTCCGGTGCTGTTGGCGGAACATGGGCTTCCGGCTCATTCTCGGGTCGTGCAGTACGGTTCGCCCTAGGTGGCTTCAGATTTCATCTACCTATGCAGGAAATGACGGGAACATGGTATAAGGTGCGACAAACAAAAGATAAGCAAGCAAGGAAATCTACATAGGTAAAGATAAGCACGATACGATACCTCAAAGCGTCCACTCCACTCCACTCGAAGGTTCGGGCTAAAAAGCCACGTTCAAGTGTCTAACGGAAACCTCTCACCACTTTTGTCTTTTTCGCGTCGGCGCGAAGTATTCGTCCAACCCACTCGCGTCGCGCGATCTGGCGCAGACGCACTGTTTGTAACGGAAATACCCACCTAGTCTTTTGAAATTGTGGCGCGAAACTTCCGCACATCAAAATTAAACTAATACATGTTTAAGGGCCAATTTTATTGGCACGTAACAATCGCGACAAAGCCACAAAAGAAAAAACTTAAAAAAAGAAAAAGTCTGTAGCACAGTAACAGCTTAAAATCTAAGTTCTAACTACCCTATATAAAACCTAACTTAAAACCTACAAAATGTTTATATAAGGCGCCACCTGGTTTTTTGACCAATAACACGTCTACCGAATTACCAGGAAACGGAATAGGTAGCCCCATTGTTTTTGACTACACTAATCATCGACAGCACAAATTTGTCGGGGAGCATGAAACACTACTTAAATTAAACGGATGCGACAAGTCGCCTAACCTATCTAAACTAAAACTAACATTAAAGTTCTTACGTGCAAACATACATGAGTGTTGCATCAAAACTGTTCCTTGTTGGCAAGAAGTGCCCAAATTTAAAAATGTTCACAGAGTGAGTCACTATACACTCTAGCAAATTTTGTTACTGGTACTTTGGATTTCTAAGGATGCACATTTAAAACTTGTCCATGACACAGTTGTGAATCAACAAATTTACCAAAAGTACCACCCTACTAAATCCTTATATGGCTAACCTAACAAATTACATTTCTATATCGGGTTAGATTTTTCACTTAAATTTCAAGAAAAATAATTCCCACGTCTGGTCATAGATACCACACGTTAGGAAGATAAAAAGATAAAACAAGATCTCAAATTGTTGTTAAAGATAAGAGATAAGATAACGATAATGAGCTTAAATTGTTATCCTCAAAGGTAATGGATAAGATAACGATATTAAGCTTTAGTTATTATTTGAGATACTAGGTAAGATAACGCGAAATTAAGCTAAAGTGATTATTAGAGATAGTAGGTAAGGTAACGCGATATTAAACAAAAGTTATCACTAAAGATAACCGGTAAGATAACGCGAAATAACTCGAAGTTATTACTAACGCTAGTCGGTAAGATAACGAGACTAAACTAAAGTTATTATTAAAGGTAATCGGTAAGATAACGATATTAAAACTAAGGGTATTATCAAAGATAATAAAGAAGACAAAGGTATTGGCCTAGTTATTACCCAAAACAATGAATACGGTAAAGTTAGAGTGGCTCCGGTAGAGCCGTTTAAATGGGAATTGTCTCGCGCCCTCTAAAAAGAGAAACCTGTGAAGCAGGTCCGTTTACAAGAAACGACACGAGGGACCGGTAAAGACATTTGGGTGCATCCCTGCACCCGGCGTTAATCGGTATCGGTGATATAATCACCCGATACCCACACTGTATATACGGTATACAGATATATACATATTCACTCACACATTCACACACTCATACATACCTTCACTGCCAGGGCCCATGCGCTGACAGCGGCACCGCATGACCCCACGAAAGATTCGCAGAGACGTGGTCCAGGTGTCTGTGAAAACCTCCCGCGCAACCACACGGTGACTAACGGAAATGAAAAGGCAGAGAAACAGGAACGGTAAAAAGAAGGAGGTAGGTTATTTGGAATGCATAAGAGGCACTTCCAGGTAGAAGAAAGTAGAGGAAGGGCTCGCATTGAGCAAAAGAGACAGAGAAAGGTGGATAGCAAAGCGCTACTCAACCAGCCAATGTAGTCAGTAGCTCGGAGTGAGGGGAACATCACTCTTATGTGGCAGACAGGTGTTCCGGGACAAGAACAGGTCCACCGAAAGAAGAATAAGGCATAGCGGAGACAGCGGGATAAGAAAAAGTAGAGTTTTTGGACAAGCGTCCGAGAGAAGGTAGAGAGTTGTCCCTGTTAAACACAGCGCAGTCTGAAGGACCACCTGCGATATTAATCCGACAAGATAAGGTATAACATATGTTAACATTCACTAGGCTCCTAAGAGAACTAGTACGATCATTTTCCTAACGAGTGCATCGACTACGATAAGAAAATCAGACAAAAGTTGACACGACAACTTAAAAGTATCATTACAGATACATTCACACAAAAACAAACTGTTTTAAGGTAGTTTTTCAAAACGGTAGCACCCTAAACACACAAAAATGCCCAATTATAAGCAGTTAAATACAGGTACACTGTTCCCATATGCTAAAACAACCGAGAATTTAATAAGATAACAATAAAAAGCAATAGCACCTCACCACAAAGTTCAATAAAAAACAATGAAAAAAAATGTTTATAAGTTATGTTGATTTAGTAGAAAAAGAAAGAAATAATGATGTAGTATAATGTGGGCGACTGCAATAATTTAGAGGTAAAACACATGGAATAGATAATCCTAGTTTTTTGCAACTGCGAATATGAACTATTTCTTACAATGGCATAGGTCATGACTCCTATGTTGGCCCAAAGAAAAAATCATCCACTCAACATCAGCTAAAACCAATCATAAAAATTCAATGAGTTATTACAACCAAAGTTACGACAATTACCACACAAAATTAAATGACGTAAGAAAAAATACTAAAAACCGAATAATATCCAGTAGGAAAAGTTCGAGGATTAATTAAATGAAACGACAAGAGTTATATTGGGGGGTGTAGAGAACGAAGTGATATATAAGTAACGGTATGGTCAAGGAAAAGTCAACCAAAAGAAAAAGATAGCTAATTTAAGGGAAGTAAAGTTAAACGTGTAAGAGATTATATACTGTATGAGAAAGGGAATAAGTATATAAAGTTAACTAATTGATGGTGAGAACAGAAAAATATTAGGTAAATAGTGATGGTTTAATCATATTAAGGTACCAGGTATCAGGGATTAAATTTGGAAGGTTAAGAGAAACAACATCACGAGATAAGGCATCAGGTACGATATTTAATTTGCCAGGCCTATGCCTAACATCAAAAGTGAATTAAGATATACGCAAGTTCCATCTTGCCAAACGACGTGCGGGCTGTTTTAAGTTATTAAGCCAAGTGAAAGCTAAGAACATTAGGTACATTGTCAAAGAAGTAAACGTGAAAAGCTCTTAGATATACGTAGGGGTAAACGATTTTAAAGACATTTTTAAGGCATTTAATGAGGTTTAAATCGATATGTGAAGAGATAAGAGTAATCAAAACTCGATTCACTAATAAAATTGTTGAAAAACAAAAAGATATTTTATAGAGCATATATTTACTGGGATGGGAAGCCCTCATTTGAGTTCTACCCAAACCAATAAGGAAAAATTTCAACATCATTATTAAAAAAAAAATGGTTCACAAATTCTAAACGACAAACTTACCAACCGAATTCTTGTCTAGACTTATAATGCTTTACGACTGGCCCTTGGGTCTTGTTCTAGACTTACAGAGCTATACGACCAAATCCGTCAGTAAATTTCGCTTAATGGATGTTAAGGTACGTTGAAATATCAATAACTAAAAAAAATATGCAATCAAGACAAAATCATACTCGCTACATGAAAGAAAAATTCCACGATACCTATACAAAAGGTATTCCAAATTATTGGAATGTTCTTTCAATATTGGAGAAGTTATCAACAACTAACGTAAATGAGTCTAAATAATAAACGTTAACGGAAATTTCTTTATTTTAGTATTCAAAGGAGCAGATATAAAGAGATGCAGTTTATTACAACATTTTGGAAGGTAAAAATATGGTTAAGTAATTTCGTTACTATATATAAAGCAAGAACCTCTATAAAACGCATTTATAGGTTATACTGTTTAAAACATTCAAGGGAACAGCTTTTAAAACTATATGAGGCAAGGTTAATATTTAATAAAGGGATATATCATTGATAAACTAACAAAAAGACACTCCAAATTATAAAAACACGTAGGTAATATGTTATTAAACAAAAGCAACAAGAATCCATAGTTTGACGTTTCATAAAAAGATATTAAAAAGGCAATTTATTTCGTTAAGTGCTTTTAAACACAAGGTTTTCTTGTAAAGGTAATTGAGATATTGTTAATTAAATAGGTAAATCACTAATGCACTTTTTAAAATGTAACACACAAGACAGTGTATTCAAGTTTCAAAAAGGGTCTTCTAAAGTTGAAAAAACAAACAAGGGTTATATTTTAACTTAATATAAATAAATAATTTTCGTGATAAACTGTGTTTAAAGGCATGCAAATTAGTTAAATGATTGTGTATTTGTATTCATTCCTATATAAATGATGCACTCACCTGTATAATTTCAAAGCAGAGTGGAGGTATAAATCCTAAAAGCTTGCAGGTCTGTTTAGAACAACTAACCACATATTTCAGATAATTTCAGTTATAAACTTCATTTAAAGTTACAGTAAAGTAATTAGATTAGCATTTTTAAGACAAAAGGTATATATCACAATAACCTCAAAATGACGGTTTTCATTACAACCGCTGACATGTCAATTCAGGAAAATCTCTGGGGAATTTTACAAGATACCAACCTGAAATTTAAAATCCACAGATATCTTAAAACATAGATAATGACGTTTATTAATTTAATTTAGATGAAAAAGCTATTTAAAACATTAATTAATACATTCCATAGGCATACGGGAATTATACCACCTAAAAAAACAACACGTTGGACGGCAAATTCTTACATTTATACCGGTAATTACATTTAAAAGTTCAATAAATACAACACCGGAAGCGGGGTTTACTAGACACCATCGGTGGTTGGTAGCGCTAATCTTATACAGATTTTGGGCGTGCTCATCTACCAATGACGTCACCAATGCACAATTCATATTGTGTAATAATCGGAAAAATATATAAAGTTCAGGCAATATATTCTAATGCAACTACTCACATGAATATGCCTCTGGGTTAAAGTTGGCTTCTATTCCAAGTCCATCAGGCTACGGAGTGATTAAAGATGATGCTTGCTCCGGTGCTGTCTGCGGAACATGGGCTTCCGGCTCATTCTCGGGTCGTGCAGTACGGTTTGCCCTAGGTGGCTGCAGATTTCTCCTACCTATGCAGGGATCGGATAAGGAATACCAGGTATAAGGCAACAAACAAAGACAATTAGGCAAAGGAAATCTACATAGATAAGATAAGCACGATACGATACCTCAAAGCGTCCACTCCACTCGAAGGTACGGGCTAAAAAGCCACGTTCAAGAGTCTAACGGGAACACTTGTCCCCACTTTTCGTTCTTTCCGCGTCAGCGCGAACTTATTCGTCCAACCCTCTCGTGTCGCGCGATCTGGCGCAGACGCACTGCGACATAACGGAAATGCGCGCCCCGAGTCTTTTGAAATTATGGCGCGAAACCTCCGCACATCAAAATTAACCTAAACACAATGTTTAAGGGCCAATTTGATTGGCACGTAACAACCATATTTAATACATCTTTGTTGAAAGAGTTTTACAGTTTCTGAATTTTTTACTCTGATAGGTAGTTTATTATACTGCACAAGTTCCTTATGAAAGAGATCATTTTGACTATTTGTAGTAGAAACTGTAGGTACATAGAAGTCTTCACTAGCCCGAGTTTGATGAGAATGTATATCTGACACTATCCTAGTATGTTTTACTAAATGTGCTGGAAAGAAATTGTGCTTTATTTTGTATATGACGTTCATTGTATTTACAAAAATTATTTGATTAACACTCATCAAGTTTGTTTTCTTTAACATACTACTAACACTTGTGTAACGATTGCATTTAAAAATGTATCTCAGAGCTTGGTTTTGTTTCTTTTGTAGATCATTTATTTCCGATTTGTTTAATAAAAATAGTATTGATGAACAGTAATTAAGATGTGGCAAATAATGGTTTTGTAAATTGTCAATTTGGACCAAACACTAAGATAATTATTCATTCTTCCTAAAAGATGTTCTTTTCTAGCTATTTTTTTGGTTACGTATTCTGCATGTTTAGAAAATGTTAAATGTGTTAAACTACAGAGAATTGAAAGATTATATTCATTATACCTTTATTGATTGATATTATATTCTTAGATATTTTACATACATAAATCAGGAACCTTGTTGACAATAACCACACCTTTTTAATTCTTAACCTGACACCTATCTCATCATCGGTGCGTTCCGAAAAGTGTCTAACAAAACACTTGACACCTATTTAAAGTGATAATCAAAAATGTTAATGTTTGTTACTCAACAAAATGTTCATCCATTATGACTCCCAGATATTTGCACTCCTTCACTTGCTCTATTTTTTGGTTATTAATAAATATTCCACTGTGATTTTTAGCTGATAAAATATTAAATCGATTTTTAATTATAATAAACTTCGTTTTTTCTATATTTAAGCTCAAGCCGTTATGTTTTATCCATTCATGTATCTCAATCATTTCCTGATTCAGGATGTTTACCACGTATTCAATATCATCGCCAATGCAGTATATTAAAGTGACATTTGCAAAAAGTTGTATATTGCATTTTTTCAAATATTTAGTTATATCATTTATATATACAATAAACAGATTTGGACCAAGTACTGTCCCTTGCGAAACACCATACATATTTTCTTTAGATTCTGAGAACTTGTTTCCATACTTGGTTTCTTGTCATCGGTGATTTAAATAATCTTTAAACCATTTAAGCACTGTACCACGTATGCCATACTTAATCAATTTTTCCAAGAGCATTGTTCAATCAATTGTCTCAAATGCTCTACGAAAGTCCAAAAAAAGCACTGAAATAATCTTTTTTTGGTTTAATGCACTTTTCCAGTTCATCAATACAGTTTGCATTGCAATTTCACATGAGTTATTCTTTCTAAACCCTGCTTGTTATATACTTAAAAGCTTATTGCTTTCAAAATGGTGTATAAACTGGTAATTCACTACTATTTCCAACAATTTTTCATATACAGGAACCATATTTATAGGTCGATACTCCTCACATTTGTCTGTATTGTTTTTCTTTTCGATTGGAGCTACTGTCGATTTCTTCCACTTTTCTGGGAATGTTCCATATTCTAAACTGGTATTGATTAGTTGCAAAAATCTGTTACCAATCACCTCAAATGCCTTTTGCAAAATTATAGTCGTGATTCCCTCAATACTGCTCTTTTTCTTTTTTAGATTCTGGACAATACCTTTTAGTTCTGTCATTGAAAGTAGTTTAAATCTATCAATATTTACATTACTTTCCCCCATTCTTGTTGTGACCTTTTCAATGTCATGTTTATCACTTTTAGTAGAAATTATTTCAATGCTTTTTATAAAATAATTGTTGAAATTTTCTGCAATCTCATACATGTCTGTTACAATGTTATTGTCAAATTGTATACCTGAGCATTGGATTTTGTGTTTCCCACCTATTAATTTCTTGATAGTTTTCCACATCTCTTGTGAATCATTCTTGCTCATATCTATTTTTGCATTATAGTACCATTCTTTTTGTCTTCCTATCATGTTCACTACTTTATTTCTATATACTTTATATTGTATGAAATGATCTTCTGTTTGTGTAATTACAGCTCTACGATATAACAGATCTCTTTCTTGCATAACAGTCTCAATTTCAGGTGTCCACCATTTCTTCTCTGTCCATTTACTTTTGACCAATCTTTTTGTCATTGGAGCATGTTTGTTTAGAGTATTGATTATGGATACAACTAATTGGTCGGTTAATGTATTAATCTCTGTACGTTCCACATCCCATTCAGTCTTAATTAAATCTAATTGAAAGTTTAACTCGTCGTATTTGGCATAGTCTCGAAATGCTTTACAATATCACGATGTTCTTGGTTTATTTTTAAATCAATTGTTATAATACAGTGGTCAGTGATTTTGGTGTTATATGGACCTTAGATGTCAAATCATTGTTGTTTGTAATTACAAGGTCTATCATTGTTGAGGTATGAGCAGTTATTCTAGTAAAATTATCCACTTTTTGATATAGTCTATTTGCAGATATTAATTTTTTAAGCTTTTGTGTGTAATATGTGTTTTTTGACATATCAATATTGTAATCCCCTATAAAAATTAGAGTTCCATCTACTGTTACATATTCTTTAAAAATTTCTTCCAAGTATATCAGAAATTCAGTATCAATTGCTGCTGGTGAGTGATAAAGACAAAATATCAGAAATTTTTGCGACTGTATTATAATCTCTATTCCTGTTATCCATATATTTTTTGATATCGATTTTATCATAATTAGCTTTGTTTTTAATTCCTCCTTTACATATATTGTGGTTCCTCCAGTGTGTCTACTATGTGAGATTGTATTAATTGAACAGTATCCTTCCAAATCTAGGTCATGATTCATAATGTCCTCTGTTATGCAAGTTTCTGACAAACATATGAGCCGTTTATTTTGAAAGTGGCATAAGTCCATTTTCATCTTTTATCAAGTTGGCACTTGTGACATTTATAATTTACGTTGAACTATCAAAAAAATAAATCGGTATTGAAATATACTTAGTACATTTGAAAATTTTATATCACGTACATTTTCAAAATAATATAAATACTGAAAATCCTAATTTTGAAAGTGACCTAAGTCCACTTTTAATTAACGATGTCAAAAAGTGCGGCCCAAAATGTTGAAAGCAGTGATGAAGGTAATTTAAATTACGTTTTGATATTAAATAGAAATTTAAAAAATAATATTTAATTTAAAGAAATTATTAAACCCATGGGAAAGGAAAAAATAACAAGATTTCTTGATTCTGAAAGTGAAGAGGAATTAAATTCATGCAACAGATTTAAAATAATAAGGAGAATTTTAGAAGTTCGTTCTTCAACAGAGGAAGAGGAAGTAATTGAGAATGAGAATTTACAAAACAGCACCTTCAAAGAAGGATTCAGAGAACACAGAAGTGGTACTTATATTCAGAAAATTCTTAAAATTAAACGGAATTCAGGGAAAAGATACGATACACAATCGGGAAAAATTATTCCTGCTAAAGTTTTTCAAAATGAAAATTACCAATGCCGAAAAGACTGCTTGAAAATTTTAAATGAAACAGAAAGAAAACGTATTTTCGAAATGTTTTGGAACTTAGGAGACTTTAATAAGCAAAATATATTGCTATACGAATCGACCGGACGCAGTGTTGTAAAAAGAAGACGTCAGAGAAACGGAAAAGGTTTATGTAGAAATGAGAGTTTTACGTATTGGTTAAATTCTAAAACAGGCAAAGTTGCTGTTTGTAAAAAATTCTTTTTAGATACTTTTCAAATAAGCGAAGGACGATTGAAACGTGTATTAAAATGTAAAAACGTTGGCAACGATTTACGTGGGCGTTTGCCTGGATCGTCGAGAAAAATATGTGATGAAACAAATATGATTGCTCAAAACCATACTAACAGTTTCCCGAAATTTGAATCCCATTATACTAAGGACCATAATCCCGACAGAAAATATCTTCATCCTGAACTGACTATAAAAAAAAAAAGTTTAATTTTTATGAGCTTCACTGTGAAGTAAATAATTTAAAAGCAGTTAATGAATGGACTTATAGAAAAATATTCAAAAAGGATTTTAATCTACATTTCCACCAACCACGCAAAAACACATGTCAAAGATGTGATCTATTAAACATTAAAGTCAAAGCATCAGAAAATCATGAAGAACAGAAAAAACTTATGGAAGAACATGATATTCATTTGAAGTTAGCAGAATCGGCTAGAAATGCGTTAAAACAAGATCAAGAGCGAGTATCAAGTAATCCATCTCATTATTTTGGCTTTTCATTCGATTTGCAAAAAGCGTTACCATTCCCAGAGTTAACTACTTCAGTAGCTTATTATAAATGTAACATGTATATTTTTAATTTAGGCATACACAATTTCCACAACGATAATGTATACATGTACGTTTGGGATGAAACAAAAGCTTCTAGAGGTTCCCAAGAAGTGGCTTCATGCCTCTTGAGACACCTAAAAACCCTGAAAGGTGAAAAACACATCATTGCATATAGTGACATGTGTGGAGGACAAAACAGAAACATCAAAATATCTTTAATGTGGTTACAAATTCTATCGATGGGAAATGATGTGGAAATCATAGACCACAAATTTTTAATATCAGGACATTCATTTTTACCTAATGACAGAGATTTTGGCGTTATAGAAATGTCGTTAAAAAGAAATCAGTTATTGTATGTGCCACAAGATTATTATAATATAATTTAAAAATGTAGAAAAGGTAATACTTTCATACTAAATGAAATGAAACAAGAGGATTTTATATCAACAAGACTCTTGGAAGAAGCAGTTTACAAAAGATCCAAAAATACCAACGGAGAAAAAATAAACTGGCTTCAAATAGGCTGGATGCGATTTTTAAGAAATGAACCATTTAAAATTTTATACAAAACAACCATGGATGAGAACGCAGAATTTAAACTTCTTGATTTATTGCCAAGTCGGGGTAGACCTAAAAAATGTGGGAATATTGTATTGCCATCGTTATATAAAAGTATAAGAAGCATCACATCGCTAAAATACCGACACATGATGGACTTATTGCGGTATATACCGCCGGAACACCATAACTACTTCAAATAACTCCCGCATACTGAAAATGTTAACGAATAACTTGTTACTAAATTTATTTCTATTATCTAAAAATATAATTTAAATGTTTTTTTTTCTATTTTTTAAGCTATATGTAACGGACTTAAGCTCTTTCACTTTTTGTAACAAAACAAATTTTTATTTTGAAAGTGACCTAAGTCCTTTTAAGGTAAGCAAGGTCATATTATACACTTAATAATAGCGACTTTTTAATAGGATGTATAAAATTAAATTCCTTAAATGCGATTTAACGTTGCAAGTCAACCATATATATCTTAAGTATATATTTTTAATTTTGTAAAAACGCAAAACCTTAAGTATTTCAAATTAAAGATAAATGGACTTAAGTCACTTTCAAAATGAACGGCTCATATATGTGGGGTTTCCATTCATTTATTAAAAAACTTAAAGCAGTCTTATGGGCAGGTAAGCTTTCTATGTTTAAATACATTAACTGACATTTTAATTGTTATCTTTCTCTTTGATAGATACTTGGATAATTCACTTTTTGTTGAATTTCTCTGTAAATTCTTTTATATGCTTCACAGTTTTTATCATATCCAGTATGATTATAGTTCACGTTAGGAATTTTCAAAACATCTGGTGGATATTTACAGTTTGTACATATAATTTCATTTGACTGACATTCATTGGCTTTATGATCGTCTGCACATTTTGGACATACTTTCTTTTCGGATCTATATTCTTTTGCAATATGTCCAAACTTATAGCATTTAAAACATTGCACAACATTTACGTGATCAAAAAATTTATATGATTTCCATCCGATGGTCAACTTATCTTTTTTTTGTATTAAACTATATGTATTAGGGTCTACTTCTATCACAACACTTTCTTTACCTATTTTACCTTTATAATGTGTAACTAATGTTATTGTTTTTTGTGCTTCCGGATTGGTTATGCCATTTTGCAAAATAATTTTTTCTATAAAATCCTCTACATTGCTTATCATTTTTGCTTCTACATTTACAATTTTTATCTTCGGATTTTTTCGTTTTGGGATATTAACATCATAATCTGTGCCTAGTTGGTGTTTTATACTTTTTGATATATTTATTAAATCTTCCTTATTTTCATAGCCACAACTTATTGCAATGCCTCCTTCTTTAATATACTTTACCCATGATATTCCAGCTATAATATGTTTTGGATCAACTTTTTCTTCAATAAATGCTTTTGTTTTAGCACTATCTTGAACTGTTTTTGGCTTTACCACCACCACCTCACTGTACTACTCTTTCCAAATTCATGACTACTTTCAATTGATTTATTTTGTAAGTTTGTTGGCATTTCTATTAAATTTTTATTTAGGTTTTCAAAACTTTGCTCTACTTTTTCAGATAGAAACTCAATTGTTTCCATACATAGCTTAACTTTTTCATGCATATCTTGATCCTTTCTTTTTCTTTCTGTGTAGAATATGTGTAAGGCATGAATCACAGAAGTATTTCAATGTTCTTTCTTTTTTTACTTGTAAGACTCTAATTTCTGATGATGTAAAATTATCATTTACACAGGTTTCACATAAGATTTTTTACATAAATCACAGTTAAAACTTTTGTCTCCTATGAGCTTCTCTTCTACTTTTCCTTTACATTTAATGCACTTTCCATCATCTTGCTTATTCATGTTTTAAGAATCCAATAGTGCTTATGTTTGTTTTAATAAATGAATGAATTGATATCTTATCGACACCTTTTATTCCTTATTGTAGATAATAATTCTTCAGTGTTTATATTTTGAGTATTTATTGGTCATTTATTACTTCATCTTTGTTTATAATGATCTGCTACCAGAAGCACTTTGTAGCTGGTTGCTTTTGCTACACTTTGATATATAACAATCCTATTAATAATCACTTTATACCAACAAAATTTAGTTGTTTTACAGAGCACATAAGAGCACATATGTATTCATCAAAATTAAAGGTGCACTACTTTAAAACAATAGAACACTGCAAATATCTCAAAACAAAGTGGTGTAATGTGATAGTTTATAAAAATAGCATTACTGAGATTTATAACACTAATTTAATCCTTATGCTTCAGGTGTAGCTGGTATGGTATCAAAAACAACCGTAGCACCACTAGATCGATTGAAAATTCTTCTTCAGGCATATAATCGACATCATACAACGAATGGTGTTTTTAGTGGATTTCGGCATGTAATCAAGACCGAATCACCATGGGCACTATACAAAGGCAATGGTGCACAAATGGTACGAATTTTTCCATATGCCGCAACCCAATTCACTTCATTTGAAATTTATAAAAAACTTTTAGCTGGAATTTTTGGACAAACATCTCATTTAGATAAATTTTTGGCGGGGGCAGGTGCTGGAGTTACAGCTGTTACTCTGACATATCCTTTAGATACAATTAGGGCTCGATTAGCTTTCCAGGTATTATAAACTGTCTGGTATTATTTTGTAATTTTGGAAGACATTGTAGATTAGCGGAGAACATGTGTATACTGGTATAGCTCATGCTGCAACTACTATGTTTAGAGAAGAAGGTGGAGCTCGTGCTTTATATCGTGGTTTTACACCTACATTAATGGGTATGATCCCTTATGCTGGGTTGTCCTTTTATTTTTTTGAGTACCTTAAATATGGTTGTATGAAGTATTTGCCATCTATGACATGTAATCCATGCGAGAAAAATACTGGTGGTCTTGTTCTTACAGTTCCGGCAAAATTATTATGTGGTGGTTTCGCTGGTGCAATTGCTCAAAGTGTTAGTTATCCATTTGATGTTACCCGACGTAGAATGCAGTTAGCATTGATGAATCCTGAAACTACACATTATGCTAATGGGATGTTTTCAACTTTATCACATGTTTATAGAAACCATGGAATTGTTAAAGGATTGTATAGGGGCATGTCAATTAATTATCTTCGAGCTACACCAATGGTTGCAGTTTCTTTTTCAACATACGAATTATGTAAGCAATTATTGAATCTTGATACTGGTATAGCAATTAAAACTGGTTAAAGATAGATTTTGTTATTTTAATTATTAAAATTTAAACCATATTGTTGTATTTTTTTTAAATTGTTGGACACTTTTCATAACAGTAATCAATTTATTCATTTTTTAATCGTTAGTAGATTATGTCGCAATGAAACCTGTATAGATACATTTACAAAGACGACATTGCTCTTAAAAGAAGATTATTATATAGTCCCGATTACATTTATATACATTTATTGTTTCCCATACTTCTGTATAACGAACTCTTCTTAACGGGCGCGGACACGTAAAATGTTAAATATAATACCTCTACAATGGATATTTCTTTATCATATGTACATTCAAAGTTAGTTGTTAATTAAATTGTGCCAAACAATTTTATTTTTTGCAAACCTTTTTGTTATATTACAGTTATGCAAGTTTATTTCATTAGTTCCTAACCTTGATTACAATGTAACTAATACCTTATCTTTCCAACACATTTAATTAATACAGCAATGAGCTGACACACGTAAAAAAGCATTTCTTTACAATTTTGTTAAATTATATAACATTTCTTTGTTGATCATTATTAATTGATGTTGTGTTACATGCCAAAATTGGCATTTTACAGTTTTAAATATGTGACTGAATTCTCGCCATTATTTTTAAAAATAGACTTGTGCATTTCTGTCATTTTGGACAGTTGCATTTGCGCAAAAGGAATGTGCAGATGCGGAGTGATGGCGCAAGGCATGGTGTGTGACACGACATTATTAGCCAACGAGATGTCGAACAGTGACGTTTACCTGTGTGGTTCCTTTGTTTTTTTCTCTTTTAGGATGTAGGTTGCCCTATCTCTGCCTTATATCGTTCCCTACCTGTATCCTACTGTACCGCTACGAACGACGAAGAGGGAAGACAAATCAAATCTGGATTCAACGATGGCCTAACGAAACCCACGTCCAAACAACGCCAAACGAGATCCATGGAAATCAGCATGGCCTCCTGTGCAAGGATGACCGCAAAGTCGTGAAGCGTTCCACATTTTTACGTGAGTACATTTTATCTTTTATTTAAGGTGCATCTTGTATCACTGTAAACATTTTTGGTATGTGATACAACTTAACCCGAAATTATGACGTAATATCTTTATTGTGCAATATTGCGAACGTGGATAGTATCCGTGTTGCCAACTGTGGAAGTGGCTCATAACAGTTGCGCGGGACTATAACAGTTGGTGCTTTTATTTGTAGACAGTGGTTACACAAAGTAAAAGCAAGACTTATTGAATGCTACAATCACAATTAAAATGTGCGTGTTCTAGCAAAGCAATTTGATGTAGGAAAGACACAAATTTGTAATGCTGTAAAAATTAACTGCATGATTTATTTCTCAAGATTTGCAGATGATATAGCTATATTAGCATCTGCTAAGAAAGAGTTAGACGCAGCTCTTAATGAAATGGAAACAGTTCTAAAAGAGAGATATGATATGAAAATTAACAAAAATAAAACTAAACTTCTAGTATGCAAAAGAGGGGAAAATAAATCCAAAACAAGAATACAAATAGGTAAGGAGAACTTACAAGAGGTTAAGGATTTTTGCTACCTAGGAAATCAAATATATGAGAAAGATATAAAACAAAGATTAGCACAAAGCCATGGTGGCATTTAACAAGAAACAGCAACTACCGTATTCAAAGACACCAAACTTAGAAACAAGGGAAAGATTGCCGAAAGCATATTTTTGGAGCACAGCAATACGGTTGTAACATGCTGACGGTAGAAGAAGCGGATAGGAAGAGGATAAAGGCTTTTGAAAAGTGGTTGTAATGACTGCGATCTTAATGAATGAAGAATTTTTTATTTTAAATGTAATGTTTTCTTTTTATTTTTTAAATTAGGTTAAGAAAAAATTCTATTTAGCGCAGCCCTGGAGATACAATTTGCCTTACACTTGAATGGCTGTGATCAATGTCATTTTTTTTTAATAATAAAAGGTTGTTGTAGCTGTTGCTAAGCGAATGAACATAAGGTAACATTATAGTAAGTTTCAAGAACTTATCCATGCTATTTGTGATTGGTTGTTTTCAAATTACTGCTGCCGTTTTGGAGGAAGCTACAAATAGGATGCTAAGGCGGGTAGTTGTGTATTATTATTAAGTGGGTCGGGACAACAGTTCGAAGTTCAGGTTCACATGGCACCACTTGCAAATTTTTTTAATATAATCAATGACACAGTGTAATTACATTCTAGGAATTCTGTACCGATAATTAATAAATAGCAGGAAAAGTGAGAACTATTTATTATATTCAGTTTAGTAGTTTCACAAGTGATCGCTAATAATTTGGAATATGAGAAGCCATTGGATACACAGACAATAAAAATTTTCATTGCGAAAATTATTTGGGAACCCATATCGGTGATGAGACAACCCCAGGGTTTATGAACCCCGGGAGATGGCATAATTATAACCTGGTCCTGGCAAAGTCGAATTCTTGGCGTCCTTGAATCTATAGGCGAAAACTAATAGTGACAGTGACCTACCTATGTGATTTGTGAGGTATTAATCAAAGCATATGAACTATTGCTCTAGATGGTACATGCGCTGCTTCGGTAAGGGATTCTGCTTTAAAGGTAATAATCAAATTAAGAAAAAGCTCCTCGTTTGTTGTTGAATATATGGAAGGAATTCCTTGTATTGTTGCAATACAAGGTAGACCCATTCTGAACAGATCTGCACCTTGACGACGTTCTAAAATACTAGCACAGGTAGAATGGCTTGCGCGTTTCAATGAGCTAAAGAGCCGAACTATAGGTTTAACCAAATTAGTGGGGTCTTTAGTGAGGAACCAGACTGACATTTCACTGAAAGAGGGCAGCCGCTTTTTTGGTACTTAGAGTGGCAGAGACCATAGGGGTCGGTCTGACATTCTAAGACACACTACTGCGATGTGGAAGGCAACGGGAAACCACCACATTACCTCCCAAGTACATTGCATACAGAAATTGTTAGTAAACATGATGGCATCTTCTGGGGTAAAAAATTCCAGAGTTAAATACTCCCCCATTCGGATCTCTGGGAGGGGACTGCTTGGGGGATGTGATCCGAAAGTATAGAAAAAGCTTCATGAACATTCTGTGAGTTGGAACATGGAATGTCAAAAGAATGAAACAAGTAGGAAGTTGAGAACCTGAAAATCGAAATGGATATGTTAGCACTAGACATAGTAGGAATCGGCGAAGTCTGCTGGCCAGAGGCGAGGGATTTTTGGAGTGGAGACTTCAGGGTAATTCACACAGGATCAGAGGAAGGAAATTCGGGTGTGGGGATAGTTATGCGAAAAAAAATACGACGACGTGTAGAAAACTACTTACAAAAGAACGAAAGAGTACTCATGGTTTACTACACTTTTATTGGTGATAGTTTATATGGTCGATATAACAGTGAACAAAGTATTGCACTTTAGAGGGTGATACATTTATATGATGATAGTTCCTAAAAGTCGGTAATACAGTTACCAAAGTTCATAAGATACATCGCGCAAGCGCAATAGATAAAAAGCAATGCAACGCCCTGGCGGCCGGAAGCGCGAACCTTATTACAGATTCCGTGTTGCAAACCACCATGACGTCACCCATTGCACAATACTTCGGAAAATTTACATAAAATTAGGACAATGAAAATTATAGAATTAACTCACATGATAGGTCCAGTTTTTCCCCAGGTACGCCTATCATCCTTCCGGGTCGATAATGAAGGTATTGCTCCGGGCTCCAGTGGTGTTAGCTGAGCATGGACATCCGGGTCATCTCTAGTTGTGGGCTGCTCCAGGGTCATATCATATTTCTATATGCAGGGGAGCGATAAGGAAGAGGTTAATTAGGTAAAGACAAAACAGAGATAAGCAAGGCAAGGAAGGGAATCTACATAATAAGATACGATACCGGCACGACTACTTCACTTGAAGATCAAAGGAAAACAGCCACGATTCAGCGCGTCACCAAAACTCGTCCCCACTCTTTGTCTAGTATTAGTCTACCCCTCTAGGGTTGTGCGATCTGCGCAAACTCACTACTATGACGTACGGAAGTACCGCCTAGTCTATTTAAAATTCCCGCGCACCGCGTATTTGAAATTATGGCGCGAAACTCCCATACATCAAAAACTAACCTAAAAACATGTTTAAGTGCAATGGCACATAACAGGTTAGATTAGAATCTAAACCAATAAATACAGTAATAATACAGTATACATGCCCACCTCTAGCTCTAGGTAAAGGTGATCTACAAAGATATCGAAGACATGCTAAGATACGTAAAAGGACATGAATATTTAATAATTACAGGGGATTTTAATGCAATGGTAGGTGAGGGTAGCGAAGGAGCGATAGTAGGTTTATTTAGTTTAGGCACGGGAAATGACAAGAGAAATCGGCTAGTAGAATTTTGCGACAAGAACAACTTAACCATCACAAATACATTATTTCAACATCGTGCTAGAAGACGATACACGTGGAAGATGCCAAGAGATATAGAAAGATATCGAATCGATTACATTATTGTTAGACAACGGTTTAGAAATGAAGTAAAAGACTGTAGAAGATACCCGGAGGCCGATATAGACACCGACCACAACATCATAATTATGAAGGCCGCACTTAAATTTAAAAATCTGAAAAAGAGGAATGGAAAAAAGCACTTTGACTTTGAGAAGCTAAAAGATAAAGATATCCACAAAAGATTTGAAAAAAGTCAAATGAATTGCTGATAGATTTCGGGAAAATTTCTGATACTGTGGAAGTAGAAACAGAATGGAATAACATTAAATCCAGCTTAGACATGGCTACCAGAGATATTCTGGGGTATACACAAAAAGAAAATAAGAGACCATGGATAACAAAGGATATCCTGAATTTAATAGAAGGAGGAAAATACAAAAATAGATCAGAGGAAATAGGAAACAGAGATACAAAGCCATAAAATGGGAAATTATTCGCAAAAGCAGGAAAGCTAAAGAACAATGGATTGATGAAAAGTGCAAAGAGGCACAAACTAAGATGCAAATAGGAAAGATAGACGAAGCATACAAATTAATTAGAATGAATTTTAGGGATATACAACTATATATAGATAGCCGAAAATGAAGCAGTCTCAGAAATAGCATTGCAAAAAATAAGCTTGTACTGTAGAAAAACAGCTATAAATAAATATGTAGAGTGTAGCAAGTGTAGTGTAAGGGTGCATCCTTCCTGTAGTGATAGAGTTTGCAGTATTCAACAACTTGCAGATGGGTCTACAATATTGGTTTGCAAAAATTGAATCCATAATGTCAAAATTTCAAGTCACGATATTATTGATAACGCTGAGTTACATTTAGATAACAATAATACTAAGCTATTGAATTTAATAACATAATCAAGAATATTGTGAAAAGTGAATGGTTTTAATGCATAAATTAGAGGACACAATTAGAAATAAACAACCTCAAGGAGTCCAATATAGATCCGATCAAACTACTAAATAGCAGACCACATCACTCTAATTATTCTTTAGCTTTTCCTAATGATAGGAATGATTTTGTAAATTCTTGTGGCACAACAGATGTAATGGTTGCTCCAATTAAGAACAAAGGTGATAAGCAAGTTGTAAATAAACACTTAATTGATAAACCAAATTTGCCACATGTTCATAAAACTGGATTTGGACGTAATGAATAAAGATAAGACAAATATTACAAATTACCAAAATCTTGGTGGTTCTAATTCACATGTACAGACTGATGTAAATGTTATTAAGAACACTAATATGCTAACACCCATTGAAAATAGCTCAAAATGGATCACTGTCATGCATAAAAAACCCAAAAAGAATGTTATCGTGGGCGCTGCTGCGCCGGTCCTGGATAATTCTGATGCTTTAGTTGGTGTAGGCAAACGTGTGTGGTTGCACTTGTCGAATTGCTCATAATCAGAATGGAGAGGGACGAATTGCCCAGGATAATAAACGTGCACCTAATACAGTTTGTTTTGGAGTAACAATATGTTCAGTTCATTCAAACTGGGTGTCCCCGCACACCTTAGAAATTATTTTATGGAACCATCATATTGGCCAAGCAATGTCTATATTCGTGATTTTGATTTCAAACCACTGAACATTAGACCCCTTACTACCGCACCAGCTTCCCAAACGCCTAATTCCGCATCTTTTTTAGGTGTAAACCAAAATTAACCAAACATCTTGTTCCACCATACAATGGGACTCATGTGTTTAGCAGCAATAAAAGTTCACAATTTTGTAGTAAGAAAGTTAAAACTTTTCGCGTTTACTATCAGAACGTTAGAGGCTTACGCGCTAAGTTACAAGTACTTTCAGCTGCTATAAGTGTTTGTGATTATGTTAACTGAAGCATCGCTTTATAGTGATATAAATGACAATGAGCTGGATTTATTTAATTATGCAATTTATCGAGTTGATAGATCACCTCAAACAAGCTTACATGAGCGCTTAGGTGGGGTTTTAGTCGCAGTGAAGAAATGCATTCCATCAATGAAACTTCACTCATCATTTCATAATATTAAAAACATTTATCTAGGTGACAATAATAATATCATTATAGGATGTGTGTCCATTCTTCCAAAGTCCACCATTATATTGTATTAAGGATTATATTCATTCTGTTAATGAAATCTTAGGAAACATTAAATTTTCTTCAGTATATTTATGTGGTGATTTTAATCTTCTTAACACCTATTGGGACGATGCAGAGTTGGGTTCTAGTATTTCAGGACTAATCAATGACAAGGTTATTTGTATTGCCAATGGTATAGCATTTCATAATCTATTTCAGATTAATAAGATAGCAAACTGTAACGGATACTTCTTAGATTTAATTTTTTCCAACTGCAATGCTGTTGTTAATAAGGTAAACGATCCCTTGTTAACTTGTGATCTACATCATCCGGTGCTAGAATTTAACATTTTTGCTCCAAAGGATTTTGACAATTACAATATGATTTCTACTTTTAGAGATTTTATATCCGCTAATTATCAATTAATTAATGAATATCTTGGAAATATTAACTGGTCTTTACTGTTTAGCACTAGTAATAATATTAACCATATAGTAAATGTTTTCTATAATTATCTGCATGCTCGTATTGATCCGGAAGTAAGAATGTTAAATTTCCGAAATGGTTCACTTTCGAATTAAAACAAGCAATTATGCATAAAAAATGCGTTCACAAAACTTTTAAGTAGTCAAAACAGTCCGAGGACTATGTAGTATTTTCAAACTTATGTAGGAATCGTAAGCTCCTATACAAAACTACTCATCAAAATTATTTACTAGTGTAACGAATTTTTTGAAGCACTAAAACACCAGCCCTACGTTGTGTGCCAGTGCTACGGTTTTTCTAACTCGTCTCAGCTAGCCTCACGCATGGGCGCTAGTGAAACGTATATAGTTTTTTGAGGCACCTGCCCTACGTTTATAGAAAGCCAGTGAAACGAATTTTTCTTATATATAGCGGGCCTCTCGTTATGAGCAAGTGTAACGAAGTCTTCCGACATAACTAGGGGTCTATTCCTTGGGTAGAGCTATGAGAAATGGGGGGGGGTAAGTCGAATTCTGATTGTAAGTTGAACTTAATCCAAAACAAATAGGCGCCACCAAGTCCTGACTCATTTATGATAATTGCGTGGTATATTTCTAGGGGCGGACGTGGAAACCCAAAGAAAAAAAATCGCCTTCGATGACAGAAACCCGTCTTAACTGAATAAGACGCTGCTCCTGTAAGAAATAGTAATAATTAGCTTAATAGAAGGGTGGAACACTATTTGTGTACCACAAACATACCTAAAGAAATAATAAAAAAAATATCTCCTATATAAGTTGACATCAAAATTCCACTCTTAAGGATATTAGTTTCTTGTAGTTAGTTTTGACCATATTTGATCAAAATAAAAAACTTTAATCTTGAACCAATAATTTACTCAAAAGATTCTCTTTCAAAACAAAATTCAATGCTACAAAATTTCATAAATAATTAAATGAGTTCATGGGTTTTAAATTAAGGTTTATCAAAATAGTTGATAATCAAACATTTTAAAACTTAGTGTAAACTTGTTACAAAAACAAAGGTCCGACCCGTGCAGATCTGTTCGAGGAGGTTACAATTTAAAACATAGTTACTCAAGTCTCCTTATCTAAATTATTTGTGTTAGTTTCAATTTCTAATAAAAAAAGATCACAAAAATATTCTTGTTTACTCAACTTAGGCAAACGCTGTTCAAAGCATATGTTTACTAGAACACAGGTGTCAGCAGTATATTGCAGACAAACAAGTGACGTCAAAAACACCTGTCGCTGTTACCAACAGAACAAAATGAACCACGTGTATGGTCTCTTAAACCATTAAAAATTGTGAATTATAATTTTTAACACTGGAAAATTCCAGTACAACAAATAATTGAAATTTTATAATTTTCGTGCTTTTATGCACTAAACAAAATAGCGTGTTTCTAATTTGAAACACGGAAAATTTCTTATAGTTATCTACGAATCAAAGCTGCGTTTTGTAGCTGTGAGGAGGTGTTGTAATATCAAACGTAATCACCATACTTCCATCAGCTGCTGCAATATGTTGAACCCTGCTGTCTTATCAAATAACATCCTAACGTTGTGTACTAAAATGGTCTTCTACAAATTATTCAAATTTTCCATCATCAAAGTTACTTCCTACAGACTGTAATACAAAGTGGTTTTACATCAGTGGTTGGAATAGTTGTTTTCAAAGTTGATTTATGGTGGTTATTTGCGTGCTAAATAAAATATCTCAATTAAACAAATTAAATAACGTTAGAGGATACCAACCGCTATTTAAAGATGGATCTTGACTGCTTAAAATGTAACCGCAAATTGGCGGCCTGCTTCCAATCGTACATTTTGACTCAACAATCTCGCATGGCCGACTGGTTATCACGCTCGCTCCAACGACGGCGTGTCCCAAGGGGGGGCTTTCAACTAAAACGCGCCTGCGAGCAGTTATCGAAGGCACAGATATATAACTATATATAGAATGCTACATATAGATACAACTTTAGCGTATTACCAAACTTGTTAAATGTATTTTACTTATAATTTTAATAAAAGCGTTTTATCACTTTGCACTTTTATGGATGGATTTAATAATCAAGAAATAAAATTGTTACACTAAACCTACAAAGCTCAGTGAATTGTAAAAAATCTTTCTGGAATTTCATCAATTCTAAAATAAATAATTATTACCCAATACCATGTCTTTTAAAGATGCAATATCTGATAATCCTATACAAATCGTCAATCAATTTGCAGATCATTTTAATTCAGTTTATAACTCGTCTGACATCACTGTTCCGAACATAATCATTAACATGTTATATCCCTTAATAATTCTTATTTTTCAGCTATTGAGATTCTATGCAAATAACTAAAATTAAATTACGTTCAAAGCATGGGCCTGATGAAATATCTCCATACTTTATTTGTCAGTGTAGATTTGTGTTATCTATAGTACTGTATAAAATTTTTGAGAAATCATTATTAGATGGGGTCTTTCCGGAGAAGTGGAAACATAGTTATGTTATACCAATTTTTAAAAATGGCGATCGAGAAAAAGTGGAAAACTATCGACCTATTTTGATGTTTTCGCAAAAATTTTTGAAATCATAGTTCTCAGATTTCTCCTGTTCTTAATAATGTTATTATTCCTGAACAACACGGACTCTTTCCAGGTAGGTCGACAGTTACAAATCTTTTGGTCTTCGAAGAATTTGTTTTTGACACCATGGAAATGCGGTACGTGATTTACACTGACTTTTCTAAAGCGTTTGAGTCACTCACAGTAACAATTTTATTATTCAAACTGTCGAAATTGGGTATTCATGGTAACGTAGTTGCCTGGTTAAATAGCTATCGCCCTCAGAGGAAACAATTTGTCAAAATAAACAAAGTACTTTCTTCGGAAATCAATGAATCTTCTGGAGTACCTCAGGGTGGTCACCTCTTGACTGTATTGTTCAATGGCTTCATTAATGGCATTGCTTGTTGTTTTCATTATTGTAAATTCCTGCTTTATGCAGACGATCTAAAAATATTTAAGATGGTAACATGTGCGAGTGACTGTACACCTATTCAAGATGATATTAATCGACTCGTCTTATGGTGTAAGTTAAATGGGCTATTTCTAAATATTAGTAAATGCAAAGTGATGCGCTATTATAGAATCAGAGATCCTGTTTTGTTTAATTACAACAACTCCGAAATTTTACAATGTGTGACTACATTTAAGGACCTGGGTATACTCCTTGATCATAAGCTAAATTTTTCTGAACATCTTCAATTTTTAAGGCATAGAGCATTCAAGCTTCTTGGAGTTATGAATAGAAGTCTCTCTGAGTTTAGTAATATACAGAGTCTTTCTGGAGTTTATTGTTCCTTAGTTTGTTCTATACTAGAATATGCAAGTATTGTCTGGTCACCGTTATATATCTTATTGATATATTGATTATTGTAATAATTAGAAAATCAATAGTCGGAATTACAGCGTTTATTGAATTAAATAATAATTATATAGGTACAACAGCACAAGTCATCATTAGTAACTAACTTAAAACTATATTCTTTGTTGTGGCAGCTCTGATCCAATATTAACACAATGTATCACAGATACACTCAGATTAGACTGACACAGCAATAGAAACATTAACTAAATATTCCAATATACAACAGTCACCTTTTTACTCTATTCACTCGTTTTTTTATTGATATCTTATTGAATTCTTGGTTGTTTTTAGCATATTGGGAAAGTATGTTCGTATATTCATCTAACTGTTTATTGTTAAGTATTCCGGTGTGTTTATGGCATTACCGGTTCTGAAAATTACCTTGGAATAATTGTTTTTTTTTTTGGGGAAAGTATCTGCAGTGGTACTTTTAAGTTGTTGTTTCAACTTTGTCTGATCTTATCGCAGTGGATGCGCTCATTAGGAAGATGATCGTACTAGTTCTCATCAGGAATCTAGTAATTTTTTAAGTTAGTATGTATGTTCCTTAATTTGTCTGATTAACACAGCAGGTGGTCCCTTAGGCCGATCTGCGTTTGACAGGGACAACTCTCTACCTACTCTGGGATGTTTGTCCAAAACTTTACTTTTTCTTACCCTGCTGTCTCCGTTTCCGCCTTATTCTTTCTTCGGTAGGTCTGTTCTTGTCCCAGAACACCCGTCTACCACATAAGAGTAATTTTTCCCTCACCCGGACTACTAACCACATTGGCTGGTTGAGTAGTGCTTTTCTATCCACCCTTTTCTATCGCTGTTGCTCAACGCGAGCCCTTCTATTCTCTTCTACATAGAAGTCACTAGCACATTCCAAAATGCCTTCCTTCCTCTTTGTACCTTCCCTATATGTCTATCGCATTTTCATTTCCGTTAGCCACCGTGTGATCGCACGGGGGGTTTTCACAGACACCTGGATCACGACTCTGGGAATCTTTCGTTAGGTTATGCGGTGCCTCACATGGCCGCCAACACTGTAAGTATATATGAGTGTATCGAGTTTTATCGATCTCAATCAATGCCGAGTGCAGGATTGTATCCACATGCCTACCCGGTCCCTCGTACTGTTTTAATTAACGGGTCTGCTTCACAGGTCTCTCTCTTATAGGGGGTACGAGTATTTTCCTATTTAACGGCTTGGTCAGCAAGGGAATTCTATGCTATATTTTTAATCCTTATAGTTGTGGCATGCCTTGGCGTACTGGAACGTTTCAGATCCATATATTGTTATCTAGTTTTATCTTAACATCTCTAGCTTACCTATTATCTTTGGTAATAACTTGAGACTTGCATTACTTTCTTTTGTTGACCAAACGTTTGGTATTTAGGATCAGACGTAGGAAATTTTTGAGTATTGAGTGAAGAAGCTAACCTGATGGCAGCAATGTAATTTGTAAGGTTAGAAATGTAAAAAATTAGCAAGATGGTACTGTTGGTAAATTTGTTAATTCACAACCATGTCATTCAAAAGTTTTAATGTGTACTATTTGTTAAACCAGAGTACCAACATAAAAAATTGGTAAAATGTATAATAACTTGCCCTCTTGGGCATTTTCTTGCCATGTACAAACAGTTAAAATGCAATGCTTATGTGCTTGTGCACTCAAAAACTGTAAAGTTAGCTTTTGGTTATAATAATAATAATATTTATTTAAAGTAGGTATTCCTAATATTATATTATTGTAGAAATGTTAAGCGACTTGTCGCACTTGTATTTAGTTAAAGTGTTTCGTGCTCTCCGACAAGTTTGTGCTGTCGATTATAACTGCACCACATCTAAGACTCGTGTGCGCATTTATAGATGTAGTTCAATAATCTTGGGACTACACATTACGTTTTCTGGTTTACTCACAAGATGCGTTAACGGGTGGAAAAACCAGGTGGCGCCTAAAATATACATTTAGTAGAATGTAAGTTAATTCATCTGTAAGTGAGGTTTTAGAGTTTAAGTGCATACCGTGCTAAAGGTTATTTACTTTTTTAAAAAATTTTCTTTTATGGTTTGGTTGCGTTGTTACATGCCAAAATGGTCATGTATCATGTTTTAGGTTTACAGATACTTTGTAGGTTAATTGCTGCATATTTTTGAAATGATATGCTAACTTCCTCAGTTGGTGATGGTCGAGTCTGCGCAGAAGGGATGTGGAAGTGTGCCAGTGGAGGAAACGGAATTTATTAACTTGACATGGATGAAGCAACAAGTATCTAATTGCGGTGTCGTTTTTAAAGAAAAAATGTTTGTAGTTTTCCTTTATCTCCATTTATTATTCTGATACCTCTTTCCCTTCAAACCCCTACGAGATGCAATAGGAAGTTCAGCAACAGATAACAATTTGATGTTCAACACGGGGTAATCACAAAAACAACCCACGTGCTGGATCCTGAGATGAAATTCCGAGATATGTAGATCACGTAAGTAACTGGAATTTTACCTAAAATGTGCATGAAATTGACATAAACATTGCGATTGCATCATTCGGTAAAAACATGGTCTGTATAGGTTATAATAACGGGGTTAGAGCCACACCTAAATTGTAATGAATGCACGTACATGTAACAATAGATCCCGATGACCATGGCGTTGCTGTGCTGACTCACCCCCAACGGTTTACAAGCTAAGTATCCAGACTCATATAGGTGTACAACTTATTTTCTTTTGTGTATATCAAGGGCATATTCCTTATCAGCGTTTGGTGTAGTTACGTGACACTGTAGGACTATTGTTTGTTACTGCGAATCGATGTTATCGCTCTACAGGTCTGATGTACCATTGTTAAAAATGTTTGACAGACACACACTTATTCTTTTCTACTGATTGGTTTATTTTGCAAACGGTACTATGTACAGTTTAAACAAATGTTTGACAAAAGCTCTCACACGTTCTTTCCTATTGATTAGTTTATTTTACAAAAAGTATTAGGTGCAATTTAAAAAAAAAACGCTTGACAAAGCTCTCACATGTTTATTTACTACTGATTAATTTTATTTTGTGTAAAATACGAGATGCGCACTTCGTATCTAAAGTACTAAATTGTTTATATCACATAATTGTTTGCTTTGAAAGAGTAACGCTTAATTTATTGGTTTTGCTTGTTTGTACAGAATCCTTTATTTATTTTTATTAGTTAATAGATAATCGTGGGCAATTTGTTTTCTTGGTATGTAGGTAAATCCCCTCTCCGCGATTGGTAGTTAGCCTGGTATTTACTTTTGTTACGGCTATGTCTAGGTACATAGCAACCAACATGAAACAGGCCATACCATTAATTTTGACAAGATGAAACTAATTGCCAGAATTCCATTTTTCTACAATAGAAAAATCAGAGAATCTGTAGAAACCACTAAAAATCCTAACAATCTAAATTAAGATGATGTCTACTAGCTTTCTCCCATTTGGAAAACAAGCCTATGTTCACAACAGCAAAACCGCGACGTTCACTGATCCGCCACGACACTCCTCTCTATTCATGATCACTCATGCATCAAGTACTCGCCCTATATAAACTACCACTTTCGCTACTTTCACCAGTTACTTTGTCACAAAACACCTTTTGGCTTAAATGGGCTAGTGAGTATGCTAATTCAGAAGTAACTTCACATACTTTTTACACTTTAACTTATATACCTAATATTATCATTCTTATCTTTATTATTATTTTTATTATTTATTTTCTTTTCTTGTCCTGATGAAGCCCCTTACAAAAGTAGGTGAAACATCGACCTTAGTTCATAAAATGACACGGTCCCAACCCGGAACCATAAATTTTTATGTAGAAAACATTGCCCTTAAAACTTGTCATAGTTTGATATTTATCCTAACTGGAAGAGCTTCGTATAGAAAATAAATGCTGCCGACAATGTTCTAATGTTACACCATTATCAGACAAACACATCAAATTTCAACCATTTCTATCCATTGTGTAATATGGAATTGTTAGTTTCAATTGCTAAGCTTAACCAACATTAACAATCTTGTTCACCTTTAACGTAAAGACAATAGACCATGAACCATTCTGTCTAAAAATACTATATTCAGTAACAAAACCTGACACTTTCCTCGACAATTATTTGAGCTTTAATACTAAGTTTCTTAAGCTAAAATTTTCTTGTAAGCTCTTTTGGACATATTTGTTTTCATGAATAGGATCACTGTTCCAAGAGCTTTTCTGTCGCTGGATTTAGCAGGGCTCTAAATAAAGATCAAAAGACCTAGAGTTCTACAACTGAGTAACTGTTTTTTTAAACGTTTGTCTTAGGTTATACGATAGATCTACATTCGTGTCACCACACAACACAGTAGACTTCACAATCTTCAACTTTTCTTGCCCAAGAACCAAAACAAATTTTTATTTTTAATATTTAGTTTAGTTTCGATATGAGTGAATAATTTTTATAGAAGAGAAAGTTTTATAATTTAATTCATATTGTAATAACAATATCTCAATACAGTATTTTCAACCAAACTTACGAAGTAAGTTAGGTTAATATAATCGCTACGTCGTCGTCGCCGCCGTCGTCCGTTGCCATATTCCCATAATGATACAATAAATGATATATAAATGTACCTTGTTTAGTTTTTTACGCTGATTACAAATATGCTATACACTTTTCAATATCTCATTTATTTTTCGAGATAATTGAATTTATTTGAGAAATGTTAACAGTACAAACTAATATAAACTTTAATAGATATCCAAATGATTCTTATTATCATTTCGGCTAGAGTATAACATCATATAATTTTTGTGCAAAAGAAGATCTATTAGTTCGCGAGCCCTTAGCTGTAGTTCATTGCGCTGGAAATGGCAGGGATGTGATACATGGAGATCACTATGAAACAATCATTCCTAATTCGGCTGAAGATATTCCAACCGTACATCAAACTGACTTATTCCGAGGATTCACAATACCCGGGACTAATCATAGAATATATGTTAACAATTTTAATTAATTATTCTCTATTTTTCTGTTTGTTTGAGTGGTGCTGGGAGCTTATATCATTAAGTAGTCCGACTCAAACTTGATTAAAACAATAAAATTTATTAAATTATATTTATAATAATAATAAGATTTTGTTTAACATTTAAGTACTAGTTATTTAATTTAAAATATATAATTTCCTTTTATAAAATTTCGGTAAGTTTGGTTGTAAGGCGTACATGCGTCTTAGATTTTATTTTTGTTAAGATATGCGCCAAAATCCTAGTAGCCTATGTTTCTCTCCTAAGTTATGATATATAGAAATATGTCTTTTGTCAAAAACACAAAAACTGCAATGTAATATGGTATGAATTCCGTTTTGATTTATAATAAAATATATGGGTTATTTTTGTTATTCATCAGAAGTACATTAAGTATATTAAATATAACAATTTTGTAAATAATTCTCTCTTAAATATCTAAAGTAATAAATGTCAATCCAACTTTATCAAAATTTCTTAAATTGACGTTAAGTATTTATTTTTATATCTTTCAGTGTATGAAGCAATTCAGCAAAAGTAACTTCTCTGTTCAACTTTTGGTAAATCTAAAGTCTAGTATTCACAGAATTCATTAATTATGTATATTCACAGGAAATAAGTTCATAGTGGCAACCTAGCGTTTTTAAATTATGCGACATCACTACAAAATTAATGTGAACGAACAACCTAGAATGTTTGTAATTTCATGTTTCAATTCTGATACTTTGTGCAGATAAATCAAAGACGGTAACCTAAATATTTTAAATTAATGTTATAAATTATATTCCAGATTTGACATCAATTTTCTATATACCATTTACTGTAAATCTCCCCTCGGTTAGATCCAACAGTAGGTGATGTAATACATGGATCTAATTGTCGGGATGACCAGAAGAGCTCATTAAATAACAAAATACAAATGTTTACATTTACTATAATTTTATCTAACTCAACTAAAGAAATAAACAGAATCAAGCACTTGTTTTAAATCAAAGTTACCAGTTTTTGGTATTTTGCGTAATATTCTATTAAGCTTCTGTTTTGCTAAATCAAGAGTTGACCCATGATTGCTTGGCTTACTACAATATTTAAACAAATAACATAATGTAATTATTTCAAATTCATTCAATACTTACGTTTTTTTGTCAATAAATTTTTCTGATAAAAACAACGAAAGATCTTCTAAAATTGGTTCTGAATGAAGTGCAACAAATTGCTCACGACAAATCTAACAAAAAATGTGGATAAATAATTGCATTTAGTTACACTAACAACTCACCTTATTCATAATTGATACTGTTGATGGATGTGTCCAATAGCAATCGTGAACTGAAACAAATACCACACCGGCACGTTCACAATGTAATGATGTCAACATCATATGACTGGAATCCAAGGAATGAATGAAATTTGGTGGGAATGCGTTCTTTTGTTTCGTTGTATTTGGTTTCCTGCAAACAAAAATTTAAATAAATTGAACTAGATTATAAACAATTTGAAAATAAGGAAAATAGTACTGTAGAAAAATTGAATCATTTTAATTTAATTTACTTGTTATATTGCTGGTTAAAGAGTAAAAAGTGATTATCGATTTTATGTAGAAGTTGGTTTGTTTGGTTTTGTAAATAAACCAACAAACTAAGATTTGCTGGTAGTAAACTTATGCGAATAAACAGGATCTACTTTTCCTATGTGTAGTATCGTAGTTAAATGGACACAGCTGGTTGCATCGACAAGTGTAGAAAACACAGATGGTCAATATTTACCATCTTAACACAAGAATATAAATTTCTCATAGTATAATGCAAGCAAAATATATAGTTCTTAGTAGACAAATGCACAAAATTATTACAAACATTATGACTTTCCTTTGAAATGTTTATAATCATATTTCATTTTAATAGTTTCTCTATTAGAAAATCCCACCAATGAGAATAGGCAACTTCCTTTAAGAAATATAATTATTCAAAATTGATCAAGAATGTGAAACGTTTAAATTTTCCGAAACCCAAACATTTTAAAAATTAAGAAGTAACTACAATGATTTCTACATCCATCTTGTATAGTGATATTATTCTATCTGTTTAAGAACCTTTTATATAAGTGAAATAAATGAAGTCAAACACATTTAGTCAGTATTTTAATTATCATAAACGTATAAAAGAAGCAACCCTAACAAAGTTCAAATAAATCGATTTACGTGTTGAATGTTGAACATTATTCCATCGTATCTTCTGTTTACATCTTAATCATGCACAAAGCTACGAGCTCTGCAACAGGTTACTCCGACTCTTCCCAATATTCGTTGATAGAACTTTGTACTGTAAAGATGTGGAAAGTTTTAAATGTCGGTGATCGCTGCGTCGCACTTCATCTACATTAGCTTTCAACACGGGTCTCGATCTAGTTGATTCAACAATGCGCAACAAACATACAACAAAGATACAATAAGGATGTAAAAAAAGATACAACAAATTTATAAGATGATTTAACAAATACCTTAAAGCTTCATGTAAAATTGTCATAACTACGTAAACGAGATGTGTTTGTTTATTTTAGTATTAAGCTGGAGAAGTAACTTTTTGTGTAGGCTGTTGTTAGAAAATGGTTTAAGAATAATACTAGTTACCCTCAAGAACCTCATTGTTTGGTCAACTACCATCTGGTGTAATCCAGTTTTTTTTTAAGAAATTTATCGGCCATCTTGCTGTTTGTGTTCTAAAGCAGTTTCGCTGTTGGATGTTATTGATAATATTGAAGGCGACTTTTACTTTTAGCCTGTAAGTCTACTTTTTATTGAGTGACAAGTTATTTATTCGTTTTCCGTAATTGGAAAATTTAAATTATTCTTCTCCTATATGGTGAAGTGTCAAACACGTTCAGTTGTTACGCACATTTTAGTAAAAAATTTAAAAATTGATGTTTTTTTCTGTAAATTTACGCTTAACGCTAATACGTTATTTAGTATTCATTTTCCGAAATACAATTAGTTATCTTGAACAAGAATTACAAATATAACTGGTTATATATGTACTTAAAGAATGTAAATCTATATCAGATCTGGTATCGGTAATAAACTGACCTATGTTTGTGCTTTATTAAGTTTATGAAAATTATTTAAATATCTCATTGAACAAAAAAATGGAACGCTTTTTGTTAATATTTCATTTTTCTTATATGACAATAATATTTAATTTCAATACACGTATAAAATTTGACTATATCAATTTCTCATTTCAATTAGCATTTTAGGACCCCCTATTAAAAGTAAGACATCGTGTTTACTCAGTTATTAATTTTAAAACTTGCTTATGTTTCAAAGAGTCGCATTTGTACAAGTGGAGTGAAGGCGTGAGCTTCAAATCCAACTGAAAACTAAACGTAAATATTTTTTAATATTTTTAGTAAAGAAACGCAAACTGCTGTTTGATGTTATTTATTTAACCTCTTGTTTTATTACAGATTCACAATCTGTATGAATTTAAGATCAAACCTTCATGGTTTTGAAAAGGAATATAATCGTTGAAGCTTTTACGCTTTTGATTGGCGATATTTGATTGTAGTTGTTTATTTTATAAGTGTAGTGGCGCCCTGGCTTATGGTTAATTATTAACCGACCTCTCCTAATAGTCTCTCCCTGCAGAAGTAGAGTTCAGAGTTACTCCGGAAGTCTCCCAAAAGTCAGTTACCAACTATGGATAAGAATTACATCTAATGTTTGATTTTTGTGGGAAGTTGGTGTATTGTTGATACAGCCCCTCTTCACTAGCAACAAACAAAATACCTCCAAGAAAAAAATGTTATAAAAGTTTACTTTGTCAGCTCAAAATCAAGTATCAAAGTACACAATTTCCAGCATACATAAAAAAAACAGCCGGGAAAGTATTTTCCCATACAATTTTTATCCACATTTCAAACAATATAATCCACTCCAACAAGCAATCTCACAAACCATACACAAGTGAATTTTTTATTAAAAATATTACACCTATATTACTTACACGTATAGTACAATTATGATCTATGTTGCAATTTGTACAACCCTAAAATAGTGGCTGAACTTTTCCAGAAAAGCTGGACGCACTACTGCTGTCTATTGTTAGTCACTCTTCTGCACACTTGGCGGCGTATGTTTCTTTAAATATGCTATGTCTACTTTATTCGTATAGGATTCGTCTATATATCCTTCAGCAACGTTGAGGATTTCAACCCTCTATGCTGCTTTAAAGCAATTAAATCTGCCCAAGCGTTGACCAAAATTGTAGCGGAGGACCTACAGTAGCAGTGCCCTGTGTAATCATTAACATTGGGTAAATTAAAAAAGTTTGCTATAATTTGAGCTATTTTTTTTAAGTGATGTATACCCTCTACCTGCTTGCGTTTGTTTGTCTTGATTGTCATGGAAACAACTTCATAAGCAATTAGATTTTAATGCAAAAATATAATACATCCTTTCATAATTTTTCTTAATCTTCTTTGGGAATTAAACCATTTATAATTGTAATTGTTTGTATTGACTGACACTAGCATCAAAAGAGGTTGCAGTATGATATATACTATTAAGAAACAATTTATCAATAGCTTCTGTAATGTGTGTTTCATTTGTAGTAGCAAATATTAAATCTAAAATGTATTCCTACTATTTGGGATAGTATTAATTTGAAATAAGTTATGGTAACTAAAACAACGCACTAAAGATAACGCTGGATAATTATCAGGACAGTAAACTTCTAGCCCGAATTCATCATTGTACCATTCTGCTCGAGGAAGATTGTAATCTCCACATAAATACATTCGGCAGTTAGGATGAGCTTCAAATATATAATCCACTGTATTTACATGGTTATTATATAATGCAATGTCAGATAGGGGAGGTATATTTTCTCCTCCTATAATTAGATTATAACTTTTGCAAGGTATTTTAACAAAAAGTTGCTCAATATTGTTATTAATGTGATTGATTATAATAGGAGATAAATTACTTCTAATTGCAATTAGTATTCCACCACCTTGAGTTTTATTTGAATCAGTCAAATCCCGATCAAATCTGAATAAATGATATTCTTTCAAGCTAAGTTCATTATTTTCTATATTAGCATTGAAACAAGTTTCCACTAACACTATAATGTCATAATTTGAACACAATATTGATTGCTGCAGTAGTAATAATTTTGTTTTGAGCCCTCCCACATTTTGAAAATAAACATAAATAGGTATTTGTGTATTATTGACCGTATAATTTTTGCTTAGTTTTTTGAAGCATGAATATAAGGTACTCCTTTAATATATTTTATAAATAAACCTTCCTCGCCCTTTCCTTTTCTTATTTCCATCTCATTACGTAAATTCTTCCAATGCTGGACCTGTTGTGGTATGAGATCTGCACTAACAAAGATATTTTCCTTTTTAAAAATGTGCTTTGGTCCCCTTATCACCTTCGTGGCATCCTCGTGATTAGAAAATGTAACCCTTAATGCTCTCGATCCATTTTTATTTTTCTTTCCCATTCTATATATACCGGTTATCTTTAAATCTTCCTTAACCACTGATTTAATTAAGGCCTGAGCATTAGCCATATCATTTTGTAAATCTTCCGCAAAATTATAAATCATTATATTATTCATTCTCTTCTGCCTTTCAAAAATTTCGTTGAGCACTTTTTCTTCACAACTTTGTTCTGGTACCACAATGGAGTTTTTCAACTTATTAAATTCAACACACATTTCATCAATTTTCTTAATAAGCTTGGGAACTAATCTTACTCCTTCATTGCAATCCTCACAGTAAAATTTTAGAGAGCGCTTTTCCTTCAGCTCCATTACTTTTATTTCTGAGGATGTAAAATCTGTTTTCGATAACTAAGATATTAAGAGAATGGAAACTTATTTTGATTCTATTCTTTGATTATTATTTCGAATGAGATAATATTTGGCGATAATTAACAGAATGCACAAACAGTGCTAGGTATTGGGTTTATTTGTTTACAGAAGTAGCAGTGCATCTTTATCAACTATAATGTAGAAGTAAGTGAGTATTTCGCAAGGGTTGCATTCATGCAAGATATTTGTATTGTGGTATTAAGTTTCCGCATTGTCCTTATACCAATAGGTTGATATTAGTCATTAGTTTTATTCAAAAATTCGGTGGTGTCGTATTCACTTTGTTTTTGGTCGTAGTTCAACCCAGACCCAAGCTCATAATCTACGCAGAGCAAATTACTCTACCAGCCGCTTTGCAATTGGAGGTTTCCTTACTCACAAACCTTTTCCCATTCAACTTTACCTTGGGCTTCTCATCGCAACAGGAAATTCTCGTTTTGTTACCCTTGCCTCTAACGTTTGGCAAGATAGGTGTCTTATATTACCTTATTCCAAGGTAATTGGCTGCATCAGAATAGTGAGATATCAATGTCTGATTTGATGCAACAAGCACATACACTCGTTTTAAATAATCAAGATATTCTAGATACCTAATTTCTAATGAAAATGAAATTTGTTACCCTTTTTTTAATAATTCAGGGTTTTGCCTATGTAGGCATGCAACCCAAGTTGCACCTAACAAACTTCAAAGCGTCATAGAAACGCAAACGTGAACGTCACTTAATAATAGACTCGTCTATCAACACACCTTAAAACCGAATATTTATTTTATTTATTTATAAATGTACATACATAGGTCACAATAGTGAATCGTATATTGTCAATTTTAAATATTTTCAGATAACAATTATAATTAAGAACCATTTAGAGAGCTTAATTAACATTTTTAAATTAACAGAATTTATATTTCAGGAATCTATGTAAGCCTCTATAGATTTAGTTCGATCAAGAAACTCCTTGATGCTATAAAAGCATATTTTCAGAGCTAGTTTTTTTATATATTTTTCAAATTTTAATTTTGGAAGATTTCTTACATTCACACTCAAAGAGTTAAATAACATACTCCCAAAGTAATTTGTTCCTGACCTCATTCTTTCAATCCGCTGATATGGCACTAACTAGATTAATTTTACTACGGATATCAAATGAGTGGATATCATTGTGTCGATTATAGAGGGCTTCATTTTTCTTAACACACAGTAAACATTCTAATATGTAGATGCAAAGCACAGTTAAAATGTTGTACCTCATAAAATAAGTACGACAATCCTCACGGTAAGCAATATTAGCTATAACACAAATAACTCTGCGTTGCAAGCCAAAAATTCAATTGCTTGCGGGTGAATGACCCCATGCAATGATCGCATAAGCAACACTGGAATGAAGGAAGGCAAAGTAAACTGTTTTCAATACTGTAACAACCCGATTTTCAATCGCTTTGTTGAGCATAATCTCATACAAGCGAATGCTTCTATATTTTAAAAAGCTTTCGTTTTACATCTACGGTACCTGGGATCGCATAATATTTACAATACAATGTATTGAGAGGGTTAGTTTCTGGTATTTAAACATATGGGCGCAGGCCGGACGGATTCATTGGGGGTTTGCAGGAATGTGGGCAGATGTAAAGAAGCGGCAAGGATTCCAGGCTTTTTTTGATGTGTGTCTTTGGGTGAAGACGTGTTTGAGTGTTGCTTAGAACACGTAAGTACTTATTTTGTTTGAAAGGACATTTATTTTTAATAATGCAAGTAACCCTTTGCTATAAATTTCCTTCTGATACTACATCGATTTATGTAGACCATTATTGAATTGTAATGAGTTAACCTGAGTATTAATTCTGGGTACCGTGTACATACATTATCGGCCTGTCAAATAATTGTTACTTCTTTATGAACAACGTTTCCTAAGTTATTTTGTTGTTTTGTGTTATGAATAATTACAAATGGTTGGTTACAAAGACTTTTCATTGTTGTTTTTCTTTGTAAAGTAAGAAATGGTTTAACACAAGATGTACAGCATTAATATATTTTTATAAATAACGTTTCGCTTTTATACTATACTTACAAATACCTTTTGTAATATATTGCATCTGTGCACAATATTAATTTTATTTGTATAATTTTTAAAATAGATTCTTGTACTTTTGTATTAAACGCTGATGCAGACATTTGATAAGGTGTGGTATTGCGTCTATTTGGAATTTTAGTTCTGTTTTATCAATTAGCATAGTTGCTTGTAAAACAAGTAATCTGTAAACAATTAAAAATAGGATATGCAATCTTATTAGTGCTTTTGTTAAATTAATTAAAGGTATTAAGTTAATCATAGTTAGGCTAAGGTTAGGTATATGTGACAACGCACGTCCCAAGATAACAATTAGGTTAGATAGAGTTACGTTATTTTATGTCGGAATAGTGGGCCCTGTAGGCCTTATTGCATTCGAGTTCCAGACTGTTTAGTTATTTGTTTATACATGCTTTTCCTGACAGTCGATGGTATAATAAAATGTTATTGCTTTTTCTAAACTACGAGTTTATTTCATGATTACTTTTATTAGGTATCAGTGCCTTTCCGCTGATTGGCGCCCATGTTTATTATGAATTGCTAATATATGTATTGATGATTTTTATCCATATCGCATCTTTGGTAAGTACAAGCAAGGTTTTAGTTAAGAGTTTGAACCACGACCCTACGCCGCTGAGTTTAGTCTGCCTGGTTTTAATTAACCGTCTTGACTGGTCTTTACAGACCCTCCGACGGTTGATTAGGTAAAATTATTACAATACATCTAATGAGACTGCATTTTTTAAAGATTTAATGAAGAAAATAGTATGACAAAGTTTTTTGGCAAGAAAATTACAATGTGTCTCCCAACTTAAGGTGTTATCAAAATGAACCCCAAGATATTTAACACTGTGCTTCTCCCATTCAATAGTATTTTTTAAAGAAAATAAAATATTTTCAGATTTATCATTGTTTAAAGTTAATTTATTATGGATAAACCAGTTTTGGATGGTGCTCGAACAGACATTGCTCTTCAGCAGAAGCTGCTCCATGTCTTTATGTTGGTAATAGACAGGTGTCATCTGCATAAAGTATCACAATCGCCAAGCCACAAGTTGAAGGAAAATCGTTAATAAAGCATAGGAAAAGCAGAGGCCCCAACACAGAGCTTTGTGGGACCCCATGAGGAACATTCTGCAAGTTGGAAACTTTGTTGTTATAGTAAACACATTGATAGCATTCGGAAAGATACGACTGAATTAATTTAATACCAGAATGGTCAAAATGCAACAGCCTCAACTTCTCAACGAGAATATTGTGATTTACGCAATCAAAAGCTTTTATCAAATCGTACAAGTTAATCAACATAAACTCACGTTTATCAAAAGTGCTCGTAATCTGGTCAAGCAGAGTTATTATTGCATCAGAGGTTGACTTATTTTTTCTAAAACCAAATTGCTGCGGACATAGTAAGTTATTATCATCAAGAAAATCAATTATTTGAGTCTTCATAATAAATTCAAAAATTTTTGAAAAAATAGGCACAAGAGAAATTGGCCAATAATTGTTCACATTAATGAGTGTGCCTCTTTTATGAATAGGAATGACTTTGAATACCTTTAGTGCATTTGGGAAAATTGAATCTCTAATTGCATAATTAATAAGCTTAGTTAGTGGTTATAATTATTTATGGTTCCGGGTTGGGACCATGTCATTTTATAAATTAAGGTCGACGTTTCACCCACTTTTGTAAGGGGCGAAGTTACTTCGCCACAAGACACCTTTTGGCTATGAATGTGCTAGTGAGTCTGCTAGTTCAGGAGTAACTCTTCTCTTTACACTTTAACTTGTCTATTTAATATTATATTTATCTTAAAAAAAAATTATTGTCCTGATGAAGCCTCTTACAAAAGTGGGCGAAACGTTGACCTTAATTTATAAAATGACATGGTCCCAACCCGGAAACATAAATAATTATAATGACTCCGGCCGTGAAAGCCTCCGACAATTAGTTAGTGGTATTAAAATAACATCAGTAATACTTTTGATCAGCAGAATATTTAGCCCATAATAATGTTTATAATTTTTGTTTTTCATAGCCATTATTATATCCCTCGTGTGTCCACACGAGACCTCTTTAAAAGCAAATTTATCATTCAGAAATGATGTATTTGTTGAATCATGGATTACGATAGGATTTATATCTTCTTGAGCTTTTCCCAATGTAAGATTGCTAACTGAATCAACAAAGAAATGATTGAAATTCTCAGCGGTTAAACTTGTATCAGTAGTATCACTACTGACAGATCGTTTTTTTTCGTTAATGATTTGCCACTTACTCTTGTTGCTATTAACTGAGTTTAAAATAAAACTATCATGTGCGTGAAGTTTAGCCTTTTTCAACGCCTTTCTATAATCATCACTTGTTCATTAAGATTTTTAGGGTATCATGTGGTGATGCGTTATACAAATCTATATACTTTAAATAAGTATCACGTATTCTTTTTAGATCCTCAGAAAACCAGGTAACAGTCGGATTCGATTTTTTACCAAAATCTTTAACGTATTTTAGTGGAAAATTATCTTCAAAAGCTGACAGAATAATACATAAAAAACGTTCGAACTTAACATTTAAACGCAACGAGAAATCATCTACAAATTTCCAATTAACTTGTGCAAAGTAGTTATAAAAGCTTAATGTACTTTTACTCTTTACCTTATATAGGTAATTGGTATTACCGGTGCTATGCTCTAAACTTTACTCTAAGCGGTAGAAAGCATGGTTCAGGGGGGAATAGATATTAAAAATTTAAACTAAATATTGAGCGCCACTACATTCAGAAGAAAAGGGGAATGTAGAACCCATAAGTTAGCTACAACGATGAAATACTTGAAATAAATTACAAGATTAAAAATATAACATATGAGGCAGCAGTTTGCTCCTCCAATATATTTCAAAATAACAGGATATTGTAAGTATTTTTATATATTGTAATATTAACCTTTATGAAAGTATCTTTATATACTTAAAAATTTTATACCTTTTTTTGTTTTAAATAAAAATGTTCTAGGTTTCTTAGAAAAGTATAATGTAGCATAATATCCTTTAATAAATTATATGTTATCACAAAAATTGAACGTATTTATAATTCAGGTACAAAAAAAATGTTTGTGCAAAAGTAACTTAGCTTTCTTTAAATATCTTTTTATAAATTGAAAATATAACTCTCTTGATTTTAAATTTCACGTTAATAATGGAATTTTACGTTTTGTTCTAATAAAAATGCAACAATATTTATAGTATATAGAAATTGGATCCGTTAACTACTTAAAATTGGAGTGAATAGATTTTAAAATTCATTAATATAGTAAGTAAATGAACAACGTTTCCTACTCAGATGTTAAAAGAGGCAAAATTATACTTAGACAAAAAAATTTAAATCAGTAGCATGATTTATACAAGTTACATATCTAAGTAAGTTGAAGTATAGAATTTTGATAAGCAAAAAATACACATTTCTATAAACTCATAGGAGTATTAAAATGTCCCTCTTTAATCATGATAAGAGGTAGACAATATAAAACTTTACTTGACAGCTGTTATATCAAATTATGTTTAATTTAGTAAGAACTATGTTTAGGTTTAAATGTATTGATCAATATTGTCTAATTATTCAATCAATGTGAAATACACCCTGTTCCTAAGTTTTAAATTCACTTTAACTTTATGAAATATTCATAGTCAAATTAGGTTTTATTATACCATTGCTATGATATGAACAAAAGTAGTTGACAAGTGGCATCTGTCGAATAAAAGTATAACTAGTACGCACCTTGAGTATTCAGTTTGACACCTGTAATACCAACCAGATATAAGTATTGATGTCGTTCTGTTTACGTATCAAATTATTGTTGCTTGAACTTTGACCAACCCTCTTCGCAGATAATTAAAACATTTCTTTAATTTAACTAAGTTGAAATCTTGCAATCTTGTACCAAGCAATTGTAGTACTTTGAAATTCTGTACATCCTAGATAGACGTAAATATATATATAACACGGCGATTCTTCAAAAACACGAAGCTGACAATTGTGAGTGTGCACCTTAAACGAATTATAATATTAGATGATGAACTAACGTACCAAAAAATTTCTTTGCATTGTTAATACAAATAAAAATCATCACGTCGACCATTCTCGACGCTATATTCAATTCTCCACACTATCGCGATTCTTAGGTCCGAGGACGCTAAACGAGCCATGTTGGTTTGATAAGCAGCGACCTTAGACTCCCTTTCGATTACGAACAAGTTCATATTTACTCGACACCTTCATCTTTTTATATTTTCGGCAGATGGCTGTGTATATTACCACGTATTTCATAATTATGTTAATTAGGAATGTATTTATTTATCTACATTATAAATGTAATAATATATTTTTATTAAATCACTTAAGGATATAAATTAAATGTTGTAAATAACAACTGGCTCAATTGTTGTGATATAATTATTTTGTCCCAACGTATTAGCCATAGCTAATTAGATATACCTACTGTATAGTGGGCACTACAAGGTGTATTGCATATATTAGGGTTTACTTATGATTGCATAATAAAATCCTTATTGAGGTTATTTTGACAAACGTAACATTTGAAAATGTTACAGTACCCCGAGTAGTGATTGGACGAAACCACTTATATTGCACTTCAGAAACAATATTCAAGTTACTTTCAACCTGAGTAAATAATGCTTTATGTGTTACGTGCCAAAGTGGTCCTTAAACATGTTTAGGTTAAGTTTGATGTGCGGAGGTTTCGCGCCATATTTTCAAAAGACGCGGTGCGCGGAATTTTAAAAAACTAGGCGCGTACTTCCGATACGTCACAGGGCGTTTGCGCAGATCGCGCGACGCGAGAGAAGGTTGGACGAATAACCTCGCGCCGACGTGAAAAAAAAAGACAAGAAGTGGGGACAAGTTTCCTGTTCTCTCTATAACGTGGCTGTTTTGCCTGATTTTTCGAGTGGAGTGGACGTTTGAGGTATCGTATCGTGCTTATCTTATCTATGTAGATTTCCCTTGTCTAATTGTCTTTGTCTGTTGCCTTATACCTGGTATTCCTGTCATTCCCTGCATAGGTAGGTAATCTGAGCCGTAGGCGAACCGTACTGCACGACCCGGGGATGAACGATCTCATGACTGCTGTAGCTGGCCGGAGCGCTTGAAGGAGCGTTGGCAGGAGTCACCATCTTTAATTACCGCAAAGGGCTTTGAGTAGCCTGATGGACTTTAATGGAGGCCTACCTTAGCGCAACTCCGTCGAACGCCGGATATCTTATGTGAGTATTCTATCTGCAAATTGTTCGCTTTTATCATTTATTGTTTTAAATATGTAAATTTCCGAAGTATTGCGCAATATAAATTGTGCATTGGTGACGTCATTGGAAGTTGGCAACGCGGAATCTGTAATAAGGTTGTCGTTGCCATCCGCCAGGGGTGTTGCTCGCTTTTTATTTCGCGCTTGCGCGATGTATTTATCGACCTTGTTAACTGTATTATCGACTTTTAAATTGTAAGAACTATCACTTTTTAAATTGTAAGATATGATCTGATAGACTAGTATTAATTACCTTGCAAGATAATCCAGATATATTTGTGAAGATATTGTCTAAACAACTATTATTTCTGGTGGCTATAAAATTAATCGGATGCAGACCATATGCTGCAAAGAAATTAATTAAAAAAATGACATCCTTTTTAGTAGTTCCAAAATTAACATTAAAGTCACCACAAATGATTACATTTTGGTTACACAAGTTATTGCAGTCTTTGAATATTTTCTCCATATTAGCAAAAAATATATCCAACAAACCACTAGGCGGCCTGGCCTGTATATGTTTACTAATGTTAATTTAAGAGATTTGAAATAGACCGCACATACTTCCACATGCATTTCAATTGAATGTCGACTAATCGATTCCACATGGGTGGACAGATTTAAAGTTAATTCATCTACTAAGATTGCTACACCACCCCACAAGCGAGTTGGTCTAGCAAAAATGATATAAGAATTAAACCATTAAGTTTTAAAAATTTAAATTCATCTAGTTTTAAATTTACCTCATTTAAGCATAGAGCATTGCAATTTAACTCGTTTTTTAAAAAAAGCCTCCAACTCGTTTTTCTTATTTTCCAAGGATTGAATATTTAAACATAAAATATTTAGATCTACGTCCATAGATTCATGAAATAAGTCATCTTTTAATAAGTCGACTATATTAGTCGATTGGTCAGAATTTATTAAAAATGCTTAGGTGTATACTTAGTTCTGAATGGTTTAACAAGTATATTATTACCCCAGATTGTTTGATTATAAATTTTTTCCAAGAAATGTTTGTGTACTACAGCCTTAAATGACTTGTAATGATTAAATTTTGTTTCCAACTCTTCACAGGAGATTGCTTCCACTGAATGTTTCTGCAGATGTTTTTTAATATCATCACTATTGTATTTAGGGTCAACTCTAGTTATAAATACAAAGGAAGGTTTTACTATCCCCTGAATATCGGATTCAGCATAATCACCCACTATAATAAATTTTCGTTTCAAACGGTTATTATCCACTGTAGAATTTCGCTTTGAAAACACATTTTCATTTTCCTTTGTATTTATATTGCAAGGAGGATTGTTAGAATCCCCCCCCCCCCGTGGTTAAGGGATCATTTTTATGATCACCATTGTGCTGGTCCGATTTAATATTTTTATTATTATTATTTACCCCATTCAAACTTACCTTATCATCAATTAAGTTAATGACAGATGTCATAATTTCCTGTTGTATATTTTCATGCTTTCCTTTCCCAATGACGAAAGTTTAGGAGGACGTTCCTGGCTATTATTAGTATTGTCAGTAGTAATAGATGCACAGGAACGCAGCAAGTATGTCTGCTTATTTACATCATAAACTCGTTGCTTGGCAGGTGGCCGTGACATATTTTTATACTGCTGTAACGCTGCATGTGCACTTCCTTTATCTTTAGAGGCCATTGGTTTAACACCAAATTGCAACTTAAATTTGTGAATTTCAGATTGTAGTAGAGAATTTTTTTCTTTTAGAAGTGCCGTGTTTTCAATTAGGAAATTTGACTTCACTACGTAATGATCCTCATTTTGACAACAAATCACGTACTTTACATCAATGATTTTACACTTTTTTTGTTCCGCACAGCTTCTATGAAATATTGATTTACAATTTTTGCACTGTACACATCTAGGGCCGACGGTTGCACCCCTACCGCATACATTACACAAAGTTTTGCCTCTGTCATCAGGCCATGTCAGTTCATCGCCCGCCATATTGACAATAGTCCGGAATTTCCAATTATTAGAATACAAGCATTAATTATAATGATCAAGGAGGCGAGCTTTCGTTTGTTTTTGGATATATATTTGCATGCAATAGCCAGGAGCAAGCAATAACTTCTGATCTGAGTTTAACCTTTTATCACGGTGCACCAAAGCTTGGAGGTTAAACCAAAAGGTTATGCGTTATGCACTAACGTGGATACTCCATGCCCTGTCAGCAAAGTGCACCAAATACTACCACCCGGGCCTGGATTTCCATCAAAGGAAATTACTTCATAAGATTATTTTTGGTATCAGCATCTACTGCTAAACACAGCCCACCGAGACGGGATGTCCGAGTCATCCATGACGCACTCGTCTTCGCCGTTCACCAATACTGAAGTGGACATAGCGGCCTGGAAGTTGCGAATACCACACCCCGCACCAGTTCTGACGTCCATTACAAAGAATCTGCCATCATTATGGCGTTCCACGCCTTATATCACCGATAAGGGAACCCACACAATACATGGCACCTGCGTTGATTGACCTGCCACATTTAGCACCGTATACAGGCATCGATCCAATGAAACTTCTACCTGCAGCTCCCGGGTGACACCGTATCTGTGAGTACTGTTTATAATTATACAAACGTGTGTATATTGGAAATCCGTTAACTTGATTTTATGTAATTGTAACACTATCTGTTTAAATAAAAGGCAACCATTTTTGTAACAAATATATATTTTATGAGCACACATTAACTACCATTTTTACTCAGCGGCCATATTTATTTCTACATTTTAAACTATGTATTTATAATCAACCAATCACCGCGGGTAAAAACAGGAAGTTATAAATCGTAAATATCGAATTCAAATTTGAATGTTACGAATTTCACAAGTACCTACTCCTACGCTAATTCACTTTAGCATAGGCTTCTTTTTGAGCCGCGTTTCTTCACAGAAATACGTATAAAAGTTCAAAGTGAATCCAGTGTGGGAATTTCATTTTTTCTGTACAAACATTACATGCATTTAAATGCGTGGTGTAAATTTTCTAACGCTAAACGACATTTGCATTTCTAGCGTTAATAAAATTTGTTCACTTAAAAGCTCTATTCTCATGCATAAATTCAAGGATATTTGTATATTGCATATGCATGTAAAATCTTATGTAATTGTTATTTTCAATTTCATGCTATTGTATGTATTTTTTACAGCCAATGTTTAATTCTAAATCTGTAAATAAATTGTAGTATATATTTGTTGTCTCTATGCATTAACGAAACAAAAGGCAACCCCAGAAAACACGGAAACCTTGTAAACTGAACATTCACACCTACTTTGAAATAAAATAAGAACTGAAATACTTACTCATACTTATCCATATGGAAAGGTTCATACATCACACTTTTTACAAATGTACGATAACGTGAATATGGTTGTACTATTGGAAAACCAAGTGGTGTTACCCATTCTACATTTTCTTCCCCAATGCTAGAAATAAGACGTGCGCAATCTGTAAGCCAGTCTTGTATTTCTCTAGTCGAAGTAAACATAGTGCGCAGCGATTGAAATGTAGACGATGTTAAATAATTAGAAGCAGAAAAGACATGTTCTTTAGGAAAGTTTTCAATATCTTTCAATTGCTTGGCGATTTGTAAACGAGCACCATAACGTGTAACTCCATATACTGTTGTCATGATTGTTTGCTTAATAACTTTCCGCTTGATAAAACCTTCTAATATTCGAGCAGCCTTAAATAAAACAACATCAAAAATGGATATTAAAGAAGTCAATAGTGTATACATACGGTAATATCACGTGCTGCATCTTCTTTACGTTGTTTTTCAACTAACAAAACAACAGAATTATAAACATCTTGTGGAGTTCTTGAAGGAGTTAAATTAACACTAGAAGCACCAGCAGTATCTCGTCCCAAAGCAGCATAGTGTTGCAGGCCATTACAACTACCATCCTGGTGGACAGGAAAATTTGTTAAATATTTCTCTGGCTCATCTGATCGATGTGCTGCAGCAATTTCCATACAACATGCTAATGTTTGCCATGGTTCTTCAGATTCTGCCCACCACTGTTTACCAGTCAATGGGTAATCTGCTGAATCGAGAATTTTGTCCATGATTTCATTTGCAAAAATTAACCTGAAACACAAATACTCTAGATTAACGTTAAAAAAAAATAATAAAGACACGATTTCAAAGTGGTACAATAAAACCCTAAATGAGCGATTCCACAATTAGCATCGATTTAAAACAAACCAGTATGCTTGAAATCAGACAAGTTTTGATATACATCTATAACTTTTCTGACCTCGAGCAAACTGCTTTGTTTTAAATCGATGCTAATTGTGAAATCATCCAAATAGAATTTTATTGTACCAGAAAATTATCGTTCAAAGTAAAGGATAGCTATGTAAGACTTCTAATATCATGTCAAATAAGTTGATGTTGAATGAAACGTGAGACCTCTAATATCACAGCTATATATTGACACGATAAAGGGTCACGAGAAATCATTGAAACCCAAATTCTATAAATAAATCCCACCAAAATATAATAGAATCAGGAAAAATAAAAATTTCTGTTAATTTATGGTTACGCCCTGTATAATAGAAGCGTACTTTTATTCATTGCATTACAAACAAAAAATCAAATTCCCCGTGTATAAATAAGCACCCTGTATGATATAAACATATTGTAAATACATAGTGCTCATGCCTGCCGTTCAATTCCATCTATTTCCCCACTTATGGGTCTATAGACACAATCTAGAATCACTGTTTAACCTTCAAGTAGTATCTCTCGAGCGCTCATTCAAGTATGTTACCATACGCGTCAGTCTGGTGAAGTGTTTAAAGTTTCCTGGCAATTCCTGAATTCTTTCCTTCCTTAAACTCTCTACCTTAATTGCAGTGTGTGCCAGTACTAGAACGTAGGTAAGTACGGCTTTCATTTGTCATTTCTATGAATTGTAACTTATGCATATCTACCGTTTTCGCATAAACTTAATTACAATGTCCAGTCCCTTGCTCTAGCTATCAAAGTTCTATACACATAGCAAGTAACGTAAGCTATATATGTTGTTACATGCCGCTACCAAAAGCATAGTCGCTTATACAGTACTTTATTCAAGTATCTATTTGTATAGATTTTGCTCTTTATATTCAAATACGATCTCGTATATGATACGTTACTATAGAGATGGTGTACTTCAACAAGTTATTCAAACCAGCTTCGCTGCGAATTTGAAAGTTTGTTAAAATTGATTTTAGTCCGAATCTTGTTTAATAAAAGGCCGTATCAATATACGTTATATTGGTTTACTTACGTTACGTGATTGCATTCAGCTCTTCGAAACATTGATTGGCTTTATCAATTGATAAACACTTGCTAAGAATTCCACACAGACCTGTTTTGATAACGTGTTGAATTAGACTTTGCTTGTGATGAAAGAACACTCTCATTCTGTTGCTAAAGTATATAACAAACAATATTCATGTTTCTACAAAAGCAAATTTCTTGTTCGTCATCATCTTACTATAGATGTTTCCTATCGGATATGCACATGGTAAAGTTGACGCTGTGAGTGACCTTGGAGCGATAATCTTTTCATGTGCTTCTTCCATAGTCGTAATGCCTAAGATACCGTAAGGATGTTTCACCACTGTATAGATGGTTGATATTCACTAGGTCCAGCGGTCCGTCCTATCGATGCGTGCAGCAAAGCCACCATAGATGTCCATCTGGCGAGTTCTACCCATATTACCGCTTTTATGTTAACCTTGTAGTCTACGTGACAGGTTTCTGCCTATTTATAGTCAATTCAGGGAGAATTTATTTATCTTGCCACCTCATAAATTACGGGCTAAATATAATTAAACCTACTCCAAGGAAATCGTCTTATCGCACGATGCTACGAAACAAGTAGCCTATCTAGGCTTGGTCCAAAAATTTTAATGTGTGGTTACTGTATTTGAACAAATTTTATACCGTTCATTCTAGTGATATTTGTTGTCTGTGGTTATCTTCTTGACACAACTTTCTATTATCTTCTATTATCTTATATATGCAGTGAACAAACCTCTGCACTCGATATTCGCCCCACGAATTGGGCCGTCCTAAAATTTTTAAAACAATTAAAATAAAAAAAAATCTTCCAATATCCTGGAACGCCTCCTTATTTCTGCACACCCCGGCTAGATCTAAAATCTGCTTCTTCCTGGATATTTACCATCCTAAGTTCACTCTTTCTCACATATACAGTCAAATAAAATTACCACTCAAATAATGCAACAAGACACAACCTTTTTATTTATACATATTCAAAAGTTTCCATTACCAAGAAAATATTTACAGATTCGTATACACAGTTTCATAAAATGTTACAATCTCAATCCTTAAACCTTTTAAAATTTCATGATTTTTATTTAATTCAACAGTTTTATTTTATACGAGTAGATGGGCCCGTCGTAAAACCCTAAATTGACTTTTATTCTGGTCTATGGTGAGCTCAGTATAAACCCAGTTACTCTAAATGCCTAAATACATCGCATTTTTTGTTTAAAACAAATTTAAAGACCCGTTTACTCCTTACATCAAAATTTTTATATCATTTACTAACACTTATAAATGATAAAAACCAATTGTCCTTTACATTTACCCCTTCAAATGAGTTTTAATGGTAATAAAATACACCCTCCAATGTGTCAAATCACTCAAGCACAAAATAACAGCACAAATGTTCAAGCAAAAGCAAGAGAAATTAATTTCGTTACCTGGAGTAAGCTTTTTTTCATAATCACCTCTGCAGATGTGTTCCAAAACCCTCGTCGTTGCGTCCATACACTTCGCTGTTATACATAGATCCAACCCATTTTCTCTCGAAATCCAAATCTCTGCAGCCGCCTTCAGTGTTTCTACCCTGATACTTGTCTAGACGAAGCTAATCACCTTCCGTAATTACTAAACCTCATGCATTCTTGTTTCAAACATTCTCATCTCGCTTGCTCTAGTACCATCCTTCCATTTGTTTGTTGAGTGTAGTAACAGCACCGTCAATTAACTAGCACCCACTTGTGCAAATCATACATTTAATAAACTATCGACGTACTGTACTAACCCCGTTTTACACTTTTAAATTAGGATGTTGCTTTACAAGCAAAGCGAAGTCAACAGGATAAGCGACGTACAAGAATAAGTAAGAGTAAGAGAATAAGAGATCTTTACTACATCTCCTAGTGTATTTATATTCTTTAATACACCCCTCTCGGATCCTATTTCAGTCGAAAAGCTCACTTTATCATAATTGATTCTAAAAATGTTGCGCATAACGGACTAGTACATTCAAAAATTCTCTTTCCACCGTGCTTTTAGCCTGAAAACTGCACAACAACATATAACCGTCGCGAGCTTCTTGAAAATTTCTAGCCTTCAACCAATCAGACTCCTTTCCACCATTTTTACGTCCAGCCTTTAGCTATCTTTCCTTGTTTAACTCATATTTGCTGTCTCTTTTAGAATCCCACTCAAGCAACAGAAAATCGATATTGTGGTTGACTCCCAAACCTACCGCGTACTTTAAATGAGTATTTTAACCAACTTTTATTATACATGCTCTCTGTCTGATTTACGCTACGGATATTCCATTTCACTTTGCCTTCAAACCATCTGTTGTTTTAGTAGCTTTTGTATCGACCGTTACATACAATTCCACAGAATTCTGTTCCAACGTTCATTTACGTTTCCTTGAACTTGTTATTTTCATTGTCAGATCTTTCTATGAAGCAAACTGTCCGTTTGAAATTATATTTCCAAGTTTTAGCATTCTTAGGATTTGTATTTTAACGAACGTTTAGTTTAGTTAAATTGAAAATATTCGTTTACATTATTGATTTTATATACCCAAAAGCTTCTACACGTTATGCAAATTTAACATTCCGATTTAGAAATACAAAAATATGTTATTATCCATCCGTTTTCAATGCATAACTAATTAATTTGGTGCGTAAATAAATGATTCCTATTTCCTATATACCCAGTCGTTACAAATTTATTTTCTTGACCTATCTATCCCTCTTAACCTATAATTTCCACAACAATATATATATATATATATATATATATATATATAATTGACGAGTTAATTTAATTTCTAAGTTCAAAATTTTGAGCTTTAAACGATCGTTGAAACGTTTAATAATAGGTGTTGTAATATTACCATCACTTTCCAATAAACTATATAGGTTCTTTAATGTTTCAGGAATATGTCTTGGAGTAACATTTTTCTTCCTCTGCACAGTAATAGGAATATTCTACGATTATTAATCGATGCCAATTTGGATGTTAGTTTAGCCCAGCGTTTTAGTAATAAAGTGGCTTCAGCCATAACGTGTAAAATATTTATAACATTATTAGGTAAACTGAAGTTGCTAATATTTTTAAACCATTTGTATATATATATATATATATATATATATATATATATATATATTGCTATGTATTTTCAGAAACAATCGAGCCCCGACGTTGGGCCGTCCAATAAAAATTGATATAACGCCGTACTCGGTGTCAATGGACGTTTTCTACTTAACTCCACCTCTCTGTGTTTTCCAATCAAATTCTAAATCTCACTAATTTTATTATTATGTCACGGCTAGCTTTTATTATTCTACACAGAGTGCACAACGTTACGATGATCAATTTTTTTCTTCTCCACCCTTTTATGATTACCTCTGGTTTGAATTATAAAACGAAGTTAATTAATTCCATATAATGAAAAGAAATATTATGTACAAGTTTTGAAAATTATTAAAATACACCATTCAATTAATCAATATTATAAGTCTTATTTATCCCAAAATTTATATGCTTTGCAATCAATCTAAAGTCACCAAAAACTACTCTTTTTACCAAAGAAACCTCGAACGTTCTAAACCCCTTTATAATATTACATACTTTTAACGTATGCAAAGTTTGTTGTTGACTTTGTTACACAAGTTTATGTAATTGAATAAATTCAGTAATGAAATTTAAAAATAGAAAAAAAATATCTTAAAACTAATAAGATCTGACCTGCTCTGCTTCGTTGAACCCCTTGTTCTCCATAAATTATTTCTTGCTTCTTTATTGATTCTCGCAACTCAAAATTATACCAAAATCGTCGACGCTGCTTTGAAGTATTACATTAATCCATTTAAAACATCCCCATATTCGAATTATCCATACATTTGAAATATTATACCCTCAATTAGAATCTTCCATGCATTTAAATTATTATACCATCCATTATCAACCAACATCAATTCAGAATTATTATCATCCATTTAAGATTAGAATTATACACACATTTGAATCATTGTATCAACCAAAATTTGAAATTATTCTCCACCAACACATTTGTATCATTATTGACCAACTAGGATTGTCCATACACTCGGAGCCCTATTATTATATTATTAGTTTAAATAAATTACCCCAAATTCTACTCACGTTAATCGGCAAAAGAAATTTTCATATTTGTAGCACTTATTTGTCACTATCTAATTACACTATTATATTATTAAATATTAAATTACGCGTGACTTTTAGGTTCAGAGTATCGCAGCTTGGCTCTCTTGAGTTAAAACTGAGCTCTCTTATCATTCTCGCTGTTAATATAGGCTGATCCCACTTGTATGTGGGTTGGGTTTCCACCAAGTCTGTCGCTTATCTTAACCGATAAGGTCTTCGTATTTGCTGCATTTTGAAGTGGTTTTCTGATGTAATATATTCGTTTCCTATGTAATGGTTGTTTGCTACAGATGCCTCGTTATCTAAACCATACGTTGTTATGTTTAGATATCACGTTTTCCATATTATACAAAAATACATGATGTAATTTCAATTTTGATTTTCGTGTATGTTTATTTATTTATGCATCTTTGAACTGCATTTTCTTATCAAAAATGTTGATTGTTTCTACGCACTTACACAAGGCTTCTTTAAGTTTTATCTCTAATCTACGTATTATATTATAACTAATTAGAACCCTTTTCAATGCGTGTTTAATTACATTTATTATCATTCCTCTAAATACGTGTGCTTTTTACTAAAAAATATCGTTATTTGCATTACTTAAAATTAATATAGCTCTATATGCAAATTTATGGCTACTGCACGACCCTTGCTATATAATACACCCTTAAACAACCCCTTATCACAGCAATATATATATATATATATATATATATTATCGTGTAATTTGTAGGGTAATTATAGATACATAAGGTCATAGGTCAAGCTAGGGTGTAAAGTCACTATTTACGAGAAACAGGTATTTTAGACAATTAAGATAGCACATATACAACTTAAGGTAGGAATTTAGGGTAATTTAATTATAGTTGCAGTTTGCATTCATTTATTTAGTAAGGTATAGCATAATATTTTTAAAGTAGTAAACTAGAGTTTAAAAATGACAAGGCGAAAATACCTCTTTTATTTTAAGTTAAGATAGTGTACGAGAATATTGCATCCTTTTTTTTACATGTAGGAATGGGTGTACAACAGAGTCTAAACAAAACTCTGGTGGGACTAGCATCAAACGTTTGTGGCTGCGGTAGATTGCAAAAAGACTATATCTCAGGGGTTTAGAAAACAAAGTTAAATTTTACCCAGACAAGTTATAGGGATGCAATTTCGAACGTGACAAAAGAAAATACTTTAATACAATTTATATAATATATTGACATTTAGCTAATAACATTAATAAAAAATCTAAATATATACCCTTATTTTTTTAAAACCAAATTTCATGTGACAAAATCACTAAGTGTAGTTTATATATCTACACTCTCATAATTTTAAAACTTTGACTTTAATTCTACCAGATAAGATATTAGAAAATCTAAAATTATTATTGTGCTTAGACACAATTCCAAATTGCTACGTTATTACTTGGGATATTATTAATTAACAGCCATTAATAATAAAACACAGTTGTAATAACTTTATTCACTTTAGTGTACAACGCCTGGTCACACAACCTTTCTTAATCATACTCCTAATCATAATGTCCTCGTTTTACGAACTTTCGTAAAACCCTCGCTTGCGCTCTCCCCACTCTATACATAACACAAATTAACGTTCTGAATAAAAGGAAATCATAAATACACTTTGTTGTGTTTAACATTAGAATTTGAATTGAACATTTAAATTGAACATAACTTCAAAATCCACAAAGAAAGGTTTCATGAAAGCTTTTTTGTTTACAAACCCATAAGGTTATATAGGAAAGCAAAGATAATATTAAATTAGTTAAGGTAATCGGTAAATAAAGTTATGACTATATTTTACATGCATTATTTCTCTAGATAATTGAGATTTAAAATGTAACGCATGCACATCGTTCCATGACAAAAGTAAATAAGATAAACTCATACCTGTATTCAGAATATATGAAAGAAAACGTATACTTAAGCATTGAGCTTACGGCTTGTTCAGAACTATATGATCTTCTTACGGTTTGTTGAGACAAACACCATCGTTGTTTATTTGGTTGTTAACCTTAAACTTCAAATTTGTAAGAGCCAATCTTATTGTTCCACAACCATATGTTTTATTAACGGAGCATTTAATTTATTTTAGAAGGTAAATAACAGCAACATGAATTCTTGTATGTTAAAAGATAATATTTGTAGGTAGTAAAATTAATATATAGGCTTAGATAGCCTAGCATAAATAATTAATTTTTCCATCAGATAATATTTTACTGGAAAATATATCACCTGAAGATACTTCACCAAGGAATATGCCACCGGAGGATATACCACCAGAGGACCCTAGAAAATAAACGTGTTACAAAAACGAAATATGGTAATACGCCACGAGGAACAGTCTAAAAATTTATCTGTAATCAGCTTACCATTCATGAATATTTTGAACGGGTTATTCAGGAAAACTTTCTCCATACGCATTTTGCTAGTATTTTGCAATAATATTTATGTATGTTAAGAAGAATAAAAGAAAATACGCCTTTTACATACCAGGTACAACATCATGGCCTTAGAAAGGACATCTTTATCAGGAAACAGCATGTGCACAAAAGGAAGTCAGATTTCAAAAGCACGAGAACTTATTCTGGTTTTGAAAATAACCACACATTTTGAGAGAGGGACAAACAAAGAAACCATCCTAAATGACAGATTCATATATACACCAGTTGTGTAGTTATGGACATTATTCAAAGGTTTACCAATTAGAAATTTACATCTGATTATAATTATTTATATTATTTATACAAAAAAAAAGAATATTAAAATAAAACTAAAGATGGCTGTATATAGTGCATTATTTAATAGTACTAACGGGAAATGTTACACAAATCAAAACTAACTTGTGATTGTAAATGGTATTAATATAAAATTAAGATGAAGAAATGCTTTTATAAGGAAGGAAGTCGGACCTCAATATAACATGATGAGGCAATGGTAAATTGACATGTTACAATATAAAAGCATTGCATAATCGTTAGCACAGGATCGATATTCTTAAGGACAAACTTGAAACGTTTCAATATAGCATATTAAACACTAGCTTGTTTGGTTAGGGGAAGAAAATCAATAACTTCTAAGAATGTAAACGTACGTTACAAGCAGACACGGATCAATATCAGTTAGACTTCTTGATAAACACGTGAACAAAGAGAGTTCTATAGCCTGTAGATAGAGTAAGACATGATATGTTTGTATCGATCGAAAACAGGGAGAGAAATAGCGCGAAGTAATTGAACGCTACAAGTATACGCACAACAGTTTGAAAGTTAGGTAGACTGATATTCAACGGAGGATTTGTAAGAAAGGAGCACAAGTAGAAAAGACAATATATAGGAGAAAGAGAGAAGGAATGTGTTGTTTCATTTGGAGGGCATGGATGTAGTTAGAATTAAAATTCGTTGAGACTAGTTTTCGCTGTAAAGCTCAAACGGTTGACGATTTTTGAAGGTGTTCCAGATAATTTTAGCTGTTTGTACATCGTATTTCGAAGAAAGCTGAGAGCCGTTGGAGATTTACGTTGAAATTGGTGACAGTTAGGCCGGTAATTTTAGAAAGCGAATAGACGGTTGGCATTTTACTTAGAAATATTGTTCTTCGTTATAGTTTTACGTGCTCAACTTGATAAACAGGGAGGGTACATGGACGCTATATAACCACCTTAGAGCAAGGTGACGTTCTCTTACTTATACGTTCTTTGTTTACCTACGAAGTTACTTCTAGTGAATGCATTAAGTGATATTTTATATAATTAATGGTACTTGCACACAAGTTGGTGTGGTGTGATGATAAGTCAACTTATTTAAATTCTGAATATGAATAAAGAATTCTGAGCAAGGCGTATACGAAGTATGTAAGTACAAACGACTATGGGTGTTAGAGTGTACAAAAATTGTTAAAAATTGGAATTGAATGGTGGATGTAGCAATCATTGATTAGTTCTTTATAAATGGGAATATGGTGTGGAAATTTGGAAAGTTAGATGCATTTGGTTTATTGTAAATGAAGAGAGATTTTGGGATAGCAGCATGCAGAGAGGAATGATGAGTCGACCTGGAAGCTGTTCCATAGATAGAGCCATACTATATCCTATTCATGTTAAATATGGGATAACGTCATAATTCAAATAAATGCTTCGTTGTCATGGTTAAGTTATTTTATGTGTATTTCCTGATCAGAGTAACCATTTCTTGTGCGTGCGAATTCAAATGTTTAGGCATTCTACATGTTAAATACTCGAAACTTGCAATGTATAAAGTGTTTTAGTTCTAAAAAGAACTGTTTTGTTTAGCAAATATAAAGCACAAACGATTTACTACAAAACTAAACAATGACATTAAATTGGGAAATGTCAAAGTAATAGAAGTAAAAAATGTTGCAACAACGAACAGAACTGCCAACTGCTACACACTAAATCCTCATATCATTAAACCTACGTTCATAGTTACGTTCACATTTTACAATCTCTAGCACTTTATTACTGTTTATGAAGTCTTCCCATATTTAACGTGAATAGGAAATAGAGGGCATCATCTTCAAGGACTGGTTTGCAGATACTTACCTGTGTTTCTTTTAACTTTTTGTGCTTTAGAGTGTTTATATTTTATGAATTTAATGAACTGAAAATTTTATGGGACTTTAGATGTAGATGAAAATTTATTTAGGTAGAAAAGGATAATTAATTTAAAGATAACCAGGCTATGTTGTACAAAGTAAAGGGGACTTATTTTATTTTCTCAGTGCTGTAAATTTGCACTCACGTTTAAAGAGTCTTACTGTAAGATCGTAATAAGACAAGGGGTTAACGTCGGGTATGAAGATAGCCCTTTTTCTTTAATAAGGTATTTGCTTAATGAGGATATCGAAGTCTATTACATTTTGAAAAAGGAATAGTTGTTGAAAATACAAGTAATACGATTGTACATAATGAAACGTATTTTGAAAATGTAATATTTATTTCGTGTAAATAGAGTGTTATGTATTTTGTGAGTTGCGTTATTTTGAGTATGAGTGTAGGACGTGATTTCTCTTAGGTTACAGTTTAGAGGCAGTGAACTGAAGTTATTAGATTGAGCAGTCCAGGTAAGCTTCAGTAGATAGTTTTTGAGAGTATTTTAGGGGTGTCAGAGTAAGCAGCTGAGGTACTCTATACAACATATGTCGACCCAAATTGTGGGGCACGAAGGGATACAGAGAAACATCACAATAATATATATATATATATATATATATATATATATATTATTGTGAAGTTCACCTCGGCTGCTCTGCTCTCTCACTACAATTCTTATGAATCATTTCAAGAAGCTTACCTGGACTACTGAAAATCAAACTTCACCTAACAGCCACTAAGCTAGTATCTGAAAATTACTTCCTTACAATCCTATCAAAAAAACCCAACTACCAAAATACATCACACTCTATTTACTTCACCTAACAGCCACTAAGCTAGTATCTGAAAATTACTTCCTTACAATCCTATCAAAAAAACCCAACTACCAAAATACATCACACTCTATTTACCCAAATAAAAAAAAAATTACCTTCCAAAACTTTGTCCATTACAACAGTTCACATACATAAAATTACATATTTTTGTGAAGAAAACAATTCATTTTTAAAATGTGTTTGGATCAAATATTGTTCATTATACATATACCCTATTCAAAGTAAGTGGGCTATCCTCATACCTGACTTTAACCCTTGTCTTAATATGAGCTCACAGTAAAACCCATTCAAACTTGTGTGCAAAAATTATAGCACTGCAATAACAAAAGTCCCCTTTACTTTGTACATAAACAGCCTTTGTATCGTTCTATTAATGAACCTTTTCTACATAAACATATTTTCATTTAAAAATCAAGTTCGATACATTTTTAAGTCCATAGAATTCATAAAATAAGCACCCAAAAAGCACAAAGTGTCAAAGCATGTCAAACAACTCAACAATGTTTAAAAAAAAATCAGTTACCTGGTAACCACTACACAGCCTGCAACTGCCATCCAGCCCTTGATGATGATGCCGTCTATGATGCCTCAGAGGTATGGAACCGCTCCCAGGTTTAGTTACACCATTCCAGTCAGCATGCAGCTATCCAAATCTAAACTGGCATCCAACCCTCGACGATGTTGCCGTTTATGATGTGTCGAAGCTATGGAACCACTCCTAAGTCGTCACACCCTTCCAGTCAGCACGCAGCTATTCAATCTCACCAACTAACCATTAATAGTACATCCAAACATCCTCTATTCCTCTATTATTTCATGTACCATCAGCATATCACTCCTCGATGCATTCACAATTGCAAATCCATCTTGGAATGCCTTGCAATTCCCAACAACCAAAATAATTGTAGTCTGTACTTACACAACTTACAGCAAGTTCGCTTTTATTAGTATAGATCTTTCAAACAACAAGTGTTACAGCACACCCACTTGTGTAATAACAACTTTTGAAAAGCATTGAATAATATTTACTACTATTACAATTCACGTCGATGACAAGCAAAGAGAAGAGAGCTTCTCACCCCCTTACAGCTGGTTAAAATTCTACATAATTTTCCCACCAAACATCAACGGTCTTCACCATCCTGGAATTTTCAAGCACGTACTCCACAAAATACCACGAAAATCGTTTCTACCCGTGTAACGGCTGGTCCGCTTCGCCGAAACTAGCCTCAACTGAAAATCAATTCCTATAAGATTCATCCCCACATGTAAGCCGAACCTAGCTCTTTCTTCCTTTATCTCATCTACAACCATTTTCTCTCTCATGCTTCATTATATAAATCCCACTTCGATATGTACCCACTCTAAATCTTAGACAGTCACACATCCCCTTCTACCTGTAATATCCAATTACATTTCCTAATTTATCTCTCTATTTAAAATCGATATCTTATACAAACATCTTCAACCTCTGTCTTGCTTATAGCTTCAAAACCGTCCCTGTTTGTTCGTTACCAAATCTAACGGATGTCTGACATTTGCATCTCACTCCTTTATATGGTACAACCAGTTTGTCTCTGTTTTCCTATCGATACGTGCCTGCTTTAATGTCTATTTGCATTCGTAGAAAATATTGATTTTCTGTTGAGGTTGTTGACAACACGCGCCCCATACATGTAAATCATCGTTACCTAAAACATGCTTCTTGTAACCGTCGAGTTTTCGTTTATTGATTTTCTTTCCTAGTCCTTTCCAACAAGTTCATGTTTTTAAATGCTATCTTATGCTAAATGATATTGAAATGTTTCTACTTCACTACAGTTATACGTAAGATTATTGATCTTAATGAAATTAAAATGAAAAAGCTTTTAACTATGGTACGACGTTTCTGCTATATTTAAAGCTGCATTCTCATCCTGTATACAAATGAATTGACTTGTTTCATAGTCGCTTAACATTTATCGACTCTTCTCCCTAAATATTGAAATTTCCTTGCAAATAAGTGCAAAGCTGAAACCAAAATGAAATTATAACCTAAAATTTCTACATTAAATTACTTAATTGTTAATTAGATTTCTAAGATACCTATTTAATTTTTTATTACACGGTATTTACATACGCTAGCCTACCTTAAACTGACCTATCACCTATCTATTTACTTCTAACCTACAAATTAAATACTAATATATATTACTTTAGTTGATATTTTTGTATTACTTTACTGAGTAGTAGGAGTAATATCCTACATGATTATTAGGTTGTTTTACTATTTATTTTATTTCAGATATTTGCCACAATATGACTTTTCTTACAGTCGCGCACCGGAGGCTATCGCTCATCTCTTACGACCCACCCCTACTCTCCCACTATGCCCGGTAACTGTTGTTTTTGTCAATTGTATTATGATTTACGTAACAATGTAAAAATAATTATTTGTAAGATACCGTAAAACGCATTTAAATACGATCGCAAATCGATTAATTTTAAAGACAAATATAAAGCTATTTAATTTTACTTATTAATTATCAATACATTTTTTGCTTTTCACTTGCTGTAAATAACATAAGAATAGTACTAGCTTTACGCATTTAGCATAAAAATAAATAATTTCGTGTGGTTAAAAAACCAATTGTAGTCTTAATTTTGTGTACTGAAACACGAAAGCAAATATTTTCAAAAAAAAATGCAACCCCTTTTGCATTAAAACGCAATTAAAGTTTAAATTAATTGCCCAGTGGATTACAGAAATTTATTTTAAATAAAGAAGTTTCTAGAATTAGGAATATAAAAGGATGAGTCATCGGTATTTAGAACTACGTATATATCTAATTGATAAATTAAACATTTTATTCCAAGATATGGCTCGGAATACTAAAAACCCAGAAAATGTAATAGAAATTAATAAGAAATATTTATGATCTTTGCATTCAATGTAGGATAGAAGACCGGGAGCATGCATTAACCTTGGATGTTAAATAAGAACCAACAGAGCACCTTCTGGATAACTGGAACCAGATAAAGAAGTAATAAAAGCCGTGATTTAGACGTTAATGTGTTTTTCTGACAAACCTTGCATCAAAATGTTCCATACTATTCTAGTAACATTCCAGAAAATAGATAATTTGTATATAAGGAAGCGTTTATTAAAAACAGGATTCATTCGATTCATTCATTCATTAGATGCAATCGATCCTTAAATCCAATCGTGAAATGTTATTTTAAGTCGTGAGCTGTTGCTCTGCAAAGATGATATTTGAAGTATGCAATCAGCATACCTTAATATAATAATTATTATGTATATAGAAGTGATGTTTTAAATGTAAATTACATTAAAAAAATAGAATTTATAAATCACAATAAAGAGGGAAAATTCTTCAACATAACTGTTGGATGTGATGGAACAGAGCATTTCAACACGCTATGAAAGTAAGCAAAATGCATTTATATAAGGCGATTTAATAAGAAACAGAACTCAGGTTAACACAGGAATAATTCAACATACCGTACAACTTAAATATTATACATATATACAATGGTTATTAATGTAAAACATTATACGTCGCGTCAGAGCGCGTGCACGTCTGTTGTATATTGCGGTCACGACGGAACTCTACTACACCTGTCTACCGGAGAGTTGTAACACGAGCGCGTCACTACAGTGGCGTATCCAGCGCGTGGGATATCACTACCACTAGTGTTACTACTAACAATAACGCTATTTTAAAAATTTTATTAAATAATCGAAATGAAGATTTAAGCATAATGTACTTTGGTAACTGCTGTTTGACATGAGGATTTTGAATATGGAAAATCTTGTAAGCTGAGTTGGACATCAATTAAAAATAAGAAAATATTGAATTACGAGGAACGTTTTTGTGGATTCTGCAAGTATTACTTTTAGATTTATTTTTAACTGATATTGGAATATTTCTATATAACTTAAGGTAGAATAATAAGTGTAATAAATGTAATAATTTTTTTGTAAAGGATTTTTTTCACCAGGAAAATTTGTGTTCAGGGTTCCAAACCTGCGACCTTTTAATAGATTACCTGTCAAGGATTTTTTGGCCAAACAAAAATTAACAAGCATGGCATTAAACAAAACTAGGTAAATCATCCATTAAAAAAAAAGGGAAATTTAGTTCTGTAAATTTAAAATACAATAAGGATATTTTTTCTTTTATATAATAAGTACTTCTTAGATATTATTTTATGTTTGAAAGAAACAATGTTGTAAATGCTTTTGTATGAGAAAAAATATTCCATACTGTATAAATGCTTTATGATATTGCTGTGTTTTATTTCATTTTGAAAACTCCGTCAATTCCATTGAGCTAACCAGGCAAAGTTAGAAAGAAAGGTAAATGAACAATTTCGTTTTACAAATTGCTGTATCTGTATCACAGCACTCTTTTAGTGATGCTCCCAACGCAAGGCCATTTTCATATCATTCTGCAGCGACACTCAACATGTATCTTGTCACAGCAATATATATATATATATATATATATATATATATATATATATATTGTTATGGATTCAAAGGGTTAAATTTGGGGTAAGCAATGCAATTTCAAACAGCCTGTATAGATAAACGAACAAATTATTTACGCGCAAAATTTATTTCATTTATTTAATTTAAACGGACAAGTATTGACGTATTTTTATAATTTATAATTGAAAGGTTAAAGGTACATAAAGAAAACCAGTTTTAAAAACAAATAGAAACGCATAATTAATTTAATTTATTTTAATTCAACATATAAAAGCATTGGAAAACACACCAGGGTAAAGAAAATCGATAATCCCAAGGCAAAAGGTTTCTTGGTAACAAACAGACGTCAGTACGGTGAAATATAGACTCCAAGATTGTTGTTTTAAACGGTATATAATTAAGAACACCTGCATGTTTAAAAGGTTACCTAGTTCGAAATTATCAGCATAATAAAGCGGACTTCATAGAAAATAGTGTTCAACCGTCAGTTGCTTCGAATAACAAGCTAACAAAGTTTCTTAAAGAGCAGACGAGATGCACGATCAGTAATATGCTACAGATAGAGACGGATATAAAAGCATTGGCATTCAAAACGCACGTTCTTATACACGTGGAGTGATGAGACGCTGGCAGCAATATCGATTTTCTATAACTCAAGTGGGGTTTGGAACGTGACATCAAATATGCGTAAGACAGAGATAAAAATATTACAGGCGGAGTTTTATGATGACACAGAACAGTATCAATGGTTGAAACGGATAGTTTTACAAACGGACGAACAAGCAACAGGTGGAAGCGATTTTCGGTTTATACGGCGCGTCCACGAGGTGAATTTCTGGAAGCTTTATGGCAGTTATATCAAAATTTGCAGAAGTGTTATTTTAAAATAAGTTTTTCGCGTGAAGTGTGTCCTAGAGGTGGCATTTTGAAAGATATAAATACTTTTGCAGGAAGGAAGGCTCTCTTTATATTCTCATCACTTTTAACTACTTACAACGATAGACCGACGTTATAGTAGAGTTCTTGTGAGTATTAAAAATTATTCATAATATAGTAAATGTAGTACTAACACTTTTAACTTGGTAGTTGAGGCCTTATAGTTATTAACGTGAGTAGTGTCGAGTGAATAATCAACCGAGGTCCAACTAATACCATACCAAGCTAGTAAATCAATAAACAGAAGTATAATATACATGAGTTTGTATGCTGTTATGGAATGGTAATTGGAAACAAGACACTTGGCGAATACTGAGGTTATCATCTATGAATATGTGGAGGATCAGAACGCATAGTCATGAAGCCAAGGGGTTCTGATGAGCACCGTTGAAGGGATGGAGGCTTGAAGCATTTTCCAGGTAACTTATTTGAATTTTCTGTTATCTGATAAACTTTTGGAATTATTTGGTGATGTGTGAGTTAACATTGGGGTTATTTATGGTTATATAACGTATCGAAAAAGATACGTGTACTTGACAATTATTAGGGTTATTTAAAATATTGAAAAGGGGTGTATGTAAAACTTACTAAATTTCATTATGAATTTAAATTGAATTGTTAAGGGTATATGGGTTTATTAGTTTTGTAGTAATTTTGTGCAAGGTAAAAGGCATACATTAATAAACTGGGTTATTATGAGCTCACCATACTCGTGTGCAATAAATATATGGTATTATTTGGGGCCCATCTACTCATATTGTATTAAATGTGTTTGCAAATAATAATTTAAAACAAGGACTTTAAAACATATCACTTATTGAGTTGTAATTAGTGTACCAAACTGTGTATTCCTGTGAATAATTTGTTTGTAAATAGCGGTAAAGAAAGATTGTATGATTGTTGTATTATTTGGTGATTTTAATGAATGGTGTGCGAGTGGGAAGGAAGAATGATTGTAAATTTAGGTATCCGAGAAGAGGCACTGCTGAGCTAGCCAGGGAAGCTGCTGACGATTGTTGCAGCAGAATAAACGGATAGGAATATTTTTATTTTTTTTTGAAAATCAGTGTTGACACTGGCGATGTCAAACCCATAAGTCCCCGATCACAGCAATCTTATGACGGCCCAACATTGGGGCTTGAATGGTTTTTAGGGAGATCCAGAGACTAAGTCCACGATCCACAGCAATATATATTGCTGTAATATCGTTGAATAACCCGATGCCCCCTTTTTGTGAAATAAAAAGAGTACAATTTTTCTTTTTGTCAATTTTAATTTTTAATATCTCGGCTAGCTCAGTTTTAACCATGCACGGAGCTTGCGACAATACGACAACAAAGAATTTTAATTTTCCTTTTACCTCTTACTTCTTATGCCTTTAAGTCAAAACACCATTAAGCACAACTACTGGCACGTGCGTATTTGAAAACACGCGTTGTTGAAAAGTATAGATAATGAAATACCAAGTTGTAGCATGCGTAGTTGAAAACAAGCTAGGCTTGGTGTTGACTTGTGTATGATGATTGAATGAAAGGTTAACAGTCTAAATGACCAACAAAATAATGGATAATCAGATAATAATTATAACAGATTGTTTTGTAGTATAAATGATAGGATAACTAACCTTGATTTGACATGTGGTGTAGTTTCGACTATATTCTTGTTGTTTGAAATGGTGAAACGGCTTACACTTGATGATGAACTGTCTGTTGATTCAATGTTCACTTATCACGCACTTCAATGTAACATTTATTCACTGATTATGCCTTTTAACGCGACCAGATGCACGACATATCGAAGGATGCGTGTTGATTGCTTGAAGGTTGCTCGAGCACTCTCGGTCTCTTATCTGTTCCTTGGTTTTGGTTAGTTTTATGTAGATAGAGATAATGTATAGAAATCGATTAGGTATGCAGGAGTATTTTATGATATATACAAGGTGAATTATACATAGTGAACGGTTATGGAACAACTACTACGATATTTTCAAAATATTTACAATGTACAAAAACGTTTAAGAATTCTTTGAATAGAACCTCCTATTAATAATTGAATTAAGTTCTTTGAATAATGATTATTTCCGTTAATTAAACAAAAGTCAGAAAAATCACCCTTATTATTATTATTTGAAGCCCTATGAACGTTCGTTAAACTTCCTTCAATCTTTAAGTAATTTATAACGTGTACTAAAACAATCTTTGTTGAGCCTCACATAAATTTTTCATGAAAGCAATGTTTAAAATATTCATAAATAAAAATACAACAAAATATTCAGATTGGCTAACCTGTTGTCTCCAGTTAGAACCAGTTCCTGCTCCAACTGCTCCCGTTTCAGCTTAGTGATTTAAATAGTCCAACGTTGAATCCAGATCTACTTTAGATATGGTTTGCATTTTTCTTAGTATAGCTTCTCCTGATTAATTCATAAATTATTTTAGAGTCCTTGTTAAACTTCCGGGTCGGATCCAGTAATTGTTTAGATACCTATTATGTTTCCTCGTAGAATCCAGTAATTGTTTAAATACTTGTTGAATTTCCACACCGGATCCTTGTTAATGTAAAACTTAGAATCTGATTTAAAAACACCCTTTTGTTACTTACGTTTTTAAGGATTAAAACGACGAACCTCATTTAATTATGCACTATCACCATTATATAATTTATTAACTATCAAATATATTCTTTCAGGTGATGTGTACCATACCTTAATTCAAGTTAAACTGATTTGTTTACAAATCCTGCCGTATTCAAAAGGAACGCCTATCTGTTGACAAGCGCATAGTTCAACGATTAAAAACTTTGTACGTGATTCTTACATGCAAGATTTTGGGTATTTCTACTAATTTTTGATGTATAAACTAAATTGATGAGCTATTTCCTGCATGTAGGATTTCAAGTGATTGGCATTGGTTCTGTTGGATTTTCACTTTCCTTGGCCACGTACTTCTTGTTTGTACAGTAAATTTGATGAACTTTGCTTTTATCACCATGCCATAATTATTTCTAATCTATCAAGGTGATGGAATTTACCTTTCTGGTCACGTAGTCTTTATTTAATTTATGTATTAAATTATATGCGTTTTCTATCTTACGCATTTTAAAACCTGCTCGTTTAACTAGGATTCTTAGTGTGATGATGATGCATTACCCACACATATTGTGGTGCAGCTTCTGTCCACATCGTTTTATGACTTGCCAAATTGTTTATTTAATTAAATTTTCTAGAGTATTTTTCATTTCTTAAAATAATTATAACTATAGTTTATATACAGGGTGTTGTCACTTGCTTTCCTGCCTAATGGTTGAATTTCTCATTTTCTCTGTAAAAATGTCTAGTTTTCTGAATCCTCATGGTGTTTTCATGAAGCGCACTATACTAGTGATCCTATCTACCCCTAAATCACCCTATTAACATAGCAATATATATATATATATATATATATATATATATATATATATATAGGGTGCCACGTCCTCCGTGAAAGTTCTATAACTTTTATGTTATTCAAAACTTCCTGTTTGTTTTTAAACGATAGCCACAGCTAGGCCGCACAATTTAAAAATATTTTCACCTATACACAGGGTGTGCCAATATGGTTTCCAACCCAAAGTTATATTTTTTTAAATAAAACACTAGATTTGATACCATATTCTAAAAGCGCTTTTGATACTGATCAAAATTATACAGAGGTACTATAAGTCTACAGTAGATGGTTTGCTTTTTATGAGTCATTTTATGTCAAAATCATGTCAACTTTGAAAAATTGCAGATGTTTTCGTATTAAACTTGGAGAGTTGATTCTTTCACGACATGTTGGAGTGTCACTAAAAGAGTGCTGTGAAAATGGCCACATTTTGAGGCGTCACTGAAGCTGTGATACAGATACAGCAAATTTGCAAAATTTGAAATTATTCACTTACCTTCCTTTCTAACTTTGCCTGGCTAGTTCAACAGAAGCAGGTAGAATATTTACAGCATGTTCCTTTCAAATATCTAATTATTTCTAACAAGTACTTATTTACTTAATTATAAAAAAAAGTGTTCCTTTCCTTATTTAAATTTACAGAACTAACTCTCTTCTCATGAATATTTTACCTGGTTGTTTATTCCCATGCTTGTAAGGTTTGTTTGACCAAAAAACCCTTGACAGATAATCTATTAAAATGTCAGAACGTTTCGAACTCTGAACACAAACTTTCCTGGTAAAGATTCTTACAAAAATAAAATTATTATATAATTCAAACCTATTCTACTTTAAATTTATATTAAATGACAAAATTCAAGTATCAGTTACAAACAGTGTTAAAAAAATTATACTTGCAAAAATCCTCGAAGGGGCTTTTCCAATTAAATATCTTCGGCTTCTTGGCTTTTTTTTTGACGTTCAAATCTCAGTTTACAAAATCTTGCATATTATTAAAATTTTCATTTAGAAACCAATGTGTATCCTCGGAATTATTCAATAAAATTTTTAAAAGCTTTTTATATCCAAGTATTTTCCATCTTCATTGTATATAACTACATTTAATAATTTTCATATTTATGTGCAGATAACATTTAAAACATACTTCTTTATTGACTGTTACACTTTAAGTATTAAATTACAGTATGTGTATTACATACTTCAAATAATGTCTTCGTGACTTAAATGAACATTTCACAATCGAATCATGAATGAGTGTTTTTAATAAACGCATCTATTTATATACAAAATTATCTATTTTCTAGAATGTAGTAGTATTTTTGCGAGTCCATTCTAAATAATATCGGCCTATCTTACGTAATTTTCTGGCAAATCCGCATTAGCGTTTAAAATCGGCGTGCTTTATTACCTCGTTATTATTGATTTATAATAGTGACGTGCGCTGCCTCCTCGTAGTTTAACACCCAAGGTTATTGCGGCGTCGCATACTAATTCCAAAGATAATAACTTTTATCGGTTATTTTATTAATTTTACGGATTTTTTCAATGTTCCGGTCGCTTCTTGGAATAAACGTTTCTTTATTAATTAGTTCATACGAATTTGACGTATTTTTCTCAATTCCTCTTGAAAATATGAGAATGTTTTATTTAAAATATTTTTATGCTATACAAAGGCTAATTAATTTAAACTTTAATTGCTTTGAATTCAAACGAGGAGCTAAGAAAATATTTGCCTTTATGGAAATATGTGTTTTAGTACAATAAGATTAAACATTGGGGTTTTAAATACACGTAATTATTTATTTTAGAGTGATCAATTTACATTTTAAGGTATAAAAAAAAATTATAATTTTTACATATGCGGCTTACATTATTTGCTATGTATTTACAATACGCTTATATCATACAGGGTGATTGCAGAGCAATTGCATTTTTCGCTTGTACATCAATGAATAAAAGTACACTTGTATTATACAGGGCATAACCATGAATTTAAGGAAATTTCTACTTTTCAGGATTCTTTTATATTTTGGTGGGATTTATTTGTAGAATTTGGGTTTCAATGACATCTTGTGACCCCTTATCACGTCAATATATAATATATTATTATTGATGTGATTAGAGGTCATAGAAAGGTCATATTGCATCATAGAATAAACATATGTCTCAAACCCGAGAAAATTAAAAAAAAAGTCAAAGTATATAGATATTTAGTGCCAATTTACGAATAATCAAAATATCTCAAGACCTACAATGGTTAGGTTATACGCCACGTTAAAGAAAGTTCATTCCATTTTTTACATATAATCCAAAAATGCAATAAAATACGTAAGTATTCTATAAGAAAAAAGTGTAACTTTGATACACGACATTTGTTGAGACACCGTGTATATTTCAAAATAATTTTAAAATGTGGCGTTTAATAACCCACACATTGTTCCTCAGACAAAAATTTTAAAAGTTTTTTACCATTTAGCCATAATGGACCTTCGCTCCAACAAGACTCACATTTGATACCCGGTCCTTCGAGATATTACCTCAAATTGTTGCCAATGGGTTCTAAATAGAATCATCATTACATGATTTCGACTGAATCACATCGTTCATTTTCAGATCTATACTAGATGTCTGCTCTTGCTTCCAGTCACTACCGATAATGTACTTTTTTTCTGTGACGGGAAAAAAATTTGACATTTAATGTTTCTTGACAGGTAACAAAATGTCACTTTTTATGAATTTACTTTATTCTGCGAGAAAAAAACGAATACTTTTTTCCCGGGTATGTGCAAATAAGTAAGAACACGAAGATATTTAATTTAAAACCGGGTCCACACTTGTAACATTCGGGTGTAACATATCATCGTATCATAACTTCGTCGCGTTCAAAACAACCGATATAAACAACTTAAGTAAGCAATTTTTGAAACCACTCGCAGAATTAAATTGACAGATATTTGATTACTTTAAAGGTTTCCTTAGCAGCGCAAGTTTAACTGTCCCTATAAGTACAACAACCTACTTGTTTGAAACTTCAAATTTGACATGGATTGATTTTTTGACTTAAATATATTGTAATATTTTTTCAATATTTCATCTTCGTTTTGCTTGTCACAGAAAAAAATAGTGTATTATACACGGGCAAAAATGTAAGATTTTACCTCTCGGTGTTTTGTCTCCCCTTGCTTCACGTCGAAATACAAACATACCTCGAGCTAAAATCTAGTACTTTTTTCCCTTGCAACTATATAATGAATGTGACAACAATAGAAGACCATAAATTACACGTAGGAGTAAAAAATCTTAGACACCATTTGGCACTCTTCTTATGAAAGTATACAGTTTAACTTGCAAGTAAGAGATGATATTTCATTAGATTCACAAAATGTCACAAAGAACATACCTATCCATAATACAATCCCTTTTCTTAAGTCCAGTTAAATTTATTAAATGTAGTTTAAGCCAATCTAATCCATCAGGTCCTAAGGGTCGTGCTTCAGCAAAAACTAGCATCGACCTTGCCAAGTCCGATCCAAGATGGTTTAAATGTGGAGGTATTGGATAAACACGCCCTCGGAAATCCATGTTATGCGGCAACCAAAAAACGTCATTTCTAAGCTAATAAAAAACAATTAATTATGATCCTTCATATAAAAGTATAAATATGAAATACCTAAAAATAGATATTCTCAATAATTAAAAGTATTAATACATAAATATCACTTGAGTGTTGGATATCATATTCATGAACAGCATTGACTAATACAAAATTTTTAAAATTTTGGTGAAACAAAATTAGGGTTTCAAATATAACAATAGCAGGTAGCGTAAGCAAGCTCAATTGCCAAAAATAGACTGACAGTGAGCAGTTTAAGTTAAGAAAACGTGTTTTCTATTTGTTTGCAGAAAGTTTGTTTATTTTAAACCAATTCAATAGGGAAGTAGGATCGACAATTACCATATAGTGAATGACTCGATACTGTTTGCACACCACAGAATGGCGAGATTGTCTGCATATAAGGTTGGTGTGACGAACTCAGTACGCATAAATAAACTATTTATGTAGAGTAAGAATAAGATATGACACATAGGACTGAGCTTTGGGAATACCTAATTGTAATTCGGAGCTTTCTGAAAGTAATGGTAAATTATCCAGAAGGATGCGCATACGTTGAATTCTATTTATCAGGTACGACAAACCATTTATTGACCACTCCTTGGAATCCATAGAAATCAAGTTTTCATAAAATAATGTGGTGGTGCATGCAAATCAAATGCTTTACTGAGGTCGATGAATAGATACATGGCTTGTTTTTTATTGCTTAATGAAATATGCAAATGATTTAGGAAATTATGAATACCATCCGCAGTTCTTATTTTTTGCAAAATCCATATTGTTCCTCTGCAAATAGTTTAAATTTGTTTGCAAAACTGGGAATGCAAATTTTAACAATAGATTCTATAATATTAAAAGAGATAGGTAGTAGTAAGATTGGGCAAAAATTATTTATCTTAAAGGAATCTTCTCTGAGAAAAGGAATAACTTGTTACATTCCAAATTTAGAAATGTACATTTTTTAAATATGTGAGTAAAGTTCCCGCGAATATTTTAAAATAAACTTGTCAATTTCCGTCATTCCGAACAGTTGCGTTTGTGCAAAAGAATGCGCAGGCGCAGAGTGAATGGCGCAAGTGCGCGATGTGTGATACGACGCCATTAGCCATTAGACAACGGGACTTCGAAGCCGAGAACAGCTACCTGTGTCGTGTATCTGTCTTTTCTCTTTTTTAGGATGTGGGTTCCCTTTTATCTTTGAGTACCTTTACCTGTTTTTAAAATCATCTTGGATCGAAACGTAAATAAAGATGATTTTAAAAACTATGAGTGGTTTAATTCCCAAAGAAGATTAAGAAGAATGCTAAACAAACCACAACAAACATACAAGGAGTATTTACCTTTACCTGTATCCTTTTTGCCTTACCTACGTACGAGCAATAGAGGATGGACGGATAAATCTGGCTCAACAATCCCGTGATGGACCCACAAGGAGATGGCCCTGGAATATAACTGCAAGGCGCGTTTTAAGTGAGTACATTGCTTTATTTATATTGTAAATTAAGAATTGTATCACTTTTAAACGTGTTTGGTATTTGATACAATTTACAGCGTAATCATGTTATATTAAACGATTGCGCAAAAATGTGAAACACGGGAACTGTATCAAACTATTGCTTGTTCGAGACAGGTAAGAAATACGCCAATCAGAAAGGAATTATTTATTAACTCTGTAAGGTAAAGAATAATACTCAAAGGTACCTGGAATAATAACTTGGCTGAAATGTTATCAAAACCAGAACAATTTTTGTTCTTGAATGATGATATGATTTCTAAAATCTCATGAGCATTGATTGGTTGGTGGTAATAAGAAGTTCTTGGTGTTTGTAGATTTCTGCGTGCTAAAGAAATCGATAGCGAACAAGACAAATTATTATCCTTCACCAAACGAGTTGTAACGTGCATTTTTATAGCTAAACATTTTACCCTTTTTCCCAATTAGCAAATACCTTTCTGTAACTACTATTTCTATATTTTATATTTATTAACTCCTTAGGCGAATGCATCGTATTATAATGAGTGGATTGCATCGTTCTTGTCTTGCCGTTCGTATAGATTTTGTTCCTCATGTGGATATACAAGTCTAGATAATAGACGATTAGAGGTTGGAATAGAACGAGTTGAATAAACAGATGGGTAGTTGTAGTTAGTTCTTGGTTCCTATATATTAATTACGTTAAAAATACTGCTTCTTCTTTGCTTTGACTATAGTGAGAATTAATGCGGTAACAATTTTCGAATTGTTCATGAACAAGCACGGCACGATTTTAGTTGTTTTTCTTGTGAAATAAAAATTGTATATTAACTGTAGAACGTGTAGTGCTAATTCCGATTGAAGTAGTATGGTTGATAGGCGAACGTGTTTGGTCGACGCACGTGTTTTACGGAACATTTTACGGACTTACTTTAGTGATACACGTGCTTTACTCATTGTGGTTTTTTTGTTGGTGCTTTTGTCTTTTAATACTTAAACTGTGTATGCGATTTAGTTTCGCGGTCCTTTTTTTATCAGAGTAGTGCATACTTTGGAATATCCAAATACAGTTGATACTGTAGTTTCTGAATTTCTAACCCCAAAGAATCTAAAACAGATCATTGTTTGCGCAAATTTCGTTATTTGCGAAATATAACAGATTACCGGTTTACAAAGGTATTGGTTGAAGTTTCTCACTGCTTTTTGGATGTTTATGAAAATAATATACATTTGGTCCCAGTTGAAATTAAACTAGTGCTACAAAATATTTCAAATTATTGTCTCAGGAAATAGAATTAACAAGAAATTTATCAATGCTACATAGTTCCGTCGGCGTGATAATGTCTGCTGCTAACACCAGTGAAATACGTAGGTGTGATTAGGGTAACGTGTGATAAGTTCCATCAACACCCTCCCAGTCAAGGGTGAAGTGCTGCGTTAGTGCCGGACATCGTGAATCCCACACTTCAATGGCAAGGAAGCGTTACTGAAGAACCTTTTGTAAGTTGAACTAGTTCCTACTTATTCTTACTTTAAATATCTATCCGTTGTTTTGCCATATCTTTGTCGTTCTGATACCTTTTACCATAGACTTGCATGCTATTTAAAAAAAAAAAGAAGAATCAACAATACTGGATGACTCATATCAATTGTGCTTACCTATTTATTTTTTTGTTAAAATTTTGTCTGATTTAGTTTAATTGGTGTGTGAGGAAACGTTTCTGCTACTCCCCAATATTACCTCACTTTGTACTAAAAATTTTTGTATTGCTTTTACCGTTGTTATATTATAGAGATTATCCAAACAGTTTTTTTTACATTCTTCAAAGTACTGAACAATCTATGCTCGATCAGCATACTATGCTTTTTCTTTATTCCAGGTTTGCAGGATTAATTTTTTTTTATTGCAGGTTTGTTATTCTAATTTTTTTTATTGCAGGTATTGTTACTAACTCCTTACAGCCGCGTACATTATATGTTGGTCTGCTTTCTACAACCCCCCCCTAATCTCCGATTGAGCCCGGTCACTTCTTTGATCTTTCTTTGTGTTATGCACGGCTACGAGTGTGTGCGCGTGCAGGTGTGCGTGTGCGATCGCGATCGCGTGTGCGTGCGCGCGCGGGCGTGTGTGCGTGTGGGCGTGCGTGTGTGTGCGCGCGCGCGCGTGTGCGTGTGTGCGCGCACGCGGGGGTGTGTGCGTGTGTGCGTGCGTGCGTGTGTGTGTGTGCGTGTGTGCGTGCCTGCGTGCGTGCGCGCGTGCGTGGGGGTGTGCGTGTGTGTGTGCGTGCGTGGGTGGGGGTGTGCGTGCGTGCGTGAGTGCGTGCGTGCGTGTGTGTGTGATTATCTGTGTGTGATAAAAATCTAATTTTTTTATATGTTATACTTAGATGCAACATAAAAGTACTATAAAAATTTCAACGCGTATATTTGAGTACTTTGATAGCTATGAATTTTTGAAAAGTAGGTAAAAATAACTAATGAAACACCTGAAATAAATAATAATGCTTGGCATTATAATTTAAAATATATACAAAAATAGCAAGCTTTTATTATATTGAAACTATATACTTACATCATATAAAGTACATGATTGAAAAACACAATTATTAATAATTAAATTCAATGAGTTAAAAATTCAAATTCAAACTTTCACGAATTGTCTTTATTAACTGTTCTTTTATTTTAATAAAAGACTTTTTAGGTTGAATTTTGGACTAACTGACAACTTACTGAATCGTTTGTTTTTTGAGAATGTCTTTGCACTTTCTCTTTTGTTTGCGTCATTTGAGCAATTCACTGATTTCTTCGCAAAGCCCTGGAGAGATATTGTGTGATCGACCAGTGAATGTTGTAAGCTCCAAAACACTTAATTTTCTTAAAACATTTTGAAGAGGCACCCAAACCTTATCACTGGATGACTTTTTCAAAGAAGTTCTAGGTCCAGGTGGGTGGTAGAAAAGCACATTAATATCATTATGCTCTAAACTTATCTCCATAACCTTTCCAATCCACCACTGACCTTCATAAATACAGGCAATCGTATCGTGAATTTCCAGTGCAATATTAACAATACATGTTGACGATCTTCAAACTTGACTGATTCTGATGTGAGGTAACATCTCAAGTGAGTTTCAGATATAGCTTGAAGTTTGTGAAAATGTCTTGTGCCAACTATTCGTCTGCACTGGTCGAATCTGTCTCTTAACTTTGCTTCGTATAGACTGATATCGGGTTGTTTGAGGAGAAAATAAGAAATATTCTTGATGTGATTTTGGCAGAAGTTGAACATCTGATCAATATCAAGAATTTGATTTTGTATTGTTCTTTGTAAACTAGCTCGTGTCACTTCCCGTTTTGTGGTCCCACCAACACCATCACACGCATTTTCCCGTTGCATGACGCAAAAAAATGCCATTCTCCTTCCAGACCAAAGTCTCTTTCGTGATAACAGATGTTGACAAAATTCTTTTATTTTTGTATTAACTTGCACTTTCATCAGAAAAATAAATGTATTTTTTTTACTTCAGGTTTGACTCATTTGATCTTTTCAATGACTTTAGATTGAAAAGCATGAAAAGTTGTTATGCTGTGTTCTCTACAGTCGCTCAAAACGCACATGCTGTGGCTTTTGAATGCATCACCATCTTTTAAATACACAACAAAAGGGTGACCGGTGGCTTGATCGTTTACCCAATGGTATCCTTGAATTTCATCCTGAACCATAAATGTGAAGTTTTCAGAGAAATCTGCTATCACACATTCAGTATTTGTAAGATTTTGTTTAATGGTTTTCAAAGCTTTACTTTGAACTTTTGACACAAAATGACGACTTTTGAGATTTTGTACTGGACGTAGATAAAAAGTTTTAAAAAAACTTTAAAAGTAAAAATTCACAAATAATAAAATTTTAATGAATTATTCAAGTTTACGCATTGCTAAATAGGCGCAAAAAGGACCATTTTCAAAAATTCATAGCTACCAAAGTACTCAGATAATACACGTTGAAATTTTTACAGTACTTTTATGTTGCATCTAAGTATAACATATAAAAAATTAGATTTTTATCAAGTTCCCCACCAGAGATATTAAATCCTAAAGTTAACAAAAAATTCAAAAATTTGAAGCTTAAAAATTTATAAAAAAATAAGGTAACAAATATGAGGATTAGGAGAACTTTTAATACAAGCTACTTAGTTAGGTTTATTATCATGCCAAAAATCAACTTTGATATACATCCCCTTGTGCTAAAAAATTACCCTCAAAAGTGGCCTCTTGAGAAATGAAAACAGTTGTTTTCAATAGCAGTTTTCAAGTATTGGACTTCAAAATAGTCTAATAGTGAAGAGGACATAAAAGATAGAGCAGACTGTAAGGAAAACAATGGTGTTTTAATTATTAGTTTATGACTTACCAGTCCTGAGAAAATGAGTTTTCCGTAGGAGCTTACAAACTCAAAAATCAGCATGTGCCGTGAAACAAAGATGGCCGCCACTTTCAAACGGTTGACTCTAAAAATTGTTTTGAGCTACTGATTCCGTATATAATTAATGGTAAAAATATCAATTTTTTCTAAAATGGTCAAGCAACCGGATTATTTTTTTCTGAACCATTTCAAATGGATTGACCCTAAAACATTAAGAATTTCATGGCAAACTGTTGGGAAAAATGTAAAGGAATTGGAGATGCAACTACCATTTTTGTGCAAAAAGTTAATGGCAGTTGAAATAGGTTCTTTATTATTTTCAGATAATATCGAAGCAGCAGTAGCAAAATGGTTATTCAAAGTATCGGCCATATCCTTTTCATTGCAATTTTCGATGTGACTCTTTTTTATACTAGATGTGTTTCTACCCGATAATTCATTCACAATTTTCCATGTTTCAGATTGTAAGTTTCCAGAATTTGAAATGCGATATGCAAGAAATTGTGATTTTGCTAATTTGACTACTTTTTTAAAAAATTTTTGTAACAAAGATAATATTCTGAACACAACATCGACTTTAAGAATACAAGAGTGCTAACTAAGATTGAGCGCTATACCTCGAGAATAATACGAGAAACTATTGAAATAGAATAATACCCACATAGTCTCAACACAAAAGACGATTCCCAAAGACTACCACAAGCATAAAATAAGCAATTGCAAATGTACGCATTGTTAAAACAACAATCAAAAAGAAATATTTTGCTAAATCAGTCTGGCAAAACAACTACACAACATATATATTAGGACCAATGACACAAAGTCACACTCAAAATTGAGCAAGTGCAATGGAGAATGTCCTCTTAAGTAGTATATAGAGTGCAGGACAGTTGAATGGAATAAATTCATTATTTTAGTAACTGTACATATTTATAGAAAATTCCGAAACACATCAATTTTAAATTATGAAGTGGCATTCTGCAACCAAAAAATTTGATACCTATATTGAACTCCCTTTGAGTGACAGTTCCAATCCCCAATTTTTTAAATAGGAAATGTGGGCTTATGATATATCATTTGAAAGGTCTCTTCATTTTCTATTAAAAAATGTTATTGTTTTTAGATTTATTGCAAAAATTAACATAAAAAAACATCATCCAATTACCGAAAGTCGTACAACACACTCAAAAACTAACAAGTAATACTATTTTTGTGTTCATAATTTAAAAACAAACAAAAGAAAACATAAATGTAAATGAAGTAGATGTTTAAAAAGCTTGCCACAAAAGTCTTGGCAACATCCTAATCTTAAATAAAAATGTCTTCTAACTTTATTTAACATCCCAGGCAGGACCGACCTAATCGCAAACGTTATTCATCTTCTGAACTCATTTAATTCAAGGGGTTTAGTTTTGTACACAATACTCTTTATATATCCCCATAAAAAGAAGTATAATAACGTAAGATTGTTATATTTGAAACGGTAGTTAAAATTTAAAGTTCGATAATTACAACACCGGTAGCATGGTATAAGAGACACTATCACAGTTGGCAGCACCAAATCTTATACGGATTTAGGCGCGGTTCAACTACTGATGATGTCATCAATATTACGCAATGCTACGCAAATTTAAATAATTCAAAACACAAAGGATAATGCAAGCAAATTAAGTAAAGAGTTACTCACATCAGAAATTCTGCTTCCACCTGCAATTTCACTCGATAGGCCTCTAACCACTCCAGTCGGGCTCCTCCCGAAGGAATTAGAGATGAACGTCGACGCTAGCAAAAGCGTACGGAACGGCTCCGGCTAGCTAGGTAAACATGAGGTCACCCTCAGGCGTGAAGATCGGTAGTCCTCGGTGGCAGCAAATTCTTACCTATGTAGGGATTGGACAGGATAATAAGGTATGGAGGTAGACAACAAAGATAATTAGGCAAGGAACTACATAGATAACCCTAACGATACGTTACCAAAGACAAAAACGTGGAATTAACACAAAGGTATTCGCGAAAAAGCCACGTTATCCAACGAGAACCGCGGAACTCTCCCACCCCTTGTCTAGTATTGCCCTATCCCTCTAGGGATACACTCACTGCGCAAGCTCACTACTCTGACGTACGGAAGCACCGCCTAGTCCATTTAAAAATTCCCGCGTCTTGCGTATTTGAAAATATGGCGGGAAACTTCCGTACAACAACTTAACCTAAATACAATGTTAAAGTGACCCTTGGCACGTAACAAGATCAAGTGATCATGCTGGCCATTCTATCAATCCTCGTTTCCCTGACCACCGATTTGATAATATTATGTCGAGGTACTGCCAAACGTTGTGTTGGTAATATGGCAGTTCTTCATCTTGCTGGAATCATATCATATTAGCTGGAACTAGAAGGTTCTCTGGATCAGGATATAAATTTGCCAAAGTTGGCAGGACATTATTTTAAAGTAATAATAAATAATTGTCACCATTCAAATTTCCCTCAATGAAAAAGGGACCGATGATATGGTTTCCAACAATCCCTGCCCAAAGATTAACCTTTTGAGGGTATTGTGGCAAGCATTTTGAACATCTACTTCATTGACATTTATGTTTTTTTTTTAGTTTTTAAATTTTAAATACAGTATTACTTATTAGTTTTTGAGCGTACTGTAACGAATTTCGATAATGGGATAATTTACTTTTTTTGTTAATTTTTGCAATAAATGTGAAAACATCTTACGATTTAAACCCGAATTCATACAGTTTAAAAAGTCGATAAATACATCGCGCAAGCGCGGAATAAGCAACGTCACGGGCGGTTGGTAACGCTAACCTTTGTACAGATTTTGCACGCACATCTGACAATGACATCACCAATACCCTAATTAATACGCAATTATATAAAGTAAATTTACAACAATTAGGTCAACACGGTACTCACATAATAGGTCCAGATTTCCACGAAGTACGGCAATCGTCCTTCAGGATAGATAAAGATGGCGTCAGCACGTCCATAAGGGCGGCTGCTGGCCCCTTGAAGGCAATTAACAGAGGGTACGTCAAACGTACATCCAAATGGCTTGGACTCGAACTCAGGGCTCCAACCAGCTACGGCAGTCATGGGCTCGTTCATCTAGGGTCGTGGGCTGCTTCAAGGTAGTACCAGATTTCTATATGTAGCGGAACGATAGGAACGGGTTAATCAGGCAAAGACAGACAAGATAAGCAAAGGAAATCTACATAATAAAAATAAAGATACGATACCAAGCACGACGACTGCACTCTTCGAAGATTAAAGGCAAACAGCCACGTTAAAAAGAATCACGGAAACACTTTTCCCTACTCCCTCGCGTCGCGCGATCTGGCGCAAACGCACTGTGACGTAACGGAAATACGCGCCCCGAGTCTTTTGAAATTGTGGCGCGAAACTTCCGCACATCAAAATTAACCTAAAACAATGTTTAAGGGCCAATTTGATTGGCACGTAACAAACAATTACATTTTTGAATAAACAATGAAGAGACCTTTTCCCATTTAAAAAATTTGAGGTTGTAACTGTCATTCAAATGGGGTTCAAGGTAGGAATAAAATTTTTTGGTCCCAGGATGTCAATTCATAATCTAAAATTGAAGTGTTTCGGCATTTTCTTTAAATATGTATAGTTACCGAAATAATGAATTTATTCTATTTGGCTGTTCCATACTGTATGGAAAGACAAAGGAACACTTCTTCACTAACTTTTCAACCTACAGAATGGCAGATAAGTTTTTGTCAAAACGTTGCAGAAATGATAGTACTTTACTTCAGAATCGGCCGGCTGTGCAAATAAATATCCATATATTTTCATTAAAGTTACATTAAAAATATTAAAGTAAATATTTAGGCACTGGAGCATAAAAGAAAGAATCGGTGCTGAAATAATCGATCACATTAGTTTTAACTGTAGTGAAGAAGCTTACAGCCACCAAAAGATAAATATAGTGACATCTGTAATTAGCGAATTTCTAATAGCGAGTCAATTGTTGAGGTGAACAAGTATGGAATTGGAAAATGAAATTTCTTATTATTAGAAAATATAAATTTAATGCGAAGGCAAATTAAAATATATGAGTGAAGCACCTAATTGAAAAAGAAGACAATTTGCTAAGCTACAGGACAAAAGTAAAAAATTGCTAGAAGTATCATCATTATCATTGGGTTTTCAGTCCTGAAACTGATTAGATGCTGTGACGGGCCGCCCTGTAATGAATCGTAGTTATTAATTTAAAGCATGTTATTCCTGTTATATGATAAGTTTAAGTGTGTCAGGTAGTATCATTTGGCATACATAAAGAGGTTCGCGTCAGGTGGACACGGCAGGTGGTTGCGTGCATCGACAAATGCAAACGAATAGGGAGGGTGAAGGTTAAACGTTCACCGGGTAAAAACGTCGGACGATTTTTAGTAGAAGTTTGGTCGAGGTAGATTTGCAATAGGAATGCAAATCGTGCGTGTGTTATGATTGTATAAGATTACGCGTGCGTTATCAGTATAGTATAACTAAAACTAATTGTTGGAGTTGATTTTAAATGTTTAACAATTGTTTATCGTGAAACACGCATCAAAGTGAGAAACATTATCTTACACAAACGCAAGTTTACGGCGGTAATCAGCTGAATTACAACGGGGTGTTGTTTGCACTCCTTAATTAGATTGAAGGTCGAGTGCTGCGCTGTTAACTTCGGCGCGTGGAGCTAAATCAAGCCGCTCAGCGTGGGATTTGTGAACGTTCATTCTGCCAAAGGGTGAGTGGAATGCACTTGTGATTTATTGTGCTTGATTTAAACAAAATATTATCATAACATTATTTAGGGTTTATGGTTTATTGTAATACGCGGCTAGTATTAGATTATTATTTGATATAAGATTATTTCTTGTGCTATCAACGAAGAGTTTATTAAATTTGGCAGTTGTCTTTAACTGGAATTCGTGTTTTGTATCAATTATTAGTGTTGTAGGAGAACCCAATAAGTAGAATATTATTTAATATTTATGAACTAAATATTTGGCGCCCTGGGATTACTTAGATTGGTGAGTGTTCCTCATTAATCCGGCATAAAGAAAGAAGTCTTATAGCTCGGAGTCGGAGCAGAGCCCCGGCCTGTTACAACGCGTACCATCATTGTTTCCTATTCTGAACTAACCTACAGATTTCCCCGAAATTTGCAGTCTGCATCTATCACTATCTGATCTAGGTCTACATCCACCTCTTTTTTCCTATCTCTGCTTGTCATATATCCCATACTATTCCCCAAAAATGCCTTAGAACGTATTCTGCCCTTCCATTTCTCATATTTTTTTCCCAAAGATATCCTTGTTCTCCTACTGTTTCTATAACCTACTTGTTATTACCTTTATCTGTTCATTCTCATACATCTGAAGCACGACATTTCAAAGGCTGCTACTGTTCTTCTGTCTGCTTTTCAGACTGCCTGTATTTCGTAGGCATACTGTCTGTGGTTGTGCTCCACACATACACTTTCAACAACTTTTTCTTCTATGTTTGTTGTCTTTCATCATGGGCGCCGTTCTTTCTTGTTAGATGCAGTTCGGTCTCCTTCTATTGTTTTACAATTATATACCCTATTTCTCCGACATTCAGTGGTCCCTCAGCACTTGAACATTTACTGATTTAATATTTTTTCCAATATATCTTTTCGCACAGTCAACATTAGTTGCAGATATTTCACAACCAACACCTGTAGTTGTTTATAATAATCATCAGATTTATCTGCGCTTAGTTTTTCGTCATTGGGTTTTCCATCTCAAAACTGGTTGAACATGTACCTGCACTTATTTATTTTCTAAACTAACCTACATAGTTCCCTGAAAATCTCACACAGCAATACAACTCGGTTCCCCTTCTATTGTTTACTAATATTATGCCCTATTTCACTGAGAGGGTTAAGCAACCTGTGGCTGCCAAGATCCCCCAACACTTAGACATTTGCCGAAATAATAGTAAATGCTTTCATGCAATTACCATTATTCGAGAATATTGCCCATCCAATGCTTGTAGTTGCTTATAATAAATATCATGTTTAAGTGCAGTTATTTTCTTCGTCATTAATTTATTCATCTTGGGACTGGTTGGATGCGTACCTCCATTGATTTCTATTCTAAGCTAGCCTACACATTTCCTTGAAACACCTACAGCCTACATCTTTCACTATCTGTGTGCAGTAGTCTAACCTAGGTCTACCTCTTCTTCTCTTTTTTCCTATCTCTGCTTCTAGTATATTCCGCACTATTCCCTCATGCCGTAGTATGTGGCCTATCATCATATCTCTCTTATTTTTTACTGTTTTCCACATATTTCTTTCTTCCACTACCATTTTAGTACCTCTTCGTTCTTAACTTTGTCTGTCCATAATATCTTCATCATTCGTCTGTAGTACCACATTTCAAAGGCTGAAACTTCTACTAGGTTGTTGCAGGCGAATTCCTCGTAACGACATTTCTGTATTATTTTTGCGAATTCCTAGGCTATAATTCAATTTTCGTAGATCTAACTCTATTTACTAGTATGATTGGATAATTAGGAAATGTTGCATTGGTCTTGCGTGGTAATTTAAATGTTTAAATGTTATTGGTTGATTCGAATATGATGTATAATCAATTTAATTGGATATCTAGAGCGCATTATCAGTTCAAGTTAACATTTGTTTTCTGCTTTTCGATATACTTGATCCTGGTTGTTGCTTTATGCGGTTTAGCCGTCACCATTTTTGGGATTTGTGACTCCAGGACTGTTTGAGGCAATCTATTTGGTGATACTTTGTTATGGTTGCTCAATAAACTCATTTAAGAGGACTTACATATCGAAGTTGAAGGTAATTAATTATTACATTCGAATCCATTGATTTTATTGTACAGGTGTTGTAGGTGCCATATGTTTCTGTTCGTATTGATCATCCGCTGATCGATGTATATGTTATCGTAGTTCATTGCCCGTTGTACGGTAGGTGAATTTATGTGTTGATATTGATTACTAATATTGCAAATTGTAGGGTTTTAGATTTCAGAATTCAGATTTTAGGTTTTAGGCTTTGAGTCTTTACTTAAGAGTTTTAATTGTGAAGAGTGAAATCCAAATATTCATAAACTTCAAGCTCCAAGTTCAATTGGTATCCTGCGACGCTTGGCAGTTGTTGGGAATTCTGTCATTGCAACCTCCTGAGTTGACATTGGATGGGTATCGTTATGCATGATTTCTATTATAAGTTTATTAGATACAAATTTAATAACGTTAATGCATGAACTTTTTAATGATATTTGTGTACATTTTATGATGAAATATTTCAGTAGTTACAATTTGAACCATCACAATTAATTATTCATTTTACAATAATCAATAACAATCAACGCTTATTTATATTTACAAGTGCACCACTGTATATAATTTATTGTGCTAATTTGAACATTGTGTAACTGATATCGGTGCACCAATATCCCCTTTACATACAGTGCACAATTAATATTAATCATTCCGTTATTTCACATACATACAATAATAGGTAAATAATTTACATAAACTTGATTCAATAAGGTATATGTATTGATGCTGTAGATTGTTTAGTAATTTAGTAAATATTGTGATAGTGTACTGGTATTTATTTGGGTATGTTGCGTAGTTGTATGTGTGATTTAAGTATCATTTTATGGTAGGATATTTGAGTATCTTTTCGACGGGAGAACGTCCCAATTGGGTTCGTGGAAATTCAGGTTATGTCAATTGGGTGGCGCTCATTAATTTTCGATCTCAGATCTTTTTTTTTGGGATGGTTTTGTGACACCCACTCCCTCCTCCACTGATCTAGTTACGGCAAACGTTCCTAGTATTTTCCGCTGTTCAGTTATACCTATTCGTCCTCGTTATTGTACGTATATTTTATTTTTGAGCATTAGCGCCTGGCGGTCTTTATCTAGCCAACGTTTCTTTTTATAAATGTTACGATTGGTAACAGTGGGACAATCGTGTAGCAAGGTTAAGTTGTTTTTGTATTGAGACGTGCCCGACTAACAATATACTGGCTAGAAACAATTATCAAAATAGGTCGGAACACTCGGTCCGGGTGGTTAATACTTTACGATCAACTCCCGATGTATTCTCAAAGGTCCGAGCAAAGTTGTTAATTTCCGTAGTTAAATAACCTTTGGAATCTTCCGGACTAGCTTGGGACTCTATCTCCCTCGGTTATTTGAAAAGACTATCAGGGGGGTTCCTATTCTACGAACATTTTACGGTGCCACTACTTTCTTAAGTTATTTTACAAGGCAACACTATAGCGCAAAAGTAGAAACTCTATGGTGTATAACGTATCTGAAGGAATTTACAATTAAAGTTGCTTTCTTCTGGTTTTCAATTTAATTAATTATAAATACATACTATTACTTTTAACATGGCAGGTGGTAGTTAAGCAAACAGTTCTTATAATCATTTTACAGATATCCCTAATCAAGTTATATTATCTCTGAAGCGGTCTATACGACCATAACTACATAGTTTAAACTCCTCCTTTTATGTTAATTTATATGTCCATAAACCTGAGTAAATAAATTTTACGTCAACTCAAAGCATCTATTTTTTCTGAAAGGCGTTATATACATAAAATCAAATGAAGGATATTTCTCTTTAACTACTCTGTCTAATTTTAATTTTAAATTCTTACTTCTTACAAACTACCACTGGTGAAAGTTTATAATGATCGGTAAAACAGTTGACAAAGTATTACACTTAGACGGTGGTACATCTATATGGCGATAGATGGCTTTTAAAAGCCTGTAATACAGTTACCAAAGTTCCTAAGATACATCGCGCAAGCGCAATGGATAAAAAGCGATGCTACGCCCTGGCGGCCGGAAACGCATACCCCTTTTACAGGTTTCGCGCGCCAATCACCATGACGTCATCGACAATTTATATTACGCCATAATCGGGAAAATTTACATAAAATTAGAACAATGAAAATTAGAGAATTTACTCACGTGATGAATCCGGTATCTGGCAGGAAGTCCTACGGTAGGCCTCGGCTCCAGTGCTGTTGGCAGAGCTCGGACATCGGGGTCGTGGGCCGCTCCAATTGCCTCGAGGTCGCTGCAAATTTACCTACCTATGTAGGGAATAGACAGGAACAGGTAAATTAGGAACGACAAAACAAAGATAAGCAAAGGAAATCTACATAGTAAGATAAGATATCACACCTCACACCCGGCACGACCGTTACACTTCAAGGTTCGGCAAAAAAAGCCACGATTCAGCGCGTCACCAAAAAAACTAGTCCCCACTCTTTGTCTACTATTGCCCTAACCCTCTAGGGATATGCACACTACGCAAACTCACTACTATTTCGTGCCGGAAGCACCGCCTAGTCTATTTAAAATGTTCCCGCGTCTCGCGTATTTAAAAATTATGGCGGGAAAACTTCCGTACATTAAAAACTAAACTAAAACAATGTTTAAGTGACCCTTGGCACGTAACATACTTCATAACAAAAAAACAGTTTAGGTTATCGAAGGTGATCAGATCTGAGGACCCTGCGACTTACATTTATGACCACAAGGTCATTATATATTGCAATTATTAAAATTTCATTGTAGGCGAACATTCATTTCTTAATATGAAATATTCAAAAATCAAATTCATTTATACATGGCTCTTAAACAAAATTTTAAATAGCATTACACAAGATCTTCTACCAATTAATATTCAAAAAAGATTTTAGACCAATAAAAATTAAACAAAATGCATGTACTATCCCAACAGTACAAATTTCAATAGAAATGTTTTTATACGACTCACCGTACATTACAGGCGTGGTCACCTGGCTTTTCCATGATGTAATAGATCGAATACATGGACGAAATCCTATACTTTATTCCTATAACTTTAATTTCTTGAGTTCAAGGGTCAGCGTCGGAAGTTAAATACATCCTGGTTAAGAAAAAAGTATTGCTGCTTTTCACAGTGCCATCATATGGTTGAATTAATTTTTGTTTTAGTGAAATTTATATTTAAACGTGGTTACATAGTTGCTTAGTTGCGCATTGGTTAAGTGGCTTCTATTAATTATACCGGTGAATCAGGAAGATGGCTAGACGTAGACTTGCGGCCAGTGCGCTTAACAAATACATGTTTGCGGACTGATCTTTGGACTACAAGTCGTGGATTTTCCATGCAGCCGGCAGTACTCAATTGAACAACAACCTGTGGCATGTTACAAACCGGTAGATGCGCATTGAACCTATGACTTTATTTACTTTGTTACAATAAATTTCTATTTCTGATCTGTAGAACGTATCAAGATTTATCTTAGGAATTTTATACAAGATTAGGGCGTGGAGTAAAATTTTATAATGCGAAATAATTTATTGGTAGAACAAAATGTAAACTAAAATTAATCGATTCTGTGCAATATTGTTTCGCTAAGGGCTGAAGACAATTAAATTGTTTCAAGGCTTCTACCTTTTTCTTGTCTGCTTCTCCTACTGTCCAGGCTTCACAGCCGTACAGTGCTGTGCTCCACACATATGTTTTAAGCAATCTTTTCCTTGTTTTGTTGTCTTTGAACACAGTAGTTGCTTTTTCTTGTTAAATGTAGCACAACCTTGTGCTAATCTTTGTTTTATATCTTTTGTGCTTTTCCCATCTTGCGTTATTTGGCTTCCTAGGTAGCAGAAATCCTTAACCCCTTGTAAGTTCGTGTTACATATTTGTATTCTTGTTTTTGATTTATTTTTCACTCCTTTGCATACTAGTACTTTAGTTTTAGTTTTGTTAATTTTCATACCGTATCTCTCTGTTAGAACCGTTTCCATTTCAATGAGAGCAGTTTCTAACTCTTCCTTGCTAGATGCTAATTCTGCTATATCATCTGTAAATCTAAGCATATCAATTTTTTGTGCCTGCATAGTAATTCCAAATGTCTTCCTGCATTTGACAGTATTCATTGCCTCTTCAATGTACAAGTTAAAAATTAATGGGGATAGGGAACATCCCTGTCTCACCCCTTTCCTGATGTTTACTTCTCTATGTTCCTGCTCTAATTCTATTACTGCTGTTTGCTCTTTGTATAAGCTATGTACTATCCGTCTATCCTTATAACTCATTCCAATCTTTTTGAGTATTTCGAACATTTTTTTCCATTTTACATTGTCAAATGCTTTTTTCCAGATCTACAAACCCTATATACACGCTTTCCCCTTTTTCTATTGTTTTCTCCATTATCGCCCTCAGAGCTAAGATAGCCTCCTGTGTTCCCCTGTTTCGCCCAAACCCAAATTGGTCTTCTCCTAGTATTTTTTCTGCCCGTTTTTCCATTCTCTTTGTACAATTCTAGTTAATATTTTTGACACGTGTGCTGTAAAACTTATTGATCGAAAATTTTCACATCTATCTGCGCCTTTCTTTTTTGGTATAGTTACTATGATGTTACGTTTGAAATCTTTGGGTATCTCGCCTGTTTCATACATATAGCTTACAAGTTGGAAGAGACGTTCTGTTACTGCTTGACCAGCGGCTTTTAGAGTTTCTGTTTGCAGCTTGTATGTACCCGCGCCTTACCATTTTTCAGACCCCTTAATGCTAATTCAAATTCATCTCCAAGTATAGGATATCCCAAGTCATCATTTTCAATGTCTGATTCCTGTTCTAATGCAGTTAGTTCTTCTCCTGCATATACATTCCCTATATATTCTTGCCATCTATCCGCTTTCTCTACATTTTCTATAATGACATTTCCTCCCGCGTCCCTTATATTTTTGCTATACGGTTTTATATCCCTAAAATTGATTCTAATTAGTTTGTATGCTTCATCTGTCTTTCCTACTTCCATCTTAGTTTGTACCTCTTTGCACTTTTCATCAATCCATTGTTCTTTAGCTTTCCTGCATTTGCGAATAATTTCCCATTTTATGGTTTTGTATCTCTGTTTTCCTGTTTCATCTGATTTATTTATGTATTTTCGTCTTTCTTCTATTAAATTCAGGATATCCTTTGTTATCCATGGTTTCTTATTTTCTTTTTGTGTATACTCCAGAATATCTCTGGCCGCCATGTCGAAGCTGGATTTAATGTTATTCCATTCTGTTTCTACTTCCTTAGTCGCAGATATTTTCCCGATATCTTTGAGCAATTCATTTGAACTTTTTTCGAATCTTTCTTGAATATCTTTCTCTTTTAGTTTCTGTAGGTCCAAGTGTCTTTTTCTGTTTCTTTTTTTCAAATTTTTAAATTTAAGTGCAGCCTTCATAATTACAATGTTGTGGTCAGTGTCTATATCTGCTTCTGGGTAGCTTCTACAGTCTTTTACTTGATTCCTAAACCGTTGTCTAACAAGAATGTAATATATTTGATATCTTCCTATATCTCCACGTATATCGTCTTCTAGCATGATGTTGAAATAATGTGTTTGTGATGATTAAATTGTTCTTGTCGCAAAACTCTACCAGCCTATTTCCTCTGTCGTTTCTAGTGCCTAAACCAAATAAACCTACTCTTCCCCACCCTCACCTACCACTGCATTAAAATCCCCCATAATTATTAAATTTTCATGTCCTTTTACGTATCTTAATATGTCTTCGATATCTTTGTAGATCGCTTCTACCTCTTCGTCACTGTAGCTAGAGGTGGGCATATATACTTGTACTATTACTGTGTTTACCGGTTTAGATTCTAATCTAACCATGAGTACTCTTTCATTCTTTTGTAAGTAATTTTCTACACAGTATCCTATCTTTTTCCGCATAATTATCCCCACAGCCAAATTTCCCTTCTCTGTTCCTGTATGAATTACCCTGAAGTCTCCACTCCAAAAATCCCCCGCCTCTGGCCACTGAACTTAGCTGATCCCTACTATGTCTATGTCTATTCATTTCGATTTTTAGGTTCTCTAGCTCAGTGGTTCTCTAACTGTGGGTCGCGACCCCCAGGGGGGTCGCGTGGTGTGTCCAGGGGGTCGCGGGATAAGGAGGAAAATCAAAAAAACAAATCAGTCATAGCTGTAGTTTTTATTAATAACAAAATTTATAGGCTACACAAATTTGTAATACACATACAAGTTGAAAAAGGCCTAATACTATTTAATGGGAAACATGAGCTTGTTTGGAATTAACCAATTTTTTTATGTCCGAATGAGTTTTGTAATACACAAAGAATGTCATTTTCCAGGGTCAAACGATTTCTTGATTTTGTTTTGATATTCACCATTATGGAGAAACCTTGTTCACAGTTATAAGACGTGAAAATGGCATCAAAGTCTGTAATGCTTTTGTGGACAGTTCTGGGTATTCATTTTAATACCTATCCAAAATTTGTCGATACAAGCACTGTTAAAGTGACTTTTGCTGACTGATCACTTGAAATTTCGATCAGTTGATCATGTTGACGAGCAGTTAGCTCAGCTTTTGTTACGACTTGATCACTGAACGGATTGACTACCCACAAAACCCCACTCGTATCCTTATTTGGAATGTAATCTGTCAACTGTTCAATCAAACCTTCGAGATGAGAAGATACTAGTAAGAGAGAGATGAAGTGTCAGGGGATGTACAGTAGGATGTAGACAGAAACTCTATAAACTCTTGAGTTAGTGTAAAATTTTCAAAATCTTCTTTTTAACTCTTATGCGTTCCAAACACTGAGTTTTTACAAATGCATTTACTCTGTCTTGAGCATATAGCATATTTTTGTCTGGTCCTTGTAGGGATAAGTTCAAAATATTAAGGTGAGAGAAGATGTCAGCCAAATAAGCAAGCTTAACCAACCACTTTTCATCACTGAAAAAAGTGGAAAGTTCGGGTTTACTATCAACCAAAAATAACAACATTTCTGACTTTAATCCAAACAGTCTGCTTAATACATTACCACGGAATAGCCACCGTACTTCAGTGTGAAATAAAAGATGTTTATGCAAGTCTCCTACCTCTTCACACAAAATATTAAACATCCTACTTTGCAGCGGGCGACTTTTGATGTAGTTCACTATCTTGACAGCTTCATTTAAAACTTGCCGTAATTCATCTGGCATTTTCTTAGCTGCCAAAGCTTGCCTATGTAAAAAGCAGTGGACCCAGCTTGCATTCGGTATAAATGATTTCAACCTGGCAATCAAGCCACTCTTCTTTCCCGTAAGGGCCATTGCTCCATCACTACAAATTGAAACACATTTCTTCCAATCAAATTCAAAAGGTTCAGTTGCTTGAACAAACACCTTATAAAGACTTTCACCTGTTGTATTATTCGGCAGGGGCTTACAAAACAAAATATTTTCATGAATAGCATCACCGTAATCGCACGGATGAAGGCATAAAACTGAGCACAGTTGGCAACATCTGTTGACTCATCCAACTGAATTGCAAAAAAGTACTGTCTTTTCTTTGCTTCTTTAGCTGGTTCTGAACATCTTCAGCCATGTCACATATTCTTCTTGAAATAGTATCATTTGATAATGGGATTTTTTTCAATTTTTCAGCATCTTGAGGACTGATTATATTTGAAACCATATCAATTGCAGCAGGAAGAATTAATTCTTCAGCAATTGTATGGGGTTTCCTTTTAGCAATCTTCAGTGCTACCTCGTATGAAGCTTTAAGAGCATTCTTATTAACATTAGCAGGATCCGTAATGTTTACCTGTTGACTTGAAGGGATAACAATTTTCTTTGGAAAAATTCCACTGGTTTGTCTTTCAAAGCAAAATGTTTAGTTTCAAGATGGCGTTTCATTTTGAAGGCTTCATGCTTTCAGCTGACAACACTTCACTACACACCACACATTGAGGTTTGTTTGCCAGTTCAGTGAAACCGAATTGTATGTACGACTGGTCATATTTATGCGAATTTTGTCTTTCCGCACTCACTAGCACTAGCATCACTACTTGACGACGGTCTTTTCAAAAACTTATCCATTGCTACTTTTTCTAACTGTATTTGCTCGCAATACTACTCACAAAGTACACACACAGTGTTCAGTGATCGACTCAAGAAGCCAGACTGTCGTGTCGTCTGCCGGGCACCGGCTAGCAGAAAGTGCGCGCGCAAACAGGCCCCATGAGTGTTTTTTTTTCATTTTTGTTTATATTTAAAAATAGGGGGGTCGCCGAAATACTAGGTCTAAAAAGGGGGTCGCAGTGGCAAAAAGTTTGAGAACCCCTGCTCTAGCTTACCCACTGAATGGGGGACTATTTTAACTCCAGAATCTTTTACCCCAGAGAATGCCATCATTTTATTATAATTTAGGTATGCTGTGTACTTGGGAGGTAATGTGGTGGTTCCTGTTGCCTTCCACATCGCGGTAGTGTGTCTTAGACTGCCATATCGACCCGTATGGTGTCTGCCAATTTAAGTACCGAAAGAGCCGCTGCCCTATTTTGGGGTCCTATCTTCGTCTGGTTCCTCACTAACGACCCTACTACTTTGGTTGGACCTGTAGTTTGGCTCTTTAGCTCATTAGAACATGCAAGCCATTTCACCTGTTTTAGTAATCTAGAACTTCGTGAAGGTGCAGGTCCATTCGAAATGGGATAGAAGTATATTTCAAACTAAATTCTATAGGCATATTTGACCTAAAAGGAAGAAGTTCTGTGATTGAAAAGAATTTTTGCGACATCGGGCAAGAATGCCCAAAAATTAGAAAGGGTTGTAAATAAAACATTGAGAAGCAGATGGAGAAAAATGAGTAAAATTCATGGCACTTACAAGTGGTCGGCTGAAAGCCAGTCGTTTTTATGATTTTGGAGTTCTGGAAAATACGCACATGGTTTGTTATGATAACATAACAAAGTATATAGTGTTATATGTTAACATTATAAAGAAGCAGAATTATTGTGGCAGCATACTGTTTGGTGTCGTAGGTGCGTTTTATAACTTTAATCTTCGTACGTTGCATGAAATTCCATGTAATTTGGTTCTTCTGCTATCATGTCTAGTGGAGGTATCCGGAGGCCAAGGTAAACTCGAGGTAAACACTGGACAATGGATTCTATCACAATCAGGAAACCATCCGTAAATCGGCAAAAACCTTTTTCTATGTTGCTTACAAACAAATTAATTAACGCATATAATAACATTATTAATTATTAAATTATCGTTAAGGAACTATTCGGCCAAAGAACTTAGGAGCATGTAGGATATTTTTTGATAGGTTAGAAATAACAAAAATTACTGTTGTCTACTTATTTTATTCTAATAAAATTAAGTCACGTTGAAATTTAATCTCTCTTAAATTAATATAAATGTAGTAAGCCCTCAGTTCTAACAGATGCAAAGTTTGAAATACAACTTCCCTCCCAAATTTGTGAAATTCTAAATTCTAATGTTTTGAAAACTTTTCTCTTGATATTTAAAATGAAAACAAGTTATATAAGTCAAACTAAGGTCCAGTAGATCTGTTGTTTTGTAGTAACAAGTCCTCCAAATCAGTTTGAAAGTATTTCCTGGAGAATTACACTTGTTTGGCGCCCTACTGATTTTATCTAAGCACCAATACTATCTTAATTTGAAACCAACTAACTCTTTCGTTATTAGTCTAGATTAATCTCGAAATTTAGGTTACAGGCCCCTGCGCCCCTTTGGTTTTTACAACTTTTTCTATAGCTAAACTGCTTGTTACACTGTTAATACAGAATCACATGCAGAGGAAAAATATAGTTATCAATCATTAGAGTTTTTAATGAAACCAATATGAAGAACATAAGGAACGGGGGTTGCTTAATAGTTGAGCATGTAAATATAAATTATCTTAAAAGTAAAAGTGAAATTATACCACCAAATTATTGTAAAAAATGTTAAGACATATATAGAGGAGCAAATAGTAGTTCAAACTATTGTGGTACAAAATATTAATGAAATGCACCCAAACTGAGCGAAGCGAGGGCGGCTGGCTGACAAAAAATGTATTTCCTATTTTGTAACAGCTTTTTGGTATATCCAACAAAATAACACTGTTGAGAGGTCTAAATTTTATAATTAGACCATAACGATGTTTGCTAGGTTATAAATCTAATAAATTAAGTTTACTTAGGGTGGATTATACCAACACGAAGTTAACTTCTGAATTAGTTAGTTCTGGATTAATAGTTAACTCTGGTTTAAAAACATTTTACATTGTACCAAAAAGAAATATTTTCAAATAGTTTAACTTGATATTTTTGCGTGTTGGTAGTAGTGAAATGTAGACTTTTGTAAGTTTTAATTGCATGCATGCTTATTGCAACCATGAAAATCTGTTTGTTAATGTTTAAAGAACGTCAAATAGTGATTTTTCAATCGCATTCCTGACGAAAGGTATGAAAATTTTCTCATTTTCTTGCTACAATAGAGTATATGTTTTTGCATCCTTTTTTGTAAAATGCTGTGTTCAAGCAAAAAAACAAAAACGCGTTGAAAATTTTTCAGAAAAAGAAATTATCTTTCTACTAGAAACCAGTTTGCTTCTGCAATTGAAAGTAAAAAGACGGATGATAACAATAACAGAGGAAAAAATTGATACATTAGAAAATTATTATTTCTAAAATACCGAATATTAGTGAAATAATTGATTATGATATGTATTTTACCTATTAGTTTTTGAAGCTATTTCTTTTTCAATTTTAGTAAATATATATCGTACTATGTCTGTAGAAAAACGAAAATTTTTTGAATTCACCATCATTCCATTTTGAAAGTGATTCGCTCTCTCATGTTTAGTATGTGGAGCCCTTAAAACAATATTTACAAGTTCATGGAATGCTTCATCATCAGTAAGTTCCTTTCAGCATTTTTTGAAGCCATTATTTAATAAATGTATTGGAAAAAAAATTATACAAAATACAGGAATCAGAGAATCTGTCAATGAAGTGAGATCAGGAATGCTTAATCCAGGGTTAAACTGCTCAAATTGCAGGTTTAGTTAAACCAGACTTAAACCGACGGTAATCTAGGATTGACCTCTATACAACGTATTATCTAGTTTTAATCCAGAGTTAGGTATAACTCGGGTTTAACTCTGATTGATACAATGCACCCTAAGACTATTTGTAATTTGCCTTTTAAATAAATCTAAAATGGCATTTTCAAAATGTTCGCTATTGGTTTTATGAACACAGTATAGTAAAATGTAGTTAGACCAAGAATTATTTACTAACTCATTTACTGTAATTTCGATAACGTTACGTGTTCACTAATTGTATAATAGTACTTCTCATATCATTATTGAACTTTATAAAACCATCTATCGAACGAATAATGGTATATAAATTATCACTAGATTTATTTAATACATTGTTATAAAATTTTTGACTTTTTGGATAATATAATGCAGAGGGTGGCTTCAATTAAGATGACATAGAGCCAAGCAGTGTTTCCAAAAAGAATTATATAAGCTCGCGGACTAGTCTCGGGTCTATTCTGCGGAGGCATGAGATGGGGGTCTTTTTATTAATTAACCTGTCTTTGTACAATTTTAGGACGCCACTACGTCTTAACTACTTAAGGAAAGACGTAGATAAACCTCAAGGGAATCAACTTATGCCTGAAGATAGATACTCAACAACATAACTGTGTTTCTTTTACGCTTATACCTTGTAGCTAGAATTTTCAGAAATAAAACTATTACCTTAGTTTGCAGATATGTAATAAAGTTATTTGAAGTTCTTGTATAAACAAAAAAAAAATAAATAAAATAAATTAAAGACAATCAAAATTGTAAGAACATGTGGAAAGGTCTTATCGATGTTGAATTGACAAATTAGCAGTAGCTAGAGGGTGAAACCCATCATAAAAATAATGTCTCATTACTTTGAGCAAACGCTTCAAACCTAGCGATTGTTAATGGGTGAAGCCCATCAAAGAAAATTATTTCATTACATTAAACAAATGCTTCAAGCAAAGATCTTTGTTCTCGGCTCACAAGGATAAGTCAAAGATTAGCTTATCATACAATTCATTTGTACAACATACATTTAACTTGTTTGAGTAAACATGTAACTCCAGATGTTTATCTGTCAGATATTAAACCAATTCTAAATAAAGTGATTTTATTTTTACCGGAAAACTTTCTAATTCTGTGTTCAGAAACACTAAAACTATTTTTAAATCGTTAAACAAATTATCTTATATATATATTCAGTGACACGTAATTCATTTTAATAAAAACGCTTTTATACCTTAGTATATGCTACAATTTTATAATTGTTTAACAGAAAACTTTAATGTATTTAATTATCAGAAATTTATTGAATTTTTTTTTAAAAATCATTTAAAAAATGATATATCCTCTAAGTCGACATGTTGCACAATAAGCTTAATTCTTGTTTGGGTCGGTGTTTGATACAACAAATTATAGCGTACTCACCGAACTGAAGTGTTCATACACTTACAACACCTGCAGATTATAACCACGTGCCAACATAGCTACATTACGAACGAATGGATCATCATCTCCAACGCTTATCGACTTCCACACGAACCAAAATTATGCCAATCAATTCAGAAATCCATTATATATTTATAATTAAAGGTGAAACTTATAGATGAAACTTATAGATGAAACTGCTTGCGTTTTATCGACCTATCTTGGTAGGGAACTTCCTACGACGTTTCTTTAATATTCGTCTTTAGCTGACTACATCTGATACAATAATGGATCAAGTACATCGAGCACACGCCTTCAAGCCCACGCGCATGATGGTGCGGATCGATAAACAAGTCGACTACATATTCACGCCTGGATCGTGGCAATCCATCAAACATATAGCAGTTTGGTAATTGCCTATATGCGAAATGTTACAACATCTTGTAATGGAATTCCAAAATTGCCCATTTTTAACAAATCAGATAATTCTTTTTGACTTGTTACAATAAATTACACTTAACGTTTCTATCAAATATGTACCCAGGTGTGTCATTCGGTTTGTTGTTACCCAATACAATTAAACATAAATTTCGAAATTTAAAAATTAATGTGTGAGCTAATAAAAAGGATTTTAAAATGTTTGTCTTCTTACATTAACGCGTGCTTCTTACAACACCGCAAACGAGGTACAAGAGACACCAACACAGTTGGTAACACCAATCTATAAAGTTAAGATTAGCATGCCCATCTGTCAATGACGTCACACAATATGCAAATTATTACTCGTAAATGACGTAATATGCCAATTTAATAACGGTATTATAAACAAAATCCCACACACGGGGTACTTACATGAATAGGTCCAGCTTCCTATGGAATCACTTCCTTCAGGGTTGCTCGTGGCCCCTTTCCAAATTATTTAAAGATGGTGGCTGCGACCTCCATCAGGATTGCTCCGGCTAGCTACTCAGGGCTCCCTGGACTCGTTCATTCTAGGGTCGTGGACTGCTGCCAGGTTGTATCCAAATTATCTTCTTTTACCTATGTAGCGGAACGATAATGAACGGGTTTATAGGGTCGACAATCAAAGATAAGCAAGAAGGGAATCTACATAATTAAAATAAAGATACGATACCCAACCACTCTAGTCGATGTTCAGCAGCAAAGTTCCACGTTTCCTAAGCGTCTTCCGGAAACTTCCCCACTTTTTCTTCCCCCACACGTGTTGACGCGAATCTCCACGCAACGCACTTCTGACGTGACGGAAATACACGTGCCAAGTCTTTCAAATTTAAGGCGCGAAATTCCCGCACATCAAAACTAAACTAGAAAGATGTCTAGTGCCAAATTTTGGCACGTAACAGTCTACACACGTGCTCATCTAATTATTACTAATAGAGCTATCGAGTTTTAACAGTGTAGTAAATCTTGGCATGAGCAATTAATAAAACTAAACCAACTAGTTCTCTTGTTTTGACCTGTTTGGGCAACAAATCTAAAACCTTATTGCATATACACAATTCTGACATCCATTCTTTAATAAAATATATTTCTTTGGTTTAGGATTACTTAAACTCTAGATAAGTAGAATTAGAAAAACTCTTTATTTTTCAAAATAAAAACTAGTTCTTAAATATAATGTCGAGTACTTACATGATTTGCTAACGATAATCGATACAAACACTCACACCATAAAGAATACATTTCTGCCTTTTTCCGCCTTTGTTGTATTTTTTGACGAAATATTTGATATCGCTGGGCTTTGCTTAAATCGGAAGTGGGGCGCTGGACAGGAGGTAATGAGGAAGATGGTTCTGGTACATTTAGTAGAGATGAACCACCAGAGTTAAATACCTGAAAATAAATTTTAATTGTAACAGTCAAATAGTACCACAGAAAAAAATTGGTTACAATAAATCGTTTAGTAACAAGAATAATCTGATAAAAAGGTAGAACAGCAAAATGTTTAGAAAGAAATGTACTTTTCAAGGTTTAAAAATAATACTAAGGTTTATTTTTTACCATACAGCTACTATTTGTATTTATGTTTTTATTTAAAAATCTGCTAGTTTAAAATAACCTTCATGAAGTGTTTATTTCGTCCCAAAAATAAAAATAACGCTCCAAAAACTATCTTGGTTGAGCAAGAAGTATAGGTTTTGACTAAAGTGTACAACAATTCAGGTATAAGTACCCGTCGTCTAAGTGTGTCAATGGATATAAGTTACTCGTCAATTTGAAGATTAATCTACAAAACATAAATTTAAAAACATGGAAAAACGTTTTTACAATTTGGATGTAGCAAAAAACCTACAAAAATACAGACTAAATCTCAAATACTTCCATGTGTTACACATGGTGAATGTTTTAATTCGGGGGTAAATTCATATACTCAAGTCTCAAAACATCAAAATACTTTCTAAAAACGAATTCCAATCCTCAGGAAATGGCAAAAATTAGCCTTCATTATTTTTATTTTGTGATTATCCATTTTAGAGTCCACTTGCAAATTTTATTAATGCAGTTGGCTGTTCTAATTACACATGAAAGTGTTGTTAAATATTGTACATTGGAATTGCATTTGGAATTGACATTTTGGATTGGGATGCAGTATCTAGCACTTTTTGTACATAGGTAGAGTAGAGTACCCGACCACACTGGTAAAATATTACGCGATTAATAAAACTATATATAAATCATCCAATAAAATAACACAAACTTTACTGTTCTTTAAAGACTGAATACAGTGTTAAAACCTCCGTGTGTATATGGAATGCCTCAAAGCCTGTGTTATGGTATACATTGCAGAAAAAGGTGATCTCTACAAATAAGAATAAATCAACAAAAATTGTGTCTCATTTTAACTTTTTAAAAAAACGCACTAATTTCAAGTTTCCCCTAAAATAGTAATTACTCGATTTAGGTACAAAATACTGCACTAGGCTTAATGTACTTAATTATAGAACATATTTTATAAGAACGGATTGGCATGTGAATCGTTACTCTCTTTACCTATTCCCAAGTTACAGGCGAATTGGTAAGTGGCTCTGGGCCACGACTTCTCGCCCTCCGCTCCAGGTTGTGCACCTGCTAGGAAGGCAAACACATCAAATTTTTATAACTACTAGGTGTCTCCAACAATAATCAAAAGTCAAAATGCATCACTATTTCAGTACATACTCTACCCCCCTCTTAGCTCCTGCACTATTTGTCTAAAGAGTCAAAGCTAACGAATAATTTTAGTTGTTCATACACAAATTCTCTTTCAAATCTGAGAACTTATGAATTTCAATTCCTTCCCATCATAACCCAGTTTACAATGTTGTAATATGAGTTTAACATATAAATGTAGAACATAATTTTTTATTGCACGAAGATGTATGTTTATAACAGAAATGATAGTATACATGATAAGTCAATAAAATTTTTGTAAGTGCATATAACAACGATTAACTTAAAATCATTTGATATGAAAATTATAAACATATTTTTATCTGAACCTTGCATTTGGTAGTTGATGCAAAAACTAGGATAACAAATTGATATGTTGCAAGATTTTTCGATGTTGGTTCAAGTTGACAAGAATAGTAAAACCGTACTGCAATAAAAGTTAACCTCTTAAAAAAAATACTATAAAAATAGTCACCATTTTAACAATTACATATAAAATTTAAAAAACATACCTCTACGATAATATCTAAGATTTTGGTATTAACTTTCCAAGGGACCGCAGCTAATTGATTGAGCGAATCTAAAGATGGATATAGGCTTTCCGGAGATGCTTCATTAATTCGTTGCCTTTGTGCTGCAGCGTGATAAGGTAAACGAACCATTTCACAAGGTGCCACCAAATAACCACCTGTTGTTGATGAGCACCACGGAATTGGTGGACAAAGCATGGGCACCTCTGTTACTGGAAATGTTAAGGTTTCTGGTATAGATGCACGATACAATTTCGACAAAACTGGATGCGGTTTTACTTCTTCTTTCAATATATGGTTTTCAGTTCGGAAAATTGTGTAAAAGGCAGGAAGAAGGTTTCTAAAAATAAAAATCTAAATTAGACATTTATGATGACATACATGATATACATTTTCAATTAGTTTCTCAAAGTAGTATACTAAGTTTTATAACATTCTGGCTTAATGCAATTAAAAACTTTATTTATTTTTTAGATTACGTATAATACTGTAAGCTGTATATTACCAAATAATTGTAATAGTAGTGTACTTAATTCACCGAATCACCAATGTGATGTCATAAATAGTAATTTATGTAACTAAATTTTAAAATGTAAACGAAACTAGGAAAATATAACGTGTTTCCATTGCATTCTAGAGCGTTCTGTTTTTTGTTGTTGATAGTGCAATGCACTATCGTCAAGATTATTTTGTTCAATTTTAAGTTAACACATACCATGATATGAATGAACTCTGAAACCAGCTTCATGTTAGTGTCAACTATCAGTTATATTGAGTTGTCAGCGTCTATAATTTTTCTTATCATTATTGTAGCCCATTCCGAATGGACCTGCACCTTGAAGAAGTTCTACATTACTAGAACGGGTGGAATGGCTCCCGCGTTCCAGTGACCTAAAGAGTGAAACTACGGGTTCAACCATAGTAGTATGGTCTCTAGAGAGGAACCAAACTAAGGCAGGTCCCCGAAAAAGGGCAGTGGTTCTTTGGGTACTTAGATTGGCAGAGACCATAGGGGTCAGTTTAGCATTCTAAGACACTACCGCGATGTGAAAAACAACGGGAAACCACCACATTACCTCCCAAGTACGCAGCGTACTTAAATTGTATTTAAGATGATGGCATCCTCTGGAGTAAAAGATTCCGGCAGTAAAATAGTCCCCAATTCGGATCTCTGGAAGGGGACTACTTCAGAGGATGTGATCAGAAAATTTAAAAAAAAATCAGGAACGTTCTGCGAGTCACAGTGTAGAATGTCAGAAGAAAGAAGCAAGTAGGTAAACTAGAGAACTTAAAAATTGAAATGGATAGGTTAGCACTAGACATAGTAGGGATAAGAGAAGTTCGGTAGCCAGTGGCGGGGGATTTTTGGAGTGAGACTTTAGGGTAATTCATACAGGATCAGAAGAAGGAAATTCTAGTGTGGGGACGGTTATGCGAAAAAAAATAGGACACTTATAAAAGAAGGAAAGCGTACTCGTGGTTAGATTAGAATCTAAACCGGTAAATACAGTAATAATGCCCACCTCTAGCCACAGTGGGGAAGAGGTAGAAGCGATGTACAAAGATATCAAAGACATACTAAGATACGTAAAAGGACATGCACATTTAATAATTACGAGGGATTTTAATACAGTGGTAGATGAGGGAGGGAAGGAGCGGTAGTTGGTTTATTTGGTTTAGGCACAAGAAACGACAAAGGAAATAAGTTGGTAGAATTTTGCAACAAAAACAATTTAACCATCACAAACACATTATTTCAACATCATGCTAGAAGACAATACACGTGAAAGATGCCAGGGAATATAGGAGGATATCAAATAGATTACATTCTTATTAAACAATGGTTTAAGAATCAAGTAAAAAACTATAGAAGCTACTCAGAAATAGATATAGACACTGACAACAGCATCGTAATTATGAAGGCCACTCTGAAATTAAAAAATTTAAAAAAAAAGAAATGGAATAAGGCACTTTGACTTTGTGAAACTAAAAGATAAAAATATCCACACACGATTTGAAAAACTCAAATGAATTGCTGGAAGATATCGGGAACATTTCTGATACTAAGTAAGTAGAAAAGGAATGGAACGGCATTGAATCCAGTTTAGACATCACAGGCAGAGATATTCTGGGAAATACACAAAAAGAAAATAAGAAACCATGGATAACAAAAGATATCCTGAATTTAATACAAGAAAGACGAAAATACAAAAATAGATCAAACAAAACAGGAAAACAGAGATACAACGCCATAAAAAGGGAAATTATTCGCACATGCAGAAAAGCTAAAGATCAATGGATTGATGATAAGTGCAAAGAGGTAGAAATTAAGATGGAAATAGAATAGATTTAAGCAAGGTTGAGATTTATTTTATTTGTACAAACATGCAGGTGACCTTTTGTAAGGAAATCTATTTCACCAAGAAAATACCATATAATTACAATCCGTTGGGTTACACGTCACACTACTAGACTAGACTTAGTTGGAGCCTTCTAAACTTGACGAATTGAAAACCTAACGAGGAAAGTGCTAACAATAATGTAGCTTAAAATCACACCTAGGTAAAATTTTGATCATTAATCAATTTTCTGCCAATTACTGCTATAGGGACCCACTCTTACACCACTGTAGTTGGCCAGTGCATCATGATATTGTTAAGAGATTCCAGTCCCTTTCAAGCAATTCCAAATTTAAAACTTAATGCTTCATACACCCAAAATAAGTACCCTTCTTTTAATACCGCTTTCATTAGCTATTGTTTCTAATAAATGCATTTGGTCTACAAGCACGTTTTTCCCGTATATAAAATAACGTTGCTTGTGAAACCATCTACCATACACAGTTTGTATATTTTTATTCCATATTTATGCGATTTATTTGGGATGTATTGACGAAACATTAATCTACCCCTAAATGGAATCACTGTTTCACCAATTTAGTGTAAGAACGCACTGACATTTTTTATTTAGAATAGCAAGCGGTTTATTTAACCTGTAAAAGCAATTCTTAGTGTGTAATAATAGACCTTTATTGCTACAAAAATGTAAACATCTTCATCATCCTGGAACTGGTTAGATGCGTACCTCCCTACACATTTCCCTGAAATTCCCACAGCCTACACCTTTCGATATCGATATGCAATAGTCTAATCTGGGTCAACCTACACCTCTCTTATTTCCTTTCTCTGTTTTTAATATATTCAGCACTATTCCCTCATGCCTTAGAACGTGTCCTATCAATCTATCTCCTACTTTTTACAGTTTTCTACAGATTACTTTCTTCCTCTACTATTTCTAGAATCCCTTGTTTCTTAACTTTGGCTGTCCATATTTTCATCATGCATCTGTAGCACCACATTCTAAGTATGTTAGTCAATAATATATTACAGTACTAACCGTTTCACTGGTATAGTATGTCTTTTCTCATGTTTTTACTTTTTAAATGACCATTGGGAGATGTTTTCTTCCTCTCCGTTAATGCTTGGACATCTCAACTTAATTTCCACCCAGGGGTTGAACCAGTAGGGACCAATCTGTTCCAGCAAAAAAACATGAGCCGCTTGGTAGGGGATTATACGATCATCAAAAACCACTTGGCTTCGATCGCAACCTTGTACTTAAGGTATTTACCCTAACGAAGTGACATGTTGAGAGTTGGGATGTTATAAACAGTCTTCCTTTTGAACAAAGAAACTGATCTTTTTAAACTACACAAGGACTTTTCGGCAAACTTCAGACAGATGGATTAAAATGGGATTTCATTTAACATTGCTATCGAATTGTATATGAAATCTGAATCGGCACCAAACTGCACATGGTCCGTTTTATTTTAAGACTGCCATTCTATATTTTATAGACATAACAAATCAAATTATTTTAATTGCCAAGATGACATCATGCCTAACAAACTGACATATGAATTTGTATAACCTTTGACTATGTATTAAATATGACGCCAAATAATTCTTTCTTAAATTAGAATTCATTGAAGTCTAAAACTTATATTTCCTGAAAGGAATAACGCAATCCTATTGGTGGACTTTACTTATACAGAAACTACTAAAATGAAATATGATTATAATTATTTCCAAGGGAATGCCACAAGTTTTCCAATAATTCTTTTTGTACAATCAACAATTGTCCTGAATATTGCAAAATCGACACTTGTAGTTGTTTATGATAATAATCAGGTTTAAATACACTTGTTTTTTCAGCATTAAGTTTTCAGTCCGAGAACTGATTGGTGCAAACTTCCATTGTTTCACATTTTTTGAAGGGTGTAAGTTTTGCAAATTTTAGAATTATGTGAGCAGATTTTTAGCAGATGTTAAATTGTCATAATTTTCAGTTGTACTTACATGCTGATTTTCTTGAACTGTTAATAAATATTCAAATTGGCATCTACATTCTAGGCAAATCTTTTATTTGGTGAAATGCTCGTACTTATGAACTGTACGATGCACTGTACTTTTACTAATTTGGCGATCCGAATGAACATTATTAAATAAAGCACGGACTTTTTTAGAAGAACTTTGACGATCACCATACCATGCATCATCAAAATGTTAATCCATTCAGCTTGTGTTAATTTCAAAACGTTTAATAAATTAATTACAAAGATAGTGAAAACAATAACTTGTGAAACAATTGCAATCTGACAGGTTACAGTAAAATCATCTATTCTCAAGAACATTTTGATTTTGCATTATTGGTAGTTTTTGTTACTTTCTGTAATACGTTCTTAAGAAAGAAAAAACACGTTCACTCTTAACGTAGATTTTATTTCTGCACCCGAAAATGTAGAATATGAGTAATTTTCATTTTAAAAAAGTAATAAGCATTTCTTGTTAAATAGGAAGTGACAAAAAACTGAAAATGGCATCAATAGTTCATTAATTTTAACCACATATCCATATCAAATTTTTTAAAAAATTCACTCCAATTAACAAAGAAATTCGAAAGTTCTGGGCCTTTATACTAATCCGGTGTAATTACTGATAAAACAATAATACAATCAATCATCATAGTCTGACATAGCATACTGATGTAACATTAAGTAATCAACCTTATTGTAAATCATCATCATTAGGTCTTCAGTCCTGGAACTGGTTAGACGTGTACCCTCATGGTTTCATATTCTGAACTAAGGTACACATTTCCCTGAAATTTGCACAATCTACATCTATCACTATCTGTGTGCGATAGTCTGATCTACCTTACCTCTTCTATTCCTATCTCTGCTTGTAATACATCCCGTACTATTCCCCAAAAATGCCTTAGAATGTATCCTGTCCTTCTATTTCTCCTATTTTTTTTTTTCGTTTTTCACAGATATTTTTATTCCTCTACTATTTCAACAACCTATTTGTTATTAACTTTGTCTGTCCCTGCTCTCATCCTCATACATCTGAAGCACAACATTCCAGAAGGTTTCTATCTCTTTCTGTCTGCTTTTCCTACTGCCCTATTTCATAGATGTACTGTGCTGTGCTCCACACATATGCTTTCACCAATTTTCTTCTTGTTTCTATGTTTATTGTCTTGGAACATAGCCGCTGTTCTTTCTTGTTAGATGCAGTTAGGTTCCCTTCTATTGTTTTACAATTAGATGCCATATTTCTGCGATATTCAGTGGTATGTGAAGTGGGATAAGCAGTCTATGGCTGCTAAGTTTCACCAGCATTTGAACATTTGCCGAATTAATAGTTTTTTCAATATATCCTTTCGCACAATCAACATTAGTTGAAAATATTTTACAACCAACACCTGTAGTTGTTTATAATAATCATCAGATTTAAGTGCAATTTTTTTTTTTCGTCATTAGGCTTTCCGTCTTGAAACTGGTTGGACGTCTACCTCCACTTATTTATATTCTGAGATAGCCTATGCAGTTACCCGAAATTCCCACAGCAGCCTATATACAGTTCGATTCCCCTTCTTCTATTGTTTTCTAATTATATACCATATTTCACCGAGATTCAGTGGTATGTGAAGGGGGAGGCGTCGCCGTGGATCAATGTAGTAAGCGTAAGACTATGGATCCCAAGGTCCCGGGTTCAAATCCCGACACGGACGACTGTTTGAAAAATGGCAGGTGAGCATTTTTCACAAATATTACGCCCTCGTTCGGATGAGAGGTTAAATGGAGGTCCCGTGTGTGAGTGTTGTCACGCACGTTAAAGATCCCTACCTTGCCTGGAAAGGCAAGGGTTCGGCAAAATTCTAAATTTCCAGGCAACAAAAACACGCCTCCTGACCAATGTAGTACCTTCAGGTGGAGCATTGGAAAATCACGTAAGGTATGTGGAGAGGCAGCTCTGTGGTGTAGTTGGTATGCATGTGACTACCATGCCCAAGGTCCCGGGTTCAAATCCCAAGAGCATTTTTCACAAAAATATACACTCGTTCGGATGAAAGGTAAAATGGAAGTCCCGTGTGTGTGTCGTCACGCACGTTAAAAATCCCTACCTTGCTTGTAACAGCAAAAGTTCAGCAAAATAAAAAATTTCCAGATAAAAAACCTCACTTCTTGGCCAATGTAGTACCTTCGGGTGGAGCATTGGAAAATCAAATGTAGGGGTATGTAAGGGGGGGGTTGAGCATCTTGTGGCTGCTAAGGATCCCCCAATACTTAGACATTTACCAAATTAATAGTTTTTCAGTAAATTCTTTTGCACAATTAACATTATTCGAGAGTATTGCACAACCAATACCTGTATTTCCTTATAATATTCATCATGTTTACGTACAGTTATTTTTTTCGTCGTTAGTTTTTCCATCTTGGGACTGGTTGGACGTGTACCTACACTGATTTCTATTCTGAGCTAGTCTATACATTTCTCTGAAATTCCCACAGCCTACATATTTCACTATCTGTGTACAGTAGTCTAACCTAGGTCTACCTCTACTTCTCTTTTTTCCTATCTCTGTTTCTAATATATTCCACACTATTCGCTCATGCCTTAGTATGTGGTCTATCATCCTATCATTCCTATTTTTTACTGTTTTCCACATATTTCTTTCTTCCCCTGCCATTTCTTATTGTAAATAATGCATAATTCAAGCTTTGAATTTTGAATTGTGAAAATGCAAGCTTTTGTATCGGATAAGTTTCTATTTATAACAAAACAATTTTTCCGGTTAGTAATTTTATCAAATTTTGTTACTGTTCGAGTATCAATGCTTGGAACTGCTGCTTGTATTCTAGCTAATAAATCTTCGAGTGTTTGAGGAGTAGTGGAATACACTATAGGCTTCAACGAATGATAGTGAACAAGATTCAATATTTGTTCGACTTAAAAAACATGTACAAAAAATTAAGTGTTGCAAGAACTAATTCGTTCAGTATTCAATGCTGTAGGTGTTTGTGCAATCTTGTGAAACTTACCTCTTTACATTTTAAGTGCTAGTAAAAGAATGCAATTAAAAGTTCAACCATTACAAAATAAAATATATTAGATTTAGATGTAAACCTAAAAAAAATACTTACTTGTGTTTGCTAATTAAATTCATGGCATTAACGTCAATTTTCAAATCTTGCATAATAATGTGATATAAAAATTTTCCAATATTATGAATCACAGTTGGAACCCAAGGTTGATGACCAGTTACAATTGTGGATCCTTCACTTTTATGCAAGTAGTCAATCCATTGCCACCTTTGCCTTGGATTTAATGAATCTAATTTAGCAGACATAGTGTTCGTTTGTCCATTCAAATATTCAAACTGGGCACAGTATTCACTATGGATATCTACGATCTAGAAAACACAATTAATTTAAATAAACCAATCTGTTTACATATTAATACCTTATTTAACACAGCCAACTTTTGTTTCCGTAATACTTTATATTTTGCATATACTTTGGAACCTAAATCCCTATATAAATGATTGCAAGTAAGACTGAATGTTTCTGATCCTTGAGCAATCTTCTTTGCTTCCTCTACTATTATTTGAATAATATCTTTGGTAGGGATTGTTCTTAAATATGGTTCAATTGTTAAAACCCCACGTCTTGCAGATAATGTTAATAAATCACGAGTAAAACCTGTTAATGCATCTTTTTCCCATAATTTCATCTGATCTGCTAATACTTGACGATATTGGATAGTTACTGCAGTTGGAGTACATTTTGCTTCAACACTTTTAATCTGTGTTCAAACATAAACCACAAGTGTTATTAGACAAATCTAAGACTATGACACTAATAAATCAAATCAATTGTAACTTTGTAAGTTTTTCTATAATGTGTATGCATTTATTTACCACCAATTTGAAGTTGAATTGATTCCTGTCATACGTTAGCCATTTCTATGCAACTACACATCATTCATTATAGCAACTCGCACAAATACACTCAAGAAACATCTGATAAAGCCTAGGTGCTATAACAGTTAACTTGGCTCATTCGTAGATTTCTCAATTTGAAATTTGTTAATTAGTATCATTTCAACACACTTTCTATGTCCTATCTTGCTCAATTTTTAAAAGTTATAGAAACCGCCTCCTAAAGTTTTTACAGATGGGAAACTTTTTTATTTGTCTGTTTATGCAAAAACGTATTCCTTATAAAAAGTTCTGTATCTTACTAAAACTAAAATACGCTTATAAAAATTTAAAACTCCAACATTATCTGGATAGATTAAAAAATAGGGTTTCTTAAGAGTAAGTGTTTTTCTATTATTTTTAATGACGACAAAAAAAAGCGATTCAGAAATGGTCAGAATAGAAAAATATTACCCTTTTCAAATTGCAGTCTTTAGCAATACTTTCGTATCTTAACACTTTTTATTAACTGTCAATTTTTTTAAATTAATTACTACACAGTAACTGTAGACAGTCGAATTACAAATATGGTAGTACCCAGCAATTTAAAATTTTCTTTTCATTTGGTATCTGTTGCTGAAGTTAGAGAAACAATAAATACATTTAAAAACATAAACTCTCAGGATTTGTATGAATTCAACTCTAGAATGATAAAATCATCAATTGACATTTACATTATATCATTCACAAGACTCATTAACCTCCGAATTCATCTAATACTTTTTCTGATTCATGCAAAATTGCCTATTTTTGCAAAAAATTTTAAGAAAATTCTAGCTAAAGCAGATTTTATTATATTTTGAAGAAAATAATATATTTCATGCTAGGCAATTGGCTTTAGATTACACAAATCTACTACTTGTGCTATTATAAAACTATTGCAGGGGATATCAGACTGTCTTGAAAAAAGGAATTATGTCTATTAACACTCGTTAATCTTTCCAAAGCATTTGACGGCATATTACATTCCATACTAATTAAAAAGCTAACTTCATATAAATTTGTCTATAACAGCTATCAAGTTATTAACTCATATTTGACAAACAAGCAGTAGTTAGTCTCAATAAGAAACAAACAGTCGTCTCCAGCTGTGTTAAATTATAGAGTTCCTCAAGGCTTGATTCTTGGATCATTCCTATTCTAAATTTATGTTAATGATCTACCGAGTAATGTTGTGTCAAGAACCTCATATATGCAAATGATATTACATTTTTCTTTCACCAAGATTCAGTGGATTTACTACACTACACTACACTACACTTCTGAAATATTTGAGTCATTAATATAGTACCATTTCACATAAGAATGTCAGTATTACTTTTTGTGGCTTTGCATTGTGAAAACAATAAATGTTTTTTATTTTTAGGTAGGAATTGCCAACGGTGACTATCATTGTCTAACGTCGTTCTTACTTTTACCTATGCGACATAGTGTCCATGATGAATAGAACCGTTATGCTGTATAACGCTGTATAATGTGTATAATACTTTGGATTGATTAAAGTTCAACCCTTGAAGGTTTTGACATTCCTTTAAGCAAAATAGTGTTAAATCCAGTAACATAGGGAACAATACTTGGTCATTCAATTTTGTTAACCGAAATCTTAGGGTTTGAAATCTCTTTAAATGTAAAATCAATACAGGAGGTGGAATGGTGATAAAAATTTGCTTAATGGCATTGGTATAAACAGTTTTTTTATCAGGTCCAACTTGTCTCTTTGTGCACCAATCACAGACTATTTTATTATTTCTGGTAAGTAACTAACATGCCATAAATTGGTTTCAACAAGATTGCACAGAGTAATCAGTTTTTTCACATTGATATTTTGGCATTATAGTATTTCTATATGTATCGTTTATATAATGTTCTTCATATGTTTTTTCATCTTGGTATATATCAAAATATCCATAGACATTATGTATTTTCTAGCTGTCGTTAAATAAGGATATATTTCTGTCGATGGTATCTCCTCTATCAATGTAGGATTCACCTTTTGGACTGCTTTCTTTAGTTTTTTCAATTCGGCTGGTGACAGTTTGGTTGTCAGTAGATCCTACTTGATTAGAGCACTTTTGTTGTTTTCTGTGGGATTTTTTAACTACAAGTTTTTTTTTATTTTGTGTAGTGATGATTTATGCACGTCAAATTCTTTTATTTTGTGATGGAGAAATTTGTTTTTTTGATATTGGCAAACTCAGATCAAGGAAGGGTTCATCTCGATGTAAAATGTGGTTGCAATCTTGGCACCGAATTGTACTAATTAATGTGCCTCGAAATACCTGTTCGGTGGTTAATAATAGCTCAAAGTTCTGATGTTCATAAATTTGTACATGTTCTCTATAGTTTTCAGTACATGATGGATTTATTTTTGGAGTAAGTTCTGTTTTTTTGTAAAATTACTGTTTGATAATTTGTTACAATTACGCGGCATAATTTACGCGTGCTATTTTTACACTTTAGGCGTGGCTCTAATGCCATTGTTATAACATATACAGACCACGTTTTACCGGGTGATGCAATCGCTGTCTAAGTCAAATTTGCATGCACGATTTAGGTAAAATCAAATTACTTACGTGATGCGTATGTCGGAATTTTGTTACACTTGATTTGAAGGTTTATATCGTCGGTAAAACAGTTAACAAAATATTACACTTAGATGGTGGTACATTGAAATGGCGATAGATGGCTCTTAAAAGCCTGTAATACAGCTACCAAAGTTCAAAAGATACATCGCGCAAGCGCAATGGTTAAAAGCGATGCTACGCCCTGGCGGCGGGAAACGCAAACCCCTTTTACAGGTTTCGCACGCCAATCACCATGACGTCATCGACAATTTATATTGCGCCATAATTAGGAGAAGTTACATAAAATTAGAACAATGAAAATTAGAGAATCTACTCACGTGAGGAATCCGGTAACCGGCAGGAAGTCACGCTACGGCAGCCTCGGCTCCTGGTGCTGTTTGTAGAGCTCGGACATCGGGGTCGTGGGCTGCTCCAATGGCCTCGAGGTGCTGCAAATTTACCTACCTATGTAGGGAAAAGACAGGAACAGGTTAATTAGGAACGACAACAAAGATAATTAAGACAAGGGAATCTACATAGATACGATAAGATATCACACCCGGCACGACTGTTTCACTTCAAAGTTCGGCGATAAAAGCCACGATTCAGGGCGAGAACCGCGAAACTCTCCCCCACTCTTTGTCTACTATTGCCTTACCCCTATGGGGATAAGCACACTTGCGCAAACTCACTATTGTGACGTGCCGGAAGCACCGCCCAGTCTATTTAAAAAGTTCCCGCGTCTCGCATATTTGAAAATTATGGCGGGAAAACTTCCGTACATTAAAAACTAGACTAAAACAATGTTTAAGTGACCCTTGGCACGTAACAATTTCATCTCAGGGCCCAACACGTGGTTAAGGATTGATTATGCCATGTTGAACATCAAATTGTTATCCGTCACTGAACTTCTATTGCATCTCGTTGGGGGTTGGAGAAAATAGGTAGCGGAACAATAAAGGCAAGGTATAGGAAACCTACACACCTGTTTCTTAAAAACTACACAGCACTCCGATACTTGTTGCTTAGTCCATGTCTCGTAGCTTAATGTCACTTCCTCCACACGTGCACATCCGCATTCCTTCTGCGCAGACTCAACTGTCAGCGATGACGGAAGTTAGCGTATTAATTCAAAAATACGTGGCAATTAACTTACAAATTATATCTAAACCTAAACATGATACATGGCCAGTTTGCCATGTAACAAATTTCTTAAATGATCTTCACGTATCGCTTCTAATAGATGTCATAGCAATTCATGTGACTCGTGTTGTTCGTTTCCAGCAAACTGTGTCGTTGTTTGCATAAGTCTTGAAAACTATACTGGGGTTATATATTTTTGGTTTACCATTTTGTAATTCTTTTAGCATTTGTGCTAAAATGTGTTTTAAAGTTTCCAAAGTTTCGTCAAATGAATTAGGTAATTGGAAATACTGTTCTGAATTTGAATTTTCAAGAAGTAATTGTAATAAGTATTCTGAGTCAGAACCTGAAGAAAATATGAAAGATTTTGATGAATTTGTGCCGTTTCGTGATAGCGATGACGACACTGAAGGTTAGTTATCTCATAGCATAAGTTTTAATGTCTTTATCTAAATAACGTTTTTATAAGTGCTTATTGTTTGATGTATATAATATAATTACATACAATTAGTAGTCCTATTATTTACTATTTATATCTAAATGATAATTGGAATGACGCATAAGTGCGTCATACGCACAAACTGTAAAATTTTATAAAATGTGCTAATGACGCATATGTGTGTCACGGTCAAAATTTTGGAAAAATCCACACTAAAGCTATAAACAACAAATACAATATTCGCATATAAAGATTTTCTTAGGAATTATGCAAAATACCCAGCAGCATTGCGCATGAGTATAACTACTTTAGCAGTGAATGTGTTAAGGATGCTAAAACATAATTCAGATTCCATATTTCCTTATAATCGCTTGGTGAGTTTCTGTTTTCGCCGTTAGCGCTTGGATTATTGTTCACATCAAAATTTGTTTTTATGTTATTTTATTCTCTATGAGCTGTTCTTGTATGAATTTTAACCCCTTTTTCATTTTTAACTTTCTTGCTAGATATTTTACATTCATTGCCATTTTCTAGGTATAGAGATATGTCGCTTTTGATTTTTACTGTAATGTCAAGTTTTCTAATTTTATCCATATTATACAAATAAATTATAATTCCACTTTTTTCTACAATATAAATGTGAACACAATAATTATTCAGACTTGTACACCATCAAGTACTATTCGTAACTCTATCTTCTGAACAGAAATTACTTCATCAATTGGTATTTAAAAGTTTGAGTATCACGACCAAATACGTACAAGCCTGAAGGAATTAAGTACTTTTAAATTATTAAAAATATATGAACTAAAAGAATTGGTATATAACAAGCATATAAAAACAGCCCAGATGGTGTAAACAGTAGAGTTCTTAAAGAACTTTTTGATACTATTGGTTATCCGCTACTAAACATAATAAATATGTCTCTTATGCATGGTATTGTGCCCAAGGACTTAAAGATATCAACAATTACACCAATTCAAAAAGTAGAATCAACAAAGAAATGCGAAGAGTACAGACCTATAAATATGTTGGCCACAATTGAAAAGGTATTAGAAACAGTATTATATAAGCAACTGAAGCAATTCTTGGATGAGACTAATATATTAACCACCTATCAGTCTGGTTTTCGAACGAAACACTCCTGTGAAACAGCGATTCAGCTAATTATAAATGACTGGAAAGAATCAATGGATAAAGGAAAGGCGGTGTGTGCAGTCTTTATAGATTACAAAAGAGCATTTGAGACTATAAGTAGAAATATTCTCATTCAAAAATTGGAAAAATATGGAGTTAAAGACAATGCGTTAGAGTGGTTTAAAACCTACCTACAAAACAGGGAGCAAGAAACGAGATGGCAACGAGAAACATCTAGTAAATCAGAAATTGAGTGGGGTGTTCCACAAGGAAGTATTTTGGGACCATTGCTTTTTATAATTTACATAAACGATATAGTAAATGTAGTGAAGGTAACAGAGATGCATATGTTTGCTGATGACACTTTAATATATGCTGAAGAAGCAAATGTAATAAACTTCAATCTGTAAATAGTGACTTAATAAGAATTAGCAAATATTTAGTTGGAAATAAGCTGAAGATAAATGTTGATAAAACAAAATGGATGTTGTTAACGAACGATAGAAGTTATCAAATGATAAAAACAGAAAATAGGAATGTACAAATAGATGGGTCTGATATTGAACTGGTAGAGAACATTAAATACCTTGGCGTAATAATCGACCGAAAATTAACTTTTAAAATGCATCTACAGATGGTTATAAATAAAGTAAGCAAAAAGGTTGGATTTCTGAGAAGAATTAGTGCAAAGCTATCAAGTTTTGCTCGAATAACTTTATATAGAGCAATAGTTTATCCACACCTAACATATTGCAGCACCATTTTATTTATCTCAAACCAAGGTGAATTGGAAAGATTGCAAACGATACAAAATCGTGCAATGAGATGTTTATTAAAATGTAGCAGATTTGTCAAAGTCCGTAAAATCTTAGAATGCCTTAATTTTTTAAATGTTCAGGAACAAATGAAATATAATAGTATGGTTTTTATATATAAAATTATAAATGGTTTGCTGCCTTCGTACTTGGTTAGCAACTTAAATAAAGTGTCAGATATACATAACTACAGCACAAGACAAGCAGACAATTACTATATATACAAGAAGAATAAAACGATAACCACAAAAATGTATTTCATTATGGCGTTAAGATATATAATACATTACCAAAATCAGTTACAAATCAGCCTTCTCAAAGAAAATTCAAGAGTAATTTAAAAAAATATATTTTAAGTTGTAGAAATGAAAACTAATTATATTATTAACATTTTAATAATTTGCTTTATAGTATAATATTTTGTTTTATACTTTAATAACCTATATTGAGTTATGCAATAAATCTACTTACTTACTGTTATATATGTTGAAAATTAGCGTAGGTTTCAACGTATATTTTCAATAAATTAAGTCTTGTATTGTAAAACATTGTCAACATTTGTACATAGTCCTTATATGTTTACTGGTAAAAATAAAAAAGAATAACGTAATATATAAAGTTAGAAACGCTTAAAAAAATAAAATTAGGTCAATTTGAGTGACAAATGTTTTGACAACACTCTGACAACTGAATTAGTAGAAATTTCATTAACTTAGGCGAGCAAATCCTCAGGTCAGCAAACGTTGACATTTAATCAATTTTTATTGAATACTAGGAAAACAGCATATGTTGATTTCGTTAAGAGACCGAATTTGAAAATCCAGAATCAGTGAAACTCCTGGGAATATATATGGATAAAGCTCTCACAAGGGAGCCATGCTGATAAATTATCTAAAAAATTTACTTCTATTATATACCTTTTGTGCAATATGAAGGAGTCAGTGTCACTACGCATAACAATGACAACATACTTTGCCCTATTCCAATCGCAGGTGTCCTATGCTCTGTTTGCTTGGGGGCATTCGGCTTCTGCAAAAAGAATTTTTTCTATTCAAGGCCATGCGGTGAGGGGAGGGTAATTGCAAGTTTATCGCATACCGAAGATTGTCGGAATTACTTTAAATCCTGAAAAATGACTGCTTTCAATGTATATTTATTAATGCCTTCGGTATATTTATAATATACTGGCCAGTATTTATCTCACTGTGAGTTCCATAATCACAACGGCCGTAATAAATATAAATTTTGTCTGCAGAAGCAGAAACTTCAAAAATCGCGATTTGGTGTCAACTATTATTGTATTAAGTTCTACAAGCTACTGCCTTGTTCATGGAAGCAATAGTCTTAAAACTTACAAAACTAGACTGAAGGTATTCCTTACCTGCCATGCATTCTACTCTATAGATGAATTCTTGGAAGTAAGCAAAGAAACCTTTAATGGTCTATAGTTAAGTGATTGTTATTATTAAGTGTCATTTTAATACGTTTCTATACAGTTATAACTTGCATCTTGATACATCATTCTTAATAGTAAACCAATACAATGCTTTCTTTGTATCCTTTAACACTTGTTCAGCTATAAAATGCTTGTTAGTTTATAATTTATACATGACTGTAAATGGCACATCTGACGATTGTAAAAATTGTAAAATTTAACACGTGAAAAAATTATCTATCTATATATCTAATATTGCCCCAAATTCAGACATTCAAATTCTAAACTCTGACTTAAATAGATTCACGTTCCTTTAATGCATGTTGCATTTCTCTTTGCAAATTCTCCAACACTTTTCTTATTCAAGCTGCAGGTATGCACTCAATCGCTTTTGCTATGGTTATTTCTAATTGATCAATATCACTGAAAGGCCTCAACAAATATACTCTTTTCTTTACATAACCCCTGAAAAGAAATCAAGGGAAGTAGGTTAGGTCTGGTGATGTAGGTGATCCAGAAATGTGGCAATCTGCCAATAATTTTTTTATTAAAAATTGCTTGGAAGTCCTCCACACTTTCCTCATGCTGTGGAAGGTCGTTCCGTCATGTTGAAACCATATCTTGTCACTCTCGTTTAATGGTTACTCGTCTAACAATATTGGTAGACGGTAATTTAAAAATTGCAAATAATGTGCATTTTTCAAAACTTTCTGAAAAAAGAAAGGCCCAAAAATTTTTTTATGTAGATTCTACATCAAACCATAATTTTAAATGAATATTATTCCTAGGCTTGTATTGAAAAATTTGGATTAATATCATTCCACCACTGACAATTTTGAGAACTTACTACCTCATTTCATGTGAAAGTGGCTCATAAACAAAATGTGTCTTACCATTAATGGGAAATCTTCCAGTTCACCTTGAAACCACAAACAAAACTCTACACATCGATCAGGATCTCCAGGCTTCAATGTCAGAGTCACTCTAGGTTTAAATGAACAAAATTTAAATGATTTTAAATTTTTCCTACCGTAATTTTACCTATTTTATTAGGGATCTTTCGAACAGATGCATGAGATTTTCTGCAATACACTTCATTACTTGCATTTGATTTCCTTTAGAGGTGGCACATGGTTGATGAGGATACTTAAAGTTTTTTCGTACACTTTCACAAGATTTAACTTCGTTCACTACATTGGTTACAGTAGTGAAGTAAATAAACTTGTTATGATGTCCTGTATTAAAAATACTCACAACTTCTCTACAAGTTCCATAAATGTTTCTTACTATCGATACTATTTCAATCTTCTCGTGTGTGGTTAACCTCAGTGGCATTATTAAAAAATGTCTGCAGTTAATTATGTAATACCAGTTTTGACTTCTGTTATTATGGTAACAATGCCGCTTTACCTATCAGAGCACCTCACCACAAAGTTAAATAAAAAAAAAAAAAGTTTAAATATTCTGATGACTTAACAGAAGAAAAATAAACAAGTAATGATAGATAATAAAGTGAGTGACTGTAATAATTCAGAAGAAAAATGCATGGAATAGAAACTCCTAGTTTTGCAACTGCGAATATGGACTGTTTCTTACAAAGGGATAGGTCGCAAAATTAAACAACGTACGATAAATGCTAAAAGACAAAATAATATGATGCAGAAAAGATGCCAGCATTGATTAGATGATGCAAAAGAGTAACATTAGGGAACCTAGATAATAAACAGACATGCGGCTGACAATAAATTTAGGGGAAGAATTAATAGCCAGCACAAAGATAACTAAAATGAGGTAAATAAGCCAAAAGTGTAGAAGGCTAACTTGTGTGAGAAAAGAAACGAATAGATAAAGCTAACAAATTCAGAGCGGAAACAACATTTGGGTGTCTTGCAGTTCATAGATAAGTGAACTAATGACATGAGTAACCTTACATAAAATGAATTTTGGAGCTAATTTCAAAGAGAATTTTTTAGTAGCATTAGAAAAGACATGATTTCTGTTCCAAACCTGTTCACCTAAAGCAAAAGAAATATCTCGTTTTCGCAGATTATAGTGATCTTTAATCTTTTCGTAAGCCTTTAACAATTTTTTTCTAACATCGTTGAAAATAGAAGGTAATGATTGTTGGTCTTCGTCCCAGCGTATTTTTTCGTCAAATTCAATTACATTAGTATCGTCCGGAACAGAACCATAATACCTACCATCAATTGGCCTGTATCTTCCAAAAACAAGAAATGAGAGAGTGAATGGAGTTGCTTCGTGTTTGGATGTACGCAAAGCTTGAGCGATTTTAAAGATATTTTCATCCCACTTAGTGTGGTCTGAGTCGATATATGAAGAGATAGCAGTGATTAAGACTCTATTTAATCTTTCGGTAGGGTTTACCTGTGGATGCTATTTCTTCGTTAAACCAAATTTTTTGTACTTTATAACTCTTAACAAAATTTTGAAAATCTTTTGATATAAATTGCGCCCCATTGTCACAGAGAATAATTTGAGGGACACCAAAGATAAGAAATACATTTTGTTCTAAAAATTTAATTATAACAGAAGATGTAGCTTTAGTTAACGGTTGTACTATAACGAATTTAGAAAACCAGTCAGTGACGACTAAAAGATAATGGTTACCTTTTTTTGATCGAGGGAGAGGTTCTAATAAGTCAAGTGATATTAAGTGAAAGGGATAAGATACACGTTTGAAGTTACCCATCAAACCAGAACAAGCTTCTTTAGAACTCTTCTGAGCCCCGCAAATTTTAAAGTTTCTAATATAGCAACAGACAGATTGTTTTAGTGTAGGCCAATAATATAATTCAGATATTTTCGCTAAGGTTTTTGTAACACCAAGGTGAGCAGCTGTAGAGTCGCCGTGACACAATTTAAAAAACTTCAATGCGGTTAGCGGTAGGAACTACAGGTTTCCATTCAGAGATTTTGTGAGATAAGGAATTTATATAATCTATTATTCCTCACGCGAAAGGTGGAAAATTTATCAGGATTTTCAGAAACTTTCTTTATCATATCAAGATACCAGGCATCAGGAATTAGATTGTTACGTGCAAATAAATTGGCAATAAACATTCCCTAGTTTGATGTGCGGAAGTTTCGCGCCTTAAAATTCAAAAGACTTGGTGCGCGTATTTCCGTCATGTCAAAAGTGGGTCGGGCGATTAATTTCGCGCCGACGCGTGAAAGGACAGAAAAGTGGGGTTTTTCCGATGGGCTCTGTAACGTGGCTTTTTTCCTTGGACCTTCGTGAAGAGCGGTTTGGTCAGGTATCGTATCGTGCCTTATCTTTATTTATGTAGATATCCTTGCCTGATTATCTTTGTTTGTCGCCCTTATACCTGTTCCTGTCTTTCCCTACATAGGTAGAGGTAAATTGTAGCCGTTGGCTGAACCGCATTCCACGCCGGAGCACCATCTTTAAACACTCTGGAGTGGAGCCCTGAGATCCCGTCAAAGCTATTTGGATGGACGTAGGCATACCCTCCGTTAATTGCCTTAAAAGGGCCATCAGTAGCCCTGATGGACTTCAACAGAAGCCAACTTTAACCCAGGGACATATTCATGTGAGTATTTCGCTGTTATAAACTATTGTCTTAAATTTATATTTTCCGATAATTGCGTATTACATTTGTGCATTGGTGACGTCATTGTCAGATGGCCGCGCTAAAGCCTGTGTAAGCTTGGAGCTACCACCTGCCGTGGCGTCGCTTTTTCCGCGCTTGCACGATTGCTATTATAAACCTTTAAATTGAGCAATTATGACTTTAAACTGTAAGAAGATCTGGGAGGTTAAGAGAAGCAACATCACGGGATAAGGCATCAAGCACGGTATTTAATTTACCAGGTCTAGGCCGAACATCAAAGGTAAATTGAGAAATACGCAATATCCATCGTGCCAACCGACCTACTGGTTATTTTAAGATATTCAACCAGGTGAGTGCTGCACAATCAGTAATTACTGTAAAATGTGTACCTTCAACATATCCTCTGAATTTTTCGATGCCAAAAATAACCCCTAATAATTCACGTTCGGTAGCTGAATATTTTTGTTCAGCAGAAGTTAAAGCACGACTAGCATAAGCGATAGGTTGTTCTAGTCCATTGTTTACTTGAAACAACATAGCGCCTAGACCAGTAAGTGTGGCATCAGTCTAAATATAGAATATTTCATCAAAATTTGGCAAAATTAAGATAGGTGCGGAGGTGATTAACGTTTTGATTTGTTCAAAAGCCTGCTGAGCTTTTAGATTTCATTCAACAGATTCACTTTTCCTTTTTTTAATTAAGGCAGTAATGGGTGTAGATACAGTTGAGAGATTATGTAGAAAAATGCGATAGTAGCTAATCATTCCTATTAAGCGTTTAATCTCGGTAACAGTCTTTCGTGTTTTAAATTTAGTAATAGCGTCGACTTTAGCAGGATCTGCCCAATGACCAGCTCCAACGATAATAAAAGCAAGAAATGTAAGAGAAGAACACCAAAATTGACACTTCTCCCAATTTATTTTAAAACCTGCTGCATTTAGGCATTCAGCGACTTCATTAAGTGTAGCGATATGTTCTTCAAAGGAACTTGAGATGACCAATATGTCGTCTAAAAATACAAAGGCACGTTCTTGGTGTAAGATAGGACCTAACGTTTGATCCATATTACAAAGTAAAGTCTATGACGTGTTGCAGAGACCAAATGGCAAGAAATTATATTCGAACAAACTCCAACCTGGAACATAAAAAGCAGTCTTTGGACGTGAAGATAAATCAAGAGAGATCTGGTAAAATGCCTGTGTAAGATCGATAGATGAGATAAATTTAGTATGGCAAAGCCGACTCAAGAAAGAATCAGTACGAGTTAAAAGCTAGGCGTCGGTCACAGTTACATTCACCATTCTTCCTACGAACCAATAGCACGGGAGACATCCACGGCGAATTTGAAGGAGAGATAACACCGGATTCAAGCATTTTATCTATTTCGGAATGTAAATGTTTTTGTAATGCAGGCGATAACGGATATTGACGTAAAGGAACAGCATCACCCGTAGAGATAGTATGTGTTGCTGTAGTAACACAACCAAGTTCAGAAGTATTTAATTTACGAAATTTGTCAATTATAGAGTTAAGAATTTCATTCTGAGAATCGGTAAGAGAAATTTTATTAGATATATCAGCCGACGCACAAGAGTTTGTTTTGAGAGAAGCTTGCTAAGAGAAATCTTGGAAATATAAAGACGAATTAAAAAGTTGGCAAAAGTCAACACCAAGTAAAAATGGATAAGCTAGTGTACGCACAATTAAAACTGGAATATCCCGTTTGAGTGACTCTATACGAATTTTTAATTTGAGAGAACCAGTTACATATATTTTATTATCGTCAGCTAGATCGATAGAGGTTTTTTCTGGAATAACCAGAAATTTAATATTTTGTTCAGATAATTGCATTAAGCCATCATCATTTAAAAGAGAACATGACAAACCCGGGTCCAATAAAGCGATTACATTTAGGGAGCCAATAGAGATAGGTAAATGCGGGCGAATATCAAGAGGTTTTTTTAACAAGTTGTAAAGCAGCAGAATTTTGATGATAAAAAGAATGAACTGTTTTCAACCAATTAGACCATTCGACTGGTGTCAAACGACATATTTCGGATAAAGAAGGCAAGTTATTCTTTGAATTTAAGGTAACGGTATTATTACTACTAGATAGTTAAATAAAGGTTTAATATTAGGGGTAAGTTTATGCTTTAATTCTGTTGATGTCTGGGTGTGTTGAGTTGTTCTTGTTGAGGACGATTTTGGCTCCTTGAGATATTTACGTCCTGAGTAGAAATAAATCTCACAAAGTTTTCCCATAAGGTAGGGTTACATTTTGTACATTTGGATTTGTAGGCATTTTTTCGACCACAGCCATAGCAGAAGAGGTTTTTGGGTATGTGCAAACATTGTATGTCCGCATTTTTTACAGTTCCAGCAGGTAACTGAGTTTGTCAATGGATAAACAGGAAGATTAATAGTAGATACTTTACGAGATGATTCTGATTGATATGCTAAGTCTGGTTCTAATAGCCAGATTGTTTTGTTGGAGGCAGACAGTATTTATCTATACGTAACTTTACTTCTTGAAGAGAGTGGCATTAATCCTTAAATTGAGATAAGGAAGAGATATATTGTAATGCTAAATGTTCAGAGAAATAAGGTTTCGTAAAAGTTGATCGATAATTTCAGGTTCGGGTGGTTTTTTATCTAATCTGCCATATAAAGCTTCGATTGAGATAATAAAAGAGATTACGTTTTCATTAGGCCCCTGGGTACGATTTTTTATTTCATTCCAGAGATCAGTTATATATCCATGAGGTAAAAAGTCACGTTTTAAACAAGTAACTAACTTTTCCCAGGTAAAAATCTGGTTTCGTATGTTCCTGTACCAAATCAAAGCTGAGCCAGAAAATAATTCCCCCGCTGAAATAAATAAATCTTGGTATGTACAGTTACGTGAGATCTTAAAATCGTTTACGCAATCCAAAAATGATATTAAAAATAATTGCGAATCGAACCCCAAAAAAGAAATTCCCCATTTATAAATCGGTAGATTTCGGCGGCAAGGTAGTAGGTTGCGAAATGATAAGATTAAAAAAAGCAGGAGGCAAATTTACATCTGAATCTAAGTTAAGTTTTCGAGAATGAGTCCTTCAATTAAGAGAACGTCAGATAAGAAAGTTTACTTGGTTTCATCAGCCTGTTCATCCTTAAGTAATGATAACAAGTCTAAACGTTGCTTTAAATGTATTATACAAGATTTGATACGTTTTAGTTTTAAATCAGAAGGCATTGAACTGGTTCGATAGACGATACTACTAATGCCATCTAGAAATTCTTTGATCTCGAGAACATTTTGTATTAGGTCTGAAGGTAATGTACGAGAAATTAGTTGTCCGTCAGCTTTCTGTGCTAGTACAGCCTTTAATTGCAAACGTCTGTCGTTTTGATTACACGCTGGTTGAATATCCTGTGACTGAAGTTCGAATATAGTGTTAAGAGATTTAAGGTGTAATGAATTCATCATGCTACTATGTTTAGGATGTAAATATACCAAGATAAGTTTAAAGCAAATAGACAATAATAGTTTCTAAGAAAATTAACTATTTTTTTTTAATTTTTTTAATTATTCAAATTATAAGAAACGGTTTAATGAGTGCCAGATAAAGATAATATAGTAGTTGCACTAGAAATTTAGAACTGAAAAAACAAATTTTAATTATCTAAAAAAAATCAAGTCAAGAAAGATATTTAACCAATGCGTTTTTAAGAATTTTAACATAAGAAATGGCAAATAAAGCAATTACAGTGATAAATTATCTATGAATATCAATACTTACTGGGGAAATAATCTACATACAAAGGAACATATTTCGGTTTAATCACAAATTAAGACCAGTTAGGTAATGACTACCAGACACATTTCAGATATAATTAACACTGTTTTTCCAAGGTAAAATTAAATTGCACTGAATTTAAAATTGCATTATTAAGGTAAGCAGAAAGTAAACAAATAACTATTTAAAGTGACATTTTCGACAACATTTCAATTGACATAAAGCTACTGGCAGGGCTGCCAACCAAATAAGATAAATATAACTAAAGATAACTATAATTTGGTGGTTGCCAAATTAAATTTTAAAAGTCACTAAAATTAAACTTTTTAATTGCAAATAATTGAGTAAAAAACAATTTTTCAAAAAAGTATTATTTTAATTTAAGAGCTAATTACAAGTTACAATGAAGATTAGTTATAAACGGATTATAAAATTCAACATAACACGCAAAGGCGCCATTGTTACATTTACGCAGCATTACAATTTAGGCGTGGCTTTAGCGCTGTTATACAGGGTGTCCGGAAAATACGTGTACAACGTAAGAACAGAGATTCTTTGGCTCGAAATAGATTGATTTGAGCCAACTTACCTATTATACAAGTTGCTTTATTTAGTCCCTAGAGTGCTTCAAAAATCGTGAAAAATATTTGATATTTTAAAATAACTCGAAAACGCGTCGATAGATGTTGACCATTTTTGGGGTGCGAGTTTCTACTTTCAATTGACATCTTTTGGTGGTGCACGCAATAATTTTAAAAGCATACGAGTGTCCCAAAAATGATGTATTGTATAAATATCCGACCATTACATTTTTCCTGTTTATGCAATAACTACCAATTTTTTTTATGAGTAGCCGACTTAATTTGGAAACTTTTTGTCTCTTGTAAAATTTTGATTAGATGAGCGGTTTGACAGACAAAAAATACTTTCAAATGTCTGCATACTTTCGTCATCATTGCTGCATTAACGGGGCAAATAAAAGAACATAGTATAGTAGTAGGCTTTGCTTTTGATTTGTTATTTAATTTGAATATTATTTAACCTCAGTTTGCCTGTCAAGTCGTGAATTTATGCTTAATTCAATAAAAGTTTGCGTCTTTCATCTTACATTATGATTACTTACACAAACAACAAACAGGTGGATATGCTTTTGGTTTTCGGATTTAGTCAAGGCAATGGTACTGAAAACGTCAGAGTCTATAGAGAAAGATTTCCTAATCGCCGAATGACAAACCACCAAACATTCGCAAATATTGAAAGACGTCTTCGTGAAAATAGTAGCTTTCAGTCAAGAAATGCGGATTGAGGACGTCAACGTACCACAAGAACTGAGAATCTGGAGAAACAAATTTTGGATAGAGTTGAAGAAGACCCAAAAATAAGCACCAGACGCTTAGGACTTGAACTACAAGTTACTAAAAGTATTGTTCATGACGTTTTAAAGGAACAATTATTACACCCATACCACGTTCAACAGGTACAAGACCTTTTGCCTATCGATCCTGAGAGGCGTCTAGCTTTCTGTCAATTTATTCAAGATCAGAGAATTCAAAATGCAAATTTCAGTCGCAAAATTTTATTTACAGACGAAGCTTCTTTTACAATATCTGGTATTACTAACATACATAATGAACATGTTTACGCTGTAACAGTTTTTTTGAACACTGCAGAGCACCAATAAATTATTAGTTTATACACCGTTTGTCTAGTCCATTATTCCAGTAAACATCTTCAATTAAATAAATATCTGTATTGGAATCATGTGGTCTAACCGCAATACAGAGATGCTAGTTTGGTTGCTAACATCAGGCGTCAATTATTAGTATAAATATATCAAGGCCAAACAGGTTTTTGTATGTCGTGCACAATGTGCCAGCAGTCACTTTAGCTAGAACACTTGGCACGAAGATACCATAGGGGACCTGAAGGTTCTAGCAAGTAATTTGCGTGTGGCTTTATGCCGTAGTGGAACTCAAGTGTAATGAACACTTGAATTAATGATTTTTAATAATAATAAGCAATTAAAAATAATTTACCAAACAAACTAAATAATTTTGTTGTAGCGCTCTATTACACACTTTTAAAATATTCATTTAAATATTTCTTTTACAAATTCGTTTGCATATTCCTATGAATACCTTTTAAATAATCTTTTTGTATATTCATTTAAAGACTCCTTCGTATATTCCTTTGTTAGAATGATTCTGTTTTATCTGGTTTTATAAAAATTAGGCCGTTTAAATGTTGTGTTTCAAGATGATATGGATCCTTTATTTGCATTTACGATTACCGAGTTGATAGTTCAATTACTTGAACGTAGCGATAAGAAAGTATTGGTGTAGCATGACCGTCCTTCAACTTTACTATAATAGTTAGATTTAATGAAAAGTTCTGCGATGAAACTGTATGTTTAAATTTTAAAGAATGCAAAGTAGATAGCAATTTTATGGTTTGAATCTAACGTCCGATAATTAATAATAATGGTCTTTTTGAAATTGCTAGTATGAATTTACAAGTAACTATGTGGACAACTACACGAGGATAATTATTTTGGTAACGAGCTACATATAGTAGTACATCGAAGTTTGGCATATTTGTGAGAACCGTTGTTACGGATTTTGGTATGTCCCGTTGGTGCGTGTAGGAAATACGCTTTAAGCTCATATGGTCAGGTACAAGGATCACACAGCTGAATATTTGCAGTACAACATGTGGAGGCAACGTCAATTGTTTGCCCAAGAACCGTATGTATAAACATCTGTTTAAACATGATGTAGTACCATCACACAAACAACACCTGTTGAAAAGAGGTAAGAAATTTGTATTATTCTTACATCACGTCTGCACTTGGCAAACTTTGATACAAGGCTGCACCAGAAAATAACTTTAGGATGACCTATGACTATTATTCTGTTTAACAAACTAGAAAGGACTTTGATAAACTTTTATTGCCTGTATAAATTCAGTGTAATAACAGTTATTATTATTAATGAAATTAAGCAAATCCATAGAGTTCTGACTAAAGTTTCATTTATGCATAATTTTAATTACAGCTTTTGAACATTGAATTATTAGTAAACCGAATAGCAGATCTGGTATTTTTGGTATAGATTTGAGTTAAATTTTGTAGTAAAAGAAACACTTAAAGTTTTTGATATTTCTTTCGAATTGATAGTCCTACCTCAGGGTAAATGAAATTATATTATCTTTTTTTAAACGTAAATTTTATACATACAATTTTTTATGAAGAAACAACTTTTAATTAAAGAATCAACATTTAATTCTCTTAATTAATTGTTTTATTTTGAACAAGTGAGTTCAGAAATAGTGTAACCAGGTGAATGAACAAATGGCATAAAGTGGTAACTCCTATTTAACAAAAATTTTTAATAGCATTTCAGAATTTGAAGCCTAATATTTGTGTTCATAAAATTGTGTGCATAATTAATATTTTCAGTTTTTTTTATGAGATAGCAAGAGTATACCTTTTGTGTCCTCACTTTGTTAATTTAATTAAATTTTCTTTACAGCTTCTGCGTAAGCAGTTAATACGATTTTCCTCCCTAAGGACTTCCAAGTCCCCCTTAGGGAAACCCTGTGTTTAAAACTTAATAACTTGGTGGTGCTCTCCCTAAACCCCTGTTTTGATACGAATCTAGTCATAGTAAGCAAATAATGTTTTGTAAAAGAACCACGACCAATCCTCATAAGCTCTACCCAAGGAATAGACCCCTAGCATAGTCGGAAGATATTTGCGTTCCATCATTTTAAGGAAATCCTTCCTTAAAGTTCTCTGGTTACATTTGGGAATATTAAAGAACCCACGGGTTACTTTAATTATACAATCAACCCCAAAAGTAAGGGATTAAATTTTTTAAGAACGCTGTAGAAAATCCTCATGCAACTAAAGTGACTCACTATCAACATGAATTTAAGATTAATGTCTGGGCTAGAGATATTGATAGTTTTATTATCGATCCTGTTGTGATTAAACGGAGACAATTACTTCAACTTTCTACAACAAACATTGCCGAATTTATTGGAAGATCTGCCATTGTTACTTCGCCAAGACATGTGGTTCATGCACGATGGTGCTCCTCCCCACTTTACTCTAGCTGTTCGACAACATTTACACGAAAATTATCTGGATCGATGGATCGGAAGAGGATATGATGCTCCTACAATTTGGCCAGCACGATCGCCGGACTTGACGCCCTTTGATTCTTTTTTGTAGGGTACCTTAAAATCTAAGCTTTATTCGTCTCCACTTGATAGCGAAGAAGAATTGTATAAACGAATTTTAAATGCAGTCAACTCTTTAAAAAATAATACACAAACAATGCAGAGGGTTTAGTTAAACTTCTTACAAAGAGTTAATTTGTGCATTGAAAAAAATGGCGGCCATTTTGAAAATGTATTGTAATGGTCCAACACTTGTACCGCGCTGTTAATTTTCAATGACAGTAATAAAAAATAAACAAAACAATGAAATAAAAATAAAAAAACAGACATTTGAAATTATTTTTCTCTGTCAAACTGCTCATCTAATCAAAATTTTACAAGAGACAAAAAAGTTTCCAAATTAAGTCGGCTACTCATAAAAAAAAATTGGTAGTCATTGCATAAACAGGAAAAAGGTAATGGTCGGATATTTATATAATACATCATTTTTGGGACACTCAGATGCTTTTAAAATTATTCGTACACCACCAAAAGATGTCAATTGAAAGTAGAAACTCACACCCCAAAAATGGTCAAAATCTATCGACGCGTTTTCGAGTTATTTTAAAATATCAAATATTTTTCACGATTTTTGAAGCCCTCTAGCGGATAAATGAAGCAACTTGTATAAAAAGGTAAGTTGTCTCAAATCAATCTATTTCGAGCCAAAGAATCTCTGTTCTTACGTTGTACACGTATTTTCCGGACACCCTGTATAACCTATACCGACCACGTTTTTACCGGATGATACAATAGCTATGTCTAAGTCAATTTACACGCACACTCTAGGTAAAATTCAAATTACTTACGTGATCTTTATATCTCGAAATTTCATCTCAGGGTCCAGCATATGGGATGTTTTTGTGATTATGCCGTGTTGAACATCAAATTATTATCCGTTGCTGAACTTCCTATTGCATCTCGTAGAGGTTTGAAGGGAAAGAGGTAGCAGGTACAATAAGGTAAGGTAAAATGAAACTGCATACCTTTTTTTCTTTAAAAACTACACCACACTTAGACAGTTGTTGCTTCGTCCATGTCAAGTTAATTAATCCCGCTTCCTCGACTCGCGCACTTCCACATTCCTTCTGCGCAAACTCGACCGTCACCAACGGCTAAGTTAGCGTAGCATTTCAAAAATACAAGGCAATTAACCTACAAAGTATCTCTATGCCTAAAACATGATACATGACCAGTTTGGCATGTAACATGCTGAAAACTCTTTATCCATACAATAACTTTTTTACAAACTTCACACAAAACACATTTAGGGTCTCCAGAGACATTTTCACATACTTTACATAAAACTTCAGACAAGTCAACAGGACGCAAACCATGTTTGTCAGTCATTTTGGTTACTCTTTGCGGGATGGAGTTAAAAACAGTAAAATAAAAATCCACGTATTTTCATCACAAATTAAAATTTACCACATAAAAATAAAATGTAAATAGGAGCAACACATCACAACACCTAAACTAAACACACATAATAACCAGTTTTCAAGATAGTTGTGCTCGCACTAAATTTTCGATCAGAAAAATATGAAACTTTGAATTTTGGTACAACTGGTTAGAGTAAATTGGTTTAGGTAAACCAGTTTTACAAAAACCACTGTTTATTAAATCGGTTTTGAATTTATTCCATTTTTGCAAGCACCCCTCTCTTGTATTTTTATCTCCAAGAATAGTACACATGTGATTATGAAACTAAAACAAAGTTACATCTTGAAATTTTTAAAGGCTAGTAATCAAACAATACTTACAGTTATAGTTCCATGTTTCTCAAGCTCAAGTTGCCTTTTAATTAAATTTAATACTTGAGAGTCCTTTTTATCATTTTCCATTACAGGTGGGGCTAATTGGGCGTTATTATTTAATAAATCAACCAATCGATTAGAATACTGCACAGTTGGTTTAGTAAATTGAACTTCATAACTAGGATCATAAAGCTTCATAGCTTTTAAAGTCATCTCTCTTTGATCGTTTAAGAAAATCGCCTCGCTCATAATTCTATCAAATGTAAATCCATGCCTAAACGCATCATTGCTAAATATACGAATTTGTTTCAGGTGACTTTCTTTAATGGTACAACGACCTAAACATTCTAAAATGATTGCATAACTTTGTACATCTAAATCGACATTCTCTTCTTTTGCGTAATTTAAAACTTCTTGGACTTTAGCAAAATTACCAAGTGCCGTAAAACCTTTCAGAAGCGAATTATAAATATTTATGTTTTTAATGGCAGGAAATGAATTCATGAGTTGACTTTTAGAATGTGTTTTATGAAATAGTAATACATTGAGTCCACGTTGTGGTGTGTTTAGGTAACAACAAACTTCAATATATGGAGCTAGCGTGCGTAATATAACTTCATTGCGAGCTGTCGGGTCAATGTCGTTTAATGAAGCTTTCTGCAATTCTTGTTCTTGTTCAGTATGATACTCTTCTACAGTTTCCGGATGAAATACTGGTTTAGGACTAAATATAAAAGCATTAAAATCAGAAATTAAAATTATTGTTATTTTATCGCATAATATAAATGATTACAAATTTATAATTTCAAGAAAACTTCAGCAAGGCGTTTGATTGTTTACATCAAATGTTAAAAACAAAATAATTCCTTTTTTAAGCAAGCAATTCTAGTTAATATGATTGTGGGTTCCATTTCCGTGTACAACCTCTAAATAAACACCACGTAAGCATACTTTCTAAATATTAAACCCTCTATTCGATGAGTAAATAAGTTTATTTGAGTGCCGTCATGTATTTAAAGACAATAGAATAAAGTTATATAAGCATTCATCTAGATGAAAAATGCAACATAATAAAAACGGTTTAATTATTTGCTTATGAAGGAAAATGTTATGCACGGTTCCACCGAAGAAAAATCTTCAGTGTGGTATGCTATTGATGGTATAAATGACAAACATAATAACATGCTCCTTTTATAGAATACAAAAACTGTAAGTGACATATGTTATAATTGAAGAAAATTGTGTCATAGATTTGCAGACTATTGAAGCGTTTCAGATGCAACAAATTTCGCCACCAAGAAGTGACATCCAAGAAATCTTCAAAAACTTTGAAAATAGTAACCACAACACAATTACAAAAATAAAATATGTTATGCATTACAAGTGCTTCACTAATTATTTTTTTAGCAAATGATTATTTTAGGGAATTTTTGTATAAGGTGGTAGCATACTGCAACTTACCATGTACAAGAACACAGCAGTATCTGAATAAATAAAACAAGATTATATCTTTGTACATTAAAAATACAGAAAGAACGAGCATCTTTATCTTCCGACAATCACAAGAATACTGAAGATAACAGCCACCAAAGGTTGAGGCGAGGAAGCACAAGGGTTACGCAGGCCATCTCATATTTTAACCATATAACTGTATACTCCGAGGAATGAACCGAAACATAATAATAAAATGCAAACACCAATTCAGGGACGTTAACAAATAATTTAGCTATATTACACACTTTTGTGTAATATAGTTAGAAATTAGGTATGCGTAAATTACCTTTTGTGTTTTCGTACCAACAGTTTTTTATGTGCATAAGGAAAAGTTTTGTGTTAACGTATGTTCTCAAACTGAGTATAAATGGGGGGATGACAACTGTTCAGTTAGTGTTGCTTTGCAAACTGAGCAGGAAAATTTGGGAAAGATTGACCATGAGCAGTTGACCACAAATCAAATACCGGCACATGTCCATCCACGTGGCACAAATCGAAGTGTTAAATTACATTATGTACCTAGTTCAAATTCTTGCAAAGAAAATTATAATGTCTCGCTACAAGAAGAACTTTGTAATGCAGCTACTAAGAATGCTCCATTTGTTAATGAAAATGAAGTACCTAAGTGTAATATCAGAACAATAACATCTACCTACAAACGAAAAATTGCTGTGTTTGGTGATAGCCATGTTAGACGATTTTCTGAAATCCTATATTCTCTATTAGGGTCTGATTCCTACACAATTTATGTAGAATGTAAACCCAGTGCAACATTAGAACAGTCTATAAAGAATGTGTCAGCAGTACTCAGTGATTTCTCTAAACTTGATTCTATTATTATACTAGGTGGCATTGGCAATGCTTTGAAAGGTTCTAAAGTACCTCTTGCAACATTGTCTTTATTAAAGAATATCCCAGATTGCACAAACTTCACTTGATTGCCGCACCGTTCTGGAAGGGCCGTATAGTGTTGAATCAGATCATTCATTCCTTAAACCTTGAAATATATGATTTTCTCACATCTTCGAATGCTGTGTTTAATTACTTTGACATTCATAGTATATTATCTGTGGATCATTTCACCCGTAATGGACTTCACATGAAATATAACTGAAGAGTTTTTCTTCTTCAACATGTAGTGCAAAGTACAAATAAATTCACTTCGTATTTTCCTAATTTTCTTGTTATCAAAAACAGCCTGGTGAGCATTAAAATTAGTATTGATAATACTTGTACCAATTCAATTGCATCCTTACCAGATTCTTATATTAATACTTATGAGGATTCAGTAAACACTACTGCTGACAAAAATAACTCTTTTCCGCCTAGTACATGTGATTTTAATAGCAAATCGTTTTTTTAAATAAGCATTTGCCAGAGATTCCCTTTTCACTTCTATTACTTAATATTCGTAGTTTGCGTAACAAGGTTGATAGCTTATTAATTATATTAGAATCTTTAAATTTTTCTTTCATATTATGCATAACAGAACATTGGTTAAATCCCAATGAATATATCCATATTGACAACTATAATCTTATTAATATTTTTTGCAGAAACTCTCTGCAACATGGAGGCACGGCAATATATTGTACTGTTAATTTTAATTGTGAAAGCAAATCCACCTTTGATCACTTGAGGGTTGAATCCACCTTTGAGGTTAGTCATGTCTATTCTAAATTTAATAATCTACATATCTTTTGCATTTATCGATCACCTACCGGTAACATTGACTACTTCCTTGATGCCCTGGATACAATCCTTAATGCAACTTCGGTTCATAGTAAAGTCATCTTAATTGGTGACTTTAACTTAAATTATAATAATTCTTCTGATAGAAATTTAATTAATCTTAAGCGTTTATTGTTGTTGTATAATATGATTATGGAGGTTCACTACGATACACGTCTATCTTCAAAATCCGCTTATTGTATTGACTACATTATTTCAAATATTCATTCCTCTGCGATCCTATGTTCTGAACCTATAAGTAATGACTTGTCTGACCATGAATTCTTATATTTTTCTTGCACTTCATTATACCCGGATAGCTCAAAGGGTATTAAACGACGTGTTTTTAATCACAAAACTAAATCTAAATTTGCAATACTATGCTCTCAGATTGATACCTCTAAGACATTACCAAGTTTAAATCAAATTTTTTTAGCACTAGTTTCAGCCCTCTCGATAGCTTTTGAAAAGTCATTTCCACTTCAAGAATATAAACAAAAGCATAATAAATCCTGGTTGACAAATGGTATTCGTATTTCTGCAAGAAATAAAAAATATTTACGCTATTTATACAAGCATTATCCTTTTTTATTATTTAAATTATAAGAAAATATTTGAATCTGTAATCAAGTTAGCAAAAATTACTACAATGACTAAACGAATCTTGGTATCAAAACGCAAACAAAAAGAATTATGGCATATCATAAATGAGGTAACAGGAAGAACTAATCCTGCTATAAAGGCCATATCTTTGAATAACTGTCTTGATGATAAGGTAGCGGATCCCTTAAATTCACATTTTGTAAATGCAGCTTATTCCCTAGTATCTAATAATCATGTTTCCATTGCCGCTTCAAGCGATTATTTGTATGTTTAATGGTTAAGAATGGTTTTCAAATATAAAACAAGAAGTGGCGCACAAGCGCAATACGTAAAGGTAAATTTAAACATTGAGAAGGTAAAATATTCAACAGAGAGCGAGTATGAAAGTGATGAAGACTTCTTTCATTCTAGAAGACGTAGAGTTTTACCAATACAGTCTAATGATTCTGAACAAAGCGACAATGAAGTAGTGGAGTGGTCAGAACATGATAATCCTCCAATTATTGAACAATTTTTAAGACAAAGTGGCATTGTTGAGATGTCAAATAATTCAGAAAGTGTGGTTGAAGTGGTTCAACTTTTCATAGGGAACGATTTGTTCGACCATATGGCAGAAGAAACTAATTGTTATCACTCACAAAATGTTGATAGGTTTAAAGACGGTGCAAAATCTGTGAAATGGCAAGACATTTCTGCAGTAGAATTGAAACAAATGTTGGGATTACTTTTACTTATGGGCAAAATTCGTAAAGAAAGTAGGGATGAATATTAGTCTACAGAAAGAACAATTGAAACCCCAATTTTTGCGCAAGCGATGAGTAGAGATCGTTTCTGCCAAATATGGTATTCGTGGCATTTTTCTAATAATGAAAATGACATCAATCTAAGAGATCGCCTTAAAACAATTCGCCTAATCGTATCTTATTTTCAAACAAAATTTGAACAAGTATATAGGCATCAACTAGAGTTGTCATTAGATGAAAGCATCATGCCCTGGAGAGGTCACCTTATTATTCAAGGTGTATAGTGCTTCCAAAATCACCAAATATGGGAATTTGCATCAGGTATGCGGTGCGGTAGGCTCACTGTCTTTGTCGTAGGTAGTATTGCCTCATACACATTCAGCTTTAACACTAACACGATGTTGGTTTTCTATATTGTTCAATTTTCAACCCCACTGAGCTTTGGGTTTTATCAAAAGAAATTGTAAAACCATTCGCAACATGAAAGCCTTAAAAGCACTTTAGTCAGGTTTGGTTAGAAGTCTGCTTGAGTATAACTCTGTAATTTGGTCACCATCTTACTCATGTCACATTGATCGCATTGAAGGGGTGCAGTCTAAGTTTGCTAAATTTGCTTTGTACCAAATACACTTTACAAGTGATTATATTACTTCGAGAGCAAGGTTGCAATTACTGGGTCTCCAATCGCTACAAACAAGAAGGAAACAAGGGATGTTTATATTTGTGTTTAAAATTGTTATCAACTTGATTGATTGCGATGCCCTGCTTGCAAAACTGAATTTCCATGTAAAACATCAGATTACTCGCTCTGATAATTTATTTTTATTAAATTTTCATAGGACAAACTATGGGCAGCAGGCCGTTATAGACCGCAATATGATGACAGCTAACACAGACTATATGCATATAGACATTTTTCATATAACTTAATCGAGTCTGAAAAGACTACTTAATAGCAATTTGTAAATTTCTTATAACCTTTGTTATATGTTTATATTTGTTAAGTGCCAATTGGATTTTTTTTATAAATCTGTAATGTACTGAAATAAATAAATAAATAATAAGCTGTGGGGTGGCGGTGCTCTAACAGCGATTAAGGACAACATATCAGTGGAGGTTTTAGATTTATCTACTATTACCTCAGCGATACAAACAATAGATATAGTAGGATGCAAGTGCAATGTCAACTTTGAGTCATTGTTTGTGTTTGTTATTTATATACCATCCAATATAACTTTAGCCGAATATACCGCTTTTATTGAATATATAGAACAAATGGATTGTTTTAACAAGAAAAATGTCATAGTGATGGGCGATTTTAACATACCTAACTTTAATAATCCAAATACATGTGATACTAAAAACAGAATAACAAACGGTTTAATTGATTTATTGAATTTGAAACAATTTAATACAATTCTCAATCAACAAGGCTGAATTCCCGATCTTATTTTAACAAACAGTAGCACATGCGAAGTCACAAAAGATACGTCTCAGTTTGTTAAACAGGACATATATCATTCAGCACTAATCATAAAGTTGAAATTACTCCACCATGCAACGCACATAATGAATTTTATATGAATACAACATGCCAAAGAGCCTATAACTTTCGTCAAGCAAATTTTGTAGGTCTATACGGATCCTTACAACATATTGATTGGTCCTATCTTTCTGATCTAACTGATGTTAATATAGCATGCGAGCAATTTTACAAGAAAATTTATTTGCTATTTGATACATATGTTCCAATGTATCGTGGAAAAAAGCAACTATATCCGGTATGGTACTCGTTAGACCTGATTAAAAGTATTAAATTAAAAAATATATATCACCCAAAATACAAGAAAAGCTGGATGCAATCTTTATATCAAGAATATAGCAAACTTAGATCGATAGTCAAGAAACGTATCAAAGCAGATTACAGTAAGCACCTACTTGAAATCCAGCAGGCAATTACCACCAATTCCCACCTATTCTGGACATTCTTACAGAAGAAACGTGGTTATAGTCGCATTCCTGGCAAGATGAGTGATGATGTACAACAATTCGAATCCCCAGAATCAATCGTTAATGCGTTTAGTGAGTATTTTAGAAATGTATATTTACCTCATCAGGATGAGGACAGCGCAAAGCGTGATAATTTCTTTAGCAATTTAGCTATTGTACAAATCGATAGTTTTTCAGTAGAGCAAATTGAAATGGCAATGAGAAACCTAAGTAATAAAATGACCTCCGGACCAGACCATATACCTAGTTTTTTTGGTTAAAGATTTGCGTACAATTCTTGCACTACCACTTAGAATTATCTATAATTTATATTTGAAAACATCAACTTTTCCTACTGTTTGGAAATCAGCCAGAATCTGCCCTGTTCTTAAGAGTGGTGATCCTAAAAAGATCTATAACTATAGGCCCATAAGTGTATTATGCAATTTCTCAAAAGTATTTGAAATGTTACTGTATAGCCACATATATCCGTGCATCAAAAATTGTGTATCGTCCTGGCAACATGGATTAAATGCAGGCTGCTGTACTGTAACTAATTTGATGTATTTTACACAGTTTGTATCTGAAACTCTTGATTTCCAAGGACAAGTGGATGTGATATAGACAGACTTCACCAAGGTGTTTGATCGTATCGATCTTAAATTATCATCAATAAACTACATGGTTTTGGATTTAGTGAGTTGCTAATACAGCTTTTTCAATAGTATCTCAGGAATCGCCAGCAGTACGTGGCATATAATAATCACAACTCCGGTATTTTTGGAGCGACATCTGGAGTTCCCCAGGGTTCTAATTTGGGACCTTTACTGTTTCTTCTTTTTATCAATGATTTGCCAGGCTTGTTATGTTGTGAAAAATTATTATATGCCGACGACTTAAAAATATTTTTACGAATAAATACGACTTATGATTGCGAGATACTTCAAAACCCGATGGATATTGTACAAAATTGGTGCGCAGCCAATAGTTTGCATCTTAATAACGGCATGTGTAAAATAGTTACGTTTACAAGAAAAGATCAACCTGTTATGTATCGATACACCTGTGATACTGTACAACTTGATAGACTTACTTCAGTGTCGGATTTAGGCATATTTGATTTTAAACTTACCTTTCGTGAACATGTTTGCACGTCATGCAGGTCTGCAACTAAATTATTAGGTCTGATAATTAGGAACTGCACATCATTATCAAGCGAATTAGCTTTAAAAGCATTATTTTATGTGTTTGTCAGAGCTAAGCTGGAGTATTGTGCACTTGTATGGTACCCACATTATCAAAATCAAAACGAATGCTTGGAAAATACTCAAAGAAAATTCTTAAAATTTATGTATCTAAAAACTTGTGGACATTATCCAGCTCTAGGTATCGAACAGAATGTTCTACTCTTACAGTTTGGTATGAAATCACTTGAGTATCACTGAATACTTAACAGCTTGGTGTTTCTGTATAATCTGCTACATCACAAGATTGACTGTATACAGCTACTGTCCCTACTTCGGTTTAATGTACCACGGTCTGGAAGTTTTAATACAGTGCCGTTATATAATTGTACAGCACGCTCAAACCTGATAATAAAATCTCCAATATACATCATGTTTAACAACTTTAACAAGATTTACTCAGAGTGTGATATCAATAATTGTATGCTGACAACACTTAAGCTATTGTCAATAACAAGTTTTAGTTTAACATACGCAAATTCTACACATATTTAGATTTAAATTATATTTGTATTATACTACAATAGTTTGTAACTCTTTTATTAATGTTTCTTTTTGTTTTTTTATAACTTGGGCAATGCCCTGTAATTGGATGTATATCTGTTGGGTAATAAAGAATAATAATAATAATAATATAATAATAAATCCTAATAAAAAGGTTCTTTCAATTATTCTTACTTTCACATCAATTTAAACGACATAATTCATGGATAAATTTCTAAAACCTGAGTGGTTTAATGCGGAAGCAAAATCTAACTCTGCCGGTCAACAATGGAAGCATTGGCATAGTCTTCGAAAATTTTATAGAAGCTGCTGAAGTAAAGGATAGTACGGGGAAACTAAACCTACTAATTAGTCATGTCGGGCCTGAAGTTTATGTATATATAAGCAAATGTACTACGTTCAACAAAGCTATCGACACTTTGCGTTAAACTTACATCAAGCCCAGGAATGAAATATTTGCAAGGTACACTTTATCGACACGACACCAGAAAGCAGGAGAAACTATGGATGAATATTTACGAGTATTAAAACGACTAAGCAAAGCTTGCGAATTTAAACCTGTTACCGTGGATCAAAATAGAGACACCTTTATAAGGAATTCGTTTATTAGTGGCCTAGCTTCGCCACAAATTAGACTGTCTTCTGGAAAGTACGTCACTTACACTGCAAGAAGCTTTCGATAGAACTAGTACACTAGAAATAGCGCAACATTATTCCGAAAGTTACACTTCAAGCTTACCACTGAACTCTATCTTAAATGAAAACGATGAACAAGGCGAAATACAAACACAATCGAGAAATTCACCAATTAATGCGGTGATAACATCGAAATGCTATTTTTGTGGATATTGTAGACACCCACGTCACGCCTGTCCTGCTAAAAACGCTACTTGTCGTAACTGTACAAAAAGGGGGCACTTTTCAAAGGTTTGCAAAAGCGCTAGATGTACTAGCCAAACGTCAGCTATGGCACAAGCAATAATACTGCATTAGCTCCTAAATGCCTGTCAAAAGCAACACTCCAGTTAAAATATGTGGGGCTAAGACATATGTCCTAATAGATACAGGGAGCTCTGAAAGCTTCATTAGCAGCAGCATCGTCAGGGAGCTAGAACTGGAAACTTTCCCGCTCGTAGTAATGTTGTATTGTATTGTATTTATTTGAACCCATATATACATGGTAGTAGCAGAGACAAGCAATTTAACAAACAATATAACATATAGTGTACGACAGTGTTAAAAGTCTAAAAATAATTACAATAAAAGATATTATAGTCAAAACCAATAAAACATTAACCAACAATAGTGATTAACAAAGTACCTGTCATAATAGATCTACTTGACAGACTCATCATTCAAAAACTCCTCCACCGTGTAATAACACCGGTCACGCAGCAAGGCTATTAGTGACAATTTAAAATTATGAGTATTCTTAGAGTTTTTAATGCTGTCAGGAAGTTTATTATAGAGAGTTGGTGCCATAAAAAGTATTGATTTATAAACTCGGGTGGAAGTAGGTGTAATTTTGCAGATATCTCTTAAATTTCTTGTAATGTATGAAGAATTAGTGTTGGCACTATTATATTTAAGAGTGTTTTTACGGAAGAGCAGCAATGTATCTAAAATGAATAGGGAAGAATATGTGAGAACTTTCAGTCGTTTAAAGAGCGGCCTGCAGTGTTCATCCCTTGGTTTATGGCAAATAATCCGGATAGCTCGTTTTTGCAATTTGAAAATGAGAGACATCTTTTCTAGCGTGGTATATACCCAAGAGGGAATACCATAGCACAGCCTGGATTCAAACAAGGCATAATACACTTTAAGGGCAGAGTCAATTGCTAGTTCCGTGGATATAGTTCTCAGTGCAAAACACGCTGATGCTAAGTTAGCAGCAAGCAAGGATATATGATCTGACCAAGTTAAGCCATGGTCGATAGTTAAGTCTAAGAATTTAGTATTAGTGACAATATTTAATGATAAATTGTCAGATAAACTTATAGTTTCAGAGGTGACTTGAGGTTTGAAAATTATACAGCAAGTTTTTTTAGTGTTTATAGAGAATTTGTTTATTTTGAACCAATTGTGAGTAGAAACAAGATCCGACGAAATGCAATTGTGAAGCATAGGAGCAGAAGAAGAGTCCCAATACAAAGTAATATCATCGGCAAATAATGTACATGAAGCATATTTAACAGAAGATGTAAAGTCATTAATATAAAGTAAGAATAATAAGGGTCCCAAGACAGAACCCTGGGGAACTTCTAAATTTACACGTACCATATTTGATACAATTGTTTTATGTTGACTAGAGAGTTTAACCGATTGAGTTCTGTTCTCTAAGTAAGATTTAAGCCATGAATTTGCCACCCCTCTAATACCATAATGGTCAAGTTTATTTAAAAGGATGCTATGATGCACGCAATCAAAAGCTTTACTAATGTCTACAAATACAGCAGCAGATGCAGACTTTCTTCTATTCAACATTGTATAGAGATCCACTAAAAATTGATGTATAACATCTGCTATGGATTTCTTAGAACGAAAACCAAACTGATTAAAATTTAGAATATCAAATTTGTTAACAAATCTGGTAATGCGTTCCTTTATAAGCGTTTCTAATAATTTAGAGAAGGTTGAGAGTAAAGAGATTGGTCTAAAGTTATTAAGCGTGTTGGCTCCTCCCTTATGTAACGGATGATAATAGCATGTTTCAAACATGAGGAAATATTCCATTCAGAAAAGAATCGTTTATAAGCTTAGTAAGGTATTGTATAACATGAAGCGGAAGAAGCAATAAAATTTTAGCTGAAACATTATCAATTCCTACTGTATTTTTATTTTAAAAGCTTGTAGGACCCTAACTACTTCGTGCTGATCGGTAGGGTAAAGGAAGAGACTATTACGATTTCCATCCTTGTGTTTACGCAAAACTCAATAGCATCAGTAGCCAAAGAATCGTTCTCTGACACCAACTCACTAGCTACCTTAGCAAAATGTACATTTAAAGTGTTTGCGATATCATCCACGAGACAATTCTCAAGCATAATGTCTTGTTTCTGAGTATTTAATCTATTAGTCAGTTGTGAAGACTTCCAGTGAATTATATTCACAGATAAAGGGTACTATTGTGAGGAGTTAAAATTAACGAAGATAGATATCGAAACATAAAACTATGGATTCTAAATGCGCTGTGTGCTGATATCATAATAGGGCATGACATACTAGGGCTTCATTCTGATCTGAAAATTTCATTTGGGGGAGTTAAGCCAGCCCTGAAGATATGCAGCTAAAGTAGAACAGGTCTGCCTGTTTCCCAACATAATCAGTGACTGTAAGCCAATTGCTGAAAATCTAGGCGACATTCAAATTCTGATTCTAAATTCACCGACGAAGAAATTGAGAAACTGTTAGAAGGAGTTATCAAACCCAGTGTATCTCCATGGCATGCCCAAGTTGCAGTAACTACAAAAGAAAATATTAAAAGATGACTAGTTATAGATTACACAGGCCGACATAATTTTTGGTGTTTTAAATTTGATAAGTGTCCTTAGCTAATACGGGTACGTTAATTCTGAATGTGAATTTGATTTGAGCCCATCACATCAAGATTTTTCACAAAATTAAAAAAACCTTGTGAGATATTCTGTACTAGAGCAAAGAAGTACCTTTATGATATTTCCTAAATTGCAATAAAATTATTTCTTTAAAATACTTGATACATCGATAGAAAATATTTTAGTATAATATCCCATATGGGAGCGTAGGATTTGGCCGAATTAATTAGATTAATTAATAATAAAAATAAAACACTTAAGACAAAAATTTCTATTTTCCACCATCTTCTTTTTTCCAATTCTTATCTTACCTAATGCCCTACCTAATCCCTTTCCTTTCTTTACAAACTTCCAGCCCATATTCAAATTATAAACATAATATATTTTATGGACCCCAATGCCTACAACTGTTTCATTTCCGCATCTGTAAAGGTCAACTTGATGGTATCAGCAGATGTGTACAAAATAGTTAGTTAGCGTCAGTTGTTTGTAGCATCGAATTGTTTTGTTTTCTGAGTGTTTAGTGCATCTTAATGTCATCAACAAAGTGCAAAACAGTCCTGATATATTTTGCTACGTGTGTGGTGATTTAGCGATAGCAAAGCATTAACAAAACATAACAGAATTTATCAAAAAAGCTTATCACGCTTACTTCGGTGTAAAGCTTGGTGATGAGGACAAACCTTGGGCTCCACACGAAGTGTGCTTTCAGTGTGCCGAGCTACTGAGAAAATGGACAAAAGGTACACGTAGCTCTTTACCCTTTGGCATTCCTATGGTATGGAGAAAACAAAAGACAATGGAGACGACTGTTACTTTTGCTCCTGCGATGTCAAGGGTTTCAAATCGAAAAATAAACATTACATTCTATTCAGTATCCTGATTTACCGTCTGCTAAACGACCTGTAGCTCATGGACCAGGAATTTCCATTCATCCACTTTTCTTCGCACCATCCAACAGCAATCATCAGATGAAAGTTCAAACGAAAAAACCGATGAAGTCGAGTTCAATCCTGATATAGACCAACCTCAACAGTTTATCCAAGCTGACCTAAATGACAGTGAGAGACTTGGGCCTATCGAAGGATGCTGCACAAATCTTAGGATCACGACTGAAAGACAAAAATCTGTTGGCTCCAGGAACAACATTTTCATGGTATAGGCATCGTGAAAGAGAGTTCGCGGAATATTTCTCTCAAGAGGGTTCACTGGTGTATTGTAATAATAGTCATGAAACTGGGAGCTGACAATTACGATTCCACATCATGGAGGTTATTTATTGATTCTTCTAAGAGAAGTCTGAAGGGTGTCTTGTTGCACAATGGTAATACTTATGTCTTGGTGCTCGTTGCTCACTCCGTGCATCTCAAAGAAACGTATGAGAATGTTGAGCGGTTGCTAAATACAATAAGTATAGCAGTCTGGATTCACAAAGTATCCATGTTTTTTGTGCGAGAGGGACAGTCGAGCACGAAATTTATATTACGTTACGAAAGAATGGCCACTCAGAGAAAGACTTGTAGCACAACAAAAAAATGTGCTGTGTGATGCATTAGTTGACCTAAAATTAGTTCTTTGCCTCCCTTCACATAAAGTTATGATTAATGAAGCAGTTTGTCAAAGCTTTAAATAAACAACGCTGCTTTAAACACCTGTGCGACAAATTTCCTGCACTTTCTGAAGCTAAACTTACAGAAGGAATTTTTGTAGGCCATGAAATTCAAACCTTAAAATCGGACAAATTGTTTCAGAATACAATGACCCAGGATGAAGCTGAAGCATGGAGTTCTTTCGTAGAAGTCATCGGCGGTTTATTTGGAAACAACAAGTCTTCAAACTACAAAGAAATTGTAGCCAAGATGGTTGAAAATTATAAAAACTGGAATGCAATATGAGCGTCAAACCTCATTTTCTGAATTCACACGTTGAGAGAGAGAGAGAGAGAGAGAGAGAGAGAGAAAGCGAGAGCGAGCTTGAGAGGGAGGGAGAGAGAGAGCGAGAGCGAGAGAGAGAAACACTTTTTTATAAAAAAAAATGTAGGCCTGTGTTATTCACAGAGGATAAACCGGTTTACATTACTGAACACTTACCCGTTATCAAGAATAGAGAGTTTGGTAGACAAGATTTTGAAATATCAAGTATTTAGTACCATCGACTTAAAAAGCGCTTATCACCAATTCGCTATCAAAGAAGATGACAAAAACTATACTGCATCGAGGCCTGTGGAAAGCTGTATCAATTTAAGAGGCTTCCATTTGGGGTTTATTAATGGGGTTGCCTGCTTTCAAAGAAACATCGACAACATCATACATATGGACGACTTGAAGGACACTTCTGCATACTTGGATGATGTCACCATATGTGGTAGAAACAAACTAGAGCATGACCAGTATCTACAAAAATTCATGACGTGTCTACAAATACAACCCGAGTCTTAATGAAGGGAAATGTAAATTCTACCTCAATTGCATAAACTTACTAGGCTACTCTATTTCAAAAAAAAGTGTTAAACCAGACGCCGATCAAATGAAGCCCCTTTTGGATCTAAAGGTGCCTACAAACATCAATTCCTTGAGTCGCTGTATGGGAATGTTTGCTCATTATTCTAAGTGGGTGTCTAAATTCTCAGAAAAAATTGAACCGCTTGCTCGATGTAAAGTATTTCCCATGCACGATGACGCGGTATCGGCGTTCAAATTTTAAAGCAAGAAGTTGCAAAGCGGGCGTTACTTCTATTGATGAAAATGCAATGTTCGTTGTAGAAACAGATGCATCCGATTTCGCCATCAGGGCTACTTTAGGTCAATTAGGAAAACCGGTTGCCTTCTTTTCCAGAACACTATCTTATTCTGAACAGAAACACTTTTGAAAAGAAAGCACATGCTATCGTAGAAGATGTCTGTAAAGGGAGACATTTCCTCGTAGGTTGAATTGAAACAAATGTTGGGATTACTTTTACTTATGGGCAAAATTCGTAAAGAAAGTAGGGATGAATATTAGTCTACAGAAAGAACAATTGAAACCCCAATTTTTGCGCAAGCGATGAGTAGAGATCGTTTCTGCCAAATATGGTATTCGTGGCATTTTTCTAATAATGAAAATGACATCAATCTAAGAGATCGCCTTAAAACAATTCGCCTAATCGTATCTTATTTTCAAACAAAATTTGAACAAGTATATAGGCATCAACTAGAGTTGTCATTAGATGAAAGCATCATGCCCTGGAGAGGTCACCTTATTATTCAAGGTGTATAGTGCTTCCAAAATCACCAAATATGGGAATTTGCATCAGGTACGGGTGCGGTAGGCTCACTGTCTTTGTACGTAGGTAGTATTGCCTCATACACATTCAGCTTTAACACTAACACGATGTTGGTTTTCTATATTGTTCAATTTTCAACCCCACTGAGCTTTGGGTTTTATCAAAAGAAATTGTAAAACCATTCGCAACATGAAAGCCTTAAAAGCACTTTAGTCAGGTTTGGTTAGAAGTCTGCTTGAGTATAACTCTGTAATTTGGTCACCATCTTACTCATGTCACATTGATCGCATTGAAGGGGTGCAGTCTAAGTTTGCTAAATTTGCTTTGTACCAAATACACTTTACAAGTGATTATATTACTTCGAGAGCAAGGTTGCAATTACTGGGTCTCCAATCGCTACAAACAAGAAGGAAACAAGGGATGTTTATATTTGTGTTTAAAATTGTTATCAACTTGATTGATTGCGATGCCCTGCTTGCAAAACTGAATTTCCATGTAAAACATCAGATTACTCGCTCTGATAATTTATTTTATTAAATTTTCATAGGACAAACTATGGGCAGCAGGCCGTTATAGACCGCAATATGATGACAGCTAACACAGACTATATGCATATAGACATTTTTCATATAACTTAATCGAGTCTGAAAAGACTACTTAATAGCAATTTGTAAATTTCTTATAACCTTTGTTATATGTTTATATTTGTTAAGTGCCAATTGGATTTTTTTTATAAATCTGTAATGTACTGAAATAAATAAATAAATAATAAGCTGTGGGGTGGCGGTGCTCTAACAGCGATTAAGGACAACATATCAGTGGAGGTTTTAGATTTATCTACTATTACCTCAGCGATACAAACAATAGATATAGTAGGATGCAAGTGCAATGTCAACTTTGAGTCATTGTTTGTGTTTGTTATTTATATACCATCCAATATAACTTTAGCCGAATATACCGCTTTTATTGAATATATAGAACAAATGGATTGTTTTAACAAGAAAAATGTCATAGTGATGGGCGATTTTAACATACCTAACTTTAATAATCCAAATACATGTGATACTAAAAACAGAATAACAAACGGTTTAATTGATTTATTGAATTTGAAACAATTTAATACAATTCTCAATCAACAAGGCTGAATTCCCGATCTTATTTTAACAAACAGTAGCACATGCGAAGTCACAAAAGATACGTCTCAGTTTGTTAAACAGGACATATATCATTCAGCACTAATCATAAAGTTGAAATTACTCCACCATGCAACGCACATAATGAATTTTATATGAATACAACATGCCAAAGAGCCTATAACTTTCGTCAAGCAAATTTTGTAGGTCTATACGGATCCTTACAACATATTGATTGGTCCTATCTTTCTGATCTAACTGATGTTAATATAGCATGCGAGCAATTTTACAAGAAAATTTATTTGCTATTTGATACATATGTTCCAATGTATCGTGGAAAAAAGCAACTATATCCGGTATGGTACTCGTTAGACCTGATTAAAAGTATTAAATTAAAAAATATATATCACCCAAAATACAAGAAAAGCTGGATGCAATCTTTATATCAAGAATATAGCAAACTTAGATCGATAGTCAAGAAACGTATCAAAGCAGATTACAGTAAGCACCTACTTGAAATCCAGCAGGCAATTACCACCAATTCCACCTATTCTGGACATTCTTACAGAAGAAACGTGGTTATAGTCGCATTCCTGGCAAGATGAGTGATGATGTACAACAATTGAATCCCCAGAATCAATCGTTAATGCGTTTAGTGAGTATTTTAGAAATGTATATTTACCTCATCAGGATGAGGACAGCAAAGCGTGATAATTTCTTTAGCAATTTAGCTATTGTACAAATCGATAGTTTTCAGTAGAGCAAATTGAAATGGCAATGAGAAACCTAAGTAATAAAATGACCTCCGGACCAGACCATATACCTAGTTTTTTTGGTTAAAGATTTGCGTACAATTCTTGCACTACCACTTAGAATTATCTATAATTTATATTTGAAAACATCAACTTTTCCTACTGTTTGGAAATCAGCCAGAATCTGCCCTGTTCTTAAGAGTGGTGATCCTAAAAAGATCTATAACTATAGGCCCATAAGTGTATTATGCAATTTCTCAAAAGTATTTGAAATGTTACTGTATAGCCACATATATCCGTGCATCAAAAATTGTGTATCGTCCTGGCAACATGGATTAAATGCAGGCTGCTGTACTGTAACTAATTTGATGTATTTTACACAGTTTGTATCTGAAACTCTTGATTTCCAAGGACAAGTGGATGTGATATAGACAGACTTCACCAAGGTGTTTGATCGTATCGATCTTAAATTATCATCAATAAACTACATGGTTTTGGATTTAGTGAGTTGCTAATACAGCTTTTTCAATCGTATCTCAGGAATCGCCAGCAGTACGTGGCATATAATAATCACAACTCCGGTATTTTTGGAGCGACATCTGGAGTTCCCCAGGGTTCTAATTTGGGACCTTTACTGTTTCTTCTTTTTATCAATGATTTGCCAGGCTTGTTATGTTGTGAAAAATTATTATATGCCGACGACTTAAAAATATTTTTACGAATAAATACGACTTATGATTGCGAGATACTTCAAAACCCGATGGATATTGTACAAAATTGGTGCGCAGCCAATAGTTTGCATCTTAATAACGGCATGTGTAAAATAGTTACGTTTACAAGAAAAGATCAACCTGTTATGTATCGATACACCTGTGATACTGTACAACTTGATAGACTTACTTCAGTGTTGGATTTAGGCATATTTGATTTTAAACTTACCTTCGTGAACATGTTTGCACGTCATGCAGGTCTGCAACTAAATTATTAGGTCTGATAATTAGGAACTGCACATCATTATCAAGCGAATTAGCTTTAAAAGCATTATTTTATGTGTTTGTCAGAGCTAAGCTGGAGTATTGTGCACTTGTATGGTACCCACATTATCAAAATCAAAACGAATGCTTGGAAAATACTCAAAGAAAATTCTTAAAATTTATGTATCTAAAAACTTGTGGACATTATCCAGCTCTAGGTATCGAACAGAATGTTCTACTCTTACAGTTTGGTATGAAATCACTTGAGTATCACTGAATACTTAACAGCTTGGTGTTTCTGTATAATCTGCTACATCACAAGATTGACTGTATACAGCTACTGTCCCTACTTCGGTTTAATGTACCACGGTCTGGAAGTTTTAATACAGTGCCGTTATATAATTGTACAGCACGCTCAAACCTGATAATAAAATCTCCAATATACATCATGTTTAACAACTTTAACAAGATTTACTCAGAGTGTGATATCAATAATTGTATGCTGACAACACTTAAGCTATTGTCAATAACAAGTTTTAGTTTAACGCAACGCAAATTCTACACATATTTAGATTTAAATTATATTTGTATTATACTACAATAGTTTGTAACTCTTTTATTAATGTTTCTTTTTGTTTTTTTATAACTTGGGCAATGCCCTGTAATTGGATGTATATCTGTTGGGTAATAAAGAATAATAATAATAATAATATAATAATAATAATAAATCCTAATAAAAAGGTTCTTTCAATTATTCTTACTTTCACATCAATTTAAACGACATAATTCATGGATAAATTTCTAAAACCTGAGTGGTTTAATGCGGAAGCAAAATCTAACTCTGCCGGTCAACAATGGAAGCATTGGCATAGTCTTCGAAAATTTTATAGAAGCTGCTGAAGTAAAGGATAGTACGGGGAAACTAAACCTACTAATTAGTCATGTCGGGCCTGAAGTTTATGTATATATAAGCAAATGTACTACGTTCAACAAAGCTATCGACACTTTGCGTTAAACTTACATCAAGCCCAGGAATGAAATATTTGCAAGATACACTTTATCGACACGACACCAGAAAGCAGGAGAAACTATGGATGAATATTTACGAGTATTAAAACGACTAAGCAAAGCTTGCGAATTTAAACCTGTTACCGTGGATCAAAATAGAGACACCTTTATAAGGAATTCGTTTATTAGTGGCCTAGCTTCGCCACAAATTAGACTGTCTTCTGGAAAGTACGTCACTTACACTGCAAGAAGCTTTCGATAGAACTAGTACACTAGAAATAGCGCAACATTATTCCGAAGTTACACTTCAAGCTTACCACTGAACACTATCTTAAATGAAAACGATGAACAAGGCGAAATACAAACACAATCGAGAAATTCACCAATTAATGCGGTGATAACATCGAAATGCTATTTTTGTGGATATTGTAGACACCCACGTCACGCCTGTCCTGCTAAAAACGCTACTTGTCGTAACTGTACAAAAAGGGGGCACTTTTCAAAGGTTTGCAAAAGCGCTAGATGTACTAGCCAAACGTCAGCTATGGCACAAGCAATAATACTGCATTAGCTCCTAAATGCCTGTCAAAAGCAACACTCCAGTTAAAATATGTGGGGCTAAGACATATGTCCTAATAGATACAGGGAGCTCTGAAAGCTTCATTAGCAGCAGCATCGTCAGGGAGCTAGAACTGGAAACTTTCCCGCTCGTAGTAATGTTGTATTGTATTGTATTTATTTGAACCCATATATACATGGTAGTAGCAGAGACAAGCAATTTAACAAACAATATAACATATAGTGTACGACAGTGTTAAAAGTCTAAAAATAATTACAATAAAATATATTATAGTCAAAACCAATAAAAATTAACCAACAATAGTGATTAACAAAGTACCTGTCATAATAGATCTACTTGACAGACTCATCATTCAAAAACTCCTCCACCGTGTAATAACACCGGTCACGCAGCAAGGCTATTAGTGACAATTTAAAATTATGAGTATTCTTAGAGTTTTTAATGCTGTCAGGAAGTTTATTATAGAGAGTTGGTGCCATAAAAGTATTGATTTATAAACTCGGGTGGAAGTAGGTGTAATTTTGCAGATATCTCTTAAATTTCTTGTAATGTATGAAGAATTAGTGTTGGCACTATTATATTTAAGAGTGTTTTTACGGAAGAGCAGCAATGTATCTAAAATGAATAGGGAAGAATATGTGAGAACTTTCAGTCGTTTAAAGAGCGGCCTGCAGTGTTCATCCCTTGGTTTATGGCAAATAATCCGGATAGCTCGTTTTTGCAATTTGAAAATGAGAGACATCTTTTCTAGCGTGGTATATACCCAAGAGGGAATACCATAGCACAGCCTGGATTCAAACAAGGCATAATACACTTTAAGGGCAGAGTCAATTGCTAGTTCCGTGGATATAGTTCTCAGTGCAAAACACGCTGATGCTAAGTTAGCAGCAAGCAAGGATATATGATCTGACCAAGTTAAGCCATGGTCGATAGTTAAGTCTAAGAATTTAGTATTAGTGACAATATTTAATGATAAATTGTCAGATAAACTTATAGTTTCAGAGGTGACTTGAGGTTTGAAAATTATACAGCAAGTTTTTTTAGTGTTTATAGAGAATTTGTTTATTTTGAACCAATTGTGAGTAGAAACAAGATCCGACGAAATGCAATTGTGAAGCATAGGAGCAGAAGAAGAGTCCCAATACAAAGTAATATCATCGGCAAATAATGTACATGAAGCATATTTAACAGAAGATGTAAAGTCATTAATATAAAGTAAGAATAATAAGGGTCCCAAGACAGAACCCTGGGAACTTCTAAATTTACACGCTACCATATTTGATACAATTGTTTTATGTTGACTAGAGAGTTTAACCGATTGAGTTCTGTTCTCTAAGTAAGATTTAAGCCATGAATTTGCCACCCCTCTAATACCATAATGGTCAAGTTTATTTAAAAGGATGCTATGATGCACGCAATCAAAAGCTTTACTAATGTCTACAAATACAGCAGCAGATGCAGACTTTCTTCTATTCAACATTGTATAGAGATCCACTAAAAATTGATGTATAACATCTGCTATGGATTTCTTAGAACGAAAACCAAACTGATTAAAATTTAGAATATCAAATTTGTTAACAAATCTGGTAATGCGTTCCTTTATAAGCGTTTCTAATAATTTAGAGAAGGTTGAGAGTAAAGAGATTGGTCTAAAGTTATTAAGCGTGTTGGCTCCTCCCTTATGTAACGGGATGATAATAGCATGTTTCAAACATGAGGGAAATATTCCATTCAGAAAAGAATCGTTTATAAGCTTAGTAAGGTATTGTATAACATGAAGCGGAAGAAGCAATAAAATTTTAGCTGAAACATTATCAATTCCTACTGTATTTTTATTTTTAAAAGCTTGTAGGACCCTAACTACTTCGTGCTGATCGGTAGGGTAAAGGAAGAGACTATTACGATTTCCATCCTTGTGTTTACGCAAAAACTCAATAGCATCAGTAGCCAAAGAATCGTTCTCTGACACCAACTCACTAGCTACCTTAGCAAAATGTACATTTAAAGTGTTTGCGATATCATCCACGAGACAATTCTCAAGCATAATGTCTTGTTTCTGAGTATTTAATCTATTAGTCAGTTGTGAAGACTTCCAGTGAATTATATTCACAGATAAAAGGGTACTATTGTGAGGAGTTAAAAATTAACGAAGATAGATATCGAAACATAAAACTATGGATTCTAAATGCGCTGTGTGCTGATATCATAATAGGGCATGACATACTAGGGCTTCATTCTGATCTGAAAATTTCATTTGGGGGAGTTAAGCCAGCCCTGAAGATATGCAGCTAAAGTAGAACAGGTCTGCCTGTTTCCCAACATAATCAGTGACTGTAAGCCAATTGCTGAAAATCTAGGCGACATTCAAATTCTGATTCTAAATTCACCGACGAAGAAATTGAGAAACTGTTAGAAGGAGTTATCAAACCCAGTGTATCTCCATGGCATGCCCAAGTTGCAGTAACTACAAAAGAAAATATTAAAAGATGACTAGTTATAGATTACACAGGCCGATATAATTTTTGGTGTTTTAAATTTGATAAGTGTCCTTAGCTAATACGGGTACGTTAATTCTGAATGTGAATTTGATTTGAGCCCATCACATCAAGATTTTTCACAAAATTAAAAAAACCTTGTGAGATATTCTGTACTAGAGCAAAGAAGTACCTTTATGATATTTCCTAAATTGCAATAAAATTATTTCTTTAAAATACTTGATACATCGATAGAAAATATTTTAGTATAATATCCCATATGGGAGCGTAGGATTTGGCCGAATTAATTAGATTAATTAATAATAAAAATAAAACACTTAAGACAAAAATTTCTATTTTCCACCATCTTCTTTTTTTTCCAATTCTTATCTTACCTAATGCCCTACCTAATCCCCTTTCCTTTCTTTACAAACTTCCAGCCCATATTCAAATTATAAACATAATATATTTTTATGGACCCCAATGCCTACAACTGTTTCATTTCCGCATCTGTAAAGGTCAACTTGATGGTATCAGCAGATGTGTACAAAATAGTTAGTTAGCGTCAGTTGTTTGTAGCATCGAATTGTTTTGTTTTCTGAGTGTTTAGTGCATCTTAATGTCATCAACAAAGTGCAAAAACAGTCCTGATATATTTTGCTACGTGTGTGGTGATTTAGCGATAGCAAAGCATTAACAAAACATAACAGAATTTATCAAAAAAGCTTATCACGCTTACTTCGGTGTAAAGCTTGGTGATGAGGACAAACCTTGGGCTCCACACGAAGTGTGCTTTCAGTGTGCCGAGCTACTGAGAAAATGGACAAAAGGTACACGTAGCTCTTTACCCTTTGGCATTCCTATGGTATGGAGAAAACAAAAGACAATGGAGACGACTGTTACTTTTGCTCCTGCGATGTCAAGGGTTTCAAATCGAAAAATAAACATTACATTCTATTCAGTATCCTGATTTACCGTCTGCTAAACGACCTGTAGCTCATGGACCAGGAATTTCCATTCATCCACTTTTCTTCGCACCATCCAACAGCAATCATCAGATGAAAGTTCAAACGAAAAAACCGATGAAGTCGAGTTCAATCCTGATATAGACCAACCTCAACAGTTTATCCAAGCTGACCTAAATGACAGTGAGAGACTTGGGCCTATCGAAGGATGCTGCACAAATCTTAGGATCACGACTGAAAGACAAAAATCTGTTGGCTCCAGGAACAACATTTTCATGGTATAGGCATCGTGAAAGAGAGTTCATGAATATTTCTCTCAAGAGGGTTCACTGGTGTATTGTAATAATAGTCATGAAACTGGGAGCTGACAATTACGATTCCACATCATGGAGGTTATTTATTGATTCTTCTAAGAGAAGTCTGAAGGGTGTCTTGTTGCACAATGGTAATACTTATGTCTTGGTGCTCGTTGCTCACTCCGTGCATCTCAAAGAAACGTATGAGAATGTTGAGCAGTTGCTAAATACAATAAGTATAGCAGTCTGGATTCACAAAGTATCCATGTTTTTTGTGCGAGAGGGACAGTCGAGCACGAAATTTATATTACGTTACGAAAGAATGGCCACTCAGAGAAAGACTTGTAGCACAACAAAAAAATGTGCTGTGTGATGCATTAGTTGACCTAAAATTAGTTCTTTTGCCTCCCCTTCACATAAAGTTATGATTAATGAAGCAGTTTGTCAAAGCTTTAAATAAACAACGCGGCTGCTTTAAACACCTGTGCGACAAATTTCCTGCACTTTCTGAAGCTAAACTTACAGAAGGAATTTTTGTAGGCCATGAAATTCAAACCTTAAAATCGGACAAATTGTTTCAGAATACAATGACCCAGGATGAAGCTGAAGCATGGAGTTCTTCGTAGAAGTCATCGGGTTTATTTGGAAACAACAAGTCTTCAAACTACAAAGAAATTGTAGCCAAGATGGTTGAAAATTATAAAAACTGGAATGCAATATGAGCGTCAAACCTCATTTTCTGAATTCACACGTTGAGAGAGAGAGAGAGAGAGAGAGAGAGAGAGAGCGAGAGCGAGCTTGAGAGGGAGGGAGAGAGAGAGCGAGAGCGAGAGAGAGAAACACTTTTTTATAAAAAAAAATGTAGGCCTGTGTTATTCACAGAGGATAAACCGGTTTACATTACTGAACACTTACCGTTATCAAGAATAGAGAGTTTGGTAGACAAGATTTTGAAATATCAAGTATTTAGTACCATCGACTTAAAAGCGCTTATCACCAATTCGCTATCAAAGAAGATGACAAAACTATACTGCATCGAGGCCTGTGGAAAGCTGTATCAATTTAAGAGGCTTCCATTTGGGGTTTATTAATGGGGTTGCCTGCTTTCAAAGAAACATCGACAACATCATACATATGGACGACTTGAAGGACACTTCTGCATACTTGGATGATGTCACCATATGTGGTAGAAACAAACTAGAGCATGACCAGTATCTACAAAAATTCATGACGTGTCTACAAATACAACCCGAGTCTTAATGAAGGGAAATGTAAATTCTACCTCAATTGCATAAACTTACTAGGCTACTCTATTTCAAAAAAAAGTGTTAAACCAGACGCCGATCAAATGAAGCCCCTTTTGGATCTAAAGGTGCCTACAAACATCAATTCCTTGAGTCGCTGTATGGGAATGTTTGCTCATTATTCTAAGTGGGTGTCTAAATTCTCAGAAAAAATTGAACCGCTTGCTCGATGTAAAGTATTTCCCATGCACGATGACGCGGTATCGGCGTTCGAAATTTTAAAGCAAGAAGTTGCAAAAGCGGGCGTTACTTCTATTGATGAAAATGCAATGTTCGTTGTAGAAACAGATGCATCCGATTTCGCCATCAGGGCTACTTTAGGTCAATTAGGAAAACCGGTTGCCTTCTTTTCCAGAACACTATCTTATTCTGAACAGAAACACTTTTGAAAAGAAAGCACATGCTATCGTAGAAGATGTCTGTAAAGGGAGACATTTCCTCGTAGGTAGACCATTCCAGCTAATAACAGACCTTACATGTGATTTTCCAATGCTCCACCCGAAGGTACTACATTAGCCAGGAAGCAAGGTTTTTTTTTACCCGGAAAATTTGGAATTTTGCCGAACCCTTGCTGTTCCAAGCAAGGTAGGGATCTTTAACGTGCGTGACAACACACACATGGGACCTCCATTTTACCTCTCATTTGAACGAGGGTGTATTTTTGTGAAAAATGCTCGTCTAACATTTTTCAAGCGGACCGTGTCAGGATTCGAACCCGGGACTTTGGGCGTATTAGTCACACACATACCACTATGCCACGGAGCCGCCTGCTAATAACAGACCAAAGATCCATTGCCTTTATGTTCAACACATCACTTTCTGGGAAAATCAAAAACGAAAAAATTATGAGATGGAGGCTAGAGCTATCGAACTATAAATTTGATATATTGTATTGACCCAGTAAATAAAATGCAGCTGCGGATACCCTTTCCAGAGTATGCTCTGTGACTGCGAGGGTAAGAGCTTATACAACCTACATAATTCATTGTGTCATCCTGGTATAACTAGGCTATACCACTGGATTAAAAGCAAAAACTTACCGTACTCCGTAGAAGACGTTCGGCGAGTAACCCTTGCATGCGGAATATGTGCTGAACTAAAGCCGAGATTCTGTAAAAATCAAGGGACTCTTATCAAAGCAACGGCCCCCTTTGAAAGGTTAAATATAGATTTTAAAAGCCTCATGCCATCGGCAGGTAAAAACTAATACATACAGTCATAGACAAATACTCCAGATTTCCTTTCGCCTTCCTATGTTCAAACATGACGTCGCAAACGGTAATATCGTGTCTCCAGCAGGTATTTACCATATTCGGAATGCCTTCTTACATTCACTCAGATCGAGGAGCTTCTCTCATATCGCAAGAAGTGAAGTGCTTTTTGAATTCTTATGGCTTACCTACGAGTCGAACTTCTGCATACAACCCCCGTGAAAACGAGTAATGTGAAAAATACAATGGTATCGTATGGAAAACAATCTTACTACCTCTCAGAAGTCAAAACCTAAAAACGATTCAATGGGAACTAGTTTTACCTGATGCGCTTCACTCGATACATTCACTATTATGCACTGCCACGAATTCTACGCCTCACGATTTATTATTTACATATCCAGGCAAATCTACTAATGGAAGCTTGAAACCAACATAGTTATTAAGGCCCGGTCCAGTGCTTTTAAGGAATCATGTTCGAAACTCAAAGTTGAACTAATAGGGCAAACTCGAAATTTGCATTTGTACGCCTACCCAATGAGACCGAAAGTATTGTATCTATCAGGGTCTTAGCCCTGCTCCAAAAATAGTTGAAAGAGAGGAGCAAAGTGGTTATCGTGAGCCAGTTTCAAATACGGACTCGACTTCGGTTTCTGACATAAGTCGAGACCAAAGGGAAGACGATAGTATCAAGGTGGTTGGAGAAACTAGTAGGCCACTACGTGAAAGATGCATGGCGTTGTACGTATCTGACTAAATTCCTACAAAGAAGGAGGGAAGAATATAATGATTGTATCTAGAATGCTACGTCATGGTTTAGAGATTCAGAAAACTGGTCTCTATAGTTTTTTATTTTCACTGTCATTTTGTAGAATTGTCGTTTAAAGCCTAATAGAAACGTTCTTTCAATTACTCTCACTTTCACATCACTTTCCTACTCAAAGTTCACAGTGCAAGTGATACGTAACCTGGGCCCATAACCTCTTGTAGTTTTCTACCAGACTAGGGGTGGTATCGCAAAGTAGTTCACTGTTAAGAGTAAGAAAGAACGATGTAAATTAATATATTAAATATTGGCAAAATATGAAAAATTATTACCCGAGTGGTTATTTTTTAGTATGTAACACAGCTAACTAATATATTTTATATATACAACATAATCAAGGCATGCACACGCACACATACTTAAATAAATAATTATTCTCAACACAACTAAAGAGAATCTTTGATGTTTAAATATTACTTTCCAAAAAAAACCACGCATGTTAATAACTCATAGAAATTACCTGCTCAAAGTATCAAGTTCAATTGATTCCTCTGATAATTCACGATTTTCAAGTTCATTATAAATCGAATCATGCTCGGCTTTAATTTTTGACAAGTTAATAAGTAATTCCGTTTTAACACTAAAATAAAACAGTTCAAAATAAGAAATAGTTACACATTTGTTACCACCTTAATATTTCTGCAGATATAGCATCTCGTAATTCAATCGATGTATTTGTAGCATTAGGCACAGCAGGAATATCATTAATTACAGCTAAATTATTATACGTGTGTTCTTCAATATGCAACCGTCTCTTAAGATCTTTTAGTTTATAAAGTTCATTTAAGTTTAAGTTAGTTGTGGCAAATACTTTTACATCACTAGGGCTTAATTTGTGTACAGTCGCCTTTTGTTGCACTGTTGTTTGATCTGTGACTGCAATATGATTAGGATTAATTTTTGTCATGTATTATCAAACAGACACTAACTAACTAAAACATCCGAGTAACTTTTACTTTTGTGCTTCTTTTTTAGCCTTTTGGGTTTTACACTGAGATTCGTGACCGTAGACTGATTTCTACTGAAAACTAAAATAAAGTTACAATGTAATATCATTTTTACAGAAAGTAGTTTATTGCATGTACAGCACTACATGGAAATCATATTCAAAATACAACAGATATTCATACCATTAGGTAAACTATGTAATTTGCAGCATAAACTACATAATCCCTGCTCGATTTCCTTTTTGTCCTTTTGGATGAGATTGTTATTAGAAATAAACCTTTGTAAGGTTTGTGTTCTATTTTTGAACTTATATAATCTATACATTAGCACTGTCTTTTACTTAATATTTGCAGAAAATAAATACAAAAATGGATATTATAACATAAACTAAAAACGTGATTCGATCACTGGCACTATTATATAACCTTAAAAAACGGAAATATTCTTGTATAATGCCATGACTAAACACACGCTAGCGTGTTACGTTCTTCGTTCGCAACGTCATTTGTTATGGCGCGCGATGAATAGTGACGTCGCGCTAGCATGCGGTGTTTTCTTTAAATGGGCAAACGCAATACCACAAAATAGCAAACTATAAATATTTTCCTTTTACATAACAGAGCAGCTTGAAACAGCTATGTTGCATACCGCCATGCGTTCCTTTTATAATGGTTTTACCCTACCCTCTCGCACATCAACACTTAAATCGAATAGATTATTCCCTGACATTCTCGAAAAGAAAACAGATACAAACCTGTTTGAGTTCTAACAAAATCTGCATACACAATAATTCTATGTCATTTGTATTAGTTGTGTTTTTCCCACTCACAATGGATACTTAACCTCAAATGTCAAACCAATTACTGGAGCTTGAAGTGCGAACAATTATCGTGATACAGCCACAACCTATACGGATGAATAGAATTTAGAACCAGAAACAAATACAAAGAGCTTAAGCTAGTTAATACATGGTTAAATCAACAAAAAACGGCGTTAATACGGTCATTCGAAACGCATGAACGAAAATGTAAGAATGACCTTGTAAGTAAACACTTCGAAAATATAACGGCAACAGCTATAAAAATGAAGTGGAAAAGTTTAGTGCGCAGATATACAAAGGTCAAAGACACTACAACACAAACGGGCCGAGGACCTATGCAATTTTTTCTTTTTGATATGATGGATGATGTTCTAGGCAAAAGCCATCCAATTAATGTATCTATTCATTAAATTTGCTTGATGGAGTGGCTGGTTCGTCAAAGGTACTAAAAAGTGCTGCCCTCTACATGTAACTTTCCAATGCTCCCACTGAAGGTGCTACATTGTCCAGGAAGCGAGTTCTTTTTACCTGAAAGATTTTGAATTTTGCCGTACCTTTGCTGTTTCAAGCAAGGTAAAGATATTTAACGTGCGTGACAACACTCACACACGGAACTTTATTTAACCTCTCATCCAAAAAAGGGAGTATTTTTGTGGAAAATTCTTCGCCTAATATTTTTCAAGCGGACCGTATCGGGATTCGAACCCGGGACCTTAAGGGTAGTAATCACATGCATACCAACTACGCCACGGAACCGTCAAACAAACAAGTCCCACTGCTGAGAACAGGACTTTTGTGGAATCGAAAGCAAAGAAACAATCCTTTAAACAACGAAGACGAGAATGACTATAAAGAAGAGCGACTAGACGTCGACAATATCTTGTGTTGTTTAATTAAGTAATTATAATTGGCTATTTGCAATGTATTGTTACGAGCTACTATTAGGCAACCCGTCAAACACACAAGCACCGTAAACACTGTATATTCCCCAGGAACTGAGGATGTTCGAGCACATACCAGAGAATGAATCATCTATTTTAATTCAGGATATATATATATATATATATATATATATATATATATATATATAAGGCCGATTGATACGTGCCGAAAATCCGCCGTAAACATTCCTGTAAAGTTTTAATTTGTAAGGATTTCGCGCCAATAATTTTAAAAGACTTGTGCGCGTATTTCCGTCACTTCAGACAGTGCGTTTGCGCAAAGAATTACGCAGACGCGGAGTGTGGAGAATGCGGAGGATTTCCGACACGTCGGCACTGGTGACCGGGACATCGACGAGTGTATATATCTTTGTGCTGTTGTCTTCTCTTTCAGGTTATGTAGGTTCCCTTTGCCTTTATTGTTTATCGCTACCTTTACCTTATTCCTTCGTCCTGCCTCCAAACAGGAAAAAAAAGACAAATCAAATTTGGATTCAACCCGGCCAGACAAATTACCCACGCCCGAAAAGATCAATGAAGCCCAGCTGCCGCCATTATGGCGTAATGCAGTAAAGAGTCCTACCATTATGTAAGTACTTTTCTCGTTTCTTTATGTGATTAGTAAATTGTAACATTTATATGACGTAATACCTTATTTGCGCATCATTTTTGCAATTATTTATTATTGCTACCAACTGACTGTAGTGGCTCGCGTACCTCATTGGCGGGGTTATAATAGTGACGCATCCAACGTGTTTCTGGTTGAATAATTTATTTTCTTATTTTGCTATATCTTATAATGTATTAATTAAATATATTTGTAGTTTTTTCACTTAAAAAGTAAATAATTATTTGAATTTTTAATAACTGTTAACTTATAAAATATAGGGTGGTAACACTGCAGTTACTATGTCAATCATCTGAAATGAAATGACAGCTGTTATGTTAATTTGGCATGAGTAGTCATATTATTGATTTTTGTGTAAACCTTTTATTAATGAATTAATAATTCAATTAATTCTCGTAACTTTATAAAAATAGTGTTTCTAATTTAAATTCTTTTAGATAATGACCTAAGTTAATTTACCAGGAAGCTGGAATATATACCTTTTAAAAAGTATTAAATCAACATAACCTAACTCTGGTGTTTGGATTGCATAAGTTTTTCCTGTAAGTACATTAGTTATAAATTACAATTACCTCCATAAAGAAAATTCCTTTCCGAAATATAGATTTTGTAATTAACTGAGTTTTTAGTATACCTTCTATCTTCTAAAACGTTATAGTAAATGAATTTCCTTATATCTGTTGTCTTAAATACTATCTTACAATGAATATCGTCCATCTCAAGTCATCGGAATTAATTTACGAAATTCAATTTCGAAATATTCAAGCCGCATCTAATCAAAACAGTAGAAGATTGCAACTTAAAGCTATACTAGATCAAGAAGTTAAAGGTTCAGCTATCGCGCGCGGTGTCATCTCAGATCTAGCTCAAAGCACCTTTGAAATTAAACAATCCCTTGACAATATCGCTAATATAGTAAATAGAATTGACCCTGAAGCTACCGAAATTGAACTTAAACGTGTGATATCTCGAATGGCTCACGTCAAGCAGCAGATAGAATTGTTGTGTTTATTTAACAATGAACAAGCGAACCAAACTAAACAAACTTTCTTATCGGACATTCTGTTACTTGAAGGGACAGTTCTTGACAGGCTTAACCTAGATATAGACACAGATATACCTGTACCTTTGTCGAACCTTGCAATTTCTCAAGCTCCATCATTGGGGAAATTCACACCTGTCTATAAATGGGGTTTAACTTTCCAGAGTTTTGACACCCAAATTTGTTTAATGTCTTTAATGATAGGGTAAACGATTTCAGGATCTCACGAAATTGTATAGATCAAGATTTATTTGTTTCAGCGGGTGAATTATTTTCTGGTTCTGCCTTAATTTGGTATAGAAATATAAGAAGTCAGATTTCTACCTGGGAGGAATTAGTTGCGTGTTTGAAACGGGATTTCTTACCGCATAGTTATATCACCGATCTTTGGAACGAAATAAGAAACCGAACTCAGGGACCCGACGAAAACGTCATCTCTATTATTACCTCAATGGAAGCTTTATATAGCAGACTAGATAAAAAAAACCATCAGAATTTGAAATTATCGATCAGTTGCGTAGAAATTTAAATCCATATTTTTCTGAACGTTTAGCGTTACAACACATTTTTTCTTTACCTCAGTTTAAAGATTTATGTCGCTCGCTCCAAGAAGTAAAATTGCGGGTCAATAAATACCGTCGTCCCCCAGAAAAACAATCTGGTCTATTAGAACCTGATCTGGCATGTCAAACTCAACCTTTTCGTAAAGTATCCACTATTAATCTTCCTTCTACCTCTGCAAACAACCCACTTACCTGTTGGAATTGTAAAAAAAGTGGACATAACTATAGCGTTTGCACATACCCCAAAAATATTTTTGCTATGGTTGTGGTCGCACCAATACCTATAAATCTAAGTGTACGAATTGTAATTCTAACTTATCGGGAAACTTCCGCGGAGATATTCCAATCCGGGACGTGAATATCTCAAGGAATCAAAATCGTTCTCAACATCAACCATTCAACGGACCCAGACGCCAATAAATTTAAAGCATAAAACTACCTCTAACATTATACCTTTACCTAATATATCTAACAATAATATCGCTACCTTGAATTTACAAAATGACTTGCCTCCATTATCAGAATTATGTCATACTACCCCTTCAGAGTGGTCCAATTGGCTACAAACCGTTAATTCCTTTTATCATAAAAAGTCTGCTGCCTTACAACTTTTTACAGACAGCGTACCCTGGTGGACCCGGAAACTAACCACCAAGCGGGCAGAAACGCGTAACCTAAGGCGCCGTTATCAACGCGCCTCGGGAGATATAAGAGAACAACGGAGAATAGATCTTTCTGCTTCTTGTGACTTTTCCTTGAATTTATCGTTAGTCATATATCGGTTTATTGTCTACATCCCCCAGTATAACTCTATCGCTTCATTTAATTAATCCTCCCACCTTTTCTACAACAGATTATTTTGTTTTCAGTATTTATCTTACATCGTTTAATTTCATGGTGATTGTCGTAACTTTGATTGTAATGACTTATTGAATTTTTATGATTGGTTTTAGCTGATGTTTTGAGTGGATGCTTTTTTCTTTGGGCTCACATAGGAGACGCGGCCTATGCCATTGTAAGAAATAGTTCATATTCGCAGTTGCAAAAAACTAGGACTTTCTATTCCATGTGTTTTTCCTCTGAATTATTACAGTCGCCCACATTATCCTATATCATTACTTCTACTAATTCATGATAACCTATAAACATTTCTTTCGTTGTTTTTTATTGAACTTCGTGGTGAGGTGCTATCGCTTTTTATTGATATCTTATCAAATTCTCGGTTGTTTTAGCATATTGGGACAGTGTGTCTGTATTTAACAGCTTATAATTAGGCATTTTTGTGTGTTTATGGCGTTACCGTTTTAAAAAATTATCTTGTAACAGTTGGTTTTTGTGTGAATGTATCTGTAGTGATACTTTTAAGTTGTTGTGTCAACTTTTGTCTGATTTTCTTATCGTAGTGGATGCACTCGTTAGGGAAATGATTGTACTAGTTCTCATTAAGAGTCTAGTAATTTTTTTAACTTATGATATACCTTAACTTGTCGGATTAATATCGCAGGTGGTCCTTCAGACCGATCTGTGTTTTATAGGGACAACTCTCTACCTTCTCTCGGACGCTTGTCCAAAAACTCTACTTTTACTTATCCCGCTGTCTCCGTTTCTGCCTTATCTTTCATTCGGTAGACCTGTTCTCGTCCCGGAACACCCGTCTACCACATAAGAGTGATTTTTCCCTCACTCCGGTCTACTGACCACATTGGCTGGTTGAGTAGTGCTTTGCTATCCACCTTTTCTGTCTCTTTAGTTCAATGCGAGCCCTTCCTCTATTCTCTTCTACCTGGAAGTGCCTCTTATGCTTTCCAAATACCTACCTCCCTCTTTCTACCTTTCCTATTTCTACTGCCTTTTCATTTCCGTTAGTCACCGTGTGGTTGCGCGGGGGGTTTTCACAGACATTACATTTGATTTTCCAATGCTCCACCCGAAAGTACTACATTGGCCAGGAAGCGAGTTTTTTTTACCTGGAAAATTTTGAATTTTGCCGAACCCTTGCTGTTCCAAGCAAGGTAGGGATCTTTAACGTGTGTGACAACACTCACACACGGGACCTCCATTTTACCTCTCATCCGAACGAGGGTGTATTTTTGTGAAAAATGCTCGCCTAACATTTTTCAAGCGGACCGTGTCGGGATTCGAACCCGGGACCTTGGGCGTAGTAGTCACACACATACCACTACGCCACGGAGCCGCCGGTTTTTACAGACACCCGGACCACGTCTCTGGAAATCTTTCGTGAGGTCATGCAGTGCCGCTGTCGGCGCACATGGCGACTGACAGTGAATGTATGTATGAGTGTGTGTATGTGTGAGTGCATGATTTTATATATATATATATATATATATATATATATAGCGAGGAAGAATAATCCACATTTGGAATGCAAATGCATGTTTATTAATATATATTAACAGTTATAAGATGAAATGAAAACCCAACCTTTTATGTAAAGTTGAATTGACATTTCATATCGAACTGGTAATTGAAAACCGGTAAAAGAAAACAAGCTTCAGTAGTATAAATTAACACAGTCTAGCCAATCAGCTGCATAGCTCAGTTGGTTAGAGCGTTGATCCGGCAAATCAATGGTCGCAGGTTCAAATCCTGCCGTGGCTGTTCTTTTACCGGTTTTCAATTACCAGTTCGATTTGAAATGTCAATTCAACTTTACATAAAGGTTGGGTTTTCATTTCATCTTATAACTGTTAATAATATATATATATATATATATATATATATATATATATATATATATATATGTTGTCATATATCGTGTGGATATCGTACGAATATCGTACCGATATCATTTAACGCCGGGTGTAGAAATGCACCCAAATGCCTTTGCCGGTCCCTCGTGCTGTTTAGTGCAAACGGGCCTGCTTTACAGGTCGCTCTTTTTAGGGGGCACCAGAATTTCCCTATTTAACGGCTCTAAGGAGCCACTCTATCGTTATCTTACCTATTGTCTTTGATAATAACTTGAGTTAATATCTTTATCTTATTTATTATCTTTGATAATAACTTTATGTTAATATCTTTATCTTACCTATTACCTTTGATAATAACTTAAGCTCAATATCTTTATCTTATCTATTATCTTCGATAATAACTTGAGATTTTGTTTTATATTTTTATCTTCCTAACGTTTGGTATTTATGACCAGACGTGAGAATTATTTTTTTGAATATTGAGTGAAAAAGCTAACATGATGGTAGCCATGTAATATGTTCGGTTAGTAATGTAAGGAATTAGTAAGATGGTACTTTTGGTAAATTTGTTGATTCACAGCCATGTCATGGACAAGTTTTGATGTGTATTGTTTATTAAACCAGAGTACCAGTAACTAAAAATTTGCTAGAGTGTAGAGTAACTCACTCTTTTGAACATTTTTTAATTTGGGCATTTTTTTGCCAACGAAGAAACAGTCCAGATGTAATGCTCATGTGCGTCTGCACTTAGGAAACTGTAATGTTAGCTTTAGTTTAGTGTGTAAGTTAGGCGACTTGTCGCATTTGTTTTAGTTTAAGTAGTGTTTTATGCTCCCCGACAAATTTGTGCTGTCGATTATAACTGCGTCACACCAAAGATTCGTGTGTGCACTTTTCCGTTTCCTAGTAATCCGGAAGACGTGTTATCGGTCGGAAAAAAACCAGGTGGTGCCTAAAATAAACATTTTGTAGGATTTAAGTTAGGATTTATGTAGGTTAGTTAGGATTTAGATTTTAAGATGTTACTGTGCTAACAGTCATTTTCTTTTTTTAAGTTTTTTTTATGGCTTTGTCGCGATTGTTACGTGCCGAAAAATCGGCCGTAAACATTTCCAAATTTAGTTTTAATTTGTAAAGATTTCGCGCCAAGGATTTAAAAAGACGTGCGCGTATCTCCGTCACTTCAGACAGTGCGTTTGCGCAAGGGATTACGCAAACGCGGAGTGTGGAAGAGCGGTGATTTTCGGACACGTCGAGACTAGCCAGCGATACGTCGCCGATGTAGTTGTCTTTGTGCCGTATCTTGTCTTTCTTCAGGTCATGTAGGTTTCCTGCTATACCAAATTACCGTACCTTTATCTGTCTTCCTTACCGTACTTCTACACCAGAAAGAAGACAAATTTGAGTTTGGATTCAACCGGGCCAGACAAATCACCCACGCCCGAAAAGATCAGCGAGGCCCGCTGCCGTCATCATGGAGTAATGCTGTGAGAAATCCTGCAGTTTGCGTAAGTACTTTTCTCGTTTTTATGTGATGTGGTAATTTTAAATAATTGTGTGACGTAATATCTTATTTGCGCATCATTTTTGCAATTATTATTCATTGCTACCAACTGACTGTAGTGGCTCGCGTATCGTACCGCTGGGGTTATAATAAGTTAAATAGGTAAGCTTTTGGAAGTTCAAGAGTAAACATAAATTTGTATTATGTGAAAGTGTATATTGTACCGACAGCTTGTGGAATACATAAATAGACAAAAGTGTAATAAATAAATAGTAGTGTTTAGTGTTGTTAATGGACCTATGGTAAAGAAGTTAGTTTAAGAAGATATTAGTGCTTGTAAATTCATTAGTGTGATAGTGCTTCATTGTTAATTGAACTGAAAACATCTACAAATAAGGCATATACTGTTAATGAATAGTGAGTAATAAAGACTTTTATTACTACTTGTTTTAAATTAGTGAAACGCGTTAGTAGTAGTCCGCTACAGTATGCTTAATCTTATATTATAACCTAAATATAAAAATCATTAAAAATAGTTAACGTGAAAGTATCATCTTAGTATTATAAAATATACGAATCTTTTTTGTCTCTCAAATAAATTCAAACATTTACAGCATATGACTTTAAGAAAACATTTCAGTGAAAACTTACTGCTGTCTATCAAAGTTTTGCATGATAAGTGGATCCCTGTGTTCTTCAAATGGGGGTAACTTCGGGTTTATTATAATCCCCATTGTCTGTTTATAATAAATCATTTTCATCCAAACAAACGTTAGGTAGAATACAAGCAGTCATCAGTTTTGAACGCAATTCTATATTCAGATTGCCTAATCGTCTCGAACACTGGAATCTGTTTTTTAATAGGCCGAAGCTGTTTTCAGTCATCATTTTGGTTGATGCTATCTCTGATTAGATATTTTGTGTTATCGTGTCAAGTGACCAATGTTCTTAAAAGGAGTAACCAACCAACGTATAAATCGTCAAGCAACACATGGTTGCCCATTAATTCAGGATTTTTATCCAACTTCGTATATATAACAAACTTTCATAGTAATCGGGCATCATGAAGAGATCCAAGCACGCCACAAAAAAAAACATAAATTTTTTGTTGTGGTTCACAATGACCTGCAATAACATATTATGGTAACTTTTGCTATTGATGGATTTGTGGTTTATTTATTTCAATATGGCTGCCATCAATAACATCTGCAACATTGGGTATTTTTTGAAGCTGCTAAAATCCATTGGTAACGTTAATTATCGCATCTCCTTGAGGCCATTTTATGATCATAGATTTAATGATTAATAGGAAAACGATAACTCATAAACAGCGAAAGCTGAACACTATGTAACATTGAATCTACTAGAAATTTGTTTAAACGTTTCTTGATTACTCATATACCACAATGTAAGTAAAAATGCTTTTTGCAAGTAATTTTTTTTTCTTGTTAACTCATGTGACCATATATACAGAGACTCCTCTAGTAACCCTTTAACATGTAATATTATTAAACAGTTTAACAATTTATAAACTACTGACGAATCATTTAATACGCTGTTTGCCAACTCATCCTAAAATCAGCTTTAAATTACTTTTCATAATACTTGTTAACAGTATTCTCCACAAACAACTCAATTTTTGTTAATTTACGGCGCTCCTGCGGTGTGGTTTCTAAATTTACAGACAACTCTTCATTGTCCGTTGTAATGAGTGACGCTTAATGCGTCAGTAGTGTCCATTAAAGTCTAAGAATAAAAGCATTTACAATTATTAACTGTTCTTGTGTTTTGTAGCAGCAATTTACCTGTATAACTTGTTTTTTTTAGAAGTGCGGTTGGTCATGTTGTGTTTAAACACTATACACACCAAACGAAAATACCTCTTCCTTTTAGAAATAGTTCCGAAGTGTTTCGGAGCTAAACGCTCTGGTCAAAGAATATTAACTATTCTAGTAATTAATATTTTTTATTAATACTATATAATTAAAACGGTGTATTTGTTTTTGTGGTGTTTTAGCAGTCAGGTGTCACTTTGTTAATTCTTTGTAGCAACAAAAATAACATTTATTTCCAAGTTGGAATATGGATATGAACTTATTGTACAGTAACATTAAAGGTCCCATGCGGTTGGTTACCCATTGGGTGCGTCTCCAGTTGGCAGATAAAAGAAATCCCAGCAAATATGACCAAGGGATTGGCTATCTACTCTGGGAAGGATCGTGATAAGCTAATCTCTTTCAGTGACCCAGTGCCTGAGTGGCATAAAACCTACAACATGGTGGAGAGCGTAACTGTGATAGAGCGGGATAAAATCCGCCTCCTAGCCAAGTAAAAACGATCCCGCGGACCAAACCCCTCAGCCCAAGCTTTAGTTTCGTGACTAATAGGCCTGCACTGAGGTAAATAGAGCCGCTGTGGCAATTCTGCAACACCGACACACTGCGCCTTTTCTGCTATCGTCGTCATGTTGTTACGTGCCAAAGTGGCACTAAACATTGTTTTAGTTTAATTTTGATGTGCGGAAGTTTCGCGCCATAAATTCAAAAGACTAGGCGTGTATTTCCGTCACGTCACAGTGCGTTTGCGCCAGATCGCGCGACGCGAGTGGAGTAGGGACAAATAGGGGAGAAGTTTCCGTGAGACTCTAGAACGTGGCTGTTTGCCTTGGATCTTCGAAGAGTGCAGTTGTCGTGCTTGGTATCGTATCTTTATTTTTATTATGTAGATTTCCTTTGCTTATTTTTGTCTGTCTTTGCCTGATTAACCCTTCCTATCGTTCCGCTGCATATAGGAATATGGATACGACCTTGGAGCAGCCCACGACCCTAGATGAACGAGCCCATGACTGTCGGAGCTGGTCCGAGCGCTTTGGAAGAGCGTTGGGCGTACCATCTTTAACTGCCTTAAAAGGGCCATCAGTAGCCCTGATGGACTTCAACAGAAGCTAACTTTAACTCAACTCCGCAGGACGTCGGATTTCTTATGTAAGTACTCCAATTGTTTAATTTGTTCGCTGATATAAACTATTGTCTTAAATTTATATTTTCCTATAACTACGTATTAAATTTGTGCATTGGTGACGTCATTGACAGATGGCCGCGCTAAAGCCTGTGTAAAGCTGGAGCTACCACCTGCCCGTGGCGTCGCTTTTTCCGCGCTTGCGCGATGTATTTATCGACTTTTAAAGTGTAAGAGTTCGTTTTTTTTAAACTGTAAGAATGTCTCACGGGCAAGAGGGTGTGGGGGTCTTAACTTAATCGCCCGGACCAAGAGGAGACAACCTCGCTAAAATCCTAAATCCTGTGGCAAAGCACTGAACCCAAGGGATGCGTGGCTTGATAGTTGACCAGTCTTAATCAGTCCAGAACTCGGAGAACAGGGCGGCGTTTTATTCACGCCTTCCATGCCAACAGTGGGCGCCTGGTATGATGACCATATACACCCCACGTTACTCTGTTACATACCAAAATTGGCGATGTACATTTTAGATTTAGATTTAATTTGTAAGGAAATTCCCGCGTTTTTTTAAAGTAAAACTTGTCAACTTCCGTCATTCCGGACAGTCGCGTTTGCGCAAAAGAATGCGCAGGTGCGGTTAGTGTCGAAAGCGGGCATTGAGCCACGAGGCCTTAAGCCAAGAACATCTACCTGTGTCGTGTGTGTGTCTTTTCCCTTTTTAGGGATGTAGGTTCCTTACCTTGCCTTATGGTTTCTTTACCTGGATCCTGAGATTTAGCTACGAAATACCATCCACGTGAGTACATTGTTTTACGTATATTGCGTATGTAAATTGACTTTAAATGTGGCTGAAAATTTGACTATTACATCATACTTAAAATGTGGTGATACGTTTATAGCAATTACCGGGTTTAACAACTTATGAGAACCATTATGAATAATATTGGTACCATAAGTAAAACATAACCTGAAGAGGTGGAACCAGCAATGGGGGACCCCTCAAAAAACATATCCATGGAGATGGAGCAAACTCGGGATGCAAGTCCGCTTGCAAGACCGGTATCTGATACACCAGACACGAAAAAAGCAATAAACTTGCAGGCACTAGAGTGCAAGCAAAGATGCTTTCGGGTGCTCAGCGTAGGAAGCTGAGGCAACCCAAGAAAGTCAAAGTTGGGACTTAGACGGAGCCACACTCGTCCGCAGCGAAGGTATCAGTGCAGAAGGAGAGCAGGGGCAGTAAAAGACCTCCTTCAGAGACTTCCACACCGACACCATCTAAAGACGCTGGGTAGAACGAGACAGCGCCTATTCTGGCGACCAAAGTTAGACCCGAAGGAAGTCGATACTCTTTTATCAAGGGGCTTGTACTCTGTAATTCGGGATGTAGGTTTTGCAGATTAGGTATAATATTTAATCAGGGTTAGCACAATAAGCTTTTAGGCTGCAGTGCGGCGGATCCGTTTGGCAGACGCACCCGCCAGGGGGAGTGGTTTTAGTGGATATGCCGCCAGGAGAGTCCCACACTTTGGCAATAAAAGCTTTCCACTCCACCGGGTTCGGATAACTATAAAAAGAAAACATTAAAGACACGACACATAGGAAATAATTACAAGTCCTTTTATACTTAATTAAACTACAATATCTTTAATACTAGAACTGAAACACCTTAGTCTGTGAAGTTTCAATACGCGATTCTATGTTGAAAAATTGTATGTTGCGACTTTACGACGAAGACCTAAAGGTAGGTGTCGTGTAGAAGATGTCCATGATTGTAAATAACCATGCCTTGGGTTATACTGGTACCTCAAGGCGGTGTTTGGAGTCGGATTTTCATGGTTTCCTTAGCGGCTGGTAGGTGATCGCTGGGATGCGACGGCTTCCCTGGCTGGTAGAAATTGAAGCGAGCTAATGGCGTAAATATTCTCAATTTTGGCATTCTTATTAGTATCACGTGTTGTAGCAGGTGGTCTTGATATAGTGACGACTACATAGGTAAATCGGTCGTTGTAACGTGATCCCATCCACAGCGTTGTGAAAGTCCATTTCATTTTATCACATTAAATTTGGTGGTCACAATGAAAGAAAACCCTTAATGCACGAGGAGCTTGGTGACTTTCATCTTGCACTATTCTTAAGTTTCCACCAACAAGCTAAGTAGCTTCCTTAAACAGAGTAATAAGAAGTGATTTGGTCTAGCCTTGGAGTTCATTTTATACCAAGGTTTGTTTATATTGTATATTTGGACGATTCTATTTTGTATTCAAAGGCTGGTCCATTATTGATTGATGGATGTTTTATAAGTGAATGTTATTTATTTGCATGCTGAGTGTTTATGGCTAAGTTAGTTAGGAGTATGTTTGGTTGCACACTCCTACACTTTTAAAAATAAAATAAAGATTGTCTACTGGTATTTAAGTTATTATAGGAACTTAGTTTTATTTTAGCAAAAGTTTTTTTATCGTCAAAACTCGTAAAAACCATGAAGTTTGAGTACATTAAAAATAATACCTTCCAAAATAAAAAATTAGTTTGAAAGCCTAATGTACAGGATACTAGCAGGCAAAATCACATAGGTTTACTACCTACAATGCTTTTATGCAATTTTAAACGCCAAAAGCTGTATATTTTTATTTAGTGTTCTGCATTAGAACGAAAAAAACATTGTCTTTAGAGAGTTGACTCTTTATTATTATTTCCAATAGGAAATCGTCGTTTATTTTTAAGTAATTTCACATTATTTCCAGTACATCATTTACCGAACTTCCCAAAATCACAACCAGCTTAAATAATTCGTTTGTTCGTGCGTATATTTATTCAAGATATTACTGTGGTTTTATAGGTTATAAAAGGTGTTAGAAAGGTCAAATAATTATTTATTGCTGGACAACTCATGTATATAAGGGTCAAGTAGAGTTTGAGATATTGTTTCGAAAGATAGGATATGAATTTACCAATTTTCATTAAATATTAGGGTTAATTGTACGTAGTTGTAAAATTCACCGTAAATATTAATCACAGTTAGGTAGGATACGTAATTTCGTAAAGCGTAGTTTCATAAATATGCAAGAAACGTAGTTCCGTAAAACGTAGTTAAGGTTTCAGAATGATATAGCATAAAAATCGATAATTGAAGAGTGCATATTTATTTAGTAACGCATAGAAAAGTTTAGCATTGTAAACAGTTTATTTGTATCGAGTTTAAAAGCTTGTGAACAAGTATAGAATTCATGGAAAAAGACCGCTGAGAAACAAACACAGGTCTATGTTAGCTAAAATGTTGCACGTTACGAAAACAGATCGCTGATATAAAGAGAAGGACGATATTTTGCATGAGGTAGCAAAGTAGGAGAGATAGCACATGGTTAGTGATCATTGACTTTGAAATGTCTGTTAGACAAAGAAATTTAAAGTCAAATAAGCGAAACAGGGACTCGATGTGTTTTCGGAAAATATTCGTTTGGAAAAGGAATCAGAAATCCAGTAGAGAATTGCAAACGGAGTATAATTGCTAGATTAGGTGAATAAGAGCAAGATAGACTATAGTATAGATCGGTTAGGTAGAACAGAGTTTATGAATAGGGGGAATAGAAACAACGAGATATAACATACGGGTTAGACGAAGATAAGAGAAAGGCACAACGAATGTTGAAAATTAAAAAAGGGAAAAACAAAAGATGGAAGATTTTAAGTACAGGTTAGAGAGAAATGACATATACGCGTGCATTATAGGCGTGTTTTGGAAGCTAGAGTGGATGGTAGTTATTCTGGGATTTTACGGAAAGTGACAGCCGTTACAAATTTAATGAGGGTTTCTTCGTAAAATGATTGTTTGTTACTGAAAATTCCACGAGTATTGCGACAGATTGAAAATCGTTGAGAATTTTACTTAGAATAACTCAAAGGTAATGGTGAGTTTGTGGAATTGAGCGACTAGTTGTTGTTGTGCTGTGTATGGGTTTCTGGAACTGGTGGACGGTTTGAAATGTTCCTAAAAAAGTGTGTTATAGCGGTGGTGAGAATAGATTCAAGGAGACAGTTTTGGAGGCTATATAAACCCAGAGGAAGTGGTAAAGGCTCTCTCTTTCCCTTTCAATCTTCAACCAAACTACATACAAGTGCAAATGTAAATAAGTGAGTTTAGATTTTATTAAAATTTAATAGGCGCAAATTGGTGCAAAGTTATATGGCAATTGTAAAGTCTATAAAATTCTGTTGATTATCGAAGCTGAAAGCAAAGTAAGTAGAATTTTTACAACTTATGGTTGGAGGCGCTTGGTGTACTCTGAGTACAAGTCAAGTATGTGGATGGACCAGATGTACGGGAGCACGGAAGTACCGTGCATTAGCCGTACAGAAATCTGGGTAGAAGCGGACTGCTCCAGATGGTGAGAAGCCACTTGGAGTAAATTTTGAACGTGCAGTCTAGTGGGACTACTACGTTAGAGATGGTTTCCACGTAGAGATTGTTACATGCCAAAATTGGCAATGTAAATTGTTAAATTTGTGACTAAATTCTCGCTATTATTTTAAAATAAACTTGTTAATTTCCGCCATCCTGGATAGTTGCGCAGACGCGGAGTGAGCGGCGGAAGTACGCGTAGCGACACGACATTATTAGCCACGAGACGTCAAGCGGGTAACGTCTACCTGTATCGTGTTTTATGTCTTTTCTCTTTTATAGGATGTAGGTTCCCTTTTATCTCTACTTTATATCGTTCCTTATTTGGTTGCTCCTATCGTACCGCTACGAACGACGAAAGAGGAGAGACGGATGAATTTGGATTCAACAATGGCGAGACGCAACCCATACCCTGAAAGAACAACAAGGAAATGGCCCTGAGATTTAACTGCAAGGCACGTTTTAAGTGAGTACTTTGCTTCATTTATATTTGAAATTAAGTATTGTATCATTGTAAACGTGTTTGGTATTTGATACAATTTGCCACGTAATTATGTCATAATATATACTATTGCGCAATATTGTGAAACGTAGACCGTACCAGTGTTGCCAAGTGTAACAAGAGCTGGTGGTCCTACAATCCAGGTAATTCAACTTTTGTAAAACTTTTGCTTATTATGATTTTGTGGGTGTTTATGACAATTTAGTGATTATTGGCGTATTTTATAGTATTATAAGGACATCTTATTTGATGATTTACCTTGAGAAAGGAGTATATGAAAATGCATTTATGTACTATTTGGTTGGTTGAAGGTGCAATTTTGGCTTTTGTACAAAGTAAAAGGGTTTTTGGTAATTTCAATGCCGTATAGTCAACACTTAGGTAAAGAAAAGTTTTTACTATGAGCTCGTATTAGACCTGGGGTTTGAAGTAAAGTTTAGGGATAGGTCCAGTTACTTTTGGCTAATAATTGATGTAATTAGAAAAATTTCCAAATTATTCTATTAAAAATGACTTCTTTCAAAATTTATAATATTTGTTAAATATTCAAGATGTATGAGGAATGTAAAACTGAAATTTTTTAATAGCAACTGGATGTTCAAATAAATCGCGATGTACCTTTGGAGTCAACCTTTATTTATTTAAATAGGACGGTAGTATTTTCAGTGAACAAATGAGCAGCCGTGGCGAGTTCCCTGAGGAAGCTGGAGGTGTTGGCGTCCGAATTGTAAAGCGTCTTCAGAGGGCATTATTATAGGGTGATATGAATTGCATAAGTCTAGGTGGTAGACTTTCACTTTTAGGTAGGTGCAGGTATTTTGTGACAACACAAATTTTAAGGGCGTTTTATCCAGGAAAGCTTTAGAGAATTATATATATATATATATATATATATATATATATATATTGCTGTGTAACCTATTTTTGAATCGAACCTCACGAATTGGGCGTCAAAAATTACTGTGTATCCTTATAAGAATCGCCTCAGCTCCTGAATTGGGCGTCAAAATTATGCCGTGGAACTCGGGTATGATTCTTACCAACCATAAATTATTTTCGAAATTTTTATAAAATTTTCAGATTCGACAATAAACAAATTTTCAAAAATTAACTAATTAAAAAAAAATTATCCTTACCCGTTTTCCTCTCTTCCTCAGTTGAACGGCCTTCTTCAACTGCTTCCGGCTAGCTCATTCGGATCTCCTCTTGGGTATCTAAATTTACTCGCATATTCTCAATCAAACACACACACTAGCAATAGAACCTCAAATACAACCAACACACAAGCTTTTATTTATAACTATTTACAAATGAAAGACAATATAGTCCATATTCCATTGATCACGTTACACTTCAGAAAAACCTTATTTTATAATGTCCAGTATTTTATTTTTAAATCATTAAACACATAAATTGTACCCGGAGTAAATGGTCCTTGAATAATACCTTCTCTAAAATTCCTTCTTTATAATTTATTTATTCATTTTACTTTAACTAAACTCTGGGGTAGGGTGAGCTCAGAATAACCCAGCTAATTGTGCATTTGCATACTTTTAAAACAAATAACAAACCAAAGCCATGTACTCTTCACAAAATTTTTACGTTCTGAGGGAACGTTTAAAAGCTTTATAGACACATTTAACTTCCTAGTTAAATACAATAATAAAGATTTTACACGTATTAAGTTCAATACGTAAATAATACACACCACCTTGAAATTTCACTCTTATATGTTCTCCCAATATTCACAGTTTATAAAGTCACAATGCAAATCGTTACCTGGAATTTTATAGTAGATCTCTGCTCTGAGGATGATGCCATCTATTTCTTCTGTCGGTTCTGCAGGTTGTTTCTAGCTGTTACTAGAAAAACTCCATCCAAATTGAACTGCAAACGCTGCCTCCCCGGTATAACCAATTCCAAACTCCATTTAAAATTATTTCTTCATTAATTAGATGCTTCAAACCACGCTACTTAATGTCCCGACACGAGTTGATTATAATTATAGATGATATCTCTATTAAAATGTAATTTCGGCACACTTAACCGCGTATTTAATTAAGAGACTACCACCTTGTAATATAATTTAACTGATTTAGTAATACTTACAACTCGTGATACATAGATACGTTGTTTGGAGCGATCGAAAACTTAAGGGCCCTCACCACGTTCTCTAAAAGCATTTATACCTTCGAATGTAACCTCTCCATACCTGCTTACCGCGAAATCTCCCTGTTAACACCACACATTCTCGCAATTTTGCACTTAACTCCATTTTCAAATCCGCGAATTTCAATGCCTCGTTATAAAATTTCAAGAATATCACGCTCCACTATCCTCGTGCTTGTTTCAAATCAAACTAACATATCGACCAATCGTAGACCTCGTGACGCTTCACAAATCCCTCCTATCCTATTAATGTCTCTTACTTATGCGTTTTCTCTGTCCCATTCTACCCTGGTCTGAGTGGTACAAAATCGATATTCTTGACTATCTGCTGTCTAAACACACGTGGACTGGCGACGTGACTTTACCTAACCCTTGTTTAGTATTTCATGCTAAAACATTCAACCATTTCCAATATACGTAGAATCTGCATGTTTATCTCCTCAAATTTACTAGAACTTGACATTTAAAAGTTTGCAGGTGTTCGATCGTAACGAACGTTTTAAATACAATTCTCCGAGCTTCGTTTCATAGTATTTCAACTCTCCTGATATATCCGTTTGTTAGCAACGTGTTTCACCTTGGGTTTTTACAAGCTTTTATGCTTATTATATATCAATAATTGTTCAATTAACTCCAATTAAATTAATAAATGCATGGCATTGACTTCTACCATTTCATTCTTTGCAAAGCTATTAAATTTTTAATTATTATTGTACAATTTGATTAATACTCGTTACTTAAACTTAAAAATTGAATTAATTAATCTAAATTTTGCACGTAATTTCTGTTTGTTCCTTTATTCAGGGTGTTTTGAAATTGCTTCGTTTGTATTTATATATATATATATATATATATATATATATATATTATTGGCAAGTGACTCAAATTCAGCCACGAGGGCATCCTGTCGACGCGTTTCGCTCTAATTAAAGCTCATCAGGACAGTAGTAGCAAAGTTGTAATATTTAATACAGACACCTTATGGGAAGTGCAGCATCACCCAGCTCACAATTTGTGTCTTTGTGTCGTTTCATCCAACATCGCAGATTTTTAGCAACAGTCGGCGCAGAGAAGAACCGGATCAAATGCCTTTTTCCATAGCCAAAAGTTTTAATTTAAAAGAAAAGTAGGTTTAATGAGTCTCAAATTAATACAAAGTAAAAATAAATTATTGGCAAATGGCTCAAATTCAGCGGACATTTTGTCGACGCGTTTTACCCTAATTAGGGATCATCAGGACAGAAGTGTCGACTGTTGCTAAAAACCTGCGATGTTAGGTGAAATGACGCAAAGACACACATTGTGAGCTAGGTGATGCTGTACTTCTCATATGTGCCTGTATTAAATATTACAACTTTGCTATTCCTGTCCTGATGATCCCCAATTAGGACGAAACGCGTCGACAGGATGCCCTTGTGGCTGAATTTGAGTCATTTGCTATTAATTCCTTTTTACTTTGTATTAATTCGAGACTCATTAAACCTACTTTTCGTATATATATATATATATATATATATATATATATATATATATATATATATATATATATATGAAGTGAACTGCTGTTGCTTGTATATCATAAAATTTTGTTTCAATATTTAAAAGAAAACTTCACTGCCATGTGAATATGTATGTATAGCTAAGATTTGAAGTCATTTAGTACATTTTCATTAGATTTAAGTTAGGTATAAGAGGTTAAACTTTCACTTTCATTTAAATATGTACGTAAAGCGTAAAAATTAAAGTCAATTAGCATGTTTTTATTAGATTTAAGTTAATTATAAGATGTGAAAATTTTATTTACTCTTCAGTATATTGTTGTAAGTTCATTATATTATTGAAATTTACTTCGTGTAACTTTGTAGACATCCAACTTATCTAAAAAGAAATTATTTAGCACATGTTGTTAGGATTAAAATATTAAAATATCAATCAAAATTTATAAATTTTCGGCCAACGACATTTGTGTATTAGTTTACTCCAAATTAGAATTATACAAGAGCAATAAGATCTGATAATAAAAAGATGGATCATAGAATATTAGTTGGGTGAGAATTGTAAAGAGTAGGCTGGTTTAATGTTTTGAGAGGGATCTTCAAGGAGATAAAATAAATAAGAAAAAACTGATTTTGAAAAAGCAAAGACTGGGAAAAAAGAGCTTTAAAAACTATAGAACAAAAGTATAATTTTTTTGGTAGTAATATTTTACGAATTGTATACCTTTTATGATTATTGTAATCTCCAACATAAAATTCAACGCATGTTAAAAATGTATCTGTGATATTCAAAGTATAAAGGAACTGTTGATATTAAAAAGTGATAAATGCAAGAGTCCTTGTAATTGTCTTACTATTGACCGTTTGTATTTCTGGGAGTGTTTTTGTGTAGACAGACGAGTTTCGAAGTGATGCTATAAGAAACGCTTAGATTGCTGAACCTTCGGTGTCGAACACGGTGTTGATTACACGGAGCTAAGATTCCTGATAAGACCAACGGCGATAAGTATAAGTGTATCTAAAGATTTTTTGGCGTACCCTAAACCCTAAAATAAAAAGTGTAAATTCTGTAATTCAAAATTTTAAAACGTACTTATCTACAGGTATTAAAAACCCGCATCTGGTTCGAGTCGTGGCTGTAGGCAGTGGAGCTTCATTGTTCAGCAGCAAGACGTTTTATTGGAATTCAGGTATTAGTTTTTATCAGTGTCATATTTTAAACACTTAACCCGTTATACTCGATTGAAATCTTAATGCATTAATTAATATAAACTATTTTACTGTGCGTATTTTTCAAGTAATTGTTTACACTGTCACATTTAGAAATTGCTTATGCAGAATTAACTAGAGGTCATTTGACTGGCAGTGTCACATACATCTGTATATAGTTCAGAACTCGCGCTGTATGCAGATATTGAATTATTCACAAAATTTAACCTGAGATAAGAGTTTTCATTGGTCGAGGCGCAGATTTAAAGACCCAATAGAGAAGTTAGTAAATTATTAATTAAAGAAAGGAAATTATAGGGGAATTTGGTGCATTGCTAAATTGCCCATATATTATATAATATATATATATATATATATATATATATATATATTTAAACAAAGACAAGTTATTTGCAGTCCGCAATAAGAAAATTGTATATGAAGTAAGATGTATCTGTAAACAAACTCTTATGAAAATAATAAAAGCCATTGACAAATACAAATCGGGCTGGTAGTTATATAGCCATTAACAAAACATTAGCTTTATTACTTCATAGGGGAGGAAACATCCACTGACCATGGTTTCGGCTTGTTAGCCTCGTCAGAGTGGAATAGTTCCCAATTTTTTTTAAAAAATCTCCCTTTGTTTTCTTTCCAAGGCGACCATTATAACATTTCTTGCCTACTAAATTATAAAGTACATAACTAAAATCGTCCAATAATATTCAAACACTACGTTTGTGTCGCACATACCATAAGTCATGTCCTTTTACACTTTCATAATTCACATAAAATTCTAGTATTGGTCCTAAATATTTTCAGTCCTTCAATCACATTTGACATTGTTATAACTAATAATTTTGAGCTTACAAATTTTGTCCAAAAGTTGATTCTATTTAAAATAAAAAGTCAAAATAAATCACACTTGAACCTGGATGCGTGGTTGATAGTGAACATCCATAGACACATCCGGTTTTTGGACGGCAAATGTACTTTCAATGGCCTATAAAATTCAAACTCGGTATAAACCCTTGAGTACTGTGCATCTTACTACGTCATTTAGTCATTTTAATTTACCTTTTGGCACTTATATTTCAACTACCATTTTGAATTGTACTTTAGCATATGTAAAATAAGCCCTATAGTAGGGGATAAAGAATACTACTATAGTAAGCCTGCTTATCGTAAAAGGCGATTAAAAGGCGCAGCAAGGGGCAGCAGCCTTGCTGGCTAAAAGATATTGGAGGAGGGTCGGTTGGTCTCTGGCGATCCTCAATAATTTACAAGCTTGTTGGGGTTGGCCGTGACGGATACGGCTTTTGCTAAAATCTTTAAAACTGCGTTGTGGAAAGATATGGGAGCCTACCACAATATTTCCCAGGTGTGCGTGGCCTAAAACACGAAATATATATGATGGAGAGCTCACAAGTAAAATTCTTGTCCGGAGGTAAAATACTCCCTCATTCGGATCTCCGGGAGGGGGTACTTGGGGCTCGTCATCGTAAGAATATAAAACAACAGTTCGATTTAGTGATAGGGACTTGGAATGTAAGGTCATTACTTAGAGTAGATAAGTTAACGAATTTATTAGTCGAAATGAGAAAGGAAAAGCTGGACATTTTAGGTATTAGTGAGGTGAGATGGCCAGATAGTAATGACTTTTGGAAAGATAATTATAGAATAATTACAACTTCTTCAACTAATGGACAGGCAGGGGTAGGAATAGTGTTAGGTAAAAGAGTAGGGCATAAAGTTAAAGAGTACTTACAATTTAGTGATAGAATAATTATGGTTAGATTGAGTACAAAACCCACAGACACTGTTTTAGTACAGGTTTACATGCCAACAACTCAGTACGAGGATGAGGAAGTAGAAAAGGTATACGAGGATATAAATAGTATAGTGAGAAAAGTAAAAGGAGATGAGAATTTAATAGTTATGGGCGATTTTAATGCGTCAGTGGGAGAAGGTAGTGAGGGAAAATGGTAGGAAAATTTGGGTATGGCAGACGAAATGATAGAGGAGAAAGATTAGTTGAGTTTTGCCAGGAACATAGATTAGTAACTGTAAACACCCTATTCGAACAACATGTTAGGAGAAGATATACCTGGAAAGCCCCAGGTGATAGGACTAGATACCAAATAGATTATATTTTAGTTAAACAAAGATTTAGAAACCAAGTTAAAACTGTCGTAGTTATCCAGGGGCTGACATAGATAGCGATCATAACTTAGTTAAAATGAAGTGTAAACTAAAATTCAAAAATTGAGAAAGGGTAAAAGAGAAGGATGGGATCTAGGTAAGCTTAATGATAGTAGGGTAAAGAGGAATACAAACAAGTATTAGATAATAAGAGCAAAGAGATAGCTGTAGGAAGGAACGTAGAAAATAGATGGAAAGAAATAAAACTGACTGTACATGATACAGCAACACAGACTATAGGTAAGAAAAAATAGAAGCGAGAAAACCGTGGGTAACAAAGGAGATATTAGATTTAATAGAGAATAGAAGAAAGCTTAAACCTTTCAGAGAAGTGGATAGTGAAAGTAAGCAAAATATAATACAGTTAGAAATAAGATAGTACATGAGTGTAGAAAAGCTAGAAATAAATGGATGGAAGAGAACTGTAAGGAATACAAGATGATTTGAGAGTAGGTAAGACAGACAGGGCATACAGGGCAGTTAAAAAGTTTTTGGGAAGATAGGAAAAATATAATGGTATTAGAGACGAGAATAATGAGCTTCTAATAAATAAAGTTGAGGTAGCAGATAGATGGAAAAGATATTTAGAAGATTTATATAAGGAGACGATATGGATGAGTTAGAGAACGACCAAGAAGAGGATGTAGAAATAGGGTTCTCAATATTAAGAGAGGAATTTGATAGAGCTGTTCGGAATCTTAAACTAAATAAAGCGCCAGGGATAGACGATATTCCCGCAGAATTAATAAAATATGCAAGTCAGAAAACTTTAGATAGATTATATGAACTAGTGAAATTAATATATGATACAGGTGAGGTTCCAATAGATTTCGAAAAAAATATTATTATCGCAATCCCAAAAAAGTCAGGAGCTGATAGGTGTGAGAATTTTAGAACGGTTAGTTTAACTTCTCATGCTTCCAAAATACTAACAATAATAATTAAAAATAGAGTAGAAGCTTTGACTGAGAATTATTTAGGCGAAGACCAATATGGTTTTCGTAAAGACAGAGGACTAGAGAACCGATACTAATGATTAAGGTAATTGTCGAAAAAGGTTACAAAAAATAAAAGACTCATTTCGCATTTGTAGATTTAGAAAAAGCATTTGATAGGGTTAATTGGATTGTTATGTTCAGGGTTTTGCAAAAAATAGGAATCTCTCATAAGGATAGAAAAATTATTTACAGTCTATATAAAAACCAAAGTGTAGTAATTAGATTTGATGAAATAGAAAAGGAAGCTAAGATTAGAAATGGTGTTAGACAGGGTTGTATACTGTCTCCCTTGATTTTTAATGTTTATATTGAGGAAGCTTTAAACTTAGCTAGAGAGAGAAAGAGATAGGTATTAGTGTACAGGGACAGAAAATAGACATGTTACGTTTTGCAGATGATATAGCCATTATAGCAGAGTCTAGAAAAGAGTTAGGAGAGTTTTTAAATATTTTAGATGAGATACTACGGAGTAACTATAGTATGAAAATTAACTCGGTAAAGACAAAGATAATGACAAGTGAGTTACAGCCTAGTTATAAACCAAAATTAAAAATAGGTAATACCGAGTTAGAGGAGGTAGATGAATTTTGCTATTTAGGTAGTATAATTACAAAGGATGGACGTAGCAGAAGGGATATAGTAGCTAGAATAGCTCAAGCTAGAAAAATGTTTTTAAAAATGAAAAACTTACTAATAACTAATAGTATTAGTTTAGATAATAGAAAAAGTTTCTTAAAGTCGTACGTATGGAGCGTTCTACTATACGGTAGTGAGACTTGGACAATTAAAGAAGTAGATAAGAAAAGGATAGAAGCTTTTGAAACTTGGTGCTATAGGAGAATGTTAAAGATTAGCTGGACAGATAGAGCAACAAACGAGGAAGTTTATAGAAGGATAGGTGAGGAACCCTGTATGTGGAAACAATTGAAGGTCAGGAGAGATAGAATGATAGGGCACCAGTTAAGACATGAGGGACTATTTAGTAAAGTCTTAGATTATAGACTACCAAATAAAAATAGAGTAGGAAGGCCTAGACAAAGCTATATTAGTCAAATAATTAGAGATTTAGGTTGTGAAGGGTATGTGGACCTTTTTAGATTAGCTCAGAATAGAAAAGAATTTAGAGCTGCGTCAAACCGACTTTAAGTAAGTTCGAAAACAAAACAAAAAAATAAAAATCAGTTAACTAAATGTCACCAGGACATAACTCACAATTAGTTAGAGGTCTGGCATGTTGGTAGCGTTTCGTTGCTTAAGCCTTACCATAACATATAATTTAATAAACGTCACCATGATATAGCTCACAATTAGGTAGCGGTCTGGCATGTTGGTAGCGATTTGTTGCTTAAGCCTTACCATAACATATAATTTAATAAACGTCACCTTGACATAACTCACAATTAGGTAGCGGTCTGGCATGTTGGTAGCGTTTCGTTGCTTAAGCCTTATCATAACAGATAATTTAATAAACGTCATCATGACATAACTCACAATTAGGTATCGGTCTGGCATGTTGGTAGCGTTTCGTTGCTTAAGCCTTACCATAACAGATAATTTAATAAACGTCATCATGACATAACTCACAATTAGGTAGCGGTCTGGCATGTTGGTAGCGTTTCGTTGCTTAAGCCTTACCATAACAGATAATTTAATAAACGTCATCATGACATAACTCACAATTAGGTAGCGGTCTGGCATGTTGGTAGCGTTTCGTTGCTTAAGCCTTACCATAACAGATAATTTAATAAACGTCATCATGACATAACTCACAATTAGGTAGCGGTCTGGCATGTTGGTAGCGTTTCGTTGCTTAAGCCTTACCATAACAGATAATTTAATAAACGTCATCATGACATAACTCACAATTAGGTAGCGGTCTGGCATGTTGGTAGCGTTTCGTTGCTTAAGCCTTACCATAACATATAATTTAATAAACGTCACCATGACATAACTCACAATTAGGTAGCGGTCTGGCATGTTGGTAGCGATTTGTTGCTTAAGCCTTACCATAACATATAATTTAATAAACGTCACCATAACATAACTCACAATTAGGTAGCGGTCTGGCATGTTGACAGCGATTTGTTGCTTAAGCCTTACCATAACATATAATTTAATAAACGTCACCATAACATAACTCACAATTAGGTAGCGGTCTGGCATGTTGACAGCGATACGTTGCTTAAGCCTTACCATAACATATAATTTAACACTTTTCCTTTTTGAAGCGGATAACCAGGTTATATTTCATTTTCCTATAAATGGTAATCATGTAAACATGTTAGAGTTCTTTAACAACCATCAGGTTGCTAATATCTATGTAGAGCCAGCTGGATAGGAAAAAGATAGAAGGATATAGGAAGACCTAGACCAAACTATATTAGTCAAATTGTTAGAAATTTAGGTTGTGAAGGGTATGTAGAGCTTTTTAGATTAGCACAGAATAGAAAAGAAGTTAGAGCTGCGTCAAACCGACCTTAAGTAAGGTCGAAAACAAAACAACAACATATGTAAAATACGGCAAACATACATTTTTAAATTATGTGATCAAATATATGGATTATTTTGCTTGGGCATACACTACCTCGTACTAAACAACCCTTAGAACCCTTGGTAGCTCCTTACACATTATAATATATATATATATATATATATATATATATATATATATATTATTATATATATATAAAACTACTTGTTGTTGGATATATATTTAAAGCAGTTCGTAATTACTTGACATTTTGTCAAATCATATTTTATATATATATATATATATATATATATATATATATATATATATATATAAAAGGTTCTTGATAATTCTTGAGCGTAGTTAAATTAGAAAAGATTTTGTTTTTTGGTTCTTGGGATAAAGTCGCTCATAAATTAAACACAAAACATTAAATGTGTATCATTTGTATTAAATCGTACGTTTCGGTGATAATTTACACCTTAATCATCGATCTTCATAAAAAAGTATATAAATAGGTAACTCATATAACAGGTAATATATGTTTAACTTACTTATTACTTGATAAAATTATTTTATGTATTCACCCATAATAAAAGTAACAGAAGGAAGCTTGTCATATTACTGATTAAGAATTAAAATTAATTTTGAATGAAATGTCAGTTCACTTATTTGACGGAAGCTTGTCATATTACTGATTAAGAATTAAAATTAATTTTGAATGAAATGTCAGTTCACTTATTTGACAAAAACATTTTTGTCAAATAAGTGAACTGACATTTCATTCAAAATTAATTTTAATTCTTAATCAGTAATATGACAAGCTTCCTTCTGTTACTTTTATTATGGGTGAATACATAAAATAATTTTATCAAGTAATAAGTAAGTTAAACATATATTACCTGTTATATGAATTACCTATTTATATACTTTTTCATGTAGATCGATGATTAAGGTGTAAATTATCACCGAAACGTACGATTTAATACAAATGATACACATTTAATGTTTTGTGTTTAATTTATGAGCGACTTTATCCCAAGAACCAAAAACAAAATCTTTCTATATATATATATATATATATATATATATATATATATATATAAATTTATAATCACCAGATACTACATTGTTCGGAAAATTTTGATGTCTTTTAAATGATTTAAAACAAATTCAACCTAAACTTTGGTAACTTGTAAAAGAGTTTGGTTCATCTGGTATTATTTTGCATATAAATTAGCTTTTCTAAAACATTTACGAAAATTTTTAGTAAAACTAAAGCAATTTTAACTTTTTACGATATTACCCATATTTGCAATGTCAGGTTGGCGTAAAAATTAATGTATTTTTAAATCCTGCTAGGAGTTTGTCAATTAGTATATTTTGGAAATTTTTAATCACTATATTTTAATTCTGGTTTTTAGCTTTTTCTTAATTGTCGCCCGTAAGTTGAAGCATCTTAAAATACATAAATTTATACTCGTTCTTGATTACTACTTCCAATAAAGCTTATTAGTTTTTGGGTATAATGTTTTGTCTACGTACAACTGTTGGCTCAATAGCCGATTTTACAACACTTTATGCTTACGTTGGATAATTATTTCTTTTGAAACATTTAAATATAGAAGTGCTCTCTTATTCTCAATTTGGAAGTAGTATTAATTATCTGAGAGTTAGTTACGGAACGCATCTATGTGTTTTGAAAATCACCCTCTCATATTTCACTGATAAATAAGCGCTCGTCCGATTTATTCCGACTACCTCCGAACCGTCAGTAATCAGTAACGAACCGGTTTGACACTGCGGTAAAAAGTGTAACGCTTTTTATTTACTATCGGACATATATAAAGTAATTACAATGAATGGTTCATGATATTAATGAATTTAGATCGATATAATAGTAATTGTGGGTTGTTCGGTTGTATCGGTTATCTGTGAGTGTTAATATAAAAATTCAAACTGGCGACTGACAGTGGTAGTGACAGGTCCAACATGGCTTCTACTGCCCGAATTATTCAGAATAATTCGGCGTGGTTTCAAAAAAAAATTAATTTAAGGCCGCAACATAGGGGTGTACATCTAATCACAGAAGAAATTTTAAGGCAGGTCCCGGAAATGCAACAATTTGCCATTGGACTATGTCATATACAAAGTAACCACATTTCTTTTTGAATTTCATAAATAACTTACAATGTTTTAGTTTTACATACGTCGGCTAGTTTAGCGCTTAACGAAAGTTGGGACCCGGATGTTAGAGACGATATGGAAATGATGTTAAATAAAATAGTGCCAGAAGGATTACCATATAGGCATTCGTGCGAGGGGCCAGATGACATGGTAAGTCGGAACTATCGTAGTTTGAAACTTATTGGAATTTACTTTGTTTTAGCCTGCTCATGTAAAAGCTTGTTTTTTGGGTTCATCATTAACACTACCTATTACTGAAGGAAAATTTAATTTAGGTACATGGCAGGGAGTGTGGTTATGTGAACATAGAGACCGTGCCGGTTCGCGTAAACTTCTTTTAACGTTAAATGGTTGTCTACGTGAAGCGAATTGTACCCCTCTTTCTCCCGTTAGCCCTATGGCAAGTACTAGCAGTTAGGGAAAGCACTCGGGGCATTCATTGTCGAAGCACTGATTGCCTCGAGTTAAATATTTATTAAACACTAGTGTTGCGCACAGACTTATTTACAAAATCTATGACAATATGTACATATGTGTACATTTGGTTGTTTTTGTTATTGTTGTTACAAAATGAGTTTAAATTGTTTGATTTTAATAGGTAATAAGGTGAGACTTCATAAACACGCATTTAGAAAAGGAATCAATTTCGGCAGTTGCAGCAATGTGGCTTTGAAAATAGCAAATGGTGCCTGCATTTAATATGACAAAAGCTTGATAATAGAATTTTAAAGAATTTTAATTTTATTTTTTTAATATATTATTTGTACTTTTTGTTGTATTTATTTTTTAATTGTTTATTTTTTGTTCATAGTATTTTAAATATATTGTTAAAGGAGACTGAAATTGCAGTTTGTCGTGATAAAACAAAATTGTTTAGTGGAAACAAATTAGATATCGATTAATTCTTGGTGTAAATGATGATCGGGCGATTATTCTGATTTTTGAAAATCTAAGATTTAATATTTTGAGAACATGCCACATCAGCTATAAAATTTATCTAACGAAATCATCTTTCGATATGCTTTAAATGGCTTGGCACTGTTTGTTTGATTACATAAATATAAATTTTTGGAGAAAATAAAAATAAGAAACTACAGTTGAACCTCTTTCAAACCACACTCTGCTTGTGCTTGACTATACACTTTTCTATTTGTAACCAGCTTGTCAAAAAGAGATTGGTTTTCAATCTCCAAATTGGCAGTTATCCTTATTGTGATTACAAAAATATAACTAATTAAATACCTATCTATCAACACGGTAAAATATAGTTTATTAATGGTAGGAAACAACAAACAAAAAATTCGAATTGTAAAAAAGTAAGATTTTTAAGGGTACCATCATTATGGTATGATCTGAAATTTAGTGCATCTCATTATCACCACCATTTTGTTCTAGAAACGCTACTGGTTAAAAAGTTTTTAAAAATCATTTAAAGGCGATATTCATTTCGTGAATTTTTTTATTACCTTTAGGTAAAGTACAAAAGTAATGGATATTTTGTTATGCTTTTATGGTATGTATCCTGGTTTTCATAATTTATATCCTATGTACTATCGTAACACCATGAATGAGTAAACATAACTTTTTATTTGAGATCCTCGCGACCCGTATTTTAAGCATTATCATCATCTATGTTACCAGTGAACTTGCCCTTACACAACTGGTTGATATTCTTCACATTTTTTTGTGAACTTTTTTATTTTTCTGCCCTTTTTTATTCACTTCTTGTTTCGTTACTTTGTTTTACTTTTATCGTGTCCCTGTTTAGATTCTCAATTTTCCCCTGTTTTCAATTTTTCAAGATAATGAATTTATCATGTGTAAAAGCTTCTCTTTAGTCTTTCAATTACAGTCAGTCAGGACTACTATTTTACGAAAATGCACTTTTCATCATAACTCCTAAACCAGTTTTAGCAAACACAAAAAGCACCGAATCGTATGACTTTTAATACTAAAACCACATATGGGGTTTAAAAAGAACATAAGCTGAACCACAAATTAATAAAGTCAAAACTGTATCGAATTAGCCTTGCATCATGAAACTAATACGAGGGATGCTCGATATTTATCGGGAATTGACAACACTAGTGTTGTAGGTGCGTTTTAACGTTTCTAACCTAAAGTTTGACATTTTTGACAGTATACATACTTATAACATTTTATCATGTGAACATTATTTGTTTGAGTTGAAAATTTCGTCTCGGCCAAAAAATGGAATTAACCCGTGAACAGTTTCATGCGATGAGTTTTACAATTTCCGACATTATCTCCACAACAGTGCCTGAATCAACGTATTTCGATTTTTAAAACCACTGTATATCATTGGTATAGTGAATTCGATCGTGACTGTAGTTCGTTAGTGCATGAATTTAAAGGTCATCTAAAATCCCTGTTGTGATAGGAAACATCAATGCTGTGCACGAATTGATAATGCAAGATCGTCATGTGACATTGTTAGATTAAGGCATCCCTATGATAAGTATACATTCGATAATTTAGCTGTGAAAAAGCTATGTGCATGTTGGATCTCACATAATTTGACAATTAGTCAAAAAAAGACTCGTGTCGATCGGTGCATCAAACTCAGTGTATAACATCTACACAGGTGACATCTTGGATTTATTCGTATGAACCCGAAAGTAGCAGTTGACTGTATGAGTCTTCCAAAATGAACGAAATCCAACAAAAGTTGTCCATGCTCGAAGCACTTCAAAGAAAATGATTACCTGTTTTTTTGCAGAATAAATGGACATGTCATGACCTTTGCTTTAGAGGATTGTAGAACAATTTTGCTTGGTATAAAACCATTTGTTTGCCACAAGTTTTCGGAGACATAAAAAAAATAAACCGACTACGTCGAATCATTATCCATCATGAAATGCGAGCTCTCATACATCATGTCAAACAAGTGACTATTTGAGCACTCAAAACATCCAATTGGTGGGTCATCTGCTGTATAGTGCTGATTTGGCACTTGATTTTTATTCCTACACGTGAAGAACAAACTACATGGCTAACGGTTTTCAACACCAGAAGAAGCGGTTGATGCGTTCAAAATCCATGTTTTGGAGATATCTCAATCGGAATGGGAAAAATGCTATGAAAATTGGTTCCAATGTATACAAAAGTGTATCAATCGTCGTGCATAATATTTTGAAAAACGGTAAAGAAGTGTTCACATCGTAAGTTTTGTTTTTGTTACCGATTCCCAATACATATCGAGCACCCTCGTGCGATACACGTGTGTGGTCAAAGTGATAAAGCTTTCTATCTCATTGGTTTTAATCCATAGGGGTAATGTTAATACGCCCCAGGTTATCATATCTTGCCAGAATTTTTTTTCAATATTTTGTTTCTTACTATTGACTGCATTATGAAAGTTTCTTTCGTATTGTTCAAAGATATGGCTTTAAAATATAATGAAATAAAACATTTTAAGTTGGTTTTAATGAAATCAATTGTCAGTAGAAAATGAAATGTATAAAATCAAGAAATATAAAAATTCCTATGTAAAAAAAGGACCTCGCACGATTCTTATGGAAAAACTACCCCGGTCAAATTAGCTGAATTTTTAGTATGGCATAGTTGTTGACGTCCTAATCAAAAGTACCAATGGGTCCAAGGCCGACAAATGAACGGTTTCCGAAATACGGGGGGGGGTTGTCAAAAGTCAATAACAGTGCCTATTCGAAAATACTATCATTTAAGCATATCCGTGTTTAAGGAATGTTATAGTGCGCTTTTTACCTACTTAACCTCTTAAAATTCAATAGTAATACTTTCTTAAATATGATCCTCCTGCCCCTCCCTCTGCCCACCCGACCAAAGGCAAAATTATTTAAAAAATTTATTTTTTGGTCACGTGACTTTCTTTTGGGAGTCAACCCAACCTCCCCCCAAAAAAATTAGTATCAATCGACTCACATGTTGCCTAATCTCATCACATTTAAACACACGCTCATTCATAAAACTACGCACAAACATATTTGTACGAACAAGATATACAAATGCTTATGCAATCGTACAAACGTGACCACGCACTCATGCGGCTCGAACCACCTTCAATCACTTTTACGACCTATCCGTGACGTGTTTTTGCATTTAAACTCACAAACGTTGTCTATAGTTATAATTAGACGCGTGTTGGTTTTTCCATGCTATATTTCAGGATTTGTTCTTAATATTTTCTTTTACGATTTAATAAGACGTACCAAAAACGTGAAACATATTCTTTTTATTAAATTGAATATTTTACTTGTTCTGAGAAAGAAAGATCGCAAAATGAACAATTGTAATAGGAATCATTGTTACGTATGCGATCAAGCTTTTGCTGCACGAGTAATGAAACGACTCATTATGGTTAACAATCGGCAGAAAATTTAATTATGCATAATCCATCGAGAAAATCTAAATAAACCTCCAGCTGAAATAAACAACAATTCTCGTATTTGCATTAACTGTGATAATATTTTAAATAGAGAAATAGAAGATCTGAAACACAACCCCAATTGTTTAAGACTCAATGTTCTAAAAAAGCATAGAAATAACTCTTGCATAATTTGCAATCATGCACCTGCACCAATACGTTATTTATCTTTAAACATAATGAGCCGTTTTAGTACTCTTGCAGCAAAAGCTTGATCGCTTACGTAACAATGATTCCTATTACGATCGTTCATTTTGCTACCTTTCTTTCTCTCTTTTTCGGAACAAGTAAAATATTCAATTTAATAAAAAGAATACGTTTCACGTTTTTAGTACGTCTTATTAATTCGTAAAATAAAATATTAAGAACAAATCGTGAAGTATAGCATGGAAAAACCAACACGTGTCTTATTATAACTATAAACAACATTTGTGAGTTTAAACACAAAAACACGTCACTGATAGGTCGTAAAAGTGATTGAAGGTGATTCGAGCCGCATGCGTGCATGGTCACGCTTGTACGATTGCATATGCACTTGTATATCTTGTTCGTACAAACATGTTTGTGTGTAGTATTATGAATGGGCGTGTGTTTAAATGTGTTGAAATTAGGCGACATGTGAGTGATTGATACTAATTTTTTTATGGGGAGGTTGGGTTGACTCCCAAAAGGAAGTCACGTGATTTACAGTGATTCATTCCCTAGTCGAAACCAAAAAATATATATTTTTTTAAGAATTTTGCCTTTGGAGGGGGGCAGAGGGAGGGGCAGGAGGTCATATTTAAGAAAGTACTACTATTGAATTTTAGGAGGTTAAGTAGGTAAAAAGCGCACTATAGCATTCCTTAAACACGGATATGCTTAAATGATAGTATTTTCGAATAGGCACTGTTATTGACTTTGCCCCCGTATTTCGGAAACTGTTCATTTGTTGGTCTTGGACCCATTGGGACTTTTGATCAGGACATCAAGAACTACATCATACTAAAAATTCAGCTAATTTGATACGAACGTCTCGCGGCAGTAATGCCGCGGTTGCAATGATAGGTTAGGTTATTGTTAGAAATAGATATTATTAAAAAACACAAATCACATAACACGCGTATCAGAACAGTTGTTGCTAAAACTATTGCAGACTGTTCTGATATGCGTATTAAGTGATTTGTGTTTTATGTTTTTTAATAATAATATCTAATTTGTGTTTTTTAATAATAGTACCTATTTCTAACTTAACCTAACCTGTCATTGCAGCCACGGCATTACTGCTGTGAGACGCTCGTAGTTTTTCCATAAGAATTGTGCGGGGTCCTTTACTGAATTATCAAAAGATTTGTTAAAAATCAACTTTTCTCTTTGTCCAAGTTCAGATTCTTCTATCTGTTCCATCACATCTTTTTTCCAACATCTTCTGGCTACTTCCAGAAAAAATTTGTTATTTCCATACTTATCTATCAGCTTTTTTAATTTCACTAGTGGTTCACCATCTTCAATATTTGTGTTTTGGCCAACATGTTGCAGAATCTTCTCCTTCGTACTAAATTCAACTATAACCCAATCGTTTATCTTAGACTTATGTTGCTATCACTCATTTCTTTGTTTCCAATCAGCCCTTCAAATTCCACGTCTGACTATTCTCTTTCAATTTCCCTTAACATTTCTTGTACATCATTACCACTAGCCTCGTCTGATATGTAAATATCACCGCCCATTTCCTAATCTCTGTCTGATGAAATCGCTTTTTAGTTTCATAGGTAGCTTTCGTGTCCTCTTTTCTGTTTTTCTTTGGCTTTGATTTTCTGTGTACTTTTGTCTTTTTACAGGTTTTTAAAGACTTTTTCCTTTCTTCTTTTTGTTTTTCTTCATCTTCCTGTTTCTTTTTTCAGATTCAGTCCATTTTTACTAGTACTAATTTCTGCCATTGGGTCTGACCGCTTCCTACCTTTTTTGGAGCTGTTGTTTTCTTAAATTTTTCCACAGTTTTTGCAATTCAAATGACCATAGTGAGGTTGACGGAGGGAAACTAATCAATTATGCTGGAGGATGTACGTCAGTTTTGGTTCTGAGGTCTTGTGGTGCTAGTGAAAAATTAAAAGACACACATCTTGAACTATAAGGCATCGCCAGTAATTCATAATCTTGAGCAGAATCATTAAGTATTTCTACTTGTACTTGGCGGCAGAAAAGTGGACAAGGAAATCTATTTGATTGAAGGGCTGCAGCTTCTTCCTGCTCAGTTAAATACTTTGAGTTTGTCAATATCAAAGTGGGATACTTGGTTTGATCGAAGGGATAATCGGACAGACCTAAATCCTGTTTTGACATTCTCAGGAATCTGGTAGTCATACCACATACTTCAAAGCATATCTACAAATTTTCCTTTTATCATCTTTTTTTGATTACTTAAACCAGTGAAAAATGTTCACATCCCACTCGTACTTCAGTGTTTTGAAGCATGTGGTGTCTAGAGGCTGCAAAATATCTATTGTCTGATTAGGTAGCTTAATCTCAGCTTGATTGTCTCGTACCTGGATAGTTCTCTCAATGTACAAATATGTTGGATGACCAAATACTAGGTTTGATCGCTCTTACATCTCGATAAAATTCTACAAAGCACTGTTATGGGTGAAATAAGCATTAAAACAATTTAAATTTTGATTTGTTCTGAAGGGACGGGGACCCCGTAACAGTAAAAGGGTGTGCCAGCTAACTGCAGTAGTGCAGGATTGGGTTCTATGGATGATAAATGAGAAAAGAAATACCAAATTAATGATTAACAATAGTTAACTTAAAAAATTGTATATCGCATTAACACTTGCCCCGAAGATCTGGTCTTTGTCAAAATAAGGGGTGCCAAACAGTCTGCCATTGCAAGACGTGTGATGTCCTTTCTAGACCGAAGACATTCCACATAAAGTTGGTCATTATGAACGAGGTTTCTCAAAATTACTCCTTTCAGATACAGCTGCCACTGGGATAGCTGAATATCCTCTACAAATGTCTGACTTTAACTACTCACTAAATAAATAAAATAAAAAACAACGTAACTTAACCTCTATTAACATAAAAATGATTTCCATGCATGTACAAATATTCTTTCCTGAAAGTAAATCACCCCATAATCGAGCCAGGTGTTTCTAAAATAAAAATAAAATTATCCTCAAAGAAAATTCTTAAAATACCTTAACCCTGTCATCGACGTCGGAATTTTCATGCTTTCCTATTTAATGAGGACGTTCGTAAATTCTAAATTGTTGGCTACATCATTCATAAAACAAAAGAAATTAATATAGTCTATTCGCTTTAATATTAGGATGACGTCACAACTGGATAAAATGCTGCATTGCCAATGTTAATTTAAATTCTAACATATTTAATGAAAGATTCACAAATATTCTCATTGGCAAGAGAAATTGGTGGCAATGCTGCACAGAACTGCCAACCTTTATATGTTAAATGATAGTATACTTCAAGCGAAATTCTAGGTATTCATTTGCGTGCAGTTGCCAACACTTTATTAGTACATTTGACGTGTCATTCTAAAGTTAAAACGAATGAACTATACCAACTTTGTGCTATAACATTGTCTTTTCCAAAATACTTTAAATTTAATACTTTTAATATCCTAAATTTCACTATTAATGCCCCCATTCCAACGCTAATTAGTTCAGCAAAATAATTATGTTCATTTCATTACTGTCTTATTAACAAAACACAATTATCATTTAATTCATAATATTGTTTTTAAAATGTTTCATAACGGTAGTCACTTCCATTTCAAAATTTCTAGCCACCCTCAGGATTTTTCCCAATTATTTAATAAAGGTCCAATTACAGCAGCTTTTTGACTCCAAAACATGCCTCCACAAAGTTCCAATTGAAATTCCAAATGAACGGATTTCTACCTCCTTCGTTTCAAAATAGTTTTCCGGTATTAAATCCATACATACGTGTTGAACATACCCTGTCCCTCATATTACACTTCGATCGTCACCGATTCCCTCTGGGAATGGCCATACAATTTTCTTGGAGATTCTGTAGCTTCTAACACGTCTTCCTTATACCAACTCAACGCCCCTATTCTATTCGGGCGTATCGTTAAATTTTTGATGTTTTTAGGTAACCGACTTCTATATGACTCATTAAATTTCAATTGTATTTTTTCTTCTAATTCCCTTTCTACTTCGTTTGTTGTTGGGGATTTTTCATATTTGTGGTTTACTTTAAGATAGCTGCAACAATGTCTATTAAAACTGTCATATTGCATGGGATTTATTGAATAAACTCCCTAAAGCTCATATTTGGGGTACATATTAATGAATTCACTATTATTTTCATAACAATTTCTGAAATCTTTTTATGATAGGCTTTTACTCTAAAATTCGATGGTTAAAAATTGATTTGTGTACATTTTTGTGGTTTAAAATAATTTACAATCCATTATTCAAGTTCATGTATGTATATAACAAAAATAACGCGAATTTTGTTGTGGTTTTTAATTTAATTTGATTAAAAATTACGAATTTCATTGCAAGTTTGTTTTTAAACACTATTTTACATGAATATTAAGATTATATAGGGTGCTTCAATAACAAGTTAATCCATTTAAGATTAAATATTATTTCTTTCACTCTAATTTAACGTAACATTTTGTGTTACTCATTGATTCAATAGATGTCATCCACTCTTTTTCACTATGCATGTGGCATGTATCTTGCAGTTCCTTTCATGTTTCTAGGTCGACCGCAAGTTAGTGCCTTAGAACACTATTAATGGAGACATCATTTTTGCAGTAGCATTGCAATTTGCCAAAACTGTCACATTTTCTGTGCCAGGTCAATCCTGAATCTGGTGGGGTTTTTCTCTGACACCAGATATTAACTAAACTAAAAAATGGTCATAACAAAATGACGTCTCATCAAGGTTGTAAATGTGACTTGGATTGTCCTTGAGCCCCGATTGTTTTATTTTTTCTGTAGCAAGTTGTAAAAATGATTAATTATAAAAGGGTCAGATGTATTTAAGGGATGAGCTCTTTATATGGGCTCCATGTTTTTCACGCTTAACCTGCATCTTTTATAAAAACCCTTGCACCAGTCGTGCCCAGGTCTATTATTTTAAAAGGTCTTACAATTGCATTCTGTTCAACGTAGTACTTAACCAATTGTAATACTTCTTTCTTGCTTAAAACAAAACCATTTTTTGCCATTATTTTTAAATGTTCGGCTAGTATTATTTTGCTCTGTTCTGGAATAGTTAACTTGTGCCCTAAAGAATTTTTAGAGATTTCGTCACTGTGTTCTGTTGTGTTTCTTGATGTGTCTGCATAAAAAGTTTTCCCAATATGAAGTTCTTTCAACACAGGTCACATAACAATGTGTTCCTTTGATTATTCAAACTGTGGGAAAATAAAACTTGTGGTTTAAAACAAAAGAAAACCACAGGTACTTTTTAGTAGGCATGGTGTGTCAATTTATTACGTACAGTTTTGGCCTTGAAAATCTTGCTGGTGAGCAACAGAAAAAATTCGGTGAAGTACTCGGCTAAAAATAATATTTTGGTAAAATACCAAAAACCTTGACCATATGAACAAAAATGATTCGTCGACTAACTCGGTGGAAGGGGTGGTGTAACTGTTTGAAGAGGGTTCTAGAAGGCCACCGGGTGTGAAATGTCTTATTCGGGAACTATCTTAGATGCCACCTAATCTCGCAGGATTTTCAGGGAGAGGCTTCGGAAGGAATAACAATAGGGTGCCAAAACCTGAGATTCTGACTTAAATTTACCTGTGAAATCATTAAGCAATTGCTTAAACATAAAACAAACCTTAACCATAAGAACACAAAATCTATTAAAAACTGCTAGTTGAAAGAAGAGTTTCTAAAATCAAATGTTAAATGACCTAAGTTTTCAATCACGCCTCGAGGTATTTGTAAAATAATTTATTACAACAAAACTGTAACTATATCTTAAGCTTTAAATATATATATATATATATATATATATATATATATATATATATATAAACACGTAGTTACACCATTGTATGCGATTGTGTTTTCAATGGTATTACACCCGCGTATTTATTACAAATAAACGTTCTTAAGCACATATTAAAAATCAAGTATATCGCAAATTTACTTAATTAATTTTTTAACGTAATCACTCGGACGTATTGTAGGTACGTTGTATTATTTCATGCAATTAATTAAAAATGTTTAGTTACTTATAAATTTTTGGGGTATAGTTTCAGTTGGTTTTCATAAATATCCGATGAGTGATTGTTAACTGTAGCTAAGGCAGGCACCATTAAATGTCTCCTATTTTGATTGTGAAACTCAAACTCTTATCTCCAACAAAGTTGTCGATCTGGGAACCAATGTCCTTCTAAAATTAAAAATAACCAACTTGGTAAGGTATTATCCGAATATTATCCGAATTCAGCAAACTAGGAACAGATGAATTAAGACTGCAATTTGAAAATACCTCGTGTTGTTTTTCCATTTAATATATATGTATAATGAATTTACGAATAGGTTGACAGAGTTCAGAAATCGAAACTCTTTATTTGAGTCGGCACAATTTGCATGTGGCTTGCCTATACTCAGATGATGAAATTATCGGCACGTCAGCGTAATATATTATTAATCAAAACAAATGAATAATAAAACTAATAATTTAGATCGAAATTACGATGATATTTCTAACCTTTAGAAACCACCATATTGAATTTGACAACCCTTAGTGTTAACAATATATCATACAAAAATAATTCTAACTTAGATCAAAATGTAACATAAAAATTATATTTTTTTAAGGGAAATTGCCTAACCCTATTGGTGGGATTTACTAATTACAGAAACTATTAATATGAAATATGATTATAAACATTTCAAAGGAACGTCATAAATTTTTAGTGTTTCAAAATAACCCTATCAATCTTATCATATTAGCCTCACAAACATGAGCAAATATATGTCATAGCCGAGTTGCTATTTTTTAAATCTTTGTGCGTAAAAAGATAATGTAAAGAAATTGGTTTTAACAATCCCTTTTGGAATTTCTTCTCACTTACTGAGAAGTTATTACAACAGTTAAATTTATTCATTAATTTTTCCTTTGATAGGTAAGGACCAGGTTGCTGATACGCGTCCGAAAGCTGGAAAATAGAATGAATGACAGTCGTTTTGTTCAAACACTATTTAATCAATTCATAATAATTATAACCCTATTAAAATTATATAAAGCCAGCAAAAATAACTCTGTATTATATTGGAAGTATCATTGAATGTTTAATGACCCTTTGTAATTTTTACGTATCAATCAAAATTTTTGATGACCCTTCACATAAATATCTAAATACATGCAAGTTTTAAATGTTAAAAAAATTTCAGTCTTGTGCTAATCTGGTATTTTTTTAGGTTGATTCCCTGGTTTGAATGTGTAGCTCTGAGTACACCCCAATCCGTTTGACCTTTCAGTACGTGCTGCTAACCAGTACCCTTGAGTTATTTTCAGCTTGACATCGTCCGTGCTTCGATAGATTTCTTATTCGGTTAGTTTGGTAATTGCTTAGTCTCTTGCGTAGTGAACTTGCTTGGTTAAACGCCCAGTCGAACGCTTAGTAAGTCGCTGATTTACTTAGTTAATTGGTTGTTTGGTTAGTGGTTAGTTAGAGCCGTAAGTTAATACATATTAAAGATAATGTTTATTTTTAATTAAAATCTAAACTTACGTCTTATGTTGACGGCGAATTTTTATTTCACTTGTACATTTGAATGCACACTCGTACTTGAAATTGTTAATTATGAACTTTCACTTAAATTTTATTATTTAATTTCACAATTATACTTTTAGTATTTTTTATTCAAACTAGTACAGCTTGTGTTTCAGTTAGGTATATACTGACCATTAACCGCCTGATGTAATATACAGTGCGTCCCAAAAGTAACGGATATATTCGATTAAATGATTATTGACAATTTCTGAGTAAAAAGCTCTGACACGTCGATTTTTATTTTTAAATTGTCATTTAATTATGTAATTTTTAACCTCCCACCCTTCAACCCCTAAGCGCTAGCATCCCCTACTTAAAAATTTTAAATAGCAATGTACCCTTTGTTATACTTCAATTAATAGCATTTTTCATGTAGAAATAGAATTTTACAAAAAATTCTAAATCCGTTGATAAATAACTGTTTTATTCAATAAAAACTTATTCATTTAAAGTGCCAATTATCGGGTATGACTTGACAAACAAAATGTTTGTAAGGTGTCAAATAAGTTTAGTGGTGAAAGTACGTTAGTTAAATGCGTGTTGCTTGTTTAATAATAAGTCAGCAAAAATGAGACTTAACGAAGCCGAAAGGATTGTAGTTTTAATGATGATTGGCTTTGGAGATAGAATTCGAACGCACAAAGAAGTTCGAATTTTATTCAATGAAATTCATCCCGACCTCCCCAATCTCGTAATCAACGATAAGCGAATTGAAAATAAATTTGAATATTGGACACGTACGAGATAAATCTAAAGATGGACGTCCATCAGCTTTAGATGAAGATTCAGAATTGGAAGTCTTGCTATTTGTGCAGGAAAATCCACATTCAAGCGTTGCGGGAGTCGCTTCACAGTTAAATGCATCAAAAAGTGCAGTTCATAGATTTCTCCGTAAGCAAAAATTTCACCCTTACAAAGTGCAAGAGTTATCAGATAATGATTTTGATAGGCGAGCGCAATTTTGTGAGACAATGATGGAACTTTGCAATGAAAATCTTGGATTGGAAGGAAATATTATGTTTTCTGATGAGGCAACATTTTATTTAAATGCTACCGTTAATAAGCAGAATTGCCGTTATTGGGCTGATGAAAATCCACATTGGATGATGGAAGCAAATACACAATTTCCACAAAAGATTAATGTTTGGGCGGGGATAGTGGGTAATAAAGTTATTGGACCGCACTTTTTTGAGAGAACACTCAATGGGGAACAATATCTAAATTTTCTCCAATTTGAATGAATTCCGGCTTTAACGGTACTACATCCGAATGCAGAAGATCGTGATTCACCTGATCCCAGTATTTGGCTACAGCAAGATGGTGCGCCTCCCCACTATGCACGTCCAGTACGGGAATATTTCACCAAGTATTTCCTATGAGGTGGATTGGTGAGCGAGGACAAATTGAATGGCCCCAAGGTCTCCGACTTAACCTTTTGGATTATTTTCTCTGGGGTTATTTAAAATTTAAAGTGTAGTGAACAAAGTTCAACAAGAGTTTGTCTCTAGATTAGGACTCTGCCTAGCCGCAGCAGTTTGAACATTTAATTGAAATTGGGTTTGTTTTTGCTTTTTATTTAAGTATTGTTTATTGAATAAAGCAGTTATTTATCAACCGATTTACAATTTTTTGTAAAATTCTATTTCTGCATGAAAAATGCTATTAATTGAGGTATCACAAGGGGTACATTGCTATTTAAAATTTTTAAGTAGGGGATGCTAGCGCTTAGGGGTTGAAGGGTGGGGTGGGGGTTAAAAATTACATAATTAAATGACATTTTAAAAATAAAAATCGACGTGTCAGAGCTTCTTACTCAGAAATTGTCAATAATCATTTAATCGAATATATCCGTTACTTTTGGGAAGCACTGTATATAGGTAAACCCTTCCATGTGCTGTCATTGTCTGACCGCGCTATCTTTGTTGATTTAGGCGTTGCACTTGTCTTATCGTGCAAGCCTTCTGGATTTTTCATGGAGTTCGCATTCTAAATTTCGTTGCCATGCTTTTGCAAATCACGTAGACATCAAAATTTTACACAATAGCATTTGTTGACTATGATAACTTGTACCATTCATGTCATGTTTTCGTATTTTGTATAGGTAATTATTCAAATTTTTCGTTTAATTGCGCACGTATACAAACTTGTCGTTCCATATTTTGTTTATCCAATGTGCTGGATTTTATTCGAATTTTGTCAAGTTTACTTTTAAAAGATTACGTAGGCAAATTTTATTTATTTATTTTTACACTATTTTACAGGAAAACCCAATTACAAAATAGGCAAATCCAATTAAGATTTATAAAGCTGGAGAAGACAACAACTAGATAGATATAGGTTTATAAATCTGTGCACAGTAAAATATCTTTAAGATGCGACAGTGTATCATTAAATATATCAAAGTTTCCATAAAATGTATTTAGTGTTGAGCACATCACGTATACAGGAGAAAACTTTAGAGCATTACTTGTGGGTGTTCTTAGGTAGAACATTGATACTCTTCTAGAAGATGAGGGCACTTGAAAAGTAAAGCAAACTAATAAATTTGGAGAATCAATTGTATTATTCATCAATTTATATACAAACACAGCACCACTAGTACCACGCCGAGATTTGAAACTGGTTAAAGAAAATCTATTGAGCAGAATTCTGTTGTCTACTTATGCAGGGATAGACAGAGTCCTCTTCGAATGCTAAATATTTTAAGAAGCGCCGTTGTACTTTTTCTATCATATTTATGTGTGTAACATAGGATGGACTCCAGACTATACTGCCGTATTCGAGTTTGGACCTCACAGATAACGGTGAATGATGATGATCCACGGGCAAGATCAATGAAAGCAGGGTTACTTATATTGCAAGTGAGACTAGAGAAAACCAGATCAAGTAGTCTGCGATTTGAATTATATACAAAATTGTATTGATCAAGATAATAAAATGAGACGATTATTTAAGAGTAGCACTCTCGGATAGTTGTTACTTTTCTCAGTATATTCCAGTAGATTAAAATCTTCTACGATTACCTTGAAGTCTCCACTCCAAAAATCCCCCGACTCTGGCCACCGAACTTTGCTGATCCCTACTATGTCTAGTGCTAACCTATTGATTTCAATTTTTAGGTTCTCTAGCTTACCTACTTGCTTCATACTTCTAACATTCCATGCTCCGACTCTCAAAATGTTCCCGACTCCTATTCTGAACTTTCTGATCGCATCCTCTGAAGTAGTACCCTCCCGGAGATCCTAATGGGGGACTATTTTAACTCCGGAATCTTTTACCCCAGAGAATGCCATCATGTTTGTAACAATTTAAGTACGCTGTGTACTTTGGAGATAATGTGGTGGTTTCCCGTTGCCTTCCACATTGCGGTAGCGAGTCTTAGACTGCCATACTGCTCCCTATAGTGTCTGCCAACTAACTACCGAAAGAGCCACTGCCCTCTTTCGGGGACCTGTCTTAGTCTGGTTCCTCACTAACGACTCTACTACTTTGGTTGGACCTGTAGTTTGGCTCATTAGAACACTCAAACCATTTCACCTGTTCTAGTAATCTAGAACTTCGGCGAGGTGCAGGTCCATTGGAAATGGAGACGATATATGTTTCGCGTTTTTTTGTAAAATTACCATAATTTGCTAAAGCTATTGCGACACTAGTATCTTTAAACATGCTAACGGGCAATATTTCATCACTCTTAAAACCTGTCTTCAAATACACCTATCAAATACAAAACGTCTTGTGTAGCTTCTGCTAAGGCATATATTCAACATGGGTAGTGCTCTTGAAATTACTTTTTTTATAGTTTTCCATGCCACTAGAATTTCTAAAAATTTTAACACATGCTATTCCAGATTTAGCATCTGAAGCCCAATCTGAATATTATGCTATGTGTATTATTTTGATGTGCAAGATTCAAATATCTACTATGGTATAAATAAATTAACCCTCTTAGTGCATATTTAATACGTATTTTGTTACATCCATTTTGGAATCTACTTAAATAATTAATGGCATACCACATCTGGACTTGCGCCTAATGCAATATATGAGCCGTTTATTTTGAAAGTGGCTTAAGTCCATTTTCATCTTTTATCAAGTTGGCACTTGTGACATTTATAATTTATGCTGAACTGTTAAAAAAATTAATCGGTATTGAAATATACTTAGTACATTTGAAAATTTTATATCACGCACATTTTCAAAATAATATAAATACTGAAAATCCTAATTTTGAAAGTGACCTAAGTCCACTTTTTATTGACGATGTCAAAAAGTGCGGCCCAAAATGTTGAAAGCAGTGATGAAGGTAATTTAAATTACGTTTTGATATTAAATTGAAATTTAAAAAATAATATTTAATTTAAAGAAATTATTAAACCCATGGGAAAGGATAAAATAACAAGATTTCTTGATTCTGAAAGTGAAGAGGAATTAAACTCATACAACAGATTTAAAAAAAGAAGGAGAATTTTAGAAGTTCATTCTTCAACAGAGGAACAGGAAGTAATTGAGAATGAGAATTTACAAAACAGCACCTTCAAAGAAGGATTCAGAGAACACAGAAGTGGTACTTATATTCAGAAAATTCGTAAATTAAACGGAATTCAGGGAAAAGATACGATACACAATCGGGAAAAATTATTCCTGCCAAAGTTTTTCAAAATGAAAATTGCCAATGCCGAAAAGACTGCTTGAAAAATTTAAATGAAAGAGAAAGAAAACGTATTTTCGAAATGTTTTGGAACTTAGGAGACTTTAATAAGCAAAATATATTGCTATACGAAGCGACCAGACGCAGTGTTGTAAAAAAAAGACGTCAGAGAAACGGAAAAGGTTCATGTAGAAATGAGAGTTTTACGTATTGGTTAAATTCTAAAACAGGCAAAGTTGCTGTTTGTAAAAAATTCTTTTTAGATACTTTTCAAATAAGCGAAGGACGATTGAAACGTGTATTAAAATCTAAAAACGTTGGCAACGATTTACGTGGGCGTTTGCCTGGATCGTCGAGAAAAATATGTGATAAAGCAAATATTATTGTTCAAAACCATATTAACAGTTTCCCGAAATTTGAATCCCATTATACTAGGGACTATAATCCCGACAGAAAATATCTTCATCCTGAACTGACTATAAAAAAAATGTTTAATTTTTATGAGCTTCACTGTGAAAAAAATAATTTAAAAGCAGTTAATGAATGGACTTATAGAAAAATATTCAAAAAAGATTTTACTCTACATTTCCACCAACCATGCAAAGACACATGTCAAAGATGTGATCTATTAAACATTAAAGTCAAAGCATCAGAAAACCACGAAGAACAGAAAAAACTTATGGAAGAACATGATATTCATTTGAAGCTAGCAGAATCGGTTAGAAATGTGTTAAAACAAGATCAAGAGCGAGTATCAAGTAATCCATCTCATTATTTTGGCTTTTCATTCGATTTGCAGAAAGCGTTACCATTCCCAAAGTTAACTACTTCAGTAGCTTATTATAAATGTAACATGTATATTTTAAATTTAGGCATACACAATTTCCACAACGATAATGTATACATGTACGTTTGGGATGAAACAAAAGCTTCTAGAGGTTCCCAAGAAGTGGCTTCATGCCTCTTGAGACACCTAAAAACCCTGAAAGGTGAAAACACATCATTGCATATAGTGACATGTGTGGAGGACAAAACAGAAACATCAAAATATCTTTAATGTGGTTAAAAATTCTATCGATGGGAAATGATGTGGAAATCATAGACCACAAATTTTTAATATCAGGGCATTCATTTTTACCTAATGACATAGATTTTGGCGTTATAGAAATGTCGTTAAAAAGAAATCAGTTATTGTATGTGCCACAAGATTATTATAATATAATTTAAAAATGTGGAAAAGGTAATACTTTCATACTAAATGAAATGAAACTAGAGGATTTTATATCAACAAGACTTTTGAAAGAAGCAGTTTACAAAAAATCCAAAAATACCAACGGAGTAAAAATAAACTGGCTTCAAATATGCTGGATGCGATTTTTAAGAAATGAACCATATAAAATTTTATACAAAACTACCATGGATGAGAACGCAGAATTTAAAATTCTTGATTTATTGCCATGTCGGGGTAGACCTAAAAAATTTGGGAATATTGTATTGCCATCGTTATATAAAAGTATAAGAAGCATCACATCACTAAAATACAGACACATGATGGACTTATTGCGGTATATACCTCCGGAACACCATAACTACTTCAAATCATTTCCGCATACTGAGAATGTTAACGAATAACTTGTTACTAAATTTATTTCTATTATCTAAAAATATAATTTAAATGTGTTTTTTTTTTCTATTTTTTAAGCTATATGTAACGGACTTAAGCTCTTTCACTTTTTGTAACAAAACAAATTTTTATTTTGAAAGTGACCTAAGTCTTTTTAAGATAAGCAAGGTCATATTATACACTTAATAATAGCGACTTTTTAATATGATGTATAAAATTAAATCCCTTAAATGCGATTTAACATTGCAAGTCAACCATATATCTTACGTATGTTTTTAATTTTGTAAAAACGCAAAACCTTAAGTATTTCAAATTAAAGATAAATGGACTTGTCACTTTCAAAATGAACGGCTCATATAATGAAGCTCCAATTTCTAGACCCTAAGTTTGAATCATTTTCACCTATGCTTAATTTTGAATTTTGTTCTATTGGTGTTTAGTAGGTCTTTGCATTGACAGTGTGTTATGTACATCAACGTAGTATAACATAAAAAAAAACAAAGAAAGAAAAATAAGTATGACTCAATTGGCTCAATTCGTTAGGGGCAGGGTATTACACATACAAAAAAAAATTATCTAAAGGAAAGCCTGAAATAAAGAAGAGAAATTAACACGATTTAGTACTAATTTTAATCATTCTAATTAACATTCTGGTTAGACATAGCAGCGTAGTAAACAAAAAAAAAAAACAAGAAACAAAATCAATAACCACAATACACATATGTCAGGAGGAACAAAAAAAATTACTTCTTAAAATGGCGAGCTGTAGTTTCTAGATCCCTCCCCATATGAATTACACAAAGAAAAATTACCCAATTACAGTTCTAAAAACCACAGCCCTACAGTATCAGTGTAAATACCAAATCCAGTGCATAACATTGTCATAATAAATACAATATTATTGATATACATCATCTCCCCTAAAGGTAATCATTTTAAACCATTTACACATTAATAGGTAGCATACAATTTTTTTTCAGTTATTTAAAACAAATAGTACTGCATTCATAGCTGGGCAATAAATAGCAAAATAGAGCAATAATTTTTGGATATGCGGATTGGTTAATTTTGTGAATGCCAGAGCGTAAAATGTAAAGTTCAAATAGATGTGTTTTCAACGTAAAGAAGGAAGAAGCGCTCACCAGCATGTCCAAAGTGTAGGCTAGTCACACTGTCCCCAAGGACAGCATGAAACAGATGCTCTCGGGATCACGCCATGCGTGGGTCCTCCCGTCACAACAAGAGGCGGCAATCCATCGTGGCTTTAGGGCCACCAGAAGAAGAAGCTACAATAATTACGAAAAAGATTAATTTATTTATGCCGAAAAGTGCAGGTTTATAAAACCATCATTACTTATCACGCTGTATTGCATGTGCGAAATTCCCACGAAGAAAACTGAAACAACCAAAAATATAACGAATGTTTTCGTCGTGTATAAGGAAGAGAAAGTGAATATTAATTTGTTTAACTAAATAACCAGAACTCCAAGTAATATTGGTGTTATCAAAACGTGATTAGCAAACTTGAAAACACGGTTTTATCGGATAGTTCAATACGTTATTTCCAAGAGTTTTAGATTGAAACAATAGAGAAAGTAATTACATGCTACCGCAATGTATAACGGTTCACGTATACCTACAACAGGGTATTGACATTTTTCTTAATCTTCTTGGGGAATTAAACCACTCATAATTCCCAAAGAAGATTAAGAAAAATGCTAAACAAACCACAACAAACATACAGGGTATTGACTATTTAATTTATAGAATAAGATTTTCGAATTCACACTAAATTAGTTTAAATGAAAATCGTTAGGAAGCGTACTTATTATAAAACGGTAAGATATACAGGATCTGAATAAATGAATAATGAAGTGAAAGGATGTACATTTTAATTTAGTCGTAAAATGAACGTAACAAGTGTTATATTTTTGTGCTAACCACTCTATATATTTGGTTTATTGTAGCGACATATATTTTTGTTTATTATCATGAAATATCTATTCCTATATAGTTACTAATTTAGTCCAAATCTTTCATTTTAAATTTTGAGTTGAGTTGTTGAACCTTGTTAACACAAATTAATAAATCATTATCAAACAGTATTAGGTATAATTTCTGATTGTGACAAGTATATAAACATATTGTGAACGTTCAAATCTTAATGCAATTATAAATTGATTAAAGCATTCGTACCAATTTCTTGGACTTTCGGTTAAACCATAAAGAAATTTCCTTAAGTTATATACTTGGTTTTCACTTGTTTTAAATCCCTTAGCTTGTTATCATTCATATTCCCTTTTGCATTATTCTCAGATGCTTCTACATTTCTTTCTTTGCTTTAATTTCATTTATTTATTTCCAAAAAAGTACAGTAACTGTGTGTTTGGATGTTAAATTTTATACAAATACAAATTTCCGTAAAGCTATAAATTAGTAAAATGTCAACAATTAATATATCTTAAAACTAAATACATGAAAATTATAAAATTAAAAGAAAAGGTACATGTAAGAAACATGGACAAAATTTAGATTTTATAAATTATAACTAGTATAAACCTATTTGAGGTCCCACACAAACTCATCAGAGGTATAGTAGGTTTCGTTATGAGGAAAAGTTTCAATTGAGTTCTGAATTGCTTGTAGCTCGTTTGAGCTTTAATTGATTCTGGTAGTGCATTGAAAAACTTAATGCCTTTATAAATTAAACTGTTCTTAAGGAGAGTAGTTTTTGGTATAATTAAAGGAAGTGAAACAAACGTTCTAATATTATATGAATATTCAGGCTTATGTAATTTAAGATTATATTTATTCTTAAATATGATAGATGTGAGTTCAAGTATATATAAAGAATGTAGGGTTAAGATATTACACCTCCTGAACAAAGGTTTACAATGGTCTTTAGAATTTGCACCTTTCAAGAATCTAATCGCCCTCGTCTGAATTCTAAACAAGATCTGGAAGAGTTCATTTGAGCAAGCTCCCCAGAATGCAATACCATAGCGAAGCAGTGTTTCAAAGTAGGCATGAGATACCGCTGTTGCTGCTTTTTTACCAATATTCATGTTAACTATCTTTATGAAATGTAGTACCTCCGGGTGGAGCATTGGGGACGTGGCCGCAAGTATAGCGGCCCTAATTCAAATTATAATAATAACTATCTTTATACAGTAAGTTTATTTCTTAAGAAACCAATGTGTTGGTACCAATCTAATCTGGAATCTATGAATATGCCTAAAAATTTGAAAGAGTCAGTGCTTAATAAATAACCATTGTTTATTTTAATATTAAGAGAGCGATTGGAATGTCCATTATAATTAAATTTCTTACAATTACGCGCGCTTCTTACAACACCGCAAACGAGGTACAAGAGACACCACGGCAGTTGGTAACGCTAATCTATAATGTGGAAATTAGCGCGCCCATCTGTCAATGACGTCAGACAATATGCAAATTATTACACGTAATGACAAAATATGCCATTTTCATAAAAGGTATTATAAACAAAATCCCACACACGGGGTACTCACATGAATAGGTCCAGCTTCCTACGGAATCACTTCCTTCAGGGTTGCTTGTGGCCCCTTTCCAAATTATTTAAAGATGGTGGCTGCGACCTCCATCAGGACTGCTCCGGCTAGCTACTGCAGGGCGTGGGCTGCTATCAGGTTGTGTCCATATTATCTTCTTTCTATATGTAGGGAAATGGCAGGAACAGGTTTATAGGGACGACAATCAAAAGGCAGAGGGAATCTACATAATAAAACAAAAAGATATGATACCCAACCACTCTGGTCGATGTTCAGCAGCAAAGTTCCACGTTTCCTAAGCGTCTTCCGGAAACTTCCCCACTTTTTCTTCCCCCACACGCGTTGACGCGAATCTCCGCGCGACGCACTTCTGACGTGACGGAAATACACACGCCAAGTCTTTCAAATTTAAGGCGCAAAACTCCCGCACATCAAAACTAAACTAGAAAGATGTCTAGTGCCAAATTTTTATTTTTTTAAGTTCAACTTTAGGTAATGGTTTTGAAGCCACATGTCAATTCGTTTTAAATCAGTGTTGATTATAGCGTTTAATTCATGTGCATTTTTTTTGCTTGAATAAATTAATGCCACATCATCTGCAAATCAGAAAATTTCACCTTCAAGTGCAAGATTGGCCAAGTCATTAACCCTTTCGCTGCTGAATTAAGAATGAAACTGCACAACTTGTGTGCTGAATTAAGAAAATCTAAAAACGTATATATACAGATGTAGCATTTAGAATTTCACATGTTCATAGCATACCTGTCAAACTTAGATATTTGAAAAAATTCAAATAAATACTACACTTTTTATTATGTAAATAAAAAATCAGTTGTGCTAAATATTTTAAAATTTTTCAAAGTGTGAAATAGTTCAAAACAGGGTACCGCACAAAATCCGACGACACAGTCGGGACAACAATATCCAGTGTCCTTTCTCCTTTTTCGGTAATTGTTAAGTTTCCTTATCAATCAAACCGACATATCCTGCCATTATACAAGAATTTATAACTATGCAGTATTTAGCAGCAAAAGTACCTGCGACACGATTGAAAATCCGAACACGACTAAATCTAATAAAACCGCACTTGTGATTTATACAGTACATATATGCAAGTATAAAATAGAGTAGGCGATCTTCTCGTACGTATATTTACTGACAACGCACTAATTTTTGAAATTATAAAACGTATATTTACGGACGTAGCACTTTAAGTATGCGTTTTGAAAACGTCTATTTACGGACGTAGCAGTTAAAGGGTTAATATATAATAAAAATAATATGGGTCCTAGTACCGAACCCTGAGGTAGATCGTACTTCATCTGTTGCAACCTAGATAACATGTTACTACTGTCAACATTAAGTTCCACTATTTGCCTTCGGTTGATAAGAAATGATGTAAACCAGTTTAAACAAATACCCCTAACTCCTATGCATTCCAATACATCAAGAAGTACTGATTGAACGACACAATCAAATGCTTTCGAGATGTTTAGAAATACAGCAATGGTAAGCCTTCGATTATTTATCGATTCATAGACTTGTGTCCTAAATTTAAACAAAGCATTCATAGTGCCTATACCGGTCTTAAATCCAAATTGGTTCCTACTTAAAATGTTGTACGATTCCATAAAAGCAAGTGTTCTTTTTTTTATTAATGGTTATAATTTTGGATATGCTTGACAATATGGAGATGAGCCTGTAATTATTTGAATCGGTTGCATCTCCTCCTTTAACAAGTGGTTTAACTACGGTTGTTTGAAGTCAGTCGGGGAATATTCACAGAGAGAAAAAGTCATTTATAATAGAAACTAATATTTGTAAAAAATGATCGTTTAAGCGTTTAATTAACTTAATAGGTATCTTGTCAAGGCCGACTGATGATTCATTTGCTAAGGATTGGATGACAGTATAAACTTCTTCAGCATCTGTGGAACTTTTTAGATTAGCACAGAATAGAAAAGAAGTTAGAGCTGCGTCAAACCGACCTTAAGTAAGATCGAAAACAAAATGATGATGATGAACTCTATAAGAAAAAAATATGCAACGTTACATATACTTTATGCAAAAGTGGTGTTTCGGACTGAAACAACAAATTAAAATCATTCAAAAAGCCTAAGACATAGGCCATAAACTCTAGATATAATTTAGTGAATTGATTATCCATTGTTCTGTAGTGACTGATGGATCTTCAAACACTAAATTTCTTAGATAGCACTTTATTTGTTGAAACTGCTCCAAAACACGGTCAACACATGCCTTTAGTGACAACCACCGTGTTGTAGGTTGTGAAAGAATTTCATGTATTTTTGTCTGAAAAAAAAAAACTTGAAATTCAATGAACCTTTTTTGTCTTAAAGAACTTTGGCTAAAATGACTACTGATGTTTTTAAGTAGATCTTCTACAAACCTTGGTAGTTTGACATACTTTTGAAGCTGCAAGGTGAATCATGTGGCATGAACACTTCACACACACAATATTAGGATTGTCTTCCTTTAACATAGAAAATATTGAACGGTGCTCTCTTGTTAAGACATTAGTTGTATCGGACGAAAAGGCTATCAGATTTGAAAACAGAATGTTTTTTGATTGAATTACAAATTTTAAAGTAGCAAACAATCATATGCTTTTCTTCCTTCTATTTCAACAATATCAAAAAATCGTGTCTTAACTTGGTTTGTGTTATTGTCAAATAAAGAAATTGCAAATGTGCATTGCTTTTAACCGATATGTCTTTCGTTTCATCCATTATGATAGAAAAAAGAAACCTGGCTCTTTTAATTTCAATTATAAACGATTTAAAAATTTTTCGCTTAAAGTATCAGTCATAATGGTAGTAGCTTTTGTTCTTTTAATAGCAAGATTTTGTGCAATTTTCGAGTCTGGAAAAATAGTTTTTAGCAAAGGACATAATGTATCCCTTAAAAGAAATGGCAAATTATTGGTTGTTAATAGGCCGCACAATTTTAGTTCGGCATTTCTAGCCTTCGTTTCTAATGCAATAGTTTTGTAACATTACTAATTTTCATGTTATTACTAACTTGTTGCATATTAAATTTGTGATTTTTGCTTATACTATGTTTCATTAAAACACTTTTATGTGCTACTATATCGTATTTGCAAATTTTACAAAATGCCAAATCATTGCCTCTTTTAGAAGTATTGCTTGATTTTGTGACCCAATACTTAAGTTCTGGAAGTTTTAACCAAACAGCACAAAACCTCGATATTTTTTGTTTTTTACTGGAAGTTGTGGTAGCAGCCTCATTACTGTCACTTTTCGAGTCGCCATCTGCTTCATTGTAATAAAAAAATTTTCTTGCTTGATTTTTTATTATATTTATTTATCCTCGTGACTATCAGCTAATAAATTACACCTTTAAATTTCCTAAACCCTAACCTGATATCACAAGGTCGAAAATTTCTTATTATTAATGTAAGCCCAAGGTAAAGTTGGATGGAAAATGGCTTGAGAAAAAGAAAAACTCTTAAGACATAAACGGCTAGTCGAATGTTAGCTCTGGGTAGATCATGAGCTTGGGTCATGGGTTGTCAAAAGACCAAAAATATATTTAATGAGCGCCACCGTATTTTTCAATACTATAACCAACAAAATTTTACTGTGCTTGTATTAGGGGAATGCGGAAACCTTATATCAACACCACTAACATAGCCATAAAACTTGAATTTCACCCTTTTAAAACACTTACCAAAATCTTAAACACCAGATGTCATACAGATGTCTCGACTTGACCTGTGAACAAACAAATGCACAACATGGACACCGTTTGTGTCCTCAAAAATATTTGCCAAAAATAAAATAATAGAATTTAGGCTTCTAAAATATATTCTCAGGGAATTTGTTTTCATTACACACAATTTCTGATCAGGTATGACTTGTAATTTTTACTTGAACCTTTAAATAATAAAAAGTCATTCAAAAACAAAATTCTATTTGAATACATTTCTAGATTCATGTTACTATAATATTTTCACTTCGTATTTCTATATTTTCAATTAATAATTTTTATGGAACAGAAATATACTACTAAAAATTGTATTTAATAATATGAAGATCTCTGAATGGATCTTTCTACAAAATTTTAATGTAAGGATTTGAATTTTCTTAATTATTCATATTACATATTTTCTTCAAGTTATAGAAGTACTTCTTCGACCTTCACAGTGAAATTTAATTACCTAAGTGCTGATAAAATAGCATGAATTTACCTAAAGTTACTTTTACTTAACAGTTATTACGCGAATTCCACATGTAGACTAATAATCAAAGTTCATGACCTCAAAATATTTAAACATATTTTAAATTAACGTAAGATGACATGTGAGGTCTAAATAGGACAACTGAATCTATGTTTTTTTATATCTGACATAAAATGTCATTTACAACTTTTTAAATGTACACTTTGTGTGCATGTGCAAACATTCTGACAAACAATAGATTTGTTATTAATTCGCTGTTTCCTTAAAAGCCTTTTACGTTACAAAATTTTTAATGTTCTATTTTCTTATTGCAACTTAATTAATATTCAAAGTGATTAATTCTAAGAAACACTCACGTGTTGTAATACTGCTCTGAACGAAAGAAATAGGACCTTGACCTCAGCTGTCGGAAATTTCCATAACCATCGATTATCAAAGCTTTTCTGAATACAACCAATATTTAATGAAACTAACTTCTGCTTGAATTTACATGATATTAAAATTTAGTACTCCAACAAATTTTCTAGATCCAAGATTTGCTTATTCGACATTATTTATTTGAGAAGTTGAATTATACGAAACGTATACGAAATTGCCTTCTATGATATTGTATAAAATTTTATCATATCGGATATTATATAAAATGTAGCCATATATGATATTGCATGTAATAATGATGTGGATGAGCTTCCATCTCATTCAATTATCTATTCTTTTTCGGACTGTGTTATAGGCCACGTGCCTAGACACGACCATCTTGACTCCGCTAGGCAGCTTATCGCAGCTTGTTCCTTCAAACGTTGATAGCAAAGTGATCAAATTGACAACTTGACGGAGCTTAATAACGAATCTTAGACCACAAAAGTAAAGGAGTCTATATGCTATTATTAATTTTATGTATTAATTTTACTGAACGGAAATTTATAAATTATTTATTTTATATTATTGCTGTTTTATTCTATATTAAAGAATGAAGCGTAACAAGAAAAAAAATACGTTACATCGTGTTTGGTATCAGAATTGTCTAATTTTACATTCTAAAAGATAGACATACTCTAATGATTTAAAACCAAAAATAAAATAAATACATACCTGAACATTTTTTGAAGAAGAAGTTTCAAATATACTTTTGATTTCAAATTATCTCCATCGTTACCATTTTCAGAATTATCACCATCAGCGCCTCTCTTCACAATGTATAAACAGTAACACATGTAGAATAATTTTTTATTACTTACCTTCAATAATTTATTTAACATATTACCTGTTGTCATATTTAACACATATGTGGAAGGATAATGAAATACTCATAACTTAAGCCATAAACCACACTAATAAAAAAAAAATGTTGCTTTATAATATAAAAGCACCTTATAATTTACTGTGTGTTGCCTGTTGTGCATGTTATTAATTTATTTATGCTGCGGGAAATTACTGCCGGACTCCGCGCAACAACAAACGGTGTTTAAAGGAACTGAAGTTATTTGTATTTGACTGGATGTCGCCACATCTATTTATCTTGGCAGGAGTATACCAGAAAAATTTTCACATTACTATTTAAATAAAACTCCAAAAAATTCATTTGAAGTGTAGCTTCGAAGTTCTTAGGAATCAAAAATATCCATAAATTATCCGCATAATGATAGGGTTAGAAAGTTATCTGCGATGCTTTCTAATTAGCCTCAAATCGGATAATTATCCGCAAATTGGTAGCAATGCTCAAACCATTCATCCCAATATGTCTTATCTAAGCTATCTGTTCTTAAACTTATGTCTGCATTTGCTTGAATTCCAATGTCTTTCTTTAATGTTATGTTTGAGTTACTCTGTGAGTGACTGGTTATTGTTGAATTCTTGCTTATGTGTTGTTCAGGAATTGTCTTACTATTATCATCAATTGTATCAACCCTATCTTTAGTAGAGAATGCTTCCGGCACTAATAATTGTAACTGTTTTATTTCTTCTTTGGCTTCTTTAAATAATGAACTAAATACCTTCTCATTAGACACTGCTTCTTCCATAAATATCTGAAATTCCTTTTTTAATTTGTTAATGTGAGATTCTTTCATTTTATTATCAGCAATTAGTTCTTCAACTTGTTTCTCTAAGGTTAATATTTTTTCCTTTTGTATGCTATCTCCAGAAATATCCTTTTTATTAATGCAGTTGGGACACATAATAATATTGTTTAGTTTAAAATATTTAGAACTTGATCTGTTGTAGCAGCTTTTATGGTGAACACCATAACATACACTACAAGTATTACAGTTGAATTCTTTCTTTTTACAACAGCTGTATGAAGACATTGTGGGTTATAATTGTTAATTTCATTTATATTCTTGATTCCATAATTAAAACAATACTAAATTCTTATCTATTCTTCAGGTGTTTGATAACAGTATATTAGCATGGGTATGAAGAGGGTCAAATGATTTCAAAATTATAATATTACATATAACGAGTTAGTAAATGGGACAAAACATTTTTGCTAGTAGGTATTTAACAATAAAAACTTGATATTTGTGTTCCTCACTCACCCTTGAATACATCAGCCAGTAACAGTTCAATTTTTATACAGCACTATTTCCCAGAAATTTCCAGTATAATTGTAGAGCAATCACCACCACATGCACACAGAAGCATTGGCCATACTATCATCCACATCTATAGATGACACACCAGGTTCAATTATTTTAATATTTCGTACTTCCATAATCCTATTTGCTACTAACACTCTATATCCCATATCAGTATCGCCTTCACACTTTTATTATCCTGCGTCATGTTTTTCTTCTGGTACTTTTACATATACATGACTTCCATACATATGCAAATTTTTTACATTTGGTTTAATTCCTTTGCAGAAGTTATAATTCTTAAATATACTGATGCCATGACAAATTCCAGCCAATATTCCTTACCTAATCTTGATTCTTTCCTCAAATAACGGATGTTATTTATTAACATTTGGCTTAACGTTATGCAGTATCATTTAATTGATGCTCATAATTCAGACTTCTGCCTGATTTTGAACCCTTTTTCATTTGCTAATTGATAGAATTTTTTATTTAGGTACTTTTCATCGTTATCACACCTAACCTCACATATATTATTGCCAGTTAAATTTGTAATATAATTATGATGACTTAATTACGAAAACACTTCAGATTTGTGCTTAATGTTGTACATTCTAGGGATGTGATTATAACTATTAATGACGATTGTAAAATAATTTTCTCTCCCATAACCAGTTATATCAAAAGACCTTTTCACTTCTGTATGTATTATTTGACATATGCATCTCGCTGGATTATGATTATTTTCAAATTTTTTACTTGCCATTTTGCATTCTAAATAATACTCACAGTTAATTTGTACTCTTCTAAATGTTGTGGCAACCCATCTAATAATTGCTCTCTACACATAATGTTTACATCTTTGAAATTAACGTGTCCTAAAATGCGATGCCATTTCTCCATTTTAACTAGTGTTTTTATGTAATTTGCAACAGTGGTCTCGACTTTATTATTTACTAAGCTACACAGCTCATACAATTTTCCCTGTTTAAGTGCAACGGCCACCATATCACCTCTACTATTATAAATAATTGCTTTATCATGCCTATAATCAATACCATTGTGTGCGTTATAGACAAAACACTAAGTAAATTCCAACTCGTCTCTAGCACATAAAATACATTTTTAATACCTATAATTGATTGAGCATTGTTAACCTGAAATTTACACAAAATATTCCCTACTTTCAGAACTTCAACACTGGCAATTGATCTACGCAACGTAACGAATTCATAAAAATATCTGTCACTCATAATTACATGATTAGTACAGCCACTATCTAATAGAAAATTGATTTTTTCTTGCAATTAAATTTCACCGGCAATAACTTTCGGTTAACTTGCTCTGTTTATTATTCAGTTGACCATTTCTGTCTGGACTGCTATTTGAAATTGAAGCAATGCTTGCCCTCGAGCATATCCATAATTTGTCTGCTTATTATTTGAGCAACAATATCTTTGCATGTGCCCTGGTTTCCCACATTTGTAACACCTAACTTTCTCTTTTCCACTGCTAATTTTACCGAATGTAGTATTAAATACGTGTGAATCCTTTTTACTTTCACGGGTATCGCTTCCTGAACTTTTTTGTTTTCTACATTCCTCTGTAGGTGTTAACTTTTCTCATACATAATCGAATATGCATTGCTGTTCCAGAAGCAGGTTGACTGTTTCAGTTATATACTCAGACGATTCACACTATACTTAACTTTCGTTTACTGTTTAGTACACCCCCTGCATTTATGTAATCTTTAATTAATTATTCGAACATACAAAAGAATTCTTCTAAATTATTTACCTCATCATACACTAATTGACTAAAGTTTCTTTTCAATCATAATTTGTCTGGCCTGTGTTTTCTTTTGGTACAAATTATCAAGCTTTGTGATTTTTTTAACGGTTTTACATTCCATAATTAGATCAACATCCATTGCATTCACGAAATAAATTTTGGAGCATACTTCATTTGCTTCCCAATTTGTTGTCGTTATATCTTTCGGTCGCACAGCAATTTCCACAACTCCGTTACACTTTTTAAGCTCCAATAACAACATAAAACGGTATCTCCATTTATTATAGTTTTCACTTTCAGGACTAAATTTAGGTACTTGCAGGCAACTGCCTTCCATTTGTACATCTGCCATTAATCTCTTCTTTACCCCACTCGTGCTATAACTTTTCAATCTTCTTACATTTAAAAACGAATTCTTACAGTTTAAAAAACGTCGATAAATACATCGCGCAAGCGCGGAATAAGCGACGTCACGGGCGGTTGGTAACGCTAACCTTTGTACAGATTTTGGCGCGGCCATTTGACAATGACGTCACCAATGCACAAATTTAATACGCCATTATCGGAAGATATAAATTTAAGACAACAGTTTATAACAACGAACAAATTAACAATGAGAGTACTTACATAAGAAATCCGACGTCCGGCGGGGTTGAGTTAAAGTTGGCTGCTCGGTATCTCAGGGCTCCATCCCGGAGTGATTAGAGATGGTGCTCCGGCGTGGTATGCTAGCGGGGCATGGCCTCCTATTAGTTCTCCAGCGTGGAAGGCGGTTCGGCCAACGGCTTTCAAATTTTCTCTACCTATGCAGGGATCGACAAGGATACAGGTATAAGGGCGATAAACAGATAAACAAAAGCAAGGATATCTACATAGATAAAGATAACGATATGTTACCGAAAAACGTCCACTGCACTCGAAGGTTCTGGCAAAAAAGCCACGTTAAAGCGTCTAACGGAAACTTCTCCCCACTTTGTCCCTACTCCACTCGCGTCGCGCGATCTGGCGCAAACGCACTGTGACGTAACGGAAATACGCGCACCGAGTCTTTTGAATTTATGGCGCGAAACTTCCGCACATCAAAATTAACCTAAAACAATGTTTAAGTGCCAATTTATTGGCACGTAACAATCTTCGTAAACTCACGTACTCATTCACGTAATTTAAACTTCAACGTAAAACCACAGACTGCTACTATGTTAAATAAGCGGATCAAATATCTAACTAATAAATGTTACCCAAACAAATATATTTATTAATGTTTTATAGATGGAATTACAGTTCAGTACATTTATAATAACAATATCGTGATTAATAACAAAATGACGGTGTCTCTTACTGAAATTCCTAACTAAATTGATATTAATACAGTTGAATTATACATATAGAATTCTGGTATTGCACCACAATATTCAAACAGGACGGAAACATACATCATAGTAATACTAATAATCGTAATCAAATGGTTACTGATTCAGGATACATTTGCCCCTGCCACCAGTTCTCTCGTTTCGACTTCGTTCGCACAAACCACTACTCTGCTTACAACAGCTGTAATTGGGGTAATTTACAATCCGTTTGAGCTCTAATAGATAGTTGGTCAATCGAATTATTTATTACTGAAAATGCAGGAATTTAACTAGGCCAATGTTCGTGTACAAAGACGGACTTAATTCGTAGTCGGTTTCTAGTAAACTTTCGTGTACTCTTAGCATTAGTCCTAATGGTTTAATAGAACCGCAATGTAAAGTAGATTGCTTTGTTTTACCAAACATTTCTAATCAGTTACCTGCTGGCTGCTTAAGTATAAAAGTTTGGAAGCATAATAGAGACTTGCCTGTGGCAGATCGCGCCGTTTATAAACCAAGAAAGCGTAGACATGCTGCTTGGAGCAGATGTTTTCTGAAAAATCTTAAATGCAGAGAAAAATATGAAAGGAATTTTGTTAATAATCATTTGTGCAACAATAATGGTAGGTTTATCATTCCGTATTGTCACACGTAAGGCAATTAAAACTATAAACCTCATGTTATCTCTACTCCATTTTAAAACTTTAATAGGTCGTGGGTTTCTTTGTATTGGCATTTACTAATAATCAATTAGCTTTAAAAATATTTCTTGGTAAAGATGACACATTCGATTCTGAAGGTTCTAGATTAATATAAAGTGTTATTTCGAACAAAATGAATGTAATTTTGTTTTAAATGAAATTGCGTTAAATTTAACACTATTCTATGTCATTTACGGTGAATGAAGCGAATATATCTTTATGATAATAAAATAAATAGCTTTGTACATGCAATTTGAAGCGTATTTTTTCGAATGGGCGCCAGTGAAGCGTATTTTTCTAATTTATATCTGACCCTAGACGTTGGGCGCTAGTGAAACGAAGTCTTCCGACATAACAAGGGCGCCTATTCCTTGGGTAGAGCTATGAGAAATGGGGGGGTAAGTCGAAATCTGTTTGTATGTCAAACTTAATCTCAGATAAATAGGCGCCACCAAGTCCGGACTTATTCTCGATAATGGCATGGCATATTTCTAAGGGCGGACGTGGAGATCCAAAGAAAAAAAGATCGCCTTCGATGACAAAAACCTGTCTTAATAAAATAAGACGCTGTTCCTGTAAGAAATTATAATAGTTAGGTTAATAAAAAAAGGTGGAACACTATTTGTGTCCCGCAAATATACATAAAGAAATAGTGAAAAGATATTTTCTATATAAAGTTGGCATCAAAATTCTACTCTTAAAGATGTTAGCTTTCTGTGGTTAGGTTTGATCATATTTGATCAAAATAAAAAACTTTAATCTTGAACCAACTATTTACTAAAAAGAATCTCTTTTAAAATAAAATGCAATGCAACAAAATTTAATAAATAATTGAATTACTTCGTGAATTTTAAATTAAGGTTTATCAAAATTATTCATAATCAAACATTTTACAGTATATTGTAACCTTGTTACACAAAGATACTCCAACTCGTGCAGATCTGTTCAGGCAGATTACATTTAAAAATGTTAATACTCAAGTTATTCTTTTTTAAGTTACATGTACTAGTTTTAGTTTCTAAAACAAATGATCACAAAAATATTCTTATTTACATAAGATGTGCTAAAGCTGTTCGAAGCATTTGCTTTCAAGAAAGCATCTGTCAGCAGTATACTACAGAAAAATAAGTGACGTCAGTAACACCTGTTGTTGTAACTAACGATTTCTTAGAACATCAAATTAGTGAATTTTTAATTTCGACACTGGAAATTTCAGCTCAGCAATAGTTGAAACTTTCATAATATTCAAGCATTTACACATAAGAACAAATTACCGTGTTTCTAATTTGAAACACGAAAAATTACTTAAAGCTAACTACGAACCAAAAACTGCTTTTCTCGCCTAGATGAGGTACTTGTTATATCATGCGATGTTTACTGCATGTAGTATGAACCCAGCTCATCCTAAACAGCTTCTACCACATGGAGTTGTTCCAGGTGTAGAATTAAATACGGTCACAATACATTCGTCAGCTGCTGCAATATGTTGAATCACGCTGCCTTACCAAAGTAGCATCTTTACGCTGTATAACCAAGTGGTTTTAACAAAAGGGATTAAATTTCCTATCTTCTAAGTTGTATTGTTCATGTCGTTCGTGCGCTAAATAAAATATCTCAATTAAACAAATTAATAACGTTCATACGATACCAACCGCTATTCAAAGATGTGTCCCAGACTCCTCAAAATTTAAGATAACGATATGTTACCGAAAAACGTCCACTGCACTCGAAGGTTCTGGCAAAAAAGCCACGTTAAAGCGTCTAACGGAAACTTCTCCCCACTTTGTCCCTACTCCACTCGCGTCGCGCGATCTGGCGCAAACGCACTGTGCCGTAACGGAAATACGCGCACCGAGTCTTTTGAATTTATGGCGCGAAACTTCCGCACATCAAAATTAACCTAAAACAATGTTTAAGTGCCAATTTATTGGCACGTAACAATCTTCGTAAACTCACGTACTCATTCACGTAATTTAAACTTCAACGTAAAACCACAGACTGCTACTATGTTAAATAAGCGGATCAAATATCTAACTAATAAATGTTACCCAAACAAATATATTTATTAATGTTTTATAGATGGAATTACAGTTCAGTACATTTATAATAACAATATCGTGACGAATAACAAAAATGACGGTGTCTCTTACTGAAATTCCTAACTAAATTGATATTAATACAGTTGAATTATACATATAGAATTCTGGTATTGCACCACAATATTCAAACAGGACGGAAACATACATCATAGTAATACTAATAATCGTAATCAAATGGTTACTGATTCAGGGATACATTTGCCCCCTGCCACCAGTTCTCTCGTTTCGACTTCGTTCGCACAAACCACTACTCTGCTTACAACAGCTGTAATTGGGGTAATTTACAATCCGTTTGAGCTCTAATAGATAGTTGGTCAATCGAATTATTTATTACTGAAAAATGCAGGAATTAAACTAGGCCAATGTTCGTGTACAAAGACGGACTTAATTCGTAGTCGGTTTCTAGTAAACTTTCGTGTACTCTTAGCATTAGTCCTAATGGTTTAATAGAACCGCAATGTAAAGTAGATTGCTTTGTTTTACCAAACATTTCTAATCAGTTACCTGCTGGCTGCTTAAGTATAAAAGTTTGGAAGCATAATAGAGACTTGCCTGTGGCAGATCGCGCCGTTTATAAACCAAGAAAGCGTAGACATGCTGCTTGGAGCAGATGTTTTCTGAAAAAAATCTTAAATGCAGAGAAAAATATGAAAGGAATTTTGTTAATAATCATTTGTGCAACAATAATGGTAGGTTTATCATTCCGTATTGTCACACGTAAGGCAATTAAAACTATAAACCTCATGTTATCTCTACTCCATTTTAAAACTTTAATAGGTCGTGGGTTTCTTTGTATTGGCATTTACTAATAATCAATTAGCTTTAAAAATATTTCTTGGTAAAGATGACACATTCGATTCTGAAGGTTCTAGATTAATATAAAGTGTTATTTCGAACAAAATGAATGTAATTTTGTTTTAAATGAAATTGCGTTAAATTTAACACTATTCTATGTCATTTACGGTGAATGAAGCGAATATATCTTTATGATAATAAAATAAATAGCTTTGTACATGCAATTAAATTCGCTTCTGCAGCGCATGAAACATTTTATAATGCATCTTTATGCACAGAAAATTAATTATATTTATATCTTAAAAATGAAAACTCGTTTTTAGTAATACATGGAGAAATTAATCGCATTTGCTTTCTTTATGGTTGATTTAATTAAAACTCTTACAATGAAATTAAATGTTATCCGTACGCGAAAATATCGTTTGCTTTGAACGCAAATGAATTTAAATGGCTTTTTATTTAATATCTTAGAATGTTTATTTACACATACGAAAAACCATGCAATAACATTTATTTCATAACGGAATAATATGTTTTTATTTTAATGGCTTTGTATGTACAATACTCTTATTTTTATACAGGATGGAACAATGAATCTTCTGAAATTTCAATTATTTCCTCTTTCTTTCTATTTAGGTGAATTTTACTTATGGAATTTATTTATATGACCTCTTGTGACCTCTTGATCTCATCAAAATAGCTTTTTAAAATTTTTTTAATGATTTTGTAAATGATTACACAATCTCGACTATTAGTATATATTCCTTTGCAGAAACTGTTTTAGTACTCTGTGACCAAGAGTAAAAATATACTCTAAAACTCAGATGGAATAAAAAGAGTACGCCTTTTATTTTTTTAATCGGGACCTATAACCATTAAAATTTTTCTTCTTCAATTACCAGCTCAATTTGAAATGTTCATTTGGGCTTTGCATAAAAGTCTAAGATTATTATTTCATCTTATTCACTGTAATACGATAGTATTTATAAACTTACCTTGTGTAAAAACTACCTAAAATATTTATATATATATATATATATATATATATATATATATAAAGTAAAAAGGAATTATTGGCAAGTGACTCAAATTCAGCCACGAGGGCATCCTGTCGATGCGTTTTGCCCTAATTGGGGCTCATCAGGACAGGAGTAGCAAAGTTGTAATATTTAATACAGACACCTTTTGGGAAGTACAGCATCACCTAGCGCACAATTTGTGTCTTTGTGTTGTTTCACCTGACATCGCAGGTTTTCAACAACAGTCGGCACGGAGGAGATCCGGCTCAACTGCCTTTTTCCATAGCCAAAATTTTTGATATAGCGAGTAACAACGATATTGATCTATAGTTATTTATATCCTGCCTAGTCCTTGTTTGTTTATAGACTGGAACAACTGCGGCTACTTTAAGTTCTGAAGAAAATATTTTAAAAGAGAACTTGTTTATTAGGGCAACTAGAATCTCATTCCTCATATGACACCAATTGTTGTATATTTTTATTGGAATGTTATCAATACCACTTAATTGAATATTTTTTAAGGTTTGTGCAATTGCAGCTGCATTCGTCGGAAATAAGAAAAATGTTTTTGTAAAATTTGAGGAGTGTCGATATTTATTGTCTGGTGCTAAAGATGATATTGTACTGCCTATACCACTGAAGTAATTATTGAAGACTTGCGCAACTGTTTTTTGACTTTTTATTACAGTATTTTTATAGCTAATCACAATATTCTTATCAGAAAATTTTTCTTCAGACAACGTATGAATCATCTGCCACATAGTTCTTGTTCTATTGTTAGATGTGTAACTTTTGGGCGTAGAATGATTTTTTCACCATTTCTAAAACTTTCTTAAATATGTAACAGTATTTTTTACAGTATTGTTTTAACCAATCATTTTTAAAATGGTGTATTAAATAACATAGGTATTGTTTATTTTTGGATGACGTTTTTGTCTTCGCGATTCAGCCTTTACATTCACGTTTAGCTCTTAACTTAATTGGAAAGCTGAATTCGAATTAATTTTTTAATCTGATGGTGCACACAAACTTGCAGTGCATGGTGATCCGAAATCCCCAAATTCAGGATATCACAGGTGATATCAGATTTGAACAAGAGGTATTTTTTGTTACATGTGTAAAATTTGCTATGTACCTAGATGTAAACGAAAGGGGCATCATAATTCATAAGGTTAGGCCATGCCAAAACAAACATAAAGGGAAATTAGAAAGACCAGACTAACTACAAACGCGGAGAGTGGGGGATTCGCATGTACAAGAAAAATACATCTCCATCCATTTTTCTATTTACAGAAACAATAAAATTTTCTGTCTAAAACAAGTAGAAAAAAAAGTAAATAAAGTTACTATTTTAAAAAAAAATTTCCTCTATGAACAATTTAAATAATGGTTCTACAAAGTGCACATTTCGTCGCTAACAGGTAATACATCTAGTCAAAAAAAAAATACTGAAACTATCATACAAGCAAGTGCGTTAGGTATAAAAAAAAACTATTAAAATTTAAAAAAAACATCGTTAGTAAAAAAGAAAATTTTAGCATAACAAGGAACACTAGCACAGCTAATTCCAGAGTGGATCTTTATTAAACACAAAAAAATTCTTTGTTTGTACGTCAATGCAAGTAGGGTTTATCACTTGGTATGTACAAAAAAAAGAAACAAGTCACATACTTCTATGGGTCGGGATATATCTTGTAATCATTGGAGGTGGATCAATACAGCAACGCCACGATGATCGGTAACATCCATGCTGCTAGTGTAATTGTAACGGCGGTCTACATTCCAGAGCAGTAGTGTGCGTCAAAGATTAGTCGGCCATTCATAAAAAGTGATCTGGCCTACCGTAGGAAAATCATTAGGCATCCGTCAAAGAATAGTCAGGCCATTCATAAAAAGCGATTTGGTCTAACGTAGGAAAATCATTAGGCCTCTGTCAAAGAGCTAAAATGGGAATCTTATTACTGTTGATAAGCGCAGAAGACCTTACCGATGCACCCCAGATATCCACTTCTTGTAAACAACAAATATGCATCGCTCTTGTAGTAATAAAAGGAGCAACCCAGAAAATATCTCAGAAGCATGAGCTGCAGAATCAAATTGAAATTGTTTTTTGCAAGAATTAAATCCAATCCCAGCGTTATCCAACACACAGGTGTGATTAGAAACTCGAAACAAGCTTTATCAAATAAGTACGATCCATTATTTCAATGAGTTTTTAGGATTGGGTATTTTAAGAAGTAATTATACGCTATAGTGATATGTATCAAGCCAACGGATACCTCAAACAAGATATCGATTATTAAAATTATAGAACTTTTCATTTCACCTTGCTTAGATTTAAATAAATTGTGGTAAAGCTACTTATTGTAGGAGGGTCTAATATACAGAATGGTGTCTGAGTATTGGGATCAGAATCTATATGAATGAGTAATGAACTAAAAGGTGTAAGGTTTCGTACACCGTCGGAAGGTGAACGTAACAAATTGTTAACAACTATCTTCAGATCGTAATTATTTAAAAGGTTTATTAAATTTCATTGCACATAACCGTTTTTATTTAGATTAATATTGAAATCCCCCACTACCATAATATTTTTTACAGAGCGATTGAATTTAATAGTCTGTCTAATTTATTTAAAAAATTTTCTGTCACCTTCAGGCGATCTACATACACACACACACACTAAAGTTGCATCAATGTTCTCAATATCTACCATTGAAAATTCAAAATTTACTTCAACATTTAGGCTATTATCTACATTTGATCTATTTACATATAATCGATAATTTCTATTTACATATGTTGCTGAGTCACCACGTTTACATACATTTTTAATATTCCTGTGCACCAAGCTAACCTTGGAGATGCAGCAATCCTTATAATAAAAAAATTGTAACTCGTAAATGACTTGATAGAAAATTTTTAAAATTTTCACATGCATTCCTCTAATGGTATATAGAGAATATCCATCAGCGGTGCACCAGTCAGTCTTGATGCCGGCAACAACCTCTGTATTACAAACAATTTTAACTCCTAAATGACTCGCTAGAAAAATTTTAAAATTTGACATACAATGGTATACCAAAGCCAGTCGGGGGGGAGGGATCCTAAATTAAATATATTGTGCATAGTAAAGGGCTCAATAAAAAGTTATAAATTTTCACATGCAATCCTCTAATACTCCATTACAAAAATAAGTATCAGCAACAAGGCGTGAAAACCAGTCTTGGTGATGGAAGCAACCTCAATATTAAAAAAATGTAGCTTGTAAACAGGGCGATGTAAAGTTTTCAAAATTATCACATTCAATCTTATAGTCTAATACAAAAATATCTGTTAGCAATGGCGTGCTAAAGCAACCACTATACTAAAAACAATTATAGTTCGTACACGACTCGATAGAAAATTTATGAAATTTTCCCATGCAATTTTTTAATAGTCTCCTTCAAAACTATCCTCAAGTAATGCTGTGCCAAACTCAGTCTTGGGGTGGCAGCAACCTCTATGCTAAAAAAAACTAGTTCATAAACGATACGATACAAAAAAATATTCACGTGCAATCCTTTAATAGTATATTGCACAAATATTTACTAGTAAGAGTGCATCAAACCGAGTCTTGGGGATGGCAGCACTCCTATACCTAAAAAAATTTAGCTAGTATATAGCTTATGAAATTTTCAAAATCACATGCAAATCTTAATAGTCTATAACAAAAACATCGACCAGTAATGGTGTGTCAAAGCAAGTCTTGGAGTGGCAGCAATCGCTAAGCTAAATAAATTGAACCTCTCAAAAGGCAGGATAAAAAATTTTCATACGCAATTGCTATGTACATTGACGTAGCTGCCAGAACAATGCAAGAAGGCCCGGGCTCAGTTGGTGAGTAGGCGGGGTTTTATAATTACCAAAAAAAGAAACCTAAAGGAAGACCTGCAATAAAAGTATACTCGCATTCATTCATAAATCACAACAAAACATACACAAAAAATACTTATAATTAAACAAAATCTTTTACAGAAATGAAAACCAATAACTACAATGTAACCCAAAAGGAAACCCAAAGGAAAGCATTTTTGTTTCTAACGGCGAGCTGTCGTTTTTAGGTACTACCCTAATTTAAGTACTAAGAAAAGAAAAACCAAAATTACCCCTCCAAAAACAGCTCTAAAACATTATCGTAATCCTAGAATCAACTATATACAATAAATCACGTATTACGTAGCTGAAATTACTTAATTAACCCCTAAAAGATATTAATAAATAAAGTTTTTCATGAGGACTAACTATCAATTTTTTGTATTGCATTATGTTACACGTTTCATTGTATTCATTAAGCATACTTCTAAATATTACATGAAAAAAATAGAGTGAGTATTATATTGTTAAAATAATTTAGAAAAAAAAATCTTGAATAATCATTGTGTGAAACTTCCTTGTACCACACACCAAAGAATGAATCAACACTCACCCTAAAGTCGAGGATGTTGGGCCGTCAAGTAGGACCAAGGTGACAGAACAGTCCTACCTGCCGGAAGACGCTATGAAACAAAACATACAGTCAAAAATTAGAACCAGTACAAACGAAAAGTTAATTTTTTTTAAATTACAAATACTTACCACACAGCGTGTGCGAAATTTGGGAGAACGGAAATACCAAAAATGGAAATTACTACGACTACAACGAGCCACTATTGTCATTGCTAGAACAGAATTTTTGTACCAAACAAAACGTTTTTAGTAATAAGAATGTCAAACCATCCTAGTGTCATTCAACAGGCAATTAGACAATTGAAAACATGGGTTTATCCAATAGTTGTTTATAATATGAATTCAAAGCAATCGAAATGCGGGTTATCCAAATAATACGCGACCCTCATTTCAACGAGTCTTTAGACTAATGTACCATAGTAATCAATTATACGCTATCGTAAAGTGTAGCAAGTTTGCGGACAGCTAAAACAAGGTCCCGACTATTTATTTTAATTTAATATTGGGCATTTTCCATTTGGTAACGTAAATAGATTTGAAAGGATATTATTATTGCGCGTACTGTTGTAAAGAGGTAAAAATACAGGATGATGTTCTAAAGATTTAAGCGGGCTCTATTTGCATAAATGATGAGTTACCAGTAAAAGATATATTTTTAATTTAGGCCAAAAATAAACGTAACACAATATTCTAATAGTCTATTACAAACATATACTTCACATACAGCATGCAAAAGCCAGTTTTGGGGTGGCAGCAACCCCTTTACTAAAAAACAGCTCGTAAATGGCTTGATAGAAAATTTTTAAAATTTTCACGTATAATCTTCTAATAGTTTCCTACAAAATATCTTTCAGCAAAGTCGGCTGAAACCAGTTTTGGTGGTAGCAGCAAACCCTATATCGAAAAAATCATAGTTTGTAAGTGGCATAATACAAAAATTTCAAAATATTCACAAGCAATCCTCAAATAGTTCATTATAAATATATCCAACAAGATTGGTGCACCACAGCCAGTTTTGAATATTGCAGTATCCATTACGTTAGAAAGCATTGCTTGTGAGCGGCTTGATAGAAATTTTTTAAGAAGTTTACTTGCAGCCCAGGTAGTTTGAAACACTTCAGCTGACAATTTGAATGAAACTGAAGAAATACAAAAATGGCAAATTATAGAATTTATATCATGCAGGCTTTGAAATCGAAAAAAATTACAAATAGAAACAGTAAAATTTGAATATAAAACATTTTAATATTTCAATTTTCTTAAAAGCAACCATACATATTTTAACAATACAAACATGCAGAATTGGGTATGATTTTAAATAAATGCTATATTGATGAATGAATTTTGTATTGTTTTATTTAACAATAAAATATAAAAAAAAACATTCTCCGTTCGTTCAGAAACCCAGGTGTCTATTTTTTAATATAAACGTTTCTTGTTATCTTATCTTTCATTGATTGATTGATGCCACCTCTTTTCATTCCTTTATTTTTAAGTTCCACTCATTTACACAAATATTTGTGTACAAATGTATAGGTCACTTGATGTGTAATTTATATTAGCACGTTTAGCTAGTGTAATGTAATAAATAAGCATTTAGTGAAAAAGATGCTTATCTTTTACTGCGGTAAGAAGTAATAAGTTTATAGTTCTTTTATTTTGACATTATGAAATTACTCACATACGCAACAACATATTGCACCTTTCAAGTGAAACTCTTATTTTACATTAATTTGTTTATTAGGACTTGTAAGATTTCCATCAATATTTTATGAACAGCAACAAATATTGAAAGAATTTTACTAACGGGAACAATTCTTTTAGTGATTTCACGAACCGGAACAACGTTTCTGTTTGCCTTGGTGCATTTCGAGCTCTGATATCATGTATATAGCAAGTTGATTCTCAAAGTTCCAAAGGTTAAATGCTTTAAGTCGTTCAGTCAAATAATACCCGCCTGTTTTGATGTTCAACTCCAATTAAATAATTATGTAATCATCACACCCATAAAATCAATTGCGTATGCAAAAACAAAATTTTTAGAATAAAACTATTCCGAATGATTCAATTTGATGCTGTAAGCAAGGTTATGATAATGGTTTAACATGATATAATTACTCTTACTTTTTACAAACTGACATTATTTATAAAACATGAGAATGCATAGAAATGTTTTAATGTAACAGCGCATCGGATACAAAGTACTATGCCTGCACAACACGTTAAGAGATGATAGAGTAGTATTATTATCGGCTGGCCGTGTCTTGAAGTCATAAGTTTATTCACCCACGATCTGATAATAATATTGCCCCAACGTTGAAGACTACTAGCCTGCAAAAACCAAACGATTAAATATAGAATGTCCAATTACTTATATCTCACTCTCTCTTAAGGCATTAATTTTATGTTTTATCTTTGTTACTTAAAAGAATCGGTGACAACGATGCAGGAAGCAAAAGTGATAGTAGCTTTAATGTAAAATGAAAAGAAGATATACGACGGACGTGAAACTAAATAGTTTTGAAAAGGTTCTAGAATGATATAAAAATATAAAATAGTGTATATCTATATATTTCACTATTTTCAAGTACTTTTGTGATTTTGGTCTTTTTCAAGAATTGAACACAAGTTACACACGTGTAGTTATTATTTCCACTGTTTTTGAGGGAACAAAACGTATCATCTTTGTAAGGTTGCAGAATATATAAACTTCTGCATGGGGTATTTCAATCTTAGGCGGCTCTGTGGCATAGTGGTATGTGTGTGACTACTACATCCAAGGTCCCGGGTTCGAATCCCGACTCGGTCCACTTGAAAAATGTTAGGCGAGCATTTTTCAGAAAAATAATCCCTTGTTCGGATGAGAGGTAAAATAAAAAAATACTCGCTTCCCAGCCAATGTAGTACCTTCGAGTGGAGAATTGGAAAATCACATGTAAGGTATTTCAACCTTCATTTTAATTTTCCAAGGAGTGGAATAATTGCAATAATATCAACTTCACAAAAAGTCGAGAAACTACCGGATGGTCATTGAAATACTTTTCATTTGTGAACCGTGGGCTAAAATTTGTTATTAAAAACTTTGGTTTATGTGTTGAATGTTAAATGTGCTTATTAAACCCCATTCTAGTACCACCTTCAATGTATTACAATTTAACTTTTCAACTTATTCGTCACTTCTGCTTAAAAATTTCATTTGAAAAATAGTTTATTTACAACCACTTTACATTAGTATTATTTTTTTGTTGAACGGCCACTACCAAATTCTATTTTAAACAATTAAATTATGTTACAATATTGCATGAATTATAATATTAATGTTTTTTTCCTATTTTTGGATTTTTTCTGTAATATAGCTTATGTTCCATGGTTTCTTATCAGGGTTTTGGTGTACTTATTTAATCAACTCATTAGCTGAAGCAGATAAGCTAAATGCTAACAATTCGAAAGGATCGAAACATGATAGACGTTTTTAATTATAATGATGAACCATACAAAAGTGAATAAATATTCGATATTATCTTTGATTTTTATAATAAACTTTTTATTAACCTATTCAATTTTTTTGTGTATAAAGTAATGGTGTATGTCGTTATTGGCATTTTTATAGTCTGTGTAATACGGCAAACAATAAAAACTTCCAAACAAAATTAAAAGCCTTTGTGCTGATTTTATATTAATACCATTTACAATCACAAGTTAGTCTTGAATTATGTAACATTTCCCTTTAATAGTATAAAATAATACACTAATTATGTTGATCTTTAGTTTTAATTTAATATTCCTCGTTTTGTATAAATAATATAAATAATTATGATCAGATGTAATTTTCTAATTGGTAAACCTCTGAATTATGCCCATAAATACACAACTGGCCTATACATGAATCTGTCATTTAGGATGATTTTCTTGTTTGTCCCTCTCTCAAAATGTGTGGTTATCTTCAAACCAGAATAAACTTTCGTTCTCTCGATATTTGACTGCCTTCTAGTGCACATGCCTTTTCCTGATAAAGAAGTTTCTTCTAAGGCCAAGATGTCGTACTTGGTATGTAAAAGGTGCCTTATCTTTTATTCTTGTTGAAATACAAAAATATCGTTTTAGAATATTAGTATAATGTATATAAAGAAAGCTGACCTGAATAACCCATTTAAAATGTTTAAGAATGGTAAGTTGATTACAGATAAATTTTCTGAGTTTTCCTCGTGGCATATTACAATACTTCGTTGTTGTAACACTCTTACCTATTTTACTTTATTTATTTGGTTAATTAAATAATTAAAGTAATTCTTGGGTTCTTTAATATTGTTTGATGAAACCAGTGAACTTTAAGGAAGGATTTTCTTAAAATGATGGATCTCAACTATCTTCCGACTATGCTAGGGGTATATTCCTCGGGTAGAGCTTATGAGGATTGGTCGTGCTTCTTTTTACAAAACATTATTTACTTACTGACTCAACTTATACCAAAATAGGGGTATGGGGAGGGCGCCACCAAGTCATTAAGTTTTAATCACAGAGTTTCCCTAAGGGGGACTTGGGAGTCTTTAGAGAGGAATATTGTATTTACTGCTTATACAGGAGCTGTAAAGAAAATTGGATTAAATTAACAAAGGAGGACACAAGAGGTGTACTCTTGCTATCTCATAAAAAGAAAAGCTATAAATATCAATTATGCACACACTTTTATAGACACAAATATTAGGCAACCAACTGTACGCCTCTTGGACCCAATTATTCGAACTTGAAGTGTATTTCTTCCTTGCAAAAATGAAACAAACCAAAATCCAATCTAACATATATCAAAAACACTTTGCTTCTTTCTTTTACGGCATTTCATTCGTTACAACACAATTATGTTGACCGTAATTATTCACTTTATTACTTGTAAATACCGGACATTGGCCAAGTATTTTCTTTCAAATAAAACATCATGGCAATTAAAGGATTATCGTAAACTTGAGTAAATTATGTAAATCAAAGAAAATTATGTCATATAGAAATAATTACTGCTAATTGAAGAACGTTCAGATTAAATAAAAATAATTGCGGTTAAATTGAAGAGCGCTATAACAAATTTATTTAATTTGTTTTAAAAATTAAATCTATGTGCTTACCATTATTAAAAACAATTATTCAAGTGCATGTATTGTAATATTAGGATTACCTACTTTAAATAAATATTATTATTATTATTATTGTTGCACTTGAATTAAACGTCTAGGCGTAAGGCCACACACAAATTGCTGGCTAGAACACTACTCTTCTGCATTATGTGTTCTTATCAAATGCCCATGTCAGACTGATGGGTTGGCACACTGCGCATAGTATTTCAAAGTCGCTCGACATTGAGGTATTTATTCAAATAGCCAACGCCTGTTGTTAGCAACCAAACTAGCACTAGAGAATAATCTCTGCATTATGATTGGGCTACACGATCCCAATACGAATATTTATTTGAATGACGATATTTACTTGTTTAATTTATTAGACAAAATTGCGTATTCGAGGAATAACTTTAGGTGATTTGCAGTCGTCAAAAAAAATTGTTACAACACGTTAATTTTCTAGGGTTCTCTGATGAGTTGTTTTCTGGTGAGTTGTTCTCTGACGAAGTATTTAACTATACATGCTAGACTAGCTAAGCCTAAGCATTAATTCTACTACCATACAAATATTATCTATTATCGTACAAGAATTTCATGTTGCCGTTTAATTACCTTCTAAAAATAAATTAAGCATCCGTTAACAAAACATATGGTTGTGGAACAAAAGGATTGGCTCTTACAAATTTATAGTTTGAGGTTAACATCTAAACTAAATATGGATGGTGTTCGCCTTGACAAGCCATACGAAGAAACTAAAAATCCTATAATTCTGAACAAGCCGGAGCTCAATACTTAAGTATATGTTTTTTAAACTACATGAATACAGGTATGAGTTTGATCTTATTTATTTTGTGACGGAACAATGTGCAATGTGTTTCAGTTTTAATCTCAAATATTTAGAAAAATAATACATTTAAAATATAAAGTCATACTTTTACTTACCTATTATCTTAACTAATTTAATATTACATTTGCTTTCCTGGTATAACCTTACAAGTGTAAACATAAAATTTTTCATGAAACTTTTTGTGGATTATGAGGTTATGTCCAATTTAAATGTTAAATATAAATTCTCTTAACTATGTTAAATACAACAAAGCGTATTTATGATTTCTCTTTACTTAGAACGCTAATTTGAAACTGTGTCTAAGTACAATAATAATTTTAGATGTTCTAATATCTTATCTGGTAGAGTTTGAGACAATTTTAAAATTATGAGAGACTAGATATATATACTACACTTAGTGATTTTATCACATGAAAATTTGGTTATAAGAAATAAGGGTATATATGTTGTTTATCTAATGTTAATAACTAAACGTCAATATATAAGTTGAATTAAGGTATTTTCTTTTGCCATATTTTAAATTACATCCGTATAACTTGTCTGGGTAAAATTTAACTTTGTTCACAAATTATCTAAGAGTAGAAACCCCTCAGATATAGTCTTTTGCAATCTACCGTAGCCATAAAGGTTGACGCTAGTCCCGCCAGAGTTTTGTTTAGACTCTGTAGTGCACCCATTCCTACCTGTTAAAAGGAAAGGTGCAATACACAAAACTGTATGGAGAACCTAAATTCTACATAATACTTCAGGTTTTAAAACAATCTTAATTTGACTAAATTTCCTGAATTTTTCAAAAATCTGAACCTTCTTGAATTTGTTGGTTTTGTATATTTTTTTTAGCTAATCATTCTGTGAAATTAAACATATTCCATCACTTTTATAATTTTACAATTTAGGCATGAACAGAGAACTGAATATATTCCTAAACAAGAAAAACAAAAAGTAGAAAACTCGGTGCTATGATAAAACATATATCACCTTGAATACTTATTGTTTGTCTGCTCTCTTTCGCTACACTCAACTCACAGTTTATTAAATATACGCTGCTTTTTATTCAAGGCTCAGCTGGTTGGCAATAAACTATTTGAAGCAATTTTTTAATCGCTATACAGAACAAGACAAAAGTAGTCAGATAACAATTAAGTGTACAATTTAGTACAGGACTATGAAGATTCTATTTGCTAAAAATGTTAAACGATTCGAATTTTAAAAATTAATTATTTAATTTTAATCTGCGTTGTTATTATATTTGACTTTGTTAACATAAATATCTAAATTATATGCTTAGATGAGTAGGTATACACTTTGTCGGTTAATTTTTTCACAAATTTGTCGTGACTATGAAAAATAATCTCAACTCATTTTTTGATTACTGCACTGGCAGTATCCAACTTTCAATAAATTTTTTTTATATTTCACCTCGTAATTTAGTCATAACACCTAGGATACGAGATATATAAACATATTCATAACAAACGGGACGTAATGGAGGGCTCAATAGTTTCATAACGCACACTCATTATTCTTTCGGAAACAAATCAATTTTTTAGCTATTTATGCACCAAGTGTGTTATTAAGCTTTCTCATAGCTCTATTTAGATTTAATGGTAGCAAACTTTCAGTTGCTTTTAGAGCTTGCTTTGCAATTATTGCTGGCAACTCTTGATCAGCCATTCTGCACTATTAATATTAAATAAATGTGATAAATGTCCAAAACATACGAACGTCAAGCTGTTTATTGTCATTGTGGAAAACATGATGTAGATGTGTTTAATAGTTATATTGTAAAATCCGAGGTAAATTCTAAAATAGAAAACTTACCTATTACCTATTTTTTATTTTATATATGAGGTAAAACATAAAATCTTGTATGCACCGCTTGTGTTACTAGATGATAACGCCTATTGGGAGTTTTTATTTTAATAATACACTTGGTGCATAAATAACTATTTAGCATGCTACCTTTAGACAATTCCTTAAATACAGGTTTCAGAACAAAACAAACAGAGGCCAACTTGTTTTTTAATGCACCCATATGCTCCAACCAGTTTAGTCTGGTGTCAATTATCAATCCTAAAAGCTTATTTGTTTTAACTATATTTAACGCAAAATCTGTGAGGATACCATCTTTACGATTATTAAAATCTAGAGAATAATCTCTGCATTATGATTGGGCTACACGATCCCAATACGAATATTTATTTGAATGACGATATTTACTTGTTTAATTTATTAGACAAAATTGCGTATTCGAGGAATAACTTTAGGTGATTTGCAGTCGTCAAAAAAATTGTTACAACACGTTAATTTTCTAGGGTTCTCTGATGAGTTGTTTTCTGGTGAGTTGTTCTCTGACGAAGTATTTAACTATACATGCTAGACTAGCTAAGCCTAAGTATTAATTCTACTACCATACAAATATTATCTATTATCGTACAAGAATTTCATGTTGCCGTTTAATTACCTTCTAAAAATAAATTAAGCATCCGTTAACAAAACATATGGTTGTGGAACAAAAGGATTGGCTCTTACAAATTTATAGTTTGAGGTTAACATCTAAACTAAATATGGATGGTGTTCGCCTTGACAAGCCATACGAAGAAACTAAAAATCCTATAATTCTGAACAAGCCGGAGCTCAATACTTAAGTATATGTTTTTTTAAACTACATGAATACAGGTATGAGTTTGATCTTATTTATTTTTGTGACGGAACAATGTGCAATGTGTTTCAGTTTTAATCTCAAATATTTAGAAAAATAATACATTTAAAATATAAAGTCATACTTTTACTTACCTATTATCTTAACTAATTTAATATTACATTTGCTTTCCTGGTATAACCTTACAAGTGTAAACATAAAAGCTTTCATGAAACTTTTTGTGGATTATGAGGTTATGTCCAATTTAAATGTTAAATACAAATTCTCTTAACTATGTTAAATACAACAAAGCGTATTTATGATTTCTCTTTACTTAGAACGCTAATTTGAAACTGTGTCTAAGTACAATAATAATTTTAGATTTTCTAATATCTTATCTGGTAGAGTTTAAGACAATTTTAAAATTATGAGAGTGTAGATATATTTACTACACCTAGTGATTTTATTACATGAAAATTTGGTTATAAGAAATAAGGGTATATATGTTGTTTATCTAATGTTAATAACTAAACGTCAATATATAAGTTGAATTAAGGTATTTTCTTTTGCCATATTTTAAATTACATCCGTATAACTTGTCTGGGTAAAATTTAACTTTGTTCACAAATTATCTAAGAGTAGAAACCCCTCAGATATAGTCTTTTGCAATCTACCGTAGCCATAAAGGTTGACGCTAGTCCCGCCAGAGTTTTGTTTAGACTCTGTAGTGCACCCATTCCTACCTGTTAAAAGGAAAGGTGCAATACACAAAACTGTATGGAGAACCTAAATTCTACATAATACTTCAGGTTTTAAAACAATCTTAATTTGACTAAATTTCCTGAATTTTTCAAAAATCTGAACCTTCTTGAATTTGTTGGTTTTGTATATTTTTTTTAGCTAATCATTCTGTGAAATTAAACATATTCCATCACTTTTATAATTTTACAATTTAGGCATGAACAGAGAACTGAATATATTCCTAAACAAGAAAAACAAAAAGTAGAAAACTCGGTGCTATGATAAAACATATATCACCTTGAATACTTATTGTTTGTCTGCTCTCTTTCGCTACACTCAACTCACAGTTTATTAAATATACGCTGCTTTTTATTCAAGGCTCAGCTGGTTGGCAATAAACTATTTGAAGCAATTTTTTAATCGCTATACAGAACAAGACAAAAGTAGTCAGATAACAATTAAGTGTACAATTTAGTACAGGACTATGAAGATTCTATTTGCTAAAAATGTTAAACGATTCGAATTTTAAAAATTAATTATTTAATTTTAATCTGCGTTGTTATTATATTTGACTTTGTTAACATAAATATCTAAATTATATGCTTAGATGAGTAGGTATACACTTTGTCGGTTAATTTTTTCACAAATTTGTCGTGACTATGAAAAATAATCTCAACTCATTTTTTGATTACTGCACTGGCAGTATCCAACTTTCAATAAATTTTTTTTATATTTCACCTCGTAATTTAGTCATAACACCTAGGATACGAGATATATAAACATATTCATAACAAACGGGACGTAATGGAGGGCTCAATAGTTTCATAACGCACACTCATTATTCTTTCGGAAACAAATCAATTTTTTAGCTATTTATGCACCAAGTGTGTTATTAAGCTTTCTCATAGCTCTATTTAGATTTAATGGTAGCAAACTTTCAGTTGCTTTTAGAGCTTGCTTTGCAATTATTGCTGGCAACTCTTGATCAGCCATTCTGCACTATTAATATTAAATAAATGTGATAAATGTCCAAAACATACGAACGTCAAGCTGTTTATTGTCATTGTGGAAAACATGATGTAGATGTGTTTAATAGTTATATTGTAAAATCCGAGGTAAATTCTAAAATAGAAAACTTACCTATTACCTATTTTTTATTTTATATATGAGGTAAAACATAAAATCTTGTATGCACCGCTTGTGTTACTAGATGATAACGCCTATTGGGAGTTTTTATTTTAATAATACACTTGGTGCATAAATAACTATTTAGCATGCTACCTTTAGACAATTCCTTAAATACAGGTTTCAGAACAAAACAAACAGAGGCCAACTTGTTTTTTAATGCACCCATATGCTCCAACCAGTTTAGTCTGGTGTCAATTATCAATCCTAAAAGCTTATTTGTTTTAACTATATTTAACGCAAAATCTGTGAGGATACCATCTTTACGATTATTAAAATGTGCAGCAAGTTTTTTTGAGTATTCATTATAAGTTTATTTATTTTAAACCAGTTTTTTACAGAATTCAAATCAAGAACAATATCGTTTCTAAATGCACTTATAGAATTAACGCCACTGTGCAAACTGATGTCTTCAGTAAATAATACATATGTTGCATAGGCCCTCGGGCTGGATGAATCGCCCTCCGGGTGTTATCATCTTAATAACACACTTGGTGTTCAGCGCGGGGCTTATAAATTTATATATCGACTTACCTCCGCGGTTTTTTTGTTGTTCTAAGCTGCAGTTCCGTGCTCCTCAACTAAGTGGACTGTATTGGAGATTATAGTACATGTTACTTTGCACTTGCACTGTGTTTTTTATGGGTTTAACAAATAAATTCACATTCAGCGGCACTATGACTAAATCACGTATCGAACGAAAAACCGACTGTTCTGTTTCGATATCGATGAGAGAGTGTTTTTCACTACCCCTTTTTCAACTTATTTACACATGCACAAGAAATTTTCACGACAGGATATAAGGGAACAAGGGATAACAGTTTTACTATTTGATTTACAACTACAAATTTACGACTTAAAATTAAACACGACAACGTGTGACAAAGAGACCGAACACTTGGAGTATAAATAGCTAAACATTTTAGTGAAAAACTTTCGACGCCATCGAGATAGAATATGATACTACGAAATGATCACTCTACCTTAAGCAGCATGGTGAAATAAATCTAGGCATGTTGAAGGAGACCTATGAATACAATAGTTAAAGTATATTTAACAATAAGAATACCAATTGTTCGCCTGCCATAAAACGGAGCTTTTTAATCTGTTACATCAATAAAATAAATTCCACATCAATGAAACTGCATTAACAAATTTTATCACTTTATTCCTATATTTTTTTATTATTTATTACAAACACTGTCATACAATTTTATACAAGAATGCATTCAACAAATTATCAACACAACATGCTGATATGAATTTAATTTTTGAGTTATGTCAAAAAATTACCATATGATTTGCATTTTGAAGGTTATGAAATTTCAAATGCTGTCAAATTAAACAAGTAGTTTTGAATAAATCAGACTTGGGAAGTCTCTAAAAAACACGTATCAAATATTACTGTTCAATTATCACTGGAAAATAATATTATCAAGCTTTTGTTTATGTAACTTTTGCCTCAAAATATAAAATCAAATTGTAAATAAGATAAATTATTATTGTTTGTATATAGTGTGTGTTCATACGGAACTGAGTAGTCTGTCTTCCTTCCCTTAGCAATATCCTTATAGTATCGTCCTAATCCTTCTCGTGTGAGAATACAACGATTGATGACGTTATACTTAATTTGTCCACTTAATTAATACAGGGTACACCAGTAAACCAAAAACTTCTCTTTCAAGCTAGTAGTCAAAGAATCTTTTTTATGCAGTGATTTTCACTTTAAATGTTGGCACATTGTTATTTACACCGCGTTTTTGTACACAATCATATGTTTAGGTAGTCAAGTTAGTTAATAATGTTTGAGATCACACACTTTTATGATTAACATGAGCAATCAAACGATAAAAATTAATTCTATTTAATACATTAAGTTTGTTACGTTATTGATTAAAATTTAGAAGTTTGTTAAATTTGAATTGAAATGCTTACCATCTTAAAAATTTCTAACCAAGGTGTTCATTCCATCAAACCTGCTCTCAAATTCCACATAGCAACAAGTACACTTGTGCATAGATAGAGTGATCACTTTAAGCGAATGAAAGTTGTTGAATATGATGTAGTTCGTGAGAAAATTGTTTATAAATTTAGTATTAACGAACAAAATCGCAATATTGTTTTATTGTATTCGAAATAATGGCGTTTGTTATTATATTAATAAACAAAACGTCACTTTTATGTTAAATTGTTAAAGCTAAGGCAAAAATACAACGTAATATTGAGATTGTTACAATCTTTTTATTACAATCTTATAAATGCAAAACCTAGGGCTTCACTGTTATATTTTATAAAGTCCATTCGTTAGCTTTATTTTTGATATATTTTTAGCGCCTATCCGTCCTAAAATTGTCACGTTATAATAAATGTTAACTATCTCGTCCTACTTTATAAGTGTATTTTTGCCTTTAAATAATCATGTTGGTTTTGATAGTTTCACTGCCACTGATTGCATGAATAAATAATAGCAAGTAATAAATTCTAAACTTTGTAAATATTTGTTTTCAATTGGTTTTTTTACTTTACTCACAGATAACCCGAAATATGTATTGTTTTATTTTTAATGTATTTGTTTTTGCACAGTTCCATATCGGTGAGTAAACGTTAAAAACTGATATCATATGTACGTACTGAGTAGGTACTTTATTGAGGGTATGAAAATTTTTAATCAACGTAGGGTTGACTGCATTGCAGTTATCTCGCATCCATATTGTACCTAGACGCATATTTGCATAAATAAATTCAATATTAAGTTTTGTTTACTTCCTTAGAATTTTTTTCATAATGTATACTTGTATTCAAGGTACTTGTGTATAATGCTATAGTATGTTTCAGCTACTACAATACTTGCAAACAATGTAATGATACAATGGAAATAGCATCTCAACGACTTAGGATTTGTAGAAAAAACTCTACCATAAAATTGTACTGTATAATCAGTCATGATGGGATCGTGATTCAAGGAAAGGGTTAATTCAGCTAACTATGGAACTTTGATTTACAATATTTATAAATCATAGAGCATTGACATGCCAGATCGTATACTTTGGGTCCTGAGATTGATAGTATACTATGTATAAGCAATTAGAGAAGTATTTGCTAAGTAAAAAATGGTCTTGAATTTAAAGTATTCTGTCTAAAATATATCAGTTGAAATACTTGCATGTACCTACTTTTACAATAATGTTTATGTCTTAAATATGTATTTACAAACCGTATTATGCTTTTCATCAGCTTTTTAAAGAAATTGTTTATGGGAAGAGTTATTTTTATATGAATAAACAAAACAATCAAACTATTAAACATGGCATTTAGGGTATGGAAATTATGGCAAATACTGAAAAAATATGTCTTGCTAAGCTAGTACGGAAGGAAATACTGAATAAGTTCTATCAAAAAAGTTGTTGTTCGTATAAAGTACATACTACGGGCACAACTAAGTTTCGTGTTTTTTTTTGTCAACGAAAAATGGAAAATTTCAAGAAAATAAAAAAAATGGTTTATTTAAAATATCATCCGTCGCTAGCTACACATTCATCTCTCTGGCAATACATGAACACCGCAACGAAAAGGCGCATCTTTGAACCGAACCATTCCTCCAACTAATTATGCATCTCTGCGAAATTGGCAAAGTGTAGCCTAATCAAGCCATGCACATTGACCAGAACAAGTGATATCGGAAGGGGTATTACAATTTAGTAGACAGGCTAACGCCATTACTATAACCTATACAAACCTTGTTGTTACCAAATGATGCAATCGCAATGTATATGTCAATTTACATGCACATTATAGGTAATGTTCAAATTACTTACGTGATATGTATATCTCGGAATCTCTTATCTCAGAGTTCACCACGTGGGATGGTTTTCGGAGTTATGCCTGGTTAAACATCAAATTATTATCCATTGATCTTCGTATTCGTATTGCTTCTTGTAGGGGATTTGAAGGAAGTAGGTAGTGTGTACGATAGAGTAAGGGAAGATAAAAGGAAACTACATACCCTCATTTAAAAACTGCATCACCATCCTCACACTTGTTGCCTCATCCCCGTTAAGTTAATAATCCCATTCCATAGACTCGTGCATTTCCGCATCCCTTCTGCGCAGACTCAACCGTCACCAACGGCGGAAGTTAGCGTATCCTTTCCAAAATTCGCGGCAATTAACCTACAAAGTATCTCTTAACCTAAAACATAATGCATGACCAGTTTGGCATGTAACAATCGCAACCAAGCCATAAAAGAAAAAAAAGTTTAAAAAAGAAAAACTTTTAGCACGATAAGTACTTAAAGTCTAGAGCCTTACTTACATATGAAATAACTTACATTCTACTAAATGTTTATTTTAGGTGCCACCTGGTTTGCCATCCGTTAACGCGTCTTGCGAGTACCTAGGAAACGGAATGTGTAACCCCAAGATTATCGAACTACATTATCTATAAATGCATTTTATTATCCAAAACTTGTTACCGTTTACGCGGTTATTAAGATTTAGGCGTGGCTCTAACGCCGTTATATAAGCTATACAAACCACGTTTTTACCGAATGATGCAATCGCAATGTTTATGTCAATTTACAGACACATTTTAGGTAAAGTTCAAATTACTTACGTGATATGTATATCTCGGAATTTCATCACAGGGTCCACCACGTGTTGGTTTTCGTAGTTCGCCGGGTTGAACATCAAATTATTATTTGTTGGTGATCTTCTTATTGCTTCTTGTAGGGGATTGAAAGCAAATAGGTAACGGGTATGATAAGGTAAGACAAAAGGAAAGTACATACCTTTTTTCTTTAAAAACTACATTGCATTTACACACTTATTGATGTCAAGTTAATTAATCTCGTTTCCTCGACTCACGCACTCCCGCATCCTTTCTGTGCAGACACAACCGTCACCAACGGCGAAAGTTAGCGTGTTATTTCAAAAATACGCGGCAATTAACCTACAAAGTATCTCTTACCCGAAAACATGTTACATGACCATTTTGGCAACTAAGCCATAAAAGAACAAAATTTTAAAAAAAGAAAAAGACTTTTAGCACGGTAGGACCTTAAAGTCTAGAGCCTTACTTACATATGAACTAACTTACATTCTACTAAATGTTTATTTTAGGCGCCGCCTGGTTTTTTCCCCCCGTTAACGCGTCTTGCGAGTAAACCAGGAAACGGAATGTGTAGTCCCAAGATTATTGAACTACATCTATAAATGCACACACCAGTCTTAGCTGTGGCGCAGTTATAATTGACAGTACAAATTTGTCAGAGAACACAAAACACTTTACTACAACTAAATACAAGTGCGACAAGTCGCTTAACACTACTACAATAACCAAAAGCTAACTTTACAGTTTTTGAGTGCGCAGGCTCATAGGCATTGCATTTTAACTGTTTGTACATCGGCAAGAAAATGCCCAAATTTCAAAATGCCCGAAAGAGCAAGTTACTATAAATTTTGACAAATTTTTAGTGTTGGTGCTCTGACTTAATAAACAATACACATCAAAACTTTTTAATGACATAGTTGTGAGTTAACGAATTTACCAACAGTACCATCTTACTAATTTTTTAAACATTTCTAACCTAGCAAATTACTTTGCTACCATCAGGTTAGCTTCTTCACTCAATACTCAAAAGTTTCCTACGTCTGATCATAAATACCAAACGTTAGGTCAACAAAAAAAAAGTAAGACAAAGTCTCAAGTTATTACCAAAGATAATAGGTAAGATAGAGATGTTAAGATACAACTAGATAACAATAGATGGATTCGAAACGTCCCAGTACGCCAAGGCATGCTACAACCACAAGCTTTAAAAATATGGCGTAGAATTCCCCAGCTGACCAAGCCGTTTTGTCTTCCATCGTAGAGATACAAAAAAGAGTGGCTTCGCAAAGCCGTTAAATGGGAAAATACTCATACCCCCTAAAAGAGAGAGATCTGTGAAACAGACCCGTTGGTTAAAACAGTACGAGGGACCGGGAAGGCGCGTGGATGCATACCTGCACTCGACGTCGATTGAAATCAATAAAACATACACTCGTCAGCGGCCACGTGCGGCTGACAGCGTCACCACATGACTCGACGAAAGATTTCCACGTGGTTCAGATGAAAATCCCCCCACATGACCACATGGTGGCTAACGGAAATGAAAAGGCCATAGACATATAGAAAAGGTAAAAAGAGGGAGGTTGGCATGTGCTAATGACTTTCAGGTAGAAGAGAGGAGAAGAAGGGCTCACGTTGAGCAACACCAATAGAAAAGGGTGAATAGAAAAGCACTACTCGACCAGTCAATATGGTCAGTAGTTCGGAGTGGGGGAAAAATCACTTATGTGGTAGACAGGTGTTCCCGAACAAGAGCAGGCATACTGAAGGAAGAATAAGGCGGAAACGGAGACAGCGGGATAAGAAAAAAGTAAAGTTTTGGATAAGCGTCTGAGAGAAGGCAGTGAGTTTTTCCTATTAAACGCAGATCGGTCTGAGGGACCACCTGCTGTGTTAATCAGACAAATTAACATAATAACTTAAAAAATTACTAGACTCCTGATGAGAACTAGAACGATCATCTTCCTAACGAGCGCATCCACTACGATAAGAAGACCAGACAAAAAGTTGAAATAACCAACTTAAAAGTACCACTGCAGATACCTTCTGTAACATTTTGCCCTCCTTCCCTGACCTAAGTAGCAGTCAAAGAAATACGGAACGAGTTACCTAATACATATATAATCGAATGCCAACTCTATATCACCTTTTATGGTTCAAAATTGCAATACAAGGTCCACTTACCTATTCCCTACGGTTGTCAACTATTTCTGATCCAATAGTCTTCACTCTACTTTCTTCAAACGCCTCGGATACTCTATAGCGGAGAATACACGGAAATGCCCCAGGGTGGTTAGGCCTAGAATTCTGAAACCGATACTGGTGAGTTAACTTACCCAATAGTTTACAAAATATTTGTTCCTAAATGTATTTCAACAAACCCTTTTTAATTGTGACATATATCTCAACATTCGTATCAAGTAATGAATTTAATAATCTTTAATATGGTGATATAACTATTTACATTTACTATATCGACCTACTTGAATGCAATAAAAGCAATATCTCTTACTTAACTAAAGTTACATTAAGCCGGGTTGTTATATATTTTACTAAGCACTGCAAATTCTACAGTTAAAACAAATTGGCTCCAACTTAAACATAGCCAATAACTCTTGATATTTTACACAAAATTCATAATAATGAGCGGAAACGTTAATAATAATGTCCAAAAATTCCAACCTTAATCTAACAACTTAACATATTCATGTAAAAGCATAGGTATACCTATATAAAAGTTCATACTTACTACCCCACGTGTATGCATGCCTATACACGTCCGTTCTCTCGAACCATTTATTCAAAGTTTCACTCAATACCCGTTATGCGTATGCGATATCCACTGTTGCTCCACTCTCTACAATACTTCCAAGGTAACTTATCCTCACCAGGGTTGATGATGCTTAACACGGGTGTTGATAAATTTTGTGTTCGAAACTCTTGATATTCCCCTACTGCTGTACCAACTTGGTTTGGAATTGAGCTTCCAAAATCCGAACTTCCACAATCAATCAATAATGAACCATATAGGTGCGGTTAAGTATCATTGTCTTTGTAGTTAATAAACCTGCACTTTCTACCATTAACCGCCTTACAGCTGAACCATTTCGTTTTTTGATTAGACTTAAATTTATTACGATTTACTTTTCCTTTACGAGCCGGACTTTTCTGTGTTCTTTATTCACTACTTAAATTCACTATTCTTCCCGTAATAAGCAGACTCACTTCTTATATTTGTTCACTAAACATTACTATAATTTACACGGGCATATAACCAATACTGCTCCTCGATCTTGCCGCATAACCCGTACTAGCTCCGGGCTAGTTATTGTCGCCAATACGTGCCTTTTTTCATAACTATTGTCTTTGTGTGTCTTGGTGAGGCTTTGTGTGTCGTGTGTGTGAATTTTTCCACTTCCCATATTTATATACCTTTGATCACGTGACTGTTCTAGCCAATCAAAAATCTTACATATTTCACAATCGTTCATCATCCCTACATGTGCTTTTAGGTTAATGGTTTAAATCGACTTTTATTATTGCCATTGCTAATTGAAACTACCCTATATTTAAATTTAAGTTATTCTGCAATATTCTACAGTACTTCCTGTTAATATTTTTTATAGATATTACGAAAAATTACATTTTATTACGCACTTCCGGTTTCAAATTCTCTAGAACAAACTAGCATTTCCTTTGGCGACTTAATTTAAAATCATCTAAATTTCACGGGATGTTAGATATCAGTTGATAGGTTATGTTCATTTAAAGTGTCAATTGTCACACAAAGTCGAACTAGGATTGGGTAACTATATTAATTCTGGTCAGTGATGGGTTACATTTTAAATAGAATTATTTGTGATTGGCAGAAAATATCATTTAAAATTTGGATTAACTTAAAAATGTTCTTGGGTGTTACACTTCCCACATAAAAACCAACTATTTCAAGGTAATTTTCAGAAACGGTAATGCCATAAACACACGGGAATACTTAACTATAAGCAGTTAAATGAAGATACAATAATTCAATAAGATACCAAAAATAAACGATAGCCTAGCCCCTCATTACAAAGTTAAATAAAAAACAAAAAAAATTATTATATGTTCTGATGAGTTAACAGAAAAAACAAGTACAGATAAAGAATAAAGTGTGAACGACTGTAATAATTTAGAAGAAAAACACATGGAATAGAAACTCCTAGTTTTGCAACTGCGAATATGGACTGTTTCTTACCGACGCATAGGCCGCGGATCCTATGTGTATCCAAAGAAAAAAAGCATCCACTCAACATCAGCTAAAACAAATTATAACGATTCAATGAGCTATCCAACCAAATTTACGACAATCACCACGAAATTAAACAAACGTAAGATAAATGCTAAAAACAAAATAATATAATGCAGAAAAGGTGCCAGGATTGATTGGATGAAGTAACAAAGTGACATTGGGGAATCTAGATAGCAAACAGACATGTGGCCGGCAATAAATTCAAGGAAAGAATTAATATCTAGCAAAAAAATAACTAACCAAAAGTGTAAAAGGTAAATGCTGCATGAGTAAAGAGATGAAAAGATAAAGCTAACAAATTCAGAGCGGGAACAAAAAACATTTGGTAGACTGTTAAAGAAATGAAACGTGAAAAATTAATTAGCATTCGGGTCAGCAGAGAATGGTTTAAGGTCTTTGATATGCCACCTTCCTTGACGTTTTCCTTGAGTGTCTTGGAGTTCATAAATAAGTGGAGTAATAACACGAGTGACCTCACATAAAATGAATTTTGGAGCTAATTTGAAATAGAATATTTTAATAGCATCAGATAAGACATAATTTTTTTCCAAACCTGCTCACCTAAAGCAAAAGAAATATCTTGTTTTCGAAGATTATAATGAACTTTACTCTTTTCGTAGCCTTTTAACAAATTTTCTCTAACATTATCGAAAATAGAAGCTAATGAGTGTTGGTCTTCGTCCCAGCGTACTTTTTCGTCAAATTCAATTACGTTAGTTTCATCAGGAACTGAACTGTAATAACTACCATCAAGTGGTGAATACGACAGGTGCGGAAGCAGGTCCCATTTCAGTGTTTTGATGGTATTCTGGATGATAAAAGTGTGATGGTATGAAGCGTTGTCGTATTACAATATCACTTGTTCGTGTCTCATGTTTTTTGAGCAATGCATGGTTCAAAACAATCACTTGTCGGTAGTGATGCCAATTGACAGTTTTATCTGGTTTTAACACAATTCCTTTCTGGTCCCATCAAACGCAAAGCATTGTTTTCTTTCATAAGTAATTTGGCCGTGTCGTCGATGTTGATGCTTCGCCAGGAAGAAACCACGAATTTTTCATTGCCAGTAACAATTCGATACAGGGAGCACTTTCTTTCTTGTCGCAAAATCAAATTTTTGGAAATGGCTTTTGTATTTTCCATATGTCTCTGTCAACTCATGCACACCTACTGTCCTACACGTTTGGGGCGAGTCATGTTCAATGCCTTTGCAAGTCGATCTTGTGTTTGCTTATTATCTTTATTCAATAACATTTGCAAATGGGCATCCTCAACTGTTTTTGGTCTTCCATAGTGTTCATTATCCTCTGTGTCGAAATCGCCACTTCTGAAGCATTTGAACCATTCTTCACGGGTAATTTTAGATGGTGCATGTTTGCCATAGGAAGAACTTCCACAAGTGCTGTTTATTTGGCACAAAACTCGACACCTTCGTTTGCATTTGCTATATATGTTGGTATTACAACTGGCTATTGTTAGCAGATGTCCAAGTCATTAAAAAAAAACACAACTTCAGACATGTGTGAAACTTGGAAACTTAATTATGCCCCTCTGTAAAGTAACGATAATAAAAAAACACTGTTTTAAAAGTAAATCAGAGTATATTAGTTGTATAGTACTTATTATAGTATTGGGCACATACAAATTCAGAATATAAAACTTTCTAGTTATTTAAATATGCCAATGAAATAATTATTTTCCTTGAAAATTACTATTTTAATTCTATTCTTGATTACATTCATGCGATGATTAACTTGTACTGCATAGTATGTGATACTGATGATTTACAAGAATATGAGCTTAGCACTTTCACATTATCTGATGCAATGCGAATTATAATCAAATAATATTTATTGGAGAACCAAATGGTGGGGATTCAATAGGGCTGATTTTAAATTCCCACCAATATACAGAGAGAACAATATATGCACATACGAGCCCTAACAACTATATATTGCGACAAAATGAAATACATTTATAACTCTCTTATTTAACAGTTTATTTGTTTTTATAGTAATTTTTTAATTTGATATTAATTAACTAATTAATTAACAACAATTGGGGCCATTCAGCAACACAAAAACAAGATACTTATTCTACAAACTCTAATTAACAAGAAAAATGTTTAAATTGTGTGGCAACTAAATATTGGAACATGCAAGAATTTTTACGTCTAATATGGAGTAATATCGCCCTTAGATTTTATGACCGCTTGAATTCAGTTGAGCATTGACTCAACTAAGGTTCTGCACTTTTCAGGAGTAAATCCATTCCAGATTTGCTATATTTTGGTTCTAAGTTCTGGTAATGTCCGATGTGAGTTTTCCTCAATGTTTGTTTCATTTTAAGTCACATTGTTTCAATGACATTGAGGTCAGGACTGTTAGAGGTCAAGAAAGAACACCGATGTTGTGGTCGTCTATCCACTTTTTTGAGGTTTTGCCATATGGCAGGGTGCCCCATCCTGCTGAAAAATGTAATTTCTGCCAACACTTAACTTCACAATACTCGTAGCAAACTGTTTTGCAATATTTGGTGATATTTCGCAGCATTCACGATACCATCAATAAATTCAAAGCATCCTATTCCTGAAGCTGACATGCAACCCCAAATCATCACCCCTGCAGGAAATTTTACCGTACGTTTTAGATAATCCTTGTTGAAAGCCTCATGTTTAGTACGAATCACACGTTTTTGGTGATCACCAACACATACGTCGAATTTTGAGTCGTCACTAAAACTTACTCTGGACCAATGTTCTACCGACTATGATAGTTTAGATTTTGCCCATGCGAGTCTGGTTTTCTTTTGTTTTCCTGTCAACAGTGGCTTTTCCTTTGCCATAAGAGAACAATTTTGTTTAAAATTATACTTTTAAATTGTTACTTGTAATTCGACTTATAAAACTTGAATCCACTTTTATGAATCCACTAGCGACAGCATTCCTTGACAGATTTAATCCAGTTTCATAACTCCATTCAGCAGTAATTTACCTTAAAGTATTTCTTCGGCCTTTTTTTGCATAGTTTTACTAAGTCTCATTCCTATCACAAACTATTTTTGGTCGACCCGAACTTTTACGCTTTTTATCTAGGATATTTCCCGTTTCTAATGCTTTATTATATTCCACACTGTAGTTTTAGGAATATGGAATTCATCCGCAACTTTACGTACTGTTTTGTTGTGGCAATACTTTTTAAGCACTAACTCATGCATTTTTGAATTTGTAGAGATACCATGCACCATTTTGTTCAAGAAACACAACAATCCGCTCAATATGGTAAGAAAAGTATTGCGAATTTATTTGACATTTTACTGTCCATTGTTTTCAAAGCCTACTATCTTGCTTCATTTGAAACAGTTACTTTACACTGTCCCAATATTTAGTTGCCACACAATTTGAACATTTTTTGTGTTAACTAAAGATGATAGAATAAGTATTTTGTTTTTGTGTTGCTGAATGGCCCCAATTGTTGTTAATTAATTAATTAATTAGTATCAAATTAAAAAATTACTATAAAAACAAATAAACTGTTAAATAAGTGAGTTATATATGTATTTTATTTTGTCCCAATATATAGTTGTGTGACGAGGAGAATCATCTTATGGCAGATTCTGTTGGCGCGTATATTTGATTTGATGTACTTAATCAAAATATCAACCAATTCAGTATGAGGTAGTCTAAATATGTGGAGGCGGTCTGTGTTTGTCCTGTGTGTTAGGTATTGGTCAAGTATTTCTTTAGGAACTGTTTGGAATGGGACTTCTGTGGCTAAATAGTTGTTAATCTCATCGGGAATATTAATCACTGGGCTTATGTAGACACTGAGTGAATGTTACATCTGTCCAAGAGTTGCAGTTGCTTTGATCTTTTAGTGTGGGTCGTGCAGTGGTATTCCAAATACACCTTCTTTTCATTTTTAATAGCCATAGGGATGTAGTTTCCGAGCCATTTGTAGTAATGAATTTAGATCCAATCTTCGTCTTGAGATATTTATTGTTTGCCACATTTCGTAGCTTCATCATGAGTTTTTAATAGTTGGAACTATATAGGAAGAATCTTATCTTTTATAATAATTATCTTCACACGGGCATGAGCCTAGAAAAGTGTTGGTAAAAACTTATTGTCATGGCCAATTACTACCAAATGATATATCCTATTAATTTTAGTAACATGCAAAACCAAACAGAAGTGGCATATTTATGAAATACAATTTATATAATGAACTTAAAACTGCTTAATACATTCCTTTAATTAAGCACAATACTTTTCAATTTTTAAACAAAAAATTACATGTAAAATGTGTATATAAAAACACATTCATCTATTAATGTGACGGTGTTGAGGACATTTATATGAGCCCTACATCAATTAAAGTTCATACCACTAGAATATTTTAATAAAAAATTTGCAAAGCTATATTAAAAAGTAAAAGTATAGAATATTTACGCATTAATATAAATATTTGTTATGGTTTACCATGCAGGCAAGACCGAGCAATGAAAGTAACGTAAGTAGTTCGCACTGATTACCACAATAAAAAAGGAAAAGAAAATAATGCTGTGCAAACTAACAGGGGGGTGTCCGTTGTAAAAAAATCCCACGACCGATTTGCTCCACTGAAATAGAAGAAATTAATGGTAACTAAATAACTGGAAAATAAAATAAATAATAGCACATCTGGCTGTTGGAACAATATAAATCAATCGAATAGAATAAATAAATATCAATAACAATAAGAAAGCAAACTATATTTTTGTATTTAGTGTGAAACTTCCATAAAAAATTTACCTTTACGATTGAAACGAAACAATTTGTAGAAATTTCAAATCAAAATTGACCTAATTGTAAAGGCCATACTAAATCACGAAATTATCGTTATAAAAGCGCATTATGGACTGAATCATTACTAACGTAACTATTCGCAAACATTTTAACTGTGCCTATTTTGTAGATAGATTTTTATAAAAGAAAATAAACAGGAAAAAATTCCTAACAATAATCAGCAAGTACATTTGCCTTTTTGGTGGCACTTTTAAATTTATTCACAAACATCATAAGTTATATGTAATTAATAAGAGCAGAAATGTTGCAGTTTATGTAAACACCAAGCCCTTTTAAAAGGAAGCTGCAAAACCCTGTAATACCATTACATATCACATGCAATTATTGTTCCGGTACATAATATAAATAAATAACAATTACCTGAATTTACACCTGTGCCAAATCGATATATAGAATATTGGCTCATACAAGGAACAGTGTATCGATACATGGGCGAACTGTTATACTGATCCACATAATACCTAAAATACACATTGTTGGTTCACTGTTATAAATAACGAGTAGGATTTGTTCAGCTAGTAACAAAGAACTATTTAATATTATAAATATTTATGGTTCCGAGTTGGGACCGTGTCATTTTATAAAATGACACGGTCCCAACCCGGAACCATAAATATTTATAATGACTCTGGCTATGAAAGCCTCCGACAATATTTAATATTATGGTTAGGGCTTCAAAACGTACAGATGAGATCGATGCAACTGGCATCTGCTAAACATAAAACATGTACCAAGCGTGAATAAGTAGTGTCCAAAACAAGTTGTCTATAGCAAAGAGGAATCATCAACACCAGAACCCTAAATTAGTAACGAGTCCAGACGTAATTTTTAATACAGCCTAACCATCAAAACCAAGCATAACGGAAAAGGAGAATTACAACATAGACACAGAATTTTAACTAAACGCGAAACCTAGACTAAACTACTTGAAAATAAAGTTTATATTAGTTACTTATTAAACTGAACCTCTCTTACCAATCTCAATAAGAAAACACTGAAAAAGACGAAGGCATGAAAATTGCCAGTTTCAGTTGAAACAGTCTAGAAACTTGCACATGGGAGCATCAGATTATTTTAATATCAATATATTTCAATATCAATAGTTACCTATCAATTAATTTATCAATATCAGATTTGATAGCAAGACCGTGAGAAGTATAGAAAGAATGAGTGACGAGGCAACACTAGAATTCAGTTTAAAGATTGACCTTTTGAAATTTAGTTAGGAAAATTCTCACAGCAAATGCATTGGAAACCTTAGAAATAAATTCAAATATTTTAACGTTAATAAATGATATCTATTTGAACATGCAAGAATATATTAGAACCTAATTTATAACAAAAGAAATAACAATTATGCCTCTTGTCTATTTAAATTAAATTATTAAATTACAAGAAATTACACCAAAGGTTCATAATTTTTTACAAAAGATGAGAACGAAAGTTTTGCAATATTTGAAAAGTCTAACTGTACGAAAATATACAGAAGTGTGAAATTGGATGTAACACATTTAAATAACTTCATTATGGAAAAAATGAATTTGACGTAAAAGTGTTCCTCGTTCTGAATGGACCTGCACCCTGAAGAAGTTCTAGATTACTAGAACGGATGGAATGGCTTCTGCGTTCCAGTGATCTAAAGAGCCAAACTACAGGTCCAACCAAAGTAGTAGGGTCTTTAGTAGGGAACCAGACTGAGACAGTCTCCGAAAGAGGGCAGCAGCTCTTTCGATACTTATAATGGCAGAGACCATAGGGGCTGGTATGGCAGTCTAAGACAATACTACTGGGATGTGGAAGGCAAAAGGAAACCACCACATTATCTCCCAAGTACACTGCGTACAGAAATTGTAATTAAGATAATGGCTTCCTCTGGGAGGAGACTACTTCAAAGGATGTGATAGGAAAGTTTAGAAAAAGCATCGGGAACATTTTGCGAGTCGGAGCGTGGAATGTTAAAGATCAAAATTCCCAAACTCAGGCAGCCTAGAATAAGAATTGGCTCAATAAACAATGAAGATATTTTTGAAGTTAACTATATAATTCGAAAATTGGTTAAACAAAATAATCTAGAGAATCAAAGAGCCAACTTTAATACGACGCTTGTGAAACTCATTAGAAATAAAAAACAATTTCTCAACTCTAATTTTAGAGGTTGACCCCATTACACATGTGACGCGGTTAAACAAGGACAAGATTACTGTAGGTTGGTCACATGCAAGTGTGTACAATCCCACAGACATTCTTCAGTGTTACAAATGTCAGGGATACCTTCACTTAGCAAAAACTGCAATAGGAAAGAAATATGTGCCAAAACACAATCATAAGGATTGTAGTTCTTCGGTCACTAATTGCATAAATGCCAACACGACATTTGGTATGAGTCTCGATGTAAAACATTCTTCAAAAGATAAAGTCTGTCTATGTTATACTCGGCAATTGAAGTTGCAACAATCACGCACTAATTATTGGGATAAATAGCACTCACCTTCCTCAAACAACTTCAAACTTTTTCAAGTGGGTTTCTAGTGAAATGCTTTGATCAGTGTGCACACATTTTTAATGAATTAGGCTTAGATATAATTGCTATTACAGAAACATGGCTGGCCCCTGACTTTGTCTACTCCTTGTTACACCTATCTGTAAGGGAGTAAAAATATATCTAATACCTCGGGACTGCTGCACTGGCTGCAAACTCCGTCTCCATAAGTATGGCAGAATCTAAACAAAACACTACTTATGCTTACAAAAAACAAAGCCTAAGCTATAATAATTTAAGAGCATAAAACGTCTAATAACTTCTTCAGGGGTGGGATGACCTGTATAGCTTAACACAGTAGTGTACCATTTAATGCACTAAGTCACAGACACACCAGTTCAATAAATAAACAATTGGAAGGCAAAGTATTTCTAATGTTTTCGTAATATATGTACAAGAAAAGGTATGTACAAATAAGCATGATTCGCCTTAATTCCTTAAGAAAAGATTCAAACAGCAAAACTATATACAAACCGACTTAAACTTTCATAAGTCAAAATTTTATATACAATTAATAAAAAAATTAAATTACGTTAAATCATTTACAATTAAATTAAATGCGCCGATAAGTGTCTGAGCTCATAACCTCATCAGTGTTACACTGTTTGTTAATACAAAATATGTGTACAAAGCACTTTATGCAAAGTTGCTATATTTTCAAAGTGAAGTTAAATTTAGGTAACGGCCATTATAGTTCAAATTTAATTTCAAGTAAATGTGGACTGATACCGGTATTAAAATTATCTAGCAGGCATCAGGTAACTTACTAACAATTTTAAAATAGAATTAATTTAAAACGTCCAGGAATGTTTACAACATCGTGAGGTAAGTTACGAATAAAGATTATTGTAGTTTACACTTTGTTTAAATAAATTTTGTTCCAAACCCGATCAAATAAGAAAGTCATAATTACCTAGTTACATGATTTGTAGGAAAACAATATGATCTGCCTGCAAACAGCCAAACCTAACCGCCAGCTGCGTCCTTGACTCGACTTGACCCTTGCGATGAACATGGAATTGTAACGTATCAACAACCTTTGCTCTCCACACTCGCACTTGGGGATTCGTCACCTGTTATTTGTTTAAATTCGAATGGTACATCTTCATATGAAATTCCGTTTAATCAAGTCCAAATTTATGCCAACGCCATTAGATAACTGGGAAACCTCTTTCGTTCAAGACGGTACCTTAGTCATCTAATTTTTAAAATAACTATAGTTATTTGTTTCAGCCGTAACTGACAGCTAAAATTTGTAATACTTCATTAGGAAAATTTTATTTAAAAGAAAGCTCACGTACCACTAGCCTGCTGTAAGTTTCGTTAAGTAAAACTTTTTAAATCGAACTCGCTTCTTTGCAAGAATTCTTACTAAGAAGCCGATTTCTCGAATCACCATCATGCTTGCAAGTTCAACTCAACAAGAACCAGAAAACCGCGACGACCTCGAGTATCGCCATCGGATCTCGAATCCCTACTCCGTTCTAACTTGTTCTACCCGCAATAGAACTGTATACTACCATAGATGTATACGCTCCGTAATTAGGATTGCCTACCTATAATGATATTAGCAGGATTTTACACTGCTACAACTTCCCATCAAACCTGATCATGATCTCAGGTAATAGTCTTGTTAGAAATGATAGAGATACACAGGGAGGAGGGCTCTGCTTTTATATTAGGAGTGGAATCAATTACACAGTTTCTAAAACATAAACAGATACTATTGAATTAGAGCAGTTGTGGATAAAAACCAAAGTTAAACTAAATATAGCAATCGGAGCAGTCTATCGCCCTCCAAGAACTAGTACAGACTCCCTGGTGGAACCGGAGATGCCACTGTCCAATGAGTGCATAGACTGTGAAGCGGTAATATTCGTTGATGATATTAACATAGATTTCATGTAACCTAACGACTCAGCGACGATACGTTTTTAAGCAATTTTAGATATGAACTCATACAACATGTTTGTGAACCAACTAGGGTGACGGAGTCATCTTTAAGTATTATTGATATAATATGCAGCTCAAAAGATATTGGCCTAGAAAAATGTAAATTGTAGATCTTTTAAATCTAACCACAGAATGGTGAAAGTTAATTTTAACATTCAAATACCTAAAGTTAAGCCGAAATCTTCAAATTCCGGAACTATAAGTATTTTGACCTTGATAAGCAGACACTGGATGCAAATACTATTTCATGGAATTCATTAAGGATTAAGTAGTCATTCGAGGAGAAAATTACCTTTCTAAACAAACATATCCTGTAGTTATTTAACATACATGCACCTATTAATAAGCAAATTATAAGTGATATCAGGGCGAAGGATAAATTGAGAAAGCAATTGAAAATGGGTGATTATGATCGGTTAAAATATACATCAGTAGGCTTAGAACACAAATTAAAAATTAAATTAATGTAGCTTATCAGTCTTATATTAATAAAATACAAAATGATATAGGAGAAGAGCATTTTGGTCATATATAAATAGTAAAAAAGGAGTGGTCCACATTCCCAATAAAATGTATTGGAATAATACAGAATATTGTATGGGTGAAGAAATTTGTAATACTTTTGCAAGATATTTCGGTACTGTCTACTCCAACGATAACAAACAGAGAGAATAAAAGCCCTTAAAGTGGAAAAGTATTTGGGTTGGATAATATACTAGCATTTATAGTCAAGGCATGCGAAGATATCTTTCAGTATCCACTTCATATACTTTTTAATCTAAGTTTAAAGAATGCAATATTTCCCAGTAAGTGGAGGAATGCTCAAATTTGTCCCATATTCAAGAAAGAGAACAAAAATGAAATTTCGAGTTATAGACCTGTAGCAATACTATCAGTATTTGCAAGAATATTTAAAAGTATATTATATAAATTGATGTACGCAAAGGTCAATAGTAAAATAACCATTTATCAGCATGGATTTATAAGACACGGGGCAACGATGTATAATTTAATTAATGTTACTCAAGATATATCAGATGCCTTAAATAACAAGACTCAGTTGGATATTATATACATCGACTTTGCCAAAGCATGTGATATAGTATCTCACAAGTTACTCATTGCGAAACTTAGAATGGAATTTGGATTCCACCCTCACCTGTTAGCCTTTATGTCATCTTACCTAAGTGATAAAGTGCAAACAGTAGCAGTAAAAGGTTTTTCCTCGGTACCATTCACTCCAATGTCTGGGGTACTGCAGGGCTCTAATTTTGGACCCTTACTCTTTCTAATGTTCATAAATAGCATCACACAAGTTACAGAATATACATCATGTCTATTGTTTGCTGATGACTTAAAAATATATAAACAAATTGATGACATTACAGATTGTATTGAAGTACAAAAAGATTGTGACAATTTAGTGAGTTGGTCCAATGATAATAGTCTGCATTTTAATATAAACACGGAAAAAGGAAACTATTATCTATGACTACTATATGCAAGGATTGATCTTGGAGCGACTTAATGAAGTGCAAGACTTGGGTGTCACATTTTATACTAAACTGACATTTAACAACCACGTTACTAATATTGCAAACAGAGCTATGAAAACATATGGGTTTATTGTAAGAAACACAAAAGAATTTAGTGATATAAATTGTATAAAGTGCTTGTTCATTGCGTTAGTTAGAAGTATGTTAGAAAGAGTGAAGGTGTTGTACCTGGTCTCATTGTGTTTTAATTTATTGTGTGTAAATCAACTTATATATTACTAAAAATTAACATGGTGATGAAATAAAGTATGCTGATCATTATCTGCTAATTATAATTTTAACTATGACTCTCTACCCTGTTTAAGGGTGAGCAAAAGAAATTAAATTTTGCTATTGGAAAAGCCATATATTAATTTTTAGCATGTGACCTTTATACATTTCTACATATTTGTTTCAATCAGATAGAATACCTTGTTTAAATAATATATGGTTTTCATTTATCATACAACATAAATAACTAAACATCTGCATATTTAGAAGATGCAACTATACACAATATACTTATTTTTATCTATTGACTACTAAGAGCTTAACTTAAAACAAATTTTTAACAATTCTACCACATGCAGCAGAATATATTTTTGATTAATTAATTAATGAATATTGTGTTAGTACATTTTTGTAAAAGCTGTTCTGATTAACTCCTCTGTTCTCTTGTGTTTACTCTCCGTGGTCCATTTATGGTTTGTCTTGTCAGGCACTGTGAAGAACTCCGCTAGTGTGAAGAGTTATTCCTTATTTCCTATTCCTTTTTCCTTGTCTTATCCATATAAACCTATACATTTTGACTACTGTTTAATTGCCTACTATCAATTCTGATTCACAGTGGAAGCAATACTATAATTATATAATTATTAATTAATCTAAGGCTAAGTACTGATAATTAAACATTAAGTAATGGATGACATCTTGGATCTGCAATTTAAATGTTGTGGAAAAAGCACTTCTAATATTATTTGCAAACAATGTTACGGTATATTCCACAAAAGCTGTGCCTTCAGAAACAAAAACCACCATGTCATAGGTAATAATTTAATAATTTGCAACCAGTGTTTAAAACAGGTTCACTTGACAATACTATGAAATTGATATCGGAAGATAAACTAATTCAAATGGAAGAATCTATTGTTGAACTAGACGAAGCAAGCACGACTAAAGACAAACAAATTAATATATTGAAGAAGAACATTGATTTACTTCTTGCAGAAGCATTGTCAAATGAAGATTACTTCAAGGTACAACTAGCGAAAGCCAATGATACAATTTTGTTACTGCAAAAATGCACGATAAGCGCAATATGCTGACTGAAACACGTAGCTTAGGTGTACAAACAACATCATTAAATTTAGTCACTGATAATGATGTACCTGAAGATAGCGAGATCAGTTACTTAGACGAATGGTTTAAAATAATGTTTAATAGATCACCTCTTCTTAAGCATAAGCACTTACATTCATCTAAAAGGTACTCACCCTTAAAGTGCAATGTTAACAATACTGCAGACATAAGCACAATTCGGGACGCTCGTAAGAACTTATTCACATACAAACAAGATGAATTGAATTCTTTAAATAATTCCTTAGATACTTCCCCTCAAACTGGGCAAAAATTTATTCCTAAAATTGCTGAACCAGTGATATCTACTAATCTTGCGCCATTAATGGCTAGGTACTTTGATAAAAATAACCACAAAAGAAGTAAAGTCTCTGAAAACGAGTTCTCTAAATTGACGTTATGCAAATGGCAGAAATGTGTATTTGGAGATAGCCATGTAAGAAATTTTTCAGTACTAATAATTGCATTAACTGGTTTGAATGATTTCTCTGTTTATGTGGAATGCAAACCCAACGCAACCTTAGATGATGTGATCACTAACTTGACTACTAGCCTAGCAACCTTAAGCAGTGAGGATTACGTTATCGTTTTGGGAGGTACCAATGATGCATTAAGAGGTACAAGTTTATCCAATAAAACATTAACGAGGTTAAAGAAAATTGCTCAAAATACCAACTTAGTCCTGATTAGCTCTTCATTCTGGAAAGGTTGTTTTGTACTAAACACAATCATCCACAAAAACAACACCAACATATATATGACTCGCACACCGCTCCATGCTTTTATATAGATGTAAACAGTATTTTACCGCCAAAATTTTCTCATCGCACTGTCTTCATATGAAACTAGCAGGGAAAATACATTTGATTCAACATATATTATTTGAAACAAAAAATTTCACAGTTACTACCTCTTCATCAATCGCTTAACAGAAATTAAATTTAATCTATATCAAATTAAATAGTTGTACAGTCGATACTTCCTTGCCTGGGTTTGACTAAACCAGTAATAATACTTTATTGTTAGACGCAAATACGTTGCAAGACATTGTTGATACTAGACATAAGTATATAAGTTCAACAAACTCTTTTTTATAATACAAGAACCATCTTGTCTTTTGTTGCTTCTGTGTAACATTCGAAGCTTGCACAACAAGGCCGACGACAACCGTATTATTGGATAACCTAAACGCCCCTTTTGTCTTATGTATTACTGAACATTGGCTTAGGATGTTGAAATGTAATTTAAATGAAGTTAATGTTTTAGTGTGCGGAACGTGCATGCGATAGTATTTTTTTATGTCAATATTGACTTCTAGAAAAGTCATTGTATAATAAAATGTATTGTAGTTTTCTTTATCATATTACTATTATTTTATCTAATCAAAGATCTCAAATCTCTGAGGTTATGGGCTCAGTGTGTACTGACGTTAATTAGATAAATAAAGTTTATGAAATTTTGTTGGTGACTTTTTGTCAAAAATCTAATAATTTAATGGCTGAAGGATCGTCTAATAACTATATGCGTTTGCAACAGTTCGATGGCACAAATTTTAATAATTGGAAATTTCGTGTGAAAGTTTTGTTGGATGAAAAAGATTTAACAAAATACATCGATGAAAAATTGGATGACATTTTAGCTTATGTACCGGCAGAAAGTCGTGATACAACAATGAAAGAAGAAAAATCAGCACGTTCAATCATTGTTGACATTGTTGTCAAAATATTTTGTGCAGGTGAATCATCGACAAAGACAATGGAAAATGTTTTACTTGTCAACGATTTAAAATGCAATTTGATGTCGATTCGTAGTTTGACGAATAAAGGCTATAATGTTGTTTTCAAGGGTAATCACGCATATGTATTGTATAATGGAAAGACAATTTATGGCACGTGCAAATGGCAAGCTATATGAAGTTGATTTGCATGTGGATAGCAATATATTCGCTGGTTTTTCAAGTTGAAGAAAGTTACAAAATATTTCTTATAGTTTGTGGCATCATAGATTGGGTCACTTGAATGCAAATGATATGAAAAAGCTAGTAAAATTCAGCGATGGACTAAATGTGAATGTGGATGTTAATTCAAAGTTGTGCGAATCATGTGTATTTGGCAAGCAAACACGACCATTTTTTCCAAAGAATAAAAATACTCGTTCAACGAGAATTTTAGAGCTGATACATAGTGTTACGTGCCAAAAATTTGGCACTAGACATTTTTAGTTTAGTTTTGATGTGCGGGAGTTTCGCGCCATAAATTTGAAAGACTTGTGGCGCGTGTATTTCCGTCACGTCAGAAGTGAGTTGCGTGGAGATTCGCGTCAACGCGTGTGGGGGAAAAAGTGGGGAGTTTCCGAAAGACGCTGGTACATAGCTTTTTGCCTTGAACATCAAGAAGAGTAGTTTAGTTTTGGTATCGTATCGTATCTTTATCATTGTTATGTAGATTTCCTTGCCTTATTTGATCATCGTTCCCTAATAACCCGTTCCTTATCGTTCCCGCTACATATAGGTAAAAGAACCGCAGTCCACACATGAGAACCATCTTTAAATAATCCGGGAGCCCTGCAGTAGCTAGCCTGGAGCAATCCCGAAGGACGCTGGCGAACCATCTTTAAATAATCCGGAAGGGAGCCACGAGCATCCCTGAAGGAAGTGATTCTGTAGGAAGCGGTACCTATTTATGTGAGTACTCTGTTTTTTATATTACCTTTTATGAATTTTACATATTTCGTCATTACGTGTAATAATTTGCATAGTGTGTGACGTCATTGACAGATGGGCGCGCTAGTTTCTGTATTTTAGATTAGCGTTGCCAACTGCCGTTGTGTCGCGTATACCGCGTCGACGGTAATGTAAGAAAAACACGTTAAATGTAAGAAGAGATGTATGCGGTCCTGTTCCAACAACCGCATATGATGGTTCAAGGTATTTCGTCACATTTACAGACGATTATTCACGAGCATCCATGGTGTATTGCATTCAAAAGAAAAGTGAGGTACTTGAAAAATTTAAAGATTATGTTGCAATGACAGAAGCACTTCATGGTAAACAAATTGCAAAACTACGAGCTGATAATGGTGGTGAATACACATCAAATGAATTTAGAAGTTTTTGCAAACAAAAGGGAATACAAATGTTATTCACTGTTCCATACAATCGAGAAATGAATTCGGTGTAAGAACGATTAAATCGAACGCTGCAAGATAAAGCTAGAACCATGTTATTGGCTAGCAATCTCGATCACAAATTTTGGAATGAGGCAATTATTGCAGCAAATTATATCAAAAATCGTACACCTACAAGTGCATTTGGTAAACAGTTTGAGACAAAGACACCAGCTGAAATATGGTATGGACAGAAACCGAACTTGGCTCATTTGTGTATTTTTGGTACTGAATGTTACAATCATATACCATCAAATAATCGATCAAAATTACAGACAAAGTGGACGAAATGTCTAATGTTTGGTTATGCTGGATCGATTAACACCTATCGATTATGGGATATTCAGCAACAAAAGCTCATTATTGGTAGAAATGTAACATTTAATGAGACTGTAACGTATTTTTTTTCTAGTTACACCTAACCTAATAAATTAATAATAAAACAAATAAATTTTAAAGTATTTAATTCGTAAATATTCAGCCAATAAAAATTAAAGTATAATGTTCATAATAACACATGGATTCTAGAAGATATATATTCTAAAGCTTGTTACCAAGCGCTGTCAAGTTGATAACCGGCACTTTGGTCTCCAACGTCCTAGAGTGAAGCCGCTTTTGTAGACGAGAGATAAAGTCAAGATGATGACCGGTCAGAAACACGAGGCATCTAATCGAGTGAAGAAGAAAACTTGAGCTGAGAAAATGGATTGATAATATACATCATTTTAATACATGCAATATCATATGGACAGGTTTACAGCAACGGTTTTCAATGTAAATTATAATAATTTTCCGTCACAGTAATTAATGGTAAACAGCTATGGTTTCGTCCTTTTATCTAACTACGCAGTATGGAAATGGTTGATGTTACAAAAACCTTGACACTTCAATCTAACTGATGACTAATACGATGAAATAAATACAACAGCTGAGGTCGTGATTTTCCACCTGCAGTTCTTTTGTCTACACGTGAGTGTTTGAAGCTATAGTAAATTATTATGAAATTTTCTACGTTAATTATTAGAGTAACAGAAAATATAAAGTACTTTCTTAAAGTTTGTAAAACAACGTATAAATATCTAGGTTGTCAGTCACTTGTACAAGCATACAATGTGTTGAGATATTCAGAATCTAAACGCCAGACGCAGTCTTGGTTTAATTTTATATTTTGTTTAATTGAAAACATGCACGTCATGTAAAAGTCTTTTATTGATACTGAAATTCACGTATATTCTTTTAGTAGATTACCGTTAAAATTGAGTAGTTACATTTTAAGGTCGTTATTGTCCTGACGATCGAATCTTTTTGTGAATGGTCAAGGAAGCGCTTCTATGATTATAGTAAAAATAAAATCCTGTGTTAGGAACTAATAAATTATGACATATTTGCTTAAACTAAATTTTATAGAAACGATTAATTTATACGTATTTATTCTAAAGGTTAAATTATACAAAATTCTTTTTATAAAAATTAATGACAAGATAGTAAACATATGTATTGCAGTCGCATGTATATAGTCAGATTTCCATATGAATAGAATTCCTTTTGTTTTTCATAAAGTCGTTTTATTATTCAATATTTAAATATGAAAAGTAAACTAGAGCAAATCCTCCTTAAGAAAAACAGATAGAGAGAAGAAAATAAATGCCTTTAGTATTTCATAGATGTTTAAATTCTCTTATTATATTTTTGGGCATATGCTTTTAAGGACACAAATGGTGTCCATGTGGTGTTTTGTTTGTTCACAGGTACAGCTGAGACAACTGTTTAACAACTGGTGGTTGATGTTTTGGTAAGTGTGTGATAAAGAGTGAAATTCAAGTTTTATGGCTAAGATAGTGGTGTTAACATAAGGTTTCCGCATTTCCTTATACAAACACAGTTAAATTTTGTTGGCACTTGTATTAAAAATACGGTGGCGCCTATTAAAACTATTTTTGGTCAGTTATCCACCCATGACCCATGCTCATGATCTACCCAGAGCTAACACTCTACTAGCCGTTTAACCCTTAAGAGTTTTCTTTGTCTATAGCCGTTTTCCATCCGACATTACCCTGGGCTTGGAGTTTAAAGAAGAAATACTCGACCTAGTGATATCAGATTAAAATAGAGAGCTTTAGTATATAGCTGATAGTCACCAGGATAAATTTGCAAAATTTTATTATAATTACACTTGCGCTCAACGTGGGCTGGAAATTCATTTAAGGGGCTGGAATTTCATTTAGAGGCTGAATAACTTCACTTATAGGCTGGAATATTTAGTAGTTATCTTCATCACACTTATATCTACCGACTGAGGTTTGCATTGATTCTAGTAAATAGTTTTGTTTCATTTTGTTAAAGTTTGTTACAGTTTACAGTGGGTTTTCTATATAGTTAGGACATTCGTTCGTTTGAGATTTCATCTTCAACAATTATATAATTGAGTTACATTAGAGATATTCAGATATTTAATTATGGCAGAAACTTATAGCATCGTACATTTACTTAAAATGAGTTAGAATATGAATTGAACATTAGAGGCATTGAAAATTCAAGACCAGTTTCAGATAAAAGGAAAATTTTAGCAAGGTTGTTGGCCAAAGAAGCAGATAAACCAGGTTGTTTGATAGATCCTTCTTATTATAAAGTAGATTTCAAAGTAGAGAAAGCAGAGATTGAGTCTAGTATAGAGTCCGTTAAAAATCTTTTGTTAGAATTTATGGATGATCCCGCAGAGTCAATTTTTAAAAGGATAAGGTCAAGATTAGTACATCTTACAGGTAGAATACAACGGTTAAAGCTCCCTAAAGAAAATTTTGAGGAAATGGTGTTATTTAAAAATGAAAGTTTGGCTACTATTCTTGTTGTGGAAGCAGATCTGCATGAGAAATTAAATAAAGATACAAGTTCAAATAGTAAAGATATTAACGTAAATTCTGTTGCTGCATCTAATGTGCCCATTCCAACAGTTACATATGTCACACAGTCAGTTCCTATAGCATCTTGGTCGATAAAATATTCAGGAAACCCATCTCTCTTATATCAATTTTTAGAAAACATCAGTGACATTGCACAGTCTCGAAAGGTATCTGAGATGGAATTGTTTAATTCTGCAGTTGAATTGTTTACCGGTGATGCCTTGCTATGGTATCGTTGCGTTCGTGGTTCGTTAACAGATTGGAGTTCGTTGGTTAGTAGACTAAAGGAAGATTTCTTGCCAGCACATCCTGAAGACGATATTTGGGAAAAAATCAAGAATAGATTACAGAAGAACGGTGAATCTGTTGTATTGTTCATTGCTAACATGGAAAGTTTATTTAACCGATTACCTATTATTCCTGCAGAACACACTAAAGTTAGAATAGTCAAGAAAAATTTATTGCCATATTTCATTCAGCATCTTGCTCTTACAGAGATCGAGAATATTAGTACGTTAGTTAAATTATGTAAGAGGTTAGAAGAAGCTTCTTGAGTAAACATAAGTCTGTTTCAGTTACCATATAGTCACAAACAGCCTTTAATTATTTTAATCCACATTTTAGAAACAAAACCCTAGTTCATTTCAGAATGCTTCAAGTCGTGTTTATACCCCTCCGTCTTCACATTCCCCAGTACAAGTTCTTAATTCTGCTACCCCAATGACAGAAATGAGTGGAGTAGGTAACTCATTTATTAAGCTAAATTGATTTGTTGGAATTGTTCACGTGATGGTCATACTTTCAATGTTTGTAGATCTTTCAAGAGATTATTTTGTTATGGTTGTGGTCGTAAAGGAGTGACTAGTATCACTTGTCCGTCGTGTCCAATTCAACGAGAATAAAAGAACAGAAGTTGAATACCGATTCCCTGGGTTTAGACAAGAGGCTACAGATATGTTGTGTGCTCGAGAAGGTCTATGTTGTAAAGAGGAGTGGTCGCGATGGCTTCAGGTAGTTAGAAATTTTTGCAGGAATAGAGTTCCACCTAAAGCTAATGCATTGTTTGAGAAAGCCTTATGATAATCGCCCGTATGTGATGGTGAAGTTATTTGACATGGATATTACAGGTTTATTTGATTCTGGATGTACTACATCGATAAGTTGGTTCCCTCGCCGTTCCAGTGATTGAAAAATGAAATTGAATGTTTTACATCTGAAAAGAAAGGGTATCGACTGCAGATGGTTCGTTAAAATTGGTAGAAGGTTCAGTTGATTTGCCCATCCGTATCGGATCGGAATGCCGTATTTTGAACGCGTTAGTTGTGCCTTCGTTGCCTCATGCCTTCATCTTTGGGACTGATTTTGCTAAATTGTTTGGTCTAGTTGCTGACTTTAAAAACAATTCTTGGTATATTGGCGATGATATGGGAAATCATATTTCTTATGTTGGACAGTCGTCCTTGCCTTTAGATTATAAAGGTAGTTTGTTTAGTTTAGAAGAATTGTCGGTTGAGCGTCGAAAGCAAGCTCAAGCCGTTATAGATACGTATAATGAGATAAGTAGTGAGAATAGATTGGGCCGTACTAATAAAATCGAGATGTTCATTGATACAGGCGACTCCAAGCCAGTTCGTAGGAAACCGTACGTTATGTCGCCCTATATGAACGAAATATTGAATAGAGAACTAGATGATATGTTAAAGTTAGGAGTGGTGGAACCTTGTGTTAGTCCGTATTGTTCTCCCGTATTATTGGTTAAAAAGAAGTCCAGTGACGAATATAGATTTTGCTTCGATGGGCGAATGTTAAATGATGTCACTAACATGACAGTTACCCTATGGCAAACATAGACAGGATTCTTAATTTATTACGAGGTGCTAATTATATCTCTAGTTTAGATATGAGAAAAGTTTTTGGCAAATCCTCTTTCGGAAAGTTCTAAAGACAAAACTGCTTTTAGCATTGTTTCTAGAGGTCAATATCGTTTCACTTGTGTACCTTTGGACTTCGAAATGCAGCTCAAACCCAACAAAGGCTTGTGGATGCTATATTTGGACCACGTTATGAACCTCATGTTTTCTGTTATCTTGACGATGTAATACTAGTGTCTTCTACATTTGAAGAACACCTAAAACTTCTTGCAGATGTTAGAGAACGTCTCAAGGAAGCAAATTTGACAATTAATTTGAAAAATGGAGTTTTTCAAAAATCTTTAAAGTTTCTGGGTCACATAGTTGGCTCTAACTCTCTTCGGGCTGATCCTGATAAGATATCAGCTATGGTAAACTTTCCACGTCCGAAACTACGACAGAAGTTAAACGATTTTTGGGTATGTGCAGTTGGTACCGTCGGTTCATCCGGAACTTCTCTTCGTTAGTGTCATCTATCAATGATCTTATTAAGAGAAAAAAAAGGACAAGGAGTTATTTGGAATCCTGAGGCTGAAGCGTCGTTTATACAGATTAAACAAGCTCTAGTTTCTGCTCCGTTACTATCGCAGCCGGACTATTCGCTTCCATTCATCATCGAATGTGATGCCAGTGACACGGGATTAGGAGCTGTTTTGATTCAGAAAATTGACGAATTGAACATGTGATTTCGTATGCGAGTAAAACGCTAAATCGAGCTGAGAGGAATTATTCGGTTACTGAAAGAGAATGTCTGGCAGTAATCTTTGCGATTGAGAAATTTAGACCATGGGTTGAAGGTACCCGTTTTACAGTAGTGACAGATCATTTTTCTTTGTTGTGGTTAAATAATATTCAAAATCCGACTGGTAAATTAGCCAGGTGGGCAGTACGTTTGAAACAACATACGTTCGATCTGGTCCATAGAAAGGTAAATTTAATGTTGTGCCCGATTGTCTTAGTCGCGCAACCCTCCGGACAATCCCATTGTCGACCTAATCGAAGTTAATTTAGAGAAATTAGACCCGTGGTACGTTTCGTTGAGGAATAAAATTTTGTCTTCTCCAGAAAGTTACCCTCAATGGAAAGTAGAAAATAATTTTGTATTTAAATTTCTTCCCTCCAATCTTCCCGTATCTTCAAATTTAAATGAATGGAAATATTTGGTACCTATAGCTCAACGAGAGGAAATCATTCGCTCTTGTCATGTTCCTTCAGTTGCAGGGCACTTTGGTGTTGCTAAGACTAATTCGAGAATACAGGAACGTTATTATTGGCCTAAAATGAATTAGATGTACTCCGATTTTGTAAGAAATGTTTAACATGCGGCGCTCAAAAGTCATCGCACGTTGGTCCCCTTGGTTTAATGGGTAAAGAGAAGAAGTAAAGTTTCCCTTTCAGACAATAGCACTAGATTTGATGGGTCCGTTTCCACGCTCGAAACTTGGACATAAATGGTTATTAGTAGTAGGTGATTGGTTCACCAAATATACATTGTTACATCCTCTACGAAGTGCAAAAGCTCACAGCATACAACGTTTTATGGAAGAAAAAGTTTTTCTAGTATTTGGCGTCCCACAATTCGTTATATGTGACAATGGACCTCAATTATCAGGTAGAATCTTTAAAACCCTTTGTAATAAATACGATATTCAGAAAAAATGGTATAATACAGTCTATTCTCCACAGTGTAATTTTGTGGAGAGGATTAACAAAACTGTGGGTACTGCTATTCGTTCGTATGTTGATACACACGATTCATGGGACTCAGAACTACCTCAAATTCAATATGCTATTAACTCCTCAAAACATCACTCTACTGGTTACACCCCTAATTTTTTACTTTTGGTCGTAGTGTTCCAGTAAGCGGGAGGTTTTACAGTAGGTGGTTATGTACCCAAAGACGATATTGAATTTATCCCAGGTAGCCGACCATTATATGTCTCGGATCGACAAGGGCTCTTCGATATCTTTAAAGAGGTGCATGGCAATTTACATGTAGCCTATGAGCGAGCTAGTCGCCAATATAATTTGAGAAGAAGAAATGTGTGCTTTGAGGTTGGTGATAAGGTGGGAGTGAACAAGGTTTTATCAAGTGCAGGCGATAAATTCACTGCTAAACTCGCACCAAAGTTTGTTTTATTGTGGTTAGAGAAAGATTACTAATTTAGTTTATGAGTTGAGTAACATGGATGGTTCTAAGGCGGGTCGATGGCATATCAAAGACTTAAAGCCATATTCTGCGATTGATGAAGATGAAGTTGAAGTTATTAACAATGTTTCTGATCCTTAAGTACTTCAATTATAGTTGATGTCAGTTGTAATTCTCTTTAGTCCGTGTTTTGAATCCTTAAGTTAGACAAGTTTAAAGTTGGGAAAATTTTTATAAAGTAATTTATGTTTTAGTAGTAATAGAGCTTAATATGTTTGTTGATTTAGATATTGCATGTGTTAAATGAAAATTTTGATGACGATAAAGGAGTGTTAAATGAAAATCTCTGATGACGATAAAGAAGTGTTAAATGATAATTTTGATGACGACAAGGATATGTTTATGGATTTTGAATGATGATATTTTTTGAGGTGTTTGAGAATGCAGCATATGCATAGAGATGTTGCAGGTATATAGAGATGGATATGTATTCAGTGAAGTAATACGTATTCAGTAATGGAATATATGATAGAGATATAGAGAGTGTTTAGTAAAGTATTGAGTATGTAGTCATATAGTTAGAGTGTGATAGAATGTTAAGCATTAAAGGAATGCTTGAGTTTTGGTTTAATAGTTTGAGACTAGGCCTGATGTGCTTATTCTTATTGAGAGTGTACATGAGCTAGGATAGTTCATGAAGAGTTTTTGTGAGTAGTTGGTGGTGGTCACCCAATAGGCTCAATATATGATTCGTTAGTGGTTTTAGAGTTCTTTAGTGATGAGTCATTGAGGTTATATAATTTTGAGAGAGATAGTTGAGTATGTAGAATAGAGATCTTACAGAAAATATTGTGAGATGCTCACTCAAAGACTAAAAGTGTCTTGTTGATGAATATGTATTGTTAATACTTTGTCTGTTTCTCGAGTGTTAGAGATTCGTTTCGTGAATAGACTTTGTATCTAACAGCTTTTGGTACTTACTAAATTCATCAATTTTATGCACATAAATCTTTAAGATAGATATATTAAATTAGAGAAAATATTCGTTGTACAGATTTTGTTTAGTAGTGATTATAATGTCCAATCCATTTTGTTTATTACAGTTCTGATTTGTAGTAAAATATTTTTCATTTAAAAAAAAATAATTTTTTTTGATATGGTTGTTGCGTTTGTAACTATAGATGACATGCATCCACTGAGTGTTAGATTCCCTAAATATTCTTAACTGATTGACGTATATACTGATTATGACTTCCGGATTTGTCCCTTTATAGGCGTGTAGTACGCGCAGTTACTAATCACTCAATCCCATGCATTAATATTCCCCATATCAATTAGCAAATGATCCTGATATTTTTTGTTAAACTCATCATTAGTTATAGTTAATATTTGTGTCGTCTTGTTGTGAGGTGTAAGAGGTTTATACAGTTAAGAAGAATAAGTTTGAAGTTTCAGTTGCAAAATTTTTTGAAAAAATTCTCCCATACCTCAATTTTTCTCTTGGGAAGAGGCTGTGTAACGTATTTTTTTCTAGTTACACCAAGCCTAATAAATTAATAATAAAACAAATAAATTTTAAAGTATTTAATTCGTAAATATTCAGCCAATAAAAATTAAAGTATAATGTTCATAATAACACATGGATTCTAGAAGATATATATTCTAAAGCTTGTTCCAAGCGCTGTCAAGTTGATAACCGGCACTTTGGTCTCCAACGTCCTAGAGTGAAGCCGCTTTTGTAGACGAGAGATAAAGTCAAGATGATGACCGTCAGAAACACGAGGCATCTAATCGAGTGAAGAAGAAAACTTGAGCTTGAGAAAATGGATTGATAATATACATCATTTTAATACATGCAATATCATATGGACTAGGATTTACTTTAGCAACGGTTTTCAATGTAAATTATAATAATTTTCCGTCACAGTAATTAATGGTAAACAGCTATGGTTTCGTCCTTTTATCTAACTACGCAGTATGGAAATGGTTGATGTTACAAAAACCTTGACACTTCAATCTAACTGATGACTAATACGATGAAATAAATACAACAGCTGAGGTCGTGATTTTCCACCTGCAGTTCTTTTGTCTACACGTGAGTGTTTGAAGCTATAGTAAATTATTATGAAATTTTCTACGTTAATTATTAGAGTAACAGAAAATATAAAGTACTTTCTTAAAGTTTGTAAAACAACGTATAAATATCTAGGTTGTCAGTCACTTGTACAAGCACACAATGTGTTGAGATATTCAGAATCTAAACGCCAGACGCAGTCTTGGTTTAATTTTATATTTTGTTTAATTGAAAAACATGCACGTCATGTAAAAGTCTTTTTATTGATACTGAAATTCACGTATATTCTTTTAGTAGATTACCGTTAAAATTGAGTAGTTACATTTTAAGGTCGTTATTGTCCTGACGATCGAATTTTTTTTTGTGAATGGTCAAGGAAGCGCTTCTATGATTATAGTAAAAAATAAAATCCTGTGTTAGGAACTAATAAATTATGACATATTTGCTTAAACTAAATTTTATAGAAACGATTAATCTATACGTATTTATTCTGAAGGTTAAATTATACAAAATTCTTTTTATAAAAATTAATGACAAGATAGTAAACATATATATTGCAGTCGCATGTATATAGTCAGATTTCCATATGAATAGAATTCCTTTGTTTTTCATAAAGTCGTTTTATTATTCAATATTTAAAATATGAAAAAGTAAACTAGAGCAAATCCTCCTTAAGAAAAACAGATAGAGAGAAGAAAATAAATGCCTTTAGTATTTCATAGATGTTTAAATTCATCTTATTATATTTTTGGCATATGCTTTTAAGGACACAAATGGTGTCCATGTGGTGTTTTTGTTTGTTCACAGGTACAGCTGAGACAACTGTTTAACAACTGGTGGTTGATGTTTTGGTAAGTGTGTGATAAAGAGTGAAATTCAAGTTTTATGGCTAAGATAGTGGTGTTAACATAAGGTTTCCGCATTTCCTTATACAAACACAGTTAAATTTTGTTGGCACTTGTATTAAAAATACGGTGGCGCCTATTAAAACTATTTTTGGTCAGTTATCCACCCATGACCCATGCTCATGATCTACCCAGAGCTAACACTCTACTAGCCGTTTAACCCTTAAGAGTTTTCTTTGTCTATAGCCGTTTTCCATCCGACATTACCCTGGGCTTGGAGTTTAAAGAAGAAATACTCGACCTAGTGATATCAGATTAAAATAGAGAGCTTTAGTATATAGCTGATAGTCACCAGGATAAATTTGCAAAAATTTTATTTTAATTACAAGACATCTGTATTGAATCAATCGAAAATGATACAGATTATTGGTTCAGAGGCGGCAACAAATAATCGAGACAACGAAGATGATGAGGACATCGATTTAAATGGCACTGATAACAACAATACAAATGGAAGTTGCTTTGACAACATCAATCAATAGATTCCACGACATAGTCAGCGTATCCTAAAGAAACCAGATCGATATGGTGAATGGGAATTCGAGGATGAAGATGTACACATGGCATTGTCGACTGAACAGTATGTTGATGATGATCCGTTGACTGTGACTGAGGTAAAAAATCGAAGCGATTGGCCTGAATGGAAGAAAGCCATTAGTTCTGAATATCGTTCATTGATTAAAAATAATACTTTCACCGTTTGTGAGCTGCCAGAAAATCGAACAATCATTTCAAATAAATGGGTGTTTAAGATAAAACGAAAAGCTGATGGAAGCATTGACAAATATATAGCGCGTTTGGTGGCACGAGGTTTTTCACAAAAATTTGGTTTTGACTACAATGAAACGTATGCACTGGTAGCAAAATTAGTTACTTTAAAGATTTTGCTTGCAATTGTCAATCATCATGATATGCACATCCATCAGATGGACGTCAAAAGTGCATTTTTGAATGGCGAGCTATCAGAAAAAAATTATATGGAATTACCAGATGGTTTTTGTGAGGAAAAGAAAGTGTGCAAATTAAATAAAGCACTTTATGGGTTAAAGCAGGCATCATGTGCATGGAATAAAAAATTTGATGACTTCATGACACGAATTGGTTTTAAACAATATGATTCGGATCAATGCTTATATGTGAAACAGCAAGATGGATTTTCCTGCTATTTGTTGCTGTATGTTGATGACATATTGATATTTTGCAGCAACATGAATGTGACAAACACGATTAAAAAATTGCTGTCAACCGAATTTGAAATGACAGACATGGAAAAAGCAGATTCATTTCTTGGTATACAAATTGATCAAGATATTGAAAATGACGTGATTACATTAAGCCAGTCAAAATACTTAGAAAAAGTATTGAACAAATTTGGTATGCATGAGTCCAAGTCAAAATCAATTCCAATGGAAAAGGGCATGCATTTGGATTTGGGCGACAAAGGAAATTGCTCAAATCATCCGTATCGTGAACTAATATTTCCTTGACATATGCAACGATTATGACTCTGTAACATACTGTTTTATGACGCTCTAATAGTTCTATTATTTCTAAAAACAGTTATTTTCTAGTATAATTTTAGCATTCTAATTATTAGAATGAAGGTCTTGTAGCATAAGTATGTCTGCAATTGTAAACGGCTGCAAGATTACCCAAGTATCGTCCTAGCGAAGTTCCAGGAAGATATAATCCAAGAGTTAATTAATTTTTCTAAAGGCACTTTATTTGAAAGGCACTTAATATGTCAGATTAGTTGCTATCTATGATTAGATGTCAATCATGTTCTAGGACCCTATTTATGTCTGGGTGGTCGGAAGGAATTTTTCAATTAGCGGAGTACTCAACTAAAAATTAGTCCCGAGATCTACTTGTGTGGCTATCTTAGTGCAATTGGCAGTTTAATTAATCTTAAAGATTTACGACCGGCGTATCCTAAGTCGAGTATGAGAGCTAGGCAAGGGGTTATTTTTTAATTAACTTAAATGTATATAAGGATGCCAGCCGGGTGTAATGGGGGTTGTTTATTTCCAGACGCGTTAGAGTTTAAAGCTGGCGGTTATTTGCACGATTGAGTGAAGTGTTTTATTTCTCTGAATTCAAGTGCGTGCCGTTATGTTCTAAGTTAGTTATTTCTCTGAGTAAGTAATTAGTATATGTGGTATTACCATGAACTCAAGGCTGTGTTATGCAGCATAAGTCAGTTATTTGTTTAAATACAGTACTTGTCGACTTCCATAAAATACAATTCCGGGTTAAAGCTCAGTTCAAGTTAATTGATCCGTTAGATTATTGTTTTAGAGACCGCATCACTTTAGAAGGGTCTCCTATTATATTGTGTTTCGACGGTGTCAGAGGCCGTTAATCACTAAGCCACGAGACTACCTGAGTATGCAAAGCTCAGGTCAGGAGTCACGTTACTGTACTATTTGACCCTTGAGAAGGTCGTATTTTTCCTGGTGTTGATGACCCCGTGGTTAAAGGAGGGTCGTCGCCATATGCAAGTTAAGTAGACTACGGTAGAATTAATTAATTATTGTATTGGGGGTGGTTTCACCCAGAACTGTTATTAATATTCATAAAATAAGTTTTGTTTAGTTAAGTTGTGTTTGTGCTAGCCGGAGACTTTAAAAGATTAGCCCCTGTGAAGTGATTTATTTTCTGTCCTGCAATCTTGGTTCATCGCCCACGCACAAAGTGCGACGAGAGGTATTACCGCGATTGGTTCATGGGCCGTTTAATTCCCATGGTGGCGCCCTATTGTAAATAATGTTAATTACTGTATATTTTTGTATGCATATGTAATTAGGTGAAGTTTTAGTTAGTAGCCCATTTAATAAAACAATGGGAATTTCGTCTTAGTGTGTTTGTTTAATGAACCCCTCCTCTCACCGACTGCTGCAGCTTGCGAGGCAATGTCCCGAAACGTGAGGGTACGATAGTGCTAGAGGTCCTGCCATTTATTATTTATTGTTAATTGGATACCCTCACGCGGTAGGTAAATATTACAATTACAACTCGACCAGATTTGTGTGCGGCAACTGGGTATTTCAGTCGATTTCAAAGTTGTTTCAATTAAATACATTTCAATGAGGCGAAACATTTTACGATATATTCATGGTATGATCGAAATAATATTGGTTTACAAAAAGCAACCAAATGCAGAAACGTTGATTGGTTACAGCGATTCAGATTGGACTGGTGACAAGAACAATTCAAAATCAACGTCGGGTTATATTTTCAAATTATTGGAAACACTGTCAGTTGGGCATCTAGAAAGCAATCAACGGTGAGCAAATCGTCAACTGAAGCTGAATATATTGCGTTGGCTGAAGCAATTAGCGAAGCTGAATGGATCAAGAAACTACTGGTAGAAGTTGGAATTGATTGCAACGAACCAATTCCAATATTTGAAGACAACACTTCGTGCATTAAGATTGCTGAAGAGCCACGTGAATACAAACGAATGAAACATTTGGATGTGAAATACAACTTCATTCGTCATTACGTAACAAAGAATAAATATGAAATTATTTATGTTTCAACACAAGATCAAGTGGCGGACATTATGACTAAGGCACTTGGTAAAATTCTTTTTATTAAACATCGTAATAATTTGAGTTAAATATTAATAAAAAAAAAAAGTACGTCTATTAAATTAAGAGGCGGTGTTGAAATGTAATTTAAATGAAGTTAATGTTATAGTGTGCGGAACGCGCATGCCATAGTTTTTTTTATGTCAATATTGACTTCTAGAAAAGTCATTGTATAATAAAATGTATTGTAGTTTTCTTTATCATATTACTATTATTTTATCTAATCAAAGATCTCAAATCTCTGATAGAAACAGGAATATATTGAAATAGAAAACTACTCACTTATTAGTATATCAAATAGACAACATTTCGAACATGGTGGCACAGCCATTTACTGCACTAACAATGTGAAATTTCTAAGTAATTCAAAATAGGGTCACCTTCAAGATGAATTTAACCTTGAATTTTCTTATGTCTACTGTAGAATCTATAAACTATATATTTTATGTATTTACCATTCCCCCCATGGAAACATTGAGATCTTCTTTGATTCCCTACATACAATCCTAGATACGATTTTAGGAAACTGCAAAATAATAATTACTGGGAACTTTAACATAAATATTAACAATTATAAAGACAAAAATGTAATTCGGATAAAACATCTATTCAGCTTATATAATTTAACTTTGCATGTAACAAATGATACTAGAATCACAAAAACATCGGTTCCTGTATTGACTATGTCACAAGTAATATTAATCCTAACCTCCTTATTACCACCGAAACAATTAGCAATGATCTATCAGATCACGAATTTGTATTATTCCATACATATTTGGAACGAGTAAAGAAGCCAGACTTTTCATACAGAAGGATTTATAGTTCAAAAAATGTTCAGACTTTTATCAATAATTGTGCCAAAATCAATCTGAGTGATTTTTCAAAAAGCCTAAATAAATTCTGCAACCTAGTCTCCAGTATTTCTCGTGCTCATGACACTTCATTCCCTCTATTAAAATGCACTCACAAAAACAAAAGCTGGCTAACAACAGGTATTAAAACATCTGCAAAAATAAGAAATTTCTGCATACCCTATATAAACATTTTCCTAACTCCGCTTTTGTAAAATCCTACTATCTTAGTTATAAGAAAATCTATACAACCACAATTAAATTAACCAAATCCAAATTATTTGTTGAGTATATCTCAAGTTCAAAAAATCCGCAACATGAAACTTGGAAACTTATCATTTATAACTGGCAACTTTCCTTCTTGCTTAAAACACTCGATCGTAGTACCCTTACATAAGGGAGGCTCCTTCACTGCCAACAATTTTAGACCTATATCTCTTTTATTCACATTTTCCAAATTAATTGAATTGGTAAAAATTCGATTATTAAACTTTTCAAATAAATATGAAATTTTCGATAGCACTCAATTTGGCTTTCGTCCGATGAAATCTACTACAGACGCTGTATATAACTTCTTAAAGAAAACATGTTCATCTTTCAATAACACTAACACCGTGCATGATATTTTTGCAGTTTTTGACACTTCTAAATCAAATGTTGATGATTTCCTTAAAGAAATGAATTCAAAATTTCAAAGCATAAAATTTACGTATGAACTAGAGAATAATGGACAATTACCGTTTTTAGATACATTAGTAATTAGAAATGGTAATAAATTAGAATTTGACATTTATAGAAAAGAAACCAATGTAAATCGCTTTATTTTGTCTTCCTCTAATCATAGCATACAACATAAGTTGGCTTCATTTAACTTTTTAATTAATAGATTATTGAATTTCCCTTTAAATAAAAACAGATTTAATAAGGAATTTGCTCTTATTAAACAAATAGCGAATTACAATGGTTTCTCTTCTGATATTATAGATAATATTTTTAGAAAGTGTAAAAATAGGATCAACATCCGTAAATCAACGACTTTGCAATCAACCACCTCTAACGATAATGTTAAATATGTTAAACTTCCGTTTCACAAAACCACAAAGGGTCTTGATAAAATATTCAAACAGTGTAATTTCAAAATTGCTTTCACTAATACTAATAAAATTAATGATTTGCTAGGTAATCCAAAAGACAAGGGGGAAAAATTGCAAAAGTCGGGGAAAATGTTAAATTGTTAAAAGCGGCACCAACGTTTTCCTCCTTAAATGCCTATGAATCAATTAAAATTGTTAAACATAAAGGACCCCTCTTAAACACCGATAAAGGGCCAATAGAGTCATCTGCTTTGCTTTCCCTATTGGTCAACAACCAATGAGAAAGCAAGATTAAACTGGTTCCGCTTCAGTAGGTTTAGAATTAGTATAAATTAAGTAGATTTAAGTTATAATGTCACAATTCACTTGTTTGTTGTTGAGAACACCAGCCTGCGGGTGAGGAGAATATCCTCGATAGTGTTTAAAGCAACAATATAGTAAATTATAGGTTGGGAAGGTTCACTTCAGCCTAAGTGGTGAGGAGAATATCCTCTGAAGTGTTCCAGAACAACAACTTTTTTTTTTCTACTGATGATGGCCACATAGTGGTCGAAATACGTATTTAGTAGTTTAAATATTTTTGTGGTTAAGGGTTTTTATTTAATTTTATTTAAATCGTGCCACAGTGTTCCTATAGATTATATATATATATATTTTGATAAGGGGTTGTTTAAGGGTGTACTTTATAGTAAAGGTCGTTTAGAAATGAGAAATTACCATAGGCAGCAGGAAACTGCATTTATTTAGTAAAAGAATCGAGAAATGGAAATAGTTTGTAGATAGTAAGCAGTCAACACCCTGTACATAAAGTATAGATAGTTTTAAGCGACGCAGATAAACATAGGAAGACACATAGTTAGCGTAGAAACCAGGAAGACATGCATTAAGTAGATAGTAAATATTTAATACCCTGTAGATAAAGTTTTAGGTAATTTAGGTAAAGCAAATAAAGATATTTTTCAGTGGAAGCACGCTGCTATGAAACCCTTTTTCAGTCCTTGAAAATAAATAATTTCAGGTACCATAAATTATCTTTTATTGTGTAGATCCAAGAACGAATACATGAACATTGTAAAACCACTAAATTCTCTAATAGCAAATCAATATCTGGATCATTTTCATATATAAATGGACATTAGCTACAACAGAACCTGCTACTTGCAAGTGTAAAATTATAATTATTCTCACTACAATAGTATACTAAAATAAGTACAATAGCATAGATACATTTTAACTATCACACATCACAATCGCGAGTCCTTGTAAACTTACGCTCGCTTTCCCCCACTGTTCAACACTATCACAAGATAAACAAATCCATCTCATGACCCCCCCTAACTTAAGCTATAATTTTACTACAAAAATTATTGATTAAGTTAAATCACTTAAATCTACTAACAAAAATAACAGCTGCTTGCTACATAATTCAATATAAAGACTACAAAAACTATATAGTCATACAAATGCAGTTGTAATCCTAAACTATGAAAACTTACTTTCTAAGACAATACTGTAGGAAGCATTTTATAAGATTTAAGATTAATAATTTTATGCTTTCCTAATTCTTTCCCATTAGCGTCACTCAACACATAAGAATTGGGGCCCGCAATTTTAGTTATGCAGAAAGGACCCTCACAAAGAAGGAGTAATTTAGCTGTTGTTCCATCAATAGCTGAGGACTGATGATGGCATTTAATCAGCACCCGATCGCCCACCTTAAAACTTGTTAAAGTATTATTTTTTTGTATTTGGCCTGGCGTTTAAGAGCATTACCTTCTATACGACTATGGGCCAGCTCCCAATGCCTTTCTATCAACCTTTCACTCACAGTGCCATCATCATTAGCAGGTAAGCCCAAAAGATCCTCTAATGAGTTTTTTATAACCTCCCCTTTCTGTAAGAACAATGGAGTAAACCCTGTGACACTATGCACCACATTATTCAGACAATCCTCAACTTTTTCTATTTCCCATGCCCATTTGGAATGTTTACTAGAACAGTATGTTCGTAGGAGACGCTTAATCTCCTTGTTGCAACGTTCTGTTATATTACCCTGCGGAAAGTAAGGTGATGTAGTCTTCACCCTAATTCCTTGCTCATAAATCTTTTTTACCCAGCTACTAGACGTAAACTGTGTGCCATTATCGCTTAATATGCACTTAGGCAATTGGGTACTTGGGATATAATCCCCCACAATGCGGTTTATAATAGCCATGGCTGTGGCTCTTTTAATAGCATACAGTCTCACAAAACGACTGAATGCATCAACTAATACCATTAGCTGCGTGCAACCCCCCCTTGATTTGGGTAGGGGACCCATAAGATCAATACAAACAAGATCCCCTGGACGTTCAACAATAACGGAGTTTAAATCCCCGTGTAAAGTCTTTGAGCTCTTTGCCCTTTGACAAATATCACAAGCCGTCACAATTTGGCGGATGTTTTTACACATTTTTGACCAGTAAAACCTCCCCTTCATATATTCAAAAGTCTTAGCACTTCCGAAATGTCCAATGTAAGCATGTTGATATTGAACCAGCTCTACAACCTGCTTTTTAGGTACACATATCTTAAATCTCGGTGAGCTTTCATCACCTTTCTTAAACAAGACTCCGTCATGAAGTTTATACCACTTTACCATTCGAGTTTTGTCCCTATCAACTACTCCTATATCATTTATTTCCTTTAAAATATTAATCTTGATTTTAATCCATCTTTCCTCATTCTGATCGTCACGAATCAATTGTAAATTTTCCTTCACCCTTTTAAATTCATCCACCAATTTAAAAAAATGACTACATTGGCACGTTTATCAGGACTGCAACCCCTCTTAACTCTGAATGGGATACGTGACAGTGTGTCAGCCACCACATTGTCCTTCCCACGACAATATTCAATCGATAAATCAAACTCTTGAATCAGCAAAATCCATCGGGACAACCTTGCAGATTTTAATTTACAAGTAAGAAGGACGCTCAGTGCCTTATGGTCCGTAACTAACACTAAATGTCGACCTAATACTATGGTACGCCACTGCTGTAACGCGTAAACCACAGCTAATGCTTCCTTTTCAGTGACCGTGTACCGTAATTCGCCTCCCTTTAGGGTCCTGCTAGCATAAGCCACAACTTCCTTGTCCCCCTTATCATTCAGCTGATATAAACATGCACCAAGACCTAGATCTGAGGCATCACACTGAAGGTAAAATGTTTTAAACAAATCTGGGTGGCTCACCATAGTGATTTCCAAGTATTTGTTCTTCATTGTTTCAAAGGCAACCTGTTCCACCTGCGACCACCTCCATATTTCACCCTTCTTTAACAAACTAAGCAACGGAATTGTATACTCCGCCTGCTTCTCGCAAAACCTCCTTTCAAAATTAATCAAACCTAAGAAAGCACGTAACTCCCTAATATTCCTTGGTCGCGGATAGCTTTGGATAACCTCTACGCATTGTGAATCGACTTCAATGCCACTAACTGAGATAATATGCCCTAAAAATGGAATTTTTTCAACAGTAAATAAACACTTACGAAGTTTAACTGTCACACCCACTTCCTCCATTTTTTTGAATAACATGCCCAAATGTGCTAAATGTTTTTCAATGGTTTCAGAATAAGCTAAAATATCATCGACATAGATGCACGTGAATGATGAGAATTGTGGACCCAGAATTTCATCCATACACCTAATCAGCCCGGCCATAGCCGTCGCTAACCCGAAAGCTATGACTTTAAATTGATACGTTTTGTCCTCGAATAAAAATCCGACAAACTTACGATGATTCTCTTTTATTTGCACCTGCCAAAAAGAAGCCATAAAGTCAAGAGTGCTCAGAATTTGCCCTTTTTTGAAACCCGTCAATAGTTCCATCGGATTTGGAGGTATCACATAATCTTTAGCAATGCGTGAGTTTAGATGCCTGCAATCTAGACAAATTCTAATGCTTTTACCTTTTTTTTTTACACACATCAAGGGTGATATGTATTCAGTTTGAGCTGGTTCGATAATATTCCATTCCACCATTTCCGCTATCTGCTTGCGAACCTCCTCTTTATGTACTATAGGTATGGGATAAGTCCTTTTATTAAAAGGAGTCTCATCCTTCATTATAACCTCATGTTCATATCCCCTTGCACATCCTGGACTTTTAGAAAATACTCGACTATGCTGCAATATTATCCCTATTAATGCCCCCCTCTCATCACTATTTAATAATTCCGACTTGCTCACAATTTTCGTTACATCCTCCTCTGAATATTTATGTTTTTCAGGGGCACTTTTTACTTCAGAATAGACACCTTGCCTTTCCTTATTTACACTAACAAAATTAATGTGGGACATTGATTTATTTACTTCTTCTTGGCCTAGGTTGATTATCTTATATTTATCCCTGATTAACAATTTTAATTTAAACTCCTTAAAGTCCATACTAACCTGATTTTTTGATAGCCAGTCACACCCTAATATAAAACTTTTATTTAATTTTGGAATCACTAGACAAGTGATATCCATTTCCTCTCCTGCTATTACAACAGGCAATAGTACTTGCTGCTTAACCTTTTGAGTTTTAGATCCTACAGCAACGGCTACATCTACGTTTGTAACAGGTAACATAGGAAAATCACCTATTTTCTTTAATACATCATAAAAATCGCTGGAAACCGCCGAAACCTCGCTACCACTATCTACTAGTATATTAACCTGCATTCCTGCTATAGCAGCATTTATACAGGGACTTATAATTTCTTGAAGGTTTTCATCCCCTGCGTCGTTACTTAGCAGCACTTGCCCATCATTGTAAAATTTTGTAATTAAATTTACATTATTTCTCCTAGCATCGTGTGAATTCGATTCTTGTTCCCTATCGTACCTAGCTTCTCCATGCTCTATATTAACCACCCTTCTGTCCGTACCACTAATGCTATTATTTTGTGATTGCACATTATTACGATTTTGAACCGTGTTTTGATTTCTACATTGGGTCCAATAACCACGTTCTCTATTAGTACACCAATTGCTAGAAGCTCTGCCTGTATCCCTAACATAAGTTTCATCAATTTTCGTTAGGTATTTTTCAACCTCTTCTATTTTAGATAACCCTAATGTAATGATTCCTCTTTGAATTTCGGGAGAAAAATGCTGGGACAGCATTTCAATCAATGTTTGCTCTGGTATTTTTTCACTTAAAAAACCAGCCTCTTTAACAAGTTGTAAGTAGTATTCAGCCCTATTACCTCTTTCAAAACTACCATATTTTAATTTTAAATAAAGTTCCCTTTGCTTTTCAATTTCCCAATACCTTTCTTTAAATGCAGTAGAAAATCCTGTATAATTTTCAAAAGCACCCTCCTTTAAAGCGGCCCATTCTGCAGCATTACCTTTCAAACAATTCAGCACTAAGCTGACCTTATGATATTCCGGAACCCCTGCATCAACAAAGCACTTTTCAATCTTATTTAAAAAGACCATGGGATGAGTGACCCCATTAGGATTATAAATCAGTTGTGACTCACTTAATTCCCGAAAGTAGGTTAAATAATTTTTATTGCTATCAGGGATCACCTTTTTTTCACTTTCTCCTATTACCTTATCTATATATTGTTTATCAACCAACACTCCCACAGTAGTTTGAAGCGACGCAATACCTTCTGCCAAACGCAATAATACACTTTGTAAATCTCGCGAAGCGTAATTTTCATCATGACCTCCGCGTGCCCCTTCTTCAAAATCATCTTTTGTAATAGGCATAATTGTATTATCACATAACCTAATATAATAAAACGTGTATGTAGTAAATAATAAACAAAGTTTATAAAATTTATCTTGAGTAACTTTCCGCTTACTCTTGTAAATAAACAGCTGATCAGAGTTCAAGTTCATACAATATAAAAGAGATGCAAGTCAAACCTATACCTGTACATTGTCTGTCTTTCTTCCTCCCACACGTCATAGAATGCAGCAAATCCCTTGTTTATAGTTGGCAAATCTGTACTTCGATCTCAACAGGTTATATTCGTTTGTTTTCATATGGTCGACTTCAACATTTACTTGACCAACTGATTCTTGATTTTGAATGCTATTAACAGAATAATAGTAATATTTACCGCCCGTATTACAATTCCTGCTCCACGTTGGGCGCCACAATGCTATGAAACCCTTTTTCAGTCCTTGAAAATAAATAATCTCAGGTACCATAAATTATCTTTTATTGTGTAGATCCAAAAACGAATACATGAACATTGTAAAACCACTAAATTCTCTAATAGCAAATCAATATCTGGATCATTTTTATATATAAATGGACATTAGCTACAACAAAACCTGTTACTTGCAAGTGTAAAATTATAATTATTCTCACTACAATAGTATACTAAAATAAGTACAATAGCATAGATACATTTTAACTATCCCACATCACAATCGCGAGTCCTTGTAAACTTACGCTCGCTTTCCCCCACTATTCAACACTATCACAAGATAAACAAATCCATCTCAACGCGTAATTTATATGTAAACATAATAAAGTGTAAATAAACACGCATTGAAAAGACTTCTAAACGATTAGATTAATACGGAGATAGAAATAGAGCTTCAGGAAGCATAATATAAATGCGTGCAAATAGTCAACCATTTTTGATAAGAAAGCAGATTAAAAATTGCGTGAATAACATGCAGATATTAAAATTAAAAGTCGAATTGCATCAGTTGTTTATGGAAAAGCAATTAGATTTATCAAAATACCGCATGTTGATAACGAAGACACTACATTTGATTTTCCAATGCTCCACCCGAAGGTACTACATTGGCCAGGAGGCGAGTTTTTCGTTGCCTGGAAATTTAGAATTTTGCCGAACCCTTGCCGTTCCAGACAAGGTAGGGATCTTTAACGTGCGTGACAACACTCACGCACGGGACCTCCATTTAACCTCTCATCCGAACGAGGGCGTAATTTTTGTGAAAAATGCTCACCTGTCATTTTTCAAGCAGTCGACCGTGTCGGGATTTGAACCCAGGACCTTGGGATCCGTAGTCTTACGCTTACTACATTGATCCACGGCGACGCCTGATAACGAAGACAGCCGCAAGCAGGTTATAATTATTGGGAAGCATAGAAATGCAAATATTTGATTCGTTAAAAATGAGCGACGAGTTTCTAGACCATACCCACTGACGGAGTGGGAACTCAATAATATATTAGCAGGTACAGTGATAACGAGGTCAGTTTACAACTCAACAAAGGCCAAAGTGCGCCACTATGAAATAAAGTGATACGTAATAATAATTCAAAGTGAAAAATTGTAAAAGTGCTAATATGAAAATTATAATTGCCGATTAAACGTAAGTAGATTATGTAGAATTTTACTTTAAACTAAAACATATTAATAATAGGGCTTCTAAGTCTGGGGAAGAATAATACAATTTCTAAGTCCGGGGATAACAAACTACAACTTCTAAGTCCGGGGAAAAAGACTACGAGTAAGGGAAGGAAAATAAACTACGATATTCGAGTACGTGGAGAATAAATGCAATAGGGAAAATAAATGATGATAATACAATTCTAAATTTGGGGAAATTGACGAGAATAAGAAGTAATAAGTCTGAAATGAAACGACAATAAATTGGGGTGCATAAGTTAATAATGGTAGTGCAGAGGGTAATGGCGATAATTTAAATGAAATGGTTCAAGCGTGTGGATAGACAGTATTTCAAATGGGCATGTAATAATCCTACATTGGGGGAAGATAATTTTTATTCAAATGGATGCGTCAATGCGAAGAAAAATAGACCAGGTCAGATTTTAGTTATAAGACATTTTATTTTTCTATATATTTTTTTATTTTGAATATTGAATTTGCTTAATATAATATGAATGTGAAAGTCAACAAAAAGAGGATTTGAAAACGTATAAAGTGCGTGATATGATAATAATAGGTTTAGAACGTTCTACACTTCGTTTATAAAGATAATTGGTTTTTTTGGTGACTTGGGTTTTGAGTAAATAGTATATGATGTTTAATAAATGAAATTTACAACATTAACTAATTGAAAAGTGTATTTCAAATAATTTACAAAAGCTGTACATAATATTGGTTTCATTATATAAAATCGAATTACCTGAATTTTATAATTCCAAATAAATGCTAGTCAAGGTCATAAAATAAAGTCAATGGAAGTAATTTGATAATTTAAACAGTTCAAGGAGGAGCTACAAGTTGAATAGGAAATTGATAACGAGGAAGGCGGTAACGTATTAAATTTTGTTATTGGTAGACAAGGTTGGTTCAAGATAAAATCCAGTTAAGTTTCTGGAGGGAATTTATAGCATTATTAATATGGTCGCCTAAATGATGGAGCGCGAATAATTTGAGGACATAGCATAATTAATATAAAGCCAACGTAGCTCGATAATTCCGGCAGTATCATAGCAATATATATATATATATATATATATATATATATATATATTATATATATATATTGCTATGATACTGCCGGAATTATCGAGCCCCTACGTTGGGCTGTTATATTAATTATGCTATGTATATATATATATATATATATATATATTATATATATATATTGCTATGATACTGCCGGAATTATCGAGCCCCTACGTTGGGCTGTTATATTAATTATGCTATGTCCCTCAAATTATTCGCGCTCCATCATTTAGGCGACCATATTAATAATGCTATAAATTCCCTCCAGAAACTTAACTGGATTTTATCTTATATATATATATATATATATACAGGGTGTCCAGATTTTAATTGCACACTATAGGAATATCCTGAACTATAAGAAATACAGTGGTGGTTAAATTAGACAAAAGTTACCTACCTATGAGGGTATTTTATAGCTGATCTTGAACTACAAATGTTATCCATAGATTGCTAGATATTGGCTAAAATACAAATTTTGCGATAACATTTGTAGTTCAAAATCAGCTATAAAATACCCTCATAAGTAGGTAACTTTTGTCTAATTTAACCACCACTGTATCACTTATAGTTCAGGATATTCATATAGTGTGCAATTAAAATGTGGACACCCTGTATATATATATATATATATATATATATATATATATTAATTTATCTTTTGGCACTTATATTTCAACTACCATTTTGAATTGTACTTTAGCATATGTAAAATACAGCAAACATACATTTTTAAATTATGTGATCAAATATATGGATTATTTTGCTTGGCATACACTACCATGTACTAAACAACCCTTAGAACCCTTGGTAGCTCCCTCAAACATTATACTGGCCCCACTGATTTTGGATAAAAGTGGAAATTTCGTCTGTTTTACTCTTTCCTGGTGTGCATAATTTCTAGTTTTATTTAAAATCAAACCCCCCGCATTTCTACATCTTAATTATTCAACCCCTATTTTTCTTTCTCAACATGTCTGTCTAACTACGCTATATACTAACCTACACTATAAACTAAAACAAAACTTTCCGTCGCATGAACTATATAACAAACTATCCTACTAAACCCTCTTCCTGTACTATTTTGTATGGATTTCAACTTCCTCGCATCTAAACAAATCCTTATATCCCTTTTGTTGGGTTTAGGTACAATAACTACCGGGTTCACATATGGAGTTTTCGCTGGTTCAATGATTCCTTCTTTTAACATTTTGTTAATCTCGGCTTTAACTCTATTTCTAATTGCAAACGGAATTGGATACACCTTTGTATTAAACCCGTTGTCTTCCGTGACTTCTAACTTATGCATATATCGCCTCGCAAATCTTGGCTCTTCATTAAACAACCCTATATAGTTATTAAATAATTCCCCTAGCTTCGCCTTAATCTCGATACTCACTTTTCCAATCTGTTCATCATTAACTAATCTCGCAAACATATTACATAATCTCACTTCAACCTGTCTATAATCACTTGTCCTATCCATTCCTAATCCCAGCTTATCTACATTATTTCCATTCCTATATTCCTCACAAACCGTAGACACCATCCATAACTTATCTTTATCAAAAATTCGAATCGACCTATCCTTACCATCTATATTCAATCCAAAATCCTCTATAAAATCCATTCCTAATATGAAATCTAGCTGCAACCCCTTTGTAATTAAAAACTCTGCATCTCCTGCTTTTTATCCCCTACAAATATCGGTACACGGATGACCCTATAAATCGTCGTTAGCTTTTTGTTCATTGCCGACCATAAATTAACCCCATCAATTGTTTCTATTCTTCCTTTTAGAAAATCTGCATGTTTTATCACCACATTCTCATCTACCAGCGACAACTGTGAACCACTATCAACTAAAGCAACATATAAACAATCCCTTAAACTAATACTAATAAACAACAGGTTCTTTTTATTACAAGTATAACTATTTAACAATAAATCTTTTAAACTATAACATACGTCGATATTTAACCCTAGACATTCGTTCTTCCAAAAATTTGCGTTTTTTTGTCCTGACGGCGCCTCGTGTATCTGCACCACCTCAATTTTATCCGTGTCCTGAGTCCTTGCGCTGGTCGTCATGTGGTGGACGTTTGCGTCCCTGTCCGTCCGGCTGTATCCGTTCTGTGTTCCGCCTCCCGTAATCCGGCCGTCATCCGCGTTGTCGTCGTGCTGGTACCTGTTTTGTCCCTGTAAGTCGTTCACCCGGTGTTCCCTATTGTAGTATGGTCGTCTGTTTCCGTCGTGTCCCCAATGATTTCGGTGTCCGTGGTTGAAATAGTCCTGTCGGTAGTTAGGTCGCTGTTCGTGGTTGAAATTGTCCTGTCGGTAGTTGGGTCGATGTTCGTGGTACGCATGTCGTCGGTTGTCTTCCCTATAACCCCGGTTTTGCTCCCAATAACTTGTCCGCGTTTTTGCCTCCAGTGCCGTCGCTAAATCGAAATTTCTCATGACGCCTAAAAATTCCCGCAGTGTCTTCACATTCTGTACCACGACCATCTTTGTCACTTCCGGTTCCATGTGGCCCGCAAGTAGTAACACTATGTCGTCCTCGCCCAATTTTGGTGTCAAGTGCTGTGCCTGGTTAAATCTGTCAATTGCGTATTCTTCGCGTGTCCCGTGTGTCCTACTGTAGTGTCCCGTGATTAAATTTGTCCGTATGTCCGTCTGGTGTGTGTTACTCCAGAACTGTTCCATAAATAGTCGTCGAAATTCCGCGTACGTGTCGTACTGTCTGCGTATGATGTTGTGCCACTTTTCTGCGTTCCCTGTCAACGTCGCCCCTACTATCTGTAATTTAGTCCTTTCGTTTTCAGTCTCCACGATTTCGTCCAGTCTGTCCAAAAATCCCATTGGTTGTTCCGTCCTCCGTCCTTCAAATTTAGGTAACGCGTCCCGGTTCAATTTAATGTGCTGTCCGTAGTCCAGTCCAACGCGCCTCCGTTCTAGGTCGTCCAATTTGTCCTGTATCTGTCTTACTTCATGTCCTACCCTGTTTTCTAATACCGTAACGTTGTCTATCAGTTTTGCGTCCAGTTGTGTCTTAGTGTTCATATTTTCGTTCTGTATCGTCTCTAAAGTTTGTCCTAGATTTCTGTAGTTTGTCATATGTCTTTTGTCACATGTTTGAATTTCCGTATTTACTGTCGAAAAACCACTGACCATCGTCTCCTCGACTGTCTCTACGCGTGTCTTGATTTCCGTTCGTAGGTCCGTCCTTGTCGCGTTCAAGTCTCCCTGAATCTGTACCCGTGTATTTTCCAGTTTGTCATCTACTCTGTCTACCTTTTCTTGTAGCTCTGTCCTTATGTCGTCCTTTACATTTTGCATTTGCGTGAGTAGATAATCCTGCGTATAATTCAATTTTGCCGTCAGTTACGCGTGTGCCGTCCTAAACTCATTCCTCAGTTCGGTGTGTGAATCTACAATTTTTTTCGTTAACTCTGTCTTTAATTCTGTGTGTGATGTCTTAAACTCCATTTTAAGTTCCGTCTGTGACTCTTGTTGTTCCGTACGTAAATCTGCCATTTGTCTTGTTAAATCCGTGTGTGAAGTTTTAAACTCGTCTTTTAAACTCGTATTTGACTGTTCAACTTTTCGTGCAAACTCATCAGGAGTCGTATAAGGTCTTGGCTTCCGGCGGTTTCTGCTACCCTAACCTCCGGTACCGTCGCCTGGTCCGTGTCCATGTCTATCACCTCCAGATCTGTCTGCCTCACCTCCATCTCCTGGATGTCTCCGCCTGCGTCTAGCTCTGTCTTGTGTCCTAATTTCCTCGTTTTGTGTCATGGATTCTGCTTCAACTCCGTATATCCGTCCCGATCTCGTAATCCGTTTCATTTCCGCGTCCGTCATCTCTGCAGCCTATTTTTGAACTCCTTTTCCTGAAAATATTTAAACTACGGGCCCCACCTAATCTCGGGATCCCGTATCCTACCACTATTTTTGTCTAATTTTCACTCGATCTAGCCTTCTTTTTCAGCCCCACATTGGGTTTGCCACCTTTACTGATCTACTCTCTCTACCCCCCCTTTTCTTCTTTTGCTTTTCTTTACAAGGCGACCATTATAACATTTCTTGCCTACTAAATTATAAAAGTACATCACTAAAATCGTCCAATAATATCCAAACACTACGTTTGTGTCGCACATACCATAATTCATGTCTTTTTACACTTTCATAATTCACATAAAATTCTAGTATTGGTCCTAAATATTTACAGTCCTTCAATCACATTTGACGTTGTTATAACTAATAATTTTGAGCTTACAAATTTTGTCCAAAAGTTGATTCTATTTAAAATAAAAAAGCCAAAATAAATCACACTTGAACCTGGATGCGTGGTTGATAGTGAACATCCATAGACGCATCCGGTTTTTGGACGGCAAATGTACTTTCAATGGCCTATAAAATTCAAACTCGGTATAAACCCTTGAGTACTGTGCATCTTACTACGTCATTTAGTCATTTTAATTTACCTTTTGGCACTTATATTTCAACTACCATTTTGAATTGTACTTTAGCATATGTAAAGTACGGCAAACATACATTTTTAAATTATGTGATCAAATATATGGATTATTTTGCTTGGCATACACTACCATGTACTAAACAACCCTTAGAACCCTTGGTAGCTCCCTCAAACATTATAATATATATATATATATATATATATATATATATATATTCTACTGTCTCACCCCCCCCCCTTTTATACTTTTATAATTTTTTTTAATTTATAATTATAAATTATTATACACTACCTTTGTCGTCGCCCCTATTTTTTAGTATTCAATGAATGACTTCTATATGATGTGCTTTAGCAAAGTTTGGTTGGTTATCTAATTAAAATGTTTACTATTATTATGCCTCGACTATATGAACTCTTTATCTCAGGGTGTTCATCTACTCACCGTGGGTTCAGTCGTAAGTAGATGTGCACTGCCCAACCAAACTGCACACTCTTTTGTTTTACTACTTTTATATGAATTAACTACTGTATATGCCAAATTTTACTGATCAACGTAGCTTTGTGCCAAATTAATTAATGTGTACAATTTCTGAGTTTTTGTTTGACGTTTAATGATATTGCACGGTACTCACCTGAATTATACTTCGCTGATGCCCTTTTTAAATGCTGCTGGCTCACGATCTTAGTCGCCGTATGCGTCTTTACAAGGACTCACAATCACTATTGAACTTGCGTATCGCCTCCAGGTGTTTTAGTACAATTTTGATGACCCCAAATCTGAAATGAATAACCCGAATTTTAGAATTTTGACAAACCGTTGTATTTACTTCCCCTGCGTTAATCCTTCCGTGTACCCTTTGTTTCTGCGTTGAATCTTCCCCTGCAATTGCTGCTCTCCTATTTTCCCTCTTCGTGCCCCAATTAATCCGTCCGCCTTTTCGTAGTCAATCCCAAATCTATCTGCCGTCCTGTTCCAAATCAATCAATGCCCTGCTATAACTTCGATGTCCACTCTATGTCCTACTGCCTTCAAATCTATATCCAAATCACTCCCAAAATTATTTATATATTCGTTGCTCCGCCGTCGCTTGTATAACCACTCGAATGTCCTTCTGCCTTTAAACCAATATCGTTCCAAATCCAATTCCAATCTCGTTTCAAATCTAATTAAATATTCGTTGCTTTCCCGTCGCACTATAACCACTCTAAATACTTCTTTTATCGTCGCTATTATTTTACCACCGATGCTTCTTGTACCTCCACTTTAATAAATCAGACTATTTTAAATTCAAACACATTTATTTTTTCAAAATATATAACAACTTTTACGCAGGTTTGTAAAAACACGTCTTTATACAAAATTTAATCGAAGGAGAATCAAGTTTATGAAAATACGTCTTTACATCAATTTAAATTGAAAAAGAATCCTCTTGTTTACTCCCCTAGGCAATAAGCACAACAAAACTAGCTTACTTAATTACATTTTAAAATACATAAAAATATCCAATAACAATTTGTCCTTTCTTTTGTGTCACAAATACCTTCACTATTGTCTTTATACACATTCCTAAATTCTATCATTGGTCCTAAACACTTCACAATTCTCCAATTATATTTGATATTGCTATTAACTTATAATTTTGAATTTACAAATTCGTCCAAAAGTTGATTCTACTTAAATGAAAAGCCAAAATAATTCACACAAGACCTGGATGCTTGGTTGATAGTAGACATCCGTAGACGCATCCGGTTTTCAGACGGCAAATGTACTTTCAATGGCTTATTAAATTTCAACTTAGTATAAAACCTTGAGCACTGTGCATTTTATCAACGTCATCAAGTCATTTAGTTTACCTTTTGGCACATACGTTTCAAACTAACAGGGTAAATACTTTCGCATATGTCAAGTACGGCAAAAGATAGTTTGTGAATGACTGGATCTGATATATGAATCATTTTATTTGGCATACACCCTTTTAACACAAATCTACCCTTAGAAGCCTTGTACCCCCCGACATTACAATATATATATATATATATATATATATATATATATATATAAAAACATATAAGCTCATGGACTAGTCTAGTATAATAGTTTTTTTCGATAAAATGTTACGGTACAATTGGGATATTTTAGTCCAAAAAATTAAAACACGAAATAATATTTTGCATATATTTAATTACAAATCGACGTTTCGGCAAGGGTTGTTGCCTTTATCAAGATTCTACAAAAGGAAAAGCAATCAATACAGTCATCAAAAAATTTTCTTTTAAAAATTACTTACTTAATTGTTAATGCATAAATATTAAAATCATAAACACAACCCTACACATCAGGGTTGTTGTTAGTCATAAATGGATAAAATAAAAAATAAAAATAAAAATATTGGAGCACCAAAAAGAGGATTATTTAAAGTTAATTAATAAAATTACTTGCTCATAGAGTAAACGACCAACTATAAATGAATTAATATAAAACCAGTCTGATAAGAGAGTGTGTTCCACATTTTGTACGAATATTAGGTAAATAATTAGCGCTCTGGCCTTCACATTATTGTTGACAATTAACTTTTTTTGATGACTGTATTGATTGCTTTTCCTTTTGTAGAATCTTGATAAAGGCAACAACCCTTGCCGAAACGTCGATTTGTAATTAAATATATGCAAAATATTATTTCGTTTTAATTTTTTGGACTAAAATATCCCAATTGTACCGTAACATTTTATCGAAAAAAACTATTATATATATATATATATATATATATATATATATATACCTACTTTACATTCGACCCTCATTCGTAGATCTTTTATTTATATGGCTCCCACACTCTACAATAAATTACCTAGTAAGATCCAGTCTATCAAACATACCTCAAAGTTCAAATCGGCATTGCTGGCCCCGCTACTGGATAAGTGTTATTACACAGTGCAAGAATATCTAGAAGACAATCAGTCATATTAACCAGGCGCGTAGTTGATACATGTACATCTACTTCTACATATTAACTTTATATTTTTCTTATATTATACTTGTAAAGAAATTCTCTGTACATACCATATCATATGGGTGCAAATACAAAATAACATAGAATAACATATCTGCTTCTGGGTACCTTCCTCAGTGTTTTATCTGATACCTATATCGTTATCTAACAAGAATGTAATCTATTCGATATCCTCTTATACCTCCTGGTAACTTCCATGTGTATAGTCTCTAACATGAAGTTGAAATAATGTGTTTGTGATGGTTAAATTGTTTTTCTCGTAAAATTCTACCAGTCTATTTACCCTGCCATTTAGAATGCCTAATCCAAATAAACCTACTACCGCTCCGTGTCTACCCTCACCTACCACTGCATTAAAATCCCCCGTAATTATTAAATTTCATGTCCTTTTACACATCTTAGTATGTCTTCGATATCTTTGTAGATCGTTTCTACTCTTCCTCACTATAGCTAGAGATGGGCATGTTTACTTGTATCATGACTGTATTTACCAGTTTAGATTCTAATCTAAACATGAGTACTGTTTTGTTCTTTTGTAATTAGTTTTCTACACAGTGTCCCATCTTTTTTCGTATAACTATACCCACACCCGAATTTGCTTCCTCTAATCCTGTTTGAATTACCCTAAAATCTCCGCTATAAAAATCTCCCGTCTCTGGCCACCGAACTTCGTTGATCCCTACTATGACTAGTGCTAACCTATCTATCTATTTCAATTTTCAGGTTGTCTAGCTTACCTACTTGCTTCATACTTCTGACATTTCACGCTCCGACTCGCAGAATGTACACGAATCTTTTTTTATACTTTCGGATCTCATCCTCGAAGTAGTCCCCTCCCGGAGATTCGAACGTGTCTTAAAATGTCATACCGATCCCTATGGTCTCTGCCACTCTAAGTTCCGAAAAAGCTGCCTTCTCTAGCTTACCTACTTGCTTCGTACTTCTAACATTCTACGCTCCGACTCGCAAAATGTTCCCTGCCGATCACATCCTCCGAAGTAATTCCTTCCTAGAAACCCTAATGAGGGGACTATTTTAACTTTGGAGTTTTTTATCTTAGAGGATGCCATCATCTCAATTAGCTATTTAAATATGCATAATGTTATCATTTTAAAATATTAAGAAATATGTAGGTTATTGATTTTAAATTACTTTAAGTGGAAAAAGGATGTATAAAAAATTGGTATTTAATTGTTTTCTATGTTTGTTATTAAAGCTATTTCCAAAAATTGGGATTAATAATGTCATGTAATCTATTATCGGAATTGGAAAAGTTTTGAGCGATAATATTATTGATGGAGTTAATTTAACAATCTTCCTTAGGATTTTTTTAGTAATATCTAGCCAGAGCGAGTTTAAGAATTTAGGTTTGTTTTAAACGAAAGTATATTTGTTTTTTAACAAGAGTATTTAATGTCAATAGAGATTAAGTATAGATTGTAGTTTATTTACATTTGTGTATGAACTAGGATAAAATTAGGTCATTGTAAAAGGAGATCTAGCCACCCCTGTGATGGATTCGTATTAGGAAGAGTTCTTTTATGGTATTTTGTATTATAGTCCCGCCGACCGTTATGATCCACTACTACAGTTGGCGACACTGGAACGCTCCACGTTCACAAAAATATTGCGCAATAAAGCTATTACGTCATAATTGCGTCTCAAATTGTATCACATACCAAAAATGTTTACAGTGATACAAGATGCGTCTTAAAGAAAAAGATAAAATGTACTCACTTAAAAATGTAGAACGCTTCACGACTTTGTGGTTATCCCTGCGGCAGGAGCCGTGCTGATTTCCATGGATCTCATTGGCGTTGTTTGGGCGTGGGTTGGGGCATGCCCTTGTGGAAACCAGATTGCCTTGTCTTCCCTCTTCTTCGTTTGTAGCGGTACGATAAGGATACAGATAGGGCACGATAAGAGGCAAAGGTAAGGGGGAAACCTTCATCCTAAAAGAGAAAATACAAAGGAACGATACAGGTAAACGTCACAGTTCGACGTCTCGTTGGCTACTAATGATGTCCGGTCGTGTCGGAAACCGCGCACTTCCTTCCTCACTCCACGTCTGCGAATTCTCCTGCGCCGACGGAACTGTCCGAAGTGACGAAAATGAACAAGTTTATTTTTTAAAATATTGGCGCGAATTCAGTCACATGTAACATTTAGAAACAGGTAAAGTATAATGCGATACATTTAGAAACCTGAAGCAAAGGAACCGTATCGATGGGATTGCTAATTAGGAGAGAGAAACAATCTTTCAGGGTAAGTGCATATAGTAATGTAAATGGTTTGCATTTCAACAATTTTATTATTTTTATTTTTACTATTTTTATAATTTCTTTATAGGAACCCACTTCTGCACCATTGCAGCTAGACTACGCATCCTTACATTGCTATGGAGTCCCCGTCCCTTAAGGGGAAATCAAAATTTATAACGTAACACGTATTTTACCCATAACAATACTTTGTGCTATTTTATACATGGCAATATCATTCAAAATGTGCCAAATTACTATACGTGAATCTAGAACAAATTGGCATACTGATAATGTAGATTATTGAAATATTGAATATTAATTTTTTGCACTTCATGAACTTGTCAACTACTTAACATTGGCCCGGTTAAGAGGATGATAGTGTTCAAATTTCATCATTTTCGTAAAATCATTAACGTTATCTTTTATAAATATTTAAAACTTAATGAATTATCATTATTAGCGAAAGTCATTTACATTTAACCTTTTGATAAACACTTTTTTGCAACAAATGTTTATGTGTTTATTTATGCTAGGACGTCGAATTCTCGACTGTAAACAAGGTAGATGTTTCGACTAAAACGGGAAGAGAAGGGTAAGTGTTTGAATATGATAGAAATATTATCGGGGAATACCTCTAATTTTGTCAAAAATCACTTAATCTTGAGTAGCTTTGGGGATATTTAGAGAGCAACCATAGCTCGAAAGCAGAAACCGATGAAATTAGGTAAGTGGATTTAGGAGGGCTTCTTTGGATTTAAAGATATAATTGTAACATCATCATTAGGTCTTCAGCCCTGGAACTGTTTGGACGGGCAGCTCTATTGTTTTCTATTCTGAGTTAACCTACACACTTCCCTGAAATTTCCACAATCTGCATGTTTGACTATCTGTGTGCAATCATCTATTCTAGGTCTACCTCTGATATATCCCGCATCATTCCCTCATACCTTCAACGTATCCTATCATCCTATTTCTCATATTTTTTTACTGTTTTACACATTTTTCGTTCTTGTATATTATATAATTGCATAATTATATAAATTTAATTTATTTATGGTAACCCTGTTACGTTCCGTTTCGTAGTCGAATACTTTCTGCATTTTACACTCTAGATACCCCATTTTAATAAATGTTTACTTTCACGTTTGATAAATTGCTCAATTATACGAGTTGCTTATAATACGTAGTATTCAAGATTTATTGTAGTTAAACGACCTAATTTTATGGTCATTAGATAAAGTCACTGTGTTGTTTTGAATGCTAGAAATATGTTCAAAAGTTGGTGTTATTTAAATAAATTGAAAGCGCTCTTTAGATTTTTGTCACTTTCTTTCTCTTCTGTGCTCTGACATTTGTATGAACAATTTTATAAATACGTTCATTGAACAAGTAGTTTATATTCCAAGTGCTCGTTTGTTACGTGCTAAAAATTTCGGCACTAGACATTTTTAATTAAGTTTTAATATGTGAGGATTTCGCGCCATAAATTTAAAAGACTTGTTGCGCGTATTTCCGTCACTTCAGAAGTGCGTTGCGCGAGTTTCGCGCCGACGCGTGTGGACGAGAGGATAGTGGGGAATTTCCGAAAGACGCGTAAAGACTTGCCTCCTAAACGCAAAGAGAGTGGTATCGTATCCTACCGTGTCTTTTTTCTGATATGTAGGTTTCCTGTGTTCCCAAATTATCGTACCTTTTACCTGTCTCCCTTACCTTATTTGTCTACATATAGGAAGAAAACAACTAAATTTGGATGCAACCTGGCTTAAGAGTTCCCACGACCCGAGAAAGATTAGTGAAGTAGCCGACGCCCGGAAGACCAGCGAAGCCACGGGCGACCATCATGGAGTAATCCTGAAGGAAGCCGCCGCCATCATAAAGTAATTCTGAAGGAAGCTTTACATGTTCACGTGAGTGCCCCCTTTGGGAGTTTTCTTTAAAAATTATTTCCTTTAAATTTTGCGTAATTATGTGCCATAAATTGCATATTGTGTGACGTCATCGAAATTTGCGCCTCAATTTTCACATTATGTAATATTGTTACCGACTGACGTAGTGTCTCTCGTACCGCGTTTACGGGACTATAATACGTTCGCGTGTTTGTTTCTGTGATAAATATTATAAACACAATCTGGCAGTTACAAATCTTTATGGTGAAAAATTGTTTCTTTTTATGTGACTGGTAGATAATTGAAGGGCGTTGTTTTTTAATAGAAATTTTAATACTTTCAGCGGGGTTTGTAACCTATATTCTTCGGATTCTAAACCCACATTATTAGGTTTTTTAATCATGCTTCCTTTGTCTTAAAAAAAGTTTTACTTTGTGGCTACAACACATTTCGTCTGACTGTCGTCCATACGCAGATTAAGTTATGATGAGAGTACATCTTGCAGTTGCCCATAACCATTGACAGCCTACATGAGGAAATATCATCGAAAGCAACAGATAACGATACCTTGTTCATTTACGGTATGTAAATTTTACCTTGTATTATAACAATATTAAGAGACTGATGAGTAAATTTTGGGGATTATTTATTGCTGTGATTATTAGGATAAGGATTTAGTGTAGGTTTTGTGTGATATCGTTTTGCATATTGATGGATAACTAAGTTAATTAAGTTCGAAATTATATACAGAGTTGATACTTATCCATCAACTGTGATATTTTACTAGTTATTGTTGCTGGTTTATTGATTGTACCTAAATGTACTATTGCAGATATATATTGCTATGATACCGCCGCACGCGGATGCGATTAACGTACAGTTTCCTGGTAAACGCCACCGCTCTGTGTCTCTAAATAAACTCATTTTAAATTTGAAATGTACCTCTTTTCATATGCCTCGGCTAGCTCAGTTTAATCCACACAGAGTGCACGACGAGACAACAACAAAGAAAATTTAATCCCCCTTTTAACCATGCTCCTTTCTACTTGAATGATTTAAACGAAACAAACCAAAATTTGTATAATGACCAAGAATATATACACTATACAGTTTAATAACTTTGATAATTTGATTTGCTATTCATAAATTAACCCCTGAATCAAAATAATAATATCAATCTGATTATGCCTAAATTATAACTCCCTTAAGCCCAGCAAAAATAACACTGTATACTACTGAAAGTACCTTTTGAACGTTCAAACAACATACTTTCTCTCAAGGTAAATTTTTAAAAGATGTTTGATGACCCTTTACAAATTAAATACTTCAATATATACAAAAATGTAAATATTAAAAATTGAAATAAAGCCTTATGCTAATAAAGAATATTTTTATTTCTGACCTGCGGTTTCCTTGCTTGTTTCCAATTCTTAAAACTGTCTCTACATGTAATTGATCAGCACTCCTGGAATGTTTCCACTTAAGCTCTCTTGTTTACTGCGTAGTATAGCTCGCCCAGTCTAACCCTTAGGTTGATTAATTTCTTCCTGCTCATATGCTTATGTAAACCACTGCTTAATTATATATCTTCGCTAGAGCAATTATTTAAATCCGTTTCTTAAATTAGTTTAATAGTACGTTATTTAGATTCGTTCACTAGAGTAGTTACTTAGAATTCATTAGAGTACGTTACTTAGATTCGTTCATTAAATTCGTTTGCCCGAGTGATTACTTAGACCCCTAAATTATTAAATATTAAAATTAGGTTTAATTAATAATTCTAACGTAACGTTTTTCAAAGTTAACGGCAACATTTATCGTAGATCGGCACTAAATAATTATTTAATTTTTACTATTTTCCCTCCGTGTGATATTATACTTTGAATTGTTATAGATTGGGCCTTGGCCGATTGAACTTTCTTCAAGTCACGTCCGCTTGTTTATATTTGTATTTATTAAAATTTTCCTGTTTAATTTATCACGTCACCAAACGTCTGTTTTGTTGTTTAGTACTCCAAAATCGTTTGATTTTATATGAATTTACGATGTACAGATCACGCAGTCAAATTTCTATGATGACTTACTTGAATGCGTTTATTTATTTTATGCGTTAATGTTTTGAATGGGATTCTTTTATAGCTAGTGTGCCAGGTTATTTCCTTTCACTAATCGCGTATTTATTTCAATAAAACTCGTTGCGTTTAAAATGTTATGCCTGCGTATTTATTTTCAATTTTATGCTTGTACATTTAATTTAAAATGCATTATATGACGTACAAGTTATTTATCTTAGTAAGTATGATTTGATTTTTGAAGAATGAGCTTCCTTTCATAAATTAAAGTTAGTTGTGATTTATATACCGTGTGCTCAATATTAGCTTTTTGCATAATTGTCGAGTTACTTCCATTTTATGATGAAATTGTTTAGTTTTCTAAACTTTAGTGATATTTACATATATATATATATATATATATATATATATATATATATATTGCTATGTATTAACAGGAACTCTCGAGCCTCGACGTTGTTCCGTCCAATACAAATACTTGATATGATAACGCCGTACTCGATTTCAATGGCGTTTTCTACTTATAACTCCACCTCTCTGTGTTTTCCTAATCAAATTACACTCCCACTAATTTTACTTATTATTCTGCCTCGGCTAGCATTTATTATTATTCTACACAGAGTGCACAACGTTGCGATGATCAATTTTTCTCTTTTTTACTTTTTTATGATTACCTCTTTGTTTGAATTTATAAAATGAAGTTAATTAATTCCATATAATGAAAAGAAATATTATGTACAGGTTTTGAAAATTATTAAAATACACTCTTCAATCAATCAATATTATAAGTCTTCATCATCATCATTAGGTCTTCAGTCCTAGAACTGGTTAGACGCGTACCATCATTGTTCCCGATTCTGAACTAACCTACAGATTTCCCTGAAATATGCACAGTTTGCATCTATAACTGTCTGATCTAGGTCTACATCTACCTCTTTTTCCTATCTCTGCTTGTAATATATCACATACTATTCCCCAAAAATGCCTTAGAACGTATTCCGCCCTACTATTTCTCTTTTTCCCCAGATATCCTTGTTCCCCTACTATTTCTGTAACTTATTTGTTATTATCTTTGTCTGTCCATGCTATCGTCCTCATACATCTGAAGCACAGCATTTCAAAAGGCTGCTACCGTTTTTCTGTCTGCGTTTCAGACTGCCCGTATTTCCTAGGCATACTGTGCTGTGCTCCACATATGATTTCAACAATTTTCTTCTTATTCTATGTTTGTTGTCTTTCCTCATAGGCGCCGTTCTTTCTTGTTAGATGCAGTTCGATCACTTTCTATTGTTTTACAGTTACATGCCCTATTTCTCCTACCTTCAATGGTTGTGAAGGAGGTAAGCAGCCTGTGGCTGCCAAGTTCCCCAACACTTAACCATTTGGCGATTTAATATATTTTCCAATTTATCTTTTCGCACAGTCAACATTAGTTGCAGGTATTTCGCAACCAACAACTAGTTGTTTATACTAATCATCAGATTTATCTGCGCTTATTTTTTCGTCATTAGGTTTTCCGTCTCAAAACTGGTTGGACACGCACCTGCACTTATTTATATTCTGAGCTAGCCTACCTAGTTCCTAAAATTCTCACACAGCATGTGTATTCAGCTCGTTCCTTTCTATCTTTTCTAATTTTATACCCTATTTTACCGAGATTCAGTGAAGGAGGTTAAGCAACCTGTGGCTACCAAGATCCCCAACACTTAGACATTTGCCGATATAATGGTTTTCCAGTAAATCCTTTCACACACTTAACATTATTCGAGAATATTGCCCAACCAATTCTTGTAGTTACTTATAATAATCATGATGTTTAAGCACAGTTATCTTTTCGTCATTAGTTTATCCATCTTGGGATTGGTTGGATGCGTACCTCCATTGATTTCTATTCTGGGCTAGCCTACATCTCCCTGAAACCTCTACAGCCTACATCTTTTACTATCTGTGTGCAGTAGTCTAGTCTAGGTCTACCTCTACTTCTCTTTTTTCCTATCTCTGCTTCTAATACATTCCGCACTATTTCCTCATTCCGAAGTATGTGGCCTATCATCCTATCCCTCCTATTTTTTTTACCGTTTTCACATATTTTTTTCTTCCCCTACCATTTTTAGTATCTCTTCGTTCCTAATTTTGTCTGTCCATGAAATTTTCATCATACACCTGTAGCACCACATTTCAAAGGCTTCTACCTTTTCTTGTCCGCTTCTCCTATTGTCCAGGCTTCACAGTCGTACAGTGCTGTGCTCCACACATATGTTTTAAGCAATCTTTTCCTTGTTTCTATGTTTGTGGTCTTTGATCACAGTAGTTGTTTTTCCTTGTTAAATGTAGCAGGACCTTGTGCTAATCTTTGTTTTATATCTTTTGAGCTTTTCCCATCTTGCGTTATTTGGCTTCCTAGGTAGCAGAAATCCTTAACCTCTTGTAAGTTCGTGTTAGATACTTGTATTCTTGTTTTGATTTATTTTCCCCACCTTTGCAAACTAGAACTTTAGTTTTAGTTTTGTTAATTTTCATACCGTATCTCTCTGTTAGAACCGTTTCCATTTCATTAAGAGCAGCTTCTAACTCTTCCTTGCTAGACGCTAATACCGCTATATCATCTGCAAATCTAAGCATATCAATTTTTGTCCCTGCATAGTTATTCCAAATGTCTTCCTGCATTTGACAGTATTCATTGCCTCTTCTATGTACAAGTTAAAGATCAATGGGGATAGGGCACATCCCTGTCTCACCCCTTTCCTAATGTTTACTTCTCTACGTTCCTGCTCTAATTCTATTACTGCTGTTTGCTCTTTGTATAAGCTATGTACTATTCGTCTATCCCTATAACTCATTCCAATCTTTTGAGTATTTCAAACATTTTTTCCAATTTACATTGTCGAATGCTTTTTCCAGATCTACAAACCCTATATACATGCTTTCCCCTTTTCTATTGTTTTCTCCATTATCACTCTCAGAGCTAAAATAGCCTCCCGCGTTCCCCTATTTCGCCTAAACCCAAATTGGTCTTCTCCTAGTATTTCTTCAGCTCGTTTTTCCATTCGTCTTTGCACAATTCTAGTTAATATTTTTGACACGTGTGCTGTCAAACTTATTGTTCGTAAATTTTCACATCTATCCGCGCCTTTCTTTTTGGTATAGTTACTATGATGCTACGTTTGAAATCTTTGGGTATCTCGCCTGTCTCATACATATAGCTTACAAGTTGGAAGAGACGTTCTGTTACTGCTTGTCCAGCGGCCTTTAGAGTTTCTGCTTGCACCTTATCTGTACCCGGCGCCTTACCATTTTCAGACTCTTTAATGCTAATTCAAACTCGTCTCGAAGTATAGGATATCCCAAGTCATCATTTTCAATGTCTGATTCCTGTTCTAATGCAGTTAGTTCCTCTCCTGCATATAAATTCTCTATATATTCTTGCCATCTACTCACTTTCTCTACGTTTTCTATAATGACGTTTCCTTGTGCGTCCCTTATATTTTTACTATACGGTTTTATATCCTAAAATTCATTCTAATTAATTTGTATGCTTCGTCTGTCTTTCCTATTTCCATCTTAGTTTGTACCTCTTTGCACTTTTCATCAATCCATTGTTCTTTAGCTTTCCTGCATTTTCGAATAATTTCCCATTTTATGGCTTTGTATCTTTGTTTTCCTGTTTCGTCTGATTTATTTTTGTATTTTCGTCTTTCTTCTATTAAATTCACGATATCCTTTGTTATCCATGGTTTCTTATTTTCTTTTGTGTATACCCCAGAATATCTCTGGCCACCATGTCTAGGCTGGATTTAATTTTATTCCATTCTATTTCTACTTCCTTAGTTTCAGATATTTTCCCGATATCATTCAGCAATTCATTTGACTTTTTTTCGAATCTTACTTGAATATCTTTATCTTTTAGTTTCTCTAAGTCCAAGTGCCTTTTTCCGTTCCTTTTTTCAGATTTTAAATTTAAGTGCGGCCTTCATAATTACGATGTTGTGGTCAGTATCTATATCTGCTTCTGGGTAGCTTCTACAGTCTTTTACTTGATTCCTAAACCGTTGTCTAACAAGAATGTAATCTATTTGATATCTTCCTATATCTCCTGGCATCTTCCACGTATATCGTCTTCTAGCATGATGTTGAAATAATGTGTTTGTGATGATTAAATTGTTCTTGTCGCAAAATTCTACCAGCCTATTTCCCCTGTCGTTTCTCGTGCCTAAACCAAATAAACCTACTACGCTCCTTCCCTACCCTCACCTACCACGGCATTAAAATCCCCCGTAATTATTAAATTTTCATGTCCTTTTACGTATCTTAATATGTCTTCGATATCTTTGTAGATGGCTTCTACCTCTTCGTCACTGTAGCTAGAGGTGGGCATGTATACTTGTATTATTACTGTGTTTACCGGTTTAGATTCTAATCTAACCATGAGTACTCTTTCATTCTTTTCTAAGTAATTTTCTACACAGCATCCTATCTTTTTTCGCATAACTATCCCCACACCCAAATTTCCCTCCTCTGCTCCTGTATGAATTACCCTGAAGTCTCCACTCCAAAAATTCCCCGCCTCTGGCCACCGAACTTTGCTGATCCCTACTATGTCTAGTGATAACCTATTCATTTCGATTTTTAGGTTCTCTAGCTTACCTACTTGCTTCATAGTTCTAACATTCCACGCTCCGACTCGCAGAATGTTCCCTACTCTTATTTTTAACTTTCCGATCGCATCCTCCGAAGTAGTCCCCTCCCGGAGATCCGAATGGGGGACTATTTTAACTCCGGAATCTTTTACCCCAGAGAATGCCATCATGTTTGTATCAATTTAAGTCTTATTTATCCCAAAATTCATATGCTTTGCAATCAATCTAAAGTCACCAAAAACTACTCTTTTTATCAAAGAATCCTGGAACGTTCAAAATTAATATTACGTACTTTCAATGTATGCAAAGTTCGTTGCTGACTCTGTTACACAAGTTTATATTAATTAACCAAATTCAATATTCAAATTCAAATAAAAAAATTTCTTAAAACTAATAAGATCTAACCTGCTCTGCTTACTTCGTGCTTCTTTATTAATTCTCGCCACTTAAAATTGTACCAAGATTATCGACGCATCCATTATCAACCAACATCAATTCAGAATTATTGTCATCAACACATTTGAAATATTATCAACCAACTAAGATTATCCATCCACTTGGATTTATTATACACCCATTTGGATTTTTAAATTATTCTCCACCAATTCGGAATTATCATCAGCCTCAAATTATTGTCGTCACCCTCGAATTTATTATACATCCATTTGAAATTCGAAATTATTCTCCACCAATTCGGAATTACTATCATCAACACGTTTGAAATATTATCATGCACCCCTTTGAATCATTATCATCAGCCTCGAAGCCCTATTATTATCTTATTAGTTTAAATAAATTCCCCAAATTCTACTTACGTTAATCGGCAATAGAAATTTTCATATTCGTAGCACTGTACATATTCACTATTAAAATATTATTACGCGTGACTCTTAGGTTCAGAGTAACACAGCTTGGCCTTGTTGAGTTAAAACTGAGCTCCGTTATCATTGCTCGCTGTTAATATATGGGTTGATCCCCCTTGTATGTGGGCTTGGCTTACAAGTCCGTCGCTAATCTTAACCATTGAGGTCTTTGTATTTCCTGCACTTGAAGTGGTTTTCTGATGTAACAAATTCGTTTCCTGGGTAATGGTTGTTTGCTTATAGATACCTCGTTATCAGACCATACGGTGTTTTGAGTAAATAATCGCTTTTTCATATTATACAAAAATACCTGATGCAATTTGAATTTTGATTTTCAAGTATGTTTATTTATTTACGCATCCTTAATTACCTTTACTTATCAAAAATGTTAATTGTTTCTACGCACTTACACAAAGCTTCTTTAAGTTTTATCTCTTATCTCCGTATTATATCATAACTAATTAGAATCCTTTTGAATGTGTGTTTAATTACATTTATTATCGTTCCTCAAAATACGCGTGCTTCTACTGAAAAATATCGTTATTTGCATTACTTAAAATTATCAGAGCTCTATATACCGGGTATTAAATACTTGTTATTCACCTAATGTATGAATTACCTATTTCTATGCTAACTATGCGTCTTATTGTTATAAGATGTGTTTATTTGCGTCGCTTAAAACTACTTATGCTCTATATGCAGGGTGTTAAATGCTTACTATTTACAAACTATCCCAATTACTCAATTTTCTACTAAATAAATGCAGTTTTCTGCTTTCTATTATAATTTATGGTTACTAAACGACCATTGCTATAAAATACACCCTTAAACAACCCCTTATTACAGCTATATATATATATATATATATATATATATATATAAAGATTGCCGTGGTTCTCTCTAGATAAAAGCCGCACCAATAAAAATATATTTGAAAATTTTATTAAATTTTCAAAACACGAAAATTGCACATAATAAAAAATTTTTTCAAAAATTTAAATAATTCAAAAAATCTTAATTTCTTACCCAGATTCCTCTCTTCCTCGGTTGAATTGCTTTCTTCAACTGTTTTCGGCTAGCTCAGTTGGACCTCCTCTTGGATATCTAGATTCACTCTCATATTCTATATCGTTGACGCACACTCCCAATAAAACCACAAAATACAACAAACATACAATCTTTTATTTATCACTATTTACAAATAAACTTCAATATTATCCACATTTCAGTGATCAAGTTACACCTCAATAAATTCTATTTTGTAATGTCCTGCATTTTTAATTTAAATGATCAAACACATAGAATGTACCCGGAATAAATGGGCCCTGAATAATACCTTCTTTCTCATTCTTTTTTTTCAATTTATTTTAAATCTACGTAAACTCTGGAGTATGGTGAGCTCATGATAACCCAGTTAATTATAAATAATGTATGCCCTTATACTTTGCATACTCTTACAACAAACTAAAAAAAAACAACCCATGTACTCTTCACAAAATTTAACTTTCTGATGGAACGTTAATAAGCTTTAAATACACCTTCAAATTTCAATTTAAATATCATAATAAAGTTAGTTATACGTATTATGTTCAATACGCAAATAATGCACAATACCTTTAAAATTCACTCTCATACGTCACCCAATATTCATAGTTTCATAGTTTATAACAACACAATTTCAAAGCGTTACCTGTAATTTCTAGAGGATCTCTGCTCCGTTGACGATGTCGTGTATTTGCTTTTCTCTGCTCTGCAGGCCGTTTCTAGCTATTAGTAGAAGAACCCCATTTACGGTGAGCTGCTTGCACTGCCTCCTCGGTGTATCCAATTTCCAAATTAATTATACTTCTTTCATAATTATTTAATTTGATCTACGTTACTCAACGTCGCTACACGAGTTTGTTAAAAAAATGTATGTGCTACCTCAAATAAAAAATGTAAATTCAGCACAAATCGCGTACAAATTATGAGGCTAACACCATGCAATATAATTTTAAAATAATTTCTATTATACTTACAAACTCGTGGTAGCTTCGGTACGTAATCTGACGCGTTCAAAACACTAAGAGACGATGAAAATAAGAGAGCGAGCCGTGCTAATTCGTCAAGTATTTATATGCTTCGACTGTAACCTCTCCAGACCCTCTTACCGTGAAAAATGTAATTTAAAATAACACGTTCTTAAAATTTTGTTTCAACCGATTTGTAAGTTCTAGAAATTCAGCGCGTCGTTACGATCTTTTCTGAAAATTAATATTCAATATTCTCGTGTCTTGTCTGATGTGCGACTAACGATATCGACCAATAGACTGTGCATTGACGTTTTACAAATTCCGCCTATACTAACGTTGTCCCTTGCTTATGCATATTTTACGTCTCTTTCTCACCTTGCTTGAGTGGTAGCAATCGATATTCCAGACCATCTGCTGTCTAACCCACGTGGACCCCAAACTTACGTGCTTTAAATAATCGCTCATTAGCGTTTCATGCGAAAACATACGACCGTTTATACAATCCTTAGAATCCTTGTTTGTTATCTACAAAATAAATGGAACTTGACATTTAAAATTCTGCAGGTGCTTAATCTTAACAAGCGTTTTAACTAACATTTGTACGAGTTGGATTTTCCACGTATTTCAACCCCACCGATATATTTGTTTGTTAGCAACGCGTTTCACCTTGGTATTATTGGATTTTTACACGCTTTTATGCATATTATACGTAAATAACCGTTCAATTAAACTCAATTAAATTAATTGCATTGGCTTCTAACATTCTTTTCTCTACAAACCTCACTAAATTTTATTCATTATTTGTAAAATTCTGTTAATACCTGATACTTAAAAATGAACTAACTGGAATAAATTTCGCAAGTAAATTTTGGTTGTTTCCTTTATACAGGGTGTTTGAAATTACTTTGTTTATACGTAGATTTAGCCCTTTAAAACCACTACAATATATATATATATATATATATAATATATAATTTAAGGCTCATTAATTCTACTTTTCATATATATATATATATATATATATATATATATATTACACAGTTATATATAACTAGGTTAGAATTTGATAGATAGGTCATAGGTCAGCTTAGGGTAGACTATTGTGTGTAAATACCGCTTATTAAAAAGTTAAATAGGTATCTTAGAAATCTCATGTAACGATTAATTAATTTAATGCAGGAATTTTAGAGTTAATTTCATTTTAGTTTGAGCTTTGTACTTATTTGCAAGGAAATTGCATAATATTTAGGGATCAGAGTCAATAAATGTTAAGCGACTATCCAAAAGATCAATTCATTTGTGTACAGGATGAGAAAGCAGCTTTAATTATAGTATAAACGGCGTACAATAGTTAAAAGGCTTTTTAATTTTAATTTTACTTTAAGATCAATAATTTTACGGGTATAATTTTAGTGAAGTAGAAACATTTCAATATCATTTAGCATGCATTTAAAAACACGAGCTTGTTAGAGAGGGATAGGAGAGAAAATCAATAACGGAAACTCGACGGTTACGACAGGCACGTTGTTAGGTAATAATTATTTACTAGGATGGGGCGTGTTGTTAACGACCTCATCAGAAAATCAATATTTTCTACGACTGCAAATAGAGGTTAAGGTAGGCACGGATCGATATGAAAACAAGGACAGACTGGTTACAGCATATAAAGGAGGGAGATGCAAATGTCAGATATCGGTTAGATTTAGTAACAAATGAAGCAACAAGTGAAGCTTTTTCAACCCGCCATTTTGAAATCTAAAAACAAAGTCGTTTAACCCTGTCGACTAGATCGATCGTCACTATTCATACGCCCATTATAACATAAATTCTGACATGATTGAATGTGTTCAGAAACCTGCAAGTGGTTACTGAGCTATTCTAATAAATACCTTCAAATATCGAAATGTACACTATAATATTTTCAATAATTATCAACCAATGAGAAATCGACTTAGAAAAACTATGGATCACTTCAGACGTTACAGGTAGAAGTGGTTAAAGTGGCAGATATACAGTTAGCAGACCTATTAAAACAAGACATCATCCAACATTCGAATTCACCATGGAGCAGCCCTGTATTAATAGTACCCAAGAAATTAGATACCTCGAGCAAATGCAAATATCAAATGGTAATCGATTATAGAAAACTCAACGAAAAGACCGTAGACGATAAATACCCACTACCCAATATCATTGTGATTCTAGACAAATTAGGAAAGTGTCAATATTTTTCGACATTAGACCTCGCCTCAGGACACCACCAAGTGGAGATTAGCGAGAAAGACACGACTAAAACAGCATTCACAACACCTAAAGGACACTATGAATACAAACGCATGCCGTTTGGCTTAAACAACGCAGCCGCCACTTTTCAGAGAGTTATGGACAACATTTTAAGGGGGATACACAACGAAAAATACCTTGTGTACTTGGACGAGATAATCGTATATTTGTCATCACTCGCGGAACACATCGAAAAGTTAAGAGAAGTTTTTGAACGTTTACGAAAAGCTCATTTTAAAGTTCAATTAGACAAAAGCGGATTCTTGCAAAAGGAAGTAGCATTTTTAGGACACATTATAACGCCACAAGCGGTTATGCCGAACCCAGACAAAACAAATGCCGTATTAAATTACGCCTTACCAAAAACGAATAAAGAAATAAAAGGATTCTTAGCACTTAGTGGCTACTACAGAAAATTTATCAAAGGTTACGCACAAATAACCAAACCATTAACAAATTGTTTGAAGAAAGGTAACAAGATCGAACACACAACAGAATTCATAAAAGCAATAGAGAAAATTAAATGTATCCTTACGAATCACCCCTTATTAGAATAGCCGGATTTTTTAAAACCATTTATATTAACAACCGACGCATCTGACGTTGCTTTAGGCGCAGTATTATGCCAAGGAAAAGTAGGTAGTGATAAACCAATCAGTTACGCATCACGAATGAAACAGAACAGAAGTACAGCACAATTGAGAAAGAACTATTAGCAATAATTTGGGCTACAAAATATTTTAGACCATATTTTTGTGAGAGGAAATTTTACATATACACCGACCATAGACCACTAGTATGGTTATGTAAACTCAAGGAACCGAATTCAAAATTACAGAGATGGATGATTAGCTTAGAAAAGTACGACTACGAAATCATATACAAGTAAGGAATGTATAACAATAATGCAAATGCATTGAGCAGAATACAACTCAACGCCATAGAGACAGAGTTAGTTATAGGTAATGTAGACGAAACAGAGATACGAGAAGACCCAGAAGAAATAGACACTATACACTCAACACAAAACGAAGAACCAAAAACCGCAATTAAAATCTTAAATGAAGCAATAGATACGATGTTGGAGAAACAATGGGAACATTTACACTAAGCGTGAAACCCCAGATTATTTCCTTAGAGCAAGTGGACTGTGACTTGAGGGTAGTGTTGCGATAAAATACTCTTAACGGTAAATCAAACAATGATCATGCACTTACCTTAATGTTCATACTGTTGGCTTCTACGGAAGTGGTTAACAGCATTCAAACCAGAACAAATCTCCGCTGACGGATTATGTAGAAGCGCAGTAGCACACACATTCACCAAAAAAATGTATATTGTTTTAATACATGACCGCACGGGCCGAATGCTTCGAAACGAGTGTACAAAACCAGTGCAAGATAAGACCGCCTGGTTTATCGCAAAACAAAACCTTGACTGTTTAAAATAAATAACATTGAAAATGAAGAGTGGCGTTCTAACCCAATTTTGAACATACGAACAAACTAATTTTTAATCACCGAAGTTTTAACCAACCCTGACCTGATAAAATATACAAAAACCGATAATAGAAAAATATACCAAGTTCAAATAACAAAAAACGACAACGAAGCACAAATAATTAAAATCCTAAAGAAGAAAAAACATCTTTATTTTTATTTCACCACAGAACATTTGTACAAAAGATTTTCCGAATTATATATTAAATTATTTAATAATTCAGAACCCGAGATTATCAGATGCATACGAAAATTAATAACTTTATATGACCCAGACGAAATAAACGATGTAATCCGAAACCAACACGAAGATAAAACAAACCATCGTGGAATAAACGAAACTTTAAAAAGAAGATATTATTTTAAAGATATGAAGGAATTAACCACGGATTTTATCAACCAATGTGAATTATGCGACAAGGCAAAATACGACAGATCACCACCAAAAATACCCTGAATGTTAATTAAAACACCCGACAAACCTTTGCAAAAATTACATGCAAACAACTTTGGAAGTAGAAGCTTAAAACTTTCTAACAATTATAAACGCATTCACCAAAGTAGGCCAAGCCATACCCATTATTTCAAAAAATAGTATTGATGTAACCCAGGGATTCTTACAATACATAACATTTTATGGTACACCCAAAGCAAAAACTTTAGACAATGGCAGAGAATTTAGAAACGAAACCATACAAAATACCCTAGAACTTCATAAAATAAATATTCATTTTATAACAGAAAATCATTCGGAATCAAATGGATTAATTGAAAGATTACACTTAACATTATTAGAACAAATTAGACTATTAAAACTAACCTATAAGAAAGAGCATATCACTAATTTAATGTCATACGGCCTATTTGCATACAACAACACAATTCACTCGTCAACTAGTTTTACACCACTCGAATTAACACTAGGACACTCAGATTCCCGCAACCCTTACGATATACATTACAATAAAGAAGTATATCAACAGTATGCTAAAGACTACAACGAAAAATTAAAAATTACCTATAATAATGTAAAAAATGAATTAGATAACGATAAAGAACGTATTATAAAAATTCGCAATGAAAACGCCAATATAAATAGATTTTCAGTAGGACAAACCGTGTATGAGAGGAATTTTAAAAGTAAGAGACACAAAACGGCCCCCACAAATTTAGGTCCGTTTAAAATCAATAAGATATCATACAGGAATATAGCCGTAATAGACAACAGAAAAATCACAAAATACATGCATTTAAAGAATTTAAGACATTCTGTAATTTCAGATGGACGGCCATCACTCTTACCGTCAACCTTCACCCAGGTAGAACGGACGACATTATAATGTGAATAAGGCCCGCTATACTTGCGGTCACGTCCCCAATGCTTCCACCCGAAGGTACTACATTGGGTTTAAACGTGAAGTTATAAACATGCTTCAAATTAAATCTAACTTCAAAATTAATCCATCCTAAATAAAAATCTAACAAACTGAAACAAAAACTAAAAACAGGGTAAAATAATGGTATCCCTAGCGTTGAATTGAAACGTGTCCCATCAACAAGACGCAACCAAAAGTAAAACGGGAGGGATCCGTAAAACCGGATAGCAGTCGTCATACCGGTGCACCCTGAAGAGTCGTCTTAAAACTATCCAAAGCTAACTAACTAATGTAAAAATGGATTCAAATTTCTAAGCATTCGCCAAATATTTTTAATAGTGAATCCAGCTATTTTGCCTGCTTTATAAATTAACAAATTCATTCTCCCTGGTCTAAGTATTTATTCTAATTTTATCCTAAATTTGTCCCTAGCGTTCCCTATCATTCCCTAACTGACATATTATAAGTACAATCTTCTTTTCTATATATACTGCGACCAAAAATTGGGGCCAAATCGTCAATCAAATAAAATCAAGCCACAGAACAAAAAATACAGGCAAAATTATAAATATAAATATAAAATAAGTATAAATATAATGTAAATATGTAAATAAACATAAAATAAATATATAAATAAATAAACATCTAAATAAGCAAAAGCATGTAACGGTGCATAAATTAGCAAAAGCATTACCCAAGTAATCAGTTGCACCCGCATAGGCATTATGATGGCTAGCGCCATTTCACACAAAAAGGTGCTCGTTAAATTATTTCAAAATCTTCTTCTTAATACAAGTCAATGCTTATGCGAACACAACCACCACAATTTTATTCCTACCTCGTATATAAATTTCTCCAGCATCCGAAGATCTGATCGTCTTTGTTAGGTCTATTGATATTTTACAGCTAAGTGGAGATGGATATGCACTGTTAAAGTCTTGATGCGTATGCACTAATCGTTCGGGGGTTCACAATCACTATCACTCTAAAAATCCTGGGGGACACGCGGTTTCACTCTATTTTATTTCTTTATTTATTACACTGATTTAAATTAATGAGGTTTTCTGATTTAGTTTGTTATTACTTATTAGTTTTCGTTTATTCCCGATTTTCCACGCGTAGATGGTGAGATAGCTATTGTTTTAGTGATGTGGGGGTTCGCCGTACATATTAGACCTTTGATTATCATTTTTATATTATTATTATTTTCTTTTTTTTCCTTTTAGTAGGTTATGGTTATCAAGCTCATAACATTTCTCACGCCAAGTTAAAGCTAAAATTTTCCAATCCTCTCTCCGTCCCCCCCTCACCTTTCGATTTACGCGCAGTTATCACCTTTCAATCTCGCGATCCTTCCCGAGAATTCTTTGAAGGCTGTCCAGAACGCCTTCTGGTTAGCGACTTCCCGGACTTCTTCTAGGCTCTTTGGCCGTGCTAGCCCTGCGATAGCTAATTTCATATCAGCTAAGTCTCGATTTGCACCTCGAGTGGGCAGTCGAAGAGCACATGCTCTGCGCTTTCTGCGCCCTCAACGCACTTGCAGTGGTCGTCATCGGTTAAACCGAATCTTTGTAAATACGCTTTCAGGGCACCGTGCCCTGTTATCAGTTGCACCATTTTATGATCGAGTTTCACCTTGATGTTACCTCTAGCTTGTGGGTCAACCTGCCCGCGGCAGCGTTGTTCCACTCTCTTCCTAATGTCGGATTGATTTTTCGCGCAGCTTTCTTTTAATTAGAGACCTCGGTATCGACGAATGTGATATCCGAAAGTCGCCCTCCGCAACCTTTTTAGCTAATTCATCAGCCCTATCGTCTCCTACGTTACCATCGTGCGACCTAACCCAACAGAACTTTAAACGTCGGAACTCGAGTGCCGTATGCGCTATCCTCCAGACGTCCGCTTGGAGGTCTGTCGAGGGGTTTATGTTTGTTAAAGCCGTCAACGCCGATTTACTATCGCTGATTATATAATACTCGTCTCTGTCCGTATGTTTATTATGTAATCCATAGCCTCTCGTATGGCTACCAATTCGCAGTGGAAGATAGTGATCCAGTTCGCGAGTTTGGTTTGAAACCGAAACACCTCCATTTCCTGCTTAAACACGACAAACGCCGCGCCTGCTTGTCTGTCATCCATACGTGAACCGTCCGTGTAAATTCTGATACCCGTAGCGTCCCCATCACCTTCGATAAACTCGATTTCTCTAATATCGACCGGGTGCCCCAACTCTGATACAACGATCTTTCTCTCCCTACTACCAAGATTAATATCTTCGATAATTTCGCGCCCTTTCCTTATATTTATCAATCTCCTATCTCTAATCTCCCTAATGACATATTCGATAGGAACAGTCCTACTGATCACCAGGACCGCCCCCGTTGAGGTGGTCCTGTACGCCTTGGCCGCTTTCAACGCGGTTATACGTTGTACGCTCGTCAATTGACGCATCTCCCGGACTTTACAACCTTCCGTCCATACAGATGGTACGTACAGCATTGCCGGCTTAATTTCTCCGGCATAAATCGTCGTCAGTGATTCGCTCATGAAACTCCAGTTTATTTTCGCCGTCGCCATCATTTTGTTTGATATTTCGCTGCCTTTGCTTTAAACGTACTGCATGTGAGCTTTTCAATTTAACTTATCGTCAATCTTTACCCCGAGGTATGTGATTGCTTGCTTAAACGGTACCTAGGAAGTCGATGTCCCGGTTTTTTTCGAAATAAAGCGCCTCTAACTTTGCCGTATTAAATTTTAATTTTACCGCCAGCGACGATTCGTGTAGCTTATTAAGCGGCTCGTTCGATTTTGTGCACATATCCATTAACAATCGCGATCTGTATTACAATTTTGTTGGTGAGTGATACATTTATATGGTCGATAAAACAGATTACAAAGTATTACACTTTAGATGGTGATACATTTATATGGTGATAGTTCCTAAAAGTCGGTAATACAGTTACCAAAGTTCATAAGATACATCGCGCAAGCGCAATGGATAAAAAGCAATGCAACGCCCTGGCGGCCGGAAGCGCGAACCTTATTACAGATTCCGCGTTACAAACCACCATGACGTCACCCATTGCACAATACTTCGGAAAATTTACATAAAATTAGGACAATGAAAATTATAGAATTAACTCACATGAGGAATCCGGTATCCGGCGGGATGGAGTTACAGTTGGCTTCTCTGAAGTCCATCGGGCTACCCAAAGCCCTTTTGCGGTAAATAAAGATGGTGACTCCGGTGCTTCAGCGGAGCATGTACATCAGACTCGTCTCGGGTCGCGGGCTGCTCCAGGGTCGTACCATATTTCTATATGCAGGGGAACGATAAGGAAGAGGTTAATTAGGTAAAGACAAAACAAAGATAATCAAAAGGAAATCTACATAATAAAAATGAAGATACGATACCCGCACGACCACACTCCTTGAAGAATCAGGCAAAACAGCCACGTTATAGAGAGAGAGCCGGAAACTTCCCCACTCTTTGTCTTTTTCACATTCGCACGAAGTTATTCGTCAACCCCTCCAAAATCGTGCGATCTGCGCAAACTCACTATTATGACGTATCGGAAGCACACGCCTAGTCTATTTAAAATTCCCGCGCACTGCGTCTTTTGAAATTATGGCGCGAAACTTCCATACATCAAAACTAAACTAATAACAATGTTTAAGTGACCCTTGGCACGTAACATCTGACTATTAAAAGCGTATCATCCGCAAACCCAACGATTGAGCATCCTGTAGGCAACATGACCTTAAAGATGCTCTCATACAACAACTTCCAAAATGTAGGACCAGAGCATGTGATTTTCCAATGCTCCATCCGATGGTACTTCATTGGCCAGAAAGCAAGCTTTTTTTTTACCTTGAAAATTTGGAATTTTGCCGAACCGTTGCTGTTCCTAGTAAGGTAGGGATCTTTAACGTGCGTGACAACACTCGCACACGGGACCTCCATTTTACCTCTCATCTGAACGGGGGTGTATTTTTGTGAAAAATGCTCGCCTAACATTTTTCAAGCGGACCGTGTCGGGATTCGAACCCGGGACCTTGGACGTAGTAGTCACACACATACCACTACGCGACGGAGCTGCCTGACCAGAGCATGACCCCTGCAGTCATCTCCTTTCCATCTCGCGCGACAAAACTTCACCTGGAATTTCAACCTGTGCCAATCGCCCCGAGAAATAACTCTTGACCAAAGACATCAAGTTTCGCGGATAACCCCTATTTTCCAACTCGCAAACAATCAATGGCCACCAGGCAGCATCAAATGCTCGTGAAATGTCCAAAGCAACAACGACACAATACTCCTTTGCATCTCTCGCATGCTTAATATCTCCGACAACGAACTCTAATGCGTCGATAGTCGACTTTCCCTCCATAAAATCGAACTATCGGTCATTAAAACCGCCGGTGTCACGCACTAAGTGGCCAACTCGGGTAGCCATAACGCGATACAAAGCTCTCCCCAGCACCAGTAGCAAGCTAATGGACGATAGCTACTCGGGTCTAACGCATCCGCCTTTTTAGATTTAGGTATGAATTTCTCGTTCAGGACTTTCCAGTAACGCGGAAAGACGCCCCTTTCAAGACAAAAATTAAACAACCCGGCAAAGACACACGGGGCTAACAGGCACGCCTTCGGAGCTGCGTCTCAAGTGATTCCGTCATGCCCCGGTGCCTTCCTATGGTTCATCCTCCTAAGAACCGTGACGACCTCGTGAACTAGGATTGCCCTATCGGCACCTGTTCCTTGTACCTCTGTAGCTTCCCGACGTACTAAATCGTGCGATCTCTCATCCTGCTCGGGATTATCCGAAGGGAAGAATTTCTCTAATAAATTTTCCGCCGTGAAAGTAAGTATATTCGCCATTTATCTTTCTTATGTTACCGAGCGCGATTTTCTATTATTTACCCCTTATTACACGGTATACGGTTCCCCAACGTTCTTTCTCCGAGTTCCGCGTGCAAAATTCTTTGAATTTATTTGTTTGCGTTTCTTCTATTAATATCTTATATTCGCAGTAACTTTGATTGTATTCGATTCTCCGTTGTTTTCTTATTTCTCCAGAGGCGCGTTGATAACGGAGCTTTAGATTACGCGTTTCTGCCCGCTTGGTGGTTAGTTCCCGGGTCCACCAGGGTACGCTGTCTTTAAATGTTTTCTTTCACGGCACAGAGTACGACGACGCTTCTATCACCGCGTCGTTTAAATTTTCCGCGAGTGTTTTTATTTTATATGCCTCTCGGCAGTTAAATAGCTCGTTTTCGAGCGCAGGGATGCTTTCGTCAAATTTTTATTTAAACCGCTCTCAATTTGCTTTTTTATTACAGAATCGCGGAAATATAGTTAACTGCTCGTTTGCGCTTGTTTTAGTTTCAACGTCCCATCTTATTAATTTATGGTCAAAGAGCATTTCCTCGTCCGTCCTTAACTTCCAATCATAAATGATTTCTAACATCTCGTGCGAGGCTGCAGTAATATCAATAAAACTGCTGCTTCTATGCCCCTCAAACGTAGGTGAATCATTAGTGTTTATCACACTAAGATCCCATTCCGTTAAAAGATCAGCAACCTGCGGACCCCTATCGTCTTCTATAGGGATCCCATAGTGGCGACTTGGCATTAAAATCTCCCCCGATAATTAGATTTTTATTCCTGCCAATTTTACGAAGAATTCTTTCAATTTGATTTAGTAAATCCTCTGTTTAAGGATTTTCCCGCCGGGAGTTGACCGACGGAAGGTACGTGCTAATTACGTAAATCGTACTTGATGCGGTTTGTATTTTAGCCGTCGTTAAAACTTAAAAATTAGTTTGATAAATTATTTAATATAATTCCGGCACACGGTCCCATTATTTATTATTATTCGGCTGCGCGGTCGTTCGCTATTCGTGTTTAAGACGGTAAACCCCTCTCCCAAAACCTGTTATTTTGTGGCTATACAGGTGCAGTTCCTGTATAAGCCCGATGTCGATACTTTTTTCGCTGAATAACTTTACGAAGTTATTTGTTGCCCCTTTACCTTTCCCGAGATTTAGTTGCGCGAATTTAATTGTCTTGCTTCTTTTAAATCTTTCTTTACGGTCCATAATCGATGTTCCCTGTGATTGCGTTCTTCAGTCTCAACATCGTGAGGCATCTACTCGACTTGGCGTCGTGGCGCGTATCGACCTTCGCGCTACCGCCAGTTCTGTCGTTTGACCTAGCGCATACCACACAGCATGGGACATTACATTTACATTTTCAATGCTCCACCCGAAGGTACTACATTGGCCAGGAGGCGAGTTTTTTGTTGCCTGGAAATTTAAAATTTTGCCGAACCCTTGCCGTTCCAGGCAAGGTAGGAATCTTTAACGTGCGTGATAACACTCACACACGGGACCTCCATTTAAGCTCTCATCCGAACGAGGGCGTAATTTTTGTGAAAAATGCTCATTTGCCATTTTTCAAGCAGTCGACCGTGTCGGGATTCGAACCCAGGACCTTGGGATCCGTAGTCTTACGCACACAGCATGGGACAGCCTTCCGGCAATTCTTGAACTTGTGACCGACTTCAGCACAGTTACCGCACCACTGCACTTTCTCTCTGCACTCCATCGATCTATGGCCGTACTCGTAGCACCGGTAACACTGCGTCATTGAGAAGTGGTCCTGGGTCCATACACCTTTGAAGTGTGGGGGTCATTTCGAAGACTACGTTGGCGAAGGGATCCCTAGGGCCCTTTCCGCCAAACCTGAACTTCTTTTTCAGGTGGTCTTCCAGCTTCAAATCGCCAAAGCGGGGATTCTGGCTCGCAATCAACCGCACCAACTCTTTCGCCTTCATCCGTTTCAATCCCCGGAAGAACGACCCGTGGACGTTTCTTCTCGATGGTCTTTGCCACAAATTCTTTGCAGTTCCCGCCGACCCTAGCGTCATCGCGACCGGCACATTCCACTACAACACCGCCCCTGCGCGTCCTACGAGCTCCGACAATGACAAATCCATCTCGTGTTAGATGAACCTTCTGTTTTAGGGTCTTCATCACGTCATCCTTCTGGCCTGGCCTGGTGTTGGCCCTGACGGCAAACGTAGACTTGACTACTGCTGCTGCTGCTGCGTAGAAAGCGCGCGGCACCGAGACTCCTTGACTTCGCACACCCTGGGTACCTGAATCAACCAAAGTTTCGCAGGACTTACCCCGACAATACTAGCTCTCTCAGAGTTACCTAAACAAAGACGCAGCGCCCTAAGCATACCTATTAGTTGGTTCGTCACGTCGCGAATATCATCCACGAGGTGCCGAACCATCTTCCTGTCCTTTACGACGATAGTGGCAGAGGTAGTCGGCACCTTTCCGTAGACGGCCGCATGCCCCTTCTTCACCCTGAACTTCAAGAGTTCCTGCTCATCGAGGTCGCTAGCATCAACGCTACCGTTGTTGCTAGTCGACATCTTACACTGGGCCCTTGAAGTTGAGGGCAATCCCGCCGCGCAACCACCGCGGGAGGCTCCGACTCATCAGACACGACCGCCGCAGACACAGGCTCTTTTACTACCTCCTCAATCTCTTCCCGTGTCCCTAACATAACGTCCTTTAAGACGACTTTAAGCTTTTTGTCCCCAACAGCGCCTTCGGCCTCCGACAGCTCACCCCTCTTCTCCCGTGGCAACTGCTCTTCGTCTCGGTGGACCACCATGCTAACAAAGCTAATGACAAAACAACAAACAAGAAGAAACGCAGCTCAAAAAACCACCCGACCGTTGCGACGCTAAAAGAACACAACCGTTGGTCCAATAAAAATACTTTGATTAAAGATAACCCGCAAAAAACCCTGTATTTATTTATTTAGTTAAACGTCAATCCGCCAAATTAATTTTCAAATTTAACAAAAATACAAAAACGGATGACAACGACATAATAGAAAAAGATATTAAAAACAACCCCGGTATACTACCAGTAAAATTGGGAAGTATGCAAAACACAGTAGATTATTGGACTTTTGCACAGAAATTTGATTTAACTGAATTAAAACAAGGATTTTATAAGATTAGAGATAATTGTGACAAACTGAACGAATCAATGGACACAGCCAAATTCGGAAAAGAGTACGCGATAGAAATGCTTAATTACAAAAATATAATGGAGAACATTTTAAGGAACACAAACGACAAGTTCAATCGATTAATACCAATAGACCAAATCACAAGACCGAAAAGAGGAATTATTAACGGATTAGGTAATATCATAAAAGCTATCACAGGTAATTTAGACAATCAAGATGCTGAACGATACGACAACGCGATACAACACTTAATAGACAATCAGAATGACATAAAAGCTATTGTTAGAAATCAAATATCTTTAACTCGATCAACCATAATAAAATTTAATGATACACAAAAAAATTAGTAAGGAACCAAGACAGCATAACCAATAGAATACTAGCTCTAGAAAGTAACATGCAAACCACAATGTTAGGAATGCGTGACCTGATAAGATTTAACACGATATTTAATCAAATGATATCAACCCTCACTGTAATTCAACAAATTTTAGCCACATTAGAGAATGCTGTAACATTTGCTAAACTAAACACTTTGCACGCTACTATTATAGAACCGATTGATTTATTAAATGAATTATTAGGAATTATATCACTTATAACTAATAGTAAACTAGCCTTTGAAGTAACAGAATCTAACATACTTATATTTGAAAAGATAGCCATAGTAAAGGGTTATGTAAATGTTTCGTATTGATTAAAACTCAAACTATAGTGGAATTGAATTGTGCAGTGCGCGTGCGCCTCTTAAAATAAAACGCGTGCGAAAGTGGTTTTGTGACGTAAATCGAGGACTCTTCTTTCGACCTAGTAGCGGGACGGTTGTGCGTGACAAGCTATACACAATAAAGTATAGTGCTTGCAACAGTGCATTCAACTGACTCCCCCGGGGGCATTGCAGCAACATTGAAGAGGACCACACACCAAGGACAATATTGGTGAGTGAATTTATGCCTTCTGTTTGTTTTTTACATGCATACAATTTACGCATTTAAAGCTCGCGTTTTGTTATACCTTCGCCATACAGTCCACAAAACCTAATAAGACGCGCCAGCACATTATTTAAGTTAATTAATTTACAGTAAAGAATCATGAAATTACGTTTTTAATAGAAATCCCAATCGTAGAGATGGACAACTACAATTACTATCATTTATTTGCTTTCCCCACGAAAGTTACTAGCCAATACCAAGTTATTATACCCAAAACCAAGTTCCTTTCCCTGAATGAACTTAGGTATGGTTTCACAAATGAAAAATGCAAAGAACTGGCTCTCAACCAATGTTTATGCCAATCATTAATGATAATAGCTATTCAAGCGGATAACCCTTGTGAAGTAAAATTGTTAAGATTCTCTAATCACTATGAGAATTGTGTGCCAAAATCAGTACAAATTATGAACACAAAAATTCAGAAAGTCACAGACAACAAATGGAGTGTTGTATTGCCGCAAAAAGTAATAGCAGCCGCCCGTTGCAACCAAGACGAAAACGGTTTAGCTTTAATTGGGAGCAAAGTAATCAGCGTGAAGAAAAACTGTTACTTAAAATTAAAAAGTAAAATCTTCCGAGTACATCAAAATCTAGCAGTGACGAAAAGACTCGCAAATCTACCTGAACTACAGTTTAAAATTTCACAAGCCAAAGACAACAAAATTATTACAAAAGCGGTACAACTAGAACATCTAGACCTAGACGACCTCAACCACGCCGTAAAGTTAATGGACAGTTATAAAGAACACTTAAGTGAATTTAAAGTGTCAAAATTACATTACAGCAATATAAGTGTTTGGACAATTTTATTAATTATTATAATAACTTTATTAACTGTATACTTATTGTATAAAATGTGTCTTAGATATAAGAACAAAGAAACAAATGTGAATAAAGAAATCACAAACGAACCTGTAAAGACGATGAGTTTTAAAAATTAAGTACTACTTTTAATTTTCATCTAAGTCGGGAGGAGTTACATATCCACCAAATTGATATATATGTATATTTAAATGAAACTATTAAGTCTTAAGAAATAAATTGTTACATTGTATAATTGAAGGACACATTAGGAAAGGTTAATGGAAGTTCATTAATCAGAAATAAGAAAGGAAGCAACTACTTTGTATTCCAGACGTAATAGGACACTTCAGGTGCAGATCGCAATAGACTATAAGAAACCAATTCTTAGAATTAAGATTATTAAAAATGTAATACTTTGTATTGTATCAAGAAATAGCAAACATGAGATTTGTATTTCCCACAAGTGATGTAAGCGCAGGGATAGCATAAATACCGTCAAGAGCCCAAGATGGCCAGTCAGTCTCAAGCTTCACAACTTTAACACTGTTGGTTGTTCAAGCTACTCATCGTAATTATTAATTATTAACATTTAATTTTGATTATTTTAAAACTAAGACGTTAATGAATATAACGTACAATTTGTCAAACCATTGTAATTACTGTTTAAATAAATTTGATAGAAGTGTTTTTTGGAAGAAATCCTTTTTAAAAAGAAGCTCCTAGAGACCCAAAACCTATCTCGCCTTTTCACCAAACGTCTTACTGGTGTCAAAAGTTAAAAAATTCTTTCATAATAATATTTAGCCGTCGGAAATGTGCATAAAAATGATTGTATTTTTTGAACTCGAAAACAATCGATTCACGCTGCAATAACGCGAGAAATTATCTGTAGGAAGCTTTTTCACAAAATTTTCTGCTGGCGTCAAAGGTTGAAAAATTATATAACAATAGTTAGTCGTCGGAACTCTGCGTAAAAATGATTGTACTTATTGGAACTCGTCGAGAACTATCGATCTAAACCGCAAAATTCTTACACTTTAAAAGTGCCAATTCTTACACTTAAAAGTTCATAATTACACAATTTAAAGGTTTATAATAGCAATCGCGCAAGCGCGGAAAAAGCGACGCCACGGCAGGTGGTAGCTCCAAGCTTTACACAGGCTTTAGCGTGGCCATCTGACAATGACGTCACACAATGCACAAATTTAATACGCAATTAACGGAAAATATAAATTTAAGACAATAGTTTATAACAGCGAAATACTCACATGAATATGTCCCTGAGTTAAAGTTGGCCCTTTTTAAGGCAATTAATGGAGGGTACGCCTTCCAAATGGCTAGAGCCCCCTTTAAGATAGTTAAAGATGGTGACTGCTCCGGTTAGCTGTTAGCGGAGCATGGACATCCGGCTCGTTCTAGGGTCGTGGGACTACTCCAGGGTCGTATCAGATTCCTATATGTAGCGGAACGATAAGGAATAGGTTAATCAGGTAAAGTCAAACAAAGATAAGCAAAAGAAATCTACATAATAAAAATGAAGATACGATACCAGACACGACCGCCCTTCTCGATGTTCAAAGGCAAACGGCCCCGTTTCCTAAGCGTCATTTCGGAAACTCCCCACTTTTGTTCTTTTACGCGTCGGCGCGAAGTCCCGCGCGATCTCACGCAAACGCCCTCTGGCGTGACGAAAATACACGCCAAGTCTTTTAAATTTTAAGGCGCGAAAACTTCCGCACATAAAAATTAAGCTAAGACAATGTTTAGTGCCAATTTGGCACGTAACAAAATATGAGAAATCATCCGCAAAACACTTTTTACGAAATGTCGTGCTAGGTACAATATACGTTGTTTATATAAATAGCGTACTTTTTGCAATTTTTTATTTTAATTGTATACAGAGATAGAACTCGAATAGAACTAACGGAAATTTTTGCTAAAAACTGTAATATTTATTGTTTTCTTCTATTTTAGCGGAGGTGGTATCGTGCTTAATTCGCGAAGTTAGCAGGACATATTTTCATTTTAATTTTTTGATATTAAAACTGCGGAACGCTTCTTATTTTCTATCAGGAACTCTAGAACTATGAAAAGTGCTACTAGAACTATCATTGTTTTTTAAAAATTCAAGAATGTGGTGTTAACTTCACAGGCGCCAAAGCTCAGAAGGTCAGTTTTGCCCCACTCTCCCCTATGAAACTTCATGCAACTATGATAACCGAAATTTCCCATAAAAAAAGAAAAAAATTAATTCAACGAAGCATCAAACCTAAATGGTTACGAGCTACAACGAAAATGATATACCTATAACTATGCTCTGTATGCGTTTCGCATCTTCTTTTTTATTTAAGTGCATCATCCATTTCCACTTATTCCTGCAACTTCAGTGGCATTCCGGGCGTCATCTAGAAGAAAGCGGCTAAGTTTAAATTAGACAAGAGGTTAGTGTTTAATATTCTTTGCGCTAATTTTACTAAAGTCAATTAACAACATTAATTACCAGCGGTGAACTTCAAAGACGCTTAAATTAATAGTGTTATGAGCCCGCAAAAGTCTTCATTTGTTTTCTAAGTTTTCTTGCATTGTTGAACTACAAATTGACGCTTTGCTTAACAATAATAACATTTGTGCGATACTGCTTTAAATAAGTTCTAACAATAAATTAAAGCAATAAACATTTTTAGTTCGAGTTCATAGTTCAAATCTGTATCATCTCCTTATCAGTTTGTAATTGATTTTCTTGCAAAGATGCCAGTCGCTCTTCTATAATGATTAATCGGAGATGTTAAATACAAACATTCTCTAACGAAATTTTTGTTTAATAGGCTAAAATGCGCGTGGTGGTTGCTGTTTTTTTGATTGTGGCCCTGGTGGACAAAGGAAGATGTGTGGTTGCAAATAAGTCGGTAACGTAAGTACACTATAGTTGTAGCTATCTTTAATCCATTAATAAAGTAACGAAAATAAACAAATCTAAAAATAATTAAGTGATTTGGGTTCGTTTACCGCGGATTTACCGCGCTTTTAAAAGACGCAAGCGAAAATAGTACGTTATTTTTAGAATGGGTTCAAGATACGGATTGGGGTGGAATTGTCGATAATATTGTATGCAATTTAGCAATTCGATCACAATCATAAATAAATAATGAAAAAGATTCTACTTAAATTTGTCCAAAGATTGTCGTTAGGGCAACGAACAATTTTACATTTTTAATGAATTTTTACGAATGTACAAATAAATTTCAACATAGCTAGCTCCAAGTTTAATAAAGTATAGAGTTTACTAAGAGTTCGATGTTACCTTCAAGTATAATATTAAATAACTAATTAATGTTTATAGATTTACTACAATCCACGTATACTACCTTTTCTGATAAAAAATAAAAAGACGTTTGATATATACAGAACAGTATTATTACATAAATAGAAAAGGGACTTTAAAGTCCATAAAATTCTAACAATGATTTCATTCGGGGAATCACTTAATATTACATATATTTTTATAAGGAATTGTCAGTATAAACTACAATGTTTACAAAAGTTTGCAAAAAAATACAAGCAAAAGAGTAATCTTAAACAGTGTTTAAGAAATGAAGATTAATTGTGCAATATTTAGATGGTATATGGCGTCAACTTCAGGTATAAGATCAAATAAAGTTCGATTATTACCAAAACAATTTACTGATTAAATATAAGCGCATGATATTCACTGTTCAGTATCTTATATTTTCCATCTTCTATTTACTAACTTGAATTGAAATGATCATTTGGGCTTTGAATGAAAGCCTAAGTTATTATTTCATAACGTTGAAAATAATCAGTTTACCTTGTGCAATTACTAATATATATGGTAACAAAAACTATATTTGCAATAATGCTTCTTTATTTTCAAACTGATTATACAAGCATTTTTAACAACTCGTAGTTACAATGGAATTTGCTAAATACTCTCTCAACAATTTCTTACAAGCTAATCGTTGACGTACTGTTTCGACCCTAAACCCTTTACCTAAGTTAACCTTCAACAATTAAGAACCACAGTGGTGTGTGTGTAGTCGTATGGTTTTTGCGCGCATTATTTTATCATACAAGCGACTGTTCGTCCAGCGGCCGTTGAGTTAACATATGCATTTTCGAGTAGCAACAAGTTTTTCGTTTGGTGGCAGTATGTTCGTCATAGAACCAGCAACCAGTAAGTGTATAATCATTTAAATACAAGTAGGTAAGTAAGGCCGGTCTGACTTCAAAACGGTGCACGCGTATGTTTTTCCATGTAACATACGCGTGCACCGTTTTGAAGTCAGACCAGCTTTATATTACTTTCAATGGAACATACGTGTGTGACCTCAAAACACACGTATGCTACGTTGAAAAATGTAAGTGCGTGCAGAGAAAATGTGGAGCTGTTTTGAATTCGGTTTTCTAGCGAGAAGTTATAAAGTAGGTCAGATACAAAATATCGCATTCAAGTCAATTGTGTTTAATTAAAGTGGATTCTGATTTATGTTTTTTACTTTTGTTTAGAGACTGCAAATACACATGGGCCGGTTTGACTTTAAAACGTGTCCACACGTATGCTACATTGAAAAAATGTAGATGCGTGCAGGAAAACGCGGAGCTGTTTTGAATTCTAGCTAGAAGTTATAAAGGTCAGATGCAAAATATGCTAAGGCCGGTTTGAATTCAAAGTGCGACCACTCTGCAAATACACATAGGCCGGTTTCAATTCAAAATGTGTTCACTCTTGTGATAGGTTGAAAAGTAGGTTAGCAAAGTACGCAGATGGTGGTAATCTACTATATAAAGAGATTGCTCCTAATATTAATTTAATTAGTCGAAGTTTACTGCATATTTACATACCTACATATACAAACATGTATATAATTGATATTCAGGGATTTAAATACAAGAACAACGAGTTTGTGTGCAAAAGATTGCGGTTTTGGACTTGTTGGAAGGTATTGTTTGGCATCAAATTTTTAAACTGCCAATACAGTCTAGTTGTTTGAGCCAAGATTATATAAAACATAACGACTGGGTGACAAGGAATATTCGTGGTCTTTCTTGGGATGAATCTTTAACGGCTGGAATGGTGTCATCATATATAACGCTTTATTAGAAGCAATTTATCAGACCCCGGTGAAGAAGTTTGTGTGAAGGGTCTAGAAAAGAAGAAATGGATGGAAACCTATCTAATACAAAATGTTGTAACTGATGTGCTTGCACTGGGTTGTCCTAAGCTATCGGAGTTAAAAAAAACAACAATCGTTTACTATGTAACATCCATTGTTATAGACACAGCAATAATAGTCTGCAATGTACAAAATAAATTACTTTATTCTTAAAAGAATGGTTTAATAATAATAAAAAACAACAGAAAGATTGTGTCTGTATTATTTATTTTAATTTAATTTTACAATGTTAGCCTTATTAACTATTATTATTATAGCAACTTCTAGCAAACATTATTTTTATCGATCCAGCTATTGTGTACGTTAGAGAAGCCTAACCATTTTACAAAGACTTTATTTCCACTCTTTGTTAGAACTTTTTCTATCAGGTAAATTCCTGGATGTTTAACCTTTTGCAACTCCATTTCATAAAATGCACTTTTGATTTCTTATTCGTCTTGATCTTCTAATATATACAGGGTGAGTTTTTAGTGTGGCAACGGTCGATAACTCCGTTATTATAAAAGCTACGTAAACCAAATTTGGAGGCATATTAGGCATGCCTAAAGTGCACATTTTAAAAATATTTGGAAGCATACAGGGTGTTTCATAATTCCAGGGCATATTAAACTTATATTTTTTTAAATGGAACACCCTATATATTATTACATTTTTGAAAAGCCAATAAAAAGAGCTTTAATTTGATACAAATTGTATCTATTTATTCCTTTTAGTTTTTGAGATATTCAACTGTTTTTAGAAAAAATGACCCTGATTAGATACATTGCCACTGCACTAATACACAACTTATGTCAATTTTCAAGATGCAGAAAATTTTACCATATACCATAGTATATTTGTAAATATCACTTTTTTGAAATTTGTTCCCAGTATACAGGGTGTGTCAGGTTTCGCAAAATGCAATTTTTTAATTTTTTTTTAAATAGCACTCTACCAATTTTATTGCTACAATGGATAGCTCATTAAGTGTCCTTTCATTTTTGTTAAGCATTCCCTATACCTAAATCCATTACTTTCTGAGATATTTTTGATTTTCTTCAAATTTTATGAATGTTTTTAATTTACATAACTAAAAATAACTTACTATTGGAGAATATTATAAAACAATTAATACATTTTGATTAACAATCAATTACAGTTATCCAATAACAATTTTCACTAAAAATATAACAACCTACAATAATACGCTATTAACAGAATTCTGCCAGATCAACAATATGCATTTTATTGAAAATGTTCAAGCAGGAAATCAGGCAGGCTTTGAAAAAAATAACAATTACAATCAAAATGTCATTTAGGTGTATTAATTGTAGTGTGTTGTCATTTAACACATTATCAGTTCTGTTTTAAATGTAATCTTTGAAGGAGTTTTCAAGATGAATTTTACAGTGGAAGAACAAATAAATATGATTTGGGTATTGGGAGCAAGTTTAAAAAATTTCCTACTTGCATCAAGAATATACCAAGAGAGATTAAATGACAACACACTACAATTAATAAACCTAAATGACACTTTACATGTAATAGTTATTTTTTTCAAAGCCTGCCTGATTTCCTGCTTGAACATTTTCTATAAAATGCATATTGTTGATCTGGCAGAATTCTGTTAATAGCGTATTATTGTAGGTTGTTATATTTTTAGTGAAAATTGTTATTGGATAAGTGTAGTTAATTGTTAATCAAAATGTACGAATTGTTTTATAATATTCTCCAATAGTAAGTTATTTTTAGTTATGTAAATTAAAAACATTCATAAAATTTGAAGAAAATCAAAAATATCCCAGAAAGTAATGGATTTAGGTATAGGGAATGCTTAACAAAAATGAAAGGACACTTAATGATCTATCTATTGTAGCAATAAAATTGGTAGGGTGCCATTTAAAAAAAGTTTTAAAAATTGCATTTTGCGAAACCTGACACACCCTGTATACTGTGAAGAAATTTCAAAAAAGTGATAATTGCAAATATACTATGGTATATAGTAAAATTTTCTGCATTATGAAAATTAACATAAGTTGTGTATTAGTGCAGTGGCAATGTATCTAATCAGGGTCATTTTTTCTAAAAACAGTTGAATATCTCAAAAACTAAAAGGAATAAATAGATACAATTTGGTATCAAATTAAAGCTCTTTTTATTGGCTTTTCAAAAATGTAATAATATATAGGGTGTTCCATTTAAAAAAATATAAGTTTAATATGCCTAATATGCCTCCAAATTTGGTTTACGTAGCTTTTATAATAACGGAGTTATCGACCGTTGCCGCACTAAAAACTCACCCTGTATGTTGTCGGATTGGTTACGTTTACCTTTTTAATCTTAAAAATTTCATTTGACCAGTTTGGCGTGTAACCTTTCGTAAATGCTTCCCTGTGTTTACTAATCCTCACACTGTCTTTAATTGAATATTTTGGTATTTTGGTTGCAAGTTTGATGTGGGTAAATGATGATTTAAGAATAGTTTTTTCATTTGATTTATCAACTTTCACAGGTTTGACTCCGATAGTATTGTGAACTGTATTGTTGTATTGTTTCACAATATCGCTTAAATTTTTTATCCAATTGTAAGAACCATTCAGGTTAAACAAGCGCCACATTTTTCCCCTTAAAGTTCTAATTACACTGTAACGGGCATTTTTAATCGTTTAACATTTTACGCTTTTTCTCAATTAGTAAATACCTTTCTGCAATTACTATTTTTATATTTTATATTTATTAACCCCTTGGGCAAATGCGTCGTATTGTAATGTCGGGATCGCTGTTTGTATAAAGAAAACACTTTCGAATAGTTCAGATTTGTATGCAATTTAACTCGTGGGTATTACTTTAAAAGTAGATAATTTGAAGATTGATTTTCATTAATAAATAAATTGCGAGGAACGAATGTTAAATAGGATTATTCGTAAATTACTTTCCAACTTATCGGAACTGATAAACCGCTGTAATTAATTATTTAGATATGATGGCTGCATTCATATAAATTTTGTTGCTTATGTGGATATAGAAGTCTAGATAAGAAACGATAAGAGGTTATAATAACAAAGAGTTCATATAAACAGATAGGCAGTCGTAGTTTTGTTCTTGGTTCCTATATGTTAATTACGTTGAAAGTACTGTTGCCTTTTTGCTTTGGAAATAGTGAGAGTTAATGCGGCATGAATTTTCGAGTTGTTCATGAACAAGCTCGACGGACGGTTTTAGTGATACGCGTTGCTTTGCTAATTGTTTTTTTGTTGATTTTCTGTTGGAAATGAAAGTGGTAGAACTTGTTGGACTCGACCTGCACGCGTGTTGTGCGGAGCATTTGACGGACTTGCTTAGTGTTTGCACGTGCTTGAATATATTGTCTGAACTTTTATCTGTTAGCCGAATTGTATTATTGTCTTGCTGTGTTTGTATTGCTGTTGTAGTATTTATTTATTATTATTAATAGGGGTGGGCGATACGGGATTTCGCGTATCGAATATCGATACATATTCTATATCGATATATCGAATATCGATATATATCGATACGTATCGATACGTATCGATGCGTATCGATATGTATCGATGCGTATCGATACGGATCGATTCGTATCGATGCGTATCGATACGTATCGATGCGTATCGGTGCGTATCAATACGGATCGATACGTATCGATTCGTATCGATACGTAGCGGTACGTATAGATATATATATATATATATATAGCGATTCGTATCGGAACGTTTAGATGTGTAGATTAAGTATACACATCGAGACGTAGCGATACCTATCGGTACGAATCGATACGCATCTATAAATTTTCGTACTCTTTGTTTGGGAATAAAATCACAAGATCGTTTTAAAATAATGTATTTACTGACAATTCAATCTTTCACTTAAGATTGTTTGTTATCAAAATAATTAAAGTTTCAAGTTTAATATTTGTGACATAAGTATGTATATAGGGGTGGGCGATACGGGATTTTGCGTATCGAATATCGATACATATTCTATATCGAATATCGATACGAATCGATACGTATCGATATGTATCGAGTATCGATATATCGATATTTATTTTTTGCTGTATCGGGGGGTCGATACGGTTGTCGTATCGATACGTATCGATATATCGATACGCCGACCCAGCCCTAATTATTAATTAGTTTACTAAAATGAAGTTTCCTAATGCTTTTTAAAGTGTTATAGTATTTATTGGTGCCTATGATTGCACAAATATTTCGAAATTATTGTCTCAGGAAATAGAATGAACAAGAAATTTATCAATGCTACATAGTTCCATCAGCATGATAATGTCTGCTGCTAACACTAGTGAAATGCGTAGGTGTGATTAGTGTGAAGTGCAAGAAATTCCATCAACACCCTCACAGTCAAGGGTGGAGTGCTTCGTTAGTGCAGGACATCGTGAATCCCACACTTCAATTGCAAGGAAGCGTTACTGAAGGACTTTATGTAAGTTGAACTATTTCCTAATTGATATGACTTTAAATATCTATCCGTTGTTTTGCAATATCTATGTCGTTCTGATACCTTTTACAATAGAAGGGCATGCTACTAAGAAAAAAAAAGAAAGAAAAAAAAACAATCAATACTACTGAATTACTCATATCAATTGTGACTTACCTATTTATCTTTTGTTAACTTTTTATCTGCTTTATGTTTAATTGGTGTGTGAGGAAACGTTTCTGCTACTCCCCAATATTACCTCACTTTGTACTAAATATTTTTGTATTGCTTTTACCGTTGTTATATTATATAGTTTATCTACACAGTTTTTATTTTCATTCTACCAAGTACTGAATAACTTAGACTATGCATTGCTGCTATGCTTTTTCTTTATTTCAGGTTTGCAGGACTAATATTTTTTTATTGCAGGTTTGCTATTCTAATTTCTTTTATTGCAGGTACTGTTACTAACTCCTTACCGCCGCATACATTAGATGTTGGTCTGCTTTCTACAACCCCCCTAATCTCCGATTGAGCCCGGTCATTTCTTTGATTTTCTTGGTGTTACGCACGGCTACGAGCCAACGTAGCATAAATTTGGCGCCCAACGTGGCTGCCACGAAAAAAACGTAACAACACGTTCTACAATGCATGCTTTCTTTATAGAAAAAACCCTATAATGGTTTATGCCATATGTCTGCATTAAGGATTGAAAGTGTTTGTTATAATATTCTTTACCAAAATCAGACTGCAAATATCTTGGTGGATTTTTAAATTTATTTAAAATTGTTTTTATTGCAGCAGTAACATCAATAACTGTTTTACTTTTAAGTGGTACAGCCCATACGTATTTGGAAAAACAATCAATAACTACTAAAATGTATTTAAATCCTTTGTTTGTTTGCGAATATGGTAACATTTTAATCAAATCGGTCTGAAGAAGGTCATTTAAATATTTTACTATCACTTTGCGTCTCTTCAAATTTATTCTTGCTGGTTTATGAACTTCATTTACTACATCCTCTTTCACTTTTGATTGAGCAACTATCATAATACTTTTTTTTCTAATCAGGATTTATTAAATACAATTAATACATACTTCTACGTTTAAATGTCGAGGGCTCCACTTATGCTAGCACCGCTGTCACGAAAGCTGATTACATCCATACGTTTAAGCAAAAATCCTTGTAACTGTGCAATTACATAACTTTTTTCGTTTATAAGAATTTTAATGTCTTGCGGGTATTGTCAATTGTCATATCATCTAATCACTTTTGCCTCACGCAATTCTTCAATGATCGAATTTATTTTGTTGCCGTGACCTGTGTGTCCAGCAGTCTGAGATGAAACTAAAAGCCGTAATCTATCAACAAGTTCATTGGGATCATTCCAATATAAATAATCTATGGCGTTATTTGATACTTCCATTGTCATACCGTCTCGAAGACGCTTTCTATAGAGTAATGTTCTAGGTCTACGAGGTGTTTATGGAAGTATGTTCAATGTAGATATTATATTTTTGTACTTATACGAAGTATTACCCTGAATTAGTTCTGTTTCAGAATAATATCTTCTATTAGCATTTGTTCTTTTCACAATATCAAGGTACGACTTTAGATCTTGCGGGCTGTACCCGACAGGATATTTTTTAAACAGTAGTTCGTATAATCCAGGAGTACCTTTATATTTCAAATCATTTATTAGAACATTTTCATCATCCAACACGAAATTCGAATTGCCTATCATAAGACCATTTGAATCACGGTTAAACCTAACACCATATTTATAATCAAATTCGTTCTTAACATCTTTAAACATATTGTAAATATATTCTCGAGGTAGCGGATGTAGCTGTTCGAGATAATGTATCATAACAGGTGAATCGACAAAGCTTTGTATATATTCCTGGGGTTCTTGAGCATTTCGATTAACTTCTGTTTCGTATTCATTATCATCATCATCATCATCATCATCATCATCTTCATCTATGGCGTCATTTATATTCGGTATATGCTGAGCAATAACCGGCGAATCAATATAGTCAACATTCCTTTCCAGCAATTTAGGTTTAATTTTTTTACACTGCTATGAGGCAGTTCTTCTTCTTTAAATTTTTCTTTCTTTACCACACTTTCCTCTTCCAATTTATTAGCAATAGTTTCTAATCGCAATGTTATAGGTAAGATTGATTCCGCTTGGACGACTTTACTATCTTTTAACTGGCGTGGTTTGTTTTTTACGTTTCTTTTCTTAATTAAAATTCTTTTAAGTTTTATCGCCTCCTTGTACAATGCGTAAAAAGTTTATTGTAATAAAAATAATTCATGGATACTAATGATACTTGCGTCTCTCACGGTTTAAATATGTATGAAGTGATCAAAACCTATTCGGTACTTGCCTTGACTTGGATCACTATCCTTATCTACAACTAAGAAACCGTATTTGCCTTTCCAACAAACACCACATATTTCACGGAATTTATCATACTTCATGTCAGTATTGATGTGATTGTCATATATGTGTTTTAAGTTTAAATCATCTTGTTTAAATAAAACTAAAAGATTAGCATTATCACGTAGTAAGTGCATAAGTATACTAGTATAACTTTGACAAAGGTAAAAACTGTCTACTTGTTTATGACGCCCCATACTAAAGTATTCTCTAATTATATCTTGTTTATCGCAAGCTACATCATCAAAAACAAATATAGAATTATTTCGAGCATCAGATGGTGATATAATATTATCAGAACTGGAAAATGTATAATATTTGATCCCTTTTATTGGTCGCAGTAGACTTTCAAAGTATTGATACTTTGGTTGATAAACTGATTTAGAATAAACATATACGTTTTCAAACTTTAAACCATTAGGATGTTCTATTAACCCAATCGTAACATTGGTTTTACCGTAAATTGATGAACCAACAACTAGACATTGAATAGATGAAGGCAGAAGAACGCTATGTTTTTAAACTAAGCAATGCACGTCAATGTCATCATTGTTTATGGTTAAAGATGTTGATTGTTTCACAACACGCATGTTTACAAGAACTAAATTCGATTGTAAAGAAGTGGAATTATATATAAGAACGGCGAGTATATAAAGAATCATTAATTTACAATAATTTATTTACTGCACAGCTTGAGAAGACAGTTGTCCGTTAATGATTAAGTATAATAATTCTAAAACTACTGGGAACGGACTGTTAAATCACAATTTACCATTTGAGGCGCATATTCCGGGTTACCAATTTTGCGGTCCGGGTACAAAACTAATCAAACGGTTAGTTCAAGGAGACAAAGGTTAGACGAAGCTTGTAAGGAGCACAATATTGCATACTCCAAAGAAAAAGATCTATCTAATGCCATCAAGCAGATTCGAAGCTAGCTCAGTTAGCTACAGACAGACTACATTCTGGTGACTCGTCTTTAGGTGAAAAAGCAGCAGCATTTGGAGTAGCTACCGCAATGAAAGCTAAAGTAAAACTTGGTATGTGTGCCTGCGCATCACTGAGAACAAAATAAAAATATCAATAAAATAAGAAAAATGATAAAGAAACGTAAAATAAGAAGTACGCTAGATATTAAAAGTATTATCAAACAAGCACGTACAGCTTTAAAAAAGACTAAAGGATCTAATATTATGGATGCAATCAACATAGCAATTAAGGCCGCCAATACAGCAAAACAAAAGAAGCATATTAAATCAGTTGGTATTATATCAATTCCTAAAACAGGGGGTTTTCTACCACTAATACCAATTTTTGCAGGCCTAAGCGCCCTTGGTACTCTTACTGGAGGTGCAGCTGCTGTTGCAAAAGCAGTTTCAGATACTAAAATAGCTAAAGAACAACTAGCGGAAAAACAACGTCATAACAAAGCAATGGAGGACAATTGCAGTCGGAAACGGCATGTACATCAAACCTTATAAAAAAGGTTTTGTTTTTTAGCCCCTGCAAAACCTCAAAGAAACGCAACTTGCTTTTACCAAATCCAGCACTAAGCAATGTAGAATTAATGGAGTTTGTTAAGCAATTAGAAGTACCATATTTCCGTGGAGTGTTTTTGAGAAACAATCTTCCCAAGAAAGTTAATTTAAAAGAATGTGGTATAATTAATTTAGATAGAATAGAAGGTTTAGGCACGCATTGGATCTCTTATAAAAAGTACGGTAGTAGCGCTATTTACTATGACAGCTACGGAATCCTGCGACCGCCAACAGAGTTGATAAGTTATTTGAATAGCGGGGGTAAATGTAAAATTCTTTATAACATTAACTAAGAACAATCGTACGGTACTGTGTTTTGCGGACATTTATGTTTTTAATTTCTAAGCAGTAGATAGAACTGGGTATGAAGTTGTCATATCGTACACTTTTACTCTAACTGGAAACACTTCAGTTTTAACAAGCAACTTTAATCCGCCTATAAACTTGGATAATGATTCGGAGTACGTACTAGATTAACAAATTTTGAGTCTTATAACACAATTCCAAACGTTGAAAAAGGAATAAACAATAAATTTTATTATGGACCTAACGGAGAATTCATAGAAATACCTGAAGGTAGTTATGAGATTAGAGAAATTAATAAATATCTTCAAAAAGCTTTAGGCGATAAAAGATGGCGTGGTCGTATGGAACAATCACGAAGCGCTAGAAAGACGCCAGTGTATATAGAAATTGCAGCTGACAATAATACACTTAAATGTAGTATTAAATGTAGTGAAGATGTGGATTTTACCAAAAAGGATTCAATTGATTCTCTTCTCGGTTTCAATCCACGAAAATTGCTAGCATATGCCACGCATCAAGCAGACTACTCGATCAACATTTGTAAAATGAATGCAGTTTTAATCGACTGTAATATTGCAAGTGAATCCTATTTAAATAGTAAACCAGCGCATGTAATACATGAATTTTTTCCTCAAGTACCTGCAGATTTTAAAATTGTCGAGTACCCACCTACGATTATATATCTACCAATCAGGTCGCGTATAATAAATGAAATAATAGTTAAAGTGTGAGATCAAGATGGAAATTTAGTTAATTTCAGAGGAGAACTGCTAACTGTAAGGTTGCATTTAAAAAAAATCTGCAATAGCCATGGGTATTAAGTATAATGCACGTAACATGTCAAGAATTGCTATAAATGCTGGAAATTTCAAAGCAATCGACACCCGATTGATTGTTTCAAGACCGCTAACAACACAAAACCGGCAGTTTTTACAATCGTTAGGACTGCATTTATTTAATTAAAAAAAAGTAGAATGAATAGTGAAATACTGAACGTGCGTAAAAAAGTTTATTTCGACAATGCAATTGTTAATATTGAAAAACATACTCATCAGCCTTATGCTAACACATCTTTAAACGATAATGATGAAAATCGAATCCCTATACAACAACACGATGTTTAAACCTTACCATTGTGCAAAAAGTTAAACATCCAGGAATATACCTGGTAGAAAAAGTCCTAAGATAGAGTGGATATAAAGTCGTTGTAAAATGATTAGGCTTCTCTAACGTACACAATAGCTGGATCGATAACAATAATGTTTGCTAGAAGTTGTTATAATAATAATAGTTAATAAGGCTCATCATCATCATTTTGTTTTCGACCTTAGTTAAGGTCGGTTTGACGCAGCTCTAACTTCTTTTCCATTCTGAGCTAGTCTAAAAAGCTCTACACACCCTTCACAACCTAAATTTCTAATAATTTGACTAATATAGTTTGGTCTAGGTCTTCCTATATCCTTCTATCTTTTTCCTATCCAGCTGACTCTACATAGATATTAGCAACCTGATGGTTGTTAAAGAAATCTAACATGTTTACATGATTCTCATTTATAAGGAAATGAAATATAACCTGGTTATCCGCTTCAAAAAGGAAAAGTGTTAAATTATATGTTATGGTAAGGCTTAAGCAACGAAACGCTACCAACATGCCAGACCGCTAACTAATTGTGAGTTATGTCATGGTGACATTTAGTTAGAGGCAAATCACTTTAAGAAGAACCCAAGGTCATCATGCGCACAAAGCAAAAATTGGTTAGGAACAGTTCATTATATGTAATTAGGGATGGCAGTATTCAGGTTTTAGTGGCGTAGAGTTTTATGATCAACCAATCGGAAATTACCTTGTAAAAGTTTTAGATTTCATTACTATTTATTTTTACTTGATACACAGACGGACAGTTTTAAACCGCCATCTAACTAATATAAAATATCTTGTATATAACAATTAACATTAATAAAACAATAAGTTATTCAACAGATGTGTTTGCAGAACACTAGAATGAGATAGAAACCACTTAAGTAGGCCATGGTATTCAATCATTTGCTTTATCGGATTTTACAAAATAACCTTGCTATAGCAGTATTTTTTAGGGATATTGATGCACACAACTCATATGGCGATATTATATTAAAAATTTTAAATTATAATTTAATTGGTTGTTTATTTTTTTACTATTTAACGCCATATCTTCCGTTTATACTGTAATAACTCAACTACGCCACTGTTATTACATTTCTGCGTAATCTGGCATATGACGTTGGGTTCTTCTTAAAGTGATTTGCCTATACCTGATTTTTATTTTTTTTTGTTTTGTTTTCAAACTTACTTAAAGTCGATTTGACGCAGCTCTAAATTCTTGTCTATTCTGAGCTAGTCTAAAAAGGTCTGCATACCCTTCACAACCTAAATCTCTATATTTGACTAATATAGCTTTGTCTAGGCCTTCCTACTCTATTTTTATTTGGTAGTCTATAATCTAAGACCTTACTAAATAGTCCTTCATGTTTTAACTGGTACCATATCATTCTATCTCTCCTGACCTTCAATTGTTTCCACATACAGGGTTCCTCACCTATCCTTCTATAAACTTCCTCGTTTGTTACTCTATCTGTCCAGCTAATCTTTAACATTCTCCTATAACACCAAGTTTCAAAAGCTTCTATCTTTTTCTTATATACTTCTTTAATTGTCCAAGTCTCACTACCGTATTACTATACGGTAGTGAGATTTGGACAATTAAAACGCTCCATACGTACGACTTTAAAAAACTTTTTCTATTATCTAAACTAATACTATTAGCTATTAGTAAGTTTTTCTTTTTTAAAAACATTTTTCTAGCTTGAGCTATTCTAGCTACTATATCCCTTCTGCTACGTCCATCCTTTGTAATTATACTACCTAAATAGCAAAATTCATCTACCTCCTCTAACTCGGTATTGCCTATTTTTAATTTTGGTTTAGAACTAGGCTGTAACTCACTTGTCATTATCTTTGTCTTTACTGAGTTAATTCTCATACTATAGTTACTCTGTAGTATCTCATCTAAAATATTTAAAAACTCTCCTAACTCTTTTCTAGACTCTGCCATAATGGCTATATCATCTGCAAAATGTAACATGTTTACTTTCTGTCCCTGTACACTAATACCTATCTCTTTTCTCTCTCTAGCTAAGTTTAAAACTTCCTCAATATAAACATTAAAAATCAAGGGAGACAGTATACAACCCTGTCTAACACCATTTCTAATTTTAGCTTCCTTTTCTATTTCATCAAATCTAATTACTACACTTTGGTTTTTATATAGACTGTAAATAATTTTTCTATCTCTATGAGAGATTCCTATTTTTTGCAAAACCCTGAACATAACAATCCAATTAACCCTATCAAATGCTTTTTCTAAATCTACAAACGCGAAATGAGTCTTTTTATTTTTTTGTAACCTTTTTTCCATAATTACCCTAATCATTAGTATCGGTTCTCTAGTCCCTATGTCTTTACGAAAACCATATTGGTCTTCGCCTAAATAATTCTCAGTCAAAGCTTCTACTCTATTTTTAATTATTATTGTTAGTATTTTGGAAGCATGAGAAGTTAAACTAACCGTTCTAAAATTCTCACACCTATCAGCTCCTGACTTTTTTGGGATTGGGATAATAATATTTTTTTCGAAATCTATTGGAACCTCACCTGTGTCATATATTAATTTTACTAGTTCATATAATCTATCTAAAGTTTTCTGACTTGCATATTTTATTAATTCTGCGGGAATATCGTCTATCCCTGGCGCTTTGTTTAGTTTAAGATTCCAAACAGCTCTATCAAATTCCTCTCTTAATATTGAGAACCCTATTTCTACATCCTCTTCTTGGTCGTTCTCTAACTCATCCATATCGTCTCCCTTATATAAATCTTCTAAATATCTTTTCCATCTATCTGCTACCTCAACTTTATTTATTAGAAGCTCATTATTCTCGTCTCTAATACCATTATATTTTTTCCTATCTTCCCCAAAAAACTTTTTAACTGCCCTGTATGCCCTGTCTGTCTTACCTACTCTCAAATCATCTTGTATTCCCTTACAATTCTCCTCCATCCATTTATTTCTAGCTTTTCTACACTCATGTACTATCTTATTTCTAACTGTATTATATTTTTGCTTACTTTCACTATCCACATCTCTGAAAGGTTTAAGCTTTCTTCTATTCTCTATTAAATATAATATCTCCTTTGTTACCCAGGGTTTTCTCGCTTCTATTTTTTTCTTACCTATGGTCTGTGTTGCTGTATCATGTACAGTCAGTTTTATTTCTTTCCATCTGTTTTCTACGTTCCCTCCTACAGCTATCTCTTTGCTTTTATTATCTAATACTTGTTTATATTCCTCTTTTACACTACTATCATTAAGCTTACCTAGATCCCATCCTTCTCTTTTACCCTTTCTCAATTTTTTGAATTTTAGTTTACACTTCATTTTAACTAAGTTATGATCTCTATCTATGTCAGCCCCTGGATAACTACGACAGTTTTTAACTTAATAAGGCTAACATTGTAAAATTAAAATAAATAATACAGACACAATCTTTCTATTGTTTTTTATTATTATTAAACCATTCTTTTAAGAATAAGGTAATTTATTTTGTACATTGCAGACTATTATTGCTGTCTATAACAATGGATGTTACATAGTAAACGATTGTTGTTTTTTAACTCCGATAGCTTGGGACAACCTAGTGCAAGCATATCAATTACAACGTTTTGCATTAGATAGGTTTCCATTCATTTCTTCTTTTCTAGACCCTTCACACAAACTTACTCACCGGGTCTGATAAATTGCTACAAATAAAGCGCTATATATGATGACACCATTCCAGCCGTTAAAGATTCATCCCAAGAAAGACCATGAATATTCCTTGTCACCCAGTCCTTATGTTTTATATAATCTTGGCTCAAACAATTAGACTGTATTGGCAGTTTAAAAATTTGATGCCAAACAACACCTTCCAACAGAGTCCAAAACCGCAATCTTTTGCACACAAACTCGTATTTATCTTGTATTTAAATCCCTGAATATCAATTATATCCATGTTTGTATATGTAGGTATGTAAATATGTAGTAAACTTCGACTAATTAAATTAATATTAGGAGCAATCCCTTTATATAGCAGATTACTACCATCACAAGAGTGAACACATTTTGAATTCAAACCGGCCTTAGCATATTTTGCATCTGACCTTTATAACTTCTAGCTAGAATTCATAAATCAGAATTCACTTTAATTAAACACAATTGCACTTGCATGCTATATTTTTCATCTGTAGCATACGTGTGTACACGTTTCGCTAAAGTCAAACCGGCCCATATGTCATTTGCAGCCTCTCACAAATTAAAACATGCACAGCCTACACTTTTCAATGTAAACACAATTGACTTGAATGCGATATTTTGCATCTGACCTACTTTATAACGTTCTCGCTAAGCGGAAACCGAAATTGATGCAATCAGTCTCCACATGTCTTCTGACAAATCAGCCTATATATTTCAATGTAGCATAACTGTGTTCGTGATATTAATGAATCTGACCTACTTGTATAACTTCTCGCTAAAAGCGAGAAACGAAGAAATTGATGCAATCAGTCTGTCTGTCTTTGACAAATCAGTATATATTTCAACGTAGCATAACGTGTGTTCGCGATTTAAAGTCAAACTACGGCCTATGTTATTTGCAGCCTCTAAAAGCGATAAGTGAGAAATTGATGCAATCAGAATGTCTGCACTTTGACCATTTTCAACGTAGCAATTGACTTGAATGCGATACGTTTTAAAGTCAAACTGACCTACTGTTATTAGCAGCCTCGTAAACATCAATTCAAAACAACATTATTCAGAACTCCACTTTAATTAAACACAATTGACTTGAATGCGATATTTTGCATCTGACCTACTTTATAACTTCTCGCTAAACGACCGAATTCAAAACAGCTCCACATTTTCTCTGCACTTACATTTTTCAACGTAGCATACGTGTGTTTTGAAGTCACACACGTATTTTCCATTGAAAGTAATATAAAGCCGGTCTGACTTCAAAACGTGTCCACACGTATGTTACATTGAAAGTATATAAGACCGGTCTGGCATCAAAACGGTGCACGCATATGTTACGTGGAAAAACATACGCGTGCACCGTTTTGAAGTCGACCGGCCTTACTTACCTACTCATGCAATATTTGAATTATTAATTGCATCCAAAGTCATATTTCTTGGTCCTTTATTATCAAACATCGATTATCAACCCTTAATAAGCTCCTTAATTAATCAGCATTCAAAACATTTGTGGTTCTTCGACCGGATTCAGCTTTATGTTTTAATTACAGTTAATTAATTAAATAATTAAGAAGTTTACAATTGAGTTTATTAAGATTGTAACGTGAATCTATGCAATTAATTCTGCATTCGTAAAATAGGGTAAAATAACTGGTTTTCAATATTAGTTCATCCCTTTCGTGTATGATTCATGAAAAAAACCGTATTCCTTTGTACCAGATATTTACAGTCAGGGAAAACAAGTTACATATTTGTTGTTTGCCGTTTCTCAAATTTACAGGTAGTAAATCGTGTTTGCTATTTGCAAGCGCCTTCGCATTATTTGCTTATTTTATAAAAACCCTGCATTTTAGAAATTATTATTTTATGAGCAAAGATTTTATAAAAGCTCAGGAGTGAATTTTATTTATTCCATTCCAACACAAGCATTGCATCTTTGGTTCATTTTTGTGAGCTTGCATTAAAAATTATTATTATTTTTACTTTACACGTAGTATTGTTTCAACAAAAATGAGCTACGCATTAGAAAAATCGGTAGTCGTGGCCAAACAGACAATTGCACGTTTGAAAGTTTTTGAAGCCTGATCTAACAATATTGATGAATTGCAGAACCGGCTCAAGTTCACGGTCGCGTTTAAAATTGCATCAAAATTATATGACGCGTTTCAGTCAGTTAACCGCAACACTTTAGTTGATGAATCATCTGAGAATTGGACGGACTTCTATAATTATATGTTTCAAATCGATTTATTATATTGCCAATTAGAGGCTGTTCACATGAGCATCAGTGATGTTCCACAAAATCAAGATTTGCAAAGTCCAGTCCAGACTCAGGTGGTGGAAACGCAACTGACAATGTCACGTCTCAATTCGGTTGAATCAGTAGCCTTGGAGGTGTCAAATCCTAGCAATAATGTAAGGTTGCCAAAAATTGAATTGGCTCGTTTTGTAGGTGAGCTTAACGAGTGACCTACCTAGATAGATTTATTTAATGCACTCATACACAATAATGATAGTTTATCGCCCATGGCTAAATTCCAATATTTGATTTCATCTCTTTCAAAAAAGCCTTTGTCTATTGACTTCTGATAATTATTTCATAGCATATAATACGGTTTTGTCTAGATATCAGAATGAACGTGTTTTAGCTACCATGTATTGGCAATCAATTTTAACCAGCAACAGATAGTTCTATTACCAAATTTATTAAAAACTTTTAATGAAAACTTAACTGCACTTTTGCAGTACCAAAACATAGATCTTTGGGAATTCACACTTCTTAATTGGTTGATTGCAAAGAATTAGACAATTTTACTCCCAAGGCTTTGAAATAAAATTCGCCAAATGTGGAAGCAAAAGAATTGGTTCGTCCTTAGTTTTGATATGCGTAGTTACGCGAAATAAACTTGAAAGACTGTGCCTGTATTTCCGTTACGTCAGCATTCACTTTTAAATGTGAATTTTTACATTCGCCGCGCTGCACGTTTTGGATAGTAAAACAGTCAGGGAATTTAGAGACAGTTGGACATTTGCCTTTGAAATCGACAAGGAGTCACTTGTAGGCATTGTATGTTAAACATAATTTTATTACTATGTAGATTACCCTTGCTCCTTGATCACCTCTCGCGATAAACCTGATCCTGCCGTTCGCAACCATAGGCACAAATTTCCATGTTTACTGGAAGCAACATTGTATGTTAATCCACGTTTTAATAGCTAGCCGTTGCAATCTCGAAGGAAGATAAATGGAATAATCCGGAATTGTAAGAGCATTGCAACCCTGCACGTCATAAGCTTTATGAGATCTTATATATCACGTTTAGTACTGTCTCTTAGCAGTTCCCAATACCTTTAAATATAGGTGAAGTTGCTTAGTTCGTCATTTATGTGTTTAATTCGACGATCGCGAACGGCATTGTTGTAAGAATCAACGTAAATGTACGCGCCCATCTGCAAATAAAATTCGCACAATATGAAATTTCCTATTTTGACAACTTAAAACGAAATTTTAACAAATTCATAAAACGTATTAGAAAAAATACTCATTGAATTAGTGTTTCAACACTTCCTAAATATCCAAGCAAACCTTCTTGTAGCCAAATATTAAGGATAGTCTAAAGTATTTGTAGCTGCGACTTACATCACACCAAAACCAAGATGTGCCCATTGCCAGACCACAACACATTCAGGGTGTGAATCTGCTATTTTCAATTGCCAGCGACTGCACTTTTTTATATGTAAAATAAGCACGTGGGCATCAATTGTCTTAGTTCGTCGCATTTGTTAATTAAAATGCAAGTCGACGTCTACTTGTAGGCATTGTTGTCTAAACATAATTCGTTATTACATTTTTCGAACGTTGCTCCCAATGCACCTCCCGCAGAGAATGCTACAGGACTACCCTCTTCGCAACCCGCACAAATTTCCATGTCTTCGACTGGAGGCTTAAACTATTTGTATGCTAATCGCAGAATTTTGATAGCTACTGTTGTTTTTGAAGTCAAAGATAAATGGAATAATTTCCAACTTGTAAGAGCAATTTGTGACTCTGCAAGTCAATCAAGCTTTATGAGTAATCATTGCCGCAAACGTTTAGAACTGCCTCTTCAGCAGGCTTGCGCACCTATTATAGGTTTAGGTGAAGTTGCTGTACGTTCTTCACATGGAATCATACAATGTCAAATTGCCCAATTAAATCGTCAGATTTTTCACTAACATTTTCCGCAATGGTTTTACCTAACATTTGTTCAGACTTACCAAGTTCCTTCTGCCTACGTAGCAATCGTTTTCTAATTTGAAATTCGCAGATCAACAATGGTTTTTGCCGGGTTCAATCGACGTGTTATTAGGGGCAGATGTTTTCGCACTTATTGTAAAAGATGGTTTTATTCCTGGCGATGGTGTTCATCCAGCAAGTATAAATACCGTAATTGGTTATGCTTTATTAGGCACAATTTCCTTCCGCACCCACACCGTTTCAGTCATTTTTTGTATCAACAGAATCGTATCTCGATGATACATTAAAGAAATTCTGGAATTTGGAAGAAATTCCTTCGAATGTAAACATTTCTTCGGACGATCAACAAGCAGAGGATTTATTTATTGACACGCATTTTCGTGAACCGTCAGGTTGCTTTGGTATTCGGCTACCTTTCAAGGATCTCTAGAATTTTCCCATGTTTGAGGGTTCTTTAGACATAGTCGATCGCAGATTATTGTCCCTTGGACGCAGGTTGGCCAGTCAATCTGTTGTCTGCAACATGCATGTTGATTTTATGAATGGGTATTTCAAGTCCGGACACATGTCAAAAATGTCGGATGCATTGGATCCAAACTCATTTTATTCCGCATCATTGTTTTTACAAAACAAATGGTGACACAAAAAGTATTCGTGTGGTCCTTGATGCATCAGCAAAGGCACAAAATAATGTTTCCCTAAATGATTGCATACTTAGTGGAGCCAAACTTCAAGCAGACATTGCTGACATTTTACTTATTTTTTGTACTTACATTTTTATTTTCACGTGTAACATCCGTCGGATGTTTAGACAGATTTTAGTTTGGGAACCGCACCGCAATTATTAATTAACTTGTTGGAGATTTACTCCTGAAGAATCGATAGGTACATATCGCCTCAATAAGGTGATGTATGGGATTACTTCTTACTCTTTCATTGCCATTCGTTGCCTTCTTAAATTGGCGAACGAAGGTAGACATAAATTTCCACTTGCTTCGAAAGCACTTCGATCAAATTTGTATGTCGATGCCCTAGTCTGTGGTGGCCAAGATCTTTCAGCGGTCTTGGAATTACGTAATTAGCTTATCGCCTTGTTACAGTCAGCTTGTTTCGAGTTACGCAAATGTGCAGCTAATAATAACACAATTTTAGAAAACATTCCATCAGAACATATTCAGTCAAATCATTTGAGTTTTGATAGTGATTCAATTGTCGAGATTCTTGGCCTCTAATGGCATTTTAATTTAGACATATTTTCTTTTGAAGTCACAACAGTTGACTCCCTTGTACAAAGCGAACCATTCGTTCAGAGGTGGCCCGTATATATGACCCCTTAGGTTTTTTAGCTCTTTTAACATATTTCGCCAAACATCGTATTCAGTATCTTTGGGCGTTAGGCTTAGATTGGGATTTTACACCTCCGGAAAACATTTGTGCACAATGAAAAAAATAAGATTCTCTATCGGAATTGTCTAAAGTCAGCATATCCAGATGTTTGAGACCTACTTCATTTTCTCTTTGTCAACTTCACGCATTTTGCGATGCCTCGGAACTAAGCTATTCCGCGGTCATTTATTTTAGATTTATAGATCACCAAGGAAGAGTGTCTATACCTTTTGTCATGACCAAGTCCAAAGACGCACCGATCAAACGTATATCGTTCCTCATTTAGAGTTATGCACCGCAGTACTACTTTCAGATTTAGTAGATTTTCTTTCTCAAATCTATCGACATTATTTACATATTGATGAAATCTTCGCATGGAGTATTCCACAGTCGCCTTATCATGGATTTGTTCTTCGCCACACAGATGCAAGACTTTTGTTGCCAATAGAGTGACTCATATCCAGAAAAGGGTTTCTCCGGTTTGTTGGCTTCATATTCGTTCAGCTGATAACCCAGCAAAGCCAGCGTCCAGAGGTTTATTACCTCAAGAGCTTATCGCGTGCTCCTTATGGTGGGCGGGGCCTTCATGGCTTCAATTATCGCTCGATTTATGGCCTTTCGCAGCATCTTTTGCTTCTTTGTACACTGATATCACTGGAGAAGAAAGAAGTGTTACCGTCAATCATCGACTCGCTTCTCAATCGATTTTCTTCACTTAGCAAAATTCAACGCATTTTAGCGTATCGTTTTCGTTTTATTAATAATCTTCGTAAGACTCCCAAGTTTTCCGGTACGTTAGTGGATTATGAATTATATCAAGTTCTACTATACATTGTCAAAGATACGCAATCTTCCGCATTTAAAACTGAAATCGAACGCATCAGAAGAGAACTCCATGTTCTAAATAATTTCAAAAACTTTTTCCTTTTTTGGATGAGGATGGAATACTTCGTGTTGGTGGTCGATTGTCCTATTCATCCCTGCCGTTTGTAACTGAACATCCCGCACTTCTCCCCAGCAGGCATCGCTTATCGGAACTTTTGATTATTCAAACTCATCGTGATCATTTACATTTACATTTATTAATACTACAATGTATTTAATTGAACAAAATTTTTGGATTTTGTCCGCAAAGTGTTTGATTAGGTATTACTTATCAAAATGTAACCATTGTTTTCATTTACGTCCAACAGCATTTGTTCCCACAATGGGCGACTTACCTTCTACACGAGTTACAGAAGTTAAACCCTTTAGTGTAGTCGCAGTCGATTATGGTGGACCTCTTTCCATTCTTTTTTCACGTCGACGTGGGTCTAGAACTCAAAAGGCCTATGTGTGAAGTTTTGTTTGTCTTTCAGTCAAGGCTCTTTACATTGAAGTAGCTTCCGACTTATCAGCGGAATCATTTATAGCCGCCTTGCATCGTTTTATTTCACGCCGTGGTCGCTGTTCTCAGACCATCAGTGACAATGGCACTAACTTCGTCAGAGCCAACATTTTGCATATGAAAAATGCCGTAGAGGATAAAGCAGTTGCTTGGAATTTTCATTTCCCTTCCGCAGCTCGCTTTTCTTTACTGGCGGAGAGCGGTGTCAGGTCTGTCAAAACTCATCTCCGTCGCGTTATATGCATGCAAATCCTTGCATACGAGGAATTTAATACCATTTGCATTCAATTTGAGGCATTGCTCAACTCGGGTCCTCTATGTAGCACATCAACAGATCCAAATTACCCCAGTGTTCTCTCACCTAGACATTGTTTAACGCTCGAGTTAATGACTGCGCCTCCGCTTACAGATTTAAACCATTTATAAATTATCTAGGTGGCAGTTAATCCAGCACCTACATCATGATTTTTGGAAGCATTGACACAATGAATATCTCCATAATTTATACCAACGCAGCAAATGGAACAAAACCCGTAATCTCAAATCGTCAAATATTGCCACCTTGGTGCTCATAAAGGAGGACAATATTCCCCCGTTTGTTTCATGCCAAACTGGTCATGCATCATGTTTTAGGGTAAGAGATACTTTGTAGTTTAATTCCCGCGTATTTTTTGAAATGATACGCTAACTTCCGCCGTTGGTGACGGTTGAGTTTGCGCAGAAGGGGTGCGGAAGTGCGCGTGTCAAGGAAAGGACATTAAGTAACTAGACAGTGACGAATCAACAAGTGTTGAAGGTGTGGTGTAGTTTCTAAAAAAAACGAAGGTATGTAGTTTCTCTTTATGTTCCCTTAACTTATCGTTCCTCTACCTATTTCCTTTCAAACCCCTGCGAAGTGCAATGAGAAGATTAGCAACGGATAATAATAATTTGATGTTCAAACTGGCGTAATCACGACAACCCTACGATGTGGTGTACCCTGAGATGAAACTCCGAGATATACCTATCACGTCAGTACTTTGAACACTACCTAGATTGTGCGTGTAAATTGATATAGACATTGCGATTGCATCATCCTGTAAAAACGTGCTCTATATGTGTTATAACAATGGGGTTAAAGGCACGCCTAAAGTGTAATAATAGCGCGTAAATTATAACAATAACAACGTCGCCAAAACGATAACAGTGGAAACTGAGGAGAATTGTCGCCCTACACCCAGTGGTGATAACATTGCTCGTGTTGCAACCGTTCGCACCTCTTCAGACCAATACAAAAGGCCAATGGTAAAGCTTTGTGCCTTGCCTACACAATAATCCATCAGCTTTAATTTTATATATATATATATATATATATATATATATATATATATGGGAAAAGGTACACGTTATTTAAAAAACCGTGAAGCATAAAAATTCATTCGTTTTATTAAAATTAAGAGATTTAAATTATTTATAAGACGCTTTATATAAAAGGAAGCAGTATTAGAAAACTTTACGGGTAATTTAATTATCCCTAGTAAAGAAACAAATAAAAATTACGTGCAAAATTTATATTAATTAACTCTATTTTAACTAACTGGTATTAAACAAAACGTACAGATAATAATTGTAATTGAAGTTAATTGAACCGTTAGTAACATATAATATCTATACAAACTTGAAAAACCCAATAAAATACCATGAAATCAAGCTCTGAGAATTAATAGTATGTTTAAACACCTGCGTATTTTAAAAAGCTCATTCTGCGTAAATGTTGCAGATAATTAATAGTTACAAAGAATCTTGGAGAAACCGTGGCTTAATATTCACGAGAAGGTGCGATACGGGGTTATTTAACCTAGATAGTCCACATGGACTGAAATAATCGATAATAAGGAATATCAATTTGCACTAATAAGAACAGGGTAGATAGAGACAGATAATATGCGCAAGACCGAGACACATATAGTAAAAAGGCGTGAGTAGAGCAACGTCATGGGGTTGCGATTGGTTGAAAGTAAAAGGCAAAATTTGAGAGGTAGAAATAACATTTCTGTATAAAATTTAATTAGGTATTCTCAGACGTTGCGTGCCGTGTGGAAATTTCTGAGATTTAGCTGGGGCGAGTGCAAAATTCGTAAAAATCGCATGCCAGGCTGCGGAATGGGAACATAGCAGGCGAAATTCTTTAGAATTGTCCCTTTTGGGGAACAGACCGACAGACAGGCTAACCGCTATATATACGGAGGTGAATATGAACAAGCTCTCTTAGATCTTCGACTTGATTCAACGCGTTAAACAGTGCTTTTTAGTTTTCCGGTTTTAATTAAATAATTTAAACAGTTTGCTCGAATATGTTTGTGATTTAAAACAGCTTGTTCTTTACGTGCTACAATAAATGTACTTTAGTGCACTTAGAAAAGAAGATACAAGGTAATAAAGTTTAATATCACTGTACCAATTAGTAAAATTTACAACGACAAATGAATACACAAAAGTAGGCAGTTTTGGCGTATATTGGTGAAAGAAGTATGAATTTCTTTGTTATTTTTCGGGGGTATTAATAATTAAATGGTGCATAAACGTGTCTGGATCCACAAGACTAGGTTCAGATATACACAGATGAGTTCCGGAAAACCCAGAAACAACTTTAAATAAATGGTGATGGAGAAAATTTTAAAAGCGTTGAGAATCGGCAGCCGTAAATATAACCCAGTTGGAATGGTGTAATTAACAAAGGGACGATGTACATTGAAGCTACGAGTGCAGTAACCTTCAGGTAAATTATACTATTTTGTTCGAACTTTGATATTTTGGTGTGTGTTGAATAACTTTCTAATTTGTTTATTTAAAATGGACAGTAGTGAAATTGTACTAACAATAATATTTTAATTTTAAGGTGAAATTTGCTTGTTTAAGTAGAAAGGGGTATTTAGTATTGATGTTCTGGATTATGATAAAAATATGGGTATGTCTTTGAGCTCAATTAGACGAACCTGGTTAATTAACGTAAAGGGGTGGTAGATGCTCCCTTTGTACTCAGACTCCGGTCTGCATATATTGTTATAGTAATTAGTAGGCATCCTACAAGGACTTTAATTCTGGATGCACTTTAAAATGATAACAAATTTATTCTTGAAATTTTCTGATACTGAAATTTATGCTGAATTTTAATTTTGAAATTTTAATGTATTGTGAATATTGATGTAAATAGAGTTAACGTTGATGTTTGTGGTAGGAATGTGTTTGTTTTTTTTATGTATGAGGATTATCTAGAGGAGCAGCCGAGGCGATTAACGGAAGAAAATCAACAGACCAGGTAATTCAAGAGGTTTCACAGCATTCTTGACGCCCAATTCGTGAGGCTCGATTCGAAAAGCGTAGTTCACGGATTTTGTAGGTTTCACAGCAATATATATATATATATATATATATATATATATATATTATTACTCATATTTAGACCAGGGTAGAAAATTAAATAATCAAATCAAATAATTTTAATTACCGTGTATAAGGAATTTCATTAAATAATACGCTTTATTAAAACCTTGAAGCATAAATAAACTCGGTCGTTTCAGTAAAAATAAGAAATTTAAATTATCTATAAGACGCTTTACATCAAAAGAAGCAGTATTGAAAAGCGCAGTGGATAATTTAATTATTCCTAAACAAATGGAAATTACGTGCAAAGTTTATATTAATTAACCCTATTTTAAGTAACCGGTAGTAAAACAAAGTGTACATATAATAAGTAATATTTAAGTTGTATTCGCTAAAAAATGAAAAGGATGGAAATCAATTTTAATTGGAGTTAATTGAACCATTATTAATAATAAGCATAAAACTTGTAAAAACCCAATAATAGTCAAATCGTAGGAAGGTTATTTAAAATGTTACGTTTGAAAACACCTGCGTGTTTTTAAAAGGCAATTTCAAGTTAATTTGTTTGGATAAACATGTTGATTCTAAGGATATTGGAAACGATCAGATGCTTTAGCAGGAAATACAGAACACCTGCGTATTTTTAAAAAAGCTCATTCTGCGTAAATTTGGCAAATAATTAATGTTTCAAAGAATCTTGGAGAAACCGGGGCTTAATATTCACGAGAATGTGCGATACGGGGTTATTAAACCAAGATAACAGTCCGCGTGGACTAAAATATAATCGATAATGAAGAGTGTCAAGTTGCACCAATACGAACAGGTTAGAGAAGGAAAGAGAAAATGCGTCAAGCAAAGACACATATTGTAAAGGGCGGGATTTAAGCAACGTCAAGGGGTTGCGATTGGTTAAAATAGGATGCATATATCAGAGGTAGAACAACAATTTCTGTATAAAAGTAATTAGTTTTTCTCGGACAACTTTGCGGGCCGTGTTGAAATTTTCTGAGATCTCAATGGGGTGAGGACTAAATTCATAAAATCGACGTGCAGGCTACAGACTGGGAACGTAGAATGAGGAATTCGTTGGAATTACCCGTTTTAGGGAACAAAGCGACGTGTCGGCTATTCGCTATATATACAGGCGGAATATGTGTTTCTCTCTTAGACTCTTAGACTTTCGACGATTCGATGCGTTAAAAGCTCGTGCATCCGCGACTTGATATTAAACTGTGCATTTTAGTTTGATTAAATAATTTAAAGTGTGCTAGTATATTTTAGTGACTCAAAATAGTTGGTTATTTTACGTGCTAACATGAATGTACTTCAGTGCACTTAGATACAAGGTAATAAAAGTTTATTATCACGGTACCAATTAGTAAGATTTACAACGACAAATGTATACCCAAAAGTAGGCAGTTTTGGCGTATATTGGTAATATTGGTAAAAGGAAGTATGAATTTCTTTGCTATTTTGCGGGGGTGTTAATGACTAAATGGTTCGTAAATGTGTCTGCATCCACTGAACCAGAGGCAGATATACACAAATGAGTTCCGGAAAAGCCTAGAAACAACTTTAAATTAATGGTGATGAAGAACATTTTAAAGCGTTGATAACTTGAAGCTGTAAATAGAATCCGGTTGGAATGGTGTGATTTACAAAAGGGACGATTACACTGAAGCTACGAGGACAATAACCTTCAGGTAAATTGTACTATTTTGTTTGACATTTTTTGTGTGTATTGAATGACTTTATAATTGATTTACTTTAAATGGACATTAGTGGAATTTTTCTAACCATAAAATTTAATTTTAAGATGAAATTTGCTTGTTTAAGTAAAAGGGTATTTTGTTTTGATGTTCGGGAATAGGATGAAATTTTGGGTAGGTCTTTGAGCTCAATTAGACAAACCTGGTTAATTAACGTAAAGGGTGGTAGATGCTCCTTTATACTCAGACTCCGGTCTGCTTATATTGTTATATTAATTAGTAGGCATCCAACGAGGACTTTAATTTTGGATGCACAGCAAAATGATAATAACATTAATCCGGAAATTCTTTTAAAACTGAATTTTATGTTCAAATTTAATTTGAAAATTTAATGTATTCTGAATATTGATGTAAATAGAGTTAACGTTGATGTTTGTGGTAGGAATGTGTTGTTTAATTTTTATGATTGAGAATGGAAGTTATCTAGAAGAGCAGCCGAGGCGATTAACAGAAGGAATCAACGGACCAAGAGATATGAAAGGAATCACAGCAATATATATATATATATATATATTATATATATAATAATCAGGTTATTTGGTCTTCTAGTAATAAAACTCTTATTTGTTTTTTACCCAGCTTTCGATTTATTTAAAATCTTCTTCAGGGTGCTGTAAAGTAACTGTGACTGTCATTAACATAAGAATTATAAAATATTACTTACAAAAACTGGAGTTACAATACTGTCATGGCTTTGATAAAAAATCATTAAAACTTAAAATAAATAAATTAAATAAAACATTTGATAAAAGTACAAGAAACAACTATTCACGTCTATCACACGTTACGTTATTTTAATTTGTAACGTGTATTGTGATAGACGTGAATAGTTGTTTCTTGTACTTTTATCAAATGTTTTATTTAATTTATTTATTTTAAGTTTTAATGATTTTTATCAAAGCCATGACAGTATTGTAACTCCAGTTTTGTAAGTAATATTTTATAATTTTATGTTAATGAAGTACAGTTATACAGCACCTGAAGAAGATTTTAAATAAATCGAAAGCTCGGTAAAAAACAAATAAGAGTTTTATTACTAGAAGACCAAATAACCTGTTATTATTAATTGTTATACACTGCTGGTCGTCACTTTTAACTAATTGTTATATATATATATATATATATATATATATATTGTTGTGGATTCAAAGGGTTAAATTTGGGGTAAACAATAAAATTTCCACCACCCTGTATAGAGAAAAGAACAAATTATTTACGTGCAAAATTTATTTAATTCATTTAGGGAGAACGGACAAGTATTGACGTATTTTTATAATTCATAATTAAAAGGTTAAACGTACATAAAGAAAAACAGTTTTTAAAGCAAATTTAATACGCATAATTAATTTTAATTTATTTTAATCCAACACGAGTTAAGGTTCGGGCCTTTGGAGCTGTGTTTTTAAAAAACAACTTAAACACTTAACAAATTTTTAATAGCTTAAACAGAAATTACAATGAAATTTAGAATAGCTGGTTCATAATAACTTTAATAAAAAATAATTATTGTACTGGGCGAGTAGTCTAGGTAGACAACAATGCAAAAGCTGTATTACTCAGACTGACTGCCGGGCCTTGAGCTCCCGGGCTTTTTATAATAACCTGCCCCTCACACGGCTGTGGGAACTTGCAGATCTCATGTCTGCTTTACACTTTGTTACAATGTATCAATCTTAATTCTAAGTAATTGCGGTATGTTGACCGCCTGTGACCTGCCACCTGCAGTATCACTGCCCTCACGGATGCAAAGTTGCATGTCCGTTCTCATGAACTGTCGATAACCTCTCTGGGTTATCCTTGTGTTACAATGTTGCATTGAACTTATACTTTATTTAACAATTTCTAATAATTCCTATTAGATTCAATATTTCAATATATATAGGTAATTGGGGGATGCATAACTCACGTAAAAGCATAAGAAAACCCACTAGGGTAAGAAAATCAATAATTCCAAGGCAAAAGTTTTCGTTGTAACAAGCAAACGTCAGTTTTATCTGATACGACGAAATATGAAATCTAAAAATTGTTGTACTAAACGGTCGATAATTAACAAACGTCTGCGTTTTTAAAAAGGTTACATTCGTCGAAATTATGAGCATATTAAGACAGGACTTCATATAACATATTTTCAACCGTCAGTTTGGTTTGAACAACAAGCTAACAAAGAACAAGGGAAATGCACGATCGGTTATATACTACAGATAGAGACAGATATAAAGCGTTGATATTGAAAACGCACGTACTATATACATGTAGAGTGGAGATGAGCTGTCAGCAATATCGATTTTCTATAACTCAAGTGGGGTTTTGAACGCGACAGCAAACATGTATCAGACAGAGATAAAGATGGTACAGGCGGGGTTTTATGACGACAGAATATTATCATTGGTTAAGAACCGACAGTTTTCCAAACGTAGACAAACGCGACAGGTGGAAGCGCTTTCGGATACGTACGGCACGTAGACGGAGTAAATTTCAGGAATTTTCAAAACGGTTGTATCAAAATTAGTAGAATTTAAATTTGAAAATAAGCTTTTCACGTGAAGTGTGGCCGGGGGGTAAGATTTTGAAAGAATATAAATACTGAATCGAAATTATTAGGGCTCTCTTGTCTCTTCTTCGCTTCTATACTACTTTACAACGATAAAGTACTGAAGGCTGACCAACATTATAGTCGAGCTTTTTTTGTGAGTATTAGATGTCTTAATAATACAGTAAATATAGTGCTAGCACGTGTAACTTATTAGTAGTGGCCTTCTATTTATTAACGCGAAATACGTGTAGTGTATATTAAACTAATAGAGGTCTGACTACTACTATACTAAGCTCAAAAATCAATAAATGGAAGTATAATCTATGTGGGGTAAGCATCACAAACAACCAGGATTGTATGCTGATATGGAATGGTACTATGAAACGAGGCGCTTGGCTCGCAAAGGGTTATCGTTTGTGAATCCGCTGAGTATCACAGCGCTTGGTCACGAAGCCCAGATATTCTGGTGATCGTCGTCGAGGGAACGGAAGCCTGAAGCATTCTCCAAGTAATTTATTTGAAATTTCTATTGTCTGATAAACTTTTGTGAAATTTTGGTGCTGTGTGAGTGAATTTTGGGGTTTATTTGTGGTTATATAAACTTATTGGAAAAGATACATGTACTGGACAATTTATTGAGGTTAAATAGTGAAAAAGGGTGTATTTAAAACTTACAAAATTTTATTCTGAATATAAATTGGATTGTAAAGGATAAACGGGTCTATAAATTTTGTATTAATTTATGCAAGGTAAAAGGCATATACAAAATAAACTGGGTTATTATGAGCTCACCATACTCCAGTGTACAGTCAATTTAGGGTAATATGTGGGGCCCATCTACTCATATCTTATTAAATTTGTTTGCAAATAATTATAAAATCAAGGACTTTAAAACATATCACATTTTGAGTTTGTAATTAGTGTACCAAACTGTTTTATACATGTGAATAATTTGTCTATAAATAGCGGTAAATAAAAGATTGTATGATTGTTGTATTATTTGGTGATTTTATTGAATGGTGTGCGAGTGTGAAGGAAAAATGGTTGTAAATTTAGGTATCCGAGAAGAGGCACAGCTGAGCTAGCCAGGGAAGCTGCTGAAGATTTTTGAAGCAAAAATCAAAAGTTAAGCAATTTTTTCTTTGAAAGTTGTGCATTTTTGAAAATTATTTAATGACACTGGTAAAGGACTGATGTTAAAGCTCTGTCCCAGCTTCGTCCAAGAATTTTTCTAAGGTTCCACGGCAATATATATATATATATATATCTTTTTTTTCTTTTGTACACATATAGTTCATTTTATCTTTTGGAAATTACCCATTTTTGGTAATTTCTGTGGGCGGTATGTTTCGTCTCTAAACCCTTTACCTAAGTTATCCTTCAACAATAAGGAACCACAGTGGTGTGTGTGTGTAATCGTAACTGGTTTTTGTTGTGCGCATCATTTCATCATACAAGTGACTGTTCGCCCAGCGGCCGTCAAGTAAACATGTGTATTTTTGAGTAGCAACAAGTTTTTCGTTTGGTAGCAGTATGTTCGTCATAGAACCAGCAATCAGTAAGTGTACAATAATTTACACACAACATTTGAATTATTAATTGCATCCAAAGTCATATTTGGTGGTCTTTTATTATCAAACATCTATTAGCAACCCTCAATAAGCTCCTTAATTAATCCGCATTCATAACAAGTACAAATATCATATTCTTAAACACGATTGCATTCCTAATTATTATCGAAACACTATAATTAACTATCGAAGCGCTAATTATTCATTTATATAATCGCTACCATAATTTATATCAATACTAATTTATATCGTAGTCATTTATATCACATCTTTCAAAACTTTAAACCAGAACATATTGCTATCGAACCTTCAGTCAGAACTCGTATTATAATTAAACTTTCAATTAGAACCGACTCACTAACGCTCATCACAGTGATTTATATACATAGTCAACATCCCTAGACTATTCTAAAACGTATTAGAAATTATGTAAAAAACATCTCGAATGTACCTATTGTAATCTTTTAAATGTAATATCTTGTACTTGTCAATTAAGAGATTTTGCGCCACATGACCTATCAATCATCCTTTGTAAACAAACCCTTCTTTTACCTTCTAATGTAATTATTCTGGTGAGAAGCAGACCAATCTCAGCCACAATATAAAGAGTGAATGGTATCGTTCGTGCAAAAATGAACTGGGTGATAATACATCTAATTTCCAACTAAAATTGTTAGTATGACGCCCGTCCTATGTCCGCTTTGATTACGAGATACGATTTTCTTTAGTTTTTTTCTTAATAACTCGAGTTCTTGCAATAAAAGGTAAATTTCTCAGCTTTTACTACAAATAACAAGATAAACAATCCCATTTTCATAAACTACATTAAATTTCCTATAAAAAACAACCATCTCGTTTTATTTTAATTTTGAAAAAAACATTTATTATTAAGGATTTAAAGGAAAAAAATTACAAATGGAATTTTATTAACAAAATTTAAAGTAATATTACAACAAAATTACTCTATCTAGAAATGAACAAATATAAGAAAAACAACCTCTCAGTAATGCAAAACATTCTGTATTTGATTTTTAATTTATCAACTCATTTCCCATATAATAACAGAAAAACGTTGTTCGATCATAAGATAATCAAAGTAGTGGGCGAATTTTAATGCGAATTGAAAACAGAAATGTACTGCATCTTTATTTCTATTGTTCAAACGGCTAACCAGCGCACCCGATACAGGTCTTTGCTCTTTTCCACATACCTAATATGGCCACGCTCATAGATAGCTTATCTCTTAAGAGTTCACATCCATTTTCGAGCTTTTTTTTCAAATTTTCCAAACTGACTACCCTCGTACTGTATACGGGTTCTTTTAAAAAACTTCACACAAAGTAATCCATGGGATTCAGGTCAGGAGATCATGCTGGCCACAGGATGGGTCCTCCTCTATCAATTTACCATGGGTACTGTTCGTTTAAAAACTGACGAACACATGTGTAATGAGGACAAGTGCTGTCATCTTGACCTGAGGAGTGAACAACAGCCTTCTGGTAAATCGAATTACAAGACTCGGTAAACGTGTAAGTGCACTTAAGGCCAGATAATCATAATTGAAACAGTTCGTCATACCTAAGATCGGTTGTGAGGTCAATGAGTCTTATAGTACCGCAAACGATGTATATGCGACACAAAGACAGTTGGTAACGCTAATCTATAATGTGGAAATTAGCGCGCCCATCTGTCAATGACGTCACACACTATGCAAATTATTACATGTAAATGACGAAATATGCAAAATTCATAAAATAGATTATAAAAAACGGAGTACTCACATGAATAGGTAAAGCTTCCTACAGAATCACTTCCTTCAGGGTTGCTCGTGGCTCCCTTCCGTATTATTTAAAGATGGTTTGCATGGCGTCCTTCGGGATTGCTCCAGGCTAGCTACTGCAGGGCTCCCTACCGGATTATTTAAATATGGTTCTCAGGCGTGGACTGCGGTTCGGCCAGGTTGCTTCCAAATTTGTCGTCTTTCTATATGTAGCGGGAACGATAAGGAACGGGTTTATAGGGAACGATAATCAAAAAAGCAAAAGGGAATCTACATAACAAAGATAAAGATACGATACCAGACCCAACCACTCTTCTTGATGTTCAAAGGCAAAGTCCTGTTTCCGGCGTCTTTCGGAAACTCCCCACTTTTCTCCCCCACACGCGTTGACGCGAATCTCCGCGCAATGCACTTCTGACGTGACGGAAATACACGCGCCAAGTCTTTCAAATTTATGGCGCGAAACTCCCGCATATCAAAACTAAACTAAAAAATGTCTAGTGCCAAATTTTGGCACGTAACATGAGTTGGACTGGAGGATGGTATGGAACATGCTAAAAGAACTGTTCCAGAAAACCGGGGTCCAAATTTTGGTATGTAGTTACACTCCAAATGGTACGGCGCCTGCTATGAAGCGTGTTGATTGTTACTTCTATCAACATGGCAACTGCAAAAATGGTTCCCATGTAATACTGTACCGTTTGGGCTACTTTCGAATGGAATGATGTGTCGAAACGTGAACGAGACATCTTATACAAAGGATGATCGATTGACTCCTATGACACGACTTCTTTCAGATGGACTTGATTGACAGGTTACATGGTTACAACAAGGAAACCTCTAGAATGGTATTTACATAATTTCTGGTATGTTCTCGAAATAATTAAAACAATTGAAAAAATATATATTGCCGTGATGAGCGTTAGTTAGTTCCGTTCTAATTGACGCTATTATTACAATATGAGTTCTAATTTAAAACTTTAAAAGTTATGATATAAATTAGTGCTACTTCATTTTTCCTTCCTTGGACCTGTCTTAGCGCCAAGACAACCATTTGTTACATAAGAGTAGCGCTCCCCCACACCGAGTTGCTGACTACACCTTGACTGATCGAGTAGTACTTTACCATGTACTGTTTTTTCTATCGCTTTGCTCAACGCGAACCTTTGTTCTTCTCTCTTCTACCTGGTTGATATGAAGCTACAAATATCCCATCTCCCTCTTTTATCTTTTCTATACCTACTATTTTGTTCCTTTCTAAGTCGCGGCATAGTTAAAAGTTTGTCACCTTACAACATTGAGTGGGTCTGGCGGATCTCCGTTTAACTTGGTATCGCTACTGTCTTCCACTAGATATATGTACAACCGTCGACAATGAATATGTTATTGATTTGGACCCCGGGCTGATCCGTTCTTAGAGTGGCTCCGTGGCTTAGTTGATATGCATGTGACAACTAAAGCCAAGGCCCGGGTTTGAATCACGAGACTGTTCGCTTAAAAAATGTTAGGCGAACATTTTTCATAAAAATACCGCATTGTTCAGATGAGAGGTAAAATGGAGGTCCTATGTGTGAGTGTTGTCATGCTCGTTAAAAACCCCTATTTTGCTTGGAACAGCAAAAGTTCGACAAAAGCCAAAATTTCCAGATAAAAAACCCGCTTCCTTCTTGACCAATGTAGTACCTTCAGGTGGAACATTGGGAAAGCATATAGTAATCCTTTCTTAGTCAACGCAGAGAGTGCAGCCACTGCATTCCCATTTCTACCTGGACTCTCGTGCTGTACTTATGAAAGAGTGATGTTTCACGGAACTAAGAAGGCATAAGGAAAAATTCCTTTTCGGGATCTTACGGGAACATTCTTCTCCCTAGACAGTTCCTTTTTTGTTATTACACTTATAGGAGCGGCGGTGTGCCCTGCCAAGTGTAAGGCCTTCGAACCAAAATTAATTGTTACCTTATCTTTTTCCTTACATTTTTTTCTTAAGAGCTTATCTTATTATTAGGTTAAATCATAAATGTTTTGTGTTTATTTTTCTCTTGAAAAATATCTCGGATATATTTTATTATCTAAATAATATATGGAACCATAAATGATTAGTTAATTATCTTTTCCCGAAAACACTTCAGAGATTTTTCCTTACCGAATCAATATTTCGAACCACAAATGGTCTGTTATTTATCTTTTACGTAGAAATTGTGTTCAAAATTTTATCTTATCTATACAATATTTCTAAACGATAAATGCTTAGATATTTATCTTCCTTTCTGGAATTAACACTTTTTGTCTTTATTTTGCTAAAAGCCATTATGTAATTTGTTTAACTTAGAAAAATACCATGAAGTCATTATCGAAAATTTGTAAGCATGAATATATAATGATAAAAATGAATCTTGCATTTAATTTAGTTTTATAGGGAATTTCAGCGTAAGTTGTAAGTGTTCGAGTCTCATAGTCTCCGACTATTTGTGCGATCGATGCGGCGACAAATAAGACCACTGCGCGTTCAGATGATATACCCTGAATACCGAGCGGCTACTTATTTCCGTTCCCAGGTGAGTAATTCTTCCAATTAACTCTGGAATAGTATAGAAAGAGTAACAGTTAAAATTTTAATATAAAACTTGATTAGAACGATTCATTCAAAATTTATTCATTCAAGATTAATTAGCGTCACCAAGTAATATCCAAGAGTTTAAATTTACATGAACCACGATGTAAAATTTATTAATTTGCGGTTATTGATTTGCGTTTGATTATAAAGCGAAATAACATGCAGAGTAGCAATGAAATTTATACGTTTGAGTAGTTTCAAACAAAAAATTATTAAAAGTAATTATTTGATGCTTTGGAAAAATGCTATGGAGATGGAACATTCTTCGATGCATAAGCTACTTTAAAGTTGGTTAATTAAAAATAGAAGATGCACTTGGAAAATTTAACATTTTAAATGGAGAATTAAAATAATGTGGACAAACTGGTAAACTCGGATTTAAGGTAACATAAAACGGAATCAGGAGGTATTTAATCGTTAATTACGAGTTGCATAAGAACTATTTTACCATCGCAAGTATAAAACGTTGGTTCTTTATTTGTTAATTGATCAAAATGATCGCATATTTGTAATTTAAATTTAGAATATGTTCTTTTTTGAATTTCTACTACAGAGACATCCTTGTACCAATAAACAACGCTGGTACACAACAATCACATTTACTTTTGTTTAAAAATCTGAAGATGTCACATTCTTATTTTATAACGACATAAGTCGTTCTTACATAACCTAAACAACATAGTAAAAATGATCATAATCTACTTATCTTCAATAGACTGTATCAATTATAGTAAATGAACATTCATTACCAATTGCATGTATTGGGGTCATCGTGTATAGCAACAGTTTAAAAACAAAGAATAAACTAAACATAAACGAAAAATTCTTAAACAGGCATTCCACGTCAACAGAATAAGTTCTAGTTTTATTATTTGTGTAAGGATAATTTACAGCAAATTTTGAGGTCAAAGTTCGAAGTATTTTGACGTTTACTAAATAGACTATCTGTCAAGGATTTTTGGCCAAACACCTTTACAAGCGTGGGAATAAAGGATGGGTAGATTATCCGCCTACTTGTGTATCTGTGAATAAATACTAGATAAAATTTTTTTTATTATTTTCTGTATAAACTGGAACTGTGAATTGTTTTATAAATTCTTTTGTATGAAAGAAAAATGTTTTTAAATCTTTAGATGTTTTCTTGAGATTGCCGTTTCATTTCATTTTGTAAATAGTATAACTTCCATTAAGCTAGTCAGGCGAAGTAAAGAAAGTGAAGAAGATAAAAATTTCAAATTTCCAATTTGCTATACCTTGTCACAGTACTTTTTTAGAGGCGAACTAAAGTTCGGCCGTGTCACAGCACTCTTTTAGCACCAACTTCAACTTGAGGCGTTGGTACAGTAGTATACAAATCTATATTGCTGTGACACGGCCAAACTTTGGAGTGTCGATAAAAGAGTGCTGTGACAACGGTACAGCAATTGTAAATTTGAAATTATTTTCTCACCTTCCTTTCCTTTTCTTTTATTTGCCTGGCTTAACGGAAATTTTTACTGTGGAATTCACACAATGAAATAAAACCGCAATCTCAAAAACATCCATACATTCAAAAACATTTTTCTCTCATACAAAAGAATTTATAAAACAATTCACAGTTCGAGTTTATACATAAAATAATTAAAATACTTATCTAATCTTGTCTAACATTTACGAACTCAAATCTCTTCTCCTATGGATAATTTACTTATATTCTATTAACACGCTTGGCCAATAATTCTTGACGGATAATCTATTAAAGGTCAAAATGCTTCAAACTTCAACCTCAAAATTTCCTGGTAATTATCCACTTACAAAAAGTTACATGATTAAGATTTATTCTAGCTTCAAATTACAAAATATTCAAATATTATCAATTAACAAACAAAGAAATCCAAAATTTTAGCTTATGACTATTTGTTAAAGAACGCATATCCAAATCTTCCTTTATTACCTTCAACGGTAATAAATTCTTCTTGGTTTTATTTTAAATTGACATTCAATCCCAGATTACAAAATCATCCATATTCTTTAAAATCTCCATTTAGGATGTTAAGTTTTAAAGTGCATATTCTATTTTTAATTAATTAGCTTTAAAATAGATTTGTATCGAAGAATGTTCAATCTTCATTGTATTTTACAAGACAAATGATATTTCATTAGAAAGCATGCAATTCTGCATGCTATTTGACTGCAAATAAAATCTATACTCAACGTTACCTTCGATTTATTTATTGAAATAGAAAACGTTGTTTAACTAAAATACACATATGTATATAACTGGTTATTTCCTGTATAACCAAGCCGCACGTGCAGTTTTGAACGCTCGCTATAGTGTAGATGGCTTTTTCTGTAAACAGCCAGTCGTATTGCAACTATGATATGAAGAACATGTCTGCCTCGATTAACATGTTGAAATGCGACCTTCGGATAGCCTCTTCGAAATAGTTTTTTCCAAGATGTTATAAATTCGACGATATGCACAACTACCCTAATACCATCTTTTCTGATATTTAATCTACAACAATCTTCGTTGTTATTTAAATTATGAACGACTTTGAACTCTATACTAACTTAAAAATTATGCAGAAGCGACTACTGTAAACTGAAAGATACTATGATATGATGGATCCAACAATCTTAATTAAAAAGTCGGATATTGATGGTTTGACGTAAATTCCAGTTCTACTGTTGCCATCACTATAGCTGTTCGTGTAGATGTCTTGTTTTTGTAATACTTCAATCACAAGAGGACACTGATATACAAGATAAATTGTATAGTCTGGTAACATATTTTGTTGTTATTAAGAACGAATGCCGTAGTTTTCGGTAAGTCAAATTCTTTAATTATTTATATGAAGTATGTTATTTCTCAAACTTGTTACGTTCATTTTCGGAAATAATGAATTAGTTATATACAATAATTTTGATCTTAAATTCATTTGGCGTTCAACACAAAATTAATTCCATTAATTAAAAATAACCCTTTCGTATATTAAAATTTGTATGGTAATTAAAAATCAATATCCTTTCTCAGAATTTCGTCCCGTGGAATTTACGCCTTAATTAGCTAGACGATTTTCCACGTATTTTAATACTTAAATGCTAGTGTGTTTTCCCTTGTTAAAAAATTCGGCGAATTTATTTTAATAAAACTAGGGTTTTCATGGTTTATTTCCTTGCTTTGGTGCCTAACACATGTAATATTCATTTGCTGTTCGATAATCAACTAGACAACAAGTTGGTTGGCTTCGTTCGTTATTTTCATGTAAATTTCCGGCACGCCTTATTTAGCGTGGTAAGTATATAGAGTTGATATAAAACCATACGTTTCGGCTTCAATAAATTAATTTGTTGTTTGTAACCATTCTAGCTTCCGGCGGGGGACGCGTTGATCCCTTGAGCTGCGTTTCTTTTGGGGGACTGCAAAGTCCAATGTGCTCCGCTTGGCCGTAAGCGTGCCTGCTCGTTGAGGCGGACCAGCAACAGCCTTCCCCCCCGATGTCAGGAACTCGAAAGTGAGTCCTTCTTGTTTTTTTCTTTGTATCCGCTTCTTACCGCGGAACAAGAACGCCTGTGATGCCATTTCCAAATTTGACTTTTTTTTGTATATGAAAATTATTGAACGATTTTGGGTATTTACTGTTTTTTTGTTTGATTAGTACTATACATGTTCGTAAATTTAGTTTAATTTTACTTTTACGATGGTTTAGAGCTGTGGTTTTTAGGGTTGCGTTTGTTTCTTTTCTCTTTTTTTCCTTACTAACTACTGTCAGGGGTTATTATCTAAAAATTACAGCTCGCCATTTTTATGGGTAAGTTTTTTGTTATGCTTAAGGGGTGTTTATAATGTATATATAAATTGGGGATATTGACTTTTTTGGGGTTGGGTTTCGGGAGTACTGGTTTTGTATATATATATATTTTGGTTTTAATTATAAGTTCTTTCTTTTCTGTTGTATGTTTTGTTCTGTGTGTGAATGAGTGAGTGTTTTTATATATTTTTGTTGTTAGTTTTTTTTTTCAGGCTCTCCTTTACTTATAGGTAAAAGACCCCGCCCACTCGCCGCCTGAGCCCGGACTTACTTCCTTTCTCTTTCTTTTTCTCGATTTGTTTTTTTCTGTTACGTCAATGTACGTAGCAAACTATGATATTAAAACTTCCACAATGATAATTTTTTGAACCAATTATTAAAACAAAAATCCATAAAATTTACAACAATTCTAATAAAAATAAACATACATTGGAAAAAAACTCGTATTAGTATTTTGTACACCCCGGTACTCTCTGATAAAATAAAAAAATGTCTTAATGCATATAAAATTCAGGTGATCCATAAACCAAACAACTCAACAAAAAATATTTTCACCAAGCTCACACCAATAATTGATAAAAAGCACAGAACCCACACTATTTACCAAATTAACTGGTTAGAATGTCCAGGGGTGTACATTGGAAACACTAAACAATATCTAGACAAAAGAATATACGAGCATAAATACACTATTAAAACTAATAACAAAAAAAGTACAGCACTCTCATTTCATGCTATTGATAAATGCCACCAGTTTGATTTTGCTAATGTTAACATTTTAGGTACTGAGGCTAACGATAATATTAGAGGTTTTTTGGAAACCATCCACATACAGAAAAACACCAACGCCATCAATTCTAAAACGGACCAGGACGGGTTCGTAAATGTTTATTTTAACCTATTAAGCAATACATAACTCTTTCCTCAATAAATATTACCTCTTTTTATTCCTAATATTTGATACAAATGCCATTCTACAAAATTATTATCACCCTTATAGATAAGAAGCAACTAGTTTATACGTTTTAATGTTAGTCCACTTTTGTATCTAACATCGCTAACATTGCAATTGTGTTCCCGATTTTTTATTTTTATTATTTTTATAACTACATTGTTTGTATTTCAATTCAAGTTAGTGATTATTCTTCATGATACACGCAAAATACCACCTGTGGCTATCGTTATATCCTAGCATAACAATATAAAATTTCTGGTCTGTATACTTTATAGTTAAGAATTTTATTTTAATTATTGACATTTATAGATAATCTATTTGATAATGGTCTCTTTGACCGAAACGCGTCATAGCAAAATATATTAATTTTTATACTACTACGATTCTTATGTTTCAAAGACTGGTTTATCTGACCAACTTCCAAGAAAAATAAACCTCAATAATATTTATTTTTATGGTCAAGAATATCTTCCAATTATATATATATAAACCATCAATACTACTGGGCGTGGAAGTACATAAGTTGATTCGAAACTACATCATAGTTTTATAGATGGCTACACAAGTATGTTCTGCCTTTAAAATTTGCAAAATTTATTTGTAAAAATAACAAACTTTCTCGTGGTGTCGCCCGTCTTTTGCCTCAAAGGCAAAACTATAAAACTAGGATGTAGATTCGAATCAATTCTTGTACTTCCACGCTTAGTAGTGTTGATGTTTTAACGCCTGATGGCGCTAGTAGTTACTTTTGCCATAGTACAGAGGTTCCTTCGTACTTATATCAATATAATAAGTTCGATTACTTCATAGGGTTGTTGGAAACTAATTCACTTTGACAAGGCTTAAGAAAGTAGATGTTTCCCCCTCTTGTGAAATAATACAGTTATTGTTTTGTTAATGGCTATACAACTATTAGCTTGATTTATATAGCTAAATGAGCTTTTATTATTTTTATGAGTTTATTTATAAATACATCTTAATTTTGATTCTGTTGTACACAGATTCCTAATTGCGGACTGCAAATAACTTGTCTTTATATATATATATATATATATATATATATATTGTCGTGGAAATTATAGGGTAAGAAAGGTATATAGGTGTAGATAATAAAATTTTAACAACTGTGTATATAGGAAATAGGAGCAATTTATTTACGCGCCAAATCAATCAGTTTAGATAGGGTAAACAGACGGTTATTAAGATATTTTTGTATTACTAAATTAGAATGTTAAAATTGCATAAAGGGAGGAAGCTTTAGAGTACATGAAAACTCAAGGATACGTATACTTAGTTGTAATAGTTTAAATCAAGCGCATGGGATAAGAAACTGAGCTTTTGAGTATAGAAAATCAATAATTTAAACGCATATTTCCATTTAAATAAACAGAAAAGTTCGTTATACAAATCCTAAGAAGTGTTAAACTCGGAATTATTATTTTAAACGGACAAGTTGCTTCGAAGAAACACCTGTTAGTTAAAGGTCAAGTTCCAAAGAATTGAAATATACGTTGAGACAGAATTCGTTGGAATTGTTTGCAACGGTCGGTCCAACCAACTGCTAATATAACAAGTGCTTTCAAGACTAAAGGAAATGAAAAATCTATAATGTAAAATAGACAGAGAACACGTATAATAAAACGTTGGTTACAACACACGTCTAAAATACACGGGAGACTTGAAGGCCAACAACAATATCGATTTTCTGTAGATTGAGAGGGGTTCTAAAAGAGACAATAAATACGGGCGAAACGAAAAGAGGTAGTTAAGAGGTGCAACGTTATAACGGGGGAAAGCAATATCATTGGTCTAAGGCTAGCAGTTTTGAGAAGCTCGCATTCGTTGATGTTATTGAACGAATTTCAGTGTAACAGCCCGGTAAACTCGAAATTTTTCAGACGTTACGATCAAAATTTGGAGAATTGGATTTAAAAATAAGCTTTTCGATGAAAAGAGGTTCCGTGAGGGGTATTGAAAAGCGTATAAATACACTGGGAGAGATATTAAAGCTCTCTTGCTCTTAGATCTTATATCGTTTAGATCTCTAACGTAATTGCTATTACGTGCTCTTACGTTGTACTGATTGTTGTTTATGCGTTGAAGTAGCATATCACATCCTATTTCAAAGTGTGTAAAGCTGATAGGAACGTACCGGAATGTATTAAAAGTGATTTGCACAAGTGGGTGCTAGTGTTACAAAAGGTGCTGTTACTACACGATACAATCGAATGATAGGATGGTACTTGGGTAAGCGAATCGAAAAATTAGAAACAAGTATGCGTGATGTGTAGTGGTATGGAAGGTTAAGCTTGGTCAAGACCATTATCCAGGTAGAAATATTAAAGGTGGTTGCAAAGATTTGGATAGTGAGTGAATATCAGTTGGATCCAGGCATAATCACGAAGTATATGGACACAACGACGAGGTTTTTGGTATACATCTTCAGAGGTAACGATGGACGAAGTTTACTCCAGGTAAAGAAAATTAATTTCTTGCGTTTGCCTAACAATTGTGCTGATATTTTGTGCTTGAGTGTTTTAACTTATGGGGGTGTATTTTATTACCATAAAACCTCAAGGGGTATATGTATAGGACAATTAATATTGATTATTTAAAAATGTTTATTGACGATATAAAAATGTTGTTGTAAGGAGTAAACGGGTCTTTAGCTTTATTTTAAATAAAAATGCGAGGTTTAAAAGCATTTAGAGTAAATGGGCTATACTGAGCTCAAAATAGACCAGATTAAAAATCAATTTAGGGTTGCACGACGGGCCCATCTACTCGTCTAAGATAAAATTGTTGAAATATATTAAAATCATGAAATTTTAAGAGATTTAAAGATTGATATGGTAACAGTTTTTATCAAACTGTATGTACCAACGTGTAAATATTTTCTTACTAGTGGAAACTTGTTAGTATGTGTAAATAAAAAGGTTACATGCCTTGTTGCATTATTTGAGTGGTAATTTCATTTGACTGTGTCTGTGAGAAAGGAATGCACTTAGGATGGTAGGTATTCAAGAAGAAGCAGATTTCTGAGCTAGCCAGGATGTGCAGAAATAAGGAGGCGTTCTAAAGGAGAGTAAGAATTTTTTTATTTTCAGAAAATTTTATGACGGCCTAACAGAGGCGATCCCGATTTTTGTAAGTTCCACAGCTATATATATATATATATATATATATATATATATATATATAAAATAGGTAGTTTCTCGAACGGTAGTAATATATATAGATCTGTTGGTTTCTTGGGATGCACTCGTTCGTAAAATAAGAACTATAATGTCAAATTGTAACGTTTATTCTGACGTTTCGGCATGAATATTTTGCCTTAATCATAGACTAAAATATGATGAATTTAGTTTTGTAAGGTTAAAACAGTATAGCTAATCTACTTACATAATTACCATGACTTAAAGAACTTCTACATTTAAAAACTAATACATAATTACAGTTATAACTTTTGACAATTATGAAAACAATAACGAATATTTACAAAAGCTAACTATGTGTACAATGCTAATTTTAGTAAAATAAAAATTATAAAAGAAAAATAGAAAGAGCTTAAATAACTAATATGAGGTTGTAAATTTTATAAAATTATTAGTTAGTGATAAGTATAACGATTGGAAATTGACTTGAAATTAGAAAAATATGAAGGAAACGTAAAAAAGGGGGTGGTAAGATTTTAGGAACGAAATGTTTGTTTTATTAGTGGAATCTAAATTAACGGTCTGTGAAAGTGGATATTATTAAATTTATATAGCGAAGAATATACTATATTTAAGTTGTTTGTATCTTGTTTGCTGTTGAGTGGGTTAGGTTGTTGTAGAATGTGAAAGGATTCCAGGAATAGTCTTTTGTGGTAGTTGTTTTCAATGTCTAAAATTTTGGTGTCTTCGAAGACATTTCAAATTTATATTTCCTGAAAGTCGGCAAAAATATCGCTGTAATTACCTTTTGAACGTTCAAAACGATCTTTTCTCTATTTTTCAAATTCTCAAATGATTTTTAATGACCCTTACAAATATTTGATATAACAAATATTAAATGTTAAAAATTGAAAAACAGTCTTATACTAATAATGAATAAAATCTCTGACCTGTATTTTCCTTGCTTGTTTCGGCGTCTGAATGCCAATGGTCAGCACCCCTAGATTGTTACAGCTTGACTTGTTACACTTGTTGACCAGAATGATTAATTAACTGTTGCTTGAATTTTCCCTTCGGATTTTTGGAATGACTTGGAGCTAGCTTGTACTTTAATTTGAGTATCTTGACGTTTATTATGTTCCCATGTAGGCTTATTTAGAAGTATTTTTATAATATTCACGAAGTTTGTTCTAGTGGTACATTTAGAATTTTATTTTGGAGTGTATCTGAAGTTTTATTTAGAGTCGTATTTAGAGGTGTCTTTAAAGCCCTAAATTCTTAAATATTAGAATAAAATTCAATTAATAGTTTACCTTACGTTTTAATAAATTATTAACTTTCACTAAGTTCACTTTTACGTTATATTTCACTTTCAATTGACGTAGTTTGTGCCTTGTCGAAGAGATACTGAATGTTTACGAGGTCTCCATAGTGTTTATAGACTCCTCCTATCAATTTTCTTATTGGTGTTCATCGTGTGTTTGTTGATCAACGCGAGTTAAAGTTCGGGCCTTTGGAGCTGTGTTTTTAAAAACGTTGATACTTTAACAAAATTTATTTAATATAATTTGTACATAATAACTTTATAAAAAATTAATTAATTGTACTGGGCGAGTAGTCTAGGTAGACAACAATGCAAAAGTTGTAATACACAGACTGACTCGATTGAGTAGCTCAAACAACGAAGTATGGAGTTTGAAGACTGATTGCCGGTCCTTGAGCTCCCGGGCTTTTTATAACAACCTGCCCCTCACACGGCTTGTGGGAACTTGCAGATCTCATGTCTGCTTTACACTTTGTTACAATGTATCAATCTTAATTCTAAGTAACTGCGGTATGTTGACCGCCTGTGACCTGCCACCTGCAGTATCACTGCCCTCACGGATGCAAAGTTGCATTCCGTTCTCATGAACTGTCGATAACCTCTCTGGGTTATCCTTGTGTTACAATGTTGCATTGAACTTATACTTTATTTAACAATTTCTAGTAATTCCTATAAGATTCAATATATCAATATATATAGGTAATTGGGGGATACATAACTCGCGTTGTACTTTGCGCCTATCTTTTCCAAAACTCGGTATTTCTAAAAATTCCCTGTTTTGATTCTTGTTCAGACGCTTGATCTCACACGTAGACATTCAACTTCGTGCAGTATAATTCTCAGAAATCTTCAATATTCATTGCATTCTGTCACGTCTTTCATGTTTGTGTCGACCATGGTTCAAACCATATCAAATCGCGGACCGCCTGTTATTTATTTTGTTTGTTACTCCAAATATGTTGGATTTTATCGAAATACAATGTCTTTTGTCACGTATACATATTTCTAATAATGACGTATTTGAACGCGTTCACTTATTTATGCGTTGATATTTTAATGATCTTATTAAATAGGTACTATGCCAGTTTGTTTCTCTTCGCCGATTACGTGTTTACCTTGATGAAACTCGATGCATTCAAAACTTTATTTTTAGTCGTTTCTTTTTAATTCTGGACTTGTATATTTAACTTAGAACGTATTATGAGACGTACACATTATTATTTTTGCTAAATGGTATCAGATTATTGTAGAATGAGCTTCTTTCTTGTAAATTAAATTGTTTATGATTTATATACAGTGTGCTCGCTATTGACTTTATGTAAAATAGTCGATTTGCTACTCTTTAATAGTATTGTCTGATTTTCTTAACGTTAATAATATTTACATTAATCCTACAACCTCTATGACTTAGTCTACCCTTAAACTACCCCTTATTATAGCAATATATATACTTATATAGTGAATAAGATGAAATAATAACTTAAGACTTTTATGCAAAGCGTAAATGAACATTTCAAATCGAGCTAGTGTAATTGAAAGATGGAAAATATAAGGTCTTGGACAGGACGTGAACCTGTATCATGGTTTTGCCGCAACCATGTGTTTACCAATTACGCCACCGAGACCGATGACGACAATTGGAAAATTTACAAATTTAAATTATTATTTCATCTTATTCACTGTAATACGATAGTATTTATCAACTTACCTTGTGTAATTAACTACGTAAAATATATATATTGCTACGATATCGCCGAACTCCCGTGTACTTAACGCTCAGTTATACCCCAACCGCAACCTCTTTGTGACTCTAAAATATGTAAATTAATTTTAAAATCAACACAATAAATTTATGCCTCGGCTAGCTCAGTTATACCGTTCACAGAGTGAACGACGATATGATAACAGGGAATATTTATCCGCTCCCCTTTAACACTTGATATACTTGAATAAGACAAACGAAATTCACCAAATTTTGTATAATAGGCTAAGAAAATGAACAATTTATAACTCTACGTCCTTGTAATATTATTAGCTATAAAAACATTTAAATAAAATGAAAACAAATATTCTTATTAAATTTGTTCACTGCCAAAATTTCAAGCAATTAAAGCCAGCAAAAAGAACTATGTTTTATATTGAAAGCTTCGTTGAACGTTAAAAAAAACGATTCTCCTTTTAACGTAATTTTTACGTATCAACTAAAGTTTTTTGATGACCTTTTATACAAAAAGTTACCTATATTACATGTGAGTTGTACGTTTATAAATATTTGAAATAAGACATGCAACATTCAAGAAATTATAAAATTAAATTCTGACCTTTGACCCCTGCGCAAGCTTGTTTAACCCAGTGATTTCCAGTTTTCCACTAACTTGTAGACGTTCTTTAGTAAATTCTCTAGTTGCTTAATTAATTTAACATCATGACTTGAATAATTAATTACATCATTTCATAGACCTTTACTTAGATAGTTTCTTAGAACATAACTTAGATAATTGCTTAGAGCCCTAAATTAATAAATGTTAAAGATTATGTTTACATTAATTAAATTTAGACTTACGTTTTTAATACTAACGGCAGATTTTCACAAACTCGTAATTCAAGCACTTCTACTATTTTTTTACTTATTATTTAATTTTATGTCACTTTTGACTTTATTTAATTTCAGATTCACGGAATAAATTCGTTTTGACTGGTACAAACGTGTGTCGTTAAAGGAATGAGTGCATTTTATCAGTTTAAGTTCCTTATATAGAACAAGCCCGTCCCCTCTTATCTTTTAACCTGTTGGGTTTATTCAAAATTGCTTTTACCTTTGCACGTAGACATAACTTTGTATTGGGATTTGTTAACAAGTGTTGTAATTTTATGCTTGGAACATCACGTAGACATAATTTTGTACAGGAATTTATTAAATTTTCCGCTTAACTCTGCACGTATACCAAAACTTATGGTTCTATATTTTGTTTACCCATATCGGACTTTACCAAAATGTGACGATTTCGACATTTCTAATGTCACGTACGCTATTTGCCCCAATATTTATATCTTATTGCGTTATGAAATATGCTCGTTTTTCAAAAGTTTGTTTTATGCGTTTCATTGCCTTCGATTCCTTACTCAATGCGTCGAGTTTGAAAGAGATTTGTTTTACCTTTAAATATGCCTAATTTATATTTATTAGGAGTTTAGGAATGTGTTAAATGTTTTTAAAAGAATTATTTCTTTTACTAAATGTGGTTTAGCTATTACAGAATGAGCTTTCTTTTATTTTGTACAAGGTGATTTGTATTTTACTTTGGCGCTTGAGTATGTTTTAAATGTTTAGAAATGTATTGAATGACTTTCAAAATTATTTATTTTGATTAATGTTTTTAATTTATTGCAGAATGAGCTTCCTTTGATTAATTGTGGTTAGTTGTTGATGTTACATAAGGTGATTGGAATTTTTTGCATCATGACCGAATTATGTACTTTTTATGATTTAAATGTTTGGTTTTCTTTATTTTTGTGATATATATATATATATATATATATATATATATATAGTTTAGAGATAATGACTTTGCATTATTATTTTTGAATTTAATTCAAATTCTTGATCACAGGCTTTAAGGCGAGTTTAAACATTAAATTAACATAGAAATTAAATCAGAATATTGTTTTAGCTGATTCTTGCTTCAATTTGTTGTTATAAGAAAATTGTATAACATATATAAAAATAAAAATAAAATTTTTTAAATATGTATTGCAGTGGATTTTCTCCTTATTTATATATATATACATAAACATATATATATATATATATATATATATATATATATATATTCGATTGGTATTTCTTGACCTTCTTTTATATAATATTACTTGAAATTGTGTTTCTTGGGAAAAAGGTCTAAATAAAAAAATATTTTTTTCACATTATATGCGTGTTAAACAGACGTTTCGACCGTCGCAAGATGGTCTTTATCAATGATGTTTTTTTACCTATAATACGATACATGTACATTATCTCTTATAAATACCTAAAATATGCTTACCCATAAACGGAGGTTTATATATTATAACGTAGTATAAATTGAGTCATTCATTGAATGGTATGGTACGGTTACTACACTTTAATTTATTTAATATACAATTGTACTAAACATTTACGTCACAAATTAAAATATTGTTGATATATATAAATTATGTACAACCTTGATACGAGTTACTAAACTCTTAGTCAAAATTTAAAATTCTAATTTCTTAGTAAACATGTATATTAAAATGTTTAGTACAGAGTTTGATTGGAGACTAATGCTTGATTTATTGGAGTTTCTATTTCTTGGCGCTGGATAAAGACACGTTTTTAAAACAGGTTAAAATCATAATACTATTTACAATTATGTATATGCGTTATTGGGTAAAATTAACTTTATGTATAAATATATATCGATGTGTTCATATATTTAATAGTATCTATATATCTATCCACCTGTACATACCTCTACGCATGCACATTCGTTTTTTCACTCTATTTTGTCACCATATATACAAGACAAACACCTATTCCTGATTAATTTTATGCATTTTTATTTTAATAGATTATAATATATTTTACTTAATTTGCTAATATCTATTTTATCATTTACTGATGTTGGATGTTTAATAATATACACCATCTCTAGGAATTCTCGAATTTTTTGGTTTGCTTCTGTTTTTAAAATCGTTGTTTTGTCGAATTCGAATTTATGTTGGGCTTGTTTTTCATGTTTGGTTAGCGCAGTTTGGTTAGTTTTATCATATTTATGACCATTTATTCGTTTCTCTAAATGCTGTATACTCTGCCCAATGTATACGCAATTACAATTCTGTTGACACGGAATCTTATAGATGGTGTGTGTTTTTATTCTTAGGAGTGTTGTCTTTAATTTACTAAAACAACTCTTTGTTAAATTGTATCCTTTGTGCGCAATTTTTATATTGTGTTTTATTAATAATTTTGTAGGTTTTCGGATAAATCTTGCACATACGGTATGGGTGCATATTTTATTATTGATTTATTTTTGGTATTGTTGATATAGTTTGTGTTATAGTGTTTATAAATTTGTTTTTTAAATATCCGCTCAATTAAGTTTAGTGGGTAATTATTTTCTCGTAATGCGGTTTTAGCTTTTTTAATTGCTTCACATCTATATTCAGGGTCTGATAGTTTGATTGCCCTATCTGCTAGTCCTATTATGACAGACTTTTCTGAGAGATAGGATGTTGGGAGTAATAGTTAAGGTATCTTCCCGACCAGGTGTTTTAGTGTACCATGATGTTTTGATATGATGGTTTATCCGGTGCAATGTCATATCTAGAAAGTTAAGTTTATTATCTTTTTCTACATCAATTGTGAATTGAATCTTTTTGTGAAAGCTGTTAAAAAGTTTAATTATATAATTGCATTTATCTTGTGGAATAGCACAAACACAGTCATCTACGTATCGGAAAAAGAAAGGTAGTGGGAAGTTTATTTGTTTTATTATAGTATCCTCCAGTTGTTCCAAAACCATTTGTGCCACCACGCAAGACAACGCTAAACCCATAGCACAACCGTTTACTTGTTTATATACCTGATCTCTGTATGTAAAATAAGTTGAGGTTAATATTATTTCTGTTGTTTCTATGAATTCTTTTTGTGGTATATTTGTATAAGTTTTAATTTCTACCCATTTTTTTTTTATTAGTTGTATAACTAACTCTATCGGTACATTTGTATATAATGATGTTACATCCAACGATATCAGAATATAATCATCCGGTAGAGCAACTTGTTTAATATTTTCTTTGAATTGCCAAGAGTCTTTAATGTAGAATTTGTTTTTATATACCACGTTTTTGAGGATATCTTTTATAAAGTTTGAAAGTTTATTAAGGGGCGATTGTATTGTGGAAATGATTGGTCTCATGGGCATTCCGTCTTTGTGTAATTTTGGTAATCCATAAAGCTTGGGTGGCAACGCGTTATTTATTACTAATTTTTTACACTCTTTGGGGGAAATATATCCCTTTTTTTCCCAATTTTTCACAATGTCATTGTTCGTTTTTTGAAGTATGTTAGTAGGGTTTTGTTTGACTAATTGATACGTTGATTTTTCTTGAAGTAATTCTAAAATTTTGTTATTGTAAGTTTGATTAGTCATTATAACTGTTTTGTTAGATTTATAATATATAAACCTCCGTTTATGGGTAAGCATATTTTAGGTATTTATAAGAGATAATGTACATGTATCGTATTATAGGTAAAAAAACATCATTGATAAAGACCATCTTGCGACGGTCGAAACGTCTGTTTAACACGCATATAATGTGAAAAAAATATTTTTTTTATTTATTTAGACCTTTTTCCCAAGAAACACAATTTCAAGTAATATTATATATATATATATATATATATATATATATATATATATATACATATAACAAAGATATCTGGGAAAAAGAGAAATAGAAGGGCGGAATACGTTCTAAGGCATTTTTGGGGAATGGTATGGGATATATTACAAGCAAAGATAGGAAAAAATAGGTAGATGTAGACCTAGATCAGATAGTGATAGATGCAGACTGTGCAAATTTCAGGGAAATCTGTAGGTTAGTTCAGAATAGGAAACAATGATGGTGCGCGTCTAACCAGTTCCAGGACTGAAGATCTAATGATGATATATATATATATATATATATATATATTGCTGTGATTCTCTTGTCCGTTGAATCTCTTCTGATAATCGCCTCCTGACTCTTTCCTTCCGCCTCGGCTGCTCACCTAGTTAAAACTTTCATCCTCATTCATAAAAAAAAACAAACACATTCCTACCACAAACATCAACGTTAACTCTATTTACATTAATATTCACAATACATTAAAATTTCAAAATTAAATTTCAACATCATAAAACTTCAAGTTCATATTTGTCATCATTTTAATTTGCATCCAGAATTAGAGTCCTTGTAGGATGCATACTAATTAAGTAAACAATATTTGCAGACCTGAGTCTGAATAAAAGGGAGCATCTCCCACCCCTTTACGTTAATTTAACAGGTTAGTCTAATTGAGCTCAAAGACAGACCCAAATTTTCATCATAATCAAAAACATAAACTTGATAAATACTCCTTTCTACTTATACAAGAAAATTTTACCTTAAAATTCAAAATTTGTTGTTTATACAAATTTACTACTGTCCATCTTTATCAGACAAATTTAAAGATATTCAACACACACCAAAACATCTAAGATCGAACAACAATGCATAAGTTACCTGAAGGTTAATGCACTCGTGGCTCCAATGTCCATCGTCCTTGCTAATCCCACCATTCCAGCTGGGTTATGTTTACGTCCTCGGATTTCTGGCCGCCTTTAAAATTTTTCTACACCACCCAGGGCTTCTCAGGAACTCATCTATGTATATCTAAATCTTGTTTTGTGGATCCAATCACGTTTACGAATAACACTTGATTACTAACACTCCCGAAAAATAGCAATGAAATTCATAATACTTTCATGCTATACCAAAACTGCATACTTCTATTTATTTATTTATCGTTACTAATTTGGATAATTGGTACAGTAATACCCGCAAATATAACTAGACTTTATTACCCTTTATCTATCTTCTCTAAGTGCACTAATGCATAATAACTTTTATCGTAGCACGTAATCACCATGTATTCTGCTTGAAGTATTGAATAAAATCAAAAATAAAAGGGAGACCGCTTGTAGTATCGAATATAATCAAAAATAAAAGAGAGCTAAACTCCTATCAGCACGGGTTTATATAATGGCTCGCTTGCGAGTCGAATTTGTCCCGCGACGGACGATTTTCAGAAATTCGCATTCTATTTTCCCTTCCGATGGCTCGGCACAATGATTCTTCTGAAATTTGCACTTGTCCGAGTTGAAATCTAAGAAATTTCCACACGCCTCGCAACACGTCCGCGAACAACTAATTAATTTTACATAGAAATTGTTATGCTTCCACCTCTCATATTTGCATCTTATTTCAACCTTAATCGCCAATCTAGTCTGTTCGTTCTATCTACAACCTGTGCTCTTGTTTTACATATTCCCCTCATTTAACTACCAATGCATTCCCTCTCGCTTGTCTTTATACCACAAACTTGCTTTCTTACTTGCACTCATATAGCTTAAAACTTATCGACTATCATATACATCGTTATTTTTGCAGGTGTTCTGAGTTCTAATACGCTGAAGGCTTTTACGTGACTTCCCCACGTCGTTATAATTTCTCGATAGCTTTAGTACTTGGAAAGATTAAATTAAATACAAGTTGAACATTTTAACTCGGCTTCTTTTTATAGAAAGCGTCCAGTGAATAATCTAACCCCTTATTTTTAACGAAACGAATAAATTTTTATGTTGCATGGTTTTAATAATGCTTATTATCTAATGAAATTCTACATTACTTCCTTCTACACGTTGATTATGATTATATACAAAACCCACATTCTAATTGAATGATTTAAATCTACACAGTAGGCCTTTAATTAAGCGTACTATTTTCCACTGCTTTAATACACACGGTGTTTAACATTATCTAAACAATATAAACCCTATGTTTAGAAGAAAATGACGAATTTATCCAATATGCCTTTAAATGAAGCGTATTATTACCCAAAGCGTCCTTATACACGGTGATTAAAATTATTTGATGTCGCTTATTAATTTTCTACCCTGGTCTAAATTAGAGTAATATATATATATATAGATATATATATATATATATATATATATATATATATGTGTGTGTGTGTGTGTGTGTGTGTTTAGGTCATGAAGGGTATATATATATATATATATATATATGTCATGAAAGGTAATGAAAATCCAAAACCTGTAAATCAAGCCCACCCAAATACCAAACACTCTCAAAGTCAGCGTTCTTTCTCATTTATCCGAGCAGGTGTTCGTGGCAAATTGCAGTAACTAAATTCACTATTGAATTTTGTACTTGCTAACTTTTATTTCAGCCTAATTAGTGGGGAGAATATCCTCAGAAGTAAAACCAGCTTTAATTTCTGTTAACTGTCAGTTTAGCAATTATAAGCTAGCTGTTTTCTACTGATGATGACCACTTAATGGTTGAAATACGTATTTAGAGGTGTTATATTGAAAAAGGAAAATTGTGGAAAAGGGAGATATACTTTTACATTAAAGTAACGTGTCGAATAAATATATACGGGGGGGGGCATTAATTAAATTACAAATAATTTTGATAAGAATATTTCTCCTAAAGTCAGATTGTTATGACGTAAAGGTTATTTTTATGGGTTGTACTATGGGTAGTTACTGGCGTATAATTATTGTATCCATATAAATAATTAATCTGTCTTGCTTAACATTTTGTTTTATATTTTTAGAAACGAAGACATTCGTGACGCTATCCTATCAGTTGTGCATATGATACGCTCGACAGAAGATAAACTAGAAAGGCACGAATACCGAGAAAGGGCTTTAGGCGATCAAATAAAAAAAGCTTTAACAACCATCGATAAACGACAAAAACTTTTGGATCCCGTCAAAGGTACACTTAGTCGCCTAGATGAACGTCTAGCAGCTGTAGAAACGATTCTTATGCAAAAGGATGAACGCGAACGGATACAATTGGAAAAAACGAACGAATTGGTTGAACAAATCCAACAAAATTTACCAAAAATGTTTGAGAAGCTTAAAAGTGATTTAACAGCATCGGTAATTTGAAATTGCAAGAGTTTATTAAAAGCTCGTTTGCTAAATTTTATAAATTTTAGGTTTTAAAAGATGATTCAAAGCGCCCGCCTGATAACGCACTCTCAAAGATGGATTTAGAAAACTTGAAAAGAGATATTGCATCCAACATTGGAAACTTTTCACAAAATGTTGCCAATAATGTTGGTCAAATTCGGGAAGATAACAAAAATAATACGCAATTATTTGGACATGTTTCAAAAAATTTAGAAGATATCAAACAACAAATTAGCAGTTGTCAAAAAGATAGAAATGAATTGCAATCTAATATACAGCAAGGTAATCATTTTACTAGCATTTATTAAAAGTATTATTTCGAACAGGTGACTGTACTATTGCTTTTTGGGATTGAATGATTACAATTTTTCAGGTTATTATTAATTTTGCGTTTAGCTGACAGTAACTGTGTTATAAATCGGCAGCAGAAGAATGAAGTAGCAATATAATTGGTAGAATAGTAAGCAAGAGGGCGGGGCATTAAAAAAGAAACACGCTTGCACCGCTTTGAGCAATTTGATATTTTCAATTTAAGAGAGTGACCAACTTCAAAAATTTTTGGCGACTTGAAATCTTTTATATTTAGTATACCTAAAATGAGCAATGTGTTTTTGAAATCCAGTTACATTTATTTTGACATGTATTTTTAAATACATTTTGGATCCCTACAACTATTCTCGTAAATTCCCAACTCTTCTACCTAGAAAAATCGTAACAAATAACAGAAGTATCTTTAGAAATGTATTATAGTATTCGATATTACATTATTGGTTTCTTTTTGGTAACTCACTAGCTGATGTACTATCGATCAACTATCACATGCTTGAAACATTTTTTCTTTCTCAAAAGAATGTTTCGGTACGTATGCCATTAAAAGATTTTGGGGTTAGCAAATGCACCCTCTCTTAAAGACATGGACCAATAGGGATAACATATTAATCCGTAATAAAAACTTCCGGACTAACTCTAAACTCTAACTACATCAGATGACGAGATTAACTGGGGGAATTCGTTACGGATTGTCCTTAAGCGCCACTACACTTAACAAGCGTTTACCAAGAATACCGTCCAGAAAGTGTAGGAACTAAACAATAATTAACGTATCTAAGCACAAATGCTTAAGATGTAATATTTTCGTTATAGAACCTGTAAGAAAAGATATTCATGGGCTAACGAACCTCAAATATCAATATTAAGTAACAAGATGTCGGCTTAAAAGGAAAATAATACAAAGCATAAATGTACTAACCATGTATACTTGTACTCACAATGACATAAACGCTCTACTTATTATGAGGAAGATCACTTTACATTTAGTATACACTTTTTATCATTAACCTTACACTTTTACTGAGAAACTTATGCATATGTGTTCGTCGTACTTTTAGCATTGTTACTTACTGAAATCACAAAACCAAGCTACGAAAATCACAATTCTATTACTTCTTTTAATTAATGAAAACTACATTCTTTTGGGAATATTTACACAAATATATTAATAATTTTTTCATCATCTTCATCATCATTAGGTCTTCAGTCCTGGAACTGGTTAGACACGTACCCTCATTGTTCCCTATTCTGAGCTAACCTATACATTTCCCTCAAATTTCCAGTCAGCATATCTCTCTGCGTGCAACAGTCTGATCTAGGTCTATCTTTACCTCTTCTTTTTAACTCTGCTTGTAATATATCCCGCACTATTCTCCAAAAATGCCTTGTATTCTGCCTTTCTATTTCTCCTACTTTTTTCAACAAATATCTTTATTCACCTACTATTTCTACAACCTCATTGTTATTAACTTTGTCTGTCAATACTATCATCATGAAACATCTTAAACATAACATCCCAAAAGGCTTCTACTGTTTTACTGTCTGCTTCTCCTAGACGTACAGTGCTGTGCTCCACACATAACTTTCAATTATTTTCTACTTGTCTCTATGTTTGTTGTCTTCGAATATAGCCGCTGCTCTTTCTTGTTAGATGCAGTTTGGTTCCCCTTCTATTGTTTGACAAATATATACCCTATTTCCCCAATATTCACTGGTATGTGAAGGGGGTTGAGCAGACTGCGGTTACCAAGATCCACCAGTACTTAAACATTTGCTGAATTAATAGTTTTTCAAAGTATCTTTTCGCACAATGCACACTAGTTGAAAATATTTCAAACCTAATACCTGTAGTTGTTTATAATAATCATCAGAGTTTATTGCTAATCTTCTTTTGGTCATTAGATTTTCCGTCTTGAAACTGGTTGGACGCGCACCTCCACTTATTTCTATTCTGAGCTAGCATACACAGTTCCATGAAATTCCTACAGCCTACATACACCGTTCATTTACATTTTCAATGCTCCACCCGAAGGTATTACATTGGCCAGGAGGCGAGTTTCTTGTTGACTGGAAAATTTAGAATTTTGCCGTTCCAGACAAGGTAGGGATCTTTAACGTGCGTGACAACACTCACACATGGGACCTCCATTTAACCTCTCATCCGAACGAGGGCGTAATTTTTGTGAAAAATGCTCACCTGCCATTTTTCAAGCAGTCGGTCGTGTCGGGATTTGAACCCAGGACCTTGGGATCCGTAGTCTTACGCTTACTACATTGATCCACGGCGACGCCTACAGCCTACATACATTACATGTGATTTTCCAATGCTCCACCCGAAGGTACTACATTGGCCAGGAAGCGAGTTTTTTTTACCTGGAAAATTTGGAGTTTTGCCGAACCCTTGCTGTTCCAAGCAAGGTAGGGATCTTTAACGTGCGTGACAACACTCACACACGGGACCTCCATTTTACCTCTCATCCGAACGAGGGTGTATTTTTGTGAAAAATGCTCGCCTAACATTTTTCAAACGGACCGTGTCGGGATTCGAACCCGGGACCTTGGGCGTAGTAGTACAGCCTACATACATTATAATTTAAATTAGGGCCGCTATACTTGCGGCCACGTCCCCAATGCTCCACCCGGAGGTACTACATTGGGTTTAAACGCGAAAAATAGTCGTGCTCCTAATTTATTCTTACTTCATAGTTGATTCACCCTAAATAAAAACTAAATAAAAATCTAACAAACCTAAAAATCTAACAAACCTAACAAACTCTAACAATCTAATAAACCTAAAAATCTGACAAAAACTGGAACAAAAACAAAACAAAAACTAAAAACAGGGTTGTAAATAATGGTATCCCTAGCGCTGACTTTCGAGTGTACCCGATCAACAAGCAAAAATGAGAGAGGGAGGGATCCGTAATACCGGATAGCAGACGCCGGTTCTGCTTACCAGTGCGACCTGAAGGGTCGTCTTAAAACTATCCAAATCTAGCTAACCAATTTAAATCCATCCCTAGCTTTCCTATCGTTCCCTAACTGATTTACATTATGATTACAATCTTCGCAATTCTGCTCGTCCTTCCCAAATATATACTGCAACCAAAATGGCGACAGAACGTCAAACAAAACAAATAAGCCACATAATACATGCTATATATAAATAAATATAAAGTGTAAATATAAAATATAAATAAATATAATTATGTAAATATATAAATAAATGTTTAATAAGCGTTAAGCATATAGCAGTGCACAAAATAGCGAAAGCATCACCCTATTTATCAGGTGCACTCGCACAAGCATTATGTCGGCTAGCGCCTTTACACACCAAACGTGCTTCTTAAATTATTTCAAAAACTACTAATTAATGTAAATCAATGCTTGTGCGAGTACAGCCGCCACATTTTAAGTCTTACCTCGATAATAAAATTCTCCAGCATCCGAAGATCTGGTCGTCTGTAACTTACTTCTAAAGGTGGGACGGGGTGCACTGCTAAAGTCCTGGTGGGTATGCACTAAATGTTTTTGGGGGGATCACAATCACTATCACTATCACTTCACTTTCAAGTCCTGGGGGGATGCGCGGTTGCACTCTGTTTTATTATCCTTGTTTACTTTATTGATTTAATTTAATGAGGGTTTATGATTTATTTGTTATTGTTTATTTGTTATTATTTATTCGATTTTCCGCACATAATTATGAAGATAGGCAGTGATTGTATTAATGGAGTGGGGGTTTCTCGTGCATATTGGACATTTTGGTATAATTATCTTTTTTTTTTTTTTTTTTTTTTTTTTTTTTTTAATATCAGGTTTTGGTTATGCTCGTATCCTTACTCACGCCAAGTCAATCTAAAATTTTTCAATCCTCCCACCAACCCCACCGAATTTTTACACGCGGTCGTCATTGATTGTCTAATCTCGCGACCCTTCCCGCGAATTCTTTTAAGGCTGTCCAGAACGCCTTCTGGTTAACCACTTCCCCGACTTCCTCTAGGCTCTTTGGCCATGCCAGACCTAGGATAGCTAGTTTGCTATCAGCCAACCCTCGATTTCCCGCCTCAAGCGGGCAGTCGAAGAGCACGTGCTCTGCGCTTTCCGCGCCCTCACCGCATTCGCAGCGGTCGCTATTGGTTAGACCGAACCTTTGTAAATACGCCTTCAGGGCGCCGTGCCCTGTTATCAACTGCACCATTTTGTGATCGAGCTTAACCTCGATCTTACCTCTGGCTTCTATGCTCGGTATGAATTTGTGGGTCAACCTGCCCGTGGCAGCGTTGTTCCACCTCTTCCCATTGTCGAATTGATTTTTCGCGCAGCTTTCTTTTGATTAAAGACCTCGGTATCGACGAATGTGTTATTCGAAAGTCGCCCGTCGCGGCCTCTTTAGCTAATTCGTCAGCCCTATCGTTTCCTACGTTACCATTGTGCGACCTGACCCAACAGAACTTTAAACGTCGAAACTCTAGCGCCGTACGCGCTATCCTCCAGACGTCCGCTTGGAGATCTGTCGAGGTGTTCATGTTTGTTAAAGCCGTTAGCGCCGATTTACTATCACTGATTATATAATACTCGTCTCTGCCCGTATGGTTTATTACGTAATCGATAGCCTCTCGTATGGCTACCAATTCGCACTGGAAGATAGTGCACCAGTTCGCGAGTTTGGTTTGAAACCGAAACACCTCCCTTTCCTGCTTATACACGACAAACGCCGCGCCTGCTTGCCCATCGTCCATACGTGAACCGTCCGTATAAATTCTAATACCCATCGCGTCCTCATCACCTTCGACAAACTCGATCCTCTAATATCAGCCGGGTGCCCTAACTCAGATACAACAATCTTTCTTGCAATTTCCCTATTACCAAGATTAAGATCTTCGATAATTTCGCGCCCTTTTCCTATATTTATTAATCGTCTATCTCTAATCTCCCTAACGACATATTCGATAGGGAGAGACCTACTGATCACCAGGACAGCCTCCGTGGAGGTGGTCCTGTACGCCCTCGCCGCTTTTACCGCGGTTATGCGTTGTACGCTCGTCAATTGACGCATCTCCCGGACTTTACAACCTTCTGCCCATACAGAAGCTGCGTACAGTATTGCCGGCTCAATTGCTCCGGCATAAACCGTCCTCAGCGATTCGCCCTGAAACCCCACTTTATTTTAGCCGCCGCCATCATTTTATTTGATATTTCGCCGCCCTTACTTTTTACGTATTGTACGTGCGCTTTCCAATTTAATTTATTGTCGATCTTGACGCCGAGGTAGGTAATACAATCTTTAAACGGATTTTCTCCTCCTAGCTCTAACCTAGGAGGTCTCTGTCCTGGTTTCGTGCCGAAATAAAGCGCCTCTGACTTCGCAGTGTTAAATTTTAATTTTACCGCCTGCGACCATTCGTGTAATTTATTAAGCGCCTCGTTCGGTTTTGTGCGCATATCCATTAACAATCTCGATCTTACAATTAAAAGTGTGTCATCTGCAAACCCGACGATTGAGCATCCTGCGGGCAACTTGACCCTAAAGATGCTCTCATACAACAACTTCCAAAATGTGGGACCAGAACATGACCCTTGCGGGCATCCCTTTCCACCTCACGCGACAGAACTTCACCCGGAATTTCAACCTGTGCTAATCGCCCCGAGAAATAGTTCTTGACCAAAGACATCAAGTTTCGCGGACAACCCCTACGATCTAACTCGCAAACGATTAATGGCCACCAGGCAGCATCAAATGCTCCTGAAATGTCCAAAGCAACAACGACACAGTACTCTTTGGCATCTCTTGCCTGCTTAATTTCCCCGACAACGAACTCTAACGCGTCGATAGTCGACTTGCCCTCCACGAAACCAAACTGTCGGTTATTAAAACCGCCGCTGTCTCGCACTAGGTGTTCAACACGCGTAGTCATAACGCGATCTAAAACTTTCCCCAGCACCGGTAGCAAGCTAATTGGACGATAGCTGCCCGGATCTGACGCATCCGCCTTTTTAGGTTACAGCCTACATACAGCTCGGTTCTCCTTTTATTGTTTTCTAATTATATACCTTATTTCACCGAGATTCAGTGGTATATGAAGGGGGTTAAGCAGCCTGGGGCTACCAAGATCCTCTAACACTTAGATATTTGTCAAAGTAATAGTTTTTCAATATATCTTTTCGAACAATTAACATTATTCGAGAATATAGCACAACCAATACCTGTAGTTGGTGATAATAATCATCAGGTTCAAGTACAGTTATTTTTTTCGTCATTAGGTTTTCCATCTTGGAACTGGTTGGACGCGTACTTCCATTGATTTCTATTCTGAGCTAATCTGCTCATTTATCTACATCTTTCATCATTTGTGTTCAATAGTTTAACATAGATCTACCTCTTCCCCTCTATTTTCCTATCTGTGCTTCTAATATATTCCGCACTATTTCCTCATGCCTTAGTATGTGCCCTATCATCTTATCGCTCCTATTTTTTTACTGTTTTCCGCGTATTTCTTTCTTCTTCTGTCGTTTCTAGTACTTTTTGTTCCTAACTTTGTCTATACATAATATATTCATCATATGTCTGTAGCATCACATTTCAAACACTTCTATCTTTTTCCTGTCCGCTTTTCCTACTATTTCATTTTCACAGCCGTACAGTGCTGCGCTCCACACATATGCTTTCAGCAATCTTTTCCTTATTTCTATGTTTATTGTCTTTGAACACAGTAATTGCGTTTTTTTGTTAAATGTAGCACGGTCTTGTTCTAATCTTTTTTTTATATCTTTTGTGCTATTCCCATCTTGCGTTATTTGTCTTCCTAGGTATCAGAAATCTTTGACATCTTGTAAGTTCTCGTTACCGATTTATATTCTAGTTTTTTATTTATTTTCCCTTCCTTTATATACTAGTACTTTAGTTTTTTCTCTGTTAAAACTGTTTCTATTTCATTAAGAGCAGCTTCTAACTCTTCCTTGCTAGATGCTAATATCACTATATCATCTACAAATCTAAGCATATCAATCTTTTATCTCTGCATAATAATTCCAAATGCCTTCCTGCATTTGATAGTATTCATTACCTCTTCGATGTACAACTTAAAAATTAATGGGGATAGGGCTTATCCCTGTCTCACACCTTTCCTAATATTTAATTCTCTATGTTCCTGCTTTGATTCTATTACCGCTATTTACTCTTTTATAAACTATGTACTATTTGTCTATCCCTAAAACTCATTCCAATCTTTTTGAGTATTTCAAACATATTTTTCCATTTTACATTGTTGAATGCTTTTTCCAGATCTGCAGACTCTATATACACGCTTTTTACTTTTTTTATTGTTTTCTCCATTATTATCCTCAAAGCTAAAATAGCATCCCGTGTTCCCCTGTTTCGCCTAAACCCAAATTCATCTTCTTCTAGTATTTCCCGTTTTTCCATCCGTCTTTGTAAAATTCTAGTTAATATTTTTGACATGTGTGTTGTGAAATTTATTGTTCGAAAATTTTCATATCTATCTGAGCTTCTCTTTGTTGATATAGTGACTATGATGTTACGTTTGAAATCTTTGGGTATCTCATCTGTCTCATACATATAGCTTACAAGTTGTAACATATAGTAGCGGCCTACTACTACTGCGTTTCACTAATTTAAAACAAATAATAACAAGAGTCTTTATTACACACTATTCACAGGTCTAATTAACAGTATATGCCTTATTTATAGATGTTTTCAGTCCAATTAACAGTGAAGTACTATCACACTAATGAATTTACAAGCACTAATATCTTCTTAAACTAACTTCTTAACCATAGGTCCATTAACAACACTAACACATCTATTTATTTATTACACTTTTGTCTATCTATGTATTCTACAAGCTGCATGGGCATTAGACACGGTCACATCATATAGCATTTATGTTTACTGTTGGACTTCCAAAAGCTCAACTATTTAACTTTACACGATATAATTTATATTCGACATTCTGCTATAGACTAACTCCTTACATTTATTAGCGGTTTTATATATACCCTGAATTAAAAAGGATGACTCATTCTCCAGTAAATGCTAGAAGACTCTCGTTCCATGGAGAATATGCAGTGCCTACGGCGCTTGTGTGTTTGACGGGTTGCCTAATAGTAGCTCGAACAATACGTTCTGATACTGATGCTTGTCCAGCGGCTTTTAGAGTTTCTGCATGCACCTTATCAGTACCCGGTGCCGTACCATTTTTCTGACCCTTTAATGCTAATTCAAACTCAACTCTAAGTATAGGTTATGCCAAGTCATTCATTTCAATGTGTGATTCTTGTTCTAATGCTGTTAGTTTTTCTCCTGCATATAAATTCTCTATATATTCTTTCCATCTAACCACTTTCTCTATATTTCCTATAATGACGTTTCCTCCCGCACCGCTTATATTTCTGTTATACGATTTTATATCCCTAAAATTCATTCTAATTAGTTTGTATGCTTCGTCTGTCTTTCCTATTTCCAACTTAGTTTGTACCTTTTTGCACTTTTCATCAATCCGTTTTTTTTATATTTTTAAATTTAAGAGCAGCTTTCATAATTACGATGTTGTGGTCAGTGTCTATGTCTGCTTCTGGGTAGCTTCTACAGTCTTTTACTGGATTCCTAAACCGTTGTCTAACAAGAATGTAATCTATTTGATATCTTCTTATATCTCCTGGCATCTTCTACGTGTATCGTCTTCTAGCATAATGTTGAAATACTGTGTTTGTGATGATTAAATTGTTTTTGTCGCGAAATTCTACCAGCCTATTTCCCCTGTCGTTTCTCGTGCCTTAACCAAATAAACCTACTACCGCCATTTCCCTACCCTCACCTACTACTGCATTAAAATATAGTTGTAAATCGCTTCTACCTTTTCCTCAGTGTGGGTAGGAGTGGGCATGTATACTTATATTATTACCGTATTTACTGATATAGATTTTAATCTAACCATGAGTACTCTTTCGTTCTTTTGTAAGTACTGTTCTACACACTGTTCTATCTTTTTTTGCATAACTATCCCCACACCCGAATGTCCTTCCTCTGATCCTGTATGAATTACTCTAAAGTCTCCGCTCCAAATATCTTCCGCCTCGGGCCACCGAACCTTGCTAATCCATACTATGTCTAATACTAAGCTATCCATTTCAATTTTCAAGTTCTCTAGCTTACCTACTTGCTTCATACTTCTGACATTCCACGCTCCGACTCGCAAGATGTTCTCGACTCTTTTTCTAAACTTTCCGATCACATCCTCCAAAGTAGTCTCCTCCCGGAGATCTGAATGGGGGACTATTTTAACGCGGAGGCTCCGTGGCGTAGTTGGTATACGCGTGACTACTGCGCCCAAGGTTCCGGATTCAAATCTCGACACAGTCCGCTTGAAAAATGTTAGGAGAGCATTTTTCACACAAATACGCCGTCGTTCGGATGAGAGGTAAAATGGAGGTCCCGTGTATGAATGTTGTCACGCACGTTAAAAATCCCTACCTTGCTTGGAATAGCAAGGGTTCAACAAAACTCAAAATTTTTTGGGTAAAAAAAAACTCGCTTCCTGGCCAATGTAGTACCTTCGGATGGAGCATTGGAAAATCACATTTAGGAGGGAGGTGAGGGGGGGACTATTTTAACTCCGGAATCTTTTATCCCAAATCCCGTAATCTTTATTACAATTTATGTACGCTGTGTATTTGGGAGGTAATGTGGTGGTTTCCCGTTGCCTTCCACATTACAGTAATGTGTCTTAGAATGTCATACCAACCCTTATGGCCTCTGCCAATCTAAGTACCGCAAAAGCTGATGCCCTCTTTCGGGGACCTATCTTAGTCTGGTTCCTCACTAAACACCCTACTACTTTGGTTGGACCTGTAGTTTGACTCTTTAGATCACTGGAACTTTGAAGCCATTGTACCCATTCTAGTATTCTAGAACTTTTCAAGGTGTAGGTCCATTCGGAACGGCATAATTTTTTACTGCGAGGAAAATAAGTTATTGTATTTGTTATCTAATTGAAATGACCGAATGGTTAAAATTCTTACAGCCATTGTTGGTAAAAATTCTGCTTATCTTTCAGATCTAAATTATGGCATTACAGAATACGTTAACTGTATATAATAATTAAAATGAGCTTTAATAAGAATTTTGATGAGTATTTAAAATACATAATCTTTTGCATTAAGCACTCTTCGGCATCACATCAAACGAAACTAGATCTTTTTATCGTAACATAATTTAGAATATGTATAAACTTAGAACTCGAGTTACATATTCCCCAAATTAGAATATATAGGTAAACAAATTGAATTATTAAAACTTAAGTTAAATGTTACATTGTATAAATTGAAGGACATAATAAAAATGTTAATGAAAGTTCCACAAGTTAGACAGTGAGAACGGAAACAGACATTGTATTCTAGACGTAATGTGATACTGCAGGTGCAGGTCATAGTAGGTTATAAGACAGCAATTATTAGAATTAAGATTGTTACATTGTATTAAATACAGAAATAAGCAGACATGAGCCTGCAGTTCCCGCAAGCAATGTGAGGGGCAGGGATAGCTTAAATACCCTCGAGAGCCCAAGATGGCATGTCAGTCTGGAGCTTTTTAACTTAAACATTGTTGTTAGTTCATTCACGCACCGTAATTTAAATTTATTTAATTAGTGAAAGACAACTTAGAATTATTTCGATCTCCAACGTTACTGAACATAACGTACTTGTAAATTAAATTTAATCATTGTAATTCAGTATAAAACAAATAGGCAAAGTTTTTTGGAAAAGCTTTTTAAAAAGTCGCTCCAAGAGGCCCAAAACCTATCTCGCGAAGTTAATTAATTAAGTTTAAATACTTTTTATAATTTTAAATTCTCGGAAAAAGCGAAAATAGGAAAGAAAATCTTTAAACAAAAAAAAACACTCACCAAACAGTATGTGTAGTATAATTTGAGAATTTTACCAACTTAAATGAACGTCTTATTCCTTGAATCGGCTTTGCTTCTGGAAATGTTGGCTGGAAAATATTACTGAATTTTCATAACCAATTCCATACTAGAATTTATTCGAGTCGCTTGAAACGGATTATGATTGCCGTAAGGTGTCTTATATTGTATCAACAGGTGTTAAAAATAAAGAACCACGCATAATTGAAAGTTGAACTTAGTAATTATTCATAATTGTTTACTATAACTTTCAAAAAGTTGCCATAGATATATTGCTATACAAAACTACTATTTAACATAATCATAAAAACATGGTAACTAAAAGTGATTGTTGCTTAAATTTTGTTTAAACTTCGTAAAAAGAATTTGTTGCACCGTAAAAAGGAAAAGATTAGATGTATTTAAATTAAATTGGAACTACAAACCATTTTGAATTGAAACTCCAACTTGCAGTGTCCGTCTATTCAGAGGCCCATACAAAAATCTTTTAGCGCGAGACGCCAGTCGCTCGCGGCCAATTTTATTCCCATGTTGTTTAGACTAAGGGCGACGAACAACTGTTACATTCGGACGACAATTCTCGCAAAGCAAACTGAGACAAAACGAACATGCGCCAGATGTTGCTTATCTAGTTTATCGCTGTATAATGAAACAAACAATGGTTAAATATAGCTAAAAATGCAACGTTTCGCTTCAAGGTTAAAAGTTTATATACTTTGTTTTCGACAAATTCAACTACGAAAGCTAACATTTGTTTTGCAATGAGCATTATTTTATAAATTCGACTAAATAATAAACAACAAAATATAATACAGGACATATCGCATATAAAACGAGTTGAAATCTATTTACAAATTTTTATGCGTACGGAAAATAAACACGTTACATGCTTACAAAATCAGCAATCAAGGCACATCTAATTTTGCAACGAAAATTAAGCGCGCAAATCGTGTTTCTTCTTAAGCGCTAGATGAATTAAGACATTTTAAATTTGACGAATTCGAGGTACTAATGTGCCACTTTGATTTTATTTATAATTTGGGTAATTATGTTTTAGAATGTTGACTGGGTTAAAGATGTTACCCGTAAGACCCGTAAGACGAGCAGGTCAGTAAAAAAAGAACGAAAGCTGTAACCGAATGCTCGCCCGAATTACGTGTAACAAAGAAAGGGAGAAAAATAGAAAGAAAACAAATGCCGCACTAAACACAATCGGAGATTGTGGAGTCTAAAGAACGAAATGACAATACGCACAAAGCAATTCGTCTTGTGTAGAACATCTGTACCTGAAAGTATAATTAAACACAAAAACACATGTAAAATAACTCTAATAAATAACCCTTATGAATTTAAATGGCAAAACTTGATGGTTTAAAAAAGAACATCTGAATTTTTCACCACACAATAACATGACGAATTCAGATTGTTTCTATTGAAACCGATGATACATGGAAATCAGGATAACAAGCGTAAAATAATTTTAAAGTCTAAATACACCATCATCACTAGGCCTTGAATCCTACAACTGGTTGAACGCGTACCTCCAATGTTTTCTATTCTAAGATAACCTACACAGTTTCCTGGAATTCCCACAGTCCACATCATTCGCTATCTGTGTGCAATAATCTAATCTAGGTCTACCTCTCTTTTTCCTCTCCCTACTTCTAATTTATACCGCGCTATTCTTCAGGCCTTAGTATGTGACCTATCATCATATTTCTCATGTTTTTATTGTTTTCCACATATTTCTTTTTCCGCTACAATTTCTAAAACCTATTTGTGCTTAACTTTGTCTGTCCATTACATCATCATACATCCGTAGCACCACATTTCAAAGACTTCTATCTTCTTCATATTCTCTTCTCCTACTGTACACGTTTCATAGTCGTACAGTATCGTGCTCCACGCATATGATTTCAGCAATCTTTTTCTTGTTTCTGTTTTTTGTCCTGGAACTTGGTAGCTGCATTTTCTTGTTAAAGATATCACGATGTTATGGTAATCTTTTTTATCTTTTGCACGTTCACCTTGTATTGTGTTCTAAACATATACCACGTTCCACTGATATTCAATGGTAGGTTAAGTGGAATTAAGTAATTTGGCGGCTACCAAGATATTCCAACACTTAAATGCTTGGCAAATCAATAGTATTCCAATTATTCTTTTCCCACAATCAACATTAGTTGAGAATATAGCAAAAGCAACACCTACAGCTGTTTGCGATAATCATCAGGTTTAAATACACTTGATTTTTTCAGCATTAGGTTTTCCATCTTGGAACTGGTTGGACGCGTACCACCATTGATTTCTATTCTGAGCTAGCATACACATTTCCCTGAAATTCCCACAACCTACATGTTTCACTATCTGTGGGCAGTAGTTCAATCTAGGTCTACCTCTACCACTCCTTTTTCTTTTCTCTCCTTCTAATATATTTCGCACTATTTTCTTCTGCCTTAGTACGTGACATTCATCCTATCTTTCTATTTTTACTGTTTTCCACATATTTCTTTCTTTTCCTACTCTTTTTAGAACCTTTTTGTTCTTAACTTTGTCTGTCCATGATATTTTTATTATACCTCTGTAGCACCACATTTCAACGGCTTCTATCTTTTTCCTGTCGGCTTCTCTTAATGTCACATTTTATATCTTCTGTACATTTTCCATCTTGTGTTATTCATACCGTATCCCACTATTGGTACTGTTTCTATTTCAAGAGCTGCTTACTTGCTAGATGCTAATACCGCTATATCATCTGCAAATCTCAGCATATCGATTAATCAATAAATAATTTCAAATGTATTTCTGCATTTGACACTATTCATTATCTTTTGGATATACAAGTTAAAAATTAACAGAGATAGAGCACATTCCTGTCTCGCCCCTCTCTTAATATTTACTTCTCTACATTCCTGCTCTAATTCTTTTACCGCTGTTTGCTCTGTGTATAAGCTATGTAGTATGCGCCTATTTCTATAACTCATTCCTATCTTTTTAAGTACTTCGAACATTATTGTCCATTTGATATTGTCGAATGCTTTTTCTATATCTACAAACTTTATATACACGCTTTCTCCTTTTTCTATTGCTTTCTCCATTATCACTCATAAATATAAAATGGCCTACTGTGTTCTCCTGTACGCCTAAACCCAAATTAATTTACTAGTATTTTCCCGCCAGTTTTTTCATTCGTCTTTGTACAATTTTAGTTATTATTTTTGACACGTGTGCTGTCAAACTTATTTTTCGGAAGGTATCACATCTATCTGCACCTTTTTTTTTGTGTAGGGACTATCATGTTACATTTGAAATCTTTAGGCATCTCCTCTGCCTCATAGATATAACATACAATTTACTGCTTATTCAACGACTTTTAAAGTTGCAGCTTCACCTTATCTGTAACTAGTGCCTTATTGTGTTTGAGAATCTTTAATGCTAATTGAAACTCATCTCTAAGTATAGGATATCCTTTTCAATGTCTGATTCTTGCTCTAGTGCTTCTTGTTCAGGTTCTGCATATATATTCCCTATATATTCTTGCCATCTAACCACTTTCTCTATATTTTCTATAATGATCTCTATTTATATTTTTACTGTACGGTTTTATATCTCTAAAACTCATTCTAATTAGTTTGTATGCTTCGTCTGTCTTTCCTATTTCCATCTTCGTTTGTACCTCTTTGCACTTTTCATCAATCCATTGTTCTTTAGCTTTCCTGCATTTGCGAATAATTTCCAATTTCATGGCTTTGTATCTCTGCTTCCCTTTCGTCGAGTCTGTTTTTGTATTTTCGTCTTTCTTCTATTAGATTCAGGATATTCTTTGTTATCCAGGGTTTCTTTTTTTTCCCGTTTATACGAGGGTGATTTGAAAAGTTCGTGAAATGAAGCACAGATGGTAGCATCAGTTCGAATAAAATATATGCAATTGATGGATCCAACTATCTAGTGCGTAGATGTTAAATTTAACATTATTCTGTCAAGTAGTATTAATTTGGTGATATATGAAGTAAAGTTAGTTTTATTAGTTTTTCAAAATGGATAAAACTGAAACGCGCGCTGTTATAAAATATTTTGTAAAAAAGGGTTAGAAAGCAAAAGAATAAAAATGATATGCAAGATACATTAGGAGACTCCGCTCCATCATTTACAACTGTGCACAAATGGATGACGGAATTTAAACGTGGTCGTGAGAACTTAGAAAATGACCCGTACAGCAGACGACCAAAAACTGCCACCACGCGTAAAATCGTCCAAAAGATTAATGACATGTGTTAAATAATCTCATTAACTTTTTGCTTACCTAAGTCCGCCAGTACAACGAAAAGAATACCCGTAGTTTCTTAGAGGAATAAAGTGTCACTCTTATAACAGTATATTCAAATTCCTACAATTTTAGGTTTAAAACTAATTGGAACATATTTCTACTTACAATTTGTCCTAGCGTTATAAGTAATTTTTTAGAAAAGTCAAATTTGATAGATCTCTTTTTACAATGCTGATTGATTTCAAATCCTACTAGATCAATCATTACAATATGATATTTTCATTCTACCAACTTATGTTAAATTGATGTAAATACAACTTAAACTTTTAACAACCTTTAGTAACACTCCCGCCCGGTACAGCATTCTCGCTAGGGGGTGCTGTACCTTTCTTCTTAATGTCTAATTTAACCACCTTCACGGTCGGTCGTTCGTACAAACCAGTGAGCATCTGCACTGTCACCGATCTAACTTGGCCATCTTTAGCTAATTTGGTGAGCACCACTTTACCTTTGGGCCAATTGCAACGAGGTAAATCCGAGTCAACTATTAGTACAACGTCACCAATCTGGAGTGGATCTGCTTTGTTAAACCATTTGGATCGCAGCAATAAGTCGGGAAGGTATTCGGATACAAATCGCCTCCACATACGATTAGCAAACTGCTCTCGATACAAGTAATTAAATTTTAAAACCTTAGCGTCCGCACTTAGTTCTACTGCAGGTTTTTCTCCGCTAGACGAGCCTAATAGGAAGTGGTTTGGGGTGAGAGCCTCATCTTCTTCACTATCCAATGGCAGGTAAGTTAAAGGCCGTGAATTTACTATGTTTTCCGCAGCAATAACGCAACTAAGTAAAAGAGGGTCGTTTGGGGTGCGCGTAGGCAGAGCATTATACAACGCAATTTTCAGAGACTTGACTAAACGCTCCCATGCTCCTCCCATATGTGGTGACATTGGCAGATTAAAATGAAACGTGGTATCCGTGCTAACCAATCTCTTTGCAATAGCTTCTGGTGGCAATTTCTTCAGCTCTTCCCTTAATATTCGTTCTGTGCCGATAAAGTTTCTGCCTTGATCGCAATATATGTGATTTGGTTTTCCACGTCGTGCAAAAAAATTGCGGAAACACATTATGCAATGGTCAGCGTCCAACTTATGTGCGATTTCGGTATGCACTGCTCTTGTCGTTAAACATGTAAACAGCACTATCCAGCGCTTATCCACTCTTCGACCTACCATGACTGAAATCGGACCCAAATAATCGACGCCAGAGTGAGTAAAAGGGGCGCTATAGGCCGATACGCGTGCTTGAGGTAACACAGCCATTTGTGGCGGCACAGGGCTAGCATCACGATTCTTACACCGCTGGCATGTGCGACGAACTTGATTCAACGTCGTTTGTAATTTCGGTACGTAATACCGTTGACGAACTTCGTTCACTACAGTTTCGTAGTTTTGGTGTTGATACATTTCATGATACCACTGTAGCAATAGCAATGTAAACTGATGTTTTCGTGGTAAGATGACAGGATGCTTGGCATTAAATTTCAAAACTGTAGCAGCACTTAAACGACTATGAATTCGCATAACTCCGTCACTATCTAAATATGGTACAACTTTGTACAAACTGCTCCATTTATTCAAGGTTGATTCTCCCCGCTGAAGTTTTAACAACTCTGTCCCAAAACTCATCCCCTGCACTTGTTTAATCAAACATGTAAGGCTCTCACGTAGCTCATATGCCTTCAAAAAGCTTTTTGATTCATTTGAAAATTCGTCAACTACGATACGACGAGCATTACGCAGGAAGCGTAAAACATACGCAGTTCTTCGCAGTAGGGCGATAAAACTACTATAACGGTTAAAGTCGATCAAGGGCTCGTGTATTTTCACTTCCGTGATATGCACTGCATTAAAATCTTCTAAAGCACCTGCGTCATGTGTAATATCTTCAGGCCACATTTCTTTAGGGCTGTATAAGAATTCAGGTCCTTTAAACCACGGGCACTCGGCGCTAAGACTTGGCGGCTTAATCCATTTAGTGGCTTCGTCTGCTATATTCTGTTTAGAAGGCACATAGCGCCAATCAGCCGTGACTGTCAAATCCTGAATTTCAACTACGCGATACGCTACGAATTTTCCATGTTTTCTAGAATCGCTAGAACGCAGCCATCGTAAAACGGTGGTTGAATCGGACAAGTAGGTGGTTTGAGGTACAACGATTGATAGGGCGTCTTTGATAGATTTGGAAAATCGTGCTCCAATTACAGCTGCATCAAGCTCTAACCGAGGGATGCTTTGTAATTTTATGGGAGCCACTTTTGTTTTCGCCCCAATTAAACAGCACGTCACGCTATGTTCTGTGGCAAGGCGTACATACGCCACCACTGCACTAGCGTATTCGCTCGCGTCCACGAAAATATGTAGCTCGATGCCGAGCCCATCGTAATTTTCAAAATTTTGAAGAAAGCACCTTGGAATAGCCAGCGTATTTAATTTAGCGAGGTTAGTTTGCCACAACAGAAATTTACCATGCCGCTCCTTATCTACAGGTGTATCCCAGTCCACTTTACTGCGCCATACTTCTTGAAGCAATATTTTTAGGTACACCAAGAAATTAGCTATTAAGCCCATGGGGTCATATATTGACATCAAGATTTTTAGGAGCTCTCTTTTGGTAGGTACTTTAGTTCCCGCAAGAATCTCTTTATTTCCTTTATTGAAACGCATACAAAAGACGAAACAGTCGTTTTCTAACTGCCAACACATTCCAAGAACTTTTTCTTCTATTGGCGTAGGCGTTAAATTTACTTCATAACCTGTCTCATAGTCCCCATTCAACTCCAACATAAGCTTTTTTGAATTAGATCTCCATTTACGCATTTCGAAGTTGGCATTTTTATGTATTTCTGCCACTTCTTTGGCTAATGCTATAGCTTCGGATTCGGTATCGACTGAATCCAAATAATCGTCTACGTAATGATTTTCTAATATGGCCTTTGCCGCACGCGGAAACTGTGACTGGTAGCGCATGGCATTAATGTTCTTAATGTATTGTGAGTAGCTTGGCGAGCATGTTGCACCAAAGATCATGACGGTAACTACATAAATATCTGGATTCAATTGGTGCAGATTGTCTTGCCACAGAAAACGTAGTGCATGCTGATCTTCGGATTGTATTCCAATACGGAGAAACATTTCTTTAATATCGCCCGTAAACTCTACCTTATTTTGACGGAAGCGCAATAATATGTCAAACGATGAAGATAACATGTCATCCCTTTTAACAGCATCGAATTTAACGATACGCCATTCACAGTTGCCGCTGCATCCCATACGACTCGAAATTTGTTGGTTTTATTTGGATTGATCGCCACTAACAGTGGCAGATACCACGTTTTGTCATGTGATTCAGCGATTTCTTTGGTGGTTAATTTCCTTATATAGCCCTTTTCTGAAAGGTCCTGCATGTGTGTTTGAATTTTCTCGGCTAACTTGGGGTCCCGCTTCAAGCGGCTTATTAACGCATAATGACGCTTGGTCGCCATACTCTTACTGTCAGGTATACGCAGATGGTCATATTTCCATAACAAACCCACTGTATATTGGCCGTTATTCCATTTGGTTGTGTTGCTCATGATTGCTGATGCTCGTGTCTGTTCCAGAGATCCTTTAGCATTACTTGGCGGTTGCACACCTAAAGCTTCTACAGAAAAATATGATTTCACTAATTCGTGCAACTCCGTTTTGCGATGGCTGCGTTCTAGCGATTCTAGAAAACATGGAAAATTCGTAGCATTTTCGGCATGGTAAATTTCTGTTGTGGCAAACTAACCTCGCTAAATTAAATACGCTGGCTATTCCAAGGTGCTTTCTTCAAAATTTTGAAAATTACGATGGGCTCGGCATCGAGCTACATATTTTCGTGGACGCGAGCGAATACGCTAGTGCAGTGGTGGCGTATGTACGCCTTGCCACAGAACATAGCGTGACGTGCTGTTTAATTGGGGCGAAAACAAAAGTGGCTCCCATAAAATTACAAAGCATCCCTCGGTTAGAGCTTGATGCAGCTGTAATTGGAGCACGATTTTCCAAATCTATCAAAGACGCCCTATCAATCGTTGTACCTCAAACCACCTACTGGTCCGATTCAACCACCGTTTTGCTGAAGGATACGGGACAGTTGCAGGTGTCATGTATTTGTTGATATGTGTCTTGTACATGCCCAGTCATTAATGCAAAAACTGACCAACCTAAACGACATTTTGCTGCAATGGGTTCAGCATCTCCACCTTCCCGAACTTTTAATGGTAGTGCAAGATCCCAATTGTCCAACCCTATCAGTAATCCGGGTCTTGCATCTTTATACGGTTGTACGGGTATATTTCTTAAATATGGAAATTGGTTAATTAAATCAGTTATATTCAGGGTTTGTTTAGGTAAACTCAGGTTGTTGACAGTACGAGCTGGACGATAATCAAATGACCTAGCCCCTGTATATGCCCTGTTATTGACAACCTAACTAACATTGATTCATCTTCAACTCTTTGGTGACCGCCCGTCCATTTCAAACATAATGGTTGAGTAGTACCAGATAAATTTAGTTGGTGCGCTAGTTCCGCATCAATCATAGTTGCCGATGATCCTCATCTAGAAAGGCGTCGTGGTCACTTCCTTTATTCCATTGCTAAGCTTAACTGGGAGAAGGCGAAACCGAATACTTCCAGAATGGCTACTGTAATTCACTTCTACATTTAACTTAGAAGGTTGACCCTTTACATTCTCTGAGCTGGCCGCACTAGTAGTAATGGGTTCTTCATCTTTGTGAAGCGTTGTATGGTGTACGCGCTCACACTTTTCGCATTTCCAATTCATTTTACACGGAAATCTATGTTTCCTTAGGCAAATTCGACAAAGTCTTAAGTCTTTTACTAGTTTCCAACGCTTATTTAACGCAAAACCCTTAAACTTATCACACTCAGGCAAAGAATTACAAGCTCCGCCGCATGCCCTACAATTGACCGATTTAGTCACTGCGGGAGTATCATGTACGTTTGCGCGCTCTGGCTTTGCTTTTTTGACTTCATTAAAGCTGAGATTTGGAATAGTCGTACACACGTTCAAGGCAAGTGTATGTAACCATTGACCCAAATGTTGAATGTTTACCTCCGGAATGGTAGATCGATGGATTGCCCATTGTATTTTTAATTGGGCAGGGAGTTTTTCTACCAATTCCCGCATGAGTACCGGATTGTTAGCGTAATGGATCATATCGCTTGCTTTCAGCGAAGCACACAAATTCTGTACAGCTACTGCAAATTCGATCATGGTTTCGAGTTTGTCTGCTTTAATAGGCGGGTGATGTCGGACCGTGTCAATGTAACCGTCTATAATTTGTTCTGGCCTACCAAATAACAACTTTAAGTTAGCGATAATGTCTTTAACACAGCGCGGTTCATGTAGAAATCCTTTGACCATCCTACGCGCAGTTCCCTTTAGGCATTTATCTAGACGGCTGAGGTTTTCAACGTCGTCAAACCCACACCATTCTGTAGACCGGTTGAAGCTATTTATAAATATAGACCAGTCTTGGGGGTTTCCGTCAAATGATGGAAGATCTCTAGGCATTGAATGCCGAGCTGATTGTTGAGACTGGCTTAACAAGCGAGGGTGTGAATGGATGTCACCGCTAGCTATCGGTTGCCCAACTATGCTAGGTGAATCTCCAAACCCGATTGGCTTACCGGAAACATAAGGGGGCACTTGCGGTGATATATTTGGTTGCTGTATGAGCGGTTCTTGTGGAGATAAACATGACAGTTTATACTCTTGATTCCGCCCCAGCTGTGGCGGTAGTGTTTGCGATTGGTGCAACGTTGGTTGCATTTGGTGCAACTGTGGTTGCTTTTGGTGCCACTCGGTTTTACTGTTTTTGTTATGTTTGTAATTTATTCCCAAATCAATGCGCTTGGATAGTTCAAGATTTGCAATAGGATCCGTATTTTTTATATCTTCGTCCACGTCTTGACTTTCCTCTTCCGAAGTGTCTGCTAAACGTGAGATTTGACGGTTAATATTGAGTTCTTCTTCTACAAGTTGTTTCTTTTGCTCTATTAACCGCTTCTGTTCCCGGAGGAGGTTTAAACGTCGTTGACGACGACTACATGTGCTGTGCGATACTTGCCGGCTATACTCGCTAGTGGCTTTGGCAGGTGGCGATAAAGGTATCTTAACTTCTGAATGTTCTGCTTCATTAATACGCCTCAACGATTGGCGCAATTGTGCAGCATCTCTTAAAGTATTAAGATTTACGCCACTTGCGTTACCTTCAACTAAGGTAACACAAGCTGTGCATCGCCAGTTAGTATCTTCAGCGACGCTGTCACCAACACCTACGCATTCGTAGTGATACCATCTTTCACAGTTCGGACATTCTACCATATTAGATTCTCGGTACGGATCAGTGCAAATGATACAAATCTGACTACCTACTGTAGGTTGCAGCATTATGATTTGAAATTGAATTTGAATTTGTTAAATAATCTCATTAACTTTTTGCTTACCTAAGTCCGCCAGTACAACGAAAAGAATACCCGTAGTTTCTTAGAGGAATAAAGTGTCACTCTTATAACAGTATATTCAAATTCCTACAATTTTAGGTTTAAAACTAATTGGAACATATTTCTACTTACAATTTGTCCTAGCGTTATAAGTAATTTTTTAGAAAAGTCAAATTTGATAGATCTCTTTTTACAATGCTGATTGATTTCAAATCCTACTAGATCAATCATTACAATATGATATTTTCATTCTACCAACTTATGTTAAATTGAAGTAAATACAACTTAAACTTTTAATAACCTTTAGTAACAACATGGTTACACAGGATCGTCGATTAAAGGTCTCCGAAATTGCTAAGGATGCAGGTATCTCAGATGAAAGAGCATTTCATATCTTAACTGCGGAATTAGGCATGAAAAAGCTTTCGGCAAAATGGGTGCCGCGCATATTGATAATTGATCAAAACCTTCAGAGGAAGAGAATTTGTCAACAGAGTTTAGACCGCCTTAACTCCAATAAAATCAATTTCGTCCCACGATTTGTTACGACAGATGAAACTTGGGTTTACTATTATACCCCTGAAACCAAGCAATAATCTAAACAATGGAGACATAGGGGTTCTTCACCACCAAAGAAAGCAATGTCCGTGAAGTCGGCTGGAAAAGTTATGGCATCAGTTTTTTTGGGATGCTAAAGGTGTCCTACTAATTGACTATCTTCCTAAGGGCCAAACAATAAACGGTGAATATTACGCTAAACTTCTAGGCCAACTGGATAAAAATGTTTGTGAAAAAAGACCTGCATTGCGTAAGAAGATCATTTTCCATCAGGATAATGCACGTCCACACACAAGTGCATTAGCAATGCAAAAATTGAATGATCTGAAGTACGATCTGTTGCAACATCCACCTTATTCGCCTGATTTGGCTCCTAACTTCCACCTATTTCCATGACTAAAAGTTTTCCTTGGGGAAAACGATTTTTCATGGACGAAAAAGTAAAAGCAGCTGTCGACGACTATTTTGGGGGCCTTGAAGAATCGCACTTTCGTGATGGCATAATGGGTTTGGAATATCGTTGGATGAAGTGTATTCAACATGACGCAGATTATGTTGAAAAACAAACTATATTTTAAAAACAATTTTTTTCATTTTCCCCTTCGTTTCGCGAACTTTTCAAACCGTCCTCATAGATTTCGTACGCAAATGCATCTAGGTTGAAAGAAATTTCATTTTACGTTTATTTTACTTTAAATATGCCGAGTTTGTATTTATTTTGACCTTAGGAATGTTTTATATGTTTTAAAATGGATTAGGTTGCGTCCTCAATTATTTGTTTTGATGAATGTGGTTACGTTATTACTGAATGTGCTACCTAGAATTAACTGTAGCTGGTTAGTGATTTTATACAGGGTGATTTGTATATGCTTTTGTATAATGAACTAGGTATTTACTTTTTATAATTTAAATGTTTGGTTTTCTTGATTTTTATAATGTTTACATGAAGTATTCCTCTCCGGTGGCCTTATATACCCTTAAATAACTATATTATCATAGCAATGCATATTGTTGTGATATTGTAGCAATACACCTATGCGCCCTTTTTTTTATGAATTAAAAGGTAACAATTTTTAATCTGTCAACTTTTAATTTTGTCGGCTAGCTCAGTTTTTAAATTACGCACGGAGCTTGCGACAATACGACAAACAAAGCCTTTAAACCTACCATCTACCTCTCCTAACTGTTTTAATCTTTAAACCAAAACACCATTAAGCACAAATTATTATAATGTTCTCAAAATATTTGCAACGTATGAAAAGGTTAAAATTTTTTAACTGGAATTTCCTTCAAATAATTTAATGATTTAATGATTATTATTACCAAAGATGATCAAAAAAGTCAGCAAAATCACTATTATTATTAATTATTAACTGAAGCCTGATGAACGTTCATTTACCATTTACATAATTTACAACGTATACTCAAAAATTAAATCTTGCCGGCCCCTCACATAAATTATCATGAAAGTAATTTTTAAAGTGTTTAAATTAGTAGTATTTAATTAAATGTTATATCTTAAGTTATTCAGTTTGGTAAAGTGCGATGAAATATCCACAAATAAAATAATAAAATAATAAACATTCGATTGGTTAACCTGTTGTTTTTCAGCTTAAATCAGTCTCTGGTCCAACCGTTGTGTGCATCCCTCACAGCATCGCCTTAAATACACTAGCGTACTCCATTAAATTCCATGACCATTAATCATTGAAGTAAATGCTTGTTGCATTTCCTCATTTGTTCCAGTAATAATCGCTTCAGCATTTATTTAAACTTGTTCCCGTAATCATTTAGACTTGTCTCCAGTAATTCTTGAGTCCTTTTTATTATAAGGTTAATATTAGAATTTAAATTAAAACAACTTTTAGTTACTTACGCTTTTTTTCTATTTAAGGATAAAACGACAAACTCGTCAATTTTCCATATTCAGTTGTATTATTTTACACTTTACAGTTACTCACTTTATGTGGATATTTTCGTTTTCAAAGATATGAACTATACTTTACTTCATGATGAACTGATTTGTTTACAAATCTGATCATATTTAAATGCACCGTCTATCTATTGACAAGCGCAAAGTTCGTTGTTTGTATAAACTTTCATACCAGGTTTTCGGATATCCCATGGTATTATTATTGTATATTAATATCAACGCGTTCTTCTTGTCACGTACGATTTCAAGTTAGTAGCATTGATTCGCTTGGATTTTCATACTTATAGATAAGTAAACCATTGTTTGTTCAAATAAATTTGGTGAACTTTGATTTTCAATTACCATATGCCTTGTCTATTTCCAATAAATCATATGTCGATTTTAATTCTCTAGTCACGTAGACGAATACAATATATGCATTAAACTATATGCGTTTACTATCCTATGCATTATTAAACCTGCTTGTTTTAATTAGGACTCTTGATGTAATAATGATGCGTTATTTATGCATGTCGCGTTTCAGCTTGCATTTATGTTATTTAACGACTTGCGGATTTGTTTTATTCAAATAAATCTTCAAAATATTTTTCATTAACTGAATTAATTATGATTATTATTTATATACAGGGCGTTGTGATTTACTTTCCAGTCTAAACACCGTATTTCTTGTTTTCTTCAGAAAACTGTGTCGTTTTCTGAGCCCTTATGTATTTTGTGTGAAGTGCGCTATACTCTTGGTCCGAACTACCCTTAAATGACCCTATTAACACAGCAATATATATATATATATATATATATATATATAATGTTGTGGATTTAAAGGGGTAAATAGGTATAGACAATAAAATTTTAGCCATCGTGTATATAGAAAAGAGCAAATTATTTACGCGCCAAATTAATTAAATTCATATAGTGAAAACGAACGAGTAATAAGGTATTTTTATATTTAAATAATTTCTAATGTGAAAATTACATAAGGGAAGAAAAGCTTTAAAGCATATAGAAGCTCAAGGATATGCAAATCATAATTTCTTTTAATCAAACGCACGAAAGCAAAAAGCGAGCGTGCTTGCATAAGAAAATCAATAATTTCTAACGCAAATATATTCGTTTTAAAAGCCAACGTTCATTTACACAGATACTACGAAGCAGAGAATCGAGGAATTGTTATTTTCAAACGGTCGATAATTACAAGAAACACCTATTTGTTAAATGTTACGTTCAGTGAATATTGGACGGACGTTAATGTAGAATTCCATAGAAATTGTTTTCAACGGTCAATTGGTATAAACAGCTATAGTGACAAATATAAATGAAGCGTTGGATTGAAAGTCACGTAAGATATACACGTGGAGTTGATGAAGGACGTCGACAAACCATACGATTTTCTGTAACTCAAATGGGGTTTAAAAGGAGACAACAAACATGCATAGAACAAAGATGAATAGCGGTTAGGTGGAGCATTGTGACGACAGAAAACTTTGTCATTGGTTGAGAGCCAACAGTTTTCGAAAAGAGAGCACACGGTAAGGTAGAAAACGAATTCTATGTAAATAGCACGTAGGACGGGAAAAATTTTGCAGAATTTAGAGACGGTTATGTTCAAAATTTTAAGCCGCTTGGAAAATAAGCTTTCCAAATGAAACGGGTCCAATAGGAGGATTGGATAATAATATAAATACCCGAGCGAAAATATTAAATCTCTCTTCTCTTTTACTTCCATCAAGTTCTGAATACGGGTTCAGACCAACATAATAGTAAAGCTTTTGGTTAGAATTTGTGTGTGTAGTAAAGTTACATTTAACATCTTATTTGAAAGTATAAAACTGTAGTAGCGGACCTCTAGTTATTAAAGTGAGTGCACGAGTTAGTGCTTATTTAAATAAAAGGTCCGGCTATTACGACAAAATTATTAAATGGATGCATGATGTTTGGGGTAAGCAAAACTGGAAATCAATTTTGTATGCATGAAATATCTAGTATGGAATGGTACTGTAAGACGAAGCGAATATCTTGTGGAGAACAGGAGGGTAGCGGAGATATCAGATGGTAGAGATCTGTGGATCCGGCAATCAGCGTAGTAGATGGAAACAACGACGAGGGGTTTCTGATAGCCATCTCCCGAGGTAATGAAGAGTGAAGGTGTCTCCAGGTAATAAATTTGATTTTTCTGTTTTTATATAAACATTTGTGGATATTTTGTGCTGTGTGGTTGACTTATTGGTGGCATATTTATTGTTTTAAAAAAAAAACTTGCTTAAAAAGATACATGTACAAAGGCAATGTACAGGACAATTTAATAATTTTGAGTATTGAAAAAGGGTTTATTTAGGATATATAAAAAATTTGTTCAGGCTATAAATTGTGTTGTAAGGGGTAAACGGGTCTGAAAATTTGTTTTCATTAATGAAAGGTTTAAAAAGCATATACAAACAAAACTGGGTTATAATGAGCTCACCATACACCAATGTGAAGTCAAATTAGGGTTACATGTGGGGTCCATCTACTCATAGCTACTCGAATTTGTTTAAAATCATTTTAAAAATCAAGGACTTTAAAACATTCAATAAATTGAACTGGTAATTAGTGGACCAAACTGTTTGTACACATGTGTAAATATATTTTATATGTGTAAATAAAAGGTTGTATGGTTGTCGTATTATTTTGGTAATTTCATTTGATGGTGTGTGAGTGTGAAAGAGGTATGTACGTAAAAATAGGTATTCAAGAAGAAGCTGATCGCTGAGCTAGCCAGGGGAAGCAGAGAAATTCGAAGGCGTCCTAATAAAAGGGTAAGAAGAAATTAATTTTTGAAAATTTTGTTTTTAGAAAATTTTATGTTGGACAAGGAGGAACACGAATTTTACTGAGGTTCCACAGCAATTTTATGACGCCCAATTCGTGGGGTTCGAATGATATTTAGGAGGAGGCTCGAGCGGCCCCGAGAACATGACAATATATATATATATATATATATATATATATATTGTTGTGGATTCAAAGAGTTAAATCAGTGGGTAACAATAAAATTTCAACAACTCTGTATATAGAAAAGAACAAATTATTTACGCGCAAAATTTATTTAATTCATTTAGGGAAAACGGACGAGGATTAACGTATTTTTATAATTAATAATTGGAATGTTAAAATTACATAGAGAAAAAAAGTTTTAAAGCAAAAAGAAGTTCAAGGATACGCATAATTAATTTTAATTTAGTTTAAGCAAACACATTTAAGCAAAAGGGAACGTGCTGTATAAGAAAATCAGTAATTCCAAGGCAAATGTATTCGTTGTAACAGCCAACCTCAGTTTTATCAGATACAAAGACATATAAAGTCTAGGAATTGTTATGCTAAACGTTCGATAATTAACAGAAACACCTGCGTTTTAAAAGGTTACGTTCGACGAACTCGAGCGTGTATTACGATAGATTTCATAAAATTATTTTCAACCGTCAGTTTGGTATAAACGACAAGGCTAAAATCTTAAAAGGAGAAATGCAATGGTTAAAAACAGAGAACCATAAAAACGTTGAGTTGAAAATGCACGTACCGTATACACGTGGAGTTGAGATAAGATGTCATCAATATCGATTTTCTGTAACTCAAGTGGGGTTTTAAACGAGACTGCAGACATGCATAAGACAGAGATAAATATACTTTAGGCATGGTTTGTGACGACAGAGAATTTTATCATTGGTTAAAAAAGACAGTTTTCCAAACGTACGCACACGCGACGGTTGAAAGCGCATTCGGATATACGGCACGGAGACCGAAGCGAATTTTACGAATTTCGAGATGGTTATATTCAAAGTTTTTAGAATTAGATTTGAAAATAAGCTTTTCGCTTGAAGTGCGTCCACTAAGGGGGTTTTGAAAGCATATAAATACTCAACCTATGTTATAGAGGTTCTCTTGTCTTCTCTTCGTTTCTATGTTACTTTACTTCGATAAAGTACTGAATGCCGATCACCATAACAGTAAAGCTTTCTGTGAGTATTTTATGTAATTATATTACCGTAAATATAGTGGTTGAAAGTGTAAAACAGTAGTAGCGGACATCTAATTATTGACGTGAAGTACGAGTAGTGCATATTAAATTAATAAAGGTCTGGCTACTACAATACAAAGCACGAAAATCAATAAATGGAAGCATGATATATGTGGGGTAAACATCACAAATAATCAAGTTTGTATGCATGATATGTGGAATGGTACTGTGAGACGAGGCCCTTGGCTCGCAGAGGTGGGAGACGGTGGATGCCTGTGGATCCGCTGAGTAGCACGGTGAATGTAAACAAAATTGAGGTGTTCTGGCAATCACCTTCGAAGGGAAGGAAGCTTGAAGAATTCTCTAGGTAATTTATTTGAAATTTCTGTTGTTTGATAAATATTTGTGAAATTTTGTGCTGTGTGGTTGACTTTTTTGGGGGCATATTTATGGTTGTAGAAACTTATTGAAAAAGATACATGTACTGGACAATTTATTGAGGTTAAATATTGAAAAGGGGTGTATTTAAAACATCCAAAATTTTATTCAGGATATAAATTGAATTGTAAAGGGTAAACGGGTCTGTTAATTTTGTTTTAGTTTATGAAAGGCATATACAAACTAAACTGGGTTATTATGAGCTCACCATACTCCAATGTGAAGTCAATTTAGGGTAACATGTGGGGCCCATCTACTCATATCTCATTGAATTTGTTTGAAAATAATTAGAAAAATCAAGGACTTTAAGAACGTACCATATTTTGAGTTTTATAATTAGTGTATCGAACTGTTTTTAACACATGTGAATATAATTTATCTGTTCATAGCTGTAAATAAAAGGTTGTATGATTGTTGTATTATTTGGTGATTTTATTGAATGGTGTGCGAGTGTGAAAGAGGTATGGTTGTAAATTTAGGTATTCGAGAAGAGGCACAGCTGAGCTAGCCAGGGAAGCTGAAGGAGTTTGAAGGCGAAATAAAAGAGTAAGGATTTTTTATTGAAATTTTTGAATTTTTGAAAATTATATGTTGACCCTGGTGAAGCCTCAAAGTTAACAAAGGTTCCACGGCATATATATATATATATATATATATATATATATTATTTTTGCTAGTTCTTTTTAAATCAAACCACTAGAATTATACATCAGATTTAGAATAATAACACGAAGTATTCCTTTACAAACAATCTTAATTACTACATCCACAACAGCTTTTTCCCACGACTATACAGTAATGCATTTGTGACGCATTTAAGAGTGGGTTAATAATGGTACTCATTATTCTGTAGGTGTATATGAATTCATAATCCAAAACCTTTAACCTATCAGGAACATCCGGATCGTGGATTATGATCATAATCCAACACCTCTGACTAATCAATACAAACCTTCACTTTTTCATAATCTGCGATGTGTAGTTTTCGTTATCATGCAAAGTAGGCTGTTACACTTTAACAAATAAATTTTTAATTGTCAGTGTTTGCGATATTAGTTAACACATTTAGAAAAAATAGCTAATAATGAAGATTTGTGTAGTCGTGGGAAAATTATAATATTCTGTATACTCGCGAGTTATGGCCATTATTCTTTCGGATTACGTCGCTCGCTCTTAACGGGCTCACAGCGCAAATCTTCCGAATGAGTAATGGCTATCATAACTCGCTGGTTGAATAATATACTATTTTCTACGACTGTTTTGGAACGAACCTATTTTAGGTGTGTTTTTGATAGAGAAATCTACTACATTCTACACAGGTTTTTATTCCCGCACTCGTTGCTAGGCAAGTTGCTAAGCAACCAGTGCGGGAATGTTCAATTTGCACGGTTGCGCTTATATTTCTATTAATCAAGTAGCCCTGCACTTGCATCTTATTTCCAATGACGGCCGAGTTTTCAAAGGTGGGCTATGAAACAAATAATAAACCAACAAATGTCAAATAAATAATTTCATACTGTGAAAGCGTTTAAAATCTTAAAGTATTTGCAAAGTCTTTAAAAAATGGCTAGTGATAGTGAAAGCGAACTAGAACCGACGCCTCCAAATATTGTGGAAGCTGCAAATGCAACTACATTAAATTTATTACCGAAAATTTCCAAAAAGATATGAGACTGCTTATAAATCGTTTATGGATTGGCAAAGAGATCAAAAGACAACATCTTATTCTGAAAATGTTTTAATTGCGTACTTTAATGAATTATCTAATAAGTATAAATCTCCGACATTGTGGACGCATTATTCTATGTTGAGAACAAGTCTCACCATCCATCATAATGTAGATATATCAAAGTATGGAAAATTAAGAGCGTTTCTCAAACGGAAGTCAAGCGGTTATAAATCGAAAAATCAAAATTTTTACAACAGAGGAAATAAATAAATTTATTACTGAGGCTCCGGATCAACAGTTTCTTCTGACAAGAGTATGTAATATTAACTTAGGAGAATAATGCGTGTTTATAGCTATTTTTATATTGTTACAGACTGCATTAATTATGGGAATTATGGGTGCTTGCCGCAGACAGGAATTACATCAGATGAAGATTACTCATTTCACGGAATTGGGTTCTGCGATATTAGTTACAGTTCCCGACACGAAAACAAAAATTATACGCAACTTTACGATAACGAGTAATTTTTGCGATCCTAGTTTTTTCTTAAATTATCAGAAAGGAAAATGCACCACACAGAAAGTGGGTATCAATAAATTTGGTGCTATGGGAAAGCAAATTGCAACGTATTTAAAACTACCCAATCCGGAATTATATACTGGTCATTGCTTCCGGAGATCTTCCGCCACTATTCTTGTAGATGCTGGAGAAGATATAACATCTTTAAAAAGGCACGGTGGCTGGAAATCAACATCAGTCGCCCAAAACTATATAGCCGATTCTTTAACAAATAAGTTGAATGTAGGCAACATAATACAAAATTCAATTGATAGCACATCAAATGTTCCATCAACGTCCAAAGACAAGAATTTCTAAAACGTCAAGAAAATTTAGTTTTTGGGAAAACACCTTCTACAATAACGTTTAATAATTGCAATGTAACCTTTAATATTGCTAATAATAATGAATCTAAAAACTAAACTTAAATCAATTTATTTACTTTTATTATGATAAATTTGTACTTTTCTTTGAATTTATGTATATTCACAAACGATAATAAACTTATGATATTAATAAAATGTTTACTCCTATACTTACCATGTATTTTATAATATTAACAAAAGAGGTATCACATTTAAAAAGTACGTACTACAGTCGTAGAAAAAGTATAGTGTACAACACGCATGGAATGCCCATTTCTCACTCGTATGATTTGCAGCACTCGCTTTCAGCTCGTGCTGCAATTTATCATACTCGTGAGAAATGGGCATCATTCCATGCTCGTTGTACAATATACTAATTCCCTTTTAGTATTTTGTATAGTCAATTGACTTGAAAACTTTATATTAATTCATATGAATACCATTGAATATGTGACTGACATCTTTCGTGATCGACCTACTATTTGTAGGATTCTGACCTTTAAGTGGGTTAAAATGGACAAAGCTTATCTACTAGCAATATTTCAAAGTGTAAAATATTACTTTGGTTATAAGTTCTTTGAAATTAACAGAGACGATAAATAAATACTGGAACTACCACTTTCTTAAGTTTTAAGTATAAGTGCTGTTTTTTAAATAATTATTCGTGCCGCGTATTTTACAAAGCTACATATAAGTTATTGAACATCAAACAATAAAATCTTAATAAAACTATTATTATACGTACCTATGGCAAGTTTCATCATCATTAGGTCTTCAATCTTGGAATTGGTTAGACGCGTTGTTTCCTATTCTGAACTAACCAAGGACGTTATAACGTCCTTGGAACTAACCTACACGTTTCCAAGGAACACATGGTAAGTTTATTGACCATAAAATACAATATCTATTCACTAACACCTTTTGATCTTTTTGTATTCATAACACCTTACACTACTTCAGTTCCTTTGATACTGGCTTTCCATAGTTGTTTTACAATATACTATTGTTTTAGAGCTCTTCTTTTGTTTGTTTGTTTCTATATAAAAAGTATCTCCACAATCAAACCTTGTTTTATATCAGGATAAAATCAGGTCTGTCACTGAAACACTTCAGCGAGATGTGTTCATCAAAAATAAGCTGGTCTTCTGAGAAAAATTTCACAGCATTTTTGATTGTTGACAAATTTTTTGAAGGTTTCTATTTGCATCAAAAGTTTGTTTTCTACCATAATTTGAAGTGCCTTTTTTCAATAGAAGTATTTGAAAAAATAGATTACGTTAATAAAAAAAATATTAAACTAATTTTAAAAATAACATTGTATATATACAAACTCACTGAAAGTGTCATACTTTCAAGGACGTTACAATGACTCTTCATTGGTTGCCGCAAGTAATTCCATAACCCTATCTTCGCGCCAAACTTACCGGTCTTGTTTACCTTTTTCGGGAAACTTTACGAGTTCACCAATTTGTATATCATTTATAAAATACACCTTTCTTAATAGTTTTCATAAATTATTAATGTAATACAATGTGTTTCCGTGATCTTAGCCGTAAAATCAGAATTCGACACTAAATAAATGATAAAATTAGAGTATAAATAAACATTATACCAGGACAAGGATCAAAGGATCTCTTTCGGGGAAAACAGGTTACAACTAACTTTAAAATGCTGCTAATGGTGAAAGAACAAGGATACCTTTGGAGACTGGAGAGTGAAATTGTGTTAATGCCTTTGTTTAACTTATACAGAACTGGAATAAACATATTTAATCGATTCAACTCCGGTTTTTGTTACAGCAGGGATAAAGGTTTTTTTCCGATTTTAGTTGTTCCAGTTTGAAGCCCTACTAATTGAAAGAATTTGTCCAAAGACCATCTTCTAGTTATTCAGTTTACAATGTACGTATTATATTTTTTTATATAAGTACCTATTCTACGTTTTGGTTTGTAACAAATTATACCATTATAATTTCAGGTTTAGTAAAAAGCGGATTTATAGCAGAATAGTGCTTTATCGAGATCAAAATGACTAATTTGTTTTTAATAAGGTATAAACTGTACTGTCAGATGGGGCGACTGCCCAATTTTTTAATTAAAACCAAAAACTACCAGTATTTTCGAAAAAATAAAATATACGGGTGGGCAAAATCACTTACCAAAAAGAGGTAACTTTGCCCTCTATGTGTATTTCAATAGATCTAGCAATTTCACCCTATTCTTAAGTTACATTGCACATAATAACACTTACTATAGCTACATAATAGTATATTACATACCAAGGGACGTAAGTGGGATTTATGGTGACAAGACTGCAAATGTCGAACCACCGTAAATCCCTTACATCTCGCAGTATGTATACTATTTTTTCCCGACCTCTAAATCATTAAAAATCACTTTAAATTAATATAAATGTAAAATTCAAGTAAAATTAAAAGAATTATTTAATGTAAACTTAGACACGTAACCATGGGTTTGTAACTATTGCATCTATTATATTATATTATAGTTCAACAATAAAATTATTGTGTGTTCTGTCATTCTCAAAACTCCTACAATAGTATATTGTGTCACAAGGGCAGAAAGTGAGCATTAGCAGCCCGCAGCTATTAGATGCCTGAGCGAGCGAAGCGAGCAAGGGCAGCTGATAGCTAAGGGCTGCTAATGCGTTTTGCCTGTGTGACACACAATTGTTTTTCGCCTAGCATTAAAGAAAAAATATATAGGAAAAATAACACAAAATAAAGAAGGTTAATAACCTTTGACGTATTTATTTATTATAGTAATTGATATTAATTATCCCTCGAGCATTATTATGGATAGTGATACCAGAATTTGTAGGCACTTGGTAAGTATTTGAGGGGCTGGTACCATGGTGACATTTTTAACGATGACGTTGACGGTCTATCTATTAACTGGTATTTCATTTATTTGGTTTAAAGCATTTAACATGCCAATTATGTTATTTGTGCTGGTACTAGGCTGCTGATGTTCTTGGTTTGTTAGAAATTTTGGAGAAATTTTAATCTTATTTGATAAGCAATCATCTATATATCCTTCAACCAGTTTCAAAATGGTGGCTATTTTGCTTGGAATTTTGCCAAATACATTTTTTCCGATCGGTTGTATTGTACATTTATTGTTTTTGTAATAAATGAATAGGCGATTATGAGTAATGTGGGGAGGTCTAATAGAAACATATTTGTTGTATGTTGTAAGTAGATTCAGTCCATCAACTGTAGTGTTTGTGACTGTAAATGTTCTTGTAATATTATTTTTGGTTTGTGGAACTGTAACAATCAATATGTCTCCTCTATTATCTATGTGGTCAAGTTTCATATTCGTCAACTCATTTTGGTGACAAGCTCCGTATACTCCCATAATAAGAGAAACCTACAATGTAATGTTAATCTAAAAAAATTTACAATAATTTTATTTGTATACCTTTATCATTAGATATTCCGAATCATCTGCCTCCTTAAAAAATTGAATACATTGTTCTTAAGTCAAAATTTTAGATTTTTTGGGAACGTAGTTTACAGAATTTTGTTTCAAAAATGCTCGAATTTTATGATAATTATCAAAATTAATATTTTCTTTGACTTTAAAAGTGCTTTTTAGCATTGAAAATTCTGACCGTAGAGTAGCTGCATTTACTCGTTTCAATCTTTCTGATAAATACGCAAGTAAAACATTTTCTGTTACATTTTAGCTTTTTTATTCTTTTTCCATTTATTAAATAATTCATAGTATTTTTTGTACCGTTCTCTAGACTGTGGGTAAAAGATTTAAAGAAGCATTGCTCGCTTCTTCTTGCAAGTCCGTGGAGTACTTGTAAATTCTTCGTCATCATCACTGTCTAAATTACCATTCATTTTCACTAACAGTTATTCAGTTAGAATTACAATTATTCAATACTCATGTAAGATTATTTATTTTATACTTTTATTCGAAACTCTCATTAACACTACACCGATGCCGAGGTTAAATGAAAAATTATTTGAAACGTCAAAGTTGCAATAAATGAATCTCAATGATAGTCATAGGTGTCTAGATTGTGAAAAACCCTACAAAATCATGCTGTTATGAGTTTAGCGGCCTTAGGGTCGCAAAGGTTTATTTTCAGTCACATTTTTAGGTCAAATATGATTCATTTTCATATACGCTAGGCGAAAAAAGAGATTTGATGATGAATAGTGTTCAAACCGTTGATGAGACTGCGAAAACAGGTACTTAAGAATTATTTTCTAAAAAATTAAAATTAAGATACGATTTAATATACAAAAACTTCAAAAATTGGTGTGCTCAGAAAAAAGCACTGATTGTTGATGAAAACATATTGCTGGCATTTTTGTTTGAAAGGTCCTCACAGTTAAAATCCCCGGCAAACTTGTGGAGTGAGTATTCCATGCTGAAAAGCACGTTAGCAATATACGACAATGTCGTCATTTTACAGTATATGAAACTGTGTGCGTTTTTAAATAGAAAAAATGATTGCTACACCCCAAAAAAGTCGAAGGTGTTTACGAGAGAAAACATCTGTTGCTTCATAAAGGATGCACTATATGAGATATATCTGTTGTTTAAAGTAAGGTGCACTTTTCAATTTAATATACGGAACATTTTATAAAATGTAAGATTTTAGGCGGTGGCTGTGATTGGTATTACCGGAGCATGTTGTACAGACGAACTTTTGAAATTGCAACTGCATCGATTTGATGACTATTCACCTACGTGAAACAAAGAACAACATTTCACGCACCTTTATCATTATCAATAATGATATACATGGAGTTGGATATCTTCCAATTGTAAAGAAATATCTTGCTACTAGAAATATATGCTCTGCAAAAGCAATGAAACAAACAAGATTATTTTTGAAATTTTCTGCAGGAAAGTGTTTCAATCAACCCATAGGAAAGAATACATTTTCCAAGATTCCCTCAATTATAGCTACCTTTTTTAATCTGCCAGAACCACTTCTTTATACATGTCATGCTTTTTGACGAACATCAGCCACGTTGTTGGCCAATTCAGGGGGGGATCTACTTAGCCTAAAGCGTCATGGCAGATGGAAATCATCCACAATAGGAGAAGGATATGTTGCAAATTCCCTGAAATGTAAAAATAAAGCTGCTGAGAGAATTTTTAATGGAAATGTAGTCACAATCTCCACAAAATCAAAAGCAATTGAAAATCAAAATTCCTTGGCAGTTACTGTCGATGCATCACAATCTTTATTGGAAAAATGTTGATGTTACTAAACGTATTATTAATACAATGGACTCTAATAATATGTCCAGTTTGATAAATGTTGCTAGCTGCACAAATTGCACATTTACGTTCAACATTAAAAAATAAATTAAGTTCATCGTATTGGTTTTTGAAAATATTAAATAATCCCCAGCGTTTATTTAATTATTTTCTAAGTAAAACAGTTGTTGGATATTAAATGTTCACTGAGATGTTTTCTATTGGTTTTTTTTCTTACTTCTGAGGGCCGTTTCCATCACTTCGGTTTAAGTGCTTGACTTGGTATAGTGTCACTAAGTTGCCAAATTTATATTGCTCAAATGGTACCGACGTTTCCAATGATATAATGTAAATTTGACAACTTAAGAGACACTTTACTAAGTCATGCATTTAAGCCGAAGCGGTGCAGCTGGCCGTAAGTCATTAAACATTGGTTTAAATAAAGTTTAAAATTCAACTAAGAATAGAGAAGTATTTAATGGAGGCTTAGACCCGTAACCTTGGATTTGTAATCATGGCTTCTTTCATTTGAATGACAATCACTTACGTCCCAGGGAAGTAAGTAAAAATTTACATCCTGATTCACAGCCATCCTAGTAAATGCAACTTACGGAAGGTCATCTCAGTGACGTAAGTACCTTTTACGGCTAAGGTAGCGAAAAAACAAAATTAAAAAAACACTGAAAACTACCCAAGTTTAAAATTTAGTCTTTAATAGCAACAAATACAAAACTAAACTAAAAAATTATTTTGTTAACTTCAATTCGAAACAATATTTCTATGCTAAACATAATTATAATATTCACTTATTTTGGTAGGTTTTAAGTCCAATGTGAATATAATTCGACAATGGTACCTACTGATGGGTTTTGGGCGCACTGCCTGTACTTGTTGAAAGTAAACGCCGTATGTATCAGCTTGCTCAGAAATTACAAAAACTTTGTCGCCCTTGGATCTTAGGCATGATACTTGGAACGCTTCGCCACTCTTCTATACTGTTACTACCTTTGCAGCATAGGTCTTGTACATCGTTTTGTCTTGGATTTCAAATCTTATTATTACGAATCTACAGTAAAATCTTTTGGAGTCGGTTTATTAGTTTTTGTTCAAATCAGCAAAACCTTTGTCATAATCATCTTCATCGTACGAGATATTTTCATTTTCGTCTTTGATACTTCTGCTTTCATTGTTAGTGCGCATTTTACTTTATTGGGGTATTTTTATTGACTATACCTCACCCACTTGAACAAGGCACATTCTCATCAGGGGGAACTTTCCACATCTACAAGATTTTTAATAGAATTCATCAGTTCTATATCTATCAGTGACACAGATTTGCCTGCAGGAATGGAAACTTTTTTCTGTCGACCTCTAGTAGTTTTATCTCCACCCCTTCTACAAGCCTGAAGGTAACTTAGAAGAGTGTCACTAACAATGGAACTTGTGTCGGTAACTTCTAGAGTTAATACTCTCTGTATGTTTGTTGTGGTTTGTTTAGCATTCTTCTTAATCTTCTTTGGGAATGAAACCACTCATAGTTTTAAAATCTATTTTATTTACGTTTCGATCCATGACCTAGGATCGTTGTCAAAATAATAAAAACTTCAAGTTAAACTTAAACATTTTTGCTTAGTGTACTCAAACCAAATATTTCAATAAATCAAAGTCACCTTCAATTTATGTCATAAATGTCAAACTTGAAGTTTTTATTATTTTGACAACGATCCTAGGTCATGTATCGAAACGTAAATAAAATAGATTTTAAAAACTATGAGTGGTTTCATTCCCAAAGAAGATTAAGAAGAACTTCTAGAGTTAACGAAGGTAGTTTTTCAATACGTCTTTACGGCTTATAGTGCCATCAAGCAAACATAGAACTTGGGAGGTGTGATCTAGCTGTCACTGCCTGCTAAGAAATTCACTCACAGTAGAAGGCTTTTAATTGTCAAATTGAAATATATGTAAGGTTAGGTTTATTAATATTCAATATTAATGGCATTCGTGTATTTTTTAATCTTTAATAATTTTGAAAGATTTAATTAACAATTGACCTGACATAACACACCATAGAATTTTAAATTTGCTTAAAAATGCTTTGTTCCCGCAGTATACTTTGAAACAAATCGCTTTCTGATTGGTTCCATATGTTCTTGTCAAATTTTAGTTCAGATATTTCCCGAGTCCTATGTTTGCGTGGTGGTACTGTAGAAGCATAATTCCAAATGGTTTGAATCCAGCTTTGACATTATCTGGCCATCTAATAGATATTTCATGTAAAAGATTTCCAAGCAGTCTAAATTTTTCCATTGATGCACTCCTTAGATTTTTTTAACTATATTGGGTCAAGCAGTTAGCATAATATGGATAACGTTAGCTGGTAAAAATATAAATTTTATATTATGTTTTTCACGCTCTTCTATCACTTTTGGACGACTTAAATGTGAACTTAAGTTATGCCCAAGTATACATTTAGTACCTTCAACCTTATGTGCCCCCGGGATGACTATTAGCATAAACCACTCTTCAAAGTTAGGTCCATCAAACCATGAATTTGTTCTCCCATATCTCGTAGTTCGAGATCACCTTCTACCCAAGTTCTCCATAAATATTGGATCTTATATACCCTACATTTGATTTTTTCCAATGCTTCACCTGACGGTACTACATTGGCCAGGAAGCGAGTTTTTTTTTACCTCGAAAATTTTAAATTTTGTCGAATCCTTGCTATTGCAAGCAAGGTAGAAATCTTTATCGTGTGTGACAACACTCACACACGGGTCCTCCATTTTACCTCTCATTTGAACGAGGGCGTATTTTCGTGAAAAATGTTTGCCTAACATTTTTCAAGTGGAGACCATGTCGGTATTTGCACCCGGGACCTTGGGCATAGTAGTCACAATGCATATCAACTACACCACGGAGCCACCGGACCTTATATACCACTTAACATGGTAAAATCGTTTCATCTACCTCAACACTAAACCTTACAGAAATACGCCTCTTTGATGAATTCATATTTCTGTCCAGATACATCGCTCCTCTTCTGGCAATCATCTTTTTAGTTCCGGGGTCGTCAGAAAAATTAGCCGTATCAAAGTTAGTATGTTCTTGGGTGGAACTCCCTCTAACGATCTTTCTAAGTGATCGAAATAAGATTTGTTCAATGCCTGCAGCAGCTCGGGCTTGTTTTACGTTTTCACATTTTCTAACTGTAAGTTGTTGTTTGTCGCAAGAACCGAATGAGTTATACCATGCTTCACCAGGTAAGTTGTTTTCGATTTTTCAACAGTATGTCCAAGAACCGAGACGTATTGCTGCACAATTAACCTTATCGCAAAAGAATGTAGTAGTATTCCCCAGTCAGCACATATTAATATTTGCTTCAAAGTCATATCTTCCTCTCCGTAGAAAAATCTAACTGATCGCATGTCGTTTGCAATACTTTTGGGAGACGGTGTTTCTTAATGTTTTTGTTGGGATGTTTTATTTAACAGCAGCTTGTGTAATAGACAAAGTGCCACTAGTAGCAGCTGAAACTGCAGAACTTAAAGCGGCTTGCGAATAATTTAGGTAATTTCTTGTGCCTAATTTCTTTTTATAACTTTGAGGCATGATCCTAAAACAATAAATTAACTGGTTTTACTTAATTACGGACGTTTTCTATTAAAAAAATCTAGGTGGGCAAAGAAACTTTAGCATGGTAAACGTAACCTTAGCATGGGCAAAGCAACCTCAAACTAACTCGTAACATTCAAGGCGAATTTGCCCATCTAAATTTTAAGGTAAAAACAAAAATTTTTCACAACATCCCACACCTCGCTTATTCGTACTAGTTGGAACGATGGACCTGCCAGACGGCATGCCCTGAACCCTCATTTATATTTTATGACTAGTATAATCCATGCTAAATTTAAAATGCAGTTGATCTTATTGTGCTAAAGTTTCATCATGTGTTTTGGACAAAATCATCCCATTTGTTGGCAGGTGCTACTTTTTAAAATCTGTAAAATTAACCTATTTGTTATTGATCAGGCATAACTTAATTTGTTAGTTCCTACATATTATTGTCTATGTTTTAAACATAGTTATTTTGCGCTGCAAAAGTCCTTTTTGCCAATAAATAATTTCAATACCAATTATCATACAGTAAATCCCTGTAACTTCACTTCCCTTTACAGTTCAAATAAACGATGTAAGAGAGACCATAAGTACTTGACTAATTTTCTGTTTATTTTTAATAAATCTAGCGATGGAACTTCATTGAAATATGTTATGTCATAAGATTGTACATTTATCCAAGATAACATTTCCATTTTAAAAATACCTTCATCGAGTTAATATAAAAGTTTTTGCTATACACGTCCAAGCTAAGGAGGGCTACTATGGGGATCTCGAAAACGGTAATGGATACAATGTGAGAAAAGTTATGTAATTAGGGGACCAATAATTCGCCGTTTAGAAATTATCCTTAAGATTTTGGTTTTCGAATTTATTCGAAAAAGTTAAATTTTTGAATTTTTTAATTAATTCGGTTCTGGCGTTATTATCAACATTACAGTAAAAATAAGAGCACATTTTCATACCAATTTTCAATATGCTTTAAAGTAGTACAGTCGGATTTCTCAATCGACGTTTCGTATTCGTGTAACCATCATGAACTTTATTTTTCGTAATACGGTCTTGTATTGTGAAAAGTGGATTTTGATAGTATTTTTTATTTCACATTCAACTTGTTTTAATAACGTTTTGAACATTTTACGACCATATTCAAGAAATTTACAGATTTGAAATAAATTTCACCAAACACTCTATTTGTTAAAATTTACTATCATCCTCATTATTAGGTTTTCAGTCTTGGAACTAGTTGGATGCGTACCTCCATTGTTTTCTATTCTGAGGTAATCTACTAATTTCCCTAAATTTTCCACAGACTACATCTTTTATTATCTGTGTGCAATAGAGTAATCTAGGTCTACATCTACTTCTCTATTTCCCTGTATCTGCTTCTAGTATATGCCGCGCTATTGCCACATGCCGTAGTATGTGCACAATCATTCTTTCTCCTATTTGCCGTATCGACATCCAAGGTGTCTGCCGCTTAAAGTACCGAAAGAGCCTCTGTCTTCTTTCAGGAACCAGTCTTGGTCTGATTCCTCTCTAAAGACGCCACTAATTTGGTTTAACCTATAGCTCGGCTCATTAGCTCTTCGAAATACCCAAGCTATTTTACTCGTTCTAATATTCAAGAACTTTTTCAAGGTGCAGGTCCCTTTGGAATGTCAATCTTTCTAATAAAACATTAAATCAAATCTAAAGAAGCAAAAATTTTTTCGTATCTAGTGATAAAATAAAATAAACCAATCAACGAAATAATGGAATTAGTTAGTTACCAACATTGGATATTTCAACTTCAACAGTATTACAAAAATTGAACAAATCTTAAATAAAAAACCAATCTAGCTTAAAGGTTAATAAACTCACAAAAAATGTTCAAAATGATTTCTGTCATTCTGTAGACATAAATAACTTTTCTAACTATAAAATCTAAAATATTCCTCAACATTTGATGAGTAGTACTAGCAAACCTTTCAAAAACTAGTCTTTGTAAAATATCTTCGTTTATAATATCGTTTCTATAAATGTTTTTTTTATGTATCCCCAAAGAAAAAATCCAGATGTGTTATGTCTGGAGATTGGGCAGGCCTTGATACATTTGCATAAGTGCAAATCATGCATAAATCAAGTCTTCAACTTCTTCAAAAAGCAAATTGTGTAAAGCTATCTCTATTTCATTTTGGAATAAATTTAGATAACGTTAAGAATTTAAGGACAGTGGGTAAGTGAAAGGGCAACTTGAGTACCAAATGTGGCAGCCCACATATTAAATCCGAAATGGTGTTGCTGTTTGGCCGTTTTATACATCGTGAATTTTCTCTTGCCCAATAATGGGTATTTCTGCAATTGAAAAATCAACGGACCATATTATTTTATATATATATATATATATATATATATATATATATATATACTCATTATCTTGGTGTGTATATCATTCACAGAATACTCTACGCCTCTCTGGGTCACTTGATCGAAGTTCTTGACAAATCCTAAATTTATATGGATGTACTTTCTCTTCTTTGGTACATAATGAGCTGTAAAATGGGCTATTCCAGTTACCACTTCAATTTTTGTAGTAGAAATCTTTGTATTATTAGTTACAACTAATAAAACAATACTTGCTGTTTCTTGATTGCCTCTAGATTGACTGCTAATTTGCGATGAAAAATTCTTTTAGAGGTTGGTTCCTTTCTGGATATTTATTTAAGTACATTATTTCAGCTTCAGAACAATTACGCTGACAAAAAATGTAACACGTCAGCATATCGAATTTTTCATTATATGAAAATTGTGCCATATTATGTATAGGTAAACACAAAATATCATCAAGTAAGTCTAAAACCACCAGAAAAACGTAATATGGACAATGTCAATTATGACAACTTATGAAAGTTCCAAAGCCAACTTTAACAAAAAAGCATTAGAACGACCAAATATTTTAATAAGGTAATTAATAGCATTGCTAATGGCATAAAATGTTCAAAACGTTATTAAATCGTTAAGTGCCAGACATCACTGAATTTGAAAAAAAATACCATCAGAATCCGCTTTTCGCGATACCAGGTTGCATTAAAAAAATTAAGTTGATGATGGTTACACGAATACGAAACGTCGAATGAAAAATCCAACTGTACTGTGTTAAAGCATATTAAAAATTGTTATGAAAATGTGTTCTCCTTTTTACTGTAATGTTGATAATAACACCAGAAAAAAATAATTAAAAATCCAAAAATTTTATTTTTTTTTAATAAATTTGAAAACCAAAAATCTTAAGAATGATTTCTAAAGGACAAATTGTTGGTTTCCTAATTATACAACTTTTTTCTCATTTAACTCGTGTTGTATCCGTTACGGTTTTCGAGATAACCATAGTGGCGTTCCTGGCCCTGGACACATTGTATATAGTATGTTGTATAGCATAAATCAACTAACTCACTGAGAAGGATTGGTTAACTAGACAGTGTATTTTAATTTTTAAGGAAATAAAACACTATTACAACTGAAAAATAAACATTTAGTTTCTTTTAACCAACAGAATAATTTCACGTCATCATCTGAATCGCAATTAATGCACACAAAATTGTTATATTTGAACCTTTGATGTATTTGATGTGAGTCCTCTTGTTTGTTGCACTGCTACACTGCACTCACTGCAACCAAGTATCTATATATTGAACTCTGTTTTTACTGTAAAATCCAGTTTTCCTAGTAGATTTCATGAAACAAACTACTTTTTAAACATCTTCTGCCCCCATTTGATTTGTCCAAAAAATAAATAAAATAATGTGCTAAAATGAAATTTCAACTAACCTTATTTCATTATTTATTTATTTATGTAACAGAAATATTTTTTATCATACATTACATTACATTAATACAAATATGAGAAGACAGTACAATAATATAAATAACATTTATGCAACATAGGTATAATCACATATGCATTTGTGATATTAAGTATAACAGATTTGTTCATCATGTGCAATTACAACTACCATAGTATGCTATGAAATATCATACGATCAAATATGTTAGTCAGTAGCTACGTATTCTTTAATTTGGCCGAATATTCTTTTATAAGAACTAATTTTGATGTTTCAAAAATGTTAATTATTAGTATTATTTATGGAACTTATTCTTCTTAGCGGATTTATAAATATAAATACGTTATCTAAGAAGAATGAATTTATTTGATATGTTCCTACATCTCCTAGCATTTTCCACGTGTACCGTCTTCTAGCATGATGTTGAAATAATGTGTTTGTGATGGTTAAACTGTATTTGTTGCAAAATTCTACCAACCTATTTCCCCTGTCGTTTCTCGTGCCTAAACCAAATAAACCTACTATCGATCCTTTCCTACCCTCACCTACTACTGCATTAAAATCCCCCGTGATTATTAAACTTTAATGTCCTTTTACTGATCTTAGTATGTCTTCGATATCTTTGTAGATCGCTTCTATCTCTTCCTCACTGTAACTAGAGGTGGGCATGAATATTTGTATTATCACTGTACTTACCGGTTTAGATTTTAATCTATCCATGAGTACTCTTTCGTTCTTTTGTAAGTAGTTTTCTACACACTGTTCTATCTTTGTCGTATAACTATCCCCACACATGAATTTTCTTCCGTCCTCGCCTCTGGCAATCGAACTTCACTAATCCCTACTATGTCTAATGCTAACCTATCCATTTCAAGTTCTCTAGCTTACCTACTTGCTTCCTACTTCTGACATTCCGACTCTCAAAATGTTCCCTGCTCTTCCTTTAAACTTTCCAATCACATCCTCAAAGAAGTCCTCTCCCGGACAATAACAATTTAAGTATGCTGTGCACTTGGGAGGTATTGTGGTGGTTTCCCGTTGCCTTCCTTATCGCAGTAGTGTGTCTTAGAATGTCATACCAATCCCTATAGTCTCTGCCCTACTAAGTATCAAAGTAGCTGCTGTACTCTTTCAGGGACCTGTTTCAGTCTGGTTCCTCACTAAAGACCCCGCTAATTTGGTTAGACCAATAATTCGGCTTTTTAGCTTACTGGAGCATGCAAGCTATTCTACCCGTTCTTCTAGGTGCAGGTTCATTCAGAATGCATGTTTTTAATGTGGATTTTAAATTCAAATTAGTGTTGTGATTTATGTTTGAAGCAAAACTTATAAATTCAATGATTTATTATTTGGTAACCGACTTCTGTTGCTTTTACGTTAAAAAAAGTTTTCTTAAAAACTACTGCTTTTAGGATAAAGTCACTAGATACATATTTTGATATATTTTGTTTTAAGATTGCTATTATGTAACAATAGTAACACTTCCATTCACTTGGAAAAAATCAAAACAACAATTATCTAGCGATTCCTATTTTCGAACGATGAAGTTCAAAAGGACCTCATGCCAAAGTTTATGTCATAGGATTGGCAAGTTGATTTTCAGTTGGGACATACTCAATTACCAATTTTCGTTCTTGATGTTGTTCCTCTAGACTAACCGTCGCATGCCAATATGTCTGGTAATAGCCCAATACTTATCGACCTTGATTATGTCTATTATTGGTTTATTATCGATTTTCACCTTTGGGGTCCTTTTTTTTTACAGCTAATTTCAAATAGCATCATCATCGTCATTTATTTATTAGTCACAAAATTACAATGTGTGATAGGTCTATAAGTCCATTTTACAGAAAATCTTGAACTGCATAGTAGCAATTGTTCACTAGCATATTTCTAAGCTTAACTTTAAACTTTAAACAAGTATGAGCATTCTTAATGTCAATGTGTACTTTATTGTAAACCTTCATAGCCAAACACACAAAGCTCTTATCTGTAAGGGCCAATCGGTGTTGAGGAATGACAAAATTTCCACCTAACCTTGTATTAAGACCATGAATTGAGAAGTTTGTAGAAAATAAAAGCAGTTTCTTACGCACATAAATAGCAACGGAGTAAATATACAGGCAAGGTAAGGACATTATGCCCAATTGTCGAAAAATGGGCTTGCAGGTGTCAAACCTATTGGCATTAACCATGCATCTTAGGATTTGTTTCTGGCCAAAAAAGATACATTTTGCGTAAGGAGAATTTCCCCAAAGCATAATGCCGTATAACAAACTAGATTCTACTTCTGCAAAATAGAAACACTTTAAAGTGTGAAAATCTAAGACTGCTTTTAGAAACCTGATTTGAAAGCACACTGAGCTAAGTGTTTTAGAAAGCTTAGTACAATGATTTTCCCATCTCAATGAGCTATCTACATAAAATCCCAAAAATTTTGATGTAGAAACTTGTGTAAGTAGATTGTTGTTGACCTGCAATTGCACCTGATCCTCACGAAAAATTTTGCCAGCATAAAAACTCATAAAAACCGTCTTTTCAGAATTCAAATAAAGTTTATTTGCACAGAACCATTTGAAAAGTGGCTCAAGAATCTCTTTCGCGTGTTGGAGGACATCGTGAAGTATAGCTCCGCCTAGTACTATAGAAGTATCATCTGCATACATGGTAATTACAGCATTAGCAATATAACGAACAAGGTCATTTACAAATATTATGAATATAGTTGGACCGAGTATGGAGCCTTGGGGTACTCCGACAGAAACATTTTGAATTCTCGACGTATGGCGGATTCCTTTGCTTTTAATTACCACAGACTGGGTGCGGCCATGTAAGTAAGAGGTGAACCAATCAGCTGCTAGACCTCTCACACCATAAATAAATAATTTGCGCAAGAGTATATCATGCTGTACACAGTCGAAGTCACAAAATATAACTAAAGGATGCTCTTTAAGCTCCAGAAGCCTTAATAGTCCTTTATGAAAGGACAATAGAGCAGTACTCGTAGACTTACCTTTTGAGTAACCATGTTGACACTCCGCAATAATGGTATGTTTATTAAAGAAGGATTGCAATCTGGTATACATTGCCAACTCCAACAATTTGGAGAATACAGAAAGGAGAGAGATAGGACGGTAATTCGTCATTAGCTGTGGGTCACCACTCTTTAAGACAGGGACTATAGCAGCAGTTTTAAAAGAAGAAGGGAATATTCCATTTCTGAAAGATTCATTAATGAGAAATGTAAGTGGCGTAACTAGTATGTGTTTAAAATTCTTAATAAGTTGAACTGGAAACCCATCTGTACCACAAGATGACGTATAGATGACATATATTATAGCAAGACTCTTTCTTTAGTACATTCGGTCATGGCTGTCAACTCAGATTTAGTCGTTGATGTTCCAACCATCTGTTGTTTCTTACTAACCCAAGTAATTGCACTTCTATTGTAAAGACAAATGTCTCATCTATAAACACTCCTTTTCCACCTAACAAAGTCTGTACGACTATAAGCTTCCTATTTTCCAGTCTTATATTTGGCCCGGCAGAAAATACCGTAATCAAACTTCCCTCGTACATAGCGAAAAATTCATTTAACACTATTCCAGTTTGTATTCGCGAGTTTCTCCAAATTTTCAGAAACTCTGATTAGAGTGTATGCTAAGATCGGACACTTTACAGTCATCAAGTACATTATACATCCCACTGCTTCTCAGTAAGGCATATTGCTCGCTGGTTAATTTTTGCTGGTCACTTCTTTCGTAACTGGTGTTTCCATGGCTCTGCTTCTGACATTTGAAAATGGTTCAATATCCGTGGAATGTAATTAGTTTGATGCAATCAAATCGATCCATTACTTTGAATATCAATTTGCATCTCGAGAAAACTATTCAGGGACTTTTTGTAATTTTATATCGAATTTGCAGAGCATCCACGAGTTCGTCTATCACTTTATTGGATGTCCTAGCTATTAAACCAATCATTAACATAAATGACCACTATAAGTTTCGTGTCATCACTGCCACTTTTGAACAAGCATGGATCTGCTGCCAATTGTTCAAGGCGGCTCCGTGGCGTAGTGGTATGTGTGTGACTACTACGACCTAGGTCCCGGGTTCGAATCCCGACACGGTCCGCTTGAAAAATGTTAGGCGAGCATTTTTCGCAAAAATACACCCTCGTTCGGATGAGAGGTAAAATGGAGGTCCCGTGTGTGAGTGTTGTCACGCACGTTAAAGATACCTACCTTGCTTGGAACAGCAAGGATTCGGCAAAATTCAAAATTTTTCAGGTAAAAAAAACTCGCTTCCTGGCCAATGTAGTACCTTTGGGTGGAGCATTGGAAAATCACATGTAATGCCAATTGTTCAAGTCCATGTTTCTTCATTAAGTGTACAAGTTCGTGATTTCAACATAGAGGTGACTGTTTTAGACCATAAAAACTTGTTTTAATTTGCATTCATGCTCAAACCATTATCATTATATACACCTCTTTGGTTAGTTTTCCATACAGGAAAGCTGTTTTGATGTCAAACTGGCACAGTTTTAGATGCTCATTAGCTGCAACGCTTAATACTATCCCCACGGTTCCGTATCTGGCAATATAATGTGAATAAGAGCTACTGCACTTGCGGACATGTCCCCGATGCTTCACCTGAAAGTACCACATTGGGTTTAATTGCAGAAAATAATGTGCTTCAAATAATTGAACTTCAAAATTAATTAAATGTTAAATAAATTTTATAAACTAAAAACTAAGGCAGGATTTAAATAATGTTGTTCATGGTGTTGATTTTGAAGTGCATCTGATCAACAAGACACTAGTAAAATAAAGGGAAGGGGATCCGTAATAGCAGATAACAGTCACCAGTTCTGCTTACTGGTGCGACCTGAATGGTCGACTTAAAACTATCAAAATCTAACTAAATTAGTATTTACCAATGGATTCGAATTTGTAAGCATACGCCAAATTTATTAATAGCAAATCTATCTATCTGTTCCTACTCGATGAATTTTACAATATCGTCCACCCTACTCTTAGTAATTTATTTTAACTTTAGCCCATCGTTCATAAAATGCCAAACTGTATCTGGCAACTGGACTGAATGTTTCATCGTAATCAATTCCGTACTGTTGCAATTAGTCTTTAGTGACTAATGTCGCTTTATAACGGTCAATTGATCATCAGCTTTCTGTTTTGTTTGAAGCGCCCACCGGTTAGGCTTATTAATTCCCAGAATCTATTTTCAGCTAGCAATGCCATTTCATGGTCCACTGCACCTTTCTATTTTTCTCTATCTGGCACAGTTATCGCTCCTACATATGCATTTGAATTTTCGGGTTCGGTGGTCATAGCCATCACTATGTAGTGTTTCGACCAAGCTAGATTATATATTTCATGTCCAAAACGACTACTTTGTATGTCCGCTGAAGTTGTTTGTGCATTTTTGTAGCCATTTTTGGTTTCAGAGTCAACAGTTACATTTCTTTTAGATTTGTTCTCTGAACTGTCACTGTCGGTATCAAAATCTAAATTGTGTATTTGAATCGATGTCAGTTCTTAGAATCAAGATGCGTTCAGTCACTAATTTTAAGGGTAATACTGAAGTACATTTATATGGTGGTCTGCTTGCTGATTATTGCTGTTTTTTGGTATATTGCGATAAATGAAAATAATTATAGTAATACATACTGTCTTTATAACTATAATATTAATGTAGGTAGAACAAAATGCATGTGTTTATCTGTAAAACTATTATAGAAACTTAGTTTTCTGTGGAACAAACTGACACTGACTTTTCCTGGAATGTTATGTTAATTTAATCATTATTTATTTATTTAACTACTTTGCTTACAAGAAGCGGTGGTAGAATAAAAATATATTTACATGATTGTGCTGTAGCAGTATTTTGCGAAAAAGGAAAAGCTTGTTTGGGTAGATTATTCCATAGTCTAATTCCCACACCAATGAACGAATTATAGGCAACGCTGTGCTAATATAATGGGTGCTGGATTTTAAAAGAATGATCATGTCTGGAAAGGTAACTTGCCGGTTTTAGTCTTTTGCCAAGTTCAGACAGAGCAGGCTTGCCTGCTATTGTTTCATGCATAACCACAAGAGCATATTTATTACGCCTAATTGCAAGAGAGTCCCATTCTAACTCGTTGACCAATTTAGTCACACTATTTTCTGTCGAAATGCCAGATCACATATCTTGCAGCACGACGCTGAACAGAGTTTAATTTGTCTGTTAAATACTGAATTTAGGGGTTCCATATTATAGCACAATATTCTAAAATTGGACGGATTAACGTCAAATATGCATGGCCTCTTGCCGAAGTAGGAGCTTTACGCAGGCAAAACATGTAAACGCTTTAGAGCTTTGGAGTGTGTGTATTACTGAATTTAATTGTTAAGTATTACTATTAGTATTTTCAAGCACTGATACTGCATTATTCTATCATCTTACAAAAGGTAAAGTACGGCCATTTTTGAAATTTTAAATAAATAGTTTTGTACTTTTTTAAATACCTTCTATTTTTAGAGCTACAGAAACAGAAAGTCAACGTTGACCAAATACTAACAAATGTTAAAGCAATCGCTAACAAGGTACCTAAAGTTGCAGAGGTCTCGGACATTCAAGCAGCAAAAAATGATGTGTTAAAAACTCAGGAACAAAATAATGTAAAACTACAAAAAACTGTTGAAGGTATAGATGCTGCCATCAAGACAAAAAGTGACTTGCAACCAAAAATACTGCAAAGTATTTTTCTTTCTTACTCCAAATAGTACTATGCCCTTATTTTTAGCATTAGAACAACAAAAAACTGATGTAGACCAGATTTTAGCAAATATTAAAACATTGGCCAGCAAACTTCCCAAAGTGGCAGAGATCTCTGACATTCAAGCAGCAAAAAATGAGACATTAAAATCCCTGGAACAGAATAATGTTAGGTTACAGAAAGTAATAGAGAATTTGGATTCTAGTAAAACGAGAGTTGATTTGCAACCAAAGATACTACAAAGTATTTATCTTTCATAATTGAAATAATCTTAAATAGTTACTTTTAGCATTGGAACAACAGAAGACAAATGTTGACAATCTTCTAACAAACGTTAAAGCAATAGCTAGCAAAGTACCTAAAGTTGCAGAAGTGTCAGATGTCCAAGCAGCTAAAAATGAAGCACTCAAATCTTTAGAACAAAACGTTGTAAAATTACAAAAAGCTATTGAAAGTTTGGAAGCTACTAAAACAAAGAATGATCTTCAGCTTAAAATATTGCAAGGTAGTCTTGATTTTCATTATAATTCTACTGTAAAATAGGTGAATTACCTATGTTTTCAAAAGTAAAATGGTAATATACATTCGTAGCTATATTGAATACAAAAGAAACTTTGATCTTGAAATTAATCAAGATACTGCCTGAAAACTTTTTAGTAGCTTTCATTATTTGGAAAATCAAAAATTCGTTGTCAATCAAAGCGCGAGGTAAGAAGTGTTTAAAATACTATATTCGACTATTAAGGATACAGCCACTTTCAGGAAGTAGATTAATTTTTTTTAATATTAATCCCTTTTTACATTCCTTTATGTGTCTTATTCTATACTGTTTAATTAACACGATCGTAAGATCCTGATTTATTTATTTATATTATACAGTTTGGCAGGATTCCAATTTATTTTAATTTGTCATTTTCGTATTTACTGGAAGACTCATACTTTATTCCAATGAATTATTAGAATATAGTTATCTATAAATTCTAAATGGTCTCTTAATTACCAATGTTATGCTTTGGGTTGCGAAACACGCAGGTGAATATCCCCGTCTTATAGTTCAGTGTTTATATTCGAACATGCACCTCATGGTTAGATTATGTGAACTGCCTAGCAAAGATATGGCATATTTAGTTTAGTAAGCCGGACATTTTAGTCGCTAGGAAATTAAGCCAGCAGAATGTGGGACATCCTGTTATTCTATATGGTTAAATCGCATCTCTAAATTTTACCACAAAATGACGCTAGCATACCACAAATTATTTTTGAGTTTTGCAATAAAAAGATGATGTAATTATAATAAATAGCTTAACCCTTTTCAATTTATATTTCCAACTTATGTTTATATGTTGATATCAGACGAGAGTTTTTGTTAAATAAACATATCTAGTTCAAATTATGAGGGCCGTAGTACTCCTTACTGAAATGTAATCAGGAGGTTGCTGTGCCAATAGTTCAAAGTATAGGTCATATGTATGATGCTGGAAATTTGATAGTTGTGATTACAGTAATTATCTACTTGCTGAATGGAAAGAGTCTAGTATGCAGGACATTTAAAGTAGTTCGTAGAGTATGGGACATGCAACACTTTTTATGTGTAACAAAATTTCTTTATAGTGTATTCAGGGCCGGGGGAGGCCTACTGCCTCGGGCTTCGCAATATTGGAGGCCTCAACTTGGTAACTCAATATGCTAGACTAATCATAAGACAGAAATTACGAGTTGAAAGATTTTCTACCTCTTTAGTTGAATGGTGGCGATTTTATAATAAAACTTATACTAAACACAACAGCACGTGTAGTGTCGGGAATGTTGGCGCCAATAGCAAATTTCAACACCTATTGTACTTGTTCAGGTAGTCACTGGTTGCAATACATCCAGCATGGGCGCTGTTCGCTATATAACATCAATAACGTATAAGTGGGAATTGTGGTATTGATATTGCTTCAGTATTATTCCGCTTTTCTCAACGTATATATTTTTATACTGTTTGAAATTTAGTGTTTAGCAAAATTTCTGAACTATTATATGTTTTCTGTGTGTTATTTATATTTTTTAAAGTGCTTTTATTTTTATTTTATGATTTATAATGGGTGGGAGAGTCATCAACTTAATATACAGTATTCGTTATCATTTATACGTAGATTCAGTAAATGTAGTAAATTTTAACAATCTTCACCCACAATTCACCATTTATACGTAAAATATATTAAACAAATTACACCACTTAAGCAAATTACTTTATAAATTTAAATAGTTAATAAAATTTAGTAGAATAAATGGTTGATAATATTTTAAGCGATTGGTTTCGAGCTCGTAAGAGTTAACGAAATTTAGTAGGTATAAGAAACGAAAAATCGTATTTAATTTCGACCTAAATTTATGGACACTGTCCCTTATTCAAATTAAATTTAATTAAAACCAAAAAGAGGTATGTTACTGTTAATAACAAAATTGAAACATTTCTAATTAAAGAAATAAAAATTTAAAGTTTCTAACTTTAATTAAGAGCGCCAGTTCATATTTCTATTTAAGTAGGTTAAAAAAAAACTTGACATTTTTATTGTAAAAATATACAATTTTCTTAAATATTTTAAAGATTAAATCTTCCCTAATGTCTTCAGCATTAAACTCTCTATAAGCTATTAAAATATAAAATCAATAAGCAAATTCAAACTAAAAATAAAGTTAAAAATATTTTAAAATTATTATTATAAAAGCTTTGAATTACTCGTCTTTCATTTTTTAAAGAATTATATAAATTTTGTTTCCCTAAATACTCACACTAACCATGATCCATCAACTTAAAAAAATTTCCTCTTAACAATAACAATCCATAATTAAATCTAACAGTTAAAAACCCTAAATTCCACAAAGGGAAATCTTATAATACTTTAAAGCCTTTGAATAATCCGCCAATCCAAATCAAGATATTAAAGCCCCCTCCATTAGACCAAACAACATAAAAACAAAAACTATAATTTTTAAATTTACAGGTAAGCACACAAAATATGGAGTAGGTAATATTAGTCAAGAAATTATTCTACCACTTAAAATTACTAAATTAATAATTCCTCCTATACCCCGCAAAATCTCATTAGCAGAATCAATAATAAAAAAATAACAAAATCCGTTAAAAGGTTTAATTAAAATATAATAAATCAATCAAAATGAATATATCACAGTTAGACCAATCGAAAAATAAAAAAAAACCATATAAATATAAATATTTAAAAATTTTATAGACATAAATTCCAAAATTAAATCTTTAGATTAAAATCCTGATAAAAACGGAAGCCCACTTAAAGCCAAATTACAAATAATAAAAAAACAACTAGTTAAATGAATTTTGTGAATTATTGATCCCTTATATCGAACATCTTGATAATCTCTCATATTATGAATTATTGACCCAGCACATATAAATAACAACGCTTTAAATAAAGCATGCATTAATAAATGAAAAAAAGCTAACGTTTCCTCCCCTATTGCTAAAATCCTTATTATCAAACCCAATTAGCTTAAGGTAGAAAGAGCAATAATTTTTTTTAAATCAAATTCAAAATTAGCAACCAATCCAGATATAATGATCGTTAAACTAGAGATAAACAATAACACTACTGTACTTTGATTAAATTAATCAAGCCTAAATTTTCGAAGGACCAGTACATAAATACAATACACACACGTGACCAAGTATTTCAATTTATATGTAAATTCAACACACTCACCTGAACAAAACACATCACGTTCCAAATATACTCTCGACACAACACATCACGTCCTTTCGTCTCTAAGGATGGCGGCAAACAGTCCGGAATGTCTGCTTTCCATGCACCAGGTAACAAACCACAGCGGGTGGTCGAGAGTGGTGGTTTCACTAAATTAAAATACTAGTCTATCCGCGAACAAAGTTTACACCCACAAATTTACAATATAACCATATTAATTCTAAACAGAATGTAAGTGAGGCATTTGTACACAAAAGGTGTTTGATAGGCTCCTGCGTGCAATGAACTTGATTGACAGGTACAAGAAGTTTACCGATTGGATAAAATAAACATTTCCGTAATGAGCGGTAGTTAGTTCAGTTCTATTGAAGCTTTGATTACTATACGAGTTCTAATTTAAAGATTTATAAGTCGTTATATGAAATAAATTAGTGGTAAATAACTCTTAATATAAACTGCACTCATCATCATTAAGTTTCCGATTTTGTGCTAACATGCACATTTCCCTGAAATTTCCAGTCTGTACCTTTCACTATCTGGGTGCAACAGTCTGGTCTAGGTCTACCTCTACCTCTTTTGTCCTATCTCTGCTTGTAATATATCTCGCATTAGTCCCTGAAAATGCATTAGAACGTATCCTGCCCTTTTATTTCTCCTATTTTTTGTTTTCTACAGATATCTTTATTCTCTTACTATTTCTGTAACCTATTTGTTATTAACTTTGTCCATGCTATCATCTTCATACATTTGAAGTACAACATTCCAAAAGGCTTCTACCGTTTCTGTCTGCTTCTCCTACTACCTCTATTTCATAGACATACTGTGCTGTGCTCCACACATGCTTTCAACAATCTTCTTGTTGTTTCTATGTTTGTTGTCTTCAAACATAGCCGCTGCTCTTACTTGTTAGATGCAGTTCGGTTCCTCTTCTATTGTTTACAAATATATGACCTATTTCCCCGTAGTGTGAAGTGGATTAAGCAGCCTCTGGTTACCAAGATCCTCCAACACTTGAACATGCCAAATTAATAGTTTTTCAATATATCCTTTCGTACAATCAATATTGGTTGAGAATATTTAAAAACCAACAACTAGTTGTTTATAATAATCATCAGATTTATATGCAATTGTTTTTTCGTCATTAATAAATTGCCCTATGTGATATAAATTATTATAGTGCTAGATATAAATTAATTATAGTGCTTCAATATTAAGTAATTAAGAAGATAGAATCGTAGTTTTTACAAGTTAGTATTTGTACTTTTAGCAATAAACTGGAAAGAAATTGTTAGAACCTTCAGAATTTCATTGTAGCTACGAGTTGTCGAAAAGGTTGTGTAATCAGTTTATATCATTAAAAACTGTTGCTTGTGCAAATAGAGTTTTCTTTACAATACTAATATTTGGTTTTAGCTTTAGAACAAGAAAAGGCAAGTGTAGACCAAATTCTAAAAGATGTTAAAACATTAGCTAACAAAGCACCAAAAGTTGCAGAGGTCTCAGATGTTCAAGCAGCGAAAAACGAAGCATTAAAATTGCAACAACTAAACAGTGAAAAACTACAAAAAGCTATTGAAAGCCTGGAAACCACTAAAACAAAAAGCGATTTGCAATCGAAAATATTGCAAGGTATGTTTTTTCCTTAAATCTAAATTTAACAATTGTGCTTTTAGCTTTAGAGCAACAGAAAGCGAATGTAGATCATATTTTAACAGATGTAAAAACATTGACTGGTAAAATATCTAAAGTTGCCGAGGTCTCAGATGTGCAAGCTATAAAAAGTGAAGCACTAAAATCTCTTGAACAAAATAGTGCAAAACTGCAAAAAACGTTGGAAAATTTAGATGCTAATAGAACAAAATATGATATACAACCAAAAATACTACAAAGTATTTTTTTTTCTTTTATACTTTTATTTCTAAATAATGCTTTCAGCTTTGGAACAACAAAAATCAAATATCGACGACATTCTTTCAAATGTTAAAACTCTTGCAAATAAAATTCCTGAGAAAATAGCACAAATTCCAGATGTGCTAGCAGTCGAAAAAGATGTGCTTAAATCTTTGGAGCAGATTAAGAAAGATCTTTTGGATCAAATATCACAGCTAGACGGAAAAATTGCAAAAGGGCATAAGAGTGCACAACAATATAATGAACAGTTGCAAAAAACTATAGAAAATAATATTAAATCTAAAAATGATTCACAACCAAAGATACTTCAAAGTAAATGTTTAAAATTTAATAGTAATAATGAAATAATATTGCTTAATTTTATTATTTTTAGGCCTGGAACAGCAGAAGACTGCTATTGAACAAATTCTTTCAAATGTTAAAGCTATCACAAATAAGGTTCCCGATAAGCTTGCACAGGTGTCAGATATTCAAGCAGCGATAAAGGCTATAGAGCAAATTAAAAAGGATCTTACTCAATATATTTTAACTAATGTCGATGCACGTAAGACAACAGAGCAGAGCAACACAAAATTACATAAAGCAATTGAAGGTGCTGATACTAAATCATCAAAAATACTTCAAGGTAATTAAAATTATTTTATTTTAGGATAGTAACAAGAAAGCTTTTTTTTAACTTATTGAATTGTAACATTTCCTTGAAATTGTTAAAATTAGTTTATTAATTTCTATATTAATGAAATTCTATAATCTAATTTTATTGTTAGGTACTTATTTTGAGAGAAATATTCACTACTAAAGGATTTATATATAGCACAAGAAAGCTTTTATATTATGTTAGACCCCCATATATATTTTTATGTATTTTAGGGGGTTAAAATGATTAGAGAAGTCAGTTGGTAATTTATGGCAGGTTACCGCGTGTAAATAAAAGTATTCAAATACTTAAGACGCTTTTCAAAGCTTTAGTATAGGAATTAATAATTTAGAGTCGTTTTCAGTTTTAAGGTTGCTTCATTTAGCGAGTGTAAATATTGACAAAGATCTGTTCCAATATGTAAATACTAGGTAGCATGTAGATACGTTAGTTATAAAGCTTTTCAGTGTATTAAACGTAAAAATCGATAACAGTAAGGTTATAATCAATTAAATTAAAATATTAATTAATCAAATCTTAGCATGTGTAAAAATCCTAGTGTATAATCTATCATAAGTTTCGTTAGAGCAAACGCAATGATTTCTAACGTATAAGTTGAAAGCATTCCAGGTATTAATGTACAAGGGAAAAATATATAGTTGCCAAGGATTTCTAACTAAAAGTTTAATAGCGTGGTAAACAACGTTCGAAAGCAGATATATTCTACGAATGCAGCTGAAGGTTGAACTAAAATGGATCGATAGAATATAGGGAAAGACTGTGTTTTGCAGGCGTTAGCAGGGAATGAAAGATATCATATGTTGAATTCCTTCGACTTTGAAACAATCTATGGAACAAAGACAAATTAGAGGGTATAAGCCAGAGTGAAATGCAACATGTTTGCATAAGACGTCGGTTTGAAAGTGGAATGAGAAGTATTACAAAAGGCTACAGACTAGTTGTTAAGACAAAGAAAGATTAATAGATTGCGCATTTATGAGAAGAAGATGAATATAGGGTTTATAATATTTAAGAATGGTTGACATCTTCAAGGACCAATGTAGCTTGCATGTGATAGACAGAGTAAGATTGTTAGACGTAGTATAAAAGAGGGACAAATGATAGTGTTAGATTGTTAGGGTAGAATAGAACGTGCAAACTGGGGGTAAAAAGGGAGAGAAAATAAGAATACAGGTTGGACTGAGATGGGGAGAACTCATGGTAGGATAGAAAAGGTATATTGTATGAAAAAGGGAATTTTGTATATAGGATAGTGTGAGAAGGCTTGAATACGTGTATTAGGAAGGCGTGCTTTAGATACTAAATGATTGGTGGTTAAAAAGAAAATTCAAGAAATGTTTGTTAATATCGTTCGAAATTTTCAGATTTAAAAGACGGTTGTGCACGGAGACTTAAAATATGTCGAATTAGTGAAGGTTAACTGTGATATTTTCGGAATCGGTGGCAGTTACAAGTTTGTTTGTGTGAAAGTTATTAAAAGTGTGTTAACCATTGAAAAGTTTTGGGGTGGTGTGTTGTGGTAAGTGACTACAAGAGAGGGGCGATTTTGTTTATAAATACACTTTGGAGCGGTGATAGAGGTCTTTTTTACGTCGTGGTCATCGAAACATCTTGAACTAGTAGTGAACAAAGTAAATTACAAGTAGGTTTAATAAGTAAAGTTAATTGCACAAGTTAGTGTAATCGTCACAGGCAGTCTGAAAATCGTATGAAACAATTTGAAAATGCAACACGTTAATTGAGAAATGTAAGTACAGCCAGTGCTATATTTTTGGTTGTGGGTGTCAGTGATGCATGTACATGGTGTAGAGAGTAGATGGATTGAATTGATGGTGTACATATGGTAAATGGAGCAGTCAGGAAAGCGTGGAAGGTCAGATGTACGAATCCCTTGATAGCCGGAGAAATTTACGTGGCGGATTACTTTCTCGGATGGTGGTCTACAGCTTGGAAAAGTGCAGGAACGAGCAGTCTTTGTAGGGTGCAGCAGACATAAATGGTAGGAGTGCACATCCAGAAAAGGTGATGCTTTTATGGTAGCTAATTTTGGAAACTTTGTTTTTTGTTTGTGAGCTTGTTTGTTGATTTTGTGAAACTTTTATGTGGTTATTGAATGTGCTATGACGATGGGGACCCTATGGGTAAATTTATGAACGTTATAAACTAAAGCATTGTCTAATGAACATTTTATTATTATTTCTTTGAAAAGAACTTGATCTAGAGATATATATTTGTAAAATAATTTTATAATTAATTAATTAATTAATGTGAAGAGTAAAGGGCACTTTTGATATTTGCAGTGCGAAATATAGCACAAATATTTACAGGTTTTATGTGAGCTCGCATCAAACCAAGGTTTAACGTAAGGGTAATGTTAAGCCCGGTTACTTTAAACTGTTTATTGTTGGTTAAAGTCTTATATTACCGTAAACTCGGTATACGCGACACAAAGGCAGTTGGTAACGCTAATCCATGATGTGGAAATTAGCGCGCCCATCTGTCAATGACGTCACACAATATGCAAATTATTACACGTAAATGAAGAAATATGCAAAATTCATAAACTAGATTATAAAAAAACGGAGTACTCGCATGAATAGGTAAAGCTTCCTACAGAATCACTTCCTTCAGGGTTGCTCGTGACTCCCTTCCGGATTATTTAAAGATGGTTCTCAGGATTGCTCCAGGCTAGCGACTGCGGGGCGTGGGTTGCTGTCCGGCCAGGTTGCTTTCAAATTTATATCTTCTTCCTATGTAGAGGTAACGACGGGAACGGGTTTATAGGAAACGATAAACAAAAAAGACAAAGGAAATCTACATAATCAAAGATAAGATACGATACGATACCAAAACCCAACCACTCTTCTTCACGTTCAAAGGCAAAGTCCACGTCCCAGCGTGTTGCGGAAAAACCCCACTTTTCTTTTCCCACACGCCGGCGCGAAAATGGCGCAAACGCACTTCTGAAGTGACGGAAATACGCGCAACAAGTCTTTCAAAATTTAAGGCGCGAAATTCCCGCACTTATTTAAAAATGTCTAGTGCCGATTTTCGGCACGTAACAAAAGCTTTTTATGAAATATTCAAAATACAATGTAGTATTTCAACTCAAGGATGTATGTAATATTGAGGATATATGAAACAATGATTAAAATATTTGGTAGAAAATTTCTGTTTGAATAAAACCAGGTGCATTTTGTAGTCAAGTTTTATTTGTACAAGACCCTAGGGTAGTAGTTCCAGATAGCAGTTGAGCAGCCGTGGCGGACTTCATTGAAGAAGCTGTTTTTCTTATTAGTATAGCAAAAAGCTGGCAGTATTGATGCAACCCATGCAAAGAGCTTTAATCCAGGTACACCACAAAACAATTTGTCGGCCCTACAGTGGGGGCACGAATTTACCAGCAGGTTTTCAGGTGAAACTTCAGAGCATTTATGGCGTCCAAATCGTGGGGCCAAGTAGTAGCAGTTAAGTGAAGTTTTATTTTCAGCAGCCCAGGTAAATTCAGAGAAATTAATGGCGACCCGAACGTGAGGTGCTCTAATCCAAATAAATAAAATTTATTTTAGGAAACTGACGACACTGAGATTAAGGGTTAATTGTGCTGTAGATTGTTGTAAATATTTTTTTATATTGTGTTGGGATTATTTGGTGTGTATGTAAGTTGGGATGAACGTATGTTGAGAAAGGAGTGGTTGAAGAGTAAATGAGTGGAGATAGGAAGTAGTGATAGTGTTCTGTTTGACAAACCGGAAGTAGAGATGGAAGCGGCAGGAGGTAGTATGGATCAGTCGAAGACGGAATCGGGAGAACAAGGGAATGAGTTAATTATGAGAATGTTAGAGGAAATGTTACTAGGTAGGAAGGAATCGAACAGGAAGTTACAACGAATTAGCGAGGAATTGAATAGGAAATTTGAACAAATCACGGAAACGTCGAGTCAGGAATCAAACAGGAAATTTAAACAAATGACAGAAACGTTAAGTGGAATTAGGGAAACGTTAGGAGAGAAAATAAAAAAATCGACTAAAAAGTTTGCGGATTTTAAAAATAATCTAACGTTAAAAATGGGGGAGGTTGAAACAAGGGTAGATAGAAATAACGGAATATAATAGGTCTTGGGCAAGAATTAATTCAATTAAAAACTGAAGTTAGGATTTTCTGTGAAGAGGAAATCGATGGAAAAATGACCGAAGTAAGTGATTCACTTAGGGATCAATTAGGACGATTTGAAAGAGAGGTCAGCAGAATAAAACCGAACATAAGTGCTTTAACGGGGGATAGTCTAATATTCTTTACAAGTAATATGTCGTTAGAACAACAGATGAAATTTTATGGGGATAATTGGGTGAATCCTCAGATTTTCATAAATAGTATCAGGACATTAGTTTGCAATTTATATGACAAGCAGGCTAAATTATATATGGCAAAAGCTTTGTTGAAAGATAATGCAGAGGCCTGGTACAATTTAGTAGGGCAGGACATAGAACTATATTTAGATTTTGAGGAGAAATTCCTAAAATATTATTGGGGTGATCATAAGCAAGACCAAGTGAGGGATGACTTGATCACAGGAAAATACAAATGGGAATTTGCAGGATCCAGGGAGCAGTATGCTATTCGGAAATACAATGTGGCGAAACAGTTGAGTCCACCATTAACTGACCGTCTGTAACATCTCCTTTTCATTTAAATTAAAAGTAGCTAATATAAGGACATGTGGCCCGACCACATGGCACCGCACGGCAATGTGGTGCTTATGATTTATAGGCACCGTCAATAAATATGCTAAGGCATCACCAGATTGGAATAGCCCGCCATCTTTTTATCAACACATAGGGGTTTTACCGCTTAATTAAATAACTAATCGAAATTCTATTCAGGAAGTTTTGTAAATAACGATTTTTAGAGTAATTTGATAATAAGTCCGTATGAGGGGGAGTTAAATTACGTTAGTTCATAGTAATAAATATTTGCATAAATTTATTGCCAACATGTTTAAGTAGGTCAAGTTTAAACGTAGTTTGCAAATCAGGAGATGATAGTAAGATATTATGTAGGAAACTGGACCTTAACCCATCAATAAGGGTGCATTTGGAAGGAAATTAATAGGTTAAGAGTACCCCGAAGTTCTTTATGAACACTTTAAAGCTCCAGAAAGCTTAACAAAGAACCGAAAATTGATAAATACCAGCAGGTATTCAGTTTAGGATGATTATTATTTTTGAGTCTCAGATAGGGTAGTACGAAACCATTCGCTAGTAATTATTGATTAATATAATATTAGAAAAAAGAAAAGAAGCTTTTAACTCGAGGTGAGCCTCGATTAAATACAAAGTGTACTTAATATTTCGTTGACCGCATCGAGAACGATTCATTCCCAATTTTAAGCGATTTATCATCCCAAGTGTAACTGATTAAATAAATTGTGGGCGCGATTAACGATCCAGATAAACAGATTGCACTAAATTAGATTGGAGAGCGGGCACGGATTGTAAAACATTCAAGGGCCCCAATCTTTTCACTTTCAATGTACGAAAGTGAAGGTATTTATAAACTCAACTAAATACCGTTAGCCCGACAAAGCAACCCTGCGGTGCGACTTTAGCAGGTAGTTGTTAGTATAGTTACTATTTACGTTTTTAGCATAGAAAGTGAAAGTGTTTCGTGCGAGGACAATAAACTACCCAAATACGCGAGATATTACCAACAACGGCGACACACGCCAACCAGGACGCTGACCCAGGCTCTGGAATTTGCACCTGATCGTATACGCAACGCTGGTAGAAGAATGCGGCGCATGTAATGTAAGTAATTTTAATGTTAAATTGAACCTTAAGGCGATTTGTGACATACGTGTCTGTAGTATACAAAATAACTAGGTTAAGAGTTTTTAGTTAGGGAATTAGGTATGCAAAAAATTTGATCCGTGGTGTATTTTGTTTTTACATCCTAGTAAAGAAATTGTTTGTAAAGACTTATTTTTTTTATTTAAATAAGGTTGAATACAGTTAGGTAAAAGCTTGTAAGTGGCTCACGAACAAGTACTGGAAGTCAGGGTAAAGCTTTTTTAAAAATTTTAAATTCTGAAAAATTTAAGGGGTTAGAATCATCCCCTACCGTGTTTAATAAGGGATAATGATTATCTTTTAGAAATACTTTGTTGCAGGATTATCATAAAAGAAAGAGAAACAGGCTCAAAAGCTTATTTTTAGATTGAAACTGTAAGTACCCGTTTTAGGTGTTTTATTTGTCACCAATGCAAATAAAAACAACCAATGTTAAACAAAGGGAGACGTTACACGTCAGATAATAAAATATTTATCTAGACATTTTGAGGTATAAGTTAGTCAACATGTGGCGTTGCAAAATATAGTCGAAAGGAAGACATTTTTGGAATACCTCCAGAGGTATGACGATGTGAGTACGGGGAGACCTAGGGAAAATAGGGATTGACACGTGGGCCAAGTTAGATTTGATAATAGGGGGGATAATTTCCATAATAGAAAGGAGATGAACGGTAACAGAAATTTTAGGAACAAGTAGGAACCAAAGGGTAATTTTTTTAGGAGCAGTAGTGGTACAAGAAGTACAAGTCAGAGACCTGGGGTGCAGTGGCAAAATAGCTCACCTGAAATGACAAGGGTACAAACAGGAGTAAGTAGTAGTGATAGTGGAGTTAGAGACAGACAGGAGGTTACACGAAGAACATACGCAGAAGTGGTAGAAAGACAACCAGGACCTAATAATGAAATAAGAGATAGGCAGGATTTTTAAGAAAGGATAAACCACTAGAAATTAATGTAGGTAAATATGAACATCCACGGGAGTTTATGACCATGAGAAGGAGGTAGAACCAGAAGCAGTATGAAAAATTTGTTTGCCGGTTATAGAAATTAAAATTTTAAATCATAGGGTAGGGTCGTTGCTCGATTTAAGAGCAGAGGTGAGTTTAGTATTGGAACAATTCATCAAGGAGATCAATGAAGAATGATGATAGAATTATGCCGATCAAAAGGAGTCATTTGGTAGCTCCGAATAAAAGGAGGTTTGCTGTAGTGAATAGTGTTGTGGTACTAAGAGTAGAAGTAGGTTCATTAAGCTGTGAACAGGAATTTGTTATCGTTCCTGGACTGAAATTTAAGACTATCGTAGGTATAGATTATATGATGAGGTTAGGTGTGATAATTAATATGAAGAAGAGATTAGTGAAAGTTAGGGACATGGTATTGCCCTGGAAGGAGAGTTATGATGTCACAGAAGATGACACAGGTTTAAATGTAAATGTAATGGAGGTAGATGAAGGAGAAGTTAGTGAAATCTATACTATTAAATGTCCAGTAGAAAAATTGAAAGAGGTTCAAGCTTTGTTAAACAAACATTCTGAGTTAGTAGGGTAGAGGCGAACACAGCATTAGGTTATGAGCATGTTTTGGAGGTAGATAATTCCGAACATTTCAATTCAAAAACTTATCCAATACCTGCAGCATATAGGCAATTAACAAAAATGTTAAGTGATGGCGTAATTGAATTTTCCAACATACATTTTCTGAACCTGTTGGTTGTAGTGAAAAAGAAAGATAATAGTATTCGTTTATGTTTAGATGCGAGGAAGATTAATCAACGGACTAAACCGCAATTTCATTGTCCACCTTCCCATGGACACACTTTTGACATGATTAAGTGGCATATTTATTTTCAGTAAGTTAGATTTGAGGAATTCTTTTGGTTGATTTCGCTACATAAAAATTCTAGAAGGTACGCAGGGTTTTCCGTAGGGGGAAAAGTTTATGGCGGATGTAGTACCGCATGGTTAGTCTGTATAAGTATCTTTTTGTAGCAGTTGATGCTTTTACAAAATTTATTAAAATTTTTCCGTGTAAAAGTATAAATTGTAATAAGGTGATTATACACTTAACAACCTACTTTCAAAATTATAGCAAACCATACAAAATTATTACCGATCGCGGATCCGCATTCACTTTGAATCAGTTTAAAACTTATGGCAGATGGTGGAATTGATCATACCTTAGTCGCAACTGGAGTCGAAATTTTTAATCGTAGTATTGTTCCAATGTTAGCTAAATGAGTAGAGTCGTCTCCACATAAATGGGATCAAGTACTACTTTTAATAGAGTAACTGGTAAGACACCTAGTCAACCTTTATTTGGAATTAATCAAGTAGGTCAGGTTAGTGATGACATATCCCAATTTATGTTAGCGCTTGATAAAAATGAACAGGATTTGTTAGAAATTAGAAAATTAGCAAAAGAAAATATAGAGACTACAAAATTACAACAAAAACCATTATGATGCAAAACACAAACAACCCCCTAACTTTCAAGCGGGAGATTATATCATGATACCAAACGTTGCTGTCACTCCAGGGATAAACAAAAAGCTTTTGCCGAAGTTTAAAAGACCCTATTGCATTAAGAAAATTTTGCCAAATGACAGATATGTTATTATTGATATTGACGGTTACCAAATTACTCAGAGACCGCTTGAAGGTATATTCGATGCAGCTCATATAAAATTATGGTTTACTTCTTAAACGTTAAATGGTTAAAAAATATATATTCTTATGTTTTGTTAGGCATTTCTTAGTATCTTCATTATATAGACTTTGTTTCTAAATAGTAATGGTTTAAGGATTACACATATTTTTACTCATTATAATTAGATTATTAAAGATTATGTGCCATGTTACTTCTTAAGTTTGATAAATGTGTAAGCTTAGATAGTATTTTAGAATATTTACATTTTCTTTATACTTAACTTACGCTACTGATTGAAGGGCAATCATTAAGTCAGAATGGCCGAGTTGTAGTAATCCTGTTACTTTAGATCACTTAGGTTAGCAGTTGGTATTAAGTAAGCATTAGATTTAGTGAAGTGAGTTAGTGCTGACGTATCTTATGTGAACCAGTTTTATGTTTAAATATATCATTAAGTTCTGCATTTAGTATCTTCCAGCACTTCTATCCCTACAATATTGAAAGAGTAAATTTGCTATATTTAAATGATAATTGCTTATACGAGGGGTGCTCGATATATAGCAGTAATAATTAACAAAAATTAAACTTAGGTATAAAAACTTCTTTAGTGTTGTTCAAAATATTCTCCACAATGATTGATACACCTTTGCATACGTTGGAACCAATTTTCATAGCATTTTTCCACTCCTATTGATAATATCTCTAAAACATGTGCATTGAACGCATCAACCGCTTCTTCTGGTATTGAAAATTGTTGTCTACGCAGTTTGTTCTTCACGTGTGGGAACAAAAAGAAATCAATAGGTGCCAAATCAGGACTATATGGCCGATAACCCATCAATTCGATGTTTTGAGTGCTGAAATAGTCACTTGTTTGAGCCGATGTGTGAAATCTCACATTGTCATGATGGAGAATGATTCGGCGTTGTCGATTTATTTTTCTGATATCTCTGAAAACTTGTAGCAAACAAATGATTGTGTACCAAGCAGAATTAACTGTTCTACGATCCTCTAAAGCAACGGTCGTGACATGTCCATTTACTCTAAAAACCAGGCAACCATTTTCTTCAAAGTGCTTTGAGCACGGACAACTTTTGTTGTATTTCATTTATCTTGGAAGACTCGTAGAGTCGACTACTGTTTACTTTCTGGTTCATATGAATAAATCCAAAATGCGTCACCTGTGTAGATGTTATACACCGCTTGATGTACCGCAATCGTATTTTTTTAGCATTTTTTGCACCAATTGACACGAGTCTTTTTTTGAGCGATTGTCAAATTATGTGGGATCCAACGCACACATAGCTTTTTCACAGCTAAATGTTCATGTAATATCGAATGTATACTTGTCATACTAATGGTTGGAGATGCCCGAATCTCACGATTAGTCACATGACGATCTTGCATTATCAATTCGCACACAGAATCGATGTTTTCTGGCACAACAGCCGATTTTGGACGACCTTCTTTAAAGTCATCCACTAGCGAACTACGACCATGATTGAATTCACTAAAACAACAACATACAGTGGTTTTTGTTGGTGCTTCTTCCTCAAAATTCGAAATAATGACTCAGGCACTGTTGTGGAGATAATCCACGTTGGAACTCGTAAAAAATTATCACACGAAAATGTTCACAAGTTAAATCCATTTTTTGGCAGAGATGAAATTTTCAACTCAATCAAAACAAAACAAATAGTTTTCATTCTTACAAGCCCGCAAGCGCGGTATACTAGACGCAACGGCAGTTGGTAACGCTTATCTTTTAATATAGATTTTAGCGCACCCATCTGCCAATGACGTCACACAATATGCAAATTAATACGCGTAAATGACGGAATATATATATAATTAATACAATTGGGTATAAACACATAGTACTCACATGAATAGGCCCAACTTCTTACGGAATCCCTTCTGTCAGGGTTGCTAGTGGCCCCTTTCCAAATTTATTAGAGATGGTGGCATAGCGTCCTTCGGGATTGCTCCGGCTAGCAACGGCGATCGTGGGCTGTTCCCAGGTTGTATCCAAATTAGTCTTCTTTCCTAATATGTAGCGGGAACGAAAAGGAACAGGCTTATAGGGAACAATAAACAAAGATAAGCAAAAGGAAATCTACATAATAAGATAAAGATACGATACCAGACACGACCACTCCACTCGAAGTTCAAAGGCAAAAAGCCACGTTTCAGCGTCTCTCGGAAACTTCCACTTTTGTTCTCCCGCCACTCGCGTCAGCGCGATCTGGCGCAAATGCACTCTGACGTGACGGAAATACGCGCACCAAGTCTTTGAAATTTATGGCGCGAACTCCCGCATAGCAAGACTAAACTAAAAAATGTTTAGTGCCAAATTTTTTGGCACGTAACATCATATGGCAAAATGTTGTAAGTATGTATACTGTCAAAAATGTCAAACTTTAGGTTAGAAACGTCAAATCGCACCTAGCAGCATTAGTTTTGTCAGATTCCGATATATATGGAGCACTTCTCGTACTAGTATAACCTGTAGGGTGTTGAATATGCAACTATTTCAATTTAGAGGCAAGTCAAAAATGCTTAATAACTTTGCACATGGCCGTGGGTACGGTAGGGAATGTGAAATTTAAATACATAAAATGAAAATATTTTCTTACAGGAAAGTAAACAAATAATTGTTTACAATTGAAAGGGAGACAAGTCTGATATTAATCATGCAAAATAACCATGGAAAAATAAAGGATACGAAATTTTAAACCAACAATGTGCCAAATTATTTAATTACAGGGACGGAACGTAAGAAAAGAATTAGCTGTGTTCTACATGATAATTCGATCATTATGTTGTTATATCGAGAATTGATACTTTCTCATAATATTAACATTTGGATGACCTTTTAATATAAATGCAATTTTTCAGGTTTGGTTTAATGAAAGTAACTGAACCCTACTTCATAATAATTTTCTTTGATGAATGAATGCGTAAAAATGTCCAATCCCTTAATTACTATGGAGTATACTCTCAATTACAAATAGATTCATCCGCATAATATTAACATTTACGTGACTTTTCAAGAGTAATGCAATTTTTCCCATTTGATTTAAAGAAAATAAATGTCTTCTTATTGATAATTTTCGTAGATAAATGCATAAAATGTCTTTACCTTTAATTAATATTGAGTGTGCTTTATATACACAAGTGTTGTGAAAAAACCTTTAATAATTTGTTACTAAAAATTTGTATTATGCCCTTGTTGACAAAGATTGCGTCTTTTTTTCATCAATACTAAATAAAATAGTTCTTTCCAGACTTCAAACACTATGTTTTACAAGTTTCGAGTATTTAAAGTCTGCAATGCCTAAATATTTAGATTCACGTGCACAAGAAATGATCGTTTCTCTTGTGGGGAACCGATATAATTGTGGCTCATTTTTTATTTTCTCAGATTAGAGATAAAGGTTAGAGAATTTTTGCTACTTTCACTGCTAAAGTTATTTCTGATTTTTAAATATAAGAAAAAAATGTTTTGAAAATTAGTTTTACTGCATGCAAAAGTATATTGATTACAATAGAAAATATTTTAAAAAGTTGCAATAAAACTTTTTTCAAAATGTTATGATTTGAATGTTATATTTAACAGAAAGTGTATAATTCAGTTACTAAAATTTGCTGAAACCACCTCAATAAAATCGTTTTGTGGTACTTATCAATTTCAGTTGCTGTGTTTTGTAGTTGTTACTGCTCATCGAACGACAGTGACGTTGATATGTTGAACAAACAAACATTAATCTATATATAATAATGTATCAATACTAGCATCACTGCCATTCTATTCTAAATTAACCATACCTGAAATAATAACATAATTTGTTACATATTGCTATAGTTAAAAGCTTTAAGAAATTCTACAATAAACAATTAAACGTTTATTTGTAGCTCTTGAACAACAGAAGACATATATAGACCAAATTGTATCAAATGTTAAAACAGTTATTAAGAAAATCCCAGACAAACTTGCTGAAGTGTCAGATGTACAAACGGCTAAAAGCGAAACTCTGAAGTTATTAGAACAAATTAAAAATAATCTTGCACAACAAGCAACCTTGATCGAAAATAAAACAGCAGAAGTACAGAAACGTGCTCAACAAAACGACGAAAAATTACAGAAAGCCTTTGGTGCCATTGATTGTAAGTTAAAACCTGATTTGCAGCCAAACATTTTACAAGGTAAGTTTTTCTTAGTAGTTTTTAATTTGGAAATTTGTTGTTGTTTAAATTAAACTCGTACATAACGTTTTAGCTCTTGAACAACAAAAAACTGCTGTCAATGAAATTCTAACAAACATCAAAAAGGTTCCGAATAGAATTGCAGATGCCACAGATGTACAAGATGCCAAAATTGAAACTGTAAAGTTATTGGAAAAAGCTAAATATGACATTGTTTCTTTTGTGACACAGCTTACAGAAAAAGTTGTAGTTCTTCAAACAAAAATGGATGAAACCGATTCAGGTGTACGTAAAGCAATTACTGATTTGGACAAGCGAACATCACACACGGATGTACAACCGCTAATACTTCAAGGTAATTTTCAATGATCATTTGTATTTCATTTATATTTCCTAATATTTAGATCTCAAGCACGTATAATTTAAGTCATGTTGGAAATGTCAACTGTATGCTATCAATATGTAACTTTTAAATGTTTTGAAAAGTTTAGTGCAAAGAAATGTTCGGTATTCCCTATTTGTGGCATAGCAAATAACTATCCGACATAGATACCACACAATTTCTTTTGCCAAAGGTACACATTCAAATGCAAGTATTCACAGATATTCAATTAAAATAGAATATATGAAATTTGTCAACCCTTTGCGATGAAACTCTAGGTTATATTAATGCGTAGAGTCGTGACTGATACATTGAGTTTGCTTTTTCTTCACAGTAAATTACTTGATTTTAATAACAAACTTTGCTGTAATGGTAGTTTAATAATACTTCACATAGAAACATTACAAGTATGCATAAAATAAACAAATTAAAATTCAATTGAATCAAAACCGTCAATTTCTTACTTGCCGCTTTAAGGTCCGCATACCCAATGTTCCCCACCTCGCACAAAAACTCCACTTCAATTTACGATCGCAGCGGCGCACACACAAAACCAGTGTCATAACCGACCGCACCACACCTTTTATTCCTTTTTCATTTTTTTTACAACTTTATTGAATCGTTTTCCTTGTTTGCCTGATGGATAAAAAATTGTCAGTGCAGTTCCTGCATTGGCATATTTCCGTTCTTACATACTGAAACTTCACGTTCCCTAACATACTTTGAGCCGTGACAGTTATTGTCTTGTTTTGGCTTTTGCTGTTGGCTTTCTTCCTCGCTTCTTTATTATATCTGTACTAGAGATATCCGTCCTCTGACAACTTTTGTAGTGTTAGGGAACGTGAAGAATGCCGGATAGAAAAATTGAGGTACCTGAAGTGGTAACAAAGAATCGTATCAAATGAACAACCGAGGAAAAGAATATCATTGACCGTCCATACGATCTTTGGAAATTACGACTTAGTCGACTTTTCGCCCTAGTTAGCTATTCTTTTCTTCGGTTGTTCGTTTGATATGATTTTTTGTTACCACAGTTTAAAGTATCTCAATATTTCTATTCAGCATTCTTTGTATTCCCTCTACCAGTCGAAATGCATTTTGCAGCAGCGATAAAAAGTTATTTAATAACATCATACTTAAACAATAATGTAAGTCTAAATTTTTTCAACAGAGAAAATCTATTTACGAAACTATTAATAAAAGACGTGTTACAATGAATAGTTAACTAGGCCCAAAAGTCGACTAAGTCGTAATTTCCGAGGATCTTATGCTATTCTTTTTTGTCGATAGTTCGTTTGATACAATTCTTTGTTACCACAGCTTGAAGTCTCAATTTTTCTATCCAGTATTCTCTACGTTCCTTAACACTGCAAAAGTCACTGGAAGGCGGATATCTCTAGTAAAGAAATAGTAAGGTTTTCAAATCTCAAGAAAAGAATTGGTTTTTTGTGAGAACAAACCAAAAAATAAGAAAAGAAACGAGGAAAAAAACCAACAGCAAAAGCCAAAACGAAACAAATTACTGTCAAGCCTCAAAGTATGCTAGAGAACATGAAATTTAATGAAGTAAGAATGGAAATATTCCAATGCAGGAATTGCTTGCAAGAAAATAATAATTATTGCTTTTTATGGTGCATGTCATTCCACTTAAGAAATTTAACTATATAGTTAATTATATTTTTTTTAATATTAGTTATTCAGCATTCTTGCTGAAGATGGTGATTATAAAAATAACTTAGTAAAACTAATCGTAATGTATTTCACTATAAGGGTAATTTTTTAGATTTTGTTTAAAATTGAGAATGATACACTTTGAAAAGATTGTTGTGGTTTCGTATTATTACTAAAAAAAACGGCTATTAGATTACTTTACTTTATTACCAGGAATTTTAAAAATACATAGGTATTGTTTACATACAAAACCATCGGTATCTGTCCAAAACTTCTCTAATTTAAAAATATTTTTATTCCCTATCTTGTTGACAAATGAAATCCTCTTTTATTACTGATCGTTTCCGATATATCCTCAGGTAACTAATATCACAACATTAGTGGTTAATAGGCATCAGGCGCCTTGCACCACTTCTTCTCCTCCATTATCATCATTAGGTCTTCAGTCCTAGAACTGGTTAGACACGTACCATCATTGTTTTCTATTCTGAATTAACCTACACATTTCCCTGAAATTTGCACAGTCTGCATCTATAACTATCTGATCTAGGTCTACATCTACCTCTTTTTTCCTATCTCTACTTGTAATATGTCCCATACTATTCCTCCCCAAAAATGCCTTAAAACATATTCTGCCCTGCTATTTCTCCTATTTTTTTTTCACAGACATCCTTGTTCCCCAACTATTTCTATAACCTATTTGTTATTAACTTTGTCTGTTGATGCTAAACATCCTCATACATCTGAAGTACAACATTCCAAAAGGCTGCTACCGTTTTTCTGTCTGCTTATCCTTCTGTTCGTATTTCATAGGCATACTGTGCTGTGCTCCAAACATATGCTTTCAACAATTTTCTTCTTGTTCTATGTTTGTTGTCTTTCATCATAGGCACTGTTTTTTCTTGTTAGATGCAGTTCGGTCCCCTCCTATTGTTTTACAATTATATACCCTATTTCTTCGACATTCAGTGGATGTGGGGGGAAGCAGCCTGTGTCTGCCAAGTTCCCCCAGCACATAAACATTTACCGTTTTAATATTTTTTCCAATATATCTTTTCACACAGTCAACATTAGTTGCAGATATTTCACAACCAACACCAGTAGTTGTTTATAATAATTATCAGATTTACCTACGCTTATTTTTTCGTCATTAGGTTTTCCGTCTCAAAAATGGTTGGACACGTACCTGCACTTATTTATATTCTGAGCTAGCCTACACAGTTCCCTGAAATTCTCACACAGCATGTATACAGCTCGGTTCCCTTTTTATTGTTTTCTAGTTTTATGCCCTATTTCACCGAGATTCAGTGAAGAGGGTTAAGCAGTCTGTGGCTGCCGAGATCCCCCAACACATAGACATTTGCCGAACTAAAAGTTTTCCAGTAAATTCTTTCAAACAATTAACATTATTCGAGAATATTGCACTACCAATACTTGTAGTTGCTTATAATAATCATCATGTTTAAGTACAGTTACTTTCTTCGTCATTAATTTATCCATCTTGGGACTGGTTGGATGCGTACCTCCATTGATTTCTATTCTGATCTAGCCTCCATATTAAAATAATTCTGTATTGAAACAGTCATATTTTAATATGAACTAGAACATGAAATATTTACAATTAACATACACTTTTCCATGTTTTTTCTCAAGATATTAACTGAGGTGAAATATTAATAATAACAATAATAAACTAAATACCAGCTACCGAACTTGAGTCTAAATAAACATGACATATTTTCCAACCATTTCCTTAAACTGCAATACAATCAGTGGAAACCAGGTAGTGTCGTGCACTGTCGTATTAATATAATCCTCAAAAATAACAAGCCCACTTGGTGTGCTTGTCAGAACAGAATGTGCACAACAAACGTCCTACCTCTTTATTAATTGTTTGTTTTATTGCCTTCAGGAAAATAAACATGTGAATTTTAATTTTATTTGATATGGTTTCAGCTCCTGTTCCCATAATTTAGATCTAGATTGGGTACTGACAAAATTGCTTTAGGAGTTTGAACTATATTAAAATAATCATCAGTTAGTCTAATTAATATTGTACCAGTAGTCGCCTTTTTTAGCCCATACAATCTAACATACTAAGTAAAGGCATCAACAAGAATTAATAAATATGAAACACCACCCCTTGAGCCCGGTAATCGTCGCATTAAATCTAGGCATATTAAATATTTCGGATGGGCTCATATTAATGTATTCACAGTATCTATTGAGATTCTACTAACTTTTGTCTTCTAACAATACACAGGAGTGAATAATCTGACGGATGTGACGGTACATTCCAGGCTGCCAAAATAATGCTTTCATATGAACATGTACCTTTTTATATCCAAAGTGCACCGCATCTATATGCTGTTTGTCACTAAACCTTGTATTTGATTGCAAGTTTTGCATAACTTCCTACCAGGCAATTCCTTGCATTCATTCATAGAAACGATACTCTGATAGCATTGATACTAATTGTTTTTATTTTTGTTTTTCCTAGGCTCTCGCCCCATAGTAATTCACACGATCACATGTCCTTCTCTTGCTCTGTCTTTCATGTCTGTAAATTATTTTGAAGCTCTTTAAATTCATTTGTTAGTTGAATAAGCATTACTCCATTACAGTTTAGTGTGTTTATTTTTTCCACTCACCATAATATGAGATAAGGTATTAGCCAAAATATTATCCTTATCTTGGCATTAGACTAACCCAAATTGAAACTCCTGTACATACAAAGCACACTGATTCAGTCTAGCTGTAGTTAAGTTCATGGTTAATAGCAAGGTCAGAGCCTTATGATCAGTAATTATTGTTAATTTCTTATCTAGATGGATGGTTTTCTACTGCCTGAGGGTAAAGGTAAATGCCAACGCTTTTTTTTCCCATAACATTATAGTTTAATTCAAGACCATGTAGTACCCTGCTTGTGCCAAGCTCATAAAGTAGTACTTTACAGAGCAGGCATGCGGTTTTCAGTGCGATGCTGTAAACTGAACCCTAAAAGCATGCGAGTCCTGTAAAGACACTTTCCGATTGTGGACCCTACAAAGTTTTTTGTGCAGCCACAAATAACCTGATAATAATAGAATTACAACAATATTTAAATTTTTAAATAATTTCTAATGTGTAACAATTAATTCACTAGAACTTACTGGCAGATAAAAACAGTATTGTCATGGCCACTGATGTAACATGCATACTTTGTTTTTAATGTAATTTTTCACATATGAGCATGGCTATGGTTTTTCCGAGCTCTTGTGTCACTTTTCTGATCTTTTATGTCACTTTACCAATCTAGCACAACAGCAATGAACTTTCCGAGCTGAAAAATGATCGGAAACATGCGTTTTCTATATCGACAGCACAAAAGAGCAATTATTTGCTTTTTCGTCTGTTCATGTTGTGTTCATAATGTGGTTTTGCTTTGGTGCACTATTGCTTCAATATTTATTAAGCAATTATTGCTCCGTATCCACAACTCTAAGATTAACAGAACTTTTTTTCTTGTTAAATTCATAGTTGGGAGTGTTCATGTCTAACTTGTTCAGATTTAGCAATCTCTTAAATTTCATTGGTAACGTTATTAATTAATAGGATGTTAATTTTGTCTTTATTTGATTTATTTTCTGATTTATTAATTGTTTAACATTTATTTCAGCATTGGAATCACAAAAAAGACAAGCTGACCAAATATTATCTAACATTCAAACAATTGCTAACTCAATTCCAAATAGTGTTGCAACTCCAACAGATGTACAGAATGTTCTAAACCAAATATCAAAATTATTGGAACACGCTAATGATGAAGTTACTACCAAAATGTCGTCAATAATTGATAAAGTTAATACTGTTGAACAAGGAAATGAAAAATTACACAAGACAATAATGGATTCTGCAGCAAATAGCACAAGATGTGATTTGCATTCACAAATACTACAAGGTAATCACTATTTTAGTCTAGAAAGACATACATTTTTCAAATTGAAACGTAGATTATTCCAAATTTATCTGTAATAGGGAAACTAGAAAATTTTTATAAAATGAACAGGTGAGCACTATAGTTGTAGGATTATACGAAGTTAAATAGATGGAATAGGATGATCACTGGACGCGCAAGGTTACAACTAACGTTAAATAAAAAGATACCAACTAGAATTAAATCGCAGTGATAAGAATAGACAACAAACTCTACTATATAATTGTAGTATAGGTTTATACCATAAGGTAGTTGTGACGAACCTATGACACGCATGCCACAGGTAGCGCGGCACGTATAAACATTTTTTTGGCACGTTATCCATTTTCAAATTGTATCCTTATTTTACAACAAAAATGCAAGATTTCACAAATTTAAAGCGGAACGAAAGTAACGATATACTTGTGACATAGTGGGAGCTTTATATTCAAAGGGGGAAAAATGCACGCTGACAAAGAACGCATTTGGGGAAAGCGAGACCGAAGATTTGCGCACTAAGTACATATATTATATTATGCGACAAATTTCCTGTAATTGGTATTCTGTCAGTAATTTAACAAATTGCTCCAATTTCTATTGTTTAATTTACGTGCATCGGATTATTCTTTCACAAGTTTTATATTTATAATAATTTCTTGATTTTTTAGCTATTAGTTTAACGTCTGCTAAATTCGTTTATTTTTCGTCCTGACTACAATTTGTGATACGATACGAAGTTGGGCCATGTTGATACAAACAGTGTTAGATTCAAAACCTTGCAAGTAATTTTTCCTGCATGAATATTTATTCATCCTACTCGTATTTAAAACGTTTAAAATTTCTAAGCAAGCTCGATTTTCCGCTATTTGAACTAGTGTTATTTTATAAAATTTCTCAAGTAATTACTCTAGATAAAAGTTCGCCTTATAAAGTCAAACAGCTGGTTAGAAAACTTTATGTTACAAAGTAGTTGTAACAAATTCTACCACCTGCTGCGACTACATTTTAATTACAGTTGCACATAAATGCACAGCTTTCTTCTAAAAGATAAGGCTACTTAACCATGTGCCCCGTAAGTGAACACTTGCAATGGGCTTGTTATCTGTTATCCTATAGCTGTAAAGATGTTTCAAAGTAATAATATTGCTTTCTTTGTCTAAAAATTATTTGTTAAATGCGTTATCTTCTTGTTGGCAAGCTGTTACAGTTTGTATTTTTGCAGCTGTTGTCTGGGAATTCTGCACACTTGATTCTTTGGCAGTATCTTTGAAAGCCAAATACTTATCCCCATACATGGTCCTTTCCTTATATAATAGAGACCGTACTTTGAAAGGGACAGATTGAATACAACATCTTCTTACCAAAGAGACATGTTGTAAAGTCACGCGACTAAAAATACTTTATCTGCTAGTATGAGTTAAGTTGGTGGTTCCAGGATCCAGCCAATAGAAAAATGCAGCCGCATTTTCCCATTCATAAGATGATACAAAGCCGATAGCTTGTAACAATTACGATTTTCTGTTATTCAAATATACAATTTTATTCAATACACCTTGTCAATAAATATCAAATTTCTATTGAAACCTTTTATTATAAATTCATACATAGTGCGCCATCAACATTAGAATAGCAAAAGTACACTTTAAGTGAACTTCTAGTTGTTTGTATTTTGATTCAATATCTCCCTTCCCGGCGCATGCTTGTATAGCCAAGATTGCCTCGTGGAAAAGGCCATTTTGATATGAGATGTAGTCTGAAAACCAGTACTATCCAGGACCTGCACGTTTTTAATTAAACATGCTGTCCCAAAAGTTAGTTAAGTGGAGCAAACGTGTGCCATAAGTTTAGTCTTGGTAACAACATCGACCTAAAAATGATTGTAGATACATTTTTACGGTAAGAAAATATTTCACAAGCTTACCCCAAAATTCTATTCTCTCGTTTGATTTCAGCGCAAGTTCTTTTTTTTATTAGTTTAGAGTTTTAAGGATTAAATATTAATTATGGAATATGGAGACAATTTAATTCCGAGTTCTAAAATGTTAAATTCAAGTAACACGTTATTAAACAATGGAAATTATGTATTATAAGAAAAAAACAATCGTTAATCTTAAAGCAAGCACAAAATTGAAAGTCCGCTTCAATTGTTGCTAGGCAGGAAAGTGGAAACCCCCACATGGGATTGGTTTGAATGAAGGTCAACTCCGGACCCCTGCGTCAGCCACGTTCAACGGTAAGAGTAGGGACGCAGATGTTTAAAAAAGATCTTTAAAAAAAAGAAAACCGGAAGACAAACAGATAGCCAGCGGTGAGTCATCCTCCATTTTTATTCCTATACTATTCCGAAGGAACTTCCATTTAAAAAACACAAATAATTTTCGAAGTAGCTATACACAAGTTTATTTAAAATTAATTCTTAATATTTTTGCAATAGTTCATAGCTCAATTAATTTGCTTTAAATAAAGTTTAGTGTGAAAATTTAGTATTTGAATAAGGCATATTTGACCTTAATATTTTCAAAGTATTTTTGTAAGATTATGTTTGAAGTTACAAAGTTGTAGTAAAAGGTTTGCTTTACAAAACATATGATATGATAAGAATTGTTTGCCGAAGCATTGGGTAAAACCCATTGTGTTAGTACACCTGAAGTATAGTTCAATATCGACTATAAGTATTTTTCTTAGACCTTTGAGTTTATTAGAGATAACTATTAAAACTATAGAGCCATAACCTGCGAAGTTTTTTTGAATATGTAATTTGTTTCTTGTACACTGAACAGGATCCTATTCTAGTAGCATGAAATCACTGTAACACAAAATGAAAGTCATATATTTCTTGTGGAGAACTGAAGTAATTTATGTAACTAAATAATAAATAAAAAAAAATCATTCCACGAATGTTTAGAGATTTATATTAAACTGTAAAAACAAAACTATTTCGAATGTCTCCATATAGATATGTTTATATAAACGATGTACATAGACATTTTTTTTAAGAAATCAATACAAAATTTTTAAGTTGCGTAAAAATTTTTTTCTTTAAAGTCAACAGTAATTGTCCTACACAAGCAAACAGTTTACCAATATGAAATTGTAGTATTGAAGAAAAGTATTATTGGTGTTAAAGTTAAAAGTTTTTTCTGAACAATAAATTTGACTAGTGAATTTTTTTTATAATTTTTTGTGATAAAACGACTAGGTTCTAACAAAGTCCTAGTTTGAACATGTTTAGGTGTGGTTAAATTTTTAGATAGCACGAGATCGTCGTTCCCACTCCAGGTTGCAGAGATTAAAGTAAGTATTTTTGTTTACGTTGCTCGTCGTAAATTTTTTTATTTCTTTTTCTCAAGATTTCCGTATCTGATCTTCGGATAGTTTTGTGTTATAACATTCAGTAAGATACGGCGGCGTCCAATAAAAATTTCTTTTGTTTTATCGTATACCATCCTACGACCCTAGCTCATAGCTCTGCCCTAAGCTGAAGAAGCTTAGCTGGCTGGAAGATCTCTTTAGAGGGACCCTTTCTTCTGAAAGCCATTCAACATCCTTTTTACCCTGGGCTTGACCGTCAAACAGGAACCCCTCATAATCTATTGAGGCTCTGCCGCCTATATGGTAGAGCGGACATACTATATTCTTTAAGAAGAATTTATAGTTAACAAAAATAGGTTAACAAGCTTAAGGTACAGTTTTCTGTTTTCGTTATTTCTTTTGATGCTGCTTTGAAGAATAGACATTTCATTTGCTGTTGATAATGTTATTATTCATGATTATCTATTAAATTACCAACACCATGTTACAAAACACGTTCACGATGCACGAGCGACTACGTAATCCTTCTTCAAATTAAAAATTAGTTAATCAAAGTTTGTGTTAAAGTCCGTTTTACTGTTTCTTTTGTCTTTTTGTATAGATATTAACGTAAAGAACTTACGCATCAAAGTAGTTAACACTTGATTAATTTAAGTTAGAGCGTATAAGTTTAATGTTACACTATTTCTCGAAGAGGTGCACTTCACAAATGCTGAATGTATAATTTATGTATATCTCCTTTCCTAGAATTACTGTACAGTTTATGTTTAATTTTGTTTTATATATATATTTAAGGTGAACCATTAAGTAAGTATTTGGATTCTAAGATGTTATATTTGCTTACCAATTTTATATTTTTATGTTATGATGCTTTGTTTACCATCACCCTCTAACAAACGATTACACAACTTATTGGATTCTCTGTTGTTGTGTAAATAGCCTTTCCAGATTGTATGTTGACAATATAGTTCTATTGAGGTTTTCAATGTGTTCTTTCTATATCATCCACACCACTCTACGACGTTTTTCAGCTAGCCCGAATTCTACCATTCTGTTTTGTTGCAGTGTTTTCTTTCGTGTTTACAGGGAATACCACAACAACAGATTGCATGTAGAGTACTTAGTTGAGTTTGAAATTTGGTTGTGACAAAAGAGTAATAATATTGCGCCTGAGTACTGCGTAATACTATTGTTTTGTAACAGAATTCTAAAGGTTATTAATTTGAACATACAATAAAGTGAAGATTTTTGAAATATTTAAAGATGTTTTTGCTATCAATCTTCGTAAATTTCTTGTAGTTTTATCCAACACAGCTAATGAAAATAATAATTGTAAACTACTGTTAAAAAACAAGCAGCAGGGTTTTCAAAGTTGATAAACTCAGAATACTGGATAATTAATAAAGAAAACAAAGCACCGTACATTTTATGTTGCATACTGGACATTCTTGGTAAAACTGCATTATGAGACAAAGCATACACTGCTTCTTAAGAAACGTAAGGAGGAACAAAAGAAATGTATTGCTCAGGCAATTAAGAACAAGAATATGCCATCAGGATCCATAACAAAATTTATCAGTTACGCTGCTAACATAACCGCTTCCAGTTTTGTTGTTTCTGATATAATTTCCAAATGCAGAAACCTTTTAGTGACTGGAAATATTTGAAAGAAACATGGTTGAAATGCGCACCTTGAAGACTTTGAAAACAAAATATTAAGAGAATAAAGTATTTATGTTTGGCTAGGAACGCTGTGAAAAATAGAATTCTGTTCTGATGAAACTAATAATATGACTGGATCATCCCGTTTAGCAATTTTCATTCGTTATTGTGCCAGGGATCATATTAAAGAGTAGTTGGTTAGTATAATATCGTTAGCAACAAAAATAACGCAGTTGTAAATGCATTTATGAAAAAAGAAGTTTATTTAAACAAAATTGTACCAGTTACTACTAGTGGTGCTCATCGTACGATCGAAAAGAAAAATGGTTTCCTCAGTTTATGTACCAAACAAATTAAGTCATTTTGTTTTGGGTTTTCACTGTTTCATACATCATCAAATCATATACGCCAAGACTGGTTTCAGGTTTTTGGAAGACATGAACTTTGTAACAAAAGTAGCGAATTTTATATTTGCATGCACAGAATTACTACGTGGGGTGAACTCTGTCTATAATGGTTTACTTATGTACAACAATGTTTGATGGTTAAGTCGCAGAAAGTTCTTCAATGATTCATAGAATGTATGGATCAAATTAGACTTTTTTTATAATGAAAAATTATGAAAAAATATAGGCAGGTACTCGATGTCGAATGGCTTTGCAAATTAATGTTTTTTAACTGGCTTATGCTCACATTTGAACAAATTAAATGTTAAGTTGCAGAATATTAATAAGACATATTGTTATGTTCATTTTAACTGAAGTATTTTCAGTTAAATTACAAGTTTTCAACCCTGATGTTAGTTGTAACATATTTAAGTATTTATCAAATGCCAAAAATTTCTGTTAGATTTAAAAACTTATGAAAAATGAAGTCGAGTTAAAAACACAAGAATTTTTTGCTGTAATTCAGGCGATAAGCATTGAATTTTTTTACAAGGTTTCAAGATTTCAGACATTTTGCAGAAACATCAAAATTTATTTTATATTCTGAAAACATATGTGTGGAGCACAGCAGTGTGAAACTTAGAGAGTGGGAGAAGACAGGAAAAAAGTAGAAGTCTTTGACATGTGGTGCTACAGATGTATGATGAAGATTTCGTGGACAAACAAATTTAAGAACAAAGGTGTTTTCGAAATGGTATGGGAAGGAAGAAATATGTGGAAGACAACAGTAAACAATAGGAGAGATAGGATGATAGGCCACATACTAAGACATGAGGGAATAGTGCGGAATATATTAGAAGCGGAGAAAGGAAAAAGAGACATAGAGGTAGACCTAGATTAGACTATTGCACACAGATAGTGAAATTGTAGTCTGTGGGAATTTCAAGAAAATCTGTATAGGTTAATTTAGAATAGAAAACAATGGAAGTGTGGGTCCAATCAGTTCCAGGAGGGGAAACTTAAATATGAAAAAAGGTATTGTATTTACACCTGATGATTATTCTATACAACTACAGGTGTTGGTTTTCCAATAATATTGTGCAGAATGAGGAATTGGAAAACTTGATTCGATAAGTGCCTAAGTGGTGGGGTATCTTGGTAGCCATTATGTTGCTTAATCCCCTTTGAGTAAGATTGAATATGGGTGAAATAGGGGTATAGTTTTTAGAATACAATAAAAGTGGAAAAGTGCAAAAGATATAATAAAATATTAGCACAAGGCCATGCTGTATTTAACAAGAAAAAGCAGATGCTATGTTTAAAGACAACAAAAAGAAACAAAGAAAAATTACTGAAAGCATATGTGTGCAACAAAATACTGTACGGCTGTGAAATGCTGACAGTAGGAGAAGTAAACAGGAAAAATATAGAAACTTTTGAAATGTGGTGCTGCAGATGTAGGATGAAGATATGGACAGGCAAATTTAAGAACAAAGAGGTATTAGAAATGGTAGGTGAAGGAAAAGTATATGGAAAAACGGTAAAAAATAGAAGAGATAGGATGATAGGCCACATACTAAGGCATTAGTTAGTAGCATGGCTTATATTAGAAGTAGAGAAAAGTAAAAGAGAGGTGGAGATAGAACTAGATACTATTATACACAGATAGTCAAAGTGTAGGCTGTGGGAATTTCAGGGAAATGTGTAGGTTAGTTCGGAGTAGGAAACAATGGAGGTATTCGTTCAACCAGTTCTAGAACTGAAGACCTAAAGATGACGATTATGATACCTCCAGAGTAGATAAACTCAATATCGAGATTTTTGAGTAGCTCCAATTCGAAGGGTTCAGAAAGGCAATTCATTGATTTTCAGTCTAGTTCCTCGTGGAAACATAAATTTGATGATTAAAAAACGACTTGGGAGCAATTGAAATTGATTAGTTATTGGGCATAATTAAAAAGAACACAATATGAAATAACAAGAACTTGAAATACCCTTCCCGAAACCTATAACTTTTAAAAAACTATATGTGCTTCTATATTTTTTCTACAACATATGCTCGTGAGTTGTTTTTTTCCTAAACAGATTTTGTAAAAAGTTGCTATAGAAATAAGTTGACTGATAGATCTTGTGCAGCCAGTTAATTGCTTAAACTTGCGAAACCCGATATACAACATTTGGCATCCAAACTATAATAAAAATCTCATGAATAAAACCTATAATTGGTTATTGATTTTATATTGCAAAATGTATACAATTATTTTGTGAATTTTTAAGTCAACTCTTTAATTAAATTTAATAAAATTTTATAACAATAAATTTTTGCTACTAAGAATTTTCTGGCATGCCATAGGTTGAACAAAAAAAAAATACAATATTCAACATGTGCATATAAAAAGGTTTGCCACCTCTGCCATAAGGCATAGATAGAGTATTAATATGTCGAATAGAAACCCTCACTACATGATACAAAAGGGGAAGAAAATTTAATTATCGAAAGAGTGGAATGCAGTAGTACATTAAGTCAGAAATGATAATAATTGTAAGTTCATATGGTTTGGGAAAAAAACAACAATATATCTAGATTAATACAATTTTGCATTAGTCAGTAGATAGTTATTATAAAAGGTATTCTTGAAAAGTGTCAAGAGACAGATATAGTGATTTTCAACAAAGCTATTTAATTTCTTCAACTGCTACCACAAAGATCTAATGATAATCTGCAAATAGGATTACTAGTGATAATTTTCTATAGATAAAGATTATACCCATATGCTTGTGTACTTTAGAGATCAGGTTTTTAATTGTAAGAGCTATTTAGGGCCATAATTCAATAATAAAATAATTGTGACGAACAGTAGATTTCAGAAACGAATTAAATTGTAAAAAGTAAGACAAGAACGTGGGTACATTCACCTTAAATATTTCAAAAATTGAGGAGTGATTCTAAGGGAAACTTGTAACATGTCAAATGAACACATGAAATGTAATGTAAAAAGCAAAGCAACAAAAGCATGTTTATTTACCTATAACATTACAATGTTTTTACTACACGATTGAATTAAAATGAATTGCGTTGGAATGCAATCTTCACATAACATTGTAGTTTTTTTACAATAACTTGTGCAAAAAGCAATTGCACATTTGACTTGCGAGGTTTGGCAGAAAGCAGTTATTTTAGAAAAGATGGCTTATTGGAAATCAATTATACTTTCCTGAATAATTAGAGATTAGCTATAGAAAAACCATATGCTTTTTAAAAATCCAGAAAAGCTTTTGTTAGGGTTGATTGAGTAGTTTAATTAGGTTATTACTGGAGGTGGGAATAAGTTATAAAAATATAAGAATAATCTACAATTTATACGAACAACAAAAGGCCGTGATTACGATAGATAATGAGGAAATAAACTAAAATTGAGAGGGGTGTTAGATAGGGAGGTATTTGGAAACCTGTTGTACTCAACTTATACAGAAAGATAGAAATAAACAAAACGAAATGGAATTCTAAAATGGAAATTAAAATACAGAGAGAAACGATTATAATACTTACATATGTAAATGACACATTAATATTAGCAGAAAGAAAAGTGATTTAGAGATGACATTGAAAAATATTTATTAGTAATTACGAAATACAGTAAAAGCAAAAGTAAACTAATAAAAAGTGAAAAAACGAAAACTTAGATTAGTATGTGAATGTTATTTTACACAAAGTACAATCATTTTTTTATTTAGGAAGCAAAACAACCAATAATACTTTTAATAAGCAAGAAGTATATAGTAGGATAACATATGCAAAAAAATCATTTGACAAAAGTAGCATTTATTTAGATCAGTAATAAATATAGGAATTTAAAAGATGATCTTTTCCATTTTCCCTATCTTGCGTTACTTGGTTTTCTAGATAACAGAAAACCTTAACTCCGTGTAAATTTTTGTTTCTTATTTTTTATTATGGTTTTTGACTTATTTTCCCCTCCTTTAGATACTAAACTTTTAGTTTTAGTTTTGTTAATTTTAATATCGTATCACTCTGTTAGAACGGTTTCTATTTCATTAAGAGCAGCTTCTAACTCTTCCTTGCTAGACGCTAATACCGCTATATCATCTGCAAATCTAAGCATATCATTCGTTTGTCTTACAAAACCAACACCTGTAGTTGTTTACGATAATCATCAGGTTCAAATACAATTACTTAATTCATCATTGGGTTCCATCCTGGAACTGGCTGGACATGTATCTTCATTGATTTCTATTCTGAGCTAACCTATATATTTCACTGAAATTCCCACAGCCTACATCTTTCACTATGTGTGCACTAGTCCAATGTCCACATCTATATCTCTTTTTTTCTTTATCTGCTTCTAATATACCCTGCATTATTCCCTCATGTCTTAGTATGTGTCCTACCATCCTATTTCTCCTAGTTTTTACTGTTTTCTACATATTTCTTTCTTTCCTTACCTACCTTTGTCACATATGAAACAAGCCGCGCCATTATTATTGAAGCACACAACTCCAAGTGGGGCAGTGTTAACTTTTTAAGAGGGACAACTTTTGACTTTGAACAGACAAAAAATGTGGAAAAGTTATCGTCATCAGTTAGAAAACCCGAATGTAGAACTGTGCTATAACCTTTTTCACCTGAGGGCAAGCTGACGTGACAACGAAAATTCTGAAAGACTGTAAATCCTTTGCGACACTTTTCCCAAAAGTGCGAAATAAAAGCGGGAGAAGAGTGATCCCAATCAAGCTTTCAACTCCACAGTTGCTGCAACAAATGTTTTAGAAGCAAAGTGAGAGGAGACAAAATTCCAAGTGGATCGAAAATGCGGACAAGAGTGGACAACACATTGCGTTTAGTACAACAAGTCGCGAAAGATTGAACAGTAATGTGGAAGCTGTTTGGCAAAGGAACTCATTCAAGTCCGAAAATTTTTAAAGCGGAACTTTCTTTTTGTTTGAAAGAGTATCGATCGGAATTGCGAGTGATTGGCAGATCGGTCAATAAAGAAAAATTATTGCTAGCCCACTTTCGTAATTCAAATCCATAATTAGACAAGGCAGATATTAGCTGTGACTTAATATCAAGAGTGACTTTGTGTGAAGGGCACGAAAGGACTAAATCATCCACGTAAAACAGGTTACGAAGAGCCAAAGCGGCTAACAGATACTCTTCACAACAAAGGTCGGCTATGTGCAATAAACACCTAATAGCCTGAAAGGGGGATGATGCATCACCATCAGTTACGGTATTAAGACAGTAATCTTGTGAAGGATCGTTCGGTGAAAAGACCACACAATACGCTGAAAATCACGATGATTTGAAGTAATTAACAATTGAAGGTACATCATTTTGATGTCCACGGTTAAGACTACTGGATATAATTGAAAATTAAGCTTAGGGCCCTCAAGAAGATTGTCATTCAACAACGTAACTCCATATATTTTCGCCGAAGCATTAAAAACAACTTCTAGTTTTTTGGTCGAATTGTCTGGCTGCAAAACGTATTGGTGGGGAATATTATACTGATTATCAGAAATCGGCGAAGATGCTAACGACATATGGCTAAGATCAATGTAATCTTGCATAAAAAGTTTATACTGTCGATAGATTTGTGGGTTGTTTTAGCAAACGTCTTTCAAATGAGAGGAAACGCTGCACAGCCAGATCGCTAAGTTTGTGAAAATTAGGATGATTGTGCTTGAATGGAAGTAATAGAACAAAGACCATTGTCAAACTGAATGGTATCCGTAGAGACTTTTTCACATAGAACATTATCAGGTGACATGGGTAAGCATTCGGGATATCCTCAATTTCTCAAAAATTTTTAACATCATTTTCAAGAAAATCAAGTGAAGAATGGCACAAAAAAGATAAAACCACAGATGGTGGAGACGCGATGGGGGTTTCCTTGTACTTATGTAATCAAAAACAGTATTGAGCGTGGTCAGTAAACCTTTGGAGCAGACAATTTTACCATCTAAAATTATGTTAGAAAACACATTGGCCCCTAGCAAAAGATTGATAGAATCTCGAGAAGAAAATTGTACATCGGCTAAGGCTAGGTTGGATATCTAATGCCATTGATGCATAGAAAACGACTGATATTAGAATGCTATCACAAATTTTTTCATTAACAACCGCTTCAATCGGTAATATTACAGCACTTTTGTTAACAGGACGAATGTTTAATAAAACATTGCCTCCAATGACTATTACATTCATCGTACCGATTCCATTAATTTTAGTTGAAGATGAATTAGCTTTCAAACCTAGGCGAATTAGGGCTTTTTTTGTTATAAATGAATTCATACTTCCAATGTCAATCAGAGAAGGGAAATATAAAAATTATTGCAACAATCTTGGATTTCAAGTTGAGTGGTAGCCAATAGTACACCTTCTTAGGTGTCAGTGAATGCTGTATTAACTGATACAACAGTACCATCAGAAATAGATGAGGAAGATTGAGGCATAGAACTTAGCTCCTGAACTGAAGATTCTGCTGGAGATTGAATATTAGTAGTAAAATGTAGAAGTGTGTGATGTTTATGGTCGCATTTTTGCGAAGAATGGTATTTTTGGTATTATGCGTGCTGCTTAGACAACTAATACACAAGTTTTTTATCTTAGCAAGGTTATACTGATCTTTTGATGAGAAACCTAAAACTGAGAACATTTATAAACCGCATGATTTGCATAACAAATTGCACATTTACTTGACTCGGCATCGTTGGCTTAACATAATAAACCAACATGTTTTTGCTAAAAGTATTAAAATTTGAATTTAAAATCTTTTGAGAGTGTTCCTTGTGAAAATTTTAAATTATCAAAGGCAATACATTGGTTAATTAAAAAAATTCAACTAAGTCGTCATAAGCGGGTATCTCAGAAGAGTTAAAGAGCACTTCAAACTGTGTTAATTTTAATTGGAAAGACATAAATTAATTGTAAATTAATGTTGCAACCCTGCTTAATAAGAAAAATAAAAAGTTAAATAAAATAAAAAATACTGAGCAGTTGAATACTAATAAAAGAAGTTTGTATATTAAACACTGTGATTTAATTTCCAAGCTAATCATTCAATGCAGTACATGTACCAAGATGCTATAAAACCAGCCTCTAAATCTTAACCTAATCTTAATGTGTTTAATATAGTGTAACATATCTTTTTAGTGATAGGGTAACCAACCCACTCCAGTCGCGAATATAGGCCACGCCATGTCGTGCAGTGCACTGTTAGTATATTTAACAGTTTAGTTTCATTCACTAAATATAGTTACAATACGTGTGCTTTACGTTTAATAAATGATCGAGTCCTACCCATGGGAAATATCATAGCTATACCGGAATGATAACCCTACTAAAATACTTTACCACCCTGATAAATATAATTTGTCAACAATAGTATTTAAAATTGCAGGCATACTACCTTCACAGTTCGTAGCCCTGTCCGCAGTTTATACATTATTCAAAACGTTCGCGAATCACTTGTTGCACAGTTTCTGTGGAAGTTAGTATATTGTTTGCAACAACTTGTTTTTTCTGTTGCCCTGTGAATTTTAACAAATCGCTTCCATTGGAATTTACTGCATCGAACGTTTTCTGGTTCCAAATTTTTAGATTTCCATTTCAATTAATTTTCATACTTTGAATGATGTTGCATCCGTTTTGGAAAGGACTTCTTTTATTTTTAATAGATGAAAATATATGTTGACTTTGCACCAAGATACCTTATTTTTTATATGGGAGCAATAAATTGTCGTTGTATTCCATAAAATAATGGTCGAATGTCAACGGACTTATGTTCAAAACTCCTTTGCAAAATCTTGAATGAATTATTTCATCACGTCCACTTTTTATATAATAAAATTCTAAATATGTCATCTTTTCGATTAACTTCTCGAAGGTGAGTCATTCATGTAATGTAACAATTTACTGCAATTTCGTGTTCTTATCTCTAAGATGAGGTGTTATTGCGATCATAAACAGTTTCTTATCTTTTATTAATGAATTAAATCAACAATTGTTATCTCTCTCCCTTTCGAGCTTCTGTAATAATTAGAGCCTATAAAACTCGTTATCTTTCCGCGAATTGACTTGTATTCATTGACAGAAAATAATTAACTGTCTTTTGCTTATTTAACAATGATTTATGATTTTAAGAAGATTCTCGAACAGTGGTTTATTTAAGTAAATAAATGCGGTATTTTTCGTACATTAAATGAATTCTAGAACCACCCGAAAGTGTTTTTTTTTAAAGAAAACTATTTCGCTTTAGAAACTCTTAAAATGGCATTTTTCAGTCTACATACGTGCAATAAAACTTGTTTTAAAGGTATTTTTCAGAAGAATAAATATTTACACACGGATTTGAATGCTTTAAGATTTGGCTTTGTTTTTAAATGGTATTTATCAACACTATATGTACTTAATATGTGTTATTTTGCATGGGATCCTTACGAGAATATTACACAGGGTAAAAACTACTATTAGAAAATTTTACTTTCTTAGCTTTGGGGTTTGTTTTCTCACAGAATGTGGTGCTCAACGACACCATGTGACCTCTTTATCATATTAATATATTGCTGTGAAATGTAGCGTTTATGAAAATAGATTGAATTGAACCCTTTATGTTGGTTGTTAACAATATTGACACGAACTATTGCCTGAAGATGCCCGTATTGTCCTGCTAGCTCATATTAAATGAAATAACGAAGATCCAATATCAAATTTATGACATTTGTTAAGTACTTTAATCTGATAGTTTTATATTTAATACGTTTTATTAATTGTGTTAATAATAAGGACTTATACTACGCGCTCCTGAAGGTTATTTGTTTTAACACACCCCTCAAGGTGTACATGGAATTATATTCAGCATTCACAGACGAACCGTTGTTCTGTGAAGACGCAATGTTTATTATTTTTCTCAATGTGTATTAAACTCTATTCATTGTAATTTCTTAATAACTCTTAAAAGTGTACAGTCCTACTTGCTCTAATTAATCTCATAAACACCATTAAATATTCATTAATAAACAATCTTTCAAATAATAATAATTGCTACATCCACAAACATCTTTCTTCAACACACGTTATCCAAAAGGATTACTTTCATACAAGCATTAGAATCTACAAATAAAGAGTTTGAAAAACATTTCATAACTACTAGATACTAGTAGACTTTATACAATATCTCGCTTTGTAATTAGTATTTCCAAATCTTTCCTAGTGTAAGTCATATTATGTACAAAATTTTAGAAATATCCATGGATAATTTTGATATTTCTTACCTCTGCAAAAAATTAGCTGATCAGGCACATTTACTAAAACCTTCTGTAATGGTCAAACTAAATCGGAATTCGACCCCAAAAAAATTGAAATTATCCATTTACAAGAAAACGTCAACGTGCCAAATTCTTGTGCAGTTTAACCTACCTAAAATAAATAGAGCAAGAAAAATGTCCTTTAAAATATTTTGAAACAATGGTATACTTGCGTTTCACCATTAAATTATGCTGGGATTCAAAAATTCGTCTATCTCCAAATTAAATTTCCGCCTCCATATACCTCTTCTTCTCTTCTTTTAAAAATAATTTACCATTAAACTTTTGTAAAATCTAAGTCGTATTCCATTTATATTTAAATTTCCAATATCATACAGGAATTTACTTCATTAATATTATTAAATCAACTTTATTACTTTACTTTCAATATGAGTTGTTTATATTTTAAAAAGGTTACTTTTGAAATCGATTGTTATATTTCCTAACTTTAAAACTTATTGTTCTTGATAAATATTTTAACGTGAACTTAAACTTTATTCATTGACCAAAAGATCATTCATAATTGATCGACAAACAGACGATTGGTAACTGATTTTTTTTTGATTGTTTATTGACTTTTATATAGTATAAATTTGTATGTTATTGCCATCTAGAAAAATTGATAAACTTCCGTTTGAGCTGATTCATGTATGATAATGCAATTTGTTGAAAATGTTGTTAATTAATACAACTAAATTGGTGTCAGTTTTTGATTTATTACATTGTAACTACCTTATCGTCTCTAATTGACAACTTTACAGAATGAAAGTTCAAATGCTTATCTGTAATAGCTGTTATCTCTTGATTTATGGGCTATTAACGTCTTTTCGCATAGTACCACTCGCTAATTAGAATGTTCATTCATGTTATTTGTTCTTTTGAAGATAATTATTCCTCACCTGCTTATATTTACAATTTGATTTATGGGTTCTATTGATTGCTTGGCTACTTGTGAATGTATCTAAAATTCTAAATATCTAGGAAATGTAATGCGGTTTCAATTTAAAATTTATACATACAAGTGCATGCATCCACCAACACTTTCTAGATAATGAGTTAAATCACTGACTAGCTAGTGGAAGATAGTAGATTTCTTATATTTAGCATTGTGTTTGAGTAAAATGTTATTAGAAAAAATTTAAATCGGATGGATCTGAATACTTTTAATATGCAATTAATCATTTAATATATTTCAGCATTGGAATCACAAAAAGGACAAGCTGATGGAATATTATCTAATATTCAAACAATTGCTAATTTAGTTGCTCATAATACTGCAACTCCAACAGACGTACAAAATGTTCTAATGCAGATAGAAAAATTATTGGAACAAGCTAAAGATGAAGTTACTGCGAAAGTGTCATTAGTAGATGATAAAGTTAATGCTGTTGAAAAATTAACAGAAAAAGGAAATGAGAAACTATACAAAACAATTCTTGATTATGCAGCAAACAATACAGGATGTAATTTGCAACCGAAAATACTACAAGGTATTTGTTTTTATGATAATTAAGTTTATATTATATATACAAGAAATTGGGATGGTAAATCAACTAAAACATTTATGATGGCACATCGTTTTGTTGGCTTTTTGAGTCATTTGTCATTGAATTTACTTATATTTATATTAATTTGGATTCGCTCATTTTGCGAGCGTGCGTGAATGCGAGTGTGAATGCGCGCGGGCGTACGTGCGCTCGCACACACCCGCTCGCGTGTGTTTACTGTGAAATTATACTTCATTTCTAAACAACAACACCAATCACGATATTGCCTTTCGCGGTAACCAAACCTAGCACCTCTTTCTATTTCATTATATCTACACGTGTTTGGTCGCCCAAATTTTATCGGCAATTAAAAACGTCCACTTAAATAAGTTATTCCGGCTATATTGGTAATGTGGATCGATAATAATACGAACCCTTATTCTTTTCTAAAAAGTCAGGCAACGTTATCTACTTGACAGTATTTCTGGTGGTATAACTCCCAGGAATGCTTTAAAATGTATTTTGCTTTCCCATGCTAGCAACGAAATTCGATGGAATTAATTATTGTATTTTGTTTCCTTAATTGCTTGCATTCTATGAAGGTTTTCGCCGTTGTCGTCTAGAATATATATTTTTGCTTGCTTTCTCAGAATATTCTACATTTATATAGGTGGGATTGGTTTTTCGTTTCGTACCCCCATCATTTTCAAAGTTGTATAAATAAACGTTCAACTTTTGAAAATTCCTCTTAATTATTCGACCTTGCTCTTACTTCTTCGTTCTACTTCTACAATATTTCTATTATGCAACGTCCTGTAAGCTTTATAAAGTCGCGCTTTTAAAATGCGTTTGTGCTAGTACAGTATAGTTAAGTTGTTTTAGCCTCTAGCCGTAGACGAATACAGCCGCATTTTCTGAGAAGGTACCAAAAAGAAGATAGCTCCAGGTACAATATATTTTTCTGTTTGCTTATTTTGTGTTATTGTTTTGGAAGATAGACACTTCTTTTGATTGATTTTGCAATAAATCACAGATTGACGCTCATGCACTCTCACAACATGAACCATAGCTCACCCAACCCACTCTACGACGTTCTTGAGCTAGCCCGAATTCGATTCTACCATGTCCCTGTGTTTTGTTGCAGTATTCGCTGTAGACGAATTTCTACTACTTACTGTGCTGTGTTCTTTCTTCTTCGTACAGAATCCTGTAACAAGTGTTTAGTTTGGAAATGTTTGTGTCATTTGTTTTTGTGTTTGTCCATTTTTCGTGTTGTGTGTGTGTTGTTGTGTTGTGTTACGTAGTAGGAACAGCCAGAAATCAGCCAGTCCCACTTGTTTCGAGGAGTGTTTCCCCCACAATCATTGGCAGCTGAAAACCATGGGTGTTTCCCACTCGTAGGTGCATGTGTGATGTGTTTGTTTGTGTTGTGGATTGTGTGTATGTATGTTTTGTGTTTGCCATTTTTATTTTGCATCTTTAATTTCCCTGCTATGTTTTGAGAAGTACGTTTTTTCGTTAGTTGTACTACTCTCTCGGGTCCTGACCATCCACAGCAAGAAAGCGGAGTCCAGGTGATAGCATTTTATGTGTGCTTCCCACGGGGGTTTTGGTCATCGGCGGCCGGAAACTGAAAGTCCCGTGGGTGGGTTGTCTTACATAGCCGTAAACGCGGTATATGCGACACAAAAGACAGTTGGTAACGATATTTCATAATGTGAAAATCGACGCTCAAATTTCGATGACGTCACACAATATGCAAATTATTGCACGTAATTTTTAAATTTCTAAAATATATTATAAAACTCACGCGGGGTACTTACGTGAATATGTAAAGCTTCCTACGGAATTACTTCCTGATGGCGGCTCGTGGCTTCCTTCAGGATTTTTTCATAATGGCGGCTGCGGGGCTCCCTTCAGGATTATTTCATGATGGTTCTCGGGTCGTGGATTTTCTACCAGGTTGTATCCAGATTTGTCGTCTTCTTTCTATGTAGGGAACGATAAGGAACGGGTTGAGGAACGACAATCAAAAGGCAAAGGGAATCTACATAATACCAAGATACGATACGATACTAGACCAACTGCTCTTCTTCCACGTTCAAAGGCAAGTCCTTCAGCGTCTTGCGGAAATTCCCTCACTTTCTTTCCACCACACGCGTTGGCGCGAAATTCGTGCAACGCACTTCTGAAGTAACGGAAATACGCGCAACAAGTCTTTTAAATTTATGGCGCGAAATTCTCGCATATTAAAACTTGATTAAAAAAATGTCTAGTGCCAAAATTGTTGGCACGTAACAGTTGTTGTGTTCCTAAAAACTTAGGTTCTCCTTCCCATATTGTCTAACTTAAAATTAGCTTAAATTAAGTTGGTAGACTACACGTCTACTTGATGTCTTTGAATGGGTGTTGGTTGTTGTATTTTGGTCTTAGTATTGTTTAGTTTATATAGTTATTATTCCGTGACAAGGTTTGTAATCAACTAGGTTCCAATGTGGTGCTGGAAAACCTCTTCCATTTTGGTTTTTGTCCTTTTGGATGGTATTCCTCTGGCCTGAGTAGAGAATTCGATTGGAAACTCCAGAGGGTGTACTGTTGGCCCATAGATGACGTTGGTCCCTCTGTTTGTGTTGTTTAGTATATCCGTGTTGTCTTTGTAAAGTTGCAATGTATTGTTGTTTTGTTGCTTGTGTGATTTTATTTGTTGTTATGTTTAGGATGTTTAAAGTATGTTCGGATCTTATGTACTTGTAACTCGTGCTCCTATTTAGATCCCGATGCTGATTCTCACACTGTGCTGCTAGTTCAAACAAGCACCTGATAGCAAGAAAGCTTGAGACCTTTTCGCCATACGTTACTGTGCATAATTCGTAGATGTTCAGAGAGAGCAAACGATCAGTTCGTCAAAATATTTTCCGGCGAGGGCATTGTGCCTCTTCTATCCACACTGTTCTGTACATTTTTGAACAACCGCTGCCGATAATATATTTAAAACGGCGTAATCTGATAAGGATGGAAGAAGATAATCTTGCAAGACAGGCCCGTTTAATTAAATGTCATTTAAAGACACGCTATTAGAAGACGGTGCACTTGAATTAAATCCAACTCGCAACTTAATTTGCAAGCTTGCTTCTTTTTAAACGCCATGATGAGAGATATAATATGCATAAGGAACAGTATCTGTGGACTCTTCAACTTATTTCATGTGACCTCTTCATATTCGGTCATGAAATGTATGTACATTGTTTTAAGATTTTTATTTGCATGTAGTCGTCTTTCTTATGATAAAAATTGTTTTAAGACATTTTGTCTTGACTCCCCTAAGACGGCAGGAGAAGAAGACATTGGTATGGAAACAATAAACTTTCCTTGCTCACCTCGTTTGGTTGTTTGTGCAAACTGTAATTCACATTCACGTTCTTCATTTGAAAGTGGTTTATCGTGGGCCGACGTTTTTAATTTACAAAAATTTGGAAATTGTTTTGAAAGATCTACTGTAGTTAAGTGACAGAATGTATTATTATTTGCAAAATCGGAGCAGAATTGCCCCAAAATGATATATCCTAAATGTGTATTGAAAAGAAATGAATATTTTTCATGATGAGACTGATTAACAGCCAGTAATCGCCAGAAAACATTGACACCTAATAGAATATCTATTTTTATATCTTGTTTAAAATTGGGATTAGTCAGTGTAATGGTTTTTGGAATATCAATAGATTTTAGATCAGAATTTGCTGGGATACGGTTAGTTCTGTTTAGTAGTAACAGAAATGATAAATCTGCACAAAAACTACTATGCATTGATTGAATTTTTGTGTTAGCAATGAAGAAAACAGTTGTTCTTGTTTGGCTAGTACCGGAAACTGGTATACTAGCGTGACATGTTTTAAGCTTAAGACGATTATACAAGAAAATTGTCATTGATGCAGAATCTAGTAAAGCAGTGCATTTGTGAAGTACATCGTTCCAGTCATGAATCAAAACAATGGCGGTGGGTAAGACCTGATAAGATTTTTCACATGATTTTGCATGGGTAACTAATGCAGTAGAGTTAGATTGTATTGCTGTGCTTGCTTGGTTGCTCTCAGGAATTGTCGAAATAGATGTTGGAGCATATACAGCACTTGTTGTGGGACTGTCTTTATGTAGTACCATGGAGTGACTTTTATTGCATTTCTTGCAACGACTAGAGCGACAATCAGTAACCAAATGGCCTTGTCATAAACAGTTGAAACAAATGTTGAGTTTTTTTGCTTCGGCGATACGTGCAGGTACTGAAAGGTCTAAAAAATTTTTACAAGTATATATTTTATGTTGAAGCTTACACAATAAGCAGGTTTCGGTCTGAGAACTTACATAAGAAAAACTTTTTCTTTGTTTTGGACCCTTAGTAAATTTTGTGTTTTGGGGTTGAGTCAGTGAATTAGCTTGCGGCGATTTATACCTTTCAATGACTTCTAAGAACGATAACCGATTTTCTAGGAATGTTATAAGGGCTTCATTGTCAGGATCACTGTTTTATTTTGTTATCTCAATCTCCCATTTCTTCTTACTTTGGTAATCAAGTTTTTCACCAAGAAATGATTTCAAGTATAAAAAGCGAGAACTGTTATCTAATTTGTCATTGTTGTGAACTAAGGACTTAAAACATTCAAAGAAGCATAAGAACTGCTCCGATTTTCCCATGTAAGTTTTAAGTTTCAAAACAGGTAACTTAACCTTACTGATATGACAGTTTGAAGTGATGTTGTCATCAGCAACACCATTGAGTGTAGGTTGTATTTTTGATGAATTGCCAGAAGTTATTGAGACGTTTGTTACGTGCCAATAAATTGGCCCTTAAACATTGTTTTTAGGTTAATTTTGATGTGCGGAAGTTTCGCGCCACAAATTTAAAAGACGCGGTGCGCGTATTTCCGTCACGTCAACAGTGGGTTGGACGAATTACTTCGCGCCGACGCGTAAAAGACAAAAGTGGAGTGAAGTTTCCGTTGGACGCTTTAACGTGGCTTTTTTGCCTGAACCTTCGAGTGGAGTGGACGCTTTAGGTATCGTATCGTGCCTTATCTTTATCTATGTAGATTTCCTTGCTTGCTTATCTGTTTGTCGCCCTTATACCTGGTATTCCTGTCCATTCCCTACATAGGTAGGAGACAATTTGTAGCCTTGGCCTAACTGCTTCCACGCCGGAGCAGCCCACGACCTTAGACGAGCCGGATGTCCATGCTCCGCCAACAGCACCGGAGCAGTCACCATCTTTAATCCCTCCGGGATGGAGCCCTGATGGACTTTAATAGAGGCTAACTTTAGCTCAACCCCGCAGGACGTTCGGATTTCTGATGTAAGTACTCCATTGCTTAATTTGTTCGCTGATATAACCTATTGTTTTAAATTTATATATTTTTCCGATAATTGCGTAATTTAATTTGTGCATTGGTGACGTCATTGTCAGATGGGCGCGCCAAATCTGTACATAGGTTAGCGTTACCAACCGCCCGTGACGTCGCTTATTTCGCGCTTGCGCGATGTATTTATGAACTTTTTAACCGTAAGAATTCGCTTTTTCATCGCGCTTGCGCGATGATTTATGAATTTGTTAAAACGTAAGAATTCGCGGTTTAACATGTAAGACGTTGTCGATTGCGGCACTAGTGGCCGTTGGTTGTATTCTTGACGAATTGCCAGACGCTATTGAAATGTTATAAAGTTCATCCAGAACTAATGACTGACTTTGACATAAATGTTTTGCTAAAGCTGGCAACTCATGATATGACGATTCAACATTAACAAACTCTGTATAGCGTTGTTCAAGATTTTCGTCACTTTCTAAAACAATGATTTCATCATGCAAAGTCTCAAATTGTACAAGAACTTTCTTGATGGCAAACATACGACTTTTTAATTGCTCAAGGATTGCCTGTTATAACTGAACAGATTGTACTTCTGAATCACCTACGTTGGTTGACAGTGATGAAATTTGCTGCAAAAATTTGTGGAAGCCATTTAAACAGGCTTTGATTTGACCGCGTTTGCAAACTAAAGTATTGATAGTTGTCATGGTTTGAATTTAATATTTGTATTAAATGATTTGAAAATAAATGCTTATTTTATCATGTATAGGATACTTTGATCGAATGAATGTACTGGAATGAGTGAAAGATATATTTCAACAGCAGTGCATAACTTATACAAGATAGGTAAACAGCTATTCATTTCGATCGATTTGCTTTAGCTTGAATTTGTAGTGTTTGAGTACGCTTTTGTATTCTAAGCTTTGAGATGACGCACAACTGTGGTTGTTTCCTTAGCTTAGTATTTGTTAAGTTATGAAATGTTATCTGGTGATTTGATTATTTTGTTGATCAATGTTGCTACCATTAATGATGAATTGATGTATGTCTGGTCTTCATATCCGTGCTGTGATAGAACCCTTCTGTTTGAAAATGAGTGATAATGCTAATGAAATTCCCGAAAGACCTAATATAAACTTGATTTTCATTTATACATATTCTGACATGCTGCTCTTTATATTAAAAATCATTCATACTTGACAAAACTGACATTTTTGTTTTTAGAACAAAAACTATTAGATTAAAGTGAACATGCATTACAACTAGATAAACTAACATTTCTAACACACACTATTCTCTAAAAATTCCTTAAAACATATCCTGCCCTTCTATTTCTCCTATTTTTTTTTTGTTTCAGACAGATATCTTTATTCCCTTACTATTTCTAAAACCTCATTGTTATTAACTTTATCTGTCTATGTTGAGGCATAACATTTCAAACGGCTTCTTCCTTTTCCTGTCTACTTCTACTGTCCCTATTTCATATGTGTGCAGTGCTGTGCTCCACACATATGCTTCCAACACTTTTGTCCTTGTTTTTATGTTTGTTGTCTTCGAACATAGCTGCTGCTCTTTCTTGTTGGATACAGTTCGGTTGCCCTTCTATTATTTTGTAAATATATACTCTATTTCACCGATATTGAGTGGTATGTGAAGGGGGTTAAGCAACCTGTGGCTACCAAGATCCCCCAACACTTAGACATTTGCCGAATTAGTAGTTTTCAAATAAATCCTTTTATACAGTCAGCATTATTTGAGAATATTGCAAAACCTGTATATTATATCATGTATAAAAGGCAAAATAGCAATAGTATTAGAAAACTTGTTTGTTATCTTTCAAGTTCAATTATAAATTTGCTTGTGCTTGATAACGACCTGTCTTTGTAATAGTTGGTTCAATAAATTGAAAGAATATACTTCGTTGAGTATATAGAAGAATTTTATTATCAACAAAACCAACACCTGTATTTGTTTATAGTATTCGTCAGGCACAAGTCCAATTATTTTTTTGTCATTAGGTTTTCCGTCTCGGAACTGGTTGAATGCATACCTTCACTGATTTCTATTCTAAGCTAGCCTACACAGTTCCCTGACATTTCTACAGCCTAGATATATATGCCCTATTTCACCGAGATTCATTATTATGTAAAGGGGGTTAGGCAACCTGCGGCTGCCCTGATCCCCAATACACATTTGTCGAATCAACAGTTTTTCAGTAGTTTCTTTCGCACAATTAACATTAGTTGAGAGTATTGTCAAACCAGCGACAATTACTTTTTGTTATCATATGGTTTTCTATCGTGGAACTGGTTGGACGCGTACCTCCATTGGTTTCTATTTTGTACGAATTAGTACAATAATTTTGCTGGAAATTGTTCAAAATGTTTTAGTTTTAGAAAATATTGCCAAAATATTTTAAAATGACACCAGTGAATTTTCAGTAGTACTAGCTAATTTTTCCTAAACTACTTCAATTTCAAATAATAAGGTTCAAAGACTGATTATAGACTTATGTGATTGTAACATAGACTCTAAGCATGCCCACAAATTGAGGGACAAGTTTAAACATTGGCTAAAAATGTTTGATTCGTGTTACAAAATGTCTAGTTCATACTTATCTGTATTGGCATGATCACTGTACCTTCCTTTTCGAAAGTTGATTGGTAACAACAGAAAAAGTGTAGTCAAAAAGTGTACAAAATTAATATCTAAAAATTTATAGAAAATAGTTTAGTTGATATGTTATAATGGGTAACCGAATAGGAAATGATATTTGTAAATGTTACATACTTTCATAGCGTTTTATTTTTTAGCGATAGAATTACAAAAAGGAAATCTTGATCAAATCTCTAGAGATATTCATACGGTATCCAACAAAGTATTTGATGTTGCTAAAGTTCAGGATGTCAGAAGTGCAACAAATGAGACAATAAATGCTCTCTTACAAATCAATAATCAATGTGCCATCAATCAAGATGTAGTAAGTAAGCAATTACATGAAGCAATTGCGTCAGGTACACAGAAAAATCCAGACTTACAACCAACAATACTTCAAGGTAAATATTAAATAATATTTGATATAGCTAGTACAGGTTTTGATTATTGTAGCAGTTGAGATGCAAAATAAGAATATAGAACAAATCATAGCAAACGTAAAGACGGTTCCACCAACTTCACAATCTCCAATTACAGAAGTAACTAAAAATCAAACACTACAAGCTTTGCAACAAATAAAGAACGAAATATTAGATCAAGGTGTATTACTAATCAATAAAATCACAGCGCTTCATGCACTTTCTGAAAAGAATAATGAAAACCTACATAAAACTATTGTAGAATCTGGCGAAATGGCTGAACAGTTGAATGCTAATGTTGCCTCAAGTTTTGAAAAATTAAGTAGTAGTGTACGTTCACTAAGTAAACTGGATCAAATCATGGTTCAAACTGCTGATGCAGCATTGGATACTAAGCGACGAGTCGAATATGGTGTGCATCAAATATTGTTAGATGTTACTACAAATATTAAGAAACATTCCAAAGAACTAAATACTACGATTAACACTAGGTATGCTATAAATTCATTTTTAATCTTTTTAATACTAGTTTGTTACATCCTTTTGCTATGTATCTATATTGATTTTTCACATTTAGTTACGGTTGACACATAAAATTGTTGTACATGCATAACTCAAACGAGGAGATCTGAATAACTTGTAAAGTGAGAGAAAGAAATAGCATTAATTGAAGGGGATTCGTTTGATCAAATGCTTTCCAGTTGTTAGTGAAATCATGACCAGTATTGTCTACGGAATGTGATTTACTGGTCATTTCCTATGAATCCGTTAACTATAAACATACCTTAAAGATTCACGTGTAGATTATATATTATTTTATATTAATTCATTCAGTTGTATATCTGGAACTCTTTCGTATTCATATAGTGTGTGTACGAATTCAGTTGATTTTTTTTATATTTTTATATTTACAAATGTACATACAAAGGTCACAATAGTGAATCGTATATTGTCAATTTTAAATATTATCAGATAACAATTATAATTAAGGACCATTTAGAGCTTGATTAACAAAATTTAAATTAACAAAATTTATATTTTGGAAATCTATGTAAGCCTCTATAGATTTTGTTCAATCATGAAACTCCTTGATACTATAAAAAAGCCTATTTTAAGAGCAAAGTTTTTATATATTTTTTAAATTTTAATATTGGAAGATTTCTTACGTTCACGCTCAAAGAGTTAAATAACATACTCCCAAAGTAATTTGTTCCCGACCTACTTCTTTCAATCTGTTGGTATGGCACCACTAGATTGATTTTTCTACGGGTATCAAATGAGTGGATTTCATTGTGTCGATTATAGAGGGCTTCATTTTTCTTAACATACAGTAAACATTCTAATATGTAGATGCAAGGCACAGTTAAAATGTTGTAACTCATGAAATAAGTACGACAATCCTCATGGTAAGCAATATTAGCTATAACACAAATAACTCTCCTTTGCAAACCAAAAATTCTATTACTTGCGGGCAAATGACCCCATGTGATGATCGCATAAGCAATACTGGAATGAAAGAAGGCAAAGTAAACTGTTTTCAATACATCTAATGAGACTGCATTTTTTAAGGATTTAATGAAGAAAATAGTATGACAAAGTTTTTTGGCAAGAAAATTACAATGTGTCTCCCAACTTAAGGTGTTATCAAAATGAACCCTAAGATATTTAACACTGTGCTTCTCCCATTCAATAGTATTTTTTAAAGAAAATAAAATCTTTTCAGTTTTATCATTGTTTAAAGTTAATTTATTATGGATGGTGTTCAAACAGACATTGCTCTTCTGCAGAAGCTGCTCCATGTCTTTATGTTGGTGATAGACAGTGGTGTTATCTGCATAAAGTATCACATTTTCCAAGCCATAAGTTGAAGGAAAATCGTTAATAAAGCATAAGAAAAGCAGAGGCCCCAGCACAGAGCTTTGTGGGACCCCATGAGGAACATTCTTCAAGTTGGAAACTTTGTTGTTATAGTAAACATATTGATAGCGTTCAGAAAGATACGACTGAATTAATTTAATACTAGAATGATCAAAATGCGACAGCCCCAATTTTACAATGTGTCTCCCAACTTAAGGTGTTATCAAAATGAACCCCAAGATATTTAACACTGTGCTTTTCCTATTCAATAGTATTTTTGTGATTTATGCAATCAAAAGCTTTTGTCAAATCATACAAGTTAACCAACATAAAGTCACGTTTATCAAAAGTGCTCGTAATCTGGTCAAGCAGAGTTATTATTGCATTAGAGGTTGACTTATTTTTTCTAAAACCAAATTGCTGCGGACATAGTAAGTTATTATCATCAAGAAAATCAATTATTTGAGTCTTCATAATAGATTCAAAATTTTTTGAAAAATAGGCACAAGAGAAATTGGCCGATAATTGTTCATATTATTGAGTGTGCCTCTTTTATGAATAGGAACGACTTTGGTTACCTTTAGTGCATTAGGGAAAATTAAATCTCTAATTGCATAATTAATAAGCTTAGTTAGTGGTATTCAAATAACATCAGTAATACTTCTGATCAGTAGAATATTCAGCCCATAATAATCTTTAGAATTTTTGTTTTTCATAGCCATTATTATATCTCTCGTGTGTCCACATGAGACCTCTCTAAAAACAAATTTATCATTCAGAAATGATGTATTTGTTGAATCATGGATTACGATAGGATTGATATCCTCTGTAGCTTTTCCAAGTGTAAGATTGGTAACTGAATCAATAAAGAAATGATTGAAATCCTCAGCAGTTGAACTTGTATCAGTAGTATCACTACTAACAGATCGCTTTTTTTCGTTAATGATTTGCCACTTACTCTTGTTGCTATTAACTGAGTTTAAAATAAAACTATCATGCGCGTGAAGTTTAGCCTTTTTCAACGCCTTTCTATAATCATATTTAAACTTGTTTGTCAAGATTTTTAGGGTATCATTTGGTGATGCGTTATACAAATCTATATACATTAAATCAGTATCACGCATTCTTGTTAGATCCTCAGAAAACCAGGTAACAGTTGGATTCGATTTTTTACCAAAATCTTTAACATATTTTAGTGGAAAATTAGCTTCAAAAGCTGACAGAATAATACATAAAAAACGATCGAACTTAACATTTAAACCCAACGAGGAATTATCTACAAATTTCCAATTAACTTGTGCGAGGTAGTTATAAAAGCTTAATATATCCCAAGTAGTGATTGGACGAAACCACTTATATTGCACTTCAGAAGCAATATTCAAGTTACTTTCAACATGCGTAAATAATGCTTTATGATCTGATAGACCAGTATTAATTACCTTGCAAGATAATCCAGAGATATTTGTGAAGATATTGTCTAAACAACTATTATTTCTGGTGGCTATACAATTAATCGGATGCAGACCATATGCTGCAAAGAAATCAATTAAAAAAATTACATCTTTTTTAGTAGTTAAAGCCGCTACAAATTATTACATTTTGGTGACACAAGTTATTGCAGTCTTTGAATATTTTCTCCATATTAGCAAAAAATAAATCCAACGAACCAATAGGCGGCCTATATATCTTTACTAATATTAAGTTAAGAGATTTGAAATAGACCGCACATACTTCCACATGCAGTTCAATTGAATGTCGACTAACTGATTCCACATGGGTGAACAGATTTAAAGTTGGTCTAGCAAAAAATGATATAGGAATTAAACTGTTAAGTTTTAAAAATTTAAATTCATCTAGTTTTAAATTTACCTCATTTAGGCGTAGTACATTACAATTTAACTCATTTTTTAAAAAAGCTTGCAACTCGTTTTTCTTATTTTCCATGGATTGAATATTTAAACATAAAATATTTAGATCTACATCCATAGATTCATGAAATGTCATCTTTTAATAAGTTGACTATATTAGTCGATTGGTCAGAATTTATTAAAAATGCTTAGGTGTATACTTAGTACTGAATGGTTTATCAAGTATATTATTACCCCAGATTGTTTGATTATAAGTTTTTTCCAAGGAATGTTTGTGTACTACAGCCTTAAATGACTTGTAATGATTAAATTTCGTTTCCAACTCATCACAGGAGATTGCTTGCACTATATATTTCTGCAGATGTTTTTTAATATCATCACTATTGTATATAGGGGCAATTCTGGTTATAAATACAAATGAAGGTTTTACTATATCCTGAATATCAGATTCAGCATTGTCACCCACTATAATAAATTTTCGTTTTAAATGGTTATTATCCATTTCGCTTTGTAAACACATTTTCATTCTCCTTTGTATTTATATTGCAAAGAGGATTGTTAGATTGGTTACAATCTGTGGTTAAGGGATTATTTTTACAATCACCATTGTGCTGGTCGGGTTTAATATTTTTATTATTATTATTTACCCCTCTTCAAACTCACTATCATCAATTAGGTTAATGATGGATGTCATAATTTGCTGTTGTACATTTTCATGCTTTTGCAATGACGAAAGGACGTTTCTGGCTATTATTAATATTATGAGTAGTAGTAGATGCACAGGAACACGGCAATATGTCTGCTTATTTACATCATAAACTCATTGCTTAGCAGGTGGCCATGACATATCATTAAACTGCTGTAACGCTGCATGTCCACTTCCTTTATCTTTAGAGGCCATTGCATCATAAGGAAATTGTTTAACACCAATTTGCAACTTAAATTTTTGATTTTCAGATTGTAGTAGAGAAATTTTTTATTTTAAAAGTGTTGTGTTTTCAATTAGTAAATTGATTTCACTACGTAATAATAAAATTAGTTCCTTTTGTACACTTACAATATCATAAGCATCATGTATTTCATGAGCAAATCACGTAATTTTCATCAATGATTTTTACACTCTTTTTGTTCTGCACAGCTATGAAATTCTTACAACCTTTAGTCTTTACTGGTTTAATGGTTGATTGAATAATTAAAGTAACCTGTGGGTTCTTTAATATTCCCTGATGAAACCAGTGAACTTTAAGGAAGGATTTCCTTAAAATGATGGAACGCAAATATCTTCCGACTATACTTGGGGTCTATTTCTCGGGTAGAACTTATTAGGATTGGTCGTGGTTCTTTTTACAAAGCATTATTCACTTACTATGGCTTAATTTATACCAAAATAGGAGTTTGGAGAGGGCGGCACCAAGTCATTAAGTTTAAACACAGAGTTTCCCTAAGGGGGATTTTGGGGTCCTTAGAGAGGAATATAGTATTAACTGCTTACGCAGGAGCTGTAAAAAAAATTGAATTAAATTAACAAAGAGAGGACACAAGAGGTCTACTCTTGCTACCTCATAATAAGAAAAGCTGTAAATATCAATTATGCACACACTTTTATATACACAAATATTAGGCATCAAATTCTGAGAAAGCTATCAGAACTTCTTTGTCAAATGGAAGCTACAAATGTCATTATATTGAAGGTATTTATGCCTTTTATTCCTTGATCTAATTACCCTATTTTTGAACTCACTTGTTCCAAATAAAACAATTAATTAAATAAATTAAATGGTGATTCTTTAATTAAATGTTACTTCATGATAGAAAGTTGTATGTACAAAATTTACATATCATAAATGGTACTATAATTTCTTCTACACAGATGTAGAATAATAAATTTAAATAAAATATCAAATACGTTAAACATTTCTTTTTGCTACAAGATTAACCCAAATCAATACCCAAAATATCAGATCTCTTATTAGACTTACAAGTTTATATGAAAATATCAAAAATCTAATAATTTAACGTTCAAAAGCTTTAACTATAATTACACATAAATGAAACTTTAATCAGAACTCAATTAAGGTGCTTAAGTTTGTTAATAATAATAACGGTTATTACCTTGGATTTAAATATTGACAATTAAAAAAATATCAAAAGTCCTTTATAGTTTGTTAAGCAAAATCATAAAGTTATTTTTCAGATGTTGCCTTGTATCAATGTTGGCCAAATACGGACGTCATGTGAAAGTAATAAAGAACACTTACCTTGTTTCACCAGGTATCTTGTTTGTGTGATAGTGTTACATTGTATTAAACCAGATGTGCATACGTACTGTTCCTGGACAAACAAATGACGTCGCTGTTCACATATTGTAGTGAAGACAATCAACTGTACGCTTCTTGGACCCAATTATACAAGCTCAAAGCGTATTTCTTCTATGCAATAATGGAACAAACCAAAATCCATCCAATCAGTCATTGAAAAATGCAAAGCTTTCTTCTATTACTGCATTTAATTCGTTATCCAAACAATTATCTTGAGTGTAATTATCCACATTATTACTTGTAAATTCATCATAGCAATTAAAAGGTTATCTTAAATGTTAATTATGGAACGTTTAAATTAAAACAAAAGCACTACTATTAAATTGAAGAACATTCTGGTTAAATCTCAAATATTACAGCCTCATTGCGGAACGTTTCTAATATATCTCCAATATTACGGTCAAGTTGAAGGACGTTTATATTAGACCAAAAATTATTATCGCCACATTGAAGTATGTTCTTATTAAATTTAGAATATTACAATCAAATTGATAAATGCTCACATTAAATGGTAAACTTGATGAGCGGAGACGAAAAGAAAAATAAAATAAGATTATACAAGACAAGAGAAGAGAAAACAAGACAAGAGCGCATTATTAAAACACTTCTTCAAGTGCTTATTACACTTGGACTAAACACATAGGCGTAAAGCCACACGTAAATTACTGGCTAGAGCTCTAAAGTTCTCCATGATGTCTTAGTGTCAGGTGCTCCAGCCAGAGTGAGGGGTCGGCATGCTGCGCATATTATCAGAGTCGTTTGACATTGAAATGTTTATTCAAACAGTTAATGCCTGTTGTTAGCAACCAAACTAGCATCTCTGTATTATGGTTGGGCTACATGATCCCAATACGGATATTTATTTAAATGACGATATTTACTTGTTTAGTCGGACTGACAAAAAGACGTATTAACTAATAAATTTTTGGTGATTTGCAGTTGTAAAAAAAAAATTGTTACAAAATATTGATTTACAATTTTTGCACTGTACACACCTAGGGCCGCCGGTTGCACCTATACCGCATACATTACACAAAGTTTTGCCTCCGTCGTCTGGCCGTGTCAGTTCATCGCTGGCCATATTGAACCATTAAGTTTTAAGTATACTTATATGTTAATGTATAAGAATAATTTATATATTTTGCCATATAGACAGGCATGTTTTGGGATATACAGTGAAACGTTTCTAACTTAGAGCGTATTTTTAATTTCAATGTTGTATAAAAGCTGTAGGGCTTACGATAATTATCAGTACATAATTTCGGCAATAGTAATATTAAAATATTATATCATGTATCTAACCCATGAAACACTGCCAAATCCATTTTCCTGATTCGGTGTTCTGGTGTTTGTACATTTAACAACTTCAACTGTCGCTTTAGAAACTCTGAAACTAGTCAAAAATAATTACAAATTTAAACTGATATTCCGGGATGGTAGTACTTCAATCCTCTGCCGGCAGTTACCTTACCTTCCCTCTGAGTTGATTTGTATATTTTTATCTTGTTGTTTACAGTCAAAGTCAACGCTGATTTTTTGATTAACAGAATTTTGGATGAGATACTTCAAAAGCTTCTTTGTGAAATATCTAATTCATTTTCTGGAGAGAAATTGTAACTAGCTAACTGCTATATACCTTGATATTCGGATTTGTGTTTAACGAAATCCTATATGATGCGATTTTTGAGAAACATAAGTAATGTTATTGCTCAAAGAAGATTGTGTAAAACTGTGCTCTTGAAATAAAGTGGAAATAATGCAGAAATAATTCGAATAAAATTTTGAAAATTGGCACAGAAGTTATACCTAGTGTTGAGATATTGTTGGTGTGTTTTTGTGGTCTTATATAGTGCAGAAGGCCTGGAATTTTTGTGTAAACTAGGAAATCATAATATTCTTATATGAGGACAGTTATCAGTTATCAGTGACCTTTAATATTAAACATTAAACAAGTCTGGTAAAGTACTACATTATCTTCATAAACAGATAGCAAATTTTCAATTTGTACTTTGATTCTGCTAATTTAATTTATAATATAATTATAATTTAAATTATATAGAATTTCCTGTCTTATACACAGAGTGACTAAAATGTCATTCTGCTCAACATGCCAATGCAATGATAAAATTTATAACTGTGATAAATGTAAAACACTTATATGTGACAACTGCAGTGGACTTACCTCATAAGAAATACGATGTCTTGATCCGCAGAACACTTCAATTCTTTTGTAAGCAATGTCTTTCTAAATCTGATGACGAAGGACATATGGTACTGTTGGAAAACCTATTACAAGCAAAATTTCAGGAGTCATTAACGAAGATTAATACCCTATTCGACAGCTTTAAAGCAGAATTCAGGAAGCTGCCTCAAGAGAAACAATCCCATCACATAGCATCAACTAACAATGAATCAGTTAAATCTTACGCAAACGTTGCTAAAACTGAACCGGTGTTGGTAGTACAATTAATAGCCAACAAAGTAAGGCAACCAAAACTGAAATCAAAGATAACTTAAACCCCGTGGACATTGGGGTTAATGTATCAAGAGTTTGTGATGCAACAAAAGGAGGCATAGTTATAGGCTGCAATATTCAGACAGAAATAAGTCTCTTACAAAGCAAAATCATTGAGAAATTAGGCACAAAGTATAGAGTGGAGGCGCCAGTTTAGAGAAAACCAAAAATAAGAATTGGCAATATCAATAGTGATGACCTCGACGTAGACATTGATAAGATTGCAAAAAAAATTATGACAGAATAAACTAAAACCAGACGTTGACAATTTCTGGTTAAAGATTATAAAAATTTTCTCTAATAAGAACACGGATAACTGCACTATTGTACTTGAAACTGATCCGCATACCCATGCTTCATTACTAAAGCTGGAGAGAGCCGCAGTAGGATGGTCCATGGGAACCAAATATAATCATGTGAATGTTGTCCAATGTTACAAATGCCTATAATTCAATCATGTTGCTCAAACTGTAAGCATGAAACCGTATGTTCCCTATGTTCAGGAAATCATTCATACAAAGAATGTACCTCTGACTTCAATAAATGCTACAATTGCTCAGTAGCCAAATTTCATCTAAATATAGAAATTGACACTGCACACTCTGCCGTTAATAAGGAATGTTCATGTTTTCTTCAAGCTCTTAAAAATGAGACTGCTAAAATTGATTACAACAAAACTTCATAGTCACCACAGTACAACCAAAATACCTTGAATACACCTTTGTCAAACATATCTAAGAATCGTGTCACTAAAGCTTTCCAAATGTGCCTTATAAATATCAGATCATTGGTATCCTGCTTTGATGATTTTGTGGTTTTATAACGCCTTTCAATTTTGAGCTTATTGGGGTCACAGAAACCTGGCTAAGCACTGATTTTCCATCTTCTTACATTGATATACCTGGTTATTCGTTAGTTCGGAATGACAGACCCAGTAGAAGCGGTGGTGTGTGTTTTTATATTCATAGTACCCTGCAATTTAAAGTCATTGATAAAAGCAATATAGAATGGCCACTTATTGAGCAGTTATGGATAGAATTTAAAATACATAAAACTAAAATTGTTGCAGGTATTATATATCGACCCCCCAATACTAGCATGACATGTCTAGGTGAGCTTGAGCAAACTTTATCAGATATATGTACAATAAGTGAAAACTTTATCCTAATGGGTGATGTAAATCTTGATTTCATTCGTTATGATAGTAATTGTGCAAAACTCAACTCTCTTCTGAAGGTATTTAACTTCAATCAACATGTAAAGACCCGACACGTATAATGGAGGATACCTCAACCCTTATAGATATTGTGTATCCTACTCCGCAAATCAAGGTCAATTCATGTATCACTCTAGATCCCAATGGAATAACAGATCATGCAGCTGTAGTATGTCACCTGAACATAAACATGCCTTTGCATCATCAAAAGAACATCCCTTTTAGAGATTTTAACGTCTTAGATATCAATGAATTTGCCTACGATGTGCAATCTATAGATTGGGATCACCTTAAAAAACTGCCAGATATAAACAGCAAAATCGGTCTCTTTAACAACGCTTTTTGATACTCATGCTCCTGCCAAGACTATACCAATAAAATATAGAATACCACTTTATATAACTCCAACCATAAAACGAATGATAAAGCTGCGGAATATAGCAAACAGCAAATATCTCAAGACAAAAATGAATTCAAATATCGCTACTACAAAGAGCTCAGAAGTTACATCACCATGGCTATAAAAAATGAAAAAAGAGCGTATTTGGAATATCACTGCAATATCTACACTAAAAAACCTAAGCAGCTTTGGCAACTATTTGATAGGTGCAATATCCATTCCGTGTCTAAATCAGAAATCTCTCAAGAAATTAACAACGCCGATGAGATTAATAACTATTTAGTTATAGCTGTTCCACAACTAAATGTAACGAAGGAAGTACTTGACAGATATTTAAAACACCCCAGGACAGATACAAGTAGCTTCTGCAGCTTTAAACCAGCTACTATTGAAACAGTTGATGCAACGATTAAATACATTAAATCCAACACCAGTGGAGCTGATGGTATCAGTCGTAAAATGCTTATCCTCATCTCTCCATACCGTATCGACACAATAACTCATATCGTTAACACGTCATTACAACTTGGCATATTTCCTGCTGCCTGGAAACAATCAATAATCACGCCGGTGGCGAAAAAGTCAATTGAAACAACTTGCGGCCCATTAGCTTACTCCCTATATTATCAAAAGTTATCGAACATATAGTACACACTCAGTTGCTTGAACATATCAACAGTTACAGATTACTCCCATCTTATCAATCAGGATTCAGAACTGGACATGACACAGCTACTGCCCTAACTAAAATAATAAATGATATAACTTCTTCTATAAATGAATCTGAAGTCACATACCTAGTATTTCTCGACTTCAACAAAGCTTTTGACGTTATAGTACATGATCTTCTTCTTGCCAAACTCTCTTACTACGGATGTAAAAACATTGTTCTGAACTGGTTCAAAAAGTATCTTTGGGAAAGGTATAAGACGGTAAGAATTGAAAACAAATATTCCCAACCCCTGCAGGTAAATCAGGAAGTATCTCAAGGAAGCATACTCAGCCCGTAACTCTTTGCCATTTTCACAGCGGATTTACCTCAAACTCTTTTCACAGCTTGGTATTATCATATGTATGCTGATGATGTGCTGTTATATATCCAGTGATTACTCTGCGACCAACAATATAATAGAACAACTAAACAACAACCTTAGGCGAGTCAGCAAATGGGTACAGGAAAACTGCTTCCTTGTGAATAGTCACACTGCATAGCTTAATCAAATCTACTGCACTACGAACATCCAACATTGAAGTGAATGATACAGTTATTAACATCAGCAGTAGTGTGAAATATCTAGGTATTATACTGGACTCACAATTAACTTTTGAAAGTCATGTGAATAAGAAAATCGCAACATGTTATTACAAAATGAGGTCACTTTTTAGGTACAAAGATTGTCTAAATTGTAATACTAAATGCAAACTTTGTAATACTCTTGTACTGTGTCATGTGGATTTTGTAGTGTCGTCTATTATAATTTCTTGACAGTTCACCTACAGCGCAGAATACAAGTGCTGCAGAATCTATGTTTTAGGTTCTTTTTCAAAGTACAATATAGACAACACATCACTGCCTTCCATAATACACAATCAGTATTAAAATTCAAATACAGGTCCTTATTACACTTAGCTATTTATATATATATATATATATATATATATATATATATATATATATATATATATACTCATATTTAGACCAGGGTAGAAAATTAAATAATCACATCAAATAATTTTAATCACCGTGTAGAAGCTTTGGGAAGAGGTACGCTTTATTAAAACCGTGAAGCATAAAAGGTTATTAGTTTCATTAAACACAAGAGATTTAAATCATGTACAAGACGCTTTATATCAAAAGAAACAGTATTAACAAGCTCTACGGGTAATGTAATTATTCCTAAACAAATGGAAATTACGTGCAAAATTTATATTAATTAACCCTATTTTAAGTAACCGGTAGTAAAACAAAGTGTACACATAATAATTAATATTTAACTTGTATTCGCTAAAAATGAAAGGATAGAAGTCAATTTTAATTGGAGTTAATTAAACCATTATTAATAATAAGCATAAAAGTCTGTGAAAACCCAAGATTATAATACCAGAAAATAAAGCTCTGAGAATTAATATTATTTTGAACACCTGCGTAGTTTGAATATCACGTACGGCGAAAATTGTGTAGATAACAAATGGTTTCAAAGAATCTTGGAGAAACCGGGGCTTAATATTCACGAGAATGTGCGATACGGGTTATTTAACCCAGATAGTCCACATGGACTAAAATATAATCGATAATAAAGAATATCAATTTGCACCAATACGAACAGGTTAGAAAAGGAAAGAGAAAATGCGTCAAGCAAAGACACATATAGTAAAAGGCGTGAGTTAAGCAACGTCACGAGGGTCACAATTGGTTGAAAATAGGATGCAAATATCAGAGGTAGAAACAACAATTTCTGTACAAAATTAATTAGTTTTTCTCGGACATGTTTGCGTGCCGTGTGAATTTCTGAGATTTAAATGGGGCGAGTGAAAAATTCGTAAAAACCGACGCGCGAGCGACGGACTGGGAACAGAGAATGAGAAATTCTTTAGAATTACCCGTTTTGGGGAACAGACCGACAGACAGGCTTTTTGCTATATATACCGGTGGTAATATGAATTTCGGCCTCTTAGACTTTTGACTATTCGATGCGTTAAAAGCTCTTACATCCGCGACTTGATTCAAGATGTTAAACAGTGCATTTTAGTTTGATAAAAATAATTTAAAATTTTGCTCGTATATTTTAGTGATTCAAAATAGTTTGTTATTTACGTGCTAACATGAATGTACTTCAGTGCACTTAGATACAAGGTAATAAAATTTAGCATCACTGTACCAATTAGCAAAATTTACAACGACAAATGTATACACAAAAGTAGGCAGTTTTGGCGTATATTGGTGAAAGACGCATGAATTTCTTTGCTATTTTTCGGGGGTGTTAATAATTAAATGGTTCAAATACGTGTCTGGATCCACGAAACAAGGGTCAGATATACACAGATGAGTTCCGGAAAAGCCCCGAAACAACTTTAAATAAATGGTGATGGAGAAAATTTTAAAAGCGTTGAGAATTAGAAGCCGTAAATATAATCCTGTTGGAATGGTGTGATTAACTAAAGGGACGATGTACATTAAAGCTACGAGGACAGTAACCTTCAGGTAAATTATACTATTTTGTTTGACATTTTGGTGTGTGTTGAATAACTTTATTATACTATTTTGTTTGACATTTTGTGTGTGTTGAATTACTTGATAATTGATTTACTTTAAATGGACATTAGTGAAATTGTACTAACCATAAAATTTTAATGTTAAGATGAAATTTGCTTGTTTAAGTAGAAAGGGGTATTTAGTATTGATGTTCTGGATTATGATGAAATTTTAGGTATGTCTTTGAGCTCAATTAGACGAACCTGGTTAATTAACGTAAAGGGGTGGTAGATGCTCCTTTTACTCTGCATATATTGTTATATTAATTAGTAGGCATCCTACAAGGACTTTAATTCTGGATGCACGTTAAAATGATAATAAAATTAATCTTGAAATTCTTTTAAAACTGAAATTTATGCTGAATTTTAATCTTGAAATTTTAATGTATTGTGAATATTGATGTAAATAGAGTTGACGTTGATGTTTGTGGTAGGAATGTGTTGTTTAATTTTATGAATGAGGAGGTTTATAAAATTAGGTAAGCAGCTGAAGCGAAACCAGGATCACAGCAGTTTATGACGCCCAATCGGTGGGACTAGAATTTTTTTGTTGAAAGGACCCAGTTCCCGCATTCAAAGGAGTATATCACAGCAATATATATATATATTATTCAGAAAACACAAACGCCTTTATATTTATTTGAAAAGATGCAAGCTAGATCAGATGCACACTCTTTAAGTTTGAGGAATAAGAGCAACTACACCATCCCTAGGCACACCTCTACTAAATTTAAAGGATGTTTCGAGTATGTTGCTCTTACTCTAGTAAACATGTAAAGGACAGCTTTTAATGCAAAAAATAAATCAAGTCTACGCAAAACACTACATAGCATACTCTTAAGGAAGCAAGCACTAAACAACAATTTATAAATAAGTTATATCTAATTGTTTCTATTTCTATAGTTTACTTTTTGTCAAGTTATTTTAGTTAATTGGTGGGATTTTAAAATCAGCTCTGCTGAATCTTCACCATTGGGTTTTACCAATAAATGTTATTTGTATTTGTATTTGTATGTGATTGAAATATCACCATGATCAAATTTCTTGGCTAAGTTAAAGTTGACTTGAAGTTAAAAAGAGTTAGTAATGCGATGATAATTTTTTAGAAATGCAAATTTTTGAAGGTTATCATAAAGTAAGGGATATATTTTAAATTATGATAACTTTTTAACAAATTAAGTTAATAACAAGAAATAAATGAAATCTAATTGCTTATGAAATGGGATTTAGTATGCCCAAAACAGGTTACGGCAATTGCTCAATTTGACCTCCATTTTGTTGTTGTAAGATCACCATCCTTACCTCCAAATTGTACACAGCATTTCGTAACATTTCTGGTTGAATTGTACCAATTTGCTCCGTAATACTGTCTTTTAATTCTTGTAGCGCAGTTGGTCGTCTTCTAAACACTAAACTTTTTAAATAACCCCACAGCCAGTAATTCGCTGGGTTTAGGTCAGGTGATCTTGGTGGCCATGAATTTACGAAATGTCTGCTTAACACGCGATCTTGAAAAACGTGGGTTAACAATTCTTTGACTGGTCGAAAAATGTGCGGGGGTGCTCCATCCTGCATAAAAATGATGTTTTCAATTCCGTAGTGCTCGTTTTGCAGCTGTGGAATAACATAATTTTGTAACATTTGCAAGTATCGTTCACCATTTACAGTTACAGATACGGCTTGTCCATTCTGCATTTCCTCGTAGAAATACGGACCAATAATAGAATCAGCTGTAAAACCGCACCAAACGGTGACTTTCTTGTCATGAAGACCTTTTTGAACGATTTGTTGCGGATTTTCTGCAGACCAGATTTTACAGTTTTGAGTATTGACTCCACCATTCAGAGTAAAATGTGCCTCATCTGTCCATAAAATACGGGATAACCATTCGGTTTCAATTTCCATCTGAGCCATTACTCGCAAAGAAAAATCGTACCTAGTAGCCAAATCTGCGTCCTTTAATTCAAACAGCATTTTCAGTTTATATGGATACATGTTTAGAATTTTGCGTAAAATTTTCCAAACCGTGGTATACGGCATTTGCAATCGCTTGGATATCGCATTTGCACTGCTGATTGCGAGTGAATTGCTTCTGGCTATGTCTTGATTTTCATGAAGAACCTCTGCAACTTGGACATCACTAATTATTGGTCTTCCTGATCTTGGTAAGTCAGTTACAGACCCTGTTCTTTCAAATTTTTGTATCAAATTGCGGTACGCTTTCATTTGACAGGGTCCCGCTCTCAAACCCATTCTCGTGCGAAATCTTCGTAATCCAGCGGTGTAATTTCTGCCGGATTCATAATAGCACTGAACTAAACCAATTCTTGTTTGTAAATCCATGTTATTACAGTTGAGTCGTTTGAACTCAACGTTGTTTACTTGAGTTTTAATTTCAAAATAAAACTTCAAATTGAATAATTTCGTTTTGACACTAGTGTCAACAATTGTTATGACAACACTTTTGTTTCTCATAGATACGGTAAAATCCCATTCATTAAGCAACTAGATTTCGTTTATTTTATGTTACTAACTTAATTTATTAAAAAGTTGTAATGATTTAAAATATATCCCTTACTTTATGATAACCTAGTATTTTGTTAAGGCTATTTGTTTTTTGGCATACTTAGTTTATAACAAAATTTTATGGTGTATTTCTATTAATATCAAATTCCAATTTTAGGTTTGATAACCTTGAATTATCTTTATTGGACCAAGAGAAGGGTGTTCTATCTAATTTAACAACACATCTTGGTAATGAGATTGACCAAGTATGGAGACAGATAGGTATTATGCACGAACAAATGGGAGCCAACACAGATATTCTAGAACGTATTCAAATTCAAACTGACTCACACATTAATGGATCAGTGACAACAATGGATACTATGCGTGGAAAGGTTAGTAGATATGTCATATTTCATATGGTTTATATTTTATATTCAGAATACCTATATTTAAAATATTACTATATGCAGTTTAAACAATTTAGGGATTACTTAGTTTATCTGTTTTTTAACACTGATAAATTATACCAGTCTACAACACTTTTTCTAATTCCTTTTATGAATTATCAGCAAATTTATTTGACGTGTCAATTTCACTAAAATTGTAATCATTCTATAAACCTTTACTGTAATTTTACTTGCCAGAGTGACTGCAATAATAATGATACTAATACAGAAATCACCATGGTTGTTAACATCACATTCCTGTGATGTCGGCGATCCAGCATGAAACGCTAAAATCTCACAACTGTGAGAAACAATTACAAAAAATTCCTGATTGTGTGCGCCAGAGGTCATTTGAAAAATTAGGTTTCCCTCTGCTCTCATTAAAATTAAAATTAATACTCGATATAGTGAGTTAAACCTTAACGGGCTGTAAAATAAAATTATGACCATCAGCTGGTTGCTATGATAAGGGGGTAGTTTAAGGGTATATTAAGTCATAGGGGTCGAAGGATAAATGTAAATATTATTAACGTTAAGAAAACCAAACAATTCCACCATTAAATAGAACTAAATCGACTATTTTACATAAAGTCAATAGCGAGCACACTGTATATAAATCATAACCAATTCAATTCATAAGAGAGAAGCTCATTATTCAATAATTAGATACTATTTAGCAAAAATAATAATTTGTACGTTGTATAATACGTTCTAAGTTAAATATACAAGTGCAGAATTAGAAAGAAAAGAGTAAAAATAAGGATTTTGAACGCATTGAGTGTCATCAAGGTAAACACGTAATCGGTGAAGATAAACATACTGACATACTAGCTATTTCGATAAAATCCAACATATTTAGAGTAACAAACAAAATAAATAACATACGGTCTGCGATTTGATAGGGTTTGAACCATGGGCAACACAAACATAAAAGACATGACAGAATGCAATGAAAATTTGTAATTTCTGAGAAATATATTGCACCAAATTGAATGTCTACATGTGAGATTAAGTGTCTGAATAAGAATCGGTACAAGGAATTTTTAGAAATACCGATTTCTGCAGAGATAGGTGCAAAGTACAACGCGTTGATCAACAAACACACGATGAACACCAATTACAAAATTGATAGTCGGAGTCTAAATACTATGGGGGCTTGTAAACATTGAGTATCTCTTCGCCAAGGCACCAACAACGTCAATTGAAAGTAAAATATTAACGTAAAAGTGAACGTAGTGAAGATTAATAATTTAAAATTAAAATATCCGTCGGAATATACTTTTAAATATCCGTCTAAATAAATAGCTACAAACAGATTTCAAGGAAATTCTAAATAAACGTACAAACAAACATAAAATAAACGTCAAGATACTCAAATTAAACCGCAAGTAAAACCCAAGTCATTCCAAGAATCTGAAGGGAAAATTCAAGCAACAATTAATTAATCATTCTGGTCAACAAGTGAAGAAACTACGCTTATGAGTCAATTTGTTACAATCCATAGATATACAGAGGCAGTTCCTAGAGACACAGTTCAGAGATTTTATTTATTATTAGTAAAAGACTGTTTTTTAATTTTTAACATTTAATATTTGCTATATCAAATATCTATAAGTCACCAAAAATCATTTGAGAATTTGGAAAATAGAGAGAGGGTCGTTTTGAAGGTTAAAAAGGTGCTTAAAAGTAATTACAGTGGTAATATTTTTGCTGACTTTCAGGGAACATAAACCTTGGTGGAATCAGAAAAATATCAATATTTTATTCAGGGGCTAATTTTTGAATATCAAACATTTTAACAGATAGGTAATAGAAAGAAAAGGGGTTAAATAATCTTTATTGTTGTGACGTAGGGCACTCTGTGTTTAATAGATTAAGTTAGCCGAGGCATACAAATTCAAGGAATTATAGGATTTACAGACGCAGAGGATAAAGACAGATTACGAACACAACAGTAAAGTTTTAAAAGGCGATGGCAACGTTAGGAGCTGTGACGTAGCAAGTTTGTATAACGAAATAATCGTGGGCAGAGATTACAGCAAAATTTATATAGACGCCCAACATTGGGGCTTGAAAGGCTATTCACAGCAATTTATATAATGCCCAATCGTGGGGTGTGTCACAGCAATATATATATATATATATATATATATATATATATATATATATATATTCTTATGCTCCCCCCCTTCACTCTTTTTGTCGTTGCGCGCCTTTTCTTATTAATTTAATGATTTTATACGATCTGCAAATACCTATTTCACGCCACGTACTTTAGCAACGTTTGGTTGGTTAATTAAATCAAAATTGTTTTTAATATGCCTCGACTATATGAACTCTTTCTTCCCAGGATATCCACCTACTTACCGTGGGTTCAGTGGTAAGTAGATGTGCAATGCCCAACCAAACTGCACTATCTTTTGTTTTAGTACCTTTTTTAGAATTTACTTTTGTATATGCCAAATTTTATGTGATCCACGTAACCTTGTGCCAAATTAATTAATACCACAAAATTTATGACTTTGACGTTATAATACACCGTACTCACCTGTTCTATACGTAGTTAACGGCCTCTCTTAATGCTGGCTCAAAATCCTTTTCGCCGTATGCGCCTTCACAAGGTTTCACTATCACTTTGAACTGCCGTCTAGCCTCCAGGTATCTTTTCTTTAATTTTGCTGCCCCCAAATCTAAAATAAATATAACCCGAATTTAGAACTTAGAATACCCTTTTTTATTTACTTCCCCTGCGCTAATTCTTCCGTAGTAATTTCTTCCTTGAATTGTACACTTCCACCTGCTACTCTTACGCTGCCTTCTAATTCAAATCCAAATCTATCTTCGTTCCTATTTACCACTCAATCCAAATCTATCTTCGTTCCTTTTTACCACTCAATGTCCCGCTACACCTAAATCCATATCCAAATAAATCCTTATATTCTTCACTCTTATGTTTCTCACTCGATGCCTTCTACCTATATAATCTCGTTCCAATTCAAACTTATCTTCCGCCGGTTCGCTGTCGCACTAATTCCAATATTCACTTTTATTCGTCGCCGCTATTAATTCTTTATACACTGATGCTTCTCTTTACTCTTCTTTTATAAATCAAACTCTTACAATTCAAACACATTTATTTAATCTTCCAAAAATATGAACAATTTAGCGCAGTTTCATAAAACACGTCTTTACACAAAAATAATTTGAAATCAACTCCCTTTGTTTACTATCCTAGGTGATAATTACAACATTTTCTGTCTACTCTATTACATATTATATAAAATAAAACATCCAATAACATTTTATCACTGAGTTCGTGTCACAAATACCTTAAATTTCGTCTTTTGCACTTTCCTATTTTATACGTAATATTCTATCAATATATATATATATATATATATATATATACATATATATATATATTGGGATATATATACTGTGATCCTACCTTATTAGTGATAGGCGTAATATATCTATCTGTCACTCCTTGTCTTATTTTAGAGCCTTGTTGAGTTATGCCACACAATTTATCTTTAAATATTTGACACGGCTGCTGCACTTAAATATTTTACAGGGCCGTCAAACACGTGGCGGAATCTACCTAGGGTGGGTCCGTCCTAAGCAAACACCTCTCAACTAGACACCCAAACAAATATCCAAGGAGTTTTCAAAATAATTTTAAAAGCCAAAAGTATTCCCAAACACTAGTTCCACTTTTATAAATTTGATTAAAGCACTGCGTAGATATTAAATACTAATACCTGGAATCCAGATACAAGCGCCGCCTTCCAGCCGTCCTGAAGCCAAGTGACCAACTGCAGGCACCTCCTGTAAATAATAAGTAACTCAAGCAACTGGTAATCTCCAGACTATAAAACTACTAATATTTCTACAAATTTTATGTTATACAAATACTCAGATAACTCCAATTCCACTATGCTTTCGTCTTCAAACAATAACGGTACAGACCAGCACTCCCTCTTTTAATTAACTTTTATTCGCCGTAAAACTGCTACTATTTGCTATCTCCAAGTACAACTTGACTTTCAAAACTTTCTCGTAACTTTTAAATGTAATAAAACTCATAACAGTACAAAAACACGTCTATTTTTCAGTAATATAAATTTGAAGTCCCTTATAAATAAATTGTACGCAACAGACATTTATGTCTTATTCGGTAAACGTCCTGTCATTACATAACTAATCTTTAATTGTTAAAACATATTCAAACTGAAATTGATTTACAAATTTTACGGGAGTATCACTTAACTCCTTAAAATTTTAAAAGCGTGCAGTATACCAAGCAATTTTGATATTTGTTTTTACATTCAAATGGTTCTGAAAACGCTAACTCCAAATTAAATTTCATATACGTGCAACCATAACAATTAAAATACGTATACAATGCAAACTTATAACTAGCTTAGCCTGGTCTATGGCCGGTATATGTTGTTGAATGCAATGCAGTTTCAAAAGCTTTATAAATTTATAAACGTGGAATAGTTGTTGTTAATTTATAAACCAAAAATACCTGAAAGAAAATACTCAAACAAAACCAAATATACCCCCATTCTAGCAAAGTCGTTTCGAAGCCCTATTTAAACATTTTATAAGCCCACCCCCTTCTTGACAGTAATATATATATATATATATATATATATATATATATATATATATATAAAGAAAAGTAGGTTTAATGAGTCTTAAATTAATACAAAGTAAAAAGGAATTATTGGCAAGTGACTCAAATTCAGCCACGAGGGCATCCTGTCGACGCGTTTCGCCCTAATTGGGGCTTATCAGGACAGGATTAGCAAAGTTGTAATATTTAATACAGACTCCTTATGAGCGAAATGTGTCGACAGGATACCCTCGTGGCTGAATTTGAGTCACTTGCCAATAATTCCTTTTTACTATTTATTAATTTAAGGCTCATTAAAGCTACTTTTCTTTTAAATTATATATACCCCCACTCACATTTAACGCGATTGATATTAATTCAAGATGTCAGATCAAGTAAATCCATTGTACTGTATATGTATAATACAATGCTTAAATATATTCATCATCATTAGGTCTTCAGTCATGAAACTAGTTAGACATGTATCCTCATTGTTTCTTATTCTATACTAACCTACACATTTCCCTGAAACTTCCACCTTCTGCATCTTTCACTATCTGTGCAATAGTCTGATCTATGTACTTATTTTTTACTTATCCCGGGTTGTAATATATCCCGCACTGTTCCCCAAAAACGCCTTAGAATGTATCCTGCCTTTATATTTCTTCTTTTTTTGTTCTCTACAGATATCTTTATTCCCTACTATTTCCATAATCTCTTTGTTATTAAGTTAGTCTGCCCGTGCTATCATCATCAAACATCTGAAGCTCAATATTCCAAAAGGCTTCTATCGTTTTTCTGTCTGCTTCTCCTACTATCCTTATTTCATAGATGTACCCTGCAGTGCTCCACACATATACTTTCAACAATTTTCTCCTTGTTTCTATGATTGTTGTTTTCGAACATAACAGCTGTTCTTTCTTTTTACATACAGCTCGGCTCCTTTTTTATTGTTTTCTAAATATAAATCCTATTTCACCGATATTCAGTGGTATGTGAAAGGGATTAAGCAACCTGCGGCTACCAAGATTCCCCCAATACTTACACATTTGCCGAATTAATATTGTTCGATAACTCTTTTCACACAATCAACATGAGTTGGGAATATTGTGAAACTAAGACCTGTAGTTACTTATAATAATTATCACGTTTAAGTACAATTATCTTTTTCATCATTAGGTTTTCTGTTTCAGTACAGGTACGATGCGTACCTCCATTGAATTGAATTCTGAGCAAGCCTACACATTTCCTTAAAACTCCCACAGCCTACATATTTGACTATCTGTGTGCAGTAGTTTAACCTAGGTCTACCTCTAACGTTCTTTTTTCCTATCATAATATATTCCGCACTATTTCCTCATGCCTCAGTATGTGACAACATCCTATCACTCCTATTTTTTACCGTTTCTTACATTTTTCTTTCTTCCCCTACCATTTCTAGAACCTCTTGGTTCTTAATTTTATCTGTCGATACGTCTATAACACCACATTTTAAAGGTTTCTATCTTTTTCCTGTCCACTTCGCCTACAGTCCAAGTTTCACAGTCATATAGTGTTGTGCTCAATACATATACCTTTAACAATCTTTTCCTTGTTTCTATGTTTGTTGTCTTTGAACATAGTAGTTGCTTTTTCTGTTAAACACAGCATGACCTTGTACTAATCTTTGTTTTATATCTTTTGTACTTTTCTCATCTTGCGTTATTTGACTTTCTAGGTAGCAGAAATCCTTAACCCTTTAATGCTAATTTGAACTCATCTATAAATATAGGGTATCCCAAGTCATCCTTTTCAATATCTGATTCCATTTCTAGTGCTGCTAGTTCTTGTCCTGCATATAGGCTACCTATACAGTGTGTCTGTTTTTTTGTGTCATAGCGAATATCTCGGCCATTGTAAGAATTTCAGAGAAATATTATATACAAAGGTTGTGTAACTTTTTATTTGCAATAATATGTCAAAATAAAAAAAACGATGGAGCATCAAATTTTTGAGATACAGCAAATCGATTCAAAATCTTAAATGGAACTTATGCATTATTTTTTGCATATTTTGAAAGTGCTTAAAATTTTCTTTCCAAACGATATATCACTCAATAATAATAATTATCTAATCAATTAAATGCAGAATTTGATTATTAAATAGCACTTAACATCAGGCCTGTATTTGAAATAAGCATTCAAAACAGTGGGCGGCGAAACAATTGATAGCGCTTCTTGACAGTTGTTCCTTAGTAATTTAATTCCGCATTGTTGAGCTTCATCTTAAGGTTTTTGCAGTGGAACGTCATTATACCAATGATGAAAAAATGGATATGTTAAGGGTGTACATTAGATGTAATGATAACACGAGAGAAATCTACAAAGTTTATCAAGAAATGTATCCAAAAAAGCACAGCCACCTTCTCAAACTTTTATACGACTTGAAGGTAATTTAAGAAGATATGGACGTTTTAATAACAAAGTAAAAAAAAAAGAAGTGAACATGGATGAGAAAATGATGAACATGTTTTAGTATTGGCATATTTTAAAATATATTTACGAAATTTAGTACATGAAGCGGCAGTAGATTTAGATATTAATCGAAATAAAATATATTTTCTATTTTAAAATATCATAAAATAAATGCTTATAAAATTAAAACAGTGCATGGTTTGATACCTGGTGATTCAGATAAGAGAATAATATTTTGCAACTGGCTTATTAATTCTCAAAATTTATTACCTTTAATCCTTTGGAGCGATGAATCCAATTTTAACAATAACGGCATCTCTAATCGAAAAAACGATCATTTCTTAGATACAGAAAATCCGCGTCAAATTCACGAATACAAATTTCAACAAAAATTTTCGATTAATGTGTGGCTTGGAATATTAGGTGATACTATAATAGGACCTTATTTTTATCAAAAAATACTTAATGGGGAACGATACGCCTATTTTCTTGAGACACAATTCCAAGATTATTTGCACGATATACCACTCGAAATACGCCGCGATATATGGTTTCTACAGGATGGAGCACCTCCTCACAATAAAAGAATCGTGAAAATATTTTAAACGAAATGGAGGTCGCATAAACTGCCCAGCAAGATCACCAGATCTTTCTGTTTTAGATTGTTTTATTTGGGGATATCTCAAATAACACGTTTATGTAACCCACTCGAAGAGTCTTGATATCCTTAAAGATTGCATTCGAACAACGTGTGGTCAAATAACACCATGTATTTTGCAAAAAGCATAAAGAAATTTAATAATTAGATCTCAACGATGTCTTGCAAATAACGGAGGCCATGTGGAACATAACCTTTAACGTTTTAAATTAATTTTGTAATTTAGTATTTCTATGTTCGTTGTTGTTATTATCAATTTTTGCGTTTAGGTGAGCACTAGCAATTGTTTTGCAGCCCATTGTTTTGAATTCCTATTTCAATTAGGTACGTGTTAAGCGCTATTTAATAATCTATTTCTGTGTTTAATTATTATTAAGTGATATATCGTTGGAAAGAAAAATTTAAGCACTTTAAGAATATGTAATAACAATGGGTATGTTCCATTTAAAATTTTTAATGTATTTGCTATATCTCAAAAATTCAATGCTCCATTGTTTTTTTTTATTTTGACATATTATTGCAAATAAAAAGTTACACAACTTTTGTATATAACATTTCTCTGAAATTCTTATAATAACCGAGATATTTGCTGTCACACGTAAAAACAGACATACCCTATATTCTTGCCATCTAACCACTTTCTCTACATTTTCCATAATGATGTCTCCTTCCGCACCCGTTATATTTTTGCTTTACGGTTTTATATCCCTAAAATTTATTCTAATTAGTTTATATGTTCTTACGGTTTAAAAAAGCGATAATTCTTACAATTTAAAAAACGATAATTACAGTTTAAAAAGTCGATAAATACATCGCGCAAGCGCAATGAATAAGAAAGCGAGCAACGCCCCTGGCGGATGGTAACGACAACCTTATTACAGATTCCGCGTTGCCACTGCCAATGACGTCACCAATGCACAAATTATATTACGCCATAATCGGAAAAAAATACATAAATTTCAGACAAAAGATAGTACAATAATTACTCACATGGATATGTCCCTGCGTTAAAGTTGACTTCTTTTCAAGTCCATCAGGCTACTCAAAGCCCTTTTGCGGTAATTAAAGTTGGTGACTCCTGTCAAGCTCCTTCAAGCGCTCCGGCCAGCTACGGCAATCATGAGTTCGTCGTCCAGGGTCGTGGAGTACGGTTCGTCTACGGCTCCAGATTACCTACCTATGCAGGGAAAGACGGGAACATGGTAAAGGTCGACAACAAAGACAATTAGGCAAAGGAAATCTACATAGATAAGATAAGCACGATACGATACCTCAAACGTCCACTCCACTCGAAAGATCAGGCAAAACAGCCACGTTGAAGAGCCTCACGGAAACTTGTCCCCACTCTTTTGTCTTTTACACGTCGGCGCGTAGTTATTCGTCCAACCCTCTAGCGTCGCGCGATCTGCGCAAACGCACTGTGACGTATCGGAAGTACGCGCCTAGTCTTTTAAAATTCCGCGCACCGCGTCTTTTGAAATTTATGGCGCGAAACCTCCGCACATCAAACTTAACCTAATAACATGTTTAAGGGCCACTTTGGCACGTAACAATGTTTCGTTTGTTTTTCCTAATTCCATCTTAGTTTGTACTTCTTTGCACTTTTCATCAATTCATTGTTCTTTAGCTTTCCTGCACTTGCAAGTGATTTCTCATTTATGGTTTTGTATCTCTGTTTTTCTGCTTGGTCGGGTCTGTTTTTGTACTTTTGTCTTTCTTCTATTAAATTCAGGATATCCATTGTTATCCATGGTTTCTTATTTTCTTTTTGTGTATACCTCAGAATGTCTTTGGCCGCCATGTTTAAGCTGGATTTAATGTTATTCCATTCTGTTTCTACTTTCTTAGTATCAGAAATTTTCCCGATGTCTTTCAGCACTTCATTTAACTATTTTTCAAATTTTTTGTGGATCTCTTTATCTTTTAATTTCTCAAAGTTGAAGGGCTTCTTTCTGTTCTTTTTTTCAAATTTTTTTAATTTAAGCGCAACCTTCATAATTACAATGTTGTGGTCAGTGTCTATATCAGCTTCTGGGTAACTCCTTCAGTCTTTTATGTGATTCTTAAACCGTTGTCTGATAAGAATGTAATTTATTCGATATCTTCCTATATCTCCCGACATCTTCCACGTGTATCGTCTTCTAGCATGATGTTGAAATAATGTGTTTGTGCTAGTTAAATTGTTTTTGTCGCAAAATTCTTCCAACCTACTTCCCCTATCGTTTCTCATGCCTAAACCTAATAAACATACTAATCCTCACCTACCACTGCATTAAAATCTCTTGTAGTTATTAAATTTTCATGTCCTTTTACACATTTTCATATGTCTTCGATGTCTTTATAGGTCGCTTCTACCTCTTCCTCACTGTAACTAGAGGTGGACAGTATACTTGTATTATTACCATATTTACAGGTTCACATCGTAAACTAACGATTACTACTCTTTCGTTGTTTTGTAAGTAATTTTCTACACAGTGCCTTATCTTTTTTCGCATAACCATCGTCATACCCGAATTTTCTTCTTCTGATCCTATATGAATTACTCTAAAGTGTCTGCTCCAAAAATTGCTTCACTCTGCCCACCGAACTTTGCTATGTCTAATCCTAACCTATCCATTTCAATTTTCAAGTTCTCTAACTTACCTACTTGCTTCATACTTCTGACATTCCCTGCTCAGACTCGCAAAATGTTCCTAGCTCTTCTTTTAAGCTTTCCGATGTCATCCTACGAAGTAGTCCCCTCCCGGAAATCCAAATGGGGAACTATTTTAACTCCGGAATCTTTTACTCCAGAAAATGCCATCGTTTTAATTGACAATTTAAGTACGCTGTGTACTCGGGAGATATTGTTGTCTTTTCTCGTTGCCTTCTGCATTGCAGTAGTGTGTCTTAGAATGCCATACTGACCCTTATGGTCGCTGCCAATCTAAGTGTCAAAAAAGCTGTTGCCCTTTTTCGGGGACCTGTCTTAGTCTGGTTCCTAACTAAAGACCCTACTAATTTAGTTAAACATGTAGTATGGCAGGTCAGTGGAACACTCAAGCCGTTCCACCCGTTCTAGTAATCTAGAACTTCTTCAAGGTGCAGGTTCATTAGAACGGTTTTGTTTATTATGAAAAATTTTATTCTGGTCATTTCTTTTTCTTTATATGTTTTTCAATTTAATTGCACTTATTTTGTTTCGATTTCAAACCATGTTGGAAAAAGGTATAGTTTGTGCAAATAAATAATATTCATTTTTCAATTAGGTAAAAATTAATACAATAGTATATTACATTACTAGTGTGGAAAGTGACCCATTTCACACGAGTGGAAGAGTGTTGTCGCACGAGGCGTATTCCACGAGTGTGAAATGTCACTTTCCACACGAGTACTGTACACTATTTTTCCGACGACCACTACTAAAAACAATTACGAAATAGTTATTTTTATGTTTATTTGCAATAAATGTGTACACAATAATGCAAGACAGACAGACAGCTATAAAATTTATTTGACGTTTTGATGTTGAAAATTCGAATGCCTACTTGGTTTTTGTTTTTATAAAATCCGCGACTCTGTTGCTTTTAGCGTATGCATTCTCAATTTTTATTGAAGAAATCATTTCAATTACAAACTAATATGAGTAATTACATCTTTAGGTAAAACGGAAACTGTCAGTATCGATTTACCTATGAGTATTTTAAACTGTTATTAGCCAAAACGAAACGAATGAATACAAAAAGATAGAAACCGGTAGTCGTTTGGGTTGCCTAGGTAACTAGCATACTAACATCAGTCATATCACTCTAGAGTTAAAAAGTATTTCAACACTAGAGTGATATGTACTTTCGCACTCTAGAGTGATATACTTTACTTTCTACATAAATAAGTAGTGTGTAATCTGTTGTTTTCACAAGTGGTCGTCGGAAAAATAGTTATTTATTATACAAGGGAAAAAAGTAGTAGATTTTAGCTCGAGGTGTGTTTGTCTCCCGACGTGAAGTAGAGGGAGATAAAACACCGAAAATTAAAATCTTACATTTTTACCCGTGTATAATACACTATTTTTTTTTCTGTGACAGACAAAACGATGATATAATATTTAAAAAAATATTACAGTCAAATTTGAAGTCAAAAAATCAATAGGTGTCAAATTTGAAGTTTGAAACAAGTAATCAAATATCTGCCGATTTAATTCTGCAAGTGGTTTCAAAAATTGCTTACTTAAGTTGTTTATATCGGTTGTTTTGAACGCGACGAAGTTATGATACGATGTTATGTTAACCCAAATGTTACAAGTGTGGACCCAGCTATAAAGTAAATATCGTCGTGTTCTTACTTATTTGCATATACCCGGGAAAAAAATACTCATTTTTTTCTGGGGAAAGAAGTAAATTCATAAAAAGTGACATTTTGTTACCTGTCGAGAAACATTAAATGTGATTTTTTTTTCCCGTCACAGAAAAACGAAATATATTATTGTACAGGTACCTTTATCATTACTATTAGTTTTGAGATATAATTATCTGAAACACACTTGGCTTAATTTTTTTAAATCAGGGTGCACAGTACATCTTTAATCTATTTTTAGGTTACACAAATCACGAGCAGCATGGCAGAAGTTGATGACAACCTTAATTATTTATTGGGGCGACTATCGTTAGTCACTCAGGAGTTTAATCGAATTAAATCAGGATTGGGGGAAGCTTTAGACCAAATCAAAGGTAGTTTTAATACAGTACAACAAAAGCTTAGAGAAACCGGACCGGGACCACATCAGATTCAGCCGAATGAGATGCGAGATGCTAACCAAAATTCTCCTAGGCCTGCTAATTATCAACTATAATAAGCTGTGGTGTGCGCGTTAAATGTCATAAGTGCAAGTATTTATGATTAAGTGCATATTTTATTAACATTCGTGTTACTACATCAACTAGTTTTATAATTTTATAGAAACATAAGAGCATTTTTGTATGACGAAAATATATTAATAAGTGAGTCGAAATTGTTTAATATTTGTATTATTTATAATATATTTAAGAATTTGTACAATGTTTAATTTACACATCAGAGTATAAGTTAGAAAATAAACTAGTACTTAAATATAACAACTTTCCATATTTTCAAATGCATTTTTGTAGTTTAAATATGTTTCTCTCCCATTTTACATACATGCAGAAAATTAATCTGTCAAATAAATCGGTCTTAAAATACCAACACAAAATTTAGTTATTGTTATTGTGGGCTCTCGTTTCTCTAGACTACCCGTCTAAGTAAAGAACCCTGTTCGGTGGGTGTATTAGGGTTGGGTTATTATTAAAGATTAAAAAAGTAAACGCCTTTTTATTTATTTCGAATATGGAACAACTGACAAATCCATCAATCATTAAAAACATAAAAAAAAACAAACTCTTTTCAAGGTAATTTGATTCCGGTTACCACAGTTATAATAAACATTATCTGTTATCAGTGTTCATTATACAGCAATTAAATAAAACTAAAATTAAGTGACACCAAAAACGTTAAGCTTTATCAAATTCTCAATTTGCAAGAATGTTGACTCCTATCGTTTACGATCGCCTGATACATTTCGGCAGGAAAAGAAATCCTTTTACGGTTTTGCAATTGACCAGCTTCAATCTACAGGAAACTTAAGTACTATCATTTACGATCTCCTGATGCTTTTGTCAGGAAAAGAAATGGTTTCACAATCACTCTACAAGAAAATTAACTCCCATCGTTTATGATCTCTTGATACTTTTTCAAAGGAAAATAAATCCTTTTATGGTTTTGTAATCGATCAACTCCGACCTACAAAAATATCAACTCCTATCATTTATGTTCTCCTGATACTATTCGTCTTATGGTCTTGCTTTAAGGAAATTAACTCTTGTCATTTCTGATCTCCTGATACATATGTGCAGGAAAAATAATTCCTGTATAGTTTTGCAATCGACCAAGGGTGACCTACCTAAATGTCGACTCCTTTTATTTATGATCTCCTACTATTTGTCAAGAATAAAAATCCTCTTATGGTCTTACTACAAGGAAATTAACTCTTGTTGTTTCTGACCTCCTGATACATTTGTGCAGGAAAAGAAATCCTTTTTGGTTTTGCAATCGACCAACTGCGACCTTACAAAAATGTTGACTCCCATCGTTTCTGATCTGATACTATTCGTCAAGAATAAAAATTTTATTATGGTCTTGCTACAAGAAAATTAACATTTGTCATTTCTGATCTCCTGATACATTTGTGCCAGAAAACAATCCTTTTATGGTTTTGCAGTCGCCAACTGTAATCTACATAAAAGTCGAGTCCTATCATTTATGATCTCCAGATACTATTCATCAAGAATAAAAATTTTCTTATGGTCTTGCTACAAGAAAATTAGCTCTTGTCGTTTATGATCTCCTGCTACATTTGTGCCGGAAAAGAAATCCTTTTATAATTTTGAAATCGACAAACGTGACCTACAAAATGTCGACTCCTGTCGTTTATAATCTCCTGATACTATTTGTCAAGAATAAAAATCTTCTGTGGTTTGCTACAAGGAAATTAACTGTTGTCGTTTATGATCTCCTGATACATTTGAACAGGAAAAGAAATCCCTTTATGGTTTTGCAAGCGACCAACTGTGATCAACATAAAAGTCGACTCCTATTGTTTATGATCTCCTGATATTATCCGTTAAGAATAAAAATCTTTCTGTAGTCTTGCTACAAGGAAAACTTTCTAGTTAGCGGTTGAAGTAAGCGGACGTGTTTCACGGAGCTAATGGATATAAGGCTACATGTAAGTTTTTATATAGGGTTTTTATTATATTATTATATTTAAAACTTTGCTATTTATTGTATTTTATTTTATTTTCTTTATTGTGCGGCATTAATTTTTAAACACATGTCAGTGAAATAAAATCAAAAAACTAATAAATCACGTTTTTCTTTGAATTTTAAAGTAAAATCCGGGTTTAAAAACATACTAAATTAAATTTCAGGTTAATAAACCAAAAATCTAATAAATAAATACCCAGAACAATTTCAACAATAATTTAAAAGGCATTTTTAATAAATTTATAGAAAAAACCGCGTAAATCGAGTAAAAAGCCGCGTAAAATTATAAAATAAATTCGAAAAAATTTTATACTGTGCTCATAATAAAATAACAAGCACAAAACCAAAATCTAGGCCCTTTTTGAATTAAATAAATAATTCAAAACTATAAATTTTGCGTTAGCTTAAATAAAAATATTCCATCTTTTAAGAACTCCTGTACTTAAAGCATCCGTAAGTCGATCTTTTGGTATAATTAGAGGTGTAACACTTTTAGTTCATTTAGTGTCGAATCGGTCACGTCGTTTTTGATCTGGGTCTTTTGTTTGTTACTGTTCTTTTGTCGTTTGTTTTGTCAGCATGATGGTCCACCGAAACGAGAAGTCGCTGTCGAGAAAGAAGAAGGAAGATTGGTTGGAGTCTGCTAGGTCGGAGGCTGTGGGCGCTGTTTGGGGGAAAAGGCTAAAGGTCGTTTTGAAGGATGTTATGTTAGGAACTCAGGAGGAGGTTGAGAAGTTAGAGAATAAGCCTGCGCCTGCGGCGGTCGTGTTTGGAGAGTCGGAGCCTCCTGCGGTGGTTGCAGCGCCGGAATTGCCTTCGACTTCAAGGGCACAGCATAGGATGTCGACTAGCAGTAACGGTAGCGTTGCTGCTAGCGACCTCGATGAGCTGGAGTTTTTGAAGTTCAGGGTAAGGAAGGCGCACGCTGCCATTTGCGCAAAGGTGCCGACGACCTGCGCCACGATTATAGTTGACGACAGGAAAGCGATTCAGCACGCCGCAGATGATATCGCCGACGTTACGAATCAGCTTATAGGTATGCTTGGGGGCTTCGTCTATGTGTTAGTGACCCTTAGCAGTAAGTCACAAATAGACGTAAGAAGACGACCAGATCTTCGGATGTTTAGGTAAGAGTAAAATTGTGGCGGCTGTACTTGCATAAGCATTGATTTGTAGTAATAAGCAGATTTTGAAATAATCTAACGAGCATGTTTTGTGCGTAATGGCGCTAGCCATCAATGCTTATGCGAGTGCAACTGATAATTTGGGCGATGCTTTTGCTAATTTATGCACTGTTGCATGCTTTTGCTTATTTATATATTTATTAATTTATTTATGTATTTCATCATTTTGTTTTCGACCTTACTTAAGGTCGGTTTGACGCAGCTCTAACTTCTTTTCTAATCTGTGCTAATCTAAGAAGCTCTACATACCCTTCACAACCTAAATTTATAATAATTTGACTAATATAGTTTGGTCTAGGTCTTCCTATATCCTTCTATCTTTTTCCTATCCAGCTGGCTCTACATAGATATTAGCAACCTGATGGTTGTTAAAGAACTCTAGCATGTTTACATGATTACCATTTATAAGGAAATGAAATATAACCTGGTTATCCGCTTCAAAAAGGAAAAGTGTTAAATTATATGTTATGGTAAGGCTTAAGCAACGAATCGCTGCCAACATGCCAGACCGCTAACTAATTGTATTTATTTTATGTTTATTTATATACTTACATTATATTTATACTTATTTCATATTTACATTTTTGCCTGTATTTTTGTACTGTGGCTTGATTTTATTTGCTTGACTTTTGCCGCCAATTTTTGGTGGCAGTATATATAGGAAAGAAAATTGTACTTATAATATGTAAGTTGGGGAATAATAGGGAACGCTAGGGACAAATTTAGGATGAAATTTGAATAAATACTTAGACCAGGGAGGACGAATTTGTAAATATATAGAACAGGCAAAATTGCTGGATTCACTATTAAACATTTGGCGAATGCTTAGAAAATTTGAATCCATCTTTAATATTAGCTAGCTAGATTTGGATAGTTTTAAGACGACTCTTCAGGTCGCACCAGTAAGCAGAGCGGGTAGCTGCTATCCAGTATTACAGATCCCTCCCCATTCATTTTTGCGCGTGTCTAGTGGATCGAGCTAACTCCAGAATCAACGTTAGGGATACCTATTTTTAGTAGTTTGTTAGATTTTTATTTAGTATTGATTAACCAGAAGTTAGATTAAATTTGGAGCACGTTTACTTTTCGCGTTTAAACCCAATGTAGTACTTTCGGGTGGAGCATTGGGGGCGTGGCCGCAATTATAATGTGTGTTAGTGACTCTGGGAGAATTAGTGTTGCCGGGGAGAGTCCGGCGGAGAATTTTGCTGTTTTAGGGGGCCAGGGTTTGCAGAGTCAGGGAACGTTGGTGCAGCGCAAAATTTTGTATGCCGCAGAAGCCTCAGGTGCTACGCCTACGTTTGCCGTCAGAGTCGATACTAGGACAGGCCAGAAGGATGACGTGATGACGACCCTGAAGCAGAAGGTCGATCCCACTCGTGATGGGTTGGTTGTGGTCGAAGCTCGTCGGACCGGGTAGGAGCGGTGTTGTAATTGAGTGTGCAGATCGTAAAGACGCGAAGAAATTGCAGTCGAAGGTCGGTGAGTACTGTAAAGAGCTCGTAGCGAAGACTATCGAGAAAAAGCGCCCACGGGTCGTTCTTTCGGGGGTCGAAGCGAGAATGAAAGCGGAAGAGCTGGTGCGGTTGATTGCGAGCCAGAATCCCCGCTTCGGCGATTTTAAGATACAAGACCACCCGAGAGGGAAGTTCAGGTTTGGCGAAAAGGGCCCTAGGGATCCATTCGCGAACGTCGTCTTCAAGTGACTCCCACACTTCGAAGGCGCCTATTAGCTGAGTACTTCTGACCACTTCTCGATGACGCAGTGTTTCCGGTGCTACGAGTACAGCCTTAGATCGATGGAGTGCAGGGATAAGGTACGGTGCTGCGGTAACTGTGTCGAGATCGGGCATGAGTTCAAGCATTGCCGGAATGCAATCATTTGCTGTGTGGTTTCCGCAAGGGCAAACGACAGAACTGGCGGTGGCGTAAAGGTCTATACGCACCACGACGCCAAGTCGAGTAGATGCCCCACGATGCTGAGACTGAAAAACGCAATCACACGAAACATGGATTATAGACTGTAAAGAAAAAGAACGATTTAAGAGAAGCAAGAAAATTAAATTCGCGCAACTAAATCTCGGTAAAGGTAAAGGTAAAGTTATTATGCGATTAAAATATCGACATCGGGCTTATACAGGAACCACACCTGTATAGTCCTACATGTGATATTCCAATGCTTCACCCGAAGGTACTACATTGGCCAGGAAGCGAGTTTTCTTTTACGTGAAAAATTTGGAATTTTGCCGAACCCTTGCTGTTCCAAGCAAGGTCCCGGGATCTTTAACGAGTGTGACAACACTCACACACGGGACCTTCATTTTACCTCTCATCCGAACGAGGGTGTATTTTTGTGAAAAATGCTCGCCTAACATTTTTCAAGCGGACCGTGTCGGGATTCGAACCCGGGACCTTGGGCGTAGTAGTCACACACATACCACTACGCCACGGAGCCGCCTGCACCTGTATAACCACAAAATAACAAGTTTTAGGAGGGGGGTTACCGTCTTAAACACGAATACCGAACGATCGTGTAGCGGAATAATAATAAATAATGGGACGTGCGCCGGGATAATATTAAATAATTTGTCAAACGAATTCTTTACAACGGCCGAAATAAAAACAGGACTAAATAAATTTTACGTAATAAGTGCGTACCTTCCGTGCCGATTCCCGGCGGGAAAATTCCCAAACCGAGGACTTAGTTAATCAAATAGAGGGCATTGTTCGTAAAATTGGCAGAAATAAAAATTTAATCATCGGGAGAGATTTCAATGCTAAGTCGCCGTTATGGGTTAGCCCTATCGAAGACGATAGAGGCTCACAGGTTGCCGATCTTTTGACGGAATGGGATCTTAGTGTGGTAAACACTAATGATTCACCTACGTTTGAGGAGCATAGAGATAGCAGTTTTATAGATATTACTGCAGCCTTGCATGAGATGTTAGGGATCATTTGTAATTGGGAATTAAGATCGGACGAGGTAACGGGACGTTGACACTAAAACAAGCGCAAACGAGCAGCTAACTATATTTCCGCGGTTCTGTAATAAAAAAGCAAATTGGGAGCAGTTTAAACAAAAATTTGGAGAAAGCATCCCGCGCTCGAGAACGAGCTATTAAACTGTCGAGAGACTGGCGAAATAGAAATTATACGACGCGGTGGTAGACGCATCGTCGCACTCCATGCCGCGAAAGAAAAAATTTAAAGACAGCGTACTCTGGTGGACCCGGGAACTAACCACTAAGCGGACAGAAATGCGTAACCTCATGCGCCGCTATCAACGCGCCTCTGGAGAAATAAGAAAACAACGGAGAATCGAATATAATCAAAGTTACCGCGAATATAAAATATTAATAGAAGAAACGCGAACAAATAAATTTAAAGAATTCTTATAACTTTCGAAGTAGGGACACAAAACAACACACAAGTAAAACAAACACAAATACACAAATATAATATAAAACGAGCAGATTGGGAAATACTACTTGAAAATTTCGATCACCTACCCGAAATAACGCGAAACGGCGACATTAACCAGTACTCAAAAGACCTCACAAACAGAATAAAGGCGGCTATGAACATGGCAATTCCACAAATAGACCACAACAAAACACATACGAAACAACTAACATGGACAAACGAACTACATCAATTAAAAACAAGGACCAGAAAGGCGCGCAAAACCTACCAAAGATCGGTCACAGAGCAGGAAAAATTACACAACCTTGAATCATATAGAGACGTAAAAGCACAATACACACAAACATTACTAAAGCACAAAGAAGATACTTGGAAAAAATTTTTAGTAGATCACCTGGACACAGATCCCTGGGGAATACCTTATAAGATCGCCAGATCAAAGATTAGACCACCAACAATGTTCTCCACCGTAAATACAAACCACAACACATAGACCACCAACTGGAACGACACGGCAAATACCCTTCTAAAAACGCTTTCACCAGATGACAACCAATACAACGAAACAGAGGCACAAAAACAAAAACGAGAACAATCAACCACCAGATACTCAACAAACAAACAAGCAGAAGAATTTACAGAAAACGAAGTACTGGATGCACTGATGAAAGGCAAGAAAAAGAAAATACCCGGACCAGATGGAATACACAACGAGACTTTACAAGTTTTACGCACAAAATTATTAAAACCACTTACCTCATTAATGAACGAAACAGCAGAAAAAGGTACCGAACATTTGGAAACAATCCTTAACAATAATAATTGAAAAGGGAAAGGCCAAGGAAATCGCCAACCCCTCAGCATACAGACCAATCTGCCTCCTAAACAACTTAAGCAAGATAGAGGAACGACTGATTTGCAAAAGACTACAACAACATATGACAGAAACTGGTGAACACCCCAACCAATACGGTTTTAGGACGGGAAAATCGACAGAGGATGCCATAAATGAAACTCTTAATACAGTACAAACCAGCAATGACAAATATGTTGTCACAATATCCATAGACATTAGCGGAGCATTTGACAACCTCTGGTGGCCATCACTCTTGACAAGACTACAACAGATACACTGTCCAATCAACACTTACATGACAATAAAACAATACTGTCAAGACAGGTACACGACACTACAAGGAACTACCGGGAAAGCACAAATACTATTAACGAAAGGATGCCCACAAAGATCTGTCAGCGGACCCATGTCCTGGAACATAGTAGTTGACGAACTGCTTGAGATTCTCGGAGAAGCAGAGGAAGTGTTGGCTGCGTATGCCTATGCCGACGATATTATCGCTGTTGTCGGGGGACGATCTCGCTCGGAACTCCAACGAAAATCGAAACATTGCATGACGCTCGTAGACGAATGGTGCGACGATAACAAATTACAGACATCCAAACACAAAGTAACCTACACATTGTTGAAAGGGACACTGACAGTGGGACCACGATTTCACACACAAGGGACACTAGTTAGAAGAACGCAAACAAACACCTACTTGGTAGTCAACATTGACGAAAAACAAAACTTTTGGCAACACATTTTAACAGTGTGTGCGAAGGCGAAAACTGCCATGTTCACAATTGTAAATATAGCACAGAACAAATACCGACTACCCTTGAAACGGGTACACCTTTACTTAAATGCCATATTAACAACAATAATGGCATACACTGCTAGCTGCTGGGCCCACAGACTCAATCTGGTAAGGCCAAGAAACAAAGTAAACCAAACCCAAAGGGCGATCCTAATACGACTGACAGGAGCGTACCGAACTACAGCTTTGGAGTCACTGGCAGTCGTGCTAGGAACGATTCCTCTAGACCTGCAAATTAAAAAAAGGGCCGCAATATACTGGCTAAAAAGAGAAGACCAAACAAAAATCAGGAAAATATTAGGTCGGGAAACGCACACAAAACGAGACATAAATGCAGCAATAATACAAGAATGGCAACTACGTTGGAATAATGCTACAACCGGAAGACGAACTTATGCACTGTTACCAAATGTACAAGAAAGACTGGACATGACGCACATTAAACCCTCAGACTGACTAATACACTTCCTAACGGGACACGGACCATACCCCACATATAGACATAGGATGAACTTTGTAGAAAACAATACATGCGCATGCGGAGCAGAAGGAGCCCCGGAACATCTACTGAGGGAGTGTCCTGGACTGCAACAAGAACTATAGGGAATACGAAACAGTATAAGGGACAAAACAACATACCAATTGCTACGAGATCCGGAAATGACCGCTCACCTAAATAATGCTACACAAATTATTACCAAAAAGGCTCATGACGAATACATACGGCAACTCAGAAGAAGAATATAACCCACCAGATCACAACATTCAAGTGGATAACAAAACATCCCCTACTTACGAGTCTAACCAAGGCCGGAAGATATGGCAACATCTTCTTCCGGAATCCGGGATGGACCACCTACAAGAAAGGCAAGATACAACCAGTGATACAAAATATTTCTGGTTGGGAGGGAAAATAAAATTTAGCCAAATTAGGGACGAATACTTCCTAACAAATTACAATAACAAACAACCAATAACTTGATCAAATAATACAAGTATGAAAACAAAAAAATATTAACACACACGCGCACACACGCCAACACACACATGCACACTCTCACACACACACGCACACATAAGCGCACACAGAGCCAAGCATCTAGTAAAGGGAAAGTGCGCATAACACGCAAGGTGAGTACTAAGTACTCCGAACTTACATTGTGGTTGTGTGGACTAACCTGAGCTATTACACACATGTGCGCACGCACACACGCACATGCACGCACGCACGCATACGCACGCGCACACACTCGCATACCATCACACACACACACACACACACACACACACAGCAATACTGAAACATGTTGATCTTACTTCAACCTCAGGTTGCCGAAGGCCGGGGTCTAGTAAGGTGTTTCAATAGTATGTAGCAGTTAAGTAGGTAAAATAGGTTAAGTTAAAAAAACTAACAGCAAAACATCAAATATAGCACAAGTACAATAGGGCATAGAACGGTATGGTTTAAAATGTTAGGCGCCATACCAAATAAGCTGTTTTGGGAAATAAATAAATAAATAAATAAAAATAAATAAAATTCTGCACGCGTAACTCCTTTAAAGAACCATGGGAAACCGCGTACCGCGTAATAAGAAACAAACAAAAGAAAATCGCGGTCTGTAATATAAAGAAAACAAATGGCGAATACACGGAAGGTTTTAAAACCACGGTGGAATATTTGCTAGAGAAATTCTTCCCATCAGATAAATTCGAGGAGGATGAGGGGTCGCACGAAATAGTACGTCGGGAAGCTACTGATGCGCAAGGAACAGGTGCCGATAAGGTAATCCTAGTTCACGACGTCATAAGAGCTCTTAGGAGGATGAAACCTAATGAGGCACCAGAGCATGACGGAATCACTTAAGACGCAGCTCTGGAGGCGTGCCTATTAGCCCCATGTGCTGGGTTGTTTATTCTTTTGTAACGTGCATTTTTAATAGTTTAACATTTTACGCTATACTCAATTCGTAAATACATTTCTGTAACTACTATTTCTATATTTGATATTTGTTAACTCGTTTGCGAATAATCCCTTTATATTATATTACGCGATTATCGACTTTCACTCTCCACGATTCGATAGTGTGGTTAGGTGATCGAGATTGAAACACATCCTTAGGTGAATGCGTCGTATTATAATGAGTGGATATTATTGATTTTCTAGTTATCGATAGGAGGTCGTTAGAACCAACACCTGGGAAAACATGATTCCTGCGCGGTCCTTTGAAACGTGAGTTGTGTTTTGTTCTTTGTTCCTATATAGTAATCACGTTAAAAATACTGTTTTCTTTTTGCTTTGAAAATAGTGAGAATTTAATGCGGTATGAATTTTCGAATTGTTCATGAACAAGCACGACACGATTTTAGTTGTATATTAACTGTAGAGGGTGTAGTTCTGATGACATTTGAAGAAAGTATGCTTTAGCGGTAACGTGTTTGATTGACCACAAGTGCGGTTGTAAGGTCATTGACGGACGTTTTAGTGATGCGCGTTGCTTTACTGTTGGAAATATAAGTAGTAGAACTTGTCGTGCGTTTTACGGAACATTGACTTAGTGATGCGCGTTGTTTTACTAATTGGTTGTTTTTGTTGCTTTTCTGTTGAAAATAAAAGTGGTAGAACTTGTTGTACTCGACCTGCACGTGCGTTTTACGGAACATTGACTTAGTGATACGCGTTGCTTTATTGATTGTGTTTTTTTAGTTGATTTGTCTTTTTATATTTGAACTGTGTGTGCGATCTAGTCTTCGTGGTCCTTTTTATCAGAGTAGTGCATACTTTGGATTATCTAAATACAGTTTTAAGCTTGAGTGTTTTTAAACAAAAAAACAACGATGATACAGTTGTAGCAGGTTTAGTAGGAAAAAAGGTTGCTTCTTATAAACATGTATTTCATTCACATGTAAAGACAGTTGATACAGTAGTTTCTAAATTTTCTAACCCTAAAGAATCTAAAATAGATCATGGTTTGCGCAAATTTCGTTATTCAAAAGCATTAGATTTTTCTTTGTTACCATAGGTAGCAAATAGAACACCTCACATTACTGTTAGTTTAATGCATTACATCGTGCCTTGAAGGCCCGTAATTCTAAATTTTTATTACCATTGTTTTTTCGATTTGTGTTACAAAATATTTCGAAATTATTGTCTCAGGAAATAGAATGAACAAGAAATTTATCAATGCTACATAGTTCCATCAGCATGATAATGTCTGCTGCTAACACTAGTGAAATGCGTAGGTGTGATTAGTGTAAAGTGTAAGAAATTCCATCAACACCCCCACAGTCAAGGGTGAAGTGCTTCGTTAGTGCAGGACATCGTGAATCCCACACTTCAATTGCAAGGAAGCGTTACTGAAGGACTTTTTGTAAGTTGAACTATTTCTTACTTGTTATTACTTTAAATATCTATCCGTTGTTTTGCCATGTCTTCGTCGTTCTGATACCTTTTACAATAGACTTGCCTGTTATGAAGAAAAAAAAAAGAAAAAAAAACAATCAATACTACTGAATTACTCATATCAATTGTGACTTACCTATTTATCTTTTGTTAACTTTTTGTCTACTTTATGTTTAATTGGTGTGTGAGGAAACGTTTCTGCTACTCCCCAATATTACCTCACTTTGTGATAAAAATTTTTGTAATGCTTTTATCGTTGTTATATTATATAGTTATCTAAACAGTTTTATTTACATTCTACAAAGTACCGAATAACTTAGACGTTTCATTGCTGCTATGCTTATTCTTTTTTTTCAGGTTTGCTTAACTAATTTTTTTGCAGGTATTGTCAGTAACTCCTTACCGCCGCATACATTATATGTCAGTCTGCTTTCTACAACCCCCCCCCCCCTACTCTCCGATTGAGCCCGGTCAGTCTTTGATTTTCTTAGTGTTACGTACGGCTACGAGCCAACGTAGCATAAATTTGGCGCCCAACGTGGCTGCCACGAAAAAAAAAAACGTTTAGAAAAAGACGTATTTTCGCGTTGCTGAAAAGTGCAGAATTTATCCCTAGCCTGAAAATGCGAATGCGTCAAACCCGAGCAGCTATTGTCCAATTAGGTTGCTACCGGTACTGAGGAAAGCTTTAGATCTAGTTATGACCACGCGCGTTAAGCACTTAGTGCGAGACTGCGGCGGTTTTAATAATCGACAGTTTGGTTTCGTGGAGGGCAAGTCGACAATCGACGCGTTAGAGTGTGTTGACGGGAAAGTTAAGCGGGCGAGAAAAGCTAAAGAGTACTGTGTCATTGTTGCTTTGGGCATTTCAGGAGCATTTGATGCTGCCTGGTGGACATTAATGAGTTAGATCGTAGGGGTTGTTCACGAAACTTGATGTCTTTGGTCAAGAGCTATTTTGTCGGGGCGATTGGCACAGGTTGAAATTCCAGGTGAAGTTTTGTCGCGCGAGCTAGTTAGGGAATGCCCGCAGGGATCATGCTCTGGTCCCAAATTCTGGTAGTTGTCGTATGAGAGCATATTTAGGGTCAAGTTGCCCACAAGGTGCTCGATAGTTGGGTTTGTGGATTACACGCCTTTAATTATCAGATCGCGATTATTAATGGACATGTGAACAAAATCAAACGAGGCGCTAAATAAGATGCACAAATGGTCGCAGGCGGTAAAATTAAAATTTAACATGTCGAAATCGGAGGCGCTCTATTTCGGGAAGGAAACCGGGATAGCGACCCCGTAGCCTAGAGCTAAGAGGAGAAAATCCCATTCAAAGTAGCCATCACGTAACTCGGTGTCAAGATAGACAATAAATTAAATTAAAAGCTCACCTACAGTACATAAAATGTAAGGGTAGCGAAATATCAAATAAAATGACGGTCGCGAAAATAAACTGGGATTTCGCGGGCGAATTGCTTAGGACAGTTTACGCCGAAACAATAGAACCGGCGATGCTGTACGCAGCATCTATTTGGGCGGAGGGTTGTAAAGTAAGAGAAATTCGACAGTTGACGAGCGTGCAGCGCATATTCACGGTCAAGGCGGCGAGGACGTACAGGATAATTTCCACGGAGGCGTCCTGGTGATCAGTAGGACTCTACTTATCAAATATGTCGTTCAGAGATAGGGGATTAGTTAATACAGGGAAAGGACAGGAAATTATAGAAAGTATGAATCTTGCAAATAGGGAAGTCGAGAGGAAAATCGTCTTGCCAGTGTTAGAGTACCCGGCTGATGTTAGAGGAATCGAATTTGTCGAAGGCGATGGGAACACGACGGGTATCAGAATTTACCCGGACGGTTCTTGTATGGATGATGGACAAGTAGACGCTGCATTTGTCGTATATTATGAGCAAAGGGAAGTGTTTCAGTTTCAGACCAAACTCGTGAACTGGAACACTATTTTCCAGTGCGAATTGGTTGCATACGAGAAGCTATCGATTATGTGTTAAATCTCACGGGTATAAGCGTGTATTACATCATCGACGATAGTAAATCAGCGCTGATGGCCTTAACAAATATGAACACCTCGACTGACCTCCAAGCGGACGTCCGGAGAAAAGCACATATGGCGCGCGAGTTTCGAAATTTAAAATTCTGTTAGGTTAGATCGCACGATGGTAACGTAGGAAATGATAGGGCTTATGAATTAGTTAAAGAGGCCGCGACGGACGACTTTCAGATATCACATTCGTCGATGCCGAGTTCTCTGATTAAAAGAAGGCTACCTGAAAAGTCAATCCGGCAATGGGAAGAGAAGTGGAACAACGTTGTCAGGGGTAGGTTGATACACAAATTTATACCGAGTATAGTAGCTAGAAACAAAATCGAGGTGAAGCTCGATCATAAAATGGTGCAGCTGATAACAGGGCACGGCACCCTGAAGCCGTATTTGCAAAGATCCGGTTTAACCGACAATGACTGTTGTGCATGCAGTGAAAGTGTAGAAAACGCAAAGCACATGCTCTTCGACTGCTCTTACATGTATTTTCCAATGCTCCACCCGAAGGTACTACATTAACCAGGAAGCGAGTTTTTTTACCTGGAAAATTTGCTGTTCCAAGCAAGGTAGGGATCTTTAACGTGCGTGACAACACTCACACGCGAGACCTCTATTATACCTCTCATCCGAACGAGGGAGTATTTTTGTCAAAAATGCTCGCCTAACATTTTTCAAGCGGACCGTGTCAGGATTACCAAGGACCTTGGACGTAGTAGTGACACACATATTACTACGCCACGGAACCGCCTCTTCGACTGCCCGCTTGAGGTGGCAAATCGAGGGCTAGTTGATAGGAAATTAACTATCGTGGGTCTAGCATTGCCAAAGAACCTAAAGGATGTCGGGGCGGTGGCTGACCGGAAAGCGTTCCGGACCTCCTTTAAAGAATTTGCGGGGATGTCGCGAAATTATATGGCAATAACCGCGCGTAAATCGGGGAAGAGGAGGATTGGAAAACTTTAGATTATGATTTGATATGAAAATGGTATATGAGCAGGATACTCCTAAAACCTATTAAAAAAAACCGAAAAAAAATAACCATATCCTAATATACACAACAAACCCCCACACTACTAAAACAATCACAATCTCACCTTATACGCACGGAAAATCGGAATGTCGAATAAACTAAAACAAATATATAATAACAAAATAAATCAAAAAACCCTAATTAAATTAAATTAATAAAATAAACAAAGAAATAAATTAAAGTGAATCGCGCATCCCCAAGACTTAAAAGTGATAGTGATTGTGATCACCCAGAACGTTTAGTGCTTACCCACCAGGACGTTAGCAGTGCATATTATCCATCTCCCCTAGCAGTAAGTTACAAATAAATGTAAGTGGACGACCAGATCTTCGGTTGCTCTAAAGTTTTTTATCGAGGTTATTACAATTTAATTGGTAATAGTTCTTACCATTTAAAAGTCGATAAAACAGTTTACGAAGTCGGTAATACAGTTTAAGAGTTCATAAACACATCGCGCAAGCGCAATGAGAAAAGCGGGCTACGCCTCTAGCGGATGAAAGCGCGAACCTTATACAGATTTGGGGCGCGGTCATCTACCAATGGCGTCACCAATGCATAAATTTAAGATGTAATTATCGGAAAAATATACATAAATGTCGGACAAAAGATAGCACAATAATTACTCACATGGATATGTCCCTGCGTCAAAGTTGACTTCTATTCCAAGTCCATCAGGGCTCCATCCCGGAGGGGTTAAAGATGGTGATTCCTCCGGAGCTGCTAGCTGAGCATGGACATCAGGCTCGTCTAGAGTCGTGGGGTACAGTTAGCCTCGGTGGCTTCATATTGTCACCTACCTATGCAGGGATCGGATTAGGAAAAAAACAGGTAAAGGGCGACAACAAAGATAATTAGGCAGGATATCTACATAGATAAAGATAAGCACGATACGATACCTCAAAGCGACCACTCCACTCGAAGAACAAAGGCAAACAGCCACGTTATAGAGAGAACAGGAAACTTCCCCACTCTTTTGTCTTTTACCCATTGGCGCGAACTTATTCGTCCAACCCTCTAGCGTCGCGCACTCTGCGCAAACTCACTATGACGTAACGGAAGTACACGCCTAGTCTATTTAAATTCCGCGCACCGCGTCTTTTGAAATTATGGCGCAAAACTCCCGCACATCAAAACTAACCTAATAACAATGTTTAAGTGCCAATTGGATTGGCACGTAACAAGGTAAGGATAAAATTGTGGCGGCTGTACTCGCATAAGCATTGACTTGTATTAACAAGCAGCTTTTGCAATAATCTTGAACTAGCACGTTTCTAGTGTAATGGCACTAGCCGACATAATGCTTATACGAGTGCACCTGATGGGTGATGCTTTTTGCTATTTTAAGCACTGCTATATGCTTAATGCTTATTAGATATCTATTTATATTTATTTATTTTTGCATGTTTTTTACTATCTTGTGGCTTGATTTGTTTTGTTTGACGTTCTGCTGCTTATTTTTGGTTGCAGTATCTATGAGAAGGAATATTGTAATTGTGAAGATTGTAATTAGAATATAAATCAGTTAGAGAATGATAGGGAAAACTAAAGACGGATTTAGGCTAAAGATTAAATAAATTACTCAGATCAGGGAGCACGACTCTGTAAATTTATAGAGCAGGCACAATAACTGGATGAACTATTAAAATATTTGGCGAATGCTTAGAAAACTTGAATCCATTTTTAATATTAGTTAGCTAGATTTGGATAGTTTTAAGACCACCCTTTAGGTCACACCGATAAGCAGAGCCGACAACTGCTATCAGATATTACGGATCCCTCCCCTTCCATTTTTGTTAGTGTCTTGTTGATCAAACACTCTTCAAGATCAGCACTAGGATACCATTATTAAACCCTATTTTTAATGTTAATTTCAGTTTGTAGATTTTTATTTAGAATCGATTAATTTGAAGTTAGATTTAATTTAAAGAACTTTAATTTGGCGTTTAAACCCAATGTAGTACCTTTGGGGGGAGCATTGGGGATGTGGCCGCAAGTATAGCGGCCGTTATTCACATTATAAAGTTTTGCTACAAGGAAATTAACTCTTGTCGTTTATGATCTCCTGATACGTTTGCGCGAAAATAGAATTTTTTTGTGGTTTTGTAATTGACCAACTGTAACCTACAAAACGCCGATTCCTATATTTTATTATCTCCTGATACGATTCGTCAAGAATAAAAATCCCTTTTTGGTGTTGCTACGAGGAAATTAACTATTGTCGTTTATGATCTCCTAATTTGCGCGGGAAAAGAAAGCCTTCTATGGTTTTGAAATCGACAAACTGTGACCTACAAAATATCGAATCCTATCGTTTAAGATCCCCTCAAACCATTCTTCAAGAATAAAGATCCTTTTATGGTTTTGCCACCAGAGAATTAACTCTTGTCGTTTATGATCTCCTGATACATTTGCGCGGGAAAAGAAATCGTTTTATGGTTTTGTAATCGACAACTATGACCTACAAAAACGTTGACTCCTATCGTTTATGATCTCCTGAAACGATTCGTCAAGAATACAAATCCTTTTTTGGTGTTGCTACGAGAGAATTAACTCTTGTCACGTATGATCTGCTGATACATTTGCGCGGGAAAAGATCTTTTTATGGTTTTGTAATCGACCAACTGTGACCTACAAAGGTGTTGAATCCTATCGTTTGTGATCTCCTAATACCATCCATCAAGAATAAAAATCCTCTTAAGGGCTTCCTACGAGGAATTTAACTCTTGTCGTTTATGATCTGCTGATACATTTGCGCGGGAAAAGAAATCGTTTTATGTTTTGTAATCGACAACTATGACCTACAAAAACGTTGACTCCTATCGTTTATGATCTCCTGAAACGATTCGTCAAGAATACAAATCCTTTTTTGGTGTTGCTACGAGAGAATTAACTCTTGTCACGTATGATCTGCTGATACATTTGCGCGGGAAAAGATCTTTTTATGGTTTTGTAATCGACCAACTGTGACCTACAAAGGTGTTGAATCCTATCGTTTGTGATCTCCTAATACCATCCATCAAGAATAAAAATCCTCTTAAGGGCTTCCTACGAGGAATTTAACTCTTGTCGTTCATGATCTGCTGATACATTTGCGCGGGAAAAGAAATCGTTTTATGTTTTGTAATCGACAACTATGACCTACAAAAACGTTGACTCCTATCGTTTATGATCTCCTGAAACGATTCGTCAAGAATACAAATCCTTTTTTGGTGTTGCTACGAGAGAATTAACTCTTGTCACGTATGATCTGCTGATACATTTGCGCGGGAAAAGATCTTTTTATGGTTTTGTAATCGACCAACTGTGACCTACAAAGGTGTTGAATCCTATCGTTTGTGATCTCCTAATACCATCCATCAAGAATAAAAATCCTCTTAAGGGCTTCCTACGAGGAATTTAACTCTTGTCGTTTATGATCTGCTGATACATTTGCGCGGGAAAAGAAATCGTTTTATGTTTTGTAATCGACAACTATGACCTACAAAAACGTTGACTCCTATCGTTTATGATCTCCTGAAACGATTCGTCAAGAATACAAATCCTTTTTTGGTGTTGCTACGAGAGAATTAACTCTTGTCACGTATGATCTGCTGATACATTTGCGCGGGAAAAGATCTTTTTATGGTTTTGTAATCGACCAACTGTGACCTACAAAGGTGTTGAATCCTATCGTTTGTGATCTCCTAATACCATCCATCAAGAATAAAAATCCTCTTAAGGGCTTCCTACGAGGAATTTAACTCTTGTCGTTTATGATCTGCTGATACATTTGCGCGGGAAAAGAAATCGTTTTATGTTTTGTAATCGACAACTATGACCTACAAAAACGTTGACTCCTATCGTTTATGATCTCCTGAAACGATTCGTCAAGAATACAAATCCTTTTTTGGTGTTGCTACGAGAGAATTAACTCTTGTCACGTATGATCTGCTGATACATTTGCGCGGGAAAAGATCTTTTTATGGTTTTGTAATCGACCAACTGTGACCTACAAAGGTGTTGAATCCTATCGTTTGTGATCTCCTAATACCATCCATCAAGAATAAAAATCCTCTTAAGGGCTTCCTACGAGGAATTTAACTCTTGTCGTTTATGATCTGCTGATACATTTGCGCGGGAAAAGAAATCGTTTTATGTTTTGTAATCGACAACTATGACCTACAAAACGTTGACTCCTATCGTTTATGATCTCCTGAAACGATTCGTCAAGAATACAAATCCTTTTTTGGTGTTGCTACGAGAGAATTAACTCTTGTCACGTATGATCTGCTGATACATTTGCGCGGGAAAAGATCTTTTTATGGTTTTGTAATCGACCAACTGTGACCTACAAAGGTGTTGAATCCTATCGTTTGTGATCTCCTAATACCATCCATCAAGAATAAAAATCCTCTTAAGGGCTTCCTACGAGGAATTTAACTCTTGTCGTTTATGATCTGCTGATACATTTGCGCGGGAAAAGAAATCGTTTTATGTTTTGTAATCGACAACTATGACCTACAAAAACGTTGACTCCTATCGTTTATGATCTCCTGAAACGATTCGTCAAGAATACAAATCCTTTTTTGGTGTTGCTACGAGAGAATTAACTCTTGTCACGTATGATCTGCTGATACATTTGCGCGGGAAAAGATCTTTTTATGGTTTTGTAATCGACCAACTGTGACCTACAAAGGTGTTGAATCCTATCGTTTGTGATCTCCTAATACCATCCATCAAGAATAAAAATCCTCTTAAGGGCTTCCTACGAGGAATTTAACTCTTGTCGTTTATGATCTGCTGATACATTTGCGCGGGAAAAGAAATCGTTTTATGTTTTGTAATCGACAACTATGACCTACAAAACGTTGACTCCTATCGTTTATGATCTCCTGAAACGATTCGTCAAGAATACAAATCCTTTTTTGGTGTTGCTACGAGAGAATTAACTCTTGTCACGTATGATCTGCTGATACATTTGCGCGGGAAAAGATCTTTTTATGGTTTTGTAATCGACCAACTGTGACCTACAAAGGTGTTGAATCCTATCGTTTGTGATCTCCTAATACCATCCATCAAGAATAAAAATCCTCTTAAGGGCTTCCTACGAGGAATTTAACTCTTGTCGTTTATGATCTGCTGATACATTTGCGCGGGAAAAGAAATCGTTTTATGTTTTGTAATCGACAACTATGACCTACAAAACGTTGACTCCTATCGTTTATGATCTCCTGAAACGATTCGTCAAAATACAAATCCTTTTTTGGTGTTGCTACGAGAGAATTAACTCTTGTCACGTATGATCTGCTGATACATTTCCGCGGGAAAAGAAATCGTTTTATGGTTTTGTAATCGACCAACTTTGACCTACAAAAGGTGTTGAATCCTATCGTTTATGATCTTCTAAAACGATTCCGTCAAGAATACAAATCCTTTTTGGTGTTCCTACGAGAGAATTTAACTCTTGTCACGTTTATGATCTGCTGATACATTTGCGCGGGAAAAGATCGTTTTATGGTTTTGTAATTCGACCAACTATGACCTACAAAAACGTGTTAAATCCTATCGTTTATGATCTCCTGAAACGATTCCATCAAGAATACAAATCCTTTTGGTGCTTCCTACGAGGAATTTAACTCTTGTCGTTTATGATCTCCTGATACATTTGCGCGGGAAAAGAAAGCCTTTTATGGTTTTGCAATCGACAAACTGTGACCTACAAAATGTTCGAACTCTTATCGTTTATGATCTCCTGATACCATTCGTCAAGAATAAAAATCCTCTTTGGTGTTCCTACGAGGAATTTAACTATTGTCGTTTATGATCTCCTGATACATTTGCGCGGGAAAAGAAATCGTTTTATGGTTTTGTAATCGACAACTATGACCTACAAAACGTCGAATCCTATCGTTTAATGATCTCCTGAAACGATTCGTCAAGAATACAAATCTTTTATGGTGTTTACTACCAGAGAATTAACTCTTGTCGTTTATGATCTCTTGATACATTTGCGCGGGAAAAGAAATCGTTTTATGGTTTTGTAATCGACCAACTATGACCTACAAAACGTTGACTCCTATCGTTTATGATCTCCTAAAACGATTCGTCAAGAATACAAATCCTTTTTGGTGTTCCTACGAGAGAATTAACTCTTGTCACGTATGATCTGCTGATACATTTGCGCGGGAAAAGAAATCGTTTTATGGTTTTGTAATCGACCAACTATGACCTACAAAGCGTTGAATCCTATCGTTTATGATCTCCTGAAACGATTCCATCAAGAATAAAAATCCTTTTTGGTGTTCCTACGAGGAATTTAACTCTTGTCGTTTATGATCTGCTGATACATTTCCGCGGGAAAAGATCGTTTTATGGTTTTGTAATCGACCAACTGTTGACCTACAAAAGGTTGAATCCTATCGTTTATGATCTTCTAAAACGATTCGTCAAAATACAAATCCTTTTTGGTGTTCCTACGAGGAATTAACTCTTGTCGTTTATGATCTGCTGATACATTTGCGCGGGAAAAGAAATCGTTTTATGGTTTTGTAATGACCAACTGTGACCTACAAAAGGTGTTGAATCCTATCGTTTATGATCTCCTGAATACCGATTCCATCAAGAATACAAATCCTCTTTTGGTGCTTCCTACGAGGAATTAACTCTTGTCGTTTATGATCTGCTGATACATTTGCGCGGGAAAAGATCTTTTATGGTTTTGCAATCGACAAACTGTGACCTACAAAATGTCGACTCTTATCGTTTATGATCTCCTGATACCATTCGTCAAGAATAAAAATCCTCTTTTAGGTGTTGCTACGAGGAAATTAACTATTGTCGTTTATGATCTGCTGATACATTTGCGCGGGAAAAGAAATGCCTTCTATGGTTTTGCAATCGACAAACTATGACCTACAAAACGTCGAATCCTATCGTTTATGATCTCCTGAAACGATTCGTCAAGAATACAAATCTTTTATGGTTTTACTACCAGAGAATTAACTCTTGTCGTATGATCTCTTGATACATTTGCGCGGAAAAGAAATCGTTTTATGGTTTTGTAATCGACCAACTATGACCTATAAAACGGTGTTGAACTCCTATCATTTATGGTCTCCTGATACGATTCCATCAAGAATACAAATCCTTTTTGGTGTTGCTACGAGAGAATTAACTCTTGTCACGTATGATCTGCTGATACATTTGCGCGGGAAAAGAAATCGTTTTATGTTTTGTAATCGACAACTATGACCTACAAAAACGTTGACTCCTATCGTTTATGATCTCCTAAAACGATTCGTCAAGAATACAAATCCTTTTTTGGTGTTGCTACGAAAGAATTAACTCTTGTCACGTATGATCTGCTGATACATTTGCGCGGGAAAAGATCTTTTTATGGTTTTGTAATCGACCAACTGTGACCTACAAAGGTGTTGAATCCTATCGTTTGTGATCTCCTAATACCATCCATCAAGAATAAAAATCCTCTTAAGGGCTTCCTACGAGGAATTTAACTCTTGTCGTTTATGATCTCCTGATTCATTTGCGCGGGAAAAGAAATCGTTTAATGTTTTGTAATCGACAACTATGACCTACAAAATGTCGACTCTTATCGTTTATGATCTCCTGATACCATTCGTCAAGAATACAAATCCTTTTTGGTGTTGCTACGAGGAAATTAACTCTTGTCACGTTTATGATCTCCTGATACATTTGCGCGGGAAAAGATCTTTTATGGTTTTGTAATCGACAAACTGTGACCTACAAAATGTCGAATCCTATCGTTTAAGATCCCCTCATACGATTCTTCAAGAATAAAAATCTTTTTATGGTTTTACTACCAGAGAATTAACTCTTGTCGTTTATGATCTCTTGATACATTTGCACGGAAAAGAAATCGTTTTATGTTTTGTAATCGACAACTATGACCTATAAAAACGCCGACTCCTATCATTTATGGTCTCCTGATACGATTCGTCAAGAATACAAATCCTTTTTTGGTGTTGCTACGAGAGAATTAACTCTTGTCACGTATGATCTGCTGATACATTTGCGCGGGAAAAGAAATCGTTTTATGTTTTGTAATCGACAACTATGACCTACAAAAACGTTGACTCCTATCGTTTATGATCTCCTAAAACGATTCGTCAAGAATACAAATCCTTTTTGGTGTTCCTACGAAGAATTAACTCTTGTCACGTATGATCTGCTGATACATTTGCGCGGGAAAAGATCTTTTTATGGTTTTGTAATCGACCAACTGTGACCTACAAAGGTGTTGAATCCTATCGTTTGTGATCTCCTAATACCATCCATCAAGAATAAAAATCCTTTTTGGTGTTCCTACGAGGAATTTAACTCTTGTCGTTTATGATCTCCTGATTCATTTGCGCGGGAAAAGAAATCGTTTAATGTTTTGTAATCGACAACTATGACCTACAAAAACGTTGAGTCCTATCGTTTATGATCTCCTGAAACGATTCGTGAAGAATACAAATCCTTTTTTGGTGTTGCTACGAGAGAATTAACTCTTGTCATGTATGATCTGCTGATACATTTGCGCCGGAAAAAAAATCCTTTTATGGTTTTGTAATCGACCAACTGTGACCTACAAAGGTGTTGAATCCTATCGTTTGTGATCTCCTAATACCATCCATCAAGAATAAAAATCCTCTTAAGGGCTTCCTACGAGGAATTTAACTCTTGTCGTTTATGATCTCCTGATACATTTGCGCGGGAAAAGAAAGCCTTTTATAGTTTTGCAATCGACAAACTGTGACCTACAAAATGTCGACTCTTATCGTTTATGATCTCCTGATACCATTCGTCAAGAATAAAAATCCCTTTTTGGTGTTGCTACGAGGAAATTAACTATTGTCGTTTATGATCTCCTAATACATTTGCGCGGGAAAAGAAAGCCTTCTATGGTTTTGCAATCGACAAACTGTGACCTACAAAATGTCGAATCCTATCGTTTAAGATCCCCTCATACCATTCTTCAAGAATAAAGATCCTTTTATGGTTTTGTTACCAGAGAATTAACTCTTGTCGTTTATGATCTCCTGATACATTTGCGCGGGAAAAAATCTTTTTATGGTTTTGTAATCGAACAACTGTGACCTACAAAGGTGTTGAATCCTATCGTTTATGATCTCCTAAAACGATTCGTCAAGAATAAAAATCCTTTTTGGTGTTCCTACGAGGAATTTAACTTTTGTCGTTTATGATCTCCTGATACATTTGCGCGGGAAAAGAAAGCCTTTTATGGTTTTGTAATCGACAAACTGTGACCTACAAAATGTTGACTCTTATCGTTTATGATCTCCTGATACCATTCCATCAAGAATAAAAATCCTTTTAGGTGTTCCTACGAGGAAATTAACTATTGTCGTTTATGATCTCCTGATACATTTGCGCGGGAAAAGAAATCGTTTTATGGTTTTGTAATCGACAAACTGTGACCTACAAAATATCGAATCCTATCGTTTATGATCTTCTAATACCATTCTTCAAGAATAAAATCCTTTTATGGTTTTGCTACCAGAGAATTAACTCTTGTCGTTTATGATCTCCTGATACATTTGCGCAGGAAAAGAAATCGTTTTATGGTTTTGTAATCGACCAACTGTGACCTATAAAGGTGTTGAACTCCTATCATTTATGGTCTCCTGATACGATTCATCAAGAATAAAAATTCTTTATGGTCTTCCTACGAGTAATTAACTCTTGTCATTTATGATCTCCTGATACATTTGCGCGGGAAAAAAGCCTTTTATGGTTTTGTAATCGAACAACTGTGACCTACAAAAGGTGTTGAACTCCTTATCGTTTGATGATCTCCTGATACCATTCCATCAAGAATAAAAATCCTCTTAAGAGCTTCCTACGAGGAATTTAACTTTTGTCGTTTATGATCTCCTGATACATTTGCGCGGGAAAAAAAGCCTTCTATGGTTTTGCAATCGACAAACTGTGACCTACAAAATGTCGAACCTATCGTTTATGATCTCTAGATACGATTCGTTCAAGAATAAAAATCTTTTATGGTTTTACTACCAGAGAATTAACTCTTGTCGTTTATGATCTCCTGATACATTTGCGCGGGAAAAGAAAGCCTTTTATGTTTTGTAATCGACAACTATGACCTACAAAACGTCGACTCCTATCGTTTATGATCTCCTGATACGATTCGTCAAGAATTACAATTCCTTTTTGGTGTTGCTACGAGTAAATTAACTCTTGTCACGTTTATGATCTCCTAATTCATTTGCGCGAGAAAAGAAAGCCCTTTAAGATTTTGCAATCGACAAACTGAGACCTACAAAATGTCGACCCTTATCGGTTTATGATCTCCTGATACGATTCGTTAAGAATAATAAATCTTTTATGGTTTTGCTACGAGAGAATTAACTCTTGTCATATGATCTGCTGATACATTTGCGCGGGAAAAGATCTTTTATGGTTTTGTAATCGACCAACTGTGACCTACAAGGTGTTGAATCCTATCGTTTGTGATCTCCTAATACCATCCATCAAGAATAAAAATCCTCTTAAGGGCTTCCTACGAGGAATTTAACTCTTGTCGTTTATGATCTCCTGATACATTTGCGCGGAAAAGAAAGCTTTTATGGTTTTGCAATCGACCAAACTGTGACCTACAAAATGTCGACTCTTATCGTTTATGATCTCCTGATACCATTCGTCAAGAATAAAAATCCTCTTATGGTGTTGCTATCGAGGAAATTAACTCTTGTCGTTTATGATCTCCTGATACATTTGCGCGGGAAAAGAAATCGTTTTATGGTTTTGTAATCGACAAACTGTGACCTACAAAATGTCGACATCCTATCGTTTATGATCTCCTCATACGATTCTTCAAGAATAAAAATCCTTTTATGGTTTACTACTAGAGAATTAACTCTTGTCGTTTATGATCTCCTGATACATTTGCACGGAAAAGAAATCGTTTTATGGTTTTGTAATCGACAACTAGTACCTAAAAACGCCGACTCCTATCGTTTATGATCTCCTGATACGATTCGTCAAGAATAAAATCCTTTTTGGTGTTGCTACGAGAAATTAACTCTTGTCGTTATGATCTCCTGATACATTTGCGCGGGAAAAGAAATCGTTTTATGGTTTTGTAATCGACAACTGTGACCTACAAAAACGTTGACTCCTATCGTTTATGATCTCCTGATACCGATTCGTCAAGAATACAAATCCTTTTTGGTGTTGCTACGAGGAAATTAACTCTTGTCATTTATGATCTGCTGATACATTTGCGCGGGAAAAGAAATCGTTTTATGGTTTTGTAATCGACCAACTGTGACCTACAAAATGTCGAATCCTATCGTTTATGATCTCCTAATACCATTCCATCAAGAATAAAAATCCTTTTATGGTCTTGCTACGAGGAAATTAACTCTTGTCGTTTATGATCTCCTGATACATTTGCGCGGGAAAAGAAATCGTTTAATGGTTTTGTAATCGACAAACTATGACCTACAAAAACGTCGACTCCTATCGTTTATGATCTCCTGAAACGATTCGTAAGAATAAAAATCCTTTTTGGTGTTGCTACGGAGGAATTAACTCTTGTCAGTTTATGATCTGCTGATACATTTGCGCCGGAAAAAAATCCTTTTATGGTTTTGTAATCGACCAACTGTGACCTACAAAAGGTGTTGAATCTTATCGTTTATGATCTCCTAATACCATTCCATCAAGAATAAAAATCCTCTTAAGGGCTTTCTACGAGAATTTAACTCTTGTCGTTTATGATCTCCTGATACATTTGCGCGGGAAAAAAATCGTTTTATAGTTTTGTAATCGGACAAACTGTGACCTACAAAATGTCGACTCTTATCGTTTATGATCTCCTGATACCATTCGTTCAAGAATAAAAATTCCTTTATGGTTTGCTTACGAGGAAATTAACTCTTGTCGTTTATGACCTCCTAGATACATTTGCGCGGGAAAAGAAATCGTTTTATGGTTTTGAATCGACAAACTGTGACCTACAAAATATCGAATCTTATCGTTTATGATTTCCTATACCATTCTTCAAGAATAAAGATCCTTTTATGGTTTTGTTACCGAGGAAATTAACTCTTGTCGTTTATGATCTCCTGATACATTTGCGCGGGAAAAAAATCTTTTATGGTTTTGTAATCGACCAACTGTGACCTACAAAAGTGTCGACTCCTATCGTTTATGATCTCCTGATACCATCGGTCAAGAATAAAAATCCTCTTATGGTTTTCCTACGAGGAATTAACTTCTTGTCGTTTATGATCTCCTGATACATTTGCGCGGGAAAAGAAAGCCTTTTATGTTTGTAATCGACAAACTGTGACCTAACAAAATGTCGACTCTTATCGTTTATGATCTCCTGATACCATTCGTCAAGAATGAAATTCCTTTTGGTGTTGTTACGAGGAAATTAACTATTGTCGTTTATGATCTCCTAATACATTTGCGCGGGAAAAGAAAGCCTTCTATGGTTTTGCAATCGACAAACTGTGACCTACAAAATATCGAATCCTATCGTTTAAGATCCCCTCATACCATTCTTCAAGAATAAAAATCCTTTTATGGTTTTGCTACCAGAGAATTAACTCTTGTCGTTTATGATCTCCTGATACATTTGCGCAGGAAAAGAAATCGTTTTATGTTTTGTAATCGACAACTATGACCTATAAATACTTCGACTCCTATCATTTATGGTCTCCTGATACGATTCGTTAAGAAAAAATTCTTTTATGGTCTTGCTACGAAGTAATTAACTCTTGTCATTTATAATCTGCTGATACATTTGCGCGGGAAAAAATCTTTTTATGGTTTTGTAATCGAACAACTGTGACCTACAAAGGTGTTGAATCCTATCGTTTGTGATCTCCTAATACCATCCATCAAGAATAAAAATCCTCTTAAGAGCTTCCTACGAGGAATTTAACTTTTGTCGTTTATGATCTCCTGATACATTTGCGCGGGAAAAAAAAGCCTTCTATGGTTTTGCAATCGACAAACTGTGACCTACAAAATGTCGAACCTTATGGTTTATGATCTCTAGATACGATTCGTTCAGAAAAAAATTCTTTTATGGTTTTGCTACGAGAGAATTAACTCCTGTCGTTTATGATCTCCTGATACATTTGCGCGGGAAAAGAAAGCCTTTTATGTTTTGTAATCGACAACTATGACCTACAAAAACGTCGACTCCTATCGTTTATGATCTCCTGAATCGATTCGTCAAGAATTCGAATTCCTTTTTGGTGTTGCTACGAGTAAATTAACTCTTCTCGTTTATGATCTCCTAATTCATTTGCGCGAGAAAAGAAAGCCCTTTAAGATTTTGCAATCGACAAACTGAGACCTACAAAATGTCGACCCTTATGGTTTATGATCTCCTGATACGATTTGTTAAGAAAATAAATTCTTTTATAGTTTTGCTACGAGAGAATTAACTCTTGTCATATATGATCTGCTGATACATTTGCGCGGGAAAAAATCCTTTCCCCTTTCTCCCGATACCATTCGTCAAGAACAAAAATCCTTTTATGGTCTTGCTACGAGGTAATTAACGTTTGTCATTTATGATCTTCTAATACATTTGGACGGGAAAAGAAAGTCCTTTGTGGTTTTGCAATCGACCAACTATGACTACAAGAATGTCGACTCCTATTGTTTATGGTCTCCCATGTTGCTACGAGGAAATTAACTCTTGTCGTTTATGATTTCGTGATACATTTGCGCTGGAAAAAAATCGTTTTATGGTTTTGTAATCGACCAAATGTGACCAACAAAAATGTCGACTCCTATTGTTTATGAGCTCCTAATACGATTCGTCAAGAATAAAAATCCTCTTATGGCCTTACTATCAAGTAATTAACTCTAGTTGTTTAATCTTCTGATACATTTGCATAGGAAAAGACATCGTTTTATGGATTTGTAATCGACAAACTAAGACCTAGAAAAATGTCGACACCTATCGTTCATGATCTCCTCATATCTTTTTTCAAGAATAAAAGTCCTCTTATATTCCTGCTACGAGTTAATTAACTCTTGTCAGTTTGATCTCCTAATGCATTTGCGCGAGAAAAGAAATCATTGTATGGTTTTGTAATTGACTAACTGTCACCTACAAAAACTCATATCGTTTGTGATCTCCTGATACGTTTCGTTAAGAATAAAAATCCTTTTTTGGTGTTGCTACGAGGAAATTAACTCTTGTCGTTTATAACCCCCTGATAATTTGCGCGGGAAAAGAAATCGTTTTATGGGGTTGTAATCGACAAATTGTGAGGTACAAAAATGTCGACTCCTATCGTATATGATCTCCTGATACCATTCGTCAAGGATAAAAATCCTGTTATGGTCTTGCTACGAGGAAATTAAGTCTTGTCATTTATGATCTCCTGATACATTTGTGCGGGAAAAGAAATCGTTTTATGGTTTTGTAATCGACCAAATGTGACCTACATAAATGTCGACTTTTATCGTTTATGATCTCCTAAAACAATTCGTTAAGAATAAAAATCCTTTTATTGTTTTGCTACTAGGAAATTAACTCTTGCGGTTTATGATTTTCTGATACATTTGGACGGGCAAAGAAGGCCTTTTGTGGTTTTGCAATCGACAAACTGTGACCTACAAAAACGTCGACTCCTATCATTTATGATCTGATACGATTCGTCAAGAATAAAAATACTTTGTTGGTGTTGCTAGGAGGTGTTGTTTTGGTGTTACTCTTGTCGTTTATGATCTCCTGATACATTTGCGTGAAAAAAAATCGTTTTATAGCTTTGTAATCGGCCAACTGTGACATACAAAAATGTCGACTCCTATCGTTTATGAGCTCCTGATAACATTCGTTAAAAATAAAATTCTTTTTATGATCTTGCTACGAGAAAATTAACTCTTGTCGTTTATGATTCCCCGATACATTTGCGCGGGAAAAAAATCGTTTAATTGTTTTGTTATCGACCACATGTGACCTACAAAAACGTCGACTCCTATCGTTTATAATCTCCTAATAGCATTCTTCAAGAATAAAAATCCTGTTATGGTCTTGCTACGAGGAAATTAAGTCTTGTTATTTATGACCTCCAGATACATTCGCGCGGGACAAGAAATCGTTTTATGGTTTTTTAATCGACCAACTGTGACCTACAAAAGTGTCGACTCCTATCGTTTATGATTTCCTGATACCATTCGTTAAGAATAAAAATCTTTTTTTAGTGTTTCTACGAGGAAATTAACTCTTGTCGTTTATGACCACCGGATACATTTGCGCGGGAAAAGAAAGCCTTTTATGGTTTTCTAATCGACCAACTGTGACCTACAAAAATGTCGACTACTATCGTTTATGATCTCCTGATACTATCGGGCAAGAATAAACTCCTCATGGTTTTACTACAAGGACATTAATTCTTGTGGTTTATGATCTCCTGATACATTTGCACAGGAAAAGAAATCCTTTTATCGTTTGTAATCGACCTGCAAGAAAATTAACTCATCTCTTATGATCTTTATTCTCCTTCGATAGGAAATGGAAGTTTTACGGTTTTGCATTTGACCAACTTTGACTTACAAGAATGTCGACTCCTATCATTGATGATCTCTTGATACCTTTCGGCAGGAAAAGAAATATTTTTAAGTAGTTTTCAATGACCTACGCGAAATTTAATTTTTATTGTTTATGATCTCCTGTTGTCTTTTATGGTTTTGCAATCGATGGACTTCAAGTTACAATAATGTCGATTCCCATTGGATATGATCTCCTGATATCATTCCTAAAGAAAAGAAATCCCTTTAGTGTGTTTCTATCGATTTACAAAGAAATTATCTCTAAGTGTTTAAGATCTCCCGATTAATTTGCACAGGAAACAAAATCCTCTTATGGTTTTGTAATCGACCAACTTTGACCTACAAGAAAATTAAATGTTATCATTTATGACTTTCGGTACCTTACGGGAAAGAAGAAATACTTCTATGGTTTTGCAATTTACCATTTTTGAACTAGAAGATCCTGATACTTTTTATGGTTTTGCAGTCGACCAACAAGAAAGTTGACTTTTATCGTTTTTGGTGTCCCGATACCTTTCGGCAGGAAAGATACCCATGTAAATGTTTTTTCCATCGTCCTATAAGAAAAAAGAGTAGCGTCCCTTATGGATTGCTGATATCTATTAACAGGATGATTTCGCTACCTTTGCACTACAAGAAAGAGGATTAATATCCTTTACGATCTCTCGATTGCCATTGATCAACAGGAAAGTAAAGCGTTTAGATAGTTTTGCAATTGATTATGATCGTCCTATACATGAAAGAAACTAATATCTTGTATATGCTCCTTATGTTTTTTTAATATTTAACACATACATATAATACAAATTTTGTTTTTAACCCTTTAACTGCTACGTCCGTAAATATACGTTTTCAAAATGCATACTTAAAGTGTTACGTCCGTAAATATGCGTTTTATAATTTCAAAAACCTGTGCGTTGTCAGTAAATATACGTACGAGAAGCTCGTCTACTCTATTTTATAGTTGCATAATGTCCTTGTAAATCACAAGTATTTGGGGTTTTATTAGATTTAGTCGTGTTCAGTTTTTTAATCGTGTCACAGGCGCTTCTGCTTCTAAATAATGCATACGTATAAATTCTTGTATAATGGCAGGATGCCGGTTTGAATGATAAGGCAGCTTAGCAATTACCGAAAAAGAAAAAAGGACAGTGGATATTGTTGTCACGACTGTAACGTTGGACTTTGCACGGTACCCTGTTTTGAAGTATTTCACACATTGAAAAGTTTAAAAATATTTAGCACAAGTGATTTTTATTTACATAATAAAGATGTAACGTTCCGTTTGTATAACCATTCATTATATTATAATCGTTTAGCAAGCGTAGTAAATGATGCACTTCTAATATTAATTTTAAAGCAGGCGAGGAATTGACATTAGGTAACTTAATTTTTTTTTTGGAAAGTATCAAGTTAGGTTTTATGGTGCGGGTGTGTTAATCTATCTGTTGTAGGTCTACTCATTGTCCACTTTTATTTGCCGTTATCTATATCCATATATATAGAATACAAATCCATATTGGGAATTTCTAATTTGGACGAAAAAGAAAGGACCTTAAATTACGTATGCCGTAAGCGTCCAATCTACTTGGGAACAGCACACACCCCGTAATTACGCTTGTTGGTAGTTTGTTAAAACGTACACGACTCCTACTCACTATGTACAGTGGCTTGATTTACCCCACAAGGTAAGCGTTGAACTGTTACTATTTTTACTGAGTGATCAGACTAGTTCCGCAGGTTGGCACTGAGTTATTTTGTTCCCCAAAACTATAAGTTGTTGTTGTCAACTTGTCAGTGGAGCCAAAATTAGAGAAGTGCGCTTTGTGGTATATCCACTCTATCCTCGCTGCCCTGTGGGATTGAAATAGATGTGTGCGCACTGCTAGCATTTATAACTGTAAAGCTACGAGCATTTTAAGATAATATAACCGTGGTGTAATTTGTCCCATGAACGCAAGTTCATAACATTTGTAAAGCCAACCTATTCAAATAGTCCTACGTTTAGTATCCACCTAGATACAGCAGGTTTTGCATGCACCCGGCTTAGAGCGCATGATACTTCGGGTTTCAGTTCATACCCTACGTCGTCAAATTGGTTAGCCGCATCAGCGTGAGATTCAGGTGCATCCATCCCTACTTTGTTTAAAAATATAAGTTGTACATAAGAGTTTATTTTGATAGCTCTGGCCAGTGCGAACGTCGATTTAATAGTAAGTTATTGTTTATATTTGTTGCATTTAAGGCGTACTAGTAGGCGCCGTATGTTTGTTCAAATGTATATATCCGTGTTAATTAATGTAATCCTTACAGCTATGTGTAGAAATAGAGCCACTAACCAAAGATAAGGTGCATCATTTCTCTTAAAGTTGCGTGTGCAAGTAGGGCAAATCAGAGCATTGTACACCGTGAGTTTCTCTTTATTTTCTTTTATTATTATTACCAAGTGCTAAAAAGCTTTCTCCACCAGTAACGAGATTCTTTTGATTATAGCTAGCATAGTGTCATTACTGGTGGTGCCCACCCGATTTTGTTATCGTTAAAACCTATCTCTAGTCTATACTGTTTACCGCTTACTACGGATTAGGGTTGTTAGACGCCCAAACTACGACTTGTGTCAGACCCACCCCTCGCCGACTAGAGCTAGTCAACTTAAGGATATCAATCCTTTTGTCCCCTGGTGTCGTAGTGTCAAACAGGCCCGTAACAAAAAGCAAAGTATTTATTTGCATTTTTTCAATATAAGTTTGACAGGTATGCTATGAACGTATGAACGCTCCACAAATTATGTAATATATATGCTGTCAGTAATTATATGTTCTATGTAATTCTGAATGCTACATCCGTATATATACGTTTTTAGATTTTGTTAATTCAGCACACAAGTGGTGCAGTTTCATCCTTAATTCAGCAGCGAACGGGTTAAGTGACAACTCTGAAGTTATACATTCACAAGCCATAGTCATTAATGTAGATATATTTTATTTTAACTGATAAGTTACCATCTTTTTACTATACAGAATAATAAATTGGCAGGGCTGATGATTGCAGCAACTTCGGTCATTGGTTAGATGATCATCATCAATTAGGTCTTCAGTCCTGGAACTGGTTAGACGCGTAACCTCATCGTTTCCTATTCTGAACTAACCTACACATTTCCCTGAAATTCTCAGCCTATATCTTTCACTATCTGCATGCAAGTTTGATCTAGGTCTACTCCTACCTCTTTATTTCCCTATCTCTACTTGGGTTACATGAAAGCCAAAGTAAATTATTCAGATGGCTGAAATGGTACCATTAGCTCATATCTATTACATATTTCCAGGCTGCAGTTTTAGTTATTTATACCAAGTTTAAAACATTATTTAACGTTTTCATTCATACTTGTTACATAAAAGTAAAATCAAACATAATTTCTCTTCGAACATGACATAAAATATAATTAAAATCATATATTAGTAACGTTTATACATACAAAAATGTGAAAAATCAAACAATATAAATTATTATTTATTATAAAACAATATTTCTTAACAAATTTCTTGAAATTGTTCCTATTGTTTAAAATTTTTGAGCCGATCGCACATGTTGTTGGCCTATTGAAATATTTATAACTATTATTACTAACAACAATGTAGGATCAATCTTTTCTAATAAAAGTTCTTCCACTAAAACAAACACATACAACAAACAAATAAGGTAGAAATTATAACACTTACGTAATAGTCTTCTTGTCAGTAGATTTATTTTCAGGGCGAGCCCTATTAAGCACCTTAAGGAAGTCAGATGTTTTAGCCCTCATCCGACTATGAATATAAGCTTTTGAACACTTAATATGATAATGCAAATAATGCCTAAACATATGAATCAAATTGATTGTATTATCACGTGTATTTCTTGCAGTGTGTCTTGGAAATAAAACAAACGTAACATAACCAACCTTATTATCAACAACAGCATCCGTATTTTGTAATTCTAAAGGTGGTTCGCGATGACTAAATAGTACAGGAGGCGCTGTATGTGACGCTCGCAAACCTTCTTTTAGTTCTTGCATAAATACTTTGCCAATTACTATATCGTCTTCGTCACGAAAACGTGTTGAAAATACTACAGTAACACGATCAGCCTTTGCTTCCACATACCTACAAAGACACTTTATTGCGATTCTGTTACACATTTAAAAATACTTACAAAGTTTCATCGCTACGATAATGAATAACAGCTCGTGCTTGTCCTTCATCACCCTTCTCTTGAAAATCAAAATACTTTTCAAAAACGCTAGCAAAACAATTACGTTTAATTAAACCAACTTTTTTAACAACCTCTTGCCAATCCTCAGGTATATTTTCTAGGTCTACTAGCACAGAAACATTATAACCATCTTCAGGTTCAATCAAAAGAGGACCATATACCCTTTTAAGTAGTTCATCTGCACCATGTTCTTGTAATTCTTTATAAAATTTTAGAGATATACTAATTCTAATTTTTGTTTTATCTGAATTTACATTGGAAATGTGGTATAATACACCATCGAAATCGGCTACTTTTATATCAGTTGCATCATTTTTAAACAATTTATATCTGCAAAAGACAGGAAATGATAAGAAAATGCCTCACCCAGGGGTAAGGAAGTTACTAATATTTAACATACCCGCTTTGTGCGTTCTGTATTTTAAGCGTTAACGTTTCTTCAACTACTCTATTATTTATTTCTAATAAAATCATTTTATTTATATTTAATTTTAATTGATAACTAATTTAAATAAATATAATAGTAGATGTGACCGACTCATCGGGATTGGGAGGTGTTCATTTTGTAACGACGATAAGAAAAAAATACTGCATTACCTACTCATCGCCGACAGATGACGCATAATTTCATTATCTTAAGGGAGATAATTGTTGGCACCGCTTTATCATGTAGTGTGTATGTGTATCGCACGAACATCATGCGAAATACAGACCTATTAAATTATAGATTTGTCATTATGATCAAACAAAATTTAAATAAACCGTTAAAATAAAAATAAACTCTTACATTAGCTTTAAGAATTTTTGAATAAGCATTTACGAACACGTATTGAAGCGCAATAATCTGTGTTTTGCTGGAAAAGTCTGCTTTTAATGCTATTAATAAATCAAAAATTACAAACACATGATTTATAAGAGCGTTTTAATGATTTTAGAACGCAATGTAAATTAAAAAAAGTTAAGTGATGTGTAATTACAAAGAAGCACATCCGTTGCTTACATAATTTATAAAATCCTCAAATCATGACTTATAATTATAACTAAATCAATTAATTAACAGGACTCATGTTGTTTTACAGTTGTTATGTTCCTAAATGAATTCCATCTTAAAAGCTAATCATTAATAGCGCTTTTTGTTGGTAATTCGAAGTTTCGAAAACAGCTTATGTGGATTCTCTGTTGAGTAATTAAATGCAGTATTGAAGTTGGGGGGGTTAATTCAGTTCTTTAATAATTTTTCTTGAAAACAACAGCTATTCCTCTTGACATTTCCAGATCTTGAGCTACGCAATGTGCAAGGGAATACTTTTCTGGTGCTCTAAACTGATCTTGCTGTTTTTCAACAACGCCAAATCTCGTCTTAGCGGAACCATAATATGCCGAGATAAAACTTTCAAAATCTACATTCGGCTCGTAATTAATAACTCGTCAAACACCATTCTCATTATTCGAGTCTTCCTGGTTGTTGCCAGCATAGGAAGTTAAACGGTCAAAGTGTACCATTTTCGGTTTAATTCTTTTTAACACTTCGTACGGGCCTTCCCATTGCCTTTGTAGATTTGGCGACAATCCACGCTTTCTTTGTGGATTATACAACTACACTAAATCTCCAGGTTGGTAACCACATTCTTGTGCTCTCGTGTCATATTGTGATTTCAATAGATCGCTTGATGCCTGGACATTCTTTCGGACGTTTTCATGAATGCTATTTGATCTTTCACGAAGCTTACTAACGTAATCTTCACCTGCGATCTCTTCTCCAGGTTTAAATCCAAACTGAAGATCACATGGTAGCCGCAATTCACGTCCTAACATCACGCAACCGGGAGAGTATCCTATGCTATCATGTACCGAAGATCGGTACGCCAGTAGGAACAAATGTAAATATTGATCTCAGTCTCATTGATGTTCAGAGACAACTTTGGCTAGATACTTTCCTAACGTTCTGTTTATTCTTTCAACTATCCCATCCGATTGAGGATGAAATGGCGTGGTTTTAGTCTTCCTAACTTCGAAATGCTTGCAGACGTTTTAAAACAACGCTGATTCGAAGTTCCGGCCTTGAACGGAGTGTAATTCTAACGGAATTCCAAAGCGACAAAACCACTCCCTTACTAGTACATCTGCAACCGTCTCGGCTTCTTGGTTAGGTATAGCATATGCATCCGGCCATTTGGCAAAATAATCCATTGCAAACAAGATGTATTTATTTCCTTTCTCTGATTCAGGAAACGGACCAGTTATATTAATGGCTACCCTATCAAAAGGAATCCCCACATTATACTCTTTCATTGGAGCTTTCCGTTTTGTGACCGGGCCATTTGCAGACGCACACAACTCACATTTCCGGCACCACTCTTTCACATCTTCTTTGCAGTTCACCCAATAGAATCTTTCTCTCACTCTTTCGAGAGATCTTTTCACGGTAAAGTGCCCTCCGGAAATACCATCGTGCAAGTGCTGCAACACTTCCTGCACTCTGCTTCTCGGCACTATTACTTGAAGTCTCTCAGTGCCATCTTCACGTTCCAGGCGTCGTTTCAAAATTCTATTTTCAATCACCAAGGAGTCCCACTGTGATCAGTATGTCTTCAGACTCCTACTTGAAGTACTAATTTCTTCCCACGCTAGTCGTTATCCTCTACAATTCCACTTAATAATATGTCCCAATTCGGTGCCATTCTCCTGGTCTTCTCGTATTCTTTCGGGTTGCCAAGCATCATCGATTCTATGGATGACACTTATTTTCTCTTCCATCTTGAAGCAATGATTGCAGCCTACCGGACAAGGTCTCCTCGACGGAGCGTCTGCATGCCGATGGCTAGTTCCTACACGATGTTCTGTGTCAAAGTCATATTCTTGCAGCCGCTCTATCCACCTTGCAACTTGCCTTTCAGGATTTCGATACTGCAGTAACCATTTTAGTGCAGCATTGCCTGTTCTCAACAGGAATTTAAGCCATATAAGTACTTATAAAAGTGCTCTACGGATTTGACGATGGCCAACAGTTCCCTTCTTGTCACACAATAGTTCCTTTCTGGCAGCGACAAGACCTTGCTGAAATACCCAATAACTTTTTCTTGTCCGTCCTGCACTTGAGAAAGAACGCTTCCTATAGCTGTGTTACGGGCATCGGTATTCAACACAAATTTTCCCTCCATCCGTGGATAACTCAAAATTGGTGCTGTAACTAGTAGTCGTTTCAGTTGTTCAAATGCACTGTGGAGTCGTCATTCCAATCGTATTCTTGTCCATCTTCGGTTTGGCAATGGTCGCAAACCCAAGTATAAAACGTCGGTAATATGTGCACAATCCTAGAAAACTGCGTAGTTGGTGTATATCTGCTGGTGTAGGCCACTCTTGTATCGTTTTTATTTTGACAGGGTTAGCTCTTATTCCGATCTCCGAAACAACATGTCCTAGGTATTTCACTTCTTTTTCAAATAGGTGACATTTCTTGGGGCTCAATGTAAGGTTTGCCCCACGTAATCTTTGGAATATTTCCTCTAGGTTCTTAAGGCGTTCTTCAAAAGACCGGCCTAACACTATCACGTCGTCTAGGTACACCAGACATGTTTCCAGGACAGTCCACGCAGTATCGACTCTATCGAACGTTCAAAAGTAGCAGGGATATTGCATAATCCAAATGGCATGACCTTGAACTGCCATAATCTAGTTCCAACTGTAAACGCAGTTTTCTCTTTATCGTTTGGTTCCAAGCCTACCTGCCAGTATCCGCTTTTCAAGTCTAAGGTCGAAAACCATTTAGATCCGGATAGAGTATCCAAGGTGTCATCAATTCTGGGCAATGGATAGCTGTCTTTCTTTGTCACATTGTTTAGCCGCCGGTAGTCTACACAAAACCTTGACGACCCATCCTTTTTCTTGACAAGCACTACCGGGGATGCCCATGGACTGTTCGAGGGTTCAATCACTCACTGTTCTTCTATGTCGGTGATAATTTGCTCGGCTTCCTTACGTTTCGCCAAAGGAAGCCGCCTGGGATGTTGTCTTATCGGTTGCGCATCTCCAGTATTGATCTAGTGTTGTACAACATTTCTCACTGTCATCCAGTGCAAACACACCTCGATATTGTCCGACCAGTTGTTTTACCTTGCCAAGTTGGTCGCCGTTTAATCCTTGACACGAATGTATCAACATATCCAGCAATTTCTGTGAGCAACCGTTGGCTGGTTTATCTTTTGTGTCATCCACACAACGTTTAATATGGCATACTGGAATGCAACTTCCCACAATCATGTCTTTCTTCAGGATCACCGTATGCGGATTAATGTTTAGCACCCTCACTGGTATCATACTTCGAAACTTTACCAGCGTTCTTCCAATCAGTAATCCCTCCTGCCCCATTCCCGATTCAGTTGCTTCCATCATGCATACTTGTCCTTCCCGGAGCGTACCATCCGGGCGTCCCATTACTATCATTTCCGCCTTCTCGGGTATTTTCATATCACAAATCATTCAAACTTGCATCGTCTGGTTACTCGTCCCTTGAAATGGAATCTCATCTCATCTATCCGAAGCACATTTTCTTTCATGTTCACATGAAACCCATATTCGCTCGTAAGATCCATTCCCAAGATCACTTCTTCTGTAATTTCAGCTACCAACACCCGATGATTAATTAGTTTGTCTCCAATTGACGACGTAACGGCAGTCTCTCCGTGAGTACAAATTTTCTCAACACTTGCCGTTCGAAGGCACACCGATGCAGGTAGCATTTTTCCACGACTAACCAAATCTGGTCTCACAATAGTCCTTGTCGCTCTTGTATTCACGAGTAATCGAACAACCCTACGATTAATTCTACCATCAATATAGATGCTGTCCAGACTTCCGAACAATACTGAATGCTACTATTATTTATTTATTACACTTTTGTCTATTTATGTATCCTACAAGCTGACGGTACAATATACACTTCACATCACTCAAATTTATTTTTACTCTTGGATTTTCAAAAGTGTATAACAAACTTTACACGGTGTAATTTATATTCGACATTTAGACATCGACTAAACTCTTACATTAATCACCGGTCTTATATACACACTGAAAAAATAGATGATTCATTCTTTGGTATGTGTTTGAACATCCTCGGTTCCTGGAGAATATACAGTGCTTACAGCGCTTGTGTGTTTGACGGGTTGTCTAATAGTAGCTCGTAACAACTGTATTGCTCTAACTTATAGCTACTGCTACCATAACAAAGTAGTGATATATAGTCAACTGGCGCTAGTTACAGCACTAGTGAACTTGAATTTCCAGTGCTTTACCCGAAAGAACTACATTGGGCAGAAAGCATGTTTTTTTTACCTGGAAGATTTTAAATTTTGTCAAAGCCACGCACGGTAGGAATCTTTAACGTGTGTTTACACACCGAGTTTTAGGATGGACGGGTTGGCAATTTGAGACTCAACAATGGTGTAACCTAACCCACAAAACATGATGGACCCTGAGATTTACCTACGAAATACCATTCACGTGAGTACCTTGCTTTACTTATATTGTGTATGTAAATTGACTTTAAATGGGCATGAAAATTTGACTATTGCATCATCCTTAAAACGTGGTTGGTAATTTGATACAACATGGCGACATATTTTCCGCGTAATTATACGTTTATAGCAATTACGGGTATAGCAGCCGCCGCAATATAAACAATCTCAGGATATAAAAGAAGTTCCATGCGCTAGAATAAATTACTTCTTAATTGTTGTCTTTTTATAGCTAGTCACTAAACTTCTTTGAGAAAACTTAAAAATAGTACAAAACGGAAATCACCAACTTCTCAGGATTAAGAGTTTTTCTTCAGATTATCTCGTTGTGACCACCAAAGCTAACAGGATGAAATGAAGTAAAGCCTCATAATCAGATTATGGACGCAGGAGCTTGCCATAATACAGCTTGGATTCACTCCACCTCCTAAGCCATCAGAACCACCTTCTGCAGTATAGGACCCCAACATGCATGCCAGGATTGAGGACATTCAACCAGCTCGTTTCAATTTCTACCAACCAAGGACGTCGCTCGTATGCTAATATCTCCCCTTTTCAGTCTCGAAAGCATGGGAATCTTATACCGCCACCACCGCTTACTGCAGTATTGCATTCAGTTCAACGATGTACATTATCCTCTACGTACCACAGATCCAGGTCTTTGTCATAAAGTCGCAACATTCAATTCTTCAACATGGAAACACGTCCAGAAACTTTACATACTAAAGTGCTTTCAATATTAACAAACATTTGTGATTAAATTATGTATACAAAACTTTTGTAAATATTTTCTTTGTGCGTTATGCTTTTAATGTATAATAGGTTCGCATTTTTAAATTGTAGATAAATGTTATCTCTGTTGTTACGAAATATTAGCAAGGCGACCACAGACAATCCAGACAGGCATCTCTTTTATAGTTTCAATCGAAATTAACAGGAATGTAACAACGATTTTAAGACGTATGCATGATGCTAACACAAAGTCAACATTATGGTACAGTGACATTACAGACGAACGAGGCATGCTCCTACAAGATTTTATCCAACAACACCAACTAAAAATCATAAACACCCCTTCTAACACCTCATCATGGGAACCCTCTGAACATAAATCTAATATAGACATCACTCTAGCTACTCCCTCTACTAAAAACTTAATGGACTCCTGGACAATCTCCCACCTAATTCAAACCAGCGATCACGAACCGATTACCTTCACAAGCTTTGCTAACCTATATTACAACCCCGTCGCCGAGGTACGCGAGCCACTATGTCAGTTGGTAACAATATTAAATAATGTAAAAATGACGCGCAAATTATAGATGACGTCACACAATATGCAAATTATTGCAACAAAATTTAACAGTTACACAAATTTTAAAGAAAACCCCAACGGGGTACTCACGTGAACATGTAGGGCTTCCTTCAGGATTACTCCATGATGTCGGCGGCGGCTTCACTAATCTTTCTCGGGCGTCGGCTGCTTCGCTGATCTTTTGGGCGACGGCTGCTTCGCTGATCTTTCGGGCGTGGAAATTCTTGAGCCCGGGTGAATCCAAATTCGATTTGTCTTCTCTCTATATGTAGATACAAATAAGGTCAGGGAGACAGGTAAAGGCACGATAATTGGGATCACAGGAAACCTACATATCAGAAAAAAAGACACGGTAAGATACCAGACAACTACACTTGTTCACGTTTCAGAGGCTAGTCCCAACACGTATCCCGGAAATCCACCACTTCCCTTCTTGACACACCGCGTCGGCGCAAATCTCGCGCAACGCACTATCTGAAGTGACGGAAATACGCACACGTCCTTTTAAATTTATGGCGCGAAATTCTTGCAAATTAAAACTTAATTGAGAATGTTTAGTGCCGAAATTTTTGGCACGTAACACCTACCATCCCGTCAATTCCACAAAAGCAAATCCTATAACACAAATATCGCAAACTGGTCATTATATTTAAAGACCCTAAACAATCATAACTAAATCCTAAAATTCCTTTGCCCCAAATCAAGATTCAGACATTATTTCATTCCGTCTAGTACAATCCATTCATCATGCCGTTGCAAAAACAATACCAAAAAGACATTACGTAACACGCACTACGCCCTGGTGGAGTCCCCTGCTGAAAGAATCAACGTAAGACACAGACTGCTACGCTTACCAAGACACTTTGACGCTGAAGATGAACAGAAAAGAACCATAACATCGAAATTCAAAGCAGTCAGTAGAAAATACAAAACGGAGATATACAAAGCCAAAAAGCGCCATTTTCAACGAATAATTGACGAGCCGAGCATCGACTAATGGAAGACATACCGTAGATTAGTCAAATCCCTCCACTGCAAATATATAAGTAGCCCCAACCTCTCTTCAAAACTCCTCAATGCTAAACACCCTATTCTTCTTTTGAACACTGTAATACCTCCTATATCATATGATGTTCCCACCTTTTCACAACAGCAATAGACAGTTGTATAACCCCTCCAGACACTCAAATAGACGGCTCCCCTGATATCAACTACTTTGACACAATCGCATCCAATCTCAACCCATCGAAAAGCACCCGGCCCAGACCATATATCAGTTATCCAAAAATCTCGGACTATAATCCGACCCATTATCCAGACCCTGTTTCGCAAATGCCTTACAATTGGAACTTTCCCTAATATCCTTAAACAATCAAACATCTTACAAATCCAAAAACCCGCTAAACTCCCTAAAGAACCATCTTCTTACAGGCTAATTGTCCTTCCCCCGACCATTGGTAAACTCCTGGAAAAAATTATTCTTCAGAAAATCCAAAACCACATTGACACGAACTCCCTCATCTCCAGTAACCAATGTGGATTCCGTCAGGGTCACGCCACAGAGTAAACAAAACACGCCTTAATTACAAAAGTCAAATCCTCAAACCATAAATATATCGTAGCCATTTTCTTGACTTCCGCTTCGCATTTGATGTCGTTTGGTGGCCGAATACCCTACGTCAACTTAAGACTTTCAATTCCCATCCAATATTTTTAATATAGCAAATGCCTATTTATAATCACGCACAGCAATCCTTAGCACTAACTACTATTCAGTAACCAACACCATTCTCCAAGGCTAAACGCAAGGCTCAATCCTATCACCAACCTTATGGAATCTATCACTACTAGACCTTAATATACCAACTAAGACTTTAGCTTAAGCTAATGAGCTCACGTTCCTAGTCCACGGCAACACCAGCCGTCAGTTAGAAAATACAGCCAACATCCTAGTAAAGCACATTGAATCCTGGTCTATCCTCAACAAACAACCAATTTCTCCAAAAAAATCCAAGATGGCACTACTTAAAGGTTTTTTCCACCTTCGTCGTAGTCCAAAAATCCATATCCTAGGAACACACCTTACTTTCTCAGACTCAGTATCATATCTTGGAATCTACATTGAAACCCGACTAAAAATGCACGTTCACCTACAAAAAATCCGCTCCAAAGCCAAGTTCATCCTGTACAATATCTAACATTTCTTGCCAAAATTCATTTTCTTATCCCAACCTACAAGAAAACCAATCCTTAACAACATTATTGTGCTCATTGTCCGCTACGGTGTAGATTCTTGGATCTCTCTTACAACTCCTCACTCACGCAGAATCCTACACTCAATAATGTGTTCTTTCCTTCTTTACGTAATACGAGTTTTTCGAACCTCCTCCACTGCAGTCCTGTACGTACTCCAACCTATCCCACCTCTCGAAATTCAAATGCAAGCAGCCTTACAAATCTGTAACTTGAAATTCCAATGTCCAATCCAATTACATATTTTTTTTATTTATTCTAACGTTACAATTAGTCTGCTACCTAAAAATTACAGCAAACCTGTTACTCCATAGAAAGCTAACAGAATTATTTGCTAACTTAAGTTATATTAGTTAGTTTTATATTATTTGCGTTTGGAAATCCTCGTGTGTGTGTGTGTGTGTGTGTTTCTGTCTGTGGTACTGTCCTTGAGACTGCTTCCCTTCCCCAGCCTCCGACCGTAGGCAGCCGGAAATCAGAAACCGAGAAGTTCGCATTCCTGTAAGTCTCCTGACCGTCGGCAACCAGAAACCAGGGGTCACGTACAGTCCCTGGTGTGTGTGTGTGGGCGTGTGTGCATGTGCGTGCGTGTATGTGCATGTTTTGGTGTGTGTGTGTGTGTGTGTGTGTTTTGTCGTGCCGGCTTGTTGTAACGGTGTTTGTGTGTGTGTTTTCATGTATGTGTGTGCGTGTGCTTCTATCTGTGGTGATGTCCTTGAGACTGCTTCCCTCTCCAAGTTTCCAACCGTCGGCAGCCGGAAATCAGAAACCGAGAAGTTTGCATTCCTGTAAGTGTCCTGCTAATAGGTGTACTGGGGGAGACTTGTGTTTGAGGTACGTTTGCCGCACTTTTGCTGTATACATTATTTTCACTTCGTTTCACTGTTATCACTCCCGGTCGTCAGGATTCACGAGTCTTCTGGTAGATCTTCAGGAGACACATGCTTCCTGATATGTCCTTGGGAGAATGCCGTTTGTTTGTTGTCGGTTCCCATGTGTGTTGGGTGGATTGTGCTTTAGTATTGAACATTCGATGCGTTACGTGAAACTTCTGTGTTTTGTGTGCTCTGTGTATATGGTATGTGTGATGTGTGGGATTTGTGTGGTGTTTGTGCGTGTCCTGTCAGAGTCCGTTTGTGTACCTTTGGTGAAGTATAATGGTAGTTTGGTGCGGTAAGGAAATATGTTTTCATTGCGGAGCATGTTTGAGAGGGGTATGTCCCATAGAGTTGCCCTATCCATTCCTAGGTCCTGTTGCAGATCAGTGTAGTGGAATACCAGATGTTCCGGTGTCCCCACCTCACCACATGTGCAGTTGTTGTCTTAGAAGTCGAAGTGGTTTCTGTAGGTTGGATAAGGACCATGGCCCGTGAGAAAATAAATGAGTCCCTGTGAGGGGACCAAGTGGTGACAGTTTAGCCCGTCCCGAATATTTGGGACTAGTGCGTATGCCGACCTCCCATTTGCGCTCTGGATCCATCTATTTTGCCACTCTGTTAGTATTGTGTCCTGAATGTCCTTTTTATCCGAATTTCTGATGTTAGTTTTAGGATTTCCCGGACTTTTTTTGGTTTGTTGCTTTTTAACCAGTATGTCGTCGCTCTCTGCCTGATATACATATCAAGAGGGAAGACTCTTAATATCATATAGATGGCGTCGTGTTATACGGTCCGGTATGCTCCAGTGAGTTTTATTAGTGCCCCCTCTTGGGCACTGTTTACATTTTGTTTGGGTTTTCTAGATGTAATCTGGTTGCGCAGGCGCTCGCTGCATGCCTTATTATTGTTGCAAGTACGTTGAATAAGTATAATCTTACACAGTTTAGGGGGATGTTGTACGTTCGTTGTGCAAGGATTGCTATGCATTGCATAGCTTTACTGGCAACTGCAGTCACTGTGGCAATGTGCTTTTCGTAGTTCAGTTTTTCATCAATGGTTAGCCCTAGGTTTTTGGCTTCCCGTGTTCTTCATATTCTGTCTCTGCTCAGTTTAATGATAGGTTTTCTTTCTAGAGAACCTATAACTATCATATAAGTTGTTCTGACATGTGCTATCGTTATCTTATTTGCGTTGCACCATTCTAGGGCTTTCTTCAATGCGGCGTTTGCATTGTGCTGTAGTTCATTTTTGGAACCTCCTTCTACCACCAACAAGATGTCGTCCGCATAAGCTACTACGGACCTCACCTCATTTGCGGTTTCCAGCTGCTCCAAAATCTCTTCAATCGCAATGTTCTAAAACAGATCGCAGACTGATCTCTGCGGGTATCCTTTGGTGATTGGTTTTATGATGTTTTCAGTACCAGTCAGTGATACAAATCTATCTTGACAATAGTTTCTGGAGGTATGATGTAGATGTTTTGGACAATGAATTTCGATTGATCTATGGAACAGTGTTGGTCACCATAGGTTGTTGAAGGTTCCTTCTATGTCTATCATGATTAGGGCCACGTATTTTCTATTTGAAGTGGTTGCAGAGTTTATTGCTTTGTTTACGGCGTCTTCGGTTGATTGTCCTTGTCCAAATACTGCGCCGGGTGCATGCCTTTCGTGTTCCGATGTTCTTGCATTCTCGTACACAGTACGTTATTTGACTTAGACATTTATTGTACAGTTTGGTTAGTTTCGGCGAGTTTAGTGTCTAGTGCCTTTGTGATTTCTGCCTGGATCCCAACTGGCCCAGGAGTGTTTTTGTTTTTACTTGCTCGAATAGTGTGTCTAATCTCGTCCTCAGTGAAAGGTGCTATGTCGTCCTGTGTTTTATTCCATGGTGTATTCCCGTTCGCGTTTTGTTCGGTGACTTTTTGTCGTTTGCGTATTTGTTCGTGTGTTTCCTCTTTCCAGTCGTCATCAGGGAGAAGTGTATGTAGTAATAATGTTGCGGTTTCAATCCAGTCGAGTATGTTGTTGGTGGTGCAATTTGTCCTGTTACTATCCTGTACGGTACCATTCAAGTGTCATTCTGCAAATGTCTTTCAACGAAAGTGTCCCAGGATTTTCGTTTCATGTTGTATAGTAGTTCTTGTTCGTATGCCGCCTTACGTTGTCTGTAGTTGGTCAGGTGGAAGGTCCTTTCTGCCGATGTTAGCGTGGCCTTGCGAGCTTTGCTTTTCAGTATCTGGACCTTTGTAGTCCATTTTAGTGGTTTTGTGGCGCAGTTTGTCTTCCTGTTTTTAATGTTTGTTTCATAGTGTCTTTAATACTTTTTATTAGGGCTTGGGCATAAGCGTGTACGCTGTCGTTACGTTAGATATTGTTACATGCCAAAATTGGCATTGTAAGTTTCTAAATTTGTAAGTGAATTCGCGCCAATATTTTAAAAGACTTGTGCGTGCATTTCCGTCACTTCAGACAGTTGCGTCGGCGCCCGAGATTGCGCAGACGCGGAGTGGGGAAGTAAGTAGTGGTTTCCGTCACGTCATGGACTAGTGAACTAAACGTCGAAGAGTGAGGTTCTGTTGTGTGCTTTTTGTCTTCTCTTTTTAGGTAATGTAGGTTCCCTTGACGTATCTCTGCCCTGTATCGTTCCTCACCTTATTCCTGTTGTTCCGTTACAAATAAGAAGAGAGAAGACAAAATTAATTTGGTTTCAACGGGGGGCGAAAAACGACCCACGCCCAACAACGCCCAACTGCAGCCAAAATAGCTGCAATGCCATGACGAGTTCCACAGTTTACGTGAGTACATCTTTTCTTTGTATGTGATAATAATTTGAGGCGTAATAATGACGTAACCCCTTATTGCACAATATTGTTGCACGTATTTATTATGACACCAACTGTTGTAGTGGCTCTTATAAATTACGCGCCGGGACTTTAACAGTATACCTTAGAGTATAGAACCCTAGAGCATAACAATATCAGGGGGGCGGATTGAAGTTGTCCAGTAGTCTTTGTCAGTTGACATTTTGTATGTTATATTTTAGTCCTTTTGCCCGTTTCCGCATGTAATGGTATGTTATTCTTGTTTATATTAAAAGTTATGAGGTTGTGATTGCTTAGTGTTAACTTGTCGTGTACCTTCCAGTTTTGTATGTGGAGTGCGCTAGTCCGTTTGCTATTGTGATGTCAATGTTTCTTTCTGCTTCTGCCCGATGGTTTCTGTGGGTGGATGGATTGAAGGGACAGTTCATCACTTCAAGATGTAGCTCGTTGATCATGTCCTCTAACCTCTCTCCACGCGCATCAGTGTTGTTACAGTGCCATATTGGGGATTTTTCGTTTACATCTGCCATAAAAAGCGCGGGTTGGTTTGTGTATGTACGTGCGATGTTTTTAAAGCTAGTGATGTATGGATCGGAGTTCAACCGAAATAGGAAGTATGTATTGGTGAGTATCCAGTTGTGTGTGTTTTGTCAGGATATTTCTAGGCAGACGTTGTGTTCGTTCCTGTATCTTTGTATTGTGGTTGCTTGTATGTTAGGGTTGAATATTATCGTGGCTTTTATTGATTTGTCTCCTTTGCATATCTGTCTGGCTGTCGTTGACATTCTCGGTAATTTTCCGTTTTTGCAATATGGTTTTTGTATGCAGAGTATATCTAGCCGTTGTGTTGTTACATGCCAAAAAATCGGCCTGTAAATATTTCTAATTTAAGTTCCTAATTTGTAAGTGATTTCGCGCCAATAATTTAAAAAGTCGTGTGCATGTATTTCCGTCCCTTTTGATAGTCGCGTCGGCGCTCCGAGATTGCGCAGATGCAGAGAAAAAAAATGTGGTGAATTTCCGATACGTCAGGATTAGTCGGCCAGACGTCGAGCCTAATGGTTTACTTTGTGCCGTTTCTTGTCTTCTTTTTCAGGTAATGTAGGTTTCCTTTGTCTTTTGTACCTGTTATCGCTCCTACCTGTATTCCTGTCGTATCGCTACAAAGAAGAAGAAGACAAATTTGAATTTGGATTCAACCGGGGGCAACGGATGACCCACGTCCTCAATGCTCCCCGATGTCAACTGCCGTTATAATAGCGTAATGCTGTAAGGACTCCTTTAGTTACGTGAGTACCTTTACCATTTTTTTGCATGTGATGTAGTAATTTAAAACATTTATATGACGTAATACCTTATTTGCGCGTCATTTTCCAAATATTTATTTGTGCTACCAACTGACGTAGTGGTTCTTGCACATTACCGCCGGGAGTGTAATAGTGTTTCGGCCAGATGTTTGATTTCCTGCGTTACGGTGGCGCTACGCATGGCGTTTAGCTGTCCAATTTTAATTGTGGTTTCCCTATGCATCTCAGTTTTTGTTATCCTGTTTTTTGTGTTTGTTTTATGTACTGTTGTTTGGGATTGAGCATCGATCCCACCTGTCCGTGTTTTCAGTAGGTGTGTCTTAGTTTCCTAAGATTAGATTCCTCGATAATTGTTGGTTGTAGGCGTGTTATTGTCCATAGTCGGTTTTATGTATAAGTCTATCTAGTAGCATTTTAGACGTCGGACAGTCCTTTGAGTTATCGATACATTTTCGGTGTCTTTTTTGGCACGGAATGCAAGTTGGTTTCATTTGTTTTTTGGACAGTTTAGCTTTTTGTGTTTGGCATCTTCTTCCCCACAGTGGCCACAGGTGTTTGTCTGATGTGTGCAGTATTTTGAGACGTGGCTTAGATATTGACATCACATGCACGGTGGGACCACGAACTGATCTTTTATTGTTATGTGTCTATACTTTATGTAGAACTTGTTTAAATTTGTGAGCATATTGTGTAGTTTATTGCTGACGGTTGCCACATGATGTACCGTGGGTTTTTCGTTTGGTCCAGTTTTGAAGCTGAGAACGAATTCTTTGTCGAATTCATCCCAGCTAAACTTTTCTTCTAGGTTCTGCTTGCATATTAACGTTTTGACTTCTGATTTCTTTAGATACGTTGGGACATCATACAATATCAACAATGGGTATCTTTTCCGGGGTATGTCTACCTTTAATACCTCTGCGAGTTTACCATGTTGAAGTAGTTTTCTTGCTTCGTTTTCAATATCCGTGTCTATTATTAGAGTGTTATTGGTGTTTCGAATGTATCTGTTTTGGAGTTATAAACTACATTCCTTTCATTTTATCCCTTCTTCACTATGCCTCCGCCAACAAAATGTTCATGAAACACCCGACCACTTAATCCACCAATGTTCAAATTTTTTCCACCTTCGAAATAACTTTAAGAATAGTATACTTTTAGATTCATTCTCCCATCTTCCGGACCTAAACTTTTTAGTAACGTACTATCCCCTACCTTTAAACCATTTCCTTCAAGAGATCCTTGGTAACAAACCGCCCATCCCAAATTAAACCCTTAACCTGCGATAATCAGCAATCAACAATCAGTTAACATCAATACTTAAAATAAAGAAGCCATGTGTGAGCCACTCAAGGAAGAATAAACAAGAGACTACTTCATCGAAGCTGAGAAAATTCTTCTTTCCCAGAACAATTCATCTAAACAGACAGAAATGTCAAACAAGCTACAGAATTTCCTTACCTTCATTATTTAATTTCTATCTATTGATTGATTTTCTTTCAGTATTGTTGCGAACTACTGTTAGGCAACCAGTCAAACACACAAGCTGCATAACCGAAGGTATATTATACAGAAGTCTTGAACGTTCCAGCAAACAGTAAAATATGAGTCATCTATTTAGTTATAGGGTATATATAAAATCGGTGGTGAATGTAGGAGTTAATCTATAGCAAAATGTCGTATATAAATCATCTCGTGTATAGTTAGTTGGTCATTACGTTTTGAAGGTTCTATGGTAAATATAGATTTGTGTTATGTGAACGTGTATATTGTGCCGCCAGCTTGCAGAATACGTAAATAGGCAAAAGTGTAATAAATAAATTATAGTAGTGTTTAGTGTTGTTGCCGCATACGGCTAAAAAACCAGCGAAGAGAACTTCTGTCAGCCGATGGAATGTTTTAAATTTAATTCCCTTTGGTGAACATTATCGTCGACGTTCCATACTTTTTTCTGCAGGGTTGTTTAATTAATTTGCGTTGATAATGTTTGGGGGGCAGGGTCTTCTTATTTTGTGTTTGTGTTCTTCTGTAAGCATACGCACTAATCGAACTTTGCAGTAATCAAACTGTTGAATAATGAAATCTACCTTTTTTTTCGATATTCGGAATTCAATTAAAATCAATTGTTGGGTGATGCGAAGATAATTTTGAATCAATTCATCAATACGAGAGCGCTGTTCATGGTCAGTGGCTGAAACTGGTCTTCCATTGCGAAACTCGTTAGAAATATTCACAAGTATAACAAAATTCTACATTGATTAGATAAAAAAATCTACCAATATGGCGCTTTGTAATATCGGGTAACGATATAACGTTTATTAATTTTTGTGAAACAGACCGGTTGCCAACTTATATAAATTTGTTAGTAGGTAAACTATGTTCGTTCTGGCACAAATAACCCTGTTTTGTTATGGGATTTAACATAGAAAATTCTAAGGTTCATTTTACAAATTTTTCTTACTCGTAGTGCAAAAAAAAAACCTTAAAATCTGCACAATAGTTTTCTTCAACTAAGCATTTTTTAGCCCCAGGCATGGTTAATTTAATTAAATTCTAATTTGCCTTTATCCCTTCCACCATATTAGCAAATATTCCCACATCTATAACAGTATTAAATAAAATTGTCATCTTAAATGGCAGAAAGGATAAAGTTTCAACAATAGTAGAAAGAAGTGTCAAAAAATACCTCCTAAGTACACTGCGTACAGAAATTGTTAGTAAAGACGATGGTATCTTCTGGGGTAAAAAATTCCGGAGGTAAAATAGTCTCCCTTCGTATATGCGGGAGGGGACTACTTCGGGAGATGTGATCCGAAAGTATAGAAAAAGATCCGTGAACATTCTGCGAGTTGGAGGGTGGAATGTCAGAAGTATGAAGCAAGTAGGTAAGCTAGAGAACCTAAAATTCGAAATGAATAGGTTATGACTAGACATAGTAGGGATCAGCAAAGTCCGCTGCCCAGAGGCGGGAAATTTTTGGAATGGAGACTTCACTGTTGAAGATTATGTAGAACAGTTTGGTATTCGCTGATCTTGCCCCGCCACCTATTGTTACAAAAGGTCTATTCGACAGACAGACGTGTTGTGTTCTCCGTACGTTTGGCATCTCAAGCCAACATGTATGTAAAATGTTCAATATACACTTTATAAAAAGAAGTTATACTATTTCAAAATACAGTCCACTAAAATATCGAAAAACTCCAGCGGATTTTTCCAGGGAAATGTACATCACCTTCAACAAACGCGTTTAGGTTGTACGCCCAAACATTCACGGTAATTCAAACAGCATCAGAGGAAGCAAATTCGGGTTATGCGAAAAAGGATAGGACGATGTGTAGAAAACTACTTACAAAAGAACGAATGAGTACTCATGGTTAGATTAGAATCTAAACCGGTAAATACAGTAATAATACAAATATACGTGCCCACCTCTAGCTACAGTGAGGAAGAGGTAGAGGTGATCCCTAAAGATATCGAAGACATACTAAGATACGTAAAAGGACATGAAAATTTAATAATTATGGGAAGTTTTAATGCAGTAGTAGGTGGGGGTAGGGAAGGGGCGGTAGTAAGTTTATTTGGTTTAGGCACAAAAACTGACAGCGGAAATAGGCTGGTAGAATTTTGCGACAAGAACAATTTAACCATCACAAATACATTATTTCAACATCATGCTAAAAAGCGATACACGTGGAAGATACCTGGAGATATAGAAGATATCAAATCGATTACATTATTGTTAGACAACGTGTAACGTATTTTTTTTCTAGTTACATTTAGTTCAATAAAACAAAAATAAAACAGCTGTATTTTAAACTATTTAATTTGTGAATTATCATCCAATAAAAATTAATATATAATATTCGTAATAACGCATGGATTCTTGTATATCTATACTCTAAAGTTCGTTACCAAGCGCTGTCAAGTTGTCAGTCGGCACTTTATTCTCAACGTTCGAAAGGGCAAGCCGCTTTTGCAGACGAGGTAAAGTCAATATGGCCCTGCCGAAACACATGGCTTCTAACAAAGTTAGGAAAAAGTAGAGAATAATAAATTCTTGGTGTCTGGAGGTCGAGCCTAACAGCGTTTGCGTGAGCATGATTTTTGATAAGCCTCGCTCCGAGCAGTTTAGTTGATCCTGACAGGCCTGAGAATATGGAACTCCTTTGGACATCATTTTAGACCGTTGGTATATATTAATACAATAGATTATACTAATATTTTTCATCTTAGTGCAATATCTTAAGGACATATCTTCAATAACATTTTCGATAATAAACTAAAACAAATTTTTATGGCAGTAATTTAAAGCAAAGATTTATGGTTTCGTTCTATTCAATTTAATATGCAGTAAAGTAAACGCTGATTCCACATGGGACCTCGATATTTCAAACTTACCGATGACTAATATCGCACACGGATATTACGATGGAAATGTCCGACAGACGTCAAGGTCTGGCACCTGTAGTACATTTTTGATGCACGTGAGTGTTTTTAACTTTTGATAGGATTGAAATTATAGTAAAATATTATGAATTATCTAACATTAATTGTTTGAGTAACGTAAATATAAAGTAGTTTTTTTTTAAGAAGCCAGTAACATTGACGAATAAGTATTTTGTTGTACAGTTTGTTTGCACATAAACGCAAACAGTGTATATTATGAAATTCTGAATGACAACCTATGTCAGACAAAACAATATGTAGATTCCGTTTTCCAATCTAGACGCCATATGCTGTCTTGATTAAGTTTACATTATGTTTAAAGACTTTCAGGTCATATAAAGGCACTTTCATTGATATATGAAATTCGCGTGTTTATTGTAGATTACAAGTAAATTAGAATATTTGCATTTTAAAATGTCTGCTCTTTGATAATTAATTTTTGTTGTAATGATCAAGGAAGTACTTCTCTGATTAAAATAAACTTATGTGTTATGAACAGTTAATAAATTATATGTTTATCTAATCAAATTTTATAGATATGATCTACTCATAGATCTTAATTTTGAATGTAAAACTTCATTAGAATTGTTATGAAAAACTTATGAGAAAGATACAAACTTAAATATTGCAGTCACATGTATATAATCAGAAATTTATCCTAATAGAATTCCTTTTGTTTTTGAAAGACGTTTTATTATTCAACATTTAAAAAAAGTGCAAGTCCTCCTTAAATAAAAAGTGTGTGTAATGAAAATAAATTCCCTCAGTATATTTTAGATGCCTAAATTCTATTATTCTATTTTTGGCAAATGTTTTTGAGGACACAAATGGTGTCCATGTTGTGCTTTTGTTTGTTCACAGGTAAAGCTGAGACATCTGTATGACATCTGGTGGTTGAGGTCTTGCTAAGTGTGTCCAAAAGAGTGAAATTCAAGCTTTATGGCTATGTTAGTGGTGTTAAGATAAGGTTTCCGCATTCCCCTCATACAAGCACAGTTAAATTTTGTTGGTTATTGTATTAAAAAATTCGGTGGCGCTCATTAAAAGTATTTTTGGTCTTTTATTCACCCATGACCCTAGCTCATGATCTACCCAGAGCTAACACTCGACTAGCCGTTTACCTCTTTAGAGTTTTTCTTTGTCTCAAGCCATTCTCCATCCGACATTACCTTGGGCTTAAAAGAAAAAGAAGAAATTCTCGACCTTGTGATATCAGATTAAGGGTTAAGAAAATTGGGAGGTTTAATTTATAGCTGATAGTCACGAGGATAAAGCTTATAATGAATAATAAAGAAAGTATCTCATTATAATAAAATATTTTTATATTACATCGCTACAAAGAAGAAGAAGACAAATTTGAATTTGGTTTCAACCGGGGGCAACGGATGACTCACGTCCTCAATGCTCCCCGATGTCAGCTGCCGTTATAATAGCGTAATGCTGTAAGGAGTCCTTCAGTTACGTGAGTACCTTTATCGTTTTTTTGCATGTGATGTAGTAATTTAAAACATTTATATGACGTAATACCTTATTTGCGCGTCATTTTCCAAATATTTATTTGTGCTACCAACTGACGTAGTGGTTCTTGCACATTACCGCCGGGAGTGTAATAGTGTTTCGGCCAGATGTTTGATTTCTTGCGTTACGGTGGCGCTACGCATGGCGTTTAGCTGTCCAATTTTAATTGTGGTTTCCCTATGCATCTCAGTTTTTGTTGTCCTGTTTTTTGTGTTTGTTTTCTGTACTGTTGTTTGGGATTGAGCGTCGATCCCACCTGTCCGTGTTTCCAGTAGGTACGTCTTAGTTTGGATTCCTCGATAATTGTTGGTTGTAGGCGTGTTATTGTTCCTAGTCGGTTTTATGTATAAGTCTATCTAGTAGCATTTTAGACGTCGGACAGTCCTTTGAGTTATCGATACATTTTCGGTGTCTTTTTTGGCACGGAATGCAAGTTGGTTTCATTTGTTTTTTGGACAGTTTAGCTTTTTGTGTTTGGCATCTTCTTCCCCACAGTGGCCACAGGTGTTTGTCTGATGTGTGCAGTATTTTGAGACGTGGCTTAGATATTGACATCACATGCACGGTGGGACCACGAACTGATCTTTTATTGTTATGTGTCTATACTTTATGTATAACTTGTTTAAATTTGTGAGCATATTGTGTAGTTTATTGCTGACGGTTGCCACATGATGTACCGTGGGTTTTTCGTTTGGTCCAGTTTTGAAGCTGAGGACGAATTCTTTGTCGAATTCATCCCAGCTAAACTTTTCTTCTAGGTTCTGCTTGCATATTAACGTTTTGACTTCTGATTTCTTTAGATACGTTGGGACATCATACAATATCAACAATGGGTATCTTTTCCGGGGTATGTCTACCTTTAATACCTCTGCGAGTTTACCATGTTGAAGTAGTTTTCTTGCTTCGTTTTCAATATCCGTGTCTATTATTAGAGTGTTATTGGTGTTTCGAATGTATCTGTTTTGGAGTTATAAACTACATTCCTTTCATTTTATCCCTTCTTCACTATGCCTCCGCCAACAAAATGTTCATGAAACACCCGACCACTTAATCCACCAATGTTCAAATTTTTTCCACCTTCGAAATAACTTTAAGAATAGTATACTTTTAGATTCATTCTCCCATCTTCCGGACCTAAACTTTTAGTAACGTACTATCCCTACCTTTAAACCATTTCCTTCAAGAGATCCTTGGTAACAAACCGCCCATCCCAAATTAAACCCTTAACCTGCGATAATCAGCAATCAACAATCAGTTAACATCAATACTTAAAATAAAGAAGCCATGTGTGAGCCACTCAAGGAAGAATAAACAAGAGACTACTTCATCGAAGCTGAGAAAATTCTTCTTTCCCAGAACAATTCATCTAAACAGACAGAAATGTCAAACAAGCTACAGAATTTCCTTACCTTCATTATTTAATTTCTATCTATTGATTGATTTTCTTTCAGTATTGTTGCGAACTACTGTTAGGCAACCAGTCAAACACACAAGCTGCATAACCGAAGGTATATTATACAGAAGTCTTGAACGTTCCAGCAAACAGTAAAATATGAGTCATCTATTTAGTTATAGGGTATATATAAAATCGGTGGTGAATGTAGGAGTTAATCTATAGCAAAATGTCGTATATAAATCATCTCGTGTATAGTTAGTTGGTCATTACGTTTTGAAGGTTCTATGGTAAATATAGATTTGTGTTATGTGAACGTGTATATTGTGCCGCCAGCTTGCAGAATACGTAAATAGGCAAAAGTGTAATAAATAAATTATAGTAGTGTTTAGTGTTGTTGAGAAGCCTTATGGTTAAGAATTTAGTTTAAGAAGATATTAGTGCTTCTAAAGAACATTAACGTTATAGTGCTTTATTGTTAATTAAACGGAAAACATCTATAAATAAAGCATGTACTGTTAATTAGACTTGTGAATAGTGAGTAATAAAGACTTTTGTTATTACTTGTTTTAAATTGGTAAAACGCGTTAATAGTAGCCCGTTACACTGGTATCAGGCTGTGTTGGGTGTATAGTGATTATTTTAAAAGAAAAAATACAAGTCTAAAGACATTTGAGTAGTTTGTATATGCCTGTAACAAGAAGCCAAAGTAAGTTGGACGCAGAAACTTTAATGGATTTCTTTAAGGATTTTAAATCCGGTATAGAAGAGAGGTTGGCTAAAATAGAAGTGAAAACCTAGTGAGGTCAGTTGAACTGGAATCAACCCTTAAAGAAAAGTTTAATGAAAATGCTGCTAAAATGGAAGAAAAGTTGAATGAAAAGACAGCCGCGTTAGAACAAAGATTAATGGAAAGTTCTATTGCATTGAAAGAATATGTCACTGAACGGGTAAAAACAGTTGAGCAAAAGTTGAACAGTAAATTGGTAAATATGGAAAAAGCTGCGACGAGGCTGCAAGAAGAAATGATTTCACTAACAACGCGGCCACTTGAATTAGCAAACCAAGTTGTAAATCAGAACATTCCAGAAATAAGAAGCATGGAAGGAAGCGAGTCAATACCGTCTAAATTTAAAGTGAAACCACCCACATTCGATGGTAAAACACCTTGGCCGACATATTTGAAACAATTTGAAGCTGCTGCAATAGCCACCGGTTGGTACAACAAAGCGGCTTTACTGGGGAAAGCTCTTAACATCTTGCAAACGATTCCTGATCACCAGCAGAATGATTACGGCCTCTTAACATCAAAGCTTGAGATGAGATATGGAGACGCTCACTTTCAACAGGTTTACCATGCACAAGTTAAGAACCGCTCGCAAAAAAAAATGAAAGCCTGCAAGAATTCGAAGCTGACATTGCCAGATTACTTAGATTGGCATACCCAACGGTTCCAGATAGCTTCCTCGAACATTATAATTTGAATAAGGGGCCGCTATACTTGCGGCCACGTCCCCAATGCTCCACCCGAAAGTACTACATTGGATTTAAACGCGAAAAATAAACGTGCTTCAAATGAATATCTAACTTCAAAGTTAATCGGTCCTAAATAAAGATCTAACAAACAGAAACTAAAACTAAAAATAGGGTTTAAATAATAGTATCCCTAGTGTTGATTTGGAGTGTGCCCGATCGACAAGACACAAGCAAAAGTAAAAAGTGAGGGATCCGTAATACCGGATAGCAGTCGCCAACTCTGATTACCGGTGCGACCTGAAGGGTCGTCTTAAAACTATCCAAATCTATCTAGCTAATTTAAAATGGATTCAAATTTTCTAAGTATTCGCCAAATATTTTAATAGTGAATCCAGATATTTTGCCTACTCTATAAAATAACAAATTTGTGCTCCCTGATGTAAGTAATTTATTTTATTTTTAGCTTAAATCCGTCCCTAGCTTTCCCTATCATTCCGTAACTGATTTATATTAATGTTACAATCTTCACAATTACAATCTTCGTTCCTATAAAAATGCTGCCACGAAAAATGGCGGCAAAACGTCAGCAAAAGTAAATCAAACCCCGAAATAATATAATACATGCAAGGTAAATATAAAATGTAAATATAAAATATAAATATGAATGATATAAAATAAATATAAGTATATATATATATATATATATATATATATATATATATATTTATATACTTACATTCCCGTCGACGCGGCACAAGAGACACAAAAGACAGTTGGTAACGATAATCCATAATGTGGAAATTAGCACGCCCATCTGTCAATGACGTCACACAATATGCAAATTATTACACGTAAATTTCAAATTTCTAAAATATATTAATAAAACCCACACGGGGAACTTACGTGAATATGTAAAGCGTCTCACAGAATTACTTCCTGATGGTGGCTCGTGGCTCCCTTAATGATCATTTCAAGAAGGCGGCTGCGTGCTTCCTTCAGGATTATTTGATGATGGTTCTCGGGTCGTGAATTTTCTACCAGGTTGTATCCAGATTAATATCTTCTTCCTATGTATGCAGGGAACGACAGGAAACTGGTTTAGGTAACGACAATTAAAAGGCAAAGGGAATCTACATAATAAAAGATAAGATACGATACCAGACCAACCACTCTTGTTCACGTTCAAAAGGCCAGTCCTAAGCGTTTTTCGGAAACTCCCCACTTTCTTCTTCCGCCACACGCGTTGACGCGAATCTCCGCGCAACGCACTTCTGACGTGATGGAAATACACGCGCCAAGTCTTTCAAATTTATGGCGCGAAATTCCCGCATATTAAAACTATATTAAAAAATGTCTAGTGCCAACATTTTGGCACGTAACAATATATTGTTATGGATTCAAAGGGTTAAATTTGGGGTAAGCAATGCAATTTCAAACACCCTGTATAGAGAAAAGGACTAATTATTTACGCGCAAAATTAATTTCATTTATTTAATTCAAATGAAAAAGTGTTGACGTATTTTTATAATCAATGATTGAAAAGTAATAGGTTCATAAAGAAAAACCAGTTTTAAAAACAAATATAAACGCATAATTAATTTTATTTATTTTAATTCAACGTGTAATAACGTCAGAAAATGCATCGGGGTATATAAAATCAATAATCCCATGGCGAAAAGTGTTCGTTGTAACAAACAAGGGCGTTAATTGTATCAAATACCGTGAAATATAAACTCCAAGAAGTGTTATTTTAAACGATCAATAATTGAGAACACCTGCATGTTGGAAAGGTCATCTTCTCTGTATTTATGAACATAATAACACGGGTTTCAAAGAATATATTTTCCAACCGTCAGTGGCTTTGAATAAAAGCTAACAAGAGTTTCTTAAAGAGCAGAAGGGATGCACAATCAATAAGATGCCACAGATAAAGATGGGTATAAAAGCATTCGATTTCAAACGCACATATTCAACCCACGTGGACGCGGTCAGCAATATCGATTTTCTGCCACTCAAGAGAGGTTGGAACGCGACATCCAATATGCATAAGACGGAGATAACAATAGTACAGGCGGAGTTTTATGATGACACAGGTCTGTATCATTGGTTGAAACGAGTAGTTGATAAACAGACGAACACGCGACAGGTGAATGCGATTGTTCGGATAATAGTTCACGAGGTAAAATTCTAGGAGCTTTAAGGCGGTTATATCCAAAATTTGCAGAAATATTATTTTAAATTGAGTATTTCGCGTTAAGTGGGTCCGGGAGGTTACATTGTGAACCGTATAAATACGGGATGGAGGTTATTAAGTTTCTTTTTTACTACTTTTTATTTTCGCATCGCTTTAACTACGTATAACAATAAACCGACGTTATAGTAGAGTTTTGTGAGTATTAAAATTCATTTGTAACATAGTAAGGTAGTACTAGCTCTTATAACTTGGTATTTGGGGCCTTATAGTTATTAACGCAAGTAATGGCGAGTGATTTAAATTAACTGAAGTCCAACTAATATCATGTCAAGCTAGTAAATTAATAAAGCAATAAAAACAAGTGTAATATACGTGAATTTGGATGCCGGGATGGTATGGTAATTGGTAGCACGGAGCTCAGTGTAGACTGAGTTAGCATCTATAAATATCTGGTGGATCAGAGCGCAGAGACGAAAAGCCTAGGGGTTTTTAGAGGACAGCATCTTCGACGGAAATGGAGCCTTGAAGCATTTTCCAGGTAAATCATTTGAATTTGCTGTTATTTGATAAACTGTTGGAATTATTGGTGATGTGTGAGTGAACTTTGGGGCTTATTTATGGTTTTTTTTGTAACGTATTGGAAAAGATACGTGTACTTGACTATTATGAGGGTTTTAAATATTAAAAGAAAAAGGTGTATGTAAAGTTTACTAAACTTCATTACGAATTTAAATTAGATTGTTAAGGGTACATGGGTTATTAATTTTGTAGTAATTTTATGCAAGGTGAAAAGCATACATTGATAAACTGGGTTATTATGAGCTCGCCATACTCCAGTATGCAATAATAAATATAGGGTATTATTTGCGGCCCATTTACTGCTGTTGTATTAAATGTGTTTACAATTAAAATTTTAAAACAAAGACTTTACAAAAATCGCACTTATTGAGTTGTAGCTAAAGTACCGAAATGTACATATCTGTGAATAATTTTTGTAAATGGCGGTAAATAAAGATTGTATGATTGTTGTATTATTTTGTGATTTTAGTGAATGGTGTGTGAATGGGAAGAAAGAATGATTGTAAATTTAGGTATCTGAGAAGAGGCACAGCTGAGCTAGCAGGGAAGTTGCTGAAAATATTTTGTTGCAGCAGAAGAATCCGGGTATGGAATATTTTTATAAAATTTTATGTTTTTTTAAAAATCGGTTGTTGATGCTGGAGAGATTAAAGCCGTTGATTCCCGACCACAGCAATCTTATGACGCCCAATCCGTGGGGCGAGAATTTTTTTAAGGCGACCACAGCAATATATATAATAAAGTGTCAGTAAGAGCTAAAAGGGTATAAAGGTTATTTGTATGAAGGTAGTGTATGCCAAATAAAGCCAAATATCAGATCCCGTAACTGAAAATTTTATGTTTGCCGTACTTTAAAAAAGTTAAAGTATTTGAAATATATTAGTCAAAGTATAAGTGCCAAGACGTAAAACAATGACTTGATGACGTGAGAAAGCACAGTATTCAAGGATTTACACTGAGTTGTATATTAATAAGCCATAGAATGTACATTTGCTGATCGAAAAACCGGATGCGTCTGTAGAAATTCCACTATTCACCACGCAGATCCAGGTTTATATGTGAAACATTTCGGCACTTATTTTAGTAGAATCAACCTTTGGACAAACCTGTAATATCAAAATTATAAGTGAAAAATATTGTCAAATATGATTGAAGGGTGATGCAGTATTAGGAACCAATGATTGAACATTTAGATATAAAATAGGAAAGTGTAAAAGAAGGATTATAAGGTATCAGTGACACAGACTTGTTGGGACGATTTTATTGGATGGAAAATGGATAAAATGTATTAAAGAGTAGGCATATTTTAATTATTATAATCACCTAGGGAAAAGATAAATAGAGAGTCGATTTATAAACATTTTGGTAGTAAGACGTGTTTTGTATACTGTGCTAAATTTTGAATATTACAAAGAGTTAATAAATGAATTTGAAAAGTTTAAGAGTTTAATTTATATAAAGAAGAGTACGGATAAGCGAGAGTAATAAATATAATAATAGTAACGACGAGTGGAAAGTGATAAGAGTGTAATAGAGCGAGATTGAAACAGGCGGAATATGTAGTTGGATATTGGAACGAGATTGATAAAGGCAGAAAGGTATTGAATAGGATTTATGAAACTGAAGGAGATATTATTGGAATTGATTTGGATATAGTATTATGGATAGAATGGTATTGAGTGGAAATTAGAAGAAAGCAGTGATTTGGAAAGAGCAGATAAAGGAAATTGGAAGGAAGTATTGATTTGGAACGAGCGGATTAAGAAAAAGAAAGCATTGGAGTAGCAGGAGGATTAGTACGAGTAAAGAAGATTCAACATCAGGAAAATTAGCGCAGGGGAAATAAAATAGCAAATTAGTCAAAATTCTAAATTTGGTCATATTTATTTTAGATTTGGGGGATATCAAAATTAATATAAAGAAACCTGGAGTCTGGACAGCAGATTATTCGTAGTGATAGTGCCACGCATTGTAAAGACGCATACAGCGAGTGAGATTTTAAGCCAGTTTTCATAGAAGCCGACAGCGACGTGTAGAATAGGTGAGTACTGTGTGTTTTGAACGTCAAAGTCAAAATTGGTAATATTAATTGATTTGGCACAAGGCTACGTGGATCTGTTATAAAAATTTTGGCATATACAAGTAAGATTACAGGTACAAAAATAAAGGTAGTGCTGTTTGGTTGGTGTATTGCACATCTACTTACCACTGAACCCACGGTAAGTAGGTGGATACCCTGGGAAGGCGAGTTTCAAATAGTCGAGACAAAACGTAGATAAAGCACGAAATAAAAAGTAAATATTTTCATATATATAAAATTAAAATTAAATAATAAAAAAGGGGGGTGGAGCATAAGAATATATATATATATATATATATATATATATATATATATATATATATATATATAGCGACGTTGATGGTAGTACTTCGTGGGATTGTCGTTCGTAACCAAAAAATAACTATTATGAAATAATCATTTATTGTGAAATCTACGTTTCGACTTATATAAAGTCTTTATCAAGATCTAAAATTTAAAAATTATGAGTGAAAACACCGTCATTAACCTAATTAAAATTAAGAAACTTACACACAATTTGATGTTAATACATGTACTGATTTAACATAAAGGAGGATCTCAAATAAATAGTAATAACATTTAATGTAAAAATAAAATGTAAAGATAAAATTAAGACTGCAAACAGCATACAATACGGACAAACACAGACTAAGAACTAACGTCTAACAATTAAAGAAACTTCAACAGCAAAGTGGGTTTGTTCTACAGCAGAGTTGATAAATTAGCCAGGTGATAGATAACAAACAGAAAACTTAATATCCAACTATTACAAAGACATAAATTTAAAGACCCATTTCATTATAAAATCTAAGATACACTATTAGATCACTTATATCTATTGAAACTATATAATAGAGCATAACTAGTAAATAAATTATGAATGTCATGTTTGTTATTAATGCAGTTGACTTGACGTTCAATATGGTAAGACTCTAGATAAAGTCTCCGTTTGTAACCATCTTCTCGTTCTAAAATTTCAACGTCATCGTAATTAGGAGAATGGTGGGTTAGGTGGACATGTGAGGATAAAGCGCAACAAGATTTACCAACTTTGGCATCACTACGGTGTTGGGTGAGGCGATTACGCAGCCATTGTTGGGTTTGGCCAACATATGAGCTTTTGCAACTACAAGTAATCCTATAGACAACGTTACTGACTAAAGATTTTGGAGTTTTGTCTTTAAGAGGAGTAAACAATTTGTTAATAGATTTTTGATGTTGACAAACAATGGAAGTGCCAGGTATTTTTAAAATTTTTTTAAGTTGTGGAGTAAGGTGTTGAATATACGGAAGCATATTAAATACGACAGTATTTTGTCTGTCTTGGCTTGGACGATAAAAAGAACCATTAATGCACCTCAAAATTAATTGTTTTGGATAGCCATTATTAAGTAACGTGGTAATTAGATCCCTATAGTTCTTATTTTTAAATTCAGGTTCAGATAACGAATCAACTCTGTGTTTTAGTGTCAGACAATCCCACGAAGTACTACCATCAACGTTGCTAATTACACACGTTCGTTATATAAAGATTCGACCTATATATATATTACTCATATTTAGACCAAGGTAGAAAATTAAATAATCACATCAAATAATTTTAATCACTGTGTAGAAGCTTTTGGAAAAGGTACGCGTTATTAAATAACAGCGTGAAGCATAAAAATTCGGTCGTTTCAGTAAAATTAAGAAATTTAAATTATTTATAAGACGCTTTATATAAAAGGAAGCAGTATTAGAAAACTTTACGGGTAATTTAATTATCCCTAGTAAAGAAACAAATAAAAAATTACGTGCAAAATTTATATTAATTAACCCTATTTTAAGTAACCGGTAGTAAAACAAAGTGTACACATAATAATTAATATTTAACTTGTATTCGCTAAAAATGAAAGGATAGATGTCAATTTTAATTGGAGTTAATTAAACCATTATTAATAATAAGCATAAAAGTCTGTGAAAATCCAAGATTATAATACCAGAAAATAAAGCTCTGAGAATTAATATTATTTTAAACACCTGCGTAGTTTAAATATCACGTACGGCGAAAATTGTGTAGATAACAAATGGTTTCAGAGAATCTTGGAGAAACCGGGGCTTAATATTCACGGGAAGGTGCGATACGGGGTTCTTTAACCCAGATAGTCCACATGGACTAAAATAATCGATAATAAGGAATATCAATTTGCACTAATAAGAACAGGGTAGATAAAGACAGATAATATGCGCAAGACCGAGACACATATAGTAAAAAGGCGTGAGTAGAGCAACGTCATGGGGTTGCGATTGGTTGAAAGTAAAAGGCAAAATTGAGAGGTAGAAATAACATTAATTAGGTATTCTCAGACGTTGCGTGCCGTGTGGAAATTTTCTGAGATTTAACTAGGGCGAGTACAAAATTCGTAAAAACCGACGCGCGAGCTACGGAATGGGAACATAGAATGACGAAATTCTAGAAACTGGCCGTTTTGGGGAACAGACCGACAGACAGGCTAACCGCTATATATACGGAGGTGAATATGAAGAAGCTCTCTTAGACTTTTGACTATTCGATGCGTTAAAAGCTCTCTTAGATCTTCGACTTGATTGAACGCGTTAAACAGTGCTTTTTAGTTTTCCGGTTTTAATATTAAATAATTTAAACAGTTTTCTCGAATATTATGTGATTTAAAACAGCTTGTACTTTACGTGCTACAATGAATGTACGTTAGTGCACTTAGAAAAGAAGATACAAGGTAAAGAAAGTTTAGTATCACTGTACCAATTGGTAAAATTTACTATGACAAATAAATACACAAAAGTAGACAGTTTTGGCGTATCTTGGTGAAAGAAGTATGAATTTCTTTGTTATTTTTCGGGTGTATTAATACTTAAATGGTGCATAAACGTGTCTGGATCCACGAAACAAGGGTCAGATATACACAGAGGAGTTCCGGAAAAGCCTTAAACAACTTTAAATAAATGGTGATGGAGAGAATTTTTAAAGCGTTGAGAATCAGAAGCCGTAAATATAACCCAGTTGGAATGGTGTGATTAACAAAAGGGACGATGTACATTGAAGCTACGAGTGCAAGTAACCTTCAGGTAAATTATACTATTTTGTTTGAACTTTGAGATTTTGGTGTGTGTTGAATAACTTTCTAATTTGTTTATTTAAAATGGACAGTAGTGAAATTGTACTAACAATAATATTTTAATTTTAAGGTGAAATTTGCTTGTTTAAGTAGAAAGGGTATTTAGTATTGATGTTCTGGATTATGATAAAAATATGGGTATGTCTTTGAGCTCAATTAGACGAACCTGGTTAATTAACGTAAAGGGGTGGTAGATGCTCCCTTTGTACTCTGCATATATTGTTATAGTAATTAGTAGGCATCCTACAAGGACTTTAATTCAGGATGCACATTTAAATGATAATAAATGTAATCTTGAAAATTTCTGATACTGAAATTTATGCCAAAATTTAATTTTGAAATTTTAATGTAGTGTGAATATTGATGTAAATAGAGTTAACGTTCGTGTTTGTGATAGGAATGTGTTTGTTTTTTTGTATGAATGAGGATGAAAGTTATCTAGGGGAGCAGCCGAGGCGATTAACAGAAGAAAGTCAATGGACCAACACAGTTAAAGTAATGAATAGCTTTTCGTAGGATTCACAGCATTCTGGACATCCAATTCGTAAGGGCACGATTCGAAAAGCGGAGTACCCGGATTTTGGTGGTATCACAGCATATATATATATATATATATATATATATATATATATATATATATATAAACATCTAAAAGCGTAAGCATATAACAATGCATAGATTAGCAAAAGCATCACCCAAATAAATTATCAGGTGCAATCGCATGAGCATTATATCGACTAACGCCATTACACATTGTAGCAGTGTAAAATCCTGCTAAAATCCTTATAGGTAGGCAATCCTAATTACGGAGCATATACATCTATGGAAGTATATAGTTCTAGTGCGCGTAGAACAAATTAGAACGGAGTAGGGGTTCGAGGTCCGACGGCGATACTCGAGGCCGGCGCGGTTTTCTGGTTCTTGTTGAGTAGAACTTGCAAGCAAGATGGTGTTTTGAGGAATTAGTTTCTTAATAAAGAATTCTTGCGAAGAAGCGAGTTCGTTTGAAAATGTTTATTTAAGAAACTTACAGCAGGCTAGAGCTGTTAGTTACGATCGGAATTAATATATTTAAAGACGAATGCAGCCATTTGGACTTGATTAATGGAATTTAATAGGAAGAAGTAACATTCGAATTTATGTTCAAAACAAGTGACGAAACTACACGTGCGATAGTGGAGAGCAAAGGTTGTTGATGCTTACATTTCCATTGTTCATCGCAAGGGTCAAGTCGAGTCAAGGACGCAGCTGGCGGTTAGGTTTGGCTGTTGCAGACAGATGACATTGTTTTCTTACAAGTTATGTAACTAGGTAATTATACTTCCTTATCGGATCGGGTTTGGAACAAAATTTAGTTAAACAAAGAGTAAACTACAATAATTTTTATTTGTAACTTAACTCATGATGTTGTAAACATTCCTGGACGTTTTAAATTTAATTTTGTTTTAAATTGTTAGTAAGTACGTGATGCCTGCGAAGTCCACCGTCACTCGACATTAAATTTGATCTATAATGACCTTTACCTCAATCTAATTTCAATTCTAAAATATAGCACCTTTGCATAAACTGCTTGGTACACAAATTTTGTATTAACAAAACAGTGTAACACTGATAAGGTTATGAGCTCAGACACTTATCGGCGCATTTGATTTATTTGTAACAGATTTAACGTAATTTAATCATTTATTTATTGTATATTAAAATTCGGATTTGTGAAAGTTCAAGTCGGTTTGTATATAGTTGTGTTACTTGAATTTTTTTATTAAGGAACTAAGTCGAATTATGCTTATTTGTACATACCTTTTCTTGTACATATATTACCAAAAAGAAACATTAGAAATACTTTACTTTCCAATTTGTTTATTTATTGAACTGGTGTTTGTGACTTAGTGCAATAAATGGTACACTACTGTGTAAAGCTATACAGGTCATCCCACCCCTGAAGAAATTATTAGATGTTTTATGCTCTTAAATTATTATAGCTTAGGCTATGTTTTTTTTACAAGCAAAATTTAGTGTGTTGTTTAGATTCTACCATACTTAGGGAGACGGAGTTTGCCGCCAGTGCAGCAGTCCCGAGGTGTTAGATATTTTTTTACTCCCTTACAGACAGGTGTACCAAGGAGTAAACAACATAAAACGTGCATGTTAAATTATTTCAAAATCTGCTTATCACTACAAATCAATGCTTATGCGAGTACAGCCGCCACAATTTTACTCTTACCTCGTATATAAATTTCTCCAGCATCCGAAGATCTGGTCGTCTTCTTACGTCTATTGATTCCTTACTGCTAAGGAGAGATGGATATGCATATGCACTGTTAAAGTTCTGATGGGTATGCACTAAGCGTTCTAGGGGATCACAATCACTATCCCTTTTAAGTCCTGGGGGGATGCGCGGTTTTACTCTATTTTATTTTCTTCATTTATTAGACTGATTTTAATTAATGACGGTTTTTGATTTAGTTTGTTTTATTTACTTATGTTTTGATTTATTCCCGATATTCCGCGCGTTTAAGGTGAGACAGTGATTAGCTTCCTCGAACAGCTGAGTGTTCAAACATTTGTGGATGGCATTAAAGATTGCGAAATACAGCAAGCGCTAAGATTAGCACGGCCAAAAATATTAGATGACGCACTGGCTTATGTGCTTGAATTTGAAGCGAGTTGATAGGTAGTCCCAAGAATACGGTGGTTTCAGCAGATATCCGTTGACGATAGTGGTATAACTGTCACTTCTTTAAGCAAAAAGTTATTATTGGCAGTTTTAAATCCTTGAACGTCGACAACTAATAGACTATTCACTTTAGACCTCACTTACAATATTGGTTGCAGGATTCACCGAACCAAACGATCGTGTAGAATGAGGCAGTATGGTGTATGAGCTTTAAGTGCTTCCTTCGTTTGAAATTCTAATTGTACGACAACCGCTCCCACCTTCACCATTTCGTTTTGATAGAAAAAATCGATGACTACAAGTGAGGCGTGACTTTGAAATTCATTGGGCGTTAATATGGGTTCGCCGATGCCCCCGTAATACGATTGTTAAAACTGTACATACATTTTATATATGTTAAGGTTATCGTAAGGATACATAGATGAACCCAGATATAATTTCATATTGGTCAACTTACAGTGGTCAAACTGCTGCGCCCCTTTTTGTGCGTTGTATCTGTTTGAAAGTAGACGATAACAAAACGCAGCTTTTCCACTTGAGAAGCCGTCTTCACAGCCTACGTATGCGTGTATGTGTATTGTATGTAATTCTGCAGCCATCACACTGGATGAGTCACAAAGTTCGGTCTACCTTAGAAAAACCTGGTCAATCATAGAACAGCATAGAAGAAATAATCAACCGTGTGTTTGAAAAACAAAAGGCGGAAAGGCTGGAAAGACAGCAACTGCGATGGTGGAGTTGCGGTGAAGTTGGTTCTATACAGAGACGCTGTACTCAATCAAAAAAACAACCGGTTGAGCAGCAGGAAAAACTAAAGCAAGTCGACGTAAGGGGGCGAACATCGACAGCCCAACATAATGCTCCGGAGATTATCATACGTGCTGCATCGTCGATGGTAAGTCTGGACAGCATTTATATCGATGATAGAATTAATGGTAGGGTTGTCCGATTACTCGTGGATACAGGAGCGACAAAGACCATTGTAAGACCAGATTTGGTTGGTCGTAGAAAAGTGCTACCGGCATCGATATGTCTTCGAACGGCAAGTGGTGAGAAAATTTCTATTCACGGAGAGACTGCTGTTACGTTGGCAATTGGAGACAAACTAATTAATCATCGGGTGTTGGTAGCTGAAATTACAGAAGAAGTGATTTTAGGAACATATCTCATGAAGGAATATGAGTTTCATGTAAACATGAAAGAAAATGTGCTTCAGATAGATGTTAATGAGAATCCGTTTTAAGGGACGGGTAACCAGACGATGCAAGTCCGAATGATTTGCAATACAAAAATACCCAAGAAAACGGAAATAAACGTGATGGGACGCCCGGAAGATACGCTCCGGGAAGGACAAGTGTACATAATGGAAGCAACTGAATCGGGAATGAGTGAGGAGGGATTATTAATTGGAAGAACACTGGTAAAGTCTCAAATTATAATACCAGTAAGGATGCTAAACATTAATCCGCATACGGTGACCTTGAAGAAAAACATTGTGGGAAGTTGCATTTCAGTATGCCATATTAAATGTTGCGTGGTCGACACAAAAGACAAACCCAACGATTGCTCACAGAAAGTGCAGGATATGCTGATACCTTCTTGTCAAGGATTAAACGGCGACCAACTGGGCAAGGTAAAAGAACTGATCGGACGATATCTAGGTGTGTTTGCATTGGATGATGGTGAGAAAGGATAGGACAAATGTTGTGCAATTCAAGATCAATACTGGAGATCCGCAACCGATACAACATCCCAGGCGGCTTCCATTAGCAAAACTTAAGGAAGTCGAGCAAATTATCACAAATATGGAAAAACAGGGAGTGATTGAGCCCTCGAATAGTCAATGGGCATTCTCGGTAGTGCTTGTCAAAAAAAAGGATGGGTTGACAAGGTTTTGTGTAGACTACCTGAGGCTAAACAATGTGACAAAGAAAGATAGCCATCCTTTGCCCAGAATTGATGACACCTTGGATACTCTATCCGGATGTAAATGGTTTTCGACCTTGGACTTGAAAAGCGGATACTGGCTGGTAGACTTGGAGCCAAACGATAAAGAGAAAACTGCGTTTACACTTGGAACTGGATTATTGTAGTTTAAGGTCATGCACTTTGGATTATGCAGTGCCCCTGCTACTTTTGAACGTTTGATGGAGTCGATACTACGTGGACTGTCCTGGAAAACATGTCTGGTGTACCTAGACGACGTGTTAGTGCTAGGCAGATCTTTTGAAGAACACGTTAAGAACCTAGAGGAGATATTCTAAAGATTACACGGAGCAAACCTTACCTTGAGCCCTAAGAAATGTCACCTATTTGAAAAGAGGTGAAATACCTAGAATATGACAAGATAAAAACAGCACAGGAGTGGCCTGCACCAGCAGATATACACCAACTACGCAGTTTTCTATGATTGTGTACATATTACCGACGTTTTATACTTGGGTTTGCGAACATTGCCAAATCGTTGACAAAATTAACCGAAGATGAACAAGAATATAATTGGAATGACGACTGCCGCAGCGCATTTGAACAACTGAAACGGCGACTAGTTGCAGCACCGATGGAGTAACGAGACTAGTGGTGCCCAAGCTATGCTGTGGACTGGATCTCTTAGATTGGAGAATAATTTGAAATATGCTAGAAGTAATTTTCCTGGAAATCGACGTTCAGGTTCTGGTTTGTTGCCATCAACCGGTTGCCTACCAAGACTAACAAAAGAGTGTTGACTGTTATTTCCAACGACGTGGTGAATGTACCAGAAGAGATAGTTGTCATTATCGTCATCAGTCATCGAATTGGCGTCAAAATGTTTTTATAGTTACGGGACGTAACGGTTTTAAAGAGGGGGCAGTGTTACAAGCTACTGTTAGGCAACCCGTCAAACACACAAGCTGCATAACCGAAGGTATATTCTACAGAAGTCTCGAACGTTCCAGCAAACAGTAGAATATGAATTATCTATTTAATTATAGGGTATATATAAGATCGGTGATCAACGTAGGAGTTAGTTGTTGCCCAGACGAGACAGCAACGTATTTCTACCACCGCCTCCGGGCGATCAAAGGTGAGCAGCGGAACGGTGACGTCCTGGGGGAGTTCTCCAGCTATGTGGGGTGCCGAGGAATGGGTACACAAGTGAAGACGTCAGGAATGCACATCCGTCACTCCTATTTAGACGAGCTACCTGACGATGGATCGGCCTGTGGCGAGTAGCCATCCTGTCGGTCGAAAACCACAGGCCAGTGGACCCAGGATCCGGATATCGTGTAGTTGGAGGACAACCAAGGGGAAGATCCGGGAAACTGCTCACTGCTTCAAAACAAGAGGATTCCAGGAGCAGGTCTCTTGGAATCCAGATCTACATACATATTCAAGATCATCAACATACAATGAAACACCACAACAATCAGAAGACCACCAACATGCTAAAAAACTCTCAAGAGTTGTAAGGCACTTTTAACTACGCTGAGAGCGTCGCGTCAAGCTACTGGGGGACGTAGGAGTTAGTCTATATCAAAATGTCGTATATAAATCATCTCGTGTATAGTTAGTTGGTCATTACGTTTTGAAGGTCCTATGGTAATTATAAATTTGTCTTATGTGGACGTGCATTTTATACCGTCAGTTTGTACATAAATAGACAAAAGGATAATAAATAAATTATAGTAATTTTAGTGTTGTTTAAAAGACTCATGGTTAAAGTTTTAGTTTAAGAAGATATTAGTGCTTGTAAATTCATGAGTGTGATAGTGCTTCATTGTTAGTTAGACCGAAAACATCTATAAATAAGGCATATACTGTTAATTAGACTTGTGAACAGTGAGTAACAAAGACTCTTGTTATTACTTGTTTTAAATTAGTGAAACGCGTTAATAGTAGCCCGCTATAGTATTTATATTACGTCTAGTATGAGCTAATGGCTTGGATATAGCCAGAAATAAAGTTTATTATTACTATTACTATGATTTACGTGAATTAATAGCAAGAGCGTCTTATTTTATGCTGCATATTTTTGAAGACGTTGTATTGCGTGTTGCATACAAGCAGGGGTGTCACATTTAATACAAGTAATTGAAAACTCCTGGGATGAAGGTTGTTCATCAAAACTCGTTACATACAAATATTTCTGACAGTCAAAAGAACTTCGCCAGGCGTTCATTGACGCTATAACGATCCACTTAGTATAATTAAAAACTCTTATAAACGTAATCTTGTACAAATGCAATATTACTTTTGCAAAAGTTCGATATCGTGAAAAACAAAGTAGTGGTGTTTCATTATTCAATCATAGAAGAATTGTCTAGATATCAGACAAAACGCGAAACACAAAATCAATATCTCTACTTGAAATAAATGCGAGTTTTATTAAGTAAATGCTTTCTGCTAACTGAACTAGGCGTGGATATTAAAGGCGCGGCAACACATATAGGTACAGATAACTAACTATACACTATCGTTTATGTTGTAACATGGCCAGCTTTAATCCAAACCCTAACGATAAATTTGAACCGTGGATAGAGAAATCCGCTATAGATGGAATGGGTTTTCGAGTTTGGCACTTAATATTTTTTTGTTTCATGGCCATTGCGATAATAGGTAAGCAGCTTGTTCAATTACAACAAACTGTATAATTAATTCTTTCTTTATTGATGGCAGTTACGGTTATTTGTTGTTGCATTAAAATACGCGTACCGCGGACGAAACAAGAAATCGAAGCAGATTACCAACGCAAGAAAATAACTGCAAAATTTCGCGAAAAGTTGAAACTGGTTCATAATCAAGAAATGGATACAATGGACTTAAAACGAGGTTGTTTTAACATAATTTTCTTTGTGATAGTTTAAAACAATTCATTTAGCTTTAGAAATTATACAACAAGACTTGCGCGAGGAGCATAAAACGATTGAAGAACAATTGTCAGCTAATTCGACCGAAAAATCAGTCATCATGCAAAGTAAGTAAATATTTTACTAAAATCAGAAAGAATAAATGACAATTTTGTTTAGAGGTAAGCAGTTAATGTACAGTGAACGAAACATAGAATAACCTTCAGAATGTTATCTTAATAGGAAATTTGTCTGGACGCTATAAAAATCTATCTCACTTCATTATATAGATTGAATGATGATATTATCTTTATTCATCAATATGTAAAGTGCACTGAGAGGGCGCAAAACGCAATCATAAATTTTACAGATTTCTAGATGATTTCCGGCGCGCAACTGTCAGGTTGACAGCTATCGGTGTTTAGAAAGTTAAACCAGTTTATAAACAAAGTTGTTCCTTCTGTTTATTACGCTTTTGTGTTTATATTTAATGTTTATCTTAATTTTTTTGTTTATGTTTATGTTATTCTTTAGTGTAATTTGTTGTATTGAACTAAATAACAGCGCCTTAATATTTTCGCTAGAAAAGTGCATTTAAATTAACTGCAAGTTGTTATATTTTTGACCTTGGTTCTGCGCTCGACGCAATCGTTCACATGAATATGCAAAGAAAAATTCCACAGCGCTAGCACACAAATTAAAAAAATTCCAGCATTTGTGATTTAAACATTGATTCATTTCTGTGTAGGCTGTACTCTTTTATTAGTTATCTATGACGCTAAAGATAAAATGCATGAAGAAACGTAAGAGAGTGACCAACTGTTTCTAAGCATGTAATCTATATTATAAAATGTAGAATTATATTATATCATTCGCTAAGTTTTGCAAATTGTGTCTTTTAAAAAATAGTTTTGCATTAAAATATACAATGAAGACCACGTAGAATTATTTTTTATTAAGTTGATTCATCGCTAGAGTTTATCATTTGTAGTGTTAAAATTGACTGAGTAAAGTTGAAAACAACAAATTGTTGAAACGTTAGGTACAACTCGAGACCAAATTACCATATATATAAAATTTTAATAATTAATATAAAAAAGAAATTAAAATTTTACATTGCATGGTAATTTGATCTTGAGTTGTATTTGAAGTTTCAATAAATTTTTTCCTACAGCTTATTTGAAATTCCCGCCAAAATTCCGCGTCTAATAATTTGAATTAAAGCGTTTCCCGCCATTTCCTCATACCAACACTTGTGGCGCCCCCTCAGTACACTTTGAAACTGTCTAAGAAAGATGAAAGTATATAAAAATTAATATCTCTATCTCTTTTGCAGCGGATAAAGAATTAGCATTAAGTTCTCTCTGAAGGTTATTCTATGGAACGAAATTAATTTATTAGTTATTTTGTAATGAAAAAAAGAACGATCGATTTAACTGTAATACCAGTTCGCTTTGCCGCAGTAGCTGGACACGACGCTCTCAGCGTCGTTGAAGTGCCTTACAACTCTAGAGAGTTTTTTGGCTTGATGGTTTTGTTTCTATAAGTTAGTTGTTGTGGTGTTTCTTACAGGTTGATCTTTTTAAATAAATAAATATGTAGGTCTGGATTCCAAGAGACCTGCTCCTGGAATCCTCTTGTTTTGAATGCAATGAGCAGTTTCCCGGATCTTCTCCTTGGTTGTCTTCCAACTACACAGTATCCGGATCCTGGGTCCACTGGCCTGTGGTTTTGTTACGTGCCAAAGTGGCCCTTAAACATGTTTAGGTTAAGTTTGATGTGCGGAGGTTTCGCGCCATATTTTCAAAAGACGCGGTGCGCGGAATTTTAAAAGACTAAGCGCGTATTTCCGCTACGTCATAGTGCGTTTGCGCAGATTGCGCGACGCGAGAGGGTTGGACGAATAACCTCGCGCTGACGTGAAAAAGACAAGAAGTGGGGAAGTTTCCTGTTCTCTCTATAACGTGGCCTTTTTGCCAGTACCTAAGAGTAGAGTGGACGTTTTTTGGTAACGTATTGTTAGGTTTACCTATGTAGTTTCCTTGCTTGCTTATCTTTTGTTTGTCGCCCCTTTACCTGGTTTTTCCCGTCATTCCCTGCATAGGTAGGTGACAATCTGAGCCGTAGGCGTACCGTACTACACGACCCTGGATGTACGACCTCATGACTGCGTAGCTGGCCGGAGCGCTTGACGGACGTTGGCAGGAGTCACCACCTTTAGTTACAGGAAAAGGGCTTTGAGTAGCCTGATGGACTTTAATAGAGGCCTACCTTAGCGCAACTCCGTCGAATACCGGATATCTTATGTGAGTATTCTTTCTGTTAAAATTATTCGCTTTTATCATTTATTGTTTAAATATGTAAATTTCCGAAGTATTGCGTCGTAATTCGTGCATTGGTGACGTCATTGGAAGTTGGCTGCGCGAAATCTGTAATAAGATTGGCGTTGCTAACAGCCCGCGAAGTCGCTTTTATATCGCGCTTGCGCGATGGATTTATCGATTTTTAATTGTAAGAATTATCGCATTTTTAAATTGTAAGAGTTTTCGAACGACAGGATGGCTACTTGCCACAGGCCGCTCGTCTAAACAGGACTGACGGATATCGGATATGCATCCCCGACGACTTCACTTGTGTACCCATTCCTCGGCACCTCGCATAGCTGAAAAACTCCTTCAGGACGTCAGCGTTCCACTGCTTACGTTTGATCGCCCAGAGGCGGTGGTAGATACACGTACGTTGCTGCCTCGTCGGCGTCTGGGCAACAACCGTTCGTTTTCCAAAACGATCTTAATTTATAAGGGAACCATACTTTATTAATATATACAAAACATTTCCCGTATGCCCTCTATACTACAATGTAAGCACCTAACTATAAGAAACTTCTTCAAATCTCTGATATTTTAACGAAAATAACATTGGCATACACAATTTAATAATATTAGATAGTCTGTGACAACTAAGGTAGAGATACAAATGCTCTATTACCCATTATAACATTAGGGGACCGACCTTCTGAGAAATGCTACTGGGTATCTCGGTTTATCAACCAAGACCCCCTAATTTTATAGTGGATAATAGATCATTTGTTATATTTGCACCTCAGGAGGTATACGTTAATAAGATGAAATAATAACTTAGATTTTTATGCAAAGCCCAAATCGAACTAGTAACAGAAAAAATAGAAAATATAAGGATTCGAACTTGTAACCTTCAGCTTTACACATCAACACTATGACAACACTTGGGGCTAGGGGGTTAACCCGAATTATATACAGGGTAGCATTAATTTTATGTCATTAATTTAAAGAGCCATTTCGAATGGACCTGCACCTAAGACAGGTCCCTGAAAGAGGGCAACGGCTCTTTCGGTACTTAGATTGGCAAAGACCATAGGGGTTGGTATGGCAGTCTAAGACACGCTACCGCGATGTAGAAGGCAACGAGAAACCACCACATTACCTCCCAAGTACACAGCGTACCTAAATTGTAACAAACATGATGGCGTGCTCTGGGGTAAAGGATTCCGGAGTTAAAATAGTCCCCCATTCGGATCTCCGGAAGGGGACTACTTCAGAGGATGCGATCGGAAAGTTAAAAATAAGAGTCGGAAACATTCTGCGAGTCGGAGCGTGGAATGTTAGCAGTATGAAGCAAGTAGGCAAGCTAAAGAACCTAAAAATCGAAATAAATAGGTTATCACTAGACATAGTAGGGATCAGCGAAGTTCGGTGGCCAGAGGCGGAGGATTTTTGGAGTGGAGACTTCAGGGTAATTCATACAGGAGCAGAGGAAAGAAATTTGGGCGTGGGGATAGTCATGCGGAAAAAGATAGAACACTGTGTAGAAAATTACTTACAAAAGAATGAAAGAGTACCCATGGTTAGATTAGAATCTAAACCGGTAAACACAGTAATAATACAAGTATACATGCCCACCTCTAGCTACAGTGACGAAGAAGTAGAAGTCATCTACAAAGATATCGAAGACATATTAAGATACGTAAAAGGACATGACAATTTAATAATTCCGGGGGATTTTAATGCCATGGTAGGTGAGGGCATGGCAGGAGCGGTAGTAGGTTTCTTTGGTTTAGGCACGAGAAACGACACGGGAAATAGGCTGGTAGAATTTTGCGACAAGAACAATTTAATCATCACAAACACATTATTTCAACATCATGATAGAAGACGATATACGTGGAGATATAGGAAGATATCAAATAGATTACATTCTTGTTAGACAACGGTTTAGGAATCAAGTAAAAGACTGTAGAAGCTACCCAGAAGCAGATATCGTAATTATGAAGGCCGCACTTAAATTTAAGAATGTGAAAAAAAGAAACGGAAAAAGGCACTTGAACTTAGAGAAACTAAAAGATAAAGATATTCAAGAAAGATTCAAAAGAAAGTCAAGTGAATTGCTCAAAGATATCGGGAAAATATCTGATACTAAGGAAGTAGACCATTTCGAATGGACCTGCACCTTGCCGAAGTTCTAAATTACTAGAACAGGTGAGATGGCTTGCGTGTTCTAATGAGCTAAAGAGCCAAACTACAGGTCCAACCAAAGTAGTAGGGTCGTTAGTGAGGAACCAGACTAAGACAGGTCCCCTAAAGAGGGCAGCGGCTCTTTCGGTACTTAGATTGGCAGAGACCATAGGGGTCGGTATGGTAGTCTAAGACACACTACCGCGATGTGGAAGGCAACGGGAAATCACCACATTACCTCCCAAGTACACAGCGTACTTAAATTGTAACAAACATGATGGCATTCTCTGGGGTAAAAGATTCCGGAGTTAAAATAGTCCCCCATTCGGATCTCCGGGAGGAGACTACTTCGGAGGATGCGATCGGAAAGTTAAAAATAAGAGTCGGGAACATTCTGCGAGTCGGAGCGTGGAATGTTAGAAGTATGAAGCAAGTAGGTAAGCTAGAGAACCTAAAATCGAAATGAATAGGTTATCACTAGACATAGTAGAGATCAGCGAAGTTCGGTGGCCAGAGGCGGGAATTTTGGAGTGGAGACTTCAGGGTAATTCATACAGGAGCAGAGGACGGAAATTTGGGTGTGGGGATAGTTATGCGGAAAAAGATAGGATACTGTGTAGAAAATTACTTACAAAAGAACGAAAGAGTACTCATGGTTAGATTAGAATCTAAACCGGTAAACACAGTAATAATACAAGTATACATGCCCACCTCTAGCTACAGTGACGAAGAGGTAGAAGCCATCTACAAAGATATCGAAGACATATTAAGATACGAAAAAGGACATGAAAATTTAATAATTATGGGGGATTTTAATGCTGTGGTAGGTGAGGGTAGGGAAGGAGCAGTAGTAGGTTTATTTGGTTTAGGCACGAGCAACGACAGGGGAAATAGGCTGGTAGAATTTTGCGACAAGAACAATTTAATCATCACAAACACATTATTTCAACATCATGCTAGAAGACGATATACGTGGAAGATGCCAGGAGATATAGGACGATATCAAATAGATTACATTCTTGTTAGACAACGGTTTAGGAATCAAGTAAAAGACTGTAGAAGCTACCTGGAAGCAGATATCGACACTGACCACAACATAGTAATTATGAAGGCCGCACTTAAATTTAAAAATCTGAAAAAGAGGAACGGAAAAAGGCACTTGGACTTAGAGAAACTAAAAGACAAAGATATTCAAGTAAGATTCGAAAAAAAGTCAAATGAATTGCTGAATGATATCGGGAAAATATCTGAAACTAAGGAAGTAGAAACAGAATGGAATAACATTAAATCCAGCCTAGACATGGTGGCCAGAGATATTTTGGGGTATACACAAAAAGAAAATAAGAAACCATGGATAACAAAGGATATCGTGAATTTAATAGAAGAAAGACGAAAATACAAAAATAAATCAGACGAAACAGGAAAACAGAGATACAAAGCCATAAAATGGGAAATTATTCGAAAATGCAGGAATGCTAAAGAACAATGGATTGATGAAAAGTGCAAAGAAGTACAAACTAAGATGGAAATAGGAAAGACAGACGAAGCATACAAATTAATTAGAATGAATTTTAGGGATATAAAACCGTATAGCAAAAATATAATGGACGCACAAGTAAACGTCATCATAGAAAACGTAGAGAAAGTGGGTAGATGGCAAGAATATATAGGGAATTTATATACAAGAGAGGAACTAACTGCATTAGAACAGGAATCAGACATTGAAAATGATGACTTGGGATATCCTATACTTAGAGATGAGTTTGAATTAGCATTAAAGAGTCTGAAAAATGGTAAGCGTCGGGTACAGATAAGGTGCAAGCAGAAACTCTAAAAGCCGCTGGACAAGCAGTAACAGAACGTCTCTTCCAACTTGTAAGCTGTATGTATGAGACAGGCGAGATACCCAAAGATTTCAAACGTAGCATCATACTAACTATACCAAAAAAGAAAGGCGCGAATAGATGTGAAAATTTTCGAACAATAAGTTTGACAGCACACGTATCAAAAATATTAACTAGAATTGTGCAAAGACGAATGGAAAAACGGGTGGAAGAAATACTAGGAGAAGACCAATTTGGGTTTAGGCGAAACAGGGGAACACGGGAGGCTATTTTAGCTCTGAGAGTGATAATGGAGAAAACAATAGAAAAAGGGGAAAACGTGTATATAGGGTTTGTAGATCTGGAAAAAGCATTCAACAATGTAAAATGGAAAAAAAAATACTCAAAATACTCAAAAAGATTGGAATGAGTTATAGGGTTAGACGAATAGTACATAGCTTATACAAAGAGCAAACAGCAGTAATAGAATTAGAGCAGAAACGTAGAGAAGTAAACATTAGGAAAGGGGTGAGACAGGGATCTGCCCTATCTCCATTGAGTTTTAACTTGTACGTAGAAGAGGCAATGAATACTGTCAAATGCAGGAAGGCATTTGGAATTACTATGCAGGGACAAAAAATTGATATGCTTAGATTTGCAGATGATATAGCGGTATTAGCGTCTAGCAAGGAAGAGTTAGAAGCTACTCTTAATGAAATGGAAATGGTTCTAACAGAGAGATACGGTATAAAAATTAACAAAACTAAAACTAAAGTTCTAGTACGCAAAGGTGGGGAAAATAAATCAAAAACAAGAATACAAGTATGTAACACGAACTTACAACAGGTTAAGGATTTCTGCTACCTAGGAAGCCAAATAACACAAGATGGGAAAAACACAAAAGATATAAAACAAAGATTAGCACAAGGTCGTGCTACATTTAACAAGAAAAAGCAACTACTGTGCTCAAAGACCACAAACATAGAAACAAGGAAAAGATTGCTTAAAACATATGTGTGGAGCACAGCACTGTATGGCTGTGAAGCCTGGACAGTAGGAAAAGCGGATAAGAAAAAGGTAAAAGCCTTTGAAATGTGGTGCTACAGACGTATGATGAATATAGCATGGACAGACAAAGTTAAGAATGAAGAGGTACTAAAAATGGTAGGGGAAGAAAGAAATATGTGGAAAATGGTAAAAAATAGGAGAGATAGGATGATAGGCCACATACTACGGCATAAGGGAGTAGTGCGGAATATATTAAAAGCAGAGATAGAAAAAAAGAGAAGAAGAGGCAGACCTAGGTTAGACCACTGCACACAGATAGTAAAAGATGTATGCTGTAGGGGTTTCAGGGAGATGTGTAGGCTAGCCCAGAATAGAAATCACTGGAGGTATGCATCCAACCAGTCCCAAGATGGATAACTAATGACGAAAAAATAACTGTGCTTAAACATGATGATTATTATAAGTAACTGCAAGAATTGGTTGGGCAATATTCTCGAATAATGTTAAATGTGTGAAAGGATTTACTGGAAAACCATTACTTCGGCAAATGTCTAAGTGTTGGGGGATCTTGGTAGCCACAGGCTGCTTACCTCCCTTCACAACCACTGAAGGTTGGAGAAATAGGTTATATAATTGTAAAACAATAGAAGGTGACCCAACTGCACCTAACAAGAAAGAACAGCGCCTATGAGAAAAGACAACAAACATAGAACAAGAAGAAAATTGTTGAAAGCATATGTGTGTAGCACAGCACAGTATGCCTATGAGATACGGGCCGTCTGAAACGCAGACAGAAAAACGGTAGCAGCCTTTTGAAATGCTGTGCTTCAGATGTATGAGGGCGATAGCATGGACAGACAAAGATAATAACAAATAGGTTATAGAAATAGTAGGGAAACAAAGATATCTGGGGAAAAAGATAAGAGAAATAGAAGGACAGAATACGTTCTAAGGCATTTTTGGGGAATAGTATGGGATATAGTACAAGCAGAGATAGGAAAAAAGAGGTAGATGTAGACCTAGATCAGATAGTTATAGATGCAGACTGTGCAAATTTCAGGGAAATCTGTAGGTTAGTTCAGAATAGGAAACAATGATGGTACGTGTCCCAGTTCCAGGACTGAAGACCTAATGATGATGATGTACCGTAACCTGGTAGACAGTTTTAATAACATATAAGATAACCAACAAATAACCCCTACTGATCGATTTATTGTTTTATTTTATAATCGCTCAATTACAGGAAGAGTTACTCAATGTTCATTTCAAATACCTACAATACATTTATAAACATAAGTTATTTAAACTTACGGTCTCTTTTCCGCACACAATACAGTAATTCAAATATAAATAAATAACAACAAATAACTTATTCAAACTAATTAGAGATTTGCATAGGTTTTGGCTACAAATTCATCCTCTCTAACTTCAGTATCTAATTTGACTTTTTTTCACATTGTAGAAAAAAGGTTGTTTGTTGAGTATTGTAAGAAGTTGCTTTTGTTACTAACGCTGCAAATTTCTAAAAAGACAAAAGAGTAAACCTTGTTCATTCCGGGTTGTAAGCATTGGAGCCTTTGTCACAGAACGTTGTTGGTTTATAGTTGAATGTACTAGTTAGCTAAAATAAAGACGAATTCTTGTTGTTCAAACATTTACTTGTAGTTGTAACTAAAACATTGTGAATAAAAACGTTAGCCATTACAGTTATACTTGTAAGAGCGTACATTGCTAAAAACGAAGTGTCAGAAAAGCCTAGAAATATGTAGTGCGCAATAGACGATTGTGCGGCAAATACAAATAACATGAATTACTAAAAGAGGGGTAAATAATTCTTAACACACAGGTCACCTTTTTTATTATACTTTTTTCAGTTTACTCTGCTACTAGATATCCTTCCTTACACTTTTTCTAACAGTTAACTATTACCAAATGCGATAATTTTCTATCCAACTCAGTATTGGGCTGATTGTTAGAATTTTTTATAAATAAATTATTATTGACTTTGATTTTCGAATAAATAATTTTCAATGTGACTATAAACTTCCATAATGTTTAAAACATTTATATTAAGCTTAGTACAATATTGTTGAAGTTTTAATTCATAAATATTATATACTTATATATTTTAGGTAGAAAAAATAGTGCGATAAAGGCTGAACATCAACAACCATTGATCACACTCATCAATTTAATTAAATCTGGAAAAGTGTGTCAACAAACTGAAGAAGTATGAATATATACCATCAAATATACTAATTAATCTATAACAAAAGATAATTCTTTAATATAAAATATATATTTTTAATGTGCATGTTGTACGTGTGTTTAGTTTAAAAATTCTAGATAATTGTTTCAACATATAGATTTTCTGGAAGTGTTTTCTCGTAATCAAATATTTTTAAAGTTTTATGTACAAATATACAAATAAATGACAATCTAGATGGTCTAATTTCTTTCTAAAATATAAACAACAGAAAAGTGAGCCACTGCTCGGTTTTACAATTAATAATGAAGAAACTAAGTTTAATACTAATGGTTTTGGTGCAAGCTAAATTATTGAGTGTTGTGGTGTTCATTAATTAGGATTACAATCTAATTGTTAACTGACTTTACTCTCATCCGTCATAGAATACAAACTGTTAAAATTGATGAAGAATTACTTCCAATTACTAATATAGTAGAAATCACGAAAGAATGCATTTACGTGATCAACTGTGTTCATATGCATGAAGATTAGTCAATTGTATGTTGTTCGCGCCATTTCGCTCTCCCAACGTTGTATTCGTTATCAAACCAAACAATTAAAAATAAGGAAAAACATAATTAAAAGGGAGTTGATAAACAACCATCCGCAAACTCAAACGTGTTTAATTTTCAATATTAACTTCTTATAATGTCTTTCCTACCATAATCATTTCCTTACTCCGTTCCTATTTACCTCTCGCTAGAAACAGTAGTTGTGCTTTGGTAAGTGTTTTTAAGTATTTATGTGACTTTGTATTTAAAATCTATGTTTCCCTCTCTTTTACTCCATACAGTCCCTGCTTTACCTTACAACCCCTGGTTTACTGCCTACTGCACTCCAGGTAATTTCTATTTGCGTCCCTTGACGTTCCAAGAGGCCCATACACATGTAAGTACGACTTGAGAGTCTGAATAAAGTTTATTTTCCGAAATAGGGTATGGAAATTTATTTCAACGAATAGAATGAATTAATTTGTCCAATAAAAGAGCTCCAGAAAGTTCTAAGCGTGGGATAGTAAGATGCTTTAGAGGAGCAACACAAATTTTTTGATCCGTACGAGCCGCATTAAGAACTACGTTATATCTCTTTCTTCGTCTCGCATCCTCAATTCAAACACATACATACGTATGTCCATCATTAATTGTAAGTTCGAATAATCATAACACTTTAATTCTAAAGATAATTAAATTGCTATAAAATTTCCAGTTTGTATTGCACGTGTGTACTTTTAAATATACTGCATTTCTAAATCAGTCAGATAACTTTGTTATCGCGTTGTCATTCAACACGTTTCAAAACAATAACCTTTGTATTTGTATACAAACAATAAACTTTTCTTCGGAAATACTCTTATTCTAAAATTCGTGTAAGTATTATTTGTGCGTAAGAAACATTTAATCATGACTACCAGAAACATCCTAGAAAAGAAATTAGAGGATTATTTTTCTCGTTTAACGGAAATCCCAGAATATGTCAAAACAGCTACTTGCTTTTCAGCAGTCAAAGCGAGATAGGTTCGAATGCAAAGTATTAAGCAACAACTAGATACTCTGTGTGATAAAATTTTAAGCTATAATTCCACTGTAGAAGAAAAGGATGAAATAAATTCTCAAAGATCTTCATTCGATAATTTAATCGATGTTATTCGTTCGCGATTTTTTGCTATGAAGCAAACGGCTTCTACTTATGCTGGCGATACTGCAGTCATCACAAGTGCATCTCAACCTGTTACCAGTTATTTAAAATCTCTTAGTATAAATCCGTTTGATGGTTGTTTAGATAATTGGCAAAATTTCATTACATTATATAAAAGTTTAGTTCATGAAAACGATCACATTCCCGTAATCCAGAAGTATCATTACATGAGAATGCTTTTTAAAGAGGAAGCATTAGCTTTAATTTCAGATTTAGCTCCAGATGCCAATTTATACGAAACTTCAGGATCGCTACAATTCACCTCGTAGAATTACGAGCTACTACTTAAATAAAATACTTCAATTTAAAACCTGGATCGCTCTCAAACTTTATTAATATTCATGTTAATGCTGTTAATACGTTAAAGGTGGCGAATAAAGTTGAAGACTTGGCTGATTTTTTATTGTTTTCTTTATGCTATCGCAACCTAGAATTCACAACTCAAAATTCCTACTTGTACTCAACTGTTCGATTTCTTTACCTTGCAAAGCAAAACTTCAAAGCTTTATGAAGATATTAAAAATGAAAGAGCGCCAAAGCCAGGTGCACCACTTCGCTTTAAATCTAGTTTAAAGCAATCCTTCTTGGTTAAAAATTCGCAGACTTCAGTGGACTAAAACCGCTAGTATAATTTGTCCCTATTGCGGTGAAGTCCATAAAATCTATGGATGTTTGGCCTTTAAAAAACTTAGCATTGCCGATCGTCAAGTTGCTATTAAATCTTTAAATCGATGTTTTAAATGCCTCGGCAGTCATACTCGTGATTGTAATTCTGATGGTATATGCAAGATATGCCATTCCTCTTCTCACCATACTCTGTTGCATAAACCGCTTGCTAGGGAACACATTACTGAATCTAACGATTCGAAAGCCGCACTCACAACTGAAGTTGTTTCGACATGCAACGTCACAAATTCACTAGAAAATTACACTGTTTTATTAGGTACTGTAGAAGCTCGTGTTTTAGATATAAACAATAAGTTACAATCTGTGAGATGCATTTTAGATTCCGGATCTCAAATCAACGCAATTTCAAGTTCTTGTGTCCAACGCTTAGGGTTGGAGTGTCAACATGATTTCCGCCAAGTTGGTGGCATTTCAGGTTCTGCAATTAAATCCAAAAGAGCTGTAATATGCACTTTGTTTTCTAATCACTCGGAGCATCAATTTCAATTCTATGCTTCAATCTTCCCTAAAATAATGGGAAATGTTTTCGGTTGCTCACTGCCTTCTCGTATTTACTATAAATTTAAAGGTTTGCAGCTTGTTGATGAAAATTTTCATAAATCATTGCCCGTAGATATACTACTGGGTGCTAAAATATGTTCCAAAGTGCTATTTTCTGATCGCACTAGAATCATTCCTGGCTTACCAGTAGCTATTGAAACAATATTCAGTTATGTGCTATTGGAACAGGTTCCTAATATTAACACTGCAGTTAATGCAACTTCTCTTTTTATTTCTGATTCAGTAGATAATGATATAAAGAATTTCTGGGAATTAGAAGAAGTCAAAATGCCCAAAGTTCCCTCTCAAGAAGATGTTATTTATACATATTTATACATACAATAACTAATTACATAACAATAAACATATTAACAACCCCTGTAAAACAGCATTGGTATCTGACAAGTGTAAACCCACAATAGGGATACCTCAAAACCATATACAATCTCTGTTGAACAGTATTGGTATCTGACAAGTGTAAACCCGCCATAGGGTCACCTCAGATCCATATACGATCTTCATAGAACTACATTGGTATCTGGCAAGTGTAAACCCGCCAAATCTACCAAAGAGGTAGCCTAAATCATAATAATTTTCCTCTTCAAAATATAAAAAAACGACTGCTTAAGCCTTACGGTAACGTAATCGCACACTTCTTTAATAACCATCCTCTCAATTGTATAAATAGAAATATGTTAAAAAATGTTCTCCAATCCCCAAGTTATTGAATTTATATAAAATTCACCAATAAATTAATCAGCTGATTTCACGTTAAGCGTATTGGCTATCAAAAAAAAAGTCTGTCACAAATTGAAGGCAATCATTCTTTTAAACTTTAAAAATTTTTGCTTAGTATACTCAAACCAAATATTTCAAACATCAATAAATCAAAGTCACCTTCAATTTATGTCATAAATGTCAAACTTGAAGTTTTTATTATTATTTTGACAACGATCCTAGGTCATGAATCGAAACGTAAATAAAGTTGATTTTAAAAACTATGAGTGGTTTAATTCCCAAAGAAGATTAAGAAGAAGCTTATAAATGTTATTTAAATTTAGAAAAACGTCTTTCGTATTCTCTTGGAAAACAAAATTCTTATAATATGTTTTTACAAGAATATTTTGATCTTGGTCATGATTTTAGCCGAAAATCCATCCAATTGTATTCTACCACATCATGCCATCTCGAAAATAACAAGTAGTACTACCAAACTACGCGTTGTTTTTAATGGATCTGCCGCGGATTCATTAGGTCTTTCTCAACAATAGATTATATGCTGGTCCCAAATTACAGTGCAATTTACTAGATATAATAAATACATTTAGATCGCATAAAATTGCTGTTTGTGCGGATATTCACATGATGTACCGGTAGATCTTACTTCGTAAGCAAGATTGTCAATTTCAGCATATATTTTGGAGAACAACTCCACAAGACAACATTTCTGAGTACGAACTTAGAACTCTTACATATGGGTTAGCTCCTTCCACTTTCTTAGCTCAAAGAGTTCTTCGGCAATTGGTTATAGACGAAGGAAATTCTTACCCCCTGGCTGCTGAAGCTATTATGTATCATACCTACATGGATGACGTAATTAGCGGTGCTGAAAGTATTGCTGAAGCGAAGCAACTACAGCACGAGCTAGTAAAACTTCTTTCTCTAGGCCAGTTTGATTTGCGCAAATGGTCTAGTAACTCTGAGGAATTGTTACAGGATTTCGAACAAACTGAATTAGAAACTCTAATTCCTTTTTCTGATCACGTTAGTGGTATAAAGATACTAGGTTTAGTCTGGAACCCTGGAATAGACGTGGTCACTTATAACGTGATACACTTTGAAGGTGAATTTACAAAAAGCTCTGTACTTTCTTACATGGCCCGCATATTTGACCCCTTAAGATGGTTAACTCCAGTAATATTTGTAGTAAAGCATATGTTACAACGACTGTGGTTTCAAGAAATTGATTGGGATGATACTCCTGAATATAAGTGGTGTCAGGAATGACAAGGCTTTTGTAACCAAATTACTATGTTATCCCAGCTAAAAATTCTTCGTATTTTGCTCAATTCCATGGCACTTATCGATTACTAGGATTTTGCGATGCAAGCGAAAGGGGATATGGCGCTTATGTCTACTTGTTAGTGATAAATCGGTAAATTGTAATCTTTTAAAAGCCAAAAGCAAGGTTGCTCCTCTAAAGCATCTTACTATCCCACGCTTAGAACTTTCTGGAGCTCTTTTATTAGACAAATTAATTCATTCTATTCGTTCAAATAAATTTCCAGACCCTATTTCGGAAACTGAACTTTATTCAGACTCTCAAGTCGTACTTACATGTGTATGCGCCTCTTGGAACGTCAAGGGGTGCAAATAGAAATTACCTGGAGTGTAGTAGGCAGTAAACCAGGGGTTGTAAGGTAGAGCATGGACTGTATGGAGTAAAAGAAGGGGAAACATAGATTATAAATACAAAGTCACATAAATACTTAAAAACACTTACCGAAGCACAACATCTGGAGCACTACAATCTGAGTCGAATTTTCTGTTGATGGTACTGGATTCTCCACCCCAGGGATCGTATTCGGCAAGCTCTTATTTAAAACAGGAGGTGGAGCTATTTTTAAATGCAGCTTTTGCTCACATAACGACTTTAAAATATTGATTCCTGGCTCTCTATTATTTTCAAATCTGTGTTCCCAAGCATTGAATAATCTATTATAGTATCGAACCTCTATATATTCAAAATACTTGTATGTTTGAGATGTAGGGAAGATCCGTTGAAATTCCCCAATTACTGTTAACTCATCTTCAGCTTGGGTGAAGTAACGTACATCAGCACCAGTTAAATTGAGCAAAATCGTACTGCTCTAATGCAACGAGTAGTGTAGTAATTGATTTTAATTCAGGTACTTCGCTTAAAGTAACAAAAGAGTATTTCCAAAGAAGAGTTTATCGTTTGTATACAAATATTATTGTTTTAAAACATGTTGAATGACAACACGATAACGAAGTTATCTGACTGATGTATAAATGCAGTATATTTAAAAGTACACACGTGCAATACAAACGAAATTTTATAGCAATTTAATTATCTTTAGAATTAAAGTGTTATAGTTTGTCTACTCCTTGGTACACCTATCTGTAAGGGAGTAAAAATTATCTAATACCTCGGGACTGCTGCACTGGCTGCAAACTCTGTCTCCCTAGTATTGTAGAATCTAAACAAAACACTAATTTTGCTTACTAAAAAAAAACATAGCCTAAGCTATAATAATTTAAGAGCATGAAACGTCTAATAACTTCTTCAGGGGTGGGATGACCTGTATAGCTTAACACAGTAGTGTACCATTTAATGCACTAAGTCACATCACACCAGTTCAATAAATAAAATAATTGAAGGGCAAAAAAATATTTCTAATGTTGCAGTAATATATGTACAATAAAACGATATGTAAAAAAACAATGATTTGCCTTGATTCATTACGTAAAACTTCAGACTGCAAAACTATATACAACCTGACATAAACTTTCATATGTCAATAATTATTATGTACAATTAATGGAAAATTAATTCATATTAAATCTTTACAATCAAATTTAAAGCGCCGATAATGGTCTGAGCTCACACCCTCATCAGTGTTACACTGTATGTGAATGTATAATATGTGTACCAAGCCTTTATGCAAATTTGCTATATGTTCAAAGTGAAATGAAAATTAGGTAACGTCATTCTAGTTCAAATTTAATGTGTAGTAATTGCGGACTGATACCGTAATTAAATTATCGAGCAGGTATTAATAACTTACTAACAATTTTAAAATAGCAATGAATTTAAACCGAAATGTTTACACTTGGAGTAATTAAATTTTGTTTCAAACCTCGATCCGATTAGAAGCGATAATTACCTAGTTACAAGATTTGTAGTACAACAACAACCATCTGTCTGCCAACAGCCCAAACCTAGCCTCCAGCTGCGACCTTGACTTGGCTTGACCTTTGTGATGAGCATGAAATTGTACAATATCAGCCACCTTTGCGCTCCAACTTGCACGTGTGGATTCGTCACCTGTTATTTGCATTAAATTCTCATGGTACAGCCTCCTAGTAAATTCCGTTTTAATCAAGTCCAATTTTTAAGCAACGTCATTAGATTACTGGAAACCACCTTCGTTCAAGAAGTTGCCGTAGTAATCTAATTTAAATTAACTATAATAGTTTGATTCCGCCATAACTTGACAGCTAAAATTTGTAATACTTCATTAACAAATTTTATTTAAAAGAAATCTTACATACCACTATCCTGCTGTAAGTTTCGTTAAACAAAACTGTTTAAATCGGACTCGCTTCTTTGGGAGAATTCTCAATATCAAATAATTTTCTCCAAACATCTTCTTGCTTGCAAGATCAACTCAACAAGAAGAAGGAAACCCAAGCGACCCCGAGTCAAGCCGTTAGATCTCGAATCCCTACTCTGTTCTATCTGGTTTTATTTGCAATAGAAATTTATACTACCATAGATGTATACACACGAAATTAGGGTTGCCTACCTATAGCGATACTAGCAGGATTTTATACTGCTACAAGTTATTCGAAATTACAATTAATGATGGACATACGTATTTATGTGTTTGAATTGAGGATGCGAGACGAAGAAAGAGACATAACGTAGTTCTTAATCTGGCTCGAAGACAAAAAACTTTATGTATGCGCCTCTTGGAACGTCAAGGGACGCAAATAGAAATTACCTGGAGTGCAGTAGGCAGTAAACCAGGGGTTGTAAGGTAGAGCATGGACTGTATGGAGTAAACAAAGGGGAAACATAGATTATAAATACAAAGTCACATAAATACTTAAAAACACTTACCAAAGCACAACATCTGGAGCACTAAAGCGGCATCTTTGACTACTGTTTCTGGCCAGAGGTATAGAAACGGAGTACGAAAATGATTATGGTAGGAAAGACATTATAAGAAGTTAATATTGAAAATGAATGAAACACGTTCGAGTTCGCGGATGGTTGTTAACTAAGGTTAGATTATTTGTATGAAAAATATATTTTCAGAAACCACTTTTATAAACATAACTGTAACGAAGGTAGGATATGCGACTTATCACTCTATACTTATCATAAATCCTACAGTGTATGTGTTACTAAGCTATTTTGCTTGAAACATATGCTACTTATATTCCTTTCTTTTTCTTATATTTTAATTACACCAATTGTATATGCTGAAATACATCCTGAATTGAATAATAAATTAATAACATGATGTATTCTTTTGTGATATCTACTATAATTTTGGTATCCCACTAGGATCCCATCTTGGTTCATTGTTGTTAGTGTTGTGTATCGACAATAGGATATGTAATTTGTAGGAATTTTACTTAACAATGGGTTAGGTAGTAGTTTAATATAAATAAAATAGGTACACTTTAACTATTTCGAATTCTAAATCTATGTTATTGATAAGATCATCAATGTTAGAATCAATAATCCAAAATTCTGCAAAATCGTTATCGTCAAGAGCATCATCAAGATATGCAATGCCATCAGTTGATGGAGCACTTGAAGTAATTGAACCCGTATCAGATGGAATAGCATTAATAAGGACATATGCATCATCGGACGTAAAGTTGTTTAGATCCATGACGGTATTGTTCACGCCTGCCATTCAATTCCATCTATTTCCCCACTTATGGCTCTGTAGACACAAATCAATAATCACTGCTTAACCTTCAAGTAGTATCGATCGAGCGCTCATTCAAGTACGTACCATACGCGTCGGTCTGGTGAAGTGTTCAAAGTTCCCGACAATTCCTGAAATCTTTCCTTCCTTAAATTCTCTATCTTAATTACAGTGTACCAGTACTGGAACGTAGGTAAGTACGGCCTTCATTTGTCATTTCTATAAATTGTAACTTGAGCATATCTACCGTAATGTGAATCAATAGAAATAAAAGAATATATCTTTCAGGGGGAATACTAAAGAAATTTACCAAAAATATAAATAACTTTTCACAAAGAGCGGCACTTATTGAATTAGGTCAGGAGCACACAGCAAACAGCCGAAACAACACCATTCATATGCAAATAACATGCAATATCAAATGTGTAAAATATTTCGAGCTCATAGAACATGAGTGGAAGAGTTCATTGTAGTGTTAGCAAGTATGGTTCCATATAACAAGGACTAGCCACATTGGGGAAGCAACTGAATTTGTGGTACCTCTGTGGGACCACATGGCAACAAAGGGTTAAGACCCCCTGTGCTCCTAACAGGAGGCACTGCCACAAAAAAGGCCCAATCCCAAAGTTCAACATTATACAGTTTCTGGGGCAGACTCGATGAAATGAAAAATTAGGTAGGAATTAAGAAATTGACACAATAAAGAAAATACAGGAAGATGAAAGATAGGTTATAGAGACAAATTTTGTCCACCATTGAAAAATCAACCTATCTAGTCACGCAAATGTGGCTAACAGACACTGATTGGAAACCTTCCTTTTCGGTGAGGACCGAGGGTGAACAGCCCAGAAAGGGTAGGTTGGTGTTGTCAGGTGACTGAAAAATTTGGCGAGATAAGAATAAAGTACCTTTAAGACTAAATATGAAGCAAGATGAAAGACAAAAAGGTGTGGTGCTGATGGTAATGTCTGTAACGTTCGTTCAGAGTGTTTGTCAATTCTAAATATAAATCCCTATCAAAAATAAAAAAAATAACTTAAATTAGTGAACTATCCAAACATAAAAATTGTTTTCCTAAAAACAAGAAGAAATTTAAATAAGTGAACTATTACTCTAACTAACAACCTATCTTTCAACAAAATATTTTTAACCAAAAACAGTTTTCTTCTCCATTTTTTATTAGAAGTCCCATTCCGTTTTAAATTTTTCCCATGGCAATTCCCTTGAGATGACCTATACCATCCTAATTTATACATAGGCATAAAAACTTTGTCAACAATCGTGAATAACCCTAAAAATGTAAATATCAATTTGGTCCTAAAAAAATCCGTCGCGTTTGAGAGCAAAATTTTTTCCAAAACTTTATTTCTGACAATAACTAACTTCATACCGTTGTAAATCATAATTACATTCTTCCCAAAATATTTCTTTTCAATTCAGTAACTGTCAAATCATTATTTTCTTTCACGTCAACTCATAATTTATAAAGCAATTTGCTTTTCACTAAAAAAAAAATGAATTCCATCTCGATACTCAAATCCAAAAAGAATTTTTCCTTGTTACGACCGGTCCTTTTTTTAGAACCTCTCAAGATAATTTTTCAAACCAAAATTCTTTTAAAAAAATATTCTACTGTTCTGCAACTAAATTTAGATAAATTATTAACACAAAAACAACCAAACAATACAAAAAAAACCTTGAAGTTGGAAAATCCGGTTACATTAATGAAAGTGCCCTATATGTTAAGCACTAAATGTTTGTTACGGGTAAAAATAATGTCAGATTATTGATTTCAAATTGCCCAGAATGGATGGGAAACCTGTAACAATTTTAAAGGTGCACCGACTAGCTTTCAGTGGTGCAGAAGTGGGTTCCTATGACAATATGATAAAAAATAATAAAATTATAAAATGTAAAATGGCTGAAATATAAAACTTCTTTTCAAGTATTACTTACCTTGAAAGGTTTTACTAACTGTCAAAGTTAAAGGCACCAAACCGTCATATTCTAGCAATACTGATGATATATTGGCTACTCAGAAGGCAGTTATTTCGAATAGCTGTCCTTGCTTTCGATTCCTGACTCTCATCACCCCTCAGCTGCTACCTTTTGTAACCCTTCTTAAAAACACCTCTGGACTTTCTATTCAATTACAAAAATTCTTAACATAATGGCCTCTCTCAAATATGACTATCATTGAGGTAACACAATGATAATATTACCTATCTTACAATTAACTCAAAATAAAATTCCATCTCAATTTAGACTCTATTAGTAATATACTTCAAAACATCATTAAACGTCCATTATCCTTAAAAGAAAGCAAAACCTAATCTAACCTGCGATGGTCAGATATTATTAACAGATCTCCTAAACAAACCTTAACCTGAAAGTAATTATTTATTATTATTATTGCTTTATTATCCAACAGAATAAATCCAATTACAGGATAAAATTAACAAAGAAAGAAAAATAAGAAAATACAAATTTACATATACAGAGACAACGTTTATAATAGATTACGTTAGTATAAGTAATGATCAAAACTAAGGCAATCCGTCAAGTGAAAAGTGTGTACAAGTATAAGCCAAAAATTCTGACAATGAAATAGCAAAGATGTCACAATTATTAAATAGCATATTAAATGTTTGTGTTACAACATATATTGGAGAATTGGATAATAGATTAGTATTTGATATTTTGTTATAGAACGTTATACTTGTACGTGTATTAACAGATGGAACATTAAAATTTAACTTTGCTAAAATATATGGTGCATCAATAAATCCTTGAATAATTTTATACAGAAACAACTGACCATTAATTCTGTGCCGCACATCGAGCTGTAGAACGTTATATTTAGATAGTAACAAAGTCTGACTTATACCTTGGCATGGGTCTCAAGGAATGCCACAAATTTAAAATACTTACGTTGCACTTTTTCTAATAGAGCTATACAAACTTTATAGTGAGGGTTCCAAATAAGAGCGCAGTATTCTATTTTGGTCGCACTAAGTTAAATACAACGTTCTCAATACACAAATGTTGGTAATCGACTTACAGTTACGAATAATAAAGCCACAAAGTTTGAAAGCAGCAGATGCAGACGATATAATACTACCATTCCATTGCACCAGATTCTTAAATCGCCTTATACGACAATTTGTAAATCCAATTACTTGGAAATGTCTTTAACAACTGACTTAGATATACGTAGCACAATCCCAACTACTGTTTCCACCATTCCAAGATCCATTAAACATATGGAATTTACGAGTATCTTCATACTAAGCTCTTGAACTAACTGAAATTGATAAATGCTTGTCTATTGATGAATGTATGTTTAAATGACATAAGTGTTACATACGATCTTTTAATTCTTACTGTTGTTGGTTGGGTTGTGAACAACAAATGTAACCATCGTATGAATATAGACGATCTTGGTAACCACAAATGTTAATAAAAATGTCTACTTATAACACGAAGTTAGCAAATAGTTGTTTTTATTTAATTTAATTTAATTTTCCTATAGGTAACAATAACCTAATTATATTAGGCTACTTCGTCTTATTCGATAACCTTTTAGTCAAAGATAACTGACCTACTAAAGTGGCATAATTGGGATGTCAGATACAAAGTGCTAAAAAAAAATTGCTCAAACCTATCCTAAAATAATTCGAGACATCCTTAGCAAAATAAAAATACCGCGCTTCATTTATTGCATCTAATATGCAGGGCATTTGAAAAAACTTCCTAGTTCTATTGTGTCATAGAAACTGTTCAAAGTGATACACACTATTTTAGTTTGTGGTGTTTGATTCATCAACTGTCCAAGTTTTACTCCCCTGCAACGGGCTCTCCTGCTTGACCTTGAGACGGCACCATGGCTCAGTTTGTTTAATTCAGTTCAGGCGTGCAATGCAGTGCAACGTCTACTCCACAACAAAAAGCGCAGTGTTTTTGGCTTGTGTAAACTGAATCTGTTTTAACAGTGCAACGTAATTTTAGACGTCAATATGGTGTTTTACCCCCTACAGAAAAAATTATCCATCATCAACTACATACATTCAGGGAAACCGGTAGTGTTTTAAAAGAGAAATCGCCAGGTAGACCAAGAACTTCTAAAGATGTTGCTGCACAGATCCGTGTTTTTGTGTGTTCGAAGTCCAAAGAAGTCATTGGCCAGACGTGGTCTCAATTACGGTTGCATAAAGGTACGGTGTATGATGTTATGCGTAAAAAACTTCATTTGCACGCCTACAAATAGCAACTGTTACATGAAATAAAACCTACTGATAAAATCAAAAACTTAGAGTTTGCTGTTGACTTTCTAAACAGAATTGATAATGATGATGACTATTGTTAAAAAAAAATTTTTTCTGATAAGGCTACATTTCATGTTAGAGGAACAGCAAATCGTCACAACTGCAGAATTTAGAGGTCAGAGTATGTCTTTCCTCATATGGATGCTATTGAGGCGAAAAAAGAGGCTTATGTTTTTCCAACAAGATGGAGCCCCACCTCATTACAGTAACCACACTCATGTTGCTCTAGACACTCGTTTTCCGGGAAGGTGGATAAGCTGAATTGGCCCAATCTCTTGGCCACCACGAAGCCCAAACTTAACCCCATTGGACTTTCTTTTGGGGACACATAAAAAATGTGTACAGTGAAAAGATCCATGACATTAATCATTTACACAAAAGAATCGTCGCAGCGGTTGGGACAGTTACACCTGATATGTTGGTGAATACATGGCGAGAAGTGGAATATCGTCTCAATGTGTGCAGGGCAACAAATGGATCCCAAGTTGAAGTCCATTAATGTCAAAACAAAACTTGAAAGTACTCTCTTTTATTGTATCTACTAGTTGGTGTACTTTTTCATTAATTTCAACATTAAATTTATATAAAAATGAATATAAACCCCTAACCACAAAAAATATTTTAAAATACTAAATACGTATTTCGACCACTATGTGGTCATCATTTTGACATTTCACTTGTTTGTTGTGGGGAACACCAGCCTGCGGGTGAGGAGAATATCCTCGATAGTGTTTAAAGCAACATTCTAGTAAATTGCATGTTGGGAAGGTTTACTTCAGCCTAATTGGTGAGGAGAATATCCTCTGAAGTGTTCCGGAACAACAACTAATTATTATTTAAATTTCTACTGATGATGACCACATAGTGGTCGAAATACGTATTTAGTATTTTAAAATATTTTTTGTGGTTAAGGGTTTTTATTCATTTTTATTTAAATCGTGTCAGTGTTCCTATAGATTATTAAATTTATACTTAAAACTAGGGAGCTCTTTTTCAAACACCCTGTATATGTATAATCAACTTATTGATAGCAGAAACATAACCAGACACTAGGACTTTTATTTATTTAAGTCCGCACAAATCTACCCGTGAACTCTTCATACCCAGCATGAAATGAAATCACCAGCATACTAGCTCAATACATTATTAATCAAAATGAATGAATCATGTAACTAATAATTTAGAATGAAATTACAATGATGACATCATATATGATGCAAAATAGTTTTACCTTAGATCAAAATTGTAATCACCTACAAATTATATTTCTAAAAGAAAATAATCTAACCTATTGGTGAAATTTACTAATACAAAAACTATTACAACGAAATATGATTATAAGTGTTTCAAAGGAACGTTACATCCTGGTCTTACTATTGCAAAAGAAGCAACATTCAAAAGCTAATGAAATATTTTTTTGTTGCTATTGCAAAAGAAATAACAAATTACTTCCCGTAATAAGATATGTTGTCAAATCACACTATTGGAGCTATTTGAAAATTACTGTAGGACAAGACTAATATACTAATATAATACTAATATAAAAACCAAGTTGTATGACTGACCAAAGCAGATAGAAAACATTGTAGAAATGATTACAACCTATTCAGCAATATTGATCAAATAATTGCATCGAGTTCCCTTACTTTTGGACACATTTGTTCAAAATAAAACAGTAAATTTAATTTAAATTATTCCTTTAATACATCTGAATTCTTTTTTATTAATAATTTTATTCACAAAATATACAACAAATATTCATAAAAGTAAGGCTTTCAGAAAGCAGAAGCAAATTTAATTTTAGCACATTAAGCTTTTTCTATTAAATTAATAAAACACTAATCTGTTATATAACATAATTTATAGCTTTCTGCAACATCCAATTCTATATATTCAGGCTCACAATCTTGTTGATACAAGTTCTAGTATTTTATATTTTAGTTAAAAACCAGTTTTACATTAAAAATATTTTAAATGTAACATTAATACTTAAGGAGAAATTTCTACTGCATATACAAATATTTGCCCAGTTGACTTGCTTATGTAAACATGACACTAACTTAGTTCTTGAACTTCAAAACAAACATGTCACCGGATGACGAGAATAAAATTAATTGCTTACCTTGAATTGTTGAACAGATGTTGAAAGATTACAAGGCACGCGACATGTTTTGAATTCAAACAAGCAAATTTCTTACAGCAATTTCCTGAAACTGCAAATTGTCAAAAAATTGAATATTTATGCTATTTTTAGTTACCCTTTGAACATAGTTTGCTAATTGAATTTATTTCAAATCATCCATAAACTAATAACCTGAAATAGCATAAATCATGACCCTATATAAGTCTAGGAAAAGCTGACCTCATGACACTACAATTTTCTTAAAAGCTCCAGTAAAAAAAACGCTTTAACAGAGAAAGTAGAGTTTACATGGAATCTTCCCATCTAAAGATGCAAATCTAGAATAGGGCGATTCGCAAATTGTACACCTTGCTCATTCTCAAACCCATCCCTTGTTGTTCAAGAACCGTGAGCGAAAACCATCCAATTTAACGAACTAACAAAACAGTCTCTCGTTGCTTGTCAATTAAAGAGAGGTCAAACAACCATATGTTAAAGCATGCGCTTTTATTATTTATTTTAAATAATACTCGAGTGCTAATTGGATAATACTGCAAACACTTGGATAGTAATTAAAATTAAGGAACTAATTACTGAATCAAACAACTAACACACTATGGGCAGTAAGACAAAAAAACCTACACATCTATAACTCTTGGTAAGAAGACATATTACAGTGTTATCCATAACATGTTATGTTCAAAACCCTGCAAGCAGATTTTTTGCATGAATGTTAATTCATACTATTTTTAGTTAAAAACAAATCATAAAAACTGCCGATCAACAAGCTTGATTTCCTACCACTTGAAATTCTATAAAATTTCTTCAAGTATTTACTCTATAAATGTAGACTTTTTAAATCAAACAACTGCTTGACAAACTCACGTTACAAAGTCACTACAAATAAGTTCCATCACCTGCAGTGAATACGTTTCAACCAGAACTGCACATAAATTCATGACTTTCTTTTAAAAGATAAGGCCACTTAACCAGCTGCCTAGTACATGGACACTTGGAATAAGTTTGTTATCTATATCAAGTTTATACTGTTATCCTGCAGCTGTGCAGATGTTCAAGGTAATAAGATTGTTCCCTTTTGAAGTTCTTGGTAGCCGTTATCTCCTTGTTGAACAAGTTGTTACAGTTGGTGGATTTTTGCAGCTACTATATGAGAATTCTTCACACAATCCTTCGGCGAGGTTTTTGAAAGCAAAACAACTTACCCATATGTGGTTCTTTCTTTATAAATACAGACCGTGCTTTGAAAGCGAGACATTCAACACAGCATCCTTGTACCAAAACAAGGTGCGAGTCGCGAGGTTAAAATGCTTTTGTGCTAGTATAAGTTAAGTTGGCGGTTCCAGCACCCAGCCATAGACAAATGCAGCCGCATTTCTTCATCCTAAGATAGTATCTGAAGGAAGCCGATAACTCAAGGTACAGTGAATTTTTCTCTTTGCTTTATGTGTTACTGTTTTGGAAGATAGACACTTCTTTTTTTGGGTTGATTCCGCACTAAATTGCAGATTATACGCTACCAAGTGTACGTTGACAACATGAACAATTATGTACCCTATTCTTAAAGCTTGCATTAGAGCATTTTTTCTGTTGTTAACTTTTCTGTGTAAAGTAATGTTCACATCAACAACTTACTAGTTAATACTTGGTTATGCTATTATAAATTTAATGTTATATTATTTCTTAAATTTTACGAGGTGCACTCACCAAAGCAGATGGTAATGTATTATTTCTTGTAGATATTTAGGGTTGGAACATGTTGTAAATATGCTTGTATTTAGATAACAAGATTTTTATCTCAATATTTTAAAATGTTTAGGTTTATACTGTACTATATATAAATTGACGCTTTGTGTACATCACGTTATACCGAACTATTACGTAAATGTGTTTTTGACTTTTGTAAATAGTCTTTCAGGACTGTGTTGATAATATAGTTGTTACCTAGGTTTCCAATTTGTTCTTTCTGTATCACCCACCCCACTCTACGACGTTTTTGAGCTAGCCCGAAATCTAATACTTTTGGATTTCAATCCTACCATTCTTTCCCTGTTTTGTTGCGGTATTTGGTGTAGACATTTGTCTTTACTGACTTTACTGCTTTCTTTCTTCTTTGCATGGAATACCGTAACAAACAGTACAAAAATAAATGTAAACACTCAGCTTAAATATTTTATGTGGATGCCTTAATTTGTACAGTTTTAAATGTATTCATGTAAACATGTGCAATAAATAAAACGGATACAAACAATTATAATAAAGTTCAGACACACATTCAAAGACCGAACTAAGTATATATGCTTTTTTAGAAAACACTAATCCCATTTTTGTAATCCAACTTCTGTAATATAAAAGTTTACAGCACACATACATACTATACCCTCTTAAACATGCATTAGAAAAATTCATAGAATTTTGTACATAAATAATATCCCTAGGGACTAGCTGCAAAATCCATACTACTTAACATGCATATCTGTTACAGTATAATTTATTTAAGAAGAGCCTGAACGTCATTTGACATATGCGCAAACCTTGAAAGTCAGCGGCGTCACAGATTTAATGATTTTTAGAGTTTTGAAAATACTCCCATAGAGTAAATATTTTAAAATCAAGGTTATTTTGGTGGTAGTTTAAATTTACGTGGCGAATACGCGTGTAAATTGAAATTAGTTTTTGTGGATTATATCACCTGTTACATTATTCCTTTTTTTCAAACTAGAAATTGTGGCGATTTTCAATACTAAAAATCATTTATTTGTACAATACTAGCTTTTTCATATTATTTGCATAATAAAGCATTCCATAGTTTAAAAGTGTAAATATTAAATGCATTCCTGTTTTATAAATCTACACATAGTAATATGTACATTTAGTAATCAGGTTTAATTAATAAACATAATATCAAAATTATATATTAAACAAAATTAATTTAACATTCAGTGACTTAAAATAACAGCAAATTATCTGCACTACTAAAATGCTGAGTGAACATGCCTATTTATAAACAATGGACTAATCTGACACTGTTGTAATCATGTGCGCATGATGACGTACATGCTCTTCTTAAATAAATTCTATTCTAACTTAATTTTTCTCCAAGAAAAATTATTGTGATTAAGGGTGTAACAACTTTCTGTTGTGAGTCGGGCACACCAGTACAACTATTTTGACGTTGGGCGACAGTGAAACAATTTTGTTGTTGCTTCCAATAGACTCGTCAACTTCACAATATTTACGGCTTAGTCTGGGTGAGCAATGAGAATGACGTGGATGTAAAGTAAACTCAATATACACAGGAACGAAAAAGGGGAGGGGAATTGAGTGTCACTACATCTATATGAGCAACAAAAAAAAAACTAAAGTATCCTATGAGAAGATGCAGAAACTCAAAGGCTATAGGGACGATTAAAAACATCCAAGTTGTACAAAAGAACACCTCTGGAAACCTCTCAAATGTATCTACTTCACTTCCTGCTGCAATGATCCTGAAAGAAAATGTCACACAATAAATTTTTAATCAAAAGACACAATTTGCATCTTACAACAAAAAAATTCAGCAATACTCATAAATTAATCACCTTGAAACTATAACACTAAAAGTGTTATACCTAAAAATAAAAATAGAAAGAGGTCGTTTCTTCACTTCTATAACATTACTCTCTGCTTGACTGCCCCTCAAGTTTCAAAATTTATTTTCTTAAATTGTACTGTCATTAAATTTAGATACTCATAAATAAAAGACAGTGTTTTGAACCAAAAAGGTAATGTAAAGTAATTCGTTCTTCCTTTTCTTTTATATTTTTTTAATATATGTAAACAAAATCACAAGATTGATTTTCAAGAGTAAAATTAAATAAAGATTCATAAATTTTCACTTTAGATAATGAAATTTTAATACTTGATAACATTTTCACAAACAAAATTTTAATAACCTCAATTGACAGATCTGTTAGATTGGTTCACAACAAATTTTAAAAAACTCACATGTAGCTTTGTTACAAAAAAACATTCAAAAATCATATAGATTAAATAAATTAAAATTGTTTATGGCATAGGTTTAACACAGTTAATCTACTAATTATCAAGCTTACTATAAATAGACATATTTAGTTAAAATTTAGACTTTACAAACTTATTACAAGACCACATGCTTATTCCACGTGTTCCACAAAATATTTTAATTGGCTTCAAAAAAAAACAAGGTTTCCCTTTCTCTTATAGAATTTTAAATTTCGACACGTAAAAAAATATCTAACAATCTTTTTTCCCAACATTATAATTCTTATGATTGTTTATATGAAATCCGGTAAGAGTTCGGTTTAGAAAGACAAACATTTTTAGGGGTCATATATATATTTCGATTTGACTTGGTCCCCTGAGTCTAACGACATACGACTTTTGTTTAGGAAACGACCCCTTAAAAAGTTATGGTCAATAAACTAACCCATGTTAAGCCTATGGGAATTTTTTTTTCTGCCAAAAAATTGTTTTTTTCTTAAAACCAAACCAAACCTAACCTAACCTAACCTAACGTAACCGAACCTAACGTAACCTAACGTAACCTAACCTAACCCCTAAAAAACAACAAAAACAACGAGAGGTTCACAATTTTTTATTTACTCAAGAATGTAATTTGAATGAAGCAAAAGAATAAATGTAAAATTAATTAAGCACGTGAATCACCATATTCATGGCGAATAGCCTGAAGTAAAGCTTCGAAAGGATCTCTAGCATATTTATAATTCCAGCGGCGCCAGAGGTATTCGCATAAGTGATCAGTGATCACCAAATATACCCGAAATGTCATTTAAAATTTTTCCAATAAACTTAACATGGGACAGTTTATTGACCATAACTTTAAGGGTCATTTCTAAACAAAAGTCGTATGTCTTTAAACTCATAGGACCAAAACTAATCTAAATATATATACGACCCATAAAAATATTTGTCTTTCTAAACCGAACTCCAGCCTGAAATCCTAAATGCAAAATTTATACTCTCCTTAAATTTAATATCTTCAATAATTGTACAAACATTTTCAAAAGTTTATAAACGTGATAATAAAACGTCAAAAATGTAAACACACCAGGAATCGGCTCCCACATCTATGAGGGTTCTAAATACCTGACGTTCATACACGTAGAAACTCCAGCTTAAGCAAAAGATTTTTAAATCAAAAGCACCGGCTTCATCCTGGCAACAAAATCTCGTTTATGTGAGTTCCGAAGTAAACAGCTGACATCATGACGCCATACTCTTCAATTAAGCAAACACCATATGAGCGATCTCAAATACTTCCTGTTACAAAAATTTCTTCATAATAAAAAGTATGCACGTTAATGGATACCAAGGTTAAATACCCACGTTGATACGTTCATTTAACATTTAGACCGCTTTACCAAAGCCTGGGGAACCTTTAACATCCTGGCCCCTTCTAAAACGACTGTCAACATTAGGTCAACCTAAATAGCGATCCTCAAACTCCAGCTGGCACATAAATGCGCCAACATTTTCTTTCACTCGCACTGTTATCGTTGCACTCAAGAAAATGATGAGTTATCCTTGTTCATATCAACATATGGAACAGGCGAGCTGTCTGAAGCGTCGCCTAGTGACACTTTCCGCAAGCACTATATTAACTTAATAATTCTTAAAAATGGATACAAACTGCCTACGGAATAGGCAACAGAAGTGACTTGTTTATAACGTATTTGTTATGATTGAATATATTCTTAAGATAAATCCAAAGCGGATTAAATGGTAATAACGTTTATTTCTATTACGAAATTGTTCCTTCTAATATTATAATGCAAACCAATGAAATCAAATGCCACAGAACTGTAACAAATAGAAGTGATTTCGAAAGTTAATACCTTAGAATTTATATTTGTTACAAGAGTAATATAATTTATGTATTCGGGTAGTAGTTTATATGTACAAATGCTAATAATATTAACAAAGTATAGCATCAACCAATATTTTTTGTAACAACTGTTTACAATAGCTTGTAAATTGTAAACCTAGGTATCGGTATTTTCCCATTATCTCTTTGTCACTAAAACTTGGGGAGTCAGTTAGGGGCAAAAAAGTACTAAACACTTCTAAAAGTAAAAACTTGTAAGCTATAAAATTTATTATTAAACGCCATAACAAAGATACTAGAACTTTAATAAATTAAATTAATATACATCAACATTAAATATGATACGAAAATTCGTAGTTGTGAACCTGTTTGTTAAAAAAATATTTATAATACAAATACAGAAACATCCTTTTTTATTAGTAAATAAAATTACACAACAACTTAAACATAATAGCTCTAGGTTTATAACAGGAAGAGATATACATAAACTATTTCCAAACAAAAAATTTATCATACACACGATAAAACATTTAAATTTCGTAACCAATTTCTATAGGCGTAAGGCATTTATATATGTATAAAAGGTACAAATATATCTGTAGAATAGATAAACTTAATTATAGATCACCATTTTGTGCTTCAAATGACTATAATAATTCAGTTCCGACACTTAAAACTAAAAATTTTGATTTATTGTGTCTTTGGCAATCACAGCATACTAACCATCGTCATCATCCCCGTGTACTAACCTAACTGATAAAATGTAAACAACAGCTTCGTAAGTGGCCATCATAATGGCCGTGTTAGGAATTTGTCTGACTAGTTGTGTACCTAGGCCTCTATAAACCCCTCTAATACCTTCTTCCTTTGCAACTAATGCTAATGTTTGCCAAAAACTATAATATTTATTACCCTCCTCTCGCAAACGAGTTCGGGCAACTTCGTGAGGATATGCTAAACATGAGGCTATCGTTTTTGATACACCACCTGCTACCATAAATTCTAAAAAATCCTTATAATTCTTTGAATCATATTCTTCGTCCATATTTTGGGTCCTGTGTTCTATTAATCTAGCTTTCACTGCTTCATATATTACAAAATGAATTATTGTTTCTGATATTCCCATATAAGATGCAGTTATACCCTTGTAAAATCCCAGAAGACCCTGAAAAAGAAATGTGTAGATACCTAGAACTTGTGTTGTTATTTGAATTAATTTCAATGATAACACAAAACAAAGTTGCAATTATGAATGATAAAAATGTTTTTGCAGAATTTTTAACAAAGCTATTAATTTTATTTGCAGGATAATATAGTTGAGACCAAATAAACTTGGGTAAGACTCATCCGTAAAAATCTTACAAACTAAATTATTAAGAACATATGCAGTTGTTTTATTCAGCTATTATTGTTAACGTGGCCATTTAAATTTTAAGGTTTAGAAAGTTAGCACGAGATGAATTTACATATTTATTTAAAACGTATGTTAATAATATATTAAACTTTGATACAATATCACAAGTGTATTGCATACATTATTTAAGTCATTCATAAATAGGCCCGTGCCTTAAGTGCCTTACTTTTAGATGCTTCCGAGACAAGGGAATCACTAATGTAAAACCACTTTACAGAAGGAACTTCAATGTTCAAATTGGCATATTTATACTATAAAAATGAGAAATGTGTATGATTTTTAGGTAAAAATTGCCAATGGTAATTGTCATTTTCAAAATGAGGCCTTACTTAAACGTACGAAATGTAATGATCTCTTGTGCATAGTGATCACTGGCCAGGTTCAAATATTTCAAACTAAATCTTTGGTTATATTAAATGTGAACAATTCAAATGTATAGTATAAAATAGAACCTTGGGATTGCTGCAACCATAATAAACAAATTTATTTGGCGAATATTTTTCTAACCTTCAATTTCAATGGTGTTGCTAAAATATATCACAGAGTATACATATTTTTTTTAGAAGTATATTTATAAAAATAAAGGTTTGTCTACATACAAAAATAACTAAACCATTTGAAGATTAATCACTTAGAAATAACAAGAATGGTATCTATTATAACGATTATGTTGGTGCTGCATCGATTACTTCATACAAGAATCTGAACCACTTCTCCTAACTGCTGATGTTTCCTAGTTAAAACAAGCGGTTTTGCAAGTTCAAAATGTTGTTCAATAATCCACCATTCCATATATACACTTTTCAGCCTGCTCTATATATTTGTCAATATGTACCACATATTCTTTGAAGCAATTCGAACCATATTACGCTTACATTGTCATCGTTGTATTACTGATTAAATTTTTGAATATATTTGTCATAAAGATCTTTACAATTAGCCCATATTAGTTCAACAGAATAAACTGGAGCAGTATGGAGGGTGTCTTATAACCTTAGGACCATATTTTTCAACAATTTCATTTATCTCATTGATTTTTAGCTTGTTATTTTGTCTTACTAATGATAACAATTTTCTTTTCAACATAAAAGGCTCATAAGCAATATTGTTTGTGCACGTGATCAATCATTTCTTGCTTATTAGAAAATGTATTTGGCTCTTTTTCGAACGATTTAGAATGATACGGTTGCTAAGTTCCCTTAGAAATAACTATAATCACATTTCATTTTAATAGTTTCTGTATAAGTAAAGTCCACTAATAAGATTAAGTTATTCCCTTAAGAAAATATAAGTTTCAAGCTTCTATAAATTCTAATTCAAGAGAAAATTATTTTGCATCATATTCGATCCATAGTCAAAGGTTATAAAATTCATGTCAGTTTTTAAAAGGTTAGAGGTGATGTCATCATGGCAAATAATACAGCCTGATTTTGTTTTGTCTAGAAAATATATAACGGCGCCAGTGATCTCATCATCTTACAACGACAGGTCATATGCAGTTTTATGCTGACTCAGATTTGTGTAAAAACCGAAATACGTAAGTTTAAATATATATATAAAAGTTAGATAGACAAAGCGACATGAAGAAGGTCCAATTTTGATTTAGCCATACAAATTTTGCCAAGAATGCCTAATGTGGTTTTAAAAAGAGTAATTTCAAAAAAGACTCAGTTTGTAACATCCAAAACGCTCAATAGGCCGCTTCGATAGAGCAAGTACCTTGATCAAAGGGTCGTGAGATAAGCGAAGTAGCAAATTATGTTCAGCTAATCCCCTACCAAACGGCTCATTTAATGTTTTATGGACATTTTGGTTCTCAAAAAATTCAACCCGTGGGTTGAAATTAGGTTACGATAAGCAGAAGTCCAAAGGTTTAATGGAGCAATGATGAATCACCCAATTGCAGGTAAAAAACTTAAATAATCAGATACTGAAACTATACTGGAATGGAGGTTAGTACTTGCGAATATATGAATTGAACGTATTTACAAGTGGGTCGTGTTTAAATGAAGTTTCTAGTTAGTAGGTTTACAACATATTGGAATTTTAATATTTGGTAAGATTGTATTGTATTAACTGTGATAAAAACGTGTGTGTTATAGATTTTAATATGTTTTATCAAATTGCATAAATACTGAATATCTTTGGTTTTCCATTATTTTACACGATACCTGTAGTTACAGTTTTTGCTATAATAAATTGTGTTGTGATGTTTCAAAAGTGTGGTTGAATATTTCAGATCTTATTTAACCTTTACTTTCAGAAATCTTCCTTGCAGTTAGTAATCATAAATAGGTATATGTTCTTAAGTTCGTTTTAGATTTAAAATAATTTTGGTTTTAACGAATTTTCAGGTTATTTTAAACCACAATCACTCTCCTGAACTCAAGATTTTAGAATTCCCTTTGTAGTCATATCTATGAAAAATAATGTGCTGTACAAAAAATGGACACTCAAAATCTTAATACCATCTATTCATATCTTTTATCGTTAATAAATTATAATTAAAAAATTAACTCTTAAAATCCCCCTCACCCCCTTTTGATAGATAAATATATACTTATGTAACGCAGAGTAGATTGATTACTTACATGCCTGTATCAGTTAATAACTTTTGCTATATTTAAACCTTTATATATCTGATCTTTTGTACTCTTATCTGTTTTCGCTTTAGTCTGTCTTCATACACCTGTGATAGCATTTCTTAAATTATTAAATACATTAACGTTAGTTATAATTGTTGTGAATGGTGCAAATTGTTAACAGTTTTATTTTCTGTACTTAATGTTCGTTGACCAAATTTTTTATTTTTAGAAAAATTTCATTTAACCATAAATAACTTTAAGCTGTTGTATTAGCTATTTATGCACTAAGATGATAAAGTCCAGAGGGCGACTCATCCAGCCCGAGGGCCTACGGCTTGAGAGATGGATTGAGTCTTCCAATGGGCATTATCATCTAATAACACAAGTGGTGCATATAAGATTTTATATTTTACCTCACATATAAAATAAAAAATAGGTGATAGGTAAGTTTTCTATTTTACAATTTACCTCAGATTTTACTATATAACTATTAAACACCTTACATGATTTCCATGATGACAATGAACAGTTTGACGTTCCTATGTTTTAGACACATTTATTTAATATAATAGTGCAAAATGGCTTATCAAGAGTTGCCAGCAATAATTGCAAAGCAAGCTTTAAAAGCAACTTGAGAGTTTGCTACCCATTAAATCTAAACAGAGCGATGAGAAAGCTTAATAACACACTTGGTGCATAAATAGCTAAAAAATTGATTTGTTTCGGAGGGCATAATGAGCAGGTGTTATAAAGTCATTATGCCCCGGTCGTTATGAATATATTTACATATTTCATATCTTAGGTGTTATGACTAAATTACAACGAGGTGAAATATAAATATCTTTATTTATTTCCATATGTACTGTTTTTAGATTCCTGAAGAAGACAATAAATTAGTCGAAAGCTTGAATGATTAAACAAGTTTTTTAATTAAAACATGTTGTGACTGCTTCCCTGATAGTAATTTTTGTATAAATAATTCAATCAGTCGAAATATTGAAGCTTATATATATATATATATATATATATATATAATATATATATATATATATATATATATATATTGCTATGATACTAGGGTAATTTAAGGGTATATTGAGTCTAAGGGTCATATGCTACATATAAATATCTCTAAAGTTTAGAAAACTAAACAATTTCATCATAAAATGGAAGTAACTCGACAATTTGCAAAAAACTAATATCGAGCACACTGTATATAAATCACAACTAACTTTAATTTATGAAAGGAAGCTCATTCTTCAAAAATCAAATGATATTTAGTAAGATAAATGTATGCCATATAATGCATTTTAAATTAAATATACAAGCATAAAATTGAAAATAAATACGCAGGAATAACATTTTAAATGTAACGAGTTTTGTTGAAATAAATACGCAATTAGTGAAAGGAAATAACCTGACATACTACCTATAAAAGAATCCCATTCAAAACATTAGCGCATAAATTAAATAAACGTAATCAAATACATCATCATAGAAATTTGACGTGATCTGTACATCGTAAATTCATATAAAATCCAACAGATTTTGCAGTACTAAACAACAAAACAGACGTTTAGTTACGTGATAAATTAAAAGGGACAATTTTAAATAAATGCAAATATAAACAAGCAGATGCGACTTGAAGAAAGTTCAAAGTTGGATATTTAGAGGAATACACTATACAAATTACATGCCTACGTGAGGAAATGCATCGCTTCGACACGAGTTTTGATGGTAACTTTATAAAAAATTCAAAGACTGCAAGATAAGGCAAAATACAACGCCTCAATTAACAAAGTACGCTAGGAAAACCAATGGTATAGATGAAGGAAGGGGCGTTTATATAGAACACGGACTTAGTAAACAATCAGTCTTTTTTCGGCCAAGGCACAATCTACAACAGTTCAAAGTATAATATATAATATCACGTGGAGTGAAAATAGTAGAAGCTAAGTAATTATTTAGTGAAAGTCGAGATAGAAAAATTTTAAAAGAATAATTCTAGTGCTGATCTACGATAAAAGTTAGCATTAACTTTGAAAAACGTAAGTTCGAATTATTAATTAAACCTAATTTTAATATTTAATAATTTAGGGCTCTAAAAAACTACTTTGGCAAACGAACATAAGTAACGTACTTTATTAATTTTAAGTAACTACTTTGGTGAACGAATCTAAATAACGTATTCTAAAGAACTAATTTAAGAAACGGATTTAAATAATTGCTCTAGCAAAGATATATAATTAAGCAGTGGTCTGCGTAGGCATGTGAGAATTGAAGGAAGAACATAATCAAATTAAGGGTTAGACTGGGCGAGCTGTACCATGCAGTAAACAAGAGAGTTTAAGTGGAAACAATCCAGGGGTGCTGGTCAATCACATGCAGAGGCAGTTCTAAGACCTGGAAACAAGCAAGGAAAACGCAGGTCAGAAATAAGTATATTCTTTATTAGCATAAGGCTTTATTTCAATTTTTAATATTTACATATATTGAAGTATTTAATTTGTAAAAAGTCATCAAGAATCTTTTGAAAATTTAAGCAGAGAGAAAGAAGGTTGTTTGAACGTTCAAAAGGTATTTCCAGTAGTATACAGTATTATTTTTGCTGGCTTTAAGGGAGCTATAATTTGGGCGTAATCAGATTGATATTATTACTTTGATTCAGGAGTTAATTTATGAATAGCAAATCAAATTATCAAAGTTATTAAAATGTAAGGTGTATATATTCTTGGTCATTATACAAACTTTGCTTTGTTTCGTTTATATCATTCAAGTAGAAAGGAGCTAGAGTAAAAGGGGGGTTAAACTTTCTTTGTTATCGTATCGTCGTGCACTCTGTGTGGATTAAACTGAGCTAGTCGAGGAATATAAAAAGAGATATTTAAATTTTAAACTTGAGGTTATTTAGAGACAGAGCCGTGGCGTTTAGCAGGAAGAACGTTAATCACATCGGAGTGCAGTGGTATCATAGCAAAATATACATATATATTATATTGCAAACTTCCAGCCCCCCTATCGGGTGTCACTTTTTATTTAAGAGAACGTTAATCTCTTTTGATAAAAAGAAACTTTATTGTTAAGCAATTTTAAAAAAAAACACTTCAGATCTTGGTTGTGTGCAGCTTTATAAAATGGTGTTGCTAATTTATACCAAATATACCTCGGCTACAGAACTGATATCTCTTAATCTCAGGGTTACTTTGTTTTGTTTTGAATAGAACTTATTTGAACTGGGTTCTATATTCAAATAAGCTCGCATACAAATATATAGGAAACCAACACCTAGCAGCCTCTTTCTCTGTTGGCCCAATCTAACATTTTACAAATGTAAGACAACTGTAGATGGTAATGCAGATACCTCTAAGCTGTGTTACCGTTGTCAAATAAATTTCAGTGAAAACAATGCTCCTTTAATTAAAAAATGCTTTATCTTAATTTTGAAGAGTTAATTTTTTATTTAATAAACTTGAAACAATACCTTAATATCCAGATTCGTGTGTTTGTGCTTCTTTACAATTGATGCAGTGCACCTACAGGATCTCAGGGCAGTTACCTAATAACAATATTGTTTGTTTTAATATTTGGTTAATTTTTAGATGGTTTTAAGAATGAATTAATTATTTAAATCGATACTAAGGAATACTTGTACGGTATGCTGCTTCACCTTCCAGACTTGGACCAATACAAATGATACCAGCAGTGTTTTCTTCTAGCTCTACGTGTATCCTCTCTATGCCTCGTTGCTTTGCTAACTTTTACACCAAAACGGCTTGCTCCTAGTATCTTCAAATTTTGGTTGGACACCTTTATATTTAATTTGAAATAGTGTATGTACTCTAAGCTTGTTTAACATTCCACCTTTAATCACTTTATTAATAATTTTATTTTTAGGAATATAACCACAGCTCTCCAATAACAAGTACTATTTTATTCAACAGTTTATCATCATCAAAAATAATTACAACCATCCCAAAATAATAAAAACAAACATATAAATCAAAGAAAAATCAACAACCATCACATCTTTCGTAACCTAGCAACCAACACCTTACCTACTATTTTACTTTTATATAAATCAAAAATTTTTTAAATCATAATTGTACATTCAAAACCACCTTAGCTTGGTCTTCCCTACATTTACATGGCCTTTTGATTGGTACAAACAAATATTCCATTGTATAATAATAATCAATAATGTTAAAAAGCATATTTAGACAACCCTTTTATATGTTTCACCCTCGTTTAATTTTACATGTGACTGCTACTAATTTCATTTCTAAATTAAAAGTCAAACACCTTCTGGACAAGTATAATTACTGATCTACAAAGTAATATTCACTCGAAGATAAAGCATTTTGCCAATTAGCATCGTTTCTCACCTCACTAATTGTTTTGATTAAACTTGAGCCTTGTATTATAGTATATATATAAAACCATCTGTACTCCAGTTCCCTCCCTCTCCCTTATATATATATATATATATATATATATATATATATAACTCCCAAGTACACAGCGTACCTAAATTATAATAAAATGATGGCATTCTCTGGGGTAAAAGATTCCGGAGTTAAAATAGTCCCCCATTCGGATCTCCGGGAGGGGACTACTTTGGAGGATACGATCGGAAAGTTAAGAATAAGAGTCGGGAACATTTTGCGAGTCGGAGCGTGGAATGTTAGAACTATGAAGCAAGTGGGTAAGCTAGAGAACCTAAAAATCGATATGAATAGGTTATCATTAGACATAGTAGGGATCAGCGAAGTTCGGTGGCCAGAGGCGGGGAATTTTTGGAGCGGAGACTTCAGGGTAATTCATACAGGAACCGAGGAAGGACATTTGGGTGTGGGGATAGTTATGCGGAAAAAGATAGGTTACTGTGTAGAAAATTACTTACAAAAGAATGAAAGAGTACTCATGGTTAGATTAGAATCTAAACCGGTAAACACAGTAATAATACAAGTATACATGCCCACCTCTAGCTACAGTGACGAAGAGGTAGAAGCCATCTACAAAGATATCGAAGACATATTAAGACACGTAAAAGGACATGAAAATTTAATAATTACGGGGGATTTTAATGCAGTGGTAGGTGAGGGTAGGGAAGTAGCGATAGTAGGTTTATTTGGTTTAGGCACTAGAAACGACAGAGGAAATAGGCTGGTAGAATTTTGCGACAAGAACAATTTAATCATTACAAACACATTATTTCAACATCATGCTAGAAGACGATATACGTGGAAGGTGCCAGGAGATATAGGAAGATATCAAATAGATTACATTCTTGTTAGACAACGGTTTAGGAATCAAGTAAAAGACTGTAGAAGCTACCCAGAAGCAGATATAAACACTGACCACAACATCGTAATTATGAAGGCCGCACTTAAATTTAAAAATTTGAAAAAAAGAAACAGAAAAAGGCACTTGGACCTACAGAAACTAAAAGAGAAAGATATTCAAGAAAGATTCGAAAAAAGGTCAAATGAATTGCTCAAAGATATCGGGAAAATATCTGATACTAAGGAAGTAGAAACAGAACGGAATAACATTAAATCGAGCCTCGACATGGCGGCCAGAGATATTCTGGGGTATACACAAAAAGTAAATAAGAAACCATGGATAACAAAGGATATCCTGAATTTAATAGAAGAAAGACGAAAATACAAAATAAATCAGACGAAACAGGAAAACAGAGATACAAAGCCATAAAATGGGAAATTATTCAAAATGCAGGAAAGCTAAAGAACAATGGATTGATGAAAAGTGCAAAGAGGTACAAACTAAGATGGAAGTAGGAAAGACAGATGAAGCATACAAACTAATTAGAATCAATTTTAGGGATATAGAAACGATAGCAAAAATATAAGGGACGCGGACGAAATGTCATTATAGAAAATGTAGAGAAAGTGAGTAGATGGCAAGAATATATAGGGAATTTATATGCAGGAGAGGAACTAACTGCATTAGAACAGGAATCAGACATTGAAAATGATGACTTGGGATATCCTATACTTAGAGATGAATTTGAAATAGCATTAAAGGGTCTGAAAAATGGTAAGGCGCCGGGTACAGATAAGGTGCAAGCGGAGACTCTAAAAGCCGCTGGTCAAGCAGTAACAGAACGTCTCTTCCAACTTGTAAGCTATATGTATGAGACAGGCGAGATACCCAAAGATTTCAAATGTAACATCATAGTAACTATACCAAAAAAGAAAGGTGCAGATAGATGTGAAAATTTTCGAACAATAAGCTTGACAGCACACGTATCAAAAATATTAACTAACTAGAATGGAAAAACGGGCTGAATAAATACTAGGAGAAGACCAATTTGGGTTTAGGCAAAACAGGGGAACACGGGAGGCTATCTTAGCTCTGAGGGTGATAATGGAGAAAACAATAGAAAAAGAGGAAAGCGTGTATATAGGGTTTGTAGATCTGGAACAAGCATTTGACAATGTAAAGTGGAAAAAAATGTTTGAAATACTCAAAAAGATTGGAATGAGTTATAGGGATAGACGGATAGTACATAGCTTATACAAAGAGCAAACAGGAGTAATAGAATTAGAGCAGGAACGTAGAGAAGTAAACATCAGGAAAGGGGTGAGACAGGGATGTTCCCTATCCCCACTAATTTTTAACTTGTACATTGAAGAGGCAATGAATACTGTCAAATGCAGGAAGACATTTGGAATTACTATGCAGGGACAAAAAATTGATATGCTTAGATTTGCAGATGATATAGCGGTATTAGCATCTAGCAAGGAAGAGTTAGAAGTTGCTCTCAATGAATTGGAAACGGTTCTAACAGAGAGATACGGTATGAAAATTAACAAAAGTAAAACTAAAGTACTAGTATGCAAAGAAGGGAAAAATAAATCAAAAACAAGAATACAGGTATGTAACACGAACTTACAAGAGGTTAAGGATTTCTGCTACCTAGGAAGCCAAATAACGCAAGATGGGAAAAGCACAAAAGATATAAAACAAAGATTAGCACAAGGTCGTGCTACATTTAACAAGAAAAAGCAACTACTGTGCTCAAAGACCACAAACATAGAAACAAGGAAAAGATTGCTCAAAACATATGTGTGGAGCACAGCACTGTATGGATGTGAAGCCTGGACAGTGGGAGTAGCGGACAAGAAAAAAGGTAGAAGCCTTTGAAATGTGGTGCTACAGACGTATGATGAAGATATCATGGACAGACAAAGTTAAGAACGAAGAGGTACTAAAAATGGTAGGGGAAGAAAGAAATATGTGGAAAACGGTAAAAATAGTAGAGATAGGATGACAGGCCACATACTACGGCATGAGGGAATAGTGCGGAATATATTAGAAGCACAGATAGGAATAAAGAGAAGAAGAGGTAGACCTAGGTTAGACTACTGCACACAGATAGTGAAAGATGTAGGCTGTAGGAGTTTCAGGGAAATGTGTAGGCTAGCTCAGAAGAGAAATCAATGGAGGTACGCATCCAACCAGTCCCAAGATGGATAAATTAATGACGAAGAAAGTAACTGCACTTAAACATGATATTTATTATAAGCAACTACAAGCATTGGAGGGGCAATTTTCTCGAATAATGGTAATTGCGTGAAAGCATTTACTGGAAAACTATTATTTCGGCAAATGTCTAAGTGTTGGAGGATCTTGGCAGCCACAGGTTGCTTAATCCCCTTCAATAAATCTCAGTGAAATAGGGCATAATATTAGAAAACAATATAAGCGGAACCGAGCTGTATTGCTGTGTGAGAATTTCAGGAAACTATGTAGGTTAGTTTAGAAAAGAAATAAGTGCAGGTACATGTCCAACCAGTTTTGAGACGGGAAACCCAATGACGAAAAAATAAGCGCAGATAAATCTGATGATTATTATAAACAACTAGTTGTTTGTTGTGAAATATCTGCAACTAATGTTGACTGTGCGAAAAGATATATTGGAAAAAATATTAAATCAGTAAATGTTCAAGTGCTGGTGGAACTTGGCAGCCACAGGCTGCTTACCCACTTCGCAACCACTGAATGTCGGAGAAATAGGGTATCTAATTGTAAAACAATAGAAGGTGACCGAACTGCATCTAACAAGAAAGAACGGCGCCTATGATGAAAGATGACAAACATAGAACAAAAAGTTGTTGAAAGCATATGTGTGGAGCACAGCACAGACAGTATGCCTACGAAATACGAGCAGTCTGAAAAGCAGACAGAAGAACAGTAGCGGTCTTTGAAATGCCGTGCTTCAGATGTTTGAGGATGGACAAAGGTAAAAACAAATAGGTTATAGAAACAGTAAGGGAACAAGGATATCTTTGGGAAAAAAATATGAGAAATAGAAGGGCAGAATACATTCTAAGGCATTTTTGGGGAATAGTATGGGATATATGACAAGTAGAGATAGGAAAAAATGAGGTGAATGTAGACCTAGATCAGATAGTGATAGATGCAGACTGTGCAAATTTCGGGGAAATCTGTAGGTTAGTTCAGAATAGGAAACAATGATGGTACGCGTCTAACCAGTTTCAGGACTGAAGACCCAATGATGATGATATATAACTTAGGTGGATTTCGACTATAAAGATGTGATATTGTAAAGTGAATATTGGATAGTAGTCAATTTGGGCAACTAGAAAACTATTTTAATCAACTCAAGCTTTAAAAAAAATCTTTTTCCCCTCAGGGAAACTATAATAAAAGGATTACAAAATTTGTTAATATGTAAAATGTTTAGTTGCGATTATATAGTCTATCTAATAAATACGTGGAATATAACAGATGTTAGGATCCGCTGTTGAACTTTAATACATTCCAAACGCAATAACTAGCTTACACAAATATTAACGATGGTGATAAAATACTTAAATATCAGTAACAAAAAACTTAAAAATTATTAATTTAAATTACATAAAAAAATGTTAAAATATAAAATAGTTTTGACATACAAACAATGTCACAAACAAACATAGATAATAATAATAATAATAATTACATAAAACGAGTCAAGTTAAAGGAATTCACAAGATCAAAACAACTAAGGCAAATAACCGGTTAGTACGATATATGTATGATTTCTGTTATTATTCATAACGGAAATAAGGAGCGAGTACATATTACTAAGATTTTGGGTGTCAGTTTTCTTGTTAAGAAGGTGGTCTTGCAACGCTATCGCTACTATTTCTACGAAAAGGCTTTTTTAAAATGATTTTCTTTAAAGACAATTTCGGCATTGTTGTAATTGATCATGTGTCCAATTTCAAGAGCATGTGACATTAATCCACATATTTTTATGTATCTATTAAAGTCACTTTTGTGGGAAGTGATCCTGGATGAAAGCCACCTAAAGGCGTGACCTTTATATTGGCCTTGACAATGATAAAGAGCGATGATATTAAATACTCTCAAAGTTTGTGGTGAACAAATTCCCAACAACAATAATATAGAAAATGTATTTACTGAAAAAGCAGCAGGTAATGTAATAACTTTGTATGAACATAATTTATTCATGATTTCGTTATTGTAAGTATTACTGATAAAAGCGTGTAGAGTAGAATTATTATTGGATAGCGGTGATGTTAAAAGCGCAATAAGTTTAAATAAGCTTTGAACAACAAAATCCTACAAAATGCTATAATACGACCTACAAACACGCTAGCATTATGGTTTTAATACATCGTCACGAACACCCCATTCATTGCCATAACTAAAATATTGTTTAGAAGGTTTCCGTTTATGCTACCAATACCTAGAAATGCATTAATTCACAAAATAAACCCAGAACGTCATATAACATCAGAGCTTTTACTTGTTTTCATTGATAAATAATTGTAGGTTTACAGCGTTTTGGTCAGTAAAAATTTGCTTTGGCAACAGTGTACATACTCAGCTGATTGCAATATTGTATGAAAATGTCATCATTCTCGATTTCGTCGATTTTTTATTCAGTTTCAAATTTTTCACTTTAATAGTTTTTATTAGGTCCTATTTATCAAAACAGTTTTATTCAAAACTAACAGATAGTTAATTTTTTCATAAATGTAAATACTTGAAAAGAATGCATGGTTAATGGTTGATTAATTTTGATATTTTTTAGAGTAATATGAATAAAAGGAGGGTGATTCATAGTCAAGGATGACAGAATTCCGCATTTTGTTGTTTGTTATTATAAAAAGTGACTGCATGAAAAGTTGTTACCAATTTGGAAGGAAATATCTCCTTTGAGTGTAAGGATACCTAGCCAGTTTTGTATTCCAAAATTATGGCAAGTAATCCTGTTCATCGGATGTTTAATTGATCAGCTACTAGCAGAACATGGTCATGTAGTATTGAGATTACTTCCCTATCGAGAAAATATGGCCGTTACTTAAAAACGATGTCGCTGCATGTAATTCAACCTTTAAAATAGATATTGTATAGAAGTTTGTAGAACAACATAAAATATATTGGAGTTAAAGAGTGGAGTAAAGCTTGTTTGTATGTTAAGGAAACTAAAAAGGAATATGTTGAGCAAGAAACTTTTATAGATGAGATTCAATATCAAATTATACGGGTTGGTGATTGTTAAGGCGTTTTAAAGCTATTTTTACCGTTAACCGTTCAGCATTCCTTATTTCCGCTATTTGCACCCTTCTATTCCTATATAGCGCATGGTGCGGTATTGAACAGTGACAGTCACAAGAGTGGTGTTGAGACTTTGGTCAAGCCGCAAGTGCACCCGTAAGCAACGGACACACGTTCGTGGTGTTTTCATTAGTGCGTGTGTGAAACAAAGCATTGCACATCATCAATCATTCATTATACAGTCCGCTATAAACATTTTGGAATGGTTCATGACCTATGGTAATGTCATGGTAGCAGATAAAGCAGTAAGTGCTAATATTAATTTATTTACGTGCTGTATATCGTACAGTGATAATTTCAAATGGTTACTTATCATCGGGGGTAAGGCAGATGCTGATGATGAAAGTTTAGTATGTGAACCCATTTAAAATAATTTATGTATCACACTCCAGTAAAATAGTTGAATGCCAGTCTTTACTTACTGCTTGTAAAAAAAAATAGGTTTAATAAACGCATTAATCATTTTGTTATATAGATTGGATATCCTTTAAAAACGAGAAAGCTCCAGGCAAAGAGAAACCACATAATTATTACATTTTTTTGTACTTTATCATTTATACTGAGATGTTCAGGGTTGTGCCAGGATTCAGCAAAATTTTGTTGTTCACTAAAGAGAATGCATACTTTAATGGCAAAAGAACGCACGTTTGTAAAGATATATTTTTTTACTAGCAACCGTATATTACAAAAAGAAAAACCAAAACTCTAGACCAAAAAACTTTACAATGAAAAAATAAACAAAAAGTAACACTGAAAATGAACAAAGTAAACAAAACAATAATATACCTATAACATTTTTCTACAAAAAAGTTAACTGTTGCTTGATTTTGAGCAAAATCTTTTATTAAATTTTGTATATTTAGCAAACCAACTCGTACATCTTCCTCGATTGAAATTAACACCAAATTGTTCAATCTTTCTAGTAATTGTTGACCATAAATAATTTTTTATTAATTTTTTTTAAAAAACAGATCGTTCATCTTCAGCAACCATTACTGTCAAAGTAAATATTATTCTCAAAGCTATCGTTAAATTTAGAAATGCTTGAATTAAATAATTTTGAACTACGTGTTCTAAAATTTCAAAGGAATTGCTTTTATCGTAAACATATGGTCTGATCATTTCAAGCTCATCGGTCAAATAAATGCATCTAAATCTCTTTCATTTATTGCATCATCAGACAATTTGATATGCAAAACCCCAAAAAGAGTTCTGTTACTTCAACTCTTTTTGCTCAAATTATCTAAAAATACAAATCTTATTAAGATAATAATTTGTTCCTGATGACTGATGTCAGGGGTTCAGTCTAATATAACTGATTTTGACAAAGTTTTAATAACCTTCTTTATGCATCTTCTTATAATTGATAATATTTCATTTTGTATTGTATGTCAAAGTAATGGGGCAAGCAGTTAAGATGTATTTGAATACATCGTTTATGATCAGCCATAACTGGATTAATTCTTGAAATGGTTCCACTTTTAAAAATTACCGAAAAGCTAAATTTTGTCGGTCTAGATATTGTACTTTTGCTATAATTCCTTTTAGATCCAATGACCGTTTTTGTTTGGGGCAATAAACCTTTCGTTCAAATGATTTTCAGAAGATTTATTTTTGATGAAATTGTACAACTGCACAACATAACATTTAACACGAACGTTACTTTGCTCGTCTGATCAAATGTTGCCAGTTATTAAAACCATTTTCTCGCCTAAAGGAGTAGACATTTTTAAAAATTTTGTAGCAAAAGCAAAACACCGCATTGTTGGTAGCTGAATACCAATTATGGTTCACAACCTCTCCAATAGGTAAATATTTTTACAATAATTTTTTGAAAAGCTACGAGCATCCTTAGGATAATTAAAATTAGCTATTTGCATGAAGTCACTATTACCAGAATCAGTTCTGTTTTTCATCGGTAACATCAGGTCGTGTTCCGAGATCATACGAAACAGTGCAATTTAGCTCAACTGTTGAAAGCAGTTAAGAAGTTAAAGTTTCTTAAGTAATCTCAGCATCTTCTTGGCGATTTGGCGGAAATTATTAAGGTGATTTGTTAGGAACTGTGGTTTCATTTGTTTTAAAAGTCTGAATAGTACTACATTCAACTTGAAAAAGTTATATATCTTCAGACGCTGAAGATGCTGTTCCTTGGTGCTGTTTTTGGAAAGTAAATTTGTAGTTAATTGTTTAACAACTTCCCGTTTCTGCTCACTGATTTTTTGGTATTGGTTTCCAGATAAACGTTTTTGACCACCTGACATCAATAAAAACTAAAAGGTGTATTATGATACATATTAGATATTTAAGATATTACTTTTGGTATTATCCTTATACTTTAAATTAATAAAAAAAATTATACATTAATAATTACGTTGGAGAAAAACTTGTATGATAAAGCACAATACAGTACACTAATATGTATTTTTTTTATTTGTTACAAAAGGTTTCACATCTAACAGTGAGCTTGTATCATTTTTATTTATAGAGGAGCCAAAAGACAACAAAAGAACCAGTAATAAAAATATCCCTTGATTGTTGAGCATTTTTTACTCTGGCAACACTGGTTGTGCATGAAGCCGATGTTTTCTAAATACACTTTATTATTTTAATTATTAAAATGACCCCGCCTCACGCAGATTTCTTCAAGGTCACCTGCCTTCACTACTATAAAACATTGTACATGAGTACAAGCAGACATGTATTACATTGACCACAATTGTGTCAGCAACAACAAACAATTTTCGACAACATTGATGATGATAGAGTTATTATAGACGTAGGATCCATTCTTTTTTGGAAAATAATGATCCGAAAATGTTAAACAAAGTTATATCTGAATACAACAATATGTTTCAATTAAAACAAAGCACACTGAAAACTCTCTTGAATAAAATTGGTTTTAAGTATATAATAATTTAGCAGAATAAATGTACTTACATGTATTGAATTACAGATACTCAAAGATCACGTAATAGTATCCTTAAAAAAATGAAATAGTTGCCTGGAGACGATGTTATTTACGACAAATATAGAAAAACAGGGTTGAGGATGAAGTGCAAAAAAAGTAATAAAAAGTTCAAAACGGTAGAACTTCGACCCTTATTTCAGGCTGTAGCAGATGCAACAGCAAACAATTGGCGAAATGCAATTTGGCATATTCACGATTTAGAATTCAGAATGTGACAACTCGACATTATTATAAAAGTTGTAATGGAGTCTTGATCATACAATTAGGAGATGGTGACTCGTCTTCATCGTCTGCAGAAGAATTTGGAACAGAAAATTGATATTCTTACTTATATGCTTATTCTTTTACTAAACAACATTAACATTTATTTTGATGCACGCACTGTTCTATAAATTATGATTATCACGATTAAAGTACATATTGTTGCAATAGATTATAACTTTAAATAAATATGATACTAACAACAGTAAATTAGTCGGTAACATCCATCGCAAGGTTTTCCTACTATCCCCAGCTTTGTTAGTTGTTACAATAGTTGAACTAAATTAATATATAGAAATTCAGCCAGTGGTTTTATAACGTTACTTTTTGATACACCATCCACTTGTACTCGCTTCAACTACCTCATCATTTTCATTATGTATAACAAAGGCGATAATTTCTACCAAAAAAAGTATTATTCATTGAAAGATGTTTCTCAAACATGTAAATTACACATCTCGAGCTAAAATCTAGTACTTTTTCCCTTGTATAATAAATAACTATTATAGGAATCCAAAAATGTAATAATATACAGGACTTTATTTAAAAAAAAAACTGTTATACATTTAGTGTTTGGAACGCCCTGTGTAATTTCAAAACAATTTTAAAATGTACCTTTAAATGTCACTTTCTATATTCCATGGAAAAAAAATTTTTTTAAAATATTTATTAGTTTACATAAAATGTTCCGAGGCATATACCGTAAATACATATAGACATACACCTACAAAACATTTACTAAACTAGAAATATTAGCACACTGATATAACAAACTTCCTTGTTTTGTAACAAAACACTAGACTTCAATACTAGTAATTATTGCTACGGTGTATATGAACTCAGCTAAAAGATAAAGATATCCACGAAAAATTTGAAAAAAAGTCAAATGAATTGCTGAAAGATATCGAGAAAATTTCTGATACGAAAAAAGTAGAAATAGAATGGAATAACATTAAATCCAGCCTAGACATGACGGCCAGAGATATTCTGGGGTATACACAAAAAGAAAATAAGAAACCATGGATAACAAAGGATATCCCGAATTTAATAGACGAAAGACGAAAATACAAAAATAGATCACATGAAACAGGAAAACAGAGATACAAAGCCATAAAATGGGAAATTATTTGCAAATGCAGGAAAACTAAAGAACAATGGATTGATGAAAAATGCAACGAGGTACAAACTAAGATGGAAATAGGAAAGACAGAAGCATACAAATTAATTGGAATGAATTTTAGGGATATAAAACCATATAGCAAAAATAGAAGGGATGCGGGGAAAAAGCGTCATTATAGAAAATGTAGAGAAAGTAGCTAGATGGCAGGAATATATAGGGAATTTATATTCAGGAAAGGAATTAACAGCATTAGAACGGGAATCAGACATTGAAAAAAATGATCTGGGATATCCTATACTTAGAGATGAGTTTGAATTAGCATTAAAGAGTCTGAAAAATAGTAAGGCACCGGGTACAGATAAGGTGCAAGCAGAAACTCTAAAATCCGCTGGACAAGCAGTAACAGAACGTCTCTTGCGACTTGTAAGCTATATGTATGAGACAGGCAAGATACCCAAAGATTTCAAACGTAACATCATAGTAACTATACCAAAAAAAAGAGGCACGGATAGATGTGAAAATTTTCGAACAATAAGCTTGACAGCACACGTTTCAAAAATATTAACTAGAATTGTACAAAGAGGAATGGAAAAATGAGCTGAAGAAATACTGGGTGATCAATTTGGGTTTAGGCAAAACAGGTGAACACGGGAGGATAATTTTAGCTCTGAGGGCAATAATGGAGAAACCAATAGAGAAGGGGGAAAGCGTATATATAGGTTTTGTAGATCTGGAAAAAGCATTCGACGATGTAAAATTGAAAAAAATGTTCGAAATACTCAAAAAGATTGGAATGAGTTATAGGGATAGGCGAATTAGTACATAGCTTATACAAAGAACAAACAGCAGTAATAGAATTAGAGCAAGAAAGTAGAGAAGTAAATATTAGGAAAGGGGAAAGACAGGGATGTGCCTTATCCCCATTAATTTTTAACTTGTACATAGAAGAGGCAATGAATACTGTCAAATGCAGGAAGACATTTGGAATTAATATGCAGGGACAAAAGATTGATATGCTTAGATTTGCAGATGATATAGCGGTATTAGCATCTAGCAAAGAAGAGTTAGAAGCTGCTCTTAACGAAATGGAAACAGTTCTAACGAAGGGATATGGTATGAAAATTAACAAAAATAAAACTAAAGTTCTAGTATGCAAAAGAGGGGATAATAAATCAAAAACCAGAATACAAATAGGTAACGAGAACTTGCAAGTGGTTAAGGATTTCTGCTACCTAGCAAGTCAAATAACGCAAGATGGGAAAAGCACAAAAGATATAAAACAAAGATTAGCACAAGGTCGTGCTACATTTAACAAGAAAAAGCAACTACTGTGTTCAAAGACCACAAACATAGAAACAAGGGAAAGATTGCTTAAAACATATGTGTGGAGCACAGCACTGTATGGCTGTGAAGCCTGGACAGTAGGAGAAGCAGACAAGAAAAAGGTAGAAGCCTTTGAAATGTGGTGCTACAGACATATGACGAAGATACCATGGACAGATAAAGTTAAGAACAAAGAGGTACTAGAAATGGTAGGGAAAGAAAGAACTATGTGGAAAACAGTAAAAAATAGGAGAGATAGGATGATAGACCACATACAAAGACATGAGTGAATAGTGCAAAATATATTAGAAACAGAGATAGGAAAAAAGAGAAGTAGAGGTAGACCTAGGTTAGACTACTGCCCACAGATAGTGAAAGATGTAGGTTGTGAAAATTTCAGGGAAATGTGTAGGCTAGCTCAGAGTAGAAATCAATGGAGGTACGCTTTTAACCAGCCGCAAGCTGGAAAAACTAATGACAAAAATAATAACTGTACTTAAACATGGCGATTATTATAAACAACTACAGATATTGGTTTTGCAATACTCTCCACTAATGTTAATTGTGTGAAAGGATTTATTTGAAAACTGTAATACGGCAAGTGTTGGCAGCCACAAGCTGCTTAACCCCCTTCACATGCCACTACAGGCGTTGGTTGTGAAATATTTTCAACTAATGTTGATTGTGCAAAAGGATAAATTGGAAAAACTATTAATGCAACAAAGGTTCAGGTGCTGGGAGAACTTGGCAGCCAAAGGCTGGTTACCCCCCCTTCATATACCACTGAATATCGGGGAAATAGGGTATAAAACTGTAAAATAATAGAAGGTGACCGAACTGCATCAAACAAGAAAGAACAGCAGCTATTTTCAAAGACAACAAACACAGATACAAGAAGAAAACTGTTCCAAAGCATAGTGTGGAGCACAGCACAGTACATCTATGATATAGGGGCAATAGGAAAAGCAGACAGAAAGAGATTGAAGCCTTCTATAATGTTGTGCTTCAGACGTATGAAGATGGTAGCATGGACAGACAAAGTTAATAACAAATAGGTTGTAGAAATAGTAGAGGAATAAAGATATCTGTGGAAAACGAAAAAAATAGGAGAAATAGAATGACAGGATACGTTCTAAGGCATTTCTGGGGAATAGAACGAGATATACTACAAGCAGAGATAGGAAAAGAGAGGTAGAGGTAGACTGAAATCAGATATGTGTAGGTAGGTTCAGACTAGGAAACAACGAGGGTACGCGTCCAACCAGTTCTAGGACTGAAGACCTACTGATGATGATGATGTATATGAACTCCTTTAGACTCCGATCATTTTCCAAACATCTTTTAGGTTTTTATGTAGCAAAAATATATGTTTGTAGATATGAGATCAATGTTATGTAACTAGAAAATGTGGCGTTCAGTTTTGGTTGAATTGTGCCTGAAATATTTATTGTGGTTATAAACATAACAACAAAGGAAAAGACCTAGATAATGGCTTTTATTCATAGATGGTACAGTTTGAACTTGAAGATACCTTGGGAAGCTTATGTGCAGTTCGAACAAAATAGTATAATTTACCTGAAGGTTACTGCACTCGTAGCTTCAATGTACATCGTCCCTTTGTTAATCACACCATTCCAACTGGGTTATATTTACGGCTTCTGATTCTCAATGCTTTTAAAATTTTCTCCATCACCATTCATCTAAAGTTGTTTCAGGGCTTTTCCGGAACTCATCTGTGTATATCTGCACCTTGTTTTGTGGATCCAGTCATGTTTATGAACCATTTAATTATTAACACCCCCGAAAATAACAAAGAAATTCATACTTCTTTCACCAATATACGCCAAAACTGCCTACTTTTGTGTATTCATTTGCCGTTGTAAATTTTACTGAATTGGTACAGTGATACTAAACTTTATTACCTTGTATCTTCTTTTCTAAGTGCACTAAAGTACATTCATTGTAGCACGTAAAGAACAAGCTGTTTTAAATCACAAAAATATTCGAGCAAACTGTTTAAATTATTTAATCAAAACCGGAAAACTAAAAAGCACTGTTTAACGCATTGAATCAAGTCGCAGATCTAAGAGAGCTTGTTCATATTCACCTGGGTATATATAGAGGTTAGCCTGTCTGTCGGTCTAGTCCCCAAAACGGACAATTCTAAAGAATTTCGCATGCTAGGTTCCCATTCCGCAGCCCGGCATGCGATTTTTACGAAATTTGCACTCGCACCAGTTACATCTCAGAAATTTCGACACGGCTCGCAACGTCTGGAAATAACTAATTGAATTTTATACAGAAATGTTATTTTTACCTCTCAATTTTGCCTTTTATTTTCACCCAATCGCAACCTCGTGACGTTGCTTCACTCACGCCTTTTACTATATGTGTCTCGGTCTTGCGCATATTATCTGTCTCTATCTACCCTGTTCTTATTGGTTCAAATTGATATTCTTTATTATCGATTATTTCAGTCCATGTGGACTGTGAAATAACCCACCTTTAGCATTTCTCGTAACTATTATGCGACGGTTTCTCCAACATTCTCTGTAACCATTAATTATCTGCAAAATTTACGCAGAATGAGCTTTTTAAAAATACGCAGGTGTTCAAACATAATAACACTTCTACGATTTGCATTTTATCGGGTTTTTACAAGTTTTTATAGATATTATATGTTACTAATGGTTCAATTAACTTCAACTAAAAATTAATACCCTTTAATTTTTAGTGACTCCTAATCAAATATTCAATTATTATCTGTACATTTTGTTTAATACCGGTTACTTAAAATAGAGTTAATTAATATAAATTTTGCACGTAATTTCTCTTTGTTTCTTTACTAGGAATAATTAAATTACACGCAGAGCTTTTTAATACTGCTTCCTTTTTTTTATAGCAAGCGTCTTGTAGATGATTTAAATCTCTTATGTTTAATGAAACGAATGAATTTGTATTCTCCACGGTTTTTTAATAACGCGTACCTTTTCCCAAAGCTTCTACACGGTGATTAAAATTATTTGATGTGATTATTTAATTTTCTACCCTGGTCTAAATATGAGTAATATATATATATATATATATATATATATATATTATAATGTTTGAGGGAGCTACCAAAGGTTCTAAGGGTTGTTTAGTACAAGGTAGTGTATGCCAAGTAAAATAACCCATATATTTGATCACATAAGTTAAAAATGTATGTTTGCCGTATTTTACATATACTAAAGTACCATTCAAAAGGGTAGTTGAAATATAAGTGCCAAAAGGTAAATTAAGATGACTAAATGACGTAGTAAGATGTACAGTGCTCAAGGGTTTATACCGAGTTTGAATTTATAGGCCATTGAAAGTACATTTGCCGTCCAAAAGCCGGATGCGTCTATGGATGTTCACTATCAACCACGCATCCAGGTTCAAGTGTGATTTATTTTGGCTTTTTATTTTAAATAGAATCAACTTTTGGACAAAATTTGTAAGCTCAAAATTATTAGTTATAACAACGTCAAATGTGATTGAAGGACTGTAAATATTTAGGACCAATACTAGAATTTTATGTGAATTATGAAAGTGTAAAAAGACATGAATTATGGTATGTGCGACACAAACGTAGTGTTTGAATATTATTTTGACGATTTTAGTTATGTACTTTATGATTTAGTAGGCAAGAAATGTTATAATGGTCGCCTTGGAAAGAAAACAAAGGGAGATTATTTCGAAATTATTTTGTAAAAAGACGTGTTTTCATAGAACTGTGCTAATTTGTGTAACGATTTTAAAAGTTAATAAACGTGTTTGATTTTGAATAGTTTTGATTGAGTAAAGAAGGGTAAAGAGCAGCAGCAAAATATAAATAAGCAAAAGCGACGATAGTAAAAAGTGTAAAGATTGGTAATAGTGCGAGGGCGAAGCGACGAGTACGTAAATATATTTGGAACGATATTGGGAAAGGCGGAAGGAAAATCGAGTGGTTATACATAGGGACGAAGTTGGATTTGGATAGAGATTAAAAGGCAGAAGGACATAGAGTGGTTATATAAGCGACGGCGAAGCGACGAATATTTAAATAGATTTGGGATTGATTTGGATAGCGATTTAAAGGCAGAAGGACATAGGGTGGTTATTTAAAGGAACGAAGATCGATTTGGATAGAGATTTATAGGTAGCAGGACATCGAGTGGGTAGATAAAGCAACGAAGATTGAGTTGGATATAGATTTATAGCGGGGCATCGAGTAATTTGAAACAGGACGGCGATTAGATTTGGATTGAATACGAAAAGGCGGACGGATTAAAATAGAACACAAGGAGCGAAATTAGGAGAGCAACAATTGGTAGTGGAGGATTCAAAGCAGAAATTAGGACAGAAGAATTAGCACAGGAAGTAACATAACCGGGTATTCCAAATTCTAAATTAGGGTTAATTATTTCAGATATTGGGGAGCATCTAAAATTTAAGAACGACACCTGGAGGCGATACGAAAATTCTATCAGGTAGTACAACCGTGTAAAGACGCATACGGCTACGAGGATATTGAGCCAGCAGTAAGTGAGGCCGAGGACGAAGTATAATCCAGGTGAGTGCTGAAATATCTTAAAACGTCAAAAAAAGTCATAAATTTGTGGTAGTAAATTTTATTTGGCACAAGGCAACGTTGATCGTAATAAAAATTTGGCATATACAAAAGTAGATTAAAAATTTAGTACTAAAACAAAAGAGTGTGCAGTTTGGTTGGGCATTGCACATCTACTTATAACAGAACTCACTATAAGTAGGTGAACACCTTGAGAATTAAGAGCTCAAATAGTCGAGGCATTGTAATAAACAGTTTAATTAAAGAACCAACCAAACGTTGCAAGTACGGGGCGTGCATTAGGTGTGCACATTACATAAAAGGCGCGACAAAAAAAGTGTAAAATAAAATAAAAATTAAAGAAAGAAAGAAAGGCAGGGGGTAGAGAGAGTAGAGATAAGTAAAGGTGGCGCCCAACGTGGGGCTGGAAAAAAAGCTAGATCGAGTGAAACTAGACAGAAATAGTAGTAGGATACGGGATCCCGAGATTAGGTGGGGCCCGTAGTTTAAATATTTTCAGGAAAAGGAGTTCAAAAATAGGCTGCAGAGATGACGGACGCGGAAATGAAACGGATTACGAGATCAGGACGGATATACGGAGTTGAAGCAGAAGTTATGACACAAAACGAGGAAATTAGGACACAAGACATAGAGCTAGACGCAGGAGGAGACATCCAGGAGACAGAGGCAAGGAAGACAGATCCGGAGGTGATAGACATGGACACGGACCAGGCGACGGCACCGGAGGTTAGGGTAGCAGAAGCCGCCGGAACCCAGGACATAATGCGGTTCTTGATGAGCTTGCAAACAAATTTAACGAACAAATTTGAAACTTCACACAAGGAACTGAGGACGGTTTTTTCTGACAAAATCGACGAGTCGCGGACGGAATTAATTAAAACAATTGCAGAATCATATAAGGAACTAAATACGGTTTTAACGAATCAAATTGACGAGTCGCGGACGGACTTAATTAACACAACTGCAGAAACATATAAGGAACTAAAAACAGATGTAACTAAAACAATTACAGAATCACACACGGAACTACAAACGGACGTCACAGACAAAACTGAATAGTCGCGGACAGATGTTAAGACACCACACGCGGAATTACACACGGAACCAACCGACGAAATCGAAGAGTCGCGGACAGAGGACGAACGCAGGACGGAGCTACAAGACAACGTAGACCGCGTAGATGACGATACTAAAATTACACAGATACAATTGCAGGGACAGGCACAACAGTTGACACCAAAATTGGGCGAGGACGACATGGTATTACTACTTACAATACACATGGAAACGGAAGTGACAAAGATGGTCGTGGTACAGAATGTGAAAACACTGCGGGAATTTTTAGGCGTCATGAGAAATTTCGATCTAGCGACGGCACTGGAGGCAAAAACGCGGACAAGTTATTGGGAGCAAAACCGGGGTTATAGGGAAGACAACCGACGACATGCGTACCACGAACATCGACCCAACTACCGACAGGACAATTTCAACCACGAACAGCGACATAACTACCGACAGGACTATTTCAACCACGGACACCGAAATCACTGGGGACACGACGGAAACAGACGACCATACTACAATAGGTAACACCGGGGGAACGACTTACAAGGACAAAACAGGTACCAGCACGACGACAACGCGGATGACGGCCGGGTTACGGGAGGCGGAACACAGAACGGATACAGCCGGACGGACAGGGACGCACACGTCCACCACATGACGACCAGCGCAAGGACTCAGGACACGGATAAAATTGAGGTGGTGCAGATACACGAGGCGCCGTCAGGACAAAAAAAACGCAAATTTTTGGAAGAACGAATGTCTAGGGTTAAATATCGATGTATGTTATAGTTTAAAAGATTTATTGTTAAATAGTTATACTTTTAATAAAAAGAACCTGTTGTTTATTAATATTAGTTTAAGGGATTGTTTATATGTTGCTTTAGTTGATAGTGGTTCGCAGTTGTCGCTGGTAGATGAGAATGTGGTGATAAAACATGCTGATTTTTTAAAAGGAAGAATAGAAACGATTGATGGGGTTAATTTATGGTCGGCAATGAACAAAAAGCTAACGTCGATTTATAGGGTCATCCGTGTACCGATATTTGTAGGGGATAAAAAGGCAGGAAAGGCAGAGTTTTTAATTACAAAGGGGTTGCAGCTAGATTTCATATTAGGAATGGATTTTATAGAGGATTTTGGATTGAATATAGATGGTAAGGATAGGTCGATTCGAATATTTGATAAAGATAAGTTATGGGTGGTGCCTACGGTTAGTTCGGAATATAGGAATGGAAATAATATAGATAAGTCGGGATTAGGAATGGATAGGACAAGTGATTATAGACAGGTTAAAGTGAGATTATGTAATATGTTTGCGAGATTAATTAATGATGAACAGATTGGAAAAGTGAGTATCGAGATTAAGGCGAAGCTAGGGGAATTATTTAATAAATATATAGGGTTGTTTAATGAAGAGCCAAGATTTGCGAGGCGATATATGCATAAGTTAGAAGTCACGGAAGACAACGGGTTTAATACAAAGGTGTATCCAATTCCGTTTGCAATTAGAAATAGGGTTAAAGCCGAGATTAACAAGATGTTAAAAGAAGGAATCATTGAACCAGCGAAAACTCCATATGTGAACCCGGTAGTTATTGTACCTAAACCCAACAAAAGGGATATAAGGATTTGTTTGGATGCGAGGAAGTTGAATTCGATAACTAAACCGCAGTACGAACAACCACAAGGGTTGGATAATTTGTTGTATAAAGTGTATGAGATGAAGATTTTCAGTAAATTAGATTTAAAAAATTCATTTTGGTTGATTCCGTTGCATGAAGACAGTAAGAAGTTTACGGGTTTAGCATTGAAGGGAGATTTATATGTTTTCTGTAGTTCCGTTTGGGTTAAGTAGTTCTTCAGCAGCACTTGTAAGGGCCATGCAGAAGCTGTTTAACGAGTATGAATGTTTCTGTTCGCACTATGTGGATGATTTGTTGATTTTTTCAAGGAACGAGCAAGAACACATGGAGCATTTAGAAAAGGTGATCCAGAGGCTGGACGAAGGGGGTTTGAAGTTGAACGTGGAGAAATGCGAGTTGTTTAAGAGCAAAGTTACGTATTTAGGGTTTGAAATCAGTGAACATGGGATGAAAATTTGTAATAAAAGGTTGGACGAGTTGAAAATATTGCTCAACCAAAGAATGTGAGAGGATTGCGAGGATTTTTAGGGGTTCTAAATTATTATAAACGGTTTATACCGAGATATTCTGAGTTGTGTGTGCCGTTGGTGAGTTTATTGAAGAAAAACGAAAGATGGAAATGGACTGCTGAACGGGAGAAGGCGTTCCAGGATTTAAAAAGTGCGTTTTATAAAGAGTTGTCATTAAAATATCCAAATTTCAAAGACGAATTTATTTTGAGAACGGATGCGTCAAAATATGCGATAGGGGCTGAGTTGGTGCAGATCCAGGACGGAGCTGAGGTACCAATTGTATTTATTTCGAGGGTATTAAAAGATTGCGAAACCAGATATGCGACGGCAGAGAAGGAAATGTTGGCGATAGTATATGCAGTGAAAAAGCTACGTTTTTATCTGCTAGGTAACAAATTTTTAATAGAATCCGACAACACGGTGGTAACATTTATGAAGAAAAAGGAGTTTCTAAACAGTAGGTTGTACAGATGGGCGTTAGTATTACAGGAATACGATTTTGAAATTAAGCACAAACCAGGAAAGGAGAATGTGACGGCGGATTTTCTAAGCAGACCGCAGGTAGAGGCGAATAATAAGGACGTGAAGGATTGTTTAGTTGCTTTGCAGGAGTTCAGGGATGTTGGTCGGTGGACAAACACCAAGCTTATGGAGACGCAGAGGCACAGTGAGGTGAGCTCGATCCGCGAGAAATTAACAAGCGAAAATGTAGAGGAGTACCGTGGATTTACCATCGTAGGGCAGTTTGTGGTAAAAAGGATAGGTGATGCAGAGCTGTTAGTGGTATCCAGAGACGCGGCTGTGGAAATTATAGATGAAATTCATTTAAAATTTGGACATATAGGCATAAGAAAAACATTTTGGTATTCAGAGAGGCGTTTTATGCACGGAACGATATCACGGTGGTTAAAGAAAGAATTAATCGTTGTAAAATTTGTATTTTAGGAAAAGACAAGAACGTGGTGTTGCAGAACGTACCGATGAGTGTGAGCGTGGGCGGACCGTTGGAATTGGTAGCTATTGATTACTTGAGCAACCTGATTACGAGTGAACAGGGGTATCGGCACATATTAGTAATGGTGGACGTTTTTTCAAAATATGTTAAATTAGTTTCGGCAAGGCGAAGTAACACGGTGCATGCTTTACAGTCGATTAAAGAATTTGGAAGCCAGGTCGGGAAAATGGAAAGGATTTTGGTAGACAAATGCGACTTATTTCAACAACCAAAGATTTAGGAACGGGTTAAATAGAGCGCACATTAAGGTATCATTTAGCAGTATACGGCATCCGAAAGCAAATCCATGCGAACGATATATACGAGAGGTAATAAAATATCTACGGTTAGCGACGCAAGAGCACCATAATAGATGGATTAGATATCTGCCACAGATTGAAAATTTCATGAATTGCGTACCGAGTTCAGTTACGAAAACGTGTCCGATAACATTGATTAGGAAGATTATACCAGCTAGGCCATGGAGGGAAGAAGTTGAGGTGCAGGACATCACAGAGTTGTTGGGTAGTGTTAGGCGTAGAATCGAAAGGATGCAGCGTAGGGACATCGAGCGAAGGTGTAGCAGGATCAAAAAAAGGACGACTTTTGAAATAGGAGATATGGTGGTTGTAAAAAGGTTAAGAGTTTCAAACCACGACAGGAACATTTGCGCGAAGTTGTTATTTCCTTACGAAGGGCCGTATAAAATCACACGTATTTTTGCTGAAGGAAATACATTTGAATTAGCTACTATGACAGGGGAATATCGTGGGCGTTTTCACTTGGAAAATCTATACCCATATAAAGTTGTACAAGAAGAGGGTTTAGTAGAATAGTGTGTTATATAGTTCATGCGACGGAAAGTTTAGTTTTGTTTTAGTTAATAGTGTAGGTTAGTATATAGCATAGTTAGACAGACATGTTGAGAAAGAAAAATAGGGGTTGAATAATTAAAATATGTAGACATGCGGGAGGGGGTTTGATTTTAAATAAAACTAGAAATTATGCACATCAGGAAAGAGTAAAACCGACGAAATTTCCACTTTTATCCAAAAATATATATACACTGTGTCCGAGATAAGGAGGGCCACTATGGGGATCTTGAAAACGGTATGAGATACAGATTTGGTTAAATGGGAGAAAAGTTGTGTAATCAAAGGCCTAAAAAAATGGCGTTTACAAATCCCCAAAACTGTTTTTGGTTCTTGAGATATTTCGAAAAAATTGGATTTTCTTATTTTACGTATTATTTTGTTCTGGCGTTAATATGGCACCTAGACCAAAACCAAAGGCACTTCTCCACACCAACTTTTAATGTCCCTTAACATGGCATTGTCAGTTTTTCACCTGACGTTTCGTCTTTGCGGAACCATCTTCAACTTTTTTTTAAATAACGTCCTGGTGATCTGGTATCAGATTCTGAAAGCCCTTTTTATGCCGAATTCAACGATGTATTACACTTTATGGTTTAATTGCGTTTTGGGTTTTTTTCGGCCTTAATCAAGGAAATTCCTACTACAGACCTGTAGTTCATAGCTTTTAATTTTAAAGAATAAACAATTAGCTATACCAATTAATAGCTTAGTCATTTAGGTGTTTAGTAATAGTCTACTGGCTGAGTTTATGCACTAATTTAATAGAATAAACAATGAACAAATAAAATTAAATTAACAGAAGACCAAAAAATTAAAAACTTGCTTTGGAAAACAAATAAATGTGATAAGGCGTATTTGGATTGACAGTAACTTTAGTTTTTGGTGCTTAATTTATTGTGAAGTAATTAGTAATTTGTTCCATTAATTATGTTATCTAACGAAGAAAAGTTTGATATGGTGACATGCTTCATTTCGTCCAACCGAAATTGTTTTGTTGCAGAGCGTATGCATTTGTAGAAATATCCCGAAAGGAAACAGCCAAATAAAAGGACTTTTAGCAAATTAGTGGCAAACCTTAAAGCATATGGTAGTTTTAAAAAACCTGTAGTTTCTCGGAAAAAGACCAGTAATGAAGCAACTGTACATAATGTTTTGTTAGCCGTCACAGAGGATCCTGGAACATCAGTCCGGCGGATTGAACAAAACGTTGGTATACCAAAATTAACGGCATATTGTATTTTACAAAAACAAAATTTACATTCCTATAAGTACAGAATTTGTCAAGGACTTAGACCAGGTGATTTAGAACGTCATCACTTATTCTGTGAATGGTACACAAGAAAATGCCAGGAAGATATGAATTTTCCATATCAAATAATATGGTCTGATGAAAGCATGATTACGAATAACGGTATTTTCAACAGACGAAATGTTCATTATTGGTCTGAAACCAATCCACGTTTAAACAAAACATCAAGGCATCAACACCGTTTCGGTTTTAATCTGTGGGTTGGAATATTCGGAACAACGATTGTAAGACCGTTTATTTACCACCGTAACTTAACATCAGAGCGTTACCTACATTTGCTGCAAAACGATTTACAGGATGCTCTCGATAATATGCCTCTGGCGACAGTTCACAACTGTTGGATACAGCAGGATGGTGCACCTGCACATAATTCCAGAGCCGTTCGGGAATACCTTTCAATGAAATTTCCATAGAAGGTGATTAGCACGCATTCGGAAACACCCTGGCCAGCACGTTCACCCTACGTAACCCCGCTTGATTTCTTTGTATGGGGGTTCCTTAAGAATCGTGTTTATCAGCAAAATTTTGCTACAGAACAAGACCTAGGGGGTTAGTTCTGGAAGCATTTGCTGGTATCACTCCACAAATGTTGACTAGAGTTTTATAATCGACAGTTAGAAGGTGCTATTTATGTTTGGAAAATAATGGAAGTTTGTTCGAATATATGCTCTAAATTTAGTTGTTTTGTTCGTGTTCGTTAATTTAATTTTATTTGTTCATTGTTTATTCTATTAAATTAGTGCATAAACTCAGCCAGTAGACTATTACTAAACACCTAAATGACTAAGCTATTAATTGGTATAGCTAATTGTTTATTCTTTAAAATTAAAAACTATGCACTACAGGTCCGTAATAGGAATTTTATTGATTAAGGCCGAAAAAAAAACAAAAATGCAATTAAACCATAAAGTGTAATACATCGTTGAATTCGACATAAAAAGGACTTTCAGAATCTGAAACCAGATCACCAGGACGGTATTTAAAAAAAAAAGTTGATGGTTCCGCAAAGACGAAACGTCAGGTGAAAAAACTGACAGTGCCATGTTAAGGGACATTAAAAGTTGCTGTGGAGAAGTGCCTTCGGTTTTGGTCTAGGTGCCATATTAATGCCAGAACAAAATAATACGTAAAATAAGAAAATCCAATTTTTTCGAAATATCTCAAAAACCAAAAACTGTTTTGGAGATTTCTAAACGCCATTTTTTTAGGCCTTTGATTACACAACTTTTCTCCCATTTAACCAAATCTGTATCTCATACCATTTTCAAGATCCCCATAGTGGCCCCTCCTTATCTCGGACACAGTGTATATATATTATAATGTCTAAGGGAGCTACTAAGAGTTATAAGGGTTGGTTAGTACAAGGTAGTATATGCCAAACAAAAATAATCCACATATTTGATCACATAAACCTAAAAATGTATGTTTGCCGTATTTTATGTACACTAAAATACCATTCAAATATAGTAGTTGAAATTCAGTGCCAAAAGGCAATTTTAAAATGACTAAGTGGCGTAATAAGATGTGAAATGCTCAAGGGTTTATACCGAGTTGAATTTTAAAAAGCCTTTGAAAGTACATTTGCCGTCCAAAAGCCGGATGCGTCTGTAAATGTTCACTATCAACATGCATCCAGGGTCAAGTGTAATTTTGGTTTCATTTTCTATAGAATCAACTTTTGGACAATATTTGTAAACCCAAAATTATTAGTTAAAACATCGTAAAATGTGATTGGTTGAATGTAAAGATTTAGGACATATATTAGAATTTAGTGTAATTATGAAATTGTATAAAGACATGAATTTTGGTATGTGCGACACGGACTTGACTATTTGTGATGAACTTTAGGATGTAGTGGGCGAATTGAGCATCAACATGGTCGCCTTAGAGAGTAAACAAGGCAGATTATTTTTCGAAGCAATTTTGTAATAGACGTGTTTTCAGAACTGTGCTAATATTTTGAAAAAGAAAATAAAAGTAATTGTTTTTAAAATGAGTTTCATTGAAAAGTGGTAAAGAAATAAGCGAAAGTATAAAGTAAATAGTAGTGATTGTGCGACGGTAAAATATTGGATTTGGAGAGTGGTAAAAGTTAGAAGGTCATCGGGAGTGGTTATACAGATTTGAAGTGGATATTGGAGTGTGGTTTGAAGTTAGAAGGTTATCGAGAGTGGTTATACAGAGATTTGAAGGGATATTGGAGAGCGGTTTAAAGGCAACAGGAGCAGCGAACAAAAATATACAGGAACGAGTGGATTGGGATTTAGATACGGAGAAGCGGACGGAATTATAGAAGAAACGAGGACTTGAAGTGGAGATTAGTACAAGGGAAGTTATAGCACTATTTTTTTCTAAATTCTAAATTTGGGTTAATCATTTCAGATATTGGGGAACAGTCAAAAGTCGAGGACACCTGGTAGCACGGAAATTCAAGAACAGCATTGTGAAGACATATACGGTAATTAGGATTTTGTGCCAGGATTCAGCAAGGCATCGACGGAGTATAGACCAGGTGAGTGTTTAAAATTCTTTAATACGTCAAAATTTAGTCATATAAAATTTGGTTGTAATTTAATTTGGCACATAGTAACTTTGATCTAATTAGAAATTTTGGCATATACTAAAGTAGAGTAGCAATTTTAATAGTAAAACAAAAGGGTGCACGTTGGTTGGACTTAACACAACTACTTATAACGGAAACCCACTATAAGCAGTTGAATAACCTGAGATTAAGAGTTTTAAATAGTCGAGGCATTACATTAAATAGTTTATAAAAGAACCAACCAAACGGTGCAAGTACAAGGGGCGTGCATTAGGTGTGCACATTTTACAAAAGGATAAAATAAAGGGTATAATATAGGTGAAACACACAGAAAGTAGAGGGGTGGGGTATATAATAATATATATATATATATATATATATATATATATATATTAAAATGTCTAAGGAGCTACTAAAAGTTATAAGGGTTGGTTAGTACAAGGTAGTATATGCCAAACAAAAATAATCCACATATTTGATCACATAAACCTAAAAATATATGTTTGCCGTATTTTATGTATACTAAAATACCATTCAAATATAGTAGTTGAAATTAAGTGCCAAAAGGCAATTTTAAAATGACTAAGTGGCGTAGTAAGATGTGAAATGCTCAAGGGTTTATACCGAGTTGAATTTTAAAAGCCTTTGAAAGTACATTTGCCGTCCAAAAGCCGGATGCGTCTATGAATGTTCACTATCAACATGCATCCAGGGTCAAGTATAATTTATTTTGGTTTCATTTTCTATAGCATCAACTTTTGGACAATATTTGTAAACTCAAAATTATTAGTTATAACAACGTAAAATGTGATTGGTTGAATGTAAAGATTTAGGACATATATTAGAATTTAATGTGATTATGAAACTGTATAAAAGACATGGACTATGGTATGTGCGACACGAACTTAGTTATTTGTTATGGACTTTAAGATGTAGTGGGCTAGTACAGAGTTAACATGGTCGCCTTAGAGAGTAAACAAAGTGATTATTTTTCGAACCAATTTTGTAAAAGACGTGTTTTCAGAACTGTGCTAATTTGTATTCAGATAATAAAAGTAATTGTTTTAAAGTGAGTTTAATTGAAAAGTGGTAAAGATACAAGCATAGGAATTATAAAGGAATAGTAGTGATTGTGCGACGGAAAATTAGTGGATTTGGAGGGTGGTTTAAAGGTAGCAGGTTATCGAGAGTGGTTATACAGAAAGAAGTTTGATATTGGAGTGTGGTTTAAAGTTAGAAGGTCATCGAGAGTGGTTATACAGATTAGGAGTTGGATATTGGAGTGTGGTTTAAGGTTAGAAGGAGCATCGAACAGAAAGATAAAGAAACGAGTAGATTGGAGATTAGATACGGAGAAGCGGACGGTTTTATAGAGGAAACAAGAATTCGAAGTGGATATTAGCACAAGGGAAGTTGTAACACGGTATTTTCTAAATTCTAAATTTGGGTTAATCATTTCAGATATTGGGGAACAGTTAAAAGTCGAGGACACCTGGAAGCTGCAGGAAATTCAAGAGCATCATTGTGAAGACGATACGGTAATTAGGATTTTGTGCCAGCAGTCAGCGAGGCATCGACGGAGTATAGACCAGGTGAGTTTTAAAATCATATTCTTTAATACGTCAAAATTTAGTCATATAAAATTTGGTTGTAATTTAATTTGGCACATAGTAACTTTGATCTAATTAGAAATTTTGGCATATACTAAAGTAGAGTAGCAATTTTAATAGTAAAACAAAAGGATGCACGTTGGTTGGACTTAACACAACTACTTATAACGGAAACCCACTATAAGCAGTTGAATAACCTGAGATTAAGAGTTTTAAATAGTCGAGGCATTACATTAAATAGTTTATAAAAGAACCAACCAAACGGTGCAAGTACAAGGGGCGTGCATTAGGTGTGCACATTTTACAAAAGTATAAAATAAAGGGTATAATATAGGTGAAACACACAGAAAGTAGAGGGGTGGGGTATATAATACGTGGCAAACCCAACGTGGGGCTGAAAAAAAGGCTAGATTGAGTTGAAATTAGACAGGAATAGCAGTAGGATACAGGATCCAGAGATTAGGTGGGGCCCGCAGTTTTTTTTTCTTTATTTTTCAGGCATACAAGTTCAAAGACAGGCCGCAGAGATGACAGACCCAGCAATGAAACGGATTACGAGATCGGGACTGATATACGGAATTGAAGCAGAAATTACGACACTAAACGATGAACTTAGGACACAGGACATAGAATTAGACGCAGGAGGGGACATCCAGGAGACGGAGACAAGGCAGACTGACCCGGAGGCGACAGACATGGACACGGACCAGCCGACGGCACCAGAGATAAGGGTAGAAAAAGCCGACGGAACCCAGGACATCATGAGATTCCTAATGGGTATGCAAAACGATTTTAAAACTGCACAGACAAATTTAACCAACCAAATGGAAGAATCACGTAAGGAACAAAAAAGGTCACAGACGGAACAAAAAGAGGCAAACACGCATCTAACTAACAAAATAACGAATTTACAAACGACTTTAACAAACCAAATTGAAGATTCACACATCGAACTGAGAAACGAGTTTAGGACAGCACACACGGAAATAATGAACCAAATTAACGAATGGCAGACAGAGTTTAAGACGACACGCACGGAACTAAAAACGGGTCTGACTGACACAATTACAGAGTCACACACGAAACTACAAACGGACGTAACAGACAAAGCTGAACAGTCGCGGACAGAGGTGAAGACATCACACACGGAGAAACAAACGGAGTTAACAGACCAGACTGCAGAAACACATTCGGAACTACAAACGGACCTAACAGACAAAACCGAACAGTCGCGGACAGATGTTAAGACCTCACACGCGGAACTACACACGGAATTAACAGACCAATTTGCAGAGTCGCGGACAGAGGACGGACGAAGGACGGAAGTACAAGACAACGTAGACTGCGTAGGTGACGAGACTAAGATTACACGGGTACAATTGCAGGGACAGACACAGCACTTGACACCGAATTTGGGCGCGGACAAAATGGTATTACTACTCACAGGACAAGTGGTACTAAATGTAAAAATACTACGAAAAATTTTAGGCGTTATGAGAAATTTCGATTTGGAAACGGCACTGGAAACAAAAACAAGGACTAGTTATTGGGATCAAAACCGGGGTTATAGGGGTGACAACCGACGACATACGTATCACGAACATCGACCCAGCTACCGACAGGACTATTTTAACCACGGAAACCGAAATCACTGGGGACACGACGGAAACAGGAGACCATACTACAATAGGGAACACCGGGAAAATGACTTACAAAGACAAAACAGGCACCCGCACGACGACAACGCGGATGACGGCCGGACGACGGGAGGAGGAACCTAGCACGGATATAGCCGGACGGACAGGGACGCGAATGTCCACCATATAACGACCAGCGCAAGGACTCAGGACACCGATCAAATTGAAGTGGTGCAGATACACGAGGCACCCTCCGAAAAAAAAAAAAAACGCCAAATTTTGGACGAACGAATGTGTAGGGTTAAAGGTCGACGTGGTTTATAGTTTGCAGGACTTGTTGTTAAATAATTATAATTTGAATAAAAAGAACCTTTTGTTCATTAATATTAGTTTAAGTGAGTGTTTATATGTTGCTTTAATTGATAGTGGTTCACAGTTGTCGCTGGTAGATGAGAGGGTAGTGATAAAACATGCGGAATTTTTAAAAGAAAGAATAGAAGCGATTGATGGGGTTAATTTATGGTCGGCTATGAATAAAAAGTTAACTACGATTTATAGGATCATCCGTGTACCGATATTTGTAGGGAAAAAAATGCAGGAGAGGCAGAATTTTTAATTACAAAGGGGTTGCATATAGATTTCATATTAGGAATGGATTTTATAGAGGATTTTGGAGTGAATATAGATGGTAAGGATAGGTCGATTCGAATTTTGATAAAGATAAGTTATGGATGGTGTCTACGGTTAGTGAGGAATATAGGAATGGAGATAATATAGATAAGTCAGGATTAGGAATGAATAGGACAAGTGATGATAGACAGGTTAAAGTAAGGTTATGTAATATGTTTGTGAGATTAATTAAGGATGAACAGATTGGAAGAGTGAGTATTGAGATAAAGGCGAAGCTAGAAGAATTATTTAATAAATATGTGGGGTTATTTAATGAAGAGCCAAGATTGGCGAGGCGATACATGCATAAGTTAGAGGTCACGGAAGACAACGGGTTTAATACAAAGGTGTATCCAATTCCGTTTGCTATTAGAAATAGGGTTAAAGCCGAGATTAACAAGATGTTACGAGATGGAATAATAGAACCAGCGAAAACTCAATATGTGAACCCGGTAGTTATTGTACCTAAACCCAATAAAAGGGATATAAGGATTTGTTGGGATGCGAGAAAGTTGAATTCGATTACGAAACCGCAGTATGAACAACCGCAGGGGTTGGATAATTTGTTGTACAAAGTGTACGAGATGAAGTTTTTCAGTAAACTAGATTTAAAAAATTTCATTTTGGTTAATTCCGTTGCATGAAGACAGTAAGAAGTTTACAGGGTTTAGCATTGAAGGGGAGATTTACATGTTTTCTGTGGTTCCGTTTGGGTTAAGTAGTTCTTCCGCAGCACTGGTAAGGGCCATGCAGAAGCTGTTTAACGAGTATGAATGTTTCTGTTCGCACTATGTGGATGATTTGTTGATCTTTTCAAGGACTGAGCAAGAACATTTGGAGCATATAGAAAAGGTGATCCAGAGGCTGGACGAAGGGGGTTTGAAGTTGAACGTGGAGAAATGCGAGTTGTTCAAGAACAAAGTTACATATTTAGGGTTTGAAATCAGTGAGAATGGGATGAAAATTTGTAATAAAAGGTTGGACGAGTTGAAAAGATTGCTCAACCAAAGAACGTGAGAGGATTACGAGGGTTTTAGGGTTCTAAATTATTATAAACGATTTATACCGCGATATTCGAGTTGTGTGTGCCGTTGGTGAGTTTATTGAAGAAAATGAAAGATGGAAATGGACTGCTGATCGAGAGAAGGCGTTCCAGGAGTTAAAAGTGCATTTTATAAAGAGTTGTCATTAAAATATCCAAATTTCAAAGACGAATTTATTTTAAGAACGGATGCGTCGAAATATGCGATAGGGGCTGAGTTGGTGCAGATCCAGGACGGAGCTGAGGTACCAATTGTATTTATCTCGAGGGTATTGAAAGACTGCGAAACCAGATATGCGACGGCAGAGAAGGAAATGTTGGCGATCGTATATGCAGTGAAAAGTTGCGTTTTATCTGCTAGGTAACAAATTTTGATAGAATCCGACAACACGGTGGTAACATTTATGAAGAAAAAGGAGTTTCTAAACGGCAGGTTGTACAGATGGGCGTTAGTATTACAGGAATACGATTTCGAAATCAAGCACAAACCAGGCAAGGAGAATGTGACGGCGGATTTTCTAAGCAGACCGCAAGTGGAAGAGAATAAAGACGTGAGGGATTGTTTAGTTGCTTTGCAGGAGTTCAGGGATGTTGGTCGGTGGACAAATGCCAAGCTTATGGAAACGCAAAGGCATAGTGAGGTGAGCTCGACCCGCGAGAGATTAACAAGCGAGAATGTGGAGGAGTACCGTGGATTTACCATCGTAGGGCAGTTCGTAGTCAAAAGGATATGTGAGGCAGAGCTAGTAGTGGTATCCAGAGACGCGGCTGTGGAAATCATAGATGAAATTCATTTAAATTTTGGACATATAGGTATAAGAAAAACATTTTTGGTATTCAGGGAGGCGTTTTATGCACGGAACGATATCACGGTGGTCAAAGAAAGGATCAATCGTTGCAAAATTTGTATCTTAGGGAAGGACAAGAACGTGGTGTTGCAGAACGTACCGATGAGTGTGAGCGTGAGCGGACCATTGGAATTGGTAGCTGTTGATTACTTAAGCAACCTGATTACGAGTGAACAGGGGTATCGGCACATACTAGTAATGGTGGACGTTTTTTCAAAATTTGTTAAATTATTTCCGGCGAGGCGAAGCAACACGGTGCATGCTTTACAATCGATCAAAGAATTTGGAAGCCAGGTAGGGAGAATGGAAAGGATTTTGGTAGACAACGCAACTTATTTTAACAACCAAAGATTTAGGAACGGGTTAAATCGAGCACATTAAGGTGTCATTTAGCAGTATACGGCATCCGAAAGCAAATCCATGCGAACGATATATACGGGAGGTAATAAAATATCTACGGTTAGCAACGCAAGAGCACCATAATGGATGGGTTAGATATCTGCCGCAGATTGAAAATTTCATGAATTGTGTACCGAGCTCAGTGACAAAAACGTGTCCGATAACATTGATTCGGAGGATTATACCAGCTAGGCCATGGAGGGAAGAAGTCGAGGTACAAGACATCACAGAGTTGTTGGGCAGTGTTAGACGTAGGATCGAAAGGATGCAGCGTAGGGATATCGAGCAAAGGTGTAGCAGGATCAAAAAAAAAAAGGACGACTTTTGGAATAGGAGATATGGTGGTGGTGAAAAGGTTAAGAGTTTCGAACCGCGACAGGAACATTTGCGCGAAATTGTTGTTTCCTTATGAAGGGCCGTACAAGATTACGCGTATTTTTGCGGAAGGAAATACATTTGAATTAGCTACTATGACAGAGGAATATCGTGGGCGTTTCCACTTGGAAAATCTATACCCATATAAGGTTGTACAGGAAGAGGGTTTAGTAGAATAGTTGTTATATAGTTCATGCGACGGAAAGTTTAGTTTTGTTTTAGTTTATAAGTTAGGTTAGTATGTAGCATAGTTAGACAGACATATTGAGAATTAAAAATAGGGGTTGAATAATTAAAATATATAGGAATCCGAAAAGGGGTTTGTGTGGAAAGGTGAGAGGGTGTTTGATTTTAAATAAAACTAGAAATTATGCACACCAGGAAAGAGTAAAGCCGACGCAATTTCCAATTTTATTCAAAATCAGTGGGGCCAATAAAATGTCTAAGGGAACTACTAAGAGTTATAAGGGTTGGTTAGTACAAGGTAGTATATGCCAAACAAAAATAATCCACATATTTGATCACATAAACCTAAAAATATATGTTTGCCGTATTTTATGTATACTAAAATACCATTCAAATATAGTAGTTGAAATTAAGTGCCAAAAGGCAATTTTAAAATGACTAAGTGGCGTAGTAAGATGTGAAATGCTCAAGGGTTTATACCGAGTTGAATTTTTAAAAGCCTTTGAAAGTACATTTGCCGTCCAAAAGCCGGATGCGTCTATGAATGTTCACTATCAACATGCATCCAGGGTCAAGTATAATTTATTTTGGTTTCATTTTCTATAGCATCAACTTTTGGACAATATTTGTAAACTCAAAATTATTAGTTATAACAACGTAAATGTGATTGGTTGAATGTAAAGATTTAGGACATATATTAGAATTTAATGTGATTATGAAACTGTATAAAAGACATGGACTATGGTATGTGCGACACGAACTTAGTTATTTGTTATGGACTTTAAGATGTAGTGGGCTAGTACAGAGTTAACATGGTCGCCTTAGAGAGTAAACAAAGTGATTATTTTTCGAACCAATTTTGTAAAAGACGTGTTTTCAGAACTGTGCTAATTTGTATTCAGATAATAAAAGTAATTGTTTTAAAGTGAGTTTAATTGAAAAGTGGTAAAAGATACAAGCATAGGAATTATAAAGGAATAGTAGTGATTGTGCGACGGAAAATTAGTGGATTTGGAGGGTGGTTTAAAGGTAGCAGGTTATCGAGTGGTTATACAGAAAGAAGTTTGATATTGGAGTGTGGTTTAAAGTTAGAAGGTCATCGAGTGGTTATACAGATTAGAGTTGGATATTGGAGTGTGGTTTAAGGTTAGAAGGAGCATCGAACAGAAAGATAAAGAAACGAGTAGATTGGAGATTAGATACGGAGAAGCGGACGGTTTTATAGAGGAAACAAGAATTCGAAGTGGATATTAGCACAAGGGAAGTTGTAACACGGTATTTTCTAAATTCTAAATTTGGGTTAATCATTTCAGATATTGGGGAACAGTTAAAAGTCGAGGACACCTGGAAGCTGCACGGAAATTCAAGAGCATCATTGTGAAGACGATACGGTAATTAGGATTTTGTGCCAGCAGTCAGCGAGGCATCGACGGAGTATAGACCAGGTGAGTTTTAAAATCATATTCTTTAATACGTCAAAATTTAGTCATATAAAATTTGGTTGTAATTTAATTTGGCACATAGTAACTTTGATCTAATTAGAAATTTTGGCATATACTAAAGTAGAGTAGCAATTTTAGTAGTAAAACAAAAGGATGCACGTTGGTTGGACTTAACACAACTACTTATAACGGAAACCCACTATAAGCAGTTGAATAACCTGAGATTAAGAGTTTTAAATAGTCGAGGCATTACATTAAATAGTTTATAAAAGAACCAACCAAACGGTGCAAGTACAAGGGCGTGCATTAGGTGTGCACATTTTACAAAAGTATAAAATAAAGGGTATAATATAGGTGAAACACACAAAAGTAGAGGGTGGTGTATATAATATATATATATATATATATATATATATATATATATATATATATATATATATACACACACACAGGTTTAAGTATGGATGGCTTGCCAATATGGTGAGGTGACAAATATGGCATTTGTAAATTTTAATGCTTTAAGTGTATCGGAAAATAATTTTCATCGAGTGACTTTCTTTCAATAGCATTGTTGGAGCCAGCTATTATTGTTAAGTAGTAGGTAGTGCCAGGTTTTAAAATACACTGAATCTCAGTATAGTTATTAATAAATGATCGCAGTTTATCAAAACAATCTCGTCTGTGACTTTCAGCCAGGAATAGTATTATTCTTTTTTTGGTTTCCACGTGGTTCAAATGTTCATTTTGAGTATTTTCTGTGTTATTAATGTTAATGCTTTTTTTTATTTCAATATATTAATTAGATAGAGCTGCAGATGACTTATGCAGTCCTCGTTGCATAACCCTTGTGTTCTTAATTAGTACTTTTTTCTTAATTTTCATCTTTGTTATATACCCTAGTTGATAGTGAACCTGTTTGTGCAGAAATGTCCTTTGTTATGAATACTTTTAGAAGATGGTAAGGTGTTTCTTGTCTGCTAGATAGACTCAAAGACCTAGGAGTAAAATAAATCTTTAGTTAATTCACTACTGTTTGCTAAAATGTAAATTATAATCGCTCACTTTTATTTCAGATTTGTCCAGCTTCAGTCTGTGATTGAAATAAGGACACAGTGAATCATTTCTTATAATATTATGAACAATGATTTCCACAACACAGCTGGTATAAATCCCACAATTTTATTTTTTATTTATTTCGTATAGATACAGTGTTCAATTAAAACATAATTACAGCCAACCTACAGTATAAGTGTAACATTGAGATTTATAAATTTGCACCTAGACCCTAAAGGGTCTGTATGTGCAATAGTTTTACAATTAAAACTAATGCAGAATCAAAATATCAACATATTATTGAAACGAGCTACTGCTACCGCGTTTCTTTAATTTAAAACAAGTAATAATAAAGGTCTTTATTACTCACTGTTCACAAGTCTAATTAACAGTATATGCCTTATTTATATATGTTTTCAGTCCACTTAACAATGAAGCACTATTACACTAATGAATTTACAAGCACTAATATCTTCTTAAACTAACTTCTTTACCCTATGTCCATTAACAACACTAACACAACTATTTATTTATACACTTCTATTTATTTATGTATACAACAAGCTGCATGTACATTAGACACAGCATATAACATTTCTGTATATTCTTTAACTTCTAAAGCTCAACTACGTTTACTGTACACGATATAATTTATATTAGACATTCAACTATAGACTAACTCTTACATTCATAAGCGGCCTTATATATACCCTGAATTAAAGATATGACTCATTATCTAGTATTTTCTAGAAGAATTCTGGAACCGTAGAGAATAAACAGTGCTTGCGGCGTTTTGTGTGTGTTTGATGGGTTGTCTAGTAGTAGGTCGCAACATTATTTAAGAAAACACAGCCATATTTATTAAAGCCATTAAGGCCAAGACTAGAACTATAATAATTAGTATATAAAAATATAGTGCTAGTTTATTCTAAAGGCACCTGCAAATTGAAGTCAATAGAACTCAGAAAACACAGAGAAAGGTTTAATGGCTAGGTACGTTTAAAGATAAATTGACAAGCCCTAGGTGTTTTTAATATTATAATCATAAAGCATCTAAACACCTTAAATAATTAGCATATACAGTGTGTCCAAATTTCGAGTCTCTACATTGTGATTTCAGTTATTATAAGAGATAGAAATTGGGTTAAATGGGGAAAGATTTGGAGGAATCCAGGCCAGTTTTGTATCCGTTTACAAAATTGGTGTAAGTTGTCTGGTTTTGGAGATATTCGAAGAAAACTAAAAATGGCGGATTTTGTTTTTTGATAATAAAACATGAATCACAAGTCGCACCATCACAAGACTTGCACATTATTAAGACACTTTTCTAAAAGGAGTATTTTAGCATGAACAGAATCATTCGACTGTCTTTTGTTTTCGAGGAAACGCCCACAACTTTTGTTTTTCTTATGGCCGCCATTTTGAATATTAAGTGAATATTATGCGCCTTAAAATTACCTTTTCAAAAATATGCCACATGTCTATAAAAATGCAAAACTATCCTAAATTTTAAAAATAACTAAATTTGTATGTTCTTTAACGTTTGGTAATCCCAACAGGGCAAAAATTTGATTTCTACTTTATGAAAAGTACAATACACATTTTATAATGTACACAAACAGCATTTGTCAGAAATTATTAATTATGGTGGTACTAGAGTTAAAATGATATCGTTTTATAATAGTAGGCGGTGGTATGTGACAAAACCAAACAATTGAATTACAGTTATATGTCAAATAAATTCTAAAATTTAGATAAACTTGTGTGTGTTGTAAGTTTTGGTGCCGGTGGTGCTGCATTTTAATTTAAAAATGGCACATGTCTACAAGTTTTCGAATGAGGAAAAGTTTGATATGCTAAATACTTATTTACAATCGTTTGAACGCTGATACGGCATCCGCCAGATATTTGGAATGTATCCAGAAAGACGACAACCGCATAAAACATACTTCAGAAAAATTGTAATGAATTTACTGAATTATGGTGCTTTTGAACAGACTAGGAACAATACGACTTAAACAATAGGGAACGTGTTCTAAGCATTACTGAGGCGGTAACACGAAATCCATCCACATCCGTAAGATCTGTAAGCCGTGAACTTAATATTCCAAAATCAACTGTTCATAATATTTTAAAAAGGAAAAGTTTCATCCTTATAAACCTACTATTGTCCAAGGCCTCAAAAGAGAAGATTTCGCCAGACGAATGCGTTTTGTAATTGGTACATCCAAAATGCGAGGAAGAACCGCACTTTCCAGAATTGATAATATGGACAGACGAAACGCGGTTTACCAATTGCGGGGTGTTCAATAAACATAACACGCATCACTGGAGCACTGAAAATCATCATCTGACGCGCAACGCAAATTTCAAACGAGATATGGATTTAACGTTTGGTGTGGTATCTTAGGTAGTTAATTATGACATAAATATTTTAGTAAATTAACCAATGTAATTAATACTTTTATAGGTAATAATTTGATTGGACCCTTTTATTTTGTCAATAACCTCAATGGCGCCAGATATACGGAATTGTTAAGAGACCAAATAATTCCGGCTATTAGAGGACTTGTACCAAATGATGATGATTTTCGAAAACTATGGTTTCAGCAAGATGGTTGTCCAGCTCACAATTCCCGAGAAGTTAGCGCCCTTCTAGCTGAACATTTTGGCCAAAATATTATATGCAATAGTGGACCAATTATGTGGCCGGCAAGATCACCAGATCTTACACCACTTGATTTTTATTTATGGGGTTTTGCTAAAAATGAGGTATATGAGTTTGAACCGCCTCATAATATAAACGAACTGCAGGAAAGAGTCCGTGACATTCTTAACTCTATAAATAGGCGCACGTTAAGCAGAGTTGTACGGAAAGTTTTAATTAATTGTCGAATGTGACGTGATGCAAACGGACAGCATTTTCAGCATCTACGAAGATAGGCTACAGTTTTATGTTTAAGTTAATTTTAAGATTTATATCCAATACTTTACGAGTTCTACTTAACAAAATGTATGTGGTACTACTACTACTACTACTGTTTGGAAAGTAGAAATCAAATTTTTGCCCTGTTGGGATTACCAAACGTTAAAGAACATACAAATTTAGTTATTTTTAAAATTTAGGATAGTTTTGCATTTTTTTATAGACATGTGGCATATTTTTGAAAACGCCCACAGCGTTTCCTCGAAAACAAAAGACAGTCGAATGATTCTGTTCGTGCTAAAATACTCCTTTTAGAAAAGTGTCTTAATAATGTGCAAGTCTTGTGATGGTGCGACTTATGATTAATGTTTTATTATCAAAAAACAAAATCCGCCATTTTTAGTTTTCTTCGAATATCTCCAAAACCAGACAACTTACACCAATTTTGTAAACGGATACAAAACTGGCCTGGATTCCTCCAAATCTTTCCCCATTTAACCCAATTTCTATCTCTTATAATAACTGAAATCACAATGTAGAGACTCGAAATTTGGACACACTGTATAAACTCTTTACATTTTACGGAAAATTGCTTATCATTTGTTAAGCTCCTAATGCTATTAGGTAACATATTATAGATTTTTACGCCCAAACTTGAATGAATAATCTATTTGCTTGCTTTTGGAAAAATTGAACAGAGATACATGCATTTCTAACTATCCTGGTAACATATATATGAGTAATCAGATTCCTCAATTTCTTATTTCTAAAAATAAACTTACAGACATTATAAAAATAAAGCATTCTAATATTTAGTATATCTTTAGAATATAGCATATATGTTGGATATAATCTAGGTTTACAGAATATTATTTTAAGGATGTAGTTCTGTATAATATTTAGAGGATGCAATGCATTCTTATACGAAGCTCCCCATATTATGATTCCGAATTGTAATAGTGATTCAACTAGGGCTTTATAAACAAGAATTAGTAATTTAATACTTAGAATTCTTTTAAGTTCATAAAACTTACAGATAAAATGTCTAATTTTAGTTACCAGATTATTAATGTGGGGTGTCCATTTAAGGTGGTTATCCACTAATATACCAAGATATTTGATAGTTTGAACTTCATTTATTGTTTTATTAGAATTTAGGAGATTTATAGTCGAGTAATCTGGTCTACTAGCTTCAGTAAGTGAAAACGCAATATATTTTGTTTTCTCTATATTTAGCGACAATTTGTTATGATCTAGCCAATTTTTTATTTTCTCCATCCCATCCTCAGCTCTATGTTTAACACCAATCCATGTGGGATCACTAAAAATAAGAGCAGTATCGTCTGCATATGAGATTATGTCGCCGTGTATGTTTGCCGAAGCAATCATAGAATTAGTGTAAACTATAAACAAAAGCAGGCCAAGAACAGTTCCTTGCGGAACACCAATTTGAACATGTTTTCCGACACTGTATTCATTTCCAATTCGAACTTTCTGTATTTTATTAGTAAGATAACTTTCAAACACCTTCAAGGCAACACCTCTCACTCCATACTGGCTGAGAGCATTTAATAACCCATAGTGAGGTACTCTGTCGAAGGCTTTTGCCAGATCTAGAAATATGCCAATACATTTATTTTGATGTTCCAGTGTATCCTTTACTATACTTACTAATTCAAAGATGGCGTCGTTAACACTTAAACCTGGTTTAAAACCAAATTATCGAGAGCTTAATATATTTAACCTTTCAAGATAGTCAAATAACCTCTTTACTAAACATTTTCCAAAGATTTTTGAGAAAACAGTAGTTAAACTGATGGGCCTATAGTTGCTAATGTTAGTAACCTTTCCAGATTTAAGTACAGGGACTACTATAGCCAGTTTAAAATCATTGGGTACCTCACCATGTAAAAGTATTAGATTAATTATATGCAACAGAGGATCAATTAAGAATTCATGATACATTTTTATCAATTGTACCCGAACTCCATCATGGCCAGATGCAGCGTCATTTTTTAACGACTTAATGTGACCAATAAGTTCATTTTTTTTACTGGGAAAAGAAACATTGAGTCTTTAACGCTAGGATATACATTTTTTACATCACTTAATGGTTCAGATATTCTGGACACCATATCAGTACCGATATTGGTAAAATAATTATTGCAAAAATTCGCAGCATCATGATCAGATGTAAAATGAATTCCATCCTCATCCGTAATAGAAATAGTTGGCCTTGTCATAGCTGCAGGACTGGTTACATCTTGTATAATTTTATATAATTTCTTCATATCTCCAGCACTATTATTAATTTGACTAACATAATATAATCTTTTTGCTTCCTTAATAACTTTATTAAGTTGATTTCTATAAACTTTATAATTTTCTAAAAGCCTGGCATTATTTTTATGAGCTACGACCTGCTTCTTCATTTGATCCCTTCTTTTTATTGATACGATAATTGCATAGGATATCCAGGGCTTTTATATTTTACCTTTTTAATCTCAGTGATTTGACTACTTTTATATACATTGTTGAAAATGTTGGTAAAAGCTGACCATGCATCACATGGGGAGTTGCTTTCAAAAACAGCTTTCCAATTTACCTGACATATTTGACGAGAAAAACTAGCAATATCTATTTTATGTTTTACTTCAGTGATCAATTTAGGTCAAACAGGATTTTCATTCATAATTAGCAAATATACAGGATAGTGATCAGTTATATTATGATTTATTACTGACGAATTTATTTTAAATTGGTTTTTGTTAATATTAGTCTTTACAAAGATATGATCAATACAGATGCTTGATGTGTTAGTTACTCTAGTAAATGTGTTTATGTAGGATTTGTAACCCATAGACATTAATATTGATATACAGGGCTTTTCACGACGACCGTGCATTAGACATTTTTCAGAAAGTACAAGAGATAGAAGTATGAAATTTTATATGTAGTGATTGTTCGACATGCCGAGTTGATCTAAAATATTTTCGTTTGATAGCACTTCCGGTTGTACCGAAGTTGATATTATCTTTGTTATTTTAAATGGAACACCCTGTATATTTTGCATTTTAGATTCCATACACAATTTTAACTTAAATTCCTTTAATAAGTAATATCTCAATTTTTACCGTTTCGAGATATTTAGCTTTTATGCTTTTTTGTAAAAACTGATATACTTTCTTGACAATAATGTACATTTAAATTTACAGTTTAGAAACCAATTATTAGCAGATAAACTATTCAAATGTTTGATAAACATTTAAATGTATTTGTTTCCATTCAACACCATACCAGGTGTCCGACATTTTACTTAAAGTTTCTTGCATAAAAAATCTGAAAAGTCAATTTTTCTAAATGGAACACCCCGTATATTTTGATATTTTCAAATTGTTCAATCATTTTTAAGGTAACCTTATGTAACAAGTCCTATTCTGAAGTTCAACTGTCTTTAAGTTATTTGATTTTAATGACATTAAGTGGTTCTACTACGATAATAAAATAAATATCAGCATTATGTTTGTACGACGCTTTGGCAAATAATCGAACGGTGATACAGAATTAACAAACAAACTGTCTTATTACTTTATTAGATTACGTGTTAGATTGTGTGTGTTATAAAATAATAAAAATGTCAAGATTAGATTATAGTAATGAAGATTTCTTAAATTTAATAATTACTTACGGTGAATGTAATAGAATAATTAGTCGAACTTGTCGATTATTTGCAGATAGATCTCCAAAAACCCAATAAGAATACAGTTAATCGTCTACTTCAAAACTGTAGAACGAATGGAGCATTTCTTCCACACATTAAACGCAGAAAGCCGCAAGTTGAAAATGAAGACAATGAAATAACTGTTTTAGGATTTTTCTCTGCTTACCCAACTGCTTCATTACACGAAGCCGAAGAGAAATAGGTATGCCGTATGTGACCATTTATCGTATACTTAATAAACACAAATGGCGCCCATATAAATTTTACTGCATCCAACATTTAAAATACACTGATTTGCCTCGGAGAGTTCAGTTTTTTGAGTGGTTGCTAACTAAAAGTCAAGAGGACAAAACTTTTAAAAACATTATTTGGACAGCGAAGCAAAGTTTACCAAAAATGGCGTCTTTAATAGGCACAACAGCAATTATTGGGCTCCATAAAATTCACACGTAGTCCGTGAAAGAAATTTTCAAGACAAATGGCAATTTAATGTATTTTGTGCTATTCATTGCGATTCAATCTTGTATCTGGAATTTTACGATGAAAATTTAACTGGAGAAAGGTATGTTCATATGTTTAGAAATGGAGTGCAGCCAATAATACAAAACCATCCACAAAGAGATTACTTATGGTATCAAATGGATGGTGCTCCATGTTACAATTACCGACTGGTTGGCGATTTTTTAACAGGAATTTTTCAAGACCGATGGATTGCAAATAATGGTCCATTTCGATGGCCCCCGAGAACTCTAGATGGTAATCCACTAGATTTTTTCTTTTGGGGTCACTTAAAGAACATCGTCTATTCAGATCCTATCACAACCAAAGCCAATATGAAAGATAGAGTTAGAGCTGCTATAAATTCATTAACACCACAAGCAATAAGAAAAGCAACACACGATAACCTTATTAAAAGAATAAATGCATGTTTGGAAAGAAATGGTCACATTTTCGAGCATATGTTATAGTATAAAGATTAATTATTCTTTTATTCTTTTCAACCTTTATTAAAGTCTCCTCGAACATAATGCTGATATTTATTTTTATTATCGTAGTAGAACCACTTAATGTCATTAAAATCAAATAACTTAAAGACAGTTGAACTTCAGAATAGGACTTGTTACATAAGGTTACCTTAAAATGATTGAACAATTTGAAAATATCAAAATATACGGGTGTTCCATTTAGAAAATTGACTTTTCAGATTTTTTATGCAAGAAACTTTAAGTAAAATGTCGGACACCTGGTATGGTGTTGAATGGAAACAAATACATTTAAATGTTTATCAAACATTTGAATAGTTTATCTGCTAATAATTGGTTTCTAAACTGTAAATTTAAATGTACATTATTGTCAAGAAAGTATATCAGTTTTTACAAAAAAACATAAAAAGCTAAATATCTCGAAAACGGTTAAATATTGAGATATTACTTATTAAAGGAATTTAACTTAAAATTTTGTGTAGAATCTAAAATGCAAAAATATACAGGGTGTTCCATTTAGAAAAATTGACTTTTCAGATTTTTATGTAAGAAACTTTAAGTAAAATGGCGGACACCTCGTATGGTGTTGAATGGAAACAAATACATTTAAATGTGTATCAAACATTTGAATAGTATATCTGCTAATAATTGGTTTCTAAACTGTAAGTTTAAATGTACATTATTGTCAAGAAAGTATATCAGTTTTTTACAAAAAAAACATAAAAAGCTAAATATCTCGAAAACGGTAAAAAATTGAGATATTACTTATTAAAGGAATTTAAGTTAAAATTGTGTGTAGAATCTAAAAATGCAAAAATATACAGGGTGTTCCATTTAAAATAACAAAGATAATATCAATTTCCGGTACAACCGGAAGTGCTATCAAAACGAAAATATTTTAGATCAACTCGGCATGTGGAACAATCACTACATATAAAATTTCATACTTCTATCTCTTGTACTTTCTGAAAATGTCTAATGCACGGTCGTCGTGAAAAGCCCTGTATAACTATCAGATAAAACTGATATACCGCTAATATCTATATTAAAATCCCCTATAAGGGATATTTACATTTTTGTCAGAAGCATTTGTTATGTAATTTTCTAAATCAATCAAAAAATCATTATCAGAAGTTGAGGGTGACCTATAACATGCCATAATGTTGCATGTACCTTGCCACGTTCAAATAGTACTCTGGATATAGTTATAGAGAGCGGCAGAACTGTATGCGTTATTTCACAGACAATTTTTCTATTAATCAATAATACTAGTCCATCATTTTTGTTTATGGTGCTGTTATTGTGTATTGTATTAAACCCAGGTATTGCAATTTGTTCCAGACTGAAATTTTCTCTGGTTTCACCAAGCACAATAATGTCTACCGACTTCAAGTTACAGGATTCTAAAAAAACTAAGACCTCATCAAAATGACAGTAAACTCCCCTAATGTTAAGATGAAGTATTTGAAACAGGTTCTAAGGTTAGCATCTTATTTTTAAAATCATCAATGTCATCCACCTGCATAGAAATTGAAATATCAGACTGTATATTCCTGTCTATTTCATCTAATATTGATAACTCTAAATTAGCCATGAAATTTTACAATTATTAATAAGAAGTTTTAAGTATACTAAAATAAAATTAATTGGATGACTACTCTATTCTGACAGTATAATTAACCAATATAAAAAAAGATAGTAATATAAAAGTGAACATAAATTTTATATATACATATTACTTACCGGATTACTTACAGGAATAATTAATTCTACTTCTCATTTTCATAATATGGTATTTGTATGTAGGGCACTCACTGCTATTTGCTTCATGATGAATATCGTATTTTAAATTATACTTGGATACTGCATTTACACAGCTGCGGCATTTTTTAAAATCCTTAGGATATTCGTTGAGTTTATGACATTCACCACAGTAAATACACGTTAGTTTGTTCTTACAGTTGGCTACCTTATGACCATAATCACAGCAGTTCATGCATCTGAGAACAGACATGTCCTCAAAGATTGTGCAACGTTCCCACTGTATGTGAACTTTTTTTGTGATCATAAATTTACTAAATAGTTCACCTGAGCACTCGACAAATATGATGTGCTTTTTGTTATTGATAGATTTAATATAAGTTATGTTAAGATTATCATCAGGGGTTATGAACTCATTTTGATTTCTTATACAATTCATATACTCTTCTCGAGTTAAATTTTCGCTATTATTAACAATTATTTTTACACGAGGCCTTTTTAGTAGAGACAGTCGAACATCATATTTAACTGAAAAGTTTTTAGATTCCACCTATCTCTTAAGCTTATTTGCTTCATCTTCAGAGCTACATTTTATTAAAACTCCTCCATTATTAATTTCTTTTACCGAATAGATAGACACATTTATAGCATTTGGATCTACTTTTTTTTTGTATCTCTTCTTTAGTTTTAAGTGAGCTCTGTATGCTGGCCGGCTTAATTATAACCACTGGAACATTGTCCACTTTATAAGAATTAGATTGAGACTCTTGAGTTTTTTTACTCAAAATATTTGCATATGTTTGCTTAGAGCTTTTTTCCATTTCTTTTATCTTGTCTTTGAGCATACTGATGATATTATTTTTATCAACTATGGTATCTTCTTTGTCTTTAATACTTTTTTGCAGCAATTTCACCAGATCGTAATTTCGACATTGTTTACAATTGAACTTTAGTATTCTACCATTTAATGCCATACATCTTATGTCTGTTGCACTAAGCCCAGAACAATCATTACAATATAAATTTCTACACATGTCGTACAAAAAACACGGATTTTTTGTCTCTTTAGACGGTTGAAATGAACGTAAGCATTTGGAGCAGTCCATTTTATGTTATATTTTATTTTATTCCCAGCAGACATACATATTATACCCTTATTATTAATAATTTTACAAAAAATATGTTTGCATATTTTTCAAAATAACTTTCTTTCAATTTGCTGGGTTCAGTCCTGTACAATAATAAAACAATGTGGCAATTGTAATTGCAGAGATAAGAGCTAGTTATTGTGAAGATAACTGTTGATAATAACCAAAAGTTTGTATACTACCAATTTAAAATGTTAGTTATTTGTTGATATCATAGTTGTGATGCACTTTTTATAAAAAAAAGTTTAGTAGTTTGAAAGCCTGTCTAGTTAGCTCTAATATGATATTAAATTTGATATATAAGTAGCACTTTTTATCAGTTAATTTTAATATACTTTGAGGAGCACATTACCACTTTGTTAACAAAACCAATCACTCAAACACAATCACAATCATAGCTATTATTTTGTTGCGAACCTTCTACAGTAAGAAATTTCAATTTGGCATTCCTGTCAAGTAGAGTGACATTTTATTAGCAATTTTTTCTGCACATATATGATTGTTTTTCCCCTTTAAAGAATCACAACATTAATATGTGTTACTTTGTTTACTATGTACAAGAAGGCTCAAGCGACAGCCATGGAGTGTCCAATGACTGTGCATCATTTACTAGCATTAATATTTTCTTCGTTTAAATTTCAAGTGAATCAAGAAGTGATTACAGTTATCAATGCATTTCGCTGCATGGGATATAAGAAAATTTAAGATAATGCATGACTTTTGATTGTAGAAAACAATTATTTAATAGTTTAAAGTACTTTTACATTGTCTTGTCGGATATCCAATTTCTGCCCAAAAGTTCGCTGGTAGTAATCAACCTATTATAATAGCCATATGTTTGTGTATGAATGGTTTTGTATAGAGTTTGAAATTTTAGTGTAGAATTTGGTTGATCGACATCTAAATTATTCAAATCTAAATTAATAGTGATTGTAGAATTGTATAATATAGGGATAGTTGTTGGTATTGGTGTTAAATGATCTTTTTTAATGGTAAATGAAAATCCTCAATTTTGTATGGAAGTTTCTTTTCTTGTATATAATTTTTAGCTCTTTTGTAATCTGAAAATTCAATCATATCAATTCATTGTTATAATCCCTAATCGTTAATAGTGTGAAAAATTAACATATTCAATGAAGTTCACGTATATATAATACTTACTTCTCAAATGCAGTTAGAGGTAACAAAAAGCTATTGTGTTGACGCTCCTGTTGGATGTATTGCTTAAGTAACAAGCGTGTTTGTTTACACAGTTTGTGCAAAGGTGCTAGCATCTGTGTATTTGCAAATAATGCTATTAAATTATCAACATAAAAAGTAATGCTAACAAGAACTATTTTTATATGAATTTACAGTAATATTCGGAAAATTATAGAGGGTAATGACAACTCTATGCAGCAGCAAGGTAACTGAGAGTTAAACACCAACATGAAGATAGGTTCGGACTTCAATCAAGATATGCATAAACTTCAAACCCAACAAAATACGCTTGGCAACAGAGCATTGCAATACCAAAAACAAAATCCCAAATGCTCCAAAATGGAATGTCAACACACTATATCTTTCTACATGTATTGGTATTAAGTATTCACCTACCTGAATTACTATTTATGATGTCATGGCCTTGATTCGATGAAAGTCTCAGATCTTGATATATTTTCTCTATATTTTGTATGTAGAAAAATAAAAATAATAGTTTTTTATTAAAATTAAAAGGTAACCACTGAAAAATGCATTTCAAAATCTTCTTTTATATGTCATGTAAAGAATGACACTATTTAATTGGAATGGAGTGTACATGAAATGTGGCTGATACCCTGTTTTTCTTTCTCTTTTTGTTACTTTAATACTACTACAGAAACACGGTCATCCATTTTTATTAGAATTTCTTATCCTGGTATGGCTATTATTAAAGTAAATAAGTTAATAAGTGAGCTGCAATAACAGTTAATAGAGTCTACTTGACTGGTATAGAATTATGCAACTACTACTTGTTTAATAGTGCTCTTGAATAGTTAATTTAATGTTAATAATTTAATGCATGCCTATGTTTTTATATGCACTTCACACCTTTCAATACTAAATAAACTTCTTAATAATTATAATATGTAATTAACCCTTATCTATGTATTTAAAAAATAGGCCAGGTGTGCGTTATTTGTATTTATATAAGAGATTACAAACATGGATTTTGTTTTAAGAGATTATGGATGATGTTTAATTAATATAGATTAAAATGTTTAACGTAATATTACCTATAATTAAAGGATACTTACCGATTGCTGATAAATTTGTCTAACACATTGTTTAACTGTAATCTTATTATCTTTATTGAGATCTAATTGCAGTCGCGTTTTAACAAACCAAATGGGGTTGGTTAGTGTGCATGCCATAAATCCAGCACACGATGCTGATAAAATATGTACAATAGGAGTTTCTGTTGGTAAAACACTGTTCCAAAATTGTTTCGCTTGACTATAAGTTAAAAAATATACAGCTCTCGATGGTGCTACACCTACTAAATTAGGGCCCAATCCTGAAACAAAAAACTTCTTAATCTATAGCATTCACGGCCAAGCATGACATGTGGAAGTCAAAACTAACCTTTAAAAAGGGCAAGTGGGCCCTCATATTTTATAATGTACTTAAGACACTGGACCAGACTCATACTGTTTGGGATGGGTGATGGTGCTCCGTAACCTGAAAGAGCCACAACTTGAGGCCTAAGATGACTGCAGCTTGTCCATAACCTACGCCTTTGTTCAGCAAGTGACTGATACGTGGTATAGTTGTTACGATCTTGGGCTATTGCTGGAAGTTGATAATTAAAACAGCTACTGGATGATTGTAACCTTGTTTTAACCACTTCCAATGGGCATGTTACGATAGCACCTACTGTACCAGCGACACTAAAAAATAAAAATTGTGTACTTAAATAATTCGTCTACAATAATTTTTATTTAAAATAAGTTGTCACAATTCTATATCAAATAGTGTATAATGTTTTGGAAATATATCAAACATTCCCGTTAAAAAACTGCAAATGAACATGAAATGGATTATTTATTTTGTAGGCTTTATTTTACTACTATTAAAAAAAGTATAGTGCAAAAGATTGAAATAAGGGATAAACCTTCGGCAAATATTTGTATATTATTTCTCCAGCTTCACCAGTTTAGGGAATTCCAACTAGTTTTTGCAATATTTAAAGTGCAGTAGTGAATTTTATTGGATATCAATGCGCTAATGTAGAATTTAATATAAATTATTGAACTTCAATGGAATTCACTGGATATAAATAAAATACGGCATACTGTATAGAAACTGTCAGAATAAATGAATCCCTTTCTATTTAATGCTATTTCTCTTTTTCACATTATATTTTTAATCTATTTCGAATTATGCATGTATGTAGCAATAGACTGTGAAAAATTCTTTATCAATTAGAATACATAAGATGATGAGGTAACTGCCGCCAGAAAATATAATCACTAGAATACTACATTAATAAACCTGCTAGTTACCTAGACGTAGCCAGAAGAAAAGTAAATACCAGGTTAACTATCCAACGCAGAGAGTGGGGGATTCACCTACATACCAAGAAAACAAAAAAAAACAATACGTCGCCCACGATTATCTATTAACAATAAAAATAAATGAAGGATTCTGTACAAACAAGCAAAAGCAATAAATTAAACGTACTATATCAAAGCAAACAATTAGGTGATACGTACAATTTAGTACTTTAAATACGAAGTGCACATCTCATATTTTATACAAAATAAAACTAATCAGTAGAAAATAAACATGTGAGAGCTTTTGTCAAGCGTTTTTAAAATTGCACCTAATACTTTTGTAAAATAAACTAATCAGTAGGAAAGAAATAACGTGTGTCTGTCAAACATTTTTAACAATGGTACATCACACATGTAGAGCGATAATATCAATTCACAGCAACAAACAATAGTCCTACAGTGTCAAGTTTCTTATCACGTAACTACACCAAACGTTGATACGGAATATGCCATTAATATGCACAAAAGAAAACAAGTTGAATACCCTGGATACTTACTCGCACGCCATCGAGGGCGAATCAGCACAGCAACGCCACGGTTGTCGGGATCTATTTACCCTGTTACTATAACTGCAGCAGCGGTCTACGAACAAAAGCAGTTGGTCTACAGCAAGAAAGAACCAATTTGGCCTCCAGCTAAAAGACGCAATACATGCAGACACCTCCTAGTTGCCAAACAAACAAAAAACAAACGTGCATTGCTTTTGAAATACGGCGACGAATAATGTAGAAAATATTTCGACGCACAAGCTGCAGAATCAAATTCAACATTGGTTCAAATGACACGAATTCAAACTGCAAATCCTCGCTTATCAAAGCGTGATTAAAACTGGAAAACACGCTATCAAATAATAGTACGATCTATCATCTCGACAAGTTTTTAAATGGGAAACACAAAAGCAGCAATTGTACGCGGTCATAATGTATACAAATATAACGGATACCTAAAACAGGATATAAACTATTTAATTGTAGCATAAACTTGTCGTTTCAAAGCAACTATATTTAAGTTGAGGAATTATTAGAGAGCGTATTTATTATTAATTATGTTGAAGAATTTAACAGTAGAAACGGAATTATTCGAGCAGGTATTGAATTAACCAGGGAAATTTTAAAAGCAAAATTAGAAAGTAACAAACCTCTGGTTTGGGGAGTTACAAATTACTTAACTAAACTTGGAAACGAGTTAATCACCTAACCTTTTAGATTACTATGGATAAATGATTGTTGTTAAAGTCCCTAGTTAGATCAGGCTAAAAAATTTTTTAAAAGCTTTTCAATATAAAATGATACGTTGAACAATGAGTAGGTGTATAACATGATGTGTTACGCTAACCTTAAATTAAAGTAAAAGAAATAATATATAATCTTGAATGTACTAACTTGTTATTGAAACACCTTGCATAATTTTTATTTTCATGTAAAATAAGACCTGCAAATAATTCACTATTTTTATTTTATTATATTAAACTAAAAATTACAAAGTTAATCATTTTATGTCTGTTAAATACATTGGGAAACTTGAATAACAAGTTGTAAATTATTTTAACCACAAGATTGTAAAAAAAAACTAGTTATAACTGTAAAATTTTATAGTGAAAGTGTGGCGTGATTTTCAGAAAGCATTCCAAATTATAAAAGAAATTCGTAGTTATACATACCAAACAGGAGCTTTAGGAAGTTGGTTTAATAAATTCCGTGCAATATTACAAAATATTTAATAAACAGTTTCAATAAAGGAAAACCACAAACATTGTTGCAATTACCACAAAGTATTAAAACAGATGTTGAGTAATAAAATGTACAGAAGTATAGGATTACACAGATGATATAATCGTTTCACACAATAGACTGAAAGTGTGAGAATGGTGAAATAAGCATAAAGTGAACTTGATACTTTGTATTAAGCAGATGCTGATCGCAATAAAATATGATTTACAGTGGGAGGACAATAGGATTGTTGAACGCAACAGAAGTCAAAATAGTCAGTTATATAGTACTCGGTTACCTGAACATCAAAATGTAGAAATACGCACGAAGAGAACAGGAAGGTTGAGGTTTATAGAAGTGAGCTTCCAATAAAAATTGTATGGCAATTCCCAAAACCAATGATCGACAAGTAACATGAAATACATCTGCAAGTAGCAGGTTATGTTCAAGGTGGATACAATGTCAAAAAAATGTTTTGAAGATAAAAGGGGTAGGAATCCCTTCCTTCAATTGGAACTTTGTGATACATCTCTTGAGTCAGTGAGCTGCTGTTTGGATCTTTACTAAATAATAACAAGAAAAATTCTGATATTATGAATTTTTAAATGTTGTGTATTTTAATTATAAGACAGTAATTCAGTAAAAATAAGTATTTGGTAGGACTAATTAGTGATTCGAAATGCAAGATTTATTAGTGAAATATAGGATAATAAAGTATTAAATTTAATCATTTTGGAAAGGACAATGGTATAGCATGAAGTTTTTTTTAGTTTTAACGAATGACATTGCCAATAATTCGAGATTTACTAATGCCTTGTAATTAAAAAGGAAATCAGGGAAATTTGGAGTGGCGAATGATTTTGTTGATGGCTTAGATTTAAGTTTTTTTAAGATTATCGTTAGGATTATTTTAGTAACACCAGGCCAGATTTGACGTTAGGAATTTATTCTTAGAGAAGAATTTTTTTTAAAACAATAAAAATACATAAACATTTATTAATAAAATACAAACAGTTTTATATTCGTTCATAAATTAACAAATATGCTTGTGTCTCAAGAATCCTTTTTTGGGGAGCTTCTGAAATATAAGAGTCATTAACATAATACCATTTTCCCAATAGAATTTTGGCGTTAGCTTTTGCATCTATATACGGTGAGGACGGGTTGTTTTTCATTTTTAGATAAAAATTACCAACGGTAACTATCGCTTTCTAACTGAATTCTTATTTTTACATATGCATCATAATGTCCACCGTGAAGTGAGCCGCTATGTTGCACAATACCATATAATGTATATAACACTTTAGTTTTATTAAGATTGAGCATTGGGAGATTTTTATATCGCTTTGTACAAAATAGCGTTAAATCTAGTATAATAGGGAACAAAACATGATTATTCACTCACCTTTGCAGATCAAAGTCTTAAAACCTGAAAACGCTTTAAATGCAAAATCAGTACAGCAGATGGATTACATACTAGAATTTGCTTAGTGGCACAAGTATAAATAGTTCTTTTATTAGATCTACCATGTCTCTCTTTGTATATGAATCGCAGCTTATTTTATTATTTCCAGTAAGGAAATCACATGTCGTAAATTCGCTTAAACAAGATTGCAAAAAATATTCACCTTTTTCATATTGGTATTTTGACATTAGTGTTTCCCCATGTATCATTTATATCACAGTCTTCGTACATTTTTTTATCTTGACGTACATCAAAATATATATGTATATATATATATATATATATATATATATATATATATATTGCTATGCTACTGGCGGATTATCGAGCCCCGACGTTGGGCTGTATATTATTTATTTGCTATGAATCTCTCTCTAAATTATCGTGCCCCGACTTTGGGCGACCTATTTATTTTGCTATGCTATTTACGTAATTTTCTCACCCCTTACTTCGGGTTGTTATTTTTATTATTATGAACCGGAATTCTTGATTCCCTTCGTTGTGCGCCTTATTAATTTTATACGTACTCTAAATTATTGGACCACCATTTTAATATTAACTATTAAGTGTAATTATCTCCTCCTCCAGCTGTTTTCTTAATATTGCTATCAACTGGACTTTATCATTAAACAACTCTATCTACCAATGGCAAAATTCGATACGTTACCGCCTTGCGGGTTATCACTTTCCTATTCAACTTGTGGCTCCGCCTTTGTACTATCTAAATCTTATGACCTCGGCTAGCATTTATTTGCAATTATAAAATTCAGTAAATTTAGATTTTATATAATGAAACCAATATGTTATGTACAGCTTTTGAAATTATTTGTAATACATTTCTTATAAATTTCATTTATTAACAACCATCTAGTATGTACTCAAAAACCCAAAGTCACCAAAGAAAATTTATTATCTTTACCAACAAAGTGTAGAATATTCTAAACCTGTTTTCTTATTACTCATTCAATACGTATGCAACCTCTTTTGTTGACTTCTTCACAAGCATATCATATTTAGCAAATTCAATGTTAAAAATAAAATAAAAATTCATATAGAAAAACAAATGTCTTATAACTAAAAATCTGACCTGGTTTTATCTTTTTCACATCGACGCTTCCAATAAAAATGATCTTCCCCAATTCTGGATTCCATTCAAATTATTACACTATGGCCCATCACCATTAAATTATATACCCCAATTTATTTCAATTCCTCAAACTTAGACTCTTATCATTCTTGCCCCCGACTTAAAATTGTAGTTTGTTTCATCCCTGTACTTCAAGATTGTATTATTCTCCCTTTCCCCTTGACATTTAAATTGTATTACTATATTTTTTTCTTAACATCAGAATCCTAGTCTATTTCCCTCAGACCTCGAAACCCTATTATTTTTATGTCTTAGTTTACAATAAATTCATTAAAACGTACTTACGTTTAAACGGCAATTGTAATCTTCATTTTCGCACTCATTTTATTTTTCACTTTTATACTTATTACGTATTACTTTATTTAATGGCAATGCACTTCGGCCTTCATTGAGTTGAAAACTGACTTTCTTATCAAGGTGCTTGCTAATATAATCTCGAATTCCCACTCCATCCGTGGGTCTGGTCTAGAACTCGTCGCTTGTCTCTGACCAATCAAATAATTGCTTTTAGAGCAGTTTCTGATGCAATGCTCCACGCTTTCCCATAATCACAACCTGCCCGCAGCTGTCTTTCATTATCAACATGCTGTATTTTGATAGATTACTTGCTTTTCTATAAACAACTGATGCAACCTGACATTAAATTTTCATGTTTACATGTGATTCACGCAATTTTTAATCATTTCTCTTATCAAATTGGTTAGATCTTTGTACGCATTTATATTAACTGCCTGAAACTCTATTTCTAAACCCGTATTAATTTAATCGTCTGGAACTCTTCTTCTTAATGCGTGTCTAATTACACTTTATCATTTATTTCTCAATATACGCGTACTTCCACTGAAAAATGTCCTTATTTGTTTTACCTAAATTAACTAAACTTTATCTACAGGGTGTTTAATGTTTACTATCTACTTAATACATGTACTTCTCATTCCTACGCCAACCATGCGTCTTCCTATGTTTACCTGCGTCGCCCAAAAACTATTTCTACTTTATATACAGGGTGTTGACTACTTACTATCTACAAACTATGTCTATTTCTTAATTATTTCCTTAAATAAGTGTGGTTTTCTGCTGCCTATTCTAATTACTCCTTCCCGAACTATCTTTACTATAACGTGCACCCTTAAGCAACCCCTTATCACAGCAATATATATATATATATATATATATATATATATATATATGTATAAATTGATACGATAACTCCGTACTCGGTGTTATGACGTTTTTACTTAACACCACAGGTCTGTGTTCTCACTTCAATCTTACTAATTTTATTATTATGCCATGGCTAGCCCTTTTTAATTTACACAGAGTGCACAACGTTACGATGTTCAATTTTCTCTTTTCACCCCTTTATGGTTTTCTATTTGAATTAATAAAACAAAGTCAATTAATTTCATATAATGAAAGAAAATATTATTTACAATTTTTGAAAATCTTTAAATACACCCTTCAATCAACTGACATCACATGTATTGTTTATCCTAAAATTTATATACTTTGAATTCAATCTAAAGTCACCAAAAACTACACCCTCTTTACAAAAAATCTGGAATGTTCTAGACCTCTTTATGATTTATTATGTAAGTTTAACGTATGTAAATGTTTCTTGTTGACTTCATTACAAGTTTGGATAAATTGAACAAATTCAGTATTAAAATTTAAATTGAAAAATATCTTAAAACTAAATAGATCTGACCTGTGATTTGTTGTTCGTGTTGTGGATTAACACCCCTTGGATGTCTTCATTCGTATGCCAATGCTCTGCTTAGTTGAACCAATATTTGAGTAGTTACCCCTTGTTTTCCAAAAATTACCTCGTGCTTCTTTATTTTATATTTGTCTGCAAATGCTTTGAATTTCTTCCCTTAAATGCTTTCGACGCAGCTTAGAATTGTACCAGAATTGTAACCAAAATTCGATTAGAATTGTCCCCTTAGAATCCATTTAAAATGAGAATTTTCCCCTTTGAATCCACACAGCTTTGAAATATCCAGAAATACACTAGAAGTATTATTATCGACGCAGACTTGAAATGTCCAGTATTATTGTCTACACCGACCTGGAATGTTATTGTCGACACAGACTTGAATTGTTCAGAAATATACCACAGATTTGAAATATTCAGTATTATTGTCGACACAGACTTGAATTATCGTCAACGCAGACTTGAAATGTACAAAAATTACAGACTTGAAGCCCTATTATTATAAATATTTAATTTAAATCAATTACCCAAATTCTACTCACGTTTTCTATAAAAAACGGCAAAAACTCTTCATATTCTTAACGTAATTGTTGCACTATTTTCACTCTATAAACTTGATATTCTATTATACTTTATTTAAATTACACGTGGATTTCTGGTTAACAGTGTCGCAGCTTCGACGTGCACCAGTGTGAACTGAATCGTCTTATCATAGAATGGGTGTTAAATAGCTTTTTCCCACTACCTCTGGGCTGGGTTTTCAAGCAGTTCTGCAGATTATCTTAACCAACCAGGTTTTGTCTTTAATATTCCCTGTATTCTGAAGATGTTTCTGATGTAATTAATTCGGATTTCCGTGTAATGGTGTTTATGTGCTATTGATACTTTGTTATCTTTGCCATACGTTGTTTTGTGTAGATATCGCCTTTTGGATAATTGTACAAAATAAATGATGTAACTCTAATGCTGTTTTCGCTTGTGTATTTGTGCATTTTGAAATTGCGTTTTCTTATCAAAATGCTCATCGTTCCAACATATTTGCATAAAGCTTTGTTAGGTTTTATCTACTCTACTGCATATTTATTTTATAACTAATTAGACACTTCTCAACGTATGTTTAATTACATGTACGATTATTTCTCTGCTGAATACGCGTTCTATTGTTGAAAGATATGCTCACTGGCATTACTTAAAATTAATAACGGTCTATATACAGGGTGTTAAATGCTTGCTATTTACATAATGTATGAATTACTTATTTTTCTGCTAAATAAATGCAGTTGTCTGATTCTTATTGCTATTTCTAGTTACTACACGACCCTTACTACTCAATACACCCCTAAACAACCCCTTATCACAGCAATATATATATATATATATATATATATATATATACAGGGTGTCCCAAACTGAGAAGGATAGCATGGGTATCTTTCTTATTATTAATGATAGAGATCTGCTTAAATGAGCAAAGTTGTGTCATTTGGATAGCTTATTTAAATTCCGCATAGATACATTCGAAATTCCAAACGGTTCAGAAATTATTTAAAAAAAACTGAAAACTGCCAATTTCTACAAAGTCGAATATTTTTGTTATAATAAAAGATACGAAAAAATGTTTCTTATAAAAGTTACTTAGTTCAATTGTGTGCACTTAAAAGTGATATTAAACTTAAATTCAAGATGGCGGTTATCGAGATATTAGCACCATCTTTCATATTTTAAATGGACGCCATATTGGATTTTTAGATCGTTAGAGGCATATTTTTTTTCTCTTTTCAACGATGTATTACAACAATATGTTTAAATGAAAACATTTACTGAAAATGATAATTTTAATTTTTTATTGAAATATCTGAATCCATAGACTTAGAAATTAATTTTAAAAAATGCGAATTGTTATATATTTCATCAAAAGAAAATAATAATATTCAAGATCTCTTTTTTAAAATTCTAAAAAACCGATACCCATTCTGAACGGACCTGCACCTTGACGAAGTTTTAAAATACTAGAACAGGTAGAATGGCTTGCGCGTTTCAATGAGCTAAAGAGCGAAACTATAGGTTTAACCAAATTAGTGGGGTCTTTAGTGAGGAACCAGATTAAGACAGGTTCCCGAAAGAAGGCAGCAGCTTTTTCGGTACTTAGAGTGACAGAGACCATAAGGGTCGGTATGATATTCTAAGACACACTACTGCGATGTGGAAGGCAACGGGAAATCACCACATTACCTCCCAAGTGCACTGCATGCAAAAATTGTTAGTAAACATGATGGCATTCTCTGGGGTAAAAAATTCTGGAGATAAAATAGTTCCCCAGTCGGATCTCCGAGAGAGGACTACTTCGGGGATGTGATCTGAAAGTATAAAAAAATATCTGTGAACATTCTGCAAGTTGGAGCGTGGAATGTCAGAAGTATAAAACAATTAGGTAAGCTAGAGAACCTGAAACTTGAAATGGATAAGTTAGCACTAGGCATAGTAGGAATCAGCAAAGTCCGCTAGCCAGAGGCGGGAGATTTTTTGAGTGGAGACTTCAAGGTAATTCATACAGGATCAGAAGAAGAAAATTCGGGCATGGGGATAGTTATGCAAAAAAAGAGAGGATGACGTGTAGAAAACTACTTATAAAAAACGAAAGAGTACTCATTGTGAAATTAGAATCTAAACCTGTAAAAACAGTAATAATACCAAGTATACATGCCCACCTCTAGCGACATTGAGGAAGAGGTAGAGGCGATCTACAAAGATATCAAAGACATACTAAGATACGTAAAAGGACATGAAAATTTAACAATTATGGGGGATTTTAATGCAGTGGTAGGTGAGGGTAGGGAAGGAGCGATAATAGGTTTATTTGGTTTAGGCGTGAGAAATGACAGGGGAAATGGGCTGGTAAAATTTTGCGACAAGAACAACTTAACCATCACAAATACATTATTTCAACATCATGCTAGAAGACGATGCACGTGGAAGATGCCAGCAAATATAAGAAGATATCAAATAGATTACTTTATTGTTCGACAACCCTTTAGAAATCAAGTAAAAGACTGTAGAAGTTACCCAGAAGCATATATAGACACTGACCACAACATCATAATTATTAAGGCCGCACTTAAATTTAAAAATCTGAAAAAGAGGAACGGAAAAAGGCACTTTGACTTCGAGAAGCTAAAAAATAAAGATATCCACGAAAGATTTAAAAAAGTAAAATAAATTGCTGAAAGATATCGGGAAAACTTCTGATACTAAGCAAGTAGAAACAAAATGGAATAACATTCAATCCAGCTTCGACATGGCAACCAGAGATATTCTGGGGTATACACAAAAAGAAAATAAGAAACCTTGGATAACAAAAAATATCCTGAATTTAATAGAAGAAAGACGAAAATACAAAAATAGATCAGATGAAACAGGAAAACAGAGATACAAAGCTATAAAATGGGAAATTATTCGCAAATGCAGGAAAGCTAAAGAACAATGGATTGATGAAAAGTGAAAAGAGGTGCAAACTAAGATGGAAATAGGAAAGACAGACGAAGAATACAAATTAATTAGAATGAATTTTAGGGATATAAAACCATATAGCAAAAATATAAAAGACGCGGAAGGAAACGTCATTATAGAAAATGTAGAGAAAGTAGTTAGATGGTAGGAATATATAGACACTTTATATGCAGGAGATGAACTAACAGCATTAGAACAGGAATCAGAAAATTAAAATGATAACTTGGAATATCCTATACTTAGAGATGAGTTTGAATTAGCATTAAAGGATCTGAAAAATAGTAAGACGCCGAGTACATATAAGGTACAAACAGAAACTCTCAAAGCCGTTGGACAGGTAGTAACAGAACATCTCTTCCAACTTGTAAACTATATGTATGAGACAGGCAAGATACCCAAAGATTTCAAATGTAACATCATAGTAACTATACCAAAAAAAAAAGAGACACGGATAGATGTGAAAATTTTCGAACAATAAGTTTAACAGTACACGTTTCAAAAATATTAACTAGAATTGTGCAAAGATGAATTGAAAAAGGAACTGAAGGAATACTAGGAGAAGATCAATTTGGGTTTAGGTGAAACAAAGGAACACGGAAGGATATTTTAGCTCTGAGGGTGATAATGAAGAAAACAGTAGAAAAAGGGGAAAACGTGTATATAGGGTTTGTAGATCTGGAAAAAGCATTCGACAATGCAAAATGGAAAAAATGTTCAAAATACTGTAACAAATACATATTCTGTGGTACTAATTCTAGTAGCCACTTCTATTTGTTAACAGCTCTGTGGAATCTGACCATTTTTATTCCACATAATATCATAAGAAACAGTATCCTTATAGAGGTACGCGTTATCATCATTTAATTAGCTTTGGATTTATCATAATAGAACATTTAATCGTAACAATTTCTCTAAATTTGCCCCAAGAACAAGTCGTCATACATATGCTCTACTAGTGTTGCCTAATCAGTAGGTGGTCTACATCCACCTTCAAGAATTACCAAACTAACATAGTGTCATGAGGTGAAGCTTGAAGTAGATGATCTGTTCCTGACGTGGAGGGTATCAAAAGGAGGGCTCAGCCATCTTGCACAACGACAGCGGTCGAAGAGCAGTGAGATGAAAGTGCTGGCGCTTCTAAGCACAAGCTGGTCCCTTAGAATTGCGATTTAGATAGAAAAAGTTCGTGGTTGTTTTGGAAGAAGGCCCGAGATGCAGTTTTTCCAGGTTCCAGGTAGACGACCGGAACATTATATGTGGCGACAACGTGACCGCCGGTCCTTGACGTCCGTTAACGGTAAGATTATCATTGGTAGGTAATCCTTATACTAAAAAAATCATTAATTTTCCTAGCACTTTGGGGAGATCATAACTAGAAAACTCTATCCTTATGGAATGGATTTGAAGTCGTTTGTAGAGCTTTTTTTTGGTAGAACAGTGTGATAAGACGATGTTAGCCATTTACTTTGGAACTCCTATTGTACGAAGTCTTTGTTAACAAGATACAACCTTAAGTTAGTGGATCAAAAACTTTTCTAGAGCAACAGTTCCGTTATATATGCCAAAACCAGGTATTTAAAATTCCCGCTGACATAGAAATCAATTCCTGGTGAGTGTTTGATTATTTTGTATTAATTACAGCAGGAGCTTTGTTTCCATGCCCTCTAAATTTGTGAAAAATGCCCTTAGAATTGTTAATGATGTTAAATTTTAAGAGGGGATCAAATTAACAATATTAGATTTTATGAAAGGATAAATTCTGCATTTAGATTTTAACATAAAAGGTCGTACAAGTAATAATATTCTAACAATCTTATATCAGGGCTATTTTCTTGATTAGTGTTAAAACAATAGAAAAAAAAACACTTGGCTCTTTCAAAAGTAATCTAAGTTTGTTCTGTAAAATACACAAAGTATGCATGTGTACAAAAAACAAAAGATTGCAAAGTTCACATTCCATTTGAAAATGTTTAATTATAGTATGCTCGATATTTAGTAGAGTAGCTATGTCATTTCTGTGCCATGACAAATTAAAAATTTTATTGATTTATATTATTTACATGCCATTTAGATTTTTTGTAATGAATACAACAAGCTAAGCTCAGTTGAAACATATGTAAACCAATCTAACAGATCTGTCAATTGGGTACTAAGAATTTTGTTTTAAAATAATACTAAACGCTAAGATCTCATTATGTAAAGAGAAATCTATGGATTTTTAGAAATCAATTTTACATTTGAACGTTATTGTGACGATATTAAAAAAAAAGAATTACTTTTAAATTACATTTATGGATCAAAATTCTAAATCTTTTTATTTCATGAATAGTTAAATTTAATGACACCACAGCAAAGTAAATAGATTTTGAATATTGAATTTAGAGGAATATTGAAATAGTATAAGGTACTAGAAAAGACGTACGTGATTTTTCTCTGATGTCCATTTTCTTAGGTAAGACATTTCTAATGTGGTGAATTCATGACGATTAGCTAATAAGTACTGCAGTGCTCCTTTATTGTAAGGCACAAATTGTGTCTTTTAATTAAAATTTACTGCGTGACATTTTCTTTCAGGGTCATCGTAACAGAAGCTGAAGTAGATACGTTGAAGAGGTTTCCAGAGATGTTGTTTTATATAACTTGTTTCTTTTATTCTCCACATAGATGCGGTGTAGCGCTCAATTCCACCCTTCCCTTTTTCATACCTGTTTATATTTGAGTTACTTTGTATCGACGCCCATTCTCATGCCTCACCCTTGAGGTAATTCCCAGACTAAGTCTCGAATATTGTGAAGATTGTGAGTCTATGGAAAGTGATAACTATAAAAGTCACTTCACTGACGAATATCAAAATAGTCATATTGACATACCATTTTCACCAAGCAATCAAGTTCACATCAAAACTCAAAAGATTGGAATGAGTTTTAGGGATAGACGGATAGTACATAGCTTACACAAAGAGCAAACAGCAGTAATAGAATTAGAAGAGAAACATACGAAGTAAACATTAGGAAAGGGGTGAGACACGGATGTGCCATATCTCCATTAATTTTTAACTTGTACATTGAAGAGGCAATGAATACTGTCAAACGCAGGAAGACATTTTTAATTACTATGCAGGGATAAAAGATTAATATGCTTAGATTTGCAGATGATATAGCGATATTAGCATCTAGCAAAGAAGAGTTAGAAGTTGCTCTTAATGAAATGGAAACAGTTCTAACAGATCCGGTATGAAAATTAACAAAAATAAAACTAAAGTTCTAGTATGCAAAAGAGGGGAAAATAAATCAAAAACAAGAATACAAATAGCTAACGAGAACTTACAAGAGGTTAAGGATTTCTGCTACCTACGAAGCCAAGTAACATAATATGGGAAAAGTGCAAAAGATATAAAACAAAGATTAGCACAAGGTCATGCTACATTTAACAAGAAAAAGCAACTACTGTGTTCAAAGACAACAAACATAGAAACAAGGAAAAGATTACTTAAAACATGCATGAAGCACATCACTGTATGGCTGTGAAGTCTGGACAATAGGAGAAGCGAACAACATAAAGGTAGAAGCCTTTGAAATGTGGTGCTACAGACGTATGATGAAGATATCAAGGACAGACAAAGTTAAGAACAAAGAGGTACAAGAAATGGTAGGGAAGAAAGAAAAATGTAGAAAACAGTAAAAATAGGAGAGATAGGATGATAGGTCACATACTAAGACATGAAGAAATAGTGCGGAATATATTAGAAGCAGAGATAGGCATAAAGAGAGCTAGAGGTAGAACTAGGATAGACTATTGCACATAGATACTGAAAGATGTCGGATGTGAGAATTTCAGGGAAATGTGTAGGCTGGCTCAGAATAGAAATCGATGGAGGTATGCATCCAACCAGTCCCAAGATGGAAAAACTAATGACGAAAAAAATAACTGTACTTAAACATGATGATTATTATAAACAACTACAGGTATTGGTCTTGCAATATTCTCAACTAATGTTAATTGTACGAAAAGATTTACTAAAAAATTATTAATACGGCAAATGTCTAAGTGTTAGGGGATCCTTGGCAGCCACAGGCTGCTTAACCCCTTTCACATACCTTACATGTGATTTTCCAATGCTCCACCCGAAGGTACTATACTAGCCAGGAAGCGAGTTTTTTACCTAGAAAATTTGAAATTTTATCGAACCCTTACTGTGCCAAGCAAAGTAGGGATCTTTAATGTGCGTGACAACACTCACACAGGATCTCCATTTTACCTCTCATCCGAACGAGGGTGTATTTTTGTGAAATATGCTCACCTAACATTTTTCAAGCGGACCGTGTCGGGATTCGAACCCGAGACCTTGGGCGTAATAGTCACACACATACCACTATGCCACGGAGCCGCCCTCCCCTTTCACATACCACTGAAGCTCGATGAAATAGGGCATATAATTAGAAATCAATAGAAGGGAATCGAGCTGTATATAGGTTGTTGTGGGAATTTTAGGGAACTGTGTAAGCTAGCTCAGAGCATAAATAAGTTGAGGTACATGCCCAACCAGTTTCAAGACGGGAAACCTAATCACGAAAAAATAAGTGCACTTAAATCTGATGATTATTATAAACAACTACAGGTGTTGGTCGTGAAGTATTGTCAACTAATGTTAATTGTGCGAATAAATATATTGGAAAAACTATAAATTCGACAAATGTTCAAGGGTTGAGGTAACTTGGCAGCCAAAGGCTGCTTAACCCCCTTCACATACCACTGAATATCGGGGAAATAGGGTATATAACTGTAAAATAATAGAAGGTGACCAAACTGCATCAAACACGAAAAAACAGCAGCTATGTTCAAAGACAATGAACAAAAACAAGAAGAAAATTTTTCAAAGCATATGTGTGGAGCACAGCACAGTATGTCTATAAAATTGGAGCAGTAGGAAAAGCAGACAGAAAGACATAGAAGCCTTGTGGAATGTTGTGCTTCATATGTATAAGGATGGTAGCATGGACAGACAAAGTTAATAACAAATAGGTTATAGAAATAGTAAATGAATAAAGATATCCGTGGAAAACAAAAAAAAAGGAGATATAGAAGGACAGGATACATTCTAAGGCATTTCTGGAGAATCGTACGAGATACGAGGTGACTTATAAAAAATGCCACGAGCAATAACTCTGTTAGTTTTAAAGATACAACAATACCTCTTGAAACAAAGTTGCACAGTTTATTGTCATCTATTTTTTGGGACAGGTGCTCAATTAACACTACTTCCTGTTTCACCTGAAGCGACGTCAACTTTAGTTTTTTAAACGGAACACCCGTATATTTTATTATTTTTGAATTCCTCGTTAATACGTCTTTCAAAAACCTCAATAGCATCATATGCCTAAAAGCAAAAGTTAGTAAGATAATCATCAATTAGTGTATTTATTAAAGTAGGTGGTGGAAAATAATGACATCAAATAGTATTGACAAACGTCAGTAATTCGCGTTTTCTCTTAGCGTTTTAATACTTTTGGTGTTAATCATGAATGACAATGTGTTAACAGACATGATTCAGGTATATTTTGAGTGCAATAAAAATAGCGAAAGAGCACTATTGAAACGACTTTTGTTTTACAGAAGGCACCACGTTGTGAGCGCCACTGAAACGTTATTTCTTCTACGTTGAGGCGCTAGTGTAACTTATTTTTCTTAATGGGCGCCAGTAAACAAAAATCTTTCGACATAGCTAGGGTAGAGCAATAAGAAGTGGGGGGGTAAGTCGAATTCTGTTTGCAAACCAAAGCTAAGCTAAATTAAATAGGCGCCACCATGTCCTGAAATAATTACGATAATAGCAGAGCACAGTTCTAAGGGCGGACGTGGAAACCCAAAGATAAAATGATCGCCTTCGTTAACAAAAACCTGTCTTATCAAAATAAGACGCAGCTCCTGTAAGAAATTGCAAAGATTAAATAAATAAAAAAGTAGAACACCATTTGTGTCCTATAAAAGTATAAAAAAAATTAAAAAAATGTATATCCAATATGATATTGGCACCAAATTATTACTCAAAAATTTTACCTTTGTGTAATTAGATTTGATCGCATTTGACCAAAATAAAAGCCTCAAAGTTGAACTAATTGTTTACTAAAAAACTCTCTTTTAAAATTTGAACTTTTAACAAGTAACAAAAATTTATCATTAACATCTATATCAAAGTCAAGGTTTTGACTTTTTAAAACAACCAACTACACTTTAAATATTAACCTGCTTTAAACATTTGAGTGAAAATAATTTGTAAGCATAATACACTGAATTACGTTCTAACCTGGGCAGATCTTTTCAGGTAGATTACAATTTCTAGAATCATATACTGAGTGTCTTTAAATTTTCAAATTTAAATTTTATAATTTATATGTAGATAAATGCTGATCACAAAAATAGGAATGTTTGGTTTAAACTCAATGACAGCTGCACGAAGCATCTGTTTTCAAGACAACATCTGTCAACTGTGCAACACAAAAAAATATGACGTCGAAAACATACGTTGAAATTATCTAAGGTTCAGATGGAACAATGCTTGTAATTATAAAAACCTAATCTGACAAAATTTTGTTCTACGGCTTATAAAACCAGTTCAACAATAATTGAGGATTAAACAGATTACATGTTTGAAAACATAATAACAACTTTCCGTGCTTTATATGATAGTCTGTTCATCAAATTTTTATGACGTTCAAAACACATGCATGAAATATCTTATATCTAATAACGAACCAAACTGCTGCTGTTGCTCCAAAACAAATCTGGATGGAAATTCATAATCTCCGACTCATGTTATTTGAAACGACTGCAATCAAAACCAACATCCATCATTCTTAGTTGATAAATTCTAAGTTGACAAATTACAAATCCTAAGGGACGACTCCTAATTGACGAATTTTAAATGATGAATCCTACATGACGAATTCTATATGACGCACTAAATAAATTAAACCAAATTAAATTAGTTCGTAAAATATATACTTTACCAACCGTTAGTAGAAAGTATCTTAATAGTTTCAGGTCGAGCACGACCTGACCTGCTTACTTTAGTAATTGATGCGAAGGTCGCCTGCCTTTAGGCGGGAATACATGTTGATAAAGCTGTTGCTAGCGGGCGACTAACTTAACGAAACAAGAACCGAATCGTCGCGACGTTAGAGGCGTGGAATACGAAAGAAACAACTAGAGATGCACGTGGAAATAACTTTATGTGACACAGATATTTTAATATAAGAAGATTAATAAGGAATAATGCACGCTTAGCCCATTATCCTCGTAATTCAATGCGAATAATTATTACTGAAATTAAACATGTTACACTATGCCTATACATCGAGCGATATCCGATGAAAGTAGTTCCAAATCGTTGAAAATTTAGCCGACTTGAAGGAAATTTGACAAAGTTTGGTGCTTTTAGAAAACCTAAATTGGAGCAAAGGCAATTTCGAAAAGATACAGAATTAGGTGTTCTTTTGTGTGTTGAAGAAAATTCAATAACATCGACCTGAGAGATTGCAGGTAACCTAGGTTCATCACATGCAACGGTACAGAAAATATTGAAAAAACACAAATTTAAACCGCATGTGCCACAAAAAAGTGCAAGCCATAGAAGAGAATGACAGAATTCGAAGATTGCAATTTTGTAATTTTTATTTAACTATGGTGGCACAAGATCCACTTTTTTTATACAAAAATTATTTGGTCGGATGAATGCACTTTTAGTAATAATGGTATTTATAACAGCAATATACACTGCTATTGGAGCCAGAAAAATCCAAGAATTGCTGTCGAAAGAAACTTTCAGCCGAGGTTTAGCATAAATGTGTAATGTGGAATTTTAGGTAATAGACTGATTGTGCCCTATCTCATAAACGGAACGCTAAATCAAGAAAGATATAGTCAACAGTAGACTACAGAAATTGTTTATTTTGTTGATAACTTGCCTCTTGCTGAACGAATGGCAGTGTATTTTCAGCAAGATGAGGCTATGCCCATAACGCTAGAATCAATATTGAATGGTTACACGCTGAATTTGGTGTAAAGTGGATCGGGACAAAGGGAAAAGTTAGGTGGCCTGCATGATCGCCCGACCAAACATCCCCCAATTTTTGGGCATGGGGGTACCTACAAGTTCTTGTTTATTTCACACGTCCAGAAAACGAGAAAATTTTGAGGCAGCGAATAATCAACGCTTGCCATGAAATACTACTAAATTTGATATTAAATGTCACCAGTGGAATAGCTAGAAGGTACGACTATTATGTTCAACAGAATGGTGGATTGTTCGAGCAATATCTGTAATAAATTAAGTTTATTCGTTTGCTCGTCTTAGATAATGATTAAAAATTTTCTATTTTTCCCAGCGTCTACCTAATTTAATTTATCAATAACTTTTGTTTTTAGGCACATGATGCTATTGAGGATTTTCAAAGACAAATTAACGAGGAATTCAAAAATTATAAAATATACGGGTGTTCCATTTAAAAAACTAAAGATGACGTCACTTTCGGTGAAACAGGAAGTAGTGTTAATTGAGCACCTGTCTCAAAAAATAGATGACAATAAACTGTGCAACTTTATTCCAAGAAGTATTGTTGTATCTTTAAAACTAATGGAGTTATTGCTCGGGGCATTTTTTATAAGCCACCCTGTATACTACAAGCAGAGATAGGAAAAAAGGGGTAGGGGTAGACCGAGATCAGACTTTCGCATGCAGATAGTGATAGATGCAGACTGTGCAAATTTCAGGGAAATCTGTAGGTTAGTTCAGAATAGGAAACAATGAGGGTACACATCTAAACAGTTCCAGAACTGAAAACCTAATGATGATGTACACTATAAGTTCCCAAAATTTTTGTAAAAGAATTGCAAACTATACATTCACAGTGACCAAATAATCGTGAAATAAATTATAACATCATTACAAGATATAATACTACATAACTTTTGAGCATAACTCCCTAACCTTTGACATCGTTCAAAGTAAGATATGATATAAATTTACAAACAAAACAGCGTTAACATTAATAACATAATATCAAGTTTTAAGTCCTAATCATTGGTGTAAGTATAAGTTTGTCCAAAGCAATCACTATTTGACAAACATATCAACTCTATCAACATAGAAATTTTCTTCTACTACATTTTTGGCAGATATTAATACTTCTTAGTAAATTCAGATAATAAAAGTAGGCAACTGATATTCCATGAAAAGCATTAATATTTTTCTCAAATCAACGGTTAATTCTTAATTAGAACTTATCTAAAATTTTATCACATTTTTATAATTTTTATTTGTAATTTTGTAGATACCACTTAATAAATTAAACCGTAACATACATTTACTGGATATAAGGTTACTAAAACTATCTATCTTATCTACTTAAAAGCTGTAAAATCCAGTTATAAGAGTTTTATAATTAGTGGATTATGCACAAAATAAAAAATTAATTATATTTACTCGGCGACAAAAGTTAAATGTACTGATATGGTCACAGTTTTATATAATCAATCGACTTCATTGGTACACTATTCGTAGTTCTTGTACAAAATAAAATGAACCAAGAGGACTCATTTAGTAGAAAGGCTGCTGAATATATCAATTTAGAATAAATAGTTAAAACAAATTCAACAAGAAACACACTTATTGCTTAAGGATATAAATGATTTGAAAACTCAAGTTAGGAATCTTTTTGTGACTAACAAAGACTTAATTAAACAATAAACAACTTACAAAAAATGTCCAAATATCTGAAATACCACGTGCTGATGGTAGTAGTGCCATGATAAAAGACAAAACACTAACCAATTTTTGCAAGTAACAACTATGATAAAACTGACGTTTGTAAAACAGATGTTGAAATCTCTTCACATACTGATAACTTAGTAAACACTTTATCAACACATACAAGTGTAACCAACGATACAAAAACAATAAACAAACATGGTAGTGGCTATAGAAATAACATTTCAAAATCTAGTACATCTCAAATTGTGAATAGTGGAACAGAAAAAATGCAAAAATGATAGTAGGAAGTTTGTAGAAACTCCCAACTGATACAAAGAAAGGATGTACAGGTGACTATGTTGCAGTTTCGTGGAGACATAGAAACACTGATTTGCACTTAACGAGAGTCAATCCAACGGTCGATATAAATAAGATAACAAAATATGTAGAAGTAAAACTAAACTTATCAGATTTTTTAAACGTTTGAAAATACAATCATTAGCGTCTCGATATCTAAAACACTATAGTTCATTTAAGATCACAGTCTATTCAAAACAATTTGCAACTCTTATGAATCCTGAATTTTGGCAAAATGGAACTGGAATTAGAAAATTTCTTAATAAAACAAATATTGCAAATATAGTTCTAGAAATTTTTAAATCGACTTTCGTCACAAATGACGTCACGCCAAATCAACTACAAATGATATTCTTGTCGTATTCTAACTCCAGAAAAAAGTTTCCTTCTCGGTTTGAAAAATTTGCAATGTTGCCGCCATAATTTGAGACATTTGTTGACAACTAATATTACTTGTATTGGTTATGTTAGATTTTCGTTGGCGTTCTTATTTCATATCATTAACCTCTTGCGAAGTGTTTGTCCCGCATTTTGTGTTATTCTTGCTTGCATTTAAAATTGTTCTTTTCAGTACAAACTACCGTTATTTTTGTTTGGATGAATAAACCATGTCCGGTTCACATTTAGGAAGTAGAGGGTAGACCTTAAAAACAAATTTTGATAACTGTTCGTCCTCTTACTTTAGATTAATAAACATACCTTCTGGAAGTTTTGTTTATTAGTGGCTATTATTCCGTGCTCGGTATAACATGTCTATAGCTATTTAATGAAGAATATATAACACATTAAAGATATTCAATTAAAATATTTAAAATATGCTCACTAGTACAAATCCACAAATAGTAACATTTATTATTAAGCTAAACAGCTTAGACTGCAATTTGGTCAGTACAAAATCATTTTACAAGTTACCTTTTAAAACGTAACAAACCACATTCCAGCACCAATTACTAAATAAATGCAAAATCTATATTGTACCGATAGGGTCATTGTATGAATTGCTATTTTGATAGTGGCAATGCCGCCAATATATGACATCACAAATATTGATGACGAAAGTCAGTTTAGAAATTGCAAGAACTATAAGACAGTTTATTACACAATCTGAACAGAAATTTCAAAACTGTATTCTCCAAACAGAGCTATGTAATAGAGAATCCAAAATCCCAATTTAAATGGAACATATATTACCAAAATATGCGGGATTAAAAAATTAAGCTTGCTGATCTAAAATTAGCCCTATTAACATGTAATTATGATTGTGTACCAGTATCAGAAACATAGTTAAATTCATTTTTTACATTTGTTAAAATTATAACGTACATAGACACAACTGAGATAAATTCCTATCTGGTAAATCTCACGGAGGAGTTTTCCTAACTATTGGTAAACAGTATACAGCTAGTAAAATTTCTATTTCTAATAATAGCATAGAAAGAGTGTGTGTTAGAGTAAATTTTGGCATCAACAGTGTGTACATAATCGTAGTATATATTCCATCAAGAAATAAACTATAGCTTCTTAAGAAAATTGTTACACTAAATTTCTGAAATTGATTGATTTTTGCATTAATTTCCAGCTACCTTAATTAAGCACCTCCTAAAATGTCTAAACAACTGCATGCATTTTATGTAATTCTTAAATTATACGAACTTTCATTTAACAAGTTTAATTGAAATAAATACATATTTAAAACCTTTCTATAAAAATTTCCTTAAGCGTTTATTCCATAAGTTGCTTTGCCGTGCAAAGGTTATGAAGCTTCGCTTCGTTCGTGGAAGTAAGCATTCACTTATCGTTAAACCCACTTCTAATAGATATGTTAGAAAGCTATAAGCTCCGCCTGTAACAGTTTAAATTTTTCGTTACCAATTTTATTAGTTAGGCAATGTATTCTACTTATTCTGATAGATAGACAAGCATACATACAGACCTTGCGGGAATGTGCACCTTACTCTTTTCTCGATGTTATAAAAAGAGTAAGTGCACGACGAAGTATAAGAAATACTTTGGCACAGCTTGCATCGACCTTTATGGTTTCGGAGGCTGCATGAGACTTAAAATCACAGGGTAAGGGAAATGTTTAGAGAATATCTGAATGTTAAAGATTTAAATATTAAGACACTTGTTTACACAACTGTAAAATAACTTAGAGAAACAAAAGTTAAAACACGATAAGAGAAATTTGACTAAATATGTATATTAATACTCGATTATTACAATTCCAAAGGCATGTATAAGATATACGCTTGTGTCATTAACATTGTAGACATAGCTATATATTTTAACACGATATAATTCACATATTTAATAAACATACATGAGAAAATTTCTATAGAGAAATCAAAATAAATAATCTCTGTTTGGAAACTCAAAATTTTACTTAATGCGGGAGTAAATCAAAAAGTGATCATAATTGTAATAATGCCATGTAACAAATTGCACATGAAATGAAAGTTCAAGTAATAAATCTTTTCACCATAAGAAGCTTCGTGAAGTTCGAATGTTTACATATTTTTGGGTTATGTATTAGAGAATTATATTTGAAATCATTTAAGGTAAGTAAAATGTAATTAATTATCAAAACTTTAAGATAAGTAAAATGAAGGGATAAAGGGATGAACCAATGATATGGAATTCACCTACCTTTAATGACTGCGATCTTGATTCAACGCTGGTCGATCAATGTAACGAAACTATTAATTGATTGCGGACTGTAGTAATGTTAATTAGCACACAAACCGATTGTACGGCACTAATTACTGCAAAATAACCACGACAACATATTGCGTACATGTGACGCTTGCTACGACTTTCGAAGCACTGGTATTTCTGTCTTTTCTCACCATTTAGTCCCTTTTCTTGTAGGTAGGTAGTGGATAGAACCGGATTATAGGAAGGGTTAAGTACTGTTAGGTTAAAGGATAAGCGACATTAATTAATATCTATAAGCTTAAGGTAAAACGTGTAAATAGGGTAAATAAGCCTAAACATACCGCCCACCAAAATAAGTGTGAAGCAACTTATTTTAAAAGTAAACGGCAACAAATACTTATACGTATACACTTACGAAAAATACTAAAACTATTTTTACAAAGGAAGAGGACATAGTTTAACAAGTGGTCTTTTGAGAAAACCTTGCATTGTTTTCACACCTGCCACGCGGCTAATGTTGTCTGAACCAACATACAGTTTTTCTATGCGCCCTAATTTCCAATGTAAAGGTGCGACTTGTTTGTCATGAATTAAGACTAACGTTCCAATTTTCGCCTCAGAAGTAGGGGTAAACCATTTTGCCTTCTGTTGCAAAGAATGCAGATATTCATTACGCCAACGCTTCCAAAATGATTGTTGGATGCGTTGAATAAGTTGCCAACGATCTAATTTTGATATTTCCAACTCAAGGAGAACTGGATCGGGTATGACAGAAACAGGCTCTATATTCAAAAAATGGGACGGACTTAAAAATGAAAAATCATTCGGATCTGAGCTCATGGGGCACAGAGGCCTTGAATTTAAAATGGCTTCAACCTGAATTAAAACCGTGTTTAATTCCTCGTATGATAATATCTGGTCGCCAATCACTCTTTTTAAATGTGTCTTGACAGACTTAATTTCCAGCCTCCCATAACCCTCCAAAATGAGGAGCTGAGGGAGGATTGAACACGAATTCAATTCCTTCAGCATGCGCTGATTGAGTCATCAGTTGCGAGATTTCGTTCGATGCTCCAACAAAATTGGTACCGCAATCGGAATTGAGTTTTAGGCATTTACCCGGCGGGCTATAAAGCGTCGTAACGCGGCTATAAAAGCATCCGCCGACAAACTTGACACAAGCTCTAAATGAAGAGCCTTTGTGCTGAAGCAAACAAATAAACAAATGTAAGCCTTTAGTGACCTTACACCTCGATTACGGCTCATGAGAATACAGAAAGGACCTCCAAAATCAACTCCCGTGTGTAGGAAGGCCTTTACAGAGGTAAACCTTGATGCAGGCAAATCACCCATCGGAGGACAATAAGCAATTGGTTTCACTCTAAAACATCGAATACAAGATTTTAAACACTGACGTATGACTCTTTTGCTGACAAAATCCAATAATTTTGGGTTAGTAAAATTGTGTGGCTTTAAGACCAGGGTGTAAGTATGTTTTATGGCAGTCCAAGATGATTAATTCTGTTAATCTGTGAGTGCGAGGAAGTACCAATGGAAATTTTGTTTCATATGGTAATTCCGAGTTTCTGAGCCGACCGCCCACCCTCAACAAACCACGCGAGTCGATAAAAGGGGTAAGAGGTCGAAGATGTTTACTAATTACCTTACCCGTTTAATATTTTCTATATTCTGACCAAATGATTCTTGCTGAATTCTCTTAATCAATAATTCCATAGCGTGTTGCTGAGACACAGACACGTTATCCAAATTCTCACCAACTGCCTGTCTAGCAAATTGTAACTTACGAACAAACTGGTAAACATATGAAACAATTCTACATATTTTTTGTAGATTTGAAAATCTCTCTAGTAATGAATTTAAAAAATTATCTGTCACAACAACATTTAATACCAATGTACGTTTCTCCACATCTATTGGAGATGTATCGATTAACTTTGGCATGTGGGTAACCGGCCAATTTTCTTCTGGAAGTGACAACCATGGAGGGCCTGTCCACCATAACTGATGATTGACTAAATCTGATGCTAACATCCCTCTACAGGCGCAGTCTGCGGGGTTATCATGTGACCGAACATGGTTCCAAGATGCAGGAGGAACGCGATCCTGAATATGCGAAATCCGATTACTTATAAAAGTTTTCCAGTTATAAGATGACGATCGAATCCAACACAGAGCGACTGTAGAATCGGACCAAGCAACTATACGATCTAACAACAGACGAGTTTTATATGTATTTTGAACAAATGCCACTACATCAGACAATAACACAGCACCGCACAATTCGAATCTTGGCAACGATATGCGCTTTGTGGGCGCAAGTCTAGATTTTGCACATACTAAGGCAACCTTTATATCACCCTGTATGTCAACAGTACGAAAGTAAATCACAGTAGCATACCCTGCCTCAGAAGCGTCACAGAACACATGCAGCTGTAGATCTTGAACATCATCAGAAATAATCCACCGAGGAATTTTAAGGTCTGATAATTGCGACATTTGTTGCAAATAAATTTTCCACTTTGAACTTATGGTCAACGGGGGACTGTCATCCCATTCAAATCCTAAAATCCATAACGATTGTATTAAATGCTTGGCCAAAAATACTAAAGGCGCTAATAGCCCTAACGGATCAAAGATCCTTGCTACTTCGGACAACATATTTCTTTTAGTACATGGTCTGTCTATGATATTTGTATCATAGAAGAATTGATCAAGCGACGGTTGCCAACGCAAACCTAATACCTTTTGGGTAACATTGTTAGATTCCTCGAAGGAAACAGCTTGTTGATAACGATAAGATTCTGGTAAATCATCAATGATACTAGCAATGTTACTATTCCATTTTCTCAATGTAAAACCTCCAGCCTCACAAATCTGATTTAATTCAGAAACTAGACGTTTAGCTTCATCAGGTGAACTGCACCCGGTAATCACATCATCGACATAAACATCCGACAACAAAACCTTGGCAGCGTTTGGATATTTAGGTGCTTCAGCATTCGCAAGCTCCTTAATAACACGCATTGCCAAGAACGGTGATGAAGTAACTCCGTAGGTAACAGTATTCAATTGATACTCGACTATTGACTCTGTTGACGTTGGTCTCCAAAGTAATTTTGATAAGCCCGATGATTCGAGCAACAAAAATCTGCCTGTACATCTGTTTAATATCGGCAGTTAATACAATGGGATATAAACGAAAATCCAACAACAAAGCAAAAATATCTTTCTGAAGCGGAGGTCCTGGCATCAAATGTTCATTCAATGAACCACCACTGGGACAAACCGCGGATGCGTCAAACACCACTCGAATTTGTGAAGTAGTGCTTTCCGGTTTCATAACCGCATGGTGCGGAATATAATATTCCGGAGATGGAATATTGCTACTCATTGAGGCATTTACTGGTGTCATATGCCCACTGTCGGAATAGTCTTGCATAAATTGTTTATACAAAGTGTATAATTCCTGATTCTTTTCCAAGCGACATTCTAATAATAAAAACCGATTAAGTGCGACATCTTGAGACCCAACAAACAACGGTTCAGGACCACTAAACGGCAACGATGCAACGAAACGACCTGTTTTGTCTCTCGTATAATTGCTACGAAAGTGTTTTTCACAAATTTCCTCTTGTGGGGATAACTTGTGTGTTGGAATGTCTGGAATGTTTTCCAGTTCCCAGAATCTAGTGATCCTAGACTCTAAGGGTTCTACGAATGCACACAATGACGTGCCACTTGTCACTGGAGACACAAATTTGCCTGTCAGTAACCAACCAAATGAAGTGCAATTGCAACTGGTTCATCAGGTGAACCCGAACGAGTTTCATTACCCAAAGTGCGGGCAAAAATATCTGCTCCCAACAACAAGTCTATATTACCTGGTTTATCAAAGAGGGATCGGCTAAGTCTAAACCTTTTATATGTATCCAATTTTTCGAGGAGATTGGAGCCGTTGGTAACCTTTCCACAAATTTCTGGCAATACAAATGCTTGAACTGAATGTTCTGGCATTGTGTGTCCAACGGGTTTAATTTTACAAACTACCTTTCCGGTAATATGAGATGACGCTAACCCCAACCCTTGTACCTTTAATGCAACCTTTGATTTATTTAATCCAAGCCGTTGACGGCATTTTTCCGTTATAAAAGATTCCATACTTCCACAATCCAATAATGCTCTTACGATTTGCGCTTGTCCAAATTCATTGCGAATAGAAACTTGAACTGTTGATAACAATGTAGAAGCACTTGACAATTTCGACGAGAACAATGTACTACAATTTGAAGTAGAGGCAACATTTGAAACATCTGCAGCAGCAGGTTTTGTTTCAACAACAGCAGCAGAATTTTCAAAATGAAGGAGGGTATTGTGACCCTTTTTTGTGGCATTTTTTACATACCGATTTTGAAGGGCATGTTGCAATTTTATGTGTATCTTGAAGACAATTGATACACAAATTTTTATCCTTTGCAGTAATATACCTTTCTTGAGGAACCTTATCCAAAAAATTTGACAACGATAAATCTGATGATTACCATTGCAAACCAAACATTTTACCGCGTTTGAAGTTGTAAGTAATGAGGTTTTAACATATGACTTCGGATTAAAAGAAAAACGCTTTTCCTTAATGTTTGTATTCAATGTGTGTTTTGAACTTGACTTCGATGGTTCGGACGAAATCATACTACTAATTTCCAAAGCTTTACACTGTTTTTCAAGAAATGATTTCAATTGCTCGTATGTAGGTATTTCTTCATTATTTTCAACCTCAAATGCCTTTAAGAGGTCAGCATCAACCTTTTGCTCAACAAATTAAACAATATTAAATTAAGTAAATCAATTTTTATTTGACGTAAACCTGACAAATTCTCTGTAAAACAATTCAACAAATCCCTAAGTTCTGTATGTGATTTTGCTTTCACCTTAGGACAATTTTCAAGAGCTGACCAATATGTATTGACAATCAAACGACGTGAGTCATAGCGTTGTACTATAACGGAGTATGCAATTTCATAATTGTCATTATTTATTGGTAGATGACGAATTAAATTTCTGGAATCTACATCCAACGCTTCAGTAAGAAATAAAACTTTTCGATTGGTAATAACTGTGTATTTAAATGAATGAGATTTTTATACAAACTATGAAACGATTCCCAATGCTCTATGCGTCCAGAAAAGCTCCCAATTGCGACCTTTGGAAGTTTTAAATTACTGGTGATACCTATACCAGCGGTATCATACGACGATCTACTTGTAGAAAACGGTTTCGCTTCCTGCTTACTTTCAACCAAACTAACAAATTTTGCCAATAACTTTAATTGATATTAAAGTTTTATCCAATTCAATTCTGATTGCTGTAATTTGACTCAAACTGTCCGAATCATCCTCGTCTAACAGACACCTTTTGTAGGATGCATCAAATTCTTCCTTTATCTCTACAGCTGACTGTACCATCATCGAAGCGATTGCTTGGTTTTCAAGATTATATTCCAACTTTGAAATACTTTCAAACAAATTTTCTATCCTATCCAAACACCCTTTTCCATCTACTATAAGACGGTCCATAAGCATCTGAGTCATTTCGAACAAAATAGCTATTCCCCTAAACACGAGTACCCTTGTCACAAAAATAACAAATCTTAAAGATGTAGACCCAAACTAATGATGAACATGTAACTACTCTACCAATTTTCAGAAACTAGCAATTATGTCGCTAATCCTGAGTGACACTTTAATTTAACGTTAAAATGAGACGTGTTGACCACAACCCTTAAGATACCTCGAGGAATAACGGTTCTTTAAGCTCTCACCAAAATAGATTAGTGCAGCTTCAGGTATACAATGCAAGTTCTTAGAACAGGGGTATCGCAATGATGTTTTTCCTATTTGTATACGCTTAATTTTAAATTAACTGCCTTTTTTAATGCACTTAAATTTTAAGAAGTAACTTTTTAAAATGCAACGGCATGCACAAATATTATGAAATAAGCCTAACTGCAATTACTATTAATGTGTAAAACTGACCTGATTACTCTAATTGTTTGATTAGATAATCAATTTTTATATGCAAATATTAATTAATGCGGTCGAAAGGAACCAAAATGAAGGGATAAAGGGATGAACCAATGATATGGAATTCACCTACCTTTAATGACTGCGATCTTGATTCAACGCTGGTCGATCAATGTAACGAAACTATTAATTGATTGCGGACTGTAGTAATGTTAATTAGCACACGAACCGATTGTACGGCACTAATTACTGCAAAATAACCACGACAACATATTGCGTACATGTGACGCTTGCTACGACTTTCGAAGCACTGGTATTTCTGTCTTTTCTCACCATTTAGTCCCTTTTCTTGTAGGTAGGTAGTGGATAGAACCGGATTATAGGAAGGGGTTAAGTACTGTTAGGTTAAAGGATAAGCGACATTAATTAATATCTATAAGCTTAAGGTAAAACGTGTAAATAGGGTAAATAAGCCTAAACATAAAATGTAATTAATAATCAAAACAAAATATTTGTAGTGACAAAGACAAATTTAAATAGAGGTTAGGCCTCTTTATTTTAACAGAAAACGGTAAGGTAAAAGTTTTAATCTCATACTACCTGTAGTATCAGTAACTGAACTAATACTAAGTTACTTAATTTATAGGAATCCTTCAATATCCAGGAAACTGAGACATCCTGCGTTGGAGGATCTCCTAGAGTAGGTACAAAAACAACATGTGGTCAACTTCAAATGTTGTCTTTAACAGACTTCTGTTCCATAAAATTAAATTTGTAGATATTTTTCAATAAGATAATAACTGAGCATCATTATGTAAAGTAGAAGGAAACGAAATATAAAATTCTTGTGATGAGTGTTATTTTACATCATCTGGTTGTGCGACAAGCAACTTTTCCATGTGGAAAATCCGAATGAGAGAAAACACGTCGCCGTGACGCATATTTGACCGGAGCATACTTGACCGGAGAATAAACCGAAGGACCCTAGAAAATTTAGTTGTTACAAAAGTGAAAATTTAACATGAGGTGCAAAGGAAAATTAATCTATTAATTTCTTACCATCTGTATAAATATTTGATGGGCTTAAGGAATAAACAACTTCTTCATCCATTATACAACACATCTAGAATTATATTTAAATGTTAATTTAGGATTTATAATTAGAAAATTTACATACCAGGCAAGCACATGAAGCAAAGGTAGAAGTTCAAATCAGAAATGCAGTGCCAGATAAGCAATCAGATATCCGAGAAATGAAAATTTGACACTTCAAATAAATTATTTTCGGCCATCTTCGGGATGGACTAATAATCCAGGATTGTGCGGGATAAATTCTTATAGAAAATATATTATATAATAAAGAGAGTAATTTTATATTTAAATGTAGGTATAAGCATTTATATGCTAATAGTGCCAAGCACAGATGTAACATGCTAAAAAATAAGCAAAAAGGCATGTTACAAATGTTTGGTTGAAAACAACATTGTTTGTTAATTTCGGGAACCATCTGTGCTTAGGAGGGATACTATCTACTTTATTAGTTACACAAATTTTGTTCTTCCTTTTTGAATTTAAGCACTGCACAAAAATGGGTCTTCTTGTGAATTTAAGCTTGGCCTGAAAAGCATCAGGTACTTCTGTGTTCAAAAGTTAGTTTGTCACTTTGATTTAATTTGCAAAGCCGAAAGTGAATAAGTCTACTTTGCTTTAATTAATTTGAAAGTGTTAAATTTGAAGAGTATTTTTTATTTCAGCAATTTAGTTACGGGTTCACGTGACATTAAATTAATGCGAGAAGCACGCAATAAGCAATTATTCCCGGGAGCACGTGGAAATAATTTCGATTCTGACGTATTTACTCTGGTATCAGAAGTACGAATTATTTTAATAGGATTCGCACATGGTAAATTCTAACCAATAAGTTTGGGACATCTCAAACACCATTCGTTCATACTCTGAACGCAGCCTACAATGCAGCCGTAATTTCTGAAGAGTATTGTTATCAATTGTCAGTATAACCAATCTGAGTTAAATAAGGAATTTAGTATGGAATCCACAAAATGTGTTTGGTGACGTAATCATAGAATATGGAAAGCCTTTAATCGTGCATGCTGTCCAATTGTTTTTTTTTGCAGCTGTTATCTTCACAGGTGTCGTCCTTGGTCGATCAGTAATAGGAAATCCTGGAGGAGGCCCCTGGGTAACAGAGTTATCAACTTACTTATCAGGTGACAACAACCAAACTACATACCACACACGCAAATGGGTATTTTAAATTTTTCCTCTTTTAATAGCAAAATTTTAATTCTATGAATATTTAAACTATACTAAAAAATGCTTTAAAACAGTACCTGAAATTTCTTTAACCTCAATCTTTTTGTTTGAATTAATTACTAATTTAGGGACTTTATTTTGTACAAGTCTGAAACAATTAAAGCGAGCTCGATTTAAACTAAGTAACGACTTCAGTCAATGCAAAAGTATATTAAACTTTTATTCAGAATGAATTGTAGCAATTTTTTTAATGTTATTGTTCAAGTGGCAACTGTAAATTCAGTATATATGGTAAATTGTAAAAACATTTGTAAGATAAATTAGGTTGTACATATTCGAGACTAATAATTATTAGTAATATATTTTGTTTACTCACTGAAATAGTGGTATTGTGTTCTTGTTTATATAACTGAATTAAATCAAGTGTATGGTAATACAAGTAAGAATAACAATTCAAAGAATCCACTGCAGTCTCTGAGATAAGAGTGCAGACCAGTTAGATTTTAGTATGAAAATCTTAAGCTCATTAATTTTCAGAAAGGTAAAAATTAAAAAGGTTACACGACTTATCAATTCGTTGAAACACATCCTAACAGTTGCCGCAAATACTTTATGGTTTTCTTGAAAAGATTAAAACTTCACGTATCAATAAAATATTTTTAATGGGTTGGTTATCTACTTCTATAAATGCAGTATTCCATTATTAATGCTCAAGTTATAAACAATAAACTTTACCCTCAATCGTAGGTTGATAATATACAAACTGTGCTGCCGGTTTAAGTTAGGCAACTTGTTATACATTTTTCTCCATGAGGCTGTAAGCAGGGTTACGTACTTGCCTGAACATTTAAAATAGACATTGCCTTTTCATGCACACAACACATAAAATTCAATGGAAGTCATTACAGCATATTTTGCTTGCATTAATTAGGTGTTGTTTTATGAATGTTTCGCAACTGCTGCTGGAAAATATACTTCTACAATTATTCGCAGAATATTTCATACATTGTCACTGGGAATTGTTTTACGTTACTTTCCCCTGTTGGTCAATCCAATATAAATACAGGAAGAGCTTTTGAAAGAGGGTATTCTATTGTATTCCATACAACATGCTATTATTTACAACATTGTTTTAGTGAAAAGAAAAAGTATGAATTGCGATACAAAAATGCTTCGTGGTACTTAGTGTCTTGACCTAATTAAATTGATGACCCAGTGGTCAATCCATTAACGAATAAGCCGGCATTCTTTAAGATGGTACCAGAGTGTCAGATAGTTGGTTCTAATAAGGTACAGTTATTATGTTTACCTCTCTTTTGAAGCTGCTGTAGAAGATAAGACCCAATGTAGTACCTTCGGGTGGAGCATTGGGGATTTGGTCGCAAGTATAGTAGCCCTTATTCAAATTATAATGTAGAAGATAAGACAGTTCTTTTGCTGGTTCTGTAGTTTCGTACTAATGATTATCCAATAAATTACAGATTGCACGTTACAAAGTTATGTTTACAATGAACGAGTAATTATGCAATTATTCTCAGTCACGATTAGTATACACCAAAGTTCACGTTAGAACACTTTTTACTGCTTCCTTTTTCTTTGTACATTAATGTTAATGTCAACAATATTTTATCGTGATCAAAGATTAAGAACTCAGTGAGCATCTGTTATGGTGGGTGGGTCCTTTATGGTTAAAATTACCTACTTGAATTGGCCTAGCAAACATTCATGTATTACATCAAACATTCTATTTAGTCTAATGTTTCCTTAATAAATGATTCGGTGGTTGTCGTTGAACCTTCAGTAAATGTATTGTCTAATCTATTGAACATGTTCTCAAACTTATAAAATGATTTTGAAAGAAATTTGCTCATTACAACGATTCAGGTTTAATGTAACAATCACCGTTAAACATTAACTAGTGTAATCACATGTGCATTTTGGCTTTTGTTAAATTCGTCGGAATGTTCAAACTTACTGCATTTTAAAAATATTACAAATTTCCAATTGGACAGTTCAGTAAAACAACTTCATCCTCTTGCTCTTTTCATTGACAGTCGGAGGTTTCTCAGAGTGGGTGATCGGCTAAGATATTTGGCCGTTTTGTTTGATGCAGAATTTTCTTACTTCTTCAGCTCAATCCTTTTCTGCCGGAATGATCATAACTGATCATCGTTAAGAATTTACATTGCGAAAATAAGAAAAGCCATTCACTACTACAACATTTTTGGATGTTCTTTGCTAGAACAATAAGATAGTGCCTACGGTAATGTATTACTTGTTTTAGGACTCATCCTACTTCGGTGGTGCCTTATATGGGAGTTGCCCACTCCAAAGGTTACCAATGGAAATGGAGTAATTAACAGTGATTTTGATACTTCTTTCATAACCCTGAGTCGGGCCATAGTCGAAACCTTTAACTAGGTATATTTTTCGCTATTCATTTGTTTCAACACTCGGGATGTACACTGATAGAAGTTTCAGATATCTTGGCGGAAGCATTTCAATTTTAAGTTGACTCATTTGTCGACATGGAAGGTGTATATCTTATATATATATATATATATATATATATATATATTGCTGTGAAACCTACAAAACCTGGTACTTTGCTTTATCATTGAGCACCACTTTTGGGCGCAAGAATTGCTGTGAATTCTCTTGAAATTACCTGGTCTGTTGATTTTCTTCTGTTCTCCGCCTCGGCTGCTCACCTAGAATAACTTTCATCCTCATTCATAAAAAAAAACACATTCCTACCAAACATCAACGTTAACTCTATTTACATCAATATTCACAATACATTAAAATTTCAAAATTAAAATTTCAGCATAAATTTCAGCATCAGAAAATTTCAAGATTAAATTTGTCATCATTTTAAAGTTGCATCCAGAATTAAAGTCCTTGTAGGATGCCTACTAATTACTATAACAATATATGCAGACCGGAGTCTGAGTACAAAGGAGCATCTACCACCCTTTACGTTAATTAAACCAGGTTCGTCTAATTGAGCTCAAAGACAGACCCATATTTTCATCATAATCCAGAACATCAATACTAAATACCCTTTCTACTTAAACAAGCAAATTTCACCTTAAAATTAAAAATTTATTGTTTATACAAATTACTACTGTCCATTTTAAATAAACAAATTATAAAGTTATTCAACACACACCAAAATATCAAAGATTCGAACAAAATAGCATAATTTACCTGAAGGTTACTGCACTCGTGGCTTCAATGTACATCGTCCTTGTTAATTACACCATTCCAACTGGGTTATATTTACGGTTCTGATTCTCAACGCTTTTAAAATTTTCTCCACCACCATCTCTAATTAAAGTTGTTTCTGGGCTTTTCCGGAACTCATCTATGTATATCTGAACCTTGTCTTTGTGGATCCAATCACGTTTATGCAACCATTTAATTATTAATACCCCGAAAACAATAAAGAAATTCATACTTCTTTCACCAACTTACTGAAGAACTTGAATACTTTTGTGTATTTACAAATTAAAGTAAATATTTACCAATTGGTACAGTGAGACTAAACTTTATTCCTCTATCTTCTTTTCTAACTGCACTAACGTACATTCAGTAACGTAAAGAACAAACTGTTTCTATCACAAAAATATTCGAGCAAATTCCTTAAATTATTTAATCAAAACCAGAAAACTAAAAGCACTGTTTAAAGTGTTGAATCAAGTCGAAGACCTCAAACAGCTTGTTCAAATTCCGGTGGCTTTATATAAAACTTAGCCTGTCTGTCGGTCGAGTTCCAAAACGGACAATTCTAAAGAATTTCGCCTACTATCTTCCCATTCCGCAGCCCGGCATGCGATTGACGAAATTTACAACTCGCCTCAGTTAAATCTCAGAAATTTCAACACTGGACTTTGAAAGGAAATAACTAATTGAATTTTATACAGAAATGTTGTTTTTACCTCTTCATACTTATATCATTTACTTTCAACCAATCGCAACCTATAACGTTGCTATACTCACGCCTTATAATATATGTGCCTTCGGTCTTTGCATTTTCTTAAACCTCTATCTACCCTGTTCTTATTAGTGCAAATTGGGATTCTTATTATCGATTATTTCAGTCCATGTGGACTTATCTGGGTTTAAATTAACGCGATACGCGCCTTACCAAGATATTAGCCACAGGTTTCTCCAACATTCGATATAACCATTAATTATCTGCAAATTACGCAGAATTGAGCCTTTTAAATACGCAGGTGTTCAAACATAATATTACGGGTCAGAACTTTATTTCATTGGTATTTTATTGGGTTTTAGAGTTGTATAGATTATTGTCTGTTACTAACGGTTCAATTAACTCCAATTAAAATAATACCCTTTAAACTTCGAATCCTAAGTTAAATATTCAATTATTATCAGTACCTTTTTTTTAATACCAATACTTTAAAAAGAGCTTAATCAATATAAATTTTGCAAATAATTTCCTGGTTCTTACTAGGAATAATTAAATTACATCAAGAGTTTTCTAATACTGCTTCCTTTTATAAAAGCGTTATAAATAATTTAAATCTTATTTTTAACAACCGAATGAATTTTTATGTTCACGCTTTTAATAATGCTAGTAAACCTTTTTCCCAAAGCTTCAACAACGTTTAAAATTATTTCAGTGATTATTTAATTTTCTACCCTCGGTCTTAAATATGAGTATTTTGGAAGATATATATATGGGAATATATATATATATTTTATCCTTAGTGATTCCTTCTACATAAACTTTGTATGGGTACTGCTTTCAGAATTTCGAACTTTACAACAATCAGCAGAAGCAGAAACAAATGAATGCTAAATTAAACCCCATTTCTGATTAACGGTATGGTGAGAAGCAAATCCGTCAAAATCCATTAGATCGGAATTGTAGGTGAGCAACGCTTAACTTATGCATGATTTCATACCTGTTATACTACAAATCCAATAACTAATTCAATTCTTGTCCGTTGAGGCCTAATGATCTATAGTGTTCAACTCCTAGCCATTTGAACCTATAATCTATAACCATAATTCCAGACACAAAGTTTACGGAAATTCCCATTAATCGCGTGTTAGTTGTTAGTTAGTCCAGCGATTACAGTGAAATTTCTGAAAGTGTTGACAATCGGACCTGCAAACACTAGCAAAAGTCCATAGATTCGGCTTTGAGCAATCACTAAAACTTAATGCTTTGGCTTTTTCATTAAAGATGATAATGCTCTACCTCTTCATTAGAAGATAGTTATGATCATCCAACTGCATGATGGCAAGGACAACGTTGTGCACGTTGTCACATTTAGGATCGCACATGGTATCTTTGAAAGACCCATGACAAAGTTTTTTTCGTTTGTTTTGTTTGACTTACATTTGTTTGTATACTTATATCATAAGCTCGTAACATTAGCATATATAAGCAATTTACTATAGTTACTTATAATTTTTTCGGTTTAGTTGTACTGCTGCACTTTTTTTTTAAACCTTTATCTTTTATTGTATTAGTAAAATTCAAGGGATTTTTAAATCTTGCATGGAGAAATTCCCATCATTATCGTTTTAATGTAAGCGATACGTGAAAACCACACTAAGATTTGGTTCTCACAGAAGTCTAGACATTGATTTATCATTTGTGATGTGGGAAATCGTTAGAATTGCGGCTCTCATACTTAACATGCAGCTGTGCCCACCAATGCGGGTCAGAAAACTTTAACCTCTCTTGGAGGGGAGAGATGTTTTGTGGGAGCGGATATGTTGAAACCAAGGAATTGACTACCAACTTCCTCGAGTGTAGACGTGTTTGTAGAACTCCGACAGTTCGGCAAAGTGATCCCTTTCTTCTTGTTCCTTTTCTATATCGTTACACAACATATCGGCGCTTCGTTGAAAAGAGCTACAGCCAAACAAGCAAAGAGACGGCCGGGCACCATCACTGAGAGATTTAAAATGCCATATCGGGATCAAGATACCACGGATAAGTGCTCGGGTAAAATCTGAAAACATTTGACACCTCATGGAATTTCACCCCGTGTGAATTTGAGTTTATTTGTAGCTTTATATGTAGTAAAATTTAATGTTTCAGGGCAAGCAATACGTTTTAATTAATTTCAGTGCATATTATTTTTTTATCTCGTTTAAAATAAATGGTTATTTTGGAAGGCAAGATGTTTGGGCAACAAGTACTCTCTTTCTTACTCCTTAGTGATTCCCTTCTACATCAAACATCGCCCAAGGGGTTGTCATGATGGGATCACGAAACTATTATTAACTTTATTGTTGTTCGTAAGTGCTAAATAATTACAAGTGCTTGATATCGGTATGTAGTTAAAGCAAGTTACACTTCAGCATCAAAGATGGAATTAAAGTAGGTGAATATGTTTATGCATGATTTCATCCTTTACTACTATTGTCCAATAACTAATACTGTCTTACCTAGCCACCATCACCAGTGACATCGGGTGCATCTGTACATTCTGCCTCCAGCACAGTACTCCCATACGAATTCTACGGTGATGCACGCAATGAGGCTTAGGGCACCACTACCATGACGCCTTCCGAAGACTTCTGAACTACTTTAAGCTGTACATATGTCCATATCTAAAATTCTTACTTTGTCCCACAAGTAAATCACGAAGCCTTTCGAAGACCGCTGCAGACTTCTCTACCTCTTGATGTGCTCTGCACCACTGTAACCGCATCCTATATATGTAAGTCAGAGAGAGGAAAGGCAGCAATGACTAGGAGTTATGCAGAGATAGCACACGAGTGACGTTTTAATGGGGGAAGGTGAATTATTATCTTAATTCACCGATCACGTCGATTATTATTAAGATTTACGTATTATAGATAGTACGAGTCCTGAATTGTATTTCGGTTTAAATTACAGCTCAATGTACCAATTTATTATAATTTTATTCGATACCCTTATTGTTGCTAATAAATTGTTTACAGGTATCATGAGTCTCATTTCTAGCACAATACAAATTGACGTCCAACAATCACAATTCAGAAGATCATATCGTAAATATACGAAATAAATATTGGAATTGGGATGAGGAAAGGTCAACTTTGGTTGGTATTTACAATTGTCCGAACAAATAATCAAGATTGTATTTGACCTAACACGTCATAGCCAGCAAACATCTGGTCCATGCAAAGCATTATAATTATAACAGGCTTTTAGTTGCAAACAAGCAAGACCGTTATGATGGGAGTGCAAAAAGGATAGACGCTATCTCAAGTGCAAAACGAGTATGAAGTTCTAGAACATGTTTTAATTTTATAAATGTGCTTAGTAAAATAAACTTCAAGTTTTCAAGACCAGGTTAATAAAAAGTAAGATTCTAACACATGTGGTGTGTATGCTGTATTACACTGTCTTACATTGTTTACAATTTTGTACAAACTAATATTGTTTAATTTTTAAGGAAGTAGAAGTCGCGATAGTGGAAAAGTGCCCGCACTTAGAAAGTAAAATAATAATGGAGGGTGAAAAAGGCTCAGGAGAATCCATGGATATGACTGATTTACAAAGTTTAATGGTTCATTTAACACACAATATGCTTAAAATGCAAGGTAGTATATCGGATTTGGCAGAAACAGTAAGGGAAAGTTCCCAAAGAAGTAAGTCGCCCGTTAGCGTTCAAATAGTTCCTTCAGATATTTTAGTTAAATCGAAAAATAGAGATTATATATCACTATGGCGAGACTTGGGGGGCAACGAGCTCGTTTTCCAACCAGGGGGACAACTACACCCCATCAAATTTTTAAAAAAATTAAAATAATTATTTACAGGTGCAGGGGGGCCCAACAATGCGAAACTTAACCTCGCGATGTTAGAATCAAAGGCTGTAGCGGCAGATTGAGCGGCTGCTTGCAAAAACTCATTTACAGACTTCGGTGATTTCGAAAGGCAATTTAAACATCAATATTGGAATGCGGATAGTGAGCGTGAACTATTCTACGAACTTAAATATGGACAATACAAAACGGGCAGCCGGGCTAATTACGTTTTAAAATTATCCGGGCAGATAGAATTTTTATTGGAGCGAGTCGACGAAGAGGTATTAGTCAAATGGTCAACGACACATTTTAATCCAGAAATTCAAAGGGGGATTGTGTTGCAGGGTATCGGCAATACAACTGAGTTGGAATCCTTTTTAAGGAAAATTGATGCAACATACATTTCGAAAGATAGATACAGTATGCCACCACGGAGTTACGAAGATTGTAGGGTTGTAAATCATAGGGGGGATAATCATGATGCAGCTTGTTATCAAAATAATTAACCAAGATTTCCAGAAAGGCGGGAATCTTCTAGTAATAATCTTAACGAAAGAGAAAACTGGCGTAGTACAGATAATAGGGAAACGGCCAACCATGATAGTAATAGGGAAATTCGATATTTAAATAAACATATTAATTTGGAGTTAAGTGAACTGTTACGCAAAGCGGAAAACACCCCAAATTACAGTCAAGTGTCACCTATCATAAAGGTATATGTAAATGAAAACCCTGTGAATGCTTTAATCGATACTGGCAGCCAGGTATGTGCAGTATCAGAACTTTATCTTAAAGAACTACAAAACCAAATCCAAATAACAGTGTTACCTGTATCAAATAGAGAGAGATTATGTGTCATATGCATGCTGTTACATGTGCTCTGTTTAATATTAAAATTTATTAGTGTAATTATTGTGAAATAAATAAGGTGCCTGATATCATTTTGAAGAGCTAAAGATGATCTAAATAATAGTGCTACTACTTAGGTGAATAAGTAATAAATTACCAATTAAAAAGCATTTATAAATTGCAATAATATGTTAAATAATTTCAAGTAGATAACATTGTTTTTAAAACTACATTTTTATCAGTACCTTATGTGGCAGAAGTGATAATTACTTATATTTCTAATAATAATATAAACAAACATTCATAAAGGATAAATTAAGGAAAATTTGAATTACTTTACAAAAATAGAATGTTTTGTTATAAGTGCAAAAAGGAAGAAGATCAACTTTTCAGTTGTGACAGCTGTAAAAAGGAGTTGTGTAAAAAATGTGGTGATATTTCAGAAACTGAAGTAAGATGCTTAAAATTAAGTAAAAGAAAACTGTTGTTCCTTTGTGAAGGTTGTGAAAATGGTATGTTTCGTGTACCAGAGTTAATAAATAAGATTATGATATTGGAAGAAAAAGTTAGTAAACTCAGTGGTGGTAATAAAGATGAAACCATTCAAGCTATATGTTCTGAGAAACTACCAGAAAATGCTGAAGATATTATAGCCGAAATAATGGATAGACAAGCTCATGCATCTAACATTATTATATTAGATATTAAAGAATCTCAATCTAAAATGTTTGTTGAGAGAAATGAACACGATAAGGATGCAGTTAAGCAACTTTTGAAGAACCTTAACTTGGATTTGAACAACATTAAAACCTTTAGGTTGGGAAAATTTTCTGAAGAAAGAAAAAGGCCATTAAAAGTTATTTTGAACTCGAAGGAAGATGCTGTAACTGTACTTAAAAATAAAACAAATTTATCAGCCCATAATATCCATGTATTTGGTGACCAAACAAAGAAACAATAGGAATACTATGTAAATATAAAAAAGAAACTACAGGAATTACAAGATCAAGGCATTCAGACAAAAACAATTAAATATATCAACAACAAACCTACCATTGTCGATAAAATGAAATTTCAACATTTAAAAAACTAACATGGCAAGAATCAACTACGGTAAGTGCATCAATTCCTTCGATTTCTAGGCCTGCATTTAATCAAGACATTATGTATGTAAACATTACAAGTTATCTAGCTCACAAGGACGATGTTTTAATGAATATAGAAGTTACAATCCTGTTGTAATCATTTTTAGTGAAGCTAGGGTAACCAAAGATGTCGAAGATAGTGAAATAATAATAGACAATTATAATGTAATTCGTTGTGATAGCAGTAGCCGGTATACTGGTGGTGTCTTAATTTATATCAAAAACAATACTGATTACAAAATCAAGAATTCTTTTGTTTTAGAGTTGAATTATTGGTTGCAATTTGTTGAAGTAAAGATGGGTAGCAATAAGTGGCTAATAGGTGGTCTATATCATTCACCAAATACAAATCATTCAGTATTTTTAGATTTTCTGGAAGATGTTGTTGAAAAATATTTTTCTAAAAGAAAGTGTATTATAATAGGAGATTTTAATATTGATTACACAAACTTAAATTACTACTATACAAAGAAGATAAAAAATTTGTTTAATATTTTGGAGTAGATCAACTTGTAAATGATTTTACTAGAATCACTAATAGTAGCAAAACAATAATTGATTACGTTATTACTAATTATGAAGGTGTTAGTGTTAGTGTGAATGATACACCAAAAATTACTGACCATTCTATAATATCAATAAACATTTTCAAATGTAATAATAAGCAACATACTGCAAAATGTATAAGAACTCAAATTTTTAATGATGATATATACGAAAAGATAAATGAGCAACTTTTAATAGCAATGGAGAAATTAAAACACTTAAATACAGATAATGTAAATATAATATTGCAAGAAATCGTTAATAATTGTACTTCAGTAGTAAATAATATTGTCCCATTTAAAACTATAACCATTAAATCAAACCAAGTTCCATATTATGATGATCAATTAAAGAACCTATCTAAAGAAAAATTTTAAAAACAGTGTTACTTATACACGAGAGCAAAAATGGAATCTGTATAAAATAGCACGAAATAAGTATGTTAATATGTTAAAAGCAAAGAAAAGAATATATTATGAAAAGAAAATTGAAGATAATCAGTGTAATTCAAATATGATGTGGAAATATTTGAAGCAACTTTTAAAACCTTCAAAAAATACAAATTTCAATAAAATTATTTTCTATGTACAAGATCAAACAAAAGTTTGCAACAACTATGTTGATATCGCAGACAGTTTTAATAATTATTTTGTGAATAGTATATCTGAAATAGCAAACAGCATAGGTATAGCAGGAAAATGGTCTACTGTAGAATATCTATTAATAACTAGTAAAATAGAGAAATTTGAAGAAATAAGTATGACACAGTTACGTAAAATAATTTTTTCATTAAAAAAAGTGAATAAACATGATGTACTAAACAGTAAATTTTTAAAACAAACCTTTGAAGCATTAGGGCATTTTATATTAAAACTCGTTAATATGTCTTTAACAAAGGCAGTTTTTCCTGAACTTTTTAAAATCAGTACAATAATACCAATACCAAAAGTATCTAATACCAATGAAGCAATAAACTTTGTCCAATAAATACTCTACCTGCATTAGGGAAAATTCTTGAAATGGTAGTTTATGAACAACTTATCAAGTATTTTAATCACAATAATTTGTTTTTGGGATGCCAATCTGGATTCAGAAGAAATCATTCGTGTGAAACTGCATTACAGCTAATAATTACAGAATGGAAAAATGCTGTGGATAATAGTGAATATATTGTGGCAGTTTTCCTTGATTTTCAACGAGCATTTGAAACTATTAATAGAGTAACATTAATACAAAAACTACAATATTTTGAGATAGGTGGGAAAGTACTGCAATGGTTTAAAAGCTATCTTACAAATAGAAGTCAAAGAACTAAAATATGTGATATAATATCGAATAATATCATTAATAACATAGGAATTTCACAAGGAAGTGTGTTAGGACCTTTATTATTTATTAGTTATATAAATGACATTAATTATGTTCATGGACCACACTATAAATCTTTTTGCTGATGATACACTTGTTTATGTCTCGGACTACCATTTAGATTGTGCTGTATATAAAATTAATATAGCATTAAAAAATATTGAATGTTTTTTAAAGGTCAATAAACTTAAAGTAAATGTACTAAAAACCAAAGCTATGATTGTAACAACAAACAAAAAATATGAACGACTTAACACAAGTTTACTTAATCTTGAAATGAATAATAGTAGAATAGAAATAGTGACTGATATTAAATACTTGGGTTTTATAATTGATAATTATCTAATATTTGGCAAACAGTTAGATTACATGGTTAAAAAGATATCAAGAAAATTGTTCTTTTTTTCACGAATATCCAAATCACTATCTAAATATAGTAGAATTTTGGTATATAACAGTATTATAAAACCACACTTTGATTACTGTGCAACAATAAATTATCTTTTTAACCAAACTCAAATACATAGATTACAAAAATTACAAAATAGATCAATGAGGATTATTTTGAGATGTAATCGATATACATCAATTAATTGCACACATGCTAAGTATTCTGCAGTGGTTGTCAGTTAAAGATAGATTGTATTATTTAGCTATGATATTTATTTTTAAAACAGTGCAGGGTTTACATCCCACATACCTTTATAAATATGTTATTTGTAACAACGAAATTCACTCTTACAATACAAGATCTACAGAAAAGTTTTATATAAAGAAAACAAATTATAAGAGTACAATGAACTCATTGTTTTTTAAAGGGTTAGATAAATATAATAAATTACCTAGTGAAGTAAAAAATGTCAATAACATACATTTATTCAAAAGAAAGTTATCATTATACATTAAATCTCAAAATTTGTTATATGGGCTAGCAATAGTTTTAGTCTTATTTAATTAATCTTAGTATTATTTAATTAATACAAAAAGTAATGTGTATGATATGTAATGAAAATTATTGTTTATTTGTATTACTGAAAATTAGGATTTCTTCCTACAATAAAGTGAATTTATAAATGTTACCGTGTCGGTAGCCGTAGGTTGTAGGGTAAGTAAGATATTTGAACAGGTCCTGTTGCCTATAAGCATAAATAATTCTACTTTCGATATTCCTTGTATAGTAGTACCAAAGCTCAATCAAAAAATAATTCTAAGTAGTGACTGGCTAAAACAAGTAAATGCGAAAATTGATTTTTATAGTGTCTCTTCTTTTACCGGAAGAACAATTAAATTTAAAATTTTTGGAGGATGAGTGGCCGGCTAAAAGGGTTTCTATCAATTTAATTAATCAAGTTAACAAAAGTTCTCGTCACAGGTATTCTGATGAAGAACTAAGCGAAGCGGCCTGGTCGGCTCAAACCTTTGATGACAAACAAAAGGCACAATTGTATGAGCTATTACAGTCTAATAGCCAGGCTTTTTCGGAGATGCCTGGAAAAACTAATGTCTATGAACATGAAATTATTATGCGGAATAAAACCCCATTCTTTAAGAGGTCCTACTCCATCTCATTTGCTTACCAGAAAAAAGTTAAAAAACAAATGCAAATTATGTTAGATGAAAAAGTTATCATTCCATGTAAGTCCGAATATATATCTCCATTAGTAACGGTACAAGAAAAAAGACAAAACCCCAAGGGTATGTTTAGATGCCCGCCTTTTAAATTCCCGCATGATTAAGGATCATGTATTACCTCCTTCACCCGAAGAGTTGCTGGCTAAGTTTGGTAGAGATCAAGTAGTTTTGACATTGGACATGACGGCGTCATATTGGCAAATTCCGATGAAAAAGGAACACCGCCAATATACGAGATTTTTATATGAAAACACCACATACTGTTTTAATGTTCTTTCATTTGGACTCTCTACATTAGTTGCCAGTTTTATCCGGTGCTTAAACAAGGTCCTAGAACCTGAATTTGAGGGGTTTGTTTTAAATTATGTCGATGACCTCCTTGTTTTGTCAGCCTCTCCCGAGGATCATTTAATTCACCTTGAGAAGGTATTTCGGAGATTTTTTTAAAGTTATCTTACTATAAAATTGCAAAAGTCACATTTTGATCAGCGTGAAGTCGAGTTTTTAGGGCACATTATTTCAAGCACGGATATTTGTATAAATCCAAAACGTATTGAGAGTACCCAGAAGTTTCCTGTACCACAAAATATCCAGGAACTGAAAGCTTTCCTGGGATTTATAAACTATGAACGCAGATTTTGTGATAACTTTGCTGGACTTATCGTCCCACTACTAAAATTACTTAAAAAAATTGTAAATGGGAATGGAATAACGAATGCATGATGGCATTCAAGAATGTTAAGGAAGCTTTTCTACCAGTTACTACTGTGGTACACACAGATTTCAATAAATGTTTTTATATTCAATGTGATAGTTCAGATCAGGCGGTAGGTGCAGTTCTGTACCAATTAAACAGTAATAATAATCATCAAATTATTGCATTTGCAAGCCGAGTGTCGAGGGGGACTGACGTGCGCTATAAAATTACCGAGAAGGAAGCCCTTGCGATTATTTTTGCACTAAAGCAATGGTGCACATTAGTGCTGGGTCAAGGTTTAATAATTATCACGGATCATAAAGCATTATCCTTTTTGATGACGATGAGGTTAACTACCGGAAAGCTGGCTCGATGGACACTTTATGCTCAAGAGTTCGATTTTGAAATACAGTATTGTCCAGGAAAAGACAATGTGTTAGCAGGCACGCTATCTAGATATCCAATAAAAAAAAATTGGGAAGGGTGTTGTAGATTGTAAGGAATTAACCTTGGGGGTAGCCTTCATGCGATTAACACAAGAATTTCGACTATTATAAAACAATCTCAAAACAATATGCCAGGACCAACGGAAAGAATCGTGAATTAATAAAATAATGAAGCTATTGGAGAGAGATAAGTATTGTAGGGGACGACAGAAAGCATTTAAATGGTTTCAAATACAAGGAAATTTTATTTAAAAAGGGTGACGTTAATTCCTCCAGCTGGAGACTATGTGTGCCGCATAATCAAATACATAGTTTAATTCTCCAGTAACATGTAGATGGGGACCATTTCAGCTACAAGAAGGTATATACTCACCTAAGAGAACTGTGGTATTAGCCGAAAATGTGTAAACAGATTCGACAAGTTGTGAGAGCATGTGAGCTGTGCCAAAAGGCAAAATGTTCCAAACGTATAGCAGGAACGGTGAATTCGGTTATTCTTAAGGAGCCTGGCAAACTTGTGTGACTGGGCATTATGTGAGTCCTTACCGTGGGGGGGCATACCTTAAGGTATTTCATACCATGGAAAATCTTGAGTTTTTGTAAGATTTATTTAAGCCAAAATTGTAGTATTGTTGTATTAAGGAGATTTTGCTTGTTTTCATTTCTTTTGGTTGTGTTGTATAATTGTATTAAAATAGCACTGTTGGGGATACTGCGCTACTGTAACCACATCGTGTATATGTAAGTCAGAGAAAGGGAAGGCGGCGATGGCTAGGAGTTAAGCGAAGATAGCGCGAGAGTGACATTTTGTTGGGAGAAGGTGGATGATTATCTTAATTCACTGACCACATCGATTATTATTAAGATTTCGTATTATAGATAATACGAGTCCTGAATTGTATTTCGGTTTAAATTGCAGCTCAATGTAGCAATTTTTTATAATTTTATTCGACACCCTTACTGTTACTAATAAATGTTTACAGGTATCGTGAGTCTCATTTCTAGCACAACACTCTTTACTTACTGACTTGAAACTTTATATGTTCAATCTATCATTATTCAAGTTCTTACTTGGACCCACACGTAAATTATGAAGCCCTCTGAAGAGTTCCGAAGACTATTGAAGACTTCTGAATCTCTTTAAGACTGTATATATGTTCAATTTATAATTATTTAACTTCTCATATTCATATCATAATTCTTAAAGTTCTTACTTTATCCCACACGTAATTCACGAAGACTTCTGTAGACTTCTGAACCTCTTTAAACTGTACAATTATTTATTTTTTAACTATTCAACTTTCATATCTATGCATCTATGAACTTTAGAATTGTTTTTGCTTATAGTGATGAGCTACTATGGCATTAAAGCAGCGATAATAAAATTTCTAAACATAATGAAAGATGAGACATGTGACACTTTTATAGACAAAGAACCAGACGGTACACAAACTTGAACGAATTGACTAACAATAGACAAGTGAATGTAATCTTATGCAGCGCTATGATGGCTTACGGCAATTTCTTACTGCACCCGTATTTGCACAAAACACTCCAACGACCGTCCCAAGTCGTAAATAGAATCTGCAGAATAATGTAGTTAGAGAGCAATTTTAGGGATTTTTTTGTAATTTCAAGTAGCATGTTTATTATTGACCGACTGTTCTTGACATATCACTTAGGAATTTGTAATCTTTTTAGTGACTAGTTAGTGGTTATGTTTCTATTATTCCTGAATATATTTCAAGTTTGTTTCAGTTTGTTGGTGGTTCGGTAGCTGTGCATCACTACTGAGTAGCCGCCGGTGCAGTATCTTGTAACAATTTTATTTTTGCAGTAGGAGAATCCATTCATTAAACGTACAATGAATATTAAAATACCTTTATTAATTAAAATAAATATTCGAGTAACAATCAAACTTTTATAGTATTATAATATCAAGGATTATTAGTCGAGTTGTTTCCGAGTTCGGTGTAATTTCACAGCCACTGGCGCGCGCGTGAGAGGTCCGAGAACTAAAATCCGGAACCTCCCACCATGCAAGAAAGCAGCGAGCGCACTCGTCGATAGTTAAAAGCAGCGTCAAGATGCATTCTAAAAGAATGGCGAGTGACCTCCGAGTCGCTCTATGTTTGTGAAACACTTCCTGAGTAACGGTTAGTACCTAATCCACATTTTGTATATTCGTTATCATATTAGTTAATTTACAAAATTTATTTAGCGCAACGACACATCTGAAATCGCAACGAGAAATTAGAAAACTGCATGGATAACGTAGATATCGCACGCCACGTCGAAAATCGCAACTGTAAAATTTGAGACAACATGATCCCTTTGAAGTTACAATTTAGAAACCTTAATTTGTTGGCTACGCAATGAAAAATTATATTAGTAAATAAATTTAGACAACGGAAGATTACGTTACAGTAATGCTGCCGTGATCCAAGTAAGGAATCCGCTTTGCTCCTACACCTGTGTTAAAGCATGGAAAGCAAGTATAATTAGTTGCTGTTCCGCTGCGAGGTAGTTTCCATTACATCCAAGGACAACAGCTGCTCTTGGGTTCGTAATAGAATTAAGATTTCCTGAGTACTTCCTTCTGAAAGTACATTATTTCATTTTGTTTGTTAGACGTACAAAATTATTATTCAGTTTACCTGTAAATAAGCTGGTTTTCCCAGTATCAAATTTGCTTTCACTTAGCTTCGTAAATATGTGACCACACGTGGCTTCAACGTAATTTAACAGCTGCTATTACATCACCTGTTTGTTTGATCACTATTGTCAACAATTGCCCAATGGCTAACACATGTTTAGCATTTTAGTACAACCACTATTGATAACATTAGAGAATATCTTGGTGATTATTTTGACTTCAAACTAAATTTAAGTTTGTTAACTTAAAGAGAAAATTTCGTATATTCATTTGTAAATGACTCACACAGATCTGATTGGGTTATAAAGAAACTCTAGCATTTTTAGTTACATAGAATTATAAAATATTTGAGTAAGGATCAGTTGATAACCCTTACTACCATTTTTGCAAGTACTTCAAATTTTTATTTTATTTAATTACAATGATATTTTATTTACTGAAACAAAGAAAATTCTTATTAGTAAATTAATATTCTTCATTTAAAGTTTTTTATTCTGATCTAGTCTGATCAGACTTGGTAAACAAAAAGCAATAAGAACTAAATTTTATGATCCCATTATGCAGAAAATATTCTCTATACTTTTAGGTATACTTGAGGGACGCAAATAGTGTTCCCATTTTTATGTGACTTAATTATTATTCTTTCTTACAGGAACAGCGTCTTATTCTGTTAAGACAAGTTTGTGTATCAACGAAGGCGATTCTTTTTTTGGGTCTCCAAGTCCGCCCTTAGAAAATTGCTATGCCCCTAAAATAAATCAATTTGGACTTGGTGGCGCCTGTTTGTTTTTGTTAAGTGTAACCCTCCATAGATTTCGACTTACCCCCATTGCTCATTGCTCTACCCCAGGAATAGACCCTAGCTACGCCGGAAGACTTCGTGGAGCTGGTGTAAATATAGAGGATAAGAAAATATCGTTTCACTAGCACCCATGTGTGAGGCTGGCCAGGAAAAATGTAGCACTGGCGCCGGCAACGTTTGGGGCCTCGAAATTTGTTTGTTCAACGAGTAATTTGTTGAAATTCGTTCGTTCATAATTTAATTTAGCTCGAAAGTTGTTTGTTCATAATTTGATTTACCTTAAAATTTATTTGTTAAAATTAATTTGCTTGAAATTTATTTGTTCTAAATTTAATTTGATTCGAAGTTTGTTAGCTCAAAATTTATTTTCCTTTGAAGTCCATTTGTCCAAAAATTATTTTGCTCGAAATTTGTTTGCTTAAGGTTTATTTGACATTTAGATTTGTTTGTTTGCTTTTGATAAAAGATTGGTTGTAACGGTAATCCCCATACACTCAATTCGTTAATTTGGTCAAATTTACTTTTGACTTTAATTCTGTTTTGACCCTTAAATTTTTTGATATTGTTTTGGCAAAAATAATTTTACCAAAAACATTTTTTGATTTTTACCTTTAGTGGTACGAATTTGTTTTGATAGCTTTTGTAAGATTCGGATTAGTTAGATTTATCGGTTTGATTCCATTAGGTTGTAGTAACCATGTCGGAAAAATTCCAAATTGTTTGTCTACTTAAAGAAGAATTGGAGTATGAACTAAGAATTAGAGGTGTTGAGTGAGAGGCCAGTGTTGGAGAAACGGAAAATTTTAGGTAGATTGTTAGCTAAAGAAATAGATAAGCCTGGTTGTTTGATTGACCTTTCGTGTTATGAAGTAGATTTTGCAACGGAAAGTAAAGAAATTTCAGTTTTCGAGTCAGTTCGTAATATTGTGTCCGAGTTTGAGGGCGACTCATCAGACTCAATTTTAGAAGAGCTTGTTCAAGGTTAAACCACCTTTCGGGACGAGCTAAGCGTATGAAAATTCCTTCAATAAATCCCGATGAAGCAATTAAGTTTAGAAATGAGACCGTAGCAACGATATTAACCCTTGAAGCTGAGTTGTACGATAAAATCAATAAAAGTACAGAGTCCACCTATTTAGATCGGTCCGTTGTAGTATCTCCTTTAGTTAGTGCACCTATCCATTCGACTTCGTATGTAACACCTTCAGTACCTATAGGTTCATGGCCTGTAAAATTCTCAGGTGACCCCAAACAACTACATTCATTTTAGATAGAGTTAGTGATTTGGCACAATCTCGTAAGGTATCCGAAGCTGACTTATTTGGATCAGCATGTGAACTTTTGTGGGTGACGCTTTAGTTTGGTTTAGAACAGTGAAAAATTCTTTGAGAGACTGGAACTCCTTGTTAGAACGTTTAAGAGAAGATTTTCTACCTGGTTCTTCGGATGATGACATTTGGGAAAAGATCAGAAATCATCGTCAAGGTAAAGACGAAAGGATTATTTTATTTGTCCGCATATGCAAACCCTCTTTAGTAGACTGACCAACGAGCCAGCAGAAGTTACTAAAGTTAAAATGATTAGAAGAAATTTGGTTCCTGAATATATTTCCACTTGCATTGTCGGACATTCAAGATTTGTCGACCCTAGTAAATTTGTGTAAAGGTTAGAAGAAGCTTCTTTGATGAAACTAAACTCGGTTTTGGCGTCTTCTAATAAACCTAACAAGATTTGCAACCTCTAAGCATCCATATGAGAACAAACATCCTGGGTTGAATGAGAAAGTTTATGCTGTTAAGAGTAGGGTGTTTCAGAATAAATTAGTCAATCCTCAAGTAACAGTAGCGGATAAGAGCTCTTTAGAGTCCTCGGTTTGTAATTCCTTTAGTCCCGATAAGAGGAATCATTTTGTTTGTTGGAATTGCTCCCGTAGTGGACATTGGTTTAGAGATTGTAGAGCAACAAAAAAATTTTTGTTTTGGATGTGGTCGAAAAGGCGTTAAGGCAACGTCATGTCCACGTTGTTCAAAAACCAGTAAGGCGGCAGGTACATAGTGGTCGGTATCCTGTTCCGCGTCATAAGGCTACAGTTATGATTTGTAAACAAGAAAAATACTTTAGTAAAGACGAGTGGTCGAGATGGCTTACAGTTGTTAAAAATTTTTGTCAGGACTCTCGAAGCCTAAGAATAATACTCTGTTCATTGAGAAGCAGTGTGATAATCGACCCTACATTATGGTGAAATTAATAGATAGAGACATTACCGGTCTTCTGGATTCGGGATGCACTACCTCAGTGGTAGGATCTTAGCACTTTCTATTGTTAGAAAATTAGACTTGAAAATTTTAGTTCAGCAAAACAGGTATCACTACAGCTGATGGTTCAATAAAGTCTGTTGTAGGCTCAGTAGATTTGCCAATTTGTATAGGTAATGATTGCCGCATCCTTAATGCATTAGTGGTTCCGTCCCTACCGCATACATTTATTTTCGGTAGTGACTTTGCAAAATTATTTGGTGTAGTTGCTGACTTTAGAAGTAATAATTGGTTTATCCAAAGCAATGTTGGGAACGACATAGGGTATATAGGTCCGTCTTCCATCCCTTTGAACACTGAAGATTCTTTATGTGGTTTACATGACCTCTCAGATGCTCAAAGTGGCAAGCACAAGAGTTAATAAATTCATTTAGTGAGATTAGCAGCGACGATAGATTAGGACGAACTCACCTAATCGAATTGGACATAGACACAGGCAATGCCAAACCCTTCCACAAGAAACCATATGTCATGTCACCATATATGGGTAAGATATTGAATGAGGAATTGGACGACATGCTTAGACTTAAAGTTATAGAACCGTGTACTAGTCCGTGGTCCTCTCCAGTTTTGTTGGTTAAGAAGGCAGATGGAGAATATCGCTTCTGTTTTGATGGTAGAACCCTGAACGACTTAACTGTTCATGATTCGTACCCCTTGCGAACGTAGATAGAATTCTCAATATGTTGAGAGGTGCGAACTACATTTCGTCCTGGATTTGAGAAAATCGTTTTGGCAAATCCCTCTTAGTGAATCGTCTAAGGATAAGACTGCCTTCAGTGTTATCTCACGAGGACAATATAGATTTACATGCATGCCATTTGGGTTGAAGAATGCTGCAGACGCAACAGCGTTTAGTAGATGCAATTTTTGGTCCACGTTTTGAACCCCATGTATTTTGCTATTTGGACGACATAATATTATGTTCGTCATCTTTTGAAGAACATCTAAAGTTATTAGTAGAGGTTAAGCAACGTTTAAAAAGCTAACCTTACCATAAATATAAGTAAATGTGAATTTTTAAAAAACACTTAAATTTTTGGGTTATATAGTAGGTTCGAACTCACTTCGTACAGATCCCGATAAGGTGTCGGCGATGGTTAACTTTCCCGTCCGAAAACCAAACGGAAATTAAAAGGTTTATAGGAATGTGCAGCTGGTACAGGCGCTTTATAAAGAATTTTTCGTCTTTAGTTTCGCCTATTAATGACCTCATTAAAAGTAAGAAAAAGGTCAAACTGTAAACTGGAGTGCGGAAGCAGAAAATTCATTTGTGCTAATCACAAGCATTAGTTTCTGCACCTCTTCTTTCTCAGCCAGACTACTCGGCACCTTTATCGTTGAGTGTGACGCAAGCAACACTGGGTTAGGAGCTGTGTTGATTCAGAATGTAAACGGAGAAGAGCGTGTAATTTCGTACGCAAGCAAAACCCTGAGCCGTACTGAGCGCAATTATTCCACCACTGAAAGAGAGTGTTTAGCGGTTATTTTGCAATTGAGAAATTTCGTCCGTGGGTAGAAGGAGTTCGATTCACCGTTGTCACCGATCATTTTTCGTTACTGTGGTTGAGTAATCTTCAGAATCCAACTGGAAAACTCGCCAGATGGTCAGTTCGATTAAGGCAACATTCATTTGATTTGGTGCATAGAAAAGGAAAGTTCAATATAGTTCCAGATTGTCTTAGTCGTGGTGTTCCTTTAGAGAATCCAGAAGTTAACTTAGTAGAGATTAAACTTGATACAGTAGACTTGTGGTATGAATCTTTGAGGAAGAAAATTTTGTTATCACCCAAAAGCTACCTACAATGGAAAGTGGAAGATGGGTTTATTTATAAGTTTATACCTTCCTATTACCGCATTCGGCGAATGTTGTAGAGTGGAAATATTTGGTGCCAAAGTCTCAGCGTAGATGTCATTAAATCATGTCATGACCCCCTTCAGCAGGACATTTTGGTTCCTTAAAAACTTTGTCTCGAGTCCAAGAATTGTATTATTGGCCAAAGATGATCTTTGACGTACGTAAATTTTGTAGGAAATGTTTGATTTGTGGTGCTCAAAACCACCCAATAGAGGTCCCCTTGGAATGATGGGAAAGGAGAAAGAAGTTGGACTACCATTCCAAACCATTGCATTAGATTTGATGGGTCCGTTTCCTCGTTCCAAACGCGGACATAAATGGCTCTTAGTTGTTGGTGATTGGTTCTCAAGTATTCGATTTTGCAACCTTTACGTAGTGCACCGCACATTTGATCGAGAAGTTTTGGAAGAAAAGGTATTTCTTGTCTACGGAGTACCACAATTTGTTATTTGTGATAATGGTCCACAATTAGTTGGACGTATTTTAAAGCTTTGTGTGCAAGGTACGAAATTCAAAAATTTGGTATAACGCTGTTTATGCTCCCCAATGCAATTTTGTGGAAAGAATCAATAAGACAGTTGGTACAGCAATCCGTCATACGTAGAAGAACATGATACGTGGGATGTTGAGATATCAAAGATCCAATACGCGATCAACTCAGCAAAACATGAGTCCACCAACTATTCGCCAAATTTTTAGTTTTTGGTCGTCAGGTACCTTTAAGTGGAAAAGCTTATAATGATAATTTTATACCTGGTGAGGATGTTGATGTCGCCCAGTAGTAGACCTTCTTATGTTTTGGATCGTCAACTTTGTTTGATATTTTGGAAATGTCCGTGAAAATTTGCATGTAGCTTATCAACGTTCGTAAACGCTACAATCTTCGGAGAAGAGACATTTCATTCCGAGTCGGAGAGTATCTTTGGAGAACTAATAAGGTCCTCTCGACTAGTGATAAATTTTCCGCTAAGTTAGCTCCTAAGTTCGTTATGAGTAAAATTCGGAAAAACATTCCAGTTTAGTATTGAGTTAGAAAACGAAGATGGAACAAGAGCAGGAAATGGCACGTAAAGGACTTGAAACCAATTGGAGTATCAGATCCAAATGAAAATGATGATTTTGACGATTAATTCGGTCCGGTCATCTCTTTGATATTAAGTAATGACGTAGTGGTTTGTTTTGTTTTGTTCCAATTCTTGATTTAGTGTCGGTCCACTAATATTGAGTATTTTGTTTGAGGAGTAAAAGTGGTTTGAGATTTTGTAAGTTTTGTAAGTTTGAGGTGTGCCTTGGTGCACGCTGGTCGTTTTGCTCGCGCGTTGCTCGGAGATGTGTTTGGAGGATGTCTTTGACAGATATCCTTACAATGTAGAAGTAGGTGGGCTATTTAACTATTGGTCCTGATTTCTACATGTCAAGGTGGAGAGAATGAATTGTTCTTTCCTTGTTCCTTTTGACCGTTAGAAGTTCTTAGATTTGATAAGGTCAAAGTTGACTTGGTGATTTTCACCGTTTGGTCCATCACTAATGAGATCAGTTGTTCGTTAGCAATTAGTGATAGGATGATCAGTAGGGTGTAGGATTCTACAACCCTAACTGGGTTATTTTGGGTTTGAAATTTGATGAGTAACCTTATGGTTAGGTTACCTTTGTTTTGATCATCCCTTTGGAAGTGATGATATTTGTATTTGAATTTGATGAGTAACCTTATGGTTAGGTTACCTTTGTTTTGATCATCCCTTTGGGAAGTGATGATATTTGTATTTGAATTTGATGAGTAACCTGATGGTTAGGTTACCTTTGTTTGATTATCTCTTTGCGATAAAGTGATAATAATTTGTATTTGAATTTGATGAGTAACCTTACAATTGGGGCACTTTTGTTTTGGTTATCACCTTGTGATGATGCTTAAATTTAGACCTATTAGTAGGGTATTTCTTTTGATTCTCACCTTATAGTGATGATATTTTGAATGGTAATGCTGTTCTGATGAGGAAGCATTCCTGTTTTTTTTGTAAATAGAGCTAAATGAGCTCCTGGAAGTGAAGTTTTTTTTGAAATTAGAAGTAAATTGTAAGTGTTTGATTTTAGGTCAGAAATATTAGCCTTATTAGAAGTAGGAATCTCAAGTCAAGAAATTTTGTAAATTTAAATTCTTTTGTCCCGTGGAGTGTTTGACTCTCTAATTTGACCCTCCCAATTTTGACTATTACCGATTGTGACTCCCGATTTTGTCTCCCGATGGACGTCAGGTACACGTAGTTACCAACACACTCTCAATTATAAATGAAGGTCCCCCCCATTTGAATAAATTTATAAAATTGCATAGTTGGTTAGGAAGATAGGAAAGGCTAGTATTGTTGTAAAAAAAAAAAATTTTTTGTATTAGTTATATTTGAAGTTTTTTTAAAAAAAATTTTTTCTTTTAGGAAAGAGGTAGTGTAACAATTTTATTTTGCAGTAGGAGAATCCATTCATTAAACGTAAATGAATATTAAAATACCTTTATTAATTAAAATAAATATTCAGTAACAATCAAACTTTTATAGTATTATAATATCAAGGATTATTAGTCGAGTTGTTCCGAGTTCGGTGTAATTTCACAGCCACTGGCGCGCGCGTGAGAGGTCCGAGAACTAAAATCCGGAACCTCCCACCATGCAAGAAAAGCGAGCGCACTCGTCGATAGTTAAAAGCAGCGTCAAGATGCATTCTAAAAGAATGGCGAGTGACCTCCGAGTCGCTCTATGTTTGTGAAACACTTCCTGAGTAACGGTTAGTACCTAATCCACATTTTGTATATTCGTTATCATATTAGTTAATTTACAAAATTTATTTAGCGCAACGACACATCTGAAATCGCAACGAGAAATTAGAAAACTGCATGGATAACGTAGATATCGCACGCCACGTCGAAAATCGCAACTGTAAAATTTGAGACAACATGATCCCTTTGAAGTTACAATTTAGAAACCTTAATTTGTTGGCTACGCAATGAAAAATTATATTAGTAAATAAATTTAGACAACGGAAGATTACGTTACAGTAATGCTGCCGTGATCCAAGTAAGGAATCCGCTTTGCTCCTACACCTGTGTTAAAGCATGGAAAGCAAGTATAATTAGTTGCTGTTCCGCTGCGAGGTAGTTTCCATTACATCCAAGGACAACAGCTGCTCTTGGGTTCGTAATAGAATTAAGATTTCCTGAGTACTTCCTTCTGAAAGTACATTATTTCATTTTGTTTGTTAGACGTACAAAAATTATTATTCAGTTTACCTGTAAATAAGCTGGTTTTCCCCAGTATCAAATTTGCTTTCACTTAGCTTCGTAAATATGTGACCACACGTGGCTTCAACGTAATTTAACAGCTGCTATTACATCACCTGTTTGTTTGATCACTATTGTCAACAATTGCCCAATGGCTAACACATGTTTAGCATTTTAGTACAACCACTATTGATAACATTAGAGAATATCTTGGTGATTATTTTGACTTCAAACTAAATTTAAGTTTGTTAACTTAAAGAGAAAATTTCGTATATTCATTTGTAAATGACTCACACAGATCTGATTGGGTTATAAAGAAACTCTAGCATTTTTAGTTACATAGAATTATAAAATATTTGAGTAAGGATCAGTTGATAACCCTTACTACCATTTTGCAAGTACTTCAAATTTTTATTTTTATTTAATTACAATGATATTTTATTTACTGAAACAAAGAAAATTCTTATTAGTAAATTAATATTCTTCATTTAAAGTTTTTTTATTCTGATCTAGTCTGATCAGACTTGGTAAACAAAAAGCAATAAGAACTAAATTTTTATGATCCCATTATGCAGAAAATATTCTCTATACTTTTTAGGTATACTTGAGGGACGCAAATAGTGTTCCCATTTTTTATGTGACTTAATTATTATTCTTTCTTACAGGAACAGCGTCTTATTCTGTTAAGACAAGTTTGTGTATCAACGAAGGCGATCTCTTTTTTTTGGGTCTCCAAGTCCGCCCTTAGAAAATTGCTATGCCCCTAAAATAAATCAATTTGGACTTGGTGGCGCCTGTTTGTTTTTTTTGTTAAGTGTAACCCTCCATAGATTTCGACTTACCCCCCCATTGCTCTTGCTCTACCCCAGGAATAGACCCCTAGCTACGTCGGAAGACTTCGTGGAGCTGGTGTAAATATAGAGGGATAAGAAAATATCGTTTCACTAGCACCCATGTGTGAGGCTGGCCAGGAAAAATGTAGCAATCTCAAAAAAGAATGATTGATCCAATATATTCTGAGCAAAATCAATGCAGAAACGTTTCGCTAAAATATCATAGAGCCATTTATTAACTAACTCGATGGTGACAAGCTACATAATAAAGGTTCTTAACAAGATTCTGTAGGGTCTTATGTTCCTTATGCTACTACTGCTTACTTGCATAAATAGGTTAATAAGTATAAATTGGTTGCTTCTGTGATTCTTGTGACTTACCACCTTGAACTTCATTTTATTCTAATACCTTATAAATGCGATTTTTAAAACTCTGATGAACATCCTACAGAATTTAAGATGCAACATTACTGGGCAATACAGATTGGTTGATGAATACATCCAAATAAATGTGGGTTAAAAAAAGCGTTTATTTATATTTAAATGTATAGAGCGCACTTACAGTAATTCAAATGTTTGAATTATGAGGTAAAAATGCAGTATAATGGAACTTCACCAATTCTGATGATTTTGTTTTGGCAAATAGCCTAGTCTCTAGAAGTGATGATTCCGTAAAAAAAAAGTTTGCGGAAATCATAAATAAATTTTTAACTATTAAATTTTTTATTGTTAACTAGTTTTCAACATCCACTGGTGTCATCTTCAGACGTTTAAAAAACTTAAGTATACTAAAAAATTACAATTATGTGAAATTTTTAAAATTAAAATTGAGATCGATAGACTTACCATATGGAAACTTTATATATTAAATGTTGTAGAAACCTTAACGATTTTTTTTTATATAATCTTGACCAATAATGCAGTCTAATGAATGAAGATATCAAACATTTTACATTTTTAAATATAAAGGGTTTTGAAATTGTTATAAAGGCGAAATATGTTAGGATGAAAATCAAGACAAGCTTAACAAATTAGCTCGTGCATGTTGAAAAGAACAATGCAGATGTACAACATATTTTTATAAAGCTGACAAACGTAATGGTAATTTAACAGTTCCAACTCGACTATTTTATGTACAGAAGCTGACAAGGGTAACATCGTCGTAATTATGAATAGAATTGATTACCAAAATAAAGTATTGAATTTTTTAGATTCTAAAAATTTTAAACTACTGAAAAATGACCCTACTCCAATTTTCATTAAAGAAGTTTGAAAAGTTACATTTGATAACCGTCACATACTTATGCCACTTAACAAAAATTACAAACATCTATTATGCATAAACCCACAAACACCTTTACTATATATGGTTTACCAAAAATCCATAAAGATCAATGGTTGAACCAGATTTTAAAACAATATTTACAATTTAAAGCCAAATTTGAAATAAAAAATTATTATAGTCTAATAGAAAATTTATCTAAATTAATATTGCCAACACATTACACTATAGTATCATTTGATATAATTAATTTATTCCAAAGTGTTCCAGTTAACGAATGTTCTAACCTCATTTTATCACAACTCACTAACTCCAAATTAACAGATATCCAGATTATAACTATGTCTTTACTAAAATCATGTATAAAACAAAATTTTTAAAAATTTAATCAAAAAACATATGCACAAATCACTGGGCTTACCAATGTGTTTCAGCTTGTCACCTTTAATTTTTATGAACAATCTAGAACAAAATTACATCTCAGTCCACAACTTTTTCGGCGAAAACATAATTTTTTATGACCGTTATGTCGATGACATATTGATCATAACAACTGCAAACACTGATGATATTTAAGTTTTCATAAATATCTAAATTCAACTCATCCAAATATAAAATTCACAGTAGAATTTGAAAACAAGGGAACTTTACCTAAAAAAAGTTACGTTCAATTTCTACAGAAAACCAACCACTTCTGATTCAATTATTCCTTATCATTCAAACCATTCCTTCTCGCAAAAAATGGCTTCATTTAATTTTTTACTACGTCGTCTTATTTTAACACCAACAACCGAAGAAAACAAAAATGCAGAAATGTCTACGATAAAACAAATAGCTAACAACAATGGTTACGATACAAAAATAATTGATAAGCTTTACAAAAAATGACAACACAAATGAAATAGCACTCATTTAATAAATACAAACGAATTAAATACCACATGTTATCACCCACCCCTTGACATACTACAAACACATATCACCTACTTTAAAGAACATCTTTAAGAAGTACAATATTAATTTGTATTCAAAAATCAAAATAACATGAAACAACTTTTGGTTAGGAATAAAGACAGAATTCCAATTCTGAATAAATCAGGTATTTATCAGTTAAATTGTGGCTCATGTAAATGTTTCTGCGTCGAAAAAAGAGGCAGGAACTTCTCCATAAGATTCCAAGAACACAATAGTTGCATCTGCAAAAATAATATTAGTTTTAATACAAATCACCCAACCCAATCAGCTTCCACAAACCATATACTAACCAACAATCATCAATTTGATCAGACAAAAGATTATAAAATTCTAAGCGTTTACAATACTAATTTAAATTTAGAATTTCTTGAAATGTTACACGTAACAGAAAATAATAATATATATTGCGTGAATGAAATAAAAGAATTTGACAACAATTTAATTTTCATTAAACTTAACTCCAACCAATGACTACCTTCATTTTATTGGTACTTTCTTCTACATTCGTAGTCTAAAGTTGTCACGGTTTTGACAAATTTAATTATCATTACGTTTGTCAGCTTTATAAAAATATGTTGTACATCTGCATTGTTCTTTTCAACATGGACGAGCTAATTAGTAAGCTTGTCTTAATTTTCATCCTAACATATTTCGCATTTATAACAATTTCAAAATCCTTTATATTTAAAAATGTAAAATGTTTGATATTTTCATTCATTAGACTGCGTTATTGGTCAAGATTATATAAAAAAAAAATCGTTAAGGTTTCTACAACATTTAATATATAAAGTTTCCATATGGTAAGTCTATCAATCTCAATTTTAATTTTAAAAATTTCACGTAATTGTAATTTTTTAGTATACTTAAGTTTTTAAACGACTGAAGACGACACCAGTGGATGTCGAAAACTAGTTAACAATAAAAAATTTAATAGTTCGAGGTGATCGTATTATATCATTTATCAAGTAACCCAATTTGAGAGAAACAATACCGACAACTCTCAACAAAAAATTCATTAATAAATTTTTTGAGAATTTTTCTAAAAAAATTTTCCCCATGCTTATTTACATGGGGAGAACCAAATATTTTTGCTAAGTTTTTTCCAACTCAAAATTCGTTGTGTATCATAATCCCCCAAAATATCGCCCTAAAAATTTCATATCACCCTACAAATTTCATATTATCTCAAAATATATTATTCTACAAATTTCATACTACCCAAAAAATATATTATCTCCAAAGATAACTCCCATTTCGAATGGACCTGCACCTTGTCGAAGTTCTAGATTACTATAACAGGTGAAATGGCTTGCGTGTTCTAATGAGCTAAAGAGCCAAACTACAGGTCCAACCAAAGTAGTAGGGTCGTTAGTGAGGAACCAGACGAAGATAGGTCCCCGAAAGAGGGCAGCGGCTTTTTCAGTACTTAGATTGGCAGAGACCATAGGGATCGGCATGGCAGTCTAAGACACATTACCGCGATGTGGAAGGCAACGGGAAACCACCACATTACCTCCCAAGTACACAGCGTACCTAAATTATAATAAAATGATGGCATTCTCTGAGGTAAAAGATTCCGGAGTTAAAATAGTCCCCCATACGGATCTCCGAGAGGGGACTACTTCGGAGGATGCGATCGGAAAGTTAAGAATAAGAGTCGGGAACATTTTGCGAGTCGGAGCGTGGAATGTTAGAACTATGAAGCAAGTGGGTAAGCTAGAGAAGCTAAAAATCGAAATGAATAGGTTATCACTAGACATAGTAGGGATCAGCAAAGTTCGGTGGCCAGAGGCGGGGAATTTTTGGAGTGGAGACTTCAGGGTAATTCATACAGGAGCAGAGGAGGGAAATTTGGGTGTGGGGATAGTTATGCGAAAAAAGATAGGATGCTGTGTAGAAAATTACTTAGAAAAGAATGAAAGAGTACTCATGGTTAGATTAGAATCTAAACCGGTAAACACAGTAATAATACAAGTATACATGCCCACCTCTAGCTACAGTGACGAAGAGGTAGAAGCAATCTACAAAGATATCGATGACATATTAAGACACGTAAAAGGACATGAAAATTTAATAATTACGGGGGATTTTAATGCAGTGGTAGGTGAGGGTAGGGAAGGAGCGATAGTAGGTTTATTTGGTTTAGGCACTAGAAACGACAGAGGAAATAGGCTGGTAGAGTTTTGCGACAAGAACAATTTAATCATTACAAACACATTATTTCAACATTATGCTAGAAGATGATATACATGGAAGATGCCAGGAGATATAGGACGATATCAAATAGATTTACATTCTTGTTAGACAACGGTTTAGGAATCAAGTAAAAGACTCTAGAAGCTACCCAGAAGCAGATATTGACACTGACCACAACATCGTAAATATGAAGGCTGCACTTAAATTTAAAAATTTGAAAAAAAGAAACGGAAAAAGGCACATGGACCTACAGAAACTAAAAGATAAAGATATTCAAGAAAGATTTGAAAAAAGGTCAAATGAATTGCTCAAAGATATTGGGAAAATATCTGATACTAAGGACGTAGAAACAGAATGGAATAACATTTAATCCAGCCTCGACATGGCGGCCACAGATATTCTGGTGTATACACAAAAAGTAAATAAGAAACCATGGATAACAAAGGATATCCTGAATTTAATAGAAGAAAGTCGAATATACAAAAATAAATCAGACGAAACAGGAAAACAGAGATACAAAGCCATAAAATGGGAAATTATTCGAAAATGCAGGAAAGCTAAAGAACAATGGATTGATAAAAAGTGCAAAGTGTCTTACGTTTTAAAAATCGATAAATACAGTTAAAAAGTCGATAATACATCGCGCAAACGCGATATAAAAAAGCAAGCAACGCCCCTGGCGGATGGTATCGCTAACCTTTTTTACAGATTTTGCGCGGCCAACTGCCAATGACGTCACCAATGCATAAATTATATTGCGCAATAATCGGACAACATAACTTTAAAGACAATTGATTATATCCGCAAACAAATTAAACTATGAAGTACTCACATGAATATGTCTCTGGGGTAAAGTTGGCTTCTATTCCAAGTCCATCAGGGCTCCATCCCGGAGGGATTAAAGATGGTGATTCCTCCGGAGCTGCTAGCGGAGCATGGACATCAGGCTCGTCTAGGGTCGTGGAGTATGGTTCGCCGAAGGTTGCATATTTATTCCTACCTATGTAGGGATCGGATAAGGAAAAAAACCAGGTAAAGGGCGACAACAAAGATAATTAGGCAGGATATCTACATAGATAAAGATAAGCACGATACGATACCTCAAACGTCCACTCCCCTCGATAGTTCAGGCAAACAAGCCACGTTCAAGCGTCTAACGGAAACCTCTCACCACTTTTTCCCCACTCTTTGTCTTTTTCACGTCGGCACGAAGTTATTCGTCCAACCCTCTCGCGTCGCGCGATCTGGCGCAAACGCACTGTAACGTAACGGAAATACGCGCCTAGTCTTTTAAATTTGTGGCGCGAAACCTCAGCACATCAAAATTAAACTAATACATGTTTAAGAGCCAATTTGATTGGCACATAACAAGTGGTACAAACTAAGATGGAAGTAGGAAAGACAGATGAAGCATAGAAACTAATTAGAATCAATTTTAGGGATATAAAACCGTATAGCAAAAATATAAGGGACGCAGGAGGAAATGTCATTATAGAAAATGTAGAGAAAGTGGGTAGATGGCAAGAATATATAGGGAATTTATATGCAGGAGAAGAACTAACTGCACTAGAAAAGGAATCAGACATTGAAAATGATGCCTTGGGATATCCTATACTTAGAGATAAATTTGAATTAGCATTAAACGGTCTGAAAAATGGTAAGGCGCCGGGTACAGATAAAGTGCAAGTGGAGACTCTAAAAGCCGCTGGTCAAGCAGTAACAGAACGTCTCTTCCAACTTGTAAGCTATATGTATGAAACAGGAGAGATACCAAAAGATTTCAAACACAACATCATAGTAACCATACCAAAAAAGAAAGGCGCAGATAGATGTGAAAATTTTCGAACAATAAGTTTGACAGCACATGTATCAAAAATATTAACTAGAATTGTACAAAGACGAATGGAAAAACGGGCTGAAGAAATACTAGGAGAAGACCAATTTGGGTTTAGGCGAAACAGGGGAACACGGGAGGCTATCTTAGCTCTGAGGGTGATAATGGAGAAAATAATAGAAAAAGGGGAAAGCGTGTATATAGGGTTTGTAGATCAGGAAAAAGCATTTGACAATGTAAAATGGAAAAAATGTTCGAAATACTCAAAAAGATTGGAATGAGTTATAAGGATAGACGGATAGTACATAGCTTATACAAAGAGCAAACAGGAGTAATAGAATTAGAACAGGAACGTAGAGAAGTAAACATCAGGAAAGGGGTGAGACAGGGATGTAACCTACCCCCATTAATTTTTAACTTGTACATTGAAGAGGCAATGAATACTGTCAAATGCAGGAAGACATTTGGAATTACTATGCAGGGACAAAAAATTGATATGCTTAGATTTGCAGATGATAGAGCGGTATTAGCATCTAGCAAGGAAGAGTTAGAAGCCGCTCTCAATGAAATGGAAACGGTTCTAACAGAGAGATATGGTATGAAAATTAACAAAACTAAAACTAAAGTACTAGTATGCAAAGGAGGCAAAAATAAATCAAAAACAAGAATACAAATATGTAACACGAACTTACAAGAGGTTAAGGATGTCTGCTACCTAGGAAGCCAAATAACGCAAGATGGGAAAAGCACAAAAGATATAAAACAAAGATTAGCACAAGGTCGTGCTACATTTAACAAGAAAAAGCAACTTTTGTGTTCAAAGCCAACAAACATAGAAACAAGAAAAAGATTGCTTAAAACATATGTTTGGGGCACAGCACTGTACGGCTGTGAAGTCTGGACAGTAGGAGAAGCAGACAAGAGAAAGGCAGAAGCCTTTGAAATGTGGTGTAACACACGATTGATGAAGATATCATGGACAGACAAAGTTAAGAACGAAGAGGTACTAAAAATGGTAGGGGAAGAAAGAAATATGTGGAAAACGGTAAAAAATAGGAGAGATAGGATGATAGGCCACATACTACGGCATGAGGGAATAGTGCGAAATATACTAGAAGCAGAGATAGGAAAAAAGAGAAGAAGAGGTAGACCTAGGTTAGACTACTGCACACAGATAGTGAAACATGTAGGCTGTAGGAGTTTCAGGGAAATGTGTAGGTTGGCTCAGAATAGTAATCAAAGGAGGTACGCATCCAACCAGTCCCAAGATGGATAAATTAATGACGAAGAAAGCAACTGCACTTAAACATGATATTTATTATAAGCAACTACAAGCATTGGATGGGCAATATTCTCAAATAATGGTAATTGCGTGAAAGCATTTACTGGAAAAATATTATTTCGGCAAATGTCTAGGTTGCTTAACCCCCTTCAATAAATCTCAGTAAAATAGGGCATACTATTAGAAAACGATATAAGGGGAACCGAACTGTATTGCTGTGTGAGAATTTCAGGGAACTATGTAGGTTAGTTTAGAAAATAAATAAGTGCAGGTACATGTCCAACCAGTTTTGACACGGGAACCCAATGACGAAAAAGTAAGCGCAGATAAATCTGATGAATAGTATAAACAACTAGTTGTTTGTTGTGAAATATGTGCAACTCAGGTTGGCTGTGCGAAAAGATATATTGGAAAAAATATTAAATCAGTAAATGTTCAAGTGCTGGGGGAACTTGGCAGCCACAGGCTGCTTACCCCCCTTTGCAACCACTGAATGTAGGAGAAATAAGGTATATAATTGTAAAACAATAGAAGGGGACCGAACTGCATCTAACAAGAAAGAACGGCGCCTATGGTGAAAGACAACAAACATAGAACAAAAAGTTGTTGAAAGCGTATGTGGGGAGCACAGTACAGACAGTATGCCTACGAAATACGAGCAGTCTGAAAAGCAGACACAAGAACAGTAGCAGCCTTTGAAATGCCGTGCTTCAGATGTATGAGGATGGACAGACAAAGGTAATAACAAATAGGTTATAGAAACAGTAGGGGAACAAGGATATCTTTGGAAAAAATAGGAGAAATAGAAGGGCAGAATACGTTCTAAGGCATTTGTGGAGAATAGTATGGGATATATGACAAGCAGAGATAGGAAAAAAGAGGTGGATGTAGACCTAGATCAGATAGTGATAGATGCAGACTGTGAAAATTTCAGGGAAATCTGTAGGTTAGTTCAAAATAGGAAACAATGATGGTACGCGTCTAACCAGTTTCAGGGGACTGAAGACCCAATGATGATGATGAAAGATAACTCAAAAATCTTAAGGCACCCAAAAAATCTAACATTCTCTCTTCCCTAAAAATTAAGCTAGGTTTAGCCACGGAACCTCAAATCTGACCAAAATCTTGTTTTTTAAATCTCTCAAACCCCCACACAAAACCTAACCTAGGTTTATCAACGAATTCCTATTTAGCCTAAAATTCCACCTTCTTAAAAATTCTATATACATTTTATTTTAATAATCTTTACAAGGAACACAATATTAACCATAACGGTAATAATAGTTGTGGCACAACTAATTATACTGCCTATTCAATAATAAATTTGAGGAAGTGTAGCTTCCCTTTATTAATTATAGCTTATTAATCTGGTGAAAAAATGTCACCTAATATTAAGATTGCACGGCAATGTGAGACGGGGAGGGAGAGCGGGAAGAGAGAAAGTTCTGTCTACCACGGTAAACATTGTACAGTAGAATCACGACCAAAGTGTTCTCCTCTAACTTTTATATTATAATAGGTTTGAATTTGTAGTATAATTGATAATTATAATTGGACTGAACACGCACGTGTGTGTGTGCATGCACGCATGTGGTGGGAGAGGGGGCGTGCGTGCATGCGAGTGCACGTGTGTGTGTCAATAAACTTTTACTAAAAGTCAACTCGACTTTTTTAAAGCGATTCAAAGCTAGTCGTGACTTTTATTAAATCAAAATGGATCAAATTAATTTGAACGTGGTGTTTGATTGGATTAATAAGGGAGAGATGGTGGCACAACTCCAGCATTTCAAGGTCATCCCAAAAAACACAAATTAAATGTACAGTCCCCAACTGCAGCGGGGTCATGAAGTTGTTTTCCGATGCAAGTGTAGCTGAAAGAGTCCGATGGATGTGCAGCGGTAAAATAACCGAACGGGAGCAAAAGCCAGTCAAGTGTGGCAAGAGGTAAATAATTAGTTTTACTGTACCCACAGTTAAAACTGCACTCGACTTGTCTTTGTCCTGTGATAGCTTCAAGAAAATTAAAACATCAATCGGACTAGAAATTTGACTTTTTAATCGATAATAAATTTTTCAAATCAACTAAAATTAAAATTTGTGTTTTGTGATTCGAGGTTATGTCAGATACAAGACTCTTTTGATAAATCAAACCTTTCAATTTTGGAAAATAGTTGGCTTGTCATCTTTGGGTGGAACAGTGCTGCCTGAAATTTATTATGAAGGAGTTGAGGATCACAAGCCGCACCGCTGTTGACTGGACTAGTTTTTGTCAGGAAGTAGTATTCGATGCATTTATAACGAAGGCCAGTAAAATTGGAGGTCCCGGCAAAATGTAAGCTAATAATTTTCGATACATCCTTTCGTTAAAAGCATTTAGATTACTAGATTAAAACCTTTCTTGTCTCATTTGCAGCGTTGAAATAGACGAATCAAAGTTTGGGAAACGGAAATACCATCAAGGTCACATAGTCAAAGGAGCATGGGTTTTCGGGGGCATTGAAAGAGGATCGGGTAAAACTTATATGGTTGTTGTCGATCATCGCACTTCAGAGATACTTCTAATTTGTATTGAACAGTTCATTGCTGAAGAATCAACAATCTATTCCGATTGCCGAAAAGGATACTCGGGACTAGTTGATCATCCCAAATATACCCATTTGCAGATTAACCCCTCGTTGCATTTCAAAGATCCGGAAACAGGAGTTCACACAAATGCTATAGAATTAAGCTGGTAACGATCAAATGAAACAATTCATTGTTGTTTAATAAATTTGTGATTCTAAATGTCAAAGCATCATGCAAAAGCAAGTGATCTGTATGCAAATTGACAGAAAGGTTTTCTCGGGGGGTATTTGGCTAGATACATGTTTCTGAATATGGTTAGAGATCTTCAACGGGACCCTCTGGTCGTGTTCCTTATGCTGGCTCGGGATCTCTATGACCCTACAGTTGATAATAAAGAGGAATTCGGCGCCGAAACTTCTGAAATTGCAGATTTGGACTTTGACTTCAATTAATTTTGTTTTCTTTTTAATACGTACTTAATAATCGTTCATGTTTTGTTATCCTTATTGATCACGATGCGAATAGCTCCTAACTTCTACTCTCATTTTAATGCCAATAATGATACAATTACCAATTAATTCTTACATGATTATTTCACTAATCTTTATATATTAACTTCATATTTCTAATAATAATTATCATACTTATATTTTTGCTGTGTCTTTGATTGCAAACCAGTTTCTGGAAACTGATATTTATTTACACATGAATAAACGTTGACATGACTTGACTTAAAACTTGTTGAATTCCTTATTTTTGGGGTAATGTGAGTTTTTCTTAGCTCATTTTTTATAGCGTTTGTACACGTTCTGTGCCATTCTAAGACTTTCTCAACTTGCCCCCAAAATATTTCAGCTTACCCTATGCCGGAAAATCTAGAATTTTACCAAAATCTCACTTTCCCTACACCTAGAAGGAACTTAAGATAGTCTCAATTTTTGCATACCTAGAAAGAACCTAAGGTACAGAGTCTCAATTTCCAGGAACCCAAGGTACACAGTCTCACTTTCGGCATACTTAGAAAAACCTAACCTAAATTTAAGAACTGTATATCCATATGCCTGCGTCCAAGTCGTCGTCTATAATTCCTGTTACGGGGTAAAATGAGATTTTTTGGGGCACGTTGAGAAAGTTTTACAATTATCTGAAACATGAAAAAAATATATTTTTGGGGTAATGCGATATTTTCGATATTTACGTAATATTTTTTCGTTCATGCGATATTTTTGGGGAATGTGATATTTTCACAGTAATATATTTTTAGGGTAATATGTTCGGTTCATATTTTGGGTTGGAAAAAACTTGGCATAAATATTTGATTCTCCCTATGTAAATACGCATGGGAAAATTGATTTTGGAAAAATTCACAAAAAATTTATTTTTGATTTATGCAAATTTTTTTCCGGAATCATCACTTCTAGGGTCTAAGCTATTTGCAAAATAAAAATATTCGAAATCGGTGACGTTCCGCTATATTTCATTTTTTCCAATTATGATAAAATTTTTATACTGTGCGTTGATAAGGTTTATTACAATTTTTCATTTTATAGTTTTAAGTTGTATTTTTATTTTAAAATCAAAATGAAATGATGAAAATTAACTTTTTTCTAAAACCGATTTTGATTTTACAAATGTCATGTTTTATTCGCGGTCACCCAGGACTACAATAATTTTTAGATACCCAGGTTACATAATTTGTGCCAGATTAGCTCAATCACTTTCAGGCGTCCTTCCAATAACTTACAGTACAAATAAAAAATTATAACCAATATATTAATAATACCCAGAGGGAGCCAAAAATTTCCACTATCCTGTTTACTAAAAAGGTAATATGTAACCTTGGTAAGATAACAAAATAATCATTTAATATAATGAAATGAAATTTACAATCCCGAAACAGCAGAATTATAAAAATACATACAATAAACTGGTAATAGCAATCAATTACAGTGAAACAATCAAAGTAATCTCTAAATAAAACAGCTAGTAAAGCTTCACAAAACTAATTAAATTCATGGTTTTATATAGAAGACAAAAACAATTACATACAATGTAATGTATGGTTTCCTCTGAAATTAATGAAACCACAAAAGTTGCCTATGATTACTGGATGTACAATTTATGTATACCATAGGCTTACTAGATTTAAAATTCTCTATGGACATAGATATCCCTCCAACCCACGCTATACATAAACAAGAGTTTAATAACCTCAACAGTAAAAACAATCTTTTCTAGCTGTCAGCCACATTAGTATCCTATATGTAAAGAGACTCCAATAAAATAATCTACCAACTTGTTTTATATTTTCAAAAGTAAGACTTCTAAAGGCATTTACAGGAATTTGTAATTAGAAAACAGGTTTTTATCTCTTCAATGACATAAAACTGAATATTATCACAAAAATTAATTTAATTCCCCACATGTAGAATATTAGAAACACAGACACCTTGTTTTAAAAGTTAAACGGTTATATTTGGCTCAAAACTACAATAAAAGGGTTTGAATGGACACATATTTGTATTTTTTTAGAAGAAAATTTAGTTATATGTCCTACAACGCAATTAGATAACGTGCCCGTTAATCTTGGCAATAATCACAATTGGCGCTTAGGAAACTACATTACGTAATCTTAAAAACTATTTAAAGTTAAAACAAAACATTACCTACCCTCCAGCAACGAGATGTATAACAGCTTCTGTTTGGGACATCACATTGATTCCAAAAATATCCCTATATCGTCGTTTTTTATTTGCACTGCATTCTGTAGATCAATTTGCTAATAACTAAAATAACTTTGAATTTATTTGAACATTCCTTTTACACCTTAAATTTGTGTGTTACTACGTGATATTCGACCCGTATTTAAGGTTTGTTATGCAAACCTCATTCTTGAGTTGTTGATTACTAAGGACGATAATCGCCTGTTATTAATTGCTCCTACCACAATGAAGAACACCATGCCTCGATCACGTGGGATTGTTTACCCGGTGTTTTTGACCTATTTTGATGGATTTTTGAAAATGCAACTTTAAATTAACGTCAAAAATGACGCGTAATTTTAAATAACTGTCACGGTACCTTTTTTTGTTTTTCACTGAATTTTAATTTTTTTTTATTAAATTTTAACAGAGAATATGTTTATTAAATTCATTTTAAATAAAGGTTCGAATAAGCATTTTTCCTAATATCGTATCTACGCTTCCTCTATGCAGAACAACAAAACACTAGACAGACACCGAGATTTAAGGAATACTATATCAGATTTTGGTTTACATTTTAACCAGATGTATGGAGTTTGCGCACACAACATAAACTACAGTGTTGCGTTTACTACTTCTAAATCGAATAAAATTACAGAATAACCATGTGAACTAATATTGTACCTTAATACAACAGAATAATAGCATACATTCAAAGTTATTACAAACATACCAACAACCAATAAAAATAAATATCTTATAAATGCAGCTATTATAATATATAAGGAGGTTTTATGTTGAAAATGTCAAACAGAAGGAATTATACATCTTTCATGAACATTTTTATAACAATTATAATTGATTAAGATAAACTGCAAGCTGAAATTACATGTAATATCCATTACGTAACGTTTCAAAGCACCGCTTAAAATCTGTTTTTAGAAACAATTACAAGCATTCTTTTCTCTTATGCTAAACTTGAATATTATTTAGAAATCATATTATTAACCAAATGCTAGACTTAATCCATCCACGTTTTTTAATATGATTTTTAAGATATTAAGCGCTATACACAAGAAAATGTTATTTTCGCATTTTATTCTTCACTGAGTTTTGTATTTTAACATCTATAAGAAACCGCTTGACACTATGCTAGGCAAGACGCAATATTTTACACGCATATGCACTGTTAAGCTGGCTTGACACTATGATATGCAAGACACAAATTGGACGCGCGCCCATGTTGTTAGATAATTTTGGATCAGTTGGTGCAATTAAAATTGCATTGCACGAGATAGAAGTGGAGCTATTTTTCATAAAGCAATAGATTTTAGAACTGTCAACACATTAAAAAATACCGTCAAAACGAAATTTTAATGTGATGCCTCATTTTAGTTATAAGTGCATTAAATGCTCCTTGATCCATGTGAAGAAACTTGCTGCAGGTTGCTTTGTCGTTAATGGCATTAAGGTTTTGTGGTAAATGCAAGTTACCTTTATGTTTAACCATGGCTGTGACCACCACCTGCAAGCATTTTCTTTCTTTTTCCCAGTCAATACAATGTCCGTTGCTATAATTGGTACGCTCCAATTTTGCTTTAAAATTTCCCTGGTTAACTCAAACCCCTTTTGCTTTTAAAACGAAAATTTATTCGATAAATTAAATAGTCTATTCCTTGTTTTAGATATCCGGTAATCTGTTACATCCTTCAACATAATTAATAATAAATACGTTTTCTACAAATTTTCATTTTAAACTTATTTATTTCGAAACGACAAGTTTATGCTACAATTAAATAGTTGGTATCCTGTTTAGGTACTCGTTATCTTGGTATACTTTACGACAGCCGTATAATGGTTTTCTTTATTATTCCAATGTAAAGTCTTGTTGAAATAAGGTCGCACACTATTCGATAAAACCCGGGTTTTCCAGTTTCAATCGCGCTTCGACAAGCGATGGTTTGCAGTTCAAATTTGTGTTGTTTGAACCGTTATTGAATTTGATTCTACAACTTGTGCGTCGAAGTGTTTTATACATTATTCGTCGCCGTATTTCAAAAGCAATGCACGTCTATTTTTTTTTGTTCGACAACTAGGAGGTGTCTTGAGGGTATTGGTGAGTTTTCGCGCGCTTACCCATTCTAATCAAATTCTGTTTTTAGCTTTTATTTAACTGGAGGCCAAATGAGTTCTTTCTTTCTGTAGACCAACTGCTTTTGTCTAGACCAACTGCTTTTGTCCGTAGATCGCTGCTGCACTTATGATAGCAGAGTAAATAGATCCGGACGACCATGGTGTTGCTGTGGTGACTCACACCCCGACGGCTTGCGAGCTAAGAATTCGGACATCTACAGATATGCAACTCGTTTTCTTTTGTGTGTGTCAATGGCATATTCCGTATCAACGTTTGGTGTAGTTACGTGACATTGTACAACTATTGTTCGTTGCTGCAAATCGATATTATCGTTCTACAAGTGTGAGATAACTTTGTTAAAAATGTTGGACAGACATACGCTTATTCTTTTCCACTGATTGTTTTATTTTACAAACGGTATTATGTACAATTTAAAAAGAATGTTTGCCAAAAGCTGTAACACCTTAATTCTTTGCTACTGATTAGTTTATTTTCCAAAAAGTATTAGGTAAAATTTTAAAAACGCTTGACAAAAGCTTTCACGGGTTTATTTACTACTGATTAATTTTATTTTGTGTGAAATACAAGATGCACACTTCGTATCTAAATTCCTAAATCGTCCGTACACTATAATTGTTTCCTATGAAATAATAACACATAATTTAGATTCTTTTTGCTTGTTTATACAGAATCTTTTATTTATATTTATGTGTTAATAGATAATCGTGGGCGATGTGTTTTTTGTTTCGTTTTTGGTATTTAGGTAATTCCCCCCACTCTCAGCGTTTAATAGTTAGCCTGGTATTTACTTTTTTTCTGGCTACGTCTAGGTACGTAACACAGTAGAAATTGTTTCTACATGTTTAGTTTTTGTTGTTCTAATATTTGAAATTATCATTAAATAAGTGAGGTTAGAGCACCTTTCATTTTTATGTTAGCAACTAACGATTCATAATTAAAATATGTATTGCATAGTTCTTGCATTGCAAATGTTAAGTGGTATGTGTAAATATATTGTCTGCAACAATGATACAATTTTCATAGAAATATTCTTTTTTCGTGCACAAGAGTGACTGCAGTCGTATATCATCGAGCTTACAACATATAACCACTCTTTTAAAAATTGAAAGTAAAACAAAGATATAAGAAGCAAACGGATTAGGAAAGAAAGCTTTTCAGTGTACCGAACAAATGCGTGATCCAAGAGGTTTTACATTGAAGAGGACTCTTAACCCTGTAGGAGAATGGTCTGTTAATTTACTATCTACTAATCAAAAAATTGTTCAAAAGGAATCTTACTTTTACGTATCTATTAAAATCATCGTTAGATATTGAATAGAAAATGATTAGCAGCACACAACATTGGAAACTAGTTGATTGTTCGCACTATGCAAGAATATATTAGTAAGGAAGTATAATTTAAATATTATGGTAAGGTCTCAATATTCTACACGAGAGTATCATCGGGTTTGTTTGTAATATAAAAACAACATATATATATATATATATTGTTGTGGATTCAAAGGGTTAAATTTGGGGTAAACAATAAATTTCTACCACCCTGTATAGAGAAACGAACAAATTACTTACGCGCAAAACTTATTTAATTCATTTAGGGAGAACGGACAAGTATTGACGTATTTTTATAATTAATAATTAAAAGGTACATAAAGAAAAACAGTTTTAAAGCAAATAGAATACGCATAATTAATTTTAATTTAGTTTAATTCAACACGTAAAAGCATAAGGAAACCCACTAGGGTAAGAAAATCAATAATTCCAAGGCAAAAGTTTTCGTAGTAACAAGCAAACGTCAGTTTTATCAGATACGACAAAATATAAAATCTAAGAATTGTTGTGCTAAACAGTCGATAATTAACAAACACCTGAGTTTTTAAAAAAGGTTACATTCGTCGAAATTATGAGCATATTAAGACAGGACTTTATAGAAATTTTTTTAACCGTCAATTTGGTTTGAACAACAAGCTAACAAAGTTCTTAAAGAGCAAGGGAAATGCACGCTCGGTTATATACTACAGATAGAAACAGAGATAAAAGCGTTGATATTGAAAACGCACGTACCATATACACGTGGATTTGAGATTAGCTGTCGGCAATATCGATTTTCTATAACTCAAGTGGAGTTTTGAACGCGACAGCAGACATGCATCAAACAGAGATAAAGATAGTTTAGGCAGGATTTATGACGACAGAGAATATTATCATTGGTTAAAAATGGACAGCTTTCCAAACGTAGACAAACGCGACAGGTGGGAACGTTTTCAGATACGTACGGCACGTAGACGGAGTAAATTTCAGGAATATTCAAGACGGTTGTATCGAAGTTTATAGAATTTAAATTTGAAAATAAGCTTTTCACGTAAAGTGTGTCCGGGGGTAGGATTTTGAACCAATATAAATACTGAATGGAAATTATTAGGGTTCTCTTGTCTCTTGTTTTTCTCTTCGCGTCTATACTACTTTAAAGTACTGAATGCAGACCAACATTATAGTAGAGTTTTTTTTGTGAGTATTAGATGTCTTAATAATACAGTAAATATAGTGCTAGCACGTGTAACTTATTAGTAGCGGCCTTCTATTTATTAACGCGAAATACGTGTAGTGTATATTAAATTAATAGAGGTTCGGCTACTACTATACTAAGCAAGAAAATAAATAAATGGAAGCATAATATATGTGGGGTAAGCATCACCAACAACCAGGATTTTATGCTGATATGGAATGGTACTATGAAACGAGTCGCTTGGCTCGCAATTGGGGTTATCGTCCGTGAATCCGCTGAGTAACACAGCGCATGGTCACGAAGCCGAGATGTTCTGGTGATCGTCTTCGAAGGAATGGAAGCCTGAAAAATTCTCCAGGTAATTTATTTGAAATTTCTGTTGTCTAATAAACTGTTGTGAAATTTTGGTGCTGTGTGAGTGAATTTTGGGGTTTATTTATGGTTATGTAAACTTATTGGAAAAGATACTTGTACTGGACACTTTATTGAGATTAAATATTGAAAAGGGGTGTATTTAAAACTTATAAAATTTTATTCTGAATATAAATTAGATTGTAAAGGGTAAACGGGTCTATCAATTTTGTATTAATTTATGCAAGGTAAAAGGCATATACTAAATAAACTGGGTTATTATGAGCTCACCATACTCCAGTGTACCGTCACTGTTTGTTTATACATGTGAATAATTTGTCTGTAAATAGAGGTAAATAAAAGATTGTATGGTTGTTGTATTATTTGGTGATTTTATTGAATGGTGTGCGAGTGTGAAGAAAGAAGGGTTGTATATTTAGGTATCCGAGAAGAGGCACAGCTGAGCTAGCCAGGGAAGCTGCTGAAAATATTTGAAGCCAAAATAATAAGGGTAAGAAATTTTTTATTTTGGAAGTTGAGCATTTTTGAAAATTATTTAATGACACTGGTGAAGCAGAAAACTTTTAATACCCGAGTCCAGACGGCCCAACGCTGGGGCTCGATGTTAAAAGTTTAAATCCACGATTCCACGGCAATTTTATGGCGCCCAATTCGTGGGGCTCGATGTTATAAGTGTAAATCCAAGATTCCACGTCAATATATATATATATATATATATATATATATATATTAATACTTGAAAGTTTGTTCCTTGGGAAATATATATTGCTGCGGTTACCTTAGGAACTGATTTTTGGATCGGCTCACTAACTCGTGCCCCTCACTTTGGACGTCGTTAAATTGCAGTGAATCATGAAAAAAAAGCCCTAACACTTCTTGGAACGGGCTCTACGAATTCTGCGTCATAAAAGTGCTTGCTACAAAAAAAGAACTCTAAGTTGAGTATCTTCTGAAAATGCTCTCCAAATTTCGATACCTTGCGTTAGCTCTGCTCACTGTGTCGTCCTAGATACTCACCACGGCTACTCATTCATCCAACAACCTTTGTAGGTAATAATAAGAAAATTAAAAAATATTTCGACAAAAACAAACAACCCTTTTATTCTGCTAACATAAAAAATCAATTCTCACAATTTCAATTTACAGTAAAAATTCACGTTACAGCTTTTCGTACTTCTATTCAAATGGCAAACATCAATCTAAAATCACCATAGTTTTTGTGTACATGAACATTTCATATTTTATTAAAAGTAGATGGGCCTATCCTCTACCTCTTAATTTACTTTCCCGACCTATGTTGAGCTCAGTATAAACCTTGTTATTTCCTGTGCATAAATTTTTGCATTTTCTAATTATACCAAAGACCCGTTTACTTCTTACATTGATAACATATTATTTAAGTATCTCCCCCCCCCCTCAGATTAATAATAGAAAATTGTCCTTTACATATGTCTATAAAATTAAATTTTCGAATTTTTGTTTATAAAAATTTTCACCAAACCAATAACCAAATCACTCATCAATCAATATAACTAAGCACCAGCACACCAGTTTTAATAACAAAAATCGTTACCTAGAGTGTTCTTTTAGATTACCACCTCCATAGATGACTTTTCACCAAACTGCTCGTACCTGCATTACTCCATCTTACTCGTTCGTCCAAATCATTGCCAATCTGAAGTCGCCTTCCGTCAGACTGCACGTACAATAACCAAACCACACCTCTTCGTCCAGTTAATAATGCCACCAGCATCCTCGTTTAAAATATAAATGCTTCTACTTACGTAGCATCCAGCTTTTAATTATAATTTATTTCCATTCAGCCCGTTAATTACTCTGCACCCATTTGTGCGTTATGAGCACTTGTAATAACTTTCAGCGGACTGAAGTGTACGCGGTATTAAAAGCTACGATGTTCTTCAAATTATTATCGAGAAGTCAGATGATAAAAGTGAAATATAAAAGCGAAAAATAAGAAAGCGAATCTAACTCCCGCCTTTCTTATATATTCTAAACCCCACTTACTTTGCACGTATTTTCGTTATTCGTTCTTTGAAAACCTTTAAACTGCTACTCAATTCTAAAAATTTACCATACAAACAACTAACGAACTTTCAAAAACCGAGAATTCGTCCACTCCACATCGCTTTTGCCACGAAAACTACGTACGTTTTCTAACCGTTTAAATTTACCGTGAATTTTGTCCTTTCTTATTACCCCAAACAAATCCAATGCACGCCCTTTATGTGCGCGTCTATATCGTTATTGCAGTCTTGCTTTTATAACAACTTTTCCTGTCTTTGTGTTTCTTAGTGTCTCACTATTACCATGTTGTCTACAGTTAAAGCTCCCTTCCTATTTAAAAAATTAATATCGTGTAACACCAACCTGTTGCACCTGCGCCATTCGAGTAGCTTGTATAAATATACTTGTTTACCACGCGTTTGAAAGATGTTTGTCATTTGCCCATCTGTTATCTTCATTTCACTTTGTTACGTCTTAAAGATTCTCTGTCTCTTAGTTCTATCGTTCTGTTTTTAAAATAATTGTCTGTTTTTATAAACCTTGAGTCTGTCCGTTAGCATAATACTCCGAATTGTTGTTTCAAGTCTTAATAGGAATTATTTATTTACCCAAGCTTTTATTTCTTGAGAACCTTGACTGCTTTAGCTTGTTTGTATTCTTCTACCTTGTAGCTTTTCTACGAATACTTTAATTTATAATTTTTAAATAAATGTACGTTGTTTAAATTGACGTATACAAATTAAATTTACATTATAACATGTAATTTTATCCCAAATTGAAGCTTTTCAAATAAATTATTGATTTTTACGTACAGGGTCATTAAATAAATAAACGCTTGTCCTATTTACCCATGTTTACGCTTACCGGTACACAGTAATATATATATATATATATATATATATATATATTGCTATGATAAAGGGGTTATTTAGGGGTATGTTGAGTCATAATGGTTACACAATACATGTAAATATTACTAGGAGTTGGAAAACCACATTTACTTAGCATGAAAATATGTAATTTGCAATATTATGCAAAGAGCAAACATTTAACACCCTGTATAAAAATCGTACTTGACTTTAATTAATACCGAGAAGCATATCACTCAACAATAAACACGCATTTAGCAAAATAAATAATTCTACACGCAATCAAACTTGCCCTACATCAAAAGTATTCATAAATCGTAAATCATTACGCGTTAAATGCAGTAAAAACCTAGAAAATCATAATACAATTCACATTAAACATGCGATAGTGAAACCAAATAGCATAGTGTCCTGATAAGCAACGCATCCTTCGAAATAAATATGCTTAAGATGTTATACTCTAGGATTCTATACTCTAAGGTATACTCGTTAAAGTCCCGGCGCGTAATTTATAAGAGCCACTACGACAGTTAGTAACATAATAAATATTTGACTAAAAATGTGCAATAAGGTCATTATTACGCCACAAATTATTATCACTTACAAAGAAATAAGATAAAGGTACTCGCGTAAAATGTAGAACTCGTCACGGCATTGCAGCTATTCTCGCGTCTGGCTTTCGGCGTTGGTTGAGCGTTGTTAGGAGTGGGTCGTCCTTTGCCCCCTCGTTGAAACCAAATTGAATTTTTCTTCTCTTTGCTGTAGCGGTACGGTAAAGGATACTGGTAAGAGGAACGATAACAGGTACGAGATAAAAAGTAACCTACATATCTGAAAAAGAAGACAAAAAAGGCACCGGTAAACTTTGCCGTTCGACGTTTCGTTGGCTAGTCCATGACGTGACGGAAATCACCACTTACTACCACACTCCGTGTCTGCGCAATCTCGGGCGTCGACGCAACTGTTTGAAGTGACGGAAACGCACGCACAAGTCTATTTTTAAATAATTGGCGCTAATTTACTTACAAATTAGAAACTTACAGAAATGTTTACATAGCCAATTTTCGGCATGTAACAAGGAAACACAAAAATGTAAACAGAAATATGTTAATTTACGTCATTTTGGCTACGTGATTTTCTACATGGAGTTAATACAAATCCCAAAGTATTATCTTGACAAACAAAGCCATAAGTGAAATTACGTGCCAAAGCGAATTAGAAATTCCTGTAACAACATCAAAACAGACGGTACAAAATAAATACAAACTAAAAATTCGCTGGTATCCTACGTGATCAAAAAATCGCTTCGAGAAGGTATTATCAGAGATATACCTGTAAAAGCCCAAAAATATTCAAAACAACCGTTGGTTGGTCGTAAACTTGAACAAGAGCTCAAATAATAACCAATGAATTTTTAGATAGGGCGTAGACTATATAACGCGCAAGTTTGTTAAGCAGACAGTCTTAGTTTGAACCAAGCATAAAATGCATCACTGATATTCAAGAATTTACGCGTCGAGTAAATATTCAAATTAAATAAACACAATTTTGTGAAAAGTAGTGTTATACAATTTTTAAAATAAGTTATAGTAAAAATATATGACACAAATATCGCCGTTTGCTCTAAGTCTAAGTGACAGTACCAAATCTAAGTCAGGCTAGAAAAACTCTAAGAGAGACAACGAAATTTAAGTGAGATTACGAAGACAGTACGAAATCTAAGTCAGATTACAAAAATTCTTAGTGGTATTACGTAAATTGAGGGGATATTACGAAAATTCAAGGCACATTACGACATTATGAAAATTTAAGGGAGATCAAATTAAATAAGGTAAAACTTGGAGACTAAATAATTGAATGGAGCAACTCAACTGAATGTAATATTGGGGTACTAACCCACAGCACAAGGAAAACTACAGGACAGAAATATCAAGAATAAGGCATTATTTTCTATTTATTATTTTTGAACATTGATCATATTTTATACTTGAATATTTTATGTAAAAGGTTTTCAAAAATTTATTTTATACGGAAAAAATTTCGTAAAAAGAGGAAAAATCTTGAACGTTCAGAGAAATGTCCAGTAGAGTACAACGTCATTTTGCAGGCTTTAAAATAAGGAAAGGGAGCTTCAATTTGTGGAGATGAACAATTTAAAATTTATTGTTATTAGATTCAGGGGCTCATTTTTGCCAAACAGTCAAACAGATTAAGCTGTGAAGTGTATAAGATTTTTCTTCTCTCATTATACAAATAATAATCGACTTCATTTTATCATTCAAAGCAGAAAAAGTTTTAGAAAAAAAGGGGGTAAATTATTTGATTATCGTAACATTGTGCACTCTGTGTGAATTAAACTGGGCTAGCCGAGGCACATATTTTAATTTTAGGCTATTAAAATACACAGATCGGTCGTGATCAGAAGGAGACTGAGAGTATAATTACATCGACGTGCAGCGTTATCACATTATATATATATATATATATATATATATATATATTGTCGTAGAAATTATAGGTTAAAAAGGGTATATAGGTCCAGATAATAAATTTTTAACAACTGTATATATAAGAAATAAGAACAACTTATTTACGCGCCAAATTAATCAGTTCAGATATTGAAAACGGACGGATACTAAGAAATTTTTGTATTTCTAAATTGGAATGTAAAATTGCATAACGTGTAGAAGCTTTAGAGTACATGAAAACTCAAGGATACGCATAATTAGTTTTAATATTTTAAATCAAGCGCATAGGATATGAAACGGTGCTTTTGGGTACAGAAGATCGATAATTTTAACGCATATTTCCATTTAACTAAACTAAACGTTCGGTATACAAATCCTAAAAAATTATAAAACTCGGAATTATAATTTTAAACCGATAGTTTACTTCAAAGAAACACCTGATAGTTAAATGTCAAGTTCAAAGAACTGAAATGGACGTTGGCACAAAATTCCATAGAATTGTTTGTAACAATCGAGGCGACAAGCTATTAAAATAACAAATGCCTTGAAGACAAAGTGAAATGAAATATTCATAATGTAAAACAGACAGAGAGCGCGTATAATAAAACGTTGGTTTAAATACTCGTCTAAAATACGCGGCAGATTTGGAGGCCAACCACAATATCGATTTTATGTAGCTTGAATGGGATTCTAAAAGAGACAGTAAATATGAGTGAAACGAGGAAAGGTAGCTAGGGTTTGGCCGTTAAAAACGGGAGAAAGCAATATAATTGGTCGAATGCTAGAAGTTTTGAGAAGCTCGCGTCGGTTAGATGTTGTTGAGTGAATTTCATTCTAAAAGCAGGGTAAACTTGGAATTTTCAGACGTAGAAGTTTGTTACGTTCAAAATTTGGAGAATCGGTTTTGAATAATAAGCTTTTCGATGAAAATAGAGTCCGTGAGGGGGTACAAAAGCATATAAATACACTAGGATAGCTATTAAAGCTCTCTTATATCTCTTACTTACTTGCTATTACGTGCTCTTACGTTGTACTAAATCTCGCTTATTCGTCGACTTATAATACAACATCCTATTTAAAAGTGTGTGAAAAGCTGTTAGTAACGTACATTGATAATGTATTGAAAGTGTGATTTGCACAAGTGGGTGCTGGCTTATAGAAGGTACTGTTACTACACGCTACGATCTAATGATAGGATGGTACTTGGGCAAGCGAGTTGAGAAGTTTGAAAGCAGTATGCGTGAAGTGTAGTGATTATGGAAGGTTAAGCTTGGTCCAGACAATTATCCGGGTAGAAATACTAAAGGTGGTTGCAGAGATTTGGATAGCGAGTGGAAATGAGTTGGATCCAGGTATAATAGCGAGGTGTATGGACACAACGACGAGGGTTTTGGAACACATCTTCAGAGGTAGCGATGGAAGAAGCTTACTCCAGGTAAAGAAAATTAAGTGCTTGCTTTTGCTTGAACATTTGTGCTGGTATTTTGTGCTTGAGTGTTTTGACTTATTGGGGGTGTATTTTATTACCATAGAAACTTATTTAAAGGGGTATATGTAAAGGACAATTGATATTGATTATTTAAAAATGTTTATTAATGACATAAAAATGTTGTTGTAAGGAGTAAACGGGTCTTTAGCTTTATTTTAAAAAAAAATGCGATGTTCAAAAGCATTTAGAGTAACTGGGTTATACTGAGTTCAACATAGACCAGAATTAAAATCAATTTAGGGTTGCACGACGGGCCCATCTACTCGTCTAAGATAAAATTGTTGAAATATATAGAAATCATGAAATTTTAAAAGATTTAAGGATTAAGATAGTAACATTTTAGGAAACTATATATACAAACGTGTAAATATTGTTGTGCTAATGGAAACTTGTTAATATGTGTAAATAAAAAGGATGTATGTCTTGTTGCATTATTTGAGTGGTAATTTCATTTAGCTGTATTTGTGAGAAAAGAAGGAACTTAGGTTGGTAGGTGTCCAAAAAAAAGCAGATTTTACAGCTAGCTGGAGTGTACAGAAATAAGGAGGCGTTCCAGAGGTATATATTTGTTTTTTTTTATTAAATTTTCAGAAAATTTTTATGACGGCCCAACGACACTAGGGCTTGATTGGCTTAGAGAAATCTACTGCACTTTTAATGCAGCCCAACGTTGGGGCTCGATGTTCTAGGCACTCACAGCAATTTTTATGTTGGCCCAATCCGTGGGGCGAGAATTGGTTTAGAGACTTCCATTGCAATATATATATATATATATATATATATATATATATATATATATATATATTATAAGTACTTTTTTACACAAGGTAAGTTGATAAATACTAACGTATTGAAATTAATAAGATGAAATAATAACTTAGACTTTTTAAGTAAAGCCCAAATGATCATTTCAAATCGAGCTAGTAATTGAAAGGAAAATATAAGGCCTTGGACAGGATTTGAACCTGCATCTCAGTTTTGCCGGAACTGTGCGTTTACCAAAAACTTGACAATTTCAGATATGATTGACAAAAATGCTAAACGTAATTGAATGTTAGGTTTATATATGGTACTGTACACGATTTAGATTTGTAAATTTTCCAATTATAGCCATCGGCCTCGGTAGCGTAATTGATAAACGCACAGATCCGGGCCAGTTCCAAGGCCTTATATTTTCCTTCTTTCAATTACTAGCTCGATTTAAAATGATCATTTGGGCTTTACTTAAAAAGTCTAAGTTATTATTTCATCTTATTAATTTCAATATATATATATATATATATATATATATATATATATATATTACTCAAATTTAGACCAGGGTAGAAAATTAATTAACGACATCAAATAATTTTAATCACTTTGTATAAAGAAACAAATAGAAATTACCTGCGAAATTTATATTAATTAATTTAATTTTTAAGTAACGGGTATTAAACAAAGTGTACAAATAATAATTAATATTTAATTAATATTCACTAAAAATTAAAGGGTAGAAGTCAATGCCATTCATTATTATTTTAATTGGAGTTAATTGAACAATTATTAAGGTATAATATGCATAAAAGCTTTTAAAAACCCAATAATACCAAATATGAGACGCGTTGCTAGCACACAAATCTATCAAGAGGGTTAAAATACGTGGAATATCCAAATCGTAGAAGTATTACGATTGAACACCTGCGTATTTTTAAATATCACGTTCTGTTTAATTTGTTTGGATAAACATGAAAATTCTGCGTATATTACAAACGGTCGGATAAACCGTAGCTTATATTAACGAGAAAGGCTAGATGAGGGGTTATTTAACTCAAATAGGAATCCACGTGGATTCAAATAACCGATAGTAAAGAATATCGATTTGTACCACTCAGACCAGGGTAGAAAGAGACGAATAAAATGCGCAAAGCAGAGACACGGATAATAAAAGGCGTGATTTGAGCAACGTCACTAGGTTTATGATTGGTTGAAATAAGTTGCAGATATGAGAGGTGAAAACATAACAATTTCTATACAAAATTAATTAGTTGTTCGCGGACGCGTTGCGAGGCGTGTGAAAAATTCTTAGATTTTCAACTGGCGCGAGTGCAAATTTTGTAGAATTGCTGTGTCGAGCCGTCGAAAGGGAAACTAGAATGCGAAATTCTAAAAATTGTCCGTTTGATAACATGGACAGTAGTGAATTTGTATAAACAACAAATTTTTAATTTTAAGGTAAAATTTTCTTGTATAAGTAGAAAGGAGTATTTAGCAGTTTATGTTTTGATTATGATGAAAATTTGGGTCTGTCTTTGAGCTCAATTAGACTAACCTGTTTAATTAACGTAAAGGGGTGGGAGATGCTCCCTTTTATTCAGACTTAGGTCTGCACATATTGTAACTTAATTAGTATGCATCCTACCAGGACTTTAATTCTGGATGCATATTAAAATGATGACAAATTTAAACTTGAAATTTTATGATACTGATATTTATGCTGAAATTTAATTTTGAAATTTTAATGTATTATGAATATTGATGTAAATAGAGTTAACGTTGATGTTTGTGGTAGGAATGTGTTTTTTTTTTATGAATGAGGATGAAAGTTTTAACTAGGTGAGCAGCCGAGGCGGAAAGAGTAAAGAGGCGATTATCAGAAGAGATTCAATAGGGCGAGTCATAACAAATCTTGGTGCCCAATTCGAAAGGCTCGAATATTTTTTTTTACTCTGGTGAGGCTTTTTGTAGGTTTCACAGCATATATGACGGCCCAACGCTGGGGCTCGATTCGAAAACTGTAATTCCCAAATTTTGGTGAGGTTTCACAGCAATATGTATTTAAAAATTGCGTTCAGTGCACAAAAGCGATGTGATAGTCGTACCGTAGAATAGAAATAATTCAGCACAATGTGACAGTGCACGAGTAGGAACGTTGCGAAAACGTGATCTCCCTACTTGTTTATAATTCCTTTTACTAGTTTGATCCTTTGTCCAACTTCAATCTAGCATTCACTAAACATTAAAGTATTTCGAATTATACGTCAAGATTCGTTTTTGAATTTTATGTGACTAATCTAAATTATACGTCTCCTAAAGAGCGCTTTATTGCAAATTAGTCTTGTAACATTTTATTAAAGCTTTGTGCAATGTCCATACATGCATTTTCGAATCTATCTCTCACTTTTTTCTACACTTATGTCTTATAAGCGTATTCTGAGAGATTATATACTTGGAATGCCTTATGTATTATTTAATTATATTTACCTATGCAAGAATTTAAAAATTTTGAAAATCAATCAAAAATTAACTGAACTAGCTATTGTACAGGGTCGCGACTTCTATAAAGTTGTACTTAGCCTTAATCGTTCACGATTGTAACATATCTTTGATTTTTAGTATGTAAAGAACTTGCAGTATGCAGACAACGACTGTATGAGTTAAAAAGTTCTGAGACAAGTGCTGTTTGAGTTTCATTAGGTAGTTGATTTTTTTTATTCTGTGATTCTTGCATACTTTTTATACGAAATATTGAAGTTTGACAACATTGCTATGTCATAGATACTTAAGGTAAATATCCAATTTATGTAAATACGTTTATTTTTAGATAATAGATGTTTTATCAATTTTGTAAATATATCATACTGATATGAGAGCTTTAAAGTTGCGTAACATATTGAAGCTGCACTTGCTTTTCGTAATTTGCTACACGAATTTCGAAAACCTCCCTATGATTTGAGGTTAGGATTTAATCTGTTCATTTGGGCTCTGAACAGGAACTAATTTTTTGTTGAATATGACCAGTAAAGCCCTACACTGTTACATATTTTTAAGCATTTGGATTTTAATATTGATTGTTGGAATTTATAAGTTTTTGGAACCCAAGCAGCAAATACCAGTTATACCTGTTGCCATAAAAGAGCTGCTGCATAAATCTGCCTTGGATATTAAAACAAAACGCATTTTTAAATTTTGTAATTTACCAGAAGATATCGCCATTGGAGATGAAGGTATTGCGAATTAATAACCAAGGAAGTGCTTAATCTAATCTAATTTTCTTACTCGTGTTGATTTTTCATTTATCTTCAGACAAGGTTAAACAACCTTATCAATTTAAGATGGCCTAGATTTTGTGGGTTATTGTACCAATATTTTACAGCTTTTTTTATTGCCAAATTTCTGTTTATTTTTAGTTTTAATGGAACTGTATATTCAAGGATTTATTGACTAAAAATATTCGTGTTCAAAATAACGTGTGAAATTTTGTAATTTTATTGTTACTGTTTTGATTTATTGCCAACATAGATTTGGCTGCTTCCTTGTAATTATTTATAGTTTAAATAGTTGTGTTTAAGGTATTTTTGGAACTAAGCGTTGGACTTTGAAAGGTATTTTAATACTGATACGACATGGCGATAGGGGCCCATTACAACACGTACGGAATATTTCGTACGTGAACTGTGGAAGTGTACACAGCACGTACTTGAAGTCATATCAGGTAGGTAAAACAAACAGGTAGATACGATTGTTATTTAAACAAATAAATATATTAGTAACCAAACAGAACTTAATATTTTTTTGTTTATGAAAGTAGTGGTTTACTATTACAAGTGTAAACAAATAATCTAATTGGTTGTATGCCTGACTAATTAATAGTATATTATTCAACATACGGTAATGTAGGCAATAACTCACGCAGATGAAGTGAGTTATTGCCATTACCGTATGTTGAATACTATACTTTATCTATGACTATAAGCACAGTAACAAGTTTTAATAAACACATGTAATCAAGATTATTTAAAAAAAATTATAGTACAAATTTGTTTGACATTACGTAAATGTCAATGAGCATGGCTACTTTGATGTTTTTGGTAGGTAATTAAATAGAAATATAAGCTGGAAGCGTGAGTTATTATAACTCACGCTCATAACTCACGGTGTTTAATTATGAACACTATTACTTGTTCAAAAGTATATGAATAATGGTATTATAACTAAATAGGAGTAGATAAAACATTTAATACTTGTATATAGTTATGCTTTAGGTATTAGTTAACTAGATTGCGTATAAGAAGGATAAAATATAGCTCGAGAACATACATTAACAGTTGATTACATTTGACTTGGGTGTTACTTTAAAACACAGTGGAATTGCAAATGATTCACATTTTGTAATTAGGAATTTGAGATCTTTATAATGAGCTACTAGAAGCCCTTACAAGTTGATAAATTTAATCAAATTGTTGTTTACTTTAAGTAAGTGGTTATTAATCATTACAAATTGCATGTTTCTATAATTGAAGCTTGTTAACCCTATGGTATTATTATTATTTGAAGGCAATTTCAATCTTTGCAATTATATATAATTACAGTTTGTTTTGTTTAATGTTTCCAACTATTTGCCCTTTTCCTGTTGTTACCTATTTTATTTTTTCACTTTGTAATTTGGGATGGGTATTTTTATGATATGGATCATTAACCTTAATTAAAAGAACTAAATTATGGTATATATTCAAAACATATTTTACAAAATTGTTGAAACATTAAATTTGAAATTACAGGAAACATCTTTTCTACTAATACTAATTGTTGGTTATTGCTTGTTGTTTGGGCCATTCCATACCAAAACAATCGGTCGGCCAACTTGACCATCTCGGATCTCTTAGAAACTTTCTGGAACCATTCTCTCAAAATGTCTAAATTAAAATATATTTTTAGAGAAATTACATTTTATTATGTTTTATCATCATCATTCTTCGGTCCTGGAATTAGTTGGACACGTATCATCATGGTTTCCTATTCTGTGTTAACTTTCCCTGAAATTTACACAGTCTACATCTATCACTATCTGCATGCATTGATCTGATCTAGGCGTATCTCTCTTTTTCCTATCTCTGCTTGTAATATATCTCGCGTCAATCCCCAAAAATGTGTTCGAATTTCTCCTATTTTTTTTTTGTTTTCCACAGATATCTTTATTCCCCCACTGTTTCTATAAACTCTTTGTTATTAACTTTGTCTGTCCATGCTGTCATCCACCTCCATTAAGTTAGACCCCCCACCAGCGATAAATAAATTAATACCTATAAAAAAATTAGGTGCTAATTAGGTGCTACATTCCAAAATTAGGTGCTCGAATAGTTTGGCAGGAAATTAAATTTGAAATGGGGGCTGACTTAACGTTAAGCTGGACCCCCATATGAAAAACTAATTTGCAACATGCAAACTGAAAATTAGATATACCAGAATTAAGTGCTAATTAGGTGCTCTTAAAATCAACAAAACATATCACTAAAATAACCTTTATCTTAATAATTAACTATATCATGTATAAGTACATGATTCGACAAGAGTAAAGTCCCATTAAATAATTAGGTGCTCTTCGACTGTGGTCTCAAAATACTCGTCTAGTAGCGCACTGTCGATATATCCAGTCGCCGAATTAAGTGCTCGTAAGGTTTCGCAAAATTTTGCACTATAACGTGATCCGCGTCACACGCGTACAAGAGTAAAGTCCCATTAAATAATTATGGAATTAAACAAATTCATTATTGTTTAATTTTAATCGGTTTTTCGGTATGTATTTTGCTTATTTTTCAATGTATTTAACTGCATATCATTCAATATTTTACGTACATTGTACTCTCGTGTAATATTTCTTCTTTTTATCATCGCATCATGTATTAGGTGAAGTAATCAAAGCCGCCACTTGATATTTAGTATTATTATATTAATATTTTAATGATAATTTTAATGTAATAATGTAAGGATAATTTATTTTAGGAAAGTTAAAGGATTACAAAGGATTTATATTAATTATTTTTGTTATTTTTACAGATATTTTATATTTAATCTTATAAAATTTATACATTTTTAAAAATATAAACATATAAAAATATTTTCTTAATATAAACATATAAAAATAAACATATAAAACATATCTAATATAAACATATAAAAATATTTTCTTAATATAAACATATAAAAAAATAAACATATAAAACATATCTAATATAAACATATAAAAATATTTTCTTAATTATATATATATACACGTTTCCTTTATAAATATGGACGTTTGCTTGTCCTCGTCCGCGTTCTCTTCCTCGCCATTGTCCTCCACGTCCACGTCCACGTCCTCGTCCACGTCCGCATCCCCATCCGCGTGCTCGTCCGTTCCCTCTATCGTTTTCATTTATATTCCAATGTTGGAATCTTCATATCTTCATATATAGTATGAATAGCAGTTCACGCTCTTGTCTTGCGACTAATGTTTAAAAGATATTTAGGAATTATTAAATATGATTTACGAATTTTATAATTATTAATATATATGAATAAATAATGTTGGAAATTATAATCAAAATATTAATAATACTTTTAAACATTATCAATGCTTACTATATAGCTTTCTTCACAATGCTTGTGAAGTTATTTCTATATTTGCTTGTTCTGTAATTAAAAATGTTTCTAATTTCTTTTTAAACATTATAAATATAGAATTATAAATATGAATATGTAAAACATTATAAATATGAATATGTAAAACATAAATATAAAATATATATTCATATTCAAGATGCCTCTACAAAATGTTATTAAATAAAAGATTGTGAAAATAAATAACAAAAGTGTAAATGTATATTATGTTCTAAGGAATAAATATTTAAAATGATAAGGAATAAATATTTAAAAATTTCATTAATCACGATATAGTATTAAAATTACCCTTACATTATTACATTAAAATTATCATTAAAAATGTTAATATAATAATACTAAATATCAAGTGGCGGCTTTGATTACTTCACCTAATACATGACGCGATGATAAAAAGAAGAAATATTACACGCAGAGTACAATGTACGTAAAATATTGAATGATATGCAGTTAAATACATTGAAAAAATAAGCAAAATACATACCGAAAAACCGATTAAAATTAAACAATAATGAATTTGTTTAATTCCATAATTATTTAATGGGACTTTACTCTTATGCGCGTGTGACGCGGACCACGTTATAGTGCAAAATTTTTGCGAAACCTTACGAGCACTTAATTCGGCGACTGGATATATCGACAGTACGCTACTAGACGAGTATTTTGAGACCACAGTCGTAAGAGCACCTAATTATTTAATGGGACTTTACTCTTGTGCGCGTGTGACGCGGACCACGTTATAGTGCAAAATTTTTGCGAAACCTTACGAGCACTTAATTCGGCGACTGGACATATCGACAGTACGCTACTAGACGAGTATTTTGAGACCACAGTCGTAAGAGCACCTAATTATTTAATGGGACTTTACTCTTGTAGCGCGTGTGGCGCGGACCACGTTATAGTGCAAAATTTTTGCGAAACCTTACGAGCACTTAATTCGGCGACTGGATATATCGACAGTACGCTACTAGACGAGTATTTTGAGACCACAGTCGTAAGAGCACCTAATTATTTAATGGGACTTTACTCTTGTGCAGCGTGTGCGCGGACCACGTTATAGTGCAAAATTTTTGCGAAACCTTACGAGCACTTAATTCGGCGACTGGATATATCGACAGTACGCTACTAGACGAGTATTTTGAGACCACAGTCGTAAGAGCACCTAATTATTTAATGGGACTTTACTCTTGTACGCGTGTGACGCGGACCACGTTATAGTGCAAAATTTTGCGAAACCTTACGAGCACTTAATTTGGCGACTGGATATATCGACAGTACGCTACTAGACGAGTATTTTGAGACCACAGTCGTAAGAGCACCTAATTATTTAATGGGACTTTACTCTTGTGCAGCGTGTGACGCGGACCACGTTATAGTGCAAAATTTTTGCGAAACCTTACGAGCACTTAATTCGGCGACTGGATATATCGACAGTACGCTACTAGACGAGTATTTTGAGACCACAGTCGTAAGAGCACCTAATTATTTAATGGGACTTTACTCTTGTGCAGCGTGTGCGCGGACCACGTTATAGTGCAAAATTTTTGCGAAACCTTACGAGCACTTAATTCGGCGACTGGATATATCGACAGTGCGCTACTAGATGAGTATTTTGAGACCACAGTCGTAAGAGCACCTAATTATTTAATGGGACTTTACTCTTGTCGAATCATATACTTATACATGATATAGTTAGATAAAGTTAGATAAAAGGTTATTTTAGTGATATGTTTTTGTTGATTTTAAGAGCACCTAATTAGCACTTAATTCTGGTATATCTAATTTTTCAGTTTGCATGTTGCAAATTAGTTTTTTCATATGGGGGGTTCCAGCTTAACGTTAAGTCAGCCCCCCCCATTTCAAATTTAATTTCCTGCCAAACTATTCGAGCACCTAATTTTGGAATGTAGCACCTAATTAGCACCTAATTAGCACCTAATTTTTTTATAGGTATTAATTTATTTATCGCTGGTGGGGGGTCTAACTTAATGGAGGTCTGTCATCCTCACACATCTGAAGCACAATATTCCAAAGGCTTCTAAAATTTTTCTGTCTGCTTCTCCTACTGTCCCTATTTCATAGACGTACTGTGCTATGCTCTACACATATGCTTTCAGCAAATTTCTTCTTGTTTCTGTTTGTTGTCTTCGAACATAGTCGCTGCTTTTTCTTGTTAGATGCAGTTCGATTTTCCTGCTATTGTTTACAAATATACCTTATTTCCTTGATATTCAGTGGTATGTGAAGGTGGGTAAGCAGCCTGTGGCTGCCAAGTTCCTCCAGCACTTGAACATTTGTCGAACTAATAGTTTTGCTAATATATCATTTCGCACAATCAACATTAATTGAAAATATTTCAAAACCAACTGTAGTTTATAATAATCGTCAGATTTAAGTGCAATTATTTTTTTTTGTCATTAGGCTTTCCGTCTTGAAACTGGTTGGATGGGTACCTCCACTTATTTCTATTCTGAGTTAGCTTACCTCTCAAATTCCCACAACCTAGATAGAGCTCGGTTCCCCTTCTGTTTTTTCCTTATTATAGGTCATATTTCACCAAGATTCAGTGGTATATGAACGGGTTAAAGCAACCTGTGGCTACCAAGGATCCCCCAACACTTAGATGTTTGCTGAATTAATAGTTTTCTAGTAAATCCTTTCGCACAATTAACATTAATTGAAATTATTGTGAACCCAATACCTGTAGTTGCTTATAATAATCATAAGGTTTAAGTACATTTATTGTTTTCATCATTTTTTTCCATCTTGGACTTGGATGTGTACCTCCATTGATTTCTATTCTGAGCTAGCTGGCACATTTCCCTGAAATTCCCACAACCCACATCTTTCACTATCTGTGTGCAATAGGCTAATCTAGGTCTACTTCTACCTCTCTTTTTCCCTAGCTCTGATTCTAATATATTCTGCACTATTCCCTCATACCTTAGTATGTGACCTATCATCCTATCTCTCATATTTTTTTTTTACTGTTTTCCACAGACTTCTTTCTTCCTATACCATTTCTAGCACCTCTTTGTTCTTAACTTTGTCTGTCCATGATTTCTTCATTATACGTCTGTAGCACCACATTTCAAAGGCTTCCTATCTTTTTCCTGTCTGCTTCTCCTACTATCCAGTTTCACGGCCGTACAGTGCTGTGCGCCTCACATATGTGTTAAGCAATCTTTTTCTTGTTTCTATGTTTGTTGTCTTTGAACACAGGAGTTGCTTTTTCTTGTTGAATGTAGCACGATCTTGTGCTAATCTGTTTTATATCTTTTGCGCTCTTCCCATCTTGTTTTATTTGGCTTCCTAGGTGTAGAAATCCTTAACCTCTTGAAAGTTCTCGTTACCTATTTGTATTACAATTTTTAATTTATTTTCCCCTCCTTTCTACTTTGTACCTAGTACCTTCGTTTTAATTTTGTTAATTTTCAGACTGCAAATTTCAGGGAAATGTGTAGGTTGGTTCAGACTAAGAAACAATGAGGGTACGCGTCCAACCAGTTCTAGGACTGAAGACCTAATGATGATGACGAATTTTCATACCATATCTCTCAGTTTTAAAACACTACCGTGATGTGGAAGGCAACGGGAAACCACCACCAAGTACACAGGATATTTAAATTGTATTTAAGATGACGATATCATTTGGGGTAAAAGATTCTGGATGTAAACTAGTCCTTCATTCGAATCTTCTGGGAGGGGAATACTTCGGAGGATGTGATCACAAAATTTAGGATAAGCATCGGAAACATTCTGCAAGTTGGAGTGTGGAATGTCAGAAGTATGAAGCAAGTAGGTAAGCTAGAGAACTTAAAAATTGAAATGGATAGGTTAGTATTATAGTAAGAATTAGTAAAGTTTGCTGAAGTGGAGACTTTAGGGTAATTCATACAGGATCAGGGGAAGGAAATTCTGGTGTGGGGAATTATGCAAAAAAAGATAAGGCAATGTGTTTGTAAAATTAATTGCGGTAATTTCGAATAGCTAAAGAGGAGAGATAAAATGGACTGTATTAAATTTAAATGATATTTAACAAGCAACAGATAATTAAATGTTCTTAAACAAATCAAAACAAAAGTGTTTACTATAGCACTCACCTGTTAATGATGAGCCGTGGAGATGAAAGAACGATGGAACAAATACCGCTCTTCCTTTGACGGAATGGAGCGCAGCACAATTTAACGGCAGCGGTTTATCAAGCCGTTCATAAGTGTAGAATTATTATAATAGCGGCGGCGGGCAACAAAGCGGTTCATACACAATAGCGGTGCGCATAGTCGAAAAACAAATCGATTCTCTTCATGGAGAACTTGTATGCTCGATGTGGTATATGCGACTACTAGGACGACCTTCTACTCTGCTGGCTTTGTGGATATTCCAATCGATATTGTTTGCAGCCGCGCACTAAACAACGTTCACCACTCCCGGCACAGGGTAGCGGGTGCTTAAGTAAACACATGGGGATTTTGCACTAACAAATTTAAAATATACCGCCGCGAATTTAAAATAAGCAACAAGGTCAATGTAATAATAAAATTTAGTTTTAAATTATTTACATAAGAACGGAATAGTGTTACTTACAAAAGAACGAAAGAGTACTCATGGTTAGATTTGAATCTAAACCAGTAAATACAGTAATAATACAAGTATACATGCCCACCTCTAGCTACAGTGGGGATGTGGTAGAAGCGATCTACAAAGATATCGAAGACATACTAAGATACGTAAAAGGACATGAAAGTTTAATAATTATGGGGGATTTTAATGCAGTGGTGGGTGAGGGTAGTAGGTTTATTTGGTTTAGGCACAAGAAACGACAGGGGAAATAGACTGGTAGAATTTTGCGATAAAAACAATTTAACCATCACAAGCACATTATTTCAAAATCATGTGAGAATACGATACACGTGGAAGATACCAGGAGATATTAAATAGATTACATTTGTATTAGACAACGGTTTAAGAATCAAATAAAATACTGTAGAAGCTACCCAGAAGCAGATATAGACACTCACCACAACATTGTAGTTATGAATGTCGCTCTTAAATTTAAAAATTTGAAAAAAAGGAACAGAAAAAGGCACTTTGACTTTGAAAAACTAAAAGATAAATATATCTATAAAAGATTTGAAAAAAAGTCAAATGAATTGCTGTAAGGTATTGGGAAAATTTCGGATACTAAGGAAGTAGAAACAAAATGGAATAACATTAAATCCAGCTTAGACATAGAGGACAGAGATTTTCTGAGGTATACACAAAAGGAAAATAAGAGACCGTGGATAACAAAGGAAATCCTGAATTTAATAGAAGAAAGAGGAAAAATACAAAAATAGATCAGATGAAACAGCAAAACAGAGATACAACGTTATAAAATGGGAAATTATAAGCAAATGCAGGAAAGCTAAAGAAAAATAGATTGATGAAAAGTGCAAAGAGGTACAAACTAAGATGGAAATAAGAAAGACAGACGAACCATGCAAACTAATTTGAATGAATTTTAGGGATATAAAACTGTATAGCAAAAATATAAGATACGCGAGAGAAAACATCATTATAGAAACTGTAAAGAAAGTGGTTAGATGGTAGTAATATATAGGGAATTTATATGCAAGAAAGGATCTAACAGCATTAGAATAGGAATCAGACATTGAACAGGATCACTTGGGATATCTTATACTTAAAGTTGAATTTGAATTAGCATTAAAGGGTCTGAAAAATGGTTAGGCGCCAGGTACAGATAAGATACAAGCAGAAACTAAAAGCCGTTGGACAAGCAGTAACGGAAGGTCTTTTCCAACTTGTGAGCTATATGTATGAAACAGGCGAGATACCCAAAGATTTCAAACGTTACGTCATAGTAACTATGCCAAAAAAAAAGAGGCATAGATAGATGTGAAAAATTTCGAACAATACATGTACAGTACATGTATCAAAAATATTAACTAGAATTGTACAAAGACGAATGGAAAAACAGGCTGAAGATGTACTAGAAGAAGATCAATTTGGGTTTAGGTGAAATAGGGGAACACGGGAGGCTATTTTAGCTCTGAGGGTGATAATAGAGAAAACAATAGAAAAAGAAGAGAGCGTGTATATAGGGTCTGTAGATCTGGAAAAAGCATCGACATTGTAAAATGGAAAAAAATGTTCGAAATACTCAAAAATATTGGAATGAGTTTTAGGGATAGACGGATAGTACATAGCTTATATAAAGAGTAAACAACAGTAATAGAATTAGAGCAGGAACGTAGAGAAGTATTAGGAAAGGGATGAAACATGAATGTTCTCTATCCCCATTAATTTTCAATTTGTACATCGAAGAGGCAATGAATACTGTAAAATGCAGGAAGACATTTGGAATTATTATGCAGGGACAAAAGATTGATATGCTTAGATTTGCAGATTATATAGTGGTATTAACATCTAGCAAGAAGCTGCTGTTAATGAAATGGAAACAATTCTAACAGAGCGATACCTTATAAAAATTAACAAAAATGAAACTACAGTACTAGTATGCAGAGGAGGGGAAAATAAATCAAAAACTAAAATACAAATAGGTAACGTGAACTTACAAGTGGTTAAGGATTTCTGGTATCTAAGAAGCCAAATAACGTGAGATGGGAATAGCCCAAAACATATAAATCAAAGTTTAGCACAAGGTTGTGCTACATTTAACAAGAAAGGCGACTACTTTGTTCAAAGACAACAAACAGAAACAAGGAAGAGATTGTTTTAAACATATGTGTAGAGCACAGCACTGTTCGGCACTGAAACTTGAACAGTATGAGAAGCGGATAGGAAAACGATAAAAGCCTTTGAATGTTGATGAAGATATCATGGATAGACAAAGCTAAGAACAAAGAGGTGTTAGAAATGGTAGGAGAAGAGATAAATATGTGGAAAACCGTAAAAAAATAGGAGAGATAAGATGATAGGCCAAATACTAAGACATGAGGGAATAATGCGGAATATATTAGATGCAGAGATAGGAAAAAAGAGATGTAGTGGTAGACCTAAGTTGGATGCACACAGATAGTTAAAGATGTAGGCTGTTGAAATTTCAGGAAAATGTGTAGACTAGCTCAGAATAGAAATCAATAGAATATGCGTCCAACCAGTTTCAAGAGGGAAAACCTAATGATGAAAAAAAATTGTACTTAAACCTGATGATTATTATAAGCAACTACAGGTATTAGTTTTGCAATACAGCTGTCCCTCGATAATCCGACACTTTTTAATCCGACGTACTCGGTAGTCCGACGCGCTACAGGCAGCAACATGCATCTCCCTCCCACCGCTCCGGCAGGAAGCAAAACAAACCTGCAGTGACATGAATCCTCCTCCCTCCGCTCTGTGGGGACAGATCAGTCAAGTGTAGTTAGTTCAGCAGTTGTGTTGTATAGTTTCGGACAGAAAGTATGTATACGTAATTTACTATTGCTTTGTGTTACGTTTTGACAGTGTGATTGCGTGTAGTGACAGTGTAAAATGGCAAGCACAAGTGTGAAACGTAAACATAAAACATTAAGTTTATCTGAAAAATGGGAAATTATTAAACGAATAGACCATGGTGAAACTCCGAGTGCAATATCTAAAGAGTATGACATTGGACGACCTACTGTCTACGATATTGTGAAAAATAGGAAAAAATTGAAAATTCATAAAGTCTGTTGATGATGAGCCCAGGAACAGAAAAACTCTTAAGACTAGCGAGTTGCCGAGGTCGAAGACGCTCTTTTCATTTGGTTCAAAGAGCAGCGAAACCGGAATGCACCTATTTCAGGAGACATTTTGAAACAAAAAGCCCAGTTTTTACCAAGAAATAACAAAGAAAACTGACTTCGCGCTAGTCACGGGTGGTTTGAAAACTTCAAAAACGCCATGGTATACGATTTATGCAGATGAGTGGCGAAAAGTGTCTGCTAACGAGTCTGAAATCCAGGAATTCATTGGAAAATTGGACGCAAAATCAATGAACTTGGCCTAGTTCCTGAACAAATTTATAACGCCGATGAAACCGGCTTGAATTGGCGTCAGCTACCAACAAAGTCATTTGTAACCGAAGAAGAAAAGAAAGTTTCTGGAAGAAAATTACAAAAAGAAAGAATCACTCTGATGGTATGTGCGAATGCTTCAGGAACTCACAAGTTAAAACTGTTAGTTGTTGGTAAATCAAAAACCCACGTGCGTTAAAAACGTAAAGGTCGAATCCTTACCAGTAACCTACATGTGTCAAAGCCGTGCATGGGTCACAAAACAGGTTTTTCATGATTGGTACTTTAGAAGCTTTGTCCCTCAAGTTAAGCAAGAACTAAAAAAGGAGAAGTTACCAGTGAAAGCCCTTCTATTGCTTGACAACGCACCCGGACACCCTGACAAGGATGAATTAAAAGTTAAAACTGCCGATGGTTACATTGAGGTAATGTACTTGCCCAAAACACGACCGCTTTGATCCAGCCAATGGACCAAAACGTCATAAAGACTCTCAAGGCACATTACAAAAGCGCCTTTTAATGGATATTGTCAGTCAACCTAATGATGACATTGCAGCCATTTTGAAATCTTTTAATATTAAGGATGCGATTTTGAATGCAGCATTTGCTTGGCAGCAACTAAAAGCACAACCTTGATAAAATCTTGGAAGAATATTTGGCCTAACAACCCACATCTTACAACATGCTACTCTTCTTCCAACGATTCTGAATCTAGTATTTTGGAGGCTGCACTTGAAATTTGTAACAGTGAAACTTCCGCCAGCATCAAGTGAGGAATTCAGAACATGGATTATTGAGGACAACCTTGCTTATGATGTATCAGAAGCAGAAATAATCCAGGAAGTCATGACAGTAGATGACGAAGTGACGAGGAGGCAGTGCCAGAGAAAAACTTCACCGTCAGCTGCGATGAAGCGTTATCGGCAACGAAAACTTTGCTTCGTTGGTGTGAGGAGAGAATTAGACTTTTCAAATATTTTGATGTTAAAAGGTATTCAAGAACAAGCAATGACGGACTGCCTGCGTGCGAAGAAACAAAAGAAAATCACAGACTTCTTTAATGTGTAAATACATATGTATGTATGTACATACATATTGTAGATTTTACTTAAATTTCTTTCCGTATTTCTTTTAAAAACTTACATGTACTGTCATTTTGTATCCTGGTATTAATAAATTACATGTACCTTTACTGTTTCTTCCTTTTTTTTAACTTCATTGTGTTCAAATGCATTAAGAATAAAACATCTTTGATAATTATGACATTTTTGGTAATCCGACATTTTCGGTAATCCGACACTCTCTCGGTCCCTTAACTGTCGGATTATCGAGGGACAGCTGTATTCTCAACTAATGTTAATTGTGCAAAAGCATTTACTGGAAAACTATTAATTCAGGCCAGGTGATATAAAAATATAGGAGAAATAGAAGGGCGAGATATGTTCTAAAGCATGTTTGGGGAATAGTATGGGATATATTACAAACAGAGATAGGAAAAATAAAACGTGGAGGTAGGTCTAGATCAAACTAATGCATGCAGATAGTGAAAGATGCAGACTGTAAATTTCAGAGAAATGTTACTAAGATATAATTATCAATTGCAATTTCTTTATTCTCCACATTATTAGTTACTCTGGTTTCCGATAACAACACTATCAGGGTATGTTTGTTGTGGTTTGTTTAGCATTTTTCTTAATCTTATTTGGGAATTAAACCACTCAGTTTATAAAATCATCTTTATTTACGTTTCGATCCATGACTTAGAATTGTTGTCAAAATAATAAAACTTCAAGTTTGACGTTAATGACATAAATTGAAGGTGACTTTGATTTACTAATGTTCGATATATTTGGTTTGAGTACATTAGGTGAAAATTTTAAAGTTTAAAAGAATGATCAACACATCACATCAACCATCAATTGATAATTGTTAGACACTATACTTTAAACATTTAACTAGATTATGTGAGAATTGAGTATTAATGATGATTTGCCATTTAGTTTTTTTGAATTTCTATCTTTATTGATAATTGTTGAATTGTTATTAATATAATTAATTGTTTTCGAGGTATCTCATCTCCATTTTCAGTTAATTTCTTTGTTTGTTTTTAACATCCAAATAATATTGCTGTTGTTTTGGTGTTTGATCTCCAAATATCCGAACATTTTGATTAGTTAATTTTGTTCTTTTTTTTAAAATAGACATTGCTTCATCCTGAGATCCTGTTAAAACCTTAATCGGCCAATTTTTGTTTTCCATGCGTTTACCCAATCTAAAGGTTTTAACATTATCTAAATCAATATCAAAATTTTAAGTAATTTACTAACAGTAGTTTTATCTTGTGCATTTCTATCAGTGTATGAATTACCATTCAACATTTAGTATTATAATATTTTGTTATTTTTTTTGCGTATCAATCATTTCTGCTATTGTCTTCTTTACAACTTATTGCACTTTTTTATTTTTCAAAATCTTTATTCTTCTTCTGTAAATCTTTATTTTTTGTTCAAAAATAATTGATTTATTTAAAAATTCCTGAATTCTAAATAAACCTTTCTCACATCCATCTGCTACGTACCTAGACGTAGCTGGAAGAAACGTAAATACCAGACTAACTACCAAATGCGGAGAGTGGGGGATTCACCTAAATACTGTAACGAATATATATTCTATAGCACCATGTTTGCAAGAATCGCTTCAGTATAATTTTATTCTGTGGTATTTAATTCTCGTATTTGATGCTATAATATCTAAGAGAAACAATTCTATATTGAAACAGGAAATCATGTTCGCTTAAATAACTTAAATGCTTTGCACAGAGATATTTATTAATATTATACATTCAAGGAACGTATTTATATGGGGTCTAGTCGTTTGTGTTGTCTAACTTGCAGGCGGATTCTTCCCTTTCATTCGTTAGAATTGGAATAGCGCGTGCGTGTACTGGTCACGAGGTAATGCGCCACGCAAATAAGGTGCCGTACTAGAATGGAACGAGGTCGGCCATTGCTTTTGTAAATGTAGTCGAGTTGGCATTGTTTTTTAAAAGTATGAATCTTCAGGCCTTGCATAGGTGGGGCCTCTGGATAGGCGTGATATGGTAAAGAAACCTTGAATTGTTGTGTCGGAATTTGTTAACGGTAAGTTCGCATTAACCAAATAACTTATAAAATATTTTTATTCCTTTAGCGTATGACGGAACAGTATATTTAGATGTTGCAATAACATAATGATATGGTAGGACGGTGATATATTTGAATCAAAGATTGGAAAGCTATTCGTTTATCAGGGCAACTACAGCTGTTGTTTAATGTTTCGTTACGACAATTTGATGAACAGATTTCGGAGGATGTACGTCGCTGTTTGATAACTAGGGATGAAGACATCAACATCTACAGGTATCAAACCTTTATTTTGTTTTGTTAGTGAGAATTTGTGAATGCTCACATAAATAGTATTCAAGGATCGTTTGGTCAAGTTAAATTTTGTGCATAAAGAACAGCGTAGCAGAAAATTGCCACGAAATGCTATTGTGATAATTTAGTAAGATTTGTAGAAATTCACTTGCTAAAAATATGAGACTTCAAAGTCCATTTCTTGCTTTTTAGAAAATTTATTTGCAGATGTTAAATTTTAATAAGCTCATAATACCTGAATTAAATGAAAAGTTGTTTGTCCAAGTTAACTACATGAGAAACATATGTGAGCCAATAATCAGATCTGAACACTTGGTGTCAAAACTTGTTTTAAAATATTATTAACTTAAGGTCCTGTTATGTCAAAGGCAGATGTATAGAAAAATCAATTTTATTAGTTCATTTTTGTAAACATATTTAAAAAAAAAATCAAGAAAGAGAAACTATATTAAATTTCATTTTTAGACTCAAGTTTTTTATTCCATGCATAATAAATTTTACTAAATTTTTAAAGAAAATAAGTTTGTTGAATAATGAAATTATACGAGAAAAAAGAAGAATAAATAAAGGATTCTGTACAAACAAGCAAAAGAAATAAATTAAGCGTTACTATTTCAAAGCAAACAATTCTGTAATACGAACAATTTAGTACTTTAGATATGAAGTGCGCATCTCGTATTTTACACAAAATAAAACTAATCAGTAGAAAATAAACATGCGAGAGCTTTTGTCAAGCGTTTTTAAAATTGCACATAATACTTTTTGTACAATAAACTAATCAGTAGAAAAGAATAAGCGTGTGGGAACTTTTGTCAAACATGTAGAGTGATAATATTGATTCGCAGCAACAAACAATAGTCCTACAGTGTCACGTTTCTTATCACGTAACTACACCAAACGCTGATAAGGAATATTCCTTTGATATACACAGAAGAAAACAAGTTGTATACCTGTATGTGTCGGGATACATAGCTTGCACGCAATCGGGAGTAAATCAGCACCGCGTCGCCACGGTCGTTGGGATCGATTTATCTTGTTACCATAACGGCACTAGCGATCTACAGTCAACGGCAGTTGATCTGTGGAAAAGAACAGTTGGGTCTACATAAGAAAAGAACCAATTTGGCCTCCAGCTAAGAGCTAAAAAGAGAATCTGATTAGGATGGGTAAGTGCGGGAAGAACTCACCGATACACGCAAGATATCTCCTACTTGTCAAACAAAAAAACGTGCATCGCTCTTGAAGTACTGGGACGAGTAATGTAGAAAATATTTCAACGCACCAGCTGCAGAATCAAATTAAAAATTGGTTCAAATGACACGAATTCGAACTGCAATCCTGGCATTATCAAATCGCGATTAGCAAACTGGAAAACATGCTATCAAATAATAGTAGGATTCAATATTTTGACAAGTATTTAGATGGGAAACACAAGAGAAAGCAGTTATACGTTATTGGAATATTTAACAAGTTAACGGATACCTAAAACAAGGTATTGACTATTTAATTTATCGAATAAATTTTCGTTTTAAAAGCAAAATGGATGTGAGTTAAAATTATGTTACAACGGGCTTATTCTGAACAGGTACACTATATAGGGTATTGTTGGAGAATTTAGGACTAGAAATGGAATTTATTCGAGCGGGTAATGACAACCAGGAAAAAAGAGTATTTAATTTATGTTGAAAAATAAACGTAACAACATGGAAATATTAATTTTCGCTTACTAGGCTTCATACATCTAATTTCTATCTCAGTTAACTGAGCACAGGTTTTACACAAACGATTACTGTAGTGATCGCAATCAAATAAATAATCTGATTTCTCTGAACATTTATTACATTTTTGCATCTCAAACAATAAATTTACTTCTGTAATCAGAAAAAGAAATTATTTAAAATACAGTCCTGGTTTATTTATTTTAGTTATTCACACCACCGATATTCATCACTTTGACACTCTTAACAAGGGCAAATTGGTTGTATCTTACCATAGACTAAGTAGGAGCAGAAATGGTTTCAACTACTTTTTGCTGTATTTTTTATAATGCACTTCATTCTAGCATAAAAGATTTGCCTCTTCATCAATTTAAATTGAATATAAAAAGATTCTTATTAGAAAATGCTTTCTATACAGTACCTTATTTTTAGCTTCTGTTGGTTTTTTAAGGTTGTCCTCTGAAGATTTATAACATAATTTACATCTTTTTGATGATTTTTTTTTAAATTGTATATTGTGAACATACTTTTATTGTATTTTGTTGACAAATTGTTATTCACATTAATGATTCATGCATGTTTCATTATAAATAAATAAATAAAAGCTGGTGAGATAACAAACAATAACACTATTTGCAATTAAAATAACTTAATCACTGTTGAGACCAAGTAAATGCCTTTGTTTTATTACACAAAATGCTTCAAAATTGTAATGTTTGGTTGTTTAAGAATTCAATACTGAGTTAATTGTATGTCCAATTTCACAACTTTATTGAAAATTGTTATACATTTGTTTTATACACTGTGTAAAATTAAAAAAAAATATAACAGAGCACTTTAAAAACATGTTTACTCTCAACCACCAACACACTAATGCACATCACATAACTTTTTTCAAATCTTTCGTGAATATTTTTATCTTTTAGTTTTTCAAAGTCAAAGTGCCTTTTTACGTTCCTTTTTCTCAAAATTTTAAATTTAAGGGTGGCGTTCATAATTACGATGTTGTGGTCAGTGTCTATATCTGCTTCTGGACAGCTTCTACAATCCTTTACTTGATTTCTAAACCGTTGTTCCAAGAATGTAATCTATTTGATATCTTTCTATATTTCCTGGTATCTTCCACGTATATCATCTTCTAACAAGATGTTAAAATAGTATGCTTGTGATGGTTAACTTGTTTTTGTCGCAAAATTCTACCAGTCTATTTTCCCTGTCGTTTCTCGTGTCTAATCCAAATGAACCCACTACCGCTCCTTCCCTAACCTCACCTACTACTGCGTTAAAATCCCCTGTAATTATTAAATTTTCATTTCCTTTTATGTATCTTAGTATGTCTTCGATATCTTTGTAGATTGCATCTACCTCTTCCTCACTTTAGCTAGATGTAAGCATGTATACTTGTATTATCACTGTATTTGCTGATTTAGATTTTGTTACGTGCCAATAAATTGGCACTTAAACATTTTTTAGTTTAATTTTTATGTGCGGAAGTTTCGCGCCATAAATTCAAAAGACTCGGTACGCGTATTTCCGTCACGTCAAAAGTGGGTTGGACGAATAATTTCGCGCCGACGCGGAAAAAGAAAAAAGTGGGAGAAGTGTTTCCGTGAGGCTCTGTAACGTGGCCGTTTGCCTTTGAACTTTGAGAAACGCGGTCGTGTCAGGCCATTTGCCTTTGAACATCGAGAAAGGCGGTCGTGTCAGGCCGTTTTGCCTTTGAACATCGAGAAGGGCGGTCGTGTTTGGTATCGTATCTTCATTTTTATTATGTAGATTTCCTTTTGCTTATCTTTGTTTTGTCTTTACCTAATTAACCTATTCCTTATCGTTCCGCTACATATAGGAATTAGATACGACCTTGGAGTAATCCACGACCCAAGAACGAGCCGGAAGTCCATGCACCGCCAACAGCACCGGAGCAAGCACCATCTTTAATCACCCCGGAGTGGAGCCCTGAGATCCCGTCCGAGCGCTTTGGAAGAGCGTTGGGCGTACCCTGTTAATTGCCTTAAAAGGGCCCTCAGTAGCCCTGATGGACTTCAACAGAAGCCAACTTTTTACGTGCGAACTGAATTTGCACTATTAACATTTTATGTTAAGTATTTTATAATGTGCGGAAGCTTCCGCCATAATTTTAAATACGCAAGACGCGCGAACATTTAAATAAACTGGGCGGGCTTCCGGTACGTCACAATAGTGCAATTGGCAAGTGTGAATTATCCCCATAGGGTAAGGCAATGCTAAAGAGTAGGGAGTTCCGCGGTTCTCGCGCGGAAACGTGGCTTTTTACGCCAAACTTTGAAGTGAACAGTCGTGTCGGTGTCGTTTATCTTATTATGTAGATTTCCTTTTATCTTGAGTATCTTTCCTAATTCCTATTCCTGTCTTCCACTGCATATAGGAACGGAGATGACCCTGGAGCATCCCATGACCCAGATAATTTGGATGTCCAACTCTACCGCAGCGATCCGAGGTTACCGTGGCGGATTTCCTGCTTAGCTGATCCTTCACGTGAGTAGATTGTCTGGTTTTTATTGTTTAAATTTTATGTACCTTCTCTTAATTATGGCGCAATATAAATTATCAGTGACGTCATGTGTATCTTATGAACTTTGGTAATTGTATTACCGGCTTTTAAGAGCCATCTATCGCCATTTCAATGTACCAGAATCTAAGCGTAACATTTTGTTAACTGCATTACCGACCAGGTAAAACTGTAAACGAAGTGTAGCACTTTACCCCAGGGACATATTCATGTGAGTATTTGCTGTATAAGTATTGTCTTAAATTTATATTTTTCCAATAATTGTGTATTAAATTTGTGCATTGGTGACGTCATTGACAGATGGGCGCGCCGAAATCTGTAAAAAGATTAGCGTTACCACCCGCCCGTGGCGTCGCTTTTTCCGCGCTTGCGCGATGTAATTATGAACTTTTTAAACTGTAAGAATTGGTTTTTAAACTGTAAGTATTTTAATCTAACCATAAGTACTCTTTCGTTCTTTTAAAGGTGGTTTTCTATACAGTGTCCTATCTTTGTTCTCATAACTATTGCCACACCCGAATTTCCTTCCTTTGGTCCTGTATGAATTACCCTAAAGTCTCTGTTCCAAAAACCCCTCGCCTCTGGCCACCGGATGTTGCTGATTCCTACTATGTCTAATGATAACCTATCCATTTCAATTTTTAAGTCTCTAGCTTACCTATTTGCAACTTCTGATATTCCACCTTCCGACTTGCAGAATGTTCATGAGTCTTTTTTATACTTTCTGATCATATTCCTTGAAGTAGTCCCATTCCGGAGATCCGAATGGGGGACTATTTTAACTCTAGAATTTTGTACGCCAGAGGATGTCATAATCTTAAGTAACAATTTAAGTACGCTGTGTAATTGGGAGGTAAGTAATGTGGTGGTTTCTAGTTGCCTTCCACATCGCAGTAGTGTGTATTAGAATGCCATACCAACCCCTACACTCTCTGCCACTCTAGGTATCGAAACAGCTGCTGCCCTCTTTCGAGGACCTGTCTTAGTCTGGTTCCTCACTAAAAAACCCCAATAATTTGGTTAAACCTACAGTTCGGCTCTTTAGATCACTGGAACTCTCAAGTCATTCTATACCTTTTCTACTAATTTAGAACTTCGTCAAGTGCAGGTCCATTCAGAACGGAAGATTTGTATAAAGATCATTTAAAATTCCAGTTTTATAAAGTAAAATTTTGCTTATTTGAATATGTGTATGGCTGCCAGATCTGGCACCCCCATGGTTAAAGATATTAAATGTGTAAATCTTATTCAAGTAGTTAAAGTTAAAAACTCTGATGTAATTTAATTGTTGAATATGGATTTTATAAAGTTGTATGATTAAATTATTTATTTCTCGATACATAATAGATTTGTTACCATGTAATTTTCGTGTGTAGAAGTTGTTACATGCCGAAAATCGGCCATTTAAACATTTCTATAAGTTCCTAATTTGAAAGTGATTTCGCGCCAATAATTTAAAAGACTTGTGCGTGCATTTCCGTCCCTTTTGATAGTCGCATCGGCGCTCGAGATTGCGCAGACGCAGAGTGAAACAGAAGTGGTGATTTCCGTCACGTCGAGACTAGTCAGCCAGACGTCGAGCCGAGTGGTTATCTTTGTGCCGTTATCTTGTTTTCTTTTTCAGGTAATGTAGGTTTCCCTTTGTCTTTTGTACCAGTTATCGCTCCTACCTGTATTCCTTTACCGTTCCGCTACAAAGAAGAAGAAGACAAATTAATTTGGTTTCAACCGGGGGCAAAAGGATGACCCATGCCAACAATGCTCAACGATGCCCAGCTGCCGCCAAAATAGTCGTAATGCTGTGAGGAGTCCTACAGTTAACGTGAGTACCTTTTGTTTTTTCTTATAATTAAAATAAACATTTTTTGTATGTGATAATAATTTGATCATAAGTATTGCGCAAGATTTTGCAAATATCTTTTGTGTTACCAACTATCATAGTGGCTCTCATACATTATCCGCCGGGACTTTAAAAAGTATACCTTAGAGTTTAGACCTAAAGTGTAACAAAGTACATAATGTTAAAAATATTTTTTTGTTGATGAAGACTGAATGAGATAGACTTCTCATATGTTTTAAGTTTATCCAGAAATTTAAATAGAAACTTTTAGAATTGACAAACATGAAACGGTTTTCTGTATCTACCCTTCTAAATTGATCAATACCTGTTGGATACAGTGACGTCCAACTTAAGATTACATTGTTTTCTATTTGACTAAGTAAATTCAGCCTCGAATTATCTCTATATCTTTCTGAGCGTAATAGCCAAGTTAGCCCTTGGCATACAGTTTTTAGCCTTCCATCTTCAGTGTATTAAAAACTTTAACTTTTAGGGTTCCATACCTTATAAGGTATAACTGAACCTTATAAGATCACTCTCGTGCCTGTCCGTCCGTCTGTCACAGAGGTTTTTCTTGAAAACTATGTAACGTAGGAATTTGAAATTTGGCACCATGCTAGGTCTTTATGACGTGCACATATATCGACAGTCAGAAAATAGAAAAAAAATTTTAGATTAAAATTGTGGGGGTTAATTAGGTCAAAAGAAAAAAAAGTTTTAATAAATATATTGTGTGAGGTATCATTTGAAAGAGGATTCTAAAAGGCTTCTTAAAAATTTTTTTTTATAATTTTCGGTCCAGTAGTGTTCATGATATAGCTTAAAATGTGCGAGGGTAACAGATAACAAGCCTTGCAAGTGTTCATTACTAGGCAGATGGTTAAGTGGCTTTATGTTTTAGAAGATAGCCGTGTATTTATTTGCAGCTTTTAATTAGTCACTACAGGTAGTAGGAAATATTGCAACTACTTTGTAACGTAAAGTTTTCTAAGCAGCTGTTTGATTTCATAAGGCAAAATTTTGTAGAATAATAACTTGAGAAATTTTATTAAATAACACTAATTTCAAAGGAAATCGAGCTTGTTGAGAAATTTTAGGATGTTCTGAAATCAATAAAAATTTACCTTCGTGAATATCAGATAATAAATTGCACCCTTATATATCCTAAACCCTTACCTGATATCACAAGGTCGAGAATTTCTTATTAACAATGAAAGCCCAAGGTAAAGTTGGATCGAAAACGGCTTGAGGAAAAGAAAAACTCTTTAGACATAAACGGCTAGTAGAGTGTTAGCTCTGGGTAGATCATGAGCTTGGGTCATGGGTTGTCAGATGACTAAAAATATAGATAATGAGCGCCACCGTATTTTTCAATACAACAACCTACAAAAATTATCTGTGCTTGTATTAGGGGAATGCGGAAACCTTATATCAACACCACTAATATAGCCATAAAACCTCTATTTTACTTTTTTAAAACACTTACCAAAATCTCAATTACCAGATGTCATACAGATGTCTCGACTTAACCTGTGAACAAACAAACGCACAACCTGGACACCGTTTGTGTTCTTAAAAATATTTACCAAAAATAATATAATAGAATTTAAGTTCCAAAAATATACACCCAGGGAATTTGTTATCATTACACACAATGTCTGATCAAGAATGACCTATAAGTTTTACTTGTGTTTTGAATAATAAAAGAGATAGACAAAAATGGATTCTATTTGATTAAATTCCTTGATTTGTTTTAATATAATCTTTTTCTACTATTAATTTTATAGAACAGAAAATCAATAAAGTTTTGTATTCAAACAAAACATAATAATCTCTAAATGGAATATTTCATAATAAATTTTCTAAAAAGTCTTAGTTCACTTAATAATTCATATAACACATTTTAATTCCCAGCCATGTGTAGTACTACATTGACTTCACAATTTAATTTAATTATTTAGGATCTCATAAAATAGCATTTTTCAACATAGAGTTAGTTTTACTTAATATGTATAAAAAGAATTCATCACGTTGTTTAACCATCAAAGTACATGACCTCAAAATTATTAAATATATTTTTAGATTAGCGTCAAATAACATGTGATATTTAAATTTGGACAGCTGAATATTTCTTTGACATCATATGTCACTAACAACTTTTTCAGTTTAGTTAACGCTATCTGTTTGTGAAATAATTATGATAAGCAAACAGCATATCCATCTTTATAATTTATGCAAGGTTACAAATTTATTACGGAATTCTTTCTTTCACTAAATAATTTTTAAGTTACTTTAATCTAGGTAAAGCTTCAATCTTGTATTTTTCGTATTACGATTAAATAATTATAAATGTGATTAAATGCTAAATACCACTCACGTGTGGAAGTACAGTACGACCAAAAGAAATCCAACTATGACCTCAGCTGTGGGATATTCCATTATAATCTGCGTTCTGCGATGCACAAACAGGAAACACATGAATACGGACGAATTTATCGCTGGAACTATGAGAATTCTTCTGAACAAAACATTATTTAACGAAACCAATTCCTCCTTAATTACATCCTATAAAATTTAGTATTCCAAATCCCAAACTAAATTTTCTTTTCAAAATTAAATATTCCTTGAAATTAACTGCATGATATTAACTGTATCCAACACATTTTTTCCAAGATATTTTCTAGATATTACTTCCGAGATATTTTCTAGATCCAAGATATTACATGTTTTAATGATGAGGGAACCTATAATACTTTGGCCAGCAGGTATCGATTGAGCAGCTACAGGTGGAACACAAAATGAAATCTGCACTCTATAACTACCAAGAACCACTTTCCGACACGAAGGTTAAAACAATTCTGTTTTCTTGCGGACTGTGTTACAGGTCACGTGCCTGTCTACCATCTTGACTTTACTATGCCGCTGATAGCAGTTTACCTCTTCAGACGCTGATAGCAAAGGGACACGAAATGACAACTCGACGAAGCTTATTAATGAAACTTAGACCTCAAGAGCAAAGGAGTCTATATGCTATTATAAATTTCATGAATTATTTTTATTGTACGGAAATTTACAAATTATATTTTTATATTATTGCGGTATTATTTTAGATTAATAAGCGAAGTGTAACTACGTAAAAAAAAACGTTACAGTTTTAAATATGAATGCAGAAAAAATTACGTGCGGGATTTTGAACATAACAACTTCTTCATCATTGCAAAACATTTTTTGTCTAAGGTTTATTTCATTTTGATACTTTGATACTCATTACATTTTACACTTAACAAATATAAGTATAGGACTCTGTGTAGGTATAAACTTGAAACAACCACATAGTTTTAGTGATTTTACTCATCACTAATCTTAATAAATAATTTTAGCATTTTAGTTATGTAAACTTTTGTTTCAGGAGTATCTTCATAATTTAACACTGTCAGGAAAAATTTCATGGGTTGGTCCAGGTCCATTTCATGCATTTCCAATAATTCCAAGTGTAAACCAGTGCCAATTAGGTCAACTAACAATGCAAGGTGTAGCGCAGTTGAATAAACTTGGTTATATTTTACAACAAAGTTACATGAAAATTTGGCCCCAGCTTATGCATTTATCACCTGGTGAAATAGTTGTGTATAGCACAAAATATCGACGTACCTTCCAATCAGCCCTGGCATTTTTGTATGGTTTGATTTTGCCTGAAACATTAAGTAAAATTGCCATACGCGAAAGTCCATCGATGAGCTTTTGCTTTAAAGATTGTGGATGTCCCGTTGCAGAACATTATAATGGGTAATTCATTTTTTTATTGTAAGTTGTTATTTATTTTTTTCTTGTTTTGTTACTTTACGTGTCCATAAGGCAACTAGGTTTTTCTGATTTATCATGCATGCTTTTAATATTTGGTCTGTTTAATGATTATGTATTTTTAACAATAAATTTTTAACAATAAGGTAACATCCAACCCCTCTTTGTATATAGTATGTTAAATTATTGTTATCGCGATTTTGACTTTCAAGCTATGTCTGCATAATAGAATCAAAACACTCTGTAAAATATTCTGTTTCTGTAGTGTGTATATTGTGTACATCTGGAAATATTCTTTTTCAGGTCTAAACTGCAGTGTATTACATCAACAAATATAGGTATAATTTTCTTTTTCTACCATTTGTGTCTGTGGAAGCTAGCCCCGCATATACCATACTTGATATCACATTAAAAATGTGATTTGTTAAAACGTAGATAAAACAAAATGTTAAAAATATTTTTATACGCATTCATCAAACAATTTAGGAAACTAAAGGATTTTTGTTTTGTGTGTGTATGTGTGTGCGTGTGCATGTGTATGCATGTGCGTGTGTGCATGTGTGTGTGTGTGTGTGTGTGTGTGTGTGTGTCACTCTATTGTACTAAAGCTTGTTTGTGGTTAAATGTATCGATACATTTTTGGTTTGTTCCAAATTAGAAGGCAATAGAATGCACTATTATTTTAATGGTGCATTTATACCAAAAGAGTTTTTAAATTGTTTCAGCTAATATATGTTCTCAAGGTAAATAGAATTTTAATTATGCAAATTTTTACAGTGTCAGTGCCATCTAACATATTTTAAATTTGGAATGGAGTATAAAGTCCGTAATGTTGTTAATGTATTTATGATTATGCCAGAAGCCCGCAACTGTTTATACTTTATTTTCACAAAGGATAGGTACTTGTAAATAATTTTAATATAGTGTTCCAAAAGTATGGAAACGATAAGATATTTCGTTCGGAACGCCTTTTCGGACAAAATGTCTCGAACAAAAGTTGTAGGAATTTTGACGATCGATTGAATGATGACCTTGAATTCGACCTTGCCCTTGCCCTTCAAGGTCACGTGAAGTTCAACTATGTTTTTTCACATGGAAACCTCTATTTTTTATTGCGGATTTTGAAAGAGCTAGAAATTTTCCATTCAAGTATGACCTTGACTATGACCTTCAACGCCACTCCAAAGTCAATGTTGTTTTTGAAACGGGAACACTGGATAACTTTGAGCTAATTAAATTTTTTGAAAAATGATAAGAACAAATGTTTTAAGATTTTCCCCTCGCTATTCAATGGTGATCTTATATTTGACCTTGACCTTGTCCTTCAAAGTCATGTCAGTGCGAACTATGTTTTATTTAAATGGAACCCCTAAGCCTAAAGCAAAAATCCTGGCGAATAAAAGCAAGGAGATATCACAGCTATTTAACGAAAAGCGAAGGATCTTGTCCAGTCGAGGCGAGTCAAAGGGTACTGGCCAGTTAAGGCTTGGCAAAGAAACCCGGCCAGTTAAGGCAAGGATAGAGCACGGCCAGTTAAGGCAAGGATAGAGCCTAGCAAGTTAAGGCAAGGATAGAGCTTGTTCAGTTAAGGCAAGGATAGATCCCGGCCAGTTAAGGCAAGAATAAAGCTCGACCGGTTACGGCAAGGATAAAGCTGGACTAAGGCAAGGCTAGATACCGGCCAGTTAAGGCAAGGATAGAGCCCGGCCAGTTAAGGCAAGGAAATAGCTGGGTTCTTTGCGGCACAGCTTGCAACCTCTGTTCAAAATGGCCTCCATCAACATCCTGGAAGATTGCTAGACGGACATAAAAAATTTCAATGGCACTTCTTATAATTTCAGGTGTTATATCAGTGCAAACATTCACTATTCTTTGTCTCAAATCTTCCAGATCTCGTGGTTGTGTTACATAAACTTTATTCTTTATGTAGCCCCACGGGAAAAAGTCCAGTGCATTCCGATCAGGTGATCTGACTTGCCACTCAATCGTTCCTCCCCTACCTATCCAACGATTATTGAATTCTTCATTTAGATAGTCCCTTACAATTGTCCGAAAATGTGCAGGCATGTCATCTTGTCTTACATTTAATGCGTGATTCTTACAACACCGTAAACGAGGTATAAGAGGCACCAAAGACAGTTGGTAACGCTAATCTATAAAGTGGAAATTAGCGTGCTCATCTGTCAATGACGTCACACAATATGCAAATTATTACATGTAATGATGAAATATGTAAAATTTCATAAAAGGTAGTTTATAAAAAATGGGGTACTCACATGAATAGGTACAGCTTCCTACGGAATCACTTTCTTCAGGGTTGCTCGTGGCATCCTTCGGGATTATTTAAAGATGGCGCTCAGGATTGCTCCGGCTAGCGACTCCGGGGCGTGGGCTGCGATCAGACCAGGTTGCTTTCCAAATTATCTTCTACCTATATGTAGGGGTAACGATAAGGAACGGGTTGAAGAACGATAATCAAAAGGCAAGAAGAAGGGATCTACATAAATAAAGATAAAGATACGGTACAATACGATACCCAACCACTCTTGTCGATGTTCAGCAGCAAAGTTCCCCGTTTTTTCAGCGTCTTCCGGAAACTTCTCCACTTTTTCTTCTCCCACACGTGTCGGCGCGAAGTTCGTCCAACGCACTTCTGACGTGACGGAAATACACGCGCCAAATCTTTCAAATTTATGGTGCGAAACTCCCGCATAATCAAAACTAAACTAAAAAAGTCTAGTGCCAAATTTTGCCACGTAACACTTGCTGAAACCAAACCTCATCGTATTCTTCACTGGTACTATTTCTGCCTGTAAAATAGTAACGCTTAATTTATTTTCTTTTTGCTTGTTTGTACAGAATCCTTTATTTATTTTTATGTCTTAATAGATAATCGTAGGCGATGTACTTTATTTTTTTGTTTTCTTGGTATGTAGGAGAATCCCTCCCATTCTCCGTGTCTGGTAGTTAGCCTGGTATCTACTTTTCTTCTGGCTACGTCTAGTTACGTAGCAAACTGTAGCATTTTATTCATTCAGAATACATAAAGTCTACTCCAGATATCTTTTCAGACTGGTTTATTACTCATCAACAACCTGTTTATCAGCACCATATTAAGACCAAAGTATAATACGTCTGTATAGACTGTATTTCTAAAAAGCTATAACATATTCAATACAAAACATATCTCCCATCTTGAAAGGATTTCTTTCAAAACCAAGACTACAAAGGTGGAAACTAAAATACTATTAAGCATACAGAGACCAGGCATAGTTCATTATTTCTCAAACGGGAAGAAACACAACCTAAACACTTTATATTGCACCTCGGCATTCTGAGTTTTAATTTTTGCAACATGCACGTACAAAATACTTTATCCCTAGCCGGCTGTGTACTAGTTATTCCAATGTAAGTAAAAATCTTGAAGTATCGATGTGTAAAATTTATTAAAAATTAATGAAATCACAAAGCACCTTTGCATTAGTGCTTCTCTACAATTAATTAAAATAGACTAGATGTATCACAATATAGGTTAGAACAACTTACTTATCCTAATTTATAAAAATTGTCATCAAAACAAATACAATTTATGTTCTAATTATGTTGAAAATATACCTACTGTTGTTTGCTAACATGTTAAAAGACAAATTAATTCTATTTATAATTTGGACTATATGTTGTTTGGTTGATGATGAAGTCGAAAAGGGCTAACGTCAGTTAAACAGACTTGACAACCCAGTAGTGTTTTGATAATTGGGTAAATTACTGGAGCGTTTTAGCAATGAAAATAAAATTACATTTGAATAAGTCGTAAACCTTTTTTAGTTAAAGACTAGATTAAGTTTTGATCAATTTAGGGGCTTATACATAGGCATGAACGTTCTATAAATATGTGTTTGAATATTTAGTAACTCCCTCTTCTAGCAAGTCTAATCTATTGTAATTCTTTGTGGTTATGTGGTGTAATAATTTTGTATTTTGAGTTAGTTCAAAGTTATGTTTATTGTATGTGATATGATATCCAAAAACCAATTTATCTAGTTTTTGTAGATGTTCTTTTATTCTGACTCATAGAGATCTATAAGTTCTTCCCATGTGGGTGGCTTTACAGTCTTCACAATTTAATCTGTACACTTCACTTTTTAACAGTGTTTCTAAAAGATCTGTCAAGTTTACTAGAAGTTGTTTCATAGTGTTATTTGTTTTGAAGGAGACAATTGTAGAGTTATATTTGGCTATAGCTTTTTAATCTGCGAATTTATTGATGGAAACATATTGGTTTGGTGAATTGTGATTGGTGATATTGTATGCCTGTTGAATGTATTTTTGTAAGTAACGTGGAAGTACGTTTGCAGTTATATCCATTATTGCTAGATATTTATTTAATTAAATTTAATTCTTTAGTGTAGTTTGACCTTGATAATAGTCAAATCTGTGAATGCAACAATTAAATGCCGCCATTTTGTGTTGCCAACAATCGTTGGAGAAAGTTGGTATAGTGTGGTCTGTTTGGGTAGATTTTTTTGTAGATGTTAGACTGTAATTGGTTCTTTAATTTAGTGATAGACAAATCTAAGAAATTTAATCTATTTTCAAACTCTTATTTCTACTATAAATTTTATATTTGGATATTATTTAATATGTTATGTACTCTTTTGGTTGTACGATTGACGAACATTCTCTACATAGCAGAATCAGTGTATAGTTTGCGAGTTACTGTTGGTTAGAATAAAGCTATTTTCAAGATGATTTACGAATACATCTGCAAGAAAAGGCGTTAAACAGTTCCCTATTGCCAGCGATTCAACTTGCTTACAGTATTTCTTGTTAAAAACAAAAAAATCTTGAGACAAACAAATTCAACAGGGTCAGAGTCATAGTAATGTTATCGTCTTAACATTTGTTACATACAGTTTTGGTCCTCAGAATATCTAGCCTATTCACAGAAAGCTGAAAGAAGTACTCTGCTAAAAATCCTGTTTTGGTAAAATACCAAAAACCTCGACTGTGCTAACAAAATTTGTTGCTGACTAACTCGGTGGGGTGGATGGTGTAAGTGTTTGAAGAGGGTTCTGGATACCATATGGGAAGAAATATGTCTTGATAAGCAAATACCTTGGACACTGTGCATTTACATTTCCAATGCTCCACCACAAGGTACTACATTGGCCAGGAGGCGAGTTTTTTGTTGCCTGGAAATTTAGAATTTTGCCAGACCCTTGCCGTTCCAGGCAAGGTAGGGATCTTTAACGTGCATGACAACACTGACACATGGGACCTCCATTTAACCTCTCATCCGAACGAGGGCGTAATTTTTGTGAAAAATGCTCATCTGCCATTTTTCAAGCAATCAGCCCTGTCGGGATTCGAACCCAAGACTTTGGGATCAGTAGTCTTACGCTTACTACATTGATCCACGGTGACGCCAATATCTTGGACACCACCTAATTTTGAAGGGCTGCTAGGGAAAAGTCATAAAAAGAACAATAAGACGGTGCCAAAATCTGAGATCAGAAGAGCGATTCTGGCTTAAAAATATACATGAAAAATCATTAAGGACAAATTAAACATAAAACAAACTTTAACCATAGAACATATAGACCGTTCTAAAACTACTAGCTGCTAAGGTTTCGAAAGCATATGTTTAAATGACCTGAATATTCAATCATGCTTTTTTTATTTAACGTATATATCTCCTTAGACTTCATATATATTGGAAGTAGAATCAGAAACAAGGGCTTGCCATTTATTTCAGTCAGCACAAATCTGCATATGACCTGTCTTTGCACTCCAACGATTCGATCATTGGTGTGCCAGTTAATGCATTGTTAATCAAAACAATTTGATCATGAAACTGTACTAATTACAATGATGACATCATCACATATCTTAAAAAGTGTTTAGCCCGTCTTTGTGTTAAAGTTGAAGAAGTGCGAATCGATCGCTAATCGGGATTTGCATCCAAGAGGGTACGTCTTATGGGTGTGTGTGGGTGGTGGTCCGGTGGAGAATTTTTGCATGCATTGCATAGAGTGGTTTTTATCGCGAAAAACCTAATGGTGAGAGAGAAATCAGGGTTTTCCGGAATTTTTTTTTTAAGTTTTTATAATGTCTAGTGTTTTATTCTTTCCTATAATTGGGATACATACCTGTTGGAAATGTAATGTATAAATATAATATAAATATAAAAGATTATTTTGAAACGACGTATTGCTTACTTGTTAAAAAGCTAGGATCTCACGAAATTTTTCGATTTCAAAAGTTGAGCGAGTCGTGCGACAAAGCCTGCATCAGGTCGGTTAGCGTTGGTGCGAGAGAAAAAGAAGATCCAGTTGGTTTCCAAAATTCGTATCCGGTCTCTAAAAAATATCTAATATATATGAAAAAACACTATTGACATCCTATAACCTGAACTATTATCCGTTTGCAGGCAGGTATTATACTTTTTTGAAAACTTTTATTGAAATTTGTGTAATTAATTCGAGAAATGTCAAAAGCAGGTTACAAAGACCGGCGTAGGCGATTGAGTAAGTACCATCAAAATCTCTGTCCACACACTTATTATACAAATTTCTAAAATTAAACCTTATAAAATGGCTAAATTATATTCTTAGTACTATATCTTTATCAGGATTCTAAAAATAAACTCAATTTTAAAATACTTGGTCTATTTTTGAAGAAAACATTAAAAACTTAATTTATTGTTACTTTACGAATACGTCCGAGCAATTACAATTCAACATGATTTAGTCAGAAAATGATATATTTCTTATGTGGTATTTTCAAATGCAAGTATGCAACTAATGGCTTTCCGATAAGCATCAACTCGGTGTCGCAGGGTTAAGAGCACCGTCTTCCATTCGTAACGTCAGTGGTTCGATGCTTAGTAAAGTTTACTTTTTTTTTTTGGTTGGATTTTAAAACATTAGAAAGCATCTAATATGCGTAAAAATACCCAACAAAATTTATAACCGCTATACAACGGTCTACAATATGTTAATTTTTCCTTACTTTCATTAAAAAAGGTATTTACAGCATTTACAACATTTACATTTCCAAAGAGTTTGTTTTTAATTTGTTCTATCTATTTTGTCTTAACGAGCAAGACTAATACACTGTTTGAGAGAGGCAGCATGATGTGGATTCGTAGAAGTTAGACGCAGAAGGTAAAACCAAACGTTTACGTACATCAACTGAAAGTCCTAATAAAATATCTAATACGTGCAAGAAGTTCCAATCTACTCTCCGAAGTTGTTTCACAAATTCTACTATGGTGAAGTGGTCATGATCCGATCAACTCCCAGAAGTCGTTTCAACAAAGTTTACTAAGACAAAGTGGTCTTGATCCAGTCAACTCCTCGAAGTTTTTTAATGAAGTCTGCTAGGGCGAAGTTACCTTGATCCTATCAACTCTTAGAAGTCGTTTCAACAGTTTATTACGGCGAAGTAACTTTGACCCGATCTCCGCCCCGAAGTCATTTTAACAAAGTGTTCTTGATCTGGCCAACTCCTCGAATTTTTTTTTAATGAAGTTTGCTAGGGTGAAGTGACCTTGTTCCTATCAACTCTTCAAAGTCGTTTCAACAAAGTCTACTACGGCGAAGTGACCTTGATCCGATCTTATATGGAGTCTTGGGCAGAATGGGATTTTGGCACCCAATGTAGTCCCGAAGGGACTACAAACCGCTTCTAGCTTCAACTCTTAAAAACTGACATAATAAATTTGACAACCTTTGTTTATGAACCATAATATTATACAAACTAATTTTACCTTAGATTAAAATTTTAGTAACCTAAACATTATATTTTTTAATTAAAATAACCTAATCCTATTGGCAGAATTTACTAATTCAGAAACTATTAAAATGAGATATGATTATAAATATTTCTAAGGAACGTTACACTTTGACAGATCATAGAAGATCTCCTACCATAGGTAGAGTTGCTGTTTTAGGTGCTGAAGTGAAAAGGTTACTTACATCAAAAAACACCATAGTGTAGTTTTGTAGCAACTGTATATTCTGTAATTTTTTAATTTAACTAGCGGTGTTACTTATTGAATATCAGGTTTAAATTTAGTTGAATTTCTAATAATTTCCATAATAAATTTGATATACAGTCAAAGTCTTTCTCAAGTTAACTTCACTGACCAAGAATTAAAGATACTTAGTTTGGGTTTAAATTTTGTTTCATAAACCAGTTACACATAAAGAATTACAAGAGTCTGATCGAATTAAATGTGGCTGTAGAGTGCCTAATCGATAATGAAGAGAAGAGATCTATTGCATTTTAAATAGATTCAGCAAACAACAAAAACCATTTAATTAATAAAGTTCACAATTGCAAAATTTTGAAGAATTTTTAAACAAAGGAAAACAATCTTATTATTTTGAAACATCTGTAGGATAAGCATATCGCTTGATGGGGTATAAACTTGGTATAGATAACAAATCTATTTCAAGTGTTCCTTTACTAGGCAGATGGTTAAGTGGCCTTATCTTTTAAAAGAAAGCCGTTTATGTGCAGCTGTAATTGAAATGTATTCACTGCAGGTGTCGTAGAATTTATTTGTAGCTACTTTGTAATGTCAAGTTTCCTAAGCAACTGTTTGATTTTATAAGGCAAAATATTATAGAGATTATATTTGAGAAATTTTATAAAGTAACACTAATTCAAGTGGCAGGAAATCGAGCTTGTTGAATGATAGTTTTATGATTTGTCTAGAAATTTAAAGGAGTTTTAAATAAAACTACTACGAATTTAATATTTATGCAGAAAAAATTACTTGCAGAGGTTTGAACATAACAACATACTCCATATGACTCTGAGAAAGCGTTAGAAAACCCATGAATTTCAATTCTCATAGGATTGTTACAAATTACATGACGACTAACCTATAATTTATTTAAACTTAAAAATCATTTTTTAATACTCTCCTTTGTATCAATCTGCATAGGTAATGTTTCAGCCCAAGCGAAATTTGCATACGATATTTCTTACAACAGCATTTTTGCTAAAATTATACAAGGTCCCAACAACCCGAGGGGGTCAAATATTTACCAAAATTAATCTTTTTGTATTTTTTAACACAATCTTAAAATCAATGATATACATCAGTTAATCCAATTTAAATCCCCAATATAAGCCCAATATTCTGTGCTGACCTTTTTCACTAAAGTGAACATTATTTGAATCTATTCCTACAAGGTTTTCAATTTGGATCATTTGACACACATTTTTTAAGCAACATAAAACCAGTTTTTAATATAGAATTTCAAAATAAAATTTGTTTTCTACGGTATTGGCTTCTGGTTATTAAATTTCATCAGCAAATTTCGTAACTAAATTTACTTCAATCAATTTAACTTGTTCTAATAATTTATCAGCAGCCATCTTTTCAATTATAGCTTGTAGAAAGATTTTTTTGTGTTAGTAACACAAGTTTTAATTGTACCCATTTTCCTCTTCAATAATTTAAAATCAGATTCTTCTGTCATTTTAAACTCTTAATATGATTAAGATAATGTAGAAGTTTACCAATTAAATATCAGCAATAAATGCCACAAACAAATTAAAGTTTGTTACAAGAAATAATGTAACATTTTAATTTTCAGTCATAATTTAATTGCATTGAATTACAAGAATAATGCGCTAGGCGTGCAATAAAAAACGGTTCACTGACGCTGCAACGTGTAGGGCTTCGAAATTTGTTTGCTCAAAATTTACTTAGTTTCAAAATTTGTTTGTTTAAATTTGCTAATGATCTTGAAATTTGTTTTGGCATAAGTTTAGTTGAGACATTGACCCTCCTTCAGTCAATTAATTACCTTAGTCAAATTTATTTTTAACTTTAATTTTATTTTGACCCAATAAAGATTTTATTTGATATTGTTTTGGCAAAAACCTATTTTTACCAAATACACTTTTTGACATTGACCTTTAGTTGCCCGAATTTGTTTTGACAATTTTCGTAAGGCTTAAATCATTTAGATTTATCAATTTAATTTTATTAAAATATTAAACTATTACAATCATGTATGAAAAGTTCCAAATTGTTTGTTTACTTAAAGAGGAACTGGAATATGAACTGAGAATCAGAGGAGTAGTGAGTGAGAAACCAGTTCTTGAGAAAAGAAAAATTTTAGGTAGACTGTTAGCTAAAGAAGTCGATAAGCCTGGTTGTCTGATTGACCTTTCGAGTTATGAAGTAGAGTTTGCAACGGAAAGTAAAGAGATTTCTGCTTCGTGTTAGTCATGTTCAAAAATAAGCGAATCACATGAATAATAATTCACATATCATTTTGTATTATACAGTTACTAGATACAGAGTACAAGAAATAATGTTTCGGTAAATTAGGTACATTGGTTTGAGCTGTCGTCATATCATTTGAGAATTGCTCCTGTGCATCGGCACGTTTTTGTTTTGTTAGCAAATTTTTTATTTAGATCGGCATTGCAACGCAATTTAGTCTAGGCAGAACTTGTCGTCGTGGTTGGTCGCTCAGCAGTATGTTAGTCTAGACGAGACTCAGGAAGAGTTGGTCGCTCTAGAAATTTTTGCATCATAATTTTTTTGAGCTGATGTAATTTTTGATTGTTAGTCTAGGTGAGACTCGTAGAGGATTTGTCACTCTAGCAAATTTAGGCGTTGTGAAGCATTGTAGTTGTTTCGACAGTTCGGTTAGTAGTAGGGTGAGAGTGTACCTGAACACTGATATTTTTTTTGGTAGCTATCATCGAGATTAATTTCTTTTAAATGTATAAATTATTTCGTACTCAAAAGCCGGAAAATGGCATGTTAAGGACTAGCCTTTGCTGCATCAGATCCAGATGAAAATGATGATCCTGAAGATTAGTTCCAGTTCAGTCATTTCTTTGATTATAAGTAAATCAGTTGTTTGCTTGTTTCGTTTTGTTCTGATTTTTGATTTAGTATGGTCTTAACTAATACTAAATGAAGACTGTCCTTTTACAACTTATTTTATTTGGAAAAATTTGTATGGTTATGAAAACTTGTAGCCAAAATTTTGTATAGTAGTTTTGTAGTGTACATTAATGTACATACTAGTTAAGTTTGTCGTGCGTTAATAGAAGATATTATTAGAAAGTAGAAATAAGTTGACTATATAAGTTATTAGTCCTGATTTCTACATATTTAGGTAGAGAGAATATTGGCATATTCTTTCCCTTGTTTTCGACCTTTCTTTCATTTTTGTTCAATAAGGTCAGAGGTTTACACGGTGAACCTCACTATTTGATCCATCACTAATAGGTGATGATGTTAGAAAATTAGTGATAGGATAATCAGTAGGGTGTGGGAGATTTCAGCCCTGACTGGTTCGGTTTTGTATTCAGAGTATTGGTTTGAGAGATATTTGTGTGGGAGTTTAAGTTTGGTGAAGGCATGACTTCAGCACCTTGAGTTATGGGGGTGATGTGCATGCACTCACTTCGATTTTTGTAAGTAACCTGTTGGTTAATTATTTTGGTTTTGATTATCGCTTTGAGCTGATAATATTTTGTATTCGATTTTTGTAAGTAACCTGTTGGTTGGTTACTTTAGTTTTGATTATCACTTTGAGCTGATAATATTTCGTATTCGATTTTTGTAAGTAACCTGTTGGTTAGCTTACTTTGATTTTGATTATCACTTTGAGATGATAATATTTTGTATTCCATTTTTGTAAGTGACCTGTTGGTTAGCTTACTTTCGTTTTGATTATTACTTTGAGATGATAATATTTTGTATTGTGATGCTGTTTTGATATGGTAGCGTCCTTTTTGGTTGATAGAGTTGCTTGAGCTCCAGGAAGTGGAGTTGTTATTTTTGGGAAATTTGAATAATTTGTGTTGTGTTTAGTTATAGTTGGTAGATACTGGCTTCGGTAGGAGTAAGAGAGTTCTTGCTCTAGTAAAAGAGTTCCTTTAAATTTAAGCTTGGATTAATTTTTTTGTTCCGTGGAGTGTTTGACTTTTTAAATTGACTTTTCTCGATTTTGACTTATACCGGTTGTGACTCCCCGATTTTGTCTCCCAATGGACGTTTGCTACACGTAGTTACCGACACACTCAAATTTATATATATTTGTCCCCCTCGTTTTCATAATTTTCGTAGTTATTCTGGATGTTGAATAAATTAGTAATTCTAATTCGTAAAGTATGATGTTTAGTAGATATTTGTAATGTCAGTTAGGAGCTTATTAAAGGCTAGTATAAAAAAAAATCTTTTGTGTTTTTTTTGCTTAAAATTTTTTGTTGTAAAAGATTTTTTTCTTTTAGGAAAGGGGTAGTGTAACATTTTTATTTTCAGTCATAATTTAATTGCATTGAATTACAAGAATAATGCGCTAAGCGCGCATTGTTCCTTAGGGATCTACTTATATTAATATATCTGTGTCGCATAAAGCTATTTCCAAGCACATCTCTATTTTGTTTGTTTCGTGTTCCCCGCCTCTGACGGCGCGACCACTCGGCTCTGGTTTCAACTAGTTAGTCGGCCGCCGGCAACAGCGTTGTTAAGATGTATTTTCGGCTGGAGGCTGGCAACCTTCGCATCAACTATTAATCGTTGGGATATCTTCTAATAACGCGCGACAACGTAGAATGAAACATGCAGAATTCGTCAACTAGAATCCAAGAAAAAGTTAAGAATTACCATTATGTAGGAACAGTCGATTTGAAAATTGCCTAATAAGAAATTTGTTTGATAAGAAATTATGGATGTTAATTTGGATGCAGTCGTATCAAATTAGAATGGCTGGTAACCTTGTTTGAAGAACGGAAATCCCGTCATAATTTTTCGTGAAGCAGCAAAAGCAGTTTTTGGTTCATTATTAGTTGTAAGATAATTCATGCATGTGTTTTAAAGGTTAGAACACGTAAACTTGCTTTTATGTTTAGTACACGTAAATTGTGTAAATTTCAATTAATTGTTGAGCTGGTTTTACAAGCTGTAAAACGAAATTTTGTCGAATTAGCTTTCTATAATAACATGCTTTGTTCCATATGAACCTTCGATAAATTCAACGTATGTTTTCGACGTCATATTTTTTTGTTTTGCACAGTTGACAGATGTTTTCTTGAAAGCAGATGCTTTGTGCAGCTGTAATGCAATTTAAACAAACATACCTATTTTCGTGATCAGCTTTTATCTATACATAAATTATTAAACGTAAATATGAAAGTTCAAATTCTCATTATGTTAGGTTCTAGTAATTTGTAATCTACCTGAAGAGATCTGCCCAGGGTAGAACGTAATTCACTGTGTTATGCTTACAAATCATTATCACTTTAATATGTATAACAAGTTCATGTTTAAAGTACAGTTGGTTGTTTAATGAAAGAAAAAAGGAAAGTCAAAACTTTAACTTTGATGTAGTTGATTATGACAATTTTTTGTTACAAGTTCCAATATTTTAAAAGAGTTTTTTTTTTAGTAAACAATTAGTTCAAAAATTTAAGGCTTTTATTTTGGTCAAATGCGATCAAATCTAATTACATAAAGATAAAATTTTTCTGAGTAATAATTTGATGCCAATATTATATTGGAAATACTTTTTTTATTATTTCTTTATATACATTTATAGGACACAAATGGTGTTCTACTTTTTTATTTATTTAATCTTTGCAATTTCTTACAGGAGCTGCGTCTTATTTTAATAAGACAGGTTTTTGTTAACGAAGGCGATCATTTTATCTTTGGGTTTCCACGTCTGCCCTTAGAACTGTGCTTTGCAATTATCGTAATTATCTCAGGACATGGTGGCGCCTATTTGATTTAGCTTGGCTTTGGTTTGCAAACAGAATTCGACCCCCCCACCCCCACTTCTTATTGCTCTACCCAGGATAGACCCCTAGCTATGTCGAAAGATTTTTGTTCACTGGCGCCCATTAAGAAAAATAAGCTAACAGTGACGCCGCAACGATTAGTGCCCCAAAAAAAAAACAAATAAATAACAACAAAAATCGGTTCAATAAAGCATAAAGGATTAAAATAACTTACATCAATTCCAAATAACACTTCATCCAAATTTTTCAGGATGTGACAATGACTCTTGAATTCAACGAAGAATTGTTTCTTTCTTTTCACAAATGTAGATGTTAACATTTGTAGGTAGTCGCCACCAAATTCTAAACATATGTCGAGTACAGTTATTCCAAGTACAACTCAGTCTTGAACCTCATCAGCTTCCTGGTACAATAATGACTAATCAGCATCGTTAAGTGAAACTGTTGACCAGGTACCTTGCACCACTTTTTAAGCAGGTTTATATGGGTACCTGGCGGTGCACACAAATTTATTAAATAATTTTATTTTCCACTTGTTACTCCAATAGAATTTTTATTCCCAATGAATAACCCAAGTTATTACGACGAACGACCCTGTGCAATCTTTCAATTGCTCAATTAATAGTAGGTACTGAATATTAAAAGCTCAATTTATACACATTAATTATAAAGTTCATAATTACTAATAATCATATCCGACTCGAAGACACACTTTTTGTAAAGTCTAATACTTTAGCTTTTCTGGTTCACATAATTTTCGTTAAATGGAAACCCGATACTTTCCATTAAAGGAGCAATATATTTACAAAGTATATTACGGCAATTAACTGTACCATTTTTAATTCATTCAGAATACATCAAGTCTACTCCACGTACCTTTTCAGGCTGATTTATTACTTATCAACAACTTGTTTACTATTTTTTAGGGTGTATCTTGTATCCTACACCATATTAAGATCAAGTATAATACGCCTAAATATAGACTATATTTCTTGTGACAATTATACTACTTTATTGGTTTCCTATACTTTTCAGCTGCAAAATTTTTAAACTTTCGTCATTAAACACAATAAAATTGTTCATTCTAATGCATCTATGACAAAAACTAACAAGTTGAATTCTTTTTAAATCGATGGAATATTATACTGATCACAGAATACTGTAAAAAATAAATAAAGTCGCTTGAGTTTTTAAAATCTTGTAACAGTTGAATTACAACTTAAATCTTAGATGTGTAAGCACCTTTGTTTTTATTACAGCAAAAGTATAAGTATGACGTCATTTGTGACCATTAGAAATACATACTGTAGCTTGTGACCTACTTCTTTGTATTGATAGAGTAGAAAAAGTATTGCAATTTTCTGATTTTAGATTCCATGAATATAAAAATATTTTTTAAAATTATGTCTATGTTAGTGTAAAGACGACAAAGGTAGGTATATATTACATGGTTCAAACTGGAAACACATATTATTAATCATGACTAGCTGTGAAAGTTTTTGACCATCTTCCTATAATGTAGTTTATTTTTTCTAAATCCTAAAATTGAATTTTCTTTGTATATCTAGAAAGTTACCCTATGGACACTATTAATTTATTGTTGTGCTATAAGTGATAATAAGATTTTTCAAATTTATAATGTATGTTAGGTTCTAAAGTGTATATATTAATAGGTCTATTATACTGTTTCATAGGAAAGAAGCTATACCTCATGTAGAAATTTAAAAACCTCTAAAGATATACTTTTTTTAGCGAATTTGTTTCTTGTGTCACCTTGTTGATATTGTAACAAAAACTTTATTTACAATAACATTTCTTTATTTTCAAACTGATTATATAAGCCTTTTCAACAACTCATGGTCACAATGAAATATGCTAAAACCTCTTGCAACGCTTTATTTTCAGTTAATCACTAAAGGTACAATTTGTATCGACCGTAATTTATATAAACAATAATTTATATCACATATGTACAACTATCGAAGCTTTAAATTATAACTGCAATCGTAGTTTCCACCAGAACACATATAAAAACTTAAATTAGAACTGACTTAACGAATACTCCCTGTATGTTTGTTGTGGTTTATTTTGTAATGTTTCTTAATCTTCTTTGGGAGTTAAACCACTTGTAGTTGCTAAAATCGTCTTTATTTAAGTTTCAATTTATGACCTTGGATCGTTGTCAAAACAATAAAAATTTCAAGTTTGACATTTTTTAAAGTTTAGACTAATGAGTGCCTTCAATTTGTGTTGCATCTAGGGAGCGACTTTGAGCTAGCCAATACGCTTAACATGAAATAAGCCGATTAATTTTTATATAGTTAAATTTCATATAATTTCAATAACTTGAGGATTGGAAAACATTTTTAACACGTTTCTATTTATACAATTGAGGGATGATTATTAAAGAAGTGTGCTATTACGTTACTGTAAGGTTAAGCAGTCATTATCACTTTAATATGTATAACAAGTTCATGTTTAAAGTACAGTTGGTTGTTTAATGAAAGAAAAAAGGAAAGTCAAAACTTTAACTTTGATGTAGTTGATTATGACAATTTTTTGTTACAAGTTCCAATATTTTAAAAGAGTTTTTTTTAGTAAACAATTAGTTCAAAAATTTAAGGCTTTTATTTTGGTCAAATGCGATCAAATCTAATTACATAAAGATAAAATTTTTCTGAGTAATAATTTGATGCCAATATTATATTGGAAATACTTTTTTTATTATTTCTTTATATACATTTATAGGACACAAATGGTGTTCTACTTTTTTATTTATTTAATCTTTGCAATTTCTTACAGGAGCTGCGTCTTATTTTAATAAGACAGGTTTTTGTTAACGAAGGCGATCATTTTATCTTTGGGTTTCCACGTCTGCCCTTAGAACTGTGCTTTGCAATTATCGTAATTATCTCAGGACATGGTGGCGCCTATTTGATTTAGCTTGGCTTTGGTTTGCAAACAGAATTCGACCCCCACCCCACTTCTTATTGCTCTACCCAGGATAGACCCTAGCTATGTCGAAGATTTTTGTTCACTGGCGCCCATTAAGAAAAATAAGCTAACAGTGACGCCGCAACGTTTAGTGCCCCAAAAAAAAAACAAATAAATAACAACAAAAATCGGTTCAATAAAGCATAAAGGATTAAAATAACTTACATCAATTCCAAATAACACTTCATCCAAATTTTTCAGGATGTGACACTGACTCTTGAATTCAACGAATAATTGTTTCTTTCTTTTCACAAATGTAGATGCTAACATTTGTAGGTAGTCGCCACCAAATTCTAAACATATGTCGAGTACAGTTATTCCAAGTACAACTCAGTCTTGAACCTCATCAGCTTCCTGGTACAATAATGACTAATCAGCATCGTTAAGTTAAACTGTTGACCAGGTACCTTGCACCACTTTTTAAGCAGGTTTATATGGGTACCTGGCGGTGCACACAAATTTATTAAATAATTTTATTTTCCACTTGTTACTCCAATAGAATTTTTATTCCCAATGAATAACCCAAGTTATTACGACGAACGACCCTGTGCAATCTTTCAATTGCTCAATTAATAGTAGGTACTGAATATTAAAAGCTCAATTTATACACATTAATTATAAAGTTCATAATTACTAATAATCATATCCGACTCGAAGACACACTTTTTGTAAAGTCTAATACTTTAGCTTTTCTGGTTCACATAATTTTCGTTAAATGGAAACCCGATACTTTCCATTAAAGGAGCAATATATTTACAAAGTATATTACGGCAATTAACTGTACCATTTTTAATTCATTCAGAATACATCAAGTCTACTCCACGTACCTTTTCAGGCTGATTTATTACTTATCAACAACTTGTTTACTATTTTTTAGGGTGTATCTTGTATCCTACACCATATTAAGATCGAAGTATAATACGTCTAAATATAGACTATATTTCTTGTGACAATTATACTACTTTATTGGTTTCCTATACTTTTCAGCTGCAAAATTTTTAAACTTTCGTCATTAAACACAATAAAATTGTTCATTCTAATGCATCTATGACAAAAACTAACAAGTTGAATTCTTTTTAAATCGATGGAATATTATACTGATCACAGAATACTGTAAAAAATAAATAAAGTCGCTTGAGTTTTTAAAATCTTGTAACAGTTGAATTACAACTTAAATCTTAGATGTGTAAGCACCTTTGTTTTATTACAGCAAAAGTATAAGTATGCGTCATTTGTGACCATTAGAAATACATACTGTAGCTTGTGACCTACTTCCTTGTATTGATAGAGTAGAAAAAGTATTGCAATTTTCTGATTTTAGATTCCATGAATATAAAAATATTTTTTAAAATTATGTCTATGTTAATGTAAAGACGACAAAGGTAGGTATATATTACATGGTTCAAACTGGAAACACATATTATTAATCATGACTAGCTGTGAAAGTTTTTGACTATCTTCCTATAATGTAGTTTATTTTTCTAAATCCTAAAATTGAATTTTCTTTGTATATCTAGAAAGTTACCCTATGGACACTATTAATTTATTGTTGTGCTATAAGTGATAATAAGATTTTTCAAATTTATAATGTATGTTAGGTTCTAAAGTGTATATATTAATAGGTCTATTATACTGTTTCATAGGAAAGATGCTATAGCTCATGTAGAAATTTAAAAACCTCTAGAGATATACTTTTTTTAGCGAATTTGTTTCTTGTGTTACCTTGTTGATATTGTAACGAAAACTTTATTTACAATAACAACATCTCTTTATTTTCAAACTGATTATATAAGCCTTTTCAACAACTCATGGTCACGATGAAATATGCTAAAAACTTTTGCAACGCTTTATTTTCAGTTAATCACTAAAGGTACAATTTGTATCGACCGTAATTTATATGAACAATAATTTATATCACATATGTACAACTATCAAAGCTTTAAATTATAACTGCAATCGTAGTTTCCACCAGAACACATATCAAAGCTTAAATTAGAACTGACTTAACGAATACTCCCTGTATGTTTGTTGTGGTTTATTTTGTAATTTTTCTTAATCTTCTTTGGGAGTTAAACCACTTGTAGTTGCTAAAATCGTCTTTATTTAAGTTTCAATTTATGACCTTGGATCGTTATCAAAATAATAAAAATTTCAAGATTGACATTTTTTAAAGTTTAGACTAATGAGTGCCTTCAATTTGTGTTGCATCTTGGGAGCGACTTTGAGCTAGCCAATACGCTTAACATGAAATAAGCCGATTAATTTTTATATAGTTAAATTTCATATAATTTCAATAACTTGAGGATTGGAAAACATTTTTTAACACGTTCCTATTTATACAATTGAGGGGATGATTATTAAAGAAGTGTGCGATTACGTTACTGTAAGGCTTAAGCAGTCATTTTTTCATATTGATCTTGAGGAGAAAACTACCCTATTTCCACAATATTTAGTCGTATGCGAAGGGGGTTAAGCAGTCGTGCGACTACCTAGATCCCCAACACTCGAACATTTGCCGTGCTAATATGCCTATTGTTATGTAATTAGTTATTGTATGTATAAATTGAAATCATGTATGTAGACTGTATTTTATGTTAATATCACAAGAAAAAACCAGGAAAATTTGCAACGCTACCTAGACATTGGGGTATTTTGATATTTCTTTTAGTAATGGAATCCATTGTTTACTGAACGTTGTACATTCGTTTGCTACACAGTTATTTTTATGTAAGGTTATATAAGCTGCTTCTTTGATTTTGCGTTTTTAGTAGTTTTCTTCTTTGTCGATAATTTTTGCATTCTTCCATTTTATTTTATGACTGGAGTTGTTGGCAGATCATGGATTTTTCAAATTTTCTATTTTTTATATATATAATTTATGTTCTTTTAATGGAACTTCAAATGGTTTGAAACTCTCCCCTATGTAAAACTTGTTACATTCACACGGTATTTTGTAGATGCAGTTTTTGAACTTTGTATTGCGTTTTTGGTTTTTGTTTTAATTGTGTTCTTAGTGTATTGTTGGTTCTAAATAGTTTTGATTTTGAATTTGTTTCCTATTCTTTGGATTTTTTCGGAGATTCCTTTTATGTATGGCATTGAGAGCATTTTTTGATGCGTATCTTTGTTTTTGTTTTCTTCTTTTCTATTTTTTGTAACTTTTTCATTTCTTTTTCTATTATTCTTTTAAGATACTTCTTTTTTATTAGTGAACATTTGATTAGGTCTTCCTTTTCTTTAAAATTTCTTCGTTTGATGATATTAATTTTGCTCTATCATACATGATTTTGATAATTCCTCGTTTGACACAGTGCGGGAGGTTTGAATCGAAATTTAAGTTTTCTGTATATTGATGTATTAATTGTTGTATCGTTTTTGCTAATTAGAATTTCTAAAAATGGAAGTTTCCATGTTGCTCTCATATGTGAATTTAATAGTTGGTTCTATTTTGTTAATTGAATCTACAAAGTTTTTAATTAGTTCTGTATTATGAGGCCAAATAGCATAGACATTATCTACGTATCTCCACCAGATTAGTGGTTCAATTTTTGTGTGAATATTACCTCTTTTTCGAATTCCTCCACGAATATATTACTAAAGATTGGCGTTAGTGGACTTCCTATTGCCATTCCGAAGCTCTGTTTGTAGAATTGTTCAGTTATTTGAACATATGTGGTATTGACGCATACACCAAGTAATTCCACGATTGATAATATGCTTAGTTTTGTTCTTTCTTTAAGGTTGTCATTATTTTCTAATTTGTTTTTATAATATTAAGCATTTTGTTTACAGAGACATTTGTGAAGAGATTTACTACATCAAAACTTACCATTGTGTGCATGTATTTTCAATTGTTTGATAATTTTTCTAAAAAGTATTGGTTGTTTTTTATGAATGAATTGAAAAGTATTGGTATTTGACAAGTGTAAACCCACCTTAGGGATCCCTCAGAACCATATAAAATATTCGTAGAACAACATTGGTATCTGACAAGTGTAAACCCGCCATAGGGTCGCCTCAGAACCATGTTAAAATCTACCAAAGAGGTAGCCTAAATCATAATGAATTTTTCTCCTCAAGATTAATATAAAAAACGGCTGCTTAAGCCTTACGGTAACGTATTCGCACACTTCCTTAATAACCATCCTCTCAACCATATAAATAGAAATATATTAAAAAATGTTTTCCAATCCTCAAGTTATTGAAGTTATATGAAATTTAACTATATAAAAATTAATCAGCTGATTTCACGTTAAGCATATTGGCTACCTCAAAGTCGTTCCCAGAGTGCAACACAAATTGAAGGCATTTATTCTTCCAAACTTTAAAATTTTCTTCTCGTATATTCAAACCAAATATATCAAACCTTAATAAATCAAAGTCACCTTCAATTTATGTTATAAATGTCAAACTAAAATTTTTATTATTTTGACAACGATCTTAGATCATCGATCAAAACGTAAATAAAGACGATTGTAACAACTCCGAGTAGTTTAATTCCCAAAGAAGATCAAGAAAAACACAAAACAAACCATAACAAATATACAGGGAGTATTCCAATTGGTTGTTACATTCAACCCTCGACATTCTCTTAATTAATTATTAAGGTTTATTCGTGCAAATTTCGTTACTTTTTAACAAGTATAAAGTTATAAACACTTACGGTTCATAGCCACATGCGAAAGAACATTCTGAGGGTCATGGTGATTCAGTCTTCTTCAGATTTTGTCATTTGCCTGCAAATACTCGCTGAAGTACCCTAAAGGAAAAGGTAAAAACATGACGGGATTGGATTATTAAAACTATCTGATGTCTTACATCCAATTAGACTAGAGAACATTGTCACTTTAAGAGAACATGTTCACATCATTTCTACGAGAGCAATAAAAATACCCAGGAATATGTTAACATATGCATGTCAAAACCATTTTATTTTTGCTTTGTAAATGTTAATTTATAAAATATCCAGGGCTGAATTTAGGCAACAAAAGGAATTCCTTTACTTTTTACAAAATACAATAGATTTAACAGATATGAGAAGGAACTTGGATATCCAGTAATTGAAAACGCATGTTATGATTCAATTCACTTGACCTAACAATCGTGGCTAAACCACAAAAAAAGTGAAAAAAGTCCTCTTGTCTATTCAAGTCCGGGCAACGACTTATAACCAAAAGGCCTTATTTGATTTCTTATAACAAAAAGCACTAAATCAGGAAACGGAAAAGAAGTAGCCATTATTTGCTGGACTTCTCAGTATTGTGCGCACAGTTATTTTTTACTGCAGTTTCCGACAGCAACACATTTTGTCAGAAAGCACGAAACTTTCTTTAACCTAAAATCCTACAGTTCTAAAATGAAATCAAAATCTTAAGATATAACTTAGTTTAACCAGCTTTTTTTTCTCTGTTAATTGATAGAAATTTTAACTTTACTATTTTTTTCAATTTTATTAAACAAAAGCACTTTAATGTATAATATAATCTGCAAAAAGATATTTACAAAAACACAGGTAAGTGTCCGAATCTTACCATGTCCATTTGACATCTGAATCAAACAGCTTTTTTCTGTAATCAATCAGACTTGGAACAATATTACTAACACAATTTTTCCCTAACTGACCTAACAATTTGTAAAGCAAACAGCCAGTTAGAGTTTTTTTCTCAACTTTTACACTTCACCTGTATTTATACAAATCTTGGTTTCAAAATATCAGTTAATTATAGTTCCCCAAAAATGTTGCCCAATTATAAGAATAAAAAGACAATTTCTTAAGTCAAGCTCAAGATAGAGGTAAAATTCCAAGATGATTCCCAAAGACAACCCCAAGATAAATGTAAAATCCCAAGATAATTCCCAAAGATAACCTCAAGACAAAGGGTATAATTCCAAGATAATTTCCAATGATAACTTCAAGATAAGGATAAAATGTCTAAATATCTCAATGATAACCCCAAGGTAAGAATAAAATTCCAAGATAATTTCCAAAGACAAGCCTAAGATAAAGTCATCAATGCATTAGAGGCTCCCCTCTTGGACAAGTAAGACTATCCAACTATTCACAGTAGCAGTCATTGCTTGGCTAAAACAAACAGCCACTACTCCATCTTTCGGTATATTTAAAACTAAATTCAAAGCATGGTCCCATAGAACTTTTAATGAAGATTGAGTATAAATGCAAAGCTGGCCATTTACAACAGTGTTGTTTGTGCCAACTGTTCTGTATGAGAGCGAAACTTAGGTCTGGCAGAAGAAGCATGTTAGTCGTATAAGTGCTAAGAAGTGTGTGCGGAAAAACATTGAGAGACAAAGTGTCAAACGAATTGGTCAGAGCAGTGTGGGATGTAAGTGGCCGTTAAGGAGTTAAGTGAGTAAAGCATGCTTAGATGGTTTGGACATGTGGAAAGAATGAATGAGGATAGACCTACCAAGTGCATATATGCAAGTAAGATGACTGGTAGGGCTGCAAGGGACAAGGCAAAGAAAGTGTGTAAGGACTGAGGGATGTGGAGAAAGATTGCGAATGGAGCTGGGAGTAAAAGTAATGTAGTAGTCTAGAACTATACCCTACATATCCCCTCAGAAAGAGCTGCTAAGTTTGATTACCCCGAAAAGGAATACCGTGATTGGTGTGTTGTTGTAAATACCAACTTTTCAAATTTTCATTCTTAACTACCAATAAAATTTACATTTAAACACAATATGCACATATTTCTTAATATTTTCAAATGTTCCCAACTTCCTTTTATGATAATATCATGTCTAAGTTTAACCAAAACTAGTTCTGTTGCGAATGCATAGTCCCACAAAATAATTATTTTCACGTTCTGTTAATTTTCTAGCACATAAATAAAATTCATTTACATTTAAAAAGCACATGTACATAATTATGAATTAACAACATAAAAGCTCATATTTTATTCTTCCAATATATCTTTAACTTTAAGGATGTCCAGAAACGCCTATCTTTCAATTTGTTGTTCTTCCTAGCTAACAGCAGCTCTCTAAGTCACAACCGAAACCCACTTATTTGAGTTACATCTGCAGGTAGCCCTTTTATTACAGCACACACGTTTTCGATACAACAGTGGTGTGTTGCAAACAGCCTTCATCTTAATGTAAATAAATGCAAAGTTGTTACCCTTACGAGAAAGATTCAACCTATTATTTACCATTATACATACCTGCAACACTGTACAGCTAAGTCGATGCAGCGCAGTGGCGGATCTAGGCGTTACATTTGATTCTCAACTTAATTTTATTAACCACATATCTGCAACATCTAAAGCAGCAATCAGAATGTTAGGCTTTTTAATACATAGCTGTAGATCTTGTACCAATATACTTGCATATGTTAGAAGCACGTTAGAGTATGGTGCCATTATATGGAATCCTATATACCAATATCAAAAGGACGATATAGAAAAAATACAGAGAAGGTATCTGTTAAAATGAATGGTTACTATTCATTCACCTTTTGATATTGATCAGAGACTACTGCTATCTATGTTTGATATGGAATGCCTTGAAGTTTGTAGAATAACGATTAGTCTAACACTGTTGCATAAGTTAATGCATAACAAAGTCGATTCCATACATCTACTGTCGTTAATCAATTTTCACATATCGCAATTATCTGCCAGAAACACTTTAACATTCTATTGTAACGCAGCACGAACTAATACATTACTAAAGTCTCCTGTTCACGTTATGTGTAGTAACTTTGATGTAATCGCAGGTTTTGACATTAATCACTGTAGACTATCAGACTTAAAAAATACTACGAGAGACTACTTTTACTTATTCTAAGATCGTTAATGAGTTTGTAGTGATGTATAGTAGTGCAACACGTGTAAATAGTTACGTATTGATAGAATATCTTTACGTACTTACATTTTTCTGTAGTTATTTAATATATTTAGCTACAGCGCGTTTTCTTTGTTTATTTGTATGATTACTATCTTGTATATTACTTTTTTTTTTGAGATTGTCCTATAATTGGATGTAAAAATCTGTTGGACAATAAAGATTAATAATAATATTTAAAGTACCGTGAGTGCTTTACAAAACTACAATGCGTTTGAGAAAGTGAATGTATACGAAAGTTGAGAATTGGGTGACACGGTCAGCTTTGGTTTCAGTACAATATTTGAGGCAAGCGATCGGTTAAGCTGAATGTTTACTTTACACTAATATAATTTTATACACACTCTTCTAATGAATAAGATAAAATTATTAGACCGTTTAAGGAATAAAAAGTTGTGACTCCTTAATGAATCAATTTTCGGTACGAAGTTCGAGTAACTTTGCATATTATTTTTGAAATTTTTGTACCCGTTTGAAAACAAACTTTATTGCAATTTTTATGAGAAATATAACTAAATAAAAACTGTAAAAGTGATAAGTGAGATAAAAAAACCAGTAAAAATACTAAAAAAGCAAGATTTTAAAATTTTGTATAAAATCGAAATATATACTTACTTGTAATTCTTTCGTTATGATGTTTAGTAGACCTTGAAGTACACATTAAACTCTAAAAAGATTTATGTAGGATATTAGTATTTAGCTGCTTGGGGGTAATTTCTTTCCTATGTTTTATTATTGTATATTTTATACTTATGCAGGAATGTGAAGAAATACATTACGCAGTTGTTAATTTCTCACCCAGCTGTTGGATTATTAAGTGAAAACATTGGAAATGTAATATTCCCTCGTTCATCAGGAACTGAAAAATTAGGAGATGATCCTTATTTTGTGAGAGATGCCCTGTTAACATATATATGCCATGGAAGTGGTTTGCCATGTGGTAATTCACAAAACTGCATCAGGTAAGTTATAATAAAATAATTTAATCTATTATACCCCCGTCGGTGAGGTACACGGGCCACTACAGTCAGTTGGTAGCAATGGTAAATAATTGCAAAAATGATGCGCAAATAAGACATTACGTCACATAATTATTTAAAATTACTACATCACATAAAAAACGAAAAAAGTATTTACGTAAACTGTAGGACTTCTCACAGCATTACTCCATGCGGGGCTCCGTTGATCTTTCGGGCGTGGGTAATTCGTTGCCCCGGTTGAAACCAAATTAAATTTGTCTTCTTTTCCGTAGCGGAACACAGGAATACAGGTAAGGGACGATACAGAGCAAAGATAAGGCGAAAGAACCTACATTACAAAAAAAGAAGACACGATAAGACACCAAGATAACTACATTCGCCCACGTCTCGCTCACTAGTCCCGACGTGGCCGGAAATCCACCACTTCCCCTTTTTGCACTCTGCGTCGGCGTAATCTCGCGCAAACGCAACTATTTCAAGCGACGGAAATACACGCACGTCTTTTTTAATTTATTGGCGCGAAATCCTTACAAATTAAAACTAAATTTGGAAATGTTTACGGCCGATTTTTCGGCACGTAACAAATCGATATAGAATTTAATAAATAAACAGAATCTGTACAATAATTTGAACGAATGTTACAGTTAAAATATGTATTAAAATATTAAATTTTGATTTGCCCCAAAGAGGGAACACCGTAACAATATATGGGTGCGGTGGTTAACTGCAGAGGCGCGGGAGTGGGTTCCTATGAACAAATGGGAAAAAAGTTAAACAAAAATAACAAAATTCAAAAATAATAAATAACGAGACTTAAATTTAAAAATTCTACATTACATTAATACTTACCCTGAAAGGTTTTCCTACTAGCAAAATCGAGGGGCGCCAAACAGTCTGCCACAGCAGTACTTTTTATGTCATTTATACACGGAATACCATTCGTCATTATTAATGAAATTTCACAAAAAATGGCTCCTGCCAAATACAACTGTTATTGGGAGAGTTGGATATCCTTTACAAATCAATGGCTTTAACTATTTCTTAAATAAATTAAATAAAAATCAGCCTAAATTTAACCTCTATTAACATACAAATAATTTCTATACACATATAAATATCCTTTTCTAAAAATAATTTTCTAATGACGAATCTGGTCATTTGTTGCTAAAATAACTTCTAACGAAAATCCTAAAAAACTTAATGCCATCAACAAAACTATTCTCCATTCCAAATTTTCGTGCTTTCCTATTTAATTATGACTTTATCCTTAAATTTATTAACCATTTATTCAATCGATAAATCATTAATCTACACAAAAATTAATCACTGTAATGTTCAATTAATGTCCAACGTCGAAAAATGTTAAGCATTCACGTTCACACACATATAAATTACATCCTGATATATTTACGGTAATTCGATATAAATTCAGTGACTGAAACTTCCGGGGCATTGATTAATCTTGCATGGCCCTGACGTAAAAAAAGATTACGCCTACAAATTCGGTTGCATGATTAAACGTCACGAGTAAAGTACTCAAGTTACAAAAACAATTCGGGGTTTTTACTAAAGTCATGGAGGTCTTCTGTTTTCAGATCCAACTCATAGAATTAGTGGGTTCTTGGTGTTTCTTCCTGGTGCAAACCAGATTCAGAACGACGAAGCACAGGAAGCTTTTAGATGTACGAAGGTACACACATAGGCAAGGGAATCACTTCGTCGAACTTAACCGCATGCACGTTTGACCTCGTCAAAAACTGGTAGTAAAGTCCCCTGTTTTAAGAGCCTTACTTCTCATGCGCTTTCATAATCTCTCCATTTTTTTCACGTTCCTACGGTCAAGATTACTAACCACATCTGCATTCTTGTAGTCTGGGAAAACAAACGTATACAGTTTACATACTATAATTCCTAGTTTAATGTTATGGAATGCATGAGAAGATAATCGTGAAACATACACGTATAAGCTTAAATTAAGAATAAAAAGGGAAAAGTATACCATGCTAGGTATAAAAAATGTCCTAAATCTAAATATTAAAATAAAATGTAAAGACAAAAAGGCAAAACAAACTTAAACTGTCACTTACATTTTAATTTCCTTATTACAACAATTTAGAATGTGCAAACCACACCAGCATTCCTTTTTATCAATACTAACTAGACTTCTTGTTGTTTTTTTCATTTTTTGAATAACAGCTGCAACCCAACCCCAAAAATCCCAGTTAATGGTGGGATTAACAAATCCAGTTTCACTCGCTGCAACGATCATAACAATGCTAATTCCACCTGCAGGTGGTCAAGCAGCAAGCGTAAGATCAAATAATTTATCGCATATCGCGTATTACCCCCATTGAACTGTGTTCCTTCAGCTTTCTACAATTTCCTCATCTCATTAACACTCGCATATCTTAATTTTTTTACTATCTGAGCTTAACATGTCCATGGTTCCAAATGGAAACTCCCTCCCATGTCCGTGGTCACATCCTCTGATACCCTGCATAATTGATCTTTTCAGCTTAACATTTCCTATGTTAACTTTATTTCTACTTTCATCGTTCAACAAATCTATTGTGCTCCCGCTGTAATTCATATTTTATTACAATCAGTGTCTGGTTAACATAATTCTATTCTTACTTTACCAATCTCACGACTTACAATTTATTACAATGTAATTTATCTGCGCAAGTTCTTGTCAAATTTCAATGTCTGTTTTGTGGTTTTATTAATGTCATCGACCTTTCAATCTTACCATACTATGTAGTTAAGTTAAATTAGTACTTCCCATCTGATTTTTTTAGCAACAAAAATTGAAATAGAATACCGTTCTGAATGGACCGGCACCTTGAAGAAGTTATAGATTACTAGAACGGGTGGAACGGCTTGAGTGTTCCAATGAGCTAAAGAGCCATACTAAAGGTTTAACCAAATTAGTTGGGTCTTTGGTGAGGAACTTGACTAAGGCAGGTCCCCAAAAGAAGCCAGCAGCTTTTTCAGTACTTAGAGTAGCAGAGACCATAGGGGTCAGAATGACATTCTAAACCACACTTGCTGCGATGTGGAAGGCATTATAATTTAATTAAAGGCCCATATGCTTGCGGCCACCTCCCCAATGCTCCACCCGAAGGTAGATGTGGAAGGCAACGGGAAACCACCACATTACCTCCTAAGCACACAGTTTACTTAAATTGTTAGTTAATATGATGGCATCCTCTTGAGGATGTGATCGGAAAGTATAAACAAAGAGTCATGAACATACTGTGAGTCAGAACATGGAATGTCAGAAATATGAAGCAAGTAGATAAGCTAGAGAAGCTGAAAATTGAAATGAATAGGGTAGCATTAGACATAGGGATCAATGAAGTTCGGTGGCCAGAGACGGGGTATTTTTGGAGTGGAGACTTTAGGGTAATTCACCCAAGATCAGAGGAAGGAAATTCGGGTGTGGGAATAGAACATAATGTAGAAAACTACTTACAAAAGAACAAAAGAGTCTAACCCAGTAAATACAATAGTAATACAGGTATATATCCCTCCTCCAGCTACAGTGAGGAAGAGGTAGAAGTGATTTACAAAGATATCGAAGACTTACTAAGATGCACAAAAGAACTTCAAAATTTAATAATTATGGGGGATTTTAATGCAGTGGTAGGTGAGGATAGGGAAGGAGCGGAGTAGGTTTATTTGGATTATGCATGAGAAACGACAGTGGAAATTGGCTGGTAGAATTCTATGACACAAACAATTTAATCATCACAAACACGTTATTTCAACATCATGCTAGAAGATGATATACGTGTAACATGCCAGGAGACACTAACCACAACATAGTAATTATGAAAGTCATGCTTAAATTAAAAAATTCGAAAAAAAGGGAACGGTAAAAGACAGTTTGATTTTAAGAAACTAAAAGATAAAGCTTGTCCGGAGGTAAAATAACCCCTCATTCGAATCTCCGGGAGGGGGTATTTGGAGCTCGTCATCGTAAGAATGTAAAACAGCGGTCCGATTTAGTGATAGGGACTTGGAATGTAAGATCATTACTTAGAGTAGATTTTAGGTATTAGGTATTTTAGGCATTTTAGGTATTAGTGAGGTGAGATGGCCAGACAGTAATGATTTTTGAAAAGATAATTATAGAATAATTAGGTAAACGATTAGAACGTAAATTTAAAGAGTACTTACAATTTAGTGATAGAATAATAATGGTTAGATTGAATACGAAACCCACAGGCACTGTTTTAGTATAGGTTTACATGCCAACAACTCAGTATGAGGATGAGGAAGTAGAAAAGATATTCGAGGATATAAATAGTATAGTGAGAAAAGTAAAGGGAGATGAGAATTTAATAGTTATGGGCGATTTTAATGCGTCAGTGGGCGAAGGTAGTGAGGGAAAAATGGTAGGAAAATTTGATATGGTAGACAAAATGATAGAGGAGAAAGATTAGTTGAGTTTTGCTAGGAACATATATTAGTAACTGTAAACACCCTATTCGAACAACATGTTAGAAGAAGGTATACCTGGAAAGTGCCAGGTGATAGGGCTAGATACCAAATAGATTATATTTTAGTTAAACAAAGATTTAGAAATCAAGTTAAAGACTATCGTAGTTATCCAGGGACTGACATAGATAGCGATCATAACTTAGTTAAAATAAAGTGTAAGCTAAAATTCAAAAATTTGAGAAAGGTTAAAAGAGAGGGATGAGATCTAGGTAAGCTTTATGATAGTGAGGTAAAAGAGGAATATAAACAAGTATTAGATAATAAGATCAAAGAGATATCTGTAGGAGGGAACGTAGAAAATAGATGGAAAGAAATAAAAAGGGCTGTACATGATACACCAACACCGACTATAGGTAAGAAGAAAGTAGAAGCGAGAAAACCCTGGGTGACAAAGAAGATATTAGATTTAATAGAGAATAGAAGAAAGCTTAAACCTTTCAGAAAATCGGATAGTGAAAGTAAGCAAAAATATAATAGAGTTAGAAATAAGATAGAACATGAATGTAGAAAAGCTAGTAATAAATGGATGGAAGAGAATTGTAAGGGAATACAAGATGATTTGAGAGTAGGTAAAACAGACAGGGCTTACAGGGCAGTTAAAAAGTTTTTCAGGGAAGATAGGAAAAAATATAATGGTATTAAATGAGTTTCTAATAAATAAAGTTGAGGTGGCAGATAGATGGAAAAGAAATTTAGATTTATATAAGGGAGATAATATAGATGAGTTAGAGAACGACCAAGAAGAGAATGTATAAATAGGGTTCTCAATATTAAGAGAGGAATTTGATGGAGCTGTTAGGGATCTTAAACTAAATAAAGCGCCAGGGATAGACGATATACCCGCAGAATTAATAAAATATGCAAGTAAGAAGACTTTAGATAGATTATATGAACTAGTAAAAGTAATATATGACACATGTGAGGTCCCAATATATTTCGAAAAAAATATTATTATCCCAATCCCAAAAAAGTCGGGAGCTGATAGGTGTGAGAATTTTATAACGGTTAGTTTAACTTCCCACACTTCCAAAATACTAAAAATAATAATTAAAAATAGAGTACAAGTTTTCACTGAGAATTATATGGGCAAAGACCAATATGGTTTTTGTAAAGACAGAGGGATTAGAGAGCCGATAGTAATAATTAGGGTAATTATCAAAAAAAGGTTACAAAAAAATAAAGACTCATTTCGTGTTTGTAGATTTAGAAAAAGCATTTGATAGGGTTAATTGGATTGTTATGTTCAGGGTTTTGTGAAAAATAGGAATCTCTTATAGGGATAGAAAAATTATTTACAGTCTATATAAAAAGCGAGGAGTAGTAATTAGATTTGATGTAGTAGAAAAGGAAGCTAAGATTAGAAATGGTGTTAGACAGGGCTGTATGCTATATCCCTTAATTTTTAATGTTTATATTGGAAAAGCTTTAAACTTAGCTAGAGAGAGAGAAAAAATAGGTATTAGTGTACAGGGACAGAAAATAGACATGTTTTGTTTCGCAGATGATATATCCATTATAGCAGAGTCTAAAAATGAGTTGGGAGAGTTTTTAAATATTTTGGACGAGATACTACAGAGTACCTATAGTATGAGAATTAACTTAGGAAAGACAAAGATAATGACAAGTGAGTTACAGTCTAGTTCTAAACCAAAATTAAAAATAGGTAATGCGGAGTTAGAGAAGGTCGATGAATTTTGCTATTTAGGTAGTATAATTACAAAGGATAGACGTAGCAGAAGGGATATAGTAGTTAGAATAGCTCAAGGTAGAAAAATGTTTTTAAAAAAGAAAGACTTACTAATAGCTAATAGTATTTGTTTAGATAATAGAAAAAGTTTCTTAAAGTCGTAGGTGTGGAGCGTTCTATTATATAGTAGTGAGACTTGAACAATTAAAGGAGTAGATAAGAAAAAGATAGAAGCTTTTGAAACTTGGTGTCATAGGAGAATGTTAAAGATTAGTTGGACAGATAGAGTAACAAATGAGGAAGTTTATAGAAGGATAGGTGAAGAATCCGGTATGTGGAAACAATTAAAGGTCAGGAGTCTTAGATTATAGACTACCAAATAAAAATAGAGTAGGAAGACCTAGACAAAGCTATATTAGTCAAATTATTAGAGATTTAGGTTGTGAAGGGTCTTTTTAGACTAGCTCAGAATAGTATTATACCCCCGTAAATGAGGTACGCGAGCCACTGATGACAATTGGTAGCGATATTACATAATGTAAAAATTGACGCGCAAATTATCTATGACGTCACACAATATGCAAATTAATGCAACATAATTACACCAATTTTAAAGGAAATAAATTTTAAAGAGAACCCCAAAGGGGGCACTCACGTGATCATGTAGAGCTTCCTTCAGGATTACTCCATGATGGCAGCGGCTTCCTTCAGGATTACTCCATGATGGGTACAGCGGGGCTCCGTTGTCGACCCTTCTCGGGCGTCAGCTGCTTCGCTGCTCTTTCTTGGGCATGGGAATTCTTGAGCCGGGTTGAATGCAAATTTAATATCTTCTTCCTATGTAGAGGGAACGACAGGAACGGGTTTATAACGAACGATAATCAAAGATAAGAGACAAAAGGGATCTACATAACAAAAAGATACAGTAAGATACCAGATCAACTACACCTGTTCACATCTCAGAGGCTAGTTCCAACGCGTCTTCTGGAAATTCCCCACTATCCTGCTTCATTCACACGCTTCGGCGCAATCTGGCGCAAACGCACTGTCTGAAGTGATGTAAATACGCGTACAAGTCTTTTTAAATTTATGGCACGAAATTCTTACATATTGAAACTTAATTAAGAATGTCTAGTGCCGATTTTTCGGCACGTAACACTAGAAAAGAATTTACAGTTGCGTCAAACTGACCTTAAGTAAGTTCGAAAACAAAACAAAAAATACCAGAAATTTTCCTGATGACTATCAGTAATTCGTTTTACTTTTTCGCAAATCTTTTATGAATATATTTATCTTTTAGTTTCTCAAAGTCAAAGTGTATTTTTTCCTTTCCCTTTTTCCAAATTTTTAAATTTAAGCACGACTTTCATAATTACTATGTTGTGGTCAGCATCTATATCTGCTTCTGGGTAGCTTCTACGGTCTTTTACATAATTTCTAAACCGTTGTCGAACAAGAATGTAATATTTAATATCTCCCCATCTCCTGGCATCTTCTACGTGTATCGTCTTTTAGTATGATGTTAAAATAATGTGTTTGTGATTGTTAAATTGTTTTTGTTGAATAATTCTACCAGCCTATTTTTTGTGCCTAAACCAAATAAACCTACTATAGTCCCTTCTTTATCAGGGTCTATCACTGCATAGTTTTCTACACAGTGTCCTACTTTTTCCGCATGATTATTCCCACATCTGAATTTCGTTCCTCTGATCCTGTATGAATTACCCTAAAGCCCCAGCTCCAAAAATCTCCCGACTCACAAAATGTTCCCTGCTCTTCCTATAAACTTGTTGATCACATCCTCCGAAGTAGTCCCCTCCCGGAGATCCTAATGGAGGACTATTTTAACTCCGGAATCTTTTACTCCAGAGGATGCCATCAATTTAAAACATTTTCAGTAGGCTCAATACTTGGGAGGTAATGTGGTGGCTTCCACATTGCCGTCCACATTGAAATACTGTGTCTTAGAATGTCATCCCGACCCCAAGGTATCTGCCACTCTAAGTATCAAAAGAACTGGTGTCTTTTTTGTGGATCACAATGATCACAATCATTCAATTTGTGTCTTAAAACCTCTCAAGATAATTTAAAAAAAAACCCTCAAAAAAACTACATTTTCTCAATTAAATTTAAAAAAATTACAACTAATTTTTAAAAAATTCACAACTTAAAAATTTCAATAAAAAATGTTACGGTTAACTGCATTAGAAATGCTTAAATAAAAAATCAGGGTGTATATGTTTTGCATGCGTTAACTTCGATAACCACAGATGGTGGAGAAAGTGAACGTTTAAATATGAGCAGTTAAAAAAGCGCAACCTTCAAGTACTTACCAGTAGTAACTTCAAAATTTAAACGGCAATGACTGGAATAACGAACTGTCAACCTTTTGCAGAACTCAAATGTTTATAGCACCATAGATATGATGCATCACCCTATTTACAATAACTTTACTGTACAACAGTGCGGCACGTACAACGCAAAGTACTTGAAGGTTAATCCTGGTAAAACCATAGACTATACTATCTACATGCTATAAAAAAATTATATTATAAACTTACAATTGCAAACAGAACAGTACATATTAACCCTTAAAAAAGCGTTTTACCAATTAAAAAAAACGGTTAAACGATAATGAAACCCTAAAGTTGAAAAAATTACTTTAAAATAATAAAAAACTGCTGTTTAAAAAAATTTCTTTATGACTAAAATATTACCAAATCCACGTAAAAACAGTCATATTAAAAAAAACGACCCTGACGAAATGAAACGCCTAGAAATATAAAGACAGCCACATTGTGCATCAAAGACTTAATGAGATATCGTAGAAGGGGATAGAAGGATCATGATAGTAGCTTGGGTCTATTTCCGAACTGACTTTCTTGTCCAATCGTAAATTATGCTCACAGGTTGTTGGGGTAATACTTGACTGGGGAATGTAGCTTGCTCCTTTTCTCAGGTGATATTATGTTAGCAGTTCAGCACCAGAGTTGAAGAGCCAACTTCTGTGAGTGTTTTATTCTCTTATGGAGTAGAAGAGGCTGTTCCACAATCTTTTGCCTTCAATGGGACTTGCAGTGTCGTTTCTTCTAGGATTTAGGTTTTTTTTTAGTTTTATTTTTTGACCTTTTATTGTTTTATTTCTGTTCTTCTTGGGCAATTCCAAATTAAAACTCAACGACCTTTTACCCGTAATGCATTTTCTGAAAATGAAATTGATTTGCCTTGTCTGGTTGATTGTAGTTATCAGCATTCTTAATATTTGAAAATAGACCACTTCCTAACGGTATTTTTTGTGACATCAATATTGTCATCATTTGCATATAAAAATTATTTCGTATTCTGATAAATTACAAGCATTCATTACCCATTCGTTCCTAACAATGTCTGTCCCTTGTGATGGTTTGTTATTTGCTAAGACACAAACTCTACGAAAAGGCAGTATTATTATGTGATATGCAAATAGATATATTACGATAATCAATTGTTACAATTAACATGTATTTATACAGTTACATAAAACGATACATAAAATGTAAGATTACGAGCGATGCGTGTATTCACGGTCGCGTCCATGTTGGTACTGCCCAATGTATCGCACACGTGCGTAATAGATAATATAGTAACTAGAACGAAACATTAATACATGACATCCCTCCTAGTTTTATCACACACATTTCTAAATAATTTCATATTGACCACATTTATTCTGCCCTTATGCCTGTCCTGACACAAAGTTTCCGATGATGTCGGGATTAGCAACTCTACCTGTTATTTTGGTTTTATGCTGCTTTATTTTCCCCTAAAAACCACATACTCCTAACTACTTGTTGAAATACTTAAATTGAAAAGTACACTGAAACATGGAATCTTGAAAAACAAATTTTGCTAATGTGATATTTTTATTTTTTAGAAAGCATAACATTGCCGGTATTTTTTCATACACTGATTGGGTTAGCCATCAAAAGTGGGCCAATTCTCATTGGAAACATTACTGCTTACTGAAAGCATATGGTCTTATTAAACACATAGTTTCACAAATGTTACATATGGTAAACGTTATTTAACATAAACATATTTACATGAAATACTTGCATTTTTTTGTAGGTATCAAATAGTGGACCATATTTAATTTTGTATTCAGGACATGATTACACTTTAGAGCAATTATCAACAGCACTAGGATTAAAAAATGATCCATTACTGTTTCGATATGCAGCACGAATAATATTTGAAGTTTATCATGATAACAAAGTTTCCCAAAACGGAGCCAGTGATATTTATTTTCGCATTTTAAGCAATGGAAAAGATGTTACAAAGAGCGCAAGCTTTTGTAAGGAATTTCTTGAATTAAGCGAATATCAACAAACCATAACATTATGTAAAATTGAAAATATTGTAAGATTTATTCATGATGATTATTTTTCTAGCTTAAATTTTACAAATTTTAAAGAGTCTTGTATTTTACGTGATTTTTAGATCATGTATGTAATAGGCACTTTATACAATTGTTTATTTTAGTTGTAAGCAATTCCTTAAATTAATATAATATTTGTAATATCTAGTCGAACTTTTGTTATTTATGATGACACATAGCAGTGTTACTTCTGCTTTAAGATGTACTGTTATAGATCAGCTGAACAGCACATGTAGTGGTTTGCTATTGGACGTAATACAATAATAACAAAGGTATGATTTTTCTAATGAGTGTCTTGAAGTTTATTTGATAGTTATTTAATAAAAATGAACTTTTTTAGAATTGTTTAATTATAGGTATAATAATTTTAAATTGTTTAAAATGCATTTATACTTTGTAACGTTGAGTCGATAATTGTGAAGTTACAAGTTTATAGTTAAAATAGATGAAGTATTGTTATTAAAATTTCAGTAAATGTATACCACTACTTTAATTCTTATTGCTGAGTTGAGGCAAGATGGCCGAAAGTGAAGTATTAAGTGAATGTAGCACTCAAAATATAAAATATTTATGCTGTAAAAAGAAGGATGTGAACTGTTATATTTGTAAAGTGTGTTATGGAGTGCTACATAAAAGCTGTGCAATTAGGTTAAAATCGAATAGATTTGTGCATGATAACATTATAGTGTGTTATAAATGTGAATATATGCAAAATATGGATATGCCAGATGACAAGGACATGTTAATAAATGAACTTGAAAAGCAGATAGTAGCACATAAAGCAGATTGCATTTTGAAAGATAACTACATTTCTAAGGTCAAAGAAGAGTTTAATGGTTTTATGAATGAAGCTATAATCAACGAAGAACACATGTTGAATGAAATTAAGCTATCCAAACAGAAAATAAAATCTCTTGAAAAGATAGTCCAGGAATGTAAATTATCTTCACAGGTAGCTGATGAAAAAAATACAAACTGAACCTGAATCAAAAAAGAGCCAGAAAAATTAAACAAACCTTACAGGAAAATGTCTGCATTATGTGTCAAGGATATTAATAACGAAACTAATGCACAAAGTTATGTGAAAACTACTACTTACATTACTGCTCTACTAGAAACTCTAACTAATAAAGACATCACTAAAGAAGTCCCAGAGAAGACACTTGACTCTGAAGAGATTACAATAAAGGACGAACATGACACTAGTGCAGACACTACTTATTCAGACGAATGGTTCAAAATTCTCTTTGATAAATCACCACTTTATAAAAAAGGCAAAAAAAAATCCATACATGAGTCAAATTTGTCCAAATCCACTCACATCTACAATGGCGAAATGTGCAATTAAACATAGGTGTTTGCTAAACAAATTGCCTTATGATGACCAAACAAATTTTACTAAAGGGACACCTCAAAATTCTTCAGCTGCAACAAAAGAAATCACTTCTAAAAACAATTCTGACCAAACAACCAATACTGAAATTGGAACAATAAAACCAGTTACAAAAAAAAAAAGGTACTTATGTTAACTGATAGTCATGGTAGATATTTATCTTCACTGTTTATAAATGTAAATATGTATAATATTTTTGAACTAATGACCATTGTTAAGCCAAATGCTGAGTTCAGTTCGGTATGCGAGGATATTGAAAAGTTAATTAGTAATTTTACTTGTGAGGATTATGTTGTAATATTGGCTGGTTCAAATGATGTTGAGATGGGTAATGTAAGATCTATTATAAACTCTGTTAAAATAGTTATAAATAAGTGCAAAATGACAAATGTCATTTTATGTAATATACCGCTCAGATATGATGGATTGAAATTGAATCTAAATTCAAAAATTTCGTTTATCAACAATGCCTAAGAAGCCAAGTTTAAGAACACACCATTAGTGAGTTATTTAAATAGCAATGTTATAATGTCAAGACATGACTTCACAGCATATGGGCTACATTTAAACAAATCAGGGAAAAACAAACTAGTTAACTGCTTATGTAACATACTTAATACTACCACAGGAGAGCAAGCAATAAGAGTATTGGTAACTGAGAGGAAACGACCACAAGCTTTAATGCAAACGAATCACTTGTTTCAAAATGTAAAGAAACAGAATACAGGAGGAGACCTGCATGTGTTTTTGATAAGAATTGACAAGGAAACTAATAACCCTCCTTCTGCTAATTGTGGAAACAGTATTGTAACGTATTTTTTTTCTTGTTACACTTCGGTCTTTAAAATAAAAATAAAACAGCTATAATTTAAAATATTTAATTTGTGAATTACCGTCCAATAGAAATCAATACATAAAATTGATAATAACACATAGATTCTTTTACGTTTATGCTCTAAAGTTAGTTACTAAGCTCTTTCGAGTTGTCAATTTGTTCCGTTCATTATCAGCGTTCGAACGGGTAACAGGTTCTACAAGTTAGTGGAGTCAAGATGGTCGTGTTTAAACACGTGGCCTCTAATAGAGTAAGGAAAAGAAAATAATTGATAAATTTTTGGTGTCTGGAGGTCGAGCCTAACAGCGGTGGCGTGAGCATGATTTTCTATAAGCTTCGCTCAGAGCAGTTCAGTTGATCCCTGCAGGACTAAAAAGAAGATGGAAGTCCTTTTTGACATCATTAATGGTAGCATGAGCATGATTTTCTATAAGCTTCACTCAGAGCAGTTCAGTTGATCCCTGCAGGCCTAAGAAGATGGAAGCCCCTTTTTGACATCATTAATACAGTTGGTATATATTAATTAAATAGATTATACTAATATTTTTCATCTTAGTGCAATATCTCCGATAATAACTTAAGACAATTTCTTAAGGCAATATTTTAAAGCAAGAACATATATGGTTACGTCTTATTTAATATAAAATGCAGTAACGTAGAAGGCAATTTCACATGTGTTCCGTATATTTCAACTTCACCAATAAATAACATCAAATAAGGAAATTTTGGAACTTAAGTTTTGTTAAAAAAATTCATTCGAGCTGACGTTGGTTTTGTAATATAGTCGTTGTATTCCGAAGAACTTTGATGGTTATGGAAATTTCCGACAGCTGAGGTCAAGGTCCTATATCTTTCGTTCAAAGCAGTTTTGTAGCACGTGAGTGTACCTTAGGATTTAGTCACTTTGAACATTAATTAAATTGCTATAAAGAATATAACATTTAGAATTTGAGTAACGTAAAAAGCTTTTAATGAAACAGCAAATTAAATAACAAATCTATTGTGTGTCAGAATGTTTACACGTATACAAAGTGTACATTTGGTAAAGCTGTAAATGACATCTTATGTCAGATATATAAAAAACGTAGATTCAGTTGTCCTATCTAGACGTCACATGTCGTCTTAATTTAATTTAAAATAGGTTTAAATATTATGAGGTCATGAACTTGCATTTTTCATCGACATGTGAAATTCGCGTATTTACTGTTAAATAAAAATAAATTAGAATAATTACATTCTACAATATCAGCACTTTGATGATTCAATTTTATTGTAAAGGTCAACGAAGTACTTCATTGATTTAAAGAAATTTATGTATTATGAGTAACTTAGAAATTCCAAGTCAGTATACTTAAATTTTATAGAAAAGATCCATTCAGAGATTCCTAATTTTGAATGCAAAACTTCACTAGTCTATTTCTGTTCTAGAAAATTATTAAGAGAAAATTTTATAAAGATACAAACTTAAATATTGTAGTTACATATATTCAGAAAATTTATCCAAATAGAATCTATTTTGTTTTGAATGACTTTATTATTCAGAATTCAAAAAAAAAAGTTTTACAAGTCATCCCTGATTAGAAATAGAGTGTGATGAAAACAAATTCCCTCGGTATATATTTTAGAAGCCTAAATTCTATTACTTTATTTTTGGCAAATATTTTTGAGGACCCAAATGGTGTCCATGTTGTACCTTTGTTTGTTCACAGGTCAAGCCGAGACATCTGTATGACATCTGGTGTTTGAGGTCTTGGTAAGTGTGTTTTAAAGAGTGAAATTCAGGTTTTATGGCTATGTTAGTGGTGTTGACATAAGGTTTCCGCATTCCCCTAATACAAGCACAGTTAAATTTTGTTGGTTATAGTATTGAAAAATACGGTGGCGCTCATTAAATATATTTTTGGTCTTTTAACAACCCATGACCCAAGCTCATGATCTACCCAGAGCTAACACTCGACTAGCCGTTTATGTCTTAAGAGTTTTTTTTTATCTCAAGCCATTCTCCAACCAACTTTACCTTGGGCTTACATTAATAAGAAGAAATTCTCGACCTTGTGATATCAGGGTAGGGTTTAGGAAATTTAAAGGTGTAATTTTTTTTAGCTGATAGTCACAAGGATAAAGTTAAAAAAAAAATAAAGCAAGAAAGAAATAATTATATTTTTTACATTATTACAAATTCATTAAATAGTGAAGCAAATTATAAAACTCGTAGTAATAAAACAATACAATTTCATGATAGTGTCATCAGCCGAAATCTAGTTTATAAGCTTAAATTACTTTGTTTAAATATACAATCTATTAAAAAAAAGGGTAATGAGATAGAAGCATTTTTGGCTGATAAAAATATTTCTATTGTATGTTTCACAGAACATTGGTTATCAAAAAATGAATTAGATCAGTTTACCTTTCAAAACTACACTTTAGCATCTTATCTTTGTAGATCCTTACTTAGTCATGCAGGAGTACTGACTTTTGTAAAAAAAACTGTAATTACTTAATTCTGAAGAAGATAAATAATTTATCAGTAGAATTACATTGTGAAATTTCAGCAATCATTCTTAAAATTTTTTTCACAGTAATCATTAATGTTTATCGTTCACCATCTGGAGATGTTGACCTTTTTATTAGTATTTTGAATAAAATCTGTACAATGCTTGATTTTTCGAATAGAATTGTTATATGTGGGGACTTCCATGTACATTTCAATCAAAATTCTAAAGAATCTACAGATTTCTGATCTTCTACATTCCTTTAATATAGTTTCTTTAGTAACCTTTAATACAAGACAAAACAACCGTATTGATAATATTTTCACCAATTTTTACCATGATATGGAGTTTGCTTTAAATATTGATAAATTGAGAACTTTCCTTTCAGACCATGACGGGATCACTATGACATTGCCCCCTATCGGTTGTATGAAACTAGAACGTGCTTGTAAAATAGTTAGACCCTTTACCACACAAGGAAAAATTGCAATGTATAATGGTTTATGTAATTCTGACTGAGATTTCATAAAAAATGATAGCTTGGATTCTAACAAAAAATTTGATTGTTTTTTACACATCATTATTGATAATCTGATAAAAAATTTTCCTACAAAAAAATTTTCTAATAACCAAAAATCAAAAATACCAAAGTTAAAGTTCAATCAACATTTATTGTGGTTACAGCAATCTGTGGATATTGTAGATAGCATTGTAAAAAAGAACGGTAATGAAAATACTCGATTACTAAGAAATAAACTCAGGATAATCTATCGTCAGGAACTGAGAAAAGCCAAAATTGAAGCCACTAATCAATTTATTAAAAATTCATCTAATCCCATGAAAAGTATGTGGAGTTTAATAAATAACAATCGAACAAAAATCCAATGCAATGACAATGTAGTACTCAAATCCAATGATTTCAACGCTCACTTTACTAACATTGCACTACAAGTTGTGAAAAATCTCCCGTTGTCTCGTTTAAGTCCAGTAACGTTACTTAATTCAATAGAAATACCCTATGATGTACATTTTGCATTTAGATCAGTCACTGTGTCGGAATTTAGAGATGTCATAAATTCTCTAAAAAACTCTGCATGCCGTGACATCTACGAATTGAACTCTTATCTTATTAAATCAATCAAAGATACTATAATTTCTCCTCTTACAAAGATTATAAACAACTGCATTCAAAACAATATTTTCCCGGACTCACTCAAAATCGCTAAAGTACTTCCATTACATAAAAAAGGTGATAAAAATAATGTAAACAACTATAGACCTATTTCCATATTACCAGTTTTCTCAAAAGATTTTGAAAAGCTTATGCAAATATAAATTGTTGACTATTTTGAAACTAACGGATTATTCCATTGTTCGCAATTTGGGTTCCGTTCAAAAAAATCTACATTAAATGCTGTTTTATCACTGTTGAATACAATTTCACAGTGTTATGAAAGTAAAGAATTTTGTATAGTTACCTTTTTAGATGTCACCAAAGCTTTTGACTGCATTTCCCATTCTATATTGATTGACAAATTATCCTTTTATAAATTTAATTCGAGCAGTTGCTTACTATTGAAATCATTTTTAACAAAGAGAAAACAATATGTTGCTTTTCAAGACTCGCTTTCAACTGTTGAGAATCTATACTATGGTGATCCCCAAGGATCCATTCTGGGTCCTTTACTCTTTTTAATATACATTAACGATTTACCTTATAACTTAAATTCAAAATCGATTCTATTTGCAGATGACACCACTCTGATTGATTCCTCAGTGAACATAACATCTTTGCATAAATCACATCTAATATCTAATACATGTGCACAGTCTTGGTTTCTCGCAAATCAACTTTCTTTAAATGAAAGTAAACACGAAAAAGTAATGTTCTCATTAAGAGACCATGATTTTAAAAATCCAGATTGCGTCAAATTTTTAGGTTTGCACGTAGATGCTGATCTGTCTTGGTCTAAGCATGTAGATCACTTAGCAAATCATTAAATTCTGTGGTGTATTTAATTCGAAATCTTAAAATTCTATCTCACATACGACAATAATAACAGCTTATTTTGCCTTATTTCATTCTGTGATCTCATATTGTCCCTTAGCCTGGGGACTCGCATCTTCAGCAAAGAGAATCTTTCAATCCAACGGCGACTCATAAGAGTGATTGCAAATCTAGGTTTTCGAGACGATTGTCGCACTTTCTTTAGCACCCTCAATATTATGACATTTCCATCAATATATATTTATCAATGCCTCTTGTATATTAAAAATAATCTATCACAATATGTATCACATAACCAAATCCACACCCATGACACCCGGAATAAGCTAAACATCTGTCCCAAAAAACAACGTTTGAATGTATCCCGCAATAGTGCAAACTACTACTGTGTAAAATTTTATAATGCATTACCAGCTGGTTTTCAAATTTTGCCGTACCCTCAATATAAAAGAAAACTAAAAGCATTTTTGATAATGAAAGCATTCTACTGCATTGATGAATTTGTAAGTTGTAAATTAGATGAACTGAACTGCAGCATCATTAACTGATCTTTGCTACCTTGAGCTTTTAATGTAATTTATTATTGACTCACTTTAAAGTGTACTTGTTGATTGCAATAGCTTCACTAGTATCTGTATGGTTTTATAATTGCTTCTTTATTTATATGTGTTTATCAAATGTTTATGTTATATATTATATTACAGGACTTGTGCATAATGTTTATACATTCTGAGCACCAATAAAGAATTCAATTCAATTCAATATAACATTGTTGTCGTTGATTATTACTAAAACGTTTGACCAGTCACCAATTTGTGTTTACAATTTTCAAGCAACTAGACAGTGATTTTATACACAACCATTAGTATATATCACGCATGTGCAGTATGTAGGGATTAGTTTAAGTTCAACCTCTCTATATTGAAAACTATGGTAGAAGTTGTAGTGGTTGCAAATACATGTAATTAACTAGCGTCTTGGAAGTTTAAGTTTGGCGGTACGGAAGTGTGATGACGTATTCTTGTAAGGCCGGAGATGCACGAGTGTTGAGGGGGAAGGAGAAAAACGTCCCTGGTTAACGAGGACTTGGCGAGGGAGAATGATGAAGTCGACATCTTGAAAAGTATCCATGCTGATTAATAAAAACTAAGATTAATAAAAATCAATATGCTGGGTCAACTTAAAGGGTAGAAAAGAAGATAAGTTTTATACGCTCCGCTGAATCGCAGTCTTCCAAAGAAAAAACTGTATAAAACTCACGATGACGCCATACTGTCTGTATCGATTTATATGTGTAGATTTGTAGATTTAATTGATTGAACCGTATTATTCTAAATTTCATAGTTAATATTAAGTATTTGAGAGTATCCATGACGTCATGAAGAATAAATGTATTTGTGAACATTCATTTGTATTCGTTAAAGGTAGGCGTTTATAGAAATAAGTAATTGCATTAGAGTAATTTGAGAATATTTGTGCTTTCTTTCAAATATCCATAAAAACACACCCCACAAAATTAATTGAAACACTACATAAAAACAAGTGTAACACACCAACTACGTCTATAATTCATGCTACTTTATTGTGCGTGTAATGAACAGTGTAACAAATACAATACATCCGCCTCTGCGACTAGTGTAGGTGCCAGACGGAACAAGACCAAGTGCACCTTATCAATAGGGAGTCGGTCAAGTCCATCCATATATGTCGGTCGGTTTAACACAAAATAACATCAGTTGATTTAATCGATCAGAACCCATTTCAAATTAAATAACTTAACATCCACGTTATAAAAAGTGTCATCCAACGATGGGCATTAGATTTAATTGCAGATGTTTTCGTGACAGTTAACAAGTATCGATTGTAAACAACATGAAGTTCACAACCGTGGCCATATCTTGATGGATTAATATTTTCGATTTCGATTGTTATTGTTTACGATGCGATTTTGAAAAGTTTTGTGTGTGTGATTCAGAAAGTTATTGATGCAGTACAGTGTTTGGAATTTGGATACGCTTTTTTTTTATTTCAGAAATTCATTTCCATAGGAATGTACATAAAAAAACATTATGGAACAAGTCAACATTCACTATTATCTATAGAAACATTAAATATAACATTAAAATTTTAAATATAACTCTGTATTTCATATACCACACTATAACTTATGCGTACTTGGCAAGTTTCAAACTGTAGCAGAAAAACTCTTCAATGTTGTAAAAGCTCTGAGCTACCAAGAAACTTTTTAGTTTAACTCTAAAAAATCTTACATTGTGTGAGGACCTTATTTCTTGAGAGAGACTGTTAAAAATTTTTTGACCTAGATAGTGGGAGATGACTTTCCAATTCTATACTTAAAGCTGGGAATCCTGAGATCACTTTTATTGCGAGTGTCATGGTTATGATAATCGTAGCCATGCGAGTAATCTGCTTTATTCTTATAGATTAGAGTGGCCACTTCTAAAATGAAAATCCAAAGTAGAGTTAAAATACATAATTGCTTAAAAAAGGCATGGCAAGATGTAGTTTGTGAAATACTAATGATATTCCTGACCACCCTCTTCTGACAAATAAAAACATCACGTGCATCGGACGACGCACCCCAGAAACTGATTCCATATCTCAGTCTTGAGGAACAATGAGAATTGTATACCAACAACAGTTGGTTTGTATTCAAAAATGATTTAAGGTTTCTGATCAAATAGCATAGTGAATTTAATTTTTCGCACACTTTCTCACAATGAAGTTTCCAATTTAGATTTTGATCTACATTCACATCCAAAAAATTGATACTACCTGTTTGAGGTATTGGGGTGCCATTGAGTGTAACATCAATGTTCACATTTTTGCTATTGTAATTGTGAAAATCAATAGTCAACGTTTTGCTTGGATTGATGTATAGAAAGTTCATAGAGAACCAATTGAACAAATGATCAAGATTTGTTTGCAGGTTTGATTGGAGAGTAGGAGGATCCTGATTAGAGGTTACAATTGTAGAATCATCAGCATATAAAAACAATGAACCTTCTTTCAAATGCATGTTGATGTCATTGATTTACAAAAGGAATAGCACAGGGCCCAAAACTGAGCCCTGTGGCACCCCCGACCCCCGTTTCAAGTACCGTCGAGTTAATAGACCTACGTGTGTTAACCATAGTGTGTTGAACCGACACATACTGTGAACGACTGTCTAAATAACTCTGGAGCCATGCTAAAGCTTTTCCTCGAATTCCATACTTCTCCATCTTTATAAAAAGTATCCAGTGCAACACACAATCGAAAGCCTTGCTAAGGTCACAAAAGGTCCCAACAGGATTCTCACCAGATTCAATGGAATTAGTAATGACTTCAACAAACTTGAAAATTGCATCCACTGTGCTATGATTTGGTTGAAAACCGAATTGATTTGTAATTATGATTTTGTTAGAATCAAGAAATTTCGATAGTCTATCCAGATAACAGTACTCAAACACTTTAGAAAAAACTGAAATGAGGGCAATTGGACGATAATTATCGAATGAGTCTACATTACCTTTCTTGAAAAGAGGAAGAACCTTGGTAAGCTTCAGTTTCTTTGGAAAAACACCATACTCAAAACTGAGATTAATGAGAAAAGTTAGGGGTTTTACAATTTCCCTAAGACTTTTTTTTATAAGAAAATTTGGGATCTCATCGAAACCACTTGACTTTTTGATTTTAGTTTTTTGCTGATTAACGAAATAAACTGTTCCTCCACAAAAGGAATTAGAAATAGTGAGTTACTGTTGTTCTTTATTTTTGTAGAAAAAGGTACCTCCGGGATGTGACTGATAATCCTATCTGCCACATTTACAAAAAACTCATTAAATTTATTGACCACCAGCACAGGATCTTCAATTAAAACATCAACATCTTGAATTTTAATTTCACCTTCGGGTTGCCTTTGATTGTTTACAGAGTTAATCAATTTCCAACTGGATCTAAGCGGATTTTGAGCCATAGTTATTTTATTCTGATAAAATAATCTTTTTGTTTCTCGAACTAGGTGAGAATGAGAATTTTTATATGCTTTATAGTAATCCCTATATTCCGAAAAAGATTTTACCAATGTAAAAAGATCCCTTAAATATTTACTGGATTTTTTGACGATATTGTTAACCCAATTTCTTTTTTTATCATTATTCTCCTTCATGTACTTGTGCTTTAGTGGAAAGTGAATATTAAAATAGAACAAGAATATATTGTGGAAGTTTCCAAAGGTATCCACTTTCGTGCACATCATTACATCACCCCAGGTCTCATGAGCTAAATCGCCCAGAAAGTTTAAGATGACATCTTCAGGATAGGCTCTTACATATTCGTATTTAATTTTGACAATTGGACCAATTTTAATGTATCCTTGAAATAAAAGTGCACTGTGATCGGAAAAAAGAGTGTCAATCACATTAGTTTTTGTTTTGAACACAGAAGTACTAGGAAAAATATAATCCAATGTATAGTTTAGACGAGTTTTATCAAAGACTGTATTTCTGACTGAGAAACTATCACAGAGACTAGCAAAAGTTTTGAATTCATTGAAATTCCTATCCGGGTCGAAATAATCTGTATTCCAGGTTTATGAATGCAATTCAAGGCCTTATTCATTTGCTTATGAAAAATTTTGAAACTGGTACCATTTGGGGATCTATAACAATTTAAAATTACTAATCTACTATCAACAAGATTAATTGAGACGCCACAAATTTTTAATTCCTTTTCTAGGCAGAAATCTTGCAAGTGTAACGGTAGTGCTGTTATTGTGTTTCAACACCATATTCCAACACCCCCTTCCTTGGTATGAGATGCAGTAGTTGGCGGCCAAGTAAAAGTTTGAAAATACCATGTATTTCAAACTTTCCTCATTACACCATGTTTCGTTAATACATAAAAAACTGATGTCATGCTTATTTATAGAATCGGCAGTTATAAGATCGACTTCCAATGTGTTTAAACACTGGCAATTCATTGATAACAATAGGAACAAACTTGGCACTATGTTTTCCTGTTTGAAGTGGCATGTTAAACCGTTGCCATTATCATAAACATCATTATGGGCCGCTACTCGGAGATTGGTTTGATTGTCCCAACATCTAAAAAAGGTGCAGAGTTTGATGCGCTTAATGACTGATCAGCATTGTACATTTTAGGAGGTTTATCAGCCTTTGGTGGCTTAAAGCTAAATTCACGAATAAGAACATTATTTGGCCAATACGATGGTTCCATAAAGTAGTCCCTAAGGTGATTAGGAACTCCAAGTTTAAATGAATTGAACTTATTATTGCTATTGATTTTAAAACAGATTGCACCAAGAGCATAATTTTTTAGGTAGCTGATGATATCCTGGGCTATGCGTGCCTCCCCATTTGGCTTATGTACTATTCTACTTAAATGAATCCATGCCCTCTTGCCAATACCAACTAAAGTGTCATCCGAATTTTCTAAAGTAGGTGCTGCTGATCCAACAATGATTTTCTTTTTAGATCTTTTATTCACAACAGCAGTCCATTGAAATCTGTTATCAATAGGTGGCTGTGTTTTGCTCCCAAAAGCCTTCATATCACTTTGTACATTATTAAAGTTGATATTATCATTGTTAAAATTATGATAGTTAGAAGAGTTAGTCTTATCTACCTTTAATATACTTAAATCAACTTGCTGAGCATATGAAAATTTTTCCTTATCACATACTAAATCTTTATTGTTAACAGGTTCGTGCATCACATTTATCTGCTATTGCAGTGATCATTTCAACTGCTGTACTACATGAATTTATTAAAGAGCCTCCTTCTTTATGTGTTTTATTTGGTGGTGCTTTAGAATGATATGGTGAGTTATTGAGCAATTTTACCAAATTAATATTGGACTCTTTGAGAATATATATTTCTGTTTGTAAGTTATCAATTTTCTGAATTAAATCCTGTGTTTCACCTTTTACAATATGGTTAACTATTTTTCTAAATTCAGCACCTTGAAGAAAATTAATTATTGCGTCATTCTTGTTGACCAGATGTTGTCCTGTCTTATCAACAGTTTCACAAGTTGAAGTTTTGCTATTTTGAGAACAAATATTACAAACAATTAATTTACAACCATCTGTTTGTTGCTTAATACTACAAATCCTGTCACTACATGATGTATGAGCCCTTTCACAACACTTACTACACTGCACAAATTTATTTGAAACATTTTTTTTTTGCAATAAATGCACAATTTTTGGAGAACTGGTTCCAGCCCAATTTTATTTTCCGCCACCTGGCATTCTGTAAGGTACTTTTGGGTGTTTTCAATAAAAAAACCTGTAAGTACGCTTTATTTGTTTGTATACACACATAATTCATTACGGAAGGTTAAGAAAGATATTTGCTTCGCTGTACTACAAGTAGAATTGTTCGCAAGCAAAATTCAGTAATAGACCTTGTTTCGGAAATTTTAGAAACAGTTGTAGACAAAGTGTTTGTTCGCGAATCCAAAATGGCTGTAAACCATGTGCTTCTTAATAATGAACAGTTCCAAGAACTGCTGGGACGTTTGTCAATTGCGCAAAAAAGTAAGCCAAAGATGTAATGGCGTATGAGACTCTTTTAATTCCGTTTACTTTATAAATATCCAGGGAGGGGTTGACAAATGAGACAGCTGTTGAAATCAAAACATACCTTCTATTTTTTTTAATTATAGCAATTGTTAATATTACAAAATTAAATCAAACTTGGGACACATATGTGTTAGTTTAACCACCTTACTTTCTAGTTTAACTATAAAGAGTAAGTATCCGACGGCGTAAACCTAAACAGTTCCGACACATAACCTACGTAAACACACCTATAGAACACTCCCGTATCCAGTTCAGGGTGCACTTCGATAATCAATACTTAATCAGTTTATCAAACTTATATATAATTTAAAAAGCACTTACGTTTTGATGTGTTGAGGTTAGCGTTCTACGAACTGCCTCCAGCTTACTCACCCCACTTGCAATTTCCCCTCAGCTGGAGTCTCCCCAACAAGCAGCACTCTGGGTATCTTTATAGAACCACCTGTCGGTTAGTTTACAGCAAAGGCACCTTTGGGATTCCACGTTTGATTACGTGAGCCGTAAGAATACGGTCACCCAAGACAACAACAATATATGTTCTCCTAAAATACAACACTACTCCACATTTTTGAAAATTCCACGTTCTTTCTCAAAACATGTCTGCCCACTCCTCTAGATTTTGCTATTAAGTCCCGTCCTCCCCTCTTCTGGTTATTTCTCACACCACCGTTTTTCGATTCTGCATGGGAATGCACGTATAATTTAAAATTAACACCTTAAATTTAAACACCACTAGACAGGCCTGCTACATCACCCCCCTATTGAATTAATCGAGAACACAAGAAACTTTAATAATATCTAGGCTAATCATTAAAGCTAAACCTACCTTATAACTATAAAAACTGCCAATTATAAGGTTAACTCTAACACTGGGGGTACATATTTTTTTGAATTGTACACATTCTGTACCCCTAACTTGACCTTTCCCTCATCAACCTCGACCTCATAAGAATTTGCCCCCTTTTTACTTATTATAGTGCAAGGACCTCGAAAAAGCAGAAAAAACTTTTTTATTTCTTTCAACTCCAGCTCAGATTGCAGGTGGGCACGAACCCATACCTTTTCCCCAACCCCAAAACTAGCTAATAATTTCTTTCCACCATCATGACGAATTTTGCATTTCTTCGCTTTTGACAATAAACTCTCATGTGCCAGAACTACCCTATGCTCCCTACTAAATTTAGGTAGTTCATCATCAGGGCAGTTAAGGACTTCGCTAAAACGACTTGAACGATCTACACCAAAATGAAGCATTTCCGGGGTGGAATTTGTACTACCATGATACACTTGGTTGAGCCACATTTCAATTTCTCTAAGGTGATAGGCCCAACGTGTATGTTGAGTATAACACATAGTTCTCAAAAGACGCCCTATCTCCCTATTCACCCTCTCTGTCATATTCCCTTGAGGGTAGTATACCGATGTATGTAAACCTTTAACCCCCCAACTTTGCAATGTCGAATACCACAACCGACCTTGTAAACTGGCTGCCGTTGTCTGGCAACACAGCTTCTACTTTACCTATATTTTCCCTATATTCTTCGAACCTTTTAATAACTATTTTGGTCGTCGCCCTTTTAAGTGGGAACAAAGATACCAACTTACTGAACGCATCCACAAATACCAACAGATATTGCTTTCCGAATCTCGAACTTCTTACGTTTTAGCCTCACGTTGGGCGCCATTTTCTTACGTTTTAAAACCGCGAATTCTTACAGTTAAAAAGTTCATAAATACATCGCGCAAGCGCGATGAAAAAGCGAATTCTTACGGTTAAAACGTCGATAAATACATCGTGCAAGCGCGAAATAAGCGACGTCACGGGCGGTTGGTAGTGCTAATCTTATACTGATTTGGCGCGCCCATCTATCAATGACGTCACCAATGCACAAATTATATTACGAAATAATCGGAAATATAAATTTAAGACAATAGTTCATATCAGCGAACAAATTAAACAATGGACTACTTACATCAGAAATCCGAACGTCCTGCGGGGTTGAGCTAAAGTTGGCCTCTATTAAAGTCCATGAGGGCTCCATCCCGGAGGGATTAAAGATGGTGACTGCTCCGGTGCTGTTGGCGGAGCATGGACATCCGGCTCGTCTAGGGTCGTGGGCTGCTCCGGCGCGGAAGCGGTTAGGCCAAGGCTACAAATTTATTCCTACCTATGTAGGGAATGGACAGGAAACATGGTATAGCGCGACAAACAAAGATAATTAAGCAAGGGAATCTACATAGATAAAAACAAGGCACGATACGATACCTCAAACGTCCACTCCACTCGAAGGTTCAGGCCAAAAAGCTACGTTAAAGCGTCTAACGGAAACTTCACCCCACTTTTGACTTTTTCGCGTCGGCGCGAAGTTATTCGTCCAACCCACTTTTGACGTGACGGAAATACGCGCACCGCGTCTTTTAAATTTGTGGCGCGAAACTTCCGTACATCAAAATTAACCTAAAAACAATGTTTAAGGGCCAATTTATTGGCACGTAAGAATCTAGGCAATGGGCCCATCAAGTCGACACACACTATCTTATTTATATCACTGTAACGTATTTTTTTTTCTAGTTACATTTAGTTCAATAAAATAAAAATAAAACAGTTATAATTTAAAATATTTAATTTGTGAATTACCATCCAATAGAAATTAATGTATAATATTCATAATAACGCATAGATTCTTTTACGTTTATACTCTAAAGTTCGTTACTAAGCTCTGTCAAGTTGTCAGTCGGCACTTCATTATCAGCGTTCGAAAGGGCAGGCTGCTTTGCAGAGTAAGTGAAGTCGAGATGGCCGTGTGTAAACACGTGGCTTCTAACAAAGTTAGAAAAAAGTAGAGGATTGGTAAATTCTTGGTGTCTGGAGGTCGAGCCTAACAGCGGTTGCGTGAGCATGATTTTCGATAAGCCTCGCTCCGAACAGTTCAGTTAATCCCTACAGGCCTAAGAAGATGGAAGCCCCTTTGGACATCATTTAGACAGTTGGTATATATTAATTCAATAGATTATACTAATATTTTCATCTTAGTGCAATATCTTAAGGACATATCTTGAATAATATCTCCGATAATAAATTAAAACAATTTCTGAAGGCAATATTTTAAAGCAAGAATTTATGGTTTCGTCCTATTTAATATAACATGCAGTAACGTAGAAGCCGATTTCACATGTGTTTCTTATATTTCAACCTAACCGATGAATAATATCAAACAAGGATGTTATGGTTGGTTTTGTGATGTAGTCGTTGTATTTCAAGCAAATTTGATGCAGATGGAAATTTCCGACAGCTGAGGTCAAGGTTCAGTATTTTTAGTTCAGTTTCGATGCATGTGAGTGTTCTTTAGCATTTAATAACTTTGAAAATACAGTAAATTACTATAAATTATCTAACATTAAATATTTGAGTAACGTAAAAAGAAAATAGTTTTTGAGAAATCAGTGAATTAAATAATATGTCGCTTGCTTGTCAGAATGTTTACACATGTACGCAAATAGTATATTTTATAAAGTTGTGAATGACAACCTATGTCAGATATAAAAAAATATAGATTCAGTTTTCCTATCTAGACGCCATATGCTGTCTTGATTTAATTTAAAATATGTTTAAAGATTTTGAGGTCATGAACTGGCACTTTCATCGACATATGAAATTCGCGTATTTATTGTAGAATACAAATAAATTAGAATAATTACATTTTACAAGGTCTGCACTTTGATAATTGAATTCTGTTGTGAATATCAAGGAAGTACTTCGCTGATTGAAAGAAATTTATGTATTATGAATAACTTAGAAATTCTACGTCAATCTAATTAAATTTTATAGACAAGATCCTTTCAGAGATCTTCTTAATGTTGAATGCAAAACTTTATTAGTCTATTTCTGTTCTAGAAAATTATTATGAGAAAATTTTATAAAGATACAAACTTAAATATTGCAGTTATATATATATATATATATATATATATATATTACTCATATTTAGACCAGGGTAGAAAATTAATTAATTATAGCAAATAATTTTAAGCACCGTGTATAGGGAATTTTATTAAAAAATACGCTTTATTAAAAAACCGTGGAGAATAAATTCGGTCGTTTCAGTAAAAATAAGAGATTTAAATCATGTACAAGACGCTTTATATCAAAAGAAACAGTATTAACAAGCTCTACGTGTAATGCAATTATTCCGAGGAAAGAAACAAATGGAAATTACGTGCAAAATGTATATTAATTAACCCTATTTTAAGTAACCGGTATTAAACAAAGTGTACACATAATAATTAATATTTAATTTGTATTCGCTAAAAATGAAAGGATAGAAGTCAATTTTAATTGGAGTTAATTAAACCATTATTAATAAAAAGCATAAAAGCCTGTGAAAATCCAAGATTAAAATACCACGAAATAAGGCTCTGAGAATTAATAGTATGTTTGAACACCTGCATAGTTTAAAAAGCTCATTCGGCGTAAATTTTGCAGATAATTAATGGTTCAAAGAATCTTGGAGAAACCATCGCATAATAGTTACGAGAAATGCTAAAGGTGGGATATTTCACACTCCACATGGACTAAAATAATCGATAATAAAGAATATCAATTTGCATCAATAAGAACGGGTTAGATAGAGACAGATAATATGCACAAGACCGAGACACATATAGTAAAAGGCGTGATTTAAGCAACGTCACGAGGGTCACAATTGGTTGAAAATAGGATGCAAATATCAGAGGTAGAAACAACGATTTCTGTATAAAATTTAATTAGTTATTCTCGGACATGTTTGCGTGCCGTGTTGAAATTTCTGAGATTTAACTGGGGCGAGTACAAAATTCGTAAAAACCGACGCGCGGGCTACGGAATGGGAACCGAGAATGCGAAATTCTTTAGAATGGTCCGTTTTGAGGACTCGACCGACAGACAGGCTAACTTCTATATATACCCAGGTGAATATAAACAAGCTCTCTTACATCCGCGACTTGATTCAAGATGTTAAACAGTGCATTTTAGTTTGATAAAATAATTTAAAGTTTGCTCGTATATTTTGGTGATTCAAAATAGTTTGTTCTTTACGTGCTAACATGAATATACTTTAGTGCACTTAGATACAAGGTAATAAAATTTAGTATCACTGTACCAATTAGTAAAATTTACAACGACAAATGTATACACAAAAGTAGGCAGTTTTGGCGTATATTGGTGAAAGAAGTATGAATTTCTTTGCTATTTTGCGGGGGTGTGAATAATTAAATGGTTCATAAACGTGTCTGGATCCACAAAACAAGGGTCAGATATACACAGATGAGTTCCGGAAAAGCCCTGAGACAAATTTAAATAAATGGTGATGGAGAAAATTTTAAAAGCGTTGAGAATCAGAAGCTGTAAATATAATCCAGTTGGAATGGTGTGATTAACAAAAGGGACGATGTACATTGAAGCTACGAGTGCAGTAAACTTCAGGTAATTTATACTATCTTGTTTGAACTTTGATATTTTTGTGTGTGTTGAATAACTTTATAATTGATTTACTTTAAATGGACATTAGTGAAATTGTACTAACCATAAAATTTTAATTTTAAGGTGAAATTTGCTTGTTTAAGTAGAAAGGGGTATTTAGTATTGATGTTCGGGATTATGATGAAATTTGGGTATGTCTTTGAGCTCAATTAGACGAACCTGGTTAATTAACGTAAAGGGTGGTAGATGCTCCTTTGTACTCAGACTCCGGTCTGCATATATTGTTACATTAATTAGTAGGCATCCAACAAGGACTTTAATTCAGGATGCACATTTAAATGATAATAAATGTAATCTTGAAAATTTCTGATACTGAAATTTATGCCAAAATTTAATTTTGAAATTTTAATGTATTGTGAATATTGATGTAAATAGAGTTAACGTTCGTGTTTGTGGTAGGAATGTGTTTGTTTTTTTTTATGAATGAGGATGAAAGTTATCTAGGGGAGCAGCCGAGGCGATTAACAGAAGAAAGTCAACGGACCAGGTAATTTAATAACTTTATAGGTTTCACAGCATTCTTTGGCATCCAATTCGTAGGGGCTCGATTCTTAAAGCGGAGTACCCGGAGTTTGGTGGTTTCACAGCAATATATATATATATATATATATATATATATATATATTTTACTGATCTACTCTCTCTCTACCCCCCTTTCTTCTTTTGCTTTTCTTTTTATTTATTTTATTTCACACTTTTTGTCGCGCCTTTTATGTAATGTGCACACCTAATGCACGCCCCGTACTTGCAACGTTTGGTTGGTTCTTTAATTAAACTGTTTATTACAATGCCTCGACTATTTAAGCTCTTAATTCTCAGGGTGTTCACCTACTTATAGTGAGTTCCGTTATAAGTAGATGTGCAATGCCCAACCAAACTGCACACTCTTTTGTTTTAGTACTAAATTTTTAATCTACTTTTGTATATGCCAAATTTTTATTACGATCAACGTTGCCTTGTGCCAAATTAATTTACTACCACAAATTTATGACTTTTTTTGACGTTTTAAGATATTTCAGCACTCACCTGGATTATACTGCGTTCTTGGCCTCTCTAACTGCTGGCTCAAAATCCTCGTCGCCGTATGCGTCTTTACACGGTTGTACTATCTGATAGAATTTTCGTATCGCCTCCAGGTGTCGTTCTTAAATTTTAGATGCTCCCCAATATCTGAAATAAATAACCCTAATTTAGAATTTGGAATACCCGTTTATGTTACTTCCCCTGCGCTAATTCTTCTGTCCTAATTTCTGCTTTGAATCCTCCACTACCAATTGCTGCTCTCCTAATTTCGCTCCTCGTGTTCTCAATTAATCCGTCCGCTTTTTCGTATCTAATCCAAATCTAATCGCCGTCCTGTTTCAAATTACTCGATTCCCCCGCTATAAATCTATATTCAAATCAATCTTCGTTTCTTTATCTACCCACTCGATGTCCTGCTACCTATAAATCTCTATCCAAATCGATCTTCGTTCCTTTAAATAACCACCCTATGTCCTTCTGCCTTTAAATCGCTATCCAAATCAATCCCAAATCTATTTAAATATTCGTCGCTTCGCCGTCGCTTATATAACCACTCTATGTCCTTCCGCCTTTTAATCTCTATGCAAATCCAACTTCGTCCCTATGTATAACCACTCGATTTTCCTTCCGCCTTTCCCAATATCGTTCCAAATCTATTCAAGTACTCGTCGCTTCGCCGTCGCACTATTACCAATCTTTACACTTTTTATTATCGTCGTCGTTGCTTATTTATCTTTCGCTGCTGCTCTTTACCCTTCTTTATTCAATCAAAAACTATTCAAAATCAAACACGTTTATTAACTTTTAAAATCGTTACACAAATTAGCGCAGTTCTATCAAAACACGTCTTTTTACAAGTAAATTTCGAAAAAATCTCCCTTTGTTTTCTTTCCAAGGCGACCATTATAACATATCTTTCCTACTAAATCATAAAGTACATAACTAAAATCGTCCAATAATATCCAAACACTACGTTTGTGTCGCACATACCATAATTCATGTCTTTTTACACTTTCATAATTCACATAAAATTCTAGTATTGGTCCTAAATATTTACAGTCCTTCAATCACATTTGACGTTGTTATAACTAATAATTTTGAGCTTACAAATTTTGTCCAAAAGTTGATTCTATTTAAAATAAAAAACCAAAATAAATCACACTTGAACCTGGATGCGTGGTTGATAGTGAACATCCATAGACGCATCCGGTTTTTGGACGGCAAATGTACTTTCAATGGCCTATAAAATTCAAACTCGGTAAAACCCTTGAGCACTGTACATCTTACTACGTCATTTAGTCATTTTAATTTACCTTTTGGCACTTATATTTCAACTACCATTTTGAATTGTACTTTAGCATATGTAAAATACGGCAAACATACATTTTTAAGTTATGTGATCAAATATATGGTTTATTTTGCTTGGCATACACTACCTTGTACTAAACAACCCTTAGAACTCTTGGTAGCTCCCTCAAACATTATAATATATATTCAGAAATTTATCCAAATATAATCTATTTTGTGTTTGAAAGACGTTTTTTTTTATTTAACATTCAAAATTGCAAGTCATCCCGGATTAGAAATTGTGTGTAATGAAAACAAATTCCCTCAGTATATATTTTAGAAGCCTAAATTCTATTATTTTATTTTTTGGCAAATGTTTTTGAGGACACAAATGGCGTCCATGTTGTGCTTTTGTTTGTTCACAGGTAAAGCTGAGACATCTGTATGACATCTGGTGGTTGAGGTCTTGGTAAGTGTGTCCTAAAGAGTGAAATTCAGGTTTTATGGCTATGTTAGTGGTGTTAAGATAAGGTTTCCGCATTCCCCTTATACAAGCACAGTTAAATTTTGTTGGTTATTGTATTGAAAAATACGGTGACGCTCATTAAATATATTTTTGGTCTCTTATCCACCCATGACCCAAGCTCATGATCTACCCAGAGCTAACACTCGACTAGCCGTTTATGTCTTAAGAGTTTTTCTTTGTCTCAAGCCATTCTCCATCCAACATTACCTTGGGCTTACATTAAAAAGAAGAAATTCTCGACCTTGTGATATCAGGTTAAGGGTTAGGAAACTTGGAGGTTTAATTTTTAGCTGATAGTCACGAGGGTAAAGCTTCTAAAGAATAAAAAGAAAATATTACAAAATAATTTATATTTAATATTACATCACATAGCAAAACGCTATTCATCTCTCCCACCAAATGCGGAGAGATTTTGGCGTGTTGGCAAGGGCTACAGCCCGCTACAATTCTTCGAACTCGACGTCGCATCCGCGGAAAATAATAAAAATCCTTCAGACTGATAAACCTTTTCTGCCCCAAAATGTCCGTTATCCTCATGTTCCTGTTGAACTAATGACAAAATATCCTAAAAAGGAATATACACCTTAAACTCTGGACACTTTTGAGTGCCCCTGCGATACAAGACCTCGTCTCGTACCACATACCACTCCCTAAGCTTACTTTCATTTTCATGTCCCAATCGGAATTTAATTGCTAGACACCCTTCATCATTCGCCTGAGATAGTGATATGTTTTTAAAATTACTTAGCACCTTTTTGAACAACTATGACTGCTTAACCACTACTGCTACTTCTAAATACGTATCTTCGGGTATCTCAATTTCCCCCTTACCCTCTTTAATCGGATATCTAGATAATGCATCCCCTATGACATTTTCTGAACCACGGCAATACTCAAATTCTACCTCATGTTCTTGACTTATCAATGCCCAGCATGAAAGTCGAGCATTCCGGAGCCTACATGCCCTTATAAATGCTAGAGACTATGATCACTGACTACTGTCACGTGTCTCCCCAAAATAAACACATGCCATTTCTGCAAAGCAAATATTATGGCTAGCGCCTCTTTCTCAGTTACTGCATAGCGTAACTTGGGCCCATGTAAAGACCTACTCGCAAAAGCTATTATACCTGGCTTCCTATCTGAATGCTTCTGAAATAAGCATGCTCCAAGAGCATATCCTGAAGCGTCCGTCTGCACATAAAACCTTTTTTCCATATCCGGATGCCTGAGGAAGGTGGCTTCCACAAATGCCTTTTTCATATTATCAACTGCGACAGCTTCTTGTCTGCCCCATACCCATGGTTGACCTTTTTTTAACAAACGTAAAAGTGGGACCGAAAATTCTGCAAATTTTGAACAGAAGCGTCGATCGAAATTCACAACACCCAAAAATGACTTCAAATGCTTGACATTTCGAGGTTCTGTAAACTTAAGTATAGCTTCCACCCGCTCCTGATCAAGTGAAACACTTTCTGGGGAAATAATGTGACCCAGAAAATGCACAGAGTTCTTTGCAAAACAATCAATTTTTTTTCAATTTTACGGTAATTCCTGCTTTTCTAAATTTTTCTAAGATTATCTGAAGATGTTTAAGGTGAGTATTAACATCTGGTGAGTATACCAGCAAATCATCTACATATGGGATGATCCATTCCCCTACTTCTGACCCTAAAACGATATATAATGCACGAATAAAAGTTCCTACTGATGAAGACAACACGAAAGGTAACACACAAAAAACATAGGTATGCTCCTCAAAAGCAAAACCGGTATACTTCTGATCACAGGCCCTAATTGGGACTCGCCAATATGAAGCTGTCAAGTCAATAGTGTTCAAGCACTGGCCTGGAAAAAATTCAAATAATAATTCGCTCGGATTGGGTGGTGTAACCCAATCCTTTTCCATCCTCTTATTTAAGTGAGTCGCGTCCAGACATACCCTAACCAACCCACCCTTCTTTTTCACTGTTACCAACGGACTTACATACTCGGTTTGTCGCATCTCGATAATCCCCCAATCTACCATCTCTTTAATTTGCCTTCTGGCCTCCTCACAAAACGCATAAGGAATCGGATACTGCTTACGATAAAAAGGTGATTCATCTTTTAAGTGTATTTCATGACAATAATCTTTGATTCGACCAGGTTGATTTGAAAAAATATCATGATACTGCATTAATAAATTATTTAACAACCCTCTTTCTGATTCTATAAAATGCTCTGCCTTACTGGCCACCTAAGCTATTTCTTCTTTAGGATACTTCACTGGCACTGGTCTTGGAGGTACCACCTCTAACTCCTCTTCCATAATTTCATTTATGGCAATACGTGTTTCCCCATTACTCTCTCCCACAAAACTAAACTGTTGAGACATTCCGTTAAATAACCCCCCAACAATATTGGACAAAAATCGACCACTACACTGTGATCCCACATCCAATCACAACCCAGCACCAAATTAGGAACAACCACAAATGGACAATCCATTTGCACATCGCCTATTTGAATAGATAAAAACACCTGCTCTCTAACTACTACACTCTTATTTCCCCAAGCACCCGTAAGCACCACACTTTTACATGAATGCTCGGAATTTTCACATCATACTCCCTCAATCTGTTCCACAACCTGTCTGATATCCCCGTAATCTGGGATCCAGAGTCAACAAGCGCAACCACCTCGACTGATTCACTTAACTTTACCTTAATAGTGGGTACAACCGCAACAGTCTTTACTTTAACCTCTTCATCCTCACTTTCTTTTTCAAAGTTCCAACCTGAATTAAAAATTGTAGACACCTCTCTCTGATTCGACTGACGACCCTCGACATGCGTAGAGCTCACTACGGTTTTCCTGTCCCCAATCCTCCCGGATACGTTCCCCTCTATTTCGCTGAGCTCGGCCCACATTTCTATCGACTTGAGCTGCCCGGTTCCCCGATGACAAATCAAACCTATTATTAGTATTACTGTAAACTCTTACATTTACGCGTGCTTCTTTACATTACCGTCGACGCGGTATACGCGACGCAACGGCAGTTGGTAACACCAATCTATAAAGTGGAGATTAGCGCACCTATCTGTCAATGACGTCACACAATATACAAATTATTACTCGTAAATGACGTAATATGCCATTTTCATAAAAGGTATTATAAACAAAATCCCACACACGGGGTACTCACATGAATAGGTCCAGCTTCCTACGGAATCACTTCTTTCAGGGTTGCTCGTGGCCCCTTTCCAAATTATTTAAAGATGGTGGCTGCGACCTCCATCAGGACTGCTCCGTCTAGCTACTGCAGGGCGTGGGCTGCTACCAGGTTGCTTTCAAATTTATCTCCTACCTATGTAGAGGTAATGACAGGAACGGGTTTGGAGAACGATAATCAAAAAAAGGTAAAGGGAATCTACATAATTAAGATAAGATACGATACCCAACCACTCTGGTCGATGTTCAGCAGCAAAGTCCCCCGTTTCCTAAACGTCTTCCGGAAACTTCCCCACTTTTTCTTCCCCCACACGCGTCGGCGCGAAGTTCGTCCAACGCACTTCTGACGTGACGGAAATACACGCGCCAAGTCTTTCAAATTTAAGGCGCGAAACTCCCGCACATCAAAACTAAACTAGAAAGATGTCTAGTGCCAAATTTTGGCACGTAACAAACTCACATATTATCTCGATTTCGACCTCCACTATTAGGTCGTTCTACATATGTCAAATCAATTCATCTCAAATGGGCCTCAACATCTTCCACAGTGTGAAACCCCGATTTTAAAATTCCCCTCTTTATTTCTAAATCAAAATGGCCTATCGCCATATCAATAATTTCCTTATCAGTCAGCAGTTGCGTTAAATATTTCGCCTCTTTTACCGTACGTAAAAAATTATCCGCACGAGAACCCCTCTCATACATTCCGTATTTCACCTTATAAAATGTTTGTCTTTCCTGATCCCCACTCCAATAACGTGCTAAAAACTGAGACTTAAATATTTCAAAAGATACAAATTTCTTAATCTCCGCCCAATCTTGTGCTGATCCCCTTAAACAGTTAACTGCCAAAAATACCCTCTTACCTTGGGAACTCCCACTTCATCAAACATTCCCTCTAATCTTTTTACATATACTATTGGGTGCAATACCCCATTAAGAGAAAAATGTAGGTTAGTACCCCCCACATCCTTTCAAGCTGAAATATATCCCCTATTATGATCATAAACCACAGGTTCTACAAATCCTGTCGTGTTAGTGCTCCCCTCTCTTTTATTTCTGTGTTTTCTACCTGACCTTTTCTATCAATCAAAGCAGAGGATAATTTTAAAAACCCTTGGGTTAAGTTTAAATTCTGGAACGTATCATCTAAACAATGTCCTACTACACTAGATAAATTACTGTTTACTTCCCTCATAAAGTCTTTAAAGGATTTCTCCCCATCATTTTCGACGTCACTCATTTTCCTAATTACAAATTACATACCCAAATAAACACTTTCATGATGTCATAATATTAATAAATAAAATACTGTAAATTCAACACATCTGATGTATGCAATGTTTCCAAATCTATACTCATTCGCCTCACTTTGGGCACCAATTAAAGTAACCCAAAGATGTAATGGCGTATGAAACTCTTTTAATTCCGTTTACTTTATAAATATCCAGGGAGGGGTTGACAAATGAGACAGCTGTTGAAATCAAAACATACCTTCTATTTTTTTAATTATAGCAATTGTTAATATTACAAAATTAAATCAAACTCGGGACACACCTTACTTTCTAGTTTAACTACAAAGAGTAAGTACCCGACGGCGTAAACCTAAACAGTTCCGATACCTAACCTACGTAGATACTCCGATAGAACACTCCCATATCCAGTTTAGGGTGCACTTCGATAATCAAAACTTTATCAGTTTATCAAACTTATATATAATGTAAAAAACACTTACGTTTTGATGTGTTGAGGTTAGCGTTCTACGAACTGCCTCCAGCTTATTCAGCCCACTTACAATTTTCCCCTCAGCTGGCGTCTCCCCGGCAAGCAGCACTCTGGGTATCTTTATAGAACCACCTGTCGGTTAGTTTACAGCAAAGGTACCTTTGGGATTCCACTTTTGATTACGTGAGCCATAAGAATACGGTCACCCAAGACAACAACAATATATTTATTTATTTTTATTTATTTTTTGCATATACGTTACAATTTCAATGTACAATTACAATTATAGCTTATAGAATTTAGACAGTTTTAGGAGAATAATTATATACAATTAAAGACATTTAAAATTAAATAATATTGTACATGGTGTTATAGTTATGTATATACAAAATTAAGCACCTAAGTGATTAAACACTTGTATGTGCTAGGATAATAGTAAACAAAAATTATTAAATGTAATAAACAGATGAAACAAGTTGTATTGGATGGTGTTAGTAAGCATATAGGTATAGATTAGTAATTGTAACAAGGTAAATTAGTATAAGAGTTTCAATAATTTGCTGTAGTTTTTGTATATGTATTCTTTTGATTTGTATGAACACTGTTTTATTTTACTAAGCTGTTTAATTTCAATTGGCAACTGATTAAAAATGCTGGGTATAGTATAGCTTGGTAGTCTTTGACAGAGAGTTCTATTAAATTTTGGTACTTGTATTAGCTTTTGCAAAGTACTGCAAGCATTGTAGCTTGGTAATGAGTATGTATTTGTAATTTATTCCTAAAAGCAAACATACATATACTGTGAAAGTACAGTGATCGAAGATTTGGTATTTCTTTTGTATAAAGCATATTTGCGTGAGTTCTCTTGGGTTTGTTTAAGATAACTTTTAGAATATAGTTCTGTGTTGTATTAAGTTTTTCTAATGCATTATTATACAAACCGCCCCATATAAGTATCCCATACCGGAATATAGATTCAACTAGTGATTTGTAGATTATTAGAAGTTTTTTTGAAAGAAATTCACGAAGTTGATAAAATTTGTATATAAGTTTTCTAACTTTCTTTGTTAAATAGTCAACATGGTTAGACCATTTTAGATTTCTATCTATGATTATGCCTAAATATTTCACTTGGTTTACTTCACAAATTTCATCTTCCAGGCCAGTTACCTTTATACTTGTAAAGTCGGGCCTATTTACTTCAGTTATTCCAAATGCAATATATAGTGATTTGCTAATATTCAACGACAGTTGAAACAAATTAAGCCGGTTCATAATTTTTCTTATACCATTAGCAACAGCTCGTTTGCAGTGTTTCCAAGATTTACCTCTAAAAATAACCACAGTATCATCAACATATATTATTTTTGCAGATATTTTAATGGATAGTAGTGAATTTATATAGACTAAGAATAGTATTGGGCCAAGTACTGTGCCTTGCGGGACTCCAATTTGAATTATCTCAGGTTCGCTTAATTCATTATTTATTTTAACTCTTTGTATCCTATTGGATAAGTAACTACGCATTAAGTCCAATGCTATGCCTCGAATTCCAATCTGCTCTAAGGTATTTAGAAGCAAGTCATGGTTAACCGTGTCAAAAGTCTTTGCCAGGTCAAGGAAAACTGCTATGCACTTTTGGTTGGAATTGAGACTATCTGTTATGGTTGAAATTACAGAATACATAGCATCATTTGTAGATTTACTTTCTTGAAAGCCAAATTGTGAATCATGTAGTATTTTATTTTTAGCAAAGAATTTCATTAAACGTGACTTCAAACATTTTTCAAAGATTTTACCAACATTATTTATCACGCTAATAGGCCTATAGTTATTAATTTTGGTTTTGTCTCCACTTTTATATATAGGAGTGATTATTGATGATTTAAATTGACTGGGTACCTTACCCTTTTCAAAAATCAAGTTAACTATGTGAATTAAAGGCTTTATTAAGTATTTATGGTTTCTTTTAATTAAGTCTGCAGTTACTACTACCTAATACTACTAATTGATTAAGGAGTAATTGAATTTGATTATGCAATACTAACATGAGCAATTGTATAATATGCACTGAATCTGATGACCAAAAGTCTGGCTTTCAATGTGATGGCTGTAATAAATGGATATGCAATGATTGTTCTGGGGTATCCTCATCTGAAATTAGGTGCATGCAACTCAAAAAGCGTGTACTAAAAGTTTACTGTTCAGGTTGTAATGATGCAAGAAATGCTGAACATTCCCTCAAGGATAGGTTAAATATCCTTGAATGTACCTTTAAAAGAGCACTTGATGAAATTAAACAAGAAATTAAGGCAACTAGAGAAATACAACCACAATCAGACCTGAATCATGTCAGCTATAGCAGTGTACTGAAACAAAAAAAGAATCTGTTGTTATAAGACCGAAAGATATAGTGCAAAATTCTGACATAACTAAAACTGCAATTAAGTCGCAAGTTGACCCTAGTAATATAGCTGTCACAGGAATACGTAAAACATCTAAAGGAGGCATCATAGTGGATTGTAAAAATCTAAGTGAATCTGATAAATTAAGAACTGAAGCTATTAATAAATTAGCTAAAAACTATGTAATCAGTGTATTAAAAAAAGGAGTGCCAACAATAATGGTTACAGGGCTATCGGAAAATTGGAATGAAGATAAATTATTGGCAACTTTAAAAACACAAAACGACATCCTACGTGACAATGTTTATCTTAAAGTAGTAAATAAGATTGAAAAAACCACACAATCTGGCATTAAACGATCCATAAAACTTGAAACCGATGGTAAAACATTTTTTGAAATGTTAAAACAACAGAAACTCAATATAGGTTGGGATAGATGTAACGTTTATGAAGATGTCAATCTAATGCGATGTTACAAGTGTAATGGGTTCAATCATAAAGCCGACAAATGTACCCAATGTCTGAGCTGTCCTAAATGTGCTGGCAATCACAAATACACTGAATGTCAAGTAACTAAATATAGATGTGTTAACTGCATTGGCATGGTAAAGAATCAAAAACTAGACATTGATGTTGAGCATGCAACTTGGGATAGAGATTGTCCCGTTTACAAAAAAAAGGTAGAGCAAAAGAGAAGTACAATTGATTACTCCTCTAATGCAGAACATTTTTTATCAAAATAACTCCTGGACGTAGAACCATAATTCGTGATCACAAACTGTCAATGTGCCATATCAATATTCGCTCTTTACTATCTAACTTTAGCTCATTTATTGACTACATTGATAATCTCAATTTTTCTATTATTGCTTTGTCAGAAACATGGTTAACCCCCGACATTCCCTCAAATTGCGTTAGTATACCTGGGTGGGAAATCTTGCGTGCTGATCGTACAAACCGTGGTGGAGGAGTAGCTTTCTATGTTAAACAAAACCTGAGATTTCGCACTCTCGCTACTGATTATCTTTTAAATACACAACTGGAACAACTTTGGATAAGTGTGACTATGATAAACTTAAAATCGCTATTGGTGTTATCTATAGACCTCCAAATGTACCTATAACCACCTTAGATAATCTGGAAACTGTATTAGCAAATCTAGCTGCTACAGTGGATGAAGTTATACTAACTGGAGATGCTAATGTGAACTTTTTGGCAGCTGACCATAAACGTACTTACTTTAATAATATTTTGCAATCCTACAATCTACGCCAAATTATTAGTGAACCAACTCGGATAACGGACTCCTCATCCACCTTAATCGATGTAATATGTGTTAGTAACAACCTGAAGCTACTTGAATATGGAACTCTTGATACTGAAAATTTGTCAGATCATTGTCTTGTGTACTGCTACTTTAATTGTAAAATTATAAAACCTCGATCAAAGTTAATTACATTCCGTGATTTTCGACTCCTTAACAGAGACGTATTTGCTAGTGATGCATGCAGAATACCCTAGGATAATATGAACAATCTTCATTGCTTAGATGATAAAGTGAATTTTTTTAATTCAGCTTTAGTTATGCTGTTTGATATGCATGCTCCTTATAAGACTATCATTATTAAGAAGCCCCCAAAGCCATACATTACTGAAACTATTAAGCAAATTATTAGTCTTAAAGATAAAGCTTTTAAGAAATTTAAGCTAACTAAATTAGACTCTGATAAACAATACTATCGAAATCTGAAAAATTGTTTGACATTTGCAATAAAGCAAGAAAAATGTTGTTATATTCAGCAGCAGATACATAAATTTAAAAATAACCCTAAAAAGATGTGGTCGAAGTTTGAAACCTGGAATATCCACACAAGGAATGTCAATGAGATTGATCCAGCCATTATGAATGCTGAACTCATAAATAACTTCTTTTCTACAATGGTGCCGAGGTCTAATGTCAACAATGAACTAATTTCCTTTTTTAGAGACAATGTTCATAAAAATGTCCATAATAATTTTGAATTTACTGAAATTACTAATGACGAGTTACAGGCCACTCTGAATCAATTAAAATCTAATGCAGTCGGAGCAGACGATATTAACTTAAAGATGCTTCAGATTGCTTATCCGTTCTGTAAAACAGCATTGCTACATATAATAAACTATTCCCTAAGATACGGTGAAGTCCCCTTGATATGGAAAAAGGCCATTGTAAATCCTTTAGCTAAAACGAATAAGGCCACATCGATGACACAATTACGACCTATCAGTATTTTGCCTACACTTTCCAAACTTATTGAAAAAATTGTATACAAACAGATACTGTCGCATATTAATACTCATAATTTGCTACCTGTTACCCAGTCAGGATTTAGAACAGGCTACAGTACTTCAACTGCTCTTATGAAGATAGTGAATGATCTAACAGTGGCTATAGACAATTCACAAATATCATTATTAGTTTTACTTGACTTCAGTAAGGCCTTTGATACTATTCATCATGAGCTATTAATTGCAAAGCTACATTTTTATGGATGTGGCCATACGGTCATAAGATGGTTCTCAAGCTATCTGTATAATAGAACTCAAGTTGTGCAAGTAAATAATCAAATATCAAGTGAAGTTGTTATCAGACAAGGTATTCCTCAAGGTAGTGTTTTAGGGCCACTTCTATTTGCACTTTTTACATCTGATCTAGTGTCTAAACTGACTACAGATTGTTTCGTACATTTCTATGCTGACGATACTCAGTGCTATATGTCATGTGATCCACTAAAATAAATCACAGTGTAAAACTGCTAAACTTTAATCTTTCAGCAATTTCTGCCTGGTCAAACAACCATGGTCTCCTACTTAATGGATCTAAATCTCTGTTGATGTGTGTTGGTACAAGTGCTTTGCGTCAAAAATCTTTTTCTGTGCTAACCAACAGTGTTTGTGTTAATGGGGTCAATCTGGTGTTCTCAAAGTATGTGAAAAACCTGGGTGTTTATTTGGACTGCAACTTAAACTTCCAAACGCATGTACTTAAAAAATCATCACTATGTTATGTTAAACTTAAAACCTTATACCAATTTAAGTACATCTTGCCAAAATCTATTAAGTGGTACCTCATTAATTCCTTAGTACTAAGTAACATAGACTACTGTTGTGGAGTATACTATTATCACCTGACCTCGTGTTTTAAAAATAAGTTACAAATTCTTCAGAACTGCTGTTTTCGCTATGCTTACAATGTAAATAGGAGTGAACATATTACACCACACTACATTAATGCAAATATTTTAAAGTTGAAGTATCGCTTTTGTCTGTTATACTCCTGCACATTGTACAAAATTTTAAGTAGTCATATTCCACCTTACTTATCTAGTTTGTTATGTAAACGTTCTCTTATACATAACCGGCAAGTAAGACAAGACACTTACAATATCAGCAAACATACTACAACGAAATATAAAAGTTGTTTTGAATATACTGCTGTTAGTATTCTTAACAAATGGCCCCACCTGTTTATAGAAAGTAATACAATTTACAATTTCCGAGTTAAGCTTAAAGAACTATTGTTTTTAAATCAGAGTAATTTATAATTACATTCATTATGTATGATACATTTTATTATACTTGTATTTTATCTTTTTGGGTATGGTTGAAGAACTGTCTTATACAGAACTCCACCTATTGGGTTTTTCTTTCTTTTTATTAAGGTTTAATTTGTTTTGTATGTTTGTTTATACTATTTGTTTACTTTATATGTTTTTTTTTAATTTTAACCCAATAAAGCTTATAATAATAATAATAATAATAATTTTATCTGGTCCCGGTGAACTGCTCTCCTAAAATACAACTCTATTCCACAGTTTTTAAATTCCACGTTCATTCCCAAAACATGTCTGCGCACTCATCTAGATTTCGCGATCAAGTCCCGTCCTCCCCTCTTCCAGTTATTTCTCACACCACCGTTTTTCGATTCTGCGTGGGAATGCACGTATAATTTAAAATTAACACCTTAAATTTAAACACCAATAGACGGGCCTGCTACAGCAACAACCAATATTGGCTTCTGTTAATACCGGTTATTTAGCAGATTGTGCTTTGCGTTTTGATGGTTCGAAAGATTATGATGTTAATGGATTTATTGATGTGGTGATCATTTATAAAGATTGTATGCGAGTTACTGACGAAAACGCAGTCAAAGAGTTGCCAATGTTACTTGATGGATTTTCATCGAAGTGGTATCACAGCGTTAAAGATACAGTGCAATCGTGGGATATGGCGCTAAAATTGCTTAGAAGGACTTTTGGTCCACAAACGCCATACAGGGTGTACCATGAATTATTTGCGATAGAACAAGATCCTTATACTGGATATGGTTTATGGTCTTTTGCATAACTTCGTTCGACAGAAAATACCACGCCATAAAGTGAACGATTTTAATGAACTTTTGTCTCGATCGAGATTGGTAGAAGAAAGTTTTGAGCGTCATGAGTCAGAGAATAGTACTAAATGTATTCGTTGTTATTACTGTAAAAATACGGGACATACAAAAAGTGAATGTCAAAACTTTTGTCGAAAAATAAAAATAGCGACTCTAAAAGTTGTTAGTGGAATTTCGTGACAGGACAATTCAGGAAAACCTCTGGTTAAACCAAATGCATGTTATGGTTGGGGTAAACAGGGATTTAGTCGTACAAACTGTCCTTCCTGTAAAACCACTGAAACCAATGCACTAGAATTTCTTAGTATGGACGCTTTGATTTCTCCGCAACCGAGACCGGTCCTGCGAATGAATATTTTAAATCACGGTGGTGTGGGAATGGTGGATACGACTGCTAAACAAAGTATAGCAGACAGTACCCTATACTGTGCAAAGTGAAGGGGTAGAATTTCAAAAAGTACGTGTTACTATTAAACTTGCGGATGGCTTCTTCAAGCATAAGAATGTTTTAACTACATCGTTGATGTAAATCTGAAAGATAAGATTATTCCAACGAAATTTATAATCCTACCTGACTGAAAACAATCCATTGTTTGGGATTGATTTTATAAAACAGGCGAAAATTGTTTTGGACGTTGTCAGTGAAACATGGAAATTCCTGGATTTGCCAAATTCTATTTTTCCTTTAAAATTTGGAAATTCGTTTGAGACGAATATTTCTGTGACTAAAAATGCACCCTCTCTTGAGTTATGTAGTCGGGATAATCTTAGGTCAGATGAAAGCGCGACGTTGATGTTCAAGGAACGTGGTCATCTTAGTGCGTTTCTTGAAGAACGACAATACCTTTAGTCTGGGGGAGACCCCACACCGTTTGCTCAGCATAGCATAAATATAGGCGATCATGCACCCATCACCTTACCTCCCTATCGTTTCTCCTGTTAGGAAGCAACAATTACTATGCAGGGACAAAAGATTGATAGGCTTAGATTTGCAGATGGTATAGCGGTATTAGCATGTAGCAAAGAAGAGTTAGAAGTTGCTCTTAATGAAATGGAAACAGTTCTAACAGAGAGATATGGTATGAAAATGAACAAAAATAAAACAAAGTTCTAGTATGCAAAAGAGGGAAAAATAAATCAAAAACAAGAATACAAATAGGTAACGAGAACGTACAAGAAGTTTCTGCTACCTGGGAAGCCAAATAACGCAAGATTGGAAAAGCGCTAAAGATATAAAACAAAGATGAGCACAAAGTTGTGCTACATTGAACAAGAAGAAACAACTACTGTGTTCAAAGACAACAAACAGAAACGAGGACAAGATTGCTTAAAACTTGTGTGGAGCACAGCACTGTACGGCTGTGAAGCCTCCACAGTAGAAGCTGACAAGAAAAAGGTAGAAGCCTTTGAAATGTGGTGCTACAGACGTACGATGAAGCTATCATGAACAGACAAAGTTAAGAACGACGAGGTACTAAAAATGGTAGGGGAAAAAAGAAATATGTGGAAAACTAAAAAAAATAGGAGAGATAGGATGATAGGCCCCATACTACGGTATGAGGGAATAGTGTGGAATATATTAGAAGCAGAGATAGGAAAAAAGAGAAGTAGTAAACCTAGGTTAGAGTATTGTACACAGATAGTGAAAGAAAACTATTAATTCAGCAAATGTCTTAAGCATTGGGGGATCCTTGGCAGTCACTGGCTGCTTAACTCCCTTCACATACCCTACGTGATTTTCTACTGCTTCACCCGAAGGTACTGCATTGGCCAGGAAGCGAGTTTTGACTTTTGCCGAACCTTTGCTGTTCCAATCAACACTCACACATGGGACTTCCATTTTACCGCTTATATGAACGAGGGTGTTTTTATGAAAATTTTTTTAAGCGGACCGTGTCGGGTTTCGAATCTAGGACCTTGGACGTAGTAGTCACACGCATACCAACTACGCCATGGAGCCACTCCCCCCTTCACATACAACTAAATCTTAGTGAAATGGGGCATATAATTAGAACACAAAGAAGGGGAACCGAGCTGTATATGGGCTGTTGTGAGAATTTCAGGGAAATGTATACATTAGCTCAGAACATAAACAAGTGGAGGTACACCTCCAACTAGTTTTAAGACGGAAAATCTATTGATGAAAAATAAGTGCACTTAAATCTTATGATTATTATAAACGACTACAGGTGTTGGTTGTGAAATATTTTCAACTAATGTTGATTGTGCAAAATGATATAATGGAAAAAATAATTAATTCGACAAATGTTCAAGTGCTGGGGGAACTTGGCAACCACAGGCTGCTTATCCCCTTCACAACCAGTGAATGTCGGGGAAATAGGGTATATAACTACAAAACAATAGAAGGTGACCAAACTACTGTCGCTTTACCTATAGGACAAAAAAAAGAGGGGATGGAGTGTGTCACTTATGACTTTTGTCCCCGTAACACTATACGATGCTAGCTAACAAAAACACTGGTGAGCCAACTGATTCAGGCTTCAGCTAGGTCACTCACACCAGCATTAAAAACTTCAGAGAACATGAGATACAACAATATCTTCAGGGTTGGTTCAACCTGTTTTGCTTAGCAATAATGAACAATTGGTTATAATTTTGTTTATTGAAGTGTCAATCAGTCTACCAAATAAAACGATTGCTGTCGGTTAACCAAGCTGTATTAAATCACCATCAAATTTTTATATATGTACAAAAATCTACGATTCCCTAAAGGGAAAATATTTACAATTGCTAATCACAAAATATTTACATAAAAGAATTGATTGAACACAACCAGTAACAATTAAATGTTACAAAATAATAACCCGTGATAGTAAAGAGCTCTGTACCAAAATACGGTGTATATATGTACTAATAAATTTAATCCCAGCGGTGCTTGGGTTTGACTTGAAATAGGAATACTGCAATCATGCAAGAATTCTTAACAAATGTAAGATCTAACAGAATCTATTATTATAAAAACTTTAATTAATTGTTTTAATTTAGGGTTAGAATCCATTTCGAATGGACCTGCACCTTGCCGAAGTTCTAAATTACTAGAACAGGTGAAATGGCTTGCGTGTTCTAATGAGCTAAAGAGCCAAACTACAGGTCCAACCAAAGTAGTAGGGTCGTTAGTGAGGAACCAGACTAAGACAGGTCCCCGAAAGAGGGCAGCGGCTCTTCGGTACTTAGATTGGCAGAGACCATAGGGGTCGGTATGGCAGTCTAAGACACACAACCGCGATGTGGAAGGCAACGGAAACCACCACATTAATCTCCCAAGTACACAGCGACTTAAATTGATACAAACATGATGGCATTCTCTGGGGTAAAAGATTCCGAGTTAAAATAGTCCCCATTCGGATCTCCGGAGGGACTACTGGAGGATGCGATCGGAAAGTTAAAAATAAGAGTAGGGAACATTCTGCAGTCGGAGCGTGGAATGTTAGAAGTATGAAGCAAGTAGGTAAGCTAGAGAACCTAAAATCGAAATGAATAGGTTATCACTAGACATAGTAGGGATCAGCGGTTCGGTGGCCAGAGGCGGGGATTTTGGAGTGGAGACTTCAGGGTAATTCATACAGGAGCAGAGGAAGGAAATTTGGGTGTGGGGATAGTTATGCGGAAAAAGATAGGATACTGTGTAGAAAATTACTTACAAAAGAACGAAGAGTACTCATGGTTAGATTAGAATCTAAACCGGTAAACACAGTAATAATACAAGTATACATGCCCACCTCTAGCTACAGTGACGAAGAGGTAGAAGCCATCTACAAAGATATCAAGACATATTAAGATACGTAAAAGGACATGAAAATTTAATAATTACGGGGATTTTAATGCCGTGGTAGGTGAGGGTAGGGAAGGAGCGGTAGTAGGTTTATTTGGTTTAGGTACGAGAAACGACAGGAAATAGGCTGGTAGAATTTTGACAAGAACAATTTAATCATCACAAACACATTATTTCAACATCATGCTAGAAGACGATATACGTGGAAGATGCCAGGAGATATAGGAAGATATCAAATAGATTACATTCTTGTTAGACAACGGTTTAGGAATCAAGTAAAAGACTGTAGAAGCTACCCAGAAGCAGATATAGATACTGACCACAACATCGTAATTATGAAGGCCGCTTAAATTTAAAAATCTGAAAAAGGAACGGAAAAGACACTTGGACTTAGAGAAACTAAAAGATAAAGATATTCAAGTAAGATTCGAAAAAGTCAAATGAATTGCTGAATGATATCGGAAAATATCTGAAACTAAGGAAGTAGAAACAGAATGGAATAACATTAAATCCAGCCTAGACATGGCGGCCAGAGATATTCTGGGGTATACACAAAAGAAAATAAGAAACCATGGATAACAAAGGATATCGTGAATTTAATAGAAGAAAGACGAAAATACAAAATAAATCAGACGAAACAGGAAAACAAAGATACAAAGCCATAAAATGGGAAATTATTCAAAATGCAGGAAAGCTAAAGAACAATGGATTGATGAAAAGTGCAAAGAGGTACAAACAAAGATGGAAATAGGAAAGGCAGACGAAGCATACAAATTAATTAGAATGAATTTTAGGGATATAAAACCGTATAGTAAAAATATAAGGGACGACAAGGAAACGCTATTATAGAAAACGAGAGAAAGTGAGTAGATGGCAAGAATATATAGAGAATTTATATGCAGGAGAGGAACTAACTGCATTAGAACAGGAATCAGACATTGAAAATGATGACTTGGGATATCCTATACTTGAGACGAGTTTGAATTAGCATTAAAGAGTCTGAAAAATGGTAAGGCGCCGGTACAGATAAGGTGCAAGCAGAAACTCTAAAGGCCGCTGGACAAGCAGTAACAGAACGTCTCTTCCAACTTGTAAGCTATATGTATGAGACAGGCGAGATACCCAAAGATTTCAAACGTAGCATCATAGTAACTATACCAAAAAGAAAGGCGCGGATAGATGTGAAAATTTTCGTACAATAAGTTTGACAGCACACGTGTCAAAAATATTAACTAGAATTGTGCAAAGACGAATGGAAAAACGAGCTGAAGAAATACTAGGAGAAGACCAATTTGGGTTTAGGCGAAACAGGGGAACGCGGAGGCTATTTTAGCTCTGAGAGTGATAATGGAGAAAACAATAGAAAAAGGGAAAGCAGTATATAGGGTTTGTAGATCTGGAAAAGCATTCGACAATGTAAATTGGAAAAAATGTTTGAAATACTCAAAAGATTGGAATGAGTTATAGGGATAGACGAATAGTACATAGCTTATACAAAGAGCAAACAGCAGTAATAGAATTAGAGCAGGAACGTAGAGAAGTAAACATTAGGAAAGGGTGAGACAGGGATGTGCCCTATCCCCATTGATCTTTAACTTGTACATAGAAGAGGCAATGAATACTGTCAAATGCAGGAAGACATTTGGAATTACTATGCAGGGACAAAAATTGATATGCTTAGATTTGCAGATGATATAGCGGTATTAGCGTCTAGCAAGGAAGAGTTAGAAGCTGCTCTTAATGAAATGGAAACGGTTCTGACAGAGAGATACGGTATGAAAATTAACAAAACTAAAACTAAAGTTCTAGTTTGCAAAGGTGGGGAAAATAAATCAAAAACAAGAATACAAGTATCTAACACGAACTTACAAGAGGTTAAGGATTTCTGCTACCTAGGAAGCCAAATAACGCAAGATGGGAAAAGCACAAAAGATATAAAACAAAGATTAGCACAAGGTCGTGCTACATTTAACAAGAAAAAGCAACTAATGTGCTCAAAGACCACAAACATAGAAACAAGGAAAAGATTGCTTAAAAGATTTGTGGAGCACAGCACTGTACGGCTGTGAAGCCTGGACAGTAGGAGAAGCGGACAAGAAAAAGGTAGAAGCCTTTGAAATGTGGTGCTACAGGCGTATGATGAAGATATCATGGACAGACAAAGTTAAGAACGAAGAGGTACTAAAAATGGTAGGGGACGAAAGAAATATGTGGAAAACGGTAAAAAATAGGAGAGATAGGATGATAGGCCACATACTACGGCATGAGGGAATAGTGCGGAATATATTAGAAGCAGAGATAGGAAAAAAGAGAAGAAGAGGCAGACCTAGATTAGACTACTGCACACAGATAGTAAAAGATGTAGGCTGTAGAGGTTTCAGGAGATGTGTAGGCTAGCCCAGAATAGAAATCAATGGAGGTACGCATCCAACCAATCCCAAGATGGATAAACTAATGACGAAAAGATAACTGTGCTTAAACATGATGATTATTATAAGTAACTACAAGAATTGGTTGGGCAATATTCTCGAATAATGTTAAGTGTGTGAATGGATTTACTGGAAAACCATTATTTCGGCAAATGTCTAAGTGTTGGGGGATCTTGGTAGCCACAGGTTGCTTAACCTCCTTCACTGAATCTCGGTAAAATAGGGTATAAAATTAGAAAACAATAGAAAGGAACGAGCTGAATACACATGCTGTGTGAGAATTTCAGGGAACTATGTAGGCTAGCTCAGAATATAAATAAGTGCAGGTGCGTGTCCAACCAGTTTTGAGACGGCAAACCTAATGACGAAAAATAAGCGCAGATAAATCTGATGATTAGTATAAACAACTAGTTGTTGGTTGCGAAATACCTGCAACTAATGTTGACTGTGCGAAAAGATAAATTGGAAAATATATAAAATCGCCAAATGGTTAAGTGGGGAACTTGGCAGCCACAGGCTGCTTACCTCCTTCACAACCATTGAAGGTCGGAGAAATAGGGCATGTAACTGTAAAACAATAGAAAGTGATCAAACTGCATCTAACAAGAAAGAACAGCGCCTATGAGGAAAGACAACAAACATAGAATAAGAAGAAAATTGTTGAAAGCATAGTGTGTAGCACAGCACAGTATGCCTAGGAAATACGGGCAGTCTGAAACGCAGACAGAAAACGGTAGCAGCCTTTTGAAATGCTGTGCTTCAGATGTATGAGGACGATAGCGTGGACAGACAAAAATAATAACAAATAAGTTACAGAAATAGTAGGGGAACAAGGATATCTGGGGAAAAAGAGAAATAGTAGGGCGGAATACGTTCTAAGGCATTTTTGGGGAATAGTATGTGATATATTACAAGCAGAGATAGGAAAAAAGAGGTAGATGTAGACCTAGATCAGACAGTTATAGATGCAAACTGTGCATATTTCAGGGAAATCTGTAGGTTAGCTCAGAATAGGGAACAATGATGGTACGCGTCTAACCAGTTCTAGGACTGAAGACCTAATGATGATGAGGCTTAGAATATGTAATTATGTTTACTAATGAAAAAACTAAGATATGAGTATTAAATGTTGATTATTTAAAATGACTAACCATTGTTTTGGTTAAACTACAATTATGAATAACTTCGAAAACTAAAAAAATGAACTTGACACTATCGTAACATCATTAAACTCGATTAATGTTAGCAATAAATAGCTGCAGTTTACGTCTCAACGAAAACAACCATCTGGCTATAGATCTTGCGTGTGGTTTTACATGCGGTTCGTTCAATCCTTTTCTTATAATCCAGCCAACATTTAATCAAGTAATAATTGGAACTAAAAATTTGTAGACACTAGCAAATTTTTAATTGCCATCCTCAGATTACTCACTCCTAGCCTGCATCAAAAATCAATCTGATTTTCAAGTAGAATTTGAGTCGCACACTTTTCCACCCAAAAGTTAACTTCGCAATAAGGTACTTGCAGTCAATCATATTGCTTAACGGTTTTTTCAAAACGAAAGATTCGGGTCTGATCGGATTGTGGAGCATCAAATTGCCACTCCCGATTCCCTTCTACTATTTATTCGTTCCTTAACGAATACCTTTAGATTATAACCACAATAAATTCACCGAAAGAATGAACCAGGTTTAATTTAAATCATATCTAATATAGATATGTGAGCAGAGTACATTGGGTTGCCTAGCGTTATGATTTGCATCAGGAATTTATCCTGTTACACTACATCTAACAGCGGATATGCTCAAAGACAACAAACATAGAGACAAGAAGAAAATTGTTCAAAGCAAATGCGTGGAGCACAGAACAGTACATTTATGAAATAGAGACAGTAGGAAAAGTAGACAGAAGCCTTCTGGAATGCTGCGATTCAGATGTATCAGGATGATAGCATAGACAGACAAGGTTAATAACAAATAGGTTCCAGAAATAGTAGAGGAAGAAAGATATTTCATGGAAAAAAGTTGGAGAAATAGAAGGGTAGGATATGTTCTAAGGCATTTTTGGGGAATAGTAGGGGATATAATATTACAAGCACAGATAGGAAAAAGAAGTAGAGGTAGATTGAGATCAGACTTTTGCATGCAGATAGTGATAGATGCAGACTGTGCAAATTTCAGGGAAATGTGTACGTTAGTTCAGAATAGGAAACAGTGAGAGTATGCATCTAACCAGTTCCAGGACTGATGAGCTAATGATTATGAGTAAGTAATTATTTGAGTAGGCATGTTTGAAAACTATTTTTGTTCTGTGTATAAAGTAAAGCGTTACTTTTTAAGGGGGTATATTGACAAAAGATTTATATAAGCAATTTTTTCATAAATTTAGAAACAAACCTATCATTTTGTAGTACTTGGATATATTAAATGATGGATAATAAGTGTAAGATTTATTATTAAAAAAGAGAATCAGTTCAATGTACACCCTCTTAAGACTTATTAAAAATATAAAACTTAACTTTGGAATCGGCTGTGTTTCATTTTGATGCTATAACCCTGATAGTAAAAATCAACAATTACTAAGAGTAATCAATGAAAAGGAACAATAGGTGTAGTAATGTTGAAGCATAAGGAATGCAGAATAAACTACAATAACAAAGTTTTCTATTACCACATAAATTGAACAACAATGGAAACTATTTTTTTGACAAAATGTTCGTAAACATTAAGAAATTTCCCAAAGCATTTACCATTTTGTAATTAAAAGAAGTACAACAATTTATATATTTTAAACAAAAATATACTATAAAATTGAGACATGCAAAAATATAAGTACAGAAGTAAAAATATAAATTATACTTAAGACATATCACAAACAATAAATTATTGTCAGTTACTAAAATAAGCAGACCGAAGATATACTTTTACAGCTAATTATTTAGCTGATAATCTGTAATAAGCAGCATTCAACTGTTCCAAGAATATAAATGTCAGAACTGTATGCGGACCTATGCGCATGTAGTATGGGGTGAAACCTTTCCAAAGTGCAAATATGCCTTCATTTCGAACAACTTTCGATAAAACATCAAAAGTTCCTTTAAATTCGGGTTTCCCATCAATAGTTTTCATGTTTTGGATCCTGGAGTAGACAATTTTAAACAAACTTATAACATATTGTATACACACCTGGTCTTTGCAATATCTACTGGCATCGAAACCACAGAAGTAACAAATCCAGAAATCATTGAAGCTGCAAAATGACATAAAATGTTGTCCTTAAAATATCCAGAACTTATAAGTTGCTCCTTAGCTTGTGAATAAGTAGCTAGTTGAGCACCGTTAACAAGCATTGCACGCCCCATTGTAGGTATAGCCCCTCGCCAGAGTGTAAGAACTCCTTCTTGTTTAGTTATACGTATTAAAGCTTCGAAAACGTTTTTATAGTTACGTCGTTCTGCTGGTGGAAGTCGGCCATCTGACGTCATTCTTATTAAAGCAACTTCAGCTGGTGTGCCTATAACGTTGTGAAATTAAAAGCCTTGCTTGTTATATCAGCCAAAACACGTACATAGACGTGTAAATATTTATTTAGTTTGTTACTATAGTGTTTACCAAAGCTAAAACTTTTTAAGGTTTAAAAAAGACCATCAAGGATTGTCGAACTGAGGATTGGGAAAACAAATTTTTTATTGACGGGTGTTAATCTTGGAGATTACATGCAGTTGAAAACTATTCGTTAAAAGGCCACAATGTATGTGTACCTCAGATTAATTATCAGCATGTACTAAAATAATATTTTAGGAAATTTATAACGCCGTTGTATTTTTGCCAATTTTGACAGTCCGTGTGGATTAAAGAATAAAGTTGTTCATACATTTGGAGTTTTTAGCAGTAGGTGGGTCGCAACTTTGTACATTAATCGTGACGACATCGCAATATATATATATATATATATATATATATATATATATATATATATATATATTGCAATGTACAAAGAACCCATTCAGAAAAAATGAAACTAGTCTGGGCACAGAAAAAGGCCAAATTATCAAAATAGAAAACATGACTAATACCTCGCATGGTCCTATTGGGCCCATACGTGTATAAAATATATATATATATATATATATATATATATAGATCATATATATAGATCACGAGGTCATTAAAATCCAAATTCTATAAATAAAACCCACATAAATAGAAGGAAATAGGAAAAATTGTAATTTCCGACTATTCATTGTTCCAACCTGTATAAAAATAAGCGTATTGCAAGTACAAAGCCATTAAATTCGTTTCGCTTTGATAAAAAGCATTTTTCCATGTACGAAATAAATCTTATTGCACATAGTTTTAAAGTATTAAATAGTTTTCCGTGTGTGTGTAAATAATCATCCTAAGAGTTAAAAACAAAGTCAGGTAATGCATCTGTGTGAAAACAGTATCGATTTGTTGTTTGTTGTAAAGCGTTTATAAACGAAGCCCTTATCAAAAGTACTAGAAATAACTTACATTTAAATCATTCATTTCATTTATCATAAAAACACACTTTCCGTGTATATTACAATCATTAAGATATAAATACAAAAAGTCATTCAATCCATGTAAGAACAATATCAATTTATTACCTTTATTAATTAAAATACTAAATGAATTTTCGGTACATAAAATATTTGTTGTATTTACCATAAAAACCAATTTTTTTATTACAATTATTAAGATGCACATCTTTTAATTGCAAAACCTTAAATAAAGCAATTGAAGCTTTAATTACTGAAATCCGTGCTTTTATTAGAATGCAAATTGATTTTAAGATATTTATTTATTAAACTACTTTGCTCACAAAAAGCGGTGCTAAAACAAAAAGACATTTACATTATTGTGTCATAGCAGAAATAAATTAGGGCAGTATTTTGCGGAAAATAATCAAAAGCTTGTTTGGGAAGACCATCCTATAGCCTGATTTCCACAACAATGAACGAATTATAGGTGACGCTGTGAAGATATGATGCGTGCCGGATTTTAAAAGGATGATCATGTCTAGAAAGGTAGTTTGCGGGTTTTAGCCTTTTGCCAAGTTCAAATAGAGCAGGCTTGCCTGCTATTGTTTCATACATAACCACAAGAGCACTCTTATTACGCCTACTTGCAAGAGACATCCATTCTAATTCGTTGACTAATTCAGTCACACTGATTCGCTGTCGAAATTGCCAGAACACATTGAAACTTAAGTGGGCCCCAGTGAAACTTAATGGTTTCACTCCACTACAAGTGAAACTTACTTTTTTTCTTTTATTTAATTTAATTATGGAGTGGGTCAATTAGTGAACAAAACCTCGGTGGACCCACGAGCTTTACTATATTCGCGGCTTAGTCTGGGAATTACCCCAAGGGTGAGCAATGAGTTTGGGCGTGGATATAGGGTGGGCTCGACTACAAACGGGAACTAAAAAAACGTAAATGGACGCCACTGCATCTATATAGACAATAAACAAAACTAAAGTATCCTACAGGAAGACGCAGAAACCTATAGGATATAATGATTACCAAAAAGCATACAAATTACCATAAGCAATACCTCTGGAAACCTCTTGGACCTCTGCTCCAGCTTCTGCGATGTCGGACCTGCTAGAAAATGTCACACAAAAAAATAAAATATAAGACACTGTTTGTGCCTTACAACAACAAAATATTTCGATCTTTATAGATCGATTGGCCTGAATTCAAAATCTCAACAACACCTTACCTATGAAAAAATATACTGGAAATTACTTATTCTGTTTCTATTACCTGGTACTATATCAACTTTTTTCTAAGTTCCACATTCAAAATTTTGCTTATCTAATTTGGACAATGTTAATTCTCTTTCGTTGCAAAAATTATTTATAAAAAAAATTTAATAATCAATATATAATAAGTTTCTAAAATTTCTTAATGTGTTTCTCTATAATCAAAATAATCAACATAAAGTAAGTTTCAAAAATCTCTGAATTTGATTCTCTACATAGAGAGGTCTTAGCATTTATAAATTATTTAATACAGTCGGGTTCTTAAACATCCATAAAACAGATCTGTTCTGGCTTACAAAAATTCTCTAAAGAACTTATTACATAAAAAGTTCATATGGCTTAAGCATTATATGAAATTAAAGAAAGTCAGTTCAACATATGTTAGAAGCAGCTTAGGTATTCTACTAATCACATAACATATTGCAAGTAAACATCTTTCAATCAAAAGTGAACTTTATACTTATTTTTATCAATTAACATGTGCATTATATACGTGCTTTGAATAACAACTTTTAAATTATCTAAAGGTTCAAAAATTCCTCTTATAAAAAAATTTTGTTCTGAACAAAAAGTATTTGACCTATTAAATTTCTAGGGTATAATTTTCAAACTGATTTTTACGTGAGATTTGAGCATAAACATATCTTGCAAAAAAATTTGACATTTACATTCTTTAACAAAAGTTTCTTAAGATTTGGTAAACGTTGAATCAAAGCTTTGACCGTAATTAGTACGTAAAATTAATTTTCAGTAAATAGTTTTATAAGTACCTGATTGGTTTTGCCTTAATTATACAACGGTGATGCTGATAGACGTACTAGACCAACTTTACTAAATGCAATGCCTTGGACAGCTTCAAAATGAGTAATTTCACAATACACGACCAAATTCCAATCTCATTGTCAAACGTGTTTCTTAAATGTGCACTAATGGACCTCTATCTTCACATGTTGTTACGGCTCTTCTGGTTGTCTGGGCAGCCTCACAAGAGCTCTATTGTGACGCCTCCGCGCGGCAACCACTAGCCCTTCAACGACGGTAGAGCTATTCTCCGCCTCCACCTGCAAACAAGGCTCTTCATCTTTCAACGAAGCGTACTTCTTCGTAGTTGCTTGCAAGATGGCCGCATTCCTTGCCAACACCCTAGTTATCGCGTCACCTTACGCGTAGACGTTGTGTCTAGCAATTGCACAAGTGGACTTCAGAACGCCTGTAGCTTATGCAACTCAAGTTACGTATTTGCGGATATCAGAAGCGTAGGAGTCACCACCAAATACCTCGCATAGATGAAAACAATGTAAATAGGAAAGAGGTGTTCTTCCTTATAGTACATTAAACTATTTAACGATTTCACGCTAAATGACGAATTCGTAAAATAACAACAGTTAGAACTGTTTTTCTTTAGAGATATTTAATGTAACAAAAATTTTGTTACAACATATCTTGCAGTATGATGCTGAACAGAGTTTAATTTGTCTGTTAAATACTGAATTTGGTGGTTCCATATTATAGCACAGCATTCTAAGATTGGGCGGATTAACATCAAATATGCATGACTTCTTTCTGAAGTAGGAGCTTTACACAGGTAAAATATGACTAGATGTAAACTCTTTAGTGTTTTGGAGAAAACTACGAGAGTGTTCGGTTCACCTTAGTTCCCTGCTTATGATGATGCCAAGATATTTACAGTTGTCGTCTGATGGATTTATGATATCGTTTCCAAGGTGGTATCGATGATCGACTACATTTGAGCCAATGGAAATCCAAACAGTTTTACCTGTGTTGGTAGCCGTACTATTGACATGAGCCCAGTGGACAATTTCATGTAGGCCAGTTTGTAGAATCTCCACATCTGCTTGGCTTTTAATGGGTCTATATATAACAATGTCGTCAGCAAATATAAATAAAAAGCGTTGTCAAATACTAACTTTATTAGTTTAAAAAAACAATAAAGAAAGCAAACACTTACTTTAATATTTTTCCATCTGTGTATAACAAAATATTAATTTAAAGAGTTTTAATGAAGAGTTTTTCTAGAATCTTCATGATTAATAAAAGAAAAATATAAAAGAAATTGCTGTGATTGACGGTTTGGTATCCCTCAATTTTGAAAGAGAAAAACTTTTCAAGGTAAGTACTAATGCAGAAATTTTGTATTTCAGTTATTCTTCTTTATTTTTAATCCTTTATTTTTATGTGCTTTTATAATTTTTCCATAGGAACCCACTTCAGCACCTGCAGTTATCGATACACTCATATTGTTACAAGGTTCCCGCCTCTTCAGGGCAAATCAAAATTTAATTAACTTCATGCTCATTTTACCCATAACAACTCTTCCAAAAACGCAAATACAAAAATAACAATTACTGAGAAAGTAAATACTAATAATGATGAAATTGCAAATAATTATAATACTAACTTAAATAATACAGTGTCTAATACTAGTGAAACTGAACAAAGCGCTGCGAGTGATGCTACAATAACAAATGATGTATTCAAAGAGAATCCTATATTACATCTTGTTACAACTTGTAAGTCTAACTTCTGTTGGTTCTATTTCGAATTTGCGTCAGTTCTGGTTAAACATGTTTATTAAATTTACATAATATAAATCTTTTCAATTTTAGCTATAAAATTCTTTAGTGAACAATATTAATATTTTATCTGACAATTCCTATTTCTTTTGTTTTATTATCCTTTTCTATGCATCAAAGTATGTTCATTTAACTACAAACGTATTCTGTCAGTATTTTTTTATTTTACGTATTAATTATCAATACATTTGATAAAAATCCATTTGATTTGCTGCAAATAGCATAAAAGAGTACTTGCTTTACGCTTTTAGTTTAAGAAACTACAATCAACGTGTATTTAAAACTCCTTTTGCATTGAAAAGCAATTGAAGTTTAAATTAATTACCCCGTGGTTAACAGCAATTCATTTTAAAAGGAGAATTTTCTAGAACATAAAAGGAAGAGTCATTGGTATTTAAAAATATGCAAATTCGTATAAACTCATTAATAAATAAACATTTTATTCCAAGAAGCGGCTCGATCATTGAAAAACCTGCTAAATCCCGGGAATAACTGATAAAAATAATTTATGATTTTCACATTCACTATTATAGAGAACAGATACGTCACAATAATAGTATATGTGAAACAAGGACATATAGAATGCGTCATGGATAATTGGAACGAAATAAGAAGGTAATAAAGCTCAACAATTTTAAGCATTAATTGGTTTCTCCAAGAAATGTTACATCATAATTTTCCACATTTTTCTAATAAGCTTCTGCAAATATAAATTTGTATATAAAAGAAGCGTTTATTCAATTCGGCTTTCATTCATTGATTAGATTTGAAGTTATTCGATTTGAAATTAGATTCGAAATTTATTTTAAAGTGCAAGCGGTTGCTATGTGGTAATAGTATGTGAGTATGGAGTAAAGTTTACTGTAATTTAAGAGTTGCAAGGTTGCAATGAATAAAGAAGCGATGTTTTAAACATAACATAAAGAAAAATTGAATTTATTAATTACGATGAAGAGGCAAAATTCCACAATAGAAAGCTATTTTAAAAAAATATCGAAAGGAAGATTTAACCAAAAATGCACTTTGGTAATTGCTGTTTGAAATGAGAATTTTTAATATGGAGAATCTTGTAAGTTGATTTGACGTCAATTTAAAATAAGAAGATAATTTATTACGGAGCAACGTTTTTGAGGATTCTGCAAGTATCACTTTTAAATTTATTTTTAACTGATTTATACTTAATGAAGGTATAATAATAAGTGTTATTCATATAATAATTTTATGTAAAGGGTTTTACCAGGAGAATTTGTGATCAGAGTTCAAAATACTCTGACCTTTTAATAGACTATCTGTCAAGGATTTTTTTCTGGCCAAAACAAATCTTACAAGCGGGAAATAATCATAATCAGATAAATTATCTTCAAAAGAATAGGTTTAATTCTATAAATTTAAAATAAAGTAAGCAACAATTTTTGTTTGCAATCAATACTTCTTAGAATTTATTTTACGTTTTAAAGAAACGATGTTGTAAATTTTCTATATACTTTTGTATAAGAGAAAATATTTCATACTGTATAAATGCTTTGTAATATTGCCGTGTTTGATTTCATTTTAAAAAACTCGGTCAGTTCCGTTGAGCTAGTCAGGCAAAATTAGAAAGGAAGGTAAGTGAATAATTTCAAGTTAAACAAATTGCTGTATCTGTATCACAGCACTCGATTAGTAACGTCCCAAAACGAGGCCATTTTCATATTACTTTTTCAGCGATGCTCTCAATGCTGGCCTTGTCACAGCACTCTTTTAGTGATCCACAACGTGCGGCATCATATCACTCTTTTAGTGGCCCCCAACGTGGGCATATTTTCACAGCACCCTTTTAGCATCACCTCAAAAATGGGCCTTGTCACAGCACTCTTTTAGCGGCATCACAATGTGGGGCCTTTTCAGCATCTTTTAGTAACGACCAAAACGGGTCTTAGCAATATATATATATATATATATATATATATATATATATAAACTTACCTTGTGTAATTAACTACCTAAAATATATATATATCGAGATATCCATGTTACTAACACATCTATTTAATCGAATACTGAAGCACTGCGATTAGAATAAATTTATATTAAATGTTGTAATATGAATTTTTCACAAGGAAAGGTGTAGAATAATTTATTGAACATGTGCATTGCAATATTCGTAATTTATTTTTAAGTGCAGATGTGCACTCACTTGGAACGTATGACTATGTCAGTCAGAACACATTCCTTTGAGTATTACAATATTAATGTACCCAGTATTCATTGTGGGCAAAGAAATACATTTTTGTGCTTTCCCAATGACAATGTCTTTTTTCTACTTGGTTACAACAAGTTTGGTAAAAGTCTACTTCCGGAATAAAGAAATTGTTCCAAAAATACCTAATTTCATATAGTTTGCATAGAAATATATTTTATTTAAACTTTTTAACCCGAATTCGCAAATCAAGCAAAAATAATTTACAATGTTGAAATAAGAAAGTAATATGCTTTTAGAAATTAAGAAAAATTACTTTAAAATTGGCTCTTCTAGAAAAGTCAAAACAAAGATACGAAAAACAGTATCAGATATTTATAAATCGGTGTGCCTACCATAAATGAAGTAACCATATGCTCTGCAAGCTTATGCGCTTTGGTCATTATTCAATGTTACGTGGATAATATAATGTGTAAAAAACAAAATTCATATTAACCAATATAAGCTGGTTACAAAAGCAAACATCCAAAGTGTTTACCAAAGAAGAAACAAGAAAATTCCTAGTTGATATCCGTGGCATACTACATACAACAAGAAAAGTTCCAAAACCTTTATTTACAAATTCTATACTAGTTCCAATAATACATTTTTAGGCGATTCTGATCATTGGCATTTTGGATATGTGCAAATGTGATGAGCTTGTGAAAATAAAGATACAGGATACAGAACACACAGATTTTATTTTAATAATAAAAACATTAGGTTCAAAAATGCATAATAATAATATTTACTGTTACCAACAACAGAAAAATTAACAATTTATCGATTTATAGAAAGTACATAGTACTAACACCACAAGAAGCTACTAGTTCCTGGTTATTTTTGTAGTATAACAGAGGCAAATGTTTTGCTCAAATAGTAAGCACGAATACCTATTGCAAAAATACCCAAAGGCATATTCCAATATTTAAATTTAACAAATGCTAATTTATACACTAGGTACTGCATTTTTCATGCTTTACCAATTTTATTAGTAAATAGTGACAGAGATACAATACACCTGAGATGTCAAGCAGAGTAAGAGTTCTAGGATAGCAAAAAGCTATTTTGAAGGAAACATTAATAATAAGATTTAAACCGCTAAAAATCTTTTATGCAATTCTTGATCGTAATGTTTGCATAAAAAACCCTGAAACATTATGAAATTTATACTACGAATAAAGTGTCTAGTAGTCAGTATAACTATCAACAATTGTAAAGACTGTACTTTCACCTTTAATATGATTAATAATAGTACGTAATTATTACATAAATGCCCTGAAAAGCTAAAAATTATTACTTGTTTAATCAAGCGAGATGGTAGAAAAAATTGTGTGTGCAATCCCAAGTAGAAAGCAACATTGTTGCTCTCGAATGAATTCCTCACTCCAGTCCATGACACATTGCAAATATCATTCTCTGGTGACAATGCATCACTTTTCGTCTTTAATACACAAATGGCTATTGTACTAGCATTCAAATTAAAACCTTCTATACTTTGTCATTAAATTTATGATTCTCACATTATTTACATGCAACAGAAGGTGATTAATCAGGAAACCTTGATTATTTTATCACAATACTGGTAAGGACAAGAAGCAGGAAACCTCGCTTGGTAGACCTCAATGAGGTAACATATCTACAGAACACAATTAGTTGACCTGTTATCTAAGGAAGTAGAATATTTATAAAATATACTAAATGTAGTAAATATAATATGTAAACATCATACGACTTTTAAAAACAAAAAAAAACATATTCATCTTTGTTAAGGGTTAACTAGCTTATCTGTATAAAATACTTATTATAAAATGAATTTGTTGGCAATCACATCACAGCAAGTCACCTAATAGTTAAGCATCTAAATTATATCATATTAGCTGCAGAATTTGTCTTCTATGACAACTTTTTTGTTTTTTGTTCTAATTCTTTGTGCATCGTATTCCTGAGTGTATGTGGATGAGAATGGACAGACTAAATTTTTAAAAATGTCCCCTTGGTCAGCCAATATTTTCTGCTTGGAATAAAACATTTAAAAAAAATAATAAAACAAAATATTTTGGTTCCCAACGGCATTTTCAAAAATTCGGCATGTCCATACTCATCTACACACACAGGGACATGTTACAAAACGAATTAGAACAATAAAAAATACACAAAAAAAAAGGTACAGCCTTCGCATGCAAGAAAATATTCTTCAAAAACTTGTCTAACACGCAAAAATTCACACAAACACCCAAATAAAACATTTTTCAGAAAATTAGCCTGTGCATTTTCATCTACACACAATAAAGAACACAATACAAAAATTATCAGAACAAAGAACAGTATACAAAAAAAGTTACAGAGCACGCATGGATCAAATCTGTCTGTCTGCAAGATTCTACACTCCCCCCCTCCTGTCAAAATAGTAATCTTATGCTGACGATTTACATTTTTTTTAGCATATACTTTAGCTAGAAAGTAATTATTGCCCCAAATCTTGAATATTTCGAATTTTCAATAACCACTGTAAAATAATTTGAATTACAGTTTTGCTTAAGCAGCACTCAACCACCCTCTTCCAGAGGTCATTCCAGTACACTGCAGTTAAATCATAATTCAATTGACAACTCTATGAAAACCAAATCAGTATCAAGTTTTAAACTATTATTTAAAAAGTATTTACTTTCAACACAATAAATTCACTGGTCTATATATTTATTTGTTCAATAAGTGTTGGCTCATAAAGTACCAACTTAATGTTAGTGTTAAACTGTTTGCAATGGGGTTCACACCACAATTATAAACATCCAGCTTCTTTTACACGTTTCAATATTTATTTGTAAATTTATGTCTATTGTATTGTTAATTGCAGGTTAAGTGGAAGAACAGCCTTTGGCTGAACTTCGCCTGTTATACTACATTCTTATTTTTTTGTTATAGAACTTATCAATAATCAATAAAGACGATATTATTATTACTATTATCAGATCTGATGCTCATATAAATCATAATAATTTTTTTGGTATCACTGATACGTGTGAATTTATTTAATTTTTTATTGTTAGATAAAAGTTTTTGTTCCAAAAGGCGAAGAAATAAATTCAGCATACATACCACATAACCCATAAGGGATTTCGAAGGATCCATAGTCCTCTGATAAATTTTGCACATTAATCGATCATAGTAGTCCATAGGTAGAAAAGTGAATTTGAGCATATGAACAATGTTAGACCAAGAATGCATGCTAGCATGCTTAATCCTATATAATAGCAAGACCTCGCCTGACAGAATTTCAGGGGTGGAAGTAAATAACTGTTGGGAGGAGATTCATCTGGAAGAACATAACTCTTCCGTACAAACGAGAAAATACATTAAGGATCCTTCGCCAGAAAAAGTTAGATCAAGTTTGTAAACGGCAATACTTTTAGTAACAACACGGAACTGGGTACGAGTATTCAGCTCGGGCTCTCTCTCGACCTCGGACTCAGACATAAGAAGTGGATGTTGTTATGTGTCTCCATTACTGGTAGCATGTGCCATTTTAACTCAATAAAAGAATATCGAAGTCAACAGAACAAATTAAAATAAACCTGAAGGAAAAATTGAAATTGAAAAGAACAAAAAAAAAAATATGAATGACAAAATAGAATCTAAGAACACCAATAGAATTGGGCGCAAGTGTTTTCAAAAACTTGTTTTGCCAACGAAAACACAATTTGGTTGCTTGGCCTAAAAAAAAATTTACAGTAAATCACCAATTATTGGACAAAGAACAATAAAATGAACGAAACAAAAATTTTTATCAGAACGAAACGGTGTATGTACAGAAAAATTCGGGACAAAATGTTGAGTAAGAATAGAGGTTTCCAAATTCAGGCACAAATTCTTAAGTAAAAACAATAACGGTTTCAGAATCGAACAAATTTTAAGTACAACAGGAAGGTTTAGAAAATCGTGGGCGCCAAATTTTATGCTATGGTATTCTATGCAGACATACCTTACATGTGATTTTCCAATGCTCCACTTGAAGGTACTACATTGGCCAGGAAGCGAATTTTTTTACCTGGGAAATTTGGAATTTTGCTGAACCCTTGCTGTTCCAAGCAAGGTACGGATCTTTAACGTGCGTGACAACACCCACACACGGGACCTCCATTTTACCTCTCATCCGAACGAGGGTGTATTTTTGTGAAAAATGCTCGCCTAACATTTTCCAAGCGGACCGTGTCGGGAAGTGCAGACATACCTTACATGTGATTTTTCCAATGCTCCACCCAAAGGTACTACATTGGCCAGGAAGCGAGTTTTTTTTTACCTGAAAAATTTTGAATTTTGCCGAACCCTTGCTGTTCCAAGCAAGGTAGGGATCTTTAACGTGCGTGACAACACTCACACACGGGACCTCCATTTAACCTCTCATCCGAACGAGGGTGTATTTTTGAGAAAAATGCTCGCCTAACATTTTTCAAGTGGACCGTGTCGGGATTCGAACCCGGGACCTTGGGCGTAATAGTCACACACATACCACTATGCCACGGAGCCGCCTAGTGCAGACATACCATAGTAGTCTGGAGCCGATGCCTTTTAGTAATCCAGCTGTAATCTGCTGAAGGCAGCCGCCAAGAACGAGTAGTTAAGGATGAGTGGGTTTAGCTGGATTCCAAATGGGTATATTAATTGTTTTTACAACCCCCTTTTCCACTACGGATGTCCTGAACCGTCAAGTTTCAGTCTACAACATTCAGCACCCCATTGTCAAAACATAATAATCTTTTGCTAATTAATTAAATTTTTTATTTAAAGTATACGATTTCTAGAAAATAATAATTGATCCAAATTTTATACTTAGAATTTTCAGCAATAACCATTGTAAAATAATTTAAATTACAGTATGTACGTGATTATCAGATCTGATGCTCATTCAAGTCTTAAGAGACAAAAAGTTGTTAAATAATAATTTCTTTTATATATCACTAACTAAGCCTTGTCAATTGATTGAATTTGTTATTGAATAAATGTTATTTGTTATACAATAGATACTTTCTAATTCTAACAGGTTTAATTTACTAAGAAGAGTAAATTAGAAATTTAGAATGATTCACTCCAATAAGATTTCTGTATCTACCCTAAAATCACATTTTTTTAATACAGTGGCGTTCAACTTCATTTCATTTAGTTTTCAGTTTGACAAAGGATATTTCAACCCTGCGCTTTTCATGATCTCCCAAGAGATAATAGCCAAGCTAGTCTCCGATACAACAAGTTTTTCTAGTTCCAACTAACACGCGTAAAAAGTTCAAGTCCTTTTAAATTCCAAATTGTTATTCCATCTCCTACCTAGGGTTAAAGAAATACATTGTTACATTAGTGCTCACAACGTGGAGTTAGAAATAAAGATCTGCTATATTGGCACAGTATCGTGAGGTCCAAGTTAAAAAAATAAAAACTTGTTACACTGACATTCCCATCGTGGGACTGGAGTAGAAAAAAATTTGCTACATTGACGTCCATCGCTTTGGAGCTCGAAAACGAATAACCATTTATACGCACTATCTATATGGAAAAAATTTTTGCTCCAATGTATATGGATAAAAATAAACAAGTTGAATTTTTAAAAATGCCCCTTGATAGCCTCAATACGGTTCCGCAGAGAAGAAATCATTTTTAAGTAGTAATACAAAAACAATATTGTGGCTGTCCATTCTCATCTACACATGCATGGGAACACAATACAAAACGTATCTGAACAATAAACAATACACAAAAAAGTTGCAGTCCCCACACACAAGAAAATATTTCTCAAAAATTTGTCCAACATGTAAAAATACACATGGACACCAAAATAAAACATGTTACACATTTTTTTAATAAGTCTTCACCTTTTCATTTTACTATGTAAGTTCAAGGGATTTTTAAACTCCGCATGAGAAAGTCTTCAATTAATATTATTTTTAATTTAAGCCTCATGTATAAATTCAACGAAGTTTCGGTTCTCGAGTATTTTAGGTCATTCGCCTACGATTTGTGGTGCAAAAAACAGCAAATATTGCGTTTCTCATGCCTTGAAAGTGCAGCTGCGTTTATCAGTTTCCGCGTTAAAATTTGGAGGGGACAATAGTTGGTGGGAACCAAGCATAGAAAAGAACAGCGGTTTTACTATCGGCCTTCATTGAGTATGGATGTGCAAGTGTAGAGTTCCGAGAGTCTGTGAAGTGATCCACTTTTGTTACCTATCCCATTACTGAAATAAAAAAAAACATCGTTTTGATAAAAAGGACAGCTTTGAGGAAGTCACCGCCAACCAAACAATGAACACCCAAACAACCCCTGAGAGACACAGCAAACCGGGCCCTTGGTGATTCACATGGTGAGTTCTTGTATGATTAGTTTGTGAACCTAATCGGCTACATCACTCATATAATACAATTTGAGGCGTAATCCTTTTTACGTCAGGTCTGTATGATTGATGACTCGAGAGGTTGATTCTTAAATCATTTGTACATTATTTATTGCAATATATGTAAAAACAAAGCTATTTCTATAAGGCTGTGTTCTGTAGCTGATGCGGCACGGCGTTGGCAGCCAAATAAAAAGTGCTACGGACCATAGATGATTTTAGTAAAAGTGTTGCCCTAATTATTTTGTTAGCTTAGTTTAAATGAAACCTCTAGAATCAGACATCAAATGTATAATGAAATTAAATATTTTTTTAACAAACAATAAAAAAATTATAACTACTGAATAATCACTCACACTAAATAGAGTCCAAAATCTCCCTTTTTCTAATTAGGATTTTCATTCACTAATTGTTCCCTTATTTAAATCTTATTATGTACAAAATTTTGGAAAACAAGTTGGATAATTTTAATAACCTTTCCTTATCATCAGATTTAGACGCAGTTGATCTGTTATGTTGAATAATTTTCATTATATAATGGCCACACCTACTGAAGTCAGCCACCGTCAATTCATGTTACCCATTCTCACACAAAGATTTATACACACACAAAATATTTCATAATTTAACTTAAATAACTAATAAAAAGAATGTCCTCTTTAAAAATTTTAAAACAGTATGATTATTTTCTACCATTTAAATTATACTTGTCTGTTATTTTTCATATTGTTGAAATTTCTCCATTAAATATCATTAAACATCCAAATTGTTTAAAATTTACCATTAAATACCATTAAAATTTCATATAAACTTTCCAAATCAATATATCAATATCGTTCAACCAAATTATTCAAAAGCTTACCACCATTTTACCATTAAATCCATTCCAGCTTCATATATGCTGCCATTCAAATTAAAACTTTATCTTGCCGTAATTCATTATTGTTTATTTATTTAAGACCAGTTCAATGTACTTCAAAATCCTACTCCTGTACATTTCAAATATTTTTCCGTCGCTATATACTTCCACTATTAAAACTTAACGTACATAAGTTCAATTGAATTGTGATGTTTTAATAGCAACTGACCATTAACTCGATTAATTATTAACTACTGACTGGCCCCTGTTCACACCTTCTTTTGAGTTTATATGTTTATAAGGACAAGCTCATGTGTTTGGCCTTTACTGAGCTTGAAAAAGATTCTGACAATGTCAATTGACACAAACTCTCTAAAATTATGAAGATGTGCGAAGTAAAATATACAGAACAAATGGCCGTCTACAAATTGTGTAGAAAACAGACTGCAGTGATAAAAGTCGAAGCACACAAAAGGAAGGCAACAGCTTAATGGAAGTAAGACAAGGTTGTAGTCTATCTCCTATGTCGCTTAACTTTTATGTAGAACAAGCAATGAAAGACAAATTTGTGAAAGATGTAAAAGTTCAAGGAGAAGAAACTAAGGATTAAGTTTTGCAGATGACAGTGTCATTTTATCAGAGTCAACAAGGGTTCTAGAAGATTTGTTAAATGGCATGGGATCTATTTTGAAAAATGATAATATGATAAACATTAATAAATGAAAAACAAAGGTGACAGAATGCAGTCATGTAAGATCAGGTGAAGTAACGAACATGAGATTGTGAGATAGATAACAAAGGACGGTAGAAGCAAAGACATATGGTGTAGGTTAGCACAATCAAGGAATGCATTTCTAAAGGAGCGTATGCCTTTGTACGGAAGTGAAACGTGGACGTTAGACAGCACTGAAAGAAAAAGGATGGAGGCTTTCGAAATGTGGTCTTACAGACGAATTTTAAAGGTTAGGTGGGTAGATCTGGTCTTAAATGAGGATGTATTGAGCCTGGTGAGAAGACAGCTCCGTGACGAAATGTAAAGAAAATGAGGGTTAGGATGATTGGACATACCTTGAAGTATGCAAGATTGTTTAACTTAATATTAGAGGGAAATGTGGTAAGTAAAAATGATAGAGGCAGACCAAGGCTTCATCATGATAAACAAATTCATATGGGTGTAGGATGTATGAGTTAAATATCAATGAAGGGGTTATATCAAGATAGGTTAGTACAGACAGCTATATCAAACCAGTGTGTGAACTGAGAACCGGTATAAATGTCGAATAACCCCTTCTAGATTCTAACACTGAAACTAGTGTCAATCGCTTGAATTTTTTGTGCTGAATCCGAATATGCAATTTATTTTCGGCACAAACAATAGACTATGCCGCTATGGCCGTGCAAAGTTTCTAAATATAGTCCTATTTTCATATCTCATTTTCCAATATAAATATATATAAAAATATAAAATAATTTTTTAATTTTCGGTCTAGCACGATACTTGGAAAAAAATGTCGTGCTGATTATTTCTAGCGCATTTTTCGATATATATATATATATATATCAACAGTTCTACATGAGTTCTAACAACTACCATCACTTTTAGCATGAGTTCCGGTGGCTAACACTTTTTTCCAAGTCTCGTGCTACAACGAAAATTAAAAAATTATTTAAAAATGGTTAGCCACTGGAACTCAGGCTAAAAGTGATCGTAGTTGTTAGAACTCATGTAGAACTGTCGATAGATATCGAAAAATATGCTAGAAATCGAGTGTCGTGCTAGACCGAAAATTAAAAAATTATTTAAAAATGGTTAGCCACTGGAATTCAGACTAAAAGTGATTGTAGTTGTTAGAACTCGTGCAGAACTGTCGATATATATCAAAAAATGTGCTAGAAATGATCAGCACTACAATTTTTCGTCGAGTGCCGTGCTGGGTACAATATACGTTGTTTATTCAAATAACCTAACTATTGCAATTTTTTAATTTTAATTACATAGAGAGACGAAACTCGATTAGAACTAACGGGAACTCATGCTAAAAGTTGTGATATTTATTAGTTTTTTATAGATTAGAGGAGGAAGTGTCGTGCTAGATTCGCGAAGTTAGCACAACAATTTTTCATTTGCTATTTTTTGCTATTAAAAATGCGGAACTCTTTTTATTTTCTCTCAGGAACTCTAGAACTATGAAAAGTGCTACAAGAACTAGCATTGTTTTTTTTAAATTTATAGAATGTCGTGCCAACTTCACAGTGGTAAACACGAAACCGAGATACTTTGATTTCAATCATAAAAAACAGGATTAAACCCGGGAGTACAATAATCAGCGACTCATGGAAAGTCTATTATCATCTTGGGAAAGAAGGTTATCGCCACTTGAAAGTCAACCATTCTGTTACTTTCATTGAATCTACAACTGGAGCTCATACTAATGCAATCGAATCTACATGGAGTCATGCTAAACAACCCAGGATACTTGTCACATTATATATTTATTAAAAAGTGCAAGTCTGATGGTGTCGATGACCCTCCCGCATTTCTAGGATGTTTCACTAATCCAGTTTGATACTGTACCAACGCTTCCTTAAAAGCATAAGTCTGAATCTTTCTTTGTTCTGTCACAGTTTAGTTTTACCTAAAGTTAGTAATAAATTTTGTTTTATACTATACCTATATAATAATTTTGTATTGAAACTCAGAAAATGTGTCAATTTCTATATTTAGGTGAGGGTTAGGCACGAATGTCAAATTTGCATTGCATAGTGTTTGGTTAGGTTAGCAGAAAAATATTTGAAGATGAGACCAAAGGTAGAAGTCGACAGATTTTTTCTGCTAACCTAACCTAAGGCGATGCAATGCATTGATGTTACAATTACTCCCGTTACTACGATTACAATAGGATATGAAAATAGGACAATGTTTAGAAACTTTGCGTGGCCATAGCGACGTAGCCTATTGTTTGCGCCGAAAATAAATTGCATATTCGGAATCAGCACAAAAAATCCAAGCAATTGACACTAGTTTCAGTGTCAGAATCTAGAAGGGGATATTCGACATTTATTTCCTGAGAACCCAATAACAACAAGAACAGATACAATAATAAAGTTTATTATCTCACAAAACTTAACAAAAATTATTATTGTACTATGATGAACTGAAAGTAGTTTCCGCCAAGATACTGTATTTTACTCAGATTATTTATTGATAGGTATGCAAGTTATTTGTAATGACAGTAGAAATGACATAAACGTTCCTTTGTTTATAGGCCTACTACAACATAAGTTTCTATGAATATTAATCTAAATGCATGATACTACATTTACTTTGCATCAGTAGTACATCACTATTATTTTGTATTGTGTTCATGTTGCACAATATCTAAACAACTTAAAAAACGGTGTAAGATTTTTTAAACAAAACTGCAGCAGGAAGTCATCAAAGAGTGTATAGCAAAAATACAATATGACCTTATAATCATGTAAATGAACCACACCTGTAATTGTACCTTTGACCTTAGTCAAATTAAAATTAACTGTCGTCAAATTAATGTTATACAATTTTCAACCATATTTACCTACAAATGCTCCACATATACCAGCCAACATCCCAAATCCAGTTTTATAAATAAATCCTGGTGGTGTTCCATCCTCGGTTGTGAAGCTATCTATCAGCCATGTAAAAACTCCCATTCTGGCTGTTGTATATGTAGCTTGTCTTAACAACCCTGCCGATAAACCATTATAAAGAGCAAATATTCCTTCAGTTGCAATTATTTTCTGTACCATTTGAAACGACGACGAATATCCTTTGGCCGCTGTGCCCATCCCGCTCATTTGCATTCGGTTTTTAATTAAATCTAGTGGTTGTACAAAACAACTGGCCCCCATTCTAAAACCAATAGCAAAATAAATGCTCTAAGAACAAGCAAACCATGATTTCTGCGAAAGTAACCAAAAAGTTTTAATAAATTTTACACTAAAATTGCTATTACAAGAAATTAATATTGATCCTTTCTCTAATTAAAAAAACTAAGTTTACTAAAGGCAAATAACTTACCCAGCTGAACCACCAAAAATAAATTTTATATAATTGGGCACTTTTCCTTTTTTTTCAGCCATTTTTATGGTAAAAAAAGGTTTTGACTTCCGACCAGATATAAGCAAACGTTATCTAAATTAAGTATTAAAGGTCATTTTATTGTGTAAACATGCCTTTCAAATCAACATTTACAGCTGGCGGGGCAAATGGTACTTGTGTAATAAGTACAATGTGCCAAGAAAATAGAAACTGCAACTTGAGTTGCATCGTAATTAGAGCAAATCGCCAAATTCATTCTAAATCCTTTTTCTTTTGCATTACCCAAAAATTTCAAAAAGTAGTGCGTGGAAGCATTGAACTTTACATTGATTGGTCAATACCAATTCTACATGTCAAATTCAAATAATTATTGATTATATTTAGTTATTCAACTAATTAATTTAAATTTTCTGTTAGACCATTGTCTTTAACACTTTGCAATTTTGATTACATGGCTTTTCGCCCAAACGTCAAACAAACCAATGACTTGTAATTTAAACCGAAATGTGGTAGGGAGTCTTTTGTTTATTTATGTAGGGAGTTCAATACTACCAACATGCTTCAAACATAACGGTATGGTAGTAACTATCCTATAGGCAAACTATAATTTGAATAAAAAAGTAATTTTTGTCCTGACAAATAGAAAATAGTTTATTATGCCACTGTGAACGGCCTTCAAGCCCGATTATTTTAAAAAAAATCTATGCCGCATGTACGCCATACAACCAAACTTAAAGCCATTATGTAATAGAAATTCACACAAGTTTATTTTTTATATCGTAACAATTTTATAAAATTTTTCGAACATATTTTTCAAAGTCGAATAACTCGAAAACCAATCGACATAGAGTATTGATGCTATGGAAAAATATGCTCAGGAGGTCGATATTAACCTAAAAATAATATTTATATTTTGTTATATTGAAGTTTTATATAACCAAAGTTTCGACTTTAAAGTCGAATTACTCGAAAACTAGATGAGATATCAAAAATTGGCTAGCATATTCTTAATCATCGTAAAAAACTGAACAAGATCCATATATCAAATGTTTGTAAAACGAAAAAAACGTGCAACGGACGACGGCGGCGACGACGGCGACGTTGCGATCTTATTAACCTAACTTACTTCGTAAGTTTGGTTGATATCACAAAGAATGCATAGCACTAATTATGGAAAAAGTTTTAACATGACATATTCAAAGTATGTTAAGTAAATAATAATACAATCGACAGAAACAACAGGTACCGGACTCAGTGGGAGAGTAGGGGTGGGTCGTAGGAGATGAACGATAGCCTTCGGTGCGCGACTGTAAGAACAATCGTATTGTGGTAAATATCTGAAAATAAATAGTAAAACAACCTAATAATTATATAGGATGTTGCTCCTACTACTCAGGAAAATAATAAAAAAATATCAACTCAAATAATATATATTGCTATGATAATAGGGTTATTTAAGGGTATATAGGGCCACAAGGGTTGCACACTCCATGTAAACGACACCAAAGTCTAGAAAATTAAACATTTTATCATAAAGAATAAGCAATTAGCCAACAAAAAGCAAATAAACACGCTATAATATTTACAACCAACTTTAATCAATAAAAAGAAACTCATTCTTCAAGAATTCAATTACATTTAGTAAAATAAATAACTTTGTACCTAATCCAATTCATTTTTATAGCAATGCATTCATACACTTTAAATAAACATGCATCAGGAACATCGAAAGTCAAACAAACATGAAACGATTTTTTTTAAACTTTACACATTAATAATCATGCGTGCCCATAACAAACGGGTCTTGCAAAACAAGCAAATTACAGAACGTAAAAAGAAGTAAAGAAACGCATTCAATTTACGTCAGTGATCTGCTATACAAAATTTAACACAAAACCCAAAACAAAATAAGGAAACATACGCTTGACTACGTGCAGAATTAAACAGAAAATTTGAATAAATTCCTATAAAAATAAAAAGACGTGACTTGATAAGGTTCAATGTGCCATGGTCAAACAAAATCCACATACAGAACTATATGTAGACGTGACCGGCGGGAGCATTTCCACAAGTTATAGTATAGGTAATACCATGAAAGTCCAAGGAATGGACAATAACTTAGAGTAACGCCTATGCAGTAACAGGGATAAGCTGGATAAAATCAACGGGAACAGGTGATAGGCGCGCTTTAAATACCGCCCGAGCTGATAAAGGGTCAGTCTTGCATCAAAAAAGTCTCGCTCCATACTGCTCTGAACCAAAATAACACGCGAAGTTGAAAATAGCAAATTATATAATAATATTCAAACGAATGTTGGTGACTGAAAATTCAAGTGCGAATATACAATAGAAGTTCGCCGTTGACTTTAAAACGTAAATTCAAAATTTTAATCAAACATAATTTTAAGATTTATATAACTTAGGGCTTTAAGCATCTATCAGAGAATTTATCTGAGAATTTATATAAGCGTTTATCTAAGAATTGAACTGAGCATTAAACTAAGGGTTGAACTAAATTCAACTAAGTAAGCAATTAAGTGTTAAACTGAGCTTTTAACCAAGCTGTACTTTACATGTGATTTTCCAATGCTCCACTCGAAGATACTACATTGGCCAAGAAGCGAGTTTTTTTTCACCTGGAAAATTTGGAATTTTGCCGAACCCTTGCTGTTCCAAGCAAGGTAGGGATCGTTAACGTGCGTGACAACACTCACACACGGGACCTCCATTTACCTCTCATCCGAACAAGAATGTATTTTTGTGAAAAATGCTCGCCTAACATTTTTCAAGCGGACCGTGTCGTGATTCGAACCCAGAACCTTGGGTCTAGTAGTCACACACATACCACTACGCCACGGAGCCGCCAACCAAGCTATACTACCAAACAAAATCAATAAGAAAAACTAACTGAAAACTATCCAAGGATACTGGTCAAACAATGCGTAGTGGGAGTTCTAAGAGTTGGGGTTGCATTTAGGGACGCGTACTCACAACAAGAAATTCAACAAGAACAAACAACAGGTCAGAGATAAAATTCATTAATAGCTTAAGGTATTAATTTCTTTTTGAGCATTTTAATTTTGTATGCATTGATATATTTATGGAAAGGGTCATCAAAAATTTTTTGACTCGTAGAAAATTACGTAAAAGGGAAAGAAGGTCATTCAACGTTCAACGTGCTTTAAGTAGTATACCCTACTCACGATAAATATGGGATGATATCGTAAACAATAATAAAGTGTTAGTAATCGTAAAATCTGGACGTAACTGTGACGCAGCTATGACATTACGCTTTAGTATGTTACAGTTGGTAGTTTTGTGCGGTGTTGTAGCATTCTCTGCTTCTGTATTCTTAGACGCAAAATTTGTTTACTGTGAAGTTTTAAGACACTGCTTTTATTATTTGAAAATCTTACTTCTGCATCTTGAGTTGCATTGCTACCACAATTCACTACCATATAGAAATAAGGTATTTTAAAAATAACCTAACAATTTAAAGTATGCCAACTTTTAATAATTATTTAATAATAAACAAAAACTATACAAGTCTAACTATTAAATAGGCATAGAATAAGTCAATCATGACAACACATCATTTATGTGTATTGTGATGTTATCTTATATTTATTGTGAATGAAGTATATGCAGAGTTATTTTTGTTGGCTTTAAACGGATTTAAAGAGAGTTATAATTTGAGTACAAATTGATTTATATTGTTAGTTTGATTCAGGGGTTCTCTTAATTAAGAGAATAATATCATAGAGCTACAAATTATACATATTTTTGGTTATTATATAAATTTTGATTAATTTCGTTTATTTCATTCAAATAATAGTGTTAGAGAAAAGAGAGGTAAAATTTCTCTGTTATCGTATCGTCGTGCACTTTGTGTGGGGTTGAACTGAGCTAGTCGAGGCATTATAAAACGAATTATTTAAAATTTATTCTAGGTTAGTTAGAGACACTGAGCGGTCGCGAATAGCAGGCACCTGGACGTTAAATACATCGGAGTACGGCGATATCATAGCAATATATATATATATATATATATATATATATATATATATGTATGTATATATTGCAGTGGATTTCTCTATACCAATTCGAGCCCTCACGTTCGGGTCGTCATATAATTGCTGTGGATCTCTAGAACAATCGGGATCACTTTTGAGTACCAGTGCCGTTGGGTCGTCATAAAATTTTCTGAAATCTTACAATACCTTTGGAACGCCTCCTTATTTCTGCACACCCTTGCTAGCTCAACAATCGGCTTCTTCTTGGATACCATCCATCTTAAATTCACTCTTTCTTTCATATACAGTCAAATGAAACTACCACTCAAATAATGCAACAAGACATACAACCCTTTTATTTACACATATTAACAAGTTTCCATTAGTAAGAAAATATTTACACATTTGGGTATACAATTTGATAAAAATGTTTCCATCTCAATCTCTAAATTTTTTAAAATTTAATGATTTTAATATATTCCAACAATTTTATTTTACACGAGTAGATAGGCCCGTCATGCAACCCTAGATTAATTTTATTTTGGTCTATTTTGAGCTCATTATAACCCAGTTCCTCTAAATGCTTTTAAACCTCGCATTTTTATTAAAAATAAATCTAAATACCCGTTTACTCCTTACAACAACATTTTATGTCGTCAATAAACATTTTTATATCATCAATAAGTATTTTTAAATAATCGATATTAATTGTCCTGTACATATACCCCTTTAAATGAGTTTTTATGGTAATAAATACACCCCCAATAAGTCAAAACACGCAAACACAAAAATTTCAGCACACATGTTTAAGCAAAAAGCAGGAAATTAATTTTCTTTACCTGGAGTAAGCTTCGTCCATTGTCACCTCTGGAGATGTGTACCAGAAACTCTCGGCGTTGTGTCCTTATACTTTGATTATGCCTAGACCCAAGTGATCCCCACTATCCAAATCTCTGTAACCACCTTTAATATTCTACCAGGCTACTTGTCTTGTCCAAACTTGACATTCCATACTACTACACCTCGCGCATACTAGTTAAGCTTTAAGATTCGCTTACCCAAGTACCATCCTATCATTCGATTGAATCGTGTAGTAACGACACTTGTTACTTTAGCACCTACTCGTACAAATCACTTTTAATACTTTTCCAGTACGTTACTACAGCTGTACATACTTTAAAACAGGATGTTGTATGCTACTTTACCGAATAAACAATAATCAATACAACTTAAGATCACGTACTAGCAATTACGTTAAAGATCTAAGCGCGATATAAGATCTAAGACCAAGAGAGCTTTAATATCTTTCTCAGAGTATTTATACGCTTTTCACAACCCCTCGTGTAACCTCTCTTCATCGAAAAACTTATTTTTAAAATCAATTTTACAAATTTCGAACGTAACGTCTGAAAAATTCTGAGATTATCATAATGTTACACTGAAATTCGTTTAATACCTCAACGGATGCGAGCTTCTCAAAACTGCTAGCCTTAGGCCAATGATATAGCTTTCCCCCGTTATAACGCTTTACCTCTCAGCTATCTTTCTCCGTTCCACCCATATTTATTGTTTTTTTTAGAAACTCCTCTCAAACTACAGAAAATCGATATTGTTGTTGGCCTTCACTTTCCTCGTGTATTTTAGACGTGACTTGTAACCAACGTTTTCTTATACGTTTCTCTGTCTGTTTTACATTATAGATCGTTCATTTTACTTAGTCTTCAAAGCACTTGTTATTTTTAGCAGTTTGTCGAACCGACCGTTGCAAACAATTTTCTAGAATTTCGTGCCAACGTTCAATCAAGTTCTATAAACCTGACAATTAACTAACAGGCGTTTCTTCAAAGCAACTTGTTGTTTAAAATAACAATTCCTAGTTTATCCCCTTTTTAGGATTTGTTAAACGAACGTTTTTGTTTATTTAAATGGAAATATGCGTTTAAATTATTGATTTTCTATGCTTGAAAGCTCCGTTTCTGATTCCATGCGCTTAATCTAAACTTATTATAACTAATTATGCGTATCCTTGAGTTTTTATGTACTCTAAAGCTTCCTCCCTTTATGCAATTTTAAAATTCTAATTTAGAAATATAAAATATGTTAATAACTGTCTGTCTTCACTATCTAAAATGATTAATTTGGCGCGTAAATAAATTGCTCGTATTTTCTAAATACATAGTGCTTGAAATTTTATTATCTGGACCTACTTAACCTATAATTCCACGTCAATATATACAGGGTGGTCCGGTTTTCATTAGCCAGCGTATATCTTCTGAAATATGCAAGATATAGAAAAATTTCATGGGAAAAAGTTGTTTGAATATATTTTCTCTACAAATATTAGGCATTAAGTATTTTTCATGGCCTACTATATTTGAGCAATAATATGTCACTTTGGTTTTTTAAATAGAACACCCTGTATATTTTTTTGAAAAAATACTCTACTTGAAATTGCTTTTACGGCAATATACCACAACCAATGAGTTCTTGTCAGAATACACTAAATAACTCAAATAATAGAATTCCAATAGGAAACTGTGATTATTGTTTATTTACTGTATAAGTTAATAAATTGCAAATTTTTTTATACATACATCTGAAAATAATAGCTAAAAAGAAAAGTAATTATCTTAGTAAATGTTCAAATTGTTCACCATTACATTCTAAACATTTATTAACTCGAATAATTAAATATTTTTTAGCATTTTGCGGCATGACCGGGGTAATTAGCAAGCAAGTTGCTCTTATTTTTGCGATTAACTCTTCAAGATTTTGAAAAGGGGTAGAATTAGAATTACACTCGATCTTTTAAAAACCCCCAAACAAAGAAATCAAGAACTGACAAATCAGGTGATCTGAGAGGCCACAAAGTCAGATCCAGTTCTGACCAAACTCATTATTTAAATAATTTGTAACATTGATTCCATTATGTGGTGTAGCGCTCTCGTGTTGAAACCATAAGTTTGGCCTGATAACTCTGAAAATATCATCTAAGAAATCTTGAAACGAAGTTTGCAAAATATCTATTTTGGGTTAAACTATACTATTAAAGAAATACGGACCCGGTATACAGTCACCTACTACACCTATCCACACATTCACTGAAAATCGTACTTCTGAACGGGTTTCAACAAATTGCAAGGGATTTCTATCATCCCAATTTTTTCTGTTAAAAATACCATTTTTATGAAAGTTAAATGCATCAGTCCAAATTATACTGTCCAAAAATTCTCTTCCTTTACATTCAATATCCATATGCAAAAACCAGCTCGGCTGTTGGCATAATTGGGATATAATGTTTGAACCAAATGCATCTTAAAAGCTTTCATTGAATGACGCCTCAAAACATTAAAAATCTGTCGAAACGTTTAGTTCAGCTGCAGCTTGTCTCGAGAAACTTTAGGATAAGGTGTAAAGTAGGGCAAGATAATCAGTTTATGTTGTACTTGATTTCTGGTGATAGTTGAAAAGCTACCACTGGACCGTAAAAAATTTTCTAGATTTTTAAATGTATTTATATTTGGTTGTCTACCGTCAGGATATAACTTTCGATATAAAACTGCAGCTTGACGTTTATTGTTGTTTGACCTATGAAGACAGCATAACATATCAACTTTTTTATTGTTTGAATAATTCATTTCCATTATTTTGCGTGAAACAACTATAAAGAACACAATAATACTTTTACTTATTTATGTGACAAATAATTGTGAATAAACAACTGAAATACTGCAATGGCATTTGTTAACAGAAATAATCAGATTGAAATTCTATTATTTAGGTTATTTAGCACACTTTGAATAGAAATCATTGATTGTGGCATATTGCCGTAAAGACAATTTTAAGTAGAATATTTTTTTAAAAAAATATACAGGATGTTCTATTTAAAAAACCAAAGTAACATATTATTGCTCAAATATAGTAGGCCATGAAAAATACTTAATGCCTTATATTTGTAGAGAAAATATATTCAAAAAACTTTTTCCCATGAAATTTTTCTATATCTTGCATAGTTCAGAAGATATACGCTGGCTAATGAAAACCGGACCACCCTGTATATATATATATATATATATATATATATATATATGTATGTATAAGTAGGTATGTAAGGCCGGTCTGACTTCAAAACGGTGCACGCGTATGTTTTTCAATGTAACATACGCGTGCACCGTTTTGAAGCCAGATCGGCCTTATATACTTTTAATTAAAATACGTGTGAACACGTTGTAACGATTTTATTTCCTATCATTATGTGTACATATAATTAATCTATTTATTTAATAAAAACCAATTTAATGCATAATAATGCTACACAATCCACTAAATAAATATTACATATTGTCCAATAAAATATTAGCTTTCAATTCAAATTGTAATTTGTGCGGTGACAAAAGATACTTTTCAATTAGTGTCATTTCTAGAGCTCCCTCTGTTAGACAATTGTAAGGTTAATCTTGTTGCCAGGCGGTAACCCGCGTGTTATGATCACTTCCAATACAGCTGTCGTCATAAGAAGTCGAATCGTTCCTTGAACACAAGGACGATGACGTTTGAGGTATGTACATGTTGGAAGCATGTAAGATTTAAAGTTGTTTTCGTGAGATAACGTCGTCTTCGAAGCTCACTTTTGTTGTCCACTTGCTGGAAAATAGCTCGCAGATGACGAGGAATTATTTTTGTTGAAGGGCCGGTGGTTAACATGCAATTTAATTTATACTTATCTTTAATTTACACGCAACTTTAATTAATATGCAACTTGTAAATAATATGTAAATTGGAAATAATGTTTAGCTTTGAAAAAACATGCAACCTTTAGTTAACAGAATTTTGTTTAACGTAAATTTAATCAACACACAAGAAGAAAATTTAAGAAAATTTGAGAATTTACCTTTTGTTCGAGTGTGGATTTGACGAGTATCAATTACGTAAAATGGACGCCGTGATGTAGTTTGGAGCTTCGATGAGCAACAAATTTACTTGTACTGAATTGGAGATTCCTTTATTTAAATGCTGAAGCAAGACGCCTAGCAGGTATTTTTCCGTCAGATGAACATCTGGTATGTAAATTTGTTTTCGTATGTCCGCTAAATTATGGATATAGTAGATAGATAATTTTTTGTTTAATCAAGTTATTTGAACTTCAAAGTAGGTCAAGGACAGACTATATATATTTTTCATATTAAGCAACAGGAACCTGTAAATTTTTCATTTCTAAATCTTTTATTAATATATTGAAATTACGGAAGATGTTATTATGAGATAGGGAAAGTTAAATTCTCCCATTTATGAAGGTAGATATTATTATTTGAAACATGGTTTGCTCGAATCTTTAGAAATTAAACTTCTACGTTTACAATTTCAGTAATAGCTGAGTGAAATAATTTATTGTGAGATTATAGTAGATCTACTCAAACCAACCGAAATTGTTATTTTTAAGTAATTGTTCAGAAAGCAACTTTAGGCTTAATCATTTTTAAATAAAATTTGGCTAGATATTTCTTATAGAAATGATCATATCTTAAACTGGAATGTACTTATTATACCCAGTACCTTTGTAAATGATTTTCATGAATTAAATTAAACAAAATTATATTAAAATTATATTAAAACTGAAAAGATGTTTTGTAAATAGCACGTTAACTGAATACAAAAGGAATCGATTTTTATTTTGATCAAGACTATTCTTTTTAATTGGAACGAATGAAAGTTGATTCGAATTAAGTTTTAAAAACTTTAGGTATAAAGGCACAAACAGTGCTATTCTTTGTTTAATCTGTTCACAGGTGTAGCAGTGATGTGTAAAGGTCAAAGTCGAGCCATAAGGTAAGAAACTTTAGGGATTATGTTGTCTTTAATAAATTGTATAGCGGTAATTGAATAAAGGTTTCCGCATTCGCCTTGTACAAGGGACTTAAGTAAGGTCTTCTTCGTATAGAAAAATACGGTGGCACCTTATTCTTTATATTTTTGGTCGCAGTCCAACCCCGACCCATAGCTCATGTTCCACCCAGAGCAAATAGTTCGACTAGCCGCTTAGCCTTTGAAATTTCTTCAACTACGAGCCATTTTCCATCAGAACTTGCCGTGGGCTCTATCCGCTTACTAGAAATTCTCGTAAAATTTTCTGGTGCCTTTTCAGCTGGTCACACAGAATAAAAACCAATAGGAAAAATCCCTTAATAATTATAATGGCTATAACGTTTTGAAGTCAGACTGGCTTTATATTACTTTCAATGGAACATACGTGTGTGACTTCAAAACACACGTATGCTACGTGGAAAAATGTAAGTGCGTGCAGAGAAAATGTGGAGCTGTTTTGAATTTGGTTTTATAGCGAGAAGTTATAAAGTATGACAGATGCAAAATATCGCATTCAAGTCAATTGTGTTTAATTAAAGTGGATTCTGATTTATGCTTTTTACTTTTGTTTAGACGCTGCAAATACACATAGGCCGGTTTGACTTCAAAGTGTGCCCACAGTAGAAAAAACAGCGGCGGTAATCAAGGTCAATCCTATCTAATATAAGTGAAAAATCTTCGACTTGCAATCATAACAACATAAATTAGTTAACGGAGTGTTGTGTGTAAGATCATCATCATCATTAAGTCTTCAGTCCTAGAACTGGTTAGACGCGTACCATCATTGTTCCCTATTTTGAACTAACCTACAGATTTCCCTGAAATATGCACAGTTTGCATCCATAACTATCTGATCTAGGTCTACATCTACCTCTTTTTTCCTATCTCTGCTTGTAATATATCACATACTATTCCCCAAAAATGCCTTAGAACGTATTCCGCCCTACTATTTCTCTTTTTCCCCAGAGATCCTTGTTCCCCTACTATTTCTGTAACTTATTTGTTATTATCTTTGTCTGTCCATGCTATCGTCCTCATACATCTGAAGCACAGCATTTCAAAAGGCTGCTACCGTTTTTCTGTTTGCGTTTCAGACTGCCCGTATTTCATAGGCATATTGTGCTGTGCTCCACACATATGCTTTCAACAATTTTCTTCTTATTCTATGTTTGTTGTCTTTCCTCATAGGCGCTGTTCTTTCTTGTTAGATGCAGTTCGATCACTTTCTATTGTTTTACAGTTATATGCCCTATTTCTCCGACCTTCAATGGTTGTGAAGGGACGTAAGCAGCCTGTGGCTGCCAAGTTCCCCCCAACACTTAACCATTTGGCGATTTAATATATTTTCCAATTTATCTATTCGCACAGTCAACATTAGTTGCAGGTATTTCGCAACCAACGGCTAGTTGTTTATACTAATCATCAGATTTATCTGCGCTTATTTTTTCGTCATTAGGTTTTCCGTCTCAAAACTGGTTGGACACGTACCTGCACTTATTTATAGTTCCCTGAAATTCTCACACAGCATGTGTATTCAGCTCGCTCCCTTTCTATTGTTTTCTAATTTTATACCCTATTTTACCGAGATTCGGTGAAGAAGGTTAAGCAACCTGTGGCTACCAAGATCCCCCGACACTTAGACATTTGCCGAAATAATGGTTTTCCAGTAAAATCCTTTCACACACTTAACATTATTCGAGAATATTGCCCATCCAATTCTTGTACTTAACCACAGTTATCTTTTCGTCATTAGTTTATCCATCTTGGGATTGGTTGGATGCTTACCTCCATTGATTTCTATTCTGGGCTAGCCTACACATCTCCCTGAAACTCCTACAGCCTACATCTTTTACTACCTGTGTGCAGTAGTCTAATCTAGGTCTGCCTCTTCTTCTCTTTTTTCCTATCTCTGCTTCTAATATATTCCGCACTATTCCTTCATGCCGTAGTATGTGGCCTATCATCCTATCTCTCCTATTTTTTTACCGTTTTCCACATATTTCTTTCTTCCCCTACCATTTTTAGTACCTCTTCATTCTTAACTTTGTCTGTCCATGATATCTTCATCATACGCATGTAGCACCACATTTCAAAGGCTTCCACCTTTTTCTTGTCCGCTTCTCCTACTGTCCATGCTTCACAGCCGTACAGTGCTGTGCTCCACACATATGTTTTAAGCAATCTTTTCCTTGTTTCTATGTTTGTGGTCTTTGAGCACAGTAGTTGCTTTTTCTTGTTAAATGTAGCACGACCTTGTGCTAATCTTTGTTTTATATCTTTTGTGCTTTTCCCATCTTGCGTTATTTGGCTTCCTAGGTAGCAGAAATCCTTAACCTCTTGTAAGTTCGTGTTACATATTTGTATTCTTGTTTTTGATTTATTTTCCCCACCTTTGCAAACTAGAACTTTAGTTTTAGTTTTGTTAATTTTCATACCGTATCTCTCTGTTAGAACAGTTTCCATTTCATTAAGAGCAGCTTCTAACTCTTCCTTGTTAGCCGCTAATACCGCTATATCATCTGCAAATCTAAGCATATCAATTTTTTGTCCCTGCATCGTAATTCCAAATGTCTTCCTGCATTTGACAGTATTCATTGCCTCTTCTATGTACAAGTTAAAAATCAATGGGGATAGGGCACATCCCTGTCTCACCCCTTTCCTAATGTTTACTTCTCTACGTTCCTGCTCTAATTCTATTACTGCTGTTTGCTCTTTGTATAAGCTATGTACTATTCGTCTATCCCTATAACTCATTCCAATCTTTTGAGTATTTCAAACATTTTTCCAATTTACATTGTCGAATGCTTTTTCCAGATCTACAAACCCGATATACATGCTTTCCCCCTTTTCTATTGTTTTCTCCATTATCACTCTCAGAGCTAAAATAGCCTCCCGTGTTCCCCTGTTTCGCCTAAACCCAAATAGGTCTTCTCCTAGTATTTCTTCAGCTCGTTTTTCCATTCGTCTTTGCACAATTTTAGTTAATATTTTTGACACGTGTGCTGTCAAACTTATTGTTCGAAAATTTTCACATCTATCTGCGCCTTTCTTTTTTGGTATAGTTACTATGATGCTACGTTTGAAATCTTTGGGTATCTCGCCTGTCTCATACATATAGCTTACAAGTTGGAAGAGACGTTCTGTTACTGCTTGTCCAGCGGCTTTTAGAGTTTCTGCTTGCACCTTATCTGTACCCGGCGCCTTACAATTTTTCAGATTCCTTAATGCTAATTCAAACTCGTCTCGAAGTATAGGATAACCCAAGTCATCATTTTCAATGTCTGATTCCTGTTCTAATGCAGTTAGTTCCTCTCCTGCATATAAATTCCCTATATATTCTTGCCATCTACTCACTTTCTCTACGTTTTCTATAATGACGTTTCCTTGTGCGTCCCGTATATTTTTGCTATACGGTTTTATATCCCTAAAATTCATTCTAATTAATTTGTATGCTTCGTCTGTCTTTCCTATTTCCATGTTAGTTTGTACCTCTTTGCACTTTTCATCAATCCATTGTTCTTTAGCTTTCCTGCATTTTCGAATAATTTCCCATTTTATGGCTTTGTATCTCTGTTTTCCTGTTTCGTCTGATTTATTTTTGTATTTTCGTCTTTCTTCTATTAAATTCACGATATCCTTTGTTATCCATGGTTTTTTATTTTCTTTTTGTGTATACTCCAAAATATCTCTGGCCGCCATGTCTAGGCTGGATTTAATGTTATTCCATTCTGTTTCTACTTCGTTAGTATCAGATATTTTCCCGATATCTTTGAGCAATTCATTTGACTTTTTTTCGAATCTTTCTTGAATATCTTTATCTTTTAGTTTCTCTAAATCCAAGTACCTTTTTCCTTCCTTTTTTTCAGATTTTTAAATTTAAGTGCGGCCTTCATAATTACGATGTTGTGGTCAGTATCTATATCTGCTTCTGGGTAGCTTCTACAGTCTTTTACTTGATTCCTAAACCGTTGTCTAACAAGAATGTAATCTATTTGATATCTTCCTATATCTCCTGGCATCTTCCACGTATATCGTCTTCTAGCATGATGTTGAAATAATGTGTTTGTGATGTTTAAATTGTTCTTGTCGCAAAATTCTACCAGCCTATTTCCCCTGTCGTTTCTTGTGCCTAAACCAAATAAACCTACTACCGCTCCTTCCCTACCCTCACCTACCACGGCATTAAAATCCCCGGTAATTATTAAATTTTCATGTTCTTTTACGTATCTTAATATGTCTTCGATATCTTTGTAGATGGCTTCTACCTCTTCGTCACTATAGCTAGAGGTGGGCATGTATACTTGTATTATTACTGTGTTTACCGGTTTAGATTCTAATCTAACCATGAGTACTCTTTCGTTCTTTTGTAAGTAATTTTCTACACAGTATCCTATCTTTTTCCGCATAACAATCCCCACACCCAAATTTCCTTCCTCTGCTCCTGTATGAATTACCCTGAAAGTCTCCACTCCAAAATCCCCGCCTCTGGCCACCGAACTTCGCTGATCCCTACTATGTCTAGTGATAACCTATTCATTTCGATTTTTAGGTTCTCTAGCTTACCTACTTGCTTCATACTTCTAACATTCCACGCTCCGACTCGCAGAATGTTCCCGACTCTTATTTTTAACTTTCCGATCGCATCCTCCGAAGTAGTCCCCTCCCGGAGATCCGAATGGGGGACTATTTTAACTCCGGAATTTTTTACCCCAGAGAATGCCATCATGTTTGTTACAATTTAAGTACGCTGTGTACTTGGGAGATAATGTGGTGGTTTCCCGTTGCCTTCCACATCGCGGTAGTGTGTCTTGGACTGCCATACCGACCGCTATGGTCTCTGCCAATCTAAGTACCGAAAGAGCCGCTGCCCTCTTTCGGGGACCTGTCTTAGTCTGGTTCCTCACTAACGACCCTACTACTTTGGTTGGACCTGTAGTTTGGCTCTTTAGCTCATAAGAACACGCAAGCCATTTCACTTGTTCTAGTAATTTAGAACTTCGGCAAGGTGCAGGTCCATTCGAAATGGGTGTGTAAGATAGAAGCAAGTAATTAAATGCAATACGGATTTTTAATATTCTTAATAAAACCACATATCCCAAAACCTTATGTAAATTTAAAAGATCTTGTAATGAATAAGACGTTTAAAGTTTTGAAAGTGAAAACTGTCAAGACAAAATATGGAGAAAGAGTATTAGTGGAAACAGAAGAGTTCAAAAGTATATTGCCATTGAGATATTTTGAATACCTTCAAGCACATGAAGTGAAACAATTAAATGAAAGTATTGGCTCGAACAAACACGTATACATAACTAGTAAGGGATCGATCGGTCTAACTGTCAACTTAGAATTTTCAGAATAATGTGTCACTATTCTAAGAAATTAGTTTATTATAATAATATACATATTGTTCTTTACTTTTTATTTTATTATAACACATCTAAGTCAATTGTATAAAGAATGCTGTATTAAATTAAAGTGGGTTCTGAATTATATGTTTTACTTTGAGGTTACCGTAAATAAAGATGATTTTAACAACTGTTTCCAAAAGCAATTCGCTATGCAATTATTTTGATTGCATAGGAATAAATGCTCTTGCAATTTTGCATTATTTTGAAATTTGCTTATCAATCATACGTTTTATAACATTTTGTATGCATTTTTTTTATATATACATAAGAATAAAATCTTTTACAGTTGTTTTGCTTACGTCAGAACATATTTATGTATAAATAGTCAATAAATCTCTACAGATATTAAGTAATTTAGCTAGTGATTGTAAAGAACAACCATCATGAATTCTGAAACGGTAGCCGAAGTTAGTAGTGATATTTTAAAGTTAACAGTGAAGTGTATGAATCTAATTAAATCGGTTGTTGAAATTATCAGGCACATCATCATTATTAAGACAAACATAAGTTTATTAAAACTTGCAATTAAGAACAAGGTATACGAAGACAGTCGCCAGGAAAATCCTAGTAGACTGGAGTCTAGTTTGGCATATCTTAAATGTTACCTTGTACGATTGAAACACTTGAAACGCTCTTTAGAATACCAAGGTAAAAGTATTGATGCAATGCTTTCTTGAAGTCATAGGCAAAGGTATTTGGCTTGACATAATGCAGAATCCTGTTTTGGAAGTCGAATAATTACGGGACTTATTATCAATTTAAGTTATAAAGATCCTCTAGTGTTCTTAGAGAAGGCGTTTGCTAGTTTTAAACGCAAGATTGTTGCTTGATTAAAAAAGTCAATGTTGAAAGTTAATGTAATATTCACCGCTAACCGGTGAAACAGATTTGAAGACGTTTCCTACTGCAAATCGTCACATCGATATAAACACCAATCTCAAGCAGTGATATAAGGAGAACGTATTAGACAAGATATCGAAGCGATTGGAAGAATTTAGCGAAAAGGATTCAGGTTCGGCAATCCAAGAACTTTTACACTTGAAGGTAAATATAAACAATCATGATCCGCTTAAAGGAGGATGTTCAACTTTTGTTCCGGTTCCGGACTTTATTGCAAAAACAGCTGTGGTAAATATAATAAATAACGACCAACATTGCTTTCTTTGGGCCTTGGTTTCCGCTTTACATTCCTCTAAACACAATCTTCATAGAATATCTAGCTATCCACATTTTGATACAGTATTACGCTACAATTTCATTCAGTTTCCAATTGCATTAAAAGACATAAAAATATTGAGAAGCTCAACAATCTCGCAATTAACCTATATTGCATAGAAAATACTACGATACTCCCATTTTGTTTAAGTGAAAATTTAGGAAAAATAGAACGTATTAATCTGTTATTTTTAAATAATGATTCCTTACAATATTCTCGTCCAACAAATGCTAATGAGAATCACTTTCATTTTATTTGGATTAAAAATATGTCAAAATTATTTGCAAAACAGTTGTCTTCACATCACCATAAAAAATTTTTTGTTATAGATGTTTAAATAATTTTAGTACAGCAGCATTACTTAAGCATCATTCGAATCATTGCAAAAACAGAATACTTGCTCAATAAGATTACCCAAAAAATCTGAAAAGTATCTAAAATTTAAACATTTCCACTATCAAGAAAAAGTATCATTTGTAGTTTATGCAGATCTCGAAAGTATATTAAAATCATGCAATGAGCCGGAGGTAATATTAAACACAGTCCGTTACCAAAGACATATACCCTTTAGTATAGCATACTATTTGAAATGCTCGTATGATAATAAATATTCCAAAATTCAATTGTATCGCAAAAAGGATTGTATAGAATGGTTTGTTGCTCAATTGAAACTGATTTAAGAAATGACGAATAAAATTTTCTGTAACCCAAAACCTATGAACCCTTTAACAGAAGAACAAAAGTCAGCATTTAAATTTGTTTTTCACTGTTACATTTGCAATAAACCTTTTAGTATAGATTAATTTAGAGTTCGCAATCACCGTCACTTTACAGGTGAATTTCGAGGACCGGCTCATCAAGATTGCAACATCAATTATCATAATTCTTATATTATACCAGTAGTTTTTCATAACTTATCAGGCTACGATTTGCATTTCATTATTAAAAAAATCGCGTTAGGATTTTCAGGTTTGTTAAGCATTCTACCAATAAATTAGTAAAATACATGTCTTTTACAAAATATGTAAAAAGTACGAAAGTTAGTTTTAGATTTATCGATTTATTCAGGTTTATGGCATCTATCTCGAAAAACTAGATTCCTAATTAGATGATAATAAAAAATCCATCGCCAGGGAAAATTGTAACACTGATAATGAGTTTCGGTTACTTACGCGTAAAGGCATATTTCCCTATGATTACATTAACTCTTGGGGTAGGCTCAATAAAACCAATTTACCCTGTAAAACAGCACTTTTTAATCGTTTGCGCAATGAAGAAGTCTCAGATGAAGACTACAATCATGCTAAACACGTTTGGCAAACATTTAATATAAAAACACTAGGGGACTATTCAGATCTATATTTAAGAACAGATGTACAGCTCTTGACTGACATATTTGAAAACTTTAAAAAAACTTGCATGTTTACGTATAAGTTAGATCCACTTCACTACTTTACGAGTCCTGGTTTAGCTCTAGACGCATTGTTAAAAACGACGAACGTTAAACTCGAGTTGCTTACTGATATTAAAAAAATAATGTTTTTAGAACGAGGAATTCGTGATGGCGTTTCTCAATGTTCGAATAGATATGCTAAAGCAAATAACAAATATATGAATGCAAATTATGATCCGAATTTCGATTCTAAATATTTAATGTATTTTGATGTCAATAATTTATATGGGGCTGCAATGTCTGAATATCTTCCATATGAAGAATTTCTATTTTTAGATGGCACCCAGATATAGTACGTTTAGACATACTTAATATTCTCGATGATTCTGATGTAGGATATATTTTTGAATGCGATTTACACTACCCAGTATCTTTATATGAAATTCACAGTGACTTATCGTTGGCGCTTGAACATATGATACCACCAGTACCTTCTAATAAATCAAACCTAAAGAAATTGCTTACAACTTTATATCCAAAACTCAACTATATTATTCACTACAAGAATTTAAAATGTATTTAAGCTACGGTTTAGAACTGAAAAAGATTCATAAGGTTCTTCGGTTTAAACAAGCTCCTTGGTTAAAATAATACATTGATTTGAATACGAAATTAAGACAACAATCGAAAAACAGTTTCGATATGTGCTTTTATAAAAATATGATAAATTCGGTTTATGGAAAAATGATGGAAAACGTACGGAAATGAAAAGATGTGAAATTAGTGACCAAATGGAAAGGACGGTTTGGAGCTCGTAGCTACATAGCAAAATCTAATTTTCACAGTTGCACTGTGTTAGACAAAGATCTTGTCTTAATAGAAATGAATAAATTAGAGGTTTATTTAAACAAACCCATTTATGCAGGTTTCTCTATTTTAGATATTTCGAAAACCTATTTATATGAATTTCACTATAGTTATATAAAATCGAAATTTGCTAACAAAGCAAAGCTTCTGTACACAGATACGGATAGTTTGATATAAGAGTTTAGCGTTCAAGATATATACTCTTATATCAAACAAGATATTCATAGATTTGATACTTCCGATTACGACCTTCATAACAAATATCATATCCCATTATCAAATAAAAAGGTTCCTGGTCTTCTGAAAGATGAAAACAATGGTGACATCATGCTAGAGTTTGTAGGACTTAGATCTAAAATGTACACTTACAGAGTTCAGGATAGGATAATAAAAAAGTCAAAGGGATCTTCCTTAGCAAGTATTAAGCAAATTTCTTTTGACGATTATAAGAATGCTTTGTTTTATAAACAGACTGTACAGAAACAGCAATGTTTAATTAGATCAGTCAAATATGATGTGTTTACTATTAAACAAAACAAAATTGTTCTTAATCCAAGTGATGATAAAAGAATTCTTAGTACCTTAACCACTGATACTAAACCTTGGGGGTATAACTATACATATAGAGATGACTTGTAAAGCTTCAACCACTGGCTCAAATAAAGAATGCAATTTATTTGATAACTATAAAAAAAGCATATTTGCAAATTTTCAGGCAATGACTCAAATTCGTTATGTTACTGAGAGCACCACTATTTTTTTTGCTTACATACTGTTTTTTTATTCATTTCAGTATTGAAACAATACGTTGTGTGTAATTTGAAATATAATCGTAGGTGGGCACTCGACAATCTTAAAATCTGCAGGTACTTGAAGAAAAATTCCACAAATTTTTAAAACCTCTTGCAGTTATCCTACAATTAACGTTGAAAGAATTTTCTGTTGTGTAATTTAAGTACTTAACTACAAAAAAATTACACACCACAAGCATTTTTTTTTTCTTTTGCAACGAAAGTATAGAGTAAAATAAAACCTAGATTAGTTAAACGTCGTTTAAAGTAATCTGGTTGTGATTAGGTACACAAATTTTTAAAACCAGTATTAAAACATATTGCAGTTATCCTAGAATTAACGTTGTGTGTAATTTGAAATAAAATTGCACACCACAACATTTTTTTCTTTTGTTGCAAGGAAGGTCTAGTCTATTACACTTTAGAAAAAATTACAAATGTGCATCGTTTTCTGAAAAAAAATTGCAAATGAAAATTTTATATATTCAGCTATCTAATTATTCCAATGAATAAAAAAACAGTATGTAAGCAAAAATAATGATGCTCTCAGCAAAAATAATGATAACGATCAACATTGTATTCTTTGAGCCTTGGTTTCTGCTTTACAAAATCTTCATAAAATATCCAGCTATCCACATTTTTGATTCAGTATTACGCTACAATCTCATTCAGTTTCCAATTGCATTAAAAAAAAATAAAAACAATTGAAAAGCTCAACAATCTCGCAATTAACATATATATTGTATAGAAAATACTAAAATACTCCCATTTTGTTTAAGTGAAAATTTAGAAAAAAAATAGAACCTACTAATCTGATGTTGCGTTTCTTGTAGAAGTTGATATTCATGCCATCCTCTAAATGGAATATACAAATCGTAATTTTGTGCAACGCATGGCATTTTCCATAAAACTTTGTTTAAAACAACTCTTATTTGTTCATCAGGTGTAGGATTAATTATAGCATTAGTTATCAAAAACTAGAACGTAGTAAAACTAACTCATGACGGAGGTTTAAAATAATTTTTTTAAAAAATTCAACGAAGGCATAGAGTAAAATAAAACCTAGATTAGTTAAACATCGTTTAAAGTAATGCGATGCAAATGGTCCTTAACTAATACAGTAATATTGAGTAAGTTTTAGATTATTGGCGACATAATTTACTTTTCAGTAAAACTGAAAAATTGACTTTTATACATTTAATTAGATTCAAAATAACATATATATATATATATATATATATATATATATATATATAATAGTTTTTTTCGATAAAATGTTACGGTACAATTGGGATATTTTAGTCCAAAAAAATTAAAACGAAATAATATTTTGCATATATTTAATTACAAATCGACGTTTCGGCAAGGGTTGTTGCCTTTATCAAGATTCTACAAAAGGAAAAGCAATCAATACAGTCATCAAAAAATTTTCTTTTAAAAATTACTTACTTAATTGTTAATGCATAAATATTAAAATCATAAACACAACCCTACACATCAGGGTTGTTGTTAGTCATAAATGGATAAAATAAAAAATAAAAATAAAAATATTGGAGCACCAAAAAGAGGATTATTTAAAGTTAATTAATAAAATTACTTGCTCATAGAGTAAACGACCAACTATAAATGAATTAATATAAAACCAGTCTGATAAGAGAGTGTGTTCCACATTTTGTACGAATATTAGGTAAATAATTAGCGCTCTGGCCTTCACATTATTGTTGACAATTAAAAGTTGACTTTGCAATTCTGTACAGATTGGAATATATGGGATGCAAATTTTGGGTGTCCTGCCTAAAATTTAACGAATTAACTTCATTTCTTATATAATATGCCTCCAAAAAAAGCCTAAGCTTATGATTAGCTTCAGAATCTAAAATTCGAACTTCATCATAATTTGGTGTGTGATGAGTCATATTTATATGTTGTGAGAGGGCGCAGCTGTTCTTCCCCAATTTTACATCTGACTTATGTTGAATTAGTCTATTTTTCAACCACTGACTAGAATTACCCACATATGTCTTATTGCATGAACACGTTATTTTATAAATAGTGTTGCTACTTAACATTTTTTCCGTCTTATCTTTCAACTTAGTGAAAAAGTTTCCTACAGATTTTTCATAACTAAACGCTATTTTAATGTCTGGTTGTCTCAAAATTCTTGCCATTATATTATATATATATATATGTATGTAATTGCGTTGAAAGCAGTTTGTATTTTATTTTGATAACAAAGTTTATTACACGAGCCATGCATCGTCAAGAATTTTTCATTGTCAAGGTGCTGCAGTATAGCTTACAGTAAATTAAATTACGACATTAATTCTAGGACAACAGATTGCATAAATGTTTTAATAATGGTTCTAAAAATTAGGTTTTATTTTACCCTAAGATTAAGGCGTGATTGATTGATTTTTAAGGTACTAGATTTATCTCCAGTTAACTAAACGAAGTTTAAAATACCAGCAAAACTATCGAAGGATGCCGACATAACATCGCAAAGTGTAATAGACTATAACTTTCTTGCAACTAAAAAAAAAATGCTTGTGGTATGCGATTTTTTTATTTCAAATTACACACGCAATGTTAATTCTAGGACAAACTGCAGTAATGTTTTTTTTAATACTGGTTTTAAAAAATTTGTGTACCTATCACAACCTGAAAACGGCATTCTATTTTTGTTTTAAAAGCAAGATATTAAAATCATATTTATGATAGGTACAAAGTCGCTTCTGTTAACGTTTCATTCCCACATAGCATGAGTGTAAATTATTAAACCTACAAAATTGACAGTTTAATTTAATCTTGGATTATATGGATTTAATCTGTTTACAGAACGATGTAAAACAATTTTTGACTTTTAATCTGAGTGCATATTTCAAATAGATACTCTCATTTTTGCGATTCAAATTAGAAATGCATCTGATCTAAAATTGCAGAGTTGGCTTCAGTACGTAACTATGGAAATGCGAATGCTGAAGAAACATTAGACTAGACTATCGTTGACAAAGAAAAAAAACGCTGTCGTATGTAATTTTTTGTAATCAAGTACTACAAACATTAGACAATAGAAAAATTCGATTATAACGAGTATTCTTTAATATATTTTATTGAAATGTATAAAAGTCAATTTCTTTTAGTTTTACTGAAAAAAATAAATATTTCAAATGTTTTCGCGGTAAATTTAATTTTGTGATTTTGCAATTGACAACTTTAATTTTAAAATATGGTATATACGCGTGCACCGTTTTGAAGCCAGACCGGCCTTTCATTAATGTTGACTAAGTGGGTTTATTTATTATCTTGCTGATGTTAGCATTAAATTTCTTGCTTAATACATTTATTTTATTTTTCTGCGGACGTCAGCATTAAATTTACACATGACTGGGTTTATTAAATTTTTCTGCAGATTTCATATTTCTACAATTGCTATCTAGACAATACCTTAGCATTAAATTCTTGCCGACTTGGGTTAAATTTTCTGCTGTTCTTGTTGTTTAATATCTTTATATACTTATGGTATGTGTGTATGTGTGATAGTCGCTCAATCTTTATTGTCAAGTTGTAGTTGTGTTCTATAGAACAAATCAAAAATGAAAACTTTTTTTTTTTAAATTGCCCTTGTCAGGAAAGAATAATGATAGTGGTTAGGTTAAAAATTATTGAGTAGTTTATAGTCAATCCAAATGAAGCGCTGGAAAAAAATCGTTGGCTCCGTGAGCAGATCCACCAATTGCAAAGTACGACCTGATGACACCAATACACAGTATGTATTTGTTGGCTTAATATAGATTTAATTTTCTTAATGCATTTACTTGATCTAATCTTCATCTGAATCTTTTTTTAGTGAACACGAAGAAGAACAACCAGAAACGACCGCGCGTCAAAGATGAAGAAGACAGCCCTCGTAGAACCGATAAGGCAATATTTTACGGTTCAGAGTTGGAGTGAGTTAGAATTGTTCTTTATATTTGGGATGCCAGCTCATTTAGAAAACGAAGACATAAACAAGTTAAGTGAATTATAGTATGTTTATTCTAAAGTACATAACATTATATATATATATATATATATATATATATGTATATGTATTTTATAAATTACAATAAAGAAAAATACATTGTGTGTTTCATTTCACATTACTCCCGATTTAATAACTACGATTTGTTATTCTTTAAAAGCGAGAATGAAAAATTGATGCAATCAGTATGTCTGGCTGTCTTTGGCAAATTTCGAGATATCTGTACATTGGGAAACCAGTAACCAGTAAATAACTCATAGTATATATTTCAATAGATTTATTTATAGTTTTTGAAGTTAGAGCATTTCAAAATTTCCTCGTTTATATATTTCTTGCAGATAACTGAGTTCGCGATTTAATAACTACGACTTGTTATTTTTTAAAAGCGAGAATGAGAAATTGATGCAATCAGTCTGTCTGCCTTTGGCCATTTTTAACGTAGCATACGTGTGCACACGTTTTGAAGTCAAACCGGCCTATGTGTATTTGCAGCTTCTAAACAAAAGTAAAAAACATAAATCAGAATCCACTTTAATTAAATACAATTGACTTAGATGCAATATTTTGCATCTGACCTACTTTATAACTTCTCGCTAGATAACCGAATTCAAAACAGCTCCACATTTTCTCTGCACGCACTTACATTTTTCAACGTAGTATACGTGCGGACACGTTTTGAAGTCACACGTATGTTACATTGAAAGTAATATAAGGCCGGTCTGGCTTCAAAACGGTGCACGCGTATGTTATATGGAAAAACATACGCGTGCACCGTTTTGAAGTCAGATCGGCCTTACTTACCTACTATCCTATTGCCGCTCACTAAAAGAACAATATGCCATAAAGTCTGTCGGCTGTGTCTCTTTAATTAAAAAAAAAATATAACACAAATTCGCTTAAATTAAAGCATATTGAATAATAAAGTTGTGAATTTCTTCGTTTGTGATATCGGCATACACACTAGGTGAAGAGGTTTGGCACAACCACCACCCCATGACACAATACCAGCTACTAAGTGTTTACAATTTCCACCATCGATTGCAAGTGGACTTCCAGAATCACCCTGTAATAGTACTAAATTAAAATATGCTCAAGTAATCATACAATATTACCCAACAAGGGCTTTTTCCTCCTTGAAGGTAGCCCCAGCATGACATACGCTTCGTTACGTCACGGTTGTAGTAATGGTAAGGTCCCGGGTTTGACTCCCAACACGGTACGCTTGAAAAATGTTAGGTGAACATTTTTCACAAAAATACACCCTCGTTCGGATGAGAGGTAAAATGGAGGTCCCGTGTGTGAGTGTTGTCACGCACGTTAAAAATCCCTACCTTGTTTGAAACAGCAAGGGTTCGGCAAAATTCAAAATTTTCCAGGTAAAACAAAACTTTGCTTCCTGGCCAATGTAGTACCTTCGGGTGGAGCATTGGAAAAAAAAATCTCTGTAGGTAAACATAAAGATCTCAATTTACATTAGGAACTTCAATAACTTGTAAAATTGCGCTAACGTGACTGTCTTGTGCACCCTTGTGCACCCCATCCAGTCACCACGATGGCGTTTTTCTCTGCAAGTTGATCACGTCAATCGTGTGGGAAAGATGAAATGACGTTTCGAAAATTAAAACGCCAACATCGTAGTCAAGGTTTTTCTTATTGAATTTTTTGGGGCATTAATCTTTATGACGATGTGCATATCGCCACCTGATAATTGGTTATTGGTTTCAACTACTACGTAGAGGCGATCTGGCATAGAGCCAGGGAAAATAAATCTCACTTATGACGTTTCGTTAGTTTCGATTAACTTACATTAATCCACTTACGCAATGACCAGCTGTTACAGCTGTACTTGGAATGAGTAAAGAGCAACCGCAAATATGTGCAAAATAATCCTGAACGGAACATTGATAGTTGTAGTCTTCAATTTCAGCGTTCTCTCCTCAAACAATTCTACCCAAGTTCAAAGTTTAAAGTTTGTCAAAATACACCATGAGTAGCGGCAATAAGTTCTAAAAATAAGACCAGGCGCAACATTATGACGTATTGATTAAATACGTAAACCAGCTGATTTTAAAATCTTTGGTAGATAACCTTCAATCTAATAAATATTCTGAAGTGTTTGCTACATTATTTTAGGGATTTGTTATATCTAATCTTTTCGTGGAATGATATTTGCCTCCATTCTTTATTTGTCAAGTTTTCGATTATTTTATTACGTGTATCAGTAGCATTCTGAGATAGTGATTTTTAGTAAATCAGTTTATGTAACGCATACTATACTGAAACATATTTTTCAAGAAGAACTTTACTAAGAAACACATCACACGAAATCAATTTATACAAATGTTGTACTGAATTGGTTTACTGTGTGACAATTTCGAGGCGTTTCTCTACCACTTCCAAAGATACTACGTCAAATTTTAAATGTAAACTACGAATTTAGTTATTATAGGTGTACAAAAAAGTTCTGAGCTTTTTCTTGCAAAATACAATATTTATTTAAAAACAAACAAAAAGATATTATCGACAAAATATTCCCCGTTTGCATCGATGAACTTTTGCCATCTTTCGGGCAGCTTGCAAATTCCCTGATGATAGAAGCTCACCGGCTTCGGGGCGATAAAGTCATCAATGCATTTTCGTACCTCTTCCAGTGTCACAAAGTGTGTATAACTCAAGTGATGCTGCAGCGACCGGAATAGGTAATAATCGCCATGTTTGAGTCACTTTCGCAACATGTGGCTGAGCATTGTCATAAAGTAGTATCACTTTACGACGTCCTTTGCCAGTAAATGGCCTCTTTTCTTCAAACGCATCGCTCAAATTGGTCAATTGTTGCTGATAGCGGTCTGCCGTAATTGTTTCACCCGGCTGTAGCAACCCGTAATACAATACACCTTTTCAATTCCACCTTGTGCAGAGCAAAACTTTCTTGCCATGGATATTGGGCTTTGGGGTCGATGTCGAAGGTTGACCAGGGTCAACCCATGATTTGTCAGGAATCTTGAAAGCAAAGTGAGTGCGGTGTCACGCCGTCGATTTTTGTTGTCTTCGGACAGTGCATGCGGAATCCATCTGCCTTCCTTCTAAACTTTTCCCATTGCATGTAAACGTGTGGAAATGGCTTACTGCGTAATGCCAAGCTGATGTGCAAACTCCTTTTCAGTTTGTGCAGAGTTTATATCCAACAATGCTTGCAGTTCGTCCGTTTCAATCTTTTGAGGGCGTCCAGCACGCGGTTCATCTTCAAAACTGAAATCTCCTTGGCGAAATTTTTGATATCACCTTTTACACGTAGCATGACTTACAGCCTTCTTTCCATATGCAGCACAAATCATTTCAGTGGCTTCAGCAGCATTTTTCTTCAGATGAAACGCGAAGTGGATGGAAAATCAAATATGAACTTTTGTTATTGCCCTCTTAAACACTACAGATTTTGCAGGTTATGTGCATCAAACGTCAAACCGCATGGTATTTTCAAAGACCAAATGTCAACGTTATAAAACCGTAAAAGGGCGTGAAAACTAATGAATTTCAGATTGTGGTTTCAGTTGTATGAAATCTAAAGCTCAGAACTTTTTTGTACACCAAATATAAGTTCATTTCAAAAGCATTTTAAAAGCACTTGACTGTAATACGATGTAGTATTGATATCCAGCAACCTTAGGCCCATTTTTTGACACTACTAACTGGAAAAAAGGATAAAATTATTATTTTAGACTGGTATCAGAAATCAACTAACTCTGATGGATATCTAAATTAGCATACATATCATCAATACAAGATTGAAATAAATTTCATTCTAGGTCTAACACATAGAATCAAACAATTATGCCATACGTGACTATACCAAAAACATCTAGACAAGCTATTTATGATTCTAGAAAACAATAGCCATCCCCAAAACTAATAAAAAGTCTTTTAAACAATCATAAAGCTCCTATAAACACCGTTTTGTCTAATAAACACTTAAACCATAATACTGGGTTTTCTGCAATTACACCATATATTTCCTTACAAACTTAGGTACAGAATTCGAAAACATCTTTAAAAATTCAACATCATAATTGCTAAACCAATTCTTTTAACTTTAAACATTCTTTCTTCCAAAACGAAATGCTAAGAGGGCCATTTTTTTTTCAACCTCTGATAGGCGATAAATAAAAGACAAGTTCATATAAAACAATAATTTTATTACCAATAGATTGGTACACTTACGGTTACTTTTCGACATAATCACCGAAGAGATTAAGACATTTGTCATATATGTGGACAAGCTTTTCAATACCTTGTTCAAAGAAAGTTGCAGCCAATAAATTCAAGTAGTCCTTGACGTTGGTTTGAAGGTCCTCATTGGTTTGAAAGTGTTTCCCACCAAGCCACGTCTTCAGGTCAGGAAAAAGATGAAAATCGCTTGGTGCTAAGTCAGGACTGTATGGCGGATGATCGAAAATGTCCCATCCAAATTGTTCAAGAAGCCGTTGAGTTGCTCCAGCAGTGTGTGGACGAGCATTGTCGTGGATCAGAACAACTCCAGCGGTCAGCTTTCCTCTTTGTTTGTTCTGAATGGCTCTACGCAACCGTCGTAAAGTTTCACAATAAACAGCTGCAGTTATTGTAGTTCCGGGCTCCATAAACTCGACAAGCAACACACCTTGTTGGTCCCAAAACACAGTAGCCATGGTCTTTCTGTTGTTGAAGGTTTGTTTGAATTTCTTTGGTTTGTTTGGTGAGGTTGAATGCGTCCATTGTTGTGATTGTCGTTTTGTTTTCGGTGTGTCGCATTGAATCCAGGTTTCATCCCCAGTCACGATTGATTTCAAAAAGTTGTCCCCTTCATAATGATAATACTCAAGGAACTCCAACGCTGACGCCATTCGTCGAGTTTTATGGCCGTCCGTCGGCACTTTTGGGACACAACGTGCCCAAAATTTTTGTAGCCTAACTGTTCAGTAACAATAGAGTACAAAACAGACCTTGGAACTTCCGTAGACAAAGCAGTAACGGCGAATTTGCGGTTTTCTTTAACCATTCTGTTAACACGTTGAACCAGGTCATCTGAAACGACAGATTTGCGCTCTTGGCCCCCTTCATCATGCACATCATTACGGCCATCTTTAAACTTTCGACACCATTCACGCACAACACCATCATTCATAAAGTTTTTCCCATACACACGACTCATTCTTCGATGGATTTCTGCAGCACTATGGCCTTCAGCCTGTAGAAAACGAATCACACCTTGCACTTCACACTTGGCAGGAACATCAATAATAGCGGACATGTTTACGTGGCTGTAGCACAACGCCGACTGACGCCTGAATGTCAACAATGGCGGAGTGGGTAGTGCAAGAGCTGCGCAGTCGCCTACAGCGCATGCCCGCTTTCTGCTACCCGCGTAGCGTCTGCACGGAGCGATCGGAGGTTAAAAAAATGGCCCTCGTATATACCAAGTAAATTGTTTAGACTGCAACCTCACCTACATTGGTCAAAACTCGCAACACTTAAAATAACACTTAACTCAACATAAAAGTCACGTCCATGTTGAACCAAGCGTTTGTGCTTTGACCGTACATGCAAATACTATCAAACATAAAATGGATTTCGATAATCTTACGATACTGCAAATTGAAAGTATACGTTTCAAAAAAGAATTCCTAGAAATGTGTAACATATTTAAAAACCGTAACACTATTAATAAAAAAAAGTTGATATTAACACACTAAGCTCTATATGCACCTATCTATTTCACTTTAAATCCAAAAACAAATTCAACGTATCTGACCATATCACTTAATGAAGCACAACATACACACAAATGCACACACACTTTTACATTTGCATGCGCGCACACACATATACACACAATCACACGTAATCACTTATGCACATACACACGGGAGCACACGCATGCATGTACACACATACACAAAAAAACATAAGCACTCATACACGCACGCACTCATGCCGCACACACGCATATGCGTGCGCACATACACACATACATACACACACAAGCGAGTTTTCGTTGCGAATGGACGTGGTTTTATTTGCTCTGTTATTTATAGTAATTTTGTGTGATAAACGACAGGTAATACATTTGATTATTACATCTGGGGTTGAAAATACCTCTTCGCGTTTTGTTGGAGTGTTTTTTTGTTTTTTCTTTTCAAACGTACGCGAGATAGATTTTGGGTCGTTGGAAGTTTCTTTTTAAAAAGTTTATTTCCAAAAACACTTCTATCAAATTAATTTTATTTCTATAATTATAAAAATTGTTTATTTCTTTTCCAACTTTAACGTTTATGTTCATTAATTGAAGTTGTGTTGGATTCGATCGATTCTGTACTTCGTCCAATCTTTGTGTTCTGTTCAAGTGAAGAATTGAAATTCACGGTTACTAGTTCTTCGATTTTGGAATTGCTAGTGCCCTCATAGAATCCATTCCGACTGCGCCAGATAGATTTTGGGTCCATGGGAGCTTCTTTTTAAAAAGTTTAATTCCAAAAACACTTCTATCAAATTTATTTTAATTTTGTAATTACAAAAATTGCTAATTTTTTTTAGAACAAGAGTTGAAAAACAAAAATATTCTATGTTAATAAATTAATAATCAATAATTACGAATAATTAGCTTGAACCACCAACAATGTTAAAGTTACGAAGTTCGAAGACTGATTGGCGATTAAGGGCTTCTCACAGTTTATATGAAGTCTCTGGTCTCACATCATCTTGTGGGAAAGTGCAGATCTTGCCGTTTACTATTTCTTGATAATTATACAATGTCTTATTCTAAGTAATTATAAATGAGGCTGCTTGATAGCAGTTTATTGTTTCTGCACCTGTGATATCAGGTTGCGTCTGGAATACAAAGCCGTCGTTTCCTTTCTTATTTCTGATATGAACTCTGATAACACTTAATTTATCACCTTCATTTCATACAATGTAACATTCTTTTTAATCTTTCTTGTGAATAAAACCACTTATATTTGTTAAAATGATTTTTATTTAAGATTTCAGCTGTGAACTGTAGATGTTGATTATACTAATTAAAAACTTTTGTTTCATTAAGCTTTTGTTCAGGAATGGCTGTAATTATGTCATCTGCAAACTTTCTAATGAATAGTAGTTTAAAGGACAGCTTAGGTGTAACTGTTTCGAGGAGAGTATCCATTACTATTTCAGCAATCACTGGACTTAGGTTCAAGCCCATTGGAAAACCAAAAATTTGTTAAAAATAATTATCATTAAATGAAAAGTAACTCGATTTGAACAAAAATTCTATCATTTCAAAGAGCATTTTGTTGTCAATTTTACAGTGTAATTCAATATGGTTCATATACCTTTTATATTTTCCAAAGATAATGTTTTTGGTATGTCAGTGAATAAAGAGATCACGTCTAAGCTAATCTATACTTCTTCGTTCATTCATTTTGTTTTCGACCTTACTTAAAGTCGGTTTGTCGCAGCTCTAACTTCTTTTCTATTCTGTGCTAATTTAAAAAGTTCTACATACCCTTTGTCATTAATTAACGTAGATAAATGTGCTGGCGCGTCTTATTTAATCGTGGACTGTAATGCGAAAATATAACAAAACGCGAGCTTTAAATGCGAAAGTTGTATGCATGTAAAATTAACAAACAGAAGGCATAAATTCACTCACCAGTATTGTCCTTGGTGTGTGGTCCTCTTCAATGTTGCTGGAATGCCCCCGGGGGAGTCAGTTGAATGCACTGTTGCAAGCACTATACTTATTGGGTATAGCTTGTCACGCACAACCTTCCCGTTACTAGGTCGAAAGAAGAGTCGTCGATAAACGTCACAAAACCACTTTCGCACGCGTTTTATTTTAAGAGGCGCAAGCGCACTGCACAATTTAAATCCACTATAGTTTGTTTTAACTAATACGAAACACCCTTCACAACCTAAATTTCTAGTCATTTGACTAATATAGTTTGGTCTAGATCTTCCTGTACTCCTCTATCTTTTTCTTATCTACCTGGCTCTACATAGATATTAGCAACCCGTGCTAAGCACGCCCGGTATACATAATTATTTTGTTAAATTATAATCTTCCCTCTTCTTAAAATTCTGTCCTTGCATCAAAAACAATGTTGTGTTCTAGTAAGTAAGTTATATCTAAGTCGGTTACGCGTGTTTAGCGCATCCTGGGGTGCGAACGAGGTTTAACTTGTATAATCCTGCGGGTTGTGGGCAAATACACAATCAGTTTGTTGCGCCTGAACGACCGGCCGAGTGAGATGTCAGGCGAGATATTCATTAAGAAACGTGGTTTTTAGGTGATTATTTATGTTTATATTCGCGTTGAGAATTTAATGTGGTTTCGTTATTAAAGTGATGCTTTATTAATTAAAGCTTACAGAATAACTGAAAAACTGATGCAGTGCTAAGTTGGAATTCAGAACCGAACACAATCTGTAGGTATCGTTTTATTTTACAGTAATAAGCATGCTCCACTTTTTGTTATGAAGAAATAAGAGAATTCACGGTTTGTATATAGTAATGATCTTAAATATTATCCAGCACTGCTTTCAACCATCACGTGTTTTGTGAAAAGGTAGTTGTTTGTCTTGTAGGATGATGATTCCCTTGTATACGATTAACCTCCTACAGAAAGGAGCCCCTATCTAACATTATTTTATCTACATTTGGTGTTATATTTTACTTCGCCAACGTTATCAGACCGCGAAACTTGCGGAAAGAATTATATTAATAAACTTCAGAGGCGTGTGAAAGTGAAATAGTATTGGCGCGGAAAATTCGAATTACTAGTATTAGCATAATTTATGATAAGTAGTTGCTAGCATTATTATCAATACCTAAGATTATTCTACCTATGTCCGGTAGTTCCTTAAGCCTGAATAGTTAAGAATATTTTTTAGCTAGAATAGGAGGGATGCAGTAAGAATGTTTTGTACCCTTTTAAGTTTTTGTTTTTAGTAGTGAATATAAGCGTTAACTAGGATGTTTATTTTTCTTTATTATTGTTGAGAATAAAACCACGTAACTGGAATCCAGTAATTTTTCATTTAATGTTCTTAAGTAACCCACAAAAAGAACCCGTAATTAAGAGTTCATACCCCTGAGTCTAGTTCAAACCTGATAGTTACTAAAGAACTCCAACATGTTTACATGATTTCCATTTATAAGGAAATGAAATATTACCTGGTAATCCCCTCCAAAAAAAGAAAAGTTTTAAATTATTTTATGGTAAGATTTAAGCAACGAATCGCTTTCAACATGCCAGACCGCTAACTAATTGTAAGTTATGTCATGGTGACATTTAGTTCACTGATTTTTATTAACTCTTTTGAATTTTTTTCGAACTTACTTAAGGTCGGTTTGACGCAGCTCTAAATTCTTTTCTATTCTGAGCTAGTCTAAAAAGGTCTACATGCCTTTTACAACCTAAATCTCTAATAATCTGACTAATATAGCTTTGTCTAGGCCTTTCTAATCTATTTTTATTTGGTAGTCTATAATCTAAGACCTTACTAAATAGTCCCTCATGTCTTAATTGATGCCCTATCATTCTATCTCTCCTGACCTTTAATTGATTCCACATACAGGGTTCCTCACCTATCCTTCTATAAACTTCCTCGTTTGTTACTCTATCTGTCCAACTAATCTTTAACATTCTCCTATAACACCAAGTTTCAAAAGCTTCTATCTTTTTCTTATCTACTTTTTTAATTGTCCAAGTCTCACTACCGTATAGTAGAATGCTCCATACGTTCGACTTTAAGAAACTTTTTCTATTATCTAAACTAATACTATTAGCTATTAGTAAGGCTTTCTTTTTTAAAAACATTTTTTTAGTTTGAACTATTCTAGCTACTATATCCCTTCTGCTACGCCTGTCCTTGGTAATTATACTACTTAAGTAAAAAAATTCATCTACCTCCTCTAACTCGGTATTACCTATTTTTAATTTTGGCTTAGAACTAGGCTGTAACTCACTTGTCATTATCTTTGTCGTTCCTGAGTTAATTCTCATAATATAGTTACTTTGTAGTATCTCATCTAAAATATTTAAAAACTCTCCTAATTCTTTTCTAGATTCTGCTATAGTGGCTCTGCAAAACGTAACATATCTATTTTCTGTCCCAGTATTCTAATACCTATCTCTTTTCTTTCTCTAGCTAAGTATAGAGCTTTCTCAATATAAACATTAAAAATCAAGGAAGATATTATACAGCCCGGTCTAACACCATTTCTAATCTTAGCTTCCTTTTCTATTTCATCAAATCTAATTACTACGCTTTGGTTTTTATATAGACTGTAAATAATTTTTCTATCTCTATGAGAGATTCCTATTTTTCGCTAAACCGTGAACATAACAATTCAATTAACCCTATCAAATGCTTTTTCTAAATCTACAAACGCGAAATGAGTCTTTTTATTTTTTTATAACCTTTTTTCGACAATTACCTTAATCATTAGTATCGGTTCTCTAGTCCCTCTGTCTTTACGAAAACCATATTGGTCTTTGCCTAAATAATTCTCAGTCAAAGCGCGTCTACTCTATTTTTAATTATTGTTGCGAGCTACTATTAGGCAACCCGTCAAACACACAAGCGCCGTAAGCAACGTATATACTACAGAAGCCTAGAAATTTCTAGCATATACCGGAGTATGAATAATTCATTTAATTATAGGGTATATATAAGATCGGTGATTAATGCAGGAGTTAGCCAGTTGTTGCCCAGACGCCGACGAGGCAGTAACTCGCGTATTTCTACTACCGTCTCCGGGCGATCAAATGTGAGCAGCGGAACGGTGACGACTCGAGGGAGTTCTCCAGCTATGCGGGGTGCCGAGGAATGGGTACATAAGTGAAGTCGTCGGAGATGCACATCCGTCTGTTTAGACGAGCTACCTGACGATGGAGCGGCCTGTGGCGAGTAGCCATCCTGTCGGTCGAAAACCACAGGCCAGTGGACCCAGGATCCGGAATACTGTGTAGTTGGAGGACAACCAAGGGGAAGATCCGGGAAACTGCTCACCGCATCGAAACAAGAGGATTTCAGGAGCAGGTCCCTTGGAATCCAGACCTACATATTTATTTAAGAAGATCAACTATCATCACCACAACAACTCACCAGAAAACATCTACAAGCCGAAAAACTTTCGAGTTAAAAGGCACTATAGCGTCGCTGAGAGCGTCGTGTCCAGCTACTGCGATCAGTAGGAGTTAGTCTATATCAAAATGTCGTATATAAATCATCTCTTATATAGTTAGTGGTTCTTTACGTCCTGAAAGTCTTTTAGTAAAAATTAATTTATATTATGTGAACGTGTCTATTGTACAGACAGCTTGTAGAATATATAAATAGACAAAAGTGTAATAAATAAATAGTAGTGTTAGTGTTGTTAATAGACCTATAGTTAAGAATTTAGTGTAAGAAGATATTGGTGCTTATAAATAGCAATAGTGTGATATTGCTTCATTGTAATTGGACAAAAAACATCTATAAATAAGGCATATACTGATAATTGGACTTATGAATAGTGAGTAATAAAGACTTTTGTTATTACTTGTTTTAAATTGGTGAAACGCGGTAATAGTAGCCCGGTACATTATTATAGTTAGTATTTTGAAAGCGTGGGAAGTTAGACTAAACGTTCTAAAATTCTCATACCTTTCAGCTCCTGCCTTTTTTGGGATTGGGATAATAATGTTTTTTTTGAAATTTATTGGGACCTCACCTGTGTCATATATTACTTTTACTAGTTCATATAATCTGCTTAAAATTTTCTGATTTGCATATTTTATTAATTCTGCGGGTATATCGTCCATCCCTGGCGCTTTATTTAGTTTAAGATCCCTAACAGCTTTATCAAATATCTCTCTTAATATTGAGAACCCTATTTCTACATTCTCTTCTTGGTCGTTCTCTATTTCATCCATATAAATCTTCTAAATATCTTTTCCATCTATCTGCTACCTTACCTTTATTTATTAGAAACTCATTATTCTCATCTTTAATACCATTATATTTTTTCCTATCTTCCCCGTAAAACTTTTTAACTGCCCTGTAAGCCCTGTCTGTTTTACCTACTCTCAAATTATCTTGTATTCCCTTACAATTCTCCTCCATCCATTTATTTCTAGCTTTTCTACACTCATGTACTATCTTATTTCTAACTCCATTATATTTTTGCTTACTTTCACTATCCACTTCTCTGAAAGGTTTAACCTTTCTTCTATTCTCCTTTGTTACCCACGGTTTTCTCGCTTCTACTTTTCTTCTTACCTATAGTCTGTGTTGCTGTATCATGTACATCCCCTTTAATTTCTTTCCTTCTATTTTCTACGTTTCCTCCTATAGCTATCTTTTTGATCTTATTACCTAATACTTTTTTATATTTCTTTTTTACCTCACTATCATTAATCTTACCTAGATCCCATCCCTCTCTTTTAACCTTCTCAATGTTTTGAATTTTAGCTTACACTTTATTTTAACTAAGTTATGATCGCTATTTATGTCAGCGCCTGGATAACTACAACAGTTTTTAACTTGGTTTCTAAATCTTTGTTTAACTAAAATATAACCTATTTGGTATCTAGCCATATCACCTGGCGCTGTCCAGGTATAACTTCTTCTAACATGTTGTTCGAATAGGGCGTTTACAGTTACTAATCTAAGTTCCTGGCAAAACTCAACTAATCTTTCTCCTCTATCATTTCGTCTGCCATACTCAAATTTTCATATTATTTTTCCCTCACTACTTTCTCCCACTAACGCAAATTAAGGTTCGGACCTTGGGAGCTGCCTTTTTAAAAACTAGTTCCAAAACTCTTAACATATTTTATTTATTAATACAGAATTTACTTATGGAATTTTGACAAGTTAATTAAATATTACTTTAAATCGAAATTACACTAGTTAAATATACTATGGTGAGTAGTCTAAGCAACTGCAATGTTAAAGCTGTATACTTTGACTGACTGCCGGGTCCTTGAGATCCCGGGCTTTCTATAACGTTCCTACCCCCTCACATGGCTGTGGAAATTTGCAGATCTCATGTCTGCTTATTCTTAATACTATTCATAACTACAATGTTGTAATCTTACTTTTTAAGTAATCACGGTACCTTGACCGTCTGTTACCTGACATCTGCAGTGTCACTATCGTCTGCGATACAAAGTAGCGCATCCGTTCTCATGAACGTTAATAAACTTTATAACTTGTCCTTGTATTTACCTTGTTGCACTTCACTTAATATTTTCTTTATACTTTCTAATAATTCCTAGTTATTCTATTTTTTTATACATATATCAATTGGGGGATACATAACTCCTCCCGACGTACATTAAAAATTAAGGGTTTTCCTTTTCTTGATTTTTAATTCATTAAATTCCTTTAATTTCATTGTTTAAAATTCATAGTTTCTAGTGGTACATTTGTTTCTTTGTATACCTTGGTTGCCTTAAATCTAAAACTGTTTTCTTTATTTTTATACCTAATATACATTTTGTAAATTACACAAATGATCAATAAAATAGTCAAAATAATTAATATAATTGTCCAAACACTAATGTTATTGTAGTGCACTTTGGGCGTTTTTAATTCGCTTAAATGTTCCTTATAATTTTCCATAAGTTCCATGGCGTGGTTGAAGTTGTCTAATTCTAGATGTTCGAGTTGCATGGGTTTTTGAATTATTTCTTCGTCTTCGTTTTGCGTTATCTTGATTTGTAATTCTGGTAAATTTGCTAGCTTCTTGGTTTGTTCGGGTTTGGCTTCACAGTTCTCATAATGATTTGAAAATTTTAATAATTGTACTTCGCGAGGGCTGTTTTTCTGTATGGTTGTCGTTGTCAATGATTGGCATAAATATTGATTTGGTGTGACCTTGTTACATTTTTCATTTGTATAACAATATCATAGTTCATTTAAGGATAGGAATTTGGTTTTGGGTATAATAACTTGGTATGTGCTAGTAACTTTCATTGGAAAAGCAAACAAATGATAATAATTATAAATGTTACTTTCTACTATGGGGATCTCTATTAAAAATGTTATGTCGATATTTTTTACATAGCCTTTAACTATAGCTATTTTTTTCAAATAATAGAATGTTTGATTGTATTACATCAAAAGGTAGTTTACTATTAGTTATAAATGATCTAATTCTTAATAACTCCTTTAATAAATCAATTGGTTCTATGATACTTGAATGTAAGGTATTTAATTTTGCAAATGTTACTGCGTTTTCTAAAGTAAGGTAAGGGTTGATATTATTTGGGTGTATATTGTGTTGAATCTCATTAAATCTCGCATGCCTAACATGGTAGTTTGCATGTTAGTTTCAAGGGTTTGTATTTGGTTGGCTATACTATCTTGGTTTCTAACTAATTTTCTTAGCGTTTCGTTGAATTTTATAATAGTTGATTGGGTCAATGATATTTGATTGCTAATTATGGTTTTGATATAGTTTTGATTATCGATTAACTGTTGTATTGCGTTGTCATAACGTTCTGCGTCTTGATTATCTAAATTGCCTGTGATTGCATTCATTATGTTTCCTCATCCGTTGATTAGTTCTCTTTTTCATCTTGCCGCTTGTTCTGTGGGTATTAGTCAGTTAAATTTATCTTCTATGTTTCTCAAAATACTTTATATTATGCTGTCATAATTCATCATTTCTATTGCGTATTAGTAGAGTGAGCACAATTGAATTTAAAAAAACTATCATGAAAAGAGCAGATGAACGAGGCGATTTATTAGGCAAGTTAGTAAAAGATCGCATTATTTTTGAACACGACTTGATAGCTGCCGAGGCCAAATACCATAGTATTTGCCATGTTAATTTTCTTCGTCAAACACGTTTACTTGCTACAGATGAAGTGCCTCGACGAGATGACAAAATAATAGCAGCAATGCAAGAAATTTTTTGTTATATTGAAAACAATGAAGACTCGCAGTTTACATTAAAAGAACTGAGGGATGTCATTACGGGCTATGTTCCAAATGATAGAACAATCATTTTAAAATTAAGGAAAGATATTTAACTAATATAATAATAACGACGAAAATAGGATCATTTACTATTATCTCTTTTCGTGATACGCAAGCTAATATTTTATCTAGTGCTTGGTATAATAATAAAAAAGGTACTGTGGAAGAAGAACGAATGCGTGTGGTAGAAACTGCTGCTGCGATTATTAGAGAAGATATTCGTTCTTCTGTTGTCGAGACTAAATCTTATCCGCCTCCAAGTAAAATGATGGACGATATTAATAGAGAAATTCCAAGAACTTTACTGCATTTTTGGAAGAAGTTATTGTAAAAACAAAAACTAAGAGGGATCATTTACAAACAAAATGTACAGCCATAAGTCATGCTATAATGGCTTCAATGCGAGAGCGATCATTCTCATCACAGCTATTACTAGGTCTATCTGTATTTCTTCATAGAAGATATGGATCTAAAAGACTTTTGGATGTTTTGTCAAGCTTTGGATTCTCTGCTTCATATAACGATACCGTGAAGTATGAAGTTTCTGCTGTTTTGCACCCACAACCTCGTATTCTACCATCAGAGACAGGTGTATTAGTACAATATGTTGGAGATAATGCAGATATAAATGTTAATACTCTTGACGGTAATAATACCTTCCATGTAATGGGAATGATAAAAATTATAACTCCAAAAAATGCTGTTATTTACGATGAACGTATAAAAAAATGTACAACAACGCCTAGTGCAAAAGAGTTAGCAGCAGTATCACATGTACCCCTTCTAACATACGAAAAGCATGCTATACCTGGATTGAGCAGAATTGAAGTTAAAAATCTTAATGATGAAGATGTACTTACTGAATATTCGTTTAATACTGTTGATTTTTTGTGGATGTACGGAAAGTGGAGAAATATTTCACCATTGCCAGGATGGAATGGATTTATAGAGGAACTAACAAAAAATAATAAGAATTTTCAGACTTCTCAGATAATGTTCCTTCCCTTTATTGATCAACCTGCGAGTAATATGAATACAATTTACACTACATTACAATGTGCTATAAATATTGCTAAGACACACGGACAAAAAACGTGCATAATAACTTTTGATCAGCCACTCTATATAAAAGCTCGAGAAATCGTAGCTGCATCAGATGCTAACTCAGACTTGTCTCAAGTAATTGTAAGACTAGGAGGTTTTCATATGCTCATGTGCTTTCTTGGAAGCATAGGATATATTATGGATGGAAGTGGGATCAAGGAAGCTCTCAGTCAAATATATGCTGCTAATTCTGTCGACAAAATGTTGGATGGTCATGCTTATTCAAGAAGTATCAGAGGTCATACGCTATTACGTCTTGCATTATCAAAGGTGATTTTGAAGATATGGAGATTGAAAATGATAACGTTTTAGATGAATTAATTGAACAGATGATGAGTCACGAAGTAACCTATGAAAATTTAGAAGGATGTGCAAATAACTGCCAGTTAATAATCAATCAATATGTCGACAAATTTAATGAACTAAAAGCTCGAGGTCCCACAGCTCAATTATGGTTACAATATTTCCATATGGTATCAATAGCACTAGACTTCATTCGCGCTGAACGGCTCGGACTCTTTGAGGAGCATCTTAATGCGGTGAAAAAATGCTTCCGTATTTTCATGCAAGTGGTCGCTTTCTTTATGCCAAGTCAACGCATCTCTACCTCCAAGATATGATTACTTTGAGAGATACAATGGACCAACAGAATTTTGAGAATTTCAAAACGGTTTTCACGGTAAAACGCACAGATAAGTTTAACTCAGGAACGTGGACTGATATGATAATCGAGCAAAGTTTGATGAAGTCCATGAAGACAGAAGGAGGCGTATCAAGAGGTCGGAGTACACAAGATAGCGTTTTGTCCAAGTGGGTATACAGCATGTATGCTACGTCTACTATCTGTGACGAAATCGAAAAGTTGTGTAATATTTCCTTAGACTCAGTAGACCAGCATGTCGATTCTAGAGATTCACGAATAAAAGAGACAACACAGATGTAAGTAAGCTTGTAGAATGGTTTACACTTCACAATCCTTTCCCAAATATAAGGCAAGTTGTATCAATAGCTTCAGGAATTGTGGAAATGACACCATAAACTGCCACAAAGCAAGCACTATCGGCCTGGAGTCAATGGAAAAATTACTGGATTGACATTCAATGACATAAAATTGAAGCGTGCAGACAAAGTTGTTCCACTTTCTACAGTCAACAGATCTATTAAAGTGAATAACTGCAAAGTCGCAATAGATCCGTTGCTACTTTTTCAGAGAATAACTGTAAACAAGAAGTTTGACCACCATCTTGAAAATATCTACAATATGAATTAAGTCCATACCCAACATCACTATTTGATAATGCTGGCATGCGAAAAAGTCCAAAAGCCAAATTGTTCAATATTATGGAACCTGTTGATATTGAACTTAATCAGAATAATGTTACATATATCATCGATGGTGGATTTCTTTTGCATCGCGTCGTATGGAACAAAATGATACTTTCTCTGTAATCGTCAATAAATACATCAACTATTTGCAAAACCATTTTGGTTCAAATGTTGTTGTTGTATTCGACGGATATGCAGATTACAGTAAAAACATAAAAGCAATGGAGCAATTGCGACGAACCGCAGCTTTTTCAACATCTTACGAGGTACGTTTTGATGCAACAATGATTGTGCCGACCAGCCAAGAAAATTTTTATCAAACAGGAACAATAAAAAATTTCATTGAAATGCTTATTGAACAACTAAAATCATTAATATCGCTACAAAACAAGCTAGAGATGATGCTGATGTCCTGATTGTCGAGACAGCCATTGCAATATCCGAACAACAAAAACTGCTGTCATCGTTGGAGAAGACATCGATTTGCTGGTCATATTAATCGGACGAAAAATTATATCAGCGAGAAATTTTGTCAAAAAAATTGGCAAAGGGAATATAGAAACAAGAATGTATTCATCAAAAAGTTTGGACAAATATCCTCGCTGCAAAGAACATATTTTATTTTTGCATGCATTTACTGGGTGTGACACGACATCATCACTATTCAACAAGGGAAAGTTGCAAATTATTAAAATATTTGAAAAACATCCTGATTTGTGTCAGTCAGCGCAATTATTTCGGCAAGAAAACTGTCCTCCAGACATATTATATAATAATGGAGTACGTGTTCTCTTAGCAATGTATAATGCTCCGAAAACTGAACTGAATATCGACAATCTCAGGTATCTGCAATTTATTAAATCTACAAGGCTCAATAGACCGGTGCAGTTATCGTCCCTTCCACCTACGAGTGCAGCAGCTCAACAACATATTTATCGGGTGTACTATCAAACTCAAACTTGGCTGGGAAAAGATTTATCCCCTGAGGAATGGGGGTGGTTTTTAGAATATGATATTCTACTTCCTACAACAACATTATTGCCACCAGCACCAGAAGAACTGTTGAGCGTCATCTTCTGTAATTGCAAAAGGGCTGTGGTGCTAATTGTGGATGTAGGAAAGTAGGGTTGCAATGCTCTGCGGTATGTGGCCAGTGTAATGGCCAAGCCTGTCTCAATGCTCCATCGACATCAAATAATATTGATGAAGAAATTGAGTATATGCCTCAAGAGATATTTGATCTCTTAGAGACGAATATTACCGATACGGAAGATTGCGATAATGATCTACTCATCGACTTTGAAGATCAAGACGAAGAAGACAATGACGAATAAGACCCATTATAGAAATTTATCTGACAATTTAAGTCATTAAGAATAAATATAAATATATTTTTTGTAATTACACAGTGTGATAAATAAAGAATAAAGTTAATATCGTCTTATTTCTTTCAATATTTGCCACATTTTCCTCTGTTATTTATTTTAATAATTTATGAATATTAACGTTGAGATAAAACTATACAGACTCGCCGAGAGTCATATACTATAGAATAATAAATATTATTACGAAAATTTCTTATAAATAATATATTTAATAATTTTTTATAAATAAATAAACTTATTACATCTATAAATAATGAAAAAATAATATCAAAATTTGTGCTCTTACTTTATTAATTATTTTGTATAGTCATCTTTTCACCCTAGCGACGCCGTTCACTTATAGGTATTACATATACGGATGCGCGCTCCCCACTCTCCGCGCTATATCTCGAGAACGGTTGGAGTTATCGAAAAATAGTTAAATTCGAAATTGTAGATAATTGTATTATCTACAGAATTTATGATAACCTCAAATGCCGTATTTTGCATAGAAAACGAAATAATTGCAAAAAACCGTTTTACCCGACCTTTGACCTTGAATAACTTATGACGCCGGCGCGATATAATATGAGACTTTTTTGTCAGTCATTAGAACATCAAAATAAAGGTCTATGCAAATTTCCAGCTTACTCGCTCGAAATCCGAGGTTGAAGTCTAATTTGACTGGGGTAACTATCATTAATCTTACCTAGATCCCATCCCTCTCTTTTAACCTTCTCAATTTTTTGAATTTTAGCTTACACTTTATTTTAAATAAGTTATGTTCGCTATTTATGTCAGTGTCTGGATAACTACAACAGTTTTTAACTTGGTTTCTAAATCTTTGTTTAACTAAAATATAATCTATTTGGTATCTAGCCCTATCACCTGGCGCTTTCCAGGTATATCTTCTTCTAACATGTTGTTCGAATAGGGCGTTTACAGTTACTAATCTAAGTTCCTGGCAAAACTCAACTAATCTTTCTCCTCTATCATTTCGTCTGCCATACCCAAATTTTCCTATCATTTTTCCCTCACTACCTTCTCCCACTGACGCAAGTTAAGGTTCAGGATGTAACCTTCCGGTCGACACTTCTGTGTCAGCATTTTATTTATATAATATTTCTAAATTCAATTGTCTGCTGATAGCATTGTCCTGCTATCAATATCGTTGTTACCTTTGCGCTTCATTTGTGTTAACCTTCATAATTACAAGTTATTGCCGTATACTCAAATTTACGTTACTTATCTGCATTGGAAATTACAAATATGATAATAAGCTGTACTTTGCTTTTGTCCTTGTGGATAAGAGGCTTTCTTATTTCGATCGTTGTTGGTGAAAGTTGGATTCTGCCGATATAAACGTATTGATTACGGATTTAGGTAGTACCGACAAATAATTATTGGAGTTTGGCAATTTTGGTTTTATGGTTTTGGAATACCTTTTGCAAGCTTCGATTTTCACTTGTAGTGGATTTAAATTCATCAGCATCGTTCATAATTGGTATATATTAAAATAGATTAAATTTTATTATTTTAATTTTTCTAGGTGCAGATTTTCGTTATTGAAATCTAAATATTGTAACGTCCTGTTATCTCTAAATCAGTTAGTGCACATTTAATCGACCCACTTACGTGGTAATTAATATCTCAATTTTTGTTTGCAACTTGATTTCTAATATTAAATTTTAGGGTCCTTCTACTTCTTCTTCTTCTTTGTCCTCCCTACGCATTCTCATTGTGCGTTATACGTATGCTCTTCATTCTGTTTATGCTCCTGTCTCCGTTATCTCAAGAACGTTGTCGCACTATCGACTTTATTATCTATCATTTATTGGCGTTGGCGACCAGCTGTCGTTGCTCTGGGTTACCATTCCAGCAGCCTAGGACTTCGACGACCGTTGATGTGAGATAACCACGTACAGAAGCTAATCATTGAGTAAGATTATTCCATGTATTTATTGTTCGTTGTTAGTGTTTGTGCTTATTTTGTGCCATTTTGGTTTTATTATTTTTTCCTTATTAGTACTTAATGTTAATAATTTGAGGTATTGCTGTTCATAGGAAGTACCTCTACTTCATTCAAAATTTAGTAATACTGATGTACAAAATTTAATATTTAAAACAAATTTTTAGTATATTTCTAGGCACCCTCTTTACGGCCTAGAGTGATTTATTAAGATTATTAATGAAATATTTCAACAGTACGTTAAGGGATCTAATATTTACACTATTGTTAGAAATTGCTCCCACGAGGTGCTTATTTAAAATTGAGGTTAGAACACCTACCACTTAATTTATGGTGCATTTTACGTACTACTACATGCTTTCTTGGCCAAGGGTATATGAGTACGTGAGTAATAAATAACTTTAAAGTGAATGAGAAAAGAAAAGTTCTTCTTCCCTGATATGCACTCGTGCGGGGTTCCTTACGGTAATATTTACTAATTTTGTATTTTCTATTCTTGTGTTAATCATAATTGATGTAATATTGAAATTCAACTGGTATTTGGAATTTTTATTATTAATTGTTTTTGTGTTCCGATGCGATATTAAAGATAGTTATTTTGTGAAGTTGCGTGTTTTATATTTATGATCTGGAAGGGGGTTCCTTCGAAGTCTGTTGGAACTAGGACTTTAGGTTTCATACGCTCCATAATTGTTATCAGTTCCTGGCGCCTTGGCATTCCCTGTCCAGGCTCTGATTCAATACTAACCCTTATTAATATAATCTGTGCAGTACATTTTCTGATCTACCCTGAATTAGAGTCTCACCCTGACTAAGCCGGAGCAAAAGTTGTCACCACCCCCAACCCAAAAGCCGCTACCTAAGCACTTTTCTAGTGGCCGTCAACTTGACTTAAATTTTCCGTGACAAGACCTTGGGAGTTGCCTTTTTAAAAACTGGTTCCAAAATTTTTTAACAAATTTTATTTATTAATACAGAATTTACTTATGGAATTTTGACAAGTTAATTAAATATTACTTTAAATCGAAATTACTTTAGTTAATTATACTATGGTGAGTAGCCTAAGCAACTGCAATGTTAAAGCTGTATACTTTGACTGACTGCCGGGTCCTTGAGATCCCGGGCTTTCTATAACGTTCCTACCCCCTCGCATGGCTGTGGAAATTTGCAGATCTCATGTCTGCTTATTCTTAATACTATTCATAACTACAATGTTGTAATCTTACTTTTTAAGTAATCACGGTACCTTGACCGTCTGTTACCTGACATCTGCAGTGTCACTATCGTCTGCGATACAAAGTAGCGCATCCGTTCTCATGAACGTTAATAAACTTTATAACTTGTCCTTGTATTTACCTTGTTGCACTTCACTTAATATTTTCTTTATACTTTCTAATAATTCCTAGTTATTCTATTTTTTTATACATATATCAATTGGGGGATACATAACTCCTCCCGACGTACATTAAAAATTAAGGGTTTTCCTTTTCTTGATTTTTAATTCATTAAATTCCTTTAATTTCATTGTTTAAAATTCATAGTTTCTAGTGGTACATTTGTTTCTTTGTATACCTTGGTTGCCTTAAATCTAAAACTGTTTTCTTTATTTTTATACCTAATATACATTTTGTAAATTACACAAATGATCAATAAAATAGTCAAAATAATTAATATAATTGTCCAAACACTAATGTTATTGTAGTGCACTTTGGGCGTTTTTAATTCGCTTAAATGTTCCTTATAATTTTCCATAAGTTCCATGGCGTGGTTGAAGTTGTCTAATTCTAGATGTTCGAGTTGCATGGGTTTTTGAATTATTTCTTCGTCTTCGTTTTGCGTTATCTTGATTTGTAATTCTGGTAAATTTGCTAGCTTCTTGGTTTGTTCGGGTTTGGCTTCACAGTTCTCATAATGATTTGAAAATTTTAATAATTGTACTTCGCGAGGGCTGTTTTTCTGTATGGTTGTCGTTGTCAATGATTGGCATAAATATTGATTTGGTGTGACCTTGTTACATTTTTCATTTGTATAACAATATCATAGTTCATTTAAGGATAGGAATTTGGTTTTGGGTATAATAACTTGGTATGTGCTAGTAACTTTCATTGGAAAAGCAAACAAATGATAATAATTATAAATGTTACTTTCTACTATGGGGATCTCTATTAAAAATGTTATGTCGATATTTTTTACATAGCCTTTAACTATAGCTATTTTTTTCAAATAATAGAATGTTTGATTGTATTACATCAAAAGGTAGTTTACTATTAGTTATAAATGATCTAATTCTTAATAACTCCTTTAATAAATCAATTGGTTCTATGATACTTGAATGTAAGGTATTTAATTTTGCAAATGTTACTGCGTTTTCTAAAGTAAGGTAAGGGTTGATATTATTTGGGTGTATATTGTGTTGAATCTCATTAAATCTCGCATGCCTAACATGGTAGTTTGCATGTTAGTTTCAAGGGTTTGTATTTGGTTGGCTATACTATCTTGGTTTCTAACTAATTTTCTTAGCGTTTCGTTGAATTATATAATAGTTGAGTGGGTCAATGATATTTGATTGCTAATTATGGTTTTGATATAGTTTTGATTATCGATTAACTGTTGTATTGCGTTGTCATAACGTTCTGCGTCTTGATTATCTAAATTGCCTGTGATTGCATTCATTATGTTTCCTCATCCGTTGATTAGTTCTCTTTTTCATCTTGCCGCTTGTTCTGTGGGTATTAGTCAGTTAAATTTATCTTCTATGTTTCTCAAAATACTTTATATTATGCTGTCATAATTCATCATTTCTATTGCGTATTCCTTTCTGAGTTTTGTTGTGTCAATTGATTATTTTAATCAGTAATAATTGTTTTTGATTATTTGAAATTCTTGTTTTAATTCTGTTAAGTCGAATTTTTGTGCAAAGGTCCAATAGTCTATGGTATTCTGCATATTGCATAATTTTATTAGTAGTATACCGGGGTTGTTCTTTATATATATTCAATTATTATTTCGGTGTCCGTTCTACCTGGGCGGAAGTTGACGGTAAGGATAATGATTGTCCATCTGAAAGTTCAGGGTGTCTTAAGTTTTTCAAGTGGATATATTTTGTTATTTTGCCGTTGTTTACAACGGCTGTTTTTGTTCGATATTCTTTTAATTTTAAATGGGCCTAAATTTCTGGGTGCTGTTTTGTGTCGTTTGCTTTGGAAATTTGTCTCGTATACGGTTTGTCCTATTAAAAATTTGTTTGCGTCGTTATTTTTATTGCGTGTTGTGGTAATACGTTCCTTGCCGTTATCTAATTTATCCTTTACCTTGTTATAGGTTTTTTTTTCTTTATGATCCTTGGCATATTGTTGATATACTTCTTTGTTGTAATGTATGTCATAGGGGTTGCGTGAATCTGAATGTCCTAAAGTTAATTCTAATGGCGTAAAATTGGTTAATGAATGGATCGTATTATTATAGGCGATTAATGCGTATGACATTAAATTAGTAATGTGTTCTTTCTAGTAGGTTATTCTTAGTAATCTGACTTGTTCTAACAGGGTTGAATGTAATCTTTCAATTAGTCCGTTCGATTAAGGGTGGTTTTCAGTTATAAAATAAATTTTTATTTTGTGGAGTTCTAAAGTGTTTTGTATCGTCTCATTTTTGAATTCGCTGTCGTTACTAAAGTTATTGTTTCAGGTATTCCATAAAATGTAAAGTACTGTAAAAATCCTTGGGTTACGTCAATACTATTTTTAGAAGTGATTGGTATTGCTTGGCCTATTTTTGTGAATGCGTCTACAATTGTTAAATAGTTTTGTGCTTCTACTACTAGAGTATCGGCATGTAATTTTGAAAGGGTTTGTCAGATATTTTAGTTAACATTAAGGGCATTTTTGGGGTTTTCTATCGTATTTCGCTTTGTTGTTCACACTGATTAATATAGTCTGTAGTTAGTTCCTTCATGTCTTTGAAATAATATCTTCTTATGAGTTGCTTTACGGTTTTATTAATTCTACAATGGTTGGTTTTTCCTTCGTGTTGGTTTCGGATTACATCATTTATTTTGTCAGGGTCGTCTAAGGTTATTAATTTTCTTGTGCATCTTATAAGTTCAGGGCCAAAGTTATTAAATAATTTAACATATAATTCCGAAAATCGTTTATACACGTTTTCGTTGTTAAAGTAAAAGTAAAATCGTTTTTTCTGGGAGGTGTATTTTTTTAGAATTTTAATTATTTGTTCCTCATTGTCGTCTTTGGTTATCTGAATTTGGTATATCTTCTTGTTATCTACTTTTGTATATTTTACAGGGTTGGGGTTGGTTAAAACTTCGGTAATTATAAATTGATTGGGTTTTATATCGATGGCTTCGTTTAGAATTTTAATCGCGGTTTTTGGCTCTTCATTTTGTGTTGAATGTATGGTGTCCATCTCGTCTGGATCTTCTCTGATTTCCGTTTCGTCTACGTTCCGAATAATTCATTCCGTTTCCAGTGCGTTGAGCTGTGTTCTACTTAAAGCGTTTGCGTTATTACTATAAATTCCTCGTTGTCATATTCCTCTAGTCTGATTCTCCATCGTTGTAATTTTGAATTGGGTTCTTTAAGTTTGCATAGCCATACTAATAGTATATGATCGGTGTATATGTAAAATTTTCGTTCGAATTGGTATGGTCGAAAATACTTTGTTGCCCAAATTATGGCTAACAATTCTTTCTCTATGATGCTGTATTTTTGTTCGGTTTTGTTTAAGGTTATGGATGCGTAGCTGATGGGTTTATCCTTGCCAACTGTTCCTTGGCTTAATACTGCGCCTAATGCTACATTTGATGCGTCTGTCGTTAATATAAATGGTTTTGAAAAATCGGGGTATTCTAATACGGGGTGATTTGTTAATATACTTTTGATTTTATCTATGGCTTTAATGAATTCTGGGGGATGTACAATTTTATTTCCTTTCTTTAAACAATTTGTCAAAGGCTTGGTTATTTGAGCATAACCTTTAATAAATTTGCGGTAGTAACCACTAAGTCCTAAAAATCCTTTTATTTCTTTGTTTGTTTTTGGTATGGGGTAATTTAGTACTGCATTTGTTTTATCGGGGTTCGGCATAACTCCTTAGGGGTGTTATTATATGTCCTAAAAATGCTACTTCTTTCTGTAAAAATTCGCTCTTGTCTAATTGTACTTTAAAATGTGCTTTTCTTAATCTTTCAAATACATCTCTTAATCTTTTTATGTGTTCCACTAATGATGTTGAGTAAACTATAATATCGTCTAGGCACACAAGACATTTTGGGTTGTGTATCCCACGTAGTATATTATCCATAACCCTTTGAAAAGTTGCGGGTGCGTTCTTTAATCCAAATGGCATCCTTTTATACTCATAATGTCCTTTCGGTGTGCTGAAGGCTGTTTTCAATATATCCTTTTCTTCCATTTCCACTTGATGGTATCCTGAAGCTAGATCTAGTACTGAAAAATAATGGCACTTTAATTTATCTAAAATTTCGGTTATATTTGGTAGTGATTATTTGTCGTCTACCGTTTTTTCATTTAGCTTTCTATAGTCTATTACCATTCTATATTTTCTCTTTCCTGATGCGTCTAATTTCTTGGATACTATTAATACGGGGCTGCTCCATGGTGAGTTGGAGTGTTGTATGATATCTTGTTCTAATAAGTCTGTTACTTGTCTGTCAGCTTCTTCCTGACTTGCCTGAGGTAGTCGGTGTGCTTTTGTAAATATGGGTTTGTTATCCGTTAGTTCGATATTGTGTTTGACCGTATTGGTAAATGTTAAGGGTATTTCTTCGCATTGGAATATGTCGCGGTATTCAAAACATAAATTTTTGCTCTTCTTGATTGATGTCGGTATTAAAGCGAATGTTACTTAAATTTTCTCTTAACATTTTGTCGTTTTCTACAGGGTTGTAATTGTCGTCGAAATTTTCATCTATTTCCATCTCGTAAAAATTTAATTCTTCTACATTAATTGGGTTAGTTAATGAGAATTCTAGGGGGTAGTCATTTGAATTTAAAATCGTCGTTGTGGCATAATTATCTTTTATTTACACTAGTGCGGTTGGGGTCTCTACTCCTTGTTGAAATGTTATATGTTTATTATTCTTAATTTGTTATTTGAATTTACTGGGATTTGTATTTTTTCTCTGTTCGGAATTCTATTGTGTATTTTTGTTCAACTTGGGTGTTTTGAAATTTAATGGGTATTCGTTCATATTTCGTTCTTGATAAACGGTTCTTTATTCGATGTTGGCTCCTAATTTTCTTAAAAGGTTTATTCCTAATAGTCCGTCATATATGTCATTGAATTCGAAAATCCAAAATTTATGCTTCATTTTTACGTTGAATGTTTTCGGTAAAGGTATGTTAGCTACGAATTGGTGTAGGGTTTTTTGATGGGCTGTTTTATTTTTCAATGGTTCTCTTTCTACATAGTCTAAATAGTGTTTCTTTACGATTCGGGGGCTAATTAGTGTTTTTGAGGATCCGGTATCGATTAGTAATTTAAATTTGCCATGGGGTATTTCTATATAGTGTAGTACTAGGTGATTTATATTATTTAAATTTATGAAGTTTGGTCGTTTATAAAGCGGTCTATCTGAAAATTTGAGCACGCGTTTTCTTCGTCGTTCTCGTCATAAATTTCGCATGTTTCTACGCGTTCAGAATTGTTCGAATGGTTTTGTTCATTGTTTGTAGTTGAGTGAATGCAATTATTTTGGTCATATTCTTCTACTTCTTGATAAAATAGTTCTTCCGATGTAAAAGTTTGTTTTTGATGAGGGTTTGGTCGAATGTGCGTTATTTTTGTATTTGGTTTGGTGTTACCAGATGAGGTATCCATAGGTGTGGGTTTATAATAGTTATTGGGGTTGTTATTATTGTTTGTCATTGGTGAATTTCTAATTGGGTTTGCGCTGAATGTTGGTTTTTGTTGATTTACGTTTTGGTTGAATCTTGGTTGAAATGCGGGTTTTGTAAAATTTGGGTTGAACGTTGGTTTTGAAAAATGTGGATTATTGATTCGCGGTTGGTTTTTGTTGGGGAATTGTTTGTCTCGCGGCTTGTATAGTTTTTATTAGTGAATAACTTTTATTCGCGTTAGAGTTGCATAACCTGTTTCTGTAATACATTACGTTTTCTTCTTCTATTATCATGTTCATAGCTTCCTCTAAGTTATGGGAACGTTAAAATCTGATTTTATCTGATAGTCGTTCTGGTAGTGCATTTAGGTATGTGTCTAATGCCATTTCGTCATACATCTTTGTTTTTAAAAAGTCTGATATTTTGGTCAGATTCTTCAATTATTAGTTTCGTCAAGATTAAGCTTCTTATATCTTAGCATTTCATTCCAAATTGGTACGGGAATTGGTTATTTCCCATTCTAAGGTTTATTGAGTCGCGTACTAGGCATTTTAGGTTACGTTGATTGCCAAAATATGCAATCAATATTCGTTTGAAGTCTTCCCATTGTTCTAAGTCATCTCCGCTGGCAATTAATGTTATTGCCCGTCCGGTTAGTTTACTAATAAGCAGGCGTAAGAATAATACGTTTCTTTCGTTGTCTCCGGGTTTGTAAAAGGTTTTCAAAAATGGTTTACACACGGTGATATAATTTTCTAATAAAGCTTGATCGCCATTATACGTTGAAATTGTCTCCAAATAAATCTTCATATCTAAACTCATTATGGCTGAGTGTTGTTTTAACAATTGATATTTAGTTTTGATTTTAATTACTTTCAAATTTCTTTAAAAATTGGGATTTATTTCGTGGTTTGTATTGTTATTCTTTGCTTGGGTTTATTAATTTTCAGTTTAGATTGCGTCGGGTAACCTGTTATTTTTAGCTTGTGTCGTTTTAGATCATTTAAAGAATTGAGTTGTTTGTCTTTGTACTTAGTTATACGGTGCTGTAATTAATTTATGCTCGTTAATGTTTGGTTGCTTGCTGTAGCCTTGAATACGTTTATTTTTACTTTGCTGATGCTAATTTTATTGTAGGTTGGATCTCTGAAAGTTTCAATGTGACTGAGTAATTTTGAGGTAATTTATTTTACTTTGTTTGTTTTGCGCCACTTAAAACTGATTCTTCGTTTATTTCTGCTAATTTTATTCTGTCTGTTGTAATTATCTTTTATCCGTGGGTATAGTAATTGATAACTGTGTCTACGATGCTTCCTGTCTCGTCAACTTAGGTGTTAATTATGAAGTTTGCAAGATTTCAGCTTACCGTTTTGTTACAATATCGCCTTTGTATTTTAATTACAAAGCTTTTAGTCTTCTGTAGGTGTAATTCAGTGTAAATGCTTTGGTATAATTAAATATGCAATTATACTTTATTTGATCTTGCTGAAAGTTTTTATTCAAATAGATTGTGTCTTTTATGTTGTTAATTATAAAATGTCACGTCCAATAATATTTATACTTTGTTAATTGCTGCAGTATTTTAATTATAGAATGTCAAGTCTGAATGAATGTAATTGTGTTTTTTATAAGGTTGCAATATGCGTTTTCAGTAGCATGATTATTTATTTATAGAGTTTTGCGATGCGTTTCTTGATAGCTTTTGAAGGTTTAGGATGAACGTTTTCTTAAGTTGTTTATAATTAGACGTATAAATATTGGTATTTAAAATAATGTTTTATTTACTAATAAGAATTTCCGGTCGTAATTCGTATGTTTTGTTTTAATTCGTAATAAGAATTTAAGTTAATAATAGATTGTAAGGAGTTTATATTATTTATAGGAATGCAGTGAGTTTGTGTTCGAATAATTCGTTTCCATATTTTTAGTTGCGTTATATATAAAGGTTTCGGTATTAGATTGTAATTTAATTTCGCTCTGTTTTTGGTATTTTTAAATTATTTTGCGCGCTAGTTAATTTCGTATTGTTAATTCAAATTCGTTTTCGCTTTGTTTCTATAATTTTTGCGCCAGATAATTTCGTAATAATTGTCTCAAGTGTGCATGTAATGCGTCTTTTTGGTTTTCTAGTTTTAATAGGTCTCTTTTAAACAAAAATATATTTGAAAATAATTCTCTTAGTACCTAAGTCAATTATTTTCATTAAATCGCATATAATAATAATAGTAATAGTCAATATACATATATAAATAGTAAAATCATAAAAATTTTCTTATACTAGCAAATATCAAATGTGTGTAAAATAAATTCAATTGGTTTAAGGAAATGAATCTACATTAATTGTTTTGTTGATTTCATGGATTCTGTCGATTTAGTACGTCCTCCACGTCGGTTTTGGATTCGATCTATGCTTGTATCTCGTCCAAGTCTTCTTTTGTTGAATTTGAAACGATTTTTATTTCGCCTCCAATTTCTGTTTGGTTCTGTCAAATTTGGAATTGAAATTCCAGACCACCAGTTCAAGTTTTAGTTTCCTAGTGACTTTTTGACATCCGTACTACTGCGCCAGTTAAGGTTCGGGCCTTGGGAGCTGCCTTTTTAAGACCCAGTTCCAAAACTTCTTAACAAATTTTATTTATTAATACAGAATTTACTTATGGAATTTTGACAAGTTAATTAAACATTACTTTAAATCGAAATTACACTAGTAAAATATACTATAGCAAGTAGCCTATGCAACTGCAATGTTAAAGCTGTATACTTTGACTGACTGCCGGGTCATTGAGCTGCCGAGCTTTTTATAACGTTTATACCCCCTCGCATGGCTGTGGAAACTTGCAGATCTCATGTCTGCTTATTCTTAATACTATTTATAATTACAATGTTGTAATCTTAATTTCTAAGTAATCACGGTACCTGACCGTCTGTGACCTGACATCTGCAGTGCCACTATCGTCTGCGATACAAAGTAGCGCATCCGTTCTCATGAACGTTAATAAACTTTATAACTTGTCCTTGATTTACAATGTTGCACTTTACTTAATATTTTCTTTACACTTTCTAATAATTCTTAATTATTCTATTTCTTTATACATATATCAATTGGGGGATACATAACTCGCATTAAAATCGCCCATAACTATTAAATTCTCATCTCCCTTTACTTTTCTCACTATACTATTTCTATCCTCGTATACCTTTTCTACTTCCTCATCCTCGTACTGAGTTGTTGGCATGTAAACCTGTACTAGGACAGTGTCTGTGGGTTTCGTACTCAATCTAACCATAATTATTCTATCACTAAATTGTAAGTACTCTTTAACTTTATGCCCTAATATTTTACCTAACACTATTCCTACGCCTGCCTGTCCATTAGTTGAAGAAGACGTGATTTTTCTATAATTATCTTTTTAAAAGTCATTACTATTTGACCACATCACCTCACTAATACCTAAAATGTCCAGTTTTCCTTTTCTCATTTCGACTAATAAATCCGTTAACTTATCTAAGTAATGACCTTACATTCTAAGTCTCTATCACTAAATCGAACCGTTGTTTTAAATTCTTACAATGACGAACCCCAAGAACCCCCTCCCGGTAATTGAAAATTATTGATGAAATCTGCAAATTCAAAAGTCTTTCGTGTTATATTTATTTTCTGCTGATTTTTGAAGGATTACTGAAATAAATTTCGATACAGACTCTGTAGGGCAGTTATTACATAATACAATTGGCCGCGTAAGAAAGTTATCTTTATGAATTTATGGTAAAGCATAGAGTTTAGGAACTATAATTATTTAATGCTTTGGCTTTTTCTTTGGTTATGTAATTTTTATTTTTTAAAGATTTGATTAAATTTAAAGTTTTGTTTTGAATGCTAGTTGTTGGATCTTTATCTAATTTGTGATAACTATTAGAATCGCTTAGTAGCGTTTTTATTTATTTATTTATAACCTTTAGTCGATATTCCTCAATCTAGTAGATATTCTATAGCTTTCGTCACATCGTTTTGGGGATTTGTTATATCTAATCTTTTCATGTATTGGACTATGCCTCTACGCTAATTCTCTCCATCCTTAATTTACCAAATTATGTTTCGAGACCAAAAATCAGTTGGAAAAGTTCATTACGTACGAGTTTGACCTCAAAAAACCTAGTCGGAAATCCACATAAAGGCTCGTTAAAGTAACTCCCTAAAAATTCCGTGTTTCGATAACCAAAAAAAAACCCGACTGTTTTGCATTTAACTTCCATAACCACAGATTGGGGAGAAAGTGGACGCATAAATATGAACAAAGTTTATAAAAGCGGAACCTTTAAGTACCTACCAGTAAAAACAGCAACTTTTGGCGGCGGTAGCAGGACGAGGAGCTGTTGACTTGTTTTGACGGATGTCGAAAAACGTTAATAATGTTATATCACCATAGTTACGATTACACTAGTGTTTGTACAATTACAATCGCGTCACAAACGACACTAGTACTTGCAGGTTAATCGCGTTGACCATAGATTATATTATATACAGCACCGACGGAAATTTTACCTGCCAGCTGCATCTTAACCGAAAATTACAGTTAATTTTAAAAATAATTACAAACGGAACATACTGTCCACCAAAATGCACGGCATTTTCAAATGAGAATATCTACAAAGAGTGGAACGGAATGGTAAGAAAGAACACAAAAAATTAATTAATACAAGAAAACCCAGAAAATATTTATGCAAACGAAACCAAAACAAAAATATATATACAAAGGAAGATAAAGGAAAATTTACAACAAAGGTAAAAAACAACGTAGCGACAAGGCGCTTTAGCTCGCCTTATACGGTTTTGAGAATGACAACCCTAACGACACTATTAGCTCCTGGCTGGACCGCAACAACACATCCAGTGAACCATCGAAGGGGTGGAACGTTATCGGCTTTAATTAGAACTAGCGTTCCATGTGAGTCCGCGGAGAATTTTTGTGCCATTTGAACCGTTACTGGAGCGCATACAAATATTCCTTAGGTCTCTGAAACAAGAAATTTTGATAAATTCGCTAGGATAATTGCCAACGAGACAGACGGTAAAACAGAAGGTTAGAAAGGTAAACTACTGGAATAACGACTAAAGGGGCCAAAGTCAGAAAGTGACTTGGTGTTAGGTAACTCAGATCGTTGGAGTCACTGCTCAGGGGAGTGACAGGACGCGAATTTAAGATGACCTCAATCTGAACAAAGACAGTGGCTTGTTACTCGTAGGTCAGAACTTGCACGCCTATGGTACGAAAAAATAAGGTTTTAACCAACTTCACACTCGCTAATCACAAACCACCAGAATGAGGCGCAGAAGACACAATAAGTGCAAAGAAATATGTTTTGTTGCGGTAGCACACTTTGCAAGAGAAAGTAACTGTCTATGGCACCCCCAAAATTTGTGCCGCAATCACTGTAGAGAAAATCACAGCGACCACGCCTGACAATAAATCAGCGTAGAGTTGCTACAAAGGCGTTGGTTGACAGATCAGAAACTAATTCAAGGTGGAGTGTTTTGGTAGTCATGCATATAAAGAGACATAAATATGCTTTCAACACTTTAGCCCTCCCTCCGTACCTATGAATGGTAGTAGAAAAGGGGCAAGCAAAATCAACGCTCAAACTCAAAAAAATTTGATTTGAGTGACTCGGCATGGAAGAATGTGAACCATGAGAGGCTGCAATACAGTAGGATTAGTTTTCCAACAAATCACACACTGACTCAAAACTCAACGAATGCACTACCTACTTGAAGCAATTCAAATACGTCGACGAACGATGAAATCAACCTTTTGAACACCAGCGTGAAAGTATCTCAAATGAACGCAATTGATATACAAATCCATAAAACGACTTTTGCTAAGTTGAAGAGCGGGACATTTTCTGTCGAACGATAAGGTTACGTAAGATAGACGACCACCAACTAGTAAGATTCCATCTTTAATAAAGGGAGGACAATTTACGATGAGTCCTTTTTAGAACTGATCCGGACTGCAAATTTTATCAATAGTTTGTTACGTTTATTTTGAACATTCCGTACATTTTTACCGGTTAATAATCAATACACGGTGCAATAATTTTCAATGCAAATCCCTTTTGCTTTAAAAACGACAAGTTTAGGCTATAATTAAATAGTTTACATCCTGTATATTTTATTTTTCTGCAATAAATACGCTTTTGAATATTTCCTCAATTTAAATCTATTTGCTTTGAAACGTAAAGTTTATTATGTTATAATTAAATAAGTCAATATCCTGTTAGGTATCCGTGAGCGTGTTATACCTTTCGATAACGTATAGTTTCGTTCTAGTGGGTTTCCCACCTAAAGATTTGTCGAAGTAATGAATTCTACTATTCTCCAGTAAAACCGTGTTTTCTAGTTTGAATCGCGTTCTGATAACACGGATGTTTGGATTTTGAATTGGTGTCATTTAAATTCATTCTGAATTTAATTCTGCAGTTGTGCGACGAAATATGTTTTACATTACTCGTTCTATCACTTTAAAAGCAATGCATGTTTATTGTTGTTCTGCCAATTAGAGATGTCTTGAGTGTATTGGTGAGTGTTCCCGCGCTTACCCCATCTAATTAGACTTTATTTTTAGTTTTTTTTTGCTGGAGGCCAAAAGCGTTCTTTCTGGGTGTAGCCCACCTATTCGTTGCCGTAGAGCAGTTGCTGTAGTTACGATGGTAGCTACGTTGTTATGCCGACTACCCCCCCCCCCCCGCAGTTGGCAAGTTAAGTATCCTGACGCAGAGAGGTATGAGCCTTGTGTTCTGTTATGCATGTCAAGGATTTTTATTTATCAACGGTGGATGGTGTAAAACCAGTTCACCATACTTGTTGAACAGCTGGTTGCGCTAGTGCTTCTGGGTATACGTAGTTAATTCTTGCTACAACAAGAGCTGTATTCAATGCTTAAATTTAACACCTGTATTAGATGGAAAACCTAAATTTACCTTTAATACTTCAAAATTTAACATACTTGCTAGGAAGTAAATTTACATTTAATACCTAAATTTAACATACTTGCGATTGAAAAATTTTAGGCATTAATTTTCCTTTTTTTTATTGAGTTTTATTACATGTTAGCCACGAAATGCGCACTTCGTGGATCTACTATCCAATTTGTCCGTATAATATAATTGTTGACGTTGAAATGATAACGCTTATTTTATTGCGTTCTTTTGTTTGTACCGAATTATGTATTTAATTCTTTTTATTTGTTAATAGAAATCGTAGACGATGTACCCTATTTTTTTAAATTTTTTTCGGCATGTAGGCGAAACCTCACACTCTACGCGGTTGATAGTTAGCCTGGTATTTACTTTACTTGCGGCTACGTCCAGGTACGTAGGAAGTTCTATTTGCACCTCCAATAGTTCTACAGTTTCTGATAGGTTATATCAATAGTTCCGCCTAATTAGTTAAAAAAATGGCAAATTGAAAATATGAGGTGCACCGCAACTTTTCAAAAAAGGCTTTTCAAATATAAAATCTTATAGTTCCAGAAGAGTTCTACCGTTCCTGATACATTTTACTAATAGTTCTAACTTCTATTTTTAAAAAATTCCTTAAATTTACCGCCAGCACCGCACAGCACACAAGAGTAAAGTATCAGTTTGTCGGCAGTTCCAGTCAACTTTTTATTGTTTTTCTTAGTTCTCCAATAGTTCTAACGACTTATGTGGGTTTGGTCCAGAGTTTCGGTCTATAGCTATTGTTTACACATTTTCGAAAATTAGCACCAGCACCGCACTATTGTAGAACTATAGAAGAATACCAAAAAGTTGGCTGGAACTGCCGACAAACTGATTCTTTAATCTTGTGTGTTGGGTGCGGTGCTGGTGGTAAATTTAAGGAATTTTTTAAAAATAGTTAGAAGTCACAACTATTCCTAAAATGTATCAGGAATTGCAGAACTCTTCTGGAAGTATAAGTTTTTTTTGAAAAGTTGCGATGCTACGGGAAGTTAGCACCTCATATTTTTAATTTGCCTTTTTTTAACTAATTTGGTGGAACTATTGATATAACCTATCAGAAACTGTAGAACTATTGGGGGTGCAAATAGAACTACTGATAAAATTTGCGGTTTAAAAAATGAGGTACCAACCTCACACGCGTTAGGATTGATGACATTATGTTTTTCTTAATAAGACTCTTAACAACTTTATTTGGCGATTCGAAAATCTATATGTGTGCATATTATTACATATGACTATTTATGGGAGTGTAAATTGTATTAGTAGAAATAATTATAAAAGTTTGTATTAGCTAATAATATCCTTTCCAAATTTTAACATATTTTTTGGTACGAAAACACTTGTCAAAAATTATCAGACTTTCGTAAATTCGGCATTCTAGATATGATAGTTGTTTTAAAATCAATTGGAAGTTCCAACCAAAATAATTTTTAAGACACTGTATAAGTTGTATTTGTTGCGACTAGTAATTATGTGGTACATATTATTATATGAACCAGTAGATTGTTAATTTTAAGTTCATAAAATATGATATTCCATGTTGACTAAAGTAAGTTGTACAAAATGGCAATGTTTACAGGATTTAGTACTATCAAAACTACCTAGTAATGATAGTGCGTTATTTATGCAAACATTAGGCAAAAAAGGATTTAGAAAATTCAGTTACTTAAATGAAATTTTAGCATAAACAGCAGTCCTGTAAAATTTAGAAACTTGGCAAAGCACATTCAATAAAGTGGCTATTCTAATATGATATTAAATTGGAACAAATAATTAAAATAGTAAAGCACTTGGTATTTTTTTATACAAATTTAAATTAAGAAAAATACAGATAGATTTCGGTAAATAACCGACCTAGGAAAGCTTATTTGTGCACATTTACGCAAGCTTAAAAATAAACCATTAAATCATGCAATTGAACCAACCTCAGTAATAGTAAAACCAGCCATTAAATTCATGCCAGAATATCCACAATATTCATAAAGTATTAAATTACAGCATAAAAAATGTATTGCAAACGTAAGCAAACGTTATTTCTTTCGTTATCCAATGTAAACTGTGATAGCAAGATGACCGTTCACATAAAACGAAATTGACTTCGAAAAATGAGCAGTTAAACGCATTACCCCGCGAGAACAAATATGAGCTTACAATTACTCTGGGACGAAAAACTCATACCTCGGGATTTTTTTAAAAGGGATCTATCATTTTCAGTTATAGAGTTTTGAATTTGATTGACACGCAATCATGGCGATGCGGGGTGGAGTTGATTATCAGGTAATTCTAGTATTAAATCCCGAGATTGATGGTAAACAGGTTTCTTAGTGCGAATGAAAATGTGGAATATAAAATACTGTTACGAATGAAACGCTACGTTGGAATATTTGATTACTTGCAATTAATTTTCTTGCATTAAAAGTTCGTGTGGACTTTTTTATAAAGGAGCAACAACATGTAAGTTATTGAATTTTTGCTTTTTACCTACTAAACATTACATGCTGTTCTATACTTAATAATTGTGATTAGTTGTAATAATAAGAATGAGTAAAACTTATTATTAAAAGGACTTTTTACGTTGGTGGACGCTTATTTAAAGCTTATTGTAAACACATTTTCTCATATGTAAAAGCACCACAATTGTATTCGTATAATTCATACATTAATTTGGATGAATCTCTATAAATGATAAATTTAAGTTCTTTCATTTTTTTAGATACACGCATATTTAGCCAATTAGGAGTAGACCTTTGTTTTGTTTTTGTGTGTTATTTATTGCGATATTTATGTTTGATAATGTAGGATAGGTGAACAAGACTTGTAGTTTTCGTTACATTTGTGTTTTTCTTAAATTAGTAGAGGGTGAGAGATGCGTACACAAGGTTTTATTAGTATCTACTGGAGTAAGAACAGTTAAACACTCCCAGAGCATTAATCTTTTAGGGCGATTTTGATCAAGCTTTCCTCTGATGGGTTAGCGCTCAAAGGTTTTATTAGACAGAGAGTTCAAAGACTTTTCAAGCTAATATATAACAAATTTTATACATGCAAAACATAGTAAGTGAATATTTTAGCAAATTAGGGAACTACTTCACTAACTTCGTTTATAGTTTTAGAATTTGAGGTAAAAATGCATTCAGGTTTACAACAACTTTGTAATAACACACCAGTGTGAAAAGTATAACCCTGTTATAGGTAAACTGACGGTGCGTTACAAATTTATATTTGTGCAGAGGCTGCGGGAACCTCGTAACAATTTTAAGAGTACACTGACTAACTACAGTGGTGCGAGAATGGATTCCTATAGAAAAATATTAAAAATAAACATTTCAAATGACTAAAATTCAAAACTTCGTTACAATAACCACTTACCTTCAAAGATGTTCTGTTGTCATAATTAAAGGTCTCCAAACCGTCTGTCCCAGCAATTCCTTTCGATATTTTCCATACACCAAAGACGGTTATTGTGGATAACTCTCCTTCACGTAAAGGTTTCTATGATATTGTCGGGGGCTTAGTCATTATAAATATTTATGGTTCCGAGTTAGGACCGTGTTATCTTAAAAACTAAGGTCGACCTTTAACCCATTTTGTAAGGAGCTTCATCAGGACAAGAAAATAAAATGAAAAATAAATAACAAAAAGTAATAATAATAAAGATATAGTATTAAGTAGACAAGTTAAAGTGTAAAGATTATGAAAAGTTACTTCTGAACTAGCTGACTCACCAGCCCATTTAAGCTAAAAGGTGTCTTGTGACAAAAAAACTTTGTTACAATTAGTATGTCATTTTTTGATAATAGCTACATGAATTTATCTAGAATACTAAAAATACGTTCACTATTAATTCAAACGATTTAACGCGATGAATCATACGCCAGCTTAATCAGTCTAGACACAATTGATATGCCCATTAGATACGGGGGTTTTGCTTAGTTTCATGCTTTATGAGTATAGAAAGTTTTGTGTACTTAACAGGTAATAACCGAGAGTAAAATATTGCTACAAGTATATAACGATAAACTAAATGGTCCTCTTAAATTTGTCTCTTTTGTAAACCTACCTGAGTGATTCCGTTACAGCTTGATAGAAAAACATTATGTCACAAAGTCGATCGACGGTGTTCCTTTATTTAAAATAATATAACACAAATTCGTTTAAGCTAAAGTGTATTGAGTAATAAAGTTATGAATTTCTTCGTTTGTGATATCAACATAAACACCTGGTTGTAGAGGTTTAGCACAACCACCACCCCATGACACAATACCAGCTACCACGTGTTTACCATTTCCACCATCGATTACAAGTGGACTTCCAGAATCACCCTGTGGTAATACAAAATTAAATTATGCACAAGTCATCATACAATATTACCGAACAAGGGCCTTTTCCTCCTTGAGCGAGGCCCCAGCATGACATACGATCCGTTACGTCACGGGATGGGTATAGGTAAACGCAATGATCCCAATTTATATAAGGAACTTCAACAACTTGCAAGATTGAGCTACGACTTTGTGCAGTATCACCCCATCCGGTCACCCACGATGGTGTCATGAGCTTAATATTTAAATTTTTCTCTGCTAGTTGAATCAGGCCAATCTTATCGGTAAGATCATATGGAGCTTCAAGGATTACAATACCAACATCGTAGTCAAAGTTTTCTTTATTGAATTTTTCGTGTACATGAACCTCTAAGCCGATACGCAATTCACCACCTGAGAATCGGTTATTGGTTCCAGCTATTACGTAGAGGTCGCCTGGCCTAGAGCTAAGGAAAATAAATCTCTATTATGGCGTTTTCTGAATTACAATTGACTTACGTGTATTTATCTATGCATTGAGCAGCTGTTACAGCTATATTTGAAGTCACTAAAAAGCAACCGCAAATATGTATAGAAGGGATACGAAGGGAACATTGATAGTTGTAGTCTTCAATTTCGGCGTTCTCCCCTCCAACAATTCTACCCAAGCCTATTTAAAAACCAATTAAAAGTTCAAAGTTTGTTAATACATACCATGAGCGGCAGCGGTAAGTCCCAAAACTTAAAACCAAGCAAAACATTATAAAGTAATGGTTCAACTACTTAGACCCGCTACTTTTATAACCTTTAGTCGATAATCCTCAATCTAGTAGATATTCTATAGCTTTCGTCACATCATTTTGGGGATTTGTTATATCTAATCTTTTCATGTATTGGAATATGCTTTTACGCTAATTCTCTCCATCCTTAATTTGCCAAGTTTTCAATTAATTATTCTGATCGAACTTGCACCTTGAAGAAGTTCTAAAATACGGGAACGGGTAGAATGTCTTGCGTGTTTCAGTGAGCTAAAGATCCGCACTATAGATTTAACCAAATTAGTGGGGTCTTTAGTGGGGAACCAGACTAAGACAAGTCCCCGAAAGACAGCAGCAGCTTTTTCGGTTGTTAGAGTGGCAGACACCATAGGAGTCAGTATGGCATTCTAAGACACACTACCGCGATGTAGAAGGCAACGGGAAACCACCACATTACCTCTCAAGTACACTGCATACAAAAATTATTATTAGAAATGATGGCATCCTCTGGGGTAAAAAATCCGGAAGTAAAATAGTCCATACATGTGATTTTCCAATGCTCCACCCGAAGGTACTACATTGGCCAGAAAGCGAGTTTTGTTTACCTGGAAAATTTAGAATTTTGCCGAACCCTTGCTGTTCCAAGCAAGATAGGGATCTTTAACGTGCGTGACAACACTCACACACGGGCCCTCCACCTCTCATCCGAACGAGGGTGTATTTTTGTGAAAAATGCTCGCCTAACATTTTTCAAGCGGACCGTGTCGGGATTCGAACCTGGGACCTTGAGCGTAGTAGTCACACACATAGCAGCTACGCCACGAAGCCGTCCAGTAAAATAGTCCCCCGTTCGGATCTCCCGGAGGAAACTACTTCGGGGAATGTGATCCGAAAATATAAAAAAAAGATTCGCGGACATTCTGTGAGTAGGAGCGTGGAATGTCAAAAGTATGAAGCAGGTAAGCTAGAAAAACTGAAAATTGAAATGAATAGGTTAGCACTAGACATAGTAGGGATCAGCAAGGTTCATACAGGATCGGTGGAAGGAAATTCGGGTGTGAAGAGTTATGCGAAAACTACTTACAAAAGAACGAAAGATTACTCATGGTAAGATTAGAATATAAACGGGTAAATTCATTAATAATATAAATATACATGCTCACCTCTAGCTACAGTGAGGAAAAGGTAAAGGCGATTTACAAAGGAGACACACTAAGATACGTAAAAGGACATGAAAATTTAATAATTACGGGGGATTTTATTGCTGTGGTAGGTGAGGGTAGGGAAGGGCGGTAGTAGGTTTATTTGGTTTAGGCACGAGAAACGACAGGGGAAATAGGCTGGTAGAATTGTGCGACAAGAACAATTTAATCATCACAAATACATTATTTCAACATCATGCTAGAAGACGATATACGTGGAAGATGCCATGAGATATAAGAAGATATCAAATAAATTACATTTTTGTTAGACAACAGTTTAGGAAGCAAGTAAGAAACTGTAGAAGCTGCTCAGAAGCAGATGTAGACAATGACCAAAACATCGTAATTATAAAGGCCGCTTTTAAATTTAAAAATTTGAAAAAAGAAACGGATAAAGGCATTTTAACTTTGAAAAGCTAAAAGTTAATATATTCACGAAAGACTTGAAAAAAAAAGTCAATAAATTGCTGAAAAATATTGGAACAACTTCTGATACTAAGAAAGTAGTAACAGAATAGAATGACATTAAATCTAGCTTAGACATGGTGGCCAAAGGTAATCTGGGGTATACACAAAAAGAAAATAAGAAACAATGGATAACAAAGGATATCCTGAATGTAATAGAAGAAAGACGAAAATACAAAAAATAGATTAGTCGAAACAGAAAAATAGAAATACAAAGCCATAAAATGGGAAATTATTCACAAATGCAGGAAAGCTAAAGAACAATGGATTGATGAAAAATGCAAAAGGTACAAACTAAGATGGAAATAGGAAAGACCGACGAAGCATATAAATTAGTTAGAACGAATTTTAGGGATATAAAACCATATAGCAAAGATATAAGGAACGAGGGGAAACGTCATTATAGAAGACAGTGAATAGAGGGTAAGAATATTTAGAGAATTTATATGCCAGAGAGAAACTAACAGCATTAGAACAGGAATTAGACATTGAAAAGGATTATTTGGGATATCCTATACTTAGAGATGAGTTTGAATTAGCATTAAAGGGTCTAAAAGATGGTATGGCGCCGGGTACAGATTAGGTTAAAGCAGAAACTCTAAAAGTCGCTGGACAAGCAGTAAAAGAACGTCTCTTTCAACATGTAAGCTGTATGTATGAAACAAGCACGATACCCAAAGATTTCAAGCGTAACATCATAGTAACTATACCACAAAAAAAAAGGCACGGATAGATGTGAAAATTTTCGAACAATAAGTTTGACAGTACACGTGTCAAAAATATGAACTAGAATTGTACAAAGAAGTGTAGTGACCCGTTGTGTTTCTAAGTCGATTTTTTATTGGTTGATAATTATTGCAAGTATTTAGTATATATTTCGATGTTTGAATTAAACGCGTTCATTTTAGTTTCAAATATTCCCCTCGTTGTCAAGTTATTCAGGACAGCTGTTGTCAGGTCAAGTCCTTAGACTAACGCTTGCCTTAACAACTGGTTGTACTTTGAAACTTCATTGCAACAAATACCTTGTTGAGACCACATGTGCTAGCCTGCGATTCTTGGCAAACAAGTGACGTCAGCGAACTTTCCACACTTGTATCTTACAAAGTGTTAGCTTGAGCTTCTTCTTTTGTACTAATGACGAATTAAATGCATTACAGTGTATTATACTGGACCATTATAGGTAACCATGTTTATCAACTTGTTGTGCAATCCATCTAGGTACATCAAAACATAAAATCAATCCATAAAACGAGCTATTGAATGCACATCATTTTCGACTCTTCTATCACTTATCTTAAAGCGAGATTATCTAACGGTAAACTGAGAAATTAAAACGTGATATCTAAACTGTAAATTCGTAACTTTATAAACTGGGAATTAGTGAGATTAAATTTGGTAAATCTGTTAATTATCGAGATCAAAAATTAATGGGTGAGTTATCGAAATCAAAAATTAAACTGCGAGCTATAGAAATCAAAAATTAGTCAGTGAGCGCTACAATAAAATTATTAAGTCCATCTTAATAATTATTTAACTTGCTTACCATTATTAGAAACAAACAAAAGTCAAGTGCATTCAGCACTTGATTACACTGCCATGTCTATGGCGATTCGTAGATCGCTAGCCCGAACCTTGTTGAGAGCCATGGTGCTTCTATCTGCAGCGAGTGGTTGAGCCAGATTAATCCTTCCGTCGACGGGATGCGCACAAAGCACAAAAATCGTCTGACATTGGAAATGTAATTCAAATGACCAACGTTTACGAATAGAGCCTAGATTACTATTTTTAATTAATATATGACTCGTGATATGACTATACGGTACTGATCTAAACATTTACTTACGTCGTGAAATTAATTGTTTGTTTGAGTAAACAATGCAGTGTATTATATTTTTTAATATTATAAGCTTTTATATGCGTCAACAAAAAATGTTACAACTGTACAATTTAGAGAAGAGAATAGAAACCATCTAATAAAGTGAACAGATCTATCAACTTCCACAAATAATCATAGACTCTACTTAAATAGGTTTTCTGTTTCCAAGTACTTTAACTAAAATTATTGTTTTATATACTTTTAATAGGTATTTTTTTATATATTTACTTGTTTATGTAGTAAATGTTTTAAATACATAGTTTAAAATTAAGTCTTAAGAAGACGTAAATGCGATGTTAGTATTCGTGTTTGTAAATAATGCTTGAAAATATATGTGTTAAAAAAAATAAAAACTTAGAATAAAATTGCAAGTGAAGATTTCTAAAAATTAATAATCGAATATTGCTCAAATTAGAATTCATAATAGAAATAATCTATCGACTACTGAAGGTTCATCAAGTTCCTAAAATGATCAAGTGTTCATATTAAAATTAGTGTCCTTCCATAATACTTTTAACTTAATTTATTCTGTTATATACATGCAATATATTGTAGCGTCTTTAATATATTTCTTTGCCCAAATAGTAAATGTTTTAAGTGCGTATTTGAAAATAAAAACTTTTAGTTTTTTGAATACGCGACACTTTTTAGGCTGCATGCCCAAAATTAGAATCACAAGTGATTGCCACCTTGTTCGGTGGTCTCAACATTCCAAATACGCGTCTTAAGACAGAATTTTGAGTAGACCTCTTCCTCCTAAGATTGAAAATAATTATGCAGCACACTATAAATAAATAAAAAATCATTAGATGACGAGGAGGAGAATGAAGCAGGCTGCATCGAATTCCGTTTCATTGACTCTCCGGTATCGTTGTTGATAAATTGCCCAAAAATTTGCATCACGATCAATTTGTGGAACTACAATAGTTATTTACATGCCAAGCTCGGAAAGTGGCACTTTACAGGGCGAGCATGCGATTTTCAGGGCGACGCCGTAAGCATGCGATTCCTTTGAAAACACTTTCCGGGTATGGCGCGTACAACTTTTTTTGTGCAGCGACATATATTTTGAGAATAATACAACTACAACAATATGTAAATTTTTAAATAATGTACAAACTTGTAACAATTAATTTATAAGAACATATTGGCAGATAAAAACAGTACTGTCATAGTCACTGACGTAAGGTGCCTACTTTGTTTTTAATGTAATTCTTCACATATGAGCCCGGCAATCGTTTTTCCGAGCTAACCACTTGCAGGTTTCTGAACGCATTCCGTGACGTCAGAATTTACATTACAAGGGGCGCATGTGTAAGGACGATTGATCGAGTCGACAAGGTTAAGGCTTTTTTTTTAGATTTCAAGATGGCAGTTTGAAAGATTTCACTTGGCGGGTTTTTATTAAAGGTAGTGTTTTATGTTTATAATGTAGTAGCTATTTAAGGTAATCTGATTACATATTGTCGGAGGCTTTTTGGCCGAAGTCATCATAAATATCTATGGTTTCCGGGTTGAGACCTTTTGTAAGGGGCTTCATCAGAACAAGAGAAGAGAAAAGTAATAAAATAAAAATAATAAAGATAATATTGATAATATTAAGTAGACAAGTTAAATTGTGAAGAGAAGAGTTACTCCTGAACTAGCAGACTCACTAGACCATTCAAAGTCAAAAGGTGTCTTGTGGCAAAGTAACTGGTGAAAGTAGCGAAAGTGGTAGTTCATATAGGGCGAGAACTTGATGCATGAGTGAACATGAATAAAGAGGGAGTGTCGTAGCGGATCAGTAAACGTCACGGTTCCGCTGTTGTGAACATAGGTTTGTTTTCCACATGGGGGAAAGGTAGTAACGATCGTCTTTGTTTAGATTATTAGAATTTTTATTGATTTCTATGGATTCTCTAATTTTTCTATTGTAGAAAAATGGAATTCTGACAATTAGTTTCGTCTTGTCAAAGATAATGGTATGGCCTGTTTCATGTTGGTGTTCGGCCACCGCTGAGCGATTGTACTGGCTTGTTCTTAAGCATCGCTTATGCTCGTTTAGTCTAGTCTATACTGATTCTCCTGTTTCTCCTATGTATATTAAACCTCAGGTGCAAGATATACTATATACACCTGGGGCTTTAAGTCTATTTTCGGAATCTTTTGGGGTTGGTAATATTTGTGAAATTTTATTAGTGGGTTTATAGATTGGTTTGATGTTGTGTTTACGTAGAATTTTGCCAATTCGGTTTGTTACTGTGTGTATGTATGGAAGGATTGCTAAAGATCGTCTATCGGGATTACAGCGTGGTTTGGGGGTTTGCGTAGGATGCAGATGCCCGTTTATTACTCTGCCGATGTTTATCTAAGTTACGATAGCCGTTTTTTATAAGACTAGTATTAAGATGGGTCAGTTCATTAGATAAGTGTTCTGGTTGTGAAATCTTAATTGCACGGTGAACTAGAGAGTTGATTACCGATGATTTTTGTGAGGAATGATGATGTGACGATGCATGTAGGTATCTGTCTGTGTTTGTGGGTTTTCGATATACGGAATGACCTAGTCGTCCGTTGGGTTGGCGCTCCACCAGAACGTCAAGGAATGGCAGAGTTCCGTTGTTTATGTGATCTAGAAAATTATTGAGCGTATGATTTCCATGGGGCCAGATTATAAAAGTGTCATCTACATAACGTAACCAAGTTTTTGGTTTAAAGTTTGTGGATTCCAAAGACTCCATAAATATATTGGCCACATTGATGTGCACCATTAATTAAAATAAAGCATAAGAATTACGACCGGAGATTCTTATAAAACATCATCTTAAATACGAATAATACATCTAATTATAAATCAACTTAAGAAACTTACATAATCACGCTATTAAAACGCATATTGTAACCTTAGAAAAAGTACGATTACATTGACATTCTATAATTAAAATACTGTAGCAATTAACAAGATATAAATTTCATTCATCCTAAACGCAACATTGTACGATTAAATACTCCAAGACGAGATAATTAATTATAGAAAAGACGCAAAGTTCATTTCATACCAACTGTAAATAACACTTTTTAGGAGAGTATAATTGCATATTTATAACAAAAGCATTTGCACATTAAAATTATCAAGCGACAAAAAAATTACGCTTACAGTAGATTTAAAAATAAACTTGTAACTAAAATACAACAGAGACACTGACGCAAACAATTAACTGAAAAGCAACAATTTTACAATAGTCTAGAACACTGTAATAAAAGAAGAAATTTTATGCAACTATGAATAATGCAAAAGACGAAACTTTGCAAACTTTATAATTAACACTTAAGTTCACGAGACGAGAAGCATCCTAGAAACACTTATAAATTACACACACTCACGGAAAAGATAACTACAACAGACAATTAAAATTAGCATAATTAAAAGAGAAAAATTTTAACTGACGCAAAGCAGAAGTGAAATAAATTACCACAAAAATTACTGTCACATTAAAACTTCAGAGATTAAACCTACAATAAAATTAACATCAGTAAATTAAAAATAAACGTAACCAAGACAGTATAAAGCATAAAACCCATAAAAGAATTACAGCACCATACAATTAAATACAATCCAAACAACTCAATTCTATAAATAATCTAAAACGACCCAAGGTAAAAATAGCAAGTAATTTGACGCAATCTAAATGGAAAATTAATAAACCCAAGCAAAGAATAACAATACAAACCGTGAAATAAAAATTTTTTACAAAATTTGAAAATAATTAAAGTCAAAACTAAATATTAATTATCAGAACAACAACCCTCCCCCCCGCGCCATAATGAGTGGAGATATGAAGCTTTATTTGGAAACCATTCCTATGTATAATGGCGACCAAACCCTGTTAGGAAATTACATACCGTGTGTGAACTATTTTTGAAAACAATTTATAAACCCGGTAGCGATGAGAGAAACGTATTACTCATACGTCTTATTATCAGTAGACTAACCGGAACGGCCCTAACCTTAATTGCCAGCCGGGATGATTTAGAACAATGGGACGATTTCAAACAAGTTGTGTGATGCCTTTTTAAACAAGCATCTTTTATCAAGGTAATTTTAATAGGAAGGGATAGGCAGCGTGGGTTTTAACTAATTTTAGTTTTAACAAAACAAGACGGAATAAGGTATTGTATTTTCTAAATAGTACCTTATCGTTTTTATATTCCTTGGATTTCGCGGTTTTATCTTGCAAATACTGTTAAACTTCCACTTCTACCGTAGATCCAACTTTCTCACAATTTGTGGATGGACTTGTACTTAGTAAAATATTAAGAAAATCATCTTCCTCTGCCTTTGATGATGTGATCAGTTTCGCATGTACGATTACAACTGTTAGTTTCAGCTTTTGTCACCAGCACAGTTTTAAATTATCATAAAAGCTCTCCATATTGGTCATAGTCAACTAGTTTAATTTAAATTTTGACAATGTGATAGTGGTAATTATAAAGAGCTTTGATGCACCACTGTTAAAATCAAGAATGACTTGTAATCTTTTATTTAAACCACTTCGTATAGCCCCTTTAAGAGGTTCACAATAAACTAAATGTCTCAATGATACTAAATGATGTTCTACTTGTAAAAGACTCCTAAAAAACGCTGCTTCTCACCTTTGAAGAATGTCAATTGCTCAGACAAGACTCTTGGTTACTGATGCAAACTCTTCTAAAAACTCTAATTCTGAATTCTTTAACTGTGACAAGTCTAGTTTTATAAAAACTGCTGTTAAGAAATTTTTTACTGGAATTATTCGCACAATACTATTATAAAACGAATTTCACCTTGTTGAACAAGGTGTTATTTATCTACAATAACAAATTGTTTCAAAAATATTTCAAAATGCAGTCAATTTTGCTGTAACATAATTATAAATTTTTTTATATTGCAGGAATTCTAGGGCTTTTCAACATCCTTTGTTACGATTAAATTTAACATGTAACAAATAACGATATTGTTTAGGAAGAGATATGTCTTCCTCGTCATCTTCTACATCGTCTTGTAAATCTTGTAAATATTCTGTTATTTGATTAGGATTTTGTAAAAATACATATCTTGAAATATTCTCTGGAATACTATATTTAAATGATTTCGTAAAGAACCACTATCAATATCAATTCCCATAATTTTTGTTCCTGAAGACAACTTTTATATATGTTACATAATGTTTATTCTATTTCTTTATAAGTGTGAAAAAACCGTAAACATCTACAACCCAGCAAAGTAGATTTTCTATCCAAGCTAGGTCCGCTGTATGCAAACATAATGTTAATTAGTCAAAATAGTATCTCCTCGTTCATGTATTTTTTCAAAGCAGCTCTTCATCATGGTGGATTAAAGCTGTCAGATAAACCGCAAATAAGCATTTTAAAGAATTGGTTGTCACCGTACAAAAGGCATTACATGTGATTTTCCAATGCTCCACCCGAAGGTATTACACTGGCCAGGAAGCGAGTTTTTGTTACCTGGAAAATTTTGAATTTTGCCGAACCGTTGCTGTTCCAAGCAAGGTAGGGATCGTTAACGTGCATGACAACACTCACACACGGGACCTCCATTTTACCTCTCATCCGAACGAGGGTGTATTTTTGTGAAAAATGCTCTCTTAACATTTTTCAAGCGGACCGTGTCGGGATTCGAACCCGGGACCTTGGGCGTGGTACGTACAAAAGGCAACATGTATTCTTCCAAATAATTAAGGATGAGGTTATTGACTTCATTTTGGGACCGTTTAATTTGTGATTAACAACGTTCAAATGGAGTTACTACCACTGTAGCAACATTTGCAGAAGGGCCTTTATGTTTACTGATATTCTCTCAACTGGCGCCACTTGCACATCACATGTTTTGTGTTATTATAGCATCTAACTTTTTTAGTGCTTCAGAATGTTTTCTCTAAAGCTATACGAATATTAATATAGGTTATTTTTTTGCCTTAAAAGCATTTTAGTTTAAAAATATACATTTATAAATAGACACTCTACTCGCAAATGTGTATACAAGTTCCCAGTGGCAGTTTTTCTTCCAGAAATAATTATTTTGTTATACAAATTTGAAATTAAGTTTGGATTTGTAAAATGGATTCCAAATCCAACGGTTCATCATCGTTCTTTGGCTTAATTTTAAAGAACTTCCCGCTTAATATAATGAGCAGAGAATAATTCTCTTCGATTTCCGTAAAATACTAATTATTATATGTTAAGCAATGAATCGTTAACAATCTAATCAAATAGATTGACATGCTTGATGCAATAGCTGTACTCTCTTTACCAGCAATCTCATTATCGTTTTGAGATTGGCTGAATTGAGATACATCTGGCTGTTGGTGAAATAAAAAGAACGAAATTTGACATCATAACCAGAGACCGCACATCATAACCTTACTTCTGTTCACAACCTGATTTATTAATCAATTCGTCCTACGCAGGAAACACGATTGTTTGTAAAATTGTCCGTTGAAGACAAAATAGTGGAAGTTAAGCATTTTTTAATGAGCGTGGCCAGGTACTCAAATTCGTTTACTTGAGGTACGAGTTGTTTAATAATGGAGACAGCATCTATGACAGGTACGTTTGTAAATAAGGATGTTACGTCAAAACTGACTAGTACATCATTAGGGCTTAGCTCAATATTTGCAATTAGTTCTATGAAATGAGTAGAGTTTAAAACATTAGTAGGGGCGTTACCAGAATAAGATTTTAAGAAATTTCCTAAGTATTTTGCCAAATGGTAGGTTGGCGAGTCAATTGTGCTAGCTATTGGACGGAGAGGGACATCAGGTTTATGGACTTTAGGAACGCTGTGCAAGCGAGGTCGTTTAGATTTGCGAGGTATTATGCGTTTTTGGATAGTTTTGGAAATATTAGAGGATTTGATATGTGCTAAAATTTCCCGTTCAAGCTTTGATGTGGGGTCTTTTGTTATAGGAATGTAAGAACCGTCTTGTAATAATTGTTTAATCTTTTTTTGGTATTCTGTACGGTTTAGAATTACAGTTGCATTACCTTTGTCTGCAGGGAGTATAACAATTTTCTTGTTTGTTCCTAGGTGTTTTAAGACCGTCATTTCTTGCTTTGTCACATTTTTGTTAGTAGTTTTGGACTGTAGGAGACATTTAGTTGTTTCAAAGCGAATTAAGTTGGCATTGTCTTGGGGTAGAGATCGGATCGCTGAATCTACAGAGCTAATGATTTCTCCTGCGGGAATTTTTCTGGGTGCAATTGAGAAGTTTAGTCCTTTGAACAGGATATTTAGTTCGTTTTCGGATAGGATATGTTCTGGTCGGTTCGAAATACTCAAATAGATTGGAACGAGTTTTAGGGATAGACGTATAGTACATAGCTTATGCAAAGAGCAAACAGCGGTAATAAAATTAGAGCAGGAATGTAGACAAGTAAATATTACGAATGGGTTGAGACAGAAATGTGCCTTCTCACCATTAATTTTTAACTTGTACATCGAAGAGGCAATGCATACTGTCAAATGCAGAAAGATATTTAGAATTACTATGCAGGGACAAAAGACTGATGTGCTTAGATTTGCAAATGATATAGCTGTAATAGAATCTAGCAAGGAAGAGTTAAAAGCTGCTCTTAATGAAATGGAAACACTTCTAATAAAGAGATACGGTATGAAAATTAACAAAAATACAACTAAAGTTCTGATATGCAAAGGAGAAGGAAAAAATCAAAAACAGAATACAAATAGGTAACGAGAACTTACAAGAGGTTAAGGATTTCTAATACCTAAGAAGCCAAATAACACATAATGAGAAAAGCACAAAAGATATAAAACAAACATTAACACAAGGTTGTACTACATTTAACAAGAAAAAGCGACTACTGTGTTCAAGGACAACAAACATTGAAACAAGAAAAAGATTGCTTAAAACATACGTGTGAAGCACATCATTGTATGGCTGTGAAGCCTAGACAATAGGAGAAGCGCACAAGAAAAAGGTAGAAGCCTTTGAAATGTAGTGCTACAGACGTATGATGAAGATATCATGGACAGACAAAGTTAAGAATGAAACGGGAACTAGAAAAGGTAGGGGAAGAAAGCAATATGTAGAAATATTAAAAATAAAAAAGATGGGATGATGGGTCACATACTAAGATATAAAAGAATAGTGGTGAATATATTAGGCGCAGAGATAGTGTAACCTTCCGGTCGACACTTCTGTGTCAGCATTCTATTTATGTAATATTTCTAAATTCAATTGTCTGCTGATAGCATTGTCCTGCTATCTATATCGTTGTTACCTTTGCGCTTCATTTGTGTTAATCCTTCATAATTACAAGTTATTGCCGTATACTCAAATTTACGTTACTTATCTGCATTGGAAATTACAAATATGATAATAAGCTGTACTTTGCTTTTGTCCTTGTGGATAAGAGGCATTCTTATTTCGATCGTTGTTGATGAAAGTTGGATTCTGCCGATATAAACGTATTGATTACGGATTTAGGTAGAACCGACAAATAATTATTAGAGTTTGGCAATTTTGGTTTTATGGTTCTAGAATACTTTTGCAAGCTTCGATTTTCACTTGTAGTGGATTTAAATTCATCATCATCGTATTGGTACGAATTGGTATGAATTAAAATTGATTAAATTTTATTATTTTAATTTTTGTAGGTGCAGATGTTCGTTATTGAAAGCGAAATATTGTAACGTCCTGTTTTCTCTAAATCAGTTAGTGCACATTTAATCGACCCACTTACGTGGTAATTAATATCTCAATTTTTGTTTGCAACTTGATTTCTAATATTAAATTTTAGGGTTCTTCTTCTTTTTCCTCCCTACGCCTTCTCATTGTGCGTTATACGTATGCTCTTCATTCTGGTTATGCTCCTGTTTCCTTTATCTCTAGAACGTTGTCGCACTATCAACTTTATTATTTATCATTTATTGGCGTTGCCGACCAGCTGTCGTTACTCTGGGTTACCATTCCAGCAGCCTAGGACTTCGACGACCTTTGATGTGAGATAACTACGTACAGAAGCTAATCATTGAGTAAGATTATTCCATGTATTTATTGTTCGTTGTTAGTGTTTGTGCTTATTTAGTGCCATTGTGGTTGTATTATTTTCCTTTACTAGTACTTAATATTAATAATTTGAGCTATTGCTGTTCATAAGAAGTACATCTACTTCAGTCAAAATTCTGTAATACTGATATACAAAATTTAATATTTAAAAATCAACATTTAGTATATTTCTAGGCACCCTCTTTACTGCCTAGGGTGATTCATTGAGATAATTGTGAAATATTTCAACAGTACGTTAAGGTATCTAATAATTACACTATTGTTAGAGATTGCTCCCACGAGGTGCTTATTTGAAATTGAGGCTAGAACACCTAGCACTTAATTTATGGTGCATTTTACGTACTACTACATGCTTTCTTGGCCAAGGGTATATGAGTACGTGAGTAATAAATAACTTTAAAGTGAGTGAGAAATTAAAAGTTCTTCTTCCCTGATATGCACTCGTGCGGGGTTCCTTACGGTAATATTTACTAATTTTGTATTTTCTATTCTTGTGTTAATCATAATTGATGTAATATTGAAATTCAACTGGTATTTGGAATTTTTATTATTAATTGTTTTTTGTGTTCCGATGCGATATTAAAGATAGTTATTTTGTGAAGTTGCGTGTTTTATATTTATGATCTGGAAGGGGGTTCCTTCGAAGTCTGTTGGAACTAGGACTTTAGGTTTCAAACGCTCCTTAATTGTTATCAGTTCCTGGCGCCTTGGCATTCCCTGTCCAGGCTCTGATTCAATACTAACCCTTATTAATATAATCTGTGCAGTACATTTTCTGATCTACCCTGAATTAGAGTCTCACCCTGACTAAGCCGGAGCAAAAGTTGTCACCACCCCTAACCCAAAAGCCGCTACCTAAGCACTTTTCTAGTGGCCGTTATCTTGACTTAAATTTTCCGTGACAATAAGAAAAAAGAGAAGTAAAGGGAGGCCTAGATTAAACTATTGTACACAGATAGTGAAAGATGTAGGATGTGAGAATTTCGGGAAAACGTGTAGGTTAGCTCAGAATAAAAAGCAATGAAGGTATGCATCCAACCAGTTCCAAGATGAGTAGTGTTAATGCCTTCTTTGAGACGCACTTCCGTACTTCACTTTGAACCATAATCCTCACCCCATTCTACCTCCACCTAGGATATGGCATGGTAGGTGAGTAGCTTAGCCACTGGACTCCATATGTAGATGAGAAGTACAGTTAAAACGTTTTAACTAAAATAACAAATAACATATGCTAGCGTTTTTTAAAAATCGGATCAATGTTAATTACATATTACATATCATAGGTTTAGCGTATCAATATTTTAAAGAATAATTGTTCTCGTTCGCTGGTGTTGGTAACTGAGCATGGAACTAGAAACAAGCTACAATATGTATAAAATAAAAGTTTATTAAAGAATATATACATGTATCCCAAATAAATTACGCCTTAAACTTTAATAGAACAATACAGTAAAAATGACGCCTCCCTATAAATATAATAATAAAAGGGGGTTGAAACAGTACAAAGGCTCGCAAACATAGACCTAAAACAATTACGCGTCTACTAAAAGCTACTACTGGTTAAAATGGGCACGTTCGTTTTCAATATCTCGCCTAGACGTCTAGCCTCCTCCAAGTTTGGCGACAAATTGACGTGCTGCGTCTTGGCCCCGGTTGATCTCAAATTTATTAAGGGAGTCGTTACATGAGTGTAGAAAAGCTAGAAATAAGTGGATGGAAGAGAATTGTAAGGGAATACAAGATGAATTGAGAGTAGGTAAGACAGACAGGGCTTACAGGGCAGTTAAAATGTTTTTCGGGGAAGATAGGAAAAAATATAATGGTATCAAAGATGAGAATAATGAGCTTCTAATAAATAAAGTTGAGGTAGCAGATAGATGGAAAAGATATTTAGAAGATTTATATAGAGTTGGCGATATGGATGAGTTAGAGAATGACTAAGAAGATGATGTAGAAATGGGATTCTCAATATTAAGAAAGGAATTTGATAAAGTTGTTAGGGATCTTAAACTAAATAAAGCGCCGGGGATAGACGATATACCCGCAGAATTAATAAAATATGCAAGTCAGAAAACTTTACACAGACTATATGAACTAGTAAAAGTAATCTATGACACAGGTGAGGTCCCAATGCATTTCGAAAAAAATATTATCCCAATCCCAAAAAGTCAGGAGCTGATAGGTGTTTGAATTTTAGAACGATTAGTTTAACTTCCCATTCTTCCAAAATACTAACAATAATAATTAAAAATAGAGTAGAAGCTTTGACTGAGAATTATTTAGGCGAAGACCAATATGGTTTTCATAAAGACAGAGGGACTAGAAAACCGATACTAGTGATTAGGGTAATTATCGAAAAAAGGTTACAAAAAAATAAAAAGGCTCATTTCGCGTTTGTAGATATAGTAAAAGCATTTGATAGGGTTAATTGGATTGTTATGTTCAGGGTTTTGCGAAAAATAAAAATCTCTCATAGGGATAAAAAAATTATTTACAGTCTATATAAAAACCAAAGCGTAGTAATTAGATTTGATGAAATAGAAAAGGAAGGTAAGTTTAGAATTGGTGTTAGACAGGGCTGTATACTATCTCCCTTGATTTTTAATGTTTATATTGAGGAAGCTTTAAATTTAGCTAGAGAGTGAAAAGAGATAGGTATTAGTGTACAGGGACAGAAAATAGACATGTTACGTTTTGCAGATGATATAGCCATTATAGCAGAGTCTAGAAGAGAGTTAGGAGAGTTTTTAAATAACTTAGATAAGATACTACAGAGTAACTATAGTATGAGAGTTAACTCAGAAAAGACAGACATTTACAAATGAGTTACAGCCTAGTTCTAAACCAAAATTAAAAGTAGGTAATATCGAGTTAGAGGAGGTAGATGAATTTTCCCATTTAGGTAGTATAATTACAGAGGACGGACCTAGCACACGGGATATAGTAGCTAGAATAGCTCAGGCTAGAAAAACGTTTTTGAACAGAAAGACTTACAAATAGCTAATAGTATTGGTTTAGATAATAGAAAAAAGTTTCCAAAAGTCGTACTTTTGGAGCGTTCTATTATACGGTAGTGGGACTTGGACAATTAAAGAGGTAGATAAGAAAAAGATAGAAACTTTTCAAACTTGGTGTTATAGGAGAATGTTAAAGATTGGACAGATAGAGCAACGAATGAGGAAATTTGTAGAAGGATAGGTGAGGAACCCTGTATGTAGAAACAATTAAAGGTCAGGAGAGATAGAATAACAGGGCACCAGTTAAGATATGAGGGACTATTTAGTAAGGTATTAGATTATAGACTACCAAATAGAAATAGAGTAGGAAGACCTAGACAATTCTATATTAGTCAAATTATTAGAAATTTAGGTTGTGAAGGGTATGTAGAACTTTTTAGACTAACACAGAATAGAAAAGAAGTTAAGAGTTGCGTCAAACCGACCTTAAGTAAGGTCGAAAACAAAATTGATGATCATGCTTAGTTTCATGCTTTATGGGTATAGAAAGTTTTGTGTACTTGACAGGTGATAAAGAAGAGCCAAATATTGCTAAAAGTACATAACGATAAGCTAAATGGTTCTCTTAAATTTATCTCTTTTATAAACCTACCTGAGTTATCCCGTTAGCGCCCTATAGAAAAACATTATGTCACAAAGTCGATCGGCTATGTTTCTTTATTTAAAATAATATAACACAAGTTCCTTTAAGCTAAAGCGTATTGGGTAATGAAGTTGTGAATTTCTTCGTTTGTGATGTCAGCATAAACACCAGGTTGAAGAGGTTTAGCACAACCACCACTCCATGACACAATACCAGCTAATACGTGCTTACCATTTCCATCATCGATTACAAGTGGACTTCCAGCATCACTCTGTGATAATACAAAATTAAAATATGCACAAGTGATCATACAATATTACCGAACAAGGGCCTTTTCCTCCTTGAGCGTAGCCCCAGCATGACATACGCTTCGTTACGTCACGGTCGTAGTATTGGTAAACACAAAGATCCCAATTTATATAAGGAACTTCAACAACTTGCAAGATTGAGCTACGGCTTTGCACAGTAGATCCCCATCCAGTCACCCACGATGGTGTCATGACTTTAATATTTAAGTTTTTCTCTGCTAATTGAATCAGGCCAATCTTATCGGAAAGATCAAATGGATTTTCAAGTACTACAATGCCAACATCGTAGTCAAAGTTTTTTTTATTGAATTTTTCGTGTACACGAACCTCTACGCTAAGACGCATTTCACCACCTGAGTATTGGTTATTGGTTCCAGCCACTACGTAAAGGCTGCCTGGCATAGGGCTAAGGAAAATAAATATCAATTATGGCGTTTCGTGAATTACAACTAACTTACGTGTATATGTCTACGCAGTGAGCAGCTGTTACAGCTATACTTGGAGTGACTAAAAAGCAACCGCAAATATGCATAGCAGGGATACGAACAGAACATTGATAGTTGTAGTCTTCAATTTCAGCGTTCTTTCCTCCAACAATTCTCCCTATGCCTGTTTAAAAATAAATTAAAAGTTGAAAGTTTATGAAAACATACCATGAACGGCAGCAGTAAGCCCCAAAAATAAAACCAAGCGAAACATTATGAAGTAATGGTTCAACTACTTAGACCTGCTGCTTTTAAAACCTTTAGTCGATAATCCTCAATTTAGTAGATATTCTAAAGCGTTCGCTATATCATTTTGGAGATTTGTTATATCTAATCACTTTATGCAATGGGATTTGCTTCTACGCTAATTTTCTCCATCTTTAATTTAGCAAATTGTCAATTATTTTATCACGTGCTTGAGCAACTCTATGAGATAGCGTTTTAGTAATTCACTTTATGTAACACAAATGATACTGAAACTTGATTTTCAAGTAAGATTTTACTAGGAAACGAATCACACGAAACCCATGGAAACATATGTTATAGTGAATTGATCTGTTGTGACTAGGGAAATCATTGATGACAATTTCAACGTACGTCTCTCCAAAGATACCACACGAAATTTTCAATTGATAAAAATAGACCACGCAGTTCGTTACAATGTAACGAATATTTTTTTTCAAGTTAGTTATACATCCCTTATAAATATAATATCATATTTCGATAATATAAAAACATAATTTATAATTGTCTGATCACTAAAAATAGTTATTAAGTGTATAATGAATTATGCGCTCCTTCTCCTTTCGATGTCTAAGTTACAACACTAATCGTTTGGCTGTCAGTTCAACTTCACTTTTCCATTAGCGCTTGAAGAAGTAAGCTGCTCCCCGGAGCATAGAAAAGTCAACACGGTCAGGCACATGGCCTGGTGTCGCGTTCGTAAGAGAGGTTGATATACGAATACCTTCGCGTCATGAAGTGGTTCCTGACAACTTTTGATAAAGATTATTTTATTTTGTATTCCACTATCGGTGAAGTCGGTTGATCCCTGCAGATGCGAAGATGCAATACCACAGAAATAAAGCTTTAATTTAAAATTTAGAAAGCATGAAAATTATTGGACATATGTAATGGAGATTTTATTTGGTTGGTTTTGTGCTGAAAGTTTTTGAAAATTCCAGCGTAAAATTCAGCATAATGGTATGTTATTCATGTTGCGTGCATCGCAGATGTGCTTAGATTTGTCGACATCTGTTGTTATTTGGTTCTGGTAAGAACGTTCAAGTTTTTTTTATTGAACTGTACTTCAAGCACGTGAGTGATTTTTAACCTTAATTTAATTTGTATTTATTTAAATGTCTTACGTATGATCAAAGGTTGATATTCTACTTTGATTTAGTTATTTTGAAATTTATTTTGTAAGAAACATCCCGTTTTATTCTCGTAACTTTACAAAATTTTAAAGATGGCTCTATTATTGCCTATTATATTTGTTCTATAAGCAGACAGTTTTAGCTTCACTAAAAAAAATTGTTATTGACATTTGATGTCAAAAATATCTAGTTAATCAATATAATTACCACATGTTATTATGCGTTACATTAAAAATATTGAGACTTATTTTTCTTCAAATGGACGCCAGTGAACATTTTCTTATTATTTTTTTGTTGTTATCTGTTTTTATTCTTCGGGGCCCTAAACGTTGAGGCGCTAGTGTAACTTTTTTTCTTCGAATGGGCTTTAGTGTAACCACTTTAGTTTATGCCAGCCCCACGTTCCGGCGATAGTGAAAAAATCTTCCGACATAGCTAGGGGTCTATTCCTGGATAGAGCAATAAGAAGTGGGGGAGAAGTCGAATTTTGTTTGCAAACCAAAGCTAAACAAAGCTAAATAGGCGCCATCAAGTCCTGAGATAATCACGATAATAGCAGAGCACAATTCTAAGGGCGGACGTGGAAACCCAAAGATAAAACGATCGCCTTCGTTAACAAAAACCTGTGTTATAAAAATAAGACGCAACTCCTGTAAGAAATTGCAAAGATTAAATACATAAAAATGTAGAACACCATTTGTGTCCTATAAAATATCAACAAATAAAAATAAAAAAATTATATCCAATATGGTATTGTCACAAAATTATTAATTCTACCTGTTTGTTATTAGATTTGATCGCATTTGACCAAAATAAAAACCTCAGAGTTTAACTAATTGTTTACTAAAAACTCTTTTAAAATTTAAACACCTTTTAACAAGTAAAAAAAAATTTCATCATTAACATCTATAACAAGGTTAAGGTTTTGGTTTTTTAAAACAACCAACTACACTTCAAACATAAACTTGATTTAAAAATTTGATCAAAAATAATTTATAGCCAAAATACACTGAATTAATTTTTCTAACCTGGGCAGATCTTTTCAGGTGGATTACAGTTTCTAAATTCTTACATAGCGTGGATTTAAATTTTATAATTTATATGTAGATAAAAGCTAATCACAAAAATAGGAATGTTCAGTTTAAATTCTATGACAGCTGCACAAAGCATCTGCTTTCATGACAACATCTGTCAACTGTGCAACGCAAAAAAAACATGACGTAGAAAACATATCTTGAAATTATCTAAAGTTCAAATGGAACAAAGCTTGTAATTATATAAACCTAACTTCACAAAATTTCGTTCTACGGCTTGTAAAACCAGTTCAACATTAATTGAGGATTAAACAGATTACAAGTTTGAAAACATAATAACAACTTTCCGTGCTTTATATGATAGTCTGTTATCAAATTTTTATGACGTTCAAAACACATGCATGAAATATCTTATATCTAATAACGAACCAAACTGCTGCTGTTGCTCCAAAACAAATCTGGATGGAAATTCATAATCTCCGACCCATGTTATTTGAAACGACTGCAATCAAAACCAACATCCATAATTCTTAGTTGATAAATTCGAAGTTGATAAATTACAAATCATAAGTGACGACTCCTAATTGACGCGCGTTAGTAGAAGGTATCGAAAATAGTTTCAGGTCTAGCACAACCTGACCTGCTTACAAGAGTAATTTATACGAAGGTCGCACGCCTCTAGCCGGGAATACATGTTGATAAGGCAGTTGCTAGCGAGCGACTGCTCGACGAAGCAAGGACCGAATGATAGCGACGTTAGAGGTGTGGAAATAACAACGAAGCAGCTAAAGATGCGTGACGAAGTAACTTTATGTCACACAGATATTTTCATATAAGAAGATTAACAAGGAATAAGGCACGCTTAGGGCATTATCCTCGTAATTCAATGCTAATAATTATTACTGAAATTATACATGTTACAATATCTTTGATTATTTTGAGGTCATGCAATTTAATTTTAAGACATGATAAATTTTTGAAAGATATAAAGTTAAAGCTTAGTCTTTGTTTGAATGCCACATTTTAGTATGACGTAAAATAATCTTGTTTCTCACTTATAAAGTCGACTGTAGTACTACTGAAGGCTATATTTAAATTTGAGATTTAAATTATTAAGAAAGCAAATACCTTACAGTAAAGATATGTCGAAATATTGAGTTTAAAGATGTTTGTGTTTTCGAAGGTAGAACAATATTAGTTTCTTTCCATGTTAATTTTTATTTTGAATATTAATTTTGAAACAAGCTAAACCAATTTAATTAAATAGAATTTTTTTGCTTAATTCTTTTATTATTAAAAATTCAAAGGAAATTTCTTGGTTCTTAATAAGCAAAAGATTAACTCTGTTTAATGATAACAAAAATACCCTGAGTGTATATATTTTTGGAACTTAAAATCAAATATGTTATTTATTGGTGAATATTTTTAAGGACACAAACGGTCTCCCTGTTGTGCATTTGTTTGTTCACAGGATATGCAGAGACATCTGTAATACATCTGGTAAGTGACACTTTGGTAAGTGCTTTGCAAGGTTGATATTTAGGCTTTGTGGCTACATAAGCGGTGTAGACTTCTGGTTTCCGCATTCCCCTAATACAATTACAGGTATCTTCGTATGTTGTATTGAAAAATACGATGGCGCTCTTTTCCTATATTTTTGGTCATTCGTCAACCCCTCATTCGTCAACCCATGACCCAAGCTCATGATCTACCCAGAGCTAACACTCTACTAGCTGTTTATCTCTAATGAGTTTTTCTTTTCCTCAAGCCGTTTTCTATCCAACTTTACCTTGGGCTTTCCTCATTAACAAGAAATTCTCGACCTTGTGATATCAGGTAAGATAGTCGTTAATGTTATATGGAGGTCCAATTTGCTATCTGATATTCACGAGGGATGTATTTAATTTTCAACAAATTCGTTTCAGAAATATTTTAAAAAAATGTGAGGGGTATTGATATCAAACGAGCTTAGCTTTCTTCCCCTTAAACAGTTCACGTTCACGTCGATTTAGATATGAATAAAATTTCTGCAAAATAAATTTACAAATACTTAAACACCGAACACAATCCAACAAGATTGGAAACATCACGTTCAACCTGTGTTCGTTTAAAAGAAAATTCAGATTTCTTAAAGTACCTTGTGACTGGATGAAGCATGAGACCATTTTAGAATCTAGAAATAAAATAGCGTTTGATGAAATTAAAGCACCATGGTTCTCAGAAGTCTAAGAAGTTTCGAGATCAAAAATCAGCTGTAAAAGTTTGTTACGTACGGTTTTGATCCCAAAATAACCTAGTCCGTAATCCACATAAAAGCTCGAAGTACCTCGCTAAAAATTCTGAATTCCAATAACAAAAAAAACGACAGTGTAACAAAAATCGTAGCCACCCGTTGAGTATGCCAGAAATTTGGCTGCGATATTGTTACATTCCAAATTTGGAGATGTTGTTATAAGACAAACGGTAGTTAAAATTTAAAGTTCGATAATTACAACACCGGTAGCGTGGTATAAGAGACACTATAACAGTTGGCAACACCAAATCTTATACGGATTTCGGCGCGGTTCAACTACTGATGATGTCATCAATATTACGTAATACTACGCAAATTTAAATAATTCAAAAACAAGGAAATAAGCGCATGCAAATTAAGTAACGAATTACTTACATTAGGTATCCTGTTTCCGACTGAAATCGCGCTCCGGTAGGCTTCTAACCACCCCAGTCGGGCTCCTCCCGGCGGAATTAAAGATGATACGCTGACGCTACCAAATGCGTACCAATCAGCACCGTCTAGCCAAGGTAATCATGAGTCCTCCTCAGGCATGAAGTTCGGTAGTCCTTAGGTGGCGGCAATTCTTACCTATGTAGGGATTTGACAGGAAGGAGGTAGAGGTAGACAAACAAAAAGATAATTAGAGAAGGAACTACATAGGTAAACCCTAACGATACGTTACCAAAGATAGAAACGTGCACTTAACACGACGATATCAGGTAAAAAGCTACGTTATCGCGAGAGAAGCGGAGAACTCTCCCACCCCATTGTCTAGCATTGCCCTAACCCTCTAGGGATATGCACTCTTGCGCAAACTCACTACTATTACGTACGGAAGTACCGCCCAGTTCATTTAAAAGTTCCCGCGTACCGCGTATTTGAAAATTATGGCGGGAAACTTCCGTATATCAAAAACTAAACTACTAACACAATGTTAAAGTGACCCTTGGCACGTAACAATGTATAGTTTTAAATATGTGACTAAATTCCCGCCATTATTTCAAATAAACTTGTGCATTTCTGCCATCGCGGACAGTTGCGTCGACGCAAAAGAATGCGCAAACGTGGAGTGAGGAAGTAAGTGTGCGGTTTGCGACACGATCGGACATCATTATTAGCCAACGAGACGTCGAACAATGACGTTTACCTGTATCGTTCCTTTGTCTTTTCTCTTAGAATGTGGTTCCTCTATCGTATCTCTACCTTCTATCGTTCCCTACCGGGTTGTTCCTTGGTCCTGCCTACAAACAGAAGAAGAGGGGAGACGTAAAATCTGGCTTCAACGACAGCGTGACCCAACCCACGCCCAAACAATACCCAGTCGAAGATGAGTATGCCCCCTGCGCAAGGATGACCGCAAAATCGTGAAAGTTTCACATTTTTAAGTGAGTACATTTTATCTTTTTAAGGTGCATCTTGTATCACTGTAAACATATTTGGCATGTCATACAATTTGGCAAATTATGACGTAATATCTTGTTGTGCAATATTGTGTACGTGGATAGTATGTGTTGCCAACTGTGGAAGTGGCTCTGAACACGCGCGCGCGGGGTTATAACAGTGACGCGAGAGTACAACAGTGGCGCCTGAATGTTTTGATGAAAAATTTGTCTTCACCTCTGATTTATCTTATAAGGGTTAGTTTTGAATATATTTGTAGAAATTGGGTTTTTGTTCACTCGAATATAATAAAGAATAATTTTTAAAAATATTTAATGGCTTTTGAATAGAAGAAATATAATCTGGCAACATTGCAGTTGGCAACATCTATTTTATGTTGGCGTGACATTGAATGCAGCTGAAATGTCAATCTGAATGATTAAGGCAGCCATGTTTGAACAGTGTTTATTTACCTTTTATAAATGTTATTCCTAACTTAATTAATTGGCATTTTTCTTTTATAAAAAGTGTATTTATATTTTAAATTCTCTGAAATAATTACTGAACCTAATTTAGGATGAAACTAAAGCATATACTTTTCAAATGTGTTTAGCAAATTACATAACCTCACTTTAACCATGTGCTTTGGATTACATAATTCCTTCTGTAAGTATTCTAGTTATAGATGAAAAGCTTTTATTTACCATTCATTATGATTAAAAGAAAGAAAAAATTCCTTAAAATGATACTTAGTTAAATAATTATTTTAAACCTGAAATTTCTTTAGTTTATTGAAATCTGTTTTTTAGCTTAAATCTTACCTAATTATCACATTATCTTAGTATGCCATGACTTTAAGTGTTCCCTTACAATCTAAATAACTAACTATAAGTTACAAATTTCTTCTTACAGAAAATTTTGTCCCTAAATACAGCTAACGCAATTAACTGAATTCTAATTTTGGTATATCTATACCCTCTAAAACACTACAATAATGAGGTTGTTGATAATGTTTTGTATTTAAGCTATTTACGATTCCCTTTGCCTACGATGGTTGTTGATAAATTCCTCGATATAAAAGCAATACTTTAATAATTTGGTATACTGTTTTTTTCTGTAGACGTATCGCTGGAGTATTGCTTTTGTGTAGCGAGCATGATTTTGTTTTGATAGCAAATTTTTTATCTATATCGGTATTGCAACGCAGCATTTTTAAGATCTATTTGGTCTAGGCGAGACTTGTCGCCAAAGTTGGTCGCTCAGCAGTATGTTAGTCTAGACAAGACCCATGAAGAGTTGGTCGCTCAAGCATTACATAAGTCTAGACGAGACTCGTGGTAAGTTTGTCACCTTAGTAATTTTTGAATCATTTTTGGAGAATGATGTTGAAGCTCAAAGGAGGGCTTGTCACCATAGCAATTATATGCGTTGTAAGATATATTTTATCTTGTTCTTCAACAATTTTGTTATCAGTAAATCGAGTCTTTACCGCTATCTCTTTATATATTAATTCAGACCACATTAGGTGGGATGAAAATATCTTTAAAATTGCTAAAGCTTTGCGTACAGCCAAAATTTTTCACGTTCCATTGCTTTAACAATTTACCTAATATTTTTTGTCTCTGATATAAATTAGTTAACTTTATTCAGCCATTTCTTTTCTTATACAGCACTTACCTTCTACACGTTTGGTTTATTTACCTTAAACTAGCTATCTTTTTGTTGCCTGTTGACTTTCCCTTGAATTTATTGTTAGCCACATATCGGTTCATTATCAAGGTTCCCCAGTATAACTTTGTTGCTTCATTTAATCAATCTTCGCACCTTTTCTACAATAGATTATTTTGTTTTCAGTATTTATGTTACGTTGTTTTATTTCGTGGTGATTGTCGTAACTTTGGTTGCAATAACTCATTGAATTTTTATGATTGGTTTTAGCTGACATTGAGTCGATGCTTTCTTCTTTTGGCTCACATAGCAGACGCGGCCTATGTCTTTGTAAAAAATAGTTCATATTTGCAGTTGCAAAAAACTAGGAGTTTCTATTCCATGCGTTTTTCTTCTGAATTATTACAGTCGCTCACTTTATCCTATATCATTACTTGTTTCTCCTTTTACTAAGTCATCATAACCTATAAACATTTTTTTTTGTTGTTTTTTATTGAACTTCGTGGTGAGGTGCTATCGCTTTTTATTGATATTTTATCGAATTCTCGATTGTTTTTAGTATATTGGGAGAGTGTGTTTGTATTTAACTGCTTATAGTTAGGCATTCTTGTGTGTTTATGGCGTTACCGTTTTTAAAAATTACCTTGAAACAGTTGGTTTTTGTGTGAAGCTACCTGTGGTGATTCTTTAAAGTTGTTGTTTCAGCCCTTGTCTGATTTTCTTATCGCAGTGGATGCACTCGTTAAGAAAATGATTGTACTAGTTCTCATTGAGAGTCTAGTAATTTTTTAGCTTGTGGTGTATCTTAACTTGTCTGATTAACATAGCAGGTGGTCCTTCAGACCGATCTGCGCTTAACAGGGACAATTCTCTACCTTCTCTCAAACGCTTGTCCAAAAACTCTACTTTTTCTTATCCTGCTGTCTCCGCTTCCGCCTTATTTTTCATTTGGTAGACCTGTTCTTGTCCCGGAGCACCCGTCTACCACATAAGAGTGATTTTTCTCTCACTCCGGGTTACTGACCACATTGGCTGGTTGAGTAGTGCTTTTCTATCCACCTTTCTGTCTTTTTTGCTCAATACGAGCCCTTCCTCTATTCTCTTCTACCTGGAAGTGTCACTTATGCATTCCTAAATGCCTACCTCCCTCTTTTTACCTTTCCTATATCTCTATCGCCTTTTCATTTCCGTTAGTCACCGTGTGGTTGCGCGGGGGGTTTTCACAAATACCCGAACTACGTCTCTGGGAATCTTCGTGTAGTCATGCGGTGCCGCTGTCAGCGCAAGTAGCCGCTAATAGTACATGTGTGTATGAGTGTGTGAATGTGTGAGTGCATGAATATATATATATATATATATATATATATATGTATGTATCGACATATATATAAGAATGGATATCTTATCGATATCATTCAACGTCGGGTGCAGGGAATGCACTCACATGCCTTTTTTCGGTACCTCGTACCGTTTTTATAAACGGGCCTGTCTCACAGGTCGCTCTTTTCAAGGGGGTATGAGTACTTACCTATGTAACGGCTTCAAGGAGCCACTCTATCTTGTATCTTTGTGATGGATGACAAAACGGCTTGGTGAGCTGGAGAATTCTACGCTATATCTTTAATGTATGTAGGTTCCTCTATCGTATCTCTGCCTTCTATCGTTCCCTACCTGGTTGTTCCTTGGTCCTGCCTACAAACAGAAGAAGAGGGAAGACGTAAAATCTGGCTTCAACAACAGCGTGACCCAATCCACGCCCAAACAACACCCAGACGAAGATGAGTATGCCCCCTGCGCAAGGATGACCGCAAAATCGTGAAGAGTTCCACATTTTTAAGTGAGTACATTTTATCTTTTTAAGGTGCATCTTGTATCACTGTAAACATATTTGACATGTGATACAATTTGGCAAATTATGATGTAATATCTTGTTGTGCAATATTGTGTACGTGGATAGTATGTGTTGCCAACGGGGTTATAATAGTGACGCGAGAGTATAACAATATAAAAGTAGATTGAAAAAAAAAAGAATGACCGGGCTCAATCGGCAAGTAGGCGGGGTTTTACAAGACCAAAAGTAATTATATTGCCTAAAATAAAAAATTAAAACTTCGGTTCAATTTGCAACAAAAAAAACACACTAATTTATAACAGAAAATAAATCGCCTATTGTATTAAATCACATTTAGTTTAACGATTTGGCTAAACTGTATAACATATCAACCGAAAAAATATTTACAATTAAATCTTATTACAATGTCCCGCAAAATAAAGCTGATTAACATTCCTCAGGAATTTAAATATTTTTTTGTTATGAGTACATGGGTTTTTGTTGTGTTTGTAATAAGAATATGCCAAGTAAAGAGCATACATTAATCATAATTAACTGGGTTATCATGAGCTCACCATACTTCAGAGTTTCTTAATTGAAATTAATTATAAATACAGAAAGAAAGATAAGGTATTATTCAGGGCCCATTTACTCAGGTTACATTCAGTGTGTTTGATTTTTCTAATAAAAATTATGGACTTTACAAAATAGAATTTATTGAGGTGTAACTTGACCACTGAGATGTATATAATTTTGAAGTTTTATTTGTAAATAGTGGAAAATAGATATTGTATGTTTGTTGTATTATTTTGTGGTTTTATTGAGAGGAGGAGATGCACGATTAATAATATGCTACAGATAAAGACGGATATAAAAGCATTAACTTCAAAGCGCACGTACTCAATCCGCGTGGAGTCATGCGACGTGTCCAGCGATATCGATTTTCTATAATTCAAGTGGGGTTGGAACGCGACATCCAATATGCGTAAGACAGGGATAAAAATATTACAGGCGGAGTTTTATGACGACACAGGACTGTATCATTGGTTGAAATAGATAGTTTTACAACGGACGAACACGCGACAGGTGAAAGCGTCTTTTCGGATTATATAGCGAGTTCACGAGGTAAATTTCTGGAAGCTTTAAGTCAGTTAGATTAAATTTTGCAGAAGTATTATTTTAAATTAACTATTTCGCGTAAAGAGTGGCCGAGGTGTGACAGTTTGAATTGTATAAATACTCTAAGAAAATCAATAGGCCTTTCTTTGCATTTTCATCGCTTTAGACTACGTATAATAATCAACCGACGTTATGATAGAGTCTTGTGAGTATTGAAAAATTGTATAATTCAGTAACAATAGTATTAGCACTTACAACGTGGTAAGTTCAGGCCTTTTAGTTATTAACGTGTGTAGTGTCGAATGAATTAAATTAACCGAGGTCCAACTAATACCATAACAAGCTAATAAATCAATAAACAAAATTATAATATACGTGAATTTGGATGCTGTGATGGAATGGTAATTGGTAGCAAGGAACTCGGCGTATACTGAGGTTATCATTTATCTGGAGGATCAGAGCGCATAGTCACGAAGCCAAGGGGTTCTGGAGGATCAGAGCGCATAATCACGAAGCCAAGGGATTCTGGAGGATAAAGCATCATTCAAGAGGATGAAGACTTGGGGCATTTTCCAGGTAACTCATTTGAATGTGCTGTTATTTGATAAACTGTTGGAATTATTTGTGATGTGTGAGTGAATTTTGAGGGTTATTTATGGTTATTTAACGTATTAGAAAAGATACGTGTACTTGACAATTATTAGGGTATTTTAAATATTGAAAAAAAAATGTATGTAAAGCTTACTAAATTTCACGATGAATTTAAATTGGATTGTTAAGGGTACATGGGTTATTAATTTTGTAGTAATGGTGAAAGGCATACATTAATAAACTGGGTTATCATGAGCTCACCATACTCCAGTGTGCAATAAATATAGGGTATTATTTGAGGCCCATTTACTCCTATTGTATTAAATGTGTTTCAAATTTCAAAACACGGACTTTACAAAAATAGCACTTATTGAGTTGTAACTAGAATACCAAACTGTACATATCGGTGAATAATTGTTTGTAAATAGCGGTAAATAAAGATTGTATGATTGTTGTATTTTTTTGTGATTTTATTGAATGATGTGTGAGTGAAAAAGGAAGAATGATTGTAAATTTAGGTATCCAAGAAGAAACACAGCTGAGCTAGCCAGGGAAGCTGCTGAAGATATTTTGAAGCAGAAATCAGGGTAAGAAAATTTTTTTTGTTGTGAACTTTTTATTTTTGAAAAGTATTTAATGACTCGCTCTCGATTTTTAAACTTTATCCACGATCCACAGCAATCTTATTGACGGCCCAACGATGGGGCTCGAATTTCGGCGAGACCACTGCAAATATATATATATATATATATATATATATATATATATATATATTGTAATGTTAGTAGGGATAAAAGGGTTCTAAGGGTTGTTTTGTTGAAGGTAGTGTATGCCAAATAAAGTAAGCCAAATATCAGATCCCGTAATTTATGTTTGCCGTGCTTTACAAACGTTAAAGTATTTGAAATATTAGTCAAAATGTAAGTGCCAAGACGTAAAAACAATGACTTGATGACGTGATAAAACACACAGTATTCAAGGTTTTACACTGAGTTGTATGTTGAATAAGCCATAGAACGTACATTTGCCAATCGAGAAACCGGATACGTCTGTAGAAATTACACTATTCACCACGCAGATCCAGGTTTATATGTGTATCATTTCGGCATTTATTTTAATAGAATCAACCTTTGGACAAACATGTAATCTCAAAATTATAAGTAATAGCATTGTCAAATATGATTGAAGGGATATTAGGGATATTTAGGATATTTAGGACCAATGATTGAACATTTATGTATGAAAAGGGAAAGTGCAAAAGACAAAGTATAAGGTATTAGTGACACGAACTTGTTGGGGACGATGTTATTGGATGGTTTTTGTATACAATGTAATAAAGAGTAGGCATATTTAAATTGTAATTATCACCTAGGAAAAGTAAACAAGGGTCGATTTTTAAATATTTTTGTAATAAGACGTGTTTGTAAACTGCGCTAAATTGTTTGAATATTTTTGAAGATTTAATAAATGAGTTTGAAAGTGTACGAGTTTAATTTATATAAAGGAAGAGTAAGGATAAGCAACAGTGAATAAAATAATTAATAGCAACGACGAGTAACAAGTTTAAGAGTGGAATTAGTGCGACAGCGAACCGGCGGAACATAAGTGGATATTGGAACGAGATTTATATAGGCAGAAGGCATCGAATAGGATTTATAAGCTTGAAGAAGATATTATTGGGATTGAATTGGATATGGTTTTATGTATAGCAGGGCATTGAGTGGTAAATAGAAGGAAGGATTGATTTGGAACGAGCGGATTAAAAGGAGGAAGTATTGATTTGGAACGAGCGGATAAAGAAAGCAGTGATTTAGAACCAGAGGGGCAAGATTAAAAGACAGCATTTAAGTAGCAAGAGGATTCGTACGAGATACAGAAGATATAACACCGGAAAAATTAGCGCAGGGGAAGTAAATACAAAAGGTTATTCAAAATTCTAAATTTGGGTCATATTTATTTTAGATTTGGGAGCATCAAAATTAAGTCAAAGATACCTGGAGTCTAGACGGCAGTTTTCATAGTGATAGTGCAAACCTTGTAAAGACGTATACGGCGAGTAAGATGTTAAGCCAGCATTCATAGAGGCCGACAACGAAGTGTAGAACAGGTGAGTACTGTGTGATATAACGTCAAAGTCAGAAATTTATAGTAGTAATTAATTTGGCACAAGGCTACGTGGATCATATAAAAATTTGACATATACAAGCGTAAATTATCAAAAGGTACAAAAACAAAAGATAGTGCTGTTTGGTTGGTGCATTGCACATCTACTTACCACTGAACTCACGGTAAGTAGGTGGATACCCTGGGAAGAAAGAGTTTTCAAATAGTCGAGGCATATTTAACACAGTTTTTGATTCATAAACCAACCAAACGTTGCTAAAGCACGTAACATAAAATAAATACTTGCACATTATATAAAAATAATTAAATTAAAATAAAAAGGCGCAAAGGGGGTAGAGCATAAGAATATATATATTTATGTATTTTAGGGGTTAAAATGATTAGAGTAGTCAGTTGGTAATTTATGGCAGGCTATCGCGTGTAAATAAAGGTATTCAAATATTTAAGACGCTTTTCAAAAAATTTGGTATAGGAATTAATAATTTACAGTAGTTTCCAGATTTAAGGTAGCTTCATTTAGCGAGTGTAAATATGGACAAAGATCTTTTCCAATATGTAAAAACTAGGTAGCATGTAAGTACATTAGTTAAAAAGCATTTCAGTTTATTAAACGAAAAATCGATAACGGTAAGATAATAATTAATTAAGTTGAAATATTAGTTAATCAAATCTTAGCATGTGTAAATAATCCTAGTGTATAATCTATCATAGGTTTCGTTATAGAAACGCAATGGTTTCTACCGTATAAGTGGAAAGCATTCCAGGTATTAATTTAAAGGGGAAAACATATAGTTGCCAAGAATTTTAACTAAAGTTTAATAGCGTGGTAAACAACGTTCGAAACATATATTCTACGAATGCAACTGAAGGTTGAACTAAAACGAATCGATAGAATATAGGGAAAGACTGTGTTTTGCAGGCGTTAGCAGGGGATGAAAGATATCATATGTTGAGTTCGTTTGACTTTGAAACAATCTATGGGACAAAGACTAATTAAAGGGTATAAGCAAGAGTGAGATAAACCATGTTTGCATAAGACGTCGGTTTGAAAGTGGAATGAGAAGTATTGTAGAAGGCTACAGACTAGTTGTTAAGACAAAGAAAGATCAATAGATTGCGCATTTATGGGAAGAGGATGAAAATAGGGTGTATAATATTCAAGAGTGGTTGACATCTTCAAGGACCAATGTAGCTTGCATGTGATAAACAGAGTAAGATTGTTAGACGTAGTATATAAAAGAGGGACAAATGATAGTGTTAGATTGTTAGGGTAGAATAGAACGTGCAAACTGGGGGTAAAAAGGGAAAGAAGAAAAGAACACAGGTTGGACTGAGATGGAAAGAACTCATGGGAGGATAGAAAAGGTATATTGTAAGAAATGGAGAATTTTTGTATATAGGATGGAGTGAGATGGCTTGAATACGCGTATTAAGAAGGCGTGCTTTAGATACTAAATGATTGGTGGTTAAAACGAAAATTCAAGGAACAAAAATATAAGTTGGAAGGTTAGAGTGGGTTTTCATTAGAAATGTTTGTTAATACCGTTCGAAATTCTCAGCTTTAAAAGACGGTTGTGCACGGAGACTTAAAATACGTCGAATTAGTGAAGGTTAACGGTGATATTTTCAGAATCGGTGACAGTTACAAGTTTATTTGTGTGAAAGTTGTTGGAAGTGCGTTAACCGTAGAAAAGCTTTCCCAGGAAGGCAAGTTGTTATGAGGTGGTGTGTTGTGAGAAGTGACTACGAGAGAGGAGCAATTCGTTCTATAAATACACTTCGGAGTAGTGATAGAGGTTTCTTTTACTTCCTGATTATCGAAGCATCTTCACCTATAGTAAATAAAGTAAATTACAAGTGGGTTTAATAAGTAATGCTAATTGCTCAAGTTAGTCGTAACGGCAGTCTGAAAATTGTATGAAACAATTTGAAAATGGAACACGATTTATGTATTCTCTAATTTATATATATATATTGCTGTAATTAGAGGTTAATTTAGGGGTAGGTTAAGTCATAGAGGTCGTAGAATAAACAAAAGAAACTCCCAAATAACCAAGGCACATAATTACAGATATTAGAAGAGTAAATAGGTCATTATAAATATGGTTAGTTGAGAGCACACTGTATATAACAGTACAAGCGATTAAACGCATATTAAAGAGTAGCTACGAGCAAAGATAAGAATTTAAAAATGTAACGAAATGCATCGAAATTAAATCAAGGGAAAACCTGTATAAATTGGCTAAATAAATATTTAACAAGCGCGTTAATATATCATCATATACGCAGGAAGAAATTATGCATTATTTAAAAAGCGTACGTGATAGAAAAGTATTACATTTGTTCAAAAATCCAATTTAACTAGGAAATAAACAAACACCAAATTTATTTCTATTTAGATTAGAATAAAGCAAACAACAATAATACGTGATTTGATGAACGAAGGTTCCTGGGATTTGTGAATTAAATGTGAGGTATGTGAATGAATTACGTGACAAATTGAGTGTTCTTTCATGCAGTTAAACTACACAATTGGTAAAGTTTTCAAAATAACACAAGAGATAAGACAATTGGTGTCGCCCAGCACGTGGAATCAACGAATCGCAAACAAAAGGGGCAAGGCTATAAATATGATAACAATTGAACAACGAGTGAGTATACATTTGAAACTGGGCAGTCACTATACTCAAAAGTGCTAAATTATTCACGCAAACAGTTAATTAAAATTAAAGTGAAAATTATTTTATAAGAATGTAAAAATTGTGTAAGCGAGCCGTTCTACTACAGACGGCTCTTTGGTATGACTCTTGTTGCGAGTCTTGGAGTCAGGAAGACTCTGGAGATTACTGCCTGTTAAATTAAGTTGGTAATCACTGACAATGGTAAATATTCTATTATTGTTTCGTTAATTACGGAGATGAAAAACCTTTTATTGGAATAAACTCATTAATAACGATTTGGATAGTATTTTGGTTGGATGTCGACTTTCAAATTCGACTCAAAACATTCAGACTGGACACGAAAACTCTTGGGGATGCAGAGAGGCTACTGAACCACTCCAGGTTAGATATTTTGATATGATTTATTTCTGTAAACTGTTTTATTTCAATAGTATTTCAAAAATGTAAGAGTCGACAAAACTGGGGTTTCTTAGATAAATTTATAAAAGGCAATAGGCATTTTGAAACGTTTCAAAAGTCTCTAAATTTAACTATAAAAAGCTCGTTTTGCTGGCTTCATTTTCTCAAAATCTGACAGATGTAAATAATTTAAAAAGGGGAAGACATAAAAAGGTTGTAAATATTTAATCCTTATACTGTGTATTGTAGAAGTGCTTTATTTAATTGAATCAGCTAGTCGAGGCAAAGAGATTTATAAATTAACATTTTTGCAAGTGCTTGATTAATATAAAGAAAATAACACAGCATTTTAGGACGCTCATCGTAGGAGCTGGTAAAGTATTACAGCATTTTATGGGCTGCCCAACCGTGGAGCGAGATTAATCACAGCATTTTATGATATGCCCAAGTCGTGGGGCCTAATATAGGGGTATATTATAGCACTTTTATCAACGACCCAATTGTGGGGCTTGATTAACACAGCATTTTATGGCGCCCAAGCGTAGGGGCTAAATATAAATATTAATATAAAAAGGGGTTAACACAGCATTTTATTGCGCCCAAGTGTAGGGGCGAGAATAACTAAGGTTTTTTATTTTTTTCTACAGGAAGATAACACGACAATATATATATAGGTATATATATATATATATATATATATATATATAAAGGTTCTTGATAATTCTTGAGCGTAGTTAAATTAGAAAAGATTTTGTTTTGCTTGGGAAGTCGCTCATAAATTAAACACAACATTAAATGTGTATCATTTGTATTAAATCGTACGTTTCGGTGATAATTTACACCTTAATCATCGATCTACATGAAAAGTATATAAATAGGTAATTCATATAACAGGTAATATATGTTTAACTACTTATTACTTGATAAAATTATTTTATGTATTCACCCATAATAAAAGTAACAGAAGGAAGCTTGTCATATTACTGATTAAATTAAAATTAATTTTGAATGAAATGTCAGTTCACTTATTTGACAAAATGTAGGATCAAGGATGACATCAAACAACAAATTATGACACTATTTGATTATATTTTTTATTTAAATGTTTGTATTTGTTAGGTAATAGTGATTTTAAAATCATATTTTTAGTGAAACAGTTATTTTGACTAATTAAATGTGTAATTGCTTACACAAGAATTCTATTTAATTTAAGTCAAAAGTCAACCTGTTTACTACACCTGTAAAAATATATGATTTTAAAATCTAACTATTTTATGCAACCCACCATACAAAAATTTTTTACAAATAAACCACATACTACTATTTAAATAAAAAATATAATCAAATAGTGTCATAATTTGTTGTTTGATGTCATCCTTGATCCTACATTTTTGTCAAATAAGTGAACTGACATTTCATTCAAAATTAATTTTAATTTTAATCAGTAATATGACAAGCTTCCTTCTGTTACTTTTATTATGGGTGAATACATAAAATAATTTTATCAAGTAATAAGTGTTAAACATATATTACCTGTTATATGAATTACCTATTTATATACTTTTTCATGTAGATCGATGATTAAGGTGTAAATTATCACCGAAACGTACGATTTAATACAAATGATACACATTTAATGTTTTGTGTTTAATTTATGAGCGACTTTATCCCAAGAACCAAAAACAAAATCTTTTCTATATATATATATATATATATATATATATATATATATATATATATGTATTATATATATATATAAATATATATATATTACTCATATTTAGACCAGGGTAGAAAATTAAATAATCACATCAAATAATTTTAATCACCGTGTATAAGGAATTTTATTAAATAATACGCTTTATTAAAACCTTGAAGCATAAATAAATGCGGTCGTTTCAGTAAAAATAAGAAATTTAAATTATGTACAAGACGCTTTATATCAAAAGAAACAGTATTAAAAAAAGCTCTGCGTGTAATTTATTTATTCCTAATAAAGAAACAAATGGAAATTACGTGCAAAATTTATATTAATTAACCCTATTTTAAGTAACCGGTAGTAAAACAAAGTGTACACATAATAATTAATATTTAACTTGTATTCGCTAAAAATGAAAGGATAGAAGTCAATTTTAATTGAAGTTAATTGAATAGTTAGTAACAGATAATATCTATAGAAACTTGTAAAAACCCAATAAAAAGCAAATCCTAGAAGTGTTAGTTAGAAGTAGGATGTTTGAACACACCTGCGTATTTTAAAAGGCAATTTCAGTTTAATTTGTTTAGATAAACATGTCGATTCTAAGGATATTGGAAACGGTCAGATGCTTTAGCACGAAATACAAAACAGGGTTTATTTAAAAAGCTCTAAGAATTAATATTATTTTGAACACCTGCGTAGTTTAAATATCACGTACGGCGAAAATTGTGTAGATAACAAATGGTTTCAAAGAATCTTGGAGAAACCGGGGCTTAATATTCACGAGAATGTGCGATACGGGGTTATTTAACCCAGATAGTCCACATGGACTAAAATATAATCGATAATAAAGAATATCAATTTGCACCAATACGAACAGGTTAGAAAAGGAAAGAGAAAATGCGTCAAGCAAAGACACATATAGTAAAAGGCGTGATTTAAGCAACGTCACGAGGGTCACAATTGGTTGAAAATAGGATGCAAATATCAGAGGTAGAAACAACAATTTCTGTACAAAATTAATTAGTTTTTCTCGGACATGTTTGCGTGCCGTGTGTGAATTTCTGAGTTTTAAATGGGGCGAGTGAAAATTTCGTAAAAACCGACGCGCGAGCGACGGACTGGGAACATGGCATGAGAAATTCTTTAGAATTACCCGTTTTGGGGAACAGACCGACAGACAGGCTTTTTGCTATATATACCGAGGTGAATATAAACAAGCTTTTCTTAGACTTTTGACTATTCGATGCGTTAAAAGCTCTTACATCCGCGACTTGATTCAAGATGTTAAACAGTGCATTTTAGTTTGATAAAATAATTTAAAATTTTGCTCGTATATTTTAGTGATTCAAAATAGTTTGTTATTTACGTGCTAACATGAATGTACTTCAGTGCACTTAAATACAAGGTAATGAAATTTAGTATCACTGTACCAATTAGCAAAATTTACAACGACAAATGTATACACAAAAGTAGGCAGTTTTGGCGTATATTGGTGAAAGACGCATGAATTTCTTTGCTATTTTTCGGGGGTGTTAATAATTAAATGGTTCAAATACGTGTCTGGATCCACGAAACAAGGGTCAGATATACACAGATGAGTTCCGGAAAAGCCCAGAAACAACTTTAAATAAATGGTGATGGAGAAAATTTTAAAAGCGAGAATTAGAAGCCGTAAATATAATCCTGTTGGAATGGTGTGATTAACTAAAGGGACGATGTACATTGAAGCTACGAGGACAGTGACCTTCAGGTAAATTATACTATTTTGTTTGACATTTTTGTGTGTGTTGAATTACTTTATAATTGATTTACTTTAAATGGACATTAGTGAAATTGTACTAACCATAAAATTTTAATGTTAAGATGAAATTTGCTTGTTTAAGTAGAAAGGGGTATTTAGTATTGATGTTCTGGATTATGATGAAATTTTAGGTATGTCTTTGAGCTCAATTAGACGAACCTGGTTAATTAACGTAAAGGGGTGGTAGATGCTCCCTTTTTACTCTGCATATATTGTTATATTAATTAGTAGGCTGTTACGGTCGTAATTTTCATAACGACATTTGCATTTAGCAGTGTACTTCAAAAGTATATTCTTTCCAAATTAGATTGTATGAATTCGAATAGTGATAGCACGCCGTGTTATCAGGTACCGGTTCCCGGACTAGCTTTGATGGTCTCAACACAATACTCTTGATTACACTCTTGATTCGAATCGAGCAATTTTAATTACGCCGTTGGAACGTTGTATTTCCTCCTTTATTGAAAGGGTTTTGGCGGATTAATTGAAGGAAATTATTCGTTGTGATTTGAAATAATTTTCTTATTTCCTTATTGGGATTTCGGCGATTCATCTAAAGTGAATCCTCGACCGTTGTATTTGGTGACCACTTGTACATTTTTCGTTTGTTGTTTTGTACTGGACCCGGGATTGACCGGGTTCCAAGTTCAAGTGCCAAGTTCCAAGTTCTAAGTCTTCAAATCCCAGTTTGCAGTTTTCAGTCTCGATCTGCAGTTTTCAGTTTAGCCCCAATAATAGCTCCAGTCGTTATTTTGCCGTCGCAACCCTTAGTTGGCTTATGCTAAGATCAGCTTACAACGACTAGTGCAGCTGTGGGTGAGTCGTTCCACATTTAATTTTTCTACTGCAACCGTCTGGTTGATATTGCTTGTTGAAGATTTTTTTCTTTTTTTTACATTTAATAACACTTTACTGAAGACTGTTTTGTTTACACATTTATTATAGGGTGGGTTCAGATTTGCTAATTTGTAATTTACATTATTCACAATTTTAACACGTGTGTGAAGTTTAGCCAATGCACCGATCATTATAGGTATAATTGTAGTTTATACCAATGCCCTCAGCGTTCAAGGGTCAATCTACGAGGATCCTGGTATACCACCCTTAACATTATTTAATAGTCATTCTGTTCTGCCATCTTGGCGCAGATTTGTTTCAATAGGTTGGCTGAATTGCGTTAAATATAATAGTAAAAGTAGCAGTAAGAGTTATACAATCAGGTTATTTGCTGTTTGTTTATTGGAAATTACACCATAACAAGTGGGTGGGTAATTGGAGCCTTTTATATGTTTACTGTTGTTATAAATATATTATATGTTTGTAGTAAAGTGTCAATACTGTATGTAAAAGATAGTTTTGTATTACTCGAGTGTGAGGTGTGAGGAGAATTCTTGCTGATTTGGGTGTTACAGGTAAGCGTGAGGATTTCCTATTTCAGTCCCGTCGGAGTACAGCTGTTATAGATTTAGGTGGCGCTCATTTGGCTGGTTGTTTATGGTCTACCCCACCCCGGCCTCAGTACTGGGTTGGTCCAGGGCATATGGAAGCTGTTGACTCCGACTACCCGGAAAGGTATTATTTGGCCGTTCCTCTTTTGTGATTAGTATTGAATTATATCGAGTACGTCCCTGTGTTGTGTTGTTTTGTAGCGTCACATTTTTGGCGCCCAACGTGGGGCTTGTTTTGTTTCTGATTTATATCGCTGGTTGCTAATCAGAACATTTGTTTTGAATTGAAGTGTTGAATTTTGTTAATTGATATGGACGTAAATCGACTATTATCTGATGAAATTTCGTATGAATTGAAAATACGCGGTCTTTGTTTAACCAAAGCCAATGTAGAAGATAAACGTAAATTATTAAGAGACTTACTACAAGTAAGTGTCACATGTGAATTAGTGCCTAATGAAAATTTAAATATTATACCTGGTACAGAGCTTGCTATTTGTTTAGCCAAGCTTAATAATCTAGAAAATGACTTAAACAATTTTAATTATTCTAACCATTCTAATGAATCAAAACGCATATCTACGCGACTTTCACATATTGATAACCGGTTGCAACGAATTACTTCTTCTAATGAAGATGAAATAATTCGGAAAAATGAACTTACAAACAAATGCTTAAGTCTAATAAACTTTTTAACTGAAATTCAGAATAAAGCCGCTATTGTTAGACAAGTGTCAACAATTTCAGATCAAGGCGAAATGTCGTTAATGGACTTAGACATCCCGCATACTTCGGGTCATGTTTTAGATCAACCCAATTTATTATTGCCTGAAGTAACGCACAATAATAACATAAATTTAAATGACGATAACCCGTTTATTGAGACAGAACGGATTTCTCACTCTAGTCCGGTACGGAGAAATTTTTCGGATGTAAATAAGAATTGCCTTCCATTGTACAAATGGAATTGCACTTTTGACGGCTCTACTAGTGTGAACGATTTTCTACAGCGCGTGGAAGAACTATGCGACTCGCGCGGTGTATCAAAACACCATGTTTTCAATTCGGTAATCGAATTGCTTCAAGGGCAAGCACTTATATGGTATAGGGCGAATAAACATACCATTAATTCATGGCAAGACTTAGAAACCAGATTACGTCAAGCTTTTCTACCTTATGATTATGAATTCATCCTTCAAGAAGAAATTCGATCACGGACGCAAGGCCCCGATGAAAGAATTGTTATATTTATTTCGGTGATGGAAAATATGTTTAGTCGTTTGCGTCACCCTCCTCCCGAAAATAGTAGAATCCAATTAATTAAACGTAATTTGTTGCCGCACATTCAAGCGCAATTGGCATTGCACCCCATAAAGACAATGGCGGAGTTATCCCAGTTAGGGCAAACTCTTGAGGAAACCCACTTGAGGGCAAGGCAATACCGTCCACCCCCGTCAAATTCACAAGGTTTACTTGAACCTGATTTAGCTTACCATAAATCGAAACACAAAGCTGTTTTGTGTCAAATCGAGGACAGTAGTCCCGGCTATGCTTTTGTTAATACTAACGTGAACAATACCAATCCATTTTTAAATTATGAGTTTTCTGAGACACCAATTCAATCGGTGAACCAGATCCAACCGAACTTGTTTGCAATTAAGTGTTGAATTGCGACAAAGAAGGGCACCCATTTCGATTATGCCCTCAACCAAGAAAGTTACGCTGCTTTAAATGCGGTACTGCCAACTATACCGTACGAAATTGTCCCCAGTGTTCGGGAAACGGACAATTGGGCCGCCGATAGATCGGTCTGAGCGCTCTGTGTCAACCCCGAATCCGATCGACCTGTCCAAGAAAAATAACCCCAACAACGATCTTAACCCTACTATTAAAGCCACCCTTAATTTTGTTTTGGCGAATGTTATAGACGACGAACGTCCTTATCTCGAAGTGGACATCTATGGAATATCCATGCTCGGTTTGCTTGATAGTGGAGCCTCCACACAATATTAGGCCAAGCTGGTTACGACAAGCTCCGTAAATTAAATATAAAACTTCAAACTAGTAACATTCAAGCATGCCGCGTTGCTAATGGTCAAATGTGTAACATTAGTGGCACTTATAATTTACCAATTAAATTACAAAATAAAGTTGTCTGCATAAAAGTTCTGGTGATTCCTTCCGTACCAGATCCGTTGATTCTTGGTACCGATTTTTGGTTTAGTATGGGTGTTGTACCTGACTTACGCCACGGTCTATGGCAGTTTTCTTCAGTAACACCAAACCTATTTAGTATACAATCGGATGATAAACTTAACCCAGAACATACAGCCCTACTAAATTCGACGATTGAACAATTATTTAAAGATATGCCCGACGCACTAGGTTGCACTCACTTGGTAGAACATGTGATAAGAACAAGTGCTGAACCAATAAAGCAAAGGTTTTACCCTTTGTCTCCAACCCTTAAAAAAATTGCCAATTCCCAGTTGGACATCATGTTAGAACAAGGTGTTGTTAGTCCATCTTCAAGTCCTTGGTCGTCACCGGTGGTTATGGCGAGAAAGAAGGATGGCAGCTATCGGTTTTGTGTTGATTACCGGAAGGTAAATAAGGTCACCGAACGCGACGCCTACCCCCTGCCTTTAGTTTCAGCGACCCTCGATAAACTTCGCAACGCCAAGTACCTTACTTCGATTGATATTAAAAGCGCCTACTGGCAAGTGCCGGTAGCTGAACCATCCCGCCCAATTACTGCTTTTAGCGTTCCCGATAGAGGTCTCTTCGAGTTCAACCGAATGCCTTTCGGTTTACATAATAGTCCCGCTACGTGGCAGAGACTTATTGACCGCGTTATCGGTCTTGACCTCGATTCCTACGTATACGTCTATCTTGATGATTTGGTTATTGCTACTAACGACTTCAATAAACATTTAGAAGTAACCAAAGAAATTTTCCATCGGTTGAAATCGGCTGATTTAACTGTAGCTCGACAGAAATGTCACTTTTGTAGACCCGAAATCAAATATCTAGGCTACGTCGTTGATAAGGAAGGGTTGCACGTTGATCCCGAAAAGGTTTCGGCCATTTTGGATCTTCCTCAACCTAGCAACGTTCTTGAAGTCCGACGCTTTTTGGGTTTATGCGGTTGGTATCGCCGTTTTCTTTCAAACTTCTCTACGGTAGTAGCCCCTATAAATAAATTAATGCGAAAGGGCCATAAATTTTTATGGACCGATGAATGCGAGTCCGCTTTTACTAAAATTAAAAATTTCCTAGTATCAGCTCCCATTATGAGTTGTCCCGACTTTGAATTACCATTTACTATCCAAACAGATGCCAGTGATTATGGCTTGGGCGCTGTTTTATCCCAAATTCACCCCGATGGCGAAAAGGTGATAAGTTATATTAGCAGATCTCTGAGTCCTAGCGAGCGGAAATTTACCGCCACTGAGAAAGAGTGACTTGCGGTAGTGTGGGCTATCGGCAAGTTTAGATCTTATGTTGAAGGTTCCCACTTCACGATTGTTACGGGCCACTTTGCTTTACTTTGGCTAGATAATTTAAAAGACCCTGCTGGTCGTTTAGCGCGTTGGAGTGTCCGTTTACAACAATTCAGTTTTGATATTGTCCACCGTCGTGGCAAAGACAACGTTGTCCCCAACGCTTTATCTCGTTTTGTGCCTGTTATTAACCAGATCGGACCCCCTAGTAACCCGGAACCACATTTTAAAAATATAAAAGATCGTTGGTTTCACAAAATGTGTGATCAGATTTCGAAAGATCCCTTAGATTTCCTTATGGCGATTTGATGGGTCAAATTTATTCAAAAGTGTAAGTCCCCATACCCTGATTTAGAATCGGCTGCTTCTGAGTGGAAGCTCGTAGTCCCCAAGTCCCATAGATTGGAGATTGTGCGTAATAATCATGATGAGCCTACATCAGGCCACTTAGGCGTTTTTAAAACCTACCATCGAATTAGTTCTAGGTACTTTTGGCCGAAAGCCAAAAGTGATGTTGCAAAATATGTGCGTAACTGTCATACTTGCATTGCTTGCAAGGTTGAACAGAAACCACCTGCTGGATACCTTTTGGGCCGCCCAGATATCTCAAGACCTTGGGAACTTATTTTGTTGACATTGTTGGACCGTTTCCAAGATCCACTTCCGGATACAAGTATGTGTTGAGTGTAAAGGATTATTTCAGTAAGTTTTGTATTTTCTCCCCATGAGAGGCTACTTCATCCAAGCTTGTTGAATTATTAGAGGACCATGTGTTTTGTTTATTCGGTGTCCCCGTACCATAATTTGTGATAACGGCAATCAATTTCAGGGACGTCGGTTTAAATCTCTGATGGATGCCTATCGTGTTAAGGTCAGCCATACGGCAAATTATCATCCTCAGCCGAATGCTGCCGAACGACAGCACCGTTCTCTGAAAACTATATTGGCTTCTTTTGTTAAAGACAATCAACGTACATGGGCTTCGTTGCTTCAGAAAGCCGCATGCGCAGTTCGTACGTCGAGACATGAGGCTACTGGTCTCACGCCGTACTTCGTGAACTTTGGTCGTGAAATGCATCATAGGGGTAACAGTCACGATTTACCCAAAGTCCCCGTGAGTGATGACATTGGGCAAGATCCTGTGCTTCCTGTGGATCGACCTCCAATTTTTGAAAAGGTTTTTAAAGATATTCGTGCTCGTTTAGACAGAGCTTTTGTACGTAGTAAAAAGGTGTACGACCTACGTCGCCGCCCCGATAGTTATGTTGTGGGCCAAAAAGTGTGGCACAAAAATTTTGTACACTCGGATGCCGCGGCTTATTTTACAAATAAGCTTGCACCCAAGTACGTAGGACCCTTTACTATATCTAAATGCGTTTCTCCGTGGACTTATCAGTTGGAGACTGATGATGGTCGTAGTGTTGGATTGTGGCACGCCAAGGATCTCCGTCCTGATCCTTGACTAAGTTTTGTTGTCTGTTGTTTAGTTATTTTGTTCTGTTCCGCTCATTGATTTTGGATTTCAGTATTTGGGATACGTTGCGCACTTTGGTGCCCTTCAGTAGTTTTGTCGGTTTTGTTCCTTTTACTGTACATTGAGTAACTTTTGTCGTCAAAGGTTACTTGAAGGCGAAGAAACTTCGGATTTGGTGTCTTTGTTATGGTTATGCGTGGGTTCGAACCCCAGCGCTAGCTTCTTTTTTTGGGTAAGAAGGAGTTGTTACGGTCGTAATTTTCATAACGACATTTGCATTTAGCAGTGTACTTCAAAACTATATTCTTTCCAAATTAGATTGTATGAATTCGAATAGTGATAGCACGCCGTGTTATCAGGTACCGGTTCCCGGACTAGCTTTGATGGTCTCAACACAATACTCTTGATTACACTCTTGATTCGAATCGAGCAATTTTAATTACGCCGTTGGAACGTTGTATTTCCTCCTTTATTGAAAGGGTTTTGGCGGATTAATTGAAGGAAATTATTCGTTGTGATTTGAAATAATTTTCTTATTTCCTTATTGGGATTTCGGCGATTCATCTAAAGTGAATCCTCGACCGTTGTATTTGGTGACCACTTGTACATTTTTCGTTTGTTGTTTTGTACTGGACCCGGGATTGACCGGGTTCCAAGTTCCAAGTGCCAAGTTCCAAGTTCTAAGTCTTCAAATCCCAGTTTGCAGTTTTCAGTCTCGATCTGCAGTTTTCAGTTTAGCCCAATAATAGCTCCAGTCGTTATTTTGCCGTCGCAACCCTTAGTTGGCTTATGCTAAGATCAGCTTACAACGACTAGTGCAGCTGTGGGTGAGTCGTTCCACATTTAATTTTTCTACTGCAACCGTCTGGTTGATATTGCTTGTTGAAGATTTTTTTTTTTTTTTTACATTTAATAACACTTTACTGAAGACTGTTTTGTTTACACATTTATTATAGGGTGGGTTCAGATTTGCTAATTTGTAATTTACATTATTCACAATTTTAACACGTGTGTGAAGTTTAGCCAATGCACCGATCATTATAGGTATAATTGTAGTTTATACCAATGCCCTCAGCGTTCAAGGGTCAATCTACGAGGATCCTGGTATACCACCCTTAACATTATTTAATAGTCATTCTGTTCTGCCATCTTGGCGCAGATTTGTTTCAATAGGTTGGCTGAATTGCGTTAAATATAATAGTAAAAGTAGCAGTAAGAGTTATACAATCAGGTTATTTGCTGTTTGTTTATTGGAAATTACACCATAACAAGTGGGTGGGTAATTGGAGCCTTTTATATGTTTACTGTTGTTATAAATATATTATATGTTTGTAGTAAAGTGTCAATACTGTATGTAAAAGATAGTTTTGTATTACTCGAGTGTGAGGTGTGAGGAGAATTCTTGCTGATTTGGGTGTTACAGGTAAGCGTGAGGATTTCCTATTTCAGTCCCGTCGGAGTACAGCTGTTATAGATTTAGGTGGCGCTCATTTGGCTGGTTGTTTATGGTCTACCCCACCCCGGCCTCAGTACTGGGTTGGTCCAGGGCATATGGAAACTGTTGACTCCGACTACCCGGAAAGGTATTATTTGGCCGTTCCTCTTTTGTGATTAGTATTGAATTATATCGAGTACGTCCCTGTGTTGTGTTGTTTTGTAGCGTCACAAGGCATCCAACAAGGACTTTAATTCTGGATGCACATTAAAATGATAATAAAATTAATCTTGAAATTCTTTTTAAAACTGAATTTTATGCTGAAATTTAATTTGAAAATTTAATGTATTCTGAATATTGATGTAAATAGAGTTAACGTTGATGTTTGTGGTAGGAATGTGTTGTTTAATTTTATGAATGAGGAGGTTTATAAAATTAGGTGAGCAGCCGAGGCGAAAAGAGGATCACAGCAGTTTATGACGCCCAATCGGTGGGACTAGAATTTTTTTGTTGAAAGGAACCAGTTCCCGCATACACAGGAGAATATCACAACAATATATATATATATATATATATATATATTGTGATATCATGTGATATTATGTAATATATGTGAGATTTGAACCTTGACGCACTGAAGTACCACTCAGATATAGACTTCTAGTTCGTAAAATGATTGATGAAGGAGATGGTGAGGGCAGTTACTTGTTAAAGATATATAAAATGATAATTAAGAGAAAATGAAGTTTTAAGATTTCAAATTGGGCGTTGGTGATTTCATAAAGTAATTTTGAAAAGGATGTGCCAATGAAGTGAACTGCTGTTGTTTGTATATCATAAAAATTGTGTTAAAATATTTAAAAGGAAACTTCACTGCCATGTGAATATGTATGATTTGAAGTCACTTAGTACGTTTTCATTTGATTTGAGTTAGGTATAAGACGTTAAACTTTCACTTTCATTTGAATATGTACGTAAAGCCTAAAAAAAAGTCAATTAGTATGTTTTTATTAGATTTAAGTTAGTTATAAGATGTAGAAGTTTTATTTACTTTTCAGTATATAGTTGTAAGTCTTATTATATCATTTGAATTTCACTTGTTGTTAGGATTAAAATATCAATTTATAAATTTTCGGCCAATGACATTTGTGTATTAGTTTACTCCAAATTAGAATTTGACCAAAGCAATAAGATCTATTAATAAAAAGTTGGATCATAGAATGTTAGTTGGAAAAGAATTGTAAAAGAGTAGGCTGGTTTAATGTTTTAAGGGGCATCTCCATAGAGATAAGTGACAGTTGTTGAAATTAAAAAATTAAGAGAAACTGATTTGAAAAGAACTGAAAAAAGAACTTTACAAACTATAGAACAAAAAGTATAATTTTTTTTGTAACAGTTTACGAATTGTATACCTTTTATTATTGTAATCTCCAACATAAAATTCAACGTATGAAAAATGTATTTGTGATATTCAAAGTATAAAGGACTGTTGATATTAAAAAGTGATAAATGCAAGAGTCCTTGTCATTGTCTTATTATTGACCATTGGATTTCTGGGGTTTTTTATTGTGTAGACAGAGGAGTTCCAAAGTGGTGCTATCAGAACGCTGGAGTTGCTGAATTTTTGGTGTCGAGCACGGTGTTGATTTCACGGAGCTGAGTTTCCTGATAAGACCAACGACGATAAGTATAAGTGTTTTTAAAGAATTTTTGGCGTACCTAAAACCCTAAAATAAAAGGCGTAAATTCAGTAATACAAAATTTTAAAACGTACTTATCCACAGGTATTAAGAACACACATCTGGTTCGAATCGTCGCTGTAGGCAGTGGAGCTTCATTGTTCAGCAGCAAGACGTTTAATTGGAAGTTCAGGTTGTATTATTACTATCAGTGTCATATTTAAACACTTAATCCGTTATACTCGATTGAAATCTTAAATTATTAACTTATATAAAGTGTTTTACTGTGCGTATTTTTCAAGTAATTGGTTACACCGTCACATTTAGAAATTGCTTTAGTAGAATTAATTAGAGGTCATTTGATTGTCAGTGTCACATACATCTGTATATGGTTCAGAACTCACGCTGTATGCAGATATAGATTTATTCACAAAATTAACCTGAGATAAGAGTTTCATTGGTTGAAGCGCAGATTTAAAGACTCAATAGAAAAGTTAATAAATTAATTAAAGAAAGGAAATTATAGGGCAATTTGGTGCATTGCTAATTTGCTCATATATTATAATTATCAATCCTAAAAGGGGGCGGTTATATTATAATATATATATTAAATAATAGAATCTAATAGAAAAATATTAGAAATTGTTAAAGAAATCATAAGTGGAGTACAACAATGTAACTCAATGATAGATATCAAAAAGTTATTAACAGTTCATGAGAACGGATGCAGTACAATGTATTCCAGACGATGGTGATACTGCAGGTGGCAGGTAGACGAAGGATAAGATACTGCGATTACTTAGAAATTAAGATTATAACATTGTAACAATGAATAGAATTAAGAATAAGCAGACATGAGCTCTGCAAGTTTCCACAGTATTGCGAGGGGCACGGACAAGACAAAAAGCCCGGGAGCCCAGCTCTCGGCAGTCAGTCAGTCATAAATACTTCCGCTTTAACATTGCAGTTTGCATAGGGCTACTCATTCACATTAGTTCAATTATTAATTATTTTTTGATTTAAGTTTAATTTAATTCAAGATTGTCAAAATTCCATGTTAACCTCTGTTCAACCAAATAAATTTGTTACGAGGTTTTGGAAACGTTTTTAAAAAGACCGCTCCCAAGGCCCGAAACGTAACTGGCGCAGTCGTACGGATGTCAATAGGTCACTAGGGAATCCAAAACCGAAGAACTGGTAGTCTAGAATTTCAATTCCCAATTTGACAGAACCCAAACAAAGTTGGAAGAAGTACAAGCATCGACTAAATCCAGCTAAACAAACTTGGAGGAGATACAAGCATCGATCGAATCCAAACCAAACCAATGTGGACAAAATACGCGAATCGACCGAGTCCATGAAATCGATGAAGAAATTAAAGTAAGTTCATTTCTTTAAAAAATCAATTGATTTTGACAAATTTACTGATATTTGCTAGTATAAGAATTTTTTTTTAATTAGTTATGTATGTACAAATTTTAACTATTATTATTGAAATTTTATGCCATTTAATAAAAATAATTTACTTATGTATTACGAGAATTATTTTCAAAATTTATTTTGAGAAAATATACTTTTAAAGCAAAAAAGAATTTCTAAACGAGAGAATTTTTAGAACAAACTAGTACAATTATTAAAATTAATATAAAACGTAACTGGCGCACGAGCGATTAAAATTAACACGGAGTAAAAACGAATTCAATTCAGCAAACATAAAAATAGAACGTAATTAACTCAACCATTTCACACCGAAAGCTTATGTATAAAACGCAATTAGTTACAGAAAAGATTATTAAAACTTGATCTTCATCGCACTTTATTAATTATAAAAGCGCATTTTACAATCTATTAATAAATTAATTCATCACGAATTAAAACAAAGCGCAATTCTCACATAAATTACGACCATCAGTGAATGAAATTATTCACCATCGCGACGTTATAAATATCCACACTACTGAAAAGCTATTGCAACTTTATAAAAAGGCAATTATTAAACGTAACATTTTATGCAGCAATTAACGAAGTAAAAGACGCAAACTATTCATTCTCACACAGACTGAAAACAAAAACCTTTCAGAAATTCGTAAATTAAAAACGTAGCGGTAAATTTAAATAACGCAACCCTAATTTAAATAAACCAGGTATTCACTTACTCTAATTTAGAATTTAGACGAAAGTTATTGACGTTAACATTAATACACAAAGAAAAAGTTCTCTAACGTGAACTTCGGTGTATGCTAATCGTGACTTGCAGAATAATTACATAATTGCTCGTGTACACGTACTTTGTAACGTACAATCTGTAATTTACTGCATAATCATGAATACGAAACTACAAAACAAGCAAAAGAAATGTCAATTTTTTACAGCAGCATCAAAAGAAAAATAAACAGAATAACTGTACTTTATCAGAACCAGCTGTTTGGCTCGCTGGTACCGTCTTAAAGAATTTGGTAATGCGGACAGCGCTCATCGATAAATTGAACACTGTATCAACTAATTTAACTAATTTAAAACTCTAAGTTCCATGAAGTATCCTCGTATTGTGACTCACATTTCTTTTCGCTAAAAGAATGTTGTATAGAATAGATAGATAGATAGATAAATTAATTTATTGTTGTGGACTATACCTAGGCCAGAGTCCATACTAGCCGTACATTATAAGTATTTACATATTTGAAGAACTTAGAATAATTAATTCAAAAACAATTGTGGTTTTTGAAGTTCTAATGAGGGGGATTTGTGCCCCTATTTTAGTTAGTGACTAGGAAGTTTATGTTAGGAAGTGGGGAGAACGGGTCAAAGTTTGTAGATTGCTAGAGGTAGTAGAGAGGTTAGGGGGCAGGAGTATATCAGGTGTTGCGGGGTTTCTAGAAATTGATTGTTGCAAGGACAGTGAGGGGAAGGAGTTAAATGGAATTGATGTAGTTTATTACGGAAGTTTCCATGGCCGGACAGAAATTGTATTGTAGGTGGATCAAAGAAAGAAATATGTGGAGGCTTGTTAGTGATATCAGGGAAGATATCAAATTTATATCTGCCGGTGGTGGAGTGAGACCAAAGATCTTGCCAGGTATAGAGTAGAGAGTTATGTATTCGGGATTTTGTCAGTTTAAGAAAGAGTACGGTATTCGTCATAGTAAAGTGTTCTGTCGTGTAGGATGATTGGATGATTATGTTTGAGGTTTCGGATTTGGAGTGAGGAGTTTAGTTGGATTTTGAGCGGAGGAATTTGAAGCAAGGTATACAAGGTCACTGTGGAGGTAGTTCTGTACGCTCTTGAGGTGTAGAGTAGGAAAGGTATTATGATGGTGTTGAGCGTACGTCTGGAGAGAGATGTAACCGGGAGCCAAGAATCTACTGCGTATCTGATGATCGGGATTATGATTTGGTTAATGATTAGTCTTCGTGTTGGATTGTTGAGGTGGATTGACTTTGGGAGAACGTGAAGTAGGTTATGAAGTATGATTTGTGTTTTGGTTCGAAGTTTGGAGAGATGGGAGTTTATTTTTAGACGAATGTCAATGTGGAGTCCAAGGTAGGAAGCAATTGTTGAGAGGAATTAGTGTGTTAAGAATGTGAATCTTAGGATTTTAGTTTGGGTTGAGGTAGTCTTTAAGCAGAAGTATTTTTATGTCAGATGTGAAGAGTGGTTATTTGTTTAAAGAGAACCAAAATTCAATCGAATTAATTAGTATTGCAGCCGTGGATTCTATAGAGGCACGGGAGTTGCCGTGGATAAGGAAAGCTACGTCATCGGCGTAAGCGAAGGTGGAGGTGTTTGGTATATTAAAGTCTAGGAGAGAATTGATTGCTAAATTCCACAGAGTAGGTGATAAACGGGAACCTTGTAGACATCCTTGGGTGAGAGGTTTAGTAACCAAGTGGAAATACGTGGTTAGGGTGACTGTTCGGGATGAGAGGAAGAATTTTATTAAGATGTAGACGTTGGAAAAGAAATTGGCTTGTTTAAGTTGATTAAGAAGATTAGGCCACCAAAGGAGGTCGAAGGCTGAGTGAAAGTCGAAAAATAAGGAGACTACGTATGCATAAGGGGATGTTTGGACTGTTTGGATTAGGGAGCGGATTGAAGGTTCAGCGCTATGCACCAAGCGAAAACCGTGTTGGTTAGGTGAGAGTAAGGAATATCGTTCTATGTGTGAGTTTAGTTTGTATAGGATGGTCTGTTCAAGGAGTTTGGCAAGTCTTGGAAAAAGTGCAATAGGTCTGTAGGATTTGGGGTCTTCGGGAGGCTTATTGGGTTTGAGTATAAGGGAGATGGAAGCAAATTTAAATGGATCAGGGAAAATCTCAGAGGAGAGACATTTTTGGAATAGTAAGTGAGTGGATTCTCTGATGAGGGGTCAGGATTTTTGTAGGATCGCGAGATTTAGAGGATTTGTTGAAGGTACACATTTCACAGTAATTACTGATTCCCCACCTTTCGTGTAACAAATAATAGATTATATAAATTTGTATCTTCCTTATCTCGCAAAATATCTAACATCCCTGAATGGAAACTTGTTGTCCCTACCGCTAACCGCAGTGAGGTGCTTAAATTGTGTCATGATGATCCTATAGCTGCTCATCTTGGTGTTACGAAATCTCTAGCTAAAATATCTCAGTTATATTATTGGCCTACATTAAAACAATCTGTTTGTCGTTATATTAGGAACTGTAAAATTTGTGGTTCTCACAAGCGCTCTCAAGGGGCTCGTTCTGGCATAATGGGTAACTTTAGACGAGTATCTTATCCCTTTCAATTAATATCGCTTGATTTATTAGGACCTCTCCCCCGATCGAAAAAGGTAACCAATATCTTTTAGTTGTCACCGATTGGTTTTCTAAATTTGTTATGGTGCAACCGCTACGTAAAGCTACATCTGCCGCTATAATTAAATTCCTGGAGCAGAATGTATATCTTATCTTCGGTGTTCCTCAGATTATTCTTTGTAACAATGGGGCGCAATTTATCTCAAAAGATTTTCAAAATTTCGTCAAGAGTCACAATGTACAAAAAATTTGGTTTAACGCAAAATACCATCTCCAGGTAAACCTTACCGAAAGAGTAAATAGAGTTTTAATTACTGTTATCTCTTCATATATTGATTCAGACCATACTACATAAGATGAAAATATTTTTAAAATTTCTCAAGCTTTGCGTACATCTAAACATGAAGCAACCTAATTTACTCCGTCATTTCTTGTTTTTGGAAGATATACTCCAATTGATGGTAGCTATTATGGTTCAGTTTCCGACGATACTAACGTAATTGAATTTGACGAAAAAGTACGCTGGGACAAAGACCAAAAATCATTACCTTCTATCTTTAACGACGTTAGAAAAAATTTGCTAAAAGCTTACGAAAAAAGTAAGGACCACTATAATCTACTTAAAAAAAATATTTCCTTCGCCTTGGGCGAACAGATTTGGAAAAAGAATTATGTCTTATCGGATGCAACTAAGAAATTTTCTTCAAAATTAGCCCCTAAATTCATTCTTTGTAAGGTCACTCGTGTTGTTAGTCCACTTATCTACGAACTTCAAGATGCTGAAGGAAAACGCCAAGGAAGGTGGCATATTAAAGACCTTAAGCCATTCTCTGTTGACCCAAATGCTAGTTAAGTTTTCACGTTCCATTTCCTTAACGATTTACCTATTGTTTTTTCTCTCTACTATGAATTAGTTAACTTCAATTACTTATTCTTTCTCTTATACAGCACCTATCTTTTAGATGCCGAAAATCGGCACGTAAACATTTCTGTAAGTTTCTAATTTGCAAGTGAATTCGCGCCAATAATTTAAAATACTTGTGCGTGCATTTCTGTCCCTTGAGATAGTTGCGTTTGCGCAAAGGATTGCGCAGACGCGGAGTGTGAAAAGAAGGGTGGTGATTTCCGTCACGTCAAGACTAGGAACCAGACGTCGAACGGAGTGTTTATCTGTGTGCCGTTATCTTGTCTTCTCTTTCAGGTAATGTAAGTTTCCTTTCATCTCTACCTGATATCGTTCATCCTACCTGTATTCCTTTATCGTACCTCTACATAGAAAAGAAGAAGGCAAATTTAAATCTGACTTTAACGAGGGGGCAAGGGATGACCCACGTCCGCAACGCTCAACTGACGCGAGATTAGCTGCCATGCTGTGAAGAGTTCTACAGTTTACGTGAGTACCTTTTGTCTTCTCTTATAATTAAAATAAACATTTTTTGTATGTGATAATAATTTGAAACATTAATATGACGTAACCCCTTATTGCGCAACATTTTGCAAACATTTATCATTGTTACCAACTCATACTCATACATTGTGTATCGGGACTTTAAAAGTATACCTTAGAGTGTAGAACCGTAGTATAACAAAAGTCATGCTACACTTAACAATAAAAAGCAATCGATGTGTTCAAAGACAACAAATACAGAAACCAGGAAAAGATTCCTTAAAACATATGTGAGAAGCACAGCGCTATACGGTTGTGAAGCCTGGACAGTAGGAGAAGCGGACAAGAAAAAGCCATTGAAATGTAGTGCTACAGACATATGATAAAGATATCATGAACAGACAAAGTTAAGAACGAAGAGGTACTAAATGGTAGGGGAAGAAAGAAATTTGTGGAAACGGTAAAGAATAGGAGATATAAGATGATAGGCCACATACTACGGCATGAGGGAATAGTGCGGAATATAACGGGTGTTTCAAGTTGCGCAGGTTTTTTAAAGAATAAGTAAAATATAGATGGCGCACTGAATTCGTCTGGGTATTTTGCCTTGAAGGAGTGTGATGTATGACATTTATAAAAATGGCTTCGTATACGATACAACAACGCGTTTAAATTCTTGAATTATTTTATGAAAATCAGCGTTCTGTAAAAAGTGTTTTTACAAAACTACGTGAGTAGTGAGGTAGGGCCGGTCCTACTTCAAAACGCGACAGACGTATTTTCCATGTTTAGAATACGGCTGAATCGTTTTGAATTAGGATCGGCTCTATATGATTTCAATGTAAAATAGTTGTGAAAACAAGAATTCTTCTATACTTTCAATGTAAAATGCTTGTGGGCACGTTTTGAATTAGGATCGGCTTTATATTACTTTCAATGAAACACACACGTATGTTGAAAAGTGCAGAGAAGAATGTGTGTAGCTGTTTTGAATTCGGTTTTCTATCGAGAAGTTAGACGTGCACCGTTTTGAATTAGGATCGGCGTTATATACTTTTAATGTAAAATGTGAAAACCTGAATTCTTTTCAAATGTAAAATACTTGTGGGCACGTTTTGAATTAGGATCGGCTTTATATTACTTTCAATGTAACACACGTATGTTGAAAAATGTAAGTGCAGAGAAAATGTGTGTAGATGTTTTGAATTTGGTTTTCTAGCGAGACAGTATGACAAATGCAAAAATATCGCATTCAAGTCAATTGTGTTTTAATTAAAGTGGATTCTGATTTATGTTTAGAGGCTGCAAATACATATGGGCCGGTTTCAATTCAAAATGTGTTCACTCTTGTGATAGGTTGAAAAGTGGGTTGGCAAAGTACGCAGATGGTGGTAATCTGCTATATAAGGAGATTGCTCCTGATGTTAATTTAATTAGTCGAAGTTTACTGCATATATTTACATACAAACATGTATATAATCGATATTCAGGGATTTAAATACAAGAAAAACGAGTTTGTGTGCAAAGAAATTGCGGTTTTGGACTTGTTGTTAGGTGATGTTGGGCATCAAATTTTTAAACTGCCAATGCAGTCTAGTTGTTTGAGTCAAGATCATATAAAACATAATGACTGGGTGACAAGGAATATTCATGGTCTTTCTTGGGATGAATCTTCAACGGCTGGAATGGTGTCAACCTATATAGCGCTTTATTTGAAGCAAATTATCCGACCCGGTGAAGAAGTATTTGTGAAGGGTCTAGAAAAGAAGAAATTGATTGAAACATATATAATGCAAAACTTTGTAACTGATATGCTTGCACTAGGTTGTCCTAAGCTATCGGAGTTAAAATCAACAATCGTTTAAAATATAACATACATTGTTGTAAACACAGCAATAACAATCTGCAATGTGCAAAACAAAATACCTTTTATTAAAAGAATGGCTTGATAATAATAAAAACAATAGAAAGATTTTGTTTGTATTATTTATTTTAATATAATTTTACAATGTTAGCCTTACAAAATTCCTTTATAATAATAAAAACAATAGAAAGATTTGTTTGTATTATTTATTTTAATATAATTTTACAATGTTAGCCTTATTAACTATTATTATAACAACTTCTAGCAAACATTATTTTTATCGATCCAGCTATTGTGTACGTTAGAGAAGCCTAACCATTTTACAAATACTTTATTTCCACTCTTTCTTAGAACTTTTCTACCAGGTAAATTCCTGGATGTTTAACCTTTGCAACTCCGTTTCATAAAATGCACCTTTGATTTCTTTCTCGTCTTGATCTTCTAATATATATGTTGTCGGATTGGTTACGTTTACCTTTTAATCTTAAAATTTCATTTGACCAGTTTGGCGTGTAACCTTTCGTAAATGCTTCCCTGTGTTTACTAATCCTCACACTGTCTTTAATTGAATATTTTGGTATTTTGGTTGCAAGTTTGATGTGGGTAAATGATGATTTAAGAATAGTTTTTCAATTGATTTATCAACTTTTACAGGTTTGACTCCGATAGTATTGTGAACTGTATTGTTGTATTGTTTCACAATATCGCTTAAATTTTTATCCAATTGTAAGAACCGTTCAGGTTAAACAAGCGCCACATTTTTCCTTTAAAGTTCTAATTACACGTTCTACAATGCATGCTTTCTTTGTAGAAAAACACTATAATGGTTTATGCCATATGTCTGCATTAAGGATTGAAAGTGTTTGTTATAATATTCTTTACCAAAATCAGACTGCAAATTTCTTGGAGGATTTTTAAATTTATTTAAAATTGTTTTCATTGCAGCAGTAACATCAATACCCGTTTTACTTTTAAGTGGTACAGCCCATACGTATTTGGAGAAACAATCAATAACTACTAAAATGTATTTAAATCCTTTGTTTGTTTGCGAATATGGTAGCATTTCAATCAAATCGGTCTGAAGAAGGTCATTTAAACCTTTTACTATCACTTTGCGTCTCTTGAAATTTATTCGTGCTGGTTTATGAAGTTCATTTACTATATCCTCTTCCACTTTTGATTGAGCAACTAACATAATACTTTTTTTCTAATCAGGATTTATTAAATACAATTATTTAAGATACTTCTATGTTTGAATGTCGGGGCTCCACTTGCTTTGAAAGGAACTTTTAATATAAAATCAAGAAACATTGTGGTATTGTTTATGATAGCACCGCTGTCACGAAAGCTGATTACATCCATACGTTTAAGCAAAAATCCTTGTAACTGTGCAATTACATAACTTTTTCGTTTATAAGAATTTCAATGTCTTGCGGGTATCCTTTAATATTCTCAATGACTGCTTCCTCATAAGGAAATTCATAATTATGTTTAATATTGAAAATAAAAATGTCTTATCACCGTCGAGGAATGTATTAGAGTAAAACGTTGCTACTACCGTGTAATGTAGCATATGTAACTTATACTCAATCAAGGTTTCAAAACCTTCACTTTTGTTTTCATATTCCTGTTCACTTATATCTATTTTACGGTTATGTAAGTGCCTTCCAAATTTGTCAATTGTCATATCATCTAATTACTTTTGCCTCACGCAATTCTTCAATGATCGAATTTATTTCGTTGCCGTGACCTGTGTGTCCAGCAGTCTGTGATGAAACTATAAGTCGTAATCTATCAACAAGTTCATTGGGATCATTCCAATATAAATAATCTATTGCGTTATTTGATACTTCCATTGTCATACCGTCTCCAAGACGCTTTCTATAGGGTAATGTTCTAGGTCTACGGGTGTTTGGGAAGTATGTATAATGTAGATATTATATTTTTGTACTTATATGAAGTATTACCCTGAATTTGTTCTGTTTCAGAATAATATCTTCTATTAGCATTTGTTCTTTTTACAATATCAAGGTACGACTTTAGATCTTGCTGACTGTACCCGACAGGATATTTTTTAAACAGTAGTTCGTATAATCCAGGAGTACCTGTATATTTCAAATCATTTATTAGAACATTTTCATCATCCAACGCGAAATTCGAATTGCCTATCATAAGACCATTCGAATCAGGGTTAAACCTAATACCATATTTATGATCAAATTCGTTCTTAACATCTTTAAACATATTGTAAATATATTCTCGAGGTAGCGGATGTAGCTGTTCGAGATAATGTGTCATACCAGGTGAATCGACAAAGCTTTGAATATATTCCTGAGCTTCTTGTGCATTTCGATTAATTTCTGCTTCGTATTCATTCTCAACATCATCATCATTTACCTCTAAAGCATCATTTTTTATATTTGGTATATGCTGTGCAATAACCGGCGAATCAATATAGTCAACGTTCCTTTCTAGCAATGTAGGTTTAAATTTTTTTACACTGCTATGAGGCAGTTCTTCTTCTTCTTTAAATTTTTCTTTCTTTACCACACTTTCCCCATCCAGTTTATTAGCAATAGTTTCTAATCGTGATGTTATGGGTAATATTGATTCCACTTGGACGACTTCATTATCTTTTAACTGACGCAATTTGTTTTTTACAATGTTTCTTTTCTTAATTAAAATTCTTTTAAGTTTTATCGACTCCTTATTCATTGCGTAAAAGTTTATTGTAATAAAAAAAATTCTTCGATGCTAACGATACTTGCGTCTCTCAAGGTTTAAATATGTATGAAGTGATCAAAACCTATTCGGTACCTTCCTTGATCTGGTTCACTATCTTTGTCTACAACTAAGAAACCGTATTTGTCTCGCCAATAAGCAGCACATATTTCACGGAATTTATCATACTTCATGTCAGTATTGACGTGATCGTCATATATATGTTTTAAGTTTAAATCATCTTGTTTAAATAAAACTAAAAGATTAGCATTATCACGTAGTAAGTGCTTAGGTATACGAGTATAACTTTGACAAAGGTAAAAACTGTCTACTTGTTTATGACGCCCCATACTAAAGTATTCCCTAATGATACCTTGTTTATCGCAAGCTACATCATCAAAAACAAATATAGAATTATTTCGAGCATCAGATGGTGATATAATATTATCAGAACTGGAAAATGTATAATATTTGATCCCCTTTATTGGTTGCAGTAGACTTTCAAGGTATTGATACTTTGGTTGATAATGTGATTTAGAATAAACATATACGTTTTCAAACTTTAAACCATTAGGATGTTCTATCAACCCAATCATAATGTTGGTTTTACCGCAATTTGAAGGACCAACAACTAGACATCGAATAGATGCAGGTAGAAGAACGCTATGTTTTTCTTTTAGCTAAAGATTGCGCACCAATGTCATTATTGTTTATGGTTAAAGGTGTTGATTGTTTCACAACATGCATGTTTGCAAGTACTAAATTCGATTTGTAAAAAAAGTAGAATTATATATATATAAGAAACGGCTAGTATATAAAGAATCATTAATTCATAATATTTTATTTATTTGCTGCACAGCTTGAGAGGATAGTTGTCCTCTAATGATTACATATAATAATTCTAAAACTACTGGGAACGGACTATTAAATACTGTAATTAACAATTTACCATTCGAAGCGCATATTCCGGGTTGCAAATTTTGCGGTCCGGGTACAAAACTAATCGAACGGTTAGCTCGAGGAGACAAGGGAATAAACAAGTTAGACGAGGCTTGTAAGGAGCACGATATTGCATACTCCAAAGAAAAGGATCTATCTAAACGCCATCAAGCAGTTCGAAGTTAGCTCAGTTAGCTACAGAAAGACTAAATTCTGGTGACTCGTCTTTAGGTGAAAAAGTAGCAGCATTTGGAGTAGCTACCGCAATGAAAGCTAAAGTAAAACTTGGTATGGGTGCCTGTGCATCACTGAGAACAAAAAATATCAATAAAATAAGAAAACTGATAAAGAAACGTAAAATAAGAAGTACGCTAGGTATTAAAAGTATTATCAAACAAGCACGTACAGCTTTAAAAAAGTCTAAAGGATCTAATGTTATGGATGCAATCAACATAGCAATTAAGGCAGCCAATACAGCAAAACAAAAGAAGCATATTAAATCAGCTCGTATTATATCAATTCCTAAAACAGGAGGTTTTCTACCACTAATACCAATTTTGCAGGCCTAAGCGCTCTTGGTACTCTTACTGGAGGTGCAGCTGCTGTTGCAAAAGCAGTTTCAGATACTAAAATAGCTAAGGAACAACTAGCGGAAAAACAACGCCATAACAAGGCAATGGAGGACATTGCAGTCGGAAACGGCATGTACATCAAACCTTATAAAAAAGGTTTTGGTCTTTTTTTAGCCCCTGCAAAACCTCAAAGGAACGCAACTTGATTTTACCTAATCGTGCACTAAGCAATGTAGAATTAATACAGTTTGTTAAGCAATTAGAAGTACCATATTTCCGTGGTGTGTTCATGAGAAACAATCTTCCCAAGAAAGTTAATTTTAAAGAATGTGGTATAATTAATTTAGATGGAATAGAAGGTTTAGGCACGCATTGGACCTCTTACAAAAAGTACGGTAGTAGCGCTATTTACTATGACAGCTACGGAAACCTGCGACCGCCAACAGAGTTGATAAGTTATTTGAATAGCGGGGGTAAATGTAGAATTCTTTATAACATTAACCAAGAACAATCGTACGGTACTGTGTTTTGCGGTCATTTATGCTTACAATTTCTAAGTAGCGCATAGAACTGCGTACAAAGTCGTTTTGTCGTACACTTTTACTCTAACGGGAAACACTTCAGTTTTAACAAGCAATTTTAATACACCTATAAACTTGGATAATGATTCGGAGTACGTATTAGGATTAACAAATTTTGAGTCTTATAACACAATTCCAAACATAGAAAAAGAAATAAATAATAAATTTTATTATGGATCTAACGGAGAATTCATAGAAATACCTGAAGGTGCTTATGAGATTAGAGAAATTAATAAATATCTTCAAAAAGCTTTAGGTGATAAAAGATGGCGTGGTCGTATGGAACAATCACGAAGCGCTAGAAAGACTCCAGTGTATATAGAAATTACAGCTGACAATAATACACTTAAATGTAGTATTAAATGTAGTCTAGATGTGGATTTTACCAAAAGGATTCAATTGGTTCTCTACTTGGTTTCAATCCACAAAATTGCTAGCATTTGTCACGCATCAAGCAGACTACGCAATCAACATTTGTAAAGTGAATGCAGTTTTAATCGATTGTAATATTGCAAGCGGATCCTATTTAAATAGTAAACCAGCCCATGTAATACACGAATTTTTCCGCAAGTACCTGCAGGTTTTAAAATTGTCGAGTGCCCACCTACGATTATATATCTACCAATCAAGTCACGTATAATAAATGAAATAATAGTTAAAGTGTTAGATCAAGATGGAAATTTAGTTAATTTCAGAGGAGAACTGCTAACTGTAAGGTTGCATTTAAAAAAATCTGCAATAGCCATGGGTATTAAGTATAATGCACGCAACATGTCAAGAATTGCTATAAATGCTGGAAATTTCAAAGCAATCGACACTCGATTGATTGTTTCAAAACCGCTAACAACACAAAACCGGCAGTTTCTACAATCGTTAGGACTGCATTTATTTAATTAAAAAAAAGTAGAATGAATAGTGAAATACTGAACGTGCGTGAAAAGTTTACTTCGATAATGCAATTGTTAATATTGAAAACATACTCATCAACCTTATGCTAACACATCTTTAAACAATAATGATGAAATTCGAATCCCTATACAGCAACAAGATGTATACACCTTACCATCGAAGAGCATGCTGTACATAGAAGGCAAATTAATTAGAACAGATGGAACGCCGTCTCAGACAGCAAAGTTTGTAAATAATGGAATTTTGCTGCTTTTGATGAAATTAGATATGAGATTGGAGGTATCATTGTAGATCGTGTTCGGAATCCTGGATTAACGTCTATAATGAAGGGATATGTTTCATATAATAGCAATCAAAGTAAACATTTACAAAACGCTGGGTGGTCTCCTATGGATGATTCGCAAATAGTTGATGCCAATGGGAATTTTAATGTTGCAATAAACCTTTCAATGGTTCTCGGATTATGCGAAGATTTTAAAAATTATTTTAAACATACGTCATGAGTTAGTTTTACTACGTTCCAGTTTTGATACTAATGCTATAATTAATCCTACACCCGATGAAGAAATAAAAGTTGTTTTAAACAAAGTTTTATGGAAAATGCCGCATGTAGTCGTTGATGATACTCAACGAATTAATTTAATAGAATGCGTTGCACAAAATCAGGATTTGCATATTCCGTTTAGAGGATGGGAGTTGCATGAATATCAACTTCTACAAGAAACGAAACGTCATACATGGAACATTAAAACAACAACACAATTAGAAAAACTAAGATTTGTGATTGTCGGTTTCCAAACCAACCGAAAAAATAGATACATGAGCAACTACAGTCGTTTTGATCATTGCTATTTAACCAACATGAAACTATATTTAAATTCAGAAATTTTCCCGTACGATAACTTAAATTTGAAGTTCGAGAATAAACAGACTGCGTTGTTATATGAGATGTATGCTCAGTTTCAGCAATCATACTACGAAAAGGAAAATGAACCACTTTTTAATCCTGAAGATTTACGAAGTATTGCACCATTAGTAGTCATAGATTGTTCTAGACAAAATGAAACGTTAAAATTGGTACTGTCGATATTAGATTAGAATTTGAAACTAGCAGAAACGTTTTGCCAAATACATCTTGTCATTGCCTTATACTTCATGATAAGATAGTCAAATACAATCCACTCTCAAACAGCATAAGAATATTATAATTACTTTATTATTATTATTACTGTACCTTTACAAATTATGAAAAACAATAAATCATTTAGCAATCACAGTCTATTTATTAATATTTTTACATGTTTTTACAATATCTTTCACATATTATACATTTCTCAAAATAAACTAACTGGTATGTTATTAAGAAACTGGATTTTTTAAAACAGAACGGTTATTACTACTATTTTCTCTACAATACATTTATACTAATATAGTTCAAATTCAGGCAGATTGAAAGGTATCCTATTTTTAGATACATCCAAAAAAAAAACGGTGTACTTGTGCAGGTATAAACATAACACTGAAGTTTTATAACTAAAAAAATTATATGTTAATCGAGATAAAATAAATTGCATTCTTTATTTGAGCCAGCGGTTGAAGCTTCACAAGTCATTTCTGAGTGTATAGTTATACCCCCAAGGTTTAGTATCAGTGGTTGAGGTACTAAGAATTCTTTTATCATCACTTGGATTAAGAACAATTTTGTTTTGTTTAATAGTAAAGACATCATGTTTGACTGATCTAATTAAACATTGTTGTTTCTGTACAGACTGGTTATAAAACAAAGCATTCTTATAATCATCAAAAGAAATTTGCTTAATACTTGCTAAGGAAGATCCCTTTGACTTTTTTATTATCCTATCCTGAACTCTGTAAGTGTACATTTTAGATCTAAGCCCTACAAACTCTAGCATGATATCACCATTGTTTTCATCTTTCATAATACCAGGAACTTTTTTATTTGATAATGGAATATGATATTTGTTATGAGGGTCGTAATCGGAAGTATCAAATCTATGAATATCTTGTTTGATATAAGAGTAAATATCTTCAACGCTAAACTCGTATATCAAACTATCCGTATCTGTATACAGTAACTTTGCTTTGTTAGCAAATTGCGATTTTATATAACTATAGTGAAATTCATATAAATAGGTTTTGAAATATCTAGAATAGAGAAACCTACATAAATGGGTTTGTTTAAATAAACCTCTAATTTATTCATTTCTATTAAGACTAGATCTTTGTCTAACACAGTGCAACTATGAAAATTAGGCTTCGCTATGTAACTACGAGCTCCAAACCGCCCTTCCCATTTGCTCACTAATTTCACATCTTTCCTTTTCCGTACGTTTTCCATCATTTTTCCATAAACCGAATTTATCATATTTTATAAAAGCATATATCGAAACTGTTTTTGACTGTTGTCTTAATTTCGTATTCAAATCAATGTATTCTTTTAACCAAGGGGCTTGTTTAAATCGAAGTACCTTATGAATTTTTCAGTTCTAAACCGTAGCTTAAATACATTTTAAATTCTTATAGTGAATAATATAGTTGAGTTTTGGATATAAAGTTGTAAGTAATTTCTTTAAGTTTGATTTATTTGAAGGTACTGGTGGTATCATATGTTCAGGCGCCAAAGGTAAGTCACTGTGTATTTCATGTAAAGATACTGGATAGTGTAAATCGCATTCAAAAATATATCCTACATCAGAATCATCGGGAATATTAAGTATGTCTAAACGTACTATATCTAGACTGGTACCATCTAAAATTCAAAATCTCCATATGGAAGATATTCAGACATTGCAGCCCCATATAAATTATTAACATCAAAATACATTAAATATTTAGAATCGAAATTTGGATCATAATCTGCATTCATATATTTGTTATTTGCTTTAGCATATCTATTCGAACATTGAGAAACACCGCCACGAATTCCCCGTTCTAAAAACATTATTTTTCAATATCAGTAAGCAACTCGAGTTTAACGTTCGTCGTTTTAACATCGCATCTAGAGCTAAACCAGGAGCCGTAAAGTAGTGAAGCGGATCTAACTTATACGTGAACATACAAGTTTTTATAAAGTTTTCAAACATATCAGACAAGAGCAGTACATCTGTTTTTAAATATAGGTCTGAATAGTCCCTAGTGTTTTATATTAAATGTTTGCCAAACGTGTTTAGCATGATTGTAGTCTTCATCTGATATTTCTTCATTGCGTAAACGATTAAAGAATGCTGTTTTACAGGGTAAATCGGTTTCATTGAGTCTATCCCAAGAGTTAATGTAATCATAGGAAATATGCCTTTGTGCGTAAGTAACTGAAACTCATTATCGGTGTTACAATTTTCCTGGTGATGGATTTTTATTATCATCTAAGTAGGAAGCTAATTTTTCGATACTAGATGCCATAAACCTGAATGAATCGATAAATCTAAAACTAACTTTCATACCTTTTACATATTTTGTAAAAGATATGTATTTTTCCTTATTTATTGGCAGAATGTTTAACGAACCTGACAACTCTAACGAGATTTTTTTAATAATGAAATGCGAATCGGCGCCTGATAAGTTATGAAAAACTACCGGTATCATATAAGAATTATGATAATTGATGTTGCAATCTTGATGAGCCACTCCTCGAAATTCACCTGTAAAGTGGCAGTGATCGCGAACTCTAATATCATCTATACTAAAAGGTTTATTGCAAATGTGACAGTGAAGGGCAAATTTAAATGTTGACTTTTGTTCTTCCGTTAAAGGATTCATAGGTTTTGGGTTACAGAAAATTTTATTAGTCGTTTCTGAAATCAGTTTCAATTGAGCAACAAACCATTCTATACAATCCTTCCCGCGATACAATTGAAATTTGGAATATTTATTATCATACGAGCATTTCAAATAATACGCTACACTAAAGGGTATATGCCTTTGGTAACGAACTGTGTTTAATATTACCTCAGACTCATTGCATGGTTCTAGTATACATTCGAGATCTGCATAAACTACAAATGATACTTTTTCTTGATAGTGGAAATGTTTAAATGTTAGATACTTTTCAGATTCTTCAGGTAATCTTATTGAGCAAGTATTCTGTTTTTCGCAATAATTCGAATGACGCTTAAGTAATGCTGCTGTACTAAAATTATTTAAACATCTATAACAAAAATTTTTATGGTGATGTGAAGACAACTGTTTTGCAAATAATTTTGACATATCCTTAATCCAAGTAAAATGAAAGTGATTTTCATTAGCATTTGTAGGACGAGTATATTGTAAGGAATCATTATTTAAAACTAACAGATTAATAGGTTCAATTTTTTTAAAATTTTCACTTAAACAAAATGGTAGTATTTTAGCATTTTCTATACAATATAGGTTAATTGCGAGATTGTTAAGCTTTTCAATTTTTTTTATGTCTTTTAATGCAATTGGAAACTGAATTGAATTGTAGCGTAATACTGTATCAAAATGTGGATAGCTAGATATTCTATGACTATTTTGTTTAGCAGGAAATAAAGCGGAAACCAAGCTCCAAAGAATGCAATGTTGATCGTTATTTATTACATTTACCACAGCTTTTTTCTTTTTTATAAAGTCCGGGACCGGTACAAACGTTGAACACCCTCCTTTAAGTGGATCATGATTGTTTATATTTACCTTCAAGTGTAAAACTTCTCGGATTGCCAACCAAAATCTTTCTTGCTAAATTCTTCTAATCGCTTCGAAATCTTGTTCAATACGTTCTCCTTATACCATAGCTTGAGATTGGCATTTATATCGATGTGACGATTTGCAGTAGGAAACGTTTTCAAATCCATTTCGCCAGTTGTAGGCTTAACAAAGTTAGCTGCAAATATTACATTAACTTTCAACATTGACTTTTTTAAGCAAGCAACAATCTTGCGTTTAAAACTAGCAAACGCCTTCTCTAAGAACACTAGAGAATCTCTATAATTTAAATTGGTAATAAGTCCCGTAATTATTCGACTTCCAAAACATGATTGTACATCATGCCAAATCAAATTTTTTCGAGTATGACCTCTAGAAAGCGTTGAATCAACACCTTTTCCACGATATTCCAAAGAGCGTTTCAAGTGCCTCAATCGTACAAGGTAGCTTTTAAGATATGCTAAATTAGATTCCAGTTTACTAGGATTTTCTTGCCGATTGTCTTCGTATATCTTATTTCTAATAGCAAGCTTCAATATACTAATATTTGCTTTGATAACTAAAATGTGTTTCGTTATTTCATTCACTGTTTTCAATAAATTCACGCATTTTACAGTTAATCTCAAAATTGCTGCACTAATCTCGGATACGGTTTCAGCATTCATGATTCTATAGAAAATCAAAATACACTACTCAATATACGTATTTCTCTATTTAATATTTATACCAAATATCATCTGACGTAAGCAAAACAATTTCAAAAAGGTTCATTCATCTGAGTTTACGGAAAACACGTAAGCAAAACAACTGTAAAAAAGAAATAGCATCAAATAAAAATAATTGCATAGCGAATTGCTTTGAATGCAATTGTTAAAAAAAAATCTCCTTTATTTACGTTTTTATTCAAGATGATTTTCAAGCAGAGTTGCATTCAGTACGTAACTATGACAAACAATTCGCTAAGCAAGCATTTCCAGTATTTACAAACTGAAGGCGACTTTGAGCAAAACAACTGTAATAGGAATTCGCATACAACATCATTTTTCATTCAGTTACGTTTACTATGAAAAAATGTTTTATATGACCTTTGATTTTATGATGTGTATACAGAAAAAATACACACACAATCATTACAGCGCTATTTTTTTATGGATACATATGAAAAAATGTGAAAACCTGAATTAGGATCGGCTTTATATTACTTTCAATGGAACATACATAATCATCTAGCATTTACTACAAAAATTCAGCATGATTCGCACAAATTACTATATCCCTATATATGCAGCGCCTTTTTGCAATTTATTTTTCAGTCAATGAATGTAATTCATTATTTCTGCTGAGCAGTACCTTTTAAAAAATTCTTATACAGCGGTAATATAAACGAAATAAATATAATTTCTTTTTCATACAATGAAACTGATTCATTATTTCTGCTGAGGTATAATTATATTCGCTTACATACTGTTTTGTTTATTAGAATAGATTATAGAGCTGAATTTTTCAGAAAACGAGGCAATTTTTTAATTTTTTCTAACAGATCAGTTTATTATTTGAATGTAATTCATTATTTCTGCTTAGCAGTACCTTTAAAAAATTCTTATACAGCGGTAATTTAAACGAAATAAATCTAATTTAGGGGTTTTATTATGTGCATTCATTGCAATTTCTTTTTCATACAATGAAACTAATTCATTATTTCTGCTGAGGTATAATTATATTCGCTTACATACTGTTTTGTTTATTAGAATAGATTATAGAGCTGAATTTTTCAGAAAACGAGGCAAATTTTTAATTTTTTCTAACAGATCAGTTTATTATTTGAATGTAATTCATTATTTCTGCTTAGCAGTACCTTTAAAAAAATTCTTATACAGCGGTAATTTAAACGAAATAAATCTAATTTAGGGGTTTTATTATGTGCATTCATTGCAATTTCTTTTTCATACAATGAAACTGATTCATTATTTCTGCTGAGGTATAATTATATTCGCTTACATACTGTTTTGTTTATTAGAATAGATTATAGAGCTGAATTTTTCAGAAAACGAGGCAAATTTTTAATTTTTTCTAACAGATCAGTTTATTATTTGAATGTAATTCATTATTTCTGCTTAGCAGTACCTTTAAAAAAATTCTTATACAGCGGTAATTTAAACGAAATAAATCTAATTTAGGGGTTTTATTATGTGCATTCATTGCAATTTCTTTTTCATACAATGAAACTAATTCATTATTTCTGCTGAGGTATAATTATATTCGCTTACATACTGTTTTGTTCATTAGAATAGATTACAGAGCTGAATTTTTTCAGAAAACGATGCAAATTTTAATTTTTCTAACAGATCAGTTTATTATTTAATATAAATACTTCACGTAGATTTACCAACAGTATTCAATCAGATCTCTTGTATAATTATTAGTTACTATTACTAGCAACTTTTAAAAATGAGTAACTTGTCATCAGTCAAAAATTGTAATAGTACCAACGTAAAAGTTCTAGAGCAATTTATATTACATTCTGACGAAGACGTGATTAAAGAAGTTTTTGGTTGTTCTTCGGCTCAACTCGATACTGCTGCTATTTTTGATAGTGACGTAATAGATATATCACGGTAAGTGCTTTTTCACATTTATACATGTGTTTTTAAAACACTACTAATTTATAAGTTACATTAGATCAAAAAACCATTCTGGAAATTCTGAGGCTATCGTAGAATCGTTGATACACTCTGAACCTCTCAGAAACATCAGGTAGTATACAAAAGAAAAGGTGAACCTACAATAATCTTTTATGTTATGCTCACAGATCAGGCAAAACATGTCGGCTATGAAAAAGTTATGTACAGAATCAAATATGACTGTTTGCTGTGAAGATGACAAATCCTACGAAGATGATGCAGTAGAGTTGCTTAACGCATTTAAAAAGCGTGGAGAGAAGCTACTGCGTCGTATATATTTGGAGCTAGAAATAATAAAGCAAAAAAAAGATGAACTAGCGGTGAGGGAGCAGCAGTTACTTCAAGAACGTGAGTTAATAAATACTTTTCATTTATAAATAGTTAGATCAAAATATTCAACAATTTTGTAAAATAAAAGTATTTTATAATAGTTTCTCTTTGAAACAAGACTTTCTTTAAACAAGGTAGTAAACTCAAGTAAAACGCACATAAATCAGAATCCACTTTAATTTAATACATAATTTTTATACAATCGACTTAGATGTGTTATAATAATAAACTAATTTCTTAAATTAGTGACATATTATTCTGAAAATTCTATGTTGACAGTTAGACCGATCGATCCCTTACTAGTTATGTATACGTGTTTGTTCGAGCCAATACTTTCATTTAATTGTTTCACTCCATGTGCTTGAAGGTATTCAAAATATCTCAATGGCAATATACTCTTGAACTCTTCTGTTTCCACTAATACTCTATCTCCATATTTTGTCTTGAGTGTTTCCACTTTTAAAACTTTAAACCTCTTATTCACTACAATATCTTTTGAATTTACATAAGGTTTGCGATATGTGGTTTTATTAAGAGTATTAAAATCCATATTGCTTTTCTTTGACTAATTAAATTAATATTAGAGCAATCTCCTTATATAGCAGATTACCACCATCTGCGTACTTTGCCAACCCACTTTTCAACCTATCACAAGAGTGAACACATTTTGAATTGAAACCGGCCTATGTGTATTTGCAGCCTCTAAACATAAATCAGAATCCACTTTAATTAAACACAATTGACTTGAATGCAATATTTTGCATCTGTCATACTTTATAACTTCTAGCTAGAAAACCAAATTCAAAACATCTACACATTTTCTCTGCACTTACATTTTTCAATATACGTGTGTTCCATTGAAAGTAATATAAAGCCGATCCTAATTCAAAACGTGCCTACAAGTATTTTACATTTGAAAAGAATTCAGGTTTTCACATTTTACATTAAAAGTATATAACGCCGATCCTAATTCAAAACGGTGCACGTCTAACTTCTCGATAGAAAACCGAATTCAAAACAGCTACACACATTCTTCTCTGCACTTTTCAACATACGTGTGTGTTTCATTGAAAGTAATATAAAGCCGATCCTAATTCAAAACGTGCCCACAAGCATTTTTTACATTGAAAGTATAGAAGAATTCATGTTTTCACAACTATTTTACATTGAAATGTTTTCACGATTATTTTACATTGAAATCATATAGGGCCGATCCTAATTCAAAACGATTCAGCCGTATTCTACACATGGAAAATACGTCTGTCGCGTTTTGAAGTAGGACCGGCCCTACCTCACTACTTACGTGAATTTTATGGTTTACATAATCATCCAGCTGAAAGCACTATTGGTCGAATTATTAAAAAATTTCAAGGGACCGGTTCGGTAGAACATTAAAAAAGTGAAAAATACAGTCGTAGCGGTCGTTCACAAGAAAATACTGATTTGGTTCTTGATAGTGTTGCTGAAGATCCTAAAATGTCCATTAGACGACGTTCACGACAAGTTGGACTTAGTGGATCAACATGGCGTATTTTGCAACAAGGATTTAGCTCTGAATGCATATAAAGTTCAAATAACACAGGCACTAAAGCCATTAGATCATTTAAAACGTCGTTCATTTGTCAATTTCATCAATGAACAACAGACTGATTTTTCTCAAAAAATCATGTTTTTCGATGAGGCGGATTTTGAACTTGGTGGCTATGCTATTAAACAAAATTGTCGTATCTGGGGTGAAGAAAATCCACGAATTATTCATGAGAAACCTATGCATTCTAAACGAGTTACTGTTTGGTGTACATTATGGTCAGGTGGTGTAATTGGACCTTATTTTTTGACAATGCTGCTGGTGAAGATGTAACTGTCAATGATGATCGATATCGTCAAATGATAACCAAATTTTTGTGGTCTGAATTAATGAGTATTGATCTAAAGGATATTTGGTTTCAACAGGATAGCGCTACATCTCACTCTGCACAAGAAACAATTGCTTTATTGAGAGAAAAATTTCCTGGACGTGTAATCTCTAGAAACGGTGATGTAAATTGGTCACCAAGATCATGTGATTTGACTCCATTAGACTATTTTCTTCGGGGTTATGTGAAAAGTCAGGTTTATAAAAATAATCTACAATCGATTCCTGCTTTGAAAGCTGAAATTATTGGCGTCATTGGTGAGATAGAGCCTCAATTATGTCAAAATGTCATTGAAAATTCTAGCAAAAGAGTGGACGTTTGTGGAGCTGCAAGAGGAGTCCATTTGGAAGATATTATTTTTCGTATATAAATGTCATTAGTGATGCTTCAATTACCTATAAAAAGTTTTTGAAAATGAATACATATTGTGTCTTATTTATTGTTAAAAAAACGCGCAATTTGAAACACCTTTTATTAGAAGCAGAGATAGGAAAAAAGGGAAGTAGTGGTAGACCTAGTGAAAGATGTAGACTATAGAAATTTCAGGGAAAAGTGTAGGCTAGCTCAAAATAAAAATCAATGGAAGTACGCATCCAACCAGTTCCAAGATAGATAAGCTAATAAGGAAAAAAGTAACTGTACTTAAACATAATGATTATTATAAGCAACTACAAGTATTGGTTGGACAATATTCTCGAATAATGTTAATTGTGTGAAAGGATTTACTAGAAAACTATTAATTCGGCAAATGTTGGAGGATCTTGGCAGCCACAGGCTGCTTAGCCCCCTTCACATACCACTGAATCTCGCTGAAATTGGCCATATAATTAGAAAACAATAGAAGGGGAACCGAGCTGTATATAGGCTATGTGAGAATTTCAGGGAACTGTATAGGCTAGCTCAGAATATAAATAAGTGCAGGTACGTATCCAACCAGTTTTGAGACGGAAAACCTAATGATGAAAAAATAAGCTCAGATAAATCTGATGATTATTATAAACAACTGCAGGTGTTGGTTGTGAAATATTTGCAACTAATGTTGACTGTGCGAAAAAATATACTGGAAAAAATTTTAAATCGGCAAATGTTCAAGTGCAGGCGGAACCTGGCAAACACAGGCTGCTTACCCTCCTTCACAACCTTACATGTAATTTTCCAATGCTCTACCCGAAGGTACTACATTGGCCAGGAAGCGATTTTTTTTTACCTGGAAAATTTGGAATTTTGCCAAACCCTTGCTGTTCCAAGCAAGGTAGGGATCTTTAACGTGAGTGACAACATACACACACGGGACCTTCATTTTATCTCTCATTCGAACGAGTGTGTATTTTTGTGAAAAATGCTCGCCTAACATTTTTCAAGTGGACCGTGTCGGGATTTGAACCCGGGACCTTAGGCGTAGTAGTCACCCACATACCAACTATGCCACGGAACCGCCTTCCAGTCTTTTACCACTTTTTGTAATGATTTCATAATCAATGCAATCCATTCTATTCTTAAAAAATTAATAGGCATTGTAGCCTATTCCTTGCGTTTTGTGTACAACTGTCGCAATCCTTGCCCTATGAGACATTTTGGTCCGCTAAACTCTAAGAAACTAGAGAATGCTACTATACTTTTGGTAAAAATCTTACAATCGGAGAATTTTCCAATTGAACTCGAAAATCTCAAACGCAATAAATCAATCAAGCCTTCTAGCATTATATTAATGTTAAAACCGTTCCTAGATTCCAATGAAATTCTTTGTGTCGGAGGTAGACTTAAAGATTCCAAGTACGAGTTCTCTAAACGTCATTCCATCTTGCTCTATAACAAGCAACATTTAGCTAAACTCATAATGGTGCATGATCATTTGCATAATCATCATGCAGGTCCTCAAATTTACTCTCAATTGTAGGGAACGATACTAGATTACTTCAGATCGCAACTTATCTAAGCAAGTCGTTCATAGCTGTTTTAGATGCTATTGATTTTTTGCCAAGACAACTTCTCCAATAATGGGAAACCTTCCTTTATCTCGCACTCAGCCTGCTTTACCGTTCTACACTGTTGGTGTTGATTATGCAGGCCCCTTCACCATGAAGGACCGTAAAGGTCAAGGTTATAAAACCACAAAGACATACTTGTATGTATTTGTGTGTTTCATTACAAAGGCAGTTCACCTTGACCTGATCTATCTACCAACACATTCTTACTTTCTCTAAGAAGATTTGTTGCCCGTAGGGGTGTACCAAGTAATATATCGGGTGTAACAAAATAAGTGTAAAACATTTCAGGGGAGATTTCTCATTGTAAAAGAGAGGGTCTTTCATATAAAGAAATTTTATTGGAGCATCCCTTGTTAAGATGCAACCCCTTAAAGGGGTACATAAAATTTGTTTTTTATTTTTTTTTACAAACACTAATGAAGTTACAAAATTGAAATTAAGGTGACATTTTTTACTATCAAAAATACACTTACGCAGTAATTTATTTGGTTTACCCCATAGTTGTAAGGGGTGGAAAACGCAACCCTTAAAATTTATTTCCAATGTGTTATTATTTGTTTGCCATTTAAAAATTTATTTCCAATAGCTTATTTCATTCTAAACAAAAAATGTCTCTTGAATTTTTTGCCCAAAATTAACTAGTTCGCAGGAAAAATTATTTTATAAACAACTACAGAGATACATCATCATAAGACAAAAATGCCAAACTAATTTATCTAGTAGGCCGCTATTAGTGATAGTGAAAATTAAATTGTTATCACACTGTCAGTTTGTAAATTTTGAAATTGAATTAATAATTATGTGTCGTTGTTCTGCTTTTAATTTGTTAGTTTCATAATTAACTTGTTATTAAAATGGCATACACAAATGCGGAAATGGCTGATATGCATTACGTTTACGGTCTGTCGTAGGGTAATGGGTCGGAAACTTGTAGAAGGTATGTTGAAGTGTTTCCTCTACGGCAGCTTACTTCGCATAGAATATTTGCCCAACTTCATCAACGATTACGAGAATATGGTTCATTCGTAAAAAGAACGCAGGATTGTGGTCGCCATCGAGAAGTTAGAACACCACAGCTTGAAGAAGCAGTACTTAATTTGGTTGAAGAACAACCTACCAGCAGCACTAGAAAGATTGCTTTAGAGTTAAATGTTGATCGTATGACAGTATTTCGAATTTTAAAGGAACAACTTTTATACCCCTACCATCTACAACAAATACAGGCACTGTTACCGCGAGATTTACCGAACCGTCTTGAATTTTCCACTTGGATGCTGGAAATGATTAGAAGAAATCCTGACTCTCTGAAGACGATCGAATTCACAGGCGAATGCACTTTTTCTTGGGACAAGATTATTAATTTTCATAATAACCACATATGGGCTGATGAAAACCCTCACGCTATTGTCCAAGCTAACCATCAAGAACATTTTTGTCTTAACGTGTGGGTCGGAGTTATTGGGTATTATTTAATTGGCCCTCTTTTTTTACGTCCTTGATTAAATGATGAGACATACACTCAATTTTTAAGAGAAGTGCATCCAGTACTGCTGGAGGAAGTTCCTTGTGCTATCAGACGGATTATGTTTTTTATGCATGATGGGGCTCCCGCCCATTTTAGTCAAGAAGCACGTCAGCATTTAACTCAAACATATCCAAATCATTGGATAGGTCGAGGAGGACCACAGAATTGGCCCGCTCGATCCCCGGATTTGAATCCTCTCGATTTCTCTACTTGGGACCATTTACAGATTTTGGTTTATCTTACTCCTGTTCGCGATGTTGAGGACTTAAGAAACCGTATCATCGATGCATGCAGGGTAATTAGAGATACTCCAGGAATATTTGAACGAATACGTGACTCAATGCGCCGACGTCTAGACGCATGTGTAATGACTGAAGGTGGACTATTGAACATTTACTATGATTTCTACATGTTGTATGTTTTGTTATTAATAAACTAGTTTTGTTTATTCATCTTTAATCATACTTTGATGCAGGTAGTAACTAAATTTAAAAATTTATTTCATTCTAAACAAAAAATGTCTCTTGAATTTTTTGCGCAAGATTAACCAGTTCGCAGAAAAAAATTATTTTACAAACAACTACAGAGATACATCGTCATAAATGCGAACTGCATTATTATGGTTATTTTGTAGTTAGTACTTGCATCAAAGTATGATTAAAGATGTATAAACAAAACTAATTTATTACTAACATAATATACAACATGTAGAAAACATAGTAAATGTTCAATATGTCCACCTTCAGTCATTACATATGCGTTTAGACGTCGGCGCATTGAACTACGTATTCTCTCAAATATTCCTGGAGATCTCAATACTCTGCACGCATCGATGATGCGGTTTCAAGTCCATCGCGAACAGGAATAGATAAACCAAACTCTGTAAATGGCCTCAGTGAGAAATCGACGAAAATGCAGGATCGAGCAAACAATCTGTGGTTCTCTCGACCTATCCAATGATTTAGATATGCTTGAGTTGAATGCTAACGTGCTTGACTAAAATGGGCAGGAGCTCATCATGCATAAAAACATAACCTTCGGATACCACAGGAACTACCTCAACAGTACTGGATGGTACTTAAATAGCGTGAGGGTTTCATCAGCCCATATGTGGTTATTATGAAAATTAATAATCTTGTCCCGAGACAAAGTTCTGATGTTCTTGCAATCTGATCGTCTTTAGATAATCAGGATTTCTTCTAATCATTTTCAGCATTCAATTGGAAAATTCAAGACGGTTCGGAAAATCTCGTGGTATCAGTGCCTGTACTCGTTGTAGATGGTAGAGGTATAAGAGTTGTTCCTTTAAAATTCGAAATACTGTCATACGATCAATATTTAACTCTAAAGCAATCTTTCTAGTACTGCTAGTGGGTTGTTCTTCAACCAAATTAAGTACTGCTTCTTCAAGCTGTAGTGTTCTAACTTCTCGATGGCAACCACAATTCTGCGTTTTTTTCGAATGAACCATATTCTCGTAATCGTTGATGAAGTTGGGCAAATATTCTATGCGAAGGAAGCTGCCGTTGAGGATACACTTCAGCATACCTTTTACAAGCGTCTAACCTGCGACAGACCGTAAACGTAGTGCATATCAGCCATTTCCGCATTTGTGTATGCCATTTTAATAACAAGTGAATTATTAAACTAACAAATTAAGAACAGAACAACGACACACAATTATTAATTCAATTTCAAAAATTTACAAACTGACAGCGTGATAACAATTTAATTGTCACTATCACTAATAGCGGCCTACTAGACAAATTAGTTTTGCATTTTCGTCTTATGACGATGTATCTCTGTAGTTGTTTGTAAAATAATTTTCTTCTGCAAACTGGTTAATTTTGGGCAAAAAATTCAAGAGACATTTTTTGTTTAGAATAAAATAAGCTATTGGAAATAAATTTTTAAATGGCAAACAAACAATAACACATTGGAAATAAATTTTAGGGGTTGCGTTTTCCATCCCTTACAACTATGGAGTAAACCAAATAAATTACTGAGTAAGTCTATTTTTGATAGTAAAAAATGTCACCTTAATTTCAATTTTGTAACTTTTTAGTGTTTGTAAAAAAAATGAAAAACAAATTTTATGTACCCGCTTTAAGGGGTTGTATCTTAACATGGGATGCTTCAATGAAGTTTTTTTACGATGAGGAATCACCCCCTGAAATGTGTTACACTAATTTTGTTACACCTGGTATATTCCGACAATGGCACTAATTTTGTTGGTGCGAATTCTGAGTTAAAGGAATTAGGCAATTTTTTAAGGAACCAAAAAATAGATATTCTAGAATCTACTGCTTGTAATGACATACATTGGCATTTTATTACTCCACTCTCGCCTTATTTTGGAGGATTATGGGAAGCTGGTCTGAGTTCAGTGTAACGCCCACTTTGTTACGTTACAATGACTCTCACTGTATATAACGTGATTAGATTAAACGTAACAATTTATTTGTAAAATATTGATTCAGGGCCAAGCATTTAATATTAAATTGTTACGTGCCAATAATTTGGCACTAAACATTTTTTAGTTTTAGCTTTGATGTGCGGGTGTTTTCGCGCCTTAAATTCAAAAGACTCGGTGCGTGTATTTCCGTCACGTAAAAAGTGGGTTGGACGAATAATTTCGCGCCGACGCGTGAAAGGACAAAAAGTGGGTTTTTTTCCGGTGGACTCTGTAACGTGGCTGTTTTGCCTGGAACTTCGAGTGCAGTGGTCGTGTTAGGTATCGTATCGTGTCTGTATCTTTTTTATGTAGATTTCCTTGCCTTTTGTTTAACTGTCGTTCCATAACCCTTCCTTATCGTTACCTCTACATAGGAAAGAAGACAATTTGTAGCAGCCTGCCCGAACCGCAGTCCACGCCGGAGCACCATCTTTAAACACTCCGGAATGGAGCCCTGAGATCTAGTCCAGCCATCTTGAAGGACGCTTGGCGTACTTCGTGGGAATCTGGACCTTTTTATGTGAGTACCTTATTGTCATAACTGTTTGCGAATTTAATATATATTTTCCGTCAATTGCGCATTTAATTTGTATATTGGTGACGTCATTGACAGATGGGCGCGCCAAAATCTGTATAAAGATTAGCGCTACCAACTACCGGGGTGTCTAGTATACCGCGCTTGCGGAGTTGTAATTATGAACTTTAAAATGTAAGAAAATACAACGCGACTTTATCTGTCCGACAGGTGTGTGATAATTGTTGATAAATAGAAATACGAATTAATACATTCTTGATTAGACGTGGTTTGTCTTGAATGCGCTTCGTGAAGTGACCTACACGTTTTCGTTATCCAAGGGTTAGCGTGTGCTAAAATATATTTCTCTAGCTGCGTTGCAGGATATAAATATAACGAAATGTTAATTTTCTGGAGTTGCATATAGCGTGGGCTGTGCTTATTTGGAAGTTTCTGCAACTTCGGTTTAAGTATTTCAATTTTATAGGTCGATTGTTCACATTCATTGTAAGTAGGATTGCGCCGCGTACAATTACTATAATCTGTATTTTTAGGAATTGTTTGAAGATGCTATAGTCTTTGCAATTTCTAAATAGACCTGCGTCTTTACCATTTGTGACGTCAAATTGTAGCGACGATGCCACTACCAAAATCCTATTGCTACATGACAATAATAGCGCCATCGTTAGAATACACAGATTAAAAATATTTAATAGCAGATGACGAATGTGATTTGTTACTTTTTAATAAAGTATTTCTTAGGATAAATTTCTATCGACAATATTGCACATTGAAGTCATTAATTAACAATATTCTTTATTTATTTCTATATTTTTAGCACTGAGCATATTTTAAATATAGTTTCTTATTTCTAATGCGCCTGATTTGATGTTCATTAGTATATTATATTTTTTTATACCTGTTTAAAGATAGCGTCGCTATAAAAATATTATTAAACCCTTACGCTGGTTAGCGTTGAAGGTTTGCTGGTATAATTGCGTGAGCACTGATCAATTTTATGCCTTTAGGGTTTTTTTTTCTATTTACTGGTTTATTTATTCGTTTATTCTCTTCTCTGGTATTTTCTTGGTTATGATTCTCGTTTTGGTTTTCCTTTATAGGAATTGCCTTTGTTGTATTTTTGGTGCACGTACAGCAGATACCGGCTTTATCCAGATGTTACATTTCTTGTTATTCATTTGTACACTGATCGTTTAAATACATATCTACAGCGAGGGACAAGTGCTACATGCAGAGAGCAAAATACTACACCAGTATGTATTTACGTATACTTTTTTTTTGCGTAAGTGGCATGGGAGGAATGAAGAATACTCCGACGGACTTGGTTGCTTACTTTGCAACTAACTACATTTTCATAACATCATCATTAGGTCTTCAGTCCTAGAACTGGTTAGACGCGTACCATCATTGTTCCCTATTCTGAACTAACCTACAATTTCCCTGAAATATGCACAGTTTGCATCTATAACTGTCTGATCTAGGTCTACATCTACCTCTTTTTTCCTATCTCTGCTTGTAATATATCACATACTATTCCCCAAAAATGCCTTAGAACGTATTCCGCCCTACTATTTCTCTTTTTCCCCAGATATCCTTGTTCCCCTACTATTTCTGTAACTTATTTGTTATTATCTTTGACTGTCCATGCTATCGTCCTCATACATCTGAAGCACAGCATTTCAAAAGGTTGCTACCGTTTTTCTGTCTGCGTTTCAGACTTCCCGTATTTCATAAGCATACTGTGCTGTGCTCCACACATATGCTTTGAACAATTTTCTTCTTATTCTATGTTTGTTGTCTTTCCTCATAGGCGATGTTCTTTCTTGTTAGGTGCAGTTCGATCACTTTCTATTGCTTTACAGTTTTATGCCCTATTTCTCCGATTGCCTTCAATTTGTGTTGCGACCTGGGATCGGCTTTCTTTAGGTAGTCAATACGCTTAACGTGAAATCAGCTGATTAATTTTTATTGGTGAATTTTATACAAATTCAATAACTTGGAATTGGAAAACATTTTTTAACATGTTTCTATTTATACAATTGAGAGGATGGTTATTAAAGAAGTGTGCGATTGCATTATTGAAAGGCTTAAGTAGTCGTTTTTTATTATTTATTTTGAGGGGGAAAATTCATTATGATTTAAGTTACCTCTTTGGTAGATTTTAACATGGTTCTGAGACGACTCTATGGCGGGTTTACACTTGTCAGATACTAATACTGTTCAACGGAGATTGTATATGGTTTTGAGGTAACCTTATTGTGGATTTATACTTGTCAGATATCAATGCTGTTTTACAAGGATTGTTAATATGCTTATTTTTATGTAATTAGTTATTTTATGTATAAATAGAAATCATGTATGTAGGCTGTATTTCATGTTAATATTGCAAGGAAAACCCAGAAAAAACTTGCAATGCTACCTAGATATTGTGGGCATTTGATTTTCATTTGTTATTTCTTTTGTTATTTCTTTTAGTAATGGAATCCATTGTTTACTGAAAGTCACGGATTCGTTTGCAATTCAGTTATTTTTATGTAGAGTTATATAAGCAGCTTCTTTGATTTTGCGTTTTTGGTGGTTTTCTTCTTTTCTTCTTTTCAGGGAGTATGTGTATTCAGCTCGTTCCCTTTCTATTGTTTTCTAATTTTATACACTATTTTACCGAGATTCAGTGAAGGAGGTTAAGCAACCTGTGGCTACCAAGAATATTGCCCAACCAATTCTTGTAGTTACTTATAATAATCATCATGTTTAAGCACAGTTATCTTTTCGTCATTAGTTTATCCATCTTGGGATTGGCTGGATGCGTACCTCCATTGATTTCTATTCTGGGCTAGCCTACACATCTCCCTGAAACCTCTACAGCCTACATCTTTTACTATCTGTGTGCAGTAGTCTAATCTAGGTCTGCCTCTTCTTCTCTTTTTTCCTATCTCTGCTTCTAATATATTCCGCACTATTCTCTCATGCCGTAGTATGTGGCCTATCATCCTATCTCTCCTATTTTTTACCGTTTTCCACATATTTCTTTCTTCCCCTACCATTTTTAGTACCTCTTCGTTCTTTACTTTGTCTGTCCATGATATCTTCATCATACGCCTGTAACACCACATTTCAAAGGCTTCTTTGTTTTATATCTTTTGTGCTTTTCCCATCTTGCGTTATTTGGCTTCTTAGGTAGCAAAAATCCTTAACCTCTTGTAAGTTCGTGTTAAATACTTGTATTCTTGTTTTTGATTTATTTTCCCCACCTTTGCAAACTAGAACTTTAGTTTTAGTTTTGTTAATTTTCATACCGTATCTCTCTGTTAGAACCGTTTCCATTTCATTAAGAGCAGCTTCTAACTCTTCCTTGCTAGACGCTAATACCGCTATATCATCTGCAAATCTAAGCATATCAATTTTTTGTCCCTGCATAGTAATTCCAAATGTCTTCCTGCATTTGACAGTATTCATTGCCTCTTCTGTGTACAAGTTAAAAATCAATGGGGATAGGGCACATCCCTGTCTCACTCCTTTCCTAATGTTTACTTCTCTACGTTCCTGCTCTAATTCTATTACTGCTGTTTGCTCTTTGTATAAGTTATGTACTATTCGTCTATCCCTATAACTCATTCCAATCTTTTTGAGTATTTCAAACATTTTTTTCCAATTTACATTGTCGAATGCTTTTTCCAGATCTACAAACCCTATATACATGCTTTCCCCTTTTTCTATTGTTTTCTCCATTATCATTCTCAGAGCTAAAATAGCCTCCCGTGTTCCCCTGTTTCGGCTAAACCCAAATTGGTCTTCTCCTAGTATTTCTTCAGCTCGTTTTTCCATTCGTCTTTGCACAATTCTAGTTAATATTTTTGACACGTGTGCTGTCAAACTTATTGTTCGAAAATTTTCATATCTATCCGCACCTTTCTTTTTTGGTATAGTTACTATGATGCTACGTTTGAAATCTTTGGGTATCTCGCCTGTCTCATACATACAGTTTACAAGTTGGAAGAGACGTTCTGTTACTGCTTGTCCAGCGGCTTTTAGAGTTTCTGCTTGCACCTTATCTGTACCCGGCGCCTTACCATTTTTCAGACTCTTTAATGCTAATTCAAACTCGTCTCGAAGTATAGGATATCCCAAGTCATCATTTTCAATGTCTGATTCCTGTTCTAATGCAGTTAGTTCCTCTCCTGCATATAAATTCCCTAGATATTCTTGCCATCTACTCACTTTCTCTACGTTTTCTATAATGACGTTTCCTTGTGCGTCCCTTATATTTTTGCTATACGGTTTTATATCCTAAAATTCATTCTAATTAATTTGTATGCTTCGTCTGTCTTTCCTATTTCCATCTTAGTTTGTACTTCTTTGCATTTTTCATCAATCCATTGTTCTTTAGCTTTCCTGCATTTTCGAATAATTTCCCATTTTATGGCTTTGTATCTCTGTTTTCCTGTTTCGTCTGATTTATTTTTGTATTTTCGTCTTTCTTCTATTAAATTCACGATATCCTTTGTTAACCATGGTTTCTTATTTTCTTTTTGTGTATACCCCAAAATATCTCTGGCCGCCATGTCTAGGCTGGATTTAATGTTATTCCATTCTGTTTCTACTTCCTTAGTTTCAGATATTTTCCCGATATCATTCAGCAATTCATTTGACTTTTTTTCGAATCTTACTTGAATATCTTTATCTTTTAGTTTCTTTAAGTCCAAGTGCCTTTTTCCGTTCCTTTTTTTCAGATTTTTAAATTTAAGTGCGGCCTTCATAATTACGATGTTGTGGTCAGTATCAATATCTGCTTCTGGGTAGCTTCTACAGTCTTTTACTTGATTCCTAAACCGTTGTCTAACAAGAATGTAATCTATTTGATATCTTCCTATATCTCCTGGCATCTTCCACGTATATCGTCTTCTAGCATGATGTTGAAATAATGTGTTTGTGATGATTAAATTGTTCTTGTCGCAAAATTCTACCAGCCTATTTCTCCTGTCGTTTCTCGTGCCTAAACCAAATAAACCTACTACCGCTCCTTCCCTACCCTCACCTACCACAGCATTAAAATTCCCCGTAATTATTAAATTTTCATGTCCTTTTACGTATCTTAATATGTCTTCGATATCTTTGTAGATGGCTTCTACCTCTTCGTCACTGTAGCTAGAGGTGGGCATGTATACTTGTATTATTACTGTGTTTACCGGTTTAGATTCTAATCTAACCATGAGTACTCTTTCGTTCTTTTGTAAGTAATTTTCTACAAAGTATCCTATCTTTTTCCGCATAACTATCCCCACACCCAAATTTCCGTCTTCTGCTCCTGTATGAATTACCCTGAAGTCTCCACTCCAAAAATCCCCCGCCTCTGGCCACCAAACTTTGCTGTACCCTACTATGTCTAGTGATAACCTATTCATTTCGATTTTTAGGTTCTCTAGCTTACCTACTTGCTTCATACTTCTAACATTCCACGCTCCGACTCGCAGAATGTTCCCGACTCTTACTTTTAACTTTCCGATCGCATCCTCCGAAGTAGTCCCCTCCCGGAGATCCGAATGGGGGACTATTTTAACTCCGGAATATTTTACCTTAGAGAATGCTATTATGCTTGTTACAATTTAAGTACGCTGTGTACTTGGGAGATAATGTGGTGGTTTCCCGTTGCCTTCCACATCGCGGTAGTGTGTCTTAGACTGTCTTACCGACCCCTATGGTCTCTGCCAATCTAAGTACCGAAAGAGCCGCTGCCCTCTTTCGGGGACCTGTCTTAGTCTGGTTCCTCACTAACGACCCTACTACTTTGGTTGGACCTGTAGTTTGGCTCGTTAGCTCATTAGAACACGCAAACCATTTCACCTGTTCTAGTAATTTAGAACTTCGGCAAGGTGCAGGTCCATTTTCATATATAAAAATAATAATTTTACTTTGTTCCATTATCACTGTTAAAGCAGTTGAAAGGGCCTATAGTGATAATTTTCCTATATACATTTTACTATATACAAAGTGTTGTTTTGCGCAAACCAACCCCATAGTACTGGTTTTAGCTTTATGCGACTTATAAGGAGTGGTAGATGCAATCAGCTGTTTCCCTTCAATCAGTGTTAATTTGAATACTTAAAATATATACATATTTACATAGCGTGTGCAAATATTAATCGTAATTCTCAAAGTTCACGCAATATCTACAGTAATATTAGTCCTGGATCCTGGATCAGCCATTTAGGCAGGTAAGGTTGGTTTTATATTATAATTGGCTTTTTGCGCGGAGCCCGCCTTGGCGCTCAACAAAATATCAGTACCATCTCGCTTTCAGAACCCGACCCATTATTCTTCTGACTAGCCGCGGTACAAACAGGCAACGTTTCTTTTGTTCCAGGTCTTAAATCTATGTAACATCAGTCAAACACAATTTAAAAGAAGTAGTAGGCAAATCCATCTTGACCTATGAGGAGCTGTCTACACTATTGATTCAAATAGAGGCAATTTTAAATTCCAGGCCCTTAACCGCCCTATCCACTGACCCCAACGACCTAAATCCTTTGACACCCGCTCACTTTTTAATTAGACATTAATTAACTTCATGCCCTGACCCTGATGTTGCATCGATTCCTGCTTCACGTTTGACAGTATACCAAGCCGTACAAGCTAAGCAACAGCATTTCTGAAAAAGATGGAGTATTGAGTACATTTCGGAGCTGCAACATCGCACTAGATAGAAGGCGCATCAATCCGAGTTGAAAATCGACTCTTTAGTTCTCATCAAAAAAGATAATCAACCCCCACCAAGTGGAAGTTAGGAAGAGTGATAGCACTGCATCATAGTATGGATGGGATTGCTAGGGTGGCCTCTATTCGCACCGCATCTGGAGTCATCAAACGTTCTTTCTCCAAGATATGTCCATACCCTACTGACACTTCATTCTAGTGCTCTAATTAGTGATGAGTTTTGTGCAACTTTTATTAGTTTTTAAGATATCACATTTGGTTTTCCTTTTGCTTTTGAAGGTTAGACCCTTCAAGGCGAGGGGGGGGGGATTTATAGTCCTTTTTCATGCTGTAAATAAATTTATGAATTATTATTTCAGGTTAAAATTTAGCACGCCCGCTCTCTGGCGATGACTTGCGAATTTACATTTTTTTTTCTTAATTATGAGCATGCGTTCTCGGCCTGCGTTTTGTTTCTTCCACCGCCGAGCTAGCAAGCCGTGCAAGTTGTTACAAATAATTTATACATATATACTCCTTTCAAGATTATCAAATTAAAGATTGTTCAAGTGCAAGTGAGTTTTAATTATATACATTTAGAGGTCCTTCGTACCAAGCTGAATAATTAACAATATAGATCATGAAACATCTAACAGAAATATTTCAGAGAATTTATAAACGCAGTTATAGAATATACATCACGCACTACTTCATTTAAGAAAATTTCTATATAGGACGGTTTTAATACGTATTTCGATTGCAAGGTAATTAGCTGGTTAAATGAAAGTTGGTATAATTTGAGAATAACACAAATCACTTTTTACAATTCGTAGAAACAAAAATTATTTCTAACCATACGCCAGCTTAATCAGTTTAGACTACAATTAATATGCCCATTTGATGGTAATAAAGAAACCCAAATATTGACAAAGTATATAACAATAAGCTAACTTGTGTTCTCCTCTGGATTTTTCCCCGACCCATTTAAATATGTTTCCATCTGCCTTATACTCAAACCAAATAAGCCTCCCGAAGACCCCAAATCCTACAGACCTATTGCACTCCTTCCAACACTTGGCAAACTGCTTGAACAGACCATCCTATACGAACTAAACTCACACATAGAACGTAATTCCTTACTCTCACCTAACCAACACGGCTTTCGCTCTGGGCATAGCGCTGAACGTACAATTCGCTCTCTAATTCAAACGGTCCAAACATCCCCTTATACATACGTAGTCTCCTTATTCCTCGACTTCCACTCAGTCTTCGATCTTCTTTGGTGGCCCAATCTTCTTAATCAACTTAAACGAGCCAATTTCCTTTCCAACCATTACCTCTTAATAAAATCCTTCCTCTCATCACGAACATCCATCCTAACCTCCAATTTCCACTTGGTTACTAAACCTCTCACCCAAGGATGTTTACAAGGTTCCCGTTTATCACCTACCCTATGGAACCTCGCAATCAATCCTCTCTTAGACCTCAATATCCCAAACACCTGAACCTTCGCTTACGCCGATGACATAGCTTTTCTTATCCATGGCAACACTCGTGCCTTTATAGAATCCACCGCTGCCGTTCTAATTAATTCAATTGAATCCTGGTCCTCTTTAAATAGACAACCACTCTTCCTATCTAAAACAAAAATGCTCCTGCTCAAAGGCTACCTCAGCCCAAACCGATATCCTAAGATTCACATCCTTAACACACCAATTCCCCTCTCAACAACAGCTTCCTACCTTGGACTCCACATTGACACACGCCTAAAAATGAACTCCCATCTCTCCAAACTTCGAACCAAAACACAAATCATACTCCATAACCTACTTCACGCACTCCCAAAGTCAGTTCACCTCACCAATCCAACACGAAGACTAATCATTAACCACGTCATAATCCCGATCATCAGATACGCAGTAGATTCTTGGCTCCCGCTTACCCCCCCCCCCTTCCAGACGTACGCTCAACACGATCATAAGACCTTTTCTACTTTACACCTCAAGAGCGTACAGAACCACCTCCACAGTGTCCTTGTATACCCTGCTTCAAATCCATTCGATTGAAATCTAACTAAACTCCTCACTCCAAATCCGAAACCTTAATCATAACCTACTAATCATCCTACACATTATAATTTGAATTAGGGCCGCTATACTTGCGGCCACGTCCCCAATACTCCACCCGGAGGTACTACATTGGGTTTAAACGCGAAAAATAAACGTGCTTCTAATTAATTCTACCTTCATAATTAATCCACTCTAAATAAAAATCTAAATAAAAATCTAACAAACTGAAAACAAAAACTAAAAACAGAGTTTAAATAATAATATCCCTAGCGTTGACTTTGGAGTGTGCCCGATCAACAGGACACAAGCAAAAATGAGAGGGGGAGGGATCCGTAATGCCGGATAGCAGACGCCAGCTCTGCTTACCAGTGCGACATGAAGGGTCGACTTAAAACTATCCAAATCTAGCTAGCTAATTTAAAATGAATTCAAATTTCTAAGCATTTGCCAAATGTATTAATAGTGAATCCAGCTATTTTCACCTTCAATTTATGTCATAAATGTCAAACTTGAAGTTTTTATTATTTTGAAAACGATCCTAGGTCATGGATCGAAACGTTAATAAAGATAATTTTAAAAACTATGAGTGGTTTAATCCCCAAAGAAGATTAAGAAGTATATCTATTGGTTTTCTACTTTTATGGAGGAGTTGGATATGCACTGTTAAACTAAATGTTCGGAGGGGGGATCGCAATTACTATCACTTCACTTTCAAGTCTTGGGGGGATGCACGGTTTCACTCTATTTTATTATCTTTGTTTATTTTATTGATTTAATTTAATTAGGGTTTCTGATATATTTGTTATTGTTTATTTGTTATTATTTATTCTCGATTTTTCGCGCACAATTATGAAGATAGGCAGTGATTGTATTAGTGGTGTGGGAGTTTCTCGTGCATATTGGACATTTGGGTATAATTATCATGTTAATTTTTTTTTTAAATCAGGTTTTGGTTATTTCAATGCTCGTATCATGCTAAGTCAATCTAAAAATTTTCAATCCTCCCACCAACCCCACCGAATTTACACGCGGTTGTCACTGTCTAATCTAGCGACCCTACCCGCGAATTCTTTTAAAGCTGTCTAGAACGCCTTCTGGTTAACCACTTCCCCGACTTCCTCTAGGCTTTTTGGCCATGCCAGACCTAGGATAGCTAGTTTGCTATCAGCCAGCCCTCGATTTCCCGTCTCAAGCGGGCGGTCGAAAAACATGTGCTCTGCGCTTTCCGCGCCCTCACCGCATTCGCAGCGGTCGCTGTTGGTTAAACCGAACCTTTGTAAATACGCCTTCAGGGCGCCGTGCCCTGTTATCAACTGCACCATTTTGTGATCGAGCTTAACCTCGAGCCTACCTCTAGCTTCTATGCTCGGTGTGAATTTGTGGGTCAACCTGCCCGTGGCAGCGTTGTTCCACCATTGTCGAATTGATTTTTCGCGCAGTTTTCTTTTAATTAAAGACCTCGGTATCGACGAATGTGATATTCGAAAGTCTCCCGTCACGGCCTCTTTAGCTAATTCATCAGCCCTATCGTTTCCTACATTACCATTGTGCGACCTAACCCAACAGAACTTTAAACGTCGAAACTCGAGCGCTGTATGCGCTATTTTCCAGACGTCGGCCTGGAGGTCTGTCGAGATGTTCATGATAGTTAATACCGTCAGCGCTGATTTACTGTCGCTGATTATATAATAATCGTCTGTGCCCGTGTGATTTATCACGTAATCGATAGCCTCTCGTATGGCTACCAATTCGCACTGGAAGAGAGTGCCCCAGTTCGCGAGTTTGGTTTAAAACAGGAAAACTTCCCTTTCCTGCTTAAACACGACAAACGCCGCGCCTGCTTGCCCGTCATCCATACGTAAACCGTCCGTGTAAATTCTGATACCGGTCGCGTCCCGATTACCTTCGACATACTCGATTCCTCTAATATCGGACGGGTGCCCCAACTCTTGATACCACGATCTTTCTTGCAACGTCCCTATTACCAAGATTAATATCTTCGATAATTTTGCGCCCTTTCCCTATATCCATGTCTCCTATTTCTAATCTCCCTAACGACATATTCGATAGAGAGAGTCCTACTGATCACCAGGACCGCCTTCGTGGAGGTGGTCCTGTATGTCCTCGCCGCCTTTACCGCGGTTATACGTTGTACGCTCGTTAATTGACGCATCTCTTGGACTTTACAACTTTCCGCCCATACGGATGCTGCGTACAGCATTGCCGGCTCAATTGCTTCGGTATAGACCGTCCTCAGCTATTCGCCCCTGAAACCCCAGTTTATTTTTGCCGCCGCCATCGTTTTATTTAATATTTCGCTTCCTTTGCTTTTGACGTACTGCACGTGAGCTTTCCAATTTAACTTATCGTCAATTTTTACCCCGAGGTATGTAACAGCTTCTTTGAACGGTATTTTCTCCCCTCGTAGCTCTAGCCTAGGAGGTCGCTGTCCCGGTTTTGTACCGAAATAAAGCGCTTCCGACTTCGACGTGTTAAATTTTAGTTTTACGTTCTGTGACTATTCGTGAATTTATTCAGAGCCTCGTTTGGTTTTGTACGCATATCCATTAATAATCGCGATCTGATAATTAAAAGCGTATCGTCCGCAAACCCGACAATTGAACATCCTGTGGGTAATTTGACCCTAAAGATGCTTTCGTATAACAATTTCCAAAATGTGGGACCAATGCATGACCCCTGCGGGCATCCCCTTTCCACCTCACGCGACAAAATTTCACCCGATATTTCAACCTGTGCCAATCGTCCCGAGAAATAACTCTTGACTAAAGACATCAAGTTCCGCGAACAACCGTACGATCTAACTCGCAAACGATTAATGGCCACCAGGCAGCGTCAAATGCTCCTCAAATGTCCAAAGCAACAACGACACAGCACTTTTTAACATCTCTCGCCTGCTTAATTTTCCGACAACAAACTCTAATGCGTCGATAGCCGACTTTCCCTCCATAAAACCGAAATGTCGTTTATTAAAACCGCCGCTGTCTCGCACTAGGTGCTCAACACGCGTAGTCATAACGCGATCTAAAGCTTTCCCCAGCACCGGTAGCAAGCTAATTGGACGATAGCTGCCCGGGTCTGACGCATCCGCTTTTTGGGTTTAGGTATAAATTTCACGTTCTGGATTTTCCAGCAACGCGGAAATACGCCACTTTCTAAACAAAGACTAAACAACCCGGAAAAGACACACTGAGCTAACATGCACGCCTCCAGATCTGCGTCTTAGGCAATTCCGTCATGCCCGGCGCCTTCTTAGGGTTCATCCTCCTAAGAGCTCTGACAACCTCGTGAACTAGGATTGCCTTATTGGCACCTGTTCCTTGCGCCTCTGCAGCTTCCCGACGAACTAAATCATGCGACCCTTCATCCTCCTCGGGTTTATCATACTTACACTCGCACTATGCACACAATCAGCCCCACGCCACGTGCACAGTCAACGTCAAAATAGAGGCACAAATCCCCCTCACCAAAACTTTAAGAAACCTAATTGTATTGGAATTATTGATTATAAGGTCTTAAATATATGTAAACACCTAATGTACGGCTAGCATTGGCTCTGGCCTAGGTATAGTCCACAATAAATTAATTTATCTATCTATCTATCTATTTATCAACTTGGGTTCTTCAATTTATCTCTTTTGAAAACTTACCTAAGGAATTCTGTTACCATCCGATGGAGAAACATTATGTCACAAAGGCGATCGGCTGTGTTCCTTTATTTAAAATTATATAACACAAGTTCGCTTAAGCTAAAGTGTATTGAGTAATAAAATTATGAATTTCTTCGTTTGTGATATCGGCATAAACACCAGGTTGAAGAGGTTTGGCACAACCACTACCCCATGACACAATACCAGCTACCACGTGTTTTCCTTTTCCACCATCGATTACAAGTGGACTTCCAGCATCACCCTGTGGTAGTACAAAATTAAAATATGTACAAGTCATCATACAATATTACCGAACAAGGGCCTTTTCCTCCTTGAGCGTGCCCCCAACATGACATACGCTTCGTTACGTCACGTTCGTAGTATTGGTAAACACAAAAATCCCAATTTACATTAGGAACTTCAACAACTTGCAAGATAATACTACCCCGCCCTTGTTGTACAGTAGCACCCCAACCGGTCACCCACGACGGTGTCATGACTTTAATATTTAAGTTTTTGTCTGCTAGTTGAATCGGGCCAATCTTATCTGTAAGATCAAATGGAGCTTCAAGGATTACAATACCCACATCGTAGTCAAAGTTTTCTTTATTAAATTTTTCGTGTATATAAACCTCTATGCCGATACGCATTTCACCACCTGAGAATCGGTCATTGGTTCCAGCTACTACGTAGAGGTCGCCTGGCCTAGAACTAAGGAAAATAAATCTCTATTATGGCGTTTTCTGAATTTCAATTGACTTACGTGTATTTATCTACGCATTGAGCAGCTGTTACAGCTATATCTGAAGTCACTAAAAAGCAACCGCAAATATGTATAGTAGGGAATCGAAGGGAACATTGATAGTTGTAGTCTTTAATTTCGGCGTTCTCCCCTCCAACAATTCTACCCAAGCCTATTTAAAAAACAAATTAAAGGTTCAAAGTTTGTCAATACATACCATGAGCGATAGAGGTAAGTCCCAAAACTAAAACCAAGCGAAACATTATGAAGCAATGGTTGAAATACCAAAACCAGCTGCTTTTAAAGTCTTTGTCAATAATCTTCAATCTAGTAGATATTCTAAAGCTTTTGCTATATCATTTTGGAGATTCGTTATATCTAATCTTTATATGCAATGGAATTTAATTCTACGCTAATTCTATCCGGCCTTAATTTACCAAGTATTCAATTATTTCATCACGTGCATGAGCAGCTCTATGAGAGCGTTTTAGTAATTTACTTTATGTAACACATATGATACTGAAACTTACTTTTTAAGTAAAATTTTACTAGGAAACGAATCACGCGATTTCAATGGATACAAATGTTATGGTGATTTGATTTTTTTTTTGACGAGGGAAGCCACTTATGACAATTTCAACGCACCTCTCTCCAAAGATACTACACCTAATTTTCAATTGTTAGAAGTAGACCACAAAGTTTGTTACAAATTCGTTTTAGAAACATTTTAAAAGAATATAAGAGGGTGTTCATATCAAACAAAAGGGGAAAGCGTGTATATAGGGTTTGTAGATCTGAAAAAAGCATTCGACAACAATGTAAATTGGAAAAAAATGTTTGAAATACACAAAAAGATTGGAATGAGTTATAGGGATAGACGAATAGTACATAGCTTATACAAAGAGCAAACAGCAGTAATAGAATTAGAGCAGGAACGTAAAGAAGTAAACATTAGGAAAGGGGTGAGACAGGGATGTGCCCTATCCCCATTGATTTTTAACTTGTACATAGAAGAGGCAATGAATACTGTCAAATGCAGGAAGACATTTGGAATTACTATGCAGGGACAAAAAATTGATATGCTTAGATTTGCAGATGATATAGCAGTATTAGCATCTAGCAAGGAAGGGTTAGAAGCTGCTCTTAATGAAATGGAAACGGTTCTAACAGAGAGATACGATATGAAAATTAACAAAACTAAAACTAAAGTTCGAGTATGCAAAGGTGGGGAAAATAAATCGAAAACAAGAATACAAGTATGTAACACGAACTTACAAGAGGTTAACGATTTCTGCTACCTAGGAAGTAAAATAACGTAAGATGGGAAAAGCACAAAAGATATAAAACAAAGATTAGCACAAGGTCGTGCTACATTTAACAAGAAAAAGCAACTACTGTGCTCAAAGACCACAAACATAGAAACAAGGAAAAGATTGCTTAAAACATATGTGTGGGGCACCGCACTGTACGGCTGTGAAGCCTGGACAGTAGGAAAAGCGGACAAGAAATAGGTATAAGCCTTTGAAATGTGGTGCTACAGACGTATGATGAAGATATCATGGACAGACAAAGTTAAGAACGAAGAGAAACTAAAACTGGTAGGGGAAGAAAGAAATATGTGGAAAACGGTAAAAAATAGGAGAGATAGGATGATAGGCCACATACTACGACATGAGGGAATAGTGCGGAATATACTAGAAGCAGATATAGGAAAAAAGAGAAGAAGAGGCAGACCTAGGTTAGACTACTGCACACAGATAGTAAAAGATGTACGCTGTAGGGGTTTCTAGGAGACGCGTAGGCTAACCCAGAATAGAAATCAATGGAAGTACGCATCCAACCAATCCCAAGATGGATAAACTAATGACGAAAAAATAACTGTGCTTAAACACGATGATTATTATAGGATTTACATGGACCTCTGTTAATTTTGGCATTGCACAAAGTTGCCCTGCTGCATTGTCAATACTATATGCAGTTTCAATATCTTGACATCTGGCAACATGCGTACTATCCTCTTTGTCCCAAACCAAATTATAGTTTAATAAATTATTACAGATACACTTAATTAAATGTGGCGGATCGTAGATATGAACAATTTTATAACCATTCACAAAATAAAAGTTTTTCATACAATCATATATTAAGTTTGATAAATAATTCAACGAATTTTTATTTATATAATTAATAGCTGCCCTGTTTGTACTACCTTAGTCACTTATACTAAAAATCACTGAAAAACCAATTTGTTGGCATTTTCTGATTATGGATTTTATCAGCCTAACCAAATCGATAGTTCGAGTACTTGCTTTGCAATAGGTATATAGTAATGGCTGTTTCCATTCTTTTGTAATGCTCTATACAATAAATACCAAAGCATTATCTGCAAGAGCAGCATTTGATTTTGATATATCTAAACTTTCAAAACCTTCAATCTCGTTGGTGCTGACATTAATTTGCAAATGAGGTTCAATTCCCATTTAATCAAACATCAGAATGCAATTTTTGTCTCGTTCTTCCAACCCTGAGACGCTAACTTTTAAAGAGTTAAAAATGACATCATTAAAACCTGGTCCGACGGGAATTTTCCTCAATAGTGTCATAATGCTTTTTTTGAAGGCAGAGAAAAAAATTTCGTCAGAGTTTTGTATCCCTTACCAGTTAGTTTTCTGAACACACATCTCATTATTTTATCATTTATGGGGACTTTCGACCTCTGGGTTTTCCCTGCTAACAGTATCTGATTTCGTATAAATTTGCCCATAGTGCTTGTCATATTTGAGGTTAGCTCATCTAAAAACTTTTCCTTAGAGCGAGACTTCAACTTACGTTTAAATGAACCGGCAGCCTTATAGTCGTCAGCCTTACTTTTTATACGTCGGGCTTTCAAGTACAATTTCAGTGCTTTAGGTGTTAACTGGTTCATTCGTGTTACCCCAACATCAGTCAGCCTATGTTGAGTTCCTGCAAAAACAGAACATAAAAAATTCCATTTAACTATAAGTAATTCAAATTTGCAAAATATTATATTAAACATTTGCCCAAAATCAAATCACAATAAATAGGTATTGTAGGATACGGTCCTGCGTCGTCCAACAAGCCGACACACACCTGTAAACAACAACATGTGCGGCACCCCACCGCGCGAGCAGTTCGACCGTAGACGTGGTGCGCGAAAGACGTGTTAACAATATTTGTGCGACGTTATATATTGTTTGTGATAACGACGGGCTGTTTCTAATTCCTACTGTTTATGATTATGGTTAAATTGTTTACTATAAAAGGATTATAATTGATAATAAATGCATATTTATGACGCATCGTTTATTATAACTTAATTAATAATCCCACATACGGGGGCTCGTCCGGGATAAAGTGAAAAAAGTAAACGATATCCTATAATTTAAAATTCTTATAACAGTCGGTCATTCATAGACAGTGAAATTACTATAAAACAGTCGCAAAATCGAGTAATCGTTTGTTAAATTTGAAGCACAGATGGTGCATGATTAGAGTGTTTACGATAAACGTGTTTATTTTGAAACAGTATTGGTGTGCTTTTGTTATAACTTTAATTATTAACTACCGTAGTGTGTAGTGGAACGCGTGTAGTGTGTTTGTTATCTTTATTGGTGCATTCGACGATAAAGAAGCATCGAGTTTTAAGACGCGAGGATTAGCTGCAAACCACACGCAGGAGTTGGACGTCCCAACTTAATCTGCACTTCAGTAAGGTCAGGAAATAATTTTGTTTATATAAACAGGAGGTACTATTAAGGTACGTTTACAACTTTATTATTTCAATTTTATGATGGCGCGTTTGAACGATAATCCGATTATTGCAAAGTAAATAAATAATTCTTCAGTGCAAGCGATTCGAGCTAGAATTGTTTTGAATAATGATGGTGATCGCGGTAGTCGAAATAGATTAAGAAACTTTACCGGTTTTGAGTTTGAAATTGACTCTGACGAATACAAAACTAAAACCGCGCAAATAATCAGAAGTGTTAATGCGGGCGATTTAGCTTTAGCCTGTGACGTATTAAGATTAGACGGTGACGGGACTAAAGACGCAATTATTGATTCTATTTGCAAACTTTTATGTGATTTCTCATTGGCAAAAGACTATGACGACGAAGACAATATTGAGGAACTGCATGAAGTTAATGCTATCGGGAACGAAGACACTTCTAACGACGACGCGAATCGAACCTTGGAATCAACAAAGCCGCGCTTTTTGTTGTCGTTTCGTGATATTGAAGGCGCTATACGATCATTCTCTGGAAAAGACAACTATCCGGTCGAAAAGTGGATAGCAGATTGTGACGAAGCTGCACAGCTTTTCTGGTTAGACAAACTACAAACTTTCTTGTATGCTAAAAAATGTTTGACGAGCTTAGCAAAGTTATTCATACAAGGGAAAACTGGACTTAATTCTTGGTCGAAACTAAAGCGAACTTTAAAAAATGAATTTGTGTTAAAAGTTACGAGTGCCGATATCCATAAAATCATATGATCATTATTATATAAAACTACAAGAATTGGTTGGGCAATATTCTCGAATAATGTTAAGTGTGTGAAAGGATTTACTGGAGAACCATTATTTCGGCAAATGTCTAAGTGATTGGGGATCGTGGTAGCCAAAGGTTGCTTAACCCCCTTCACTGAATCTCGGTGAATAGGGCATAAAATTAGAAAACAATAGAAGAGGAACGAGCTGAATACACATGCTGTGTGAGGATTTCAGGGAACTATGTAGGCTAGCTCAGAATATAAATAAGTGCAGGTACGTGTCCAACCAGTTTTGAGACGTAAAACCTAATGACGAAAAAATAAGCGCAGATAAATCTGATGATTAGTATAAACAACTAATTGTTGGTTGCGAAATATCTCAAAATAATGTTGACTGTGCGAAAAGATATATTGGAAAATATATTAAATCGGTAAATGGGTAAGTGTTGGGGGAACTTGGCAGCCACAGGCTGCTGACCTCCCTTTACAACCACTGAAAGTCTGAGAAATATGGTATATAATTGTAAAACAATAGAAGGTGACCGAACTGCATCTAACAAAAAAGAACAGCGCCTATGAGGAAAGACAACAAACATAGACCAAGAAGAAAATTGTTGAATGCATATGTGTGGAACACAGCACAGTATGCCTATGAAATACGGGCAGTCTGAAGCGCGGACAGAAAAACGGTAGCAGCCTTTTGAAATGCTGTGCTTCAGATGTATGAGGACGATAGCATAGACAGACAAAGATAATAACAAATAGGTTATAGAAATAGTAGGGAAACAAGGATATCTGGGGAAAAAGATAGGAGAAAAAGAAGGGCAGAATACGTTCTAAGGTATTTTTGGGGAATAGTATGGGATATATTACAAGCAGAGATAGGAAAAAAAGAGGTAGATGTAGACCTAGATTAGATAGTGATAGATGCAGACTGTGCAAATTTCAGGGAACTCTGTAGGTTAGTTCAGAATAGGAAACAATGATGGTACGCGTTTAACCAGTTCCAGGACTGAAGACCTAATGATGATGATGATATCAAACAAGATTATGCCTTTTTCTTTGAACAGTTCAAGTTTATGTTGATTTAGATATAAAAAAAATGTCTGCAAAATGAATTTGCAAATGCTTGTTGTTTGGGTAGATTCCGCACTAAATTGCAGATTATACGTTACAAAATTCACGCTGACAACACGAACAATTATGTACCTATTCTTAAAACTTGCGTGAGAACACTTTCTGCTGTTTACTTCTTTGTGTACATTAATGTTAAAGTTAATAACTTGCTAGTTATTATTTGATTAAGCTGTTTGCAAGTTAATGCTACGTTAGTTCTTAAATTTTACGAGGTGCACTCGTTAAAGTAGATGTTACTGTATTATTGCTTTATTTCATGTATATATTTAGGGTTTGAACATGTTGTAAATATCTTGTCTTTAGATAATAAGATTTTATTCTCGATATTTTAAAATGTTTACGTTTATACTATACTGTATGTACATTGACGCTTTGTGTACATTACATTGTGACGAGCGGTTACATAAACGTATTTTTGACTTTTGTAAATAGTCTTTCAGCACTGTATTTTGGTAATATAGTTTTTATTGAGATTTCCAATTTGTTCTTTTTGTATTACCCATTCCACTTTATGACGTTTTTGAGCTAGTTCGAAATCTATTTTTTTGGATTTCGATTCCACCATTCTGTCTCTGTTTTGTTGCGGTATTCAGTGTAGGCAATTCTCTCTAGTGACTTTACTGCTTTCTTTAGTGTTTGCACCAAATACCGTAACAAACTGCCCTAATTGAACTTATATTTTCTAGAAACAAAGGAATTAACACATCTTGCTTAATTAACGGTTATTGTTAGTCAACTCTTAATATACAGAATGCGTCCATTTCCATTCTCTGCGTCCAAAATGAAAATGTTTATTACTATTTGGTGTGCACCTATAGTAACGCGAATGCGATACAAACCTCTAACATTGTAGAAATTAGACTTACTATGTTTTACTACAATAAGGCAGCATAACTATCCCCTATCCCTGTCACCCTTCTTTTGCTAGGCACCTTAAGGAATCTCTTGTTTCAGCAAAAGTCTAATCTATTTCAGTCGTATAGAAAAAAAAACTATTTTTTTCATTGTCCAATGAACAGTGTCTTTTAGGTAGACAACTAATTTCGTCCAGTCACATAGCAAAATATTTTTTATTTCTTTATTTGTCGGCGATTCATTAATTGCCTACGCTTTTAGCTAAAAATCGCATTATTACACAAATCACTTTTTTCATACTGTTACGTTCATTTTACGACTAAATTAAAATCTACATCTTTTTACTTTATTATTCATTTATTTAGATCCTGATCAGATCCTGTAACAACACCCAGTATAGTTAGACCTTCCTACAATAAAATATGCTTTCTGATAATTTTCAAGTTCAAATCTATTTGTTTTCAAATGGAAAGTTTATCTATAAATTAAATAGTTTATATCCCATTTAAGGTATCTGTAAACTCGTTATACTTTGCGATAACGTGAGTTAAGGTTCGGGCCTTTGGAGCTTTGTTTTTAAAAAAACAATTTCAAACTCTTAACACATTTATTTTAATTTGAAACAGAAATTTAGATTAACTTGTACATAATACTAAAATTAATTATTGTACTAGTGAGTAGCTTGAACAACGAAGTATGGAGTTCGAAGACTGACACGGTTGAGTAGCTCAAACAACGAAGTATGGAGTTTGAAGACTGACTGCCGGGCATTGAGCTCCCGGGCTTTTTATATTAACCTGCCCCTCACACGGCTTGTGGGAACTTACAGATCTCATGTCTGCGTTTTTCTTAATTGTACACTTTATTACAATGTAACAACTTAATTCTAAGTAATTGCGGTCTGTTGACCGCCTGTGACCTGCCACCTGCAGTATCACTGCCCTCACGGATGCAAAGTTGCATGTCCGTTCTCATGAACTGTCGATAACCTCTCTGGGTTATCCTTGTGTTACAATATTGCATTGAACTTATACTTTTACTTAATAATTTCTAATAATTCCTATTAGATTCAATATATCAATATATATAGGTAATTGGGGGATACATAACTCCTCCCACCGTAAATGAAAAATTAAGGTTTGTAACAATTTTATTTTCGAATTAATAATTCTCTTCATTAAAGGTACAACGAATATTAAAACACCTTTATTAACTAAAGTAGTAATACGGGTAACAATCAAATTTTTACATTAAAACAGTATCTAGATTCGTTAGTCTATTTGTTTTGGATGTCGGTGTATTCCACAGCCACTTGCACGCGCGTTGAAAGGATTGACAATCTCCCCTGGGGACCCTCCCACCATGCAAGAACGCGGGAGAGGCACTCGTCGTTAGGTAAGAGCGGCAACAACATGTTTAGGAAGACAATGGCGAGTGACCTGCGGGTCGCATTAATTGTGAGACACACTTTCTGAGTAACGGTTGGTAATGTATACTCATTATCATAGTATCTAATTTGAAAATTTGTTTAGCGCAACGAAGACTTACAAACTACGCAACGAAAACTTATAAAACTACGTAAAGAAAATTAGCTACACGCAAGGCTTAGGAACGCAAACTTAAAGTTACAACTAAGATTAGACGAATTTGAATCAATGTTAAGAAACCCACTTCACTTCAACACCTGTATTTAGAGGATGGAAAGCAGGAATAATTAGTTGCAGATTCCGCACGGCGATGCAGTTCCCAATCTAGCCAAGGAAAGCAGCCCGGGGTTTGGTTCGTAGTAGCTTTAAGGAATTCTTCTGTGCTTCCTTCTGAAAGCACGTTATTTTGTTTTGTTACATAGAAGTACGAATTTGTTATTCAGTTTATTTGTGGCTGAGCTGGTTTCTCCAGTATCAAATTTAAATTTCACTTAGTTTAGTAGATATGTGACAACATGTGGCTTCAGCATAAAATAACAGCTGCGGCTACATCACTTGTTTGTTTGAAATATGCTGTCAACAATTGCACCATTGCAAGCAGATGTTTAGTATTACATTACTACCACCTTTGATAAAAAAAAAAAGAGAATATCTTCGTGAACATTTCGACTTCAAATCGATTTTAGTACTTTTAACTTAACGAGAAATTTTGTATATTAATTTGTAACTGACCTAAACAGATCTGAATGGGTTAGAAAACATTAGTGTAACCAGTCACATTGCGTTGTAATATATTTGAGTAAGAATCAAGTTGATAAACCTTACGTTAATTTTTCAAGTAATTCAAGTATTCATTTAATTTTATAGCATTGAATTTTATTTACAGAAACAAAAAAAAAATTCTTTCTAGTAAATTAATAATCCACGCTTAAAGTCTTTTTATTCTGATCTAGTTTGATCAGACCTGACAACCAAAAGCAATAAGAATTAAATTTTGATGCTACCCTTATGTAGAAAATATCCTTTTGCATTTTAGGCATATGTGAGGACACAAACAGTGTTCCCATTTTCTATGTGACTTAATTATTATTCTTCCTTACAGGAACAGCGTCTTATTCTGTTAAGACAGGTTTTTGTCAGCGAAGGCGATCTTTTTTTTCTTTGGGTCTCCACGTCCGCCCTTAGAAATTAGCCATGCCATTTACATGAATCAATCTGGACTTGGTGGTGCCTGTTTGTTTTAGTTTGAGTGTGACCCCCACAGATTTCGACTTACCCCCATTGCTCATAGCTCTACCCAAGGAATAGACCCCTAGTTACGTCGGAAGACTTTGTTTTGCAGACACCTAACTTGGAGCGTGGTAATTATAAAGTTGGAGAAGAAGAAAAAAAAAAAACGGCAGCAGGTTTTTCTTAATTTTTTTTTTAAATACATAAAATTCATTATTTAAATTCATTTAAAATTCATTGTTTCTAAGGGTATACTTATCGTTTCTTTTTTTCTCTTTGTTTGCTTAAATCTAGTACTGTTTCCTTCATTCTTATATCTAAGGTACATTTTGTAAAATACATATATAATTACAAAAATTATTAAAATGATCAATACAATTGTCCAAACACTTATATTATTATAATGTAACTTTGGCGTTTTGAGTTCACTTAATTGTTCTTTATAACTTTCCACTAATTTCACGGCGTGGTTGAGATCGTCTAAGTCTAGATGTTCTAGCTTCATAGGTTTCTTAATTATTTCTTCGTCTTCTTGTTGTATCTTGAACTGTAGTTCCGGTAGGTTTGCAAGTTTCTTTGTTGCTATGGGATCTTGGTAAACTCTGATTACTTCATCTTTCAATTTCACATAACAATCTTCTTTGAGGGTAATTAGTTTGCTTCCGATTAGTGCTTGGTTATTTTCATCTTGGTTGCAGTAAATGGTTGCTATTACTTCTGTTGGGAAAATGGCTATCCATTTGTTATCTGTAACTTTTTGAATTTTCATATTAGTTATTTGCACTTGTTTGGTTTCACAGTTTTCGTAATGATTTGAGAATTTTAATAGTTGTACTTCACAAGGGCTGTCTTCTTGAATGGTTGTTGTCGTCATCGATTGACATAAATATTGGTTTGGTGTTACTTCAGTACATTTTTCGTTTGTATAACCATATCTCAGTTCATTTAGGGATAGGAATTTGGTTTTGGGTATGATTACTTGGTATGTGCTAGTAACTTTTGTTGGAAAAGCAAATAAATGATAATAATGATAATTGTTACTTTCTACTATCGGGATTTCTATTAAAAATATTATTTCGTTATTCTTAATGTGGCCTTTTACTATAGCTATCTTTTCAAATATTAGAATGTTCGATTCTGTTACATCAAAAGGTAATTTACTGTTAATTATAAGTGATTTAATTCTTACTAATTCGTTTAATAAATCGGTTGGTTCAATAATACTAGAGTGTAAGTTTAGTGTAAGTTTAGTTTTGCAAATGTTACTGCGTTTTCTAACGTTGCTAAAATTTGTTGTATTAAGGTAAGGGTGGATATTATTTGAGTAAATATTGTAATTTGTATACTGCCTAGTTTAATTGGTAGTATACCGGGGTTGTTTTTATCTGTAATACTATTACTTGGTTGTCCGTTGTACCTGGGTGGAGGTTGACGGTAAGGGTGATGATTGTCCATCTGAAATTACAGGGTGTCTTAGGTTTTTCAAATGAATGTACTTTGTTATTTTACCGTTGTCTACTACTGCTATGTTTTTATCTGATATTTTCTTAATTTTAAATGGTCCTAAATTTCTGGGTGCTGTTTTATGTCGCTTGCTTTGAAAGTTTTTCTCATACACGGTTTGTCCTATTGAAAATTTATTTGAGTCGGTATTTTTATTTCGGGTTGTGGTGATACGTTCCTTATCGTTTTCTAATTTATCTTTTACTTTGTCATAAGTTATTTTTAGTTTTGTTTGTGATCTTTCGCATATTGTTGATATACTTCTTTATTGTAGTGTATGTCATAGGGATTTCGTGAATCTGAATGTCCTAAGGTTAATTCTAAGGGTGTAAAATTTGTTGATGAGTGAATAGTGTTATTATAGGCGATTAGTGCGTATGACATTAAATTGGTTATATGTTCCTTTTATAATTTATTCTTAATAATCGAATTTGTTCTAACAGGGTTAAATGTAATCGTTCGATTAGTCCGTTTGATTCCGGGTGGTTTTCCGTTATGAAATGAATTTTTATTTTGTGAAGTTCTAAAGTGTTTTGTATTGTCTCATTTTAAATTCGCTACCATTGTCTAAAGTGATTGATTCGGTGTTCCGTAAAATGTGAAATATTGTAAAATCCTTGGGTCACGTCAATGCTATTTTTGGATGTGATTGGTATTGCTTGGCCTATTTTGTAAATGCGTCTATAATTGTTAGATAGTTTTGTGCTTCTACTACTAGAGTATCGGCATGTAGTTTTGAAATGGTTTGTCGGGTGTTTTGGTTAACATTAAGGGTATCTTTGGGGGTTTCCTATCGTATTTCGCTTTGTCACATAATTCGGATTGGTTAATGAAATCTGTGGTCAAGTCCTTCATGTCTTTAAAATAATAACGTCTTATGAGTTGTTTTATTGTTTCGTTAATTCCACGATGGTTGGTTTTTTCTTCGTGTTGATTTCTAATTACATCGTTTATTTCGTGAGGGTCGTCTAGTGTTATTAGTTTTCTAGTACATCTGATGAGTTCAGGTCCAGAGTTGTTGAATAGTTTAATGTATAATTCTGAAAATCTTTGGTATAAATGTTCGGTGTTGAAATAAAAATAAAATCGTTTTTCTCGGGGGTGTATTCTTTTAAAATTTTAATTATTTGTTCCTCGTTGTCATCTTTTGTTATTTGAATTTGATATATCTTTTTGTTATCTACTTTTGTATATTTTACTGGATTGGGGTTATTTAAAACTTCGGTTATTATAAATTGATTGGGTTTCATATCGATTGCTTCGTTTAAAATTTTAATCGCGTTTTTTGGTTCTTCGTTTTGTGTCGAATGTATTGTGTCGATCTCGTCTGGATCTTCCCTTATTTCTTCTTCGTCTACGTTTCCTATAATGGATTCCGTTTCTAATGCATTGAGTTGGATTCTGCTTAAAGCGTCTGCGTTGTTGTTATAAATTCCCTTTTTGTATATAATTTCGTAATCATACTCTTCGAGTCTGATTCTCCATCTTTGTAATTTTGAATTCGGTTCTTTCAGTTTGCATAACCATAGTAGTGGTCTATGATCGGTGTATATGTAAAATTTTCTTCCGTATAAGTAAGGTCTAAAATATTTTGTTGCCCAAATTATGGCTAATAATTCTTTTTCTATGGTACTATATTTTTGTTCGGTTTCATTCAGAGTTCTGGATGCGTAGCTGATGGGTTTATCGCTACCTACTTTTCCTTGGCTCAATACTGCGCCTAATGCTACATTCGATGCGTCTGTCGTCAGTATAAATGGTTTTGTAAAGTCTGGGTATTCTAATACAGGGTGATTCGTTAATATGTTTTTAATTTTCTCTACGGCTTTAATAAATTCCGGGTGTGTTCAATTTTGTTTCCTTTTTAAACAGTTTGTCAGGGTTTGGTTATCTGAGCGTAACCTCTAATGAATTTGCGGTAGTAACCACTAAGTCCTAGAAATCCTTTAATTTCTTTGTTTGTTTTTGGTAATGGGTAATTTAGAACTGCATTTGTTTTGTCTGGATTTGGCATTACTCCTTGGGGTGTTATTACATGTCCTAAAAATGATACTTCTTTTTGTAAGAATTCACTTTTGTCTAATTGTACTTTAAAATGTGCTTGTCTAAGTCTTTCGAATACTTCTTTCAATCTTTCTATGTGTTCTACCAATGATGTGGAATAAACTATGATGTCATCAAGGTATACAAGGCATTTTTCATTGTGTATTCCTCGTAATATATTGTCCATGACTTTCTGGAAAGTAGCGAGTGCGTTCTTTAATCCAAATGGCATTCGTTTGTACTCGTAATGTCCTTTAGGTGTGCCTGAAGGCTGTTTTTGATATATCCTTTTCTTCCATCTCTACCTGATGGTATCCTGATGCTAGGTCTAATGTTGTAAAATATTGACATTTGCCTAATTTGTCCAAAATTTCGGTTATATTTGGTAGTGGATATTTGTCATCTACCGTTTTTTCATTTAACTTTCTATAATCTATTACCATTCTGTACTTTCTCTTTCCGGTTGCGTCTAATTTCTTAGGTACTATTAACACGGGGCTGCTCCATGGTGAGTTGGAGTGCTGGATTATGTCTTGGTCTAATAAGTCTGCTACTTGTCTGTCAGCTTCTTCTTTGCTTGTATGAGGTAGTCTATATGCTTTTGTAAAGATCGGCTTATTGTCTGTTAACTCGATATTATGTTTTACTGTGTAGGTGAATGTTAATGGTATTCCTTTGCAATGGAATATGTCGCGGTATTCAAAACATAAGTTTTTAATTGCTCTTTCTTCTTCTTGATTGATGTCGGTATTGAAGCGGATGTTAGTTAAATTTTCTCTTAACATTTCATCATGTTCTATTGGGTTGTAATCGTTTTCTAAATTTTCGTCTATTTCCATTTCGTTAAAATTTAGTTCTTCTACGTTAATTGGGTCTGTCAATGATAATTCTACGGGATAGTCGTTTGAATTTAATATTGTTGTGGTTGCAAAATTATCTTTTATTTGAACTAAGGCAGTTGGGGTTTCTACTCCTTGTTGAAATGTCATATGAATTATTATTCCTAAATTTTTGTTAGATTTTACTGGGATTTTATTTTTCTTTCCGTTCGGGGTTCTATAGTGTATTTTTGTTCAACTTGTGTGTTTTGAAATTTAATTGGGATTTTTCCGTATTTTGTCCTTAATAAGCGATTTTAATGTCAATGTTGGCTCCTAATTTTCTTAGAAGGTCCATTCCGATTAATCCGTCATATTTGTCGTTAAATTCGAATACACAAAATTTATGTTTCATTTTAACATTAAATGTTCTCGGTAAGGGTATATTTGCTACAATTGGTGTAGTGTCGTTTGATGAGCTGTTTTAATTTTAAATGGTTCTCTTTCTACATAATCTAAATAATGTTTTGTACGGTTCTGGGGCTAATTAATGTTTTAGAGGATCCAGTGTCGATTAATAGTTTGAATTTGGCGTGGGTATTTCTATGTATGGTAATACTAAATGATTTATGTTATTTAAGTTTATTAAGTTTGGTTGTCTATGAATGGGTCCATTTGAAAATTTGAGTTCGAGTTTTCTTCGTCGTACTCCTCGTAAGTTTCGTATTGTTCGTCACGTTCGTAAGTTTCTGCATGGTTTGATTCATTGTTCGTAGGTGTCTCAATGTAATTATTCTGGTCAGTGTCAAATTTTTCTATTTCATGATGGAATAATTCTTCTGATGTAAAATTGCGTTTCTGATGAGGGTTTGGTCGGATATGTGTTATTTTTGTATTTTGTCTGGTGTTACCAGATGAGGTATCCATTGGTGTTGGTTTGTAATAATTATTAGGGTTGTTATTATTATTAGTCATTGGTGTATTTCTATTAGGGTTTGCGTTGAATGCTGGTCTTTGTTGGTTTAAGTTTTGATTAAATCTTGGTTGGAATGCGGGTTTCGTAAAAGTTGGGTTAAACTTTGGTTTTGAAAAATGTTTATATTGATTATTAAAATTCGTATTGTTGAAACTTGGGTTATTAATTTGCGGTTGATTTGTTTGTGCGTTAAAGGGTGTGAATTTTTGTTGAGGGGTTGTTTGTCTTGTAGCTTGTATGGTTTTTATTGGTGAATAACTTTTATTTGCGTTGGGATTGTATAGTCTGTTACGGTAATACATTACATTTTCTTCTTCTATTACTAGGCTCATAGCTTCTTCTAGATTTTGGGGTCGTTGGAATCTGATTTTATCCGATAGTCGTTCTGGTAAAGCGTTTATATACGTGTCTAGTGCCATTTCGTCATACATTTTTGTTTTTAAATGTCTAACGTTTTGATCGGGTTCTTCGATTTTTTAATTTTGTTAAAATTAAACTTCTCACGTCTTGGCATTTCATTCCGAATTGGTAGGGGGATTGATTGTGTTCCATTCTAAGGTTTATTAGGTCTCGTACCAGGCATTTTATGTTACGTTGGTCTCCAAAATATGCAACTAGTAGCTGTTTAAACTCCTGCCATTCCTGTAAATCGTCCCTACTGGCGATTAAGGTTAGTGCCCTTCCGGTTAGTTTACTTATTACTAAGCGTATAAGTAATGAATTTCTTGCGTCATCTCCGGGTTTGTAGAAGGTTTTTAGGAACATTTCGGATGCTCCAATGAAATTTGAGAGATGGGCCTGCGTGCCATCAAATGTCTGTATTGTCTCCAAATAGAGTCGCATGTTTGTGTTACTCATGTTGGTTAAGGGTTGTTTTCGATTTTGGGAAATTTCAAAAAAAATTTTTTTTTTGAATTAAGCTTTATTTCGCTATTTGTATTGTTATTTTCGCTTCGGATTTACTAATTTTCCGTTTGGGTTGTGAAATTTCAAATTTTGTAAAAATTGGGGTTGATTTTCTATTTGTAACGTTAATTATGCTTGGGATGTATTAATTTTTCTTTTGGATTAAATAATTTCGAATTTTGTAAAAATTGGGGTTGGTTTTGCTATTTTTCAGCGTTATTTTTGGTCAGGATTTGTTAGTTTTCAGTTTAGATTGGGTAATTTTGAATTCTGTAAGAATTGGGGATAATTTTCCTATTTGAAACGTTAGTTTCGGTTTGGGTTTATTAGTTTTCCAATTAGATTAGGTAATTTCAAATTTTTGTAGAGATTGAGATTTATTTTGCTATTGTTCAGCGTTATTTTTGGTCAGGATTTGTTAATTTTCAGTTTGGATTGCGTCGAGTTATTTTTAAAATCGTAGTCGCTGTTATTTCTATTTAATTACACAGTGCGGTGATGTACTTGTGAGATCTGTATTCAATAATGTTGAATTTAATTACCGTAGCCTTGGATTTGCTTGTTTTTTATCTATTCTGAAGAATAGTTTATCTCGGTATTTACTCTGTTTTGCGTTAGTTCAGTTCTGTTAACTCGTAATTAATACTCTTTCCGTGGGTTTCGAGTTGCATAAACGTACAGTTCGTCTGTCTTGTATTCTAATTATAACTTGAGGTTAATTGCGTCTGTACTTTATTGTTGAAATTGAATACTTAAGGATATAATCTTTGTTACTTTGTAATAATTGCGTACATATGACTATACTTGTTGAGATTATTAACACTTACAAGTGTTAATAGAAATTTATAGAAATTACTAATTTACTTTCCGTACTTTGCATAAAGTGTTACGTGTAGTTTTATTTTTAAATATCTCGGTGTTCACGACTTGTAATTGAACTCTTCGTTATGTGCGTTTTCAGGTTACAATTATGAGCGTATGATAACGTTTAGCGTTATTCTGTATTCGTATTGGAATAATGCACTTTATAAATGCTGTTTAGTTAATTGAAAGACGTTTAGATTTTATACCGTGTTTGTTGCAATTGTACACGCTTTTATGGATTAATTACTTGTAGGTATTGAATGCAAAACTGCATTGCTTTATTATGTCGTGATGAGTTTATTACTTATGATGCAAATTGCGTTATTGAAGGTTAAACTTTAGTACTGTGCAAGGATTCTGAAAGCGATTTATCTGAGCTTTTAATTGTATAATGAAGGATGCTTTCTTCGCGTATTTTGCTTATCTTAGGTGGTTTTGAGTTACCGTAGTTTTAGTTAATGCAGAATGCTCTTGCTGTGGTTCATACAGTTTTATAGAGGTCAATGTTTTAATTAATCCTTCCGTGACTGTTTGTTCGAATTAGCTTTGAAATTAATTTTGCGTTCTGTGTTTTTATTTTACCGAATTGAAAACGTGGGTTTGAATCGCGCTAGTTAATGTTTCTTATTTTGGTGTTAGTGAATGTGCGCCCGTTATTTTTTGGATTATTTTTGTTCTAATAATTGTGGTAAGAATCTCTTAATATCAATTCTCATTTACTTTTTAAAGGAAAATCTCTTTTAAAATTCAAGTCTCATTTGCTTTTTAAGAAAAAATATCTCTTTAACATTCAAGTTTCATAAAATGTTATACAGTCTCGTTTTTTCTTTTGGAAATAATTCATCTTGTAATTATTTTCAAAACAATATTTATAAAATAAATTCATAAACAATAATAATAAATGGTAATCAATAATTATAATACTAGCATATATCAATTATAGTTTTTGGTTAAAAAAAAAAGGTATGGAAATGAACTTACATTAATTTCATCTGTTTCTTTGGTGGGCTCGATCGATTCTGTATCTTGTCCACCTTGGTTTGTTTGTTGGATTTAGACGATTCTTGTTCTGCGTCCAACTTGGTTTGGGTTCTGCCAAAATTTCGAATTAAAATTCTTGGTCACCAATCTTCCGATTTTTGGATTCTCAGTGCCCTTTTGACATCCGTTACGACTGCGCCAGTTAAGGTTTGGGCCTTTGGAGCTTTGTTTTTAAAAAAACAATTTCAAACTCTTAACACATTTATTTTAATTTGAAACAGAAATTTAGATTAACTTGTACATAATACTAAAATTAATTATTGTACTAGTGAGTAGCTTGAACAACGAAGTATGGAGTTCGAAGACTGACTCGGTTGAGTAGCTCAAACAACGAAGTATGGAGTTTGAAGACTGACTGCCGGGCATTGAGCTCCCGGGCCTTTTATAATAACCTGCCCCTCACACGGCTTGTGGGAACTTGCAGATCTCATGTCTGCGTTTTTCTTAATTGTACACTTTATTACAATGTAACAACTTAATTCCAAGTAATTGCGGTCTGTTGACCGCCTGTGACCTGCCACCTGCAGTATCACTGCCCTCACGGATGCAAAGTTGCATGTCCGTTCTCATGAACTGTCGATAACCTCTCTGGGTTATCCTTGTGTTACAATGTTGCATTGAACTTATACTTTTATTTAACAATTTCTAATAATTCCTATTAGATTCAATATATCAATATATATAGGTAATTGGGGGATACATAACTCCTGTAATCACTTTTTTTATTGTTTCAATTTAAAACTCTTGGGAATAACGCATTGAACTATATGATAAAACCGTGTTTTCAAGTTTCCTAATCACGTTTGATAACACCAATATTACTTGGTGTTCTGGGTATTTAGTTAAACAAAACTAATATTCGCTTTCTTTTTCATATACACGACGAAAACATTTGTTATATTTTTGTTGTTTCCGTTGTCTTTGTGGGAATTTCGCGCACGCAATACAGCGTGGTAAGTAAGGATGGTTTTACAAACCTATACTTTTCGGCAACAATAAATTAATTCACCTATAACAATTCTAGCTTTTTCCGGTGGCCCTAAAGCCACGATGGATTGCCGCCCCTTGTGATGGGTAGACCACCCTAAGGCGGGATCATGCGCCCCTCTGTTTTGCCCAGTCATTAGAGACCTTAGAAGTCATCCCGACGCTGTCATCCCGAGGTGAGGGTTTATATATTATTTACATCATTTGATATCTACACTTGATGATCTTAACCTGATTATCATGATGTGAGATAGTATGAGGCATGAATATTACACCCATTGTGATTATTTTCTCCACTTAATTATATGTACGTAATCGTAGGCGTACGATGATGGGTTATAACTGCTGGTTTACCTTGATTTTTTTCTGAGTTATAAAATTTTATTAGTTAAGACGTTGTACTGCCAATGTGGCATAAGTAATTTTATATTTAAAACCATTTAGAGCTGTGGTTTTTAGTGTTGCATTTAGTTTTTTGGTTGTTGCTAAATAATGTAAGGGGGTGGATACCTAAAAACGGCAGCTCACCATTTTAAAAATGATTTCTTTTGATTGTGTTGATATGTGTAACTTTGAATTAGGGATTGTTCATTTTTTGGGTACTATTGTGCTTTTGTACATATTTTTCTTGTAAATTAGAGGTCTTTCGTTTGTATATGTTTAATTGTGCATGAGTGAGAATATTTTTATTTCAGGCTTCTCTTTATTTTGCATGTGTAAGACCCTGCATACTCACCGGTTGAACCCGGCCATTTTTCTTCTTTGTTTTTTACCCTTTAGGCTATGTCAATGCACGTAGCAATACCTTAGCCGTAAAAGACACTTACGTTATTAAGACGACCTTCCGTAAGTTGCATTTATTAGGATGGTTGTGAAGCGGGATGTAAATTTTTACTTACTTCTAGACTAGAAGCTGTTGACAATTTTCAGTGATTATTAAGTCAAGGCCTATTTTTTGTGGAGATGTTGAGGGAAGTATGCTCATGCGCCCGTATTAAGGATTTTGCCAGATAACGGTATGAAAGGAATGCCGAACTCCCTCAACATGTAAAAAAAGAGTGTCCCATATATTATTTGGTAAAAGCTGAAAATTTGTGCACAGCTTGTCTAGTGATCCAGGAATGCAGGATAGTATTTGCGGATCGATACATCGGTATTTAGAGGGTTGCCGATCATCCCAAACATGTATGTCATATACACGGTCTAATTTATATTATTAGGTCAAGCTTGAAATTTTGATATATCGTTAGAGCTACTATTTCAAGCATATATTCTAAGTTGCAGACCAAATTGTCGGTATTAACCCCCCTGCGAAACAATTTAAACATCCCTTTGTCATGCGACCGAAGCAAATTTTTACCTACTATTTACTTACTACATTAAAACAAATTGATTGAATTTTAACGATTTGTATAGTATTATCCATTGACTTTGTGCAGCTGTAATTCAGTATGTAACAAGGGTTCAACACTGTCCCGTCGGGCGCACCATCGTATCAATACAAACGCATAAAGTTGATTAAAGATTAAATTGGATTTTTGTGAATCAATGGCAGAAAATTAAAAAGGTGACGTAGTCGTATATTGCTAACGTGCTTTTTAGCAAGGAACACTCTCCACAAGCTTGCCGGGGATTTTAACTGTAAGAACCTTTCAAACAAAAATACCAGTAATGTGTTTTCATCAACAATCGGCGCAATTTTCTGAGCATACCAATTTTTGAGTTTTTGTATATTAAATCGTATCTTAATTTTGATTTTTTAAGAAATAATTTGGGTAGCTGTTTTCGCAACCTCATCAACAGTTTAAACACTATCCATCATCAAATCTCTTTTATGGGGCTGTTTGTGAATGATAGAACACACAATAATATTATTGTTGAACTATTTTGATTAAATAATTGATGCCATAGTTACAAACTCATGGTTACGTATCTAAGACTACATTAAATAATTCTTCTAATTTTATTTGAATTTTAAACTTATATTAATTTAAAGTGATTTTTAATGGTTTAAAGGTAGGGAAAAATAGTATACATACCGCGGGACGTAAGGGATTTACGGTGCCTCGACATTTGCAGCCCACGCTTCGCTCGGGCTGCAAACAGTCTCGTCACCGTAAATCCTACTTACGTCCCTTAGTATGTAATATGCTATTTACAATTCATCTCATCATCATTAGGTCTTCAGTTCTGGAACTGGTTACACGCGAGTTATGTATCCCCAATTTACCTATATATATATATATATATATATATATATATATATATATATTAAAATGTCTAAGGGAGCTACTAAGAGTTATAAGGGTTGGTTAGTACAAGGTAGTATATGCCAAACAAAAATAATCCACATATTTGATCACATAAACCTAAAAATATATGTTTGCCGTATTTTATGTATACTCAAATACCATGCAAATATAGTAGTTGAAATTAAGTGCCAAAAGGCAATTTTAAAATGACTAAGTGGCGTAGTAAGATGTGAAATGCTCAAGGGTTTATACCGAGTTGAATTTTTAAAAGCCTTTGAAAGTACATTTGCCGTCCAAAAGCCGGATGCGTCTATGAATGTTCACTATCAACATGCATCCAGGGTCAAGTGTAATTTATTTTGGTTTCATTTTCTATAGAATCAACTTTTGGACAATATTTGTAAACTCAAAATTATTAGTTAAAACATCGTAAAATGTGATTGGTTGAATGTAAAGATTTAGGACATATATTAGAATTTAATGTAATTATGAAACTGTATAAAAGACATGGACTATGGTATGTGCGACACGAACTTAGTTATTTGTTATGGACTTTAAGATGTAGTAGGCTAATTAAGAGTTAACATGGTCGCCTTAGAGAGTAAACAAAGGGATTATTTTTCGAAGCAATTTTGTAAAAGACGTGTTTTGAATTATTTTTCGAACCAATTTTGTAAAAGACGTGTTTTCAGAACTGTGCTAATTTTGTATTCAGATAATAAAAGTAATTGTTTTAAAGTGAGTTTAATTGAAAAGTGGTAAAAGATACAAGCATAGGAATTATAAAGGGAATAGTAGTGATTGTGCGACGGAAAATTAGTGGATTTGGAGGGTGGTTTAAAGGTAGCAGGTTATCGAGAGTGGTTATACAGAAAGAAGTTTGATATTGGAGTGTGGTTTAAAGTTAGAAGGTCATCGAGAGTGGTTATACAGATTAGAAGTTGGATATTGGAGTGTGGTTTAAGGTTAGAAGGAGCATCGAACAGCAAGATAAAGAAACGAGTAGATTGGAGATTAGATACGGAGAAGCGGACAGTTTTATAGAGGAAACAAGAATTGAAGTGGAGATTAGTACAGAGGGAAGTTATAGCACTAGTTTTTTCAAAATTCTAAATTTGGGTTAATCATTTCAGATATTGGGGAACAGTCAAAAGTCGAGGACACCTGGACGCAGCACGGAAATTCAAGAACAGCATTGTGAAGACGTATACGGTAATTAGGATTTTGTGCCAGGATTCAGCAAGGCATCGACGGAGTATAGACCAGGTGAGTTTTTAAAATCATATTCTGTAATACGTCAAAATTTAGTCATATAAAATTTGGTTGTAATTTAATTTGGCACATAGTAACTTTGATATAATTAGAAATTTTGGCATATACTAAAGTAGAGTAGCAATTTTAGTAGTAAAACAAAAGGGTGCACGTTGGTTGGACTTAACACAACTACTTATAACGGAAACCCACTATAAGCAGTTGAATAACCTGAGATTAAGAGTTTTAAATAGTCGAGGCATTACATTAAATATTTTATAAAAGAACCAACCAAACGGTGCAAGTACAAGGGGCGTGCATTAGGTGTGCACATTTTACAAAAGTATAAAATAAAGGGTATAATATAGGTGAAACACACAAAAAGTAGAGGGGTGGTGTATATAATAATATATATATATATATATATATATATATATATATATATCGAATAATAGAATCTAATAGGAATTATTAGAAATTGTTAAATAAATCATAAGTCAATTGCAACAATGTAATACAAGGATAATCTAGACAGGTTATTAACAGTTCAAGAGAACGGATATGAAACTTTGTATCCGAGACGACAGTGATACTGCAGATGGCACAGACGGTTAACATACCGCAATTACCTAGAAATAAGATTGTTACAATGTAATAAAGTGTAGAATTAAGAGTAAAGCAGACATGAGATCTGCAAGTTCCCACAGCCATGTGAGGGGGTAGGATTATTATAAAAAGCCCGGGAGCTCAAGGCCCGGCAGTCAGTCTGAGTATTACAGCTTTTGCATTGTTGTTTACCTAGGCTACTCGCCATAATAATAGTACAATTAATTATTTTGGTTTAAAGAAAAGAACAAGTTGTCAAAATTCCACATTAATTTCTGTTTAAAAATAAATAAATTTGTTAAGTTTTGGAAACGTTTTTTAAAAACATCGCTCCAAAGGCCCGAACCTTAACTCGCGTACTCTCATTGTTTCCTATTCTAAACTAACCTACACATTTTCCTGAAATTTGCACAGTCTGCGTCTACCACTATCTGATCTAGGTCTATATGTACCTCCTTTTTTCTATCTCTGTTTAAAATATAGCCCATACTATTCCCCAAAAATGCCTATTTTTTCTCTACAGATATCTTTATTCTCCTACTATTTCTATAACCTATTTGTTATTAACTTTGTCTGTCCATGCTGTCATCCTCATACATCTGAAGCACAGCATTTCAAAAGGCAGCTACCGCTTTTCTGTCTGCTTTTCCTACTGCCCGTATTTCATAAGCATACTGTGCTGTGCTCTACACATATGCTTTAAACAATTTTCTTCTTGTTTCTATGTTTGTTGTCTTTCATCATAGGCGCTGTTTCTTCTTGTTAGATGTAGTTCGGTTCCCTTCTATTATTTTACAATTATATACCCTATTTCTTCGACATTCAGTAGTTGTGAAGGGGGGTAAACAGCCTGTGGCTGCCAAGTTCATCCAGCACTTTATAATTCGTAGAAACAAAAATTATTTATAATGGTTATGCGATTGCAGTTACAATTAGTATGTCATTTCTCGATAATACCTACACGAATTTATTTAGAATACTAGAAGTACGTTATTTATTAATTCAATCGATTTAACGTGATGAATCATACGCCAGCCTAATCAGTCTAGACTACAATTGATATGCCCATTAGATACGTGCGCTTATGCTTAGTTTCATGCTTTATGAGTATACAAAGTTTTGTGTACTCACAGGTGATAAAGAAAAGTCAAATATTGCTAAAACTATATAACGATAAGCTAACTGGTCCTGTTCAAATTATCTCTTTTGTAAACCTATCTGAGTGATTCAGTTGCTGCCCAATAGAAAAATTTGTCACACAATCGATTGACTGTGTTCCTTTATTTAAAATAATATACCACAAGTTCGTTTAAGCTAAAGCGTATTGGGTAATAAAGTTGTGAATTTCTTCGTTTGTGATATCAGTATAAACACCAGGTTGAAGAGGTTTGGCACAACCAACTCCCCATGACACAATACCAGCTAATACGTGTTCTCCATTTCCACCATCGATTACAAGTGGACCTCCAGAATCACCCTGTGGTAGTACAAAATTAAAATATGTACAAGTGATCATACGATATTACCCAACAAGGGCCTTTTCCTCCTTGAGCGTAGCCCCAGCATGACATACGCTTCGTTACGTCACGGTCGTAGTATTGGTAAACACAAAGATCCCAATTTATATAAGGAACTTCAACAACTTGCAAGATTGAGCTACGACTTTGTATAGTAGATCCCCATCCGGTCACCCACGAAGGTGTCATGGCTTTAATATTTAAGTTTTTCTCTGCTAGTTGAATCAGGCCAATTTTATCGGAAAGATCAAATGGAGCTTCAAGAATTACAATACCAACATCGTAGTCAAAGTTTTCTTTATTGAATTTTTCGTGTACATGAACCTCTATGCCGATACGCATTTCACCACCTGAAACTTGGTTGTTGGTTCCAGCTACTACGTAGAGGCTGCCTGGCATAGAGCTAAGGAAAATAAATCTCTATTATGGCGTTTTGTGAATTACAATTGATTACCTGTATCTATCTACGCATTGGGCAGCTGTTACAGCTATACTTGGAGTGACTAAAAGCAACCGCAGATATGTGCAGCAGGAACACGAAGGGAACATTGATAGTTGTAGTCTTCAATTTCAGCGTTCTTCCCTCCAACAATTCTACCCAAGCCTGTTTAAAAAACAAGTTATAAGTTAAAAAATTGTCAAAACATACCGTGACGACAGCAGTAAGTCCCAAAACTAAAACCAAGCGAAACATCATGAAGTAATGGTTGAAGTACCTAAATCAGCTGCTTTTAAAGTCTTTAGTCGATAATCCTCAATCTAGTAGATATTCTAAAGTTTTTGCTATATCATTTTGCAAATTTGTTGTATCTAATCTTTATATGCAATGGAATTTGCTTCAACGCTAATTCTCTCCTTCCTTAATTTACTAAGTTTTCAATCATTTTATCACATGAACGAGCAGCTTTATGAGATAGCATTTTAGTAATTCAATTTATGTAACACGTATGATACATAAACTTGCTTTTCAAGTAAGATTTTACAAAGAAACCAATCACACGAAACCCATAGAAACAAACGTTATAGTGAATTGATTTTTTATGGCTAGGAAAGTCATTCATGTTAATTTCAATGCACCTTTTTCCAATGATACCACGCCAAAATTGCAATTCGTAAAAGTAAACCATGAAGTTCATTACAAATTCGTTTTAGATATATTTTAAAGAAATATCAGGTATCGTACTGATTCATACTATTTCTTTAAGTTAATTCTCATTGGTTGATAATTATTGTAAATATTTCGAGTGTATATTTTGATGCTCGAGAGTATTTTTGAACAGCACGTTTACCACTTCCAGGTTTCTGAACGCACTTCGTGACGTTAGAATTTGCTTTTGTAGGGGCGATCGAAGTCGCTTTTACAAGTCTTAACCTGCATGTTTAGGCTTGGTTTTGAGATTTTAAAATGGAAGGTTGAAAAAGTTTCGCTTTGCGGTTTTTATTAAAGGTAATGTTTTTAATTACATTCTATTTTTAAGTTATCTAACTGCATCGAAGCTTAAGTAATTATTTAATGTTATTTCTTCATGTTTTAAGATAGCAATTAAATTAATCACAAAGTCGTTATGTATATTTTTGTTTGTAAATTTAATAACACGATGTGTTTAATTTTCAAAAGCACATTTTAGCCGATGCAATCATAATGAATAATTCTTAACTTTTGCTTACTAGATTGAATATATTTTGTTAACATGTATTTATGTAAAGATTAAGAGCATGAATCTGGGCTTGTATTTATGCTGTAAATTTTTAGTATGTACTTGTTACAAGCATATTTTATAATTCGTTTTCAGTGTTTTAGTAATTTGTTATGATTACGTAAATGTTTATTTCAGTTTTAGCTGTGCGTTTATAACTGCATGATTCATGTCTGGATTTTATAACCTAATCATAAGCTAGTTTGAAGGGTCTGTCGTATTATAACCTACAATTCTATCGGTAACTAATATTGAAATTTATTATTTTTGTTACGATGGGATTATAGCGAATCTTTGCTATGACCCTGTATTAACGCGTTTGCATTATCACTATGTACGAGATGGTCGTTCCGATTTGTACCCTTTGTTTGGTACTATCATAGCATACGTTCATATTTGTTTATAAATATTTATTTAGCCAATGTATTTTTAGTAATGTTTATGCAACGATAGAATGCAGGTTAGTCATTGTGAACCATATTGCCAAACGGGCTGGAAATTGTTAATGGTATGTACGATAAACGTGTATGTTTGAGCGTTTGTTGAACTTACTAACATGTTATGGCCGTGCAGGGTGGAACATTAGTAGTCAAGGTCCTTATTTTCCCGATGTTTTTGCTTTTCATCTTTAGCCAGATTGGTAATGACTCAGCCATCTCTGGTTCCTTCTAGAAAAGATTAGCTAGACTACACTAACATTTCTTCAGTCTCCTATGTAGAATGTCTCAGTAACAAGTGACATCCCGTAATATTAAAGTGCGCAGGGTGCTTGTTTGCCACCCCTTCCTTGAAGAGGTATATTTATGCAGTTAGAAGCGCAGGCTTGTTGAGGTTTTATCTGCCGATTCTCTTTTCTCAGCGTTAACCTAGGAAGTCCAGCACTGTTTGCTCTTGTAACTAAGTTTAATTGATGGTAACCTAATTTTGAAGTTACATAATAATTAAAGCAGGGTCGTTAACTGTTGTAGTTTTATTTCAAACCTTCCTGGCTTAACGCCATTTCAGTGTGTATACTTGGGTTAAGTTTCGGGCACGCAACATATGTGTCACTAGCCACAGCCACTAGACGACTAGATCACGGTGCCAGGTATTGTCAGAAGAGGGCGATTGTTCGTCCACAGGTAGGTTAGAGTACAGATTTGTAGTTGTGACCAGGTCGGTTACATTACAGTATCGATATTAAACGAGCTTAGATTTTCTTGAATAGTTCACGTTCAGGTCGATTCAGATATGAAAACAATTTCTGCAAAATGAATTTGCAAATACTCGAACACCGAACACAATCCAGCAAGATTGAAAGTATCACGTTCAATCTGTGAACGTTTTGATAGATGAAAGGTGGGTCCGTTTTTATGACCCAGAAATAAAATAACACGCGATGGAATGGAGGCTCCATGGTTCACCAATACCTAGGAAGTTTCGAGACCAAACATCAGCTTGAAAAGTTCATTACGTACAGTTTTGACCTCAAAAATCTAGTCAGTAATCCGCATAAAAACTCGTTGAAGTACCTCGCTAAATTCTATGTTTCTATAAAGTACCGAAAACCCCAACTGTACTAACAAGAATGGTTACCGACTAACTCAGTATGGTGGATGAAGTAAGTACTTGGAGATGATCCCGAAATGATATAGCGTATGAAATACCTGTCTTAATCGGGGAGTCTCTTGGATTTCACTTAATCTCGGAATACAAGGATTTCTAGAAAAATCTCCAGAAGAAATAACAATAGCATGCCAAAACCTGAAATCAGAAAGTCGTTCTGGGCTAAATTTCACAGAGGAATAATACACTACCCTAATGCTAAAACTAATCTAAAATAAATGTTAACAATAAGAACACTGATTAACTTACATAAAAACTGCTAGTTGTAAAGAGGGTTTCCAAAACTAAATGCTAAATTACCTATATATTAACCACACCTCTAGGTAATTAAAATATATTTTATTACGTTAAGGTAGGAACTATTAGCTTTACATTAGTTGTGAAAACACCAGTATAGGACTATTACACACTTATATTTTCGTTACAAGGAAATATAAACATTCTCAACAAAAAGGAAACAAAGCTGTAAAAATTTACTTAACCTAATTGAAAATGTTTTTGATGAACAAAATTACTTTCAAAGTTTTTAAACTAAAATCAAGAATGTGCTATCGGTACGTTTATAAATTTAGGCAATTAAATAAAAAAGTACATTTATTTACGGTTACTGTAGGTTATAGTTTCACAAAGTTTAATATAAATACCTTGTAGTGATCCGTAGTATTCCCTAATCGATTCTTAGTGGTTGATAAATATTGCAAATATTATAGTGCATATTTCGATATTCGAAGGTATTTTTGAACAGCATAGTAACTACTTATGGGTTTTTGAACGTACTTCGCGACATTAGAATTAATTCTTATAGGAGCGAAAGAGGGAGGGACGATCTGTCTCGTCGACAAGTTTTAATCGGTGTTTTGACTCTACTATAAGCATTTGAGAATTAAGGGTCGAAAATCTCCACTCGACAGTTTTTATTAAAAGTAATTTTTTTACTTATATTCTATTTTTAAGTTATCTGATTGCATCGAAACTTTAGTACTTATCTGATGTGATTCGTTTGTGTTTTAAGATAGTAACAGCAACAACCATGCTATTACCGCAATTGCACTGGCGGTCTACATGCAAGAGCAGTTGATCTACATCAAGGAATAATCGGGCTACGCAACAAGTAAGTTAGCCTCCAGCTAAAAGCGATCCACACCAAATCTACACATTTGATAAAGGAGAAACGTGCATCGTTCTTAGAGTAACAGAACGAGTGGTTTTACAAGTGCATCGACGCACAAGCTTCAAAATCAAAGTTTAAAAGGAGTTCAAAATAACACGAACTTGAAAAGCAAACATCCGCGTTATTAAAACGCGATCGAAACTGGAAAACACGGTTTTACAGGAGAATAGTAGGATATATTATTTCGACAAATTTTTAGATGGGACACCCACTAGAACGCAATTATACGTTATCGGAAGGTACAACGCGCTCACGGATACCTAAACAGGATATTGACTTATTTAAATTTTATCATAAACTTGTCGTTTCCGAGCAAATAGATTTGAGTTGAAAAATTATTCGAAAGCGTATTTATTGCAGAAAAATGAAATATACAGGATGTAAACTATTTAATTGTAGCATAAACTTGTCGTTTTTAAAGCAAAAGTGATTTGAGTTGAAAAGTGTTAAACAGCGTATTTATTATTAATAAAGTTGACGGATGTGAGAATAGCAACGTAGTTGATTTAACAAAATTATCGTAAAGCGGACTTATGAATTAACAAGGGAAATTTATAAAGCAAAATTGGAACGAAACAACGTGTTTATTGATGTTTCGGTTCATATTTAAAAACTAACTGGTTTTATTCCCAAAGAAAGGGACATGTAAACAATCGCAACAATCGTATATGAATAATAAGCTCTTCCAAAGCGTGTTTTTAAACCACTTACATAAAAAATAGGTTTTACAAGTATATTGTGTAGCAAATTTTTTTCTATTAACAATATCAAATCCTAACCCATGGTTTTGAGGCAGATAAAACTGAATATTTGAACACAGAAACAGCATTTTTTTTTTCTATATTGCGTGGGTCACAACTCATCTCGGGCAGCTAATAATTCTACATGCAGCTATGGAAAAAAGTAGGGGAAGGTGGTCCACAGTGAGACAGTTTTTCTTGTAATCAGAATTTTTGTAAAATTGCAATCTAAATTAATGAAAAACCAGTGGGTATTATAAATCATTGTATATTTTAGTAAAAAATTCACAAAATCAAAATAAAAACTTATTACTAAAGGATAACAAGTAATTGTTTGGAATGGAGGAAAATGTCTCAGTGTGCCCCATCGTGGTTCAGTATGACACATATAGTGGTCCAGAGTGAGACAACACTTTATTGAACATCAATATTAGCGGAGTTTAATTCAAATTGAACATATTGATTTTGTCTCTTGGTTTTCCCATATAAGTTAGGGTTTGGGAGAACTATAAGTGATTTCAGAAACATTGGGGTAACAAAACTTGCTGGATTGGTTTTTTTTTTCGTATTATTTTTTCAGTAAAGTATTTTATTGACTTTTTACCAGAAAATTTTACTACGACATAATCTGCTTTCGTCACATCTCTGTCAAGTTTTTCAAATCCAGTAATACGGGTGTCCATATCCCCATCATACTCTGATGAACCTTCAGAAAATTCAGTTTTGTTGTCTGATGAACTGCTATCTAATTCTATTGTTTAACCGACAACGACCGCTGTGAATGTGGTGAGGGCGCAGAAAGCGCAGAGCACGTGCTCTTCGATTGCCCACTTGAGGTGGCAAATTGAGGGTTAGCTGATATGAAATTAGCTATCGCAGGACTAGCCTAGAGGAAGTCGGGTAGTGGCTAACCAGAAGGCGTTCTGGACAGCCTTTAAAGAGTTCGTGGGAAGAGTCGAGAGATTAGACGGTGATAACCGCGCGTAAATCGGAGGGGGTAGGTGAAGATTGTAAATTTTTGATTTCGACTTGGCATGAGAAACGGACATGAGCATGATATAACGAAAACCTGTATTTAAAAAAAAAACAAAAAAGAACCAAAAAAAAAAATAAAAATTAAAAAGCAAAAACAAAAGCAAAAATCAATAACCAAAATCTAATATGCACGACAAACCCCACACCACTAAAACAATCACTGTCCCACCTTATACGCGCGGAAAAATCGGAATCGGGAATAAACTAAAACAAATAAATAATAACAAAATAAATCAGTATACCCTAATTGACTTAAATCAGCAAATAAATAAAGAAAATAAAATAGAGTGAACCTCGCATACCCCCAGGACTTAAAAGTGATAGTGATTGTCCTAGAGCGTATAGTGCATACCCACCAGAACTTTAACAGTGCATCATCTCCCCTTAGCAGTAAGATACCAATAGACGTAAGAAGACGACCAGATCTTCAGATGCTTGGGAAATTTATATACCAGGTAGGATTAAAATTGTGGCAGCAGAACTCGCATAAGCATTGACTTGTATTAATAAAGAGATTTTGAATAATTTAACGAGCATGTTTTTGTGCGTAATGGCGCAAGTCATCTTAATGCTTATGCGAGTGCAACTGATAATTTGGGCGATGCTTTTGCTAATTTATGCACTGTTGCATGCATTTGCTTATTTAAATAATTATTAATTTATTTATATATTTATTTTATGTATATTTATATACTTACATTATATTTATACTTATTTTATATTTTTGCCTGTATTTTTGTTCTGTGGCTTAATTTTATTTGCTAGACGTTTTGCCGCCAATTTTTGGTGGCAGTATATATATATATATATATATATATATATATATATATATAAATTGCACCTGTTTTGTAGGTGCTACCTTTGGAAGCCCTCTAAACTGCTGTAGACCTATAAATGTTTTCTTATGGTTCGGTAGCATTTTTATAACGTTATTAGCGGATTTATTTTCAGGAAAATCGGTAATTGAACTTGTTAAGGCGTTTTAAATCAGATTTTAGAGTTAACTTTTCAACATTCCTTATTTTCGCTACCTGCACCCTTCCATTCCTATATAGCGCAAGGTGCGGCATTGAACAGTGACAGTCACGAAAGTGGTGTTGAGACTTGGGTGAAGCCGCAAGTGCACCCGTACTCAACGGACGCGCGTTCGCGGTGTTTTCATTAGTGCGTGTGTGAAACAAAACATTGCACATCATCAATCCATCATTATACAGTCCGCTATAAACATTTTGGAATGGTTCATGACCTATGGTAATGTCATGGTAGCAGATAAAACAGTAAGTGCTAATATTACACAGAACTAGATGGCAATACAGGAACATCATCACATCGTTGCTCGGTGTTCCCATTTTTGACAGAAACAAGGGATTTGGATGCATTGTAACTAATAGAACACGGAAGGGGCTCGGCGTTCAAAGGTCTGTCAGTAACGCTACTAGGGAGGAAGGCTTCAGCTGTAAAAATTTCCCGATTAAAAGAAAATATTTCTGTTTTCCGGAGAAGAAGCAGAGTGCCGGAAGTGTTGGAGCACTTGCACTATGGTATTTCCGGAGGACACTTTGGCGTGAAAAGAACTCTCGAAAAAGTGAGAGAAAGATTCTATTGGGTGAACTGCAAAGAAGATGTGAAGGAGTGGTGCCGGAAATGTGAATTGTGTGCTTCTGCAAAAGGCCCGGTCACAAAACGTAAAGCCTCAATGAGACAGTACAAGGAATCCTTTTGAGAGGCTAGTCATTGATATAGCTGGTCCGTTTCCTGAATCAGAGACAGGAAATAAATACATTTTGGTTGCAATGGATTATTTTACCAAATGGCCGGAGGCATATGCTATACCTAACCAAGAAGCCGAGACGATTGCAGATGTACTAGTGAGAGAGTTGTTTTGTCGCTTTGGAGTTCCGTTGGAATTACACACCGATCAAGGTCGGAACTTCGAATCAGCGTTGTTTCAAAACGTCTGCAAGCATCTTGGAATCAGGAAGACTAGAACCACGCCACTTCATCCCCAATCGAATGGAATGGTTGAAAGAATAACAGGACGTTAGGAAAGTACCTGGCCAAAGTTGTCTTTGAACATCAACGAGACTGAGACCAATATTTACATTTGTTCCTACTGGCGTACCGATCTTCGGTACATGACAGCACAGGATATTCGCCCGCTTGCGTAATGCTAGGACGTGAATTGCAGCTACCATGTGATCTTCAGTTTGGATTTAAACCTGGAGAAGAAATCGCAGGTGAAGATTACGTTAGTAAGCTTCGTGAAAGATCAAATAGCTTTCACGAAAACGTCCGAAAGAATATCCAGGCAGCAAGCGATCGAATGAAATCACAATATGACACGAGAGCTCAGGAAGGTGGTTAACAACTTGGAGATTTGGTGTGGTTGTATAATCCACAAACAAAACGTGGGTTGTCGCCAAAATTACAAAGACAATGGGAAGGCCCGTACGAAGTGATGAAAAGGAGTAATGATGTAGTGTACCGGATCAGAAGATCTCCCCGTGGTAAATCGAAAGTGGTACACTTTGACTGTTTAACATCCTACGCTGGCAACAACCAGGAAGGCTCGAACAATGAGAATGGTGTTCGACAAGTTATTAATCATGAGCCAAATGCAGATTTTGAGAGTTTTATGACGGCGTATGGTGGTTCCGCTAAAGCGAGATTTGGCGTTGTTGTTGAAAAACAGCTAGATCTGTTTAGAGCACCAGAGGAGTATTCCCTTGCACATTACGTAGCTCAAGATTTGGAAATGTCAAGAGGAATAGCTGTTGTTTTCAGGAAAAAGTTTGGATGTGTGGATGAATTAGCACAACAGCAGCCAACTGTAGGAAAAGCTTTGGTTCTTCAGGATAAAAATCGTTATGTTTACTATGTTGGCACCAAAAATTCTTCATGGCAGAGACCTAGTTATGGACATCTATTCAGCAAAGCCTGCTCAATGTTAAGGCTCAGATGATGGAAAATGAAGTAACGAAACTAGCGGTGCCCAAGTTAGACTGTGGACTGGATCGCTTAGATTGGAGGATAGTCCGAAATATGCTAGAAGTAGTTTTCCAGGGAACCAACGTCCAGGTCCTTGTTTGTTGTTATCAACCGGTTTCCTACCAAGACCAAGAAAAGAGTGTTGACTGTTATTTCCAACGACGCGGTGGATGCACCAGAAGAGATAGCTGTCTATATCGTCATCAGTCATCAAATCGGCGTCAAAATGTCTTTACAGTTACGAGACGTAACGGTTTTAAAGAGGGGGCAGTGTTGCGAGCTACCATTAGGCAACCCGTCAAACACACAAGCGACGTAGGCACTGTATATTCTCCAGGGACCGAGAATTCTTCTAGCAATTATTGGAGAATAAGTCATCCTTTTTAATTCGGAGTATATATAAGACCGCTAATAAATGTAAGAAGTTAGTCTATATCAGAATGTCGAATATAAATTATATCGAGTAAAGTTAAATAGTTGAGCTTTTGGAAGTCCAAGAGTATACATAAATGTTATATTATGTGTCTAACGTAGATGCAGCTTGTGGAATACATAAATAGACAAAAAGTGTAATAAATAAATAGTTGTGTTAGTGTTGTTAGTGGACCAATCCTTAAGAAGTTAGTTGAAGAAGATATTAGTGCTTGTAAAGAACATTAATGTGATAGTGCTTCATTGTTAATTGGACTGAAAACATCTATAAATAAGGCATATACTGTTAATTAGACTTGTGAACAGTGAGTAATAAAGACTCTTGTTATTACTTGTTTTAAATTAGTGAAACGCGGTAGTAGTACCCCGCTACACTATCTTACGACCACGTAACCTGTACTTTTATTATTAACTTGTTACTATGTTAATAGTATTTGCAAAACTTAAGCTTTTAACGCATTTGCGAGATGAATTCCTGCAGTAATATCAATTTTTTAAACCCTATAATCTATACATATACCACTAATGCAATCAATTGCAAATTAAATTCTTTTTTGTTTCTATCTCACACAAGACGGTACTTTATTTAGTAGTCCGTCGTTCATCTCACACAATATTCACATCTACGAAATGATTAGTGGAATTTTGTCTCAATCTGAAATTTTTGCATAATTCTTCTAGTAACATTGATTAAGGACTGTATTTGCATAGATTAATTCGCATCTAAGAGATGATTGGTGGAATCTGCAAAATGTTTCATATCTATTAACTTCTTAACAGTATATATAAGAATACACCTTGTAACGAATAAATATTCTGTAGCACTAGCTTTAAAAGAATCACAATATTTGATTTTTGTATTCGATATAGTTATATCTAAAGAAACAATTCCACAATGGAACAGGAAATTATGACCATTTAATTAACTTAAATGCATTACCCAGAAATATTTAATAACAATACATACTCTGAAAACATATTTAAAAAGGAACTAGTCGTTTGTGTTGCCTAATCCATAGGGGGATTATATCCATTCAGTTGTTAAAATTAGACTAGCGCTTGCGTAAATACGGTCACGAGGTGACGCGCAAGGCGGATCAGCTGTTCTTTACATGCACGGTACGGATAGACAAGCCGGCCATTGTAGTTTAAGATGTAATCAAGACTGTAACTTATACAGATGGGGTCACGGGTTCGTGACAAATGGGGCCTCAGAATAGGCATGTCCAGATAGGCGCAGGAGAGCTGGTCGTCTTGGGGGCACAGAAGAATGGTCATTCCTGTGACTCCGGCAAGGCACTAGACCACGCTTCCTTTTAAAAATGGTTCGAGAGGTCGGTAGTTGTTAACGGTGAGACCGCATTATTCAAGTAATTTAATACTAATAAAAATATCTTTATTTTCTTAGCGCATGAAGTAATCATAGATGTATATGTATAGAGATTGGGGCAACTGTCGTTAACGAAGAACGTACAGCTTTTGTTCGATGTTTTTTTTTGCATCAAATTTGTAAGCAGAATCCAGAAAATGTGCATCGCAGTTCAATAACAAGGGGCAACGTCTTCATTAAGAACAGGTATCAAAACTTTCAGTTCTTATGCTTCTCAGACCTTTAAAAAGTGTTCACATAAAATTTTAATAGAAGATTGCTTAATTATGCTAAATTTTGTGCACGAATAATAACGTGAAATATCATTGTTAGGAAGTACTAATAAAGTAATTTTGTAAGACACGCGGAACGTCCATGTGTTTAAAGTATTGTGATTCTAAAGTCCACTTCCTGTTTTTTAAAAAAGGTTCATTACAGATGTCTAATCTTTAAATAAGGTTATTATATCTAAATAAGTTTGAAAATTTATTTATCCAAGTTAGCTGCACGTGATTTAAATTTTTTATAAAGAAATAAATTAAACTGATGTGATATACATGTAAGCCAATACACAGATCTGTCCATTAGGTATCAGAAATCTTGTTTTGAAATATTATTAAAAATTAAGGTCTTGTTATGTGAAGACAGATTTATAAGAAAAACCAGAATTCAACTTTATTATTTTGTATTTGTAACCATATTAACTAAAAAAAAAACACGATAAGAGAGAAACTATATTAAATTACATTTTTTGGACTCCAGTTTTTTTATTCCATGCACAATTAATTTTAATAAGAATATTTTAGAGAAAATAAATTTTTTGAATAATGAAACCAGACGTATGCTGAAGTAATTTAAAAACACATATGTTACAATTGATTTATTCTAGATATCCATTTTTAATTCAAATACCTTTGGTGTGGTAATCTCAAGATTATCCACTCGTAATTATTAGTATGCTTTTTTATTAAAAAGCACAAACTGTGTCTTTTTAATAGAAAATTTGTTGTGTACTTTTTCTTTCAGGATCATCGAGATTGAAGAGGTTGTAAGTATGTTCCAGAGGTTTCCAGATGTGTTAGTTCATTAAGTTGTAAGTTTTTATGGTGCTTATATCCCATGAGTTTCTGTATCTTCTCATAGGAGTATTGAATTTCTTGTGTTGTCCATATAGATACAGTGGCGTTCAATTTCGCTTTTTCTTTTTATGTTAGCTTATTGTAGAGTTTATACCATCCCCACGCCCTTTCTCATTGCTCACCCTTGGGGTAATTCCCAGACTTAGCCGCGAACAACCCATAAAGGATAAAGCTTCACTTGTATCCAACGAGTGGAGGCGAAAAGTGTTTCAACCTGCAAATCATTCTTCCATGTCACACAATATTTAATTGAATATTTAATGGAAACAATAGATGCATTGCTAAGCAACCTTATCCCTAAAATGAGTGGATAATTAAGAGAAGACACACAATAATATTCTAGTAACTTATTATAGTGAAAATTCACGAATTCTTCTAGCCCTTTGAAAATAATTATAGAAACGCAGAGGTAGTAACTTTATTTCTAATTTTTAAATTTGCAACTTGTACATGCGAAAATGTAATTTAGAACAATCGTTTGCAGAAACGACTAATTATTTCTGATGTATATTAAGCTGCAAGCGATTGAACTATAGATAGCCAAGTTTTAATGTGACTATACAGTAGTTTTCGAAATTGCATTTAAAATAACGCATGTAGATAATGATTGCTGCAAAATTTAGAAGAAGTAATAACAAAAGTCTTTATTACTCGCTGTTCACAAGTTTAATTAACAGTGTATGCCTTATTTATAAATGTTTTCGGTCCAATTAATAATGAAGCACTATCACACTAATGCTACTGACAAGCACTAATATCTTCTTAAACTAAATCCTTAACCATAAGTCTTCCTAACATCACTAACGCTACTAGAATTTATTTATTACTCTTTTGTCTATTTATGTACAAGTTAGCGGTACAATATGCACGTTCACATAAGACAAATTTATATTTAATATAGGACCTTCAAAACGTATTGACCAACTAACTACACATGATATGATTTCTGTACGACATTTGGATATAGACTAACTGATATACACTCATTACAAATCTTATATATATATATATATATATATATATATATATGATATTAAAAATAATTGCTTATAGCAAATTTAATAAATAAAACAGTATATACGATGTATAGATAAACACCCACTTTACGAAAAATCGAAAAAGGGTTTTTAACTTTATAATACATGATGAATGTTTACTCCCTTTATGAAACAAACAAATTCTTTTATTCATGGCTATGCAAATTACTAGCTTGCTTTGTATAGTTAAAAACTCTCTTTCGATTCTTCGTAAAGTGGGTGTTTATCTATACATCGCATATACTGGTATATATATATATATATATATATATATATATATATATATATACATTGCTGGAACGTTCCAAGATACCTATTCCATTATCATGAATTTTTAAGTGCCCCTTTTTGATGACTCTTACAAATATACAATGTGGCAAATAATAAATCAAAAACAGCTTTCAATAATAAAGTGTATTAAGATTGTTAACCTAGAATGGGTTCTGTAGTTCCATCCTAGTCTATGATCTGCATCCTTTCTGTGTCCGCTTTGCTTATTGATATGCCGGCCCCATATAAGAATTGCCTTCCAGAAATCGCTTCCAATTAAAATCGTACCAAATCGGAATATGTCCAAATTAGAATACGTTCATTTATAATTATCTCCAAAATTAGAGTATATTCAAAGTTAGAAGTCCCGAATTAAAGTCGTCTCAATTAAATATCCCAAATGAATGCATCTCAATCAAATATGTCCCAAATTACAGCCCAAATGAAAGCCCTGTTTCGTTTATATTAGAAATAAATTTAATTAAGTTGTTTAACTTACGTTTATCTATAGAACGGCTTATTTTTCGTTGCACAAATTCTCGCACTTTTAACTCTGATTTGTTTTGATTTATACTTCACTAGTTACGTAAGTTTTTAACACCTTTGAACATAGTCGTTGCTCAGTTTGAATATACACTAAAATGTCGTTCCGTTACTATCGTATATATAAGCCCTTCCTCCAATTGTTTTCATTGGCTTGTTTACATTCTAGGCTGATACTTTTGCCTTATATCGCATAACTCTGAATTTTTATAAATTACTTAGTTTAAATCTTCGATGCATGCTCTGTTCGTCACATCCGCATCCCGCACATTGTAATATTATTCGAAAATTTCCAACTTTTGACTTTCATTAACTCACGTATTTAAATGTTTGTTAATTTTATCGTATAATTGAACCGCCTGGTGTTTATTTGTTTCTACAGAATATTGGTTTTCTGAACAAATGCGTTCTCTTCCGGTCACGTAACGATTTTCTAATAATAAATTATTTAGAATGCGTGTACGTTGATATTTTCGACGCAATTGTTAAATATTTGCAATGCCAATTTATCTATGCTTCTCGGTGATTTAATTTTGATGCAATTTATTGAGTTTTAAAATCTTATCTTCACTTGTAAACTACACTTAGACATATTAAAATACACTTTTCAATCAATCAATATTGTAAGTTTTATTTATCTCAAAAATCATATGCTTTGCAATCAATCTAAAGTCACCAAAAACTACTCTTTTTATCAAAGAAGCTTGGAACGTTCAAAATCCCTTTATTATATTACGTACTTTCAACGTATGCAAAGTTCGTTGCTGACTCTGTTACACAAGTTTATATTAATTAAGCAAATTCAATATTCAAATTCAAATAGAAAAAAAATGTCTTAAAACTAATAAAGTCTAACTTGCTTTGCTTACTTCGTGCTTCTTTATTGATTCTCAAAAAAATTATCGACGCTTTAAAATATTATACCATCAATTAGAATTTTCCATTCATTATTATACCATCCATTTGGATTATTAACATCGTATTCGAAATTATTCTCCGCCAATTCGGAATTATTATACACCCATTTGAATTTTATCTATCCACTTGAATTTATTCTATCTACTCGAATCAGGATTATCATACCCTTTGGTTTTTTATCATCAGACTTAAATTTATTGTCGTCAGCCTCCGATTATTCTACACCCATGAATTATTCTCACCAGCGTCAGAATTATTGTCGTCCCCCTCTAGATTATTCTACACCCATGAATTAATTATACGCCCATTTGGTTTTTTAATCATCAGACTTAAATTTATTGTCATCAGCCTCCGATTATTATACTCCCTCAAATTATTCTCACCAGTCTCAGAACCCTATTATTATTATATTTTAGTTTAAATAAACTCCCCAAAATCTAGTTACGTTAATCGGCAATAGAAATTTTCATATTTGTAGCACTCTGTCACTATACAATTTCACTATTAAAATATTATTACGCGTTACTCTTAGATTCAGAGTAACGCAGCTTGGCCTTGTTGAGTTAAAACTGAGCTCCGTTATCATTGCTCGCTGTTAATATATGGGTTGATCCCACTTGTATGTGGGCTTGGCTTACAAGTCCGTCACTAATCTTTAACCAATGAGGTCTTTGTATTTCCTACACTTAAAGTAGTTTTCTGATGTAACATTCTTGGCTTTTCAAGTAATGGGTGTTTGCTACAGATGCTTCGTTATCTACCATACGTTGTTTTGAGAAAATAATCGCGTTTCCATATTATACAAAAATACCTGATGCAATTTGAATTTCGATTTTCATGTATGTTTATTTATTTACGCATCTTTGATTACCTTTACTTATCAAAATGTTAATTGTTTCTACGCACTTGCACAAGGCTTTGTTAAATTTTATCTCTTATCTCCGTATTGTATCATAACTAATTAGAATCCTCTTTGAATGCGTGTTTAATTACATGAACTATGCTTACTTCTAAATACGCGTGCTTCTACTGAAAAATGTCATTGTTTGCATTACTTAAAATTACTAAAGCTCTATATATCGGGTGTTAAATATTTGTTATTCGCCTAATGGATAAATTGCCTATTTCTATGCTAACTATGCGTCCTATTGTTATAAGATGTGTTTATTTGCGTCGCTTAAAACAACTTATACTTTATATACAGGGTGTTAAATACCTACTATTTACAAACTATCCCAATTACTCAATTTTCTACTAAATAAATGCAGTTTTGCTTCATATTATAATTTATGGTTCCTGCACGACCTTTGCTATAAAATACACCATTAAACAACCCCTTATCACAAATATATATATATATATATATATATATATATATATATATTACTGTGAAATGCTCCTTTGAATGCGGGAACTGGGTCCTTTCAACAAAAAAAATTCTAGTCCCACCGATTGGGCGTCATAAACTGCTGTGATCCTCTTTTCGCCTCGGCTGCTCACCTAATTTTATAAACCTCCTCATTCATAAAATTAAACAACACATTCCTACCACAAAACATCAACGTTAACTCTATTTACATCAATATTCAGAATACATTAAATTTTCAAATTAAATTTCAGCATAAAATTCAGTTTTAAAAAGAATTTCAAGATTAATTTTATTATCATTTTAATGTGCATCCAGAATTAAAGTCCTTGTTGGATGCCTACTAATTAATATAACAATATATGCAGAGTAAAAGGGGAGCATCTACCACCCCTTTACGTTAATTAACCAGGTTCGTCTAATTGAGCTCAAAGACATACCTAAAATTTCATCATAATCCAGAACATCAATACTAAATACCCTTTTACTTAAACAAGCAAATTTCATCTTAACATTAAAATTTTATGGTTAGTACAATTTCACTAATGTCCATTTAAAGTAAATCAATTATAAAGTAATTCAACACACACAAAATGTCAAACAAAATAGTATAATTTACCTGAAGGTCACTGTCCTTGTAGCTTCAATGTACATCGTCCCTTTAGTTAATCACACCATTCCAACAGGATTATATTTACGGCTTCTAATTCTCAACGCTTTTAAAATTTTCTCCATCACCATTTATTTAAAGTTGTTTCTGGGCTTTTCCGGAACTCATCTGTGTATATCTGACCCTTGTTTCGTGGATCCAGACACGTATTTGAACCATTTAATTATTAACACCCCCGAAAAATAGCCAAGAAATTCATGCGTCTTTCACCAATATACGCCAAAACTGCCTACTTTTGTGTATACATTTGTCGTTGTAAATTTTGCTAATTGGTACAGTGATACTAAATTTCATTACCTTGTATCTAAGTGCACTGAAGTACATTCATGTTAGCACGTAAATAACAAACTATTTTGAATCACTAAAATATACGAGCAAAATTTTAAATTATTTTATCAAACTAAAATGCACTGTTTAACATCTTGAATCAAGTCGCGGATGTAAAATTTTTTAACGCATCGAATAGTCAAAAGTCTAAGAGAGCTTGTTTATCTTCACCTCGGTATATATTGCAAAAAGCCTGTCTGTCGGTCTGTTCCCCAAAACGGGTAATTCTAAAGAATTTCTCATTCTATGTTCCCAGTCCGTCGCTCGCGCGTCGGTTTTTACGAATTTTTCACTCGCCCCATTTAAAACTCAGAAATTCACACACGGCACGCAAACATGTCCGAGAAAAACTAATTAATTTTGTACAGAAATTGTTGTTTCTACCTCTGATATTTGCATCCTATTTTCAACCAATTGTGACCCTCGTGACGTTGCTTAAATCACGCCTTTTACTATATGTGTCTTTGCTTGACGCATTTTCTCTTTCCTTTTCTAACCTGTTCGTATTGGTGCAAATTGATATTCTTTATTATCGATTATATTTTAGTCCATGTGGAGTGTGAAATAACCCACCTTTAGCATTTCTCGTAACTATTATGCGACGGTTTCTACAAGATTCTCTGAAACCATTTGTTATCTACACAATTTTCGCCGTACGTGATATTTAAACTACGCAGGTGTTCAAAATAATATTAATTCTCAGAGCTTTTTAAATAAACCCTGTTTTGTATTTCGTACTAAAGCATCTGACCGTTTCCAATATCCTTAGAATCGACATGTTTATCTAAACAAATTAAACTGAAATTGCCTTTTAAAATACGCAGGTGTGTTTAAACATCCTACTTCTAACTAACACTTCTAGGTTTTGCTTTTTATTGGGTTTTTACAAGTTTCTATAGATATTATCTGTTACTAACTATTCAATTAACTTCAATTAAAATTGACTTCTATCCTTTCATTTTTAGCGAATACAAGTTAAATATTAATTATTATGTGTACACTTTGTTTTACTACCGGTTACTTAAAATAGGGTTAATTAATATAAATTTTGCACGTAATTTCCATTTGTTTAACAATAATTACATTACACGCAGAGCTTTTTTTTAATACTGTTTCTTTTGATATAAAGCGTCTTGTACATAATTTAAATTTCTTATTTTTACTGAAACTAATAAATTTTTATGCTTCCCGGTTTTAATAACGCGTATTATCTAATAATATTCATTATACACGGTGATTAAAATTATTTGATGTGATTATTTAATTTTCTACCTTGGTCTAAATATGAGTAATATATATATATATATATATATATATATATATATATATATATATTACTACACCTTCTACTGCTGTCTCGTCGCTACTGCTATCTGCTATATGTTATTTTAAATAAATTATCTCAGGGTTCTATACTCAACTATTTACATTCGATTTCGCCCTACGTGGGATCGTTGCAGAGCGAAATCTACTAGTTGTTCTCAACAAGGATACTTACATATCATCTCGTATGTACAATCCTTTACTACACTTGAATCTGCGCGGTCGGTATACGCCGTGCCGGTTATTACGTTACCGCAATACTCAAACTAAAATGGTCGAAGGTTCGCTTACCCTATTTATTTGTTCAATGATGCAATTTATCAAAACGAAAATAAGATTTTACTTTAAATGAAATTTGGTACCTGATATTCGTTCCAACTGATGGTGGCTTTTCACCGTGATGGAATGCCAATTAATAGTAACTTATGGAATAAATATTGTGCTTTAGTCTCATGAAATGTTTTAGAATTGAATTACTACTATAACGAAAGGTATATAAATAAATGGTGGATACTCCTTTTTATACGATCCTGCTGTCCCTTGAATGCGTTTCACGGTGCTGTGAAAGCTTTGTTCGCTTGGGGTTGGCTACACGTCCTACTACCGGCTTGTTAATATGTATGGGTCCTCCTTCGTGGTTAGTACTGCGTCGAAATACCTGGATGCTCCTATAATGACTTTGGCTCCGCTTTGTCGTTACCTTTTTTAATTAATTTTGAAGTACTGCGTTTCTCCTTTTTAAATAAACTGTAGTATGCTCTTTGGCCTTTTAAATGCTTGCAACGTATTCACTTTTATAATTTTCGGAAACCTTTTAAATTAAAAGGACAGAGCTTAATAGAACGACCTCTTTTTTATTTTTATTTTAATCAATCAAATCATAAACCAACTTATCACCTAGATACTTAAATCCATTTTTTAAAGCACTCTTACATATTAAATTATATGTTTTGTTCATTCTCTAAACACACTACTTCAAAACCACCTTAATTCGGTATTTTACACTGAATTATAATTAAATCATTTTTGAAAAACACCAAAGTTGTTTGCATCAGTAAATTCTGGCCCAAAAAACATTATTGATATCTGGCATGATGACAAACATAATTTAAGCTTCATTTCCGATCTAATAATTTTACATTTTTACCTCCTACAGTCCCTACTTCTACAAATCTATAAATACTACAATTAACAAATATATACAGACATTTTACATATGTTTTCGACCTTTAATTTTTATTTAACTATTTAATTTGGTATTGCACAAGCATATCAACTTTATTAGTTTAACTACTGGCATCATCAATGTTCTGCTAGGATTCTTACCATCGTTGGACAGTGTACCTTTACTTATTCTAGAGCTTAATAAACCTTGTAATTGCATCATTGAACAGATTCCTTCTTAGCTTTAAGAATGATTACGGCCTCTTAACATCAAAGCTTGAGATGAGATATGGAGATGCACACCTTCAACAGGTTTACCACGCACAAGTTAAGAACCGCTCGCAAAAGACAAGTGAAAGCCTGCAAGAATTCGAAGCTGACATTGCCAGGTTAGTTAGATTGGCATACCCAACGGCACCAGATAGCTTCCTCGAACAACTTGCTGTCCAAACATTTGTGGATGGCGTTAAGGATGGCGAAATACAGCAAGCGCTAAGACTAGCACGGCCAAAAATGTTAGATGATGCACTGGCCCATGCGCTTGAATTTGAAGCAGCTAAGCAGACATCACATAGGGTGAGTCACAAAGCTCGGTCTGCCTTAGAGGAACCTGGTCAAGCTCAGAACAGCATAGATGAAATAGTCAACCGTGTGTTTGAAAAGCGAAAGGCGGAAAGGCTGAAAAGACAACGACCGCGGAGATGGCGTCTACGATGCTGGAGCTGCGGTGAAGTTGGCCATATGCAGAGACGCTGTACTCAACCAAAGAAACAACCGGTTGTGCCAAAGCTGGTCCATGTAAGGGGGCGAACTTCGACAGCACAGCGTAGTGCCCTGGAGATTATCATCCGTGCTGCATCGTCGGTGGAAAGTCTGGACAGCATTTATATCGATGGTAGAATTAATGGTAGGGTTGTCCGATTACTTGTGGATACAGGAGCGACAAGAACTATTGTGAAGCCAGATTTGGTTGGTCGTGGAAAAGTGCTACCTGTATCGGTGTGTCTCCGAACGGCAAGTGGTGAGAAGATTGGTACTCACGGAGAGACTGCCGTTATGTTGACAATTGGGGACAAATTAATTAATCATCGAGTGTTGGTAGCTGAAATTACAGAAGAAGTGATCTTGGGAATGGATCTCATGGGAGAATATGGGTTTCATGTAAACATGAAAGAAAATGTGCTTCGGATAGATGATGATGAGATTCCATTTCAAGGGACGAGTAACCAGACGATGCAAGTTCGAATGATTTGCGATATGAAAATACCCGAGAAGGCGGAGATGATAGTAATGGGACGCCCGGATGGTACGCTCCGGGAAGGACAAGTATGCATGATGGAAGCAACTGAATCGGGAATGGGTCAGGAGGGACTTCTGATTGGAAGAACGCTGGTAAAGTCTCGAAATATGGTACCAGTAAGGGTGCTAAACATTAATCCCCATACAGTGACCCTCAAGAAAGGCATGATTGTTGGAAGTTGCATTCCAGTATGTCATATTAAACGTTGTGTGGACGACACGAAAAATAAACCAACCAACGGTTGCTCACAGAAATTGCTGGATGTGTTGATACCCTCGTGTCAAGGATTAAATGGCGACCAACTGGGCAAGGTAAAAGAACTGGTCGGACGATATCGAGGTGTGTTTGCACTGGATGATAGTGAGAAAGGAAGGACGAATGTTGTGCAACACAAGATCAATACTGGAGATGCGCAACCGATAAGACAACACCCCAGGCGGCTTCCTTTGGCAAAACGTAAGGAAGCTGAGCAAATTATCACCGATATGGAAAAACAGGGAGTGATTGAACCCTCGAATAGTCCATGGGCATCCCCGGTAGTGCTTGTCAAGAAAAGGACGGGTCGACAAGGTTTTGTGTAGACTACCGGCGGCTTAACAATGTGACAAAGAAAGACAGCTATCCTTTGCCCAGAATTGATGACACCTTGGATACTCTATCCGGATCTAAATGGTTTTCGACCTTGGACTTGAAAAGCGGATACTGGCAGGTAGGCTTGGAGCCAAACGATAAAAAAAAGACTGCCTTTACAATTGGAACTGGACTATGGCAGTTCAAGGTCATGCCATTTGGATTATGCAATGCCCCTGCTACTTTTGAACGATTGATGGAGTCGATACTTCGCGGACTGTCTTGGAAGACGTGTCTGGTGTACCTAGACGACGTAATAGTGTTAGGGCGGTCTTTTGAAGAACATCTTAAGAACCTAGAGGAGATATTCCAAAGATTACGCGGGGCAAACCTTACATTAAGCCCCAAGAAGTGCCACCTATTTGGAAAAGAGGTGAAATACCTAGGGCATGTCGTTTCGGAGACCGGAATAAGAGCTGACCCTGACAAAATAAAAACGGTACAAGAGTGGCCTACACCAGCAGATATACACCAACTACGCAGTTTTCTAGGATTGTGCACATATTACCGACGTTTTATACTTGGGTTTGCGAACATTGCCAAACCGTTAACAAAATTAACCGAAGATGGACAAGAATATGATTGGAATGACGACTGCCACAGAGTATTTGAACAACTGAAACGGCTACTAGTTACAGCACCAATTTTGAGTTATCCACGGATGGAGGGTAAATTTGTGTTGGATACCGATGCCAGTAACATAGCTATAGGAGGCGTTCTTTCTCAAGTGCAGGACGGACAAGAAAAAGTTATTGGGTATTTCAGCAAAGTCTTGTCGCGGCCAGAAAGGAACTATTGTGTGACAAGAAGGGAGCTGTTGGCCGTCGTCAAATCCTTAGAGCACTTTTATAAGTACTTATACGGCCGTAAATTCCTGTTGAGAGCAGACCATGCTGCACTGAAATGGTTACTGCAGTTTCGAAATCCTGAAGGGCAAGTGGCAAGGTAGATAGAGCGGCTGCAGGAATATGACTTTGACACAGAACATCGTGTAGGATCTAGCCATCGGAATGCAGACGCTCTATCAAGGAGACCTTGTCCGGTAGACTGCAATCATTGCTCCAAGATGGAAGAGAAAATAAGTGTCATCCATAGAATGACGGTAACCGATGATACTTGGCAACTCGAAAGAATACGAGAAGACTAGGAAAATGACGCCGAATTGGGACGTATTATTGAGTGGAAAAATAGAGGACAACGACCAACTTGGGAAGAAATTAGTATTTTAAGTAGGAGCCTGAAGGCATACTGGGCACAGTGGGACTCCTTGATGATGGAAAATAGAATCTTGAAACGACGCCTGGAATTTGAAGAGGGCACTGAGAGACTTCAAGTGATAGTGCCGAGAAGCAGAGTGCCGGAAGTGTTGCAGCACTTGCACGATGGTATTTCCGGAGGGCACTTTGGCGTGAAAAGAACTCTCGAGAGAGTGAGAGAAAGATTCTATTGGCTGAACTGCAAAGATGATGTGAAGGAGTGGTGCCGGAAATGTGAATTGTGTGCCTCTGCAAATGGCCCGGTCTCAAAACGGAAGGCCCCAATGAGACAGTATAACGTGGGGAATCCTTTTGAGAGGGTAGCCATTGATATAGCTGGTCCATTTCCTGAATCAGAGAAAGGAAATAAATACATCTTGGTTGCAATGGATTATTTTACCAAATGGCCGGAGGCATATGCTAACCAAGAAGCCGAGACGGTTGCAGATGTACTAGTCAGGGAGTTGTTTTGTCGTTTTGGAGTTCCGTTGGAATTACACTCCGATCAAGTTCGAAACTTCGAATCGGTATTGTTTCAAAATGTCTGCAAGCATCTTGGAATCAGGAAGACTAGAACCACGCCACTTCATCCCCAATCGGATGGAATGGTTGAAAGAATGAACAGGACGTTAGGGAAGTACCTGGCCAAAGTTGTCTCTGAACATCAACGAGACTGGGACCAATATCTGCATTTGTTCCTACTGGCGTACCGATCTTCGGTACATGACAGCACAGGGTACTCTCCCGCTTGCGTAATGCTAGGACGTGAATTGCGGCTACCATGTGATCTTCAGTTTGGATTTAAACCTGGAGAAGAGATCGCAGGTGAAGATTACGTTAGTAAGCTTCGTGAAAGATCAAATAGTATTCACGAAAACGTCCGAAAGGATATACAGGCAGCAAGCGATCGAATGAAATCACAATATGACACGAGAGCACAAGAAGGTGGTTATCAACCTGGAGATTTAGTGTGGTTGTACAATCCACAAAGAAAACGTGGATTGTCGCCAAAACTACAAAGACAATGGGAAGGGCCGTACGAAGTGTTAAAAAGGATTAATGATGTAGTGTACCGAATCAGAAGATCCCCTCGTGGTAAACCGACAGTGGTACACTTTGACCGTTTAACATCCTACGCTGGCAAAAACCAGGAAGACTCGAATAATGATAATGGTGTTCGGCAAGTTATTAATCATGAGCCAAATGCAGATTTTGAGAGTTTTATGACGGCGTATGGTGGTTCCGCTAAAGCGAGATTTGGCGTTGTTGTTGAAAAACAGCAAGATCTGTTTAGAGCACCAGAAGAGTATTCCCTTACACATTGCCTAGCTCAACATTTGGCAATGTTAAGGGGAATAGCTGTTGTTTTCAAGAAAAAGTTTGGATGTGTGGATGAATTAGTACAACATTATAATTTGAATTAGGGCCACTATACTTGCGGCCACGTCCCCAATGCTCCACCCGGAGGTACTACATTGGGTTTAAACGCGAAAAATAGTCGTGCTCCTAATTTATTCTTACTTCATAGTTGATTCACCCTAAATAAAAACTAAATAAAAATCTAACAAACCTAAAAATCTAACAAACCTAACAAACTCTAACAATCTAACAAACCTAAAAATCTGACAAAAACTGGAACAAAAACAAAACAAAAACTAAAAACAGGGTTGTAAATACTGGTATCCCTAGCGCTGACTTTCGAGTGTACCCGATCAACAAGCAAAAATGAGAGGGGGAGGGATCCGTAATACCGGATAGCAGACGCCGGTTCTGCTTACCAGTGCGACCGGAAGGGTCGTCTTAAATCTATCCAAATCTAGCTAACTAATTTAAATCCATCCCTAGCTTTCCTATCGTTCCCTAACTGATTTACATTATGATTACAATCTTCGCAATTCTGCTCGTCCTTCCCAAATATATACTGCAACCAAAATGGCGACAGAACGTCAAACAAAACAAATAAGCCACATAATACATGCTATATATAAATAAATATAAAGTGTAAATATAAAATATAAATAAATATAATTATGTAAATATATAAATAAATGTTTAATAAGCGTTAAGCATATAGCAGTGCACAAAATAGCGAAAGCATCACCCTATTTATCAGGTGCACTCGCACAAGCATTATGTCGGCTAGCGCCTTTACACACCAAACGTGCTTCTTAAATTATTTCAAAACTACTAATTAATGTAAATCAATGCTTGTGCGATTACAGCCGCCACAATTTAAGTCTTACCTCGATAATAAAATTATCCAGCATCCGAAGATATGGTCGTCTGTAACTTACTTCTAAAGGTGGGACGGGGTGCACTGCTAAAGTCCTGGTGGGTATGCACTAAATGTTTTGGGGATCACAATCACTATCACTATCACTTCACTTTCAAGTCCTGGGGGGATGCGCGGTTGCACTCTGTTTTATTATCCTTGTTTACTTTATTGATTTAATTTAATGAGGGTTTATGATTTATTTGTTATTGTTTATTTGGTATTATTTATTCCCGATTTTCCGCACATAATTATGAAGATAGGCAGTGATTGTATTAATGGAGTGGGGGTTTCTCGTGCATATTGGACATTTTGGTATAATTATCTTTTTTTTTTTTTTTTTTTAATATCAGGTTTTGGTTATGCTCGTATCCTTACTCACGCCAAGTCAATCTAAAATTTTCAATCCTCCCACCAACCCCACCGAATTTTTACACGCGGTCGTCATTGATTGTCTAATCTCGCGACCCTTCCCGCGAATTCTTTTAAGGCTGTCCAGAACGCCTTCTGGTTAACCACTTCGACTTTCTCTAGGCTCTTTGGCCATGCCAGACCTAGGATAGCTAGTTTGCTATCAGCCAACCTCGATTTCCCGCCTCAAGCGGGCAGTCGAAGAGCACGTGCTCTGCGCTTTCCGCGCCCTCACCGCATTCGCAGCGGTCGCTATTGGTTAGACCGAACCTTTGTAAATACGCCTTCAGGGCGCCGTGCCCTGTTATCAACTGCACCATTTTGTGATCGAGCTTAACCTCGATCTTACCTCTGGCTTCTATGCTCGGTATGAATTTGTGGGTCAACCTGCCCGTGGCAGCGTTGTTCCACCTCTCTTCCCATTGTCGAATTGATTTTTCGCGCAGCTTTCTTTTGATTAAAGACCTCGGTATCGACGAATGTGATATTCGAAAGTCGCCCGTCGCGGCCTCTTTAGCTAATTCGTCAGCCCTATCGTTTCCTACGTTACCATTGTGCGACCTGACCCAACAGAACTTTAAACGTCGAAACTCTAGCGCCGTACGCGCTATCCTCCAGACGTCCGCTTGGAGATCTGTCAAGGTGTTCATGTTTGTTAAAGCCGTTAGCGCCGATTTACTGTCACTGATTATATAATACTCGTCTCTGCCCGTATGGTTTATTACGTAATCCATAGCCTCTCGTATGGCTACCAATTCGCACTGGAAGATAGTGCACCAGTTCGCGAGTTTGGTTTGAAACCGAAGCACCTCCCTTTCCTGCTTATACACGACAAACGCCGCGCCTGCTTGCCCATCGTCCATACGTGAACCGTCCGTATAAATTCTGATACCCATCGCGTCCTCATCACCTTCGACAAACTCGATCCCTCTAATATCAGCCGGGTGCCCTAACTCAGATACAACAATCTTTCTTGCAATTTCCCTATTACCGAGATTAAGATCTTCGATAATTTCGCGCCCTTTTCCTATATTTATTAATCGTCTATCTCTAATCTCCCTAACGACATATTCGATAGGGAGAGACCTACTGATCACCAGGACAGCCTCCGTGGAGGTGGTCCTGTACGCCCTCGCCGCTTTTACCGCGGTTATGCGTTGTACGCTCGTCAATTGACGCATCTCCCGGACTTTACAACCTTCTGCCCATACAGAAGCTGCGTACAGTATTGCCGGCTCAATTGCTCCGGCATAAACCGTCCTCAGCGATTCGCCCTGAAACCCCACTTTATTTTAGCCGCCGCCATCATTTTATTTGATATTTCGCCGCCCTTACTTTTTACGTATTGTACGTGCGCTTTCCAATTTAATTTATTGTCGATCTTGACGCCGAGGTAGGTAATACAATCTTTAAACGGATTTTCTCCTCCTAGCTCTAACCTAGGAGGTCTCTGTCCTGGTTTCGTGCCGAAATAAAGCGCCTCTGACTTCGCCGTGTTAAATTTTAATTTTACCGCCTGCGACCATTCGTGTAATTTATTAAGCACCTCGTTCGGTTTTGTGCGCATATCCATTAACAATCTCGATCTTACAATTAAAAGTGTGTCATCTGCAAACCCAACGATTGAGCATCCTGCGGGCAACTTGACCCTAAAGATGCTCTCATACAACAACTTCAAAATGTGGGACCAGAACATGACCCTTGCGGGCATCCCTTTCCACCTCACGCGACAGAACTTCACCCGGAATTTCAACCTGTGCTAATCGCCCCGAGAAATAGCTCTTGACCAAAGACATCAAGTTTCGCGGACAACCCCTACGATCTAACTCGCAAACGATTAATGGCCACCAGGCAGCATCAAATGCTCCTGAAATGTCCAAAGCAACAACGACACAGTACTCTTTGGCATCTCTTGCCTGCTTAATTTCCCCGACAACGAACTCTAACGCGTCGATAGTCGACTTGCCCTCCACGAAACCAAACTGTCGGTTATTAAAACCGCCGCTGTCTCGCACTAGGTGTTCAACACGCGTAGTCATAACGCGATCTAAAACTTTCCCCAGCACCGGTAGCAAGCTAATTGGACGATAGCTGCCCGGATCTGACGCATCCGCCTTTTTAGGTTTGGGTATAAATTTCACATTCTGGATTTTCCAGCAACGCGGAAAAACGCCCTTTCTAAACAAAGATTAAACAACCCAACAAAGACACACGGGGCTAACAGGCACGCCTGCAGAGCTGCGTCTGAAGTGATTCCATCATGCCCCGGTGCCTTCTTAGGGTTCATCCTCCTAAGAGCCCTGACGACCTCGTGAACTAGGATTGCCTTATCGGCACCTGTTCCTTGCGCCTTTGCAGCTTCCCGACGTATTAAATCGTGCGACCCTTCATCCCCTCGGGATTATCCGATGGGAAAAATTTCTCTAGTAAATATTCCGCTGTGGTTTTAAAACCTTCCGTGTATTCGCCATTTGTTTTCTTTATATTACTGAGCGCGATTTTTGTTGTTTTCCTCTAATTACGCGGTATGCGGTTCCCCAGGGTTCTTTCTCTGAGTTTTGCGTGCAGAATTCTTTAAATTTATTCGTTCGCGTTTCTTCTATTAATATTTTATATTCGCGGTAACTTTGATTATATTCTATTCTCCGTTGTTCTCTTATATCTCCCGAGGCGCGTTGATAGCGGCGCCTTAGGTTACGCGTTTCTGCCCGCTTGGTGGTTAGTTCCCGGGTCCACCAGGGTACGCTGTCTTTAAATGTTTTCTTTTCGGCATGGAATACGACGACGCGTCTACCACCGCGTCGTTTAATTTTTTCGCGAGTGTTTCTACTTCGTCTGCCTCTCGGCAGTTAAATAGCTCATTTTCGAGCACAGGATACTTTCGCCAAATTTTTGTTTAAATCGCTCCCAATTTGCTTTTTATTACAGAACCGCGGAAATACAGTTAGCTGCTCGTTTGCACTTGTTTTGGTTTCAACGTCCCATGTTATTAATTTATGATCAGAGAGCGTTTCCTCGTCCGACCTTAATTTCCAATTACAAATCGTTTCTAACATTTCGTGCGAGACTGCAGTAATATCTATAAAACTGCTGCCTCTATGCGTCTCAAACGTAGGTAAATCATTAGTGTTTATCACACTAAGATCCCATTCCGTAAAAGATCAGCAACCTGCGAGCCTCTATCGTCTTCGATAGGGCTGCCCCATAGTGGCGACTTGGCATTAAAATCTCCCCAATGACTAGATTTTTATTTCTGCCGATTTTACGAATAATATTATCTACTTCATTTATCAAGTCTTCGGTTTGGGATTTTCCGCCGGGAATCGACCGGCGGGAGGTACACGCTTATTACATAGAACGCATTTTCCCTGATTTGATTTCGGCCGTCGTTACAAACTCGTTCGATAAATTATTTAATATAATTCCGGCGCACGTTCCATTATTTATTATTATCCGCTACGCGGTCGTTCACTATTCGCGTTTAAGACGGTAACCCCTCCCAAAACCTGTTATTTTGTGGCCATACAGGTGCGGTTCCTGTATAAACCCGATGTCGATATTATTTTCGATGAATAACTTTACGAAGTTATTTGTTGCCCTCTACCTTTCCCGAGATTTAGTTGCGCGAATTTAATCTTCTTGCTTCTTATGGACTTTGTTTTATCTTCACAGTCCATAATCGATGTTTCGTGTGATTGCGTGCTTCAGACGTTGCATCGTGGGGCATCTACTCGACTTGGCGTCGTGGCGCGTATCGACCTTCGCGCCACCGCCAGTTCTGTCGTTTGCCCTAGCGCAAACCACACAGCAGGGGACTGCCTTCCGGCAATTCTTGAATTCATGCCCGACCTCGGCACAGTTACCGCACCACTGTACCTTCTCCTGCACTCCATCGATCGATGGCCGTACTCGTAGCACCGGTAACACTGGGTCATCGAGAAGTGGTCCCGGCCCATACTCTTCGCCACCTGAGGTTAATAGCATCAGCTAATATACGTCTTCGAAGTGTGGGGTCACTTCGAAGACTACGTTGGCGAAGGGATCTCTAGGGCCCTTTCCGCCAAACCTGAACTTCTCTCAGGTGGTCTTCTAGCTTCAAATCGCCGAAACGGGGATTCTGGCTCGCAATCAACCGCACGAGCTCTTCAGCCTTCATCCCCGCTTCGACCCCGGAAGAACGACCCGTGGACTTTTCTTCTCGATGGTCTTCGCCACGAGTTCCTTGCAGTTCCCGCCGACCTTCAACTGCAGTTTCTTGGCGTCGTCGCGACCTGCGCACTCCACAACGACACCGCCCCGGCGCGTCCTACGAGCTCCGACAACAACAAACCCATCTCGAGCGGGATCGACCTTCTGCTTCAGGGTCGTCATCACGTCGTCCTTCTGGCCTGGCCTGGCGTCGACCCTTACAGCAAACGTAGGGCAGATCCTGAAGCTGCAGCGGCGTAGGAGACCTTGCGCTGCACCGACGCACCCTGACTCTGGCCTCCTGAAACGACAGAATTCACCGCCGGACTTCCCCAACAACACTTGCTCTCCTGAACCATCTAAACAAAGACGCAGCGCCCTAACCATACCTATCAGTTGGTTCGTCACGTCACGGATATCATCCACGGCGTGCCGAACCATCTTCCTATCCTCCACGACGATAGTGGCGGAGGTCGTCGGCACCTTCCCATAGACGGCAGCGTGCGCCTTCCTCACCCTAAACTTTAAGAGTTCCAGCTCATCGAGGTCGCTAGCATTAACGCTACCGTTGCTGCTAGTCGACATCGTGCGCTGGGCTCTCGAAGTAGAGGGCAATTCTGGCGCCGCGACCACCACGGGAGGCCCTGACTCCTCAGACACGACCGCCGCAGACGCAGGCTCCTTCCCTACCTCCTGTACCTCCTCCTGAGTTTCTAACAAGAAGTCCTTTAGCACTACCTTAAGCTGTTTCCCCCCAACAGCGCCCTCCGCCGCCGACCTAGCAGACTCCGACCGATCGCCCCTCTTCCTCCTGGGCAGCGGCTCCTCATCGCGGTGGACCACCATGCTGACAAAACTAGCAATAAAAATGACACCTAAAACGCAGCTCAAAAAACGTCCTAACCGTTACGACGCTAAAAGAACGACGCTAGAAGAACGCAAAACGTTGGTCCAATAAAAATGTTTTGTTTAAAGGTGAACCGTAAACAACCTTGTATTTATTAAAACTTCAACCGCCCAATTAAATATCAAATTTTAACAAAAATACAACAAGCACTAAGCGTCAAAATAACAACTAGAATCAAATAAATTTCCTAACGCAATAAAAATATCTCGATTTAAAATGTACCGTAAAGAACGCTATTTATTTATTTTAAATTTTTAAACCGCCAAATCAAATTTAAATAAACTAATTACTTCAAAATATTAAAATATCTAATTTATAAATAAGAACACTTTATTTTTAAATGTGTAATTAACAAAATAAGGTCGAGCGCAATCGGAATGTGGTAACCGGAAATGACCTTTCACTTAATCGCTTGGTAACTAGCACAACCCGTAACTGTTACACCGCTTAATTACACCAAAATCGATTTTAAAGGAACTTTTAAATACGCGTGAACTTAAATTACGGAAAATTTATATTAAAATTGTTTTAAAATTTACAGTTTTTGAGTTATTTATTTGATTTAAAAGGGCTTAGATTTTGTTTTTGGTTATTATTTTATTATACGCGCACTATAAAAAAATTCACACACTTTTTAGTTGTTTTACCCGGTTTTTACTTGATTTAGGCGGATTTTATTTTAAATTTATTATTAAAAATGCCTTTTAAGTTATTTCGAAATTGTTTTTGAGTATTAGTTGAGTAGACCTTTGTTTTATTAACCCGAAATTTATTTAGATTATTTTAAAATGCGGATTTGGTTTAAATTACAAAGAAGACGCGATTTATTTAGTTTTTATTTAGTTTAAATTCTGTTTTAAAATTTTTATTTTACTGCCCTGTATTTAAAATTTGATGGCACACAATTATAAAAATAAAACACAATAAAAAGCAAAGCTTCAAATAAAATAATACAACAATAAATAATATAAACCCTAGATAAAAACTTACTGTTATTGCTGAAGCGGGAGCTCGGCAAAAACACGTCCGCTCGCTTCAAGCGGCAACTAGAAAGTGAATTAGTACAACAGCAGCCAACTGTAGGAAAATCTTTGGTCCTTCAAGATAAAAATCGTTATGTTTACTATCTGGTCACCAAAAATTCTTCATGGCAGAGACCTAGTTATGGACATCTATGGGAAGCTTTGCTAAATCTTAAGGCGCAGATGATGGAAAATGGAGTAACGAGACTAGCGGTGCCCAAGCTGGGCTGTGGACTGGATCGCTTAGACTGGAGGATAGTCCGAAGTAGTTTTCCAGGGAACCAACGTCCAGGTTCTTGTTTGTTGTTATCAACCGGTTGCCTACCAAGACCAGGAAAAGAGTGTTGACTGTTACTTCCAACGACGCGGTGGATGCACCAGAGGAGATAGCTGCCGATACCGTCACCAGTCATCGAATTGGCGTCAAGATGGATTTACAGTTACGAGACGTAACGGTTTTAAAGAGGGGCAGTGTCGCGATCCACTATTAGGCAACCCGTCAAACATACAAACGCTCGGGGCACAGCGCCTTTTCAAGGATTCCAGAATTCTTCTAGAAATTACGAGAGCATGAGTCATCCTTGTAATTCAGAGTATATATAAGACCGCTAATGAATGCAAGAGTCAGTCTATACTAGAATGTCGTATATAAATTATAACGTTGTAAAGTAATAGCAGTTTTGAGCTTTTGAAGTATACATAAATGTGATATGCTGTGTCTAATGTACATGCAGCTTGTAGTATACATAAATAAATAGAAGTGTATAAATAAATAGTTGTGTTAGTGTTGTTAATGAACCTATGGTAAAGAAGATAGTTTAAGAAGATATTAGTGCTTGTAAATTCATTAGTGTAATAGTGCTTCATTGTTAAGTGTCCTGAAAACATTTATAAATAAGACATATACTGTTAATTAGACTTGTGAACAGTAAGTAATAAAGACGTTTGTTATTACTTGTTTTAAATTAAAGAAACGCGGTAGCAGTAGCCCGTTACAATATGAATAAATGTTCCTTATATGACTTGTTTTTATTTTTGTGTGTAGACATGAGCCTCCTTGGAGACATATATATATATATATCCTGAAATTAACTAGATGATTCATAGTCTGGTATTTGCTAGAAATGTTCCAGACTTGAGTAAAATATACTTTAGTTATGCAACCTGTGTGATTGATAGGTTGCCTAATAGTTTGTAACACTGCCCCCTCCTAAAACCGTTGCGTTTCGTAACTGTAAAAACATTTTAACGCCAATTTCATGATTTATGACGGTATCGGCAGCTATCTTCTCTGCTGCATCCACCACGTCGTTGGAAATAACAGTCAACACTCTTTGACTGGGTTTAGTAGACAACCGGTTGATAGCAAGAAACAAGGACCTGGATGTTGATTCTCTGAAAAATTACTTTTAGCATATTTCGAATTATTCTCCAATCTAAGCGATCCAGTACACAGCCTAGCTTGGGCAACGCCAGTCTCGTTACTCCATTTTCCATCACCTGAACATTAAGACTCAGCAAAGCCTCCCATAGATGTCCAAAACTAGGTGTCTGTCATGAAGAATTTTTGGTGACCAGATAGTAAATATAACAATTTCCATCATGAAGAACCAAGGCTTTTCCTACACTTGGTTGCTGTTATACCAATTTATCCATACACCTAAAATTTTTCTTGAAAACAACAGCTATTCCTCTTGACATTTGCAGATCTTGAACTACGGGAATGAGCAAGGGAATACTTATCTGGTGTTCTAAACAGATCTTGCTGTTTTTCAACAACGCCAAATTTTGCCTTAGCGGAACCACCAAACGCCGCCATGAAACTCAAAATCTACATTTGGCTTACTATTAAAAACTCTTCGAACACCATTTTCATTACTCGAATCTTCCTGGTTGTCTTTGTAATTTCGACGACAATCCACGCTTTCTTTGTGGATTGTACAACCACACTAAATCTCCAGGTTGGTAACCACCTTTTTGTGCTCTCGTGTCATATTGTGATTTCATTCGATCGCTTGCTGCCTGTATATCCTTTCGGACGTTTTCGTGAATACTATTTGATCTTTCACGAAGCTTACTAACGTAATCTTCACCTGCGACCTCTTTTCCAGGTTTAAACCAAAACTGAAAATAACTTGGTAGCCACAATTCACGTCTTAATATCACGCAATCGGGAGAGTATCCTGTGCTGTCATGTAAGTTCAACGGAACTCCAAAGCGACAAAACAACTCCTTCACTAGTACATCTGCAACCTCTTGGCTTCTTGGTTAGGTATAGCATACGTTTCCGACCATTTGGTAAAATAATCCAATGCAACCAAGATGTATTTATTTCCTTTCTCTGACTCACGAAACGGACTAATTTGATCAATGGCCACATTCTCAAAAGGATTCCCCACGTTATAATGTCTCATTGGGGCTTTCGGTTTTGAGACCGGGCCATTTCCAGAGGCACAAAAACTAACATTTCCGGCTTCACTCCTTTACATTTTTCTTGCAATTCACTCAACAGAATCTTTCTCTCACTCTTTCGAGAGTCTTTTCACGCCAAAGTGCCCTCCGGAAATACCATCGTGCAAGTGCTGCAACACTTCCGGCACTCTGCTTTCCGGCACCATCGCTTGAAGTTGTCTCTCAGTGCGTGCACATCTTCACACTCCAGGCGTCGTTTCAAGATTCTATTTTCAATCATCAAGGAGTCATACTACGCACAGTATGCTTTTAGGCTCCTACTTAAAATACTAATTTCTTTCCAAGCAGGTCTTCTTGGTTAGGTATAGCATATGCCTTCGGCCATTTGGTAAAATAATCCATTGCAACCAAAATGTATTTATTTCCTGTCTCTGATTCAGGAAACGGATCAGCTATATCAATGGCTACCCTCTCAAAAGGAATCCTTGTACTGTCTCATTGAGGCTTTCCGTTTTGTGACCGGGCCTTTTGTAGAAGCACACAATTTACATTTCCGGCACCACTTCTTTACATCTTCTTTGCAGTTCACCCAATAGAATCTTTCTCTCACTTTTTCGAGAGTTCTTTTCACGCCAAAGTGCCCTCCGGAAATGCTATCGTGCAAGTGCTGCAACAGTTCCTGCACTCTGCTTCTCGTCACTATCACTTGAAGTCTCTCAGTGCCATCTTCACATTCCAAGCGTCGTTTCAAGATTCTATTTTCAATCATCAAGGAGTCCTACTGTGCCCAGTATGCCTTCAGGCTCCTACTTGAAATACTAATTTTTTCCCAAGCTTTTCGTTGTCCTCTACCGTTCCACTCAATAATACGTCCCAATTTGGTATCATTCTCCTGATCTTCTCGTATTCTTTCGGGTTGCCAATTATCATCAGTCGCCGTCATTCTATCGATGACACTTTTTTTCTCTTCCATCTTGGAACAATGATTGAAGTCTACCGGACACGTTCTTCTTGACAGAGCGTCTGCATTTTGGTGGCTAGCTCCTACCCGATGTTTTATGTCAAAGTCATATTCCTGCATCCGTTCTATCCACTTTGCTTCAGGATTTCGAAACTGCAGTAACCATTTTAGTGCAGCATGATATGTTCTTAACAGGAATTTACGGCCGGCAAAATTAAAGTGCCTTTTTCCGTTCCCCTTTCTCAAATTTTTAAATTTAAGCGCGAAATATGTTTTGGGCCTTTGGGAGCTTCTTTTAAAAAAGTCTTTTATTCCAAAAAAACACTCCTATCAAGTGTATTTTATTTTACAGTAATTACAATTATGATTTGACAACTTGAACGTTAAGTTCATTAACATTTTAATTAACAAATATTCAAAATTACTAAAAATTAATGAGTAGCTGAACAACCAACAATGTTAAAGTTATGAAGTTCGAGACTGACTGACCTTCCTGGGATTCTCAGGATATTTATGCTATCCCTGCCTTTGCATCATTTTGTGGGAAGTACAGATCTCATGTCTGTCACTTCTTGATAAAATACATTGTATTAATTCTTAGTAGTATTAATTCTAACAATTGCTTTCTTATAATCTATTGTGACCTGCACCTGCAGTGTCATGCTACGTCTGGAATACAAAGTAGTTACTTCCTTTCTCACGTCTGATTATGAACTTTCATTAACCTTTTATAATGTGCCTTTCAATTATACAATGTAGCAATCTATTTCTTAACTTTTAATAGTTGCATTTGAATATACACACGTATATATTATCGTGTAATTAAAAGGGGCAATAATAGTATATTATTCAACATACGGTAATGTAGGCAATAACTCACGCAGATGAAGTTTGCGGCACGAGCCGAAGGCGAGTGCCGTAATTCATCAAGTGAGTTATTGCCATTACCGTATGTTGAATACTATACTTTATCTACGACTATAAGCACAGTAACAAGTTTTAATAAACACATGTAATCAAGATTATTTAAAAAAAATTATAGTACAAATTTGTTTGACATTAGGTAAATGTCAATGAGCATGGCTACTTTGATACTGTTGGTAGGTAATTAAATAGAAATATCAGCTGCAAGCGTGAGTTATCATAACTCACGCTCATAACTCACGGTGTTTAATTATGAACACTATTACTTGTTCAAAAGTATATGAATAATGGTATTATAACTAAATAGGAGTAGATAAAATACATAAGTTAATTCATAGGGTGTAGAGCGATTAGGTACAGTAAAATAAATTTATTGAGTTAAAACATTTTTAACAATTATTTTGTAGCTTAATTAATGGATAATAGGGGAATATCGATTTAGTTTAACGCGTGATTAATGTAAGAATAATTTATCTTAATTAGATTTAGTTAGGGACCATGTATCACAGTAGGTATGTAAAAGAGAAAAAAAAGATTAATTTGGGGTTAAATTATAACATAATGAAGTACTATTGAACAGTTTTAAAAGCATTAAACACGTTGAAAATAACGATTTCTAGGTTTCAGTTGTATAAACCAACACATTTCAAAGAACAGGGGGGGAAAAATGGATATTTCTTAGTAGAGTTGTTGCAAACAAATTTAATAGCTTAGGGGAACAAATAACCGTTGAATTTAAAGCAGCCAAGGACGTAAACAAAACCACACAGAATTGATGTTAAAGCAGTATACGTTAGTTAAAATATTGATTTTTAATCTTAGATATACAGTCGGAAGGAGCAATGAAAAGACCTAGATTGAATAAAAGTCTATAAGTATAGAGAGAAACATAAAGTATATCCAGAGGAAGAGAATTAAAAATCGATAATGTCAAGGATAGTTGTAAACAAGCACGTGCCGCTCAGAAAGGTGGGAAATGGTGCCAAGCGAGATTATTGGTGAAGATTAAACAAGAAGGGCTAGAAATTCAGGTGGTAGAGGCAGGTGTGTGCGATAAAATAATATGTACAAGGAAGATAGATGATGTTTGCTTGAAGTTAAAGACGTGTACTAGGCGTGGAGAAGAGGCTAATCCGGAAAATTTGAAACGACAGTTGACGTTTTTAAGTGCATTACCACGTACTGTTGTATTATGTTGTGAAAAATTACGAGAAATCTACGGTTGTTAGTGATTTTCGAGAAAAATAAGACCGGTTAAACAGATGTACGTGCTATTTCTTAAACAGGGGGGGACAGGTTGCATTATATAATCAGTAACAGAGATGAGTCTCTCTCTCTCTTTGTTCGTTGTTCTTTGATTCCATCGGTAATACAGTGAGTTTACTTTCAAGTGAATTAGTGCAGTCTAATTAAAAAAAATTTATGTAAAAGCTGATAAAGCGTTATTAGTGAATAGTAAAGTTGAGATGTAAGTACAAAGATTTTTGTTTGGATGCACGAGAAGTACTGGAATTTAAAAATTGTTTGGATGTGGGTCAAAGCGAGGTTTGGGTAATAGAATTTATTTACAATAAAAGGAATGAAATTTGGAGATTAGATATTTTGATTGTAATTTATAAAAGAAGAGTTCTTGGAGTAGAGGCATGTATGGTACAAATGGGGATTCGACCATGGAATTAATGGATAGACGGAGGACCTACCAGACGGCAACATCTACAAGGGGCTAGTTGGTGGACCGCAGTACGAAGACAACTACAAGGTAGGAGATAGAATAAGACATTTCCTGGTGAATATTTCCATAGTGTGTGGTGTTTTGATGTGTTTTACGATTATTTGCTTTGATTTTTATTTGAACAGACATTTATAGGACTGTTAAAACGAGATCGATTTTGAGCATTATTTATTAATTTGCAGATAACCAAAAGTTGTAAAAAGGTATAGAGGTTTTTTTTTTATATTGGTCGTGCAGAGAAATTATATTCACATTTATAAAGTTTTAAGGTGAGCTCATGCTAGAACGAAGGGTAAAATAAGGTATGAGGAATGTCCTCTTACTTTAATAAAAAGTTATGTGTTAAAAGGGTTATAAATATGCAAAATAATTGTTATAAAATTTAGTAAACACATGAACGTATGGTATTTTAAATTTGAAAAAAAATGTAATTTAGATTTCAGATAAATAAAGTGTGATATTTTGGTTAATTGAGTTATTTTTGAATGCATGATTGATGTAAATGTCTACTTAGGTTTCTATGGTAATAATGAGAGGAAGTGTGTTAGATGTAACAGGTAGGTGTATGTAATATATAGGAAGCATCGAATTAAGAGGACAATTCAGGAGCAGCCGAGGCGAGATTTTAGAGCAATTTCACAACATTTTTATGCCACCCAATTTGTGGGGCATGATTCCAAAGCCTTAATACACAGCATTTTTATTGCGTCCAAGCAAGGGGCTCGATTGTTCAGGGAACTACACTACATTATTATAGGAGCCCAACGCAGGGGCACAAGAGTGCCAGGTTTAACTTCACAATATATATATATATATATATATATATATATATATATATATATATATATTTATATATATTTATAGATAAATTTATTGATTATGGTGTTACCGAAACGCGTCAAATAAAAGATTACCACTACATTTGTTATTGCTTATATGTGAAACTTTTCCAATATACCAAGATTTAGTAATGACCTAATTCCAAGATTATTATACCCATATTATCTATTTAAGAAGGTCAAGAACACATCCAAAATATTTATATATATATATATATATATATATATATATATATATATATATTAATTTGAGGGATATGTAACTCGCAATCTACATAATAACGACTTTGTGGTCAGTGCCTGTATCTGCTTTGGGGTAGCATCTACAGTCTCTTACTTCATTCTCAAACCGTTGTCTAACAAGAATGTAATCTATTTGATATCTTCCTATATCTCCTGGCATCTTCCACGTGTGTCGTCTTCTAGCATGATGTTAAAATAATGTGTTTGTGATGGTTAAATTGTTTTTGTCGCAAAATTTTACCAGCCTATTTCCCCTGTCGTTTCTTGCGCCTAGTCCAAATAAATCTACTACCCTCCTTCCTTACCCTCACTTATCACTGCATTAAAATGCCCCGTAATTATAAAATTTTCATATTTTTCTACGTATTTTGGTATGCTTTCAATATTTTTGTAGATCGCTTTTACCTTTTCATCACTGTGGCTAGAAGTGGGCATGTATACCTGTATTATAACTGTAATTACTGGTTTAGACTAATCTATGAGCACTCTTTCGTTTTTTTATAAGTAGTTTTATACACAGTGTCCTATCTTTTTTCGCATAACTATAACCACACACGAATTTCTTTCCTCTGATCCTGTATGAATTACCCTAAAGTTTCCGTTCCAAAAATTCCCCGCGTTTGGCTGCCAAACTTCACTGATCCCTACTATGTCTAGTGCTAGCCTATCCATTTCAATTTTCAACTTCTCTAGTTTACCTATTTGCTTCATGCTTCTGATATTCCACGTTGCGAGTTGCGATTCACAGTATGTTCCCAGCTCTTCCTTTATACTTTCTGATCACATTCTCCGAAGCAGGAAATTTGAATTTTTACTCCGAAATCTTTTACCACAGAGGTAGTATTAAACAATTAAATGTAGCCGTGGAAGCTGAACAAATAACTTTGGTATTAAGTTTGGGGATAGCGGTCTGTATTATTGTATTAGGTTACAAACCAAAGGTTTTGGTTTTCATGTAAAAAAAGTCTAACAATTGTACCTTTGTTATGGGAAACGCTTTAATATCCATATCAATAGTCCATCCGGTAAGTATATTTTCTCGTCCAATCGTAACTATTGTTACTACAACAGCCTTGCATTCTTCTGGATCACTTTAATTTTTCCAGTAAAAGTAGATCGAGAAATGTTGAACAGTTTAACAGAGTAGCGCAAGATGTGTCATTCTTAATGGCAGCAAAAGAAAATTTTAAGCTTTCTTTTGAATATTGAACATTTTTTCAAAAAGATATCATGCAAACTTGAAATAATTCTAATAAAAAACAAGTTGAAAATGCAAGGCATTGTCGCAACGAACTTCCAAATGTAGACTTACTTTAAAACAATTTATGTATCGCACATTAATTTTGGACCTATTTGAAATTTTTGATAAAAATTAATTCCCGGGGGTCGGGTATCCGTGGTCAGATTTTGTGGGGGGTACCATATTTCGACTCAGCTATGTTAGGGGAGTCCAAATATGTATCGCACATTAATTTTGGACCTATTTGAAATTTTTGATAAAAATTAATTCCGGGGTCGGGTATCCGTGGTCAGATTTTGTGGGGGGTACCATATTTCGACTCAGCTATGTTAGGGGAGTCCAAATATGTATCGCACATTAATTTTGGACCTATTTGAAATTTTTTTTTTCCGACGGAATATCGCGGGGGCACGGCGCCCCCGTGGCCCGATTTTAACTGACATCAAAACTTAAGCTCTGGACACCGAGCTGAATCGATTGATGTATCACACATTGATGTCCGACCATTAGAAAGGCCTCGGACGGACGGACAGACGGACGACAAATCGATTTCATAAACGAACGAAGTTCGTTGAAAAATTAAAATAGGTATTGAAGCGGGCTACTACTACCGCGTTTCCCTAATTTAAAACAAGTAATAACAAAAGTATTTATTACTCACTGTTTAGGTCTAATTAACAGTATATGCCTTATTTATAGATGTTTTCAGTCCACTTAACAATGAAGCACTATTACACTAATGAATTTACAAGCACTAATATCTTCTTAAACTAACTTCTTTACCCTATGTCCATTAACAACACTAACACAACTATTTATTTATACACTTCTATTTATTTATGTATACTACAAGCTGCATGTACATTAGACACGTGCACATCATATAACATTTATGTTTACTGCCGTACTTCCAAAAGCTCAACTATATAGCTTTACACTTAATAATTTATGTTCTACATTCTGATATAGACTAACTTCTTACATTCATAAGCGGTCTTATATATACCCTGAATTAAAGAGATGACTCATCCTCCAGTGATTACTAGAAGTTTCCCGGTCCATGGAGAATATACAGTACTTGTGGCGTTTTTGGGTGTTTGATGGGTTGCCTAATAGTAGCTCGCAACAGTATGTTAAGTATGCAAATAAGTAAATCATATGGCACTTATTTTGCTATTGGTTTAATAAATACGCCTTGGTTCAAAATTCAGACATAAGTCTTCAAATATGACACCCCTGTCGGAATTACATCAAAACAAAATTATTGTTAAAACATATGATAAAAAGGAAAAAAGTAATATCTCGTTTACAAGATAAAATGGTAAATCCCATAATTTTGTATTTTTGATAGTGTACATAATTCCATCACAGGGTATCAGAAATAAGTTACCATATAAAATATATGTACATAAATCAAACAATTGCTTACATGGAAAAATTGATAAAAATTATCGAAACAAAGTACATATTTGATGGCAGAAATGATAACATTGGTGGATACACCTCAAAATTATTTTACTTACCTTATAATACAAATCACAGGTATATCTTTCAGATTAAGAACTTGTAGGTAGTTTTTGAAATTGTCAGTGAATATCGGTAAAATAGAAATTTTTTTTAAAAATTTGTTTTAAATAGTGTGAGGTGGCTCCAGTAGCAAAGAATATATAGTATAGTTCACTGCTTCCTTGTTATATTAAAATAAAAGTAGCAAAATTATGGGCACTGTCAATTATTAACCATTACCTTATGTCGTTTATCAACAATAACTACATGAATTAATCTAGAATGCTGGGAAAACGTTGACTGCGGATTAATTCAAACGATCTAACATGGTGAATCATACATAAGCTTAACCGGTCTAGACTATAATTGATACGCCTATTAGATATGTACGCTAATGCCTAGGTTCATGTTTTATGAGCATACAAAGCTTTATATATCCTACAGGTGATAAAGAACAACCAAATATTGGTAAATGTATACGACGAAAGGCAAACAATTCCCTTCAATTTATTTCTTTCGTAAACTAACCTGAAGGATCCCGTTATCTCACGATAAAAAAAAATGTCACAAAGTCGATCGGCTGTTCCTTTAATTAAAAAAATGTAACACAAATTCGCTTAAATTAAAGCATATTGAGTAATAAAGTTGTGAATTTCTTCGTTTGTGATATCGGCATAAACACCAGGTTGAAGAGGTCTGGCACAACCACCACCCCACGACACAATACCAGCTAATACGTGTTTTCCATTTCCACCATCGATTACAAGTGGACTTCCAGCATCACCCTATAATAATGCAAAATTAAAATATGCACAAGTGATCATACAATATTACCGAACAAGGGCCTTTTCCTCCTTGAGCGTCACCCCAGCATGACATACGCTTCGTTACGTCACGGTTGTAGTATATGTAAACACAATAATCCCAATTTACATTAGGAACTTCAGCAACTTGCAAGATTGAGCTACGAGTCTGTGCAGTTGATCCCCATCCAGTCAGCCACGATGGTGTGCCGACTTCAATATTTAAATTTTTCTCTGCGAGATGAATCGGGCCAAGCTTATCGGTAAGATCATATGGAGCTTCAAGGATTACAACACCAACATCGTAGTCAAAGTTTCCTTTATTGTATTTTTCGTGTACATAAACCTCTATTGCGATGCGCATTTCGCCACCAGCGTATTGGCTATTGGTTCCAGCTACTACGTAGATATAATCTGGGTTAGGGCTAGGGAAAATAAATCTCAATCATGGCGTTTTGTTAATTTCAATCGACTTACGTGTATTTATCTACGCATTGAGCAGATGTTACAACTGAACTTGAAGTGACTAAAGCGCAACCGCAAATATGCACAGAAGGGATACGAACGGAACATTGATAGCTGTAATCTTCAATCTCAGCGTTCTTCCCTCCAACAACTTTGCCCAGGCCTGTTAAAAAAACAAATTAAAAGTTCAAAGTTTGTTAAAACCTACCATGAGCCGTGGCTATAAGTCCCAAAATTAAGACCAGGCGAAACATTATAAAGCAATGGTTGAACTACCTAAACTAACTGCTTTTAAAGTTTTTAGTAGATAACGTTTAAACTAGTAGATATTCTAAAACTTTCGCTATATCATTTTGGGGATTTGTTATATCTAATCTGTTTGCGTAATGGAATTTACCTCTACGCTAATTTTACATCTTTAATTTCCAAGTTTTCAATTATTTTATCATGTGTATGAGCAGCTCCGTCAGATAGCGTTTTAGTAATTCAATTTATTGTTATGTTATGTACTTTTGTCCCGCGTATAAGTTGTTATTTCGTAATATTTATATTTAATGGTTTTCTTATATTTTACAAGTTTTAAATGCCTGTATCTACATCATTCTTTTCTCAGTGGTAGACTTGAGGATCTTATCTTCAAGAAGGATTCTGGGGCTTAAGTTTTAATATGTCAAATTATTTTATACCAATACCCTATTAACAATATCAGAACTAAGGATAATTAAGCGATAATGCGTTACCCAATTTGTGTATAATTGGTTTTTTATTATTTGATCTGTTACAATATAAATTGAAAATTTCGATTTCTACTGTAATTAAAATTTTTGGTACTCACATAAAGTAATGTCCTTTTTTTGAATTATGGCTTTCCAGTACAACTCCTGTGTTCTAATTCCTTTGAAATTCTTTAGATTCAATTTTCAAAATTTTGGTTGATTTATTTCCTTAATGTTTCGGTATATTTTTGTAGAGGTCTTCGGTAGAGTAGAGTGATTTTGCTAGAAGTTCAAAATAGATTAGTAAATCTAATATTACTTATATGTTTGTTTTAAATAATCTGACTGACACTTGATTTTGACAAATATTCCAAATTTGATTAAGATTTTAATATATATTTCTTTTTGTATTTCTAATTAGACGTCCGTGGTTTTGTTATTTTTCAGTATTTAATTATATTCCAAATTTGAATTAAATTTTAATTTCTAATGGATTCTCTTGAAATGTCATATTCAAATGGTAAAGATAAATGATACTTTCCTTAATTGTCCTATTTGAAATTTTGACGTTCCTCTTGGTTTTTCTTGTCCCTGCTCTGGCATATGTTTTCCTTTTTTTCATTGTATCTTCTTCTCCTCTACACTACTTCTTTTGACGACCTCTATTTTGTAATAAATTTTACACCTTGTTTCACCAGCAAAATAATTAATTAATTTTATTTGTCTTAATTTTTGACGTCCTTCAAAATTTTTTATATAAAAGTTCTAAATACAGATATTTTTTTTTGAATATCATTATATTGTTGTGTACCCTTGGGGGTGTAATCCCTACCTGTTGTGGGCACCCTTATACCTTAATTCTCTAAGAAACTCATAGCTTGGCCTCGGGGGTTAGTTGCGATAGGTGGGTACCAACACGTCTACTAGACTGCGGGATCGATGCTCTCACTCATACTACAATTCTTTCGAGAATGGAAGAACACATTTCAGGAGTGTAAGCGTATAATGTTAGTTAGTTGCGTTTACAGTACATCATTTACAATTCTACAGTTTCCTATCTTAAAGCGGTTAGTAAAAATTGAACGAACTTACATGTTTATTAATTAGGACTGGACGTCTGACCAAACTTAGCGGCGGCTGTGGGCCCAGCGGAACTTCTCAATTAAAACCCTCTGGTTAGGTGGACGGGCGTGGGTGCACTACTCTCCCCAGGTTGAGCACTGAACTACAACTCCCTTTCGTGACCTTGTCCTCCTGGTTTTATTAACTCCAGGCGGACGCATCGACACTAATCACGGGTTTCTCAGGAATGTAAGGACTGATTACTCAACGGACTTTCGGTTCTTGAGGTTAGCCGCGTTGACTGTGTATTTACGTCAACTTTCCTTGTAATGCGGAATTTGATAAGCAGTTTGTTGTTCAACTTCCTTGAGAATGAGATTGGCACACTGTGTGTGACCGAATGATTAAGAATGACATCAGACTCTGATTAATTTTACTTGTAATTAAAATCCGAGAAATAATTATGAGTTCTTTTTAATTTATGATACAATTTTGCAATTTACCCTTTTGGGAATATAACATTATAACACTGTATCTTCTTTAACTATTCTAATTATTCCAACAAAAACTTTTTCCTTTTTCTAAATTTAACTTTTATATACATATATTAATTTCTCCCTGAAATTTTTAATATTCTGTCTACTTATTTATCGTTCTCTCCATTATTACCTTGGTTACCACCTTTGCCTTCTGCATATTTTTTTTTTAAATCTAACCAAACCATCTTTTCTTTGTCTTTCTTTTCACGGTGTTATCCTAACTTATCTATATTTTAATTACAAACTTTTCTTAATTCCCTACACACTAGTTTATACATATTATCCTTAATTTTATTTTGTATATACAATTTTTGGCTTCCGAGAGAATATCATCCCTTCGCAGCGTCTTTCTGTAAATTTTTTTAATTTTCCACCGCCTGCAATATTTTATTTGAAAGTTGTTCCCTTCCCTTTTTTGTCTCCCATTTCATAAAGTCCTACCAAATAAAAAATAAAAAAATAAAAATGTTGTCCACTTTGTGTTTGTTCGATTATTTAAGGTGTAACGCAAGTTGTTTGTCTGTTTTTTATTTTTGATTTTCAAACGTAGAGTATCAAAACTATACCCTACCTTTAAGATTCCTGTTCTCTGAGGAGTTAAAACACATCAGTTAGTACTGGATATAGTAGTTTTATATGATATCGCCCAATTGTCCTTCCTTCCTGTCCTGTTTGATTAATTCACACACGTTTCCCTTTGCTAAAACCTGGTTAATAATTATGAATGGTCCACTGTATGAAAATGACAGTTTTGCACAAACTTGTTTTTCATAATTTGTTATCCTAAGCCTTTTTACGATTACTAAATCTCCAACGTTAAACACTGTCCGTTTTTTTATTTTTTCGTTTTCACGTTTTAAATACTTTTCTCTATTTCTTCTTATTCGTTCCTTGGTCTTTTCCAAGAGTGTTGTAATATCTAATTGGATTGATGCCTTTCATTAATGTGATTGGTGAAATCTCCGTCACTGAATTCGGCGTCATATTAATAAAATTTTCGACTTTTACCCAGCCATATTTGTCTTTCTGTCATGATTCTTAAGTATTTTATTAGTTTCTTTATATATCTTTCGCTTGGATTTCCCTGTGGGTGTTTAATAACACAAAATTATATTTTTATCTGATTTTCTATAATTATCCTTTCATTTTTGAAGTATGTTACATTGTCTGCTAGTATGGTTTCCATTTTTCCAATTTCTTCTACAAATTTCTTGACAGCTTTGATTACGTTTTTCGTGTTGCATCTTTGTGATGTGTGCAGTTTTACATATTTTGTGAATACGTCTACCATTACTAGTATGTTTTTAAATCCATATTGTCCTGGTATTAAGTTTGTTATGTAATCCATAGCTACTAATTCTAGTGGTCGTTCTATCTGCATGCTCATTACTGTATTTTTCATAATTTGTTTTTTTTCTTTTGCTAGAAGACATATTCGACATCTATTTATTATGTTCTTTAACCTACTAAGGTCGTTTCTTACGCAGAAACCTTCACGAAACATCAGGAATGTTTTTCTGACACCGATATATCCAAAATTTTCATGTAATTCTAATATGAGTTCATCTGCAACTTCTCGTGTTACTGCTAGTAATTTCTGTTCTCCTAAGGTTTTGTATTAGTAGTTCTTCTTGCATCGAATAACCTCTATTTTTCTTGCTTCTCATCTTCTTATGTAATTTCGTATCTCTCTTATTTCATCTTTATGTTGCATTTCTATGAGATGTCTTCTCGTCCATTCTCTTTCATTTTCGAACGTCGTCAGTGCTACTAGACAGGTATTCTTTTTTTTTTATATTCTCTGTCCTTTCTACTCAGAAGATCTGCAGTTACGTTTTTCCTTCCGGATCGATGTTTAATCTCGAAGTTGTACTCTTGTAGGAATAATGCCCATCTGTATAACCGATTATTTACAAAATCCTTTTTTTTTTAAAACGTTATAACGATATTGTCTGTTTCAATGGTAAATAAATTCCCACGTAATTAGAATCGTAGCTTCTTAACCGCATATACGATGGCCAACATTTTCTTTTCTGCTGTTGTAATTAAACTTTCTTTTTGACTAATTTATTTTTCTGAGGTTGGCTTTTGATTAGGATGTAATTGAGCCAAACTGTGTTGCAAAAAGAAATTTAATAAGCTCACGGACTAGTCTCAGGGTCCATCCCTGCGAAGGCATGAAATGAGCGGGGTATTTTCTAAGATTGAACTTACCTTTGCATAAATTAGGGCGCCACTGTGTCAATTAAATTAACAAAATATTATCTTCTTAAGGATAGACGAAGATAATCCTTAAGAGAATTTACCTATGCCTGAAGATAGATATTCGTTAACATAATCTCTTTTCCTTTTTACTTAATTATCGCAACAGAATTGGATACATCACTGTTTCTCTTATTAGACTCTCAGAAATAAAACTATTACGATATTTGACTGATATGTAATGAAATTAGTAACTCTTCTTTTATATAAAAAAAATTTAAGAAAATATCATAAATACAATAGCATGAAGTTGAATGCTCATAGAAATGTTAAGTCGACAAAAAATTAACAGTCACTAATGGGTTAGGCCCATCATAAAAAAATTATCCAATATCTCACTACATTAAGTAAATGCTTCAACCAAAAATCTTTGTTTTCGGCTTACAAGAATTATTTATAGGTCAAACTTTAATCTTTCTAATGTTTTAGTGACTTTCCTTTAAGGAAGAACATACGTGTAACTTGTTTAAATAAACATGCACCACTAGATATTTATCTGACAGGTGTTAGACCAAAATGTTGTCCTTGACGACTATTTAATGCTAACAACTAATGACAAAAAATTTAGCCAAATCATCTTATCCATAAACATAATTTAATCCAATAGGAAAGCTTTCATATTTAATATTTAAAAATTTACTGAATTTTTCAAATCGTTTAAGCAATTATTTTTCTTCTAATTCGACACAGTTTCTAATCAAATTTGCTTCTCACTTGGATTGACGCTTGTTAGAAAAGAAAGAAATCGTACTCACCGTAGCGTGAAGAAACTTGTGTTACAAAAATTTACAAAACACCTATCTGATTGCAGCCACTTGCATTGGTCGTTTCTTTAATACGAACAAACAAGATTCCATCTTCAAAGTTTAACCCACTTCCATTTACGATACTGTAATTCAAATTGATTTCTGAAACCCATTACACTATCTTGAACTATGCCCCCTGAACTTGCTTGCGCTTTACAAATCTTGAGTTCACTTCAATGCGCTGCTTTTCTAAAAATGACTGTATTTATACATTATAACCCAGGCAAAACGCCTCTCCCAAGAGTGATATTAATCACCCCACATGGCTAGAAAATTTTCCTCACCACGTTTTTTTAAGAATCACGTCTATTCTGACTACATGCTTCAACAAGAATACTTGTTTCTATATCGGGCAAGCTAGTGATGGGCACAATCGATAGTCTATCGATTGGACTATCGATAGTTTGCACTATCGATAGTTACTATCGAATTATTTTTTTAATGAATTAATTTCTATCGATAGTTGTGACGGGACCATTGATTGCTTTTCATGTCGATAGTTATGTAACAATCGATAGTTAATGAACTATCAACGGTACTACCAATAATCTGCAAGAAAATCGTAGTACAGAACTGTCAATGTCAATACTCAATAGCTTTTAGATGATAGTTATATTGACCGTTAAGTTAACCCGGGACTCCAGTTAAATGCACATGTACTGTTGGTGTCGGATGTCGATTATCGGCGCCCGGCAGTTATGCATATTATGCAATGCATTACAATGCGCAACAATAACAAACACGCGTCCCATTTTCATCCACGTGTTACTGTACTCTCTTTCGCTCTGTAATTTACTGCAGTAGCAGTGAAGAGTGAATTATAGTATAGTAGGCAACGTATAAGTTTTGACGAAATTTTTGCGTCCAACTAACATTACTCATCATCACCCAGACGCCCACCAGTTCTCTACATCTATGGTATTAGAACGTAGCCCGTAGCGCTACCCAGTTACAGTTTAATTGTCAATGTCTAAATCATTATTTAGTAAGTTGCACATATATTAACTTAATTTTTGAAACTATAGTCGATTAATTTCTTAGATTTTAACCGAATTATACCATGAAAAGAGTGAAAAAATCACGAGTGTGGGAATTTTTTACAAAACACGGCGATAAAGTTATGTGTCAAGTTTGTAAAAAAGAGTTGAAATTTTGAGGTAATACGTCCAATTTACGTCGACGGCACCCAACAAATACCGAATCTGTGCAATTAGTTGACATAATAGTAGCAATTGACTATCATCAAGAGATTACCGCCAGTAACATTGTAACAATTTTATTTTCGCAGTAAAAAATCTATTCATGAAAGGTACAACGAATGTTAAAACACCTTTATTAACTAAAGTAATAATACGTGTAACAATCAAATCCTTACATTAATACAGTATCTAGAGTCGTTAGTCTATTTGTTTCGGAGTTCGGTTTATTCCACAGCCACTGGCGCGCGCGTGAGAGGTTTGACAACCCCACTCGGGACCCTCCCACGATAGAAGAACGCGGCAAAAGCACTCGTCGATAGGTAAGAGCAGCGACAGCAGGCATTTGAAATTAATGGCGAGTGACCTCCGGGTCGCATTATTTATGTGACACACTTCCTGAGTAACGATTGGTATTGTATATTCGTTATCATAGTACCTAATTTAACAATTTGTTTAGCGGAACTACAACTTACGAACTACGACTTATAAACAACGCAATGGAAAATTATATTTATAACGAAGATTAGACAATGGAAGATTACGCTACAAAATTTATGCATTTTGAATCAAAGTAAGAAACACACTTCGCTGCAACACCTGTATTTGAAGCATGGAAAGCAGGAATAATTAGCTGCAGATTCCGCACGGCGATGTAGTTTCCATTCCAGCCAAGGACAACAGCCCGGGGTTTGGTTCGTAATAGCTTTAAGATTTCCTCAGTGCTTCCTTCTAAAAGCACGTTATTTCGTTTTGTTTTATAGAAGCACAAATTTGTTATTCAGTTTATCTGTAGCTAAGCTGGTTTTCTCCAGTATCAAATTTAATTTCACTTAGTTTCGTAGATATGTGACTACACGTGGCTTCAACATAAATTAACAGCTGCGGTTACGTCACCTGTTTGTTTGAAATATGCCGTCAACAATTGCACAATTGCTAACAGATGTTTAGTATTACATTACTACCACCTTTGATAAAATTAGAGAATATCTTTGTGAATATTTTGACTTCAAATTGATTTTAATACCGTTAACTTAAAGAGAAAATTTTGTATATTAATTTGTAAATGACCTACACAGATCTGATTGGGTTATGAAACCTTAGTATAACCAGTCACACTGGATTGTAATATATTTGAGTAAGGATCAAGTTGATAAACCTTACATTAACTTTGCAAGTATTTCAAGTATTCATTTTATTTTATAGCATTGAATTTTATTTACAGAAACGGAAAAATTCTCTCTAGTAAATTTATAATCCACGCTTAAAGTCTTTTTATTCTGATCTAGTTTGATCAGACCTGATAAACAAAAAGCAATAAGAGTTAAATTTTATGACACCCTTATGTAGAAAATATTCTCTATGCATTTTTAGGTATATTTGAGGGACGCAAATTGTGTTCCCATTTTCTATGTGACTTAATTATTATTTTTCCTTACAGGGACAGCGTCTTATTCTGTTAAGACAAGTTTTGTGTCAGCGAAGGCGATCTTTTTTCTTTGGGTCTCCACGTCCGCCCTTAGAAATTTGCCATGCCATTAACATAAATCAATCTAGACTTGGTGGCGCCTGTTTGTTTTAGTTTGAGTGTGACCCCCTACAGATTTCGACTTACCCCCCCATTGCTCATAGCTCTACCCAAGGAATAGACCCCTAGTTACGTCGGAAGACTTTGTTTTGCAGACACCTGACTTGGAGCATGGTGATAATAAAGTAGTGTCGGCCAGAGAAATATAGGAAAACATTTCACTGGCACCCATGTGTGGGATTGGCCAGGAAAATTCGTTACAACATTAGTGAAATCGGAAACAGCGATACTACTTTTATGGCGAAGAGTGCAAGCGTAGCACCTCGGTTATCTAATGCAACAACAACGTTATCGGGTTCAGCTACTTCAGTATCAAATCCAGTATCTTCGATCAGTAGTGTGCTTCCTGTGGTTGCAGTTCCTACACGAAAACGGAAGCTACAGCCAACAATAACGCTCCAAGTAGTTCCTTTAAACGAATCATTAAAACATAAAATCACAAAGCTTGAAATTATTGTCAAGGATTTGCAACCACTATCCATAGTAGAAGATGTTGATTTTAAGAACCTTATGAAAGCACTCGAACCTCGGTACACATTACCGAGAAGAAGGACAGCATCGAGAGTTTTACTTCCAAACTTATATAGTACAGTCCTGAAGTTAGTGCAAAATGCAATCAAACTCGATATCGAGTACAACTGATATTTGGACATCCTTTAATACCGAATCTTTCTTAACAGTAACGAACCATTTTTTTCATGAAAGCCAGTTAAAGTCAGTGGTCCATAAAACAGTATTAGTCGAAGAAAGTCATACTGGTGAATGCCTATCAAAAATTTTATCAAGTGTATTTTGTGAGTGGTCTATTACAAATAAAATTACAGTTGTCGTCACTGATAATGCAGCACCGCTACGGATAAAATAAAGGTAATTAGTCAATATCAAGGTTTTGTCATAGAAGACATAGATCTTATATCGAGCACCAGCAAGACCATAAAGTGCAGTTTGTAGCAAGATTTTGATGAAAGACTAAAAAGTGTAATAGCTTCTGTTAACCCAGAAGCAAATATTTTACTATTATTAATAAATTACAAGGATTTATTTAAACCAAAAAGGAAATCCTACAGTGTTTTGGAACGAACAACAAAGTGCATTTCCAGATTTATATAAATTGGCAATAAAATTTCTGACCGTGCCGGCTACCTCTGTACCTTCGGAAAGAGTATTTTCTCAAGCTGGTTTAATAACAAGGTCCATACATGTACATTTCCAATGCTCCACCCGAAGGTACTACATTGGCCAGGAGGCGTTTTTTTTTATTGCCTGGAAATTTACGCCCAAGGTCCCGGTTTCGAATCCCGACACGGTCCGCTTGAAAAATGTTAGGCGAGCTTTTTTCACACAAATACACCCTCGTTCGGATGAGAGGTAAAATGGAGGTCCCGTGCGTGAGTGTTGTCACGCACGTTAAAGATCCCTACCTTGCTTGGAACGGCAAGGATTCGGCAAAATTCCAAATTTTCCAGGTAAAAAAAAATTCGCTTCCTGGCCAATGTAGTACCTTCGGGTGGAGCATTGGAAAATCACATGTAATGCCTGGAAAATTAGAATTTTGCCGAACCCTTGCCGTTCCAGGCAAGGTAGGGATCTTTAATGTGCGTGACAACACTCACACACGGGACCTCCATTTAACCTCTCATCCGAACGAGGGCGTAATTTTTGTGAAAAATGCTCAGCTGTCATTTTTCAAGCAGTCGGCCGTGTCGGGATTTGAACCCAGGACCTTGGGATCCGTAGTCTTACGCTTACTACATTGATCCACGGCGGCGCCTCAATAACAAGGACCGCAGAAATCGCCTCAAACCTAAAAACGTCAATTCATTAATTTTTTTTAAACAAAAACATTCATGTGTTTAAGTAAAGGAACGTTAGTGCACTCCAGTACAAACCATTTATGTAAAGATATATTTTTGTTATAGAGTTGTTTACTAGAATTTGTATGCATTTATTAATTTAGTATACATATTCTAGATCATTAAATAGTTTCTGCATTACTCCCACTAATGCTGCGATTGAGCTGAATAAGTCGAAAGGTACCACATTATATTGATAAATTTTTCCTTCTGTGCTGTATATTTTCTACTACCATGGTGTAATGGTATTAGCCAAAATGAGTTTTTTAAATCAAGTTTACTGAATTTTTTTTTTCACATATTTTGTGTAGTAGGTTCTCAATTCCTTGTGGTTGTTCGTATTGTGGTCGTGTTATCTCGCTTAGTTTTCTTCCATCTAAACATATTCTAAGTTCTAATTTGTCGGCCTTTTGTACGATTACTACTGGATTAATAAAACTTGTTTTTGCTGACTTTATGATACTATCCTTTAACATCTTCTTTATCTGTTCTTTTACCCTATTTCGTAGACGATGTGGAATAGGGTACACTTTTGTGTAGAGGCCATTTTCCTTCATGACATCTAGTTTGTGAGTATAATCTTTTGCAATTCTGGACTCATCATTAAATAATCCTACGTGCTCATCTATTAAGTCTTCTAAATTTTGTTTAGTATTTTCATTTTTCGTGCCGATCTGTTTTCCCTTAAATATTGTTATTACTGTGTTACCTATAATAATTGCATCGTCCCGTATTTCTTTTTTCTCAGTTCCTTTTTCTAAATCTTCCTTTTCTCTATAAATTCCATTCGTATCCGCACTCTTATCTTGAATTATCCATTACCTTCTAGACTTCCTAATTATCCGTTCATCCTCACTATTATTATTACATCCTTAAACCACCCTATTTCTTGTTTGAGCTTGAAAATCCATGCATTCTTCCCTCCCATCAGTAACCATTCCAAACCCTTTTATAAAATCTAATCCTATAATACAATTTATTTTTAAATCTTTTGCTACTAGAAATTCTGCTTCTTCCAGTCGTAGATAATTTTTTCTTCATTGCTGACCACAGATTGATCTTGTTTATTTTACATATTTTGTCACTCATTATTTTATTATGTTGTAGCACGATTTCTTCTTGTATTAACGACAATTCTGCTCCGATCCACTAATGCTAAAAAATTTATTTTGTAATTTTAAACGAATGAATGGTAAACAATTATTTTTAACAAGTTAACTTCTCATTAAGAAATCCTCAAAACTATCCGATTCTATACTTAGAACTATTCATTCCCTTTTAATAAATTGGCTTTTTTTGTCTTGGCTCCAACCATTTTCATGTACTTGAGCTACTGTTATTGTGTCTTTAGTATTGTTTTTACTCTTCTGTGGTGATTTGTTGTATGTTGGCGTTTTCTTCTCTTGTACGGTCTCCAGTGTTTCGAAATCTCGTTTTGTTTCTTTCTGGTTTATTATGTTCCCAACTTTCTCGATACCCTTGTCTCGCTTGTCCATCGCCTGAATTTTCGTATCCGTAATTTGGATTCCAATATCCTTGTCTTTTCTGTGGTCCATCCTGGTTATTATATACATATTGTTGTCTATAGTTTTGTACTGGTGGTTTAAAATTATTTTTATCGTATCTTGATGTTTGCTTCATGTATCTTCTATATTCAGTATTTTTATCGCCATAGAATAAGTTACTCTTATACCCACCTTTTACTGTGGTTTCATTTTGATGCCGATGGTGGTGTGTGTTGTCTTCTATTTGTCTTAACATGTCGTACTTGCGGATGATCTCTAAATATTCTCTAAATGTCTTTGTTTTGTGTTGTTACAGCTTTATATATATCATTATCCACATGTCTAGCTATAATTGAATTATGTCGCGTTCTCTCATAACTAGTATTAGATGCCGTGCTTGATTAAATTTTTCAATGGAGTATTCTTTTCTCGTTTCATCATATTTGTTGTAGTTCCCTGATATCAGATCCATTCTAACTTTTGTTTGTTGTGTCTCGCTCCAATACTGTTCTATGAGTAAATTTCTAAATACCTCGTATGTCTTATAATTTTCTTTTATGATACTATGCCATTTTTCTGCATGGCCGATTAGAGTTCCATTAATGATTTGAATTTTGTTTATTTCTTGTTCGTGTTTGATTATTTCGTCTAGTTTTCCTAAGAATGTCATTGGTTGTTTCGATTTTCTCCCTTCGAATTTTGGTAGTGATTCCTGGCCTAGTCTCCATTCGTGTGTGTTTGTCCAAATACTTGTTTGTCCCTGTTTCACGTTACTGATCCTTTGTTGTACCAACGTCATTGTCTTCTCAATCATGTCCATCTTTTCTTTCGTTGTACTGTTTAAGTCTTCTTGTAATTCTTTTCTGAATCTTATTTCATTTTCTTTTTGTTTCTGAATAGTCACTATCGTTTGTAGATGTCGTGCTTCTTGTCTAGCTTCACTTTCATGGGTTTCCTTCTGTATTTCTGTCACTTGTGTTCTTATCCTGTCCACATGTACTTTAAATTTTCCATCAATCTCAAACCGAATTTCTCTTATGTTATGTTTTACTTCATTTCTTATTGTTGTCTTTATTTCTTGAACCCGTTCAGTGATTTCCAATTTTAGGTTATCAATGCGTTTTTCTACTATGTTTCCGATTTCTGCTTGCAAATTTTTTTGGTTGTTTTTTAGTTCTCTTTGATTGTCTTTTACTTGCTCTAATTTTTCTCCTAGGTCTTTAAAGAACATCGCTTTGTGTCATTTTGTCCTTTTCTGCCTGTTGTTATCTATTGTAGTGGTGGTTGTAGTGTGATGATGTTTGGTCCAATGTGTGTGTTTGGTGTTATTATGTTGGTATTGTCACTGTTATCAGATTTGTCTTGTATGTCTTCGGTGTTTCCTATCGCTCTTATTGTATTTATATTTCCGCCGTATGATTTTTCTAATCTTGTGTAATAATTTTCTTGTTTGCTCATATTGATCTTACTTGTAATTTCAAACTGCCGCTGTTGTGCGCCACTTTTTTATGTTATATTATATATTTTTGTCCCGCGTATAAGTTGTTATTTCTTAATATTTACATTTAATGGTTTTCTTATATTTTACAAATTTTAAATGCCCGTATCTATATCAATTTTTTTTCAGTGGTAGACTTAAGGATCTTACTTTCAAATTATTTTCTACTAATACCCTATTAACAATATCAGAACTAAGCATAATTAAGCGATAATGTGCTACCCAATTTATGTATAATTGGTTTTTATTTAAATTGATCTACTACTGGTAAGATGCTATCAAAGAATATTGAGGATGGTATATTTTTAGTGCATGGTGTCCCTCAGTTCATTATGTGTGACACTGGAGGTCAACTGAAGAGTAAAGAGTTTATACGTCCTTGCGAGAAATATAAATCCACGATTTTGTACACACCTTTGTACTACCCCCGTGCTAATTCGACTGAACGCACGAACAAGGTTTTCAAGACCATGGTATACGTTCCTATATTAAAGATGTTCATAGCCGTTGTGATACTAACCTTTCGGCTGTTGCGTGCGCGATTAGTACTTCCGTTAACGAAACGACTGGATTCACCCCTTATTTTATCAATTTCGGGTGCGAGTGTGAAAGAGGAATGTTTGTAAATTTAGGTATTCGAGAAGAGGCACACCTGAGCTAGCCAGGGAAGCTGAAGGAGTTTGTAGACGAAATGAAATAGGTCAAGGAAATTTTTTTTTTTAGAAATTTTGAAATTTATATGTTGACCACTGGTGAAGCTTTAAAATAGTCCACAGGTTCCACGGCAATATATATATATATATATATATATAAATATATATATATATATATATTGTTGTGGATTTATAGGGTTAAATTTGGGGTAAACAATAAAATTTCAATCACCCTGTATAAAGAAAAGAACTAATTATTTACGCGCAAAATTTATTTAAGTCATTTAAGGAAAATGGACATGTATTCACATATTTTATAATTAATATTGGTATGTTAGAAATTACATAAAGAAAAAACAGTTTTAAAGCAAATGGTAATTCATAATTAACGTTAATTTATTTTAATTCAACACGTATGAGCAATAAGAGAACGTGCTTGCAAAACAAAATCTAATTGCAAGGTAAATATACGTCAAAATATAAAATCTAAGAACTGTTGTGCTAAACGGTCGACAATAACGAACACCTGCGTTTTAATAGCGTACATTCAAAGAACTCGAGCTTGTATTAACACAGGACTTCATAGAAATATTTTCAACCGTCAGTTGGGTTTAAACCACAAGGCTAACAAAGTTCTTAAAGAGCAAGGAAAATGCATGATAGGTTATATGCTACAGATAGACAGAAATAAAAGCGTTGATATTCAAAACGCACGTACTATATCCACGTGGAGTGAACATGGGCTGTCAGCAATATCGATTTTCTATAACACAAGTGAGGTTTTGAACGCGACAGCAGACATGCATCAAACAGAGATACAGATAGTACAGGTGGAGTTTTATGACGACAGAGAATAGTATCATTGGTTACGAACGGACAGTTTTACAAACGTAGACAAACGTGACAAGTGGAAGCTTTCGGATACGTACGGCGCGCAGACGGAATATTTTTCAGGAATTTTCGAAACGGTTGTGTTAAAATTTGTAGAATTTAAATTTGAAGATAAGCTTTTCACGTAAAGTGTGTCCGAGGGTAGCATTTTGAACTAATATAAATACGGAATGGAAATTATTAAGGGTCTCTTTGTCTCTTGTCTTATGTTTGCTTCTATACTACTTGACTACGATAGACCAACATTATAGTAGAGTTTTTTTATGTGAGTATTAGATATATTCATAATACAGTAAATAGAGAGCTAGCACGTGTACATTATTAGTAGTGGCCTTCTATTTGCTAATGCGAAATACGTGTAGTGTAAATTAAATTAATAGAGGTCTGGCTACTACTATACGAAGCTAGAAAATCAATAAATAGAAGCATAATATACGTGGGGTAAGCATCTCAAACAACCAGAATTGTATGCTGTTATGGAATGGTACTTTGAAACAAGGAGCTTTGCTCACAAATGTGGTTCTCATCTGTGGATCTGCTGAGTATCACAGCGCATGGTCACAAAACCAAGATGTTCTGGTGATCTTCGTCGAAGGAATGGAAACCTGAAACAATCTCCAGGTAATTTATTTGAAATTTCTGTTGTCTGATAAACTTTTGTGAAATTTTGGTGCTGTGTGAGTAAATTTTGGAGTTTATTTATGGTTATATAAACTTATTTGAAAAGATACATGTACTGGACAATTTATTGGGGTTTAAATATTGGAAAGAAGTGTATTTTAAAACTTACTAGATTTCATTCTGAATATAAATTGGATTGTAAAAGGTAAACGGGTCTATAATTTTTTGTATTAATTTATGCAAGATAAAAGGCATATACTAAATAAACTGGGTTATTATGTGGGGCCCATTTACTCATATATTACTGAATTTGTTGGAACATAATTAGGACATCAAGGACTTTAAAACATTTGAGTTTGAAATTTGTGTATCAAACTGTTTTTTTTTATATACTGTAGAATCATTTGTCTGTAAATAGCGGAAAATAAAAGATTGTATGATTGTTGTATTATTTGGTGATTTTTTTTGAATGGTGTGCGAGTGTGAAGGAAGAATGGGTGTATATTTAGGTATCCGAGAAGAGGCACAGCTGAGCTAGTCAGGGAAGCTGCTGAAGAGTTTTGAAACAGAAAATAATTAGGGTAAGCAATTTTTTTTTAAGTTGGGCATTTTTTAAAAAAATTATTTTGATGACACTGGCTCGATGTTAAAAGTTTAATCCTTTATCACAGCAATCTTATGACGGCCCAACGCTGGGGCTTGATGTTAAAGTTTAATACCCGATTTTTCTGAACTTTCACGGCAATCTTATGAGGCCCAATTCGTGGGACTCGAATGATTTTTCGTAGATGGAAGTGAGTAATCCTGAGGTTGTCCCGAAATTCACGATAATCTTAATATATATATATATATATATATATATATATATTGTAATGTCAGTAAGAGGTACAAGGTTTCTAAGGGTAGATTTGTGTTAAAGGGGGTGTATGCCAAATAAAATGATCCATATATCAGATCCCGTAATTCAAAAATTATGTTTTGCCGTACTTTACATATGCTAAAGTATTTACAATGTTAGTTTGAAATGTATGTGCCAAAAGGTAAATTAAATGACTTGATGACGTTGATAAAATACACAGTGCTCAAGGTTTTATACTGAGTTGCAATTTAATAGGCCATTAAAAGTACATTTGCCATCTGAAAACCGGATGCGTCTACGGATGTCTACTATCAACCACGCATCCAGGTTCATGTGTAAATTATTTTGGCTTTTTATTTAAATAGAATCAACTTTTGGACGAATATGTAATCTCAAAATTATAAGTAATAGCAGTGTCAAATGTGATTGGAGAATTGTGAATTATTTAGGACCAATGATAGAATTATGTACAAACTAGGAAAGTGTAAAAGGACAACAGTGAAGGTATTTGTGACACAAAATAAGGGATAAAATGTTATTGAATGTTTTTATTTATGTAATATGTGATTAAGTAAGCTGGATTTGTTGTACTTATCGCCTTGGAAAGTAAACAAGGGAATCTTTTTCGATTTAATTTTGTGTAAAGACGTATTTTTTGTAAACCTGCGCTAAAATTGCTTAAATATTTTGAAAAAGAAATAAATGTGTTTGAATTTGAAGAGTTTAATTTATTAAAGTGGAGTAACGAGAAGCAGCAGTGGATAGTTAAAGAATAGCGACGACGAATTAAAGAGAAGATTGGTGTTAGTGAAATAGCGAAGCGGCGAAAAGTAAGATTGTTTAGGAACGAGATTTGATAAAGGCAGAAGGCATCGGTGAGGAATTGTAAGCGTGAATAAGATTTGGATTGATTTGGTTACGGATTTTTGGTTAATGGGGCATTGATTGGATTGATTTGGATAGAGATTTATGTATAGCGGGTCATTGAGTGGTTTTTAAGATAAGGAACGAGAATAGATTTGGATTGAGCTGAAAGGAGAATAGGTTTGTATTGCGCTGAAACGAGAATAGGTTTGAATTGAGCTGAACGGAAAGTAGATTTGGATTGAGCGATTTGAGAGCAACGATTGGAAGAGTTAAAGGCTACGAAGAAAGTAATACGGAAGAATTAGCGCAGGGGAAGTAATTAAAACGGTTATTCTAAATTCTAAAATTCGGGTTATTTATTTCAGATTGGGGATCAACAAAATTATACAAAGACACCTGGAGGCGATACGAAAATTTCAAAGTGATTGTGAGTCCATGTAAAGACGCATACGGCGACAAAGATCTTGTGCCAGCAGTAAAAAAGGCCAGCAACGAAGTATAATCCAGGTGAGTGCTGTGAAATATCTTATAACGTCAAAAGTAATAAATTTGTGGTATTAAATTAATTTGGCACAAGGCAACGTTGATCATAATTAAAATGTGGCATATACAAAACTAGATTCACAAATTAGTACTAAAACAAAAGAGAGTGCAGTTTGGTTGGGCATTGCTCATCTACTTACCACGGAACCCACGGTAAGTAGGTGAACACTCTGAGAATAAAGAGTTTTAAATAGTCGAAGCATTATAATAACAATTTCGATTAAATAACCAACCAAACCTTGCAAAAGTACGGGGCGTGCAATAGGTGTTTGCACATTATACAAAAAAGCATTTAAATTTAATAAAAATAAGGCGCGCGACAAAAGAGTAAGGGGGCGGAGTACAAGAATATATACTATATATATATATATATATTATATATATATATATATATATATATATATATATATATATATATATATATTGCCGCGGAACTCGGTAAAATCCTAACCAACCATAAATTTTTCGAAAATTTTATATATTTTTCAAAACACGAAAATTCAAAAATTAAATAATGCAAAAAAAATATCCTTACCCGTTTTCCTTTCTTCCTCGGTTGAACGGCCTTCTTCAACTGCTTCCGGTTAGCTCAGTTGGACCTCCTTTTGGATATCTATATTCACTCATATTCTATCATTCACGCACACTCCCAATAAAACCACAAAATACAACCAACATACAATCTTTTATTTATTTCAATTTACAAATGCAATTCAACACTGTCCATATTTTATTGTTCACGTTACACTTCAGTAACTCTTATTTTATAATGTCCTGTATTTAATTTTAACATCATCAAACACATAAAATGTACTCGGAGTAAATGGACCTTGAATAATACCTTCTCGAAATTCCTTCTTTATAATTTAATTATTTATTTTAATAATCTAAGTAAACTGTGGGGTATGGTGAGCTCATTATAACCTAACTAATTCTGCATAATGTATGCCCTTTTACTTTGCATACTTCTAAAATACAAAAAAACAAAGCCATGTACTCTTCACAGAAATTTTTACGTTTTGATGGAACGTTTAAAAGCTTTCTAAACACCTTCAAATTTCTAGTTGAATACCGTACTAAAGTTATTTACACATATTCTGTTCAATATGCAAATAATTCACACTAACTTGAAAAACACTATCATACGCCACCCGAATATTTACAGTTTATAGGAATCACAATTTTAAATCGTTACCTGGAAATTGTGGAAGATCTCCGCTCTTGTAGATAATGCCATGTATTTTTCTATCTGGACTGCAGGTCGTTTTTCGCTATTACTAGACGAACTCCATCCAAGTTGATCCGCCAAGTCCGCCTTCTCGGTGTAACCAAATTCCAAATTTCATTTCAATTATACTTCTTTCACAGTAAGCTACGTTACTTAATGTCCCGACACGAGTTGATTACAAATTATAGGTGATACTTCAAAAAAAATTATACTCTCGGCACACTAACCGCGTTTTTAATTTAAGAGGCTACCACTATGCAATACAATTTAAATGCTTTTATAATACTTACAACTCGTGTTGACTTTCATACGTGCTTTTGGGACGATCGAAATAATAAGGACTTAAATAAATATTCTCCTAAACTATTTATATCTTTCCAATGTAACCTCTCCTGGCCACAGTTATCCGAAATCCCCTGCTCACAACACACATTCTCACAATTTTGCACTCAACCCCATTTTCAAATCCGCGAATTTTAGTAACTCGTTATAATATTTCAAGAAAATTACGCTACACCATCCTCGTGTTCATATCAAGTCAAACTAAACATATCAACCAATCGTAGCTCTAATGACGTTTTACAAATCCCTCCTATACTATTGTGGTCTCGTGCTTATACGTTTTCTACGTCTCCTTCTAACCTGGTTTGAGTGGTAGAAAATCAATATCCTTGTTTGTGCGCTGTCTACTACACGTGGACTTTCTCCTTGAGTTAAATAATCGCTCATTAGTATTTCATGCTAAAACATCAGACCGCCTGTACAATCCTTAGAATAATTTGTTCGTTATCTACAAATTAAGCAGAACTTGACATTTAAAAATACGCAAGTGTTCAATCGTAACACGAACGCTTTAAATACATTTCCACGATTTAGAGTTCGGCGTATTTCTACCCTACTGATATATTTGTCAGATAGCAACGCGTTTCATCTTGGTATCTTTGGGTTTTTACACGCTTTTATGCAAATTATCCATCAATAATCGTTCAATTAAATTCAAATTAATTAATAAATTAATGGCATTGGCGTCTACCATTTAATTTCTTTGCAAACCTACTTAAATTTCATTAATTATTTATAAAATTTCGTTAATACCGGATACTTAAAAATGAATTAACTAATATAAATTTCGCACGTAATTCCTGGTTGTTTCTTTATACAGGGTGTTTCGAAATTGTTTCTTTTATATTTATTTTTGATCTTTTAAAACCACTATATTATATATATATATATATATATATATATATATAGAATGCTGTGACACCTCTTGAATTACCTGGTCTGTTGATTTTCTTCCGTTAATCGCCTCGGCTGCTCCTCTAGATAACTTTCATCCTCATACATAAAAAAAAAAAAACACATTCCTACCACAAACATCAACGTTAACTCTATTTACATCAATATTCACAATACATTAAAATTTTAAAATTAAAATTCAGCATAAATTTCAGTATCAGAAAATTTCAAGATTAAATTTGTTATCATTTTAGAATGCATCCAGAATTAAAGTCCTTGTAGGATGCCTACTAATTACTATAACAATATATGCAGAGTACAAAGGGAGCATCTACCACCCCTTTTACGTTAATTAACCAGGTTCATCTAATTGAGCTCAAAGACATACCCATATTTTCATCATAATCCAGAACATCAATACTAAATACCCCTTTCTACTTAAACAAGCAAATTTCACCTTAAAATTAAAATATTATTGTTAGTACAATTTCACTACTGTCCATTTTAAATAAACAAATTGTAAAGTTATTCAACACACACCAAAATATCAAAGTTCGAACAAAATAGTATAATTTATCTGAAGGTTACTGCACTCGTAGCTTCAATGTACATCGTCCCTTTGTTAATTACACCATTCCAACTGGGTTATATTTACGGCTTCTGATTCTCAACGTTTTAAAAATTTGCTCCATCACCATTTATTTAAAGTTGTTTCAGGGCTTTTCCGGAACTCATCTGTGTATATCTGAACCTTGTTTAGTGGATCCAGTCATGTTTACGAACCATTTAATTATTAACACCCCCGAAAAATAACAAAGAAATTCATACTTCTTTCACCAATATACACCAAAACTGCCTACTTTTGTGTATTTATTTGTCGTAGTAAATTTTACCAATTGGTACAGTGATACTAAACTTTCTTTACCTTGTATCTTCTTTTCTAAGTGCACTAACGTACATTCATTGTAGCACGTAAAGAACAAGCTGTTTTAAATCACATAATATTCGAGCAAACTGTTTAAATTATTTAATATTAAAACCGGAAAACTAAAAAACACTGTTTAACGCGTTCAATCAAGTCGAAGATCTAAGAGAGCTTGTTCATATTCCCCTGGGTATATATGGAGGTTCGCCTGTCTGTCGGTCGAGTCCTCAAAACGGACAATTCTAAAGAATTTCGCCTGCTCTGTTCCCAGTCCGTAGCCCGGCATGCGATTTTTACGAATTTTGCTCTCGACCCAGTTAAATCTCAGAAAATTTCCACACGGCACGCAACGTCTGAGAATACCTAATTAAATTTTATACAGAAATGTTATTTCTACCTCTCAATTTTGCCTTTTATTTTCAACCAATCGCAACCCCATGACGTTGCTCTACTCACGCCTTTTTACTATATGTGTCTCGGTCTTGCGCATATTATCTGTCTCTATCTACCCTGTTCTTATTAGTGCAAATTGATATTCCTTATTATCGATTATTTCAGTCCATGTGGACTATCTGGGTTAAATAACCCCGTATCGCACCTTCTCGTGAATATTAAGCCACGGTTTCTCCAAGATTCTTTGTAACTATTAATTATCTGCAACATTTACGCAGAATGAGCTTTTTAAAAATACGCAAGGTGTTTAAACATACTATTAATTCTCAGAGCTTGATTTCATGGTATTTTATTGGGTTTTCAAGTTTTTATAGATATTATATGTTACTAACGGTTCAATTAACTTCAATTACAATTATTATCTGTACGTTTTGTTTAATACCAGTTACTTAAAATAGAGTTAATTAATATAAATTTTGCACGTAATTTTATTTGTTTCTTTACTAGGGATAATTAAATTACCCGTAAAGTTTTCTAATACTGCTTCCTTTTATATAAAGCGTCTTATAAATAATTTAAATCTCTTAATTTTAATAAAACGAATGAACTTTTATGCTTCACGGTTTTTTAAATAACGTGTACCTTTTCCCAAAGCTTCTACACAGTGATTAAAATTATTTGATGTGATTATTTAATTTTCTACCCTGGTCTAAATATGAGTAATATATATATTACTCAAATTTAGACCAGGGTAGAAAATTAATTAACGACATCAAATAATTTTAATCACCGTGTATAAAAAATTTTATTAGATAATACGCGTTATTAAAACGTGGAGCATACAAATTTATTCGTTTCATTAAAAATAAGGGATTTAAATTATTCACTAGACGCTTTCTATAAAAAGAAGCAGAATTAAAATGGGGGATATTTATCTCTTCTCGACTTAGATGAAAATTAAGGGGTGTACTTATTTTTTAAAACTCATTGTCCCTAAAGTTTCATTTGTGGTTTCTTTGTTCACTTTTGATTCTTTGATTTTATATCTAATATACATTTTGTACAATAAGTATACAGCTAATAAAAATAATACAATAATCAATATAATTGTTCAAGCACTGATGTTCTCATAGTGTAACTTTGGCACTTTTTATTCGTTTAAATGTTCTTCATAATTGTCCATTAATTTCACTGCGTGGTTAAAATCGTCGAGATCTAGGTGTTCTAGTTGCATTGGCTTCTGGATAGTTTCGCTGTCTTCGGTTTGAATCTTGAATTGCAGTTCGGGTAGATTTACAAATTCCTTCGTCACCGTCGGGTTTTGATATACTCTAATAATTTCACTTTTTAATTTTAAATAACAATCTTCCTTTATGGTGTTCACTTTGCTTCCAAATAGGGTTAAACTGTTTTCGTCTTTGTTGCAATTGACGGTTGCTATCACTTCTTGAGGAAATGCATCAATCCATTTGTTGTCCGTAACTTTCTAAATCTTCATGTCCGTAATTTGTACTGATTTTGACACACAAATCCCATATTGATTAGAAAATCGTAATAATTGCACTTCACAAGGGCTATATGTTTTTATAGCCGTCGTCATTATCGATTGACATAAGTATTGGCTGGGTGCCACGTCTTTGCATTTCTCACGTGTGAATCCATACCTAAGTTCATTTAGGGAAAAAAACTTGGTCTTAGGGGTAATAACTTGATATAGACTATTAATTTTCATAGGAATAGCAAATAAATGATAATAATTGTAAGTTCTAATCTCTACAATTGGAATTTCTATTAAAAACGTAATCTCATGATTCTTTACATAACCTTTTACTATGGCTATTTTTTCAAATGCAAGTATGTTAGATTCTCTTACTTCAAAAGGTAAATTACTATGAGTTATGTGATTGGATTCCTAATAATTCGTTTGCTAAATCAAGCGGTTCGATACTACTAGCATGTAAAGTATTTAATTTAGCAAATATTACAGCATTTTCTAATGTAGCTAAAATTTATTGAATTACAGGGAGGGTTACTATCATTTGATTAAATATCGTGTTAAATCTTATTAAATCTCGCATTCCTAACATTGTGGTTTGCATGCTACTTTCAAAAGTTTGTATTCCAGTTGTTATACTGTCCTGGTTCTTTACCAATTTTTGGATTATATAATTAAATTTTACTATGGTGGATTGAGTTAAGAAAATTTTGTAGCTAACAACAGTTTTTACGTCATTTTGGTTGACGATATATTCTTGTATTGCATTGTCATACCGTTCAGCATTTTAATGCTGTGATGGTTTTTATAATATTACATAATCCATTAATAAATCGTCTTTTTTGTCTTGTGGTTTGGTCTACCGGTATTAATCGTTTCAATTTGTCGTCGGTGTACTTAAGGATATTTTCCATTATACTTTCGTAATTAAGCATTTCTGTCGCATAATCTTTTCCAAATCTGGCTGTGTCCATTGATTCTTTCAGTCTGTCATAATTGTGTCTAATTATATAAAATTCTCGTTTTAATTCACTAAATCAAATTTCTGTGCGAAAGTCCAATACTCTACTGTGTTTTGCATACTTCCCAATTTTACTGGTAGCATACCGGGGTTGTTTTTTATATCTCCTATTACTATTTCGTTGTCGTCTGTTCTACCTGGGTGCAGGTTGACGGCAAGGGTAATGGCTGTCTATCTGAAATTACAGAGTGTCTTAATTTCTTTAAATGTATGTATCTTGCGGTTTTTCCGTTGTCTACTACTGCTACATTTTTGTCTGAGATGTTTTTGATTTTAAACGGACCTAAATTTCTGGGGGGCGTTTTGTGTCGTTTACTTTTAAAGTTTCTTTTATAAACGGCCCGTCCTACTGCGAATCTATTTATATCGATGTTTTCATTGCGGTTTTTTTGTAATACGTGCCTTATCGTTGTCAAGTTTATTTTTGACGTTATTATAACTAATTTTTAGTTTTTCTTTGTAATCTTTGACGTACTGTTGATATACTTCTCTATTATAGTATATATCATAAGGGTTGAGGAAATCTGAGTGTTCTAATGTTAATTCAAGGGGTGCAAAGTTAGTTGAAAAATGAATTGTGTTGTTATAAGCAATTAAAGCATATGACATTAAATTAGTGATGGGTTCCTTTTTTATATGTTAGTCTTAAAAGTATTATCTTTTCTAATAAGGTTAAATGTAATCGTTCCATTAATCCGTTTGATTCCGGGTGATTTTCTGTAGTAAAATGAATATTTATTTTAGGAAGTTCTAAGGTATTTTGTATAGTCTCGTTTCTGAATTCACTTCCATTATCTAAAGTTATTGAATCAGGTGTACCGTAAAATGTAAAGTACTGTAAAAATCCTTGAGTTACATCAATACAGTTTTTCAAAGTAATGGGTATCGCTTGTCTTACTTTTGTGAATGCGTCTACGATTGATAAAAAGTTCTGAGCGTCTATTACCAAAGTGTCTGCATAATCATCATCATTTTGTTTTCGACCATACTTAAGGTCGGTTTGACGTAGCTCTAATTAGTTTTCTATTCTGTGCTAATCTAAAAAGTTCTATCCACACTTCACAATCAAAATTTCTAATAATTTGACTAATATATATTGGTCTAGGTCTTCCTATACTCTTCTATCCTTTTTTCTGGCTCTACATAGATATTAGCTACTTGATGGTTGTTAAAGAACTCCAAAACATTTAAATGATTCCCATTTAAAAGGAAATGATATATTACCTGGTTATCCCCTCCAAAAAAGGAAAAGTGTTAAATTATGTTTTGGTAAGGCTTAAGCAACGAATCGCTACTAATTTCAATATGTGGTATTTCTATATAGGGTAAAATGTGTTGATTAATATTGTTTAAGTTTACTACATCTGATCGTATATGGTTCCGTCTCGTTGCTTATATAGTTTTAATCGGTAGGTAATTTTTGTTTACGTTAGGATTGTAAATCCTGCTTTTATAATTCACCACGATTTCTTCCTCTATAATTAAGTTCATCGCCTTCTCTAAGTTTTGGAGATTTTTAATTCTTATTTTGTCCGATAACTCCTCGAATAACGCGTTTATATATGCATCTAAAGCCATTTCGTCGTACATTTTAGTTTTAATTACACGTACGCTAGGGTCTAATTTTTCTAATTTCAGTTTGGTTAGAATTAAACATCTCACGTCTTGATATCGCATACCAAATTAATATGGTGATTATTCTGTTCCATTTGTAAGTTTAATAAGTCCCGTATCAGACATTTTATATTGCGCTGGTCGCCAAAATACGCGATATCTTTTTATAGTCTTCCCAGTCCGTTAGGTCATCCCTATTGCTATAAGGTCAAATCTCTGTCGGTCAGTTTACTCAGTATCAATCTTAAAAGCCACACGTTTCTTTCAAGGTCCCCTTGTTTGTTAAAAATCGTCAGAAATGTTTCGCACGCGGTAATGAATATATCTAACAAAGCTTGATTACCATCGTCCATTGGAACCGAATCTAAATAAAACCTTAAGTTTTTAGAATTCATCTTTATAAATTATTTTTTCTCTGTTACCTTAGTCAAGTTTGCATTAAAGTTATTTAAAGAATCACTTACAGCTACTTGGATTGCATGTAATTATAAACCTCTGCTATAATTACATCAATTTCAGACTTTTGCTGAATAATTGCCTCATAAATGTGTATAATCATAAACCTTTGTTATAAACTCATCAAATTCAGGCTTTTGCTAAATAATTCTTTCAGTAATAATTGTAATAATAAATTGTACATAAAATGTGTATATAAAACTCTTTTCTTTTAATCTTACTTGATAATATCTATATGCAATTGAAAAATAATGGTATGGAAAATGAACTATAGGTACTCACAATAATTTGATTGCTAGTTCCATAGCCTTCCTTCTGTATTAGATTAGGTCGATTTTGTACTTCATCCAACCTTTGTGTTTTGTTCCAATGAAGAATTTAAATTCACGGTCACCAGTTATTCGATTTTGAAATGGTTAGTGCCCTTCTGGAATCCGTTCCCACTGCGCAAGATAGGTTTTGGGCCTTTGGGAACTTCTTTTTAAAAAGTTTATTTGCCAAAAACACTTCTATCAAATTTATTTTTAATTGTATAATTCCAAAAAATGATTTATTTCTGCTACAACTTAGACGTTTATATTCATTAAACATTAAGAAATTGAAATTGATAAAAATACTTGAAGTTAATAAATCAATAATTATAATTACAAATTACGGTGAATAGCTTGAACCACCAACAATGTTAAAGTTATAAAGTTCGAAGACTGACTGACCATTAGGAACTCCTCACGGTTTCTATGTAATCCATGCTTTCACATCATTTTGTAGGAAAGTGCAAATTTCATCGTATGCTACTTCTTGATAAATATACAATGTCTTATTCTAAGTAATTTTAATTAAGACAGTTTTATTGCAGTTTATTGTTTCTGCAACTGCAGTATCAGATTGCGTCTCGAGTACAAAGTAGTTGCTTCCTTTTTTATTTCTTATATAAACTCTGATTGATCTTTAATTATAACTTTCATTTAATACAATGTAACATGCTATTACTAAGACATAATAAATGCGTTTAATTTTATACACATTTTAATATGGGGGATTGTAACTAGCGCTACGAGAAAAAAAATGTTAACGAATGGTGTGTTGCTTTGGAAGACTGCATACAAATTGCGTATTGCTTTAAATTCAATCCGGGATGTATGAATTGAATTACTGGAACATTACCCCCATTCCTCAGATTTAGCATTCTCGAATTATTACCTCTTTCCTCGATTGAAGAAAGTTTAAGCAGATATCAATTTTTGTGTTACCACAAGGTAATAGAATCCGTGGAGGAAAGATTTGCAGACTGTTCTTCTGAAAGGGTTAGAGGCGGTGCAGGATGTTGAATAATAAAATACTTTGTTACAACTTTTAATTGTTTCAATACTCATTATCAATAGGTCTTCAGTCCTAGAACTGGTTGGACGCGCACCTCCATCGTTTCTAATTCTGAGCCAACCTACATATTCCCTGAAATTCCTACGGCCTACATATTTTACTATCTGCGTGAAATAATCTGATCTTGTTCGTTTGTGTTCGACGTTCGACCATTTAGGAATTTAATTTGCAGAAAATTTTTATAACTAAATCGACGTGAACTTTGCGATGGACGCATTCATATAAAATGTTTAGTGTCTCAGCATATATTTAGACCCAATTCGACGGTCTAATATCCAATGAATGCGTTGATATCAGAGGTGAATAGCGAAATTGGTCTTGCTAGTCTGTTCTCATATTTAGCAGAAAGCTGTACTTTTTGAACGATGCAATTCAATTTTTCAGTCGTATATGATAGGCGTTGATCGCCAGGTATATTAAGCACATATTCGTAAATTTTTTTTACCACTTATCCACTTCAAATACAGGTATTTGATGATTGTTCGATAACCTAATTTATCGATTTTCACATTTACAATCAACATGCTTTCTTTTAAATTTACTGCACGCCACTGCTTCAACTTTTTGAGATAAGATTTCACAGTGATAGTCATTATTTGTTGCCATGGTAGGAAGACCTTGTTTTTTCAAGAAAACTGTCTAAGCTTACTTGATATCAATACAATAGTCAATTTTTTTTTAAATGCTTTTCAAAGAAACTTGTAATTAATTTTGAGATCTACTTTCTATAAGCTAAAAATTTTAGGTAGTATCTTTGTAGGTAGTAGGGAGATGTGTCCAAATTGTCGTGGGTGGCTTCCTTAGCGACAGAGACTAATTCACTATAAATCTATTGACTTCGTGTGACTTATTTTCTAGTATAACTGTACTTAAAAAATAAGTTTCAATATCATACGTGTTACGTAAGTTAAATTACTAAATCGCTATCTCATAGCACAACTCGTGCATGTAAAAAATAATTCAAAACTTGATAAATTAAGAATGGAGAATTAGTGTGAAGGCAAATTCAATTCCACGAAAAAATTAGATATAACAAATTCCCAAAAACTTTACAATATCTACTAGATTGAGGATTATATACTAAAGACTTTAAAAGCAGCTGGTTTAGGTACTTCAACCATTACTTCATAATGTTTCGCTTGGACTTAGTTTTAGAACTTCTTGCTGCCGCTCATACTATGTTTTGACAAACTTTAAACTATTAGCTCGTTTATAAATAGGCTTGGGTAAACTTCTTGGCGGGAAGAACGTTGAAATTGAAGATTACAAATATCAATGTTCCGTTCATGACCCTTCTATATATATTGACGTGATAAGGGGGTCACGAGAGGTCATTGAGACCCAAATTTTACAAATAAAGCCCACTAAAATATAAAAGAATCCTGAAAAAATAGAAATTTCCGTAAATTCATGGTGACGCGAGTAATGTATCCCCCAATTTAATTATGCCACTACACGATATTAAATTCAAACGACTATCCCGTAGAACTATCGTTGACAGACCCAATTAACGTAGAAGAATTAAATTTTAACGAAATGGAAATAGACGAAAATCTAGAAAACGATTACAATTTAGAAATTAGAAAATTTAACTAACATCCATTTTAATACCGACATCAATCAAGAAGAGCAAAGAGCAATTAAAAACTTATGTTTCGAATACCGCGACATATTCCACTGCCAAGGAATACCCCTAACATTCTCCAACACAGTGAAACACAACATCAAACTAACAGATAACAAGCCAATCTTTACAAAAGCATACAGATTACCTCATGCGAGCCAAGAAGAAGCTGACAGACAAGTAGCAGACTTATTAGAACAAGACGTAATCCAGCACTCCAACTCACCATGGAGCAGCCCCGTGTTAATAGTACCTAAGAAATAAGACGCAACCGGAAAGAGAAAGTACAGAATGGCAATAGACTATAGAAAGTTAAATAAAAAAACAGTAGATGACAAATATCCACTACCAAATATAACCGAAATTCTAGACAAATTAGGCAAATGCCAATAATTATCATTTGGGCTTTGCATAAAAGTCTAAGTTATTATTTCATCTTGTTCACTTCACTTGTTCACTTCAAATCAAGAATTTGCATACTTTAGTATAAGACAAGCTAGACAATTAAATACAGAAATTTTTAGTGTTAAATGACATATTTTTATGTAGCTTCGCGGTAAGGAAAAATCAATAATTTGTATACGTTAATTTAATACAAGGTTGACTATTGCAGGCAAATATTAAAGCTTCGTGGTAAATAAAAATCAATAATTGATACAGCGGATATTTATTTAGCATAATAAACTAAAAGTTACGTTAACTTAATTCGTAGAAAAATAACATAACCAAAGGGTCGAGGAGTTTAGAGAATGAGAGCATCAAGTAAATAAATATTTCTTAGAAAGCTATAAAACGTAACGATAATAGTTCACGGTATTGTACAACGGAAAAGCCAGGTTAACGAACAAATATGTTATTTTTCAAGCAAAAATCAATAATTTTAAGGGACAGAGAGTTGTTAGAAGGCAAACAAGAAAGACAGAGAATACATCAGTTGGTAGAAGGACAAGCGGTTTTCAAGCGCGTGACAGACGAATACATTTTAAAAGACAAATGGGTGAAACAAAGATGCAAGATGTTTGTCGACGATATCGATTTTCAAGGCGCACATTTAGCGAGTGAACGGTAACCGTAGATATTGGGAGCTCGATGAAAGTAAGGGAAACACGAGTGAGACAGAAAATAGTGGTTATGAACGCATGACTGCCAGGAGAATAGAGACGCAGGTACTATGGGCGTGTTTTGCAGGTGGTTAGGGTAAATTGAGAGGTTAGATTTTCTAGGTACTCGAGTTAAGGTTCGGGCCTTTGGAGCTGTGTTTTTAAAAAACAACTTCAAACACTTAACAATTTATATTGACTTGAAACAGAAATTACATTGAAATTTGGAATAACTTGTACATAATAACTTTAATAAAAAATAATTAATTGTACTGGGCGAGTAGTCTAGGTAGACAACAATGCAAAAGCTGTAATACTCAGACTGACTCGATTGAGTAGCTTGAACAACAAAGTATGGAGTTCGAAGACTGACTGCCGGGCCTTGAGCTCCCGGGCTTTTTATAATAACCTGCCCCTCACACGGCTGTGGGAACTTGCAGATCTCATGTCTGCTTTACACTTTGTTACAATGTATCAATCTTAATTCTAAGTAATTGCGGTCTGTCGACCGCCTGTGACCTGTCACCTGCAGTATCACTGCTCTCACGGATGCAAAGTTGCATGTCCGTTCTCATGAACTGTCGATAACCTCTCTGGGTTATCCTTGTTTTACAATGTTGCAATATATAATTGGGGGATACATAACTCGCGTCGACGGTTGCAACTGATAGCTAGTTTTTCGTGCTAAAGCCATTCTGAGTTTTAAAAATTCGTTGGGCATTCGAGTGGAGGAATTTGCAGAATTGCTTGTAACAAATGTGATAGTTCAGCGAAAGGTAGAGAAATACCTGACTAGAGAATGGGTTTGAATATTATAAAAGCTCTTGCCAGAAGTGGTAGAGCTCTTAATCTTCTGAATCGCTTCGAATACATTAAGTAGCATCGAGAAGACATCATAATTTAAAATTAAAAGCCGCGACATAGTGCAGTTTTACAAGTATTGTAAATGCACGAGTTGGTGCTAACAAATTAAACGGGTTGAAAATAAATTAGTATAAATAATTGTATAAGTACAACAGGATGCTAGTGAGGTAAGCGAACCAAGTATTTCTTAAACGAGAGTGCTGGTGGCACGTTAAATTGAGACGGAGGCATAATTTGGATGGATAGTGGTATGAAAAGCATCCACTAATAACTGGGGGAACTGGATGAACAAGTTGAGATGGAGTTGCTGTCCATGTAGGAGTGAGAACGTGGGGAAAATCCAAGTACACGAGTTTGGTGCAGGTCATCCGAGGAGGTGGTGCGTCTGAAAGACACTCCAGGTAACGAATTTTGTTTTATTGTTGAACTGTGGTGCTGGCATTGTGTTATAAAGCTATTTGGGTTTAGAATTAAGTTTAGAATTTGAATAGGTAAAAACAGGAGTAATAATTTTTGATGTAAGAAGTAAAGGGGTCTTTAGAGTAATTTGACCATGCAATATTCTATGCATATCAAGTAAAGGTAAATTTAGAGGTTTACGATAGGCCCATCTGCTTTAAAAAAAAAAGGTTGAAGTGTAATAACTCACAAACGATTTAGATTGAAAGAAAAGGGTAAAATGTTTTATTGTAAATATAACATTGTAAATATTGAGATAGTCTGAAAAATCATTTATGTCATATGAATAAGAGTGTATGTTTGTCCAAGGATTTTATTTTATATTTGTATTTTGTTGTGTATAAAGGTTTTGAAAGTATGTGTAGTTGGGGTAAGTATATACTAGGAGGTAGTGTCCAGAGCTAGCCGTTGTAGATCAACTTGGAGAAGCAATTTTTGTAAAAATCAAACTAGAACATATCATAGTCAAACTTCAAAATTTGTATCGAAGTTTTATTTAGGTGCAAATTGCTGAAGTTATATTTGTTTCTAGATGACCACTGAATTTTTATGTTAACCCAACATTGGGGCACGAACTAGATGACCGATCTAGAAAATACACAGTGCATTTTTATGGTTCCCAACAGTAGGGCTCGATTTTCAAACATAACTCCATTGCAATTTTACGACGCCCAAAGTTAGGGCACGATTTTAGGGCTTCTTTCTAGGCAAAATCATTGCAATATATATATATATATATATATATATATATATATTGCCGTGGTACTCGGGTAAATCCTCACAACAAAAAAATATATTCGAAAATTTTATATATTTTTCAAAACTCGAAAATTCAAAAATTAAATAATACAAAAAAAAAATTCTTACCCGTTTTCCTCTCTTCTTCGGTTGAACGGCCTTCTTCAACTGCTTCCGGCTAGCTCATTTGGATCTCTTTTTGGATATCTATATTCACTCATATTCTATCATTCACGCACTCCCAATAAAACCACAAAATACAACCAACATACAATCTTTTATTTATTCCTAATTACAAATACAACTCAACACTGTCCATATTTTATTGTACACGTTACACTTTAGTAACTCTTATTTTGTAATGTCCTGTATTTACCTTTTTAATCATCAAACACATAAAATGCACTCGGAGTAAATTGACCTTGAATCATACTTTCTCTAAAATTCCTTCTTTATAATTTATTTATTTATTTTAATAATCTAAGTAAACTGTGGGGTATGGTAAGCTCATAATAATCCAACTAATTCTGTATGCCCTTCTACTGTGCATACTCTTAAAATACAAAAAGAACAAAGCCATGTACTCTTCACAGAAATCATACGTTCTGATGGAACGTTTAAAAGCTTTCTAGACACTTTCAAATTTCTGGTTGAATACCGTAATAAAGTTGTTTACACATATTCTGTTCAATATGCAAATAATTCACACTAACTTGAAAAACACTATCATACGCCACCCCAATATTTACAATTTATAGAAACCACAAATTTAAATCGTTACCTGGAACTAGTGGAAGATCTCCGCTCTCGTAGATGGTGACATGTATTTTTCTATCTGGACTGCAGGTCGTTTCTCTCTATTTCTAGACGAACCCCATCCACGTTGATCCGCCAAGGCCGCCTTCTCGGTGTAACCAAATTCCAAATTTCATTTCAATTATACTTCGTTCACATTAAGCTACGTTACTTAATGTCCTGACACGAGTTGATTAAAATTATAGGTAATACCTCAATAAAAGATTTTACTCTCGGCACACTAACCGCGTTTTTAATTTAATTAGGAGGCTACCACTAAGCAAATAATTCAAATGATTTTGTAATACTTACACTCGTGTTAACTTTCATACGTGCTTTTGGGACGATCGAAATAATAAGGGCTTTAATACTATTCTCCTAAACTATTTATATCTTTTTAATGTAACCTCTCCTGGCCACAGTTATCCAAAGTCCCCTGCTCACAACACACATTCTCAAAATTTTGCACTCACCCCGATTTTCAAATTCGCGAATTTCAGTACCTCGTTATTATATTTCAAGAAAATTATGCTACACTATCCTCGCGTTCATATCAAGTCAAACTAACATATCGTCCAATCGTAGCTCTAATGACGTTTCACAAATCCTTCCTATACTATTGTGGTCTTGTTCTTATACGTTTTCTACGTCCCTTTCTAACCTGGTTTGAGTGGTAGAAAATCAATATTCCAGTCTATATGCTATTTAAACCCACGTGGACTTTCTACGTGAGTTAAATAACCCCTCATCTAGTATTTTCCGTGAATATTCGACCGCCTGTACAATCTTTAGAATAATTTGTTCGTTATCTACAAATTAAATAGAACTTGACATTTAAAAATACGCAGGTGTTCAATCGTAACACGAACGTTTTAAATACATTTCTCCGAGTTAGTATTTAGCGTGATTTTAATCCCACCGACTATATTTGTCTGTTAGCAACGCGTCTTTGCCTTGGTATCATATGGACCTTTCCGCTTTTATGCAAATTATACGTCAAAATCGTTCAATTAAATTCAAATTAATTAATAAATTAATCAGGCATTCTTCTACCAATTTCAAATTTTTCTTTGCAAACTTGAACTTAAATTTAATTCAAATTATTCATAAAATTTCGTTAATACGTTGATACTTAAAATTGAATTAACTAATATAAATTTTGGCATTTACTGGTTGTTCCGTTATACAGGGTGTTTCGAAATTGTTTCTTTTATATTTATTATTGACTTTTCAAAACCATATTTGTATATATATCAATACATATATAAATATATATATATATTATATATATAACTTAGTAATTTATTTTTATTTTTGTTAAATAGGGCTTGAGGTCTGCTGAAATGGTAAACTAATCTCTTTATTAAATGCCTAAAATTTCGGATTTTTAAATCCTTATATTTATTTAAGGCTTTCATAATTAATGAATAATACATATACTGAGATATAAATATAATATTAATTCTAGCTTACAAGTGAGATATCTAACTGATATCTAGAATTACATTTCTTTTTTTAATATGATAATATAGTTGTTTACTTCGCTTCTTAAATTGGTATTTCTAGTGAATACTAAAAGTGTTATAAATTATAATAATTTTCATTAAAATGTATTTGAATTCAAATTACGATCCAATTTAATTATCATCTAAAAATTTATTGTATCTGGATATTGATATTATTTAGTAGTGTGAATGTTATTTAAAATAGATCTGTTTTTGTTTAAACCATCAATTTATCAGGCAAACTGTGTCTTCGTTCAAATTATTTAAGTATGTCAGGTTACAAAGATTCCTGTAATGTCAACGAATTTTCATAATAGTGTAATTTTGTCTTCAAAATAGCATGAATTTAATTTGTCCATTCAAAGATCACTAAGTAATTAATGTTGTAGTATCTTTGAAAAGCAACAATTTTAACTTTCCGAAATCGACGATCATTAATTAAGAATATATAGCAAAACACTATTTAATTTTTCATAAGAACTCATTATCAAATATATCATAATAATTAAATATATATATAATAATTCGTGACACCTACTAAAATGCCTCGCCAGAGTAAAAACATCGGCCTCTCAAATAAATTGGGCCAAGATTTGCTGTGATTCTCTTGTCCGTTGAATCTCTTCTGATAATTGCCTCTTTACTCTTTCCGCCTCGGCTGCTCACCTAGTTAAAACTTTCATCCTCATTCATAAAAAAACAAACACATTCCTATCACAAACATCAACGTTAACTCTATTTACATCAATAGTCATAATACATTAAAATTTCAAAATTAAATTTCAGCCTAAATTTCAGCATCAAAAAATTTCAAGTTCAAATTTGTCATCATTTTAATTTGCATCCAGAATTAGAGTCCTTGTAGGATGCATACTAATTAAGTTAACAATATGTGCAGACCTGAGTCTGAATAAAAGGGAGCATCTCCCACCTTTTTACGTTAATTAAACAGGTTAGTCTAATTGAGCTCAAAGACAGACCCAAACTTAATAAATACTCCTTTCTACTTAAACAAGAAAATTTTACCTTAAAATTCAAAATTTGTTGTTTATACAAATTTACTACTGTCCATCTTTATCAAACAAATTATAAAGATATTCAACACACACCAAAACATCTAAGATCGAACAATAATGCATAAGTTACCTGAAGGTTAATGCACTCGGGGCTCTAATGTACATCGTCCTTGCTAATCCCACCATTCCAGCTGGGTTATGTTTACGTCCTCGGATTTTTGGCCGGCTTTAAAATTTTTCTGCACCACCATTCGTCTAAAAGGTTTCAGGGCTTCTTAGGAACTCATCTATGTATATCTAAATCTTGTTTTGTGGGTCCAATCACGTTTACAAATAACACTTGATTACTCACTCCCGAAAAATAGCAATGAAATTCATAATATTTTCACGCTATACCCAAAACTGCCTACTTTTATTTATTTATTTATCGTTACTAATTTGGATAATTGATACAGTAATACCCGCAAATATAACTAGACTTTATTACCTTTATCTATCTTCTCTAAGTGCACTAATGCATAATAACTTGTATCGTAGCACGTTATCTGCTTGAAGTATCGAATAAAATCAAAAATAAAGAAAGCGAAATTCCTATTAGCACGGGTTTATATAATCGCTCGCGTGCAAGTCGAATTTGTCCCGCGACGGACAATTTTTAGAAATTCGCATTCTATTTTCTTTTCCGACGGCTCGGCACAGCGATTCTACTAAAAATTTGCACTCGTCCGAGTTGAAATCTAAGAAATTTCCACACGACTCGCAACACGTCCAAGAACAACTAATTAATTTTATATAGAAATTGTTATGCTTCCACCTCTCGTGTTTGCATCTTATTTCAACCTTAATCGCCAATCTAGTCTGTTCGTTCTATCTACAACCTGTGCTCTTGTTTTACATATGTCCCCTCATTCAACTATCAATGCATTCCCTTTCGTTTGTCTTTATACCACAAATTTGCTCTCTTACTTGCACTCATATAGCTCAAAGCTTATCGACTATCATATACATCGTTATTTTTGCAGGTGTTCTGCGTTCTAATACGCTGAAGACTTCAACATGACTTCCCCACGTCTTTATAATTTCTCGATAGTTTTAGTACTTGGAAAGATTAAATTAAATACAAGTTGGACGTTTTTAACTCGGCTTCTTTTTATAGAAAGCGTCCAGGGAACAATTTGAACCCCTTTATTTTTAACGAAACGATTAAATTTTCATGCTTCATGGTTTTAATAATGCTTATTACCTAATAAAATTCTATACAAACCCTACATTCTAATTGAATGATTTAAATCTACACAGTAAGCCTTTAATTACGCGTACTATTTTCCACTGCTTTAATATACACGGTGTTTAACATTATCTAAACAATATAAACTCTATGTTTAAAAGTAAATGACGAATTTATCCAATATGCCTTTAAATGAAGCGTATTATTACCCAAAGCTTCCTTATACACGGTGATTAAAATTATTTGATGTCGTTAATTAATTTTCTACCCTGGTCTAAATTTGAGTAATATATATATATATATATATATATATATATATATATATATATAGCGTGATCATAATAATAGGTAACAAAGGGGAAACTTTTTTATTATGCATTTTAGAGAAAAAAGTTGTTGGGCAAAAAAAGTCGCTTTATTCTAAATTAATAACAGCATGTATATTTTTAACGTACTTTACCTTGTTATTGAAATTTTTCTGTCCGTCTGTTCAGTCGTTCGCACATTTTTCGAATCTTAATATTTTGATTTTAGAATCTTAAAGAAACCCGGTGGGGTAAAAAACATTTAATAAGCACACAGAAATCCAAACATCCCTGTGGGATAAAGAAGTGATTTTAAAGTTTTAAATTGTAATTGTCTTACATTTGCTGTTGAAGTATTTGAAACTTTTCTTAAATAAATCGAATTTTCTAATTGCAAACAGAAATTTACTAATATGCGAAAAATTATGCTTCCACAGATCTTCTTAAAGCCAAGATACACTTTTCAGTTTTCTTATGCATATCCTGGGTAACGGTTTTTATCATTTGTGGTGGTGTATTCTAACATTTATGAAGTATTCGTTATATCAACTCGTTTCTTGAACGTGGTCGGCTGGCATACATTTTTTGTTTTAAATAACTCTACGAGAAGTAGTCTAGTGGGGTTATGTCTGGTGATCTTGCCCATTTAACTATTGCTAAATCATAATCTGAACAACAGCCAATCCATTTGTTTGGGTAATAATTGTTAAGCCATTCTCCTACTGGAAATGAAAAATGTGCAGGTGCTCCATCCAGCTGTAGAACCATTTTGTACTTTTTTGTTAGGGGTAGATTATCCAGAACTTCTTCAAATTTATTTTCCAAAAAGTGTAAAAACGTCGCACCATTAACATTTTCTTCAAAAAGGAAAGGTCCAATTACGCGATTCCCCATTAAGCAACATTCAATTATCCAATGAAGGTTCTCTCTACTCCAATGCTTTGAATTTTGGGAACAAACTATCCTTTTATGGTAAATGTAGCTTAATCTGTATACATTATTTGATTTCAAAAAATTCTATTTTCTTGCAGTTTCTCAATAAATCATCCATTAAACTCCAAATGTAAAGCCCGATCCCTTCTAGTATAGTGTGTATAAATTTCGTTTTGTATGGTTTATACTTGTGCTTTTTCAAAATTTTTTGAACAGTGCCATAACACAAACCTAAATTCCGGCCAATTTGTCTTATTGAAATTTTTGGATTTTCTTCAACAGCTAATAGAACTTGTAATTTGGTTTCGTTATGATTTAAGTAATGATTCTAGTATACGCTGATCTAAATTGTAAAAAATTTGGTGAGCATTGTTTAAATTCTTAACGTAGTTCCACGTTTAATAACTAACTGTGTTTTGTTAGGCATGATTAAGAATTAAACTTCTATTTGCTGTTATCTCTACAATGTTCTAAATTGTTCTCAACGATTAATATACAATTTTCAACTTATTGTTGGTAATGGTTAGCGGCATTCAGAAACTGTAATCAGTAACTTCTATTACAATGTACACTAGAAAATTAGAATTACAAAACAAAACTGTATTAACTGACTGAACAACGGATAGAATCTGATTCTGCATGAATGTTAAATATTAAAGTGTTACCAGATTAAAACTGAAAGCGATGAACTATTGCCAGCGATGAAACTTTTTTTAAATGCTATCCATTAAAAAGTTTCTTTTTATCTTAACAGGCTAAAAAAGTTTACGTAATACAATAGCTTTAGTATGTAATTTTTATTATAATTTTGAAAATTAAAAAATATGTAACATCTAGATATATAATTAATAGAGAATAATCCACATTTAGAATGCAAATGTAATGCGTTATAGATATTAGATAGTTCCATTAATGTATGAACGACTGAACAGACGGATAGAAAAATTTCCCTAGCGAGTGAAAATTTGTTAAAAATATACATGCTGTTATTAATTTAAAATAAAGCAGAACTTTTTCTGCCCTACAACTTTTTTCTCTGAAATGCATAATAAAAAAGTTTTCCTTTTGTTACCTATTATTATGATCACGCTGTAATAGTAAGTAAGTAAATAAATGCTTTAGTCTTAATTTTTATTACAAATTAAATGAAAATAAGTAGAAGCATCTATATATATAATTAATAGAGAATAATCCACATTTAGAATGCAAATGAATGCTTAATATATATTAATAGTTATTAAGATGAAATGAAAACCCAACTTTGTATTTAAAGTTGAATTACCATTTCAAATCGAACTAGTAATTGAAAACCACTAAAGAACGGCTACAGCAGGATTTGAACCTGCAACCTCTGATTCACCGGATCAGTGCTCTAACCAATTGGGGGCTAGATAGCTCAATTGGTTAGAGCACTGATCCGGCGAATCAGAGGTTGCAGGTTCAAATCCTGCTGTGTTTCAATTACTAGTCGATTTGAAATGGTAATTCAACTTTAAATACAAAGTTGGGTTTTCATTCATCTTAATACTATTAATATATATATATATATATATATATATATATATTATTATTGTGAAACCTACAAAAGCCTCACCAGAGTAAAAAAAAATATTCGAGCCTCTTGAATTGGGCACCAAGATTTGCAGTGATTCTCGCCCTGTTGAATCTCTTCTGATAATCGCCTCTTTACTCTTTCCGCCTCGGCTGCTCACCTAGTTAAAACTCTCATCCTCATTCATAAAAAAAACAAACACATTCCTACCACAAACATCAACGTTAACTCTATTTACATCAATATTCATAATACATTAAAATTTCAAAATTAAATTTCAGCATAAATTTCAGTATCATAAAATTTCAAGATTAAATTTGTCATCATTTTAATTTGCATCCAGAATTAAAGTCCTTGTAGGATGCCTACTAATTAATTTAACAATATTTGCAGACTTGAGTCTGAGTACAAAGGGAGCATCTCCCACCCCTTTACGTTAAACAAACAGGTTAGTCTAATTGAGCTCAAAGACAGACCCAAATTTTCATCATAATCAAGAACATAAACTGCTAAATACTCCTTTCTACTTAAACAAGAAAATTTTACCTTAAAATTAAAAATTTGTTGTTTGTTCAAATTTACTACTGTCCATTTTTTAGCAAACAAATTATAAAGTTATTTAACACACACCAAAACATCAAAAATCGAACAACAAAGCATAAGTTACCTGAAGGTTAATGCACTCGTGGCTCCAATGTACATCGTCCTTTGTTAATCACACCATTCCAACTGGGTTATGTTTAGGTCCTCGTATTGCTGGTCGCTTTTAAAATATTTTCTCTACACCACCATTCATCTAAAGTTGTTTCAGTGCTTTTCCGGAACTCATCTGTGTATATCAGAAGCTTGTTTTGTGGATCCAATCTCGATTACGAATAACATTTGATTATTAACACTCCCGAAAAATAGCAAAGAAATTCATACTTCTTTCACGCTATACCCAAAACTGCCTACTTTTGTTTATTCATTTATCGTTACAAATTTGGATACTTGGTACAGTAATACTCGCAAATATAACTAAACTTTATTACCTTGTATCTTCTTTTCTAAGTGCACTAATGCATAATAACTTTCATCGTAGTACGTAAAGAGCAAACTGTTTTAAAGTATTCAATAATCACAAAATATAAGAGCAAACTGTTTAAAGTATTGAATCAAAATCGAAAATCTAAGAGAGCGAAACTCATATTAACACGGGTATATATAATGGCTAACCTGCCCGTCGGTTTTGTCTCACAACGGACACTTTTCAGAATTTCGCATTCTCGGTTCCCTTCTCGACAGTCCGGCACGCGATTCTATTAAATTTGCACACGCGCCAGTTGAAAATCTAAAAAATTTCACATGGCTCGCAAACATGTCCGAGAATAACTAATTAATTTTGTATAGAAATTGTTGTGTTTTCATCTCTTATATCTGCAATTTATTTTAACCAATCGTCTCCTCGTGACGCTGCTCAAATCACGCCTTTTATTATCTCTGTCTCTGCCTTGCGCCTTTTTTCTGTCTTTTTTAACCTGGCCTTATTGGTGCAAATCGATATTCTCTACTCTCGGTCATTTCAGTCCACGTGTATTCTTATTTGAGTTAAATAACCGCTCAACTAACCTTCCCGTTAATATAAGCTACGGTTTATCCGACCGTTTGCAATATACGCAGAATATTCATGTTTATCCAAACAAATTAAACTGCAATTGACTTTTAAAAATACGCAGGTGTGTGAACGTTTTAACATAATTCTCAGAGCTTTATTTCATGGTATTTTAATCTTGGATTATCACAGGCTTTTATGCTTATTACATTATTACTAATGGTTCAATTAACTCCAATTAAAATAATAATGAATGGCGTTGACTTCTACCCTTTAATTTTTAGTGAATACAATTTAAATATTAATTATTATTTGTACATTTTGTTTAATACTTGTAACGTGCATTTTTACAGCTTAACCTTTTTACGCTTTTTCCCAACTCGTAATTACATTTCTGCAACTACTAGTTCTATATTGTATGCAATTTAACTCGCGTGTATTACTTTTAAAAGATGGTTTAATTGAAGATTGGTTTTCATTAATAAATACATTGCAATGAATGAATTTTAAATAGAATTATTCGTAAATTGTTTTCCAACTTAGTAAAAATTACAAACCGCTTGGAATTAATTATAAATTGCTATTCGTATAAATGTTGTTCCTTATGTGGAGATACGAGTCTAAATATAAACAGATAAGAAGTGTAGTTATGAGTACATTTGAAGCAGGTATGCTTAAATATGTAACGTGTTGGATTGACAAGAAGTGAGGTTGTAATAGCAAAGAGTTGTTATGAACAGATGCGTGTTCGGTTTTTGTTCTTGGTTCCGGTGTATTAAGTACGTTGAAAATACGCGTTGCTTTGCTGAGTGTGTTTCTAGTCGTTTTTCTTGTAAAATAAATGGTTTACGGAACATTGACTTAGTGATTACGCGTTACACGACAAATTGTTTTTGTTGCTTTTCTGTTAGAAATAAAAGTCGTAGAGCTTGGAAAACCCGACCGCACGTGGTTGTTTTTACGGAAGATTGACTTAGTGATACCGTCGCTTTACTCATTGTGTTTTTTGGTGGATTTGTCTTGCTATATTTGAACTGTGTGCGATCTAGTTTTCGTGGCCTCCTTTTCTTATCAGAGTAGTGCATACTTTGGTTTATTCAAACACAGTTTTAAAACTTGAGTGTTTTTAAAAATGGTGATACAGTTGTAGCAGGTTTAGTAGAAAAAAAGAGGTTGCTTCTTATGAACAGGTATCTCATTCATTTGTAAAGACAGTTGGTACTGTAGTTCCTGAATTTTCTAACCCCAACGAATCTAAAATAGCTCTTTGTTTGCACGAATTTGGTTATGCAAAATTGCATTAGAATTTCCTTTGTTACCATAGGTAGCAAATAAAACGCTTCACGTTACTGTTAGTTTAATACATTACGTCGTACCTTGAAAGCCCGTGACTCTAAATTTTTATTACTATTTTTCTTTACAATTTGTGTTACAAAATATTTCGAAATTAGTGTTTCAGGAAATAGAATTAACAAGAGATTTATCGATGTTACGTAGTTCCATCAGCGTGATAATGTCTGCTGCTAACACCAGTGAAATACGTAGGCGCGATTAGTGTAAAGTGTGAGAAATTCTATCCACACCCTCACAGTCAAGGGTGCAGTGCTTCGTTAGTGCAGGACATCGGGAATCCCACATTCAATTGCGAGGAAGCGTTGCTGAAGGACTGTTTGTAAGTTGAACTATTTCCTACTTGTTTTTTTTTTTACTTTAAATACCTGTCCGTTGCTTTGCCATACCTTTGGCGTTCTGATACCTTTTACCATAGACTTGCATGCTATTTTAAAATAAAAGAAAAAAAAAGAAAAATCAAAACTACTGGACTACTCATATTAATTGTGTTTACCTATTTATATTTTGTTAAAATTTTGTCTTACCTCACTTTGTACTAAAGATTTGTTATATTGCTTTTAACGTTGTTATATTATATAGATTATTCCCAACAGTTTTTTTTTATTCTACAAAGTACTGAACAATTTATACTTGATCCGTATGCTATGCTTTTTCTTTGTTTCAGGTTTGCAGGACTAATTTTTTTTTCAGGTTTGCTATTCTAATTTTTCTATTGCAGGTACTGTTACTAATTCCTTACAGCCGCATACCTTATATGTCAGTCTGATTTCTAAAACCCCCCTTAATCTCCGATTGAGCCCGGTCATTTTTTTGATTTTCTTGGTGTTACGCACGGCTACGAGCCAACGTAGCATAACTTTGGCGCCCGAACAGGGACTGTCACGAATTAACGTCACATACTCGTTACTTAAAAATTGAATTGATTAATATAAATTTTGCACGTAATTTCTATTTGTTTCTTTACTTGGAACAATTAAAATACATACAAGTTGAGCATTTTAATTCTGCTTCTTTTTATAGAAAGCGTCTAGTGAATAATTTAAATTCCTTATTTTTAATGAAACGAATAAATTTGTATGCTCCACGTTTTAATAACGCGTATTATCTAATAAAATTCCTTATACACGGTGATTAAAATTATTTGATGTCGTTAATTAATTTTCTACTCTGGTCTAAATTTGACTAATATATATATATTGTGATGTTATGTAATGTTCTATATAATATCCAAGGTTAGACGCACTTATTTACTACTCATATTTATGAAATATCCTATTTAAAACTAATGATAAACAAGATCGTACAAAATTAATTACTGAACTAATATCGAATGCTATTTCAGTGTGATAGAGCTTTTTGAGATTTCAAAAAGGTGTTTATTTAATTTAATTTATAAAAATCAAACGTAATTCCATTTGAGGAAGCTTCTGTGGATTGTATCTAATGTTTATGTTCACTATTTGAATGGACACTACTGTTTGTAAAAGTAAGACATACCACAAGATCTAAAAAATAAGTCATTTAGCATGTTTTAGTAGAAATAAGTAGTTATAGGATGTAAAATAAATGTTTGTTTAATGTATATTCACTATATGTATGTTTACTATATAAATTAGGTACCATAATATTTGAAACACAATTCATTAGTATTATTAGAAAATAATTATAAGTAAATGGAAAATTGAAAACAAGATGTAACAAATGGAAAGTAGGACCAAGTGATCCAAATGAAAGGTTTTGAAAGAGTAATTAGCGATGTTTGTAAATAATTGATCAAGGAGTGTAATTGTAATAACTTTATGTAGTAGGCAAATGAAGATTGTTTTGAGAGATCTCCTAGGTGATAAGAAATAAATAAAAAGGGCTTATAAAATTTGTAATTTACAGAATAGATGTTTTTTACCGGCTCTCGTTTTTTTATTCAAGTATTAAGAGCTGAAGCTAGTTAAAAGAGGTTTTTGGTGCAACGTGTAATAAATGTAAAAGGTTTATACAACCATAAGTAGTCCTGAAGATTATTTGTTCTTCCAATGAAATGTGTTTGGCTTCCAAGCTGATGTAAATTGAGGTACCGAGAGCTAAAAATCGTCCAGGAGATTCCATTATTCTGAGCTGTGTTCCCGCAGTGATAGTTGAACGAGTCCGATTCTGAGTATCATTTTTCATTATAACATCCTTTTAGTATTTCTAAAGCCTGAAATTAAAGCGTGAAATTTTAAATACAAAATATTAAAACTTAAATTCAACAGGTAATCGTGCACTTCCAAGTTGGTGGTGTATTTGCAGTCCAAGGTCCATTATTGTAAACACCGGCGCACTTCAATGGAATTACAGGTATAACACAACTTAGTTCTTATATTTGTAACACTTAAAAGCTGTATTATTCATTGAAATCTAAAAAATCTTATCAAAAGTTAAGCATTCTAACTTTGTTTATTTTCTGAAAATTGGTAGTAAAGATCACACCCAGTTTAGAGCAAGTATCGTAAAAATTAACTAGAGGGGGCTGTTTCTGGCAGTGGTTAATATATAGGCATACAGTTTTGTACCCACACTGTTTGTTTATAGTTATTTAAATTCATTAAAAACCTGAGATAAGTTTCAATAAGCCGTGGCATATTATTGGTTCACAACAAAATTTACTTTTACCCATTTATCAAATAAATATAGAAATACGACACAGATATATATTAATATATATATATATATATATATATATATATTGCTGTGATTCCACCAAAATCCGGGAACTCCGGTTTTCGAATCGAGCCCCACAGATTGGGCGTCAAGAATGCTGTGAATCCTACAAAAAGCTATTAACTTAACTGGTCCGTTGACTTTCTTCTGTTAATCGCCTCTTTACTCTTTTCCGCCCCGGCTGCTCACCTAGTTAAAACTTTCATCCTCATTCATAAAAAAAAGCAAATACATTCCTACCACAAACATCAACGTTAACTCTATTTACATCAATATTTATAATACATTAATATTTCAAAATTAAAATTCAGCATAAATTTCAGTATCAGAAAATTTCAAGATTAAATTTGTTATCATTTTAATGTGCATCCAGAATTAAAGTCCTTGTAGGATGCCTACTAATTACTATAACAATATATGCAGACCTGAGTCTGAGTACAAAGGGAGCATCTCCCATCCCTTTACGTTAATTAACCAGGTTCGTCTAATTGAGCTCAAAGACATACCCAAATTTTCATCATAATCCAGAACATAAATACTAAATACCCCTTTCTACTTAAACAGGAAAATTTCACCTTAAAATTAAAAATTTGTTGTTAGTACAATTTCACTACTGTCCATTTTAAGTAAATAAATTATAAAGTTATTCAACACACACCAAACATCAAAATCCAACAACAAAGCATAAGTTACCTGAAGGTTAATGCACTCAGGCTCCAATGTACATTGTCCTCTGTTAATCACACCAATCCAACTGGGTTATGTTTAGGTCCTCGTATTGCTGGTCGCTTTTAAAATATTTTCTCTACACCACCATTCATCTAAAGTTGTTTCAGTGCTTTTCCGGAACTCATCTGTGTATATCAGAAGCTTGTTTTGTAGATCCAGACACGTTTACGAATCATTTAATTATTAACACCCCCGAAAAATAGCAAAGAAATTCATACTTCTTTCACCAATATACGCCAAAACTGCCTACTTTTGTGTATTCATTTGTCGTTGCAAATTTGACTAATTGGTACAGTGATACTAGACTTTATTACCTTGTATCTTCTTTTCTAAGTGCACTAAATTACATTCATTGTAGCACGTAAAGAACAAACTGTTTTAAATCACCAAAATATACGAGCAAACTGTTTAAATTATTCTATCAAACTCGGAAAACTAAAAAGCACTGTTTAACGCATTGAATCAATTCGAAAATCTAAGAGAGCTTGTTCATATTAACCTGGGTATATATAGAGGTTAGCCTGTCTGTCGGTCTTGTCCCCAAAACGGACAATTCTTCAGAATTTCGCATGCTAGGTTCCCATTCCGCAGCCCGGCATGCGATTTTTACGAAATTTGCACTCGCACCAGTTAAATCTCAGAAATTTCGACACGGCTCGCAACGTCTGGAAATAACTAATTAAATTTTATACAGAAATGTTATTTTTACCTCTCAATTTTGCCTTTTATTTTCAACCAATCGCAACCCAGTGACGTTGCTCCACTCACGCCTTTTACTATATGTGTCTCTGTCTTGCGCATATTATCTGTCTCTGTCTACCCTGTTCTTATTAGTGCAAATTGATATTCTTTATTATCGATTATTTCAGTCCATGTGGACTGTGAAATAACCCACCTTATTAGCATTTCCCGTAACTATTAAGCTACGGTTTCTCCAGCATTCTCTGTAACCATTTGTTATCTGCCAAATTTACGCAGAATGAGCCTTTTAAAAATACGCAGGTGTTCAAACATAATACTTCTAAATAACACTTCTACGATTTGCATTTTATTGGGTTTTTACAAGTTTTTATAGATATTATATGTTACTAATGGTTCAATTAACTCCAATTAAAATAATACCCTTTAATTTTTAGTGACTCCTAATCAAATATTAATTATTATCTGTACATTTTGTTTAATACCGGTTACTTAAAATAGAGTTAATTAATATAAATTTTGCACGTAATTTCTATTTGTTTCTTTACTAGGAATAATTAAATTACACGTAGAGCTTTTTAATACTGCTTCTTTTTTTTATAGCAAGCGTCTTGTACATAATTTAACTCCCTTATTTTTAATGAAACAAATGAATTTTTATGCTTCACGGTTTTTTAACAACGCGTACCTTTTCCCAAAGCTTCTACACGGTGATTAAAATTATTTTATGTGATTATTTAATTTTCCACCCTGGTCTAAATATGAGTAATATATATATATATATATATATATATATATATATATATATATTATGATGTATTTAACAGCCAGAACACTCCCACACTACACAAGAACATCGCTATAATACAATACAAGATCAATTTTATGTAGACCTAGGGATAATAAAAATGAATTTAACTTTGTTTTGTTAGATGCTTCTACTTATTTTCATTTAATTTGTAATAAAAATTAAGACTAAAGCATTTATTCACTTCAATATTTAACAATGGTGTAGAAAAGTATATGTATAATCGGATTGGTGTTTGACAGATGAAATTAATTATTAATATTTCTTTTTTATAAATGTCAACTAAGGTATGCTACTTAACTACTGTAAGCAAAATAATTGTATTTAAATTTAAAATAAGTGGTATATAAAAATTTACGGGAAGAAATAGTGTGCTGAAATTTTGATCTTTTAAGTAACTGTGTGACATATAAATTTTCCTGCAAATTTATTCGTTGACTTTACCGCTGTGCATCTATTATTTTAGTCTTTATTCAACAACGTTTATATTATTCATTCATTCGATATTGCATATTTAATAACCAACAAACTTCAACGCACACTACAATTTTAATTACAATTACAATCTACTACGTATCACATTGTCCTTACTGATAACATGTATACAAACCGATTCGCGCGCTCCTACGTCTTTGTAATATCTAAAATTTTCAAGTTGTTCCGACGACTTTTGACCGATTGCCACTTTTCGTTTCCTCGTTGAACTGAAAGGTCACTTGGTGTGTTTAAAAAACACTCAAGATGGTGCGGGAAATTAAGTGTTCCTGGCAGAGACGCCGTAATAAAGGCACAGTATTCTAAAAGTTGTGCGTGACAACTTGTGTAAAAGTGTAGTGTACAAACTCTTCTAGGCGACGGTCTGTTTAAATTGTAATCATATTACAGTGCAACTCCGATAACTCCGATTACTCCAACAATTTGATAATTCCGATGTAATTCTATGGAATTTCGCTGCATCTTTAGGTTATCTTGAACATATTCTATTTGGTCTGGTTCAAGCAAATTTTATGGAACTCGTTCAATATATAAATGCGTAAACAATTTGTTGGACATATGGTGGCTTTCGCTATGCAGCTACACCTGGCGTGTTTAGTCGATGCACGGCATGTTATTTGAAGGTTAAAGGTCATTGCCGCTGTGAGTAAGAACGTATAGGTCTAGATGATAAATTTTTAGCGACTGTGTATATAAGAAATAGGAACAATTTATTTACGCGCCAAATTAATCAGTTTAGATAGTGAAAACGGACGGTTAGTAGTGTAAATACCTATGTTCTGACGCACTTCGATCCTCACCGATCGATCCCCCTACTCTGCCTAGTCCCGCCCCAACAATCTGATTGGTCGATGGTTCCGCCCACCCCTGTTTTCTGATTCGTCGACGGGTCCGCCCAAGCTCCACCTTCTGTTTTCTGATTGGTCTGTAGCCCCACCCCGACCACCTGATTGGTTGATGACTCCGCTATCTACCCTACCACTTTTCGATCCCCAAGCCTGCTCCTTCTGGCACACTTCGATCTTTACTTGATCGATCTCCCCACCCTGCTCCTTCTGGCACACTTCGATCACCCACCCTGCCTACTAGTTGGCGGTTGTTGAGGGGCGTGCCTTATGACAATTCTTATGACTCATTTGAATTATTCATTATGTTTATCAGCTTTGCTGGTGCCGCATTCGGCATTTTGCGGACTAGAAAATTTTTTAAACAATTTTAAATAGAGTTAACATATGCCCTGGGGTTATTAAAAATCAATTCAAAATTACATAACATTGGTATAAGGAATCAGAATTGTAAAGTGTAGTTGTTTCAGTTCTCTGGGATCGGTGATTGAGCACAGAAAGAAAAATAAGCTGCAATATATATGGAAGTAAAAATTTATTAGACAATCTATACACAATAGTAATAAATTCTTTGTATATATCTACATTTACAATAATATTATCATTTTACACGTTTTTAGGCTAAACATGTATATACATTGTGATCTCTAAACAGGCATGTAATGTATACAACTTAAATCTAAGCAATATATACAACTTATAAACTAGGTAAAATAAAATCTATTATCTATTTCCCTATGCCCCCATGCATACGTTAAGGCCGTGTTAGGGATGACGAAACGCTTGTCATCTGCGCCCGATAAACTAACCTTGCTAAGTAACAGCGTAAACAAATGATGTTTTTTGCTCCTAATAGACCGCATCGAATGCACGAGGGCTCGGAAGTTACTGTTATGTGCTACCTCCTTAAACCTATTAACACTTATACGCTGCATAACACTACGCTTAACCCCATTAATTTTTTTTATTTTATATCTTTCGCTAACTATACAGTAACTCTTGGCGCGAGTACCCACAAACTCTAAAACTAACTCACTTCCAAACTCATCCTTGAACTTTCCGGGAACTTTCTTGTTTACAAGTGGGATCTTATATTTATTGTCTGGGTGGTAGTCACTGGTATCGAATAGGTCCAAGCGGGCATGAATATCACTGTACAAGTCTTCTGTTTCAACACTATACACGAACGAATCGGTGTCTGTATACATAAGCGAAAGCTTAGACCTATACAGAGGCATCAGTTTCTCATAGTGAAAGTCGTAAATCAAGGTTTTTGATAGGTCTAAAATCGAAAAACCTGCATATATAGATTTATTTTAGGTGACTTTAATGCGGTCCATCTGTATGAGTGCTAAATTTTCGCCTAGTACCAGATTACAATTAAAGTTCGGGAGGGCATCAGGGTACTCGCGCACAAGGTCTTCCGGTCACACTCCCACCGAGTCACGAGCTTAACGTCAACGCGCTTGTCTATATTTTCCATTGTTTTACCAAAGATGGTATTGTTCATGAGTTTGAAAAAGTCCTTCTCAAAAGTGTTGGTAGCACGAATGCGAAGCTCTGTGTTCAATTCGATATAAGGTTTTAACCATGGAGACTGGTCGAACTCGAAAACCCGGTGGATGGAGATTAACACTAATCTGTTCCGCACACACTGCTGTAGATTCCTGTAGTGGATAATGTAGCGGCGTTTGTCTTCTAAAGTTGCGAGGAGCTTCGGAGTCTTAGATGAGATATAAGGCGGCGTCTTCATTTCCGGGCAGAATGGCAGGTCGTTGTGGAGATCGTGTAAATATGGAGGGTACTCTAAGTCGACCTCCAGAATGAATCCTTTTGCAAAGTTCTTGGGAATATGTAGGATAGTGGCCTGGAGACCGGCTGCTTCGGCAGGGGACAGCCATCGAAATCCTCCAAGAGGGATAGCCTGGCTCATGGCCCAGCCATACAAGTTATTGGCATCGTAGTAAGCCAAATACTTAGACAGAGCCGCAGGATCGTACTCTTCCATGTACTTGTTATTGGCAGCAGCGTAGCGTCCACTACACTGGGTCAGACCCCCTCCTGATCCTAGACTATATAAAATGGTACATGTCAATATCAGTGAGGAGCTCCAGTTTCACGCCAGTGTATTTTAACATGGCGTCCCAGGTTAATGAGGGCGCTGTCACATACTGGCACGGATCAAGGTCATAAGTCGATATGCACACCCGACCAAAGTTCTCGAAGACGTTTGTCAACAACAGTACATCCGTCTTCAAATAGAGGTCGCTATATTCTCCGAGCGTGTTGAGACACAAAGTCGCGCCATACCTTCTGGGCCCTCTCGTATTCGTCGGTGGTAATGGATGTAGAGGCGAGGTGATTGTAGAAGGCGTCCTGTGGGGTTTTTTCCTCCAATACTTCCATACTTTGTATGTAAACGTATGGAAACACGCCTTTCTTGGTAACCAGTTAGAGCTTGGAGTCCTCGGAGAAGTGACGTCTGATGTCTACAAACTGGTCCTGGGCTAAATTTTTCGCCAGTGCATCCAACCCGGATGCCATAAATCGGAGAGAGTCGATAAACCGAAGTTGGACACAGGACCTATCGACAGTTTTTTCTTTATCGCCCAAGACCACTTCTGTATCGTATAGCCGCACAGTTTTCGAAAACGAGATAAACCGCTCTTTATTGTTCGGTATAACGCTAATCTTCTCATTATCATACCCCAGCTCTTTTATGATGAAATGAGCATCGTATCGACTAAGGTTGTAAAACACCACTGGAATAAACTGAGAACCCGATAGAGGATGTTACACTTGGGAGCGTGCAGAAAAGCGGTACGCACCATTCATGTGGTTGTGATCCTTCACACGGTCTGTTCCAAGCGGTTTCTTGCATATCGCACAGTCTTTGGTCATGTAGAACAAAAGTTCATTCTGGGGATCCAAAGGAATCATGGGCACATTCGTCATCAATATCTTACCCAGACGTCTAGCTTCCTCTCTAAGTTTGGTAACAAATATACGTGCTGCGTCTGGGCCCCGGTAGATCCTAAATTTATTGAGGGAGTCATCGTAGCTGCATTTGATGTAATATGCTCAGCTATAAAGGGTATGCAGTTGGACCAGTGTTGTAGATGACGTGGAGGGGTCGGGCGTTGCAAAAGTGTACGGCTGTAGGAGCGATTCAAAGTCAGCATAAATAACAAATGGGACCTGTATTTGTTTTTGGATGCTCGAAAATTCCAAAACGTTGTTGAAGACGGTGGGCATTTGGGTTACGACATGGTTACAGTCCCGCTTAGTATGCCTGGTCAAGGTAGTTTCAGTCGGAAAAAAGATTAAACATCCATCGCAGATCCATTTATGTAAGCAATCTTTTGATAACTGTTTACCAACCAGACGTCCCAAATCCTTGATCCAACAGAAGTGACCTTTATTTCATCCTGGATGAAGAGCAAGTTAACGTGCCGGGCTTTCCTGCGTTTAGTAAAATGTAGAAAACCAACAATAGACCTTCCTTCCACTCCGAATACGTTGATACTCAGATCGTTCAAAGCCTCGAACTTGGCAATCTTGTCAAAGGCCATAGGGAACTCTATACCACCCATATTTAAGCAGCTCGAGTAATGGGGGTACTTGCTAAGACGTTGGGGGTCATGCTCGGCAGGATACAGCGCTGCTACAATGGAGTATTCAAAACAGGCTGCGTGTCGGTTTTTAACATTCACCACCGCTTTTTTAGTTTTTATTCAGCGTGGAAGGTCAATGTAAGAAGATCCCCTAAGTGGCTGGTATTTGTTGATGTTTAGTTCTAAATGCAGGACACGTTGTAAGGCCCAACCGGACTGGTGATGTTCAAATTCTTGAGACTTATCGAGCATCTCCCGAGAAAACGCTGTATACACTTTGTTCAAGTCGCTCAATCGGGTTATAATTTGATTCTTAGTATTGAAAGATTTAGTTGCTTCGGTACCACCCAAGTCCATCTTTGTGTACATACCAAACACTTCCACATTAATTTTAAGGGTCGTGTGGGCCTTCAAGGTGTCTTGGATCAACTTTACAAAATGCTGCTTTTGTTCTAGTAAAAAACCTCCAATGTCTCTACAACCCGACAGATTGTTGATGCGGTAAGTTGCGATCCGGGAGCGGAAGGCAGACGATAACAGTTGTATCGCTTCTTGTTCGGGGTCTCCGGATTCGGTCTTATGCGCGGCACTGCGTAAATATGCAAGAAACTGACGTGAAGGAACGTCCATGTTGCAATCGTCACAAAATCGTAGGTCCTGCTGCTGGCGTTTTGGGGCGGGTGCAGCACGTGGTGGTGATGCTCCACGTTTGGCTGACATCGATGTAGAAAATATAGTATCTCCGTGGAGGGCATGCTGATGCTGGGTTAAATTAGCTCGACGCCCAAACCCCATACCACAAATGTCACACACAAATGATGCTGGTGCTGGTAATCCAGTCGGTGGAGCTGGGGCTGTAACCTGACGTGGTGGTCTAATGATATTATGGACCTCCTTTTTGTGTCGGTTAAGGTTGCTCTGGATCGAGAAGTTTTTATGGCACACATCGCAGACGAATACTCTGATAGATTCCATTGTAATCTGCACAATAAAACGATGTTTATTACTCAGTTTAAAACAAGTAATACCATAATGTTTTGTGGTCGTAGAAGAAACACAACTAAGGAAAATGTGCTGAGACTACTTATAAATAGCCAAATGATCAGAAAATAGACAAATAATAAAATTGTACGGCTTTAGCAGCCCACTCAATAGATAAAATGCATCAATTTGATTTTAACAATGTGGAGATAGTGGATAGGGAGATAAATGACAATAGAAGAAACTATTTAGAAACCATACATATACAAAAAACCCTCATTCAATTAATTTAAAAAATGATCCAGAAAACTTTATACAATCTTACCAGAATTTAATATTTTGAGTTTATATTGCACCCATATATAGATATCCTCTTGTTTATTAAGTAAATATTTAAATGTAGCAGTTCATATGGTATTAGATAATAAGTTATTAAAAGATGACATATCACCTACATTGTTCATTCATTTTAGAAAGAATAAAATAAAAAAAAAACATTATTAATTAAGTACCCATTTCGAATGGACCTGCACCTTGCCGAAGTTCTAAATCACTAGAACAGGTGAAATGGCTTGCGTGTTCTAATGAGCTGAAGAGCCAAACTACAGGTCCAACCAAAGTAGTAGGGTCGTTAGTGAGGAACCAGACTAAGACAGGTCCCCGAAAGAGGGCAGCGGCTCTTTCGGTACTTAGATTGGCAGAGACCATAGGGGTCGGTATGGCAGTCTAAGACACACTACCGCGATGTGGAAGGCAACGGGAAACCACCACATTATCTCTCAAGTACACAGCGTACTTAAATTGTTACAAACTTGATGGCATTCTCTGGGGGAAAAGATTCCGGAGTTTAAATAGTCCTCCATTTGGATCTCCGGGAGGGGACTACTTTGGAGGATGCGATCGGAAAGTTAAAAATAAGAGTCGGAAACATTCTGCGAGTCGGAGCGTGGAATGTTAGAAGTATGAAGCAAGTAGGTAAGCTAGAAAACCTAAAAATCGAAACTTAGTAGGGATCAGCGAAGTTCGGTGGCCAGAGGCGGGTGATTTTTAGAGTGGAGACTTCAGGGTAATTCATACAGTAGCAGAGGAAGGAAATTTGGGCGTGGGGATAGTTATGCGGAAAAAGATAGGATACTGTGTAGAAAATTACTTACAAAAAAACAAAAGAGTACTCATGGTTAGATTAGAATCTAAACCGGTAAACACAGTAATAATACAAGTATACATGCCCACCTCTAGCTACAGTGACAAAGAAGTAGAAGTCATCTACAAAGATATCGAAGACATATTAAGATACGTAAAAGGACATGAAAATTTAATCATTACGGGGGATTTTAATGCAGTGGTAGGTGAGGGGAGAGAAGGAGCGGTAGTAGGTTTATTTGGTTTAGGCACGAGAAACGACAGGGGAAATAGGCTGGTAGAATTTTGCGACAAGAACAATTTAATCATCACAAACACATTATTTCAACATCATGCTAGAAGACGATATACGTGGAAGATGCCAGGAGATATAGGAAGATATCAAATAGATTACATTCTTGTTAAACAACAGTTTAGGAATCAAGTAAAAGACTGTAGAAGCTACCCAGAAGCAGATATAGATACTGACCACAACATCGTAATAATGAAGGCCGCACTTAAATTTAAAAATCTGGAAAAAAAGGAACGGAAAAAGACACTTGGACTTAGAGAAACTAAAAGATAAAAATATTCAAGTAAGATTCGAAAAAAAGTCAAATGAATTGCTGAATGATATCGGGAAAATATCTGAAACTACGGAAGTAGAAACAGAATGGAATAACATTAAATCCAGCCTAGACATGGCGGCCAGAGATATTCTGGGGTATACACAAAAAGAAAATAAGAAACCATGGATAACAAAGGATATCGTGAATTTAATAGATGAAAGACGAAAATACAAAAATAAATCAGACGAAACAGGAAAACAGAGATACAAAGCAATAAAATGGGAAATTATTCGAAAATGCAGGAAAGCTAAAGAACAATGGATTGATGAAAAGTGCAAAGAGGTACAAACTAAGATGGAAATAGGAAAGACAGACGAAGCATACAAATTAATTAGAATGAATTTTAGGGATATAAAACCGTAAAGCAAAAATATAAGGGACGCACAAGGAAACGTCATTATAGAAAACATAGAGAAAGTGAGTAGATGGCAAGAATATATAGGGAATTTATATGCAGGAGAGGAACTAACTGCATTAGAACAGGAATCAGACATTGAAAATGATGACTTGGGATATCCTATACTTCGAGACGAGTTTGAATTAGCATTAAAGAGTCTGAAAAATGGTAAGGCGCCGGGTACAGATACGGTGCAAGCAGAAAGTCTAAAAGCCGCTGGACAAGCAGTAACAGAACGTCTCTTCCAACTAGTAAGCTATATGTATGAGACAGGCGAAATACCCAAAGATTTCAAACGTAGCATCATAGTAACTATACCAATAAAGAAAGGCGCGGATAAATGTGAAAATTTTCGAACAATAAGCTTGACAGCACACGTGTCAAAAATATTAACTAGAATTGTGCAAAGACGAATGGAAAAACGAGTTGAAGAAATACTAGGAGAAGATCAATTTGGGTTTAGGCGAAACAGGGCAACACGGGAGGCTATTTTAGCTCTGAGAGTGATAATGGAGAAAACAATAGAAAAAGGGGAAAGCATGTATATAGGGTTTGTAGATCTGGAAAAAGCATTTGACAATGTAAATTGGAAAAAAAAGTTTGAAATACTCAAAAAGATTGGAATGAGTTATAGGGATAGACGAATAGTACACAGCTTATTCAAAGAGCAAATAGCAGTAATAGAATTAGAGCAGGAACGTAGAGAAGTAAACATTAGGAAAGGGGTGAGACAGGGATGTGCCCTATTCCCATTGAATTTTAACTTGTACATAGAAGAGGTAATGAATACTGTCAAATGCAGGAAGACATTTGAAATTACTATGCAGGGACAAAAAATTGATATGCTTAGATTTGCAGATGATATAGCGGTATTAGCGTCTAGCAAGGAAGAGTTAGAAGCTGCTCTTAATGAAATGGAAACGGTTCTAACAGAGACATACGGTATGAAAATTAACAAAACTAAAACTAAAGTTCTAGTTTGCAAAGGAGGGGAAAATAAATCAAAAACAAGAATACAAGTATTTAACACGAACTTACAAGAGGTTAAGGATTTCTGCTACCTAGGAAGCCAAATAACGCAAGATGGAAAAAGCACGAAAGATATAAAACAAAGATTAGCACAAGGTCGTGCTACATTTAACGAGAAAAAGCAACTACTGTGCTCAAAGACCACAAACATAGAAATAAGGAAAAGATTGCTTAAAACATATGTGTGGAGCACAGCACTGTACGGCTGTGAAGCCTGGACAGTAGGAGAAGCGGACAAGAAAAAGGTAGAAGCCTTTGATATGTGGTGCTACAGGCGTATGATGAAGATATCATGGACAGACAAAGTTAAGAACGAAGAGGTACTAAAAATGGTAGGGGTGAAAGAAATATGTGGAAAACGGTAAAGAATAGGAGAGATAGAATGATAGGCCACATACTACGGCATGAGGGAATAGTGCGGAATATATTAGAAGCAGAGATAGGAAAAAAGAGAAAAAGAGGCAGACCTAGATTAGACTACTGCACACAGATAGTAAAAGATGTAGGCTGTAGAGGTTTCAGGGAGATGTGTAGGTTAGCCCAGAATAGAAATCAATGGAGGTACGCATCCAACCAATCCCAAGATGGATAAACTAATGACGAAAAGATAACTGTGCTTAAACATAATGATTATTATAAGTAACTACAAGAATTGGTTGGGCAATATTCTCGAATAATGTTAAGTGTGTGAAAGGATTTACTGGAAAACCATTATTTCGGCAAATGTCTAAGTGTTGGGGATCTTGGTAGCCACAGGTTGCTTAACCTCCTTCACTGAATCTCGGTAAAATAGGGTATAAAATTAGAAAACAATAGAAAGGAAACTAGCTGAATACACATGTTGTGTGAGAATTTCAGGGAACTATGTAGGCTAGCTCAGAATATAAATAAGTGCAGGTACGTATCCAACCAGTTTTGAGACGGAAAACCTAATGACGACAAAATAAGCGCAGATAAATCTGATGATTAGTATAAACAACTAGTTGTTGGTTGCGAAATACCTACAACTAATGTTGACTGTGCGAAAAGATAAATTGGAAAATATATTAAATCGCCAAATGGTTAAGTGTTGGGGGAACTTAGCAGCCACAGGCTGCTTACCTTCCTTCACAACCATTGAAGGTCGGAGAAATAGGGCATATAATGGTAAAACAATAGAAAGTGATCGAACTGCATCTAACAAGAAAGAACAGCGCCTATGAGGAAAGACAACAAACATAGAATAAGAAGAAAATTGTGGAAAGCATATGTGTGGAGCATAGCACAGTATGCCTATGAAATACGGGCAGTCTGAAACGCAGACATAAAAACGGTAGCAGCTTTTTGAAATGCTGTGCTTCAGATGTATGAGGACGATAGCATGGACAGACAAAGATAATAACAAATAAGTTACAGAAATAGTAGGGGAACAAGGATATCTAGGGAAAAAGAGAAATAGTAGGGCGGAATACGTTCTAAGGCATTTTTGGGGAGTAGTATGTGATATATTACAAGCAGAGACAAGAAAAAAGAGGTAGATGTAGACCTAAATCAGACAGTTATAGATGCAAACTGTGCATATTTCAGGGAAATCTGTAGGTTAGTTCAGAATAGGGAACAATGATGGTACGCGTCTAACCAGTTCTAGGACTGAAGACCTAATGATGATGAATTAAGTACATTCGTCGCTTAATATTTCAAAATTAGAGTAAGTGAGTGATATTCTTGTTTTTGTTTTTATTAAATAACGGTAAATATTTTAAATTAATGATATAACCTCACTTAAAATGGTTGTGAAGTTTTACTCATGAAATTCCTGGTATGTATTTATTTATAAAATAAGTTATAAAATAGGTAATATTTTTAGAATAAGTTTGACAATGGTTAATGAAACCGAAACGCGTCAGATGAACAGAATAAAAGTTACAAGCTATATACCGTTTTAAGGCACCTTTAGTGCTATGGAGATTTAGCGATTTGGATATTTGGGGAATTAGATATTTTCACTTTTAATCGTCTAGAGTATTTTCTGCTTCGGGTATTTGGAGAAGTTTGAAAGATGACATTTGTTATTGTTTTGGGTTGCTGGATGTTAAGTTTTCAATGTTTCTTACTAAGCTATGAGTATCTAAAGAAATAACGGATTTGTTATTCATTTCCAATATGTTTAATAAGCAAAACGCAAAATATATAACGGTGAACTACACGAAAAGGTAAGGTTAAGGTTATAACAAAACAAACAAATCACGCGCTTTTCTGAACAAACACGCATGCTCCGATCTCAAAATAGCCAGAAAAGTTGAACTTGAACCAACTTTTGGGAGATTGGAGATTCGGTGTTTTTGACGTTTCTCGGCGGTGTCACGTGATCACTTTAACCAATAGGATCATTTTCCAAATATCCAAATCTCCATAGCACTAAAGGTACCTTTAGTGTTTTTATTTAAAAAAGTTTTTACTGACCAAGATCCAAGAACCTATCTTAATATATTATAACATATGGTCAAGAAAATAAAATTATAATTTTTATATATATATATATATATATTATATATATATAAGATTATCGAAACAATCACTGTACTATGGCAAAAGTAAATAAGCCATCAGGTGATAAAACACAACACTACGTAAGTTAATAGCATTGAACCGAAAACATTAAATTGTATTGACTAGGAGAAACGTCCTGCCAATGAGTTTCGTTGTTAGCACAATGAATTAGTTCCGCAAACGTAACAACCTTATGAAGTCATCAAAACTATTATAATTGTTAATTTGAACAATCACTTACTGGCAGTAAATAACGCCATCAGGTTTGTTACACCAAACTACTAATTTTGCATAGTAACATTCCGAAATCTACATAATATTGCATTGCTAGCGTCTGACTTTTGAGATCTATACAATTTAGCAAAATTTCAGTACAATTCTTCTCCGACACGTAGATAAGGCAATTTTGTTTATTTAATCAGCCTATTGGCGGCTTATTACCTTTTGCCATAGAAGTGTTGTTTACGAAATTTACATTATCAATATTTTGATTACTCATAGGTAACTATTCCACTATAGCTAACAAACCATTGACAGTATTTAGTCTCTGATAAATAATTAAGTATGTTTTGTTCAATTATGATACTTCCAGCACAGATGTTGTTTTTCAATGGCTCTATTACTTTTGCATAAAGTTTGTTTCAGATAATTATACTTATAATAATTTTCTTACTTGCGGAACTTTGCAAATGAACTTGTCTTTATATATATATATATATATATATATATATATATATATATAATGATCTTGATGAAATAATTAAATAGTGTTTTTGCATATATTCAATTAATGATCTGTCGTTTCGGCAAAGATTGTTGCTTTTTCAAAGATACTACAATATAAATATAGCATTGAATAGACAAACTAAAATTATGCTTTTTCGAAGATAAAATTAACTTGTATGAAAAATTCTCTTCAGGAATCTTTGACACCTGACATACTTTTAGTATTTGAACGAAGACAAGTTTTGTCCTATAAAAAATTGTTTTAAAAAACAAAAACGGATTCTATTATAAACTTTAATGACTAAATAATACCAGTACCGACTACAATAAATTTTTTAATGATAATTGTAAATGGATCGTTAATTTAAGTGATAAAGTAATACCTAATGACATAAATAACTTTTATCATCGGGACCAAAGTTCAATTTAACTATCAATGTCAGTGATATTAATATGGAAAAACTATTAGTTAATATCGAGAACATTCTAGACAACAATAAATTTTTACAAGAAGAAAAGAATAATTTAATAGCTAAGGCCACAAATTGTATTACAAATTTTGTTAGAAATCAAACAATAAAATTAATCGCAATTTAAAATTAAAATTAGATATTAAAGTAAAAAAGAATTATTACAAAAGCTGATAAAGGAGCTATCACTATGATTTTAAATAAAAATGATTACATTAAAAATCTATACAATTACTAAAAGATTATCACACATATCAACAAATTCAAAGAGATCCAACTTTTATCATAAAAAAAAAATGTAATGACCACATCAAGATGTTACAGTCCAAACATTTAATTACAGATTCCCAAAAAAAAACTGTTATCCAATACCAATTCCATATCTGGCAAATATTATGAGCTTATAAAAATTCATAAGAAAATTTTCCATTACGGTGAATAATTCTACAATAAATACACCAACCTATAACTTCGCAGTCTTCTGTGCAAAAATTTGTAATCAAACCACATACAACCTTATCAAAAATCCTATTTTTTAACTCCATCTCCTTAATTTTCAATAATACTTGTTTTGTTTTAGAAAATTTATTCCATCTACAAAAATTTGGTACTCCAATGGGTTCCCCATTATCTCCTATCATAGCACAAATAGTTATGGATCATCTATTAAAATCAATCTTACCTAATTTAGATTTCGATATGGTATTTTTAGTAAAATATGTTGATGATATCATTGGTTCTGCTCCACCAGATAAAATACAATATATTTTAGACCGTTTCAATAACTTCAATGAACACTTAAAGTTCCCATATGAACTTGAAAAAGAAAAAAAAATTCCTTTTTTAGATACTTTTGTCATCCGAAATCCATTCTACAAGCTGATATTTGATTACTATAAAAGCCTTCTAACTCAGGTACATACATTAATTACTATTCAAATCATTCATTTCACCACAAAATAAATACAGCTTTAGCACTTAAACACAGAATAGAAATGATCTCTGAACCACAATTTAAAAAATCTAATTTAAAAGCTTTAGAATTCACACTCCGTAATAATGGTTATCCCAAACAATTAGTAAAGAAATTACTATACACAAACATCCATTTTAACAGTACTAAAACTAGACCCAATACCATTTTATACAAACAAAAAATTACCTTTCATACAAACGTTAACTTCTTTATTAAAAAGAATTTTACAAGAACAAAACCTAGCTATAGAATTAAGTTATCAAAAATTGTTATAATTTGTTATAATTATGCGGCATATTTACCCGCCATTTTGTAACATATACCGACCATGTTTTATCGGGTGATGTAATCGCTATCTAAGTCAAATTTACATGCACAATTTAAGTAAAATCAAATTACTTACGTGATGGGTATCTCGGAACTTAATCTCAGGATCCAGCGGTGATTTGTGGGTTACGCCATGTGACCATCAAATTTCCATCCGTCCTAACATAACTTTTATCACACTCGTAGGGGGTCGGAAGGAATAGGTACCAGGTTCCATAAGGCAAGGAACAGGAAACCTACATACCTATTTCTAAAGAAAAACACACACCACTCAGACAGCTGTTGCCCCGTCCAGGACTCGTCATTTAATTCCCGCTTTCGACACGCGCACATCCGCATTCCTCCTGCGCAGACGCAACTGTCAGCGAAGACGGAAGTTAGCGTTATTAATTTGAAAAATACGCGGCAATTAACTTATAAATGATATCTAAATCTAAAAGTGGTACATAGCCAGTTTGGCATGTAACAAAATCTATAAAAAACTTTTCACAAAACTCAAAGACAAACCTAGCAAATTATTAAGCAGCAATATTATTTATAAAATAACAAAATGTAGTTAATTCGATGAACTTTAGACAAGACACTCAAAATCTGCATCCAATATACTTTAATCTATACACGATTACACAAAAAAAGCAATCAACAAAATTTATTTTATATAGATTTTTGTATTGTCTATTACCTAACACCATTTCACATGAATAAAATAACTTTTACAATATTTATGCATTAGCAATTAAGTAAGTATCTCTGTCATAATTTTAATTTGTCCATTCAATACTGTATTAATGTTGTACTATCTTTGAAAAAGACAACAATCCTTGCCGAAACGTCAGATTATTAATTAAATATATGCAAAAACACTATTTAATTTATATTTGGACTACAATATCCCAATTGCAATTATCAACTTCATCAAGATCATAATATATATATATATATATATATATATATATATATATATATATATATATTGCCGTGTTTCCCTGTATCAGAATCGAGCCCCACAGATTGGGCGTCAAAGAATGCTGTGAAACCTACAAAAAGTTATTAAATTACCTGGTCCGTTGACTTTCTTCTGTTAATCGCCTCGGCTGCTCCTCTAGATAACTTACATCCTCATTCATAAAAAGAAACAAACACATTCCTACCACAAACATCAACGTTAACTCTATTTACATCAATATTCACAATACATTAAAATTTTAAAATTAAAAATTCAGCATAAATTTCAGTATCAGAAAATTTTAAGATTTAAGTTTGTTATCATTTTAATGTGCATCCAAAATTAAAGTCCTTGTAGTATGCCTACTAATTAATATAACAATATATGCAGACCTGAGTCTGAGTACAAAGGGAGCATCTACCACCCCTTTACGTTAATTAACCAGGTTCGTCTAATTGAGCTCAAAAACATACCCAAATTTTCATCATAATCCAGAACATCAATACTAAATACCCCTTTCTACTTAAACAAGCAAATTTCATCTTAAAATTAAAATTTTATTGTTAGTACAATTTCACTACTGTCCATTTTAAGTAAATTAATTATAAAGTTATTCAACACACACCAAAATATCAAAATCCAACAACAAAGCATAATTTACCTGAAGGTTACTGCACTCGTAGCTTCAATGTACATCGTCCCGTTTGTTAATCACACCATTCCAACTGGGTTATATTTACGGCTTCTGATTCTCAACGCTTTTAAAATTTTCTCCACCACCATACATCTAAAGTTGTTTCAGGGCTTTTCCGGAACTCATCTGTGTATATCTGACCCTTGTTTTGTGGATCCAGACACGTTTATGAACCATTTAATTATTAACACCCCCGAAAAATAGCAAAGAAATTCATGCTTCTTTCACCAATATACGCCAAAACTGCCTACTTTTGTGTATTCATTTGTCGTTGTAAATTTTACTAATAGGTACAGTGATACTAAACTTTATTACCTTGTATCTTCTTTTCTAAGTGCATTAAAGTACATTCATTGTAGCACGTAAAGAACAAACTGTTTTAAATCACCAAAATATACGAGCAAACTTTAAATTATTTTATCAAACTCGGAAAACAAAAAAACCCTGTTTAACGCATTGAATCAAGTCGCAGATCTAAGAGAGCTTGTTCATATTAACCTCGGTATATATAGCGGTTAGCCTGTCTGTCGGTCTGTTCCCCAAAACGGACAATTCTAAAGAATTTCGCATGCTAGGTTCCCATTCCGCAGCCCGGCATGCGATTTTTACGAAATTGGCACTCGCACCAGTTACATCTCAGAAATTTCGACACGGCTCGCAACTTCTGGAAATAACTAATTGAATTTTATACAGAAATGTTATTTTTACCTCTTAATTTTGCTTTTTATTTTCACCCATTCGCAACCCAATGACGTTGCTCCACTCACGCCTTTTACTATATGTGTCTCGGTCTTGCGCATATTATCTGTCTCTATCTACCCTGTTCTTATTGGTGCAAATTGATATTCTTTATTATCGATTATTTCAGTCCACATGGACTGTTATCTGGGTTAAATAACCCCGTATTCAACCTTCCCGTTAATATAAGCGACGGTTTCTCCAACATTCTCTGAAACCATTTGTTATCTGCAAAATTTTCGCCGTACGTGACTTTTAAACTACGCAGGTGTTCAATCGTACTATTAATTCTCAGAGCTTTATTTCATGGTATTTTAATCTTGGATTTTCACAGGCTTTTATGCTTATTATCTGTTACTAACGGTTCAATTAACTCCAATTAAAATAATACCCTTTAATTTTTAGTGAATCCTAATTAAATATTCAATTATTATCAGTACATTTTGTTTAATACCGGTTACTTAAAATAGGGTTAATTAATATAAATTTTGCACGTAATTTCTCTTTGTTTCTTTACTAGGAATAATTAAATTACACGTAAAGTTTTCTAATACTGCTTCCTTTTATATAAGGCGTCTTATAAATAATTTAAATCTCTTATTTTTAATAAAACGAATGAATTTTTATGCTTCACGCTTTTATTTAATAACGCGTACCTTTTCCCAAAGCTTCTACACGGTGATTAAAATTATTTGATGTGATTATTTAATTTTCTACCCTGGTCTAAATATGAGTAATATATATATATATATTACTCATATTTAGACCAGGGTAGAAAATTAAATAATCAGATCAAATAATTTTAATTACCGTGTATAAGGAATTTCATTAAATAATACGCTTTATTAAAACCTTGAAGCATAAATAAACTCGGTCGTTTCAGTAAAAATAAGAAATTTAAATTATCTATAAGACGCTTTACATCAAAAGAAGCAGTATTGAAAAGCGCAGTGGATAATTTAATTATTCCTAAACAAATGGAAATTACGTGCAAAGTTTATATTAATTAACCCTATTTTAAGTAACCGGTAGTAAAACAAAGTGTACATATAATAATTAATATTTAAGTTGTATTCGCTAAAATGAAAGGATAGAAATCAATTTAATTGGAGTTAATTAAACCGTTAATAACATAATACCTATAGAAGCTTGTGAAAACCCAATAATAGTCAAATCGTAGGAAGGTTATTTAAAATGTTACGTTTGAACACCCTGCGTGTTTTTAAAAGGCAATTTCAAGTTAATTTGTTTGGATAAACATGTTGATTCTAAGGATATTGGAAACGATCAGATGCTTTAGCAGGAAATACAGAACACCTGCGTATTTTTAAAAAGCTCATTCTGCGTAAATTTGGCAAATAATTAATGTTTCAAAGAATCTTGGAGAAACCGGGACTTAGTATTCACGAGAATGTGCGATACGGGTTTATTAAACCCAGATAACAGTCCGCGTGGACTAAAATATAATCAATAATAAAGAATATAAATTTGCACCAATACGAACAGGTTAGAAAAGGAAAAGGAAAATGCGTCAAGCAAAGACACATATTGTAAAAGGGCGGGATTTAAGCAACGTCAAGGGGTTGCGATTGGTTAAAATAGGATGCATATATCAGAGGTAGAACAACAATTTCTGTATAAAAGTAATTAGTTTTTCTCGGACAACTTTGCGGGCCGTGTTGAAATTTTCTGAGATCTCAATGGGGTGAGGACTAAATTCATAAAAATCGACGTGCAGGCTACAGACTGGGAACGTAGAATGAGGAATTCGTTGAATTACCCGTTTTAGGAACAAAGCGACGTGTCGGCTATTCGCTATATATACAGGCGGGAATATGTGTTTCCTCTCTTAGACTCTTAGACTTTCGACGATTCGATGCGTTAAAAGCTCGTGCATCCGCGACTTGATATTAAACAGTGCATTTTAGTTTGATTAAATAATTTAAAGTGTGCTAGTATATTTTAGTGACTCAAAATAGTTGGTTATTTTACGTGCTAACATGAATGTACTTCAGTGCACTTAGATACAAGGTAATAAAAGTTTATTATCACGGTACCAATTAGTAAAATTTACAACGACAAATGTATACCCAAAAGTAGGCAGTTTTGGCGTATATTGGTAATATTGGTAAAAGGAAGTATGAATTTCTTTGCTATTTTGCGGGGTGTTAATGACTAAATGGTTCGTAAATGTGTCTGCATCCACTGAACCAGAGGCAGATATACACAGATGAGTTCCGGAAAAGCCTAGAAACAACTTTAAATTAATGGTGATGGAGAACATTTTAAAGCGTTGACAACATGAAGCTGTAAATAGAATCCGGTTGGAATGGTGTGATTTACAAAAGGGACGATTACACTGAAGCTACGAGGACAATAACCTTCAGGTAAATTGTACTATTTTGTTTGACATTTTTGTGTGTATTGAATGACTTTATAATTGATTTACTTTAAATGGACATTAGTGGAATTTTTCTAACCATAAAATTTAATTTTAAGATGAAATTTGCTTGTTTAAGTAAAAGGGTATTTTGTTTTGATGTTCGGGAATAGGATGAAACTTTGGGTAGGTCTTTGAGCTCAATTAGACAAACCTGGTTAATTAACGTAAAGGTGGTAGATGCTCCTTTATACTCAGACTCCGGTCTGCTTATATTGTTATATTAATTAGTAGGCATCCAACAAGGACTTTAATTTTGGATGCACAGTAAAATGATAATAAAATTAATCCGGAAATTCTTTTTAAAACTGAATTTTATGTTCAAATTTAATTTGAAAATTTAATGTATTCTGAATATTGATGTAAATAGAGTTAACGTTGATGTTTGTGGTAGGAATGTGTTGTTTAATTTTTATGATTGAGAATGGAAGTTATCTAGAAGAGCAGCCGAGGCGATTAACAGAAGGAATCAACGGACCAGGTAATTCAAGAGGTTTCACAGCATTCTTGACGCCCAAACTGTGGGGCTCGAATGTTTTTTTTTAAAGGGCCAGTACCTGTAGATATGAGAGGTTTCACAGCATTCTTGGCGCCCAACGTGGGGCTCGAGTTCCAAATAAAAATTTTGTTATTTTATTCCAGGAAACTGGCGATCTGAGAGAGAGAGTTTCGGTGTGTGTATAAATTTAAGAGTATTTTAGAGTGTGTGAGTGAGTAGAACGTATGCAGAGAAAGGAGTGGTTAAGGAGTCAAGGAGTGGAAATTGGAAGTGACGATAGTGCATTGTGTGAGAAAATTTCGAAAATGGAAGAAGCTGGAGGCAGTAGAGATCAGTCGAGGACGGAATCAGGGGATCAAGGAAACGAGTTAATGATGAGAATGTTAGAGGAAATGCGATTAGCTAAGGAAGAATCCAATAGAAAATTAGAACTGCTAAGCGATGAAGCTAATAGAGCTAGGGAAGAATCTAATAGAGCGAGGAGGAGTCCAACCAAAATTAGAGCAGATAAGCGGGAAAATTGAACAAAATACTAAAGAATTTACAGAATTTAAAGATAGTCTTACCGTGAAACTGGGGGAAGTAGAAAATAGGGTTGAAAAAAATGAGCGTGATATTACAGGTCTTCGACAGGAAATGGGACATTTAAGGTCCGAAGTACGCATTTTCTGTGAAGAAGAAATAAACGTAAAAATGACTGAAGTAACGGACTCATGTAGGGATCAGTTAGGCAGGGTAGAACGCGAAGTTAGTAGTATTAAATACAACATGTCAAATTTAACGGGGGATGGTCGTAGATTTTATACAGGTAGCGTATCATTGGACCAACACATGAAGTTTTATGGCGATAACAGAGTAAATCCACAAATTTTTATTAATAGTGTAAGAAATCTAGTGGGAAATTTATTTGACGAACAGACTAAACTAAATACGATAAAGGCTTTATTAAAGGACAACGCGGAAGCATGGTACAATTTAGTAGGACAGGACATAGACACGTATCAGGACTTTGAAGACAAATTTTTACAACATTACTGGAGTGATCACAAACAGGATCAGATTAGGGACGACTTGATTACAGGAAAATTTAAGGAGAGTTTGCAGGTTCTAGGAGCAATATGCCATCCGCAAGTACAGTGTGGCCAAACAACTGAATCCACCATTGACGGACAGACAGATTATCAAGTACCTATCACGACATTTTGAACAGGAAATTAGACAACACGTGGCCTTACAAAACATCACAGAACGGGAGACATTTTTAGAGTATTTACAGAGATATGACGATGTATGTGTTGGACGGACAAGAGAGATACGAGAACGAAACGTTAACACAGTTAGGTTTGACAACAGGACACCGAATTATCCGAGACGGCCTGACTACAACAGAAATTTTCGACCGAATTGGGAACGACGAGGACAGGAATACAGGAGCAATAGTGCGACTAGGGGACCGACGCCAAGACCTAGTTACACGCGACAGAACAGTTTACCGGAAGTAAACAGGACTGTGACCAGCACGCCGAATAGAGACAGGGACACGGATATTAACACGAGGAGGACGTACGCACAGGTTGTAGAAGGACAACCAGGACCAAGCACTGAAAACAGGACGAGACAGGATTTTTAGAACGTGACAGACCACTAGATTTCTGTGTAAATGTATACGAACATCCACGTGAATTTTTCAAAATTGAGGAGGAAGTAGAGCCAGAAACTGAGGAAAAATTATGTTTGCCAATTATTAATTTAGAAATTTTTGAGAATAATGTAGAAGTATTACTTGATACAGGGGCAGAGGCGAGTTTAATATCGGAGGAATTCGTCAGCAAAATTAGGGATAAGGTTTGTGATAGAATTATGCCTATAAAACGTAGCCATTTAGTAGCTCCAAATAAAAGAAGTTTGCTGTAGTAAATAGTGTTGTGGTGCTTAGGATAGATATAGGAGGTTTAAGCTGTGAACAGGAGTTTGTAATTGTACCTGGACTGAAGTTTCAGAGCATTTTAGGTGTTGACTGTATGATGAAGTTAGGGGTTTTGATAGATATGGAAAGGAAGGTAATAAGAATTAAGGATAGGGTAGTGCCATGGAAAGGCAGTTATGAAGTCACAGAGGATGACACGGGGTTTAGTATTAATGTAGTAGAGGTAGAGGATGATGAAGTTAAACAGATCAACACGATAAGATGTCCAGAGGAGAGGATAGTAGAGGTTCAAGCTTTAGTACAAAAACATGCAGAAGTAGTGGGGGTAGAGGCAACAGCAGCATATCGGGAGCAGGTGAAGGCAGAATTATTTTTGACGAGGTTAATTGGCAAGTTTGTTTTTAATAAAGTAGATTTAAGGAATTCATTCTGGCGGATTCCATTACACAAAAATTCTAGAAGGTACATAGGATTTTCCATAGAGGGAAAAATCGATAATTGTAAAGTAGTATCGTTTGGTTTGTCGGCAGAAAGAGAAACAATAATAAATGAGAAACAGACAAGTGTAGGGACTGAAGAAGAAGTAATATTTAAGAGTCAGGATAAGAGGGATGATAAGTTTATTGTATGTGAGATAATAGAGATGTTAAGTATAGATATAGAAGGGGGAGAGATAGGGATGAAGAGTATTAGGTTGGTGAGACGAAAGACTTGGAGGGTCAAGAAGAGAGTTAGATTTAAATAGGATAGGGATAGAATAGGTGTAGATAGAAGAGTAGAAGTAAGTGTTTATAGAAAATAAAGCTAGGTATAGGATAAATATGGGAGATAATTAGGAATAGGTTTAGGATGAGGATAAAGAGTAAATGTAGGAAGAAAATAAGATAGATTAAGTGTAGATATTTCATAGAAGATTAGTGGAGAGTTAGGAATAGAGTAAGGATAGGATAGGTATATAGGATTAGGTAGGATGAAGTAAAGTATAGTGAAGATTAGTTAAAAGTTAGGAATAGGATAGGTATATAGGATGTATATAGGATTAGATGGATAAGTAGGATGAAGTTAGGGATAATTTCAGTTTATAGAAGTAGGTGAGAGTTAGGAATAGGATAGGGATATAGGATAGGTGTAAATATTTTTTTTGGATTGGAGACAAAGTAGGTAAGTTAGATAGATAAGGATAGAGAGAGATAGGCAAAATTTTGTAAAGATTTTTTGGCAGTCTAAATATTTGATATTTGCATTCAAATAAGTGGGATTATTTGTATTCAAATAGGGGGAAAATACTCATATTTAGACCAGGGTAGAAAATTAAATAATCAGATCAAATAATTTTAATTACCGTGTATAAGGAATTTCATTAAATAATACGCTTTATTAAAACCTTGAAGCATAAATAAACTCGGTCGTTTCAGTAAAATAAGAAATTTAAATTATCTATAAGACGCTTTACATCAAAAGAAGCAGTATTGAAAAGCGCAGTGGATAATTTAATTATTCCTAAACAAATGGAAATTACGTGCAAAGTTTATATTAATTAACCCTATTTTAAGTAACCGGTAGTAAAACAAAGTGTACATATAATAATTAATATTTAAGTTGTATTCGCTAAAAATGAAAGGATAGAAATCAATTTAATTGGAGTTAATTAAACCGTTAATAACATAATACCTATAGAAGCTTGTGAAAACCCAATAATAGTCAAATCGTAGGAAGGTTATTTAAAATGTTACGTTTGAACACCCTGCGTGTTTTTAAAAGGCAATTTCAAGTTAATTTGTTTGGATAAACATGTTGATTCTAAGGATATTGGAAACGATCAGATGCTTTAGCAGGAAATACAGAACACCTGCGTATTTTTAAAAAGCTCATTCTGCGTAAATTTGGCAAATAATTAATGTTTCAAAGAATCTTGGAGAAACCGGGACTTAGTATTCCGAGAATGTGCGATACGGGTTTATTAAACCCAGATAACAGTCCGCGTGGACTAAAATATAATCAATAATAAAGAATATAAATTTGCACCAATACGAACAGGTTAGAAAAGGAAAAGGAAAATGCGTCAAGCAAAGACACATATTGTAAAGGGCGGGATTTAAGCAACGTCAAGGGGTTGCGATTGGTTAAAAATAGGATGCATATATCAGAGGTAGAACAACAATTTCTGTATAAAAGTAATTAGTTTTTCTCGGACAACTTTGCGGGCCGTGTTGAAATTTTCTGAGATTTCAATGGGGTGAGGACTAAATTCATAAAAATCGACGTGCAGGCTACAGACTGGGAACGTAGAATGAGGAATTCGTTGAATTACCCGTTTTAGGGAACAAAGCGACGTGTCGGCTATTCGCTATATATACAGGCGGGAATATGTGTTTCTCTCTTAGACTCTTAGACTTTCGACGATTCGATGCGTTAAAAGCTCGTGCATCCGCGACTTGATATTAAACAGTGCATTTTAGTTTGATTAAATAATTTAAAGTGTGCTAGTATATTTTAGTGACTCAAAATAGTTGGTTATTTTACGTGCTAACATGAATGTACTTCAGTGCACTTAGATACAAGGTAATAAAAGTTTATTATCACGGTACCAATTAGTAAAATTTACAACGACAAATGTATACCCAAAAGTAGGCAGTTTTGGCGTATATTGGTAATATTGGTAAAAGGAAGTATGAATTTCTTTGCTATTTTGCGGGGTGTTAATGACTAAATGGTTCGTAAATGTGTCTGCATCCACTGAACCAGAGGCAGATATACACAGATGAGTTCCGGAAAAGCCTAGAAACAACTTTAAATTAATGGTGATGGAGAACATTTTTAAAGCGTTGACAACATGAAGCTGTAAATAGAATCCGGTTGGAATGGTGTGATTTACAAAAGGGACGATTACACTGAAGCTACGAGGACAATAACCTTCAGGTAAATTGTACTATTTTGTTTGACATTTTTGTGTGTATTGAATGACTTTATAATTGATTTACTTTAAATGGACATTAGTGGAATTTTTCTAACCATAAAAATTTAATTTTAAGATGAAATTTGCTTGTTTAAGTAAAAGGGGTATTTTGTTTTGATGTTCGGGAATAGGATGAAACTTTGGGTAGGTCTTTGAGCTCAATTAGACAAACCTGGTTAATTAACGTAAAGGGGTGGTAGATGCTCCTTTATACTCAGACTCCGGTCTGCTTATATTGTTATATTAATTAGTAGGCATCCAACAAGGACTTTAATTTTGGATGCACAGTAAAATGATAATAAAATTAATCCGGAAATTCTTTTAAAACTGAATTTTATGTTCAAATTTAATTTGAAAATTTAATGTATTCTGAATATTGATGTAAATAGAGTTAACGTTGATGTTTGTGGTAGGAATGTGTTGTTTAATTTTTATGATTGAGAATGGAAGTTATCTAGAAGAGCAGCCGAGGCGATTAACAGAAGGAATCAACGGACCAGGTAATTCAAGAGGTTTCACAGCATTCTTGACGCCCAAACTGTGGGGCTCGAATGTTTTTTTTTAAAGGGCCAGTACCTGTAGATATGAGAGGTTTCACAGCAATATATATATATATATATATATATATATATATTATAGTGGTTTTAAAAGATTCAAATAAATATAAAAGTAACAATTTCAAAACACCCTGTATAAAGGAACAACCAGAAGTTACGTGCAAAAGTTATATTAGTTAATTCATTTTAAGTAACGGGTATTAATCAATTTGTACAAATAATGATAAATATTTAGTAGGTTTGCAAAAAAATTAAATGGTAGAAGCCAATGCCAGTAATTTGTTAATTTAATTGAATTTAATTACACGATTATTGATGTATAATATGCATAAAAGCGTGTAAAAATCCAATAATACCAAAGTGAAAAGCGTTGCTAACAAACAAATATATCGGTGGGATAGAAATACGCCGAACTCCAACTCGTGGAAGTGTTGTAGTAAAACGTCAGTTAATTAAACTCCAGCAGAATTTTAAATGTCAAGTTCCAATAATTTTGTATAGACAAAGATGAATATTCTACGTATATTGGATAAACCGTCGCATGCGTTCGTAGTAAATGTTAATGAGCGGTGATTTAAATCACGTAAGAAGTCCACGTGGTGTAGATAGCAAATAAACAGAAATATCGATTTTCTACCACTCAAGCAAGGTTAGAAAGAGACGTAGAAAACGCATAAGCATGGGACAACGATAGTATAGGAGGGACTTGTAGGACGTCAGTAAACATACAATTGGTCGATATAGTTAGTTGAACGCGAGACATATACAAGCACAGTGTAGCGTAGTTTTCCGAAAATATAATAACGACGTGCTGAAATTCGCGGGATTAAAAATCGGTTGAGTGCAAAATTGTAAAAATGTGTTGTTGTTAACAGGGGATTTCGGATAAATGCGGCCAGGAGGTAGCAGCCTAAGTGTATAAATGTTTTTGGACAATGTGCTGAGAGCCGTTATTATTTCGATTGTTCCAAACGACGTATGAAAGTATCACGAGTTGTAAGTATTATAAAATCATTTAAATTATATTGCATGGTGGTAGCCTCTTGATGAGTACGCGGTTAGTGTGCCAAGATTACTTATTTTAATTGAGGTATTACCTATAATTTTTAACCAACTCGTGTCGGGACGTTAAGTAATGTAGATCACAGTCAATAATTGTAAAAGACGTATGTTTAAATTGGATTTGGAAGTGGATTACACCGTGGAGGCGGCGTTGGCGGATCGGTTTAGATGGAGTTCGTCTAGTAACAGCTAGAAACGGCCTGCAGAACAGATATAAGAAATACATGGCATCGTCCACAGAGCAGAGATCTCCTAGAAATTTCCAGGTAACGATTTGAAATTATGATTCTTATAAACTGTGAATATTGGGTGACGTGTGAGAGTGATTTTCAAGGTAGTGTGGATTATTTACGTATTGAACATATTACGTGTAAAAAACTTTATTATGGTGTTTAACTAGAAATTTGAAGGTGTCTATAAAGTTTTTTTTAAACGTTCCATCAGAACGTGAAATTTTTGTGAAGAGTACATGGCTTTGTTTTTTTTTGTTGTAAGAGTATTTCAAAGTAGAAGGGCATACATTATGCATAATTAGCTGGGTTATTCTGAGCTCACCCTACCCCAGAGTTTACTTAGATAAAAAAACAAAATAAATTATAAAGAAGGAATTTTAGAGAAGGTATTATTCAAGGCCAATTTACTCCGGGTACATTTTATGTGTTTGTTGATTTTAAAAACGAAATACAGGACATTACAGAATGAGATTTACTGAAGTGTAACGTGATCAATGAAATATGGACAATATTGAATTTCATTTGTAAATAGTAATAAATAAAGGATTGTATGTTGGTTGTATATTGTGGTTTTATTGCGAGTGTGTGTGTATGATTGAGAATATGAGAGTGAATCTAGATACCCAAGAGGAGGTCCAAATGAGCTAGCCGGAAGCAGGTGCAGAAAATTGGCAATTGAACCGAGGAAGAGAGGAAAACGGGTAAAAAAATTTTTTTTTGACTTATTTAAATTTTTGGAAATTTTTCTATTTTCGAATTTGAAAATTTAATAAAATTTTCGAATATGTTTGTTGGTGCGCCACAGTTAGGCTGCCATAAAAATGGCAGTGGTTTCCTTTTGGTCGGCTCGCTAATTTGTGCATCCCACTTTGAGTTTATCATATAAATGCTACGTACTCACCTATTAAATCGTGTTACTAACTTAGAAAGTTGTGCCTCTCTTTACGTCGCTATACTCTAGCTAAAAATGAAATAAAAAAAATCTTCAGAAAATTTCACTTAAAAAAAATTTTGAGTCTATGCTATGATTATGATATGTCTAAGTTGAGTATCTTCTGAATATGCTATCCAAGTTGATAATACCACGACTAGCTCTGCTCACTGCGTTCCCTAGGATACTTACCACAACTACTCATTCTTTCAACCACCTTTAGAATTAATAAAAAAAATAAAAATATTTCAGCACAAAAACATACAGGCCTTTTATTCTACCAACACAAATAATAAATTCTCAAATATCTCAATATGTACAATTAATATTCAAGTTAAAACATTTCATATTTCTGTTCAATAGTAAAATATCAGTCTAAAATCCCCGTGATTATATACTCCTTTACATTTTATATTTTTACTTAAAAGTAGATGGGCCTATCCAGTACTTCCAGTACTACGTCTACGTAGAGCTCAAAATAAACTTTTTTATTGTCTGTGCATAAATTATTTGCATTGTCAAATTATACTAAAGACCCGTTTACTTCTTACATTTATAACATATTATTCAAGTATTTACACCCTAAGATTAATAATAGAAAAATTGTCTATGACATATGTTCATAAAATTAATTTTTAGTTCCTAAAAATTATCACCATAAATAACTCAAATCACTCATAGTTTAAAATAGCTAAGCACCAGCACAACAGTTTCAATAAAAGGATTATCGTTACCTGGAGTGTGTTCTTCCAGATCACTTTCCCTGTAGATGATTTTCCACCAGACTGCTCGTTCCTGGATTACTCCATTTTGCTGCTTTCAAAGTTGGACAACAATTCCATCTCATACACGTTCATCCAAATCATTAACAATCTGAAGACGCCTTTTACCAGACTGCACGTACAACAACCAAACCACACCTCTTCTTCTATTTAATCTTCCACCAGCACCCTCGTTCAAAATGCTTTAATTATAATAATTATTCATTCCAGTTTAGCCCGTTTAACTACTTTGCACCCACTTGTGCATTAACAAAACACTTTTAAAATTTTCCGGCTGACCGCACTATCACGCGGTATCAAAGCTAGGATGTTCTTCTGAATAATTCAAATTATAATCGAGAAGTCAGAAAAATAATGGAAAAATAAGAGCAAATCTATCTCCGGTAGTGCTTATATATTCTTAGCCCCACTCACGTTGCCCGTATTTTCACTAAACATTCTATGCAATGTTGTCAACTGCCACAACAATTCCACAAATTTCATCCGTACAAACATGCAACGAACTTTCAAAACCTAGAATTCATCCACTCCAATATTGTTTTACCACGAAAAGCTCTGTAAAACTCCAACCGTTTTGTCTTCTTTGAAATCTGTAGTCTGCTATTACCCCCAAACAGATCCAATAACGCGTCTGATACGCGCGTTTATACTCTTATCGAAGTCACGCTTTCATAACAACCTTTCCTATTTTTAATAATCTATAGGAACACTGTGGCACGATTTAAATAAAATTAAATAAAAACCCTTAACCAAAAAAAATATTTAAATTACTAAATACGTATTTCGACCACTATGTGGTCATCATCAGTAGAAAACCTGGATAAAAAAAAAGCTGTTGTTCTGGAACACTTCAGCCTAAGTGGTGAGGAGAATATCCTCTGAAGTGTTCCAGAACAACAGCTAATTATTATTTAATTACAGATTTCCTACTGATGATGACCACATAGTGATCGAAATACGTATTTAGTAATTTAAATATTTTTTGTGGTTAAGGGCTTTTATTTAATTTTATTTTCCTATTTTTGTTTTAATTTCCTACCTAAATTGTCAACGTTATTTCCACTCTTTTGATATCCGTGTCTGTCACATATTTTCTGTCTTTCTTATTGTCCCACTATTACTGTTGTTTGCTGTCAATTCTTCCTTTATATACGTGCGCCTTGAAAAATCGATATTGTTCACAAACATGTTGCATCTTTGTCTTGCTTATTGGTATTTAAAATATACTCGTCTGACACGCGCTTAAAATGTTTGTCATATTTACCCATCTGTTATTTTTCATCTCGCTCTGTTATATAGTAAAGATTCTTTGTCACCTAATTTTATCGATGTTTTGAAATCGTCTGTTATTGTTAACCTTGTGTCTTTCCGTTACCACAATACTTCGAATTGTTTTCTAAACGTTTTCTGGCCTTAGCAAGAATTATTTATCTACCCCAAGCTTGTGTTCCTTAAAATCCTTGAACGTTTTAACTTGTTTGCCATCTTAAACCTTGTAGCTTTCTACGAATGCCTTAGTTTATAATATTAAATAAATGTACGTTGCTTAAATTAACGTATACAAATTAAACCTACATTAATAACATGTAATTTTATTCCAATCTAACTATACTGAAGCTTAATAAAATAAATTATTGATTATTACATTAAGTAACTACAAGAATTGGTTGGGCAATATTCTCGAATAATGTTAAGTGTGTGAAAGAATTTACTGGAAAAATGTTAATTCGGCAAATGTCTAAGTGTTGAGGGATCTTGGTAGCCACAGGTTGCTTCACTGAATCTCGGTGAAATAGGGCATAAAATTAGAAAACTATAGAAAGGGAACGGGCTGTATACACATGCTGTGTGAGAATTTCAGGGAACTGTGTAGGCTAGATCAGAATATAAATAAGTGCAGGTACGTGTCCAACCAATTTTGAGACGGAAAACCTAATGACAAAAAAATAAGCGCAGATAAATCTGATGATTAGTATAAACAACTAGTTGTTGGTTGCAAAAATATATTAAATCGGTAAAAGGTTAAGTGTTGGGGAAACTTGGCAGCCACAGGCTGCTTACCTCCCTTCACAACCACTGAAGGTTAGAGAAATAGGGTATATAATTGTAGAACAATAGAAGGTGACCGAACGGCATCTAACAAGAAAGAACAGCGCCTATGAGGAAAGACAACAAATATAGAACAAGAAGAAAATTGTTGAAAGCTTATGTGTGGAGCACAGCACAGTATGCCTATGAAATACGGGCAGTCTGAAACGAAGACAGAAAACGGTAGCAGCCTTTTGAAATGCTGTGCTTCAGATGTATGAGGACGATAGCATGGGCAGACAAAGATAATAACAAATAGGTTATAGAAATAGTAGGGGAACAAGGATATCTGGGGAAAAAGATAAGTGAAATAGAAGAGCAGAATACGTTTTAAGGGATTTTTGGGAAATAGTATGGGATATATTACAAGCAGAGATAGGAAAAAAGAGGTAGATGTTGACCAAGATCAGATAGTGATAGATGCAGACTGTGCAAATTTCAGGGAAATCTGTAGGTTAGTTCAGAATGGGAAACAATGATGGTACGCGTCTAACCAGTTCCAGGACTGAAGACCTAATGATGATGATAATTATTACATACCGTACATAGTAATATATATATATATATATATATATATATATATGTATATATATATTGTCGTGTTATCTTTCTGTAAAAAAACCCTTGTTATTCTCGCTCCACGATTTGGGCGCAATAAAATGCTGTGATATTTTATTATATTTAGCCCCACGACTTGGGCGTACATAAAATGCTGTGATACTTCACTAGCCCGTACGACGGTTGGGCATGTCATAAAATGCTGTGTTACTCCCCTTATATTATGCCCCGCGATCTCTTAATGTTTAGTTATGGATTTTCTTTGCTTCAACTAGCTGATTCAATTAAATAAAGTAATTCTACAATACACAATATAATGATTAAGTATTTACAGCCTTTTTAAAATCTTCGCCTTTTTCAGAATATTTACATATACCAGATTTAAGAAATTGAAGCCAGAAAAACGAGCCTTTTGTTATATTTAAAGATCTTTTGAAACGTTTCAAGATGCCTATTACCTTTCATAAATTGATCAAAGAAACCCCAGTTTTGTTGCCCCTTACATTTGCAAAAAAATATTGAATTAAAACAGTTTACAGAAATAAATTATATCAATATAGCTAACCTGGGATGGTTCAGTAGTTTCTCTGCATCCCCAACAGTTTCCGTGTCCAGTCTGAACATTTAGAGTCGAATTTGGAGGTCGACATCAAAACCAAAATACTATCCAAATCGTTATTCTAAATCCCATAAGTTAATCCAATTTAAGATTCAAATTGTATATCAGTAAAGAAAAGATTTTTCATCTTCGTAATTAACAAAACAGTAATAGAACATTTACCATGTCAATGATTACCAAAATTAGTTTAACAGGAGGTGATTAACCAGAGTAATCTCCAGAGTCGTCTCCAGAGTAATAATCAGAGCCCTGTTTTATTTATGTTAGAAATTGTATATTTTTACTAAATTTGTTTACTTACGTCTATAATAGATCGGCCCACACTTGCACAATTTTTACACTTTTATAAAATGATTTTTCATTTACTTTCGTATGACTGGTTTACGTGAATAATTTAGCACTTCTAAGTATCGTGATAGCCCAATTTAAAATGTATACTAAACTCGTCGCTTAATTGTTATCGTATTTATAGGCCTTGCTTCTTGTTTGCTATTCGTTGTTTCACGTGTTGGGGCGACACCATGTAATCTAAAATTTCTAATCAACTTTCGATCACGCCCCAGGCTATAGGCGGTAGTAAGTTATAAAAAGTCGTGGTTGATTTTCTATACCTATCGAGAATTCTTGTAAATTGTAATAAGCCCAGGGTAAGGTTGGATGACAAGCGGCTTTTAGAAAAAGAAAACTCTTATGACTTGTAGCTAGCTGAGCTTTTAACCCACGGTCGCATAAGATTGGGTCGGTGGGTTTAATTAAAGTTAAAAAAATAAGATAATGGGCGCCACCTAAATTTTTTATAAAGCAATTGACTAAATGAATTTGCTTAAAGGAAAAATTTAGAAACCTATATTATCTCAAACCACTTCAAATACAAGATTGATTGATTGATTGTCACAAATATGTTTCTTACTTTCCTTCTGCTCTAACGAAGCTCTAGGATGGCTCTGAAACATAATTACTACTAGCAAACATGTAATTTATTTAATAAGCTTGTGACTATACGAAGTCCTTAATTTTGTTTCAAATACTTATCACTGAATCGTTATATTAATTCCTTTAACAGTCATAAAATCTTCGGGGAAATTAAATTTTTATAAAAAAATGAACTGAAGAAAAAAAGGTTTCTATATTCTCATTTTAATGTACATGATAATGCAACTCAGCAAAGATAAATTCTTATGAATATAATTATTACGTTACTCAGGAGATGTAAAATTAAATTTTTATGTCTACTGAATTTCAATTGAGGTCTGTATTTTATTTAACAATATTCATTTATACTTAGTAGTTTGGAGTAGCGCTACTAGAACTTTACAAGAGGTTCAAAAATTTTTTATACATGCAGTAATGTATTTGTTAATTAATCTCAAATCAAAATTTCATTTGTTAGAATGAAAGCACGCAAACAACATGTTGAAATAAGGTTTTGGTAAACAAGATAAGAATTACATTTGTTTAAACAAATGCTGCAAACAACATGTTACTATGATTGATGTAACTTAATATCTTTTTATACATAGTTTGACAAAGAATGACTTTTAAATTTGAACATGTGATTAATAAAATAAATCATTCTATGTATATTAAATATTGAACCATTAAAAGTTAAGCTTCTTTCTATTAATAAATAGGTTGCTAAATTATCTGTACGGAAAGGAATTTGTATATCAAAGCATAAAGTAATTCACAAATGAACAATTAAATATTACGCAGAGTTATATATGTGTATACGAAATAAAATACGACACATGCAGCAAAATTTCAGGAAATCAAATGGGCTTACCCACCGGCGTGAATAACCTAACAACCTGTCGGCACTTGTTGCGACGTCAGCATTCTGTCACAACAAATCTGCTTACCAATTTTGTACGAAATGAATTTCCATGTAGATAAATTATTTACACATCAACTAAGTAGAATAATTTTAATATTGTAACAATTTTATTTCTTGGTTATTAAATCCATCCATAAAAGTGCAAAGTTATAAAACGCTTTTATTAAAATTATAAGTAAAATACATTTAACAAGTTTAGTAATACGCTAAAGTTGTATCTATATGTAGTTTTCTATGTATAGTCAAATATCTGTGCCTTCGATAACTGTTCGCAGGCGCGTTTTGGTTGAAGGCCTCCACCGGGAACACGCCGTCGTTCGAGCGAGCGTGTTAACCAGTCGGTCATGCGAGATTGTTGAGTCAAAATGTACGATTGGAAGCAGGCCGCCAATTTGCGGTTACATTTTAAGCAGTCGAGATCCATCTTTAAATAGCGGTTGGTATCCTACGAACGTTATTTAATTTGTTTAATTGAGATATTTTATTTAGCGCGCGCAAATAACCACGATAAAAGCAACTTTAGGAACAACTATTCCAACCACTGATGTAAAACCACTTTGTATTACAGTCTGTAGGAAGTAACTTGGATGATGGAAAATTTGAATAATTTATAGAAGACCATTTTAGTACACAACGTTAGGATGTTATTTGATAAGACAGCAGGGTTCAACATATTGCAGCAGCTGATGGAAGTATGGTGATGACGGTTGATATTACAACACCTCTTCACAGCTACAAAACGCAGCTTTGGTTCGTAGATAACTTTAAGAAATTTTCCGTGTTTCAAATTAGAAACACGCTATTTTGTTTAGTGCATAAAAGCACGAAAATAATAAAGTTTCAATTATTTGTTGTACTGGAATTTTCCAGTGTTAAAAATTATAATTCACAATTTTTAATGGTTTAAGAAACCATACACGTGGTTCATTTTGTACTGTTGGTAACAGCGACAGGTGTTTTTGACGTCACTTGTTTGTCTGCAATATACTGCTGACACCTGTGTTCTAGTAAACATATGCTTTGAACGGCGTTTGCCTAAGTTGAGTAAACAAGAATATTTTTGTGATCTGTTTTTTTATTAGAAATTGAAACTAACACAAATAATTTAGATAAAGAGACTTGAGTAACTATGTTTTAAATTGTAAGCTACTCGAACAGATCTGTACGGGTCGGACCTTTGTTTTTGTAACAAGTTTACACTAAGTTTTAAAATGTTTGATTATCAACTATTTTGATAAACCTTAATTTAAAACCCATGAACTCATTTAATTATTTATGAAATTTTGTAGCATTGAATTTTGTTTTAAAAGAGAATCTTTTGAGTAAATTATTGGTTCAAGATTAAAGTTTTTTATTTTGATCAAATATGGTCAAAACTAACTACAAGAAACTAATATCCTTAAGAGTGGAATTTTGATGTCAACTTATATAGGAGATTTTTTTTAATATTTCTTTAGGTATGTTTGTGGTACACAAATAGTGTTCCACCCTTCTATTAAGCTAATTATTACTATTTCTTACAGGAGCAGCGTCTTATTCAGTTAAGACGGGTTTCTGTCATCGAAAGCGATTTTTTTCTTTGGGTTTCCACGTCCGCCCCTAGAAATATACCACGCTATTATCATAAATAAGTCAGGACTTGGTGGCGCCTATTTGTTTTGGATTAAGTTTAACTTACAATCAGAATTCGACTTACCCCCCCATTTCTCATAGCTCTACCCAAGGAATAGACCCCTAGTTATGTCGGAAGACTTCGTTACACTTGCTCATAACGTGAGGCCAGCTATATATAAGAAAAATTAGTTTCATTGGCTTTCTATAAACGTAGGGCAGGTGCCTCAAAAAACAATATTCGTTTCACTGGCGCCGGCAAAGGGGCTGGTGCTTTTAGAGAAAGAAAAAACGTTTCACTAGCGCCCATGCGTGAGGCTAGCTGAGCCCAGTTAGAAAAAACCGTTTCAATATTCCATTAGAACCTTTGCAGATTACTGAAGTTGTAGATTACGGAAGTTGCATTGCAATATACTTTATTAAAAAGAATCGTAACTAATTACCTATAAAACAAACCGTTGTAAAGATTAATTAATTCATAACTGTAAGGTTAAATTTTTACTTGTTTCGGCGCTTACGCCAGGAAAATTAAATTTTCTGTAACATGTCGTCTGCTTTTATATCGCAGAGCAGTGACCTTTCGGCTCGAGGAGGAGACTAAAAGTGAGCAAGTGACACAAGTCGACAAACAACATGAGGATCTTAGATATTCTACATACGAGTAGGGAACACGCACAAGATTTATAATTGTGTTATCAGCTATATTAATAAAATGCTTTAATTTTATTGGTTTACTAAATATACAAAAGTATTGGAAGTCATATTGGTTAAAGCGTTAAATAAATAAATGCTAAATTAACGGCTTTGTAGCAGTAATGTTGACGAATAATTCAGTTCGGAATTTTTACATGTTACAACCATTTGTCTTTATCTTTTGTGTACTCCGGGAAATTTTACCAATTGTATAGTTCAAATACTTGTGTGAACGCTTAAATTGTCACGTATTCATTTACATATCATGATATTTAATTGAGAAATCCCACGAATTTTCGTTCATTAAGTCACGTATTCATTGTTGATTGCTTATTCTAATCTAACCCGAAATAAATTTGGTGTTTGTTTATTTCTTAGTTAAATTGGATTATTGAACAAATGATCATTTCAAATCGAGCTAGTAATTGAAAGATAGAAAATTATCATTTAGGCTTTGCATAAAAGTCTAAGTTATTATTTCATATTATTAACTATAATACGTTAGTATTCATCAACTTATCTTGTGTAATTAATTACCTAATGTATTTATATATTTAATACATAGCTTATATCCGTAATTTTTAACGTCGCTTCCTGTCTATAACTGATATAGGTCTATGTCAGATATGATTAACAAAAATACCAAATGTAATTGAAAGTTAGGTATTTGTATAGTTGTGTACACGATTTAGATTTATAAATTTTCCAATTGTCATCATCAGTCTCGTGGCGTAATTGGTAAACGCATGGTTTTAGAAAGACTAAGGAGGTTCTAGTCTTTTTCAAGTACTAGCTCGATTTGAAAGAATATTTGGTCTTTGCATAAAAGTCTAAGTTATTATTATTATTATTATTAATATTATTATTATTATTATTATTATTATTATTTTTTTTTTTTTTTCTAAAAGGTGCATGCGACATCGACAACGGTGGTCATTAGTCGCAAGAAAAATTTATTTTAGTGCAATGCTATACTGGAAATTGTTTATGTACACTACAACTTTTGCAATAAATTGATTGCTCTAAGATAATTCAAGGAATTCTTGCTACTTGGTGTTTGTAAGTTTTTAGGTAATTCCAATACAATACCATGCTGTTGCCGATTCACTTCATGTTTTGTACAATTACATATAATGTGAGCTACAGTTAGGGGCACTTGACACGTATCACAAATAGGTGTTGGTTCTCCTAGCAACAAGTGTTGATGAGTGAGCTTAGTGTGCCCTATTCTTATTCTATGCATTTTTGTAGCTTCCATTCTTGTCAGACCTAAAGTTATCTCGGTATTGTAACCCAACTCTACTTCTGCCTTTACAGATTTTAGTTGTGTGGTTTCTTGGTTCCACAACGCCTGCCATATCTCGCAAAATTTCTCTTGAACGGCTTTTTAAATACGAGGGTTTTATTAGTTGCCGGTATCTGGATGCTTTCCCTCTCCATTAGTTCTCGGGTACGTATTACAAATGGCCGAGTGATAGTTGTTCGCATGCCGTAATCGTTCTGTGCTATGGTTAATAGGCTGTGATTTGGGTTGTCTATACAGTGATCTATTTTATTCAAATATGTAACCATAAGCACTCCCCTTCTCAGATTCAGTGGCATCAGTCCGGACTCGCAACATAAGCTCGCCGATGGACTAGTAGCAAACGCACCAAGACAGTATCTAATACCAAGATGATGTATCCTGTCAAGGGCCAGTAGTCGACTTTTACGAGCTGATGAATAGGCAATGCACCCGTAGTCTAATCGTGATAACACAATAGCCTGATAGACTCTGATTAGACTTTTTGGTTCAGCTCCCCACTTGGTGTGTGCAAGGGCTTTTATTACATTTAGTGCTCCCCGGCATTTATCTACAAGAGTGTTTATGTGTGTGGACCAGGTAAGTTTGGAGTCAAATATTAGTCCCAAAAACTTCATACAAGGTTGGTGCACGATTACTCTCTCCTTTATGTACAATAGTGGGTCGTGGTGTGGTGTTCTTAACCGGCAGAAATGTGTACAACTTGTCTTTTCTTCGGAGAAAGTATAACCAACACTTTCTCCATTCTCCACTATTCTATTTACAACCTCCTGCAACTTTTTTGTTATATAACCCACTGTTTTACCCGAAAGCGCAATGGCTACATCATCTACATACAAACACTTCGACACAGTTTGGTCCACACCTAGAGTAATTTCATTCATCGCCACAAGAAATAGCGAGCAGCTGAGTGTAGATCCTTGTGGAACTCCATTCTCTAGTACACGTGGGCTGGATAAACAGTTACCCACTCGAACTCGAAATCTTCGATTTGTTAAAAAGGACCCTACAAACATAGGAAGGTTTCCTCTTAGACCATATCTATGGAGTTTTTCCATAATTCCATGTCGCCATGTCATATCGTATGCACTTTCTATAATCGAAGAACACTGCCACCGTATGTTCTCGATTTTTAAAGGCGTTCTGGATCAAGTCCTCTAGTTGAGCTAGTGGGTCCATGGTTGACCGACTTTTCCTGTAACCTGATTGGTAGGATTCTAGAAGTTGGTTTTGTTCAAGGAACGACTGAAATCTCTTGTTGACCATTCTCTCTAGCAGTTTGCCCATGCAGCTCGTGAGACTAACAGGGCGATAGCTAGCTGGGAGGAATGGGTCCTTAGTTATTTTAAGAATAGGCACCACAAGTGCCTCCTTCCATAAATCTGGGTAAGTACCCTCATTCCATAACTCATTATACAGTTCCAATAAATGTTCTTTTGTTTCTGGTAACAGGTTCTTCAACATATCGTTGGTTACAGTGTCCGCGCCTGGAGAGGTTCGTTTGACATCTTTAAGAGCTTCATTGACTTCCTGTATGGTGAAAGGTAGGTTGTAGTCCATCAATTCATTACTGTTGACGTTTAATTCAGTTTCCCTTTCACCCTTAGTTGTGAGAAATGCCTGATTATAGTTCTTTGACGAGCTGATTTTTTCAAAATGCGTGGCTAAGGCGTTTGCGATGTCTTCAGAACTATCAATCAGCTGCTGATCTTCCAACTTCATACAGGAGGGTATGTTGGAACAATATTTCCCCGCTACAGCATTGATTTTCCTCCAAAGGTCACTTGAGTTATTCTCAGATGTTATGGAAGATGTATATTGATTCCAACAAGCTCGTTTGTTTTGCAGTACTACTCTTCTAGATACTGCTCTAGCTTTCTTGAAAGCTAATAGGTTGGCATTAGTGGGCTCTTTTCTAAATTTGTTGAAAGCCTTTTTCTTAATAGTTATTACCTCCCTTACTTGCTGGTTCCACCACGAAACCACTCGCTTTAATATGGGGTACTTCCTGCTCTAGGTATAGACTTTTTGGCTGCCTTGAGTATTACATTAGTTAAGGCTTCCACACTGCTTTGATCAGGAGGTGTTAGTTCCTTCCGAAACCTATTCCAGTCTGCTTTTTCCGTTTTCCACCTGCTCACCAAGTCCCTTTTGGTGGACAGTTTATCAGTTTCCACCACTATCGGGAAATGGTCACTATTGTGCAAGTCGTCGGCAACATTCCACGATAGGGTTGGTGCCAATGCACTAGAAACAAACGTTAGATCAATAGCAGAGAAACTATTTGATCCTATGTTAAAATGTGTTGACTCGCCATTATTGAGTAGTACTAGGTCATCTCTCTCGAGCCATTGCTCTAAAATACGTCCCTTGGCATCTGTTCTTGAGGAGCCCCACAGTGTGCTATGAGCATTAAAGTCTCCTACTATAATGAATGGGGTAGGTAATTGTTCTACAATATCGTCGATCTCCTCTATTTGCCAATTTCTATCTGGTAGGTAAATATTGCACACGGTGACTCTAAGTGGAGAAGTTAGTTTAATGGCAACAGCCTGGAGCGCAGTTCGAAGCAAGATCTCGGAGTACCTTGCATCTGTTTTTACTAAAATGGCTACCCCTCCACTGGCCCGCTCGTTATTTATACAGTCTCGCCTGACTAGTGCATAGTCTCGGAGAGAGTAGGGTTGACCAAGCTTAAGATGCGTTTCTTGTAGGCAGAAACATATGGGCTGATGTTCCTGCATAAGCATTTTCAAGTCACAATAGTGCTGCACGCATCCTCTACAGTTCCACTGTAGTATTTTATTATAGGTAGAGAATATAAAAGGTTTAGTTTATTAACAGCGGAAATAAATGCTTATGATTAAAAAGTCTGTGTAAGACAAAAAACACACACATATGTAAAATAGGACAAATACAAACAGATAAGTATAAATAGTTAAAATAAGACAAATACAGACAGGTAAGAATAAATAGATAAAATTAGACAATACAAACAATTAAGTATAAATAAGTGACATACGAAACAGATAAGTGTATATATAAAACCACAAATACAAAAACAGTTATCACAGATCAAATATCACGTAATCTTTGAGGGTGGCAACCTGGGTTTCCCAGCTGGCCATCCCTTCTTTTTCTTTTTTAATTTCGTGGATTCTGGGGCGAGTTCTGTGATCGAACCTTCAGTATCGGAAGTCGTGCTTCTCACTCGCTTTTCGGGTTCAGCAGTAGATGTAAACGATCTGCGACTGCTCTCCGACCCATCACGGGATCGTGCTACAGTCGGGGTTAAGGCAAGCGGTGGTGTCATATTAGTAGGTGCTGTGACTAGTACCTTAGGGATAAAAGCAAACTTCAGCGCTTCCACTAATTGCGGCACTAACTCTTTGACCAGATCGCTATTATCTTGTTTGGTGGCTGCCGCTCGAGCATAAGTTCTGCCTGGTGCCGGAGTGGGTACCACTACAATTCTTCTTGCTTCAAAGTAACTCATATTTTCTTTAGCCTTAACTTGCTGAATAGCAACCTCCTGTTTATAGACAGGGCAGTTTTGAGATCGTGCTGAATGACTACCATCGCAATTTATACATTTCATAGGTTCCTCACAAGGGGAACCATCGTGTATGGCTTTTCCGCAAACACACATTGGGTTTGCCAAGCATCTCATTGAGGTGTGACCATATTTCTGGCACTTGAAACATCTCATTGGAGGTGGAACGTACAGTCTTACCTCCAATGAATAAAACGCCACTTTAATTTTCTTAGGGAGCACGGGTGTTCCAAAAGTAATCACATGATTTGGCGTATCCCTGAGAATACCATCCTTCCTTGTTTTTAATCGTCTCACCTCTATAACATTTTGCGACTGTAACTCCTCTCTTATGGTGTCTTCTGAACAGTTTAGAAGATCTGGACAATATATTACACCTCGAGACTTATTTAAAGTATTATGCGGGACTATTTCTACTTCAAACTCGAGGAAGAGTTTCACTTTTGACATTTTCATTGCTTGATTCTCTGTTCTAGTTTCAAGTAGTATGCCTTCTTTAGTTTTCTTTATCATTTTTAGCTCTCCAAAGACACGATATAACTCTTTACTTATTAGGAATGGACTCACCTTATCGAAGTTGAGTCCATCCTTTCTTTTCAGGACGTGGTACCGGCATGATGCCGTCACCACGTTCGCTGACACTCCATAATCGTAGGCCGAGTACAATAAACGGTTGTCTATAGGCTTTTCTGTCACATCAGGGGCAGCCTTATTCCCTGATGCATTAGTATCCATTGAAGTAACCGTGTTCAAGCAAGGGTTGTCATCATCGGTCTGACGTTCTACAGCAGGCAGAGACCGACCACCTGGTGCATCCGTAGAGCTACTCTGACTATACAGAGTAGGTCCTAATTGTGAGGCTGGGACCTCGAGTGTGTTGTTTGGCGCGTTTATTGATTTTGCCTTAGTCGTATCCATATCATAAAAATACCCAATAAAGAAGTGTAATATGTAGTTGTGAAAGGTGTGTGTTTTTCAATTAAAATGTGCTTTAGCTAACACACGTATGTGTATGTGTAGTGTGTATGTGTATGTGTTGTGTGCAAGGTACGTGTGTGTGTATGATAAAGACACCCATCTTTGCCCCCCACTCCCCATCAATCCCATGCAGAAGCAGCACAGCAGTGGCCTCGGCAAAGCCTCCCACCCCCCTCAGCATGGCCCAGCCTGGGCACCACCCAGCACTACTAAAGGGGGCAAGATTATTCGCCAGCTGATAGGACAGCCTCCTCTTTGGTTAAAAGAGGTTCGGGTCCCTGTCCTATCTGGCGGCCCGGGTGCGCGACCCCCAGTTTTTGAGCTGTACCCTCTACAAGTACCACTCTCCGCAGCGATTCCGAAAAGCTAAGGGGCGAAAACACGGCGTCCAAAATAAACTGCATGTATGGAATGTAAGTGTTGTTAATATTGTAAATGGTAGTGTAATGTTTGAACTGCGTGTGTGGCCGTTTCAGTCGACTTTTACGACAGGCAAGCCGGACCGTGGGGCTATTCTTTAATCCCGGCGCCCACACGGGGGAGGGGAGAGGATAGGAGTTTGGTAAGTGGAATGGTTAATAGGAAGAGGGCTGAAGGAAGCTAGGTGTTGGACAGTGGACAGCTGAGCTCGGGTACCTCGGGTTTGCCATTCCCGTACCTGTTTGGGAACTAACAGGCCCCTGAGGGGTATTATTATTATTATTATTATTATTTATTCATTATCTCGATAAATTATACAATAGTATATACATATGGTATAGTATCGGTTATTATACTATAAGGAAACATTTCAATTTATCTTATAGCTAAGGTATTGCGTACAATCCTGCAGGTATGGAGTATCACAGCTTTAATAATTAACGTTGCAAGTCCCAAAGGAATCCCAATACATTCTAAATATTTTCTGAAATTTTTGCTAACTAGACCATCCACAGATACAATGATAGGTATGATGTTTACAATAGTCAATTTCAGTTGTTTTTATTTCGAAAGCAAGTGCATTATATTTATTAATTTTGTTGGTTTCGGTTTGAAGAAGGTTATTTGAAATTGGAATGGAAATGTCTATAAGGTATGCTATTTTTTTAATTTTTTCTATAAGTAGTATATCCGGTTTATTGTGCATTACAGCTTTGTCCGTATATATCAATCTATCCCAATACAAAACAACATTTTGATTTTCTAGTACTGATTCTGTAATATATCTATAGTAGGGCGTTTGCTTTACTGGTAATTTATGTTTTATTGCCAAATATTGATGAATAATCCTGCATACGTCATTATGTCTTTCAAGATAAACTGTATTAGCAAGTTTTGTGCAGCCGGAGGTGATATGTTCTATTGTTTCACCTTGATTTTGACACAAACGGCATTTATCCACGACATTATTTTTAAGATGTAACGTTCGTAATTGCGGGTTCTCATAATTTTGTCCTGAATGGCCAAAAAGAAGCCTTCGGTTTCGAGATGCAGGTGACCTTTTGTAAGGAAAGATATTGATAATAATTTATCTGTATCTTCTGCAAGTAGTTGACATGCATATCTACCATGCAATGTTTTCTGTTTCCAGCTGTCGACGCAATCTTGAATTGTTATGGTATCATAATTGTAGTCGGTTTTATTTAAATTTAAAGGTGTATAACCATTATCTAAATTAACTATTTTTTTTAAAATTGAATCTTCAACTTCCATGAAATATTTGCGCATGTTTTGTATCTGTCTATTGCATAGTTTAGTAATATTCAAAAGTCCTCTACCTCCTTCTTTTCGGGGTAAATATAGTCGTTCGATAGAGGAGTTTGGATGTAGACATCTAAATTTGGTTAATGTTGTTCTAGTTAGACGATCTATTTCTTTCAAATCGGTGTTACTCCATTTAATTATTCCAAATGAATAACAAATTGACGCAACAGCATATGAGTTAATGGCATTAATTAAGTTTTTGGCGTTTAATTGCGTATTAAGTAATTTAATTAAATGTCCTTTATATTTTAATTTTAACTCTTGTTTTATTTTTGTATGATTTATTCCACGTCGTTGTTGAAAACCTAAATAGGTATATGTTTCTTCGGGTGCTATTTCTTTAATGTCAAATAATTTTTCTCCGGTGTATGTAATTTTTCCTTTTATTAATTGCGAAGTTGCACATTTATCTAATCTGAAATTCATATTTATTGAATCACTAAAAATTTTGGTAGTGTGTATTAATGATTGTAGTTGGTTTTTAGTTCCGGCATTATTATTATTATTATTATTATTATTATTATTATTATTATTATTATTATTATTATTATTATTATTATTATTATTATTATTATTATTTTAGCTCAAGATTATACAATATACAATATTGATGTATATAAAGATCTTGGTATATATAATTAATGAACTATCACTTCAGATTCACTCATTAATTTAGGAATTTTCGCACTATGTGGCATGTTTGTAACACTACTGCTTTAACACATAAATTTTGAAGTCTATACGGTAAACCAATTCTTTCCAAATTTTTCTTCATGTATTTACTTAGAATTCCGTCGACTCCTATTACTAAAGGGATAATTTCTATCGATTTTATATGCCAAATTCTTTTTATTTCAATTGCAAGGTCTTCATACTTTTCAATTTTGTGTTTCTCTGCTTTGAATATGTTTGAGCTTAAAGGAACGGTTATATCGATTATGTATGCTTCACTCTTAATTTTATCAAATAAGAAGATATCAGGTTTGTTATACGCTATGGTATGATCTGTAAGTAATTGTCTATCCCAATATAACAGTATATTATTGTTTTCCAATACAGCAGCAGGTGTGTATTTGTAGTATGGCATTGGGTTCTTCAACAAATCATATTTTATTGCTAATTGCTGGTGTATTATTTTGGCGAATTGATTATGTCTTCCCAAATAAGCATTTGGAGCGAGTGCTGAACAACCTGCGGTGATATGCTCTATGGTTTCTCCAATTTCATTGCATTTACGGCATCTGTCAATGGTTTTACATCCTAAAATGTGTTTTTCGTAGTTTTTAGTACGAATAATTTTATCCTGAGTAGGGTAGCTAAGCCGGTTTGGCAACAGAGATCCACAGCAAGATATGTATACGCCGGTTCGAGAACAATATGAACAGCTAAGCCGCTTTGGGAAACAAAACGTGCAGCAAGATATGTATACGCCGCTTTGAGAACAAAATTGTCTTTGTGTGTAAATTTGTTGCGTCGGGGGTCGTTAGGTCTTTGGGTGTGCGTTCGGCGGGGTCGTTAGATTTTTGTCGTGGGTGGTGCGCGTGCGCTGGGGTGGAGATATTTTCTTAAGAAATTTTTTTAGCAGCGTTCCCGACGTTAAATATTAAATATTAAATTTTAAAAAAATGTTGTTTGTGTAGAAAATGGAGTTCACGTGTTGGTTCGTATTTTTCTGGGGTAGGTTAAGCTAAAATTAAAACGCCGCGGTGAGGAATTTTTAATATTAGACAAACGCGTGCAAGTGGTAAAGAGTGTTTTAGCTCTCCTCATAAGCTGCGTTTTGTACGAAGTAGAAAATAAAATTGAGAAAATATACGAAATGTTATATGATGGAGGTCAAATTTTAAACGTTTGCAGGTAAAATCTTGTAAAAAGAAGTCGTTCACTTCTCGCAATTTCAATGTCACGATAAAATACTAAGAATTTGCATGCAGTCGAATATAACCTCGTGTTTTTATTTGGTAATATATATGTAAATCACGTCGACATTCGACTTTTAATATAATGTATTTAATTAACATAAGGTGTGTTGCAAAACATTTCAAGACAGGTATGTCGTATATTACCTTTTGGTTACATCATCCCAAAATAATTTATACAAGTACACTGAACTTGCAGTCGGATCTAACATATAATCTTTTAATTATACCCGTATGAATTTAAAATATATGCAAATTATACCACCTTTCATCACGATTTATTTGACTCTCAAATTATTTGATTTGATCTTATATCAAGGCTTATGTATTAACTTTTACAACTCAAGGTGTAGCATCAAGGTTTTACGTCACTCTCAAACTATAGAACTTAATAAAAATAGCTTTCCTTAGCACCAATATCATTTAGAAAATATGTGTTTCATTAACATATACTTATTTGTTAAATATTTCCTACCAAAATTTATTTAAAAATTTAAAAGTTCTTTATTTTCATTTTCATATAGGTAAAATCACCACTTCGCTATGCTCTCGGCTACCTAGTTCCGGCTACTTTTCCAAGGTCGTTGTGACGTCATAGCCTTTTATAAATATAGAGCAATGTTATACTATTCTAAAATTCTAAAAAGAGTCTTTCTTACTAGCCACAAATACATACAGCTTGTAGAACGCGGATGTATCCAAGTCAGTCCATCGGCACATAAAATAATCTTTTAATCCTTTCCTCTTTCTCTAATAAGATGTTCTTTGTCTAACATATCTTTGTATTGTTCGCGTATTATCGCAGTGTCTTCCAATTAGTCCAACTTTCGCCTTTTGCATGCATTTCCTCTAATTCCAGCTGTCTTTTCTTCCACTTACAGCGTATGGCGTGCATAGGGCAATTTCCTGCAGCGTCAACGGAGAGAGTTTACTGCCAATATTTACGCGTTGTCGTACAACCTCTGGGCGAATGTTAGGCGTACTTATCAACCCCGATACCGAAATGATTATTTCTTTTGGAATTGTAGAATATGGTGTTACAGATTGTGTAAAATATGTTACCTGCTTTAATATAGCACTTGTGTAAGATTTTTATTTTATCTTGGCTGTCGTCCTACTCTACTATCTCCAAATAATTTACAGGTAAATAGTTAAAACTAAAAGCTGAAAGCACATACTTTATCAATTTTTCCTTTTCTCTGGTTTTTCTGACAACCTAATTTGCAAGCCCGTCAATTTCTTTGTATTGCCGTTCCCCAATACATGTACTGTAGCAGGTTATTATACACTAAACAGCAGCTATTTTGAAGCTTGTCCGATAACTTACTCCACATTTTGGCGGTACTGAGTACATTGGCACCTTTAGGAAGTATAACTTACTATCTTCCAATAAGGTTAAACAGTCTTTAAGGGATTATACACCCGTTCCGCACTGACATAGCTTCCAATTGTACAGTTGTATATTGTCGCTTCCAATTGCGTAATACCGTGTTCTTTGGTCAAAGTAGACGCGAATGTTGCTCTTAAACGTGCATCTGGACAACGTAAAAATCTAGTATATAATTTCCAAGTTGTTTATTAACACCAGGATTTGTTATCTGACACACAAATTTTTGTATATCTTAATTCTTACATTGGTTGTTAGCCATGTTAAACAATCGAATTTAAATTAAAATTAAGTTTAAATGGCTCCATGCTTGGCATTAAATATTTTTAAATTTTGTTATGTATAATGCCAGAATAAAAATTTTAGAATAGTATTACATTGTTCTTTATTTATAAAAGGCTATGACGTCACAACGACCTTGGAAAAGTAGCCGAAACTAGGTAGCAGAGAGCATAGCGAAGTGGTGATTTTACCTATATGAAGAATTTTGTTATGTTAAGTAAAACGTGCAAGTGGTAAAGAATTTTTAGCTTTCCTCAAAAGCTGTATTTTGTATGAAGTAGCGAATAACATTTAGAAAATATACGAAATGTGATATAATGGATCTAATTATAAAGTCTGCATGTAAAATCTTGTAAAACATGTTGTTCACGATTTCATTACCAAGATAAAATAACAAGAATTCGCAGTCGAATATAACCTCGTGTTTTTTATTGAAATTATAGCTCTCTGGTAATATATATGCAAATCATTCAACTTTTAATATAATGGATTTAATTAACATAAGGTGTGTTTGCAAAACATGTTAAGACTATTTCCTTCTTGGTATGCAAATTATACCACCTTTCATAACGATTTATTTGACTCTCAAATAAAAAATTAATTTGATCTTATATCAAGAGGTGTTCTTGCTTACATTTAGCAATTTCAATATATATTTAATATGTGTGTGTATATGTAAAAACATGTTAAGACAGGTCACTCGTTATTTTATTCATGATTGATTGCATCACCAAAATAATTTATACAACCACACTAAACTCGTACCCGGATCTATATAACCTTTAAATGTATGCAAATAATGTCGTTATTTAAAACGTGGTGAAGAATTTGGATGGGGATGTACTCATTCTCAAATGCGGAATGGTACTCCATAAGGCGTTCTGAACGGAGGCTTTGCACGCATTAGGTGATTGAATACTTCGGAAATTTTAGGTTAAGCAAAACATGCACGTGTTGAAGAATCTCCGAGAATTTCAAAAATTATTTTTGTATTAAATATATAATATTAAAAAGAAACACACAATATTTTAATGTTTTATTTACAAAACTTACATTCTTTAATTGTCTCTATCTTTTGTAGGTGGCGGTAGCAGATTCTTATTTGAATAAAATATAGATAAGACTTCCACATTAAGAAAAATGTATCTTAGTTAAATGTACGGGATTTTATTAATTATAGTTTAGTAAAGTGCATGGTAGTTAATGACCTCGAGGTTGTGATATTTATAACAACATACCGATATATGTAAATTATATATGGAAACTGCATAACTTCAAATCATTTTAGCATAATTGCTAATTACCAAAATTCATAATTTCTACTTCCGTTAAAACACATTAAGTAAGTAAGTTTATACATACCGATAATACAATGGTAAAAATTCTTCTACAACACATTAAGCAGCTTATTTATATTTGCTACCTTAAACAACTATGCGGAGTGCATATAAATGTCAGAGGAAGATTTCTTATCGTTCCCTTCCAATCTTAAAATTTATATCGTCAATAAAATAATAAACAGATTACTAATAATAGGTCGTCAATGGAACTAAAACGACATATACAAAATGTGTACAAATGAAAAGACCACTTATTAATTAATCATGACTGTAAATTTCTTTAAAGATTTGATATTCATAGGTAGTAACAATGTTGGTGCTATATACATAAACGACTTTTATGAGCATAGTTTAAATTAAAATAACACCGAAATTTATGTAAATTTAATAGTTCTGGTTTATAGTTGGTTGATTTTCGGAGAATAAATTTTATGAAACTTAGGTTTAAGAAATTAATCATTTTGCAGGTGGGATTAAATAAAATGTACTACTTTGATGATAAAACCTATGCAATGCTTTTTATGTTTACACAACTATAACATACTTTAAAATTTAATACCTCGGTAGTAGAATATAATTTTTAATTGTATTATTGTAACATAAAGTTTGCATAAAAATGCAAAATACATATCCGTTAAGAGGAATTTTCAATATGATACTTACAGATTCGTTAGTAAGTTTTACAATTAAACTTATTTCAAGACATTTTTGAAACACATTTTACTAGTCTCAAGGAATATGTATGTATGTAGGTATAAAATATACAAATAAAAACACTACTTAATGTAAACATTATTCTTTATTAAAATGAATAATTGATTATATGTACAAACCAGTTTTTGAGTACAATTACATCTGTGGTTGCGCAATTGAATGACGAATGTCGTGGTATGCTAGAAACACTTGTGTGAATTGGTGTAATACTTTAATTTATGTAGAGGAGTACACCCTAAGTCTTCTAGGTTAATAACATTTAGGTGTGGAAATTCATTGTAAATTGCCATCATCTCAAGATATACCGTGAAAGTTTCTGCTTAACCATACCTTTTGGTATTTGAAGCGAGCTGATAGACAGTTCCAAGAATATGATGGTTTCAGCACATATGTTATTGCAACTCCATTCGATAGGGATAGTTGTAAAACAGCCATTTCTTTAAACACAAAGTTATTATGTGCAATTTTAAACCTTTGAATGTCGTCAACTAATGGACTATTAATTTTAGACTTCACTCACAACACTGGTTGCAGGATTGTAGCGGACCAAACGATCGTGTAGAATGAGGCAGTACGCTGTAGTGTGAGCTTTAAGCGCTTCTTTCATTTGAAATTTAATCGTACGTCAACCGCTCCCACTTTCACTATTTCGTTTTGATGGGAACAATCGATGACTACAAGTGGAGCGTGCGTTTGAAATTCATTGGGTGTTAATATCGGCTCGCTGATACCCCCGTAGTACGATTGTTGAAACTGTGCATACATCTCATATAGTATAGAATAGCGATTGGTATCGAAATCAATGTTAAGATTATCGTAAGGATACATAGATGAACCCAGATGTAATTTCATATTGGTCAACTTACAGTGGTCGAACTGACTGCGCCCCTTTTGCGTGATGTATCGGTTTGAAAGCAGACAATAACAAAACGTGGTTTCTCCACTTGAGAAGCCGTCTTCACGGCCCAGGTATGCGTGTGTTGTATGTAATTCTGGATATTCGTGTAGTTCTCAACTGCGAAAGCTTATGTCCATGGTGGCATTGCGTTGAATATGTTTGAGTAGTTTTAAGCGCTCTGCATCTGCAACGGTTATATGTGGAATCCGCCATGATATATGTGTAATAGTAATTTTGATTGACTCTTTGGTATCAGAATTCGATATAGCTGCATCGTCAGCACTACTTCTAATAAGAATAAGCTCCTGTTTGATATTCAAAAGAATTTTTCGGTAGTCCTCCGCAAATCCTAAAACCATGCGCAAGGGAATGCATACGTTGAAATGACCATTAGCATCAACGAGATCAAGCTTATCGATGGGGACCAACCGGCGTTTCTAAAGCGACGACTTTCGCTATAATCGTAGGATAGGAAATTTTAATAGTCGTAGTTATACCTGGATTACGAACGCGGTCAATAGTCTTTCCACCAAGTTCATAACGAATTTCATCAAATAAAATAAAACTCCGTTGTTGACAAAATCGGCTGTAGGCGAAACGCCACCATCTGACTTATTCATTGTACCCTCAATATAAATTACGCTGTCCCATGGTAGTGTATAGACATCTTCGTTTTCTATTGGAATCCGTATAACATCGTTCTTCTCATACGTGGTATTGGAGTACGGAGTATGCATATGTTTGTCGGCATTGACGATGGTTGTATCAAATATAGCACGTTGCGTAACATTTAAAATATTACTATCCATTTTAACTATGTAGCACTTTGAGTCCTAATGTTTGCAGAAATTTAACGTTTTCCGGTGTTAATCGGTGCACTGGTGTCTTGTAACTGGTAAAGGTGCTGACAATGCGTCTATTAATAGGTTTTGGTGGTTTATGCTCATAGCGCAAAACCATTGTTTAAAGACGCTTTAGATAAAGTCTAATCGTGATGGTTTCCCGACGAAAAGTGATGAGATTACCGTTTTGATCAACTATTTTAACAATGATGCGATCGATGATTCGTGTATTAAGTGGCATATAGGTGACGTTTACGGGTTTTCAATAATCTTGTACCCTGCAGCAACTGCAGGAAAGAATTGATGCAAATGTGTACAGGTTTGTTATTCCGATACGATCCGACCACAAGATTACATTCAATACATATTGAATTGATTGGAAAGACTTGTGCCGGATGATCCGAAATAGCAGTAGTGAGAGCTGGTAGTTTACGTTTCTCAAAACCCAGCAACGAAGCAAGTGAATTTGGTTGTGTAAAATCCACTATACCTGATGCTTTGATTTCTGTATGTAAACTGTTATTATTGGCTCGAATATCAATAAGATAACGTTTGGATGAAGTGCGTTCACGGGGATCGTTCAGATTACGTCGTACGAACTTATTAATATCTGCCACTTCATAAGTTCCTTCTGGTAAAGTAAGCACGATGTCATCAATGTAAAATTTATTGTTCGCTTCCGTTACATTGGGAATTGAAAATATGTATCAAAGTTTGTAAGACCAATAACGTATTCATGGTCATCATCGAGAACAATTGGTGGGTTGATGATTGCGGTGAGCGTAGATTCAGTTCCAGTTAAAGTAAATGTGTACATGTTCGGTGGTTGACGATAAACCAACAACTAGTCGTATTCGTAGTTGGGATGGGGTAATAAAAGCAAATTCCTGAAACACTTGCAATATATGGTTTTTAATTAAACACTTTTATACAAAACAGTTAAAATACACTAAAATCAAATAATATATAACGTTGTTAGAAACTTAACGGAGGACTATTTTGCAGTAAAAATTTCAATACGAAGTGTCCACAGGTAACAGTGTTAAGCGGTTGAAATTGTTCATAATTATAATAGAGAGTGCATGGTCCTGATGAGGTTAAGTATTTGACAAGTTCCTCGGAGGTCGTAGATTACCAATGCTATCATAATAGACTGCCCTTGAACCATCTTTTTGTACGCGGTCCAATGAGTTCCCACACCACGTGTAGTATCATGATTAAGAATACCACATTCTCGCCAACGAATTGTGTTTGGAAGTGAATTGCGCATGAATATTCCACGAAAGTGGGATATTGGTAAACGTTTTATGTATTTGTTCAAGTCAACATTGGTCAACGCTCGCATAGGTAGGTTTAACGAATGCGTTGAGTTTTTTTTTTCGTTGTCTTTGTTTATGCAAACCTTGCCCGTGTGTAAGAAAAGGCTTTAGGTACAGTCCATGTCCACGGCGATAAGGTTTCAAATAGAGACCCTTTCCAAGTGTCACTGCCTCTTGTGCCATATTATGTCGTTTCGCTTCATCTAATTGTTGTTGTCCAAGTTTAGCATCGTTGACAGCTTTTGCAATCCCAGCTGCTCCACCCGACAACGCTCCAATTGCGGAAAGGGCTGCAAAATAGGTATCAAAGGTAGGAAACCACCAGTTTTGGGTACAGGGATTACACGTGGGATGCCACGAATTTCATCTGTTATATCTTTAATCGGTGCCACTGCAAGTTTAGCAGTTTTAATAAGGTCGGTCGGACGAACGTTTTTAATGCGTTCCCAAATGGTGCGAATTAAACGCTTGAATGGTATACCACTTCCTGTACGTAGACGCTGACCACGTCGTTTTCCTTTACACCTTATCGTTTTCTTGCGACAACCCATACCAAATTTAACTTTGGCATTCATTGCAGAACCAACAGCAAACGCAGCAAGTTTTTCACCTAACGAAGCGTCGGGTGCAGTACGACGTTTTTGTGCTGTTTCGGCAAGACGTCGATCAGCTTGGTGTCGGGTTGTTAAGTCTGTAGAAAGATCGTAGGCGATGTCGTGTAGTTTGCAGGCTTCGTCTAAGGGATTACGACCTATATCATCACGCTCGAGGCGTTTCTGAAGCTTAGTACCCGGTCCACAGAAGCGATATCCTGGTAAATGTAATTCTACCGGTAAACGATTGATAGCACTATTGAGTAACCCGTAGCCACGATAGGATTTCATTAATCTTGTCAGTCGAAAGGTTTAAAGGAGACTGGTCATGCGTGTAGAATTACTCGCTTAAATGCTTACCATACTGCAATTACGTTTTAGTATATGGATAGAATGCGTCTGGTAAAGCAACAATTGGCGTTGCCAATTACGGACCACAACTGCAGCAACAACACTAACGTGCAAAAGCATGGACTACTATTACCATCAACAATACGGTGTATCATTACAGGTCCATCCAATTGTGGTAAAACTAATGTAGTCATCGGTCTCTTGAAACATCCGAATGGTGTACGCTTTGAAAACGTTTATCTCTACTCAAAATCCTTGTATCAACCAAAGTATCAGTACCTAGAGAGGTTATTACAACCAATAAAAGAAATAGGATATTTTGCGTTTAACAAATGGGATGCAATTGTTACTCCAGCGGATGCAAAACCTAATTCGATATTTATTTTCGATGACGTGTCGTGCGATAAACAAAATGTAATGCGAGAATATTTTTCTTTAGGTCGACATAAGGCCATTGATTGTTTTTACCTATGTCAGACCTATTCCAAAATACCTAAACAATTGATTAGAGACAATGCTAATGTCCTAGTGCTATTCAAACAAGACGAACTCAATTTAAAACACGTATACGCTGACCATGTAAACACGGATATGTCGTTTAACCGGTTTAAAGAATTGTGCGGCTTATGCTGGCGAGATCGGTATGGGTTTCTGGTGATCAATAAAGATGGCGATTTGCAGAACGGTCGCTACCGAAAAGGTTTTGACACCTATATATACTTATAAAGCACATAAATAGCATATCACTTCCTACCCGTTTCTAGACGATGGCAGACGACGTGAAAACCAAACGAGAACTCATAAAAGTACGAAAGGCAGTCAAGAGGAAATTACAAGCGCTAAAAGCAGGTGTGGTTGAAAAGGAGCTTGCATTAAGTAAAGTCTATGCACCTATTACAAAACGTTTACAAACACTTCAGACCGGTCTGCTGAAAGATATTAAACAGGAGTCCAAGATCGAAAGCCAGCACTGGTTACCACAACAACATGACGTACAATCTACTCCTAAAAGACGCCCTAAATTTCTCGATCAGGTGCGCAGTTCCACACCAATCGCCGCACCACCAATAGAGGAGGCATGGGAACACAATCCTCATAGCCCAGTCCAGTCTGTGGAGTCCACTTTCGAAGAATCGGAGAGTAGCGGCAACACTCCAGAGACCCATACAGAGTACGAACGGTACCTAAACAGCGAAGAACATCAGACCTATTACAACGATTCTTACCATCGGTAAGATACTATGTCGATAATCTGTTTTCCAACTTTACTGGTATTTATAACAATGACACGGAGCACTTGCGCAGGGATAAAGTACGTTTTAATCCGGAGACAGGAAAATTAATGATTGGTGATTCGGACATTATCTTCGGGATTGGTGAAAAGGTGTGTAGAACGATTTTGCTACAACGGTAGCAAAGGGTTGTACGAGCAACTGTTCCTTCTCAATCCTTTGGGTAAATTCTCACTTAAAGAAATTAACGATTATGCGGACATTAAAAAGAAGTAATGCAATGTATAGCTTACGACAGCAAACTATAAACCCGAGTGGTCGTGGTCTACTCATGGATTATAACGAGAAGCCACTAGAGTATGTATACTTTGATGATCCCAACGAACTGTGCGAACGGCTCAAGCTTCTGGTCGCCTCGCAAGATGCAGGTAACACCGGTCACACAAACGAAATTACATCGATTATGGAAGAATTACGCGAATTGCGTATAATAGCGTAGATTGTGCGACTTGTTATTCATTATCACGATGGTTATCGACAAGTTTGGACATGCGTCTGACTGTGCTTCATATATTTCTTATGATGATTACTACGATTTTGACAACATGAGATTAGCGCGTCGCTACACCACAAGAAGATGATGATGCAGTCACGAAAGCGTACTTAGAATCGCGGTTAGCAACGCTACACCAGCAAGAGGGCGAACCAACGCTTGGAAGTGGTTCCACTATTCAGCAGTATATAGACACGCTTGTGAAGGAGACAACAAACAGTATGATAACACAATTCTCGAGCGAGTATGTTACAAGATCAGACTTTAACCATTTTGAAGAGATGATGCGTAACCTTGTTCCAGCCACTGTGAACGCTAATGTTGCACAAATCGTAACCAAACGGATAGATGATTCTATGAATAGCATATATAAGACATTAGACGCTGCTATTCAACAAGTGAAAGCACAATTTAGAACAGACATTGCACGAATTCAAGCAGATATTCAACAGTTGCAAGAGAAACTTAAAAACGCACGCATATAGCCGTCAACCATACACACACACACACACACATATTAGCAATATGTCTGTAAAGGAGCAAATCGTCCACGAGTTACATAAGCCTGCTCGCATTAACTTTCCTAGAAGACATGTAATCACAAAAGGATTAAACGAGCTGTTTCAAGCCGATTTGGTGGAAATGATCCCATATGCAAAGATGAATAAAGGATTTAGATACATTCTAGTTGTTATCGATGTATTTTCTAAATACTTATGGGCCGTACCGGTTAAGCGCAAGACGGGTAAGGCTGTTTCAAACGCTTTTCAATCAATTTTCAACAAAGAACATCGTATTCCACGGTACATTCAAACGGATTTGGGAAAAGAATTTTATAATTCAACATTTAAGGCTTTAATGGAAAAATATGAGATTACACATTATAGTGTGTACAGCAATAAAAAGCTTGCGTAGTAGAACGCGTTAATCGTACCTTAAAGTCAAAAATGTGGAAACAATTTAGTTTGAATGGTTCGTATCGATGGCTGAATATACTATCCTCACTCGTGACTGCATATAACAACACCAAACATCGAACAATCGGCATGCGACCTGTAGATGTGTCAAAACGCAATGAACGCAAACTTTTCAATACAGTGTACAGTACGATCAAAACAGTTAACTTAAAGAGTAAAAATTTTCTGTTGGGGATCATGTTCGCATTAGTAAACATAGAGGTCAATTTACCAAGGGATACACACCAAATTGGTCTAACGAAATTTTACGGTGTACAAAGTGCATTTGACTAATCCTTTAACGTACCTATTGCGCGATAGTCGAGGACAACCAATATTAGGCGGCTTCTATGCAGAAGAACTTCAACGAACACACTATCCGGATGTATATTTAGTGGAAAAAGTATTGAAGAGAGTTAAAATCAAGTATATGTGAAATGGTTAAATTTAGATTCTAGCCATAATAGTTGGATATCCAAAATCATATTTTGTAGATTTGCTGTTACGTGTTTGTTTACCATCATATGTCATTCATCAATAAAAATTTTTACTGTTATATGATTTATTATAGCGACACACACACACACACACCACACAAATTACATCTATGTACTACTAATTACTACACTAGTTCTACGTCAAGAAAGTTGTTTATAATTCCTCATGCCCGAAGCGCAAAACGTTGATGTAGGTTGATTTTCGCTGTTTTGGTTGAACTTGAGTATTTCGATGTCCGTGAATATGTGTAAATAACAAGCAGGTAAAACACATTACCTTCTCAGCTAACAATTTCTGCCCGTACTTGACTAACACTCGAGGTATATATATTTATTGTAAAAGGTATGCGACACGTACAATAGCATCCTCCATTATATCTAATAAGTGTTATCTATAGCGCATCAGGTAGGATTACCAAGATGGCATGATTTACATACAAAAAATAGTATTAAACTAAAACAATAACTTTAATAGCATATACACTTTTTTATAATCATCTATACTATTTGATGGCCATTTTCCCGAATCCGGACCACACGTCCATCCTGGTTGCTGTTTTGAGCCCTCCATTGCCAAATTCTTGAGGAGCCAGTTATATGTTGTTCTATGAGGGCCAACTACATTAGGTTGGTACTTATAATTTACCTTATACTTTAAAATTAACTTCAATACTTTTTTTAATACCATAGGTTGTGCGAAATATACAACATCTACAATCATATCGTCAATCGCTGTGACCAGTGATTTATAGTTGCATTTTATATTTATGATAGGATATGCCTTCGTACTCAATACAGCTCGGTTGGTTAGTAATTCTTCAAGGAAATATACATCGCTCAAACTATAATTACTCTCTATTGGGTCTAGTACACCGCGCACCTGATGACATTTTAACTCTGTTTTGCCGTTGCAAGCATCAATGAAGTTTGATACAAATTGATCGCACCTACTCTGTTGATTAAACAGCATGTCCATTACATCAATGGATGTATCATTGGTCAGCGTTAGCCATTTGAAGGCTTTAAAGGAACATGAACACCTACTTTGAACAGTATACGTTTGATTTTGTCTACATCATTCAATACTATGGCATGTTTCAGATGTTGGTGTAAAATGCGTTGTTCACTCGAACAAATCGTACAGTACATTGTCCATGTTAACTTGAAAACTTCGCACCACTATCGTCACTATCGTTGTTGTTCCACTCACTGCGAGATCTATCCAAGTACCTAGCTTTTATGGCACATTCATCAAAATAGGTAATGCTAAAGTGTTGTGATACTGAGCATCACCTAGTTATTCGTCTGATAAACCCCCCACTAGTTTTTGTAACAGCATTAACAAATCAACAACCTCGAGATGATCTCTGGCAAGGCGACTCTGTTGAATTTGAGCAATATATTTAAGGAAAATCCAATTAGAGGTGTGTTGGTGGTGATAGATTGTTATTCAAATTATCTATGGGAATATCCTTCACTTTTAACGAAGGATTCATGCCCGGTAAATTGCAAATTAATCAAAAGAGCATAACGTTAATCATTACTCTACATACAGCACAAAAAGCTGTCATAGCCATGCGAGAAATATGTTGCCTGATAAATACTCCCTGTATGATTGTTGTGGTTTTGACAATTTTACAACGATCCTAGGTCATGGATCGAAACGTAAAGAAAGATGATTTTAAAACTATGAGTGTTTTAATTCCCAACGAAGATTAAGAAAAGGTTGCCTGATGTCGCTAAATCTATATATATATATACCAATGTTTAATACCTTGAAAGTAATAGGAAAATAAAATTTAAAGTTGTCAACCATGTTCGGGTGGTAATGTTGATTCGGTCATTGATACCTACTGCAAGTTAAAACAAGTCGTATACAATGATAAAAGTTTTTGAAACTAACTAAATGTGATCTTGAATACATGCTTTGTAAAAGCGATATAGTTCAGATTCTGCTACGATTCTTCAACAGACGGCGATAACAATAAAAACTCTGTTTAAATTAATTTTTAATAACGACTTAACATTGCGTAATTCTATTAAAATGATTTGAAATATAACGAGAATAACTTATTGAATTAAAGTAGGTTATTTATAAGCACTAAATTCTACAATAATTAAAACGAGTTTGAAAATAAAAATGTATTGACAATGTAGCTATACTTGTAATTTATTCTGCCAGGATCAACAAAATATAATGCAAAATAGTTGTTTTAGTTATAAACCAGAACCATATAATTTACATATGGGGATATGTTGTCATAATTATACTATAAATAGCACAATCGCCGAGGTCATTAACTACCATGCACTTTACTGAACGCGGTTGTTAAAGGGCGTTATATGAACGTTTTTGCAAAGAAATAAGTAATATTTATCTCAGTTTGCGAGATGTTGAAATGTTTAGATCCGTAAGTTATGCATATCTTTTAGAAAACATATTTGCTTTTATGAACAAATTTTTGCTTTAAATTCCTTAACTTTAATAATTTCACTAATCATGTTTACAGTCTTTTAAATAATAATATCCTTTGAACATACTATCATCTGGAATACAAATTTTGTTATACCTATATCTAGTACTAATAATAATTAGTGTCTCTAGCACTGTAAAATTTAACTAGAATAATTAATTCACAATCTTTTATAGTGTTTAATTAAATCGGTCTTTAACAACAAAAGAGGTATTTTGCACATTGCAAATTATTATTACCATGCTTGTAGCAATAAATATTACATAATAAATTGCTGGTTATTCACCTAACAATAAAATTTTACACTAAGAAGATATAATTGGTGTATGCTGGGTTGCCTGCCATAGATATGCATATATTTTTAGAATTCAATTAAATTTAAGTACACGTAGGTAAATGTGTGAAAGTTACTTTACATTTCAGTATTTAGCTGTATTGTAAATAGTTACTGATATTGTATTGAAAAACGACACCCAGTATTGTCAGCTGTGTAAAAATGTTTTGTTTCGGCAGTGAATCAATCAAACTGTATGAAAATATATGAACTCATTAGCATGTAATTAAAATAAGCTGGTAAGTGAAACTAATATAAATAAAACATTCAAATTTTGTGTGTTTCTTTTAAAATTATATATTTAATACAAAAATATTTTTAAAAATCTCGGGGATTCTTCAGCACGTGCACGTTTTTGCTTAACCTAAAATCTCCGAAGTATTCAATCACCTAATGCGTGCAAAACCTCCGTTCAGAACGCCTTATGGAGTACCATTCCGCATTTGAGAATGAGTACATCTCCATCCAAATTCTTCACCACGTTTTAAATAACGACATTATTTGCATACATTTAAAGGTTAAATTTTAGATCCGGGTACGAGTTCAGTGTGGTTATATAAATTATTTTGGTGGTGCAATCATGAATAAAATAACGAGTGACCTGTCTTAACATGTTTTTTGCACACACACCAATATTTTAAATTAAAACCATTATAAAATACGAGTCGAATAATTTCTCTATTCTTTTGATATTTAATAAAAATAATGGGCAGAGCCCCGTTTAGGCACGTTTAGAAGCTCCCTTCCCCACCATTCATCATTTTGAAAGTGATTATGTCATCCACCACATTTCCTATTTTTGCTTAACCTAAAAATCTCTCTTAATTAACTAAAGCAACGAGAATAAAAACAATGACGAAGCTCTAAAGATCACCGCTAAATTCTTCACTACATGCACGTTTTTGCATAACCTATAAATTTTTATCACGTTTGTGCAATTAAACGAGTTATATATATACAATGTCTAATACGTCATCTACATACAATCACCAAACCGCTAAAAGTAAAAGAATTTTTATTACCACATAAATTAAATGTATAATTACATTTAAATATTTAAATATATTCAAATTGCTAAAATGTAAGCAAGAACACCTCTTGATATAAGATCAAATTAATTTTTTATTTGAGAGTCAAATAAATCGTTATGAAAGGTGGTATAATTTGCATACCAAGAAGGAAATAGTCTTAACATGTTTTTGCAAACACACCTTATGTTAATTAAATCCATTATATTAAAAGTTGAATGATTTGCATATATATTACCAGAGAGCTATAATTTCAATAAAAACACGAGGTTATATTCGACTGCGAATTCTTGTTATTTTATCGTGACATTGAAATTGCGAGAAGTGAACGACTTCTTTTTACAAGATTTTACCTGCAAACGTTTAAAATTTGACCTCCATCATATAACATTTCGTATATTTTTTAATTTTATTTGCTACTTCCAGAAGAAGAAAATGAAGATTTACTTAGTTTACTAAACGAATTTTTGGAGCAAAATATTTAATGAATAAATAAATATTAAAGAAACACATATTTTCTAAATGATATTGGTGCTAAGGAAAGCTATTATTATTACGTTCTATAGTTTGAGAGTGACGTTAAAACCTTGATGCTACACCTTGAGTTGTAAAAGTTAATCCATAAGCAAGAAATCCTTGATAAAAGCAAGTTCAGTGTACTTGTATAAATTATTTGGGATGATGTAACCAAAAGGTAATATACGACATACCTGTCTTGAAATGTTTTTGCAACACACCTTATGTTAATTAAATACATTATATTAAAAGTCGAATGTCGACGTGATTTACATATATATTACCAAATAAAAACACGAGGTTATATTCGACTGCATGCAAATTCTTAGTATTTTATCGTGACATTGAAATTGCGAGAAGTGAACGACTTCTTTTACAAGATTTTACCTGCAAACGTTTAAAATTTGACCTCCATCATATAACATTTCGTATATTTTCTCAATTTTATTTTCTACTTCGTACAAAACGCAGCTTATGAGGAGAGCTAAAACACTCTTTACCACTTGCACGCGTTTGTCTAATATTAAAAAATTCCTCACCGCGGCGTTTTAATTTTTAGCTTAACCTACCCCAGAAAAATACGAACCAACACGTGAACTCCATTTTCTACACAAACAACATTTTTTAAAATTTAATATTTAATATTTAACGTCGGGAACGCTGCTAAAAATTTCTTAAGAAAATATCTCCACCCCAGCGCACGCGCACCACCCCACGACAAAATCTAACGACCCGCCGAACGCACACCCCAAAGACCTAACGACCCCCGACGCAACAAATTTACACACAAAGACAATTTTGTTCTCAAAGCGGCGTATACATATCTTGCTGCACGTTTTGTTTCCCAAAGCGGCTTAGCTGTTCATATTGTTCTCGAACCGGCGTATACATATCTTGCTGTGGATCTCTGTTGCCAAACCGGCTTAGCTACCCTACTATCCTGAATGGCTACGTAGAAACCTTCTGTTTCGGGATACAGATATCCTTTACTTATCCAATTTAGAGAGGCCGTTTTGTCTACATCGTGGGTGTCTAGAATTTGAGGGTATTTTCCATGAAGAATTTTATTTTTCCATATGTCAATTTTGTCTTGTACTGTTGATATTGTTGGTTTTTTAAAAGTTCCTAATCTCAAAGCCGTATAGTTTTTGTCATATTTTAATATTTTTGAGATTTCATTATTTTCTAAATTATGGAAGTATTCGCAGAGTTTATTTTCCTGGCTTTTACATAGATCATGGATATTAATTAATCCCCTACCTCCGTATTTTCTAGAGATATAGAGTCGTTCAACTGACGAATTTGGGTTGAGGAATCGAAATTTTGTAAGTGTTCGTCTTGTTAATCTATCAAGATCATTTAAGTCTGTTTCCGTCCATTTTAAAATTCCGAAAGAAAAGGTGAGGTAACTTATTGCCCAAGTATTTATGGCCGTAAGCAAATTTTTTGCAGATAGTTGAGTATTAAGTAGTTTTGTCAATCTTTTTTGTATGTATCTCGGTACATATTTTTCATATTTTGTGGTTTATAGATTTATTTTGTTCAAAACCTAGGTATTTATACGTTTCCTCTCTAGATAAAGATTTAATTCCTTCAAAATTGTTTTCTGTACCGGTAATTTTGCCCTTTATTATACTCAATGTTGCACATTTTTTGATTCCAAAACACATATTTATTGAATCACTAAATATTTTCATAGTGGCAATCATTGATTGTAGCATGGTTTTGATTCAGCATATATTTTTATGTCGTCTATAAAAGTAAGTGTGTTAATTTAAATTGATCTTTTTGTATTCCATTCTAAATCCCCTCCTGTATTTTTCAAAATTGCGGACAAGGGATTTATTGCTAGACAGAACCACAATGGACTTAGAGAATCTCCTGAAATATTCCCGTTTAATATTTATATTACCAATATCTTCATTTTGTACATATAATTTAGTGTTCCATTGGTTCATTAAGTTTATCAGTAATTCAATTATATTTGGTGAGATTTTATAGATTTTGAGAATTGATATTAGCCAATCGTGAGGTACAGAATCATAGGCTTTATTGAAATCTATGTATCCCACATTTAAATTTCGCTTTTCGTTTTCGCGTGATTTATGACTATTGAATCAATTGTAAGTTGTTCTTTACAGCCCATTGCATGCCTAGTACATCCTTTTTGTTCGGTTGCAATGACAGTGTCATTACAATGTTCATATATTTTAGCTCTTATGATTGAGGTTAGCAATTTATATGTTGTGCATAGGCATGTTATTGGTCTATAGCTACTGGGAGACTCAGGGTCGCCATTCTTATAAATCAATGAGGTTCTACCGGTTACGAAAACTTGGGTACACTTTCGGGGTTTTTTAACAAATTGTTAAAACATAATGCTAAATATTTATGTGTAGAGACAAATTTCTTTAACCAAAAATTTTGTATTCCGTCTAAACCTGGGGCTTTCCAGTTTGCCGTATTATGTATTGCATTAGTAATATCAATTATAGTTATATTTGTATTTTCCATTGATTTAATACTCTTAGCCGATTCATTAATTGTTTCTAATAGATCTGGCATAAGTTTTGATTTTGATTTATTTTCCCATAGACTTTTCCAGAATTCTAAAAATCCGATTGTATTAATTTTTTGGTTTGTATTGGTGTTATCATTTTCTAAGGACCTATAAAATTTTGATTGCGAATGCACAAAGCTAGAATTTTGCTGCTTTCTTTTTGTAGTTTTATTGTATCTGCGTAAACGTGCTCCTTTTACTTTAACTTTCTGTTTTAAGGTATCACAATATTCTATTAAATATTCCGTTAAGTTCTTTTTTTAAAATAATTTAGCTTCATGGATTATATGATTAATTTTATAACTTACTTTAGGACTGTTATTTCCTTTAATAAACTCGTTTATAATATCAATTTTACCACGCAGCAAATCTATTTCTCTAGTTAAACGTATTTTCCATGAAGGCTCCTTATTATAATTAGGCGATTTTTTCGTTTCATTGCATACTTCTTGTCCATTTAACTGTATACATGTCATTATTGCACTGTAAATTATCACGTTAATTGAAGTTAGGTCTTTTCCAAATTTTTGTAGTACTTTTTCCAATGTAGTGTTTACTTGTGTCATTATTTCTTCTGTCTGAATCTTAAATTTCAGTTTTGGAATCCTTGGGCGATTAATTAGATCTAAACTTTCATAAAATTTGAAAGTGCTTACAATTGTATCATAAATTGAGTTTTCTTTCAATATCGCACTGTCATTCATGATTTGATTAGCTTCCAGGTCGTTACTATAGCACTCCTCTCTAATTTGATCATTATATAGCATGTTGCCTACTTCACGTTTGATTTCTTGAAGCTCTGTTTCACTTAAATATTTTTTTCTTTACAATTACGTTCCTTCTATCTACAATATTTTGTTCTGATAAAGCTAGATTAGGATATTTGTTTGAAAATTCATTATGCAGTAGTGTTCTCCATCCAGGAAGCGGCAAGTCATTACATTTGTTAATATAGTAAAATGAACGCATTACATCTATATTCATATTTCTTGACCATTTAATGCGCTTTCGTCTATTTCCGTTAGCAGCACAAATTGAAATGTTTGGCGAGCTAACAGTATTAATAGGCATTGGATTATTATTATTTATGCCTAGATAATTTACTGTTTCCTGTGTTGTAGTTGTAGTGCATATGTTTTTTTTCATTATAAGGTTATTGCAAGGTCCTGCCTGTCTTCTATCTTCTGATGAAATCGTCCAGTGGTTGGTTCTGATAAAATGCGTTAGGTGATTATCTACAGGATATCTTTTAATATTTCTCCAATTTTTTACGTTGTCATTTTCATTTAGACTACTGTCAAAACTAGAATTTTCACCCATATTTCTCACACAATCCGTTTCGGTGTTTGGATTTTATATACACTAACGAACTGCTTGAATTTTAATGCGTTTTCATTGATAGCAATGCAATTTTAAAGCTTTTAAATATATTAAAATTTGCTTTTTGTAAATTGTTGCTGTTGCAGTCACTTTAACAGGCAGAGGTTGCTTATTATTATTATTATTGAGTTGAGTCAGAACAAGAACTATACGCAGAAAGTTCTAAAGTTATACTGTGTAATAAAAGAAGACCATTCGTTACCAGGTGATATTTAGTTTATATAACAAATATATTATGTATTATTAATTAATTATTTTATATACTTTTTGAAATATTCTAGATTATAACGAATGTATATATATAGTTTTAACACCATGTCAAGCAACTCATGGAGTTAGCTTATGGTGAAAAGAGAACAAAGTTGTAAATAAAATTGAATTGAATTGAATTGAATTATTATTATTATTATTATTATTATTATTATTATTATTATTATTATTATTACTATTATTATTATTATTATTATTATTATTATTATTATTATTATTATATATATATATATATATATATATATATATATATAAATATTTTAGGTAGTTAATTACACAAGGTAAGTTGATAAATACTATCGTATTGTAGTGAATAAGATGAAATAATAACTTAGACTTTTATGCAAAGCCCAAATGATCATTTCAAATATATATATATATATATATATATATATATATATATATATAGATATATATATATATATATATTCTTTTCCAATATAAAACCGAAAGTTTAGCTTATTTTGCATTTCATATAAGCTAAAGGTATAGTTAGGCATACAAAGTCCACTCTAAATTCCACTTATCAATTTTAACGTCGCCTTGCAAAATACATGGTATTAGTGAATTATAAGTGGTTTTGAATGAACGCGAGCGAATTTAATAATATTGCACGAAAATTTTAAAATGGAAGGATTTATATTTAATATAAAAATGTGCATAAAGGAAAATCTCATATATAACCTAGTCGACGTTTCTGGGTCTTTCAGGCACTTAAACTAAACATACACAATGCATTTAATTTCTTGTGTTACATAAAGCAGGCTGTGTAAGTGTATATGTACTGAAACTAAGTGTGAAAAAAATTGATTTGTCACAAACACTTCAATTAATAGATAGCGATTAATCAGGCAAATGATATGTAATAATAAACGTCTTTGCCAGGTTTTTTGTACTTTTAAATTGAACGCGGAACAATAACAAAGAAAACTCTTTGCACCTCTTGTGGTATATTATTGCGCCCACACGTACTTGCAATTCCCATCGTGGGGCTTTAATCATTAGCTGATGTACCTAGAAAAAATAAATTAGCTTAATTACAGAAACATTATCCGTAAAACTCTTTGGGGTCAAAAACTTGAAAGCCGGTCGTATTAAGATGCCGAAAGCTAGTAAACAACTTCCATAATGATTGGTGATTTAAGTTCGATTTTGGAATAGTAGGACGTTCTCTGAAAAATAAAAAAAATTCAGATCAGAACCGTGTAGAGCAGTTGGAAACTAAAGTAGACTTTCTGGAACAAATGAGTCGCCGTAACAATTTGCGTATTTTTGGTATAACCGAAGCAGATGGTGAGTTCACTGATGATATTGTTTTACAAGTTATAAATAAACATCTTAAACTAACCTTGTCTATTAATGATATAGAGATATCGCATCGTGTAGACAAAAGTACATCCTTAAGGAATAAACCTCGGGGTATAATCATAAAATTCTTAAACTATCGTGATCGTACATTGGTTTACAACAAGAAAGAACTTTTGAAAGGCAGTCCGTATATCGAAGACTTAACTGCAATGCGTCATAAGTAGTGGTTTTTTACTGGTTCTGGGACCACATTTGCTCCAGCATCCACATTTGCTCCCTAATCTGGACCAAATTTACATGTAAATTCCCTTAAAGAGCAAATGTGTGAGATGAATTTCCTCCTGTTCTCTCTTTGTAGACCTCCTTGTGGGATTTTTTACCCCAACCATTCCTACCCAAAAAATCAGTAACACCTAAAATTTTCGAGATACTTCTCGGTGCCTTTTGGCATTGCACCTACGAGATAAATCTATATTGTTTGGTATCAATTAATGTTAGATTTTTCTCAGCTACCCGAATCTCTAGGAATTTTTTAAATTGCATCACCTCCCAGGGAGCTACCCTCATTTTAAGATTTTTTGCTGGTAGCGATTTTTTGGCCCTTAGCATAAATTTTTTTAGTCATGCAAAACATCAAATTGGTCTAGAATTTTACGTACAATCGGAATCTCTACACAGATTTAAAATAGGACCACCCCTTACAAAGTTACACACATACCTTCTAGCGAGCATACCGCCACCGTACCACTACTCGCTTTTAATCTCATACAATACTTTCTATCTTGTTTGGCTCATCTTTCAAGATAAATATATTTTGTTTGGTATCAATTAATATTAGATTTTTCTCAGCTACCCGAATCTATAAGACTTTTTTAGATTGTATCATCCCCCAGGGTGCTACCCTCATTTTAAGATTTTTTGCTGGTAGCGATTTCTGAACGTGCTTATACATTTTTAGTCATGCAATACATCAAATTAGTCTAGAATTTTATGCACAATCCGAATTTTTAAATAAATTTAAAATCGGATCACCCCTTGCCATTTTACACACACCCTCTAAATTATAACTTTCCGGCAGCTCATACCTAAAAGAAAATCTAAAAACCATTCTTAAAACTTTTTATTACAGACAATTTTTACTAATACAGTTTAAATTTTGTAAACCACATTTCTAAATACATATTCACAATATTTATTCTTAACCCAGAACTCCTCATATCGGCTTATACTTATTAATATTTATTTCTAAATAGAGCATTTTTTACAAAGACCAACCGGACTCACATGTTTCAAATTCCTCTGATTTTGTTCCCATGGTTTCGCTTAAGACTTCGTACATATTTTCCAGATTACTAGATCTTGTTATAACCATATTTTTTTTTGTTAAAGGATTTTACATCGGTAGTCTCTTCTACCATTTTGGTGTAAACGCCGTAGAGTTCGCAATAGACTTTTATTGCTGTATGTTGTGTTCTTTTTTCATTAATTAATCGAATAAATCGCTCTTTCTGCTTCCAAAGAAACTTGGACACTCCATCGTCGACACTGGCATTCTTTATGCGATAGCTAGCCATACGGTTGTTAAACGTTGTACTAACCATTTCTACGCCATCGTCGCTAGTAGCGGTAACTGTTGCATTTTTATATCTGTTGCTTCTTAAGTGTGCGGCATAGGTAGTCTTTTCCATTTCGAAATCGCATACTTTACACATAATTCGTGGTTGTTTCGTACAAGTCCCGTTAACAGCTGGCGGAACTGAACGTTTACGGTTTAATGAGATATTGTGCTGTTTTTCTTGTGTCGCTGATATGACCACCCTTTACAAAGCTACGCCTTTTAAAGACCCAAACCTTTAATTTTTCCCCCATCTTTAGAACCTTTTTTTCGCTACCCAAGACATATGCTTTAACCAACCGTTTCCCGAGAAATCTAAAACCGCTGTGTCCTGCGAACACCACGTGGAGATAACACGTATACTTTGTCAACCAGTATAGAAGCAGGAAGGATTTGGAAGAAGGAAAGGTGGAAGAAGAACTTAAAAATTATGGGATCTTAAAAACTAATTTATACAATAGATTTATAAAATATATACAAATATAAACAACTATCTTATATCTTTATGCCCCAATGCATAGATTGCGCCGCGGCGCTGACCTAACCTATCAATTTTTCCTTTTATCTAACCTAAGTCCACCCAAGTGCAATTAACCTAACCTAACTCCAGACAACACTAGCTAACTTAACTTCTGACAAGTCCACATCCAAACTAGGTCGGAGGAAATTTCACCCTATGAGGCAATTTCACCCTATCCTAACATCCTACATATATCCGGACATATGTCGATGCGCATCCCTGCCCAGTTCGACCTAGGCCGGATAGTCCGCAATGTGCTAGAAGTAGTTTTCAGGGAACCAACGTCCAAGTTCTTGTTTGTTGTTATCAACCGGTTGCCTACCAAGACCAAGAAAAGAGTGTAGACTGTTATTTCCAACAACGTGGTGGATGCACCAGAGGAGATAGCTGCCGATACCGTCATCAGTCATCGAATTGGCGCCAAAATGTATTTACAATTACGAGACGTAACGATTTTAAAGAGGAGGCAGTGTTACGAGCTACTATTACGCAACCCGTCAAACACACACAAACGACGTGAGCAATGTATATACTACAGAAGCCTAGAATTTTCTAGCTTATACTGGAGTATCAACCATCCGTTTAATTTAGGGTATATATAAGACCGCTGATAAATGTAAGAGTTCAGTCTATATCAGAATCTCGAATATAAATTATATTGTGTAAATTTAAATAGTTAAGCTTTTGGAAGTTCAAGAGTAAACATAAATTTATATTATCTGAACGTGTTCATTGTACAGACAGCTTGTACAATACATAAATAGACAAAAGTGTAAAAAATAAATAGTAGTGTTAGTGTTGTTAATAAACTTATGGTTAAGAAGTTAGTTTAAGAAGATATTAGTTCTTGTAAATTCATTGGTGTGATAGTGCTTCACTGTAATTGGACTGAAAACATCTATAAATAAGGCATATGCTGTTAATTAGACTTGTGAACAGTGAGTAATAAAGACTTTTGTTATTACGTATTTTAAATTAGTGAAACGCAGTAGTAGTAGCCCGCTACAATATATAATCTAAATAATGATCTTTAATTAATACACAACTTGTGTATCGAATTTTTGTATAAATATGTACAAATTTGATGCGAATATTTGCTAATCGAAGTTTTACTTACATACAAGCTATATAACGAAACCAGTGAATTTATTCTTCATGGACTAGTTCTATCACGTGAAGAAGGACCAAAAATGTAAATCAATTAACTGGGAATAAATGAGCTGGCGCGTCTTATCACTTGAATGGACTGTATTACGAAAAGATAACAAATTGCAAGAATTTGTATGCATGTATAAGACAAACAATAATGTTACATAAAGTCACTCACCAATATTATCCATAGTGTGTTGTCATCTTTGTTGTTGTATTGCCCGGGGGGTTTTTGAATACACCGTGTAACGGGCATTTTTGTAGTTTAACATTTTTCGCTTCCTTTCTGTTAACGTACTTAAAAATAAATCGTTTCTTTGAGATCGCTGTTTGTATAAAGGAAATACTTCAGAATAATTCAGATTTGTATGCAATTTAACTCGTCGGTATTACTTTAAAAGTAGATAATTTGAAGATTGATTTTCATTAATAAAATCTGGATTATAAGTAAATTACTTTTCCAACTTATCAGAAATGATAAACCACGGTAATTAATTATGTAGATATGAGTGCTGCATTCATTTATTTGGATGTTCCTTATGTGGATATACAAGTTTAGTAGATAAGAGTCGATAAGCGGTTGGAGTAACAACGATGGTTTTATTAACAGATGAGTTGTAGTTTGTCCTTTGTTACTATATGTTAATTACGTTACGTTGTTAGTTTCGTGCTTCGTTCCTATACATTGTGTTTTTAGTTGAATTTCTTTTGAAATAAGAGTTGTATATTAACCGTGTGTCTTAAGGTCATTGACTGACGGTTTTAGTGGTACGCGTAGTTTTACTAATTGTTTTTTGTTGCTGTGATACTGTAGTTTTCTGAATTTTCTAACAACAAAGAATCTACAATAGATCCTTACTTGTGCAAGTTTCGTGTTTGCGAAATATAACCGATTACCGGTTTACTAAGGTATTGTTTGAAGTTTCTCACTGCTTATTGGGATGTTTATGAAAATAATATACATCTGGTCCCAGTTGAAATTAAACTAGTGCTACAGAATATCTCGAAATTATTGTCTTAGGAAATAGAATTACCAAGAAATTTATCAACTACATAGTTCCGACGCGTGATATTGTCTGCTGCTAACCCCAGTGAAATACGTAGGTGTGATTAGTGTAACGTGTGTTAAGTTTCATCAACACTCTCACAGTCAAGGGTTAAGTGCTTCGTTAGTGCAGGACAACGTTGAATCCCACACTTCAGTTGCAAGGAAGCGTTGCTGAAGGACTTTTGTAAGTTGAACTGTTTCCTACTGATTATTACTTTAAATATCTATCCGTTGCTTTACCCTATCTTTGTGGTTCTTATACCTTTTACAATAGACTTGCATGCTATTTTAAGATATAAAAAAAAAGAAAGAAAAAAATCAATACTACTGACTTACTCATACCAATTGTGTTTTATCTATTTATCTTTTGTCAACATTTTATCTGATTTATGTTAAATTGGTGTGTGAGGAAACGTTTCTGCTACTCCCCAATATTACCTCACTTTGTACTAAAAATTTTTGTATTGCTTTTACCGTTGTTATATTATATAGATTATCGAAACAGTTTCTTTTTTTACATTCTACAAAGTACTGAATAATTTAGACTTTTCATTGCTGCTATGCTTTTTCTTTATTTCAGGTTTGCAGGACTAATCTTTTTTATTGCAGGTTTACTATTCTAATTTCTTTTATTGCAGGTACTGTTACTGACTCCTTACCGCCGCATACATCATAGGTCAGTCTGCTTTCTACAACCCCCCCCTACTCTCCGATTGAGCCGGGTCATTTCTTTGATTTTCTTTGTGTTACGTAGCATAAATTTGGCGCCCAACGTGGCTGCCACGGAAAAAACGTAACAACCGGTTATAAGGCACTGTTGTTCATTGTCTGCATATGTTGCCCGGTAACTTGCCCAACCGTTCCCATGCTAGGACGGAATAACAGTCGCCCACAAATCTTAACAAAACTACTTTCGCACGCGTAACGCTACAAGAGGCGCAGGCGCACTGCGCAGTTTTATTCCACAATATAGTTTTGAATTTTAATTAATACGAAATATACATAATATGGAAGGTGTGCATCATTTTTCGAATATATCATATCTAAAATATTATCAAAATAGGTACAGTTCTATTCTACAAATTCCCTATGATTATACTTATTATTTCGATATGAGTGAACTCACATGACAAAAATCTGAGATTTGAACCTTGAATTTCTCATATGCCTAATAATAAGTAAAATCATGTAGTGTTAACGTACCATAAGTTATCGATCGATCATTAAATGCAATTTAAAGCGATTATCGTAAATCACAGAGAAAAGAAGCGCAGATCCATAAACAGTACGCATTAATGACGCTCCATTTAAACGTAATTTATGGTTAGTTGGCATCTCTACAAGAAACTGCTGTTTCATACATATACACATAATGATGATTATCCATTTCAATGTGACTTATACAATTATTCAGCCTGCCAAGAAAGAAACATGAAACGCCGCACGTATTTACAAAAAAATGAAACGACAATTTGTATGTAATTTATGTAATTATTCTACATTTCAGAAAGAAAGCTTGAAGTGCCATATATTTTCGCATAATAATGAACGACCATTTAAATGTAATTTATGTAGTTATTCAGCAGTTCGAAAAATTACTTTGAGACATCATATAAATACACATACTATTGTACGACCATTTAAATGTAAGTTATGTAATTACTCGGCTTCTCGGGAAGAATCAGTGAAACGTCATATGAACTCACACATCAATGAACGACCATTCGCATGCAATTTATGTAACTATTGTGCATCTCAAAAAGAAACTTTGATACGTCATATGCGTTCGCACAATAACGAGCGCCCATTTGAATGCAATTTGTGCACTTATTCGGCATTACTTAAAAGTAATTTGCAAGTCCATTTGCGTTCTCATAATAATGAACGGCCATTTGAATGTAATTTATGTAGCTATTCGGCATCTCGAAAATATACTTTGGAGGATCATATGCGAACGCATAATAATAAACGATCATTTAAATGTACGCTATGTAATTATTCAGCCTCTCAAAAAGGAACATTGCAACGTCACGCACGTTTGCATACGAATGACCGAACGTTTGAATCTAATCTATTCCGCTGTCCGGCGTCGCTGAGAAACGAGTTGCGATCGTATTATAATGAACGATTATTTAAATGTAGTTTATGTAGCTATTCTACGTCTCACAAAAATACTCTGAAAATTCATTTACATACACATAATATTGAACGACGTTTTGAATGTAAAATATGTAAGTTTTCAGCCTCTCAGGAAGGAAACCTGAATAGCCACATGCGTTCACATATAAAAGAACGACCATTTACATGTAAACTATGTGATTATTCGACGTTTCAGAAAGGAAGTTTGAAAAGTCATATTTTTTCGCATAACAACGAACGTCCATTTCAATGCAATCTATGTAGTTATTCAGCATCGATGAAAAGTAATTTGAAAGTTCATTTGCGCGTGCACAATAATGAACGATCATTTCAATGTTATTTATGTAATTATTCAACATTTCGAAAAATTACTTTGAAACTTCATATAGATACACATAATAATGAACGACCATTTAAATGTAAGTTATGTAACTACTCGGCTTCTCAGGATGGAAATTTGAAGCGACATATGAGTTCGCACATGAATGAACGGCTATTTATATGCAATTTGTGTAATTATTCAGCATCCCAAAAAGGAACTTTGAAACGTCATATGCATTCACATAATAACGAACGCCCATTTAAATGCAATTTATGCTGCTATTCAACATTGATGAAAAGTAATTTGCAGGTCCATTTGTTTTCACATGGTAATGTACGACTATTTGAATGTAGTTTATGTGACTACTCTGCATTACGGAAAAGTCATTTGAAAGTCCATGTGCAAAGCCATTTTAATTCACCAATGTTTGAATACAAACAACCTATTCTGTGTACAATATTACAGACGAGTAAATTATCTTCACCGTAACAAATAAACTCTTAAGTAACATTCAGAAAATGTTTGTGCATTACTTACTGCAGGGTTACTTACACCTGAAAACTTTTTATCAATTGACTATTTGAACGAAATCAGTATAATCGGATGAAAATAATTTGCAAAATCCCATTTAGTAATGAGGATGTGATATTCGACTTAAGTATAATGTACTAAAAAATTTCACACGATAATTCTATTGCAATTTTAAGGTTTAGTACAATGATGTAATGCACATGCAGTATTTTGGCATAGTCGCAAAGTTTTTGGAAGTTGGGTATGTAATAACTCTGAGAATTTTTGTATTCTCCTTTAATACGATCAAATTATTTTGATTACGTTTGAAGATGTGACGATGTAAGTTTCTCTGTTAGTCACAGATGAGTCTAGCTTACGACCACGTCTTACAATGTTCTTTTATTTCTAAATGAATCACTTGCCAAGCTGCGAGTGATTTTGTGTATAAATCAATATTTGTCATTTATCCAATTTTGTGATACTTAAACAAACGTGTAAGAATGTGGTTTTCAGTAAAAGCCATTATAGTCGAATAGATGACTATTCTTAGCTAAAAGTTGCGTTAAATGAACGAAACTTGCTGTTCTATCAGGACAGATGAAAAGCTTACAATCGAGGGTCTAAATTCAAATAATTTATACAACATTTTGCAACGTTTTGACAGAGCTCTATTGCAAGACATCAGTGACCTTTTGTACTACTGTAACTTTCTCGTTGTCACACGCCACGGGCGGGCGATAGTGCAACTTTCTAAAAATGATGTTTATTTTTCTTACAAAAGTCGTGCTGAAGATGTAGTTTTATCCGTATTAACACAACTGACTTTTGAAGACTTCCGCACTAACTCTGAGCTCTATCTTCAGCGGTTTAGAGACTATCAGGGGGGTCGTTAATTAAATACGGATGGGTAGGGCGCCACTGTACTTCGATAGTGTGTAAAAAACACGAAATATCGCTAAGAAAAATACGGGAACCTCAACGAGTATATTGTGTTATAAGAATACAAGATTTTGTATTTTTAGATGGTATTATGTTTATCCTGAAATAAAATAAAATGCATAAAATAATAGTAGAAACAGCAATTTGCGCCTCAAAATAAAATCAATAAATCAGACAGGTTTTGTACATCTATGATTTCTTTCTTTTGCGTAATAGAACATGGGCATTCTACTTATTGAATTTATGCACATCTGGTTTATATATAATTCATAGAATCCAGTGATAAGTATGGACAAATTAAATGCTATTGCTTAAGTGCTTCTATGAGTGTAATTAACCTTGTTTAAATTTACAAAGAAATTAAGACTGTTAAGTATCAACACATATATTAACTGAAAATTATTTCTGATTTATTTTGACAGATAATTATTATAAGTTTTCTGAATATCCAATTAATTTTTTATATTTATATTGTTAATCTTGGACAATTTAAATAAAAAGGCCTCTAAAGCAAATAGGTACTATATATATCATTAACATATTTATGAGATTTATTTATGTCATCTTTTCAGTACTGACTAAATGACTCACATACATACAAAATAAGTTGGTAATAAGATCTTTTAAATTAGTAAACTTAAACTTCTTTAAATAGTTATCGTGTATAAGCAAGTACATGACTATATTATTCATAATGCAAATTTATAAAGATTTTTTTAGATAGACAATTTTATAGAGCATAATTTTGATATGAAGCAACGTTTGAAAATTTAAATTCATAATTAAGTATTATCACAGAGATGTTAGTTTTCATGAGTTCAAACTACCAAGGTTAGGTTTATACATGACGTTAAACGTCAAACAGATGATTGCCTCAACAAATGGAAATCACTTACGACCTTGGGCATGGCTGCTTGCACCAATTAACAAAAAAGTTCAATCCATGTGGACTTCCAACATTGAACAAACACATCAAAAAGCGGTCGTCTACATCGTTATAACGACGCCTCGTAAACTAGAACCACATTGTAAGTTTCCAATGCCTAATCGTTTTATACACAATTAAATTAACTTCTTACAACCATTAATCAGCTCTAAGTATTGCTTCCGAATTAAAACAAAATTTCCATGTTGAAATATGAGGAACGTATATACCTTATACGCAGTAAAAATTTAACAGTCTCGCATGACCATTATTGCTTCAGTTATTAAGTGTTGTTTCTTCAGCACTTTAGTGTTGCGCTAAGGAAAACCAAATAAAAATTAGTTTGAATTATTTAGATATAGAAATTACAAACCATGATGAGTTTCTAAGCATTTAGATTGATGGATTGATTGAAACTAAATTGCGACTCGCAAGTCAGCTTTGGATATGAATTTAACTATATTGACGTTAGAATGATCAAAAGCCGACTGATTCGACTCGTCGACAACAACCTTAGCAAGCAGGTGCGCGAAAGCACGCTATTCGATACCACCTTGAAGATATTTTTTAGAAATTTTACAATACAAACTGGACATTTATAACTATGCGCTTTATTTACTATATAATTAAAATAAAGAAGGACAATAATTGGGGTGTTTCGAAATTATGATACTTTGTTTTAATTTTGTATTAATTGTATAAAATTAAATTTAAATATTTTATAACACAACACATAATTTTTATGCGTTAATTTAGAAGAGGGAAAACGAACTGTTACACTACGTTAAACGTACAGATTAAATGATACATAGCTAATGAAAAGTTTACTCAAAATTTGTTGCTTTGCTGTATATTGACACTTTTTTTGATTCTCTGCTATTTCTTGCTTCGTCAGTGTAGTATATATTTAGATATGCTATGTGAGAGGTGAATCGGAACACACCTAGGCTGTTAGGTCAGTTTAGATATATATATTACTCAAATTTAGACCAGGGTAGAAAATTAATTAACGACATCAAATAATTTTAATCACCGTGTATAAGGAATTTTATTAGATAATACGCGTTATTAAAACGGGGAGCATACAAATTTATTCGTTTCATTAAAAATAAGGGATTTAAATTATTCACTAGACGCTTTCTATAAAAAGAAGCAGAATTAAAATGCTCAACGTGTATTTAATTTAATTATTTCAAGTAAAGAAACAAATAGCAATTACGTGCAAAATTTATATTAATTAATTCAAGTTTTAAGTAACGAGTATTAAACAAAATGTACAAATAATAATTAATATTTAATTAATATTTGCTAAAAATTAAAGGGTAGAAGTCAATGCCATTCATTATTATTTTAATTGGAGTTAATTGAACGATTATTAAGGTATAATAGGCATAAAAGCTTTTAAAACCCCAATAATACCAAATATGAGACGCGTTGCTAGCATACAAATATATCTAGAAAGTTAGAATACGTGGAATATTCAAATCGTAGAAGTGTTATTTAAAATGTTACGATTGAACACCTGCGTATTTTTAAATGTCAAATTCTAATAAATTCGAGCTGATAAACATGAAAATTCTGCGTATATTGCAAACGGTCGGATAAACCGTAGCTTATATTAACGGGAAGGTTAGTTGAGCGGTTATTTAACTCAAATAAGAATACACGTGGACTGAAATAACCGATAGTAAAGAGTATCGATTTGCACCACTAAGGCCAAGTTAGAAGAAGACAGATAAAATGCGCAAGGCAGAGACACAGATAATAAAAGGCGGGATTTGAGCAACGTCACGAGGTTACAATTGGTGAAAAAAAGATGCAGATATGAGAGGTGAAACGATTTCTATACAAAATTAATTAGTTATTCTCGGACGCGTTGCGTGCCGTGTGAAAAATTTCTTAGATTTTCAACTGGCGCGTGTGCAAATTTAATAGAATCGCGTTCCGAACTGTCGAGAAGGGAACAGAGAATGTGAAATTCTGAAAACTGGCCGTTGAGGGACAAAACCGACGGGCAGGCGAGCCATTATATATACCCGGGTTAATATGAGTTTCGCTCTCTTAGATTTTTGATTTTGATTCAACACTTTAAACAGTTTGCTCTTATTTTTTGTGATTATTGAATACTTTAAAACAGTTTGCTCTTTACGTGCTGCGATACAAGTTACTATGCATTAGTGCACTTAGAAAAGAAGATACAAGGTAATTAAGTTTTGTTATATTTGCGAGTATTACTGTACCAAGTATCCAAATTAGTAACGATAAATGAATAAACAAAAGTATGCAGTTTTGGGGTATAGCGTGAAAGAAGTATGAATTTCTTTTCTATTTTTCGGGGGTGTTAATAATCAAATGTTATTCGTAATCGTGATTGGATCCACAAAACAAGATTTTGATATACTTAGATGAGTTCCTTAGAAGCCCTGAAACAACTTTAGATGAATGGTGGTGTAGAAAATTTTAAAAGCGTTCAGAATCAGAAGCCGTAAACATAACCCAGTTGGAATGGTGTGATTAACAAAGGACGATGTACATTGGAGCCACGAGTGCATTAACCTCCAGGTAACTTATGCTTTGTTGTTCGATTTTTGATGTTTTGGTGTGTTTTGAATAACTTTATAATTTGTTTGCTAAAAAATGGACAGGAGTGAATTTGTACAAACAACAAAATTTTAATTTAAGGTGAAATTTTCTTGTTTAAGTAGAAAGGAGTATTTAGCAGTTTAAGTTCTTGATTATGATGAAAATTTGGGTCTGTCTTTGAGCTCAATTAGACTAACCTGTTTGATTAACGTAAAGGGGTGGGAGATGCTCCCTTTGTACTCAGACTCAGGTCTGCAAATATTGTTAAATTAATTAGTAGGCATCCTACAAGGACTTTAATTCTGGATGCAAATTAAAATGATGACAAATTTAATCTTGAAATTTTATGATACTGAAATTTATGCTACAATTTAATTTTGAAATTTTAATGTATTATGAATATTGATGTAAATAGAGTTAACGTTGATGTTTGTGGTAGGAATGTGTTTGTTTTTTTTATGAATGAGGATGAGAGTTTTAACTAGGTGAGCAGCCGAAGCGGAAAGAGTAAAGAGGCGATTATCAGAAGAGATTCAACAGGGTGAGAATCACAGCAAATCTTGATGCTAAATTCGAGAGGTTCGAATATATTTTTTTACTCTGGTGAGGTTTTTTGTAGGTTTCACAGCAATATATATATATATATATATATATATATATATATACGATATATTATTCATGGGTTTGAGGTCAGCTGGAGAAAAGTATACTCTTTTTTAAGGCCTAAATTTTCGAATCTATTTCAAATTCTTGATCACAGGCTTTCTAAAATACAATTAACTAGGCTAACATATACATCAATTGCTATTAACTTACAAGGTGAGGATATATATTAAATTAACATAGATATTAAATCGAAAATTATTTTAAAATAATGTTTGCTTCAAGTTGTTGTATAAAATTGTATAACTTGTATAAATATAAAATGTCAGATTTTGAAACCTTTCAGTTTCATTTTTGTTATTTAAAGCGTTAAATATAGGATGCCTATATGTGCGTGTGTGTGTGTATGTATGAACATGAGTGTGCGTACATGTTATACTTATATGAGTGTCCATGCATATTTCTGATTATATATTTTAAATCTGTTTGTTTGTTAGTACGTGTGTGTATGTGTACATGTGTATGTATGTATAAATGTGATGTGCATGTATGATGTGAAGTATTAATCACTACAATATCAATTATTGCATTAGGTACAGGTTACTTCTGAAGACTAAGAAAGTATGTATAAATCGAACTTAAACCACCAATATCTGTTTTTTATTTATACAATTTTTTGCGAAAAATATGATACATTTCAAGAAATAATCTTTTTTGTATCTTTTCTAATTCTAAAATTTTAGGATGTTCAAAATCAATTTTGTGATCTAAATTGAGCGAGTGACTTGATAAAGCACAAGAATTTGGTTTGATTCTAATGTCACTTTTGTGTTGGGTTATGCGTTGTTTTAAAAATTGTGACGTTTGTCCAATATAGGGGTTACCACAATCTATACAATTAATTTGATATACAATGTTTTTTTGAAACAAATCCAGAGTTTTATCTTTAAATTTTGAAAAAATAGTTCCTAATGTTAAAATATTCTTTTTAGCGTATTTGAAATTGTAATTTTTAAATACTTGAGTTAATTTATTAGTTAGGTGATCATCTATGTTTGGTAGTGTTTTGTATAGTTGTAAAGTTTTGTTATTTTCGTTAGTTGTGTTATTGCTATCTATATTTAGGATTAAAAGAACGAATTTTAAAAATATCCCATCCCTCTTTTCATAATAAGAACATCAAAAAACTTTCAAATATTCTACAAAACAACAACTATCCTATAGACCTTATCACAAAATTATTATATAACTCAAAAAAATACATTAATACAAACAATAACAATGGTAATATAGATAGCAATAACACAACTAACGAAAATAACAAAACTTTACAACTATACAAAACACTACCAAACATAGATGATCACCTAACTAATAAATTAACTCAAGTATTTAAAATTACAATTTCAAATACGCTAAAAGAATATTTTAACATTAGGAACTATTTTTCAAAATTTAAAGATAAAACTCTGGATTTGTTTCAAAAAACATTGTATATCAAATTAATTGTATAGATTGTGGTAACCCTATATTGGACAAACGTCACAATTTTTAAAACAACGCATAACCCAACACAAAAGTGACATTAGAATCAAACCAAATTCTTGTGCTTTATCAAGTCACTCGCTCAATTTAGATCACAAAATTGATTTTGAACATCCTAAAATTTTAGAATTAGAAAAGATACAAAAAAGATTATTCCTTGAAATGTATCATATTTTCGCAAAAAAATTGTATAAATAAAAAACAGATATTGGTGGTTTAAGTTCGATTTATACATACTTTCTTAGTCTTCAGAAGTAACCTGTACCTAATGCAATAATTGATATTGTAGTGATTAATACTTCACATCATACATGCACATCACATTTATACATACATACACATGTACACATACACACACGTACTAACAAACAAACAGATTTAAAATATATAATCAGAAATATGCATGGACACTCATATAAGTATAACATGTACGCACACTCATGTTCATACATACACACACACGCACATATAGGCATCCTATATTTAACGCTTTAAATAACAAAAATGAAACTGAAAGGTTTCAAAATCTGACATTTTATATTTATACAAGTTATACAATTTTTATACAACAACTTGAAGCAAACATTATTTTAAAAATAATTTTCGATTTAATATCTATGTTAATTTAATATATATCCTCACCTTGTAAGTTAATAGCAATTGATGTATATGTTAGCCTAGTTAATTGTATTTTAGAAAGCCTGTGATCAAGAATTTGAAATAGATTCGAAAATTTAGGCCTTAAAAAAGAGTATACTTTTCTCCAGCTGACCTCAAACCCATTAATAATATATCGTATTTGTGCAAGGTCATTATCTCCAAACTGTATTATATATATATATATATATATATATATATATATATATATAACTCAAATTTAGACCAGGGTAGAAAATTAATTAATCACATCAAATAATTTTAATCACCGTGTATAAGGAAGCTTTGGGAAAAGGTACGCGTTATTAAAACCGTGAAGCATAAAAATTCATTCGTTTCATTAAAAATAAGGGATTTAAATTATTTACTAGACGCTTTATATAAAAAGATGCAGAATTAAAATGCTCAATTTTAATGTAGTTTAATTATTCCCAGTAAAGAATCAAATAGAAATTACGTGCAAAATTTATATTAATTAACTCAATTTTAAGTAACCGGTATTAAACAAAATGTACAAATAATAATTAATATTTAATTAGGATTCACTAAAAATTAAAGGGTAAAAGTCAACGCCATTCATTATTGTTTTAATTGGAGTTAATTGAACCGTTAGTAACATATAATATGCATAAAAGCGTGTAAAAACCCAATAGTATTCAAATCGTAGAAGTGTTATTTAGAAGTATTACGTTTGAACACCTGCGTATTTTTAAAAGTCACGTTCTGCTTAAATATTGTTGATAACAAATGGTTACAGAGAATGTTGGAGAAACCGTCGCTTAATATTCACGGGAAATGCTAATAAAGTGGGTTATTTAACAGTCCACGTGGATTTAAATAACCGATAATAAAGAATATCGATTTGTACCACTTAGAACAGGGTAGATAGAGACGGATAATATGCGCAAGACAGAGACACATATAGTAAAAGGTGTGATTTGAGCAACGTCACGAGGTTGCGATTGGTTGAAAATCAGATGCAGATATGAGGTGTAAACGTAACGATTTCGATACAAAATTAATTAGTTATTCTCGGACGTGGTTGCGTGCCGTGTGGAAAATTTCTCAGATTTTTAACTGGCGCGTGTGCAAAGTTTATAGAATTGCGTGTCCGACTATCGAAAAGGGAATGTAGAATGCGAAATTCTAAGAATTGTCCGTTTGCGGGACAAAACCGACGTACGGGCGGGCTCTTATATAAACCGGTGATAATATGAGTTTCGCTCTCTTAGATTTTGATTATTCGATGCTTTAAAAAGTGCTTTTAGATGTTAGATTTTGATTCAATACTTTAAACAGTTTGCTCTTATATTTTGGTGATTATTGAATACTTTAAAACAGTTTGCTATTTATGCGCTACGATGAAAGTTATTTAGTGCACTTAGAAAAGAAGATACAAGGTAATAAAGTTTAGTTATATTTGCGAGTATTACTGTACCAATTATCCAAATTTGTAACGAGAAATGAATAAACAAAAGTAGGCTGTTTTGGCGTATATCGTGAAAGAAGTATGAATTTCTTTGCTATTTTCGGGGGTGTTAATAATTAAATGATTCGTAAACGTGACTGGATCCACAAAACAAGATTCAGATATACACAGATGAGTTCCGGAAAAGCCCTGAAACAACTTTAGATGAATGGTGGTGTAAAAATTTTTTAAAGGCGACCAGTAATCCGAGGACCTAAACATAACCCAGTTGGAATGGTGTGATTAACAGAGGACGATGTACATTGGAGCCACGAGTGCATTAACCTTCAGGTAACTTATGCTTTGTTGTTCGATTTTTGATGTTTTGGTGTGTGTTGAATAACTTTATAATTTGTTTACTTAAAATGGACAGTAGTGAATTTGTACAAACAACCAAATTTTAATTTTAAGGTGAAATTTTCTTGTTTAAGTAGAAAGGAGTATTTAGTATTTATGTTCTTGATTATGATGATAATTTGGGTCTGTCTTTGAGCTCAATTAGACGAACCTGGTTAATTAACGTAAAGGGGTGGAAGATGCTCCCTTTTATTCAGACTCAGGTCTGCAAATATTGTTAAATTAATTAGTAGGCATCCTACAAGGACTTTAATTCTGGATGCTAATTAAAATGATGACAAATTTAATCTTGAAATTTTATGATACTGAAATTTATGCTATAATTTAATTTTGAAATTTTAATGTATTATAAATATTGATGTAAATAGAGTAAACGTTGATGTTTGTGGTAGGAATGTGTCTGTTTTTTTTTATGAATGAGGATGAGAGTTTTAACTAGGTAAGCAGCCGAGGCGGAAAGAGTAAAGAGGCGATTATCAAAAGAGGATCACAGCAATATATATATATATATATATATATATATATATATATATTACTCAAATTTAGACCAGGGTAGAAAATTAATTAACGACATCAAATAATTTTAATCACCGTGTATAAGAAAGCTTTGGGTAATAATACGCTTCATTTAAAGGCATATTGGATAAATTCGTCATTTACTTCTAAACATAGGGTTTATATTGTTTAGATAATGTTAAACACCGTGTATATTAAAGCAGTGGAAAATAGTACGCTTAATTAAAGGCCTACTGTGAAGATTTAAATCATTCAATTAAAATGTAGGGTTTGTAGATAATCATAATCAACGTGTAGAAGGAAGTAATGTACAATTTTATTAGATAATAAGCATTATTAAAACCATGGAGCATAAAAATTTATTCGTTTCATTAAAAATAAGGGATTTAAATTATTCACTGGACGGTTTCTATAAAAAGAAGCCGAATTAAAATGTTCAACTTGTATTTAAATTAATCGTTCCAAGTACTAAAACTATCGAGAAATTATAAAAGACGTGGGGAAGTCACGTAAGAGCCTTCAGCGTATTAGAACGAAGAACATCTGCAAAGATAACGATGTATATGATAGTCAATAAGCTTCAAGCTATATGGGTGCAAGTAAGAAAGCAAGTTTGTGGTATAGAGACAAGCGAGATGGAATGCATTGGTAGTTAAATGAGGGGAAATATGTAAAACAAGAGCACAGGTTGTAGATAGAATGAACAGACTAGATTGGCGATTAAGGTTGAAATAAGATACAAACATGAGAGGTGGAAGCATAACAATTTCTATGTAAAATTAATTAGTTGTTCTCGGACGTGTTGTTAAACGAGTGCAAATTTCAGTAGAATCATTGTGCCGAGCCATCGGAAGGAAAAATAGAATGCGAATTTCTTAAAATCGTCCGTTGCGGGACCAATTCGACTTGCAAGCGAGCCATTATATAAACCCGTGCTGATAGGAGTTTAGCTCTCTTTTATTTTTGATTTTATGCGATACTTCTAACAGTTTTGTTCTTTATTTTTTGATTTTATTCGATACGTCCAGCAGAATAGATGGTGATTACGTGCTACTATAACAGTTATTATGCATTAGTGCACTTAGAGATGATAAATAAAGGTAATAAAGTCTAGTTATATTTGCGGGTATTACTGTACCAATTATCCAAATTAATAACGATAAATAAATAAATAGAAGTATGCAGTTTTGGGTATAGCGTGAAAGAATTATAACTTTCAGTGCTATTTTTCGGGAGTGTTAGTAATCAAATGTTATTCGTAAACGTGATTGGATCCACAAAACAAGATTTAGATATACTTAGATGAGTTCCTGAGAAACCCTGAAACCTTTTAGACGAATGGTGGTGGAGAAAAATTTTAAAGGCGGCCAGAAATCTGAAGAAGTAAACATAAACCAGCTGGAATGGTGGGATTAGCAAGTCCGATGTACATTGGAGCCACGAGTGCAGTAACCTTCAGGTAACTTATGCATTGTTGTTCGATCTTTGATGTTTTGGTGTGTGTTGAATATCTTTATAATTTGTTTGATAAAGATGGACAGTAGTAAATTTGTATAAACAACAAATTTTTAATTTTAAGGTAAAATTTTCTTGTATAATTTGTAAAATTTGTAAAATTTTCATCATAATCAAAAACATAAACCTGATAAATATCAGGTTTATGTTTTTGATTATGATGAAAATTTGGGTCTGTCTTTGAGCTCAATTAGACTAACCTGTTAAATTAACGGTAAGGGGTGGGAGATGCTCCCTTTTATTCAGACTCAGGTCTGCAAATATTGTTAACTTAATTAGCATGCATCCTACAAGGACTCTAATTCCGGATGCAAATTAAAATGATGACAAATATGAACTTGAAATTTATGATGCTGAAATTTATGCTGAAATTTAATTTTGAAATTTTAATGTATTGTGAATATTGATGTAAATAGAGTTAACGTTGATGTTTGTCGTAGGAATGTGTTTTCTTTTATGAATGAGGATGAAAGTTTTAACTAGGTGAGCAGCCGAGGCGGAAGGAAAGAGTCAAGAGGCGATTATCAGAAGAGATTCAACGGACAAGAAAATCACAGCAATTCTTGACACAGAACGTGGGCAATTCAAAAACGGGAAGAGAATCACAGCAATATATATATATATATATATATATATATATATATATATATATATATATATATATATATATATATATATTGTAGGAAAATTGACACTTTAGATGGTTCCTTGTGTTTGTAATCCTACATTTGATTATTGACTGATGAAAGTTCGAAGGACCAGAACAGTATTATCATTTATTGAACACAGTTTTGAACTAGTGATTAAACAATATTGACTGTTCAATGATAATGCAGGCAGTAAACTTACACACAATTTAAAGTTTTTATTACTACTCAAATTATGAATGACATAATAATTGTTTATCGATTAATCTCCAAGGAGATGAAACAAGCCTACTAAAACGGTTTTGTAAATAAATTAAACATTGATTTGAGTACATGCGATTGCATTTAACTTACAAATAAACATATATACAAAGTATGTAATATCAAAATGAAAATACAAGCACAATATTTCTAACATCCTCCGCCCTTTGTTAGAAGAGATGAGAAACGAGTGACTTCTAACATGATAAATTAAAAATGTTTATGAGTTATAACGAATTGCTAAAAACTCTTGAATGGCATACACATAAAGTATAACAGCATGTTAAAGTATAACAAATTGTATATAAATATACAAATTAACTAAACTATTGAGCGTTACAAAGGTTCAAATTAGCACTGACGCGTTTCAGAGCGCAAGCAAGTTTGGAAAATGAGAACATACTAATATTGATACTGTTGCGATCCACTATTAGGCAACCCGTCAAACATACAAACGCCCGGGGCACAGCGTATTCTTCAGCATTCGAGAATCCTTCTACAAAGTTCTAGATAATGAGTCATATCTTAATGCAGGGTATATATAAGGCCGCTTATGAATGTAAGAGTTAGTGTATTCTTGAATGTCTAATATAAATTATGTCGTTGTAAAGTAAACGTAGTTGAGTTTTTAGAATATATACATAAATGATATGCTGTGTCTAATGTGCATGCAACTTGCAGTATACATAAATAAATAGAAGTGTATAAACAAATAGTTGTGTTATTGTTGTTAATGGACCTATGGTAAAGAAGTTAGTTTAAGAAGATATTAGTGCTTGTTCATTGTTAAGTGGACTGAAAACATCTATAAATAAGGCATATACTGTTAATTAGACTTGTGAACAGTAAGTAATAAAGACGTTTGTTATTACTTGTTTTAAATTAAAGAAACGCGGTAGTAGTAGCGCGTTACACTGGTGTCAGGCATTTGTGGGGTATATAGTGATTAATTTAAAAGGAAAACACACAAGCCTAAAGACATTTAAGTAGTTTGTATATGCCAGTGACAAGAAATCAAAGTAAAATGGAGGCAGACACTTTAATGAACTTCCTCAAGGATTTTAAATCCGGTATGGAGGAAAGGTCGGCTAAACTAGACTTGACACTTAGTGAAAATGCTGAGAAAATGGAGGAGAGGTCGGCTAAACTGGAAGTGACACTAAATGAAAAGTTTACTGAAAATGCCGCAAAAATAGATGAAAAGTTTACTGAAAATGCTGCAAAATAGATGAAAGGTTTACTGAAAACGCTGAGAAAATGGAAAGGTTAAGTGAAAATGCTGCCAAAGTGGAAGAAATGTTGATTGAAAGTACAGCCACGTTAGAACAAAGATTAATGGAAAGTTCCATTGCATTGAAAGAAGATTTTACTGAACAAGTAAAACAGTTGAGCAAAAGTTGGATAATAAATTGGTAAAAATGGAAGAAGATGTGATGAGGCTTCGAGAACAAATGATTTCACTAACAACGCGACCACTTGAATTACCAAGCCAAGTTGTTAATCAGAACATTCCAGAAATAAGAACAATGGAAAGAAGCGAGTCAATTCCGTCTAAATTTAAAGTAAAACCACCTACATTCGATGGTAAAACACCTTGGCCCACATATTTGAAACAATTTGAAGCTGCTGCAATAGCCAACGGTTGGTGCAACAAAGAGAAGGCTATCTCCTTAATAGTGGCCCTACGGGGGGAGGCTCTTAACATCTTACAAACGATTCCCGATCACCAGCAGAATGATTACGGCCTCTTAACATCGAAGCTTGAGATGAGATATGGAGATGCTCACCTTCAACAGGTTTACCACGCACAAGTTAAGAACCGCTCGCAAAAGACAAGTGAAAGCCTGCAAGAATTGAAGCTGACATTACCAGGTTAGTTAGATTGGCATACCCAACGGCACCAGACAGCTTCCTCGAACAACTTGCTGTCCAAACATTTGTGGATGGCGTTAAGGATGGCGAAATACAGCAAGCGCTAAGACTAGCACGTCCAAAATGTTGGATGACGCACTGGCCCATGCGCTTGAATTTGAAGCAGCTAAGCAGACATCACACAGGATGGGTCACAAAGTTCGGTCTGCCTTAGAGGAACCTGGTCAAGCTCAGAACAGCATAGATGAAATAGTCAACCGTGTGGCAGAAAGGCTCGAACTACAACGACCGCGGCGATTGCGTCTGCGATGCTGGAACTGCGGTGAAGTTGGTCACATACAGAGACGCTGTACTCAACCAAAAACAACCGGTTGAGCAGCAGGAAAACTAAAGCAAGTCGACGTAAGGGGCGAACGTCGACAGCACAACGTAGTGCCCCGGAGATTATCATCCGTGCTGCATCGTCGATGGGGAGTCTCGACAGCATTTATATCGATGGAAGAATTAATGGTAGGTGTCCGATTACTCGTGGATACAGGAGCGACAAGGACTATTGTGAGACCAGATTTAGTTGGTCGTGGAAAAGTGCTACCTGTATCGGTGTGTCTTCGAACGGCAAGTGGTGAGAAAATTTGTACTCACGGAGAGACTGCCGTTATGTTGACAATTGGGGACAAATTAATTAATCATCGAGTGTTGGTAGCTGAAATTACAGAAGAAGTGATCTTGGGAATGGATCTCATGAGAGAATATGGGTTTCATGTAAACATGAAAGAAAATGTGCTTCGGATAGATGATGATGAGATTCCATTTCAAGGTAGGAGTAACCAGACGATGCAAGTTCGAATGATTTGCGATATGAAAATACCCGAGAAGGCGGAAATGATAGTAATGGGACGCCCGGATGGTACGCTCCGGGAAGGACAAGTATGCATGATGGAAGCAACTGAATCGGGAATGGGTCAGGAGGGACTACTGATTGGAAGAACGCTGGTAAAGTCTCGAAATATGGTACCAGTAAGGGTGTTGAACATTAATCCCCATAAAGTGACCCTGAAGAAAGGCATGATTGTGGGAAGTTGCATTCCAGTATGTCATATTAAACGTTGTGTGGACGACACGAAAATAAACCAACCAACGGTTGCTCACAGAAATTGCTGGATATGTTGATACCCTCGTGTCAAGGATTAAACGGCGACCAACTGGGCAAGGTAAAAGAACTGGTCGGACGATATCGAGGTGTGTTTGCACTGGATGATAGTGAGAAAGGAAGGACGAATGTTGTGCAACACAAGATCAATACTGGAGATGCGCAACCGATAAGACAACACCCAGGCGGCTTCCTTTGGCAAAACGTAAGGAAGCTGAACAAATTATCACCGATATGGAAGAACAGGGAGTGATTGAACCCTCGAATAGTCCATGGGCATCCCCGGTAGTGGTTGTCAAGAAAAGGACGGGTCGACAAGGTTTTGTGTAGACTATCGGCGGCTTAACAATGTGACAAAGAAAGACAGCTATCCTTTGCCCAGAATTGATGACACCTTAGATACTCTATCCGGATCTAAATGGTTTTCGACCTTGGACTTGAAAAGCGGATACTGGCAGGTAGGCTTGGAGCCAAACGATAAAGAAAAGACTGCCTTTACAATTGGAACTGGATTATGGCAGTTCAAGGTCATGCCATTTGGATTATGCAATGCTCCTGCTACTTTTGAACGATTGATGGAGTCGGTACTGCGTGGACTGTCCTGGAAGACATGTCTGGTGTACCTGGACGACGTGATAGTGTTAGGCCGGTCTTTTGAAGAACATCTTAAGAACCTAGAGGAGATATTCCAAAGATTACGCGGGCAAACCTTACATTAAGCCCCAAGAAGTGCCACCTATTTGGAAAAGAGGTGAAATACCTAGGACATGTCGTTTCGGAGACCGGAATAAGAGCTGACCCTGACAAAATAAAAACGGTACAAGAGTGGCCTACACCAGCAGATATACACCAACTACGCAGTTTTCTGGGATTGTGCACATATTACCGACGTTTTATACTTGGGTTTGCGAACATTGCCAAACCGTTAACAAAATTAACCGAAGATGGACAAGAATATGATTGGAATGAAGACTGCCACAGAGCATTTGAACAACTGAAACGGCTACTAGTTACAGCACCAATTTTGAGTTATCCACGGATGGAGGGAAATTTGTGTTGGATACCGATGCCAGTAACACAGCTATAGGAGGCGTTCTTTCTCAAGTGCAGGACGGACAAGAAAAAGTTATTGGGTATTTCAGCAAGGTCTTGTCGCGGCCAGAAAGGAACTATTGTGTGACAAGAAGGTAGCTGTTGGCCGTCGTCAAATCCGTAGAGCACTTTTATAAGTACTTATACGGCCGTAAATTCCTGTTGAGAACAGACCATGCTGCACTGAAATGGTTACTGCAGTTTCGAAATCCTGAAGGGCAAGTGGCAAGGTGGATAGAGCGGCTGCAGGAATATGACTTTGATACGGAACATCGTGTAGGAACTAGCCATCGGAATGCAGACGCTCTATCAAGGAGACCTTGTCCGATGGACTGCAATCATTGCTCCAAGATGGAAGAGAAAATAAGTGTCATCCATAGAATGACGGTAACCGATGATACTTGGCAACTCGAAAGAATACGAGAAGACCAGGAGAATGACGCCGAATTGGGACGTATTATTGAGTGGAAAAATAGAGGACAACGACCAGCTTGGGAAGAAATTAGTATTTCAAGTAGGAGCCTGAAGGCATACTGGGCACAGTGGGACTCCTTGATGATGGAAAATAGAATCTTGAAACGACGCCTGGAATTTGAAGATGGCACTGAGAGACTTCAAGTGATAGTGCCGAGAAGCAGAGTGCCGGAAGTGTTGCAGCACTTGCACGATGGTATTTCCGGAGGGCACTTTGGCGTGAAAAGAACTCTCGAAAGAGTGAGAGAAAGATTCTATTGGGTGAACTGCAAAGAAGATGTGAAGGAGTGGTGCCGGAAATGTGAATTGTGTGCCTCTGCAAATGGCCCGGTCTCAAAACGGAAAGCCCCAATGAGACAGTATAACGTGGGAATCCTTTTGAAAGGGTAGCCATTGATATAGCTGGTCCGTTTCCTGAATCAGAGAAAGGGAATAAATACATCTTGGTTGCAATGGATTATTTTACCAAATGGCCGGAGGCATATGCTATACCTAACCAAGAAGCCGAGACGGTTGCAGATGTACTAGTGAGGGAGTTGTTTTGTCGCTTTGGAGTTCCGTTGGAATTACACTCCGATCAAGGTCGGAACTTCGAATCAGCGTTGTTTCAAAACGTCTGCAAGCATCTTGGAATCAGGAAAACTAGAACCACGCCACTTCATCCTCAATCGGATGGAATGGTTGAAAGAATGAACAGAACGTTAGGAAAGTACCTGGCCAAAGTTGTCTCTGAACATCAACGGACTGGGACCAATATCTACATTTGTTCCTACTGGCGTACCGATCTTCGGTACATGACAGCACAGGATACTCGCCCGCTTGCGTAATGCTAGGACGTGAATTGCGGCTATCATGTGATCTTCAGTTTGGATTTAAACCTGGAGAAGAGATCGCCGGTGAAGATTACGTTAGTAAGCTTCGTGAAAGATCAAATAGTATTCACGAAAACGTCCGAAAGAATATACAGGCAGCAAGCGATCGAATGAAATCACAATATGACACGAGAGCACAAGAAGGTGGTTATCAACCTGGAGATTTAGTGTGGTTGTACAATCCACAAAGAAAACGTAGATTGTCGCCAAAACTACAAAGACAATGGGAAGGGCCGTACGAAGTGTTAAAAGGATTAATGATGTAGTGTACCGGATCAGAAGATCCCCTCGTGGTAAACCGAAAGTGGTACACTTTGACCGTTTAACACCCTACACTGGCAACAACCAGGAAGACTCAAATATTGATAATGGTGTTCGGCAAGTTATTAATCATGAGCCAAATGCAGATTTTGAGAGCTTTATGGCGGCGTATGGTGGTTCCGCTAAAGCGAGATTTGGCGTTGTTGTTGAAAAACAGCAAGATCTGTTTAGAGCACCAGAAGAGTATTCCCTTGCACATTGCGTAGCTCAAGATTTGGCAATGTCAAGGGAATAGCTGTTGTTTTCAAGAAAAGTTTGGATGTGTGGATGAATTAGTACAACAGCAGCCAACTGTAGGAAAATCTTTGGTCCTTCAAGATAAAAATCGTTATGTTTACTATCTGGTCACCAAAAATTCTTCATGGCAGAGACCTAGTTATGGACATCTATGGGAGGCTTTGCTAAATCTTAAGGCGCAGATGATGGAAAATGGAGTAACGAGACTAGCGGTGCCCAAGCTGGGCTGTGGACTGGATCGCTTGGATTGGAGGATAGTCCGAAATATGCTAGAAGTAGTTTTCCAGGGAACCAACGTCCAGGTTCTTGTTTGTTGTTATCAACCGGTTGCCTACCAAGACCATGAAAAGAGTGTTGACTGTTACTTCCAACGACGCGGTGGATGCACCAGAGGAGATAGCTGCCGATACCGTCACCAGTCATCGAATTGGCGTCAAGATGGATTTACAGTTACGAGACGTAACGGTTTTAAAGAAGGGCAGTGTTGCGATCCACTATTAGGCAACCCGTCAAACATACAAACGCCCGGGGCACAGCGTATTCTTCAGCATTCGAGAATCCTTCTACAAAGTTCTAGATAATGAGTCATATCTTAATGCAGGGTATATATAAGGCCGCTTATGAATGTAAGAGTCAGTCTATTCTTGAATGTCTAATATAAATTATATCGTTGTAAAGTAAACGTAGTTGAGTTTTTAGAATATATACATAAATGATATGCTGTGTCTAATGTGCATGCAGCTTGCAGTATACATAAATAAATAGAAGTGTATAAACAAATAGTTGTGTTAGTGTTGTTAATGAACCTATGGTAAAGAAGATAGTTTAAGAAGATATTAGTGCATGTAAATTCATTAGTGTAATAGTGCTTCATTGTTAAGTGTCCTGAAAACATCTATAAATAAGGCATATACTGTTAATTAGACTTGTGAACAGTAAGTAATAAAGACGTTTGTTATTACTTGTTTTAAATTAAAGAAACGCGGTAGTAGTAGCGCGTTACAATACTATTGGTACTAATACATATATACTCTTCATTGTAAATTATCATCTTCTTGAATAGGAAGAGGACAGACCTTGGAGATGGCTCGCTGAGTAATACCTGTCTGAATGCGGATAGATACCACACGAACGATACCGTCAATACCATAATGTAATTGGACAATGCGGCCCAATTTCCACTTATTTGGTGGAAGATTGTCATCCTTAAGAAGCACAAGTGTGTCGAGCTTAACGTTTTGACATGAAGTTTTCCATTTAAATCTTTGTTGAAGCTCGGAAATATATTCTTTTGTCCAACGACGCCAAAAATGTTGAGTGATTTGTTGAAGTCTTTGATATAGTGCTAGTTTATTTTCTTCAATGTATATCACACTCGGATCTGGTACTGTAGTAATTGGTTTTCCGATTAAAAAATGTGAAGGTGTGAGAGGAGATAGATCATTTGGATTAGAGGATAATGGGTAAAGGGGTCTTGAATTTAAAATCCCTTCAACTTGCACTAAAATACTATAAAATTCTTCATACGTGAAAGCAGAGTCACCGATGACTCGTTTTAAATGAAACTTAGTGGCCTTGATACCAGCTTCCCAAAGGCCACCCATATTAGGAGAGTACGGAGGAATAAATGACTAATTGAAATTGTGACTAGCTAAATGCAATTCTAAAGTATCTTTATTTTCAATCAAAAAATTATAAAGGTCCTTAAGTTGAGCATGAGCACCTACATACGTGCGACCATTGTCCGAGTATATTTTTGCTGGCATGCCTCTACGTGCAGTAAATCTACGTAAGCATAAAACAAAGGCATCTGAGGTTAAATCAGTGACTGGCTCGAGATGCACAGCCTTTGTGCTAAAGCATATAAACAAACATACATAACATTTAGCAGTTTTCGCACCGTGACCCCTTTTATTCTTTATAAAGAAAGGACCACAATAATCTGTACCCGTGACGTGAAATGGAGGGTGTGGTGTAACACGATCGATTGGTAAATGACCTAGGATATTTTGAATGTCTTTAGGTTTTGTTTTGAAATATTTAATGCAATTGTGAACCGTTTTCTTCGATAAATTTCGTCCGCCAATGGGCCAGAACGAATCTCGGACTGAACTAAGCAATTGTTGAGGTCCAGCATGTAATAGAATTTTGTGTTCGTGACGAAACAAAAGTTTTGCAAATGCATGTTTAGCAGAAATGATTATGGGATGTTTTTTATCGTACTCAAATGATAAGTTTGCAAGTCTTCCACCTACACGCATTGTAGCACCAACGTGTAGGAAAGGATTGAGGGCAGAAAGCTTACTACCTTTGTTTAAGGGTTGATCAGAAGATAGACATTTAATTTCGTCTGGAAATGATTCCTGTTGCGAAAAGGACGCTAAACGAATTAATGAAGCATGTAATTCACAAACTGTCAAAGAACCTTGTTTCCTGGCTTGTTTTGGCAACCGTAAATTACTAATAAATCTTAAGCAATATGCCATGATACGCTTAACCTTTTGAAGTTCAGAAAATTTCTCAAATAAAAAAAATGATGCGCTTGTTTTTGACGAGCGTTGCAGTGTTGAAACTAATGCAGGCACGCACTGAGACGTGAGTGCAGTTGTGAAACTAAACTCTAAAAGAAAACTTGGACCACAAAACCACAAAGGTAGATTCAGCAGTTTTTTAGAAGCAATGCCTCGTGTAAGGAGGTCTGCTGGATTTTCTGATGTTGAAATGTATTGCCAATTTGAAGTGTCACAAAGATTTTGTATCTGAGCGACACGATTCGAAATGAAAGTATCGAGTAGATGAGGTTGAGTTTTGACCCACGATAAAACGATATTCCAATCTGTCCAAAAGACAATGTTATCGATTTTTACATCTAATGAGAATTGTACTTTATCAACTAACTGTGCCATCATTAAGGCTCCGCACAATTCAAGCTTGGTATTGTCAGCACCTTTAAAGGACTAACCTTAGTTTTTGCGCATAATAAATGGACTGATACCTTGTTCTGATTGTCAATAGATCTTATGTATATGCATGTACCGTATGACCTTTGACTACTGTCCGAAAATGCATGTAGTTCTATAATTTGCGCAGAATTACATATGACTTGACGAAAAATCCTGAGTGAATTAAGCTCAGTTATTTCTTTGGAGTATTGAATCCACTGCGTTTCTAAATCAGCGGGTAATCTTTCATCCCAACCAATTTTTGTCAGCCATAGCTGTTGCATGAATATTTTTTGCCGTGATTGTACATGGACTTAAAAGACCTAGCACGTCGAAAATTGTAGATATGAAAGATAATACGACACGTTTTGTAATGATTTGTTTGCTTGATTGAAATTCACAAATGTTGTAAAAGAATTCATCCGAGTAACTATTGTAAGCAAGACCTAATGTCTTCGTGTTTTCATTTGGACCAAAATCCAAAAGGTTGTTTGATATTTCTGATGACTTGACTGGTTCAAATACTTCGGGATGGTTGGAATTCCATTTTCGCAAAATGAAACCACCTAATTTTAAAATGCTTGAAATATTAAAACATATTTTTGAAGCTTCTTCTAAAGTAGTGCAACTTGCAATGAGATCATCGCAATACATATCCTTTCTTATTATTTTGGCAACAACAGGATATTTCTTTTCGCATTGAATTGCCAACTTAAATAAACATCTAATGGCAAGAAAACTTGAAGCCTCTTCACCATATGTGACCGTACATAATTCATATATGTCAAGAGGCTGATTAGGATTTGATCGCCAAAATATTCTTTGAAGAGACCGTTGCGATTCGTCAACCCATATTGAACGATACATTTTGGAACAATCGCTTGTAATAATGTATTTGAATCTGCGAAATAGGGTTTTCCAATAAGAGGTGTTATTTCGATATTCAAAGAAAAATGATATTTTTTCATATATATGATCGGATGTTTATTTCATTATAAAGAGGAAGGTATGCCGTTAATAGTGGAAAATAACATCAGGCAAATGACCACCACGACCACGCTTATAAGACAATATCCTTTTCATGAAATTTTCCATAACCAAATCGCAAAGTGGCTGCCCTATGTCCTCGATAGCCTCACGAATTCCATCTTTGAGGTCTTAAATCGACGCTGGGCTGTTGGCGTAGACCTTCTCTTTCACGTGGCCCCAAAGAAAGAAGTCGCAAGGTGTTAAATCACAAGATCTCGGTAGTCAATTGTAATCACCTTTTCGAGAGATAACACGGTCCGGAAACTTTACCCGTAAAAGATCAATGGTTTCGTTGCTTGTGTGGCACGTAGCGCCGTCTTGTTGAAAGTAAACGTTGTCCAGATCAATACCATCCAATTCCGGCCATAAAAAATCGTTAATCATCTCATGATAGCGCAATCCATTTACCGCAACTGTTGCTCCAACCTCATTTTCGAAAAAGTAAGATCCAATGACTCCGCCGGACCATAAACCGCACCAAACAGTCACACGTTGAGGATAGAGAGACTTTTCAACAATAACTCTTGGGTTTTCTGAGACCCAGATGCGACAATTTTGCTTGTTGACAAAGCTACCGAGATGGAAATGGGCCTCATCACTCAAGATGATTTTTTAATGGAATTCCGGATCACTTGCATGCATTTCAACGACCCAATCAGCAAAGACACGACGTTGTTGATGATCGGCCGGCTTGAGTTCTTATGTTAACTGGACTTTATAAGCCTCAAGACCTAAATCTTTATGCAAAATACAGTGTAATGACGTTTGTGGAATGCCTACTTCCAAAGAACGACGAGAAATGGACAAACCTGGGTTTTCTTCAACACTTTCGGCTACAGCAGCAATATTATCGGCTGTTCTTGAGCGACGTGCACAGGTTTTATTCTTCACATTACTAGCTTGTCCCAACAACTCGAATTTTTCCACCAATTTCTGTATTGCGGTCCGACAAGGTGCTTCACGACGACCCAAAAATGTTCGAGTTTTACAAACCGTCTCTGCCAAATTTTCACCATTTCATAGTAAATTTTAATAATTTCAATGCGTTGTTGAAGCATGTATCGTTCCATTTTTATTAATGGCGTAGTTTTTACTTGTCAAATGTCAAAAAATGACAGCTTCAAAAGTGACCTCTACCGAAATAGCAGCGTATTCAAAATAACACCTCTTATTGAAAAACCCTTTATGTTTATTACGTTAGCTGATGCAAACGTATACTTGACATTGAAGAACTTAGCTACACCTAGGAAACCCCAAGACCTAACGTATGCAGAAGTTAACTAATTATTAATTAAACATTGTTCTCCTGTGGTGTCGGTTATCTAGTGTTACGAACTACTGCTAGGCAACCCGCCAAACACACAGCTGCATAGCCGAAGGTATATCCTACAGAATTCCCGAACGTTCTAGCAAACAGTAGAATATGAGTCGTCTATTTAATTCAGAGTATATATAAGATCGGTGATTAATGTAGGAGAGAGTCTATATCAGAATCTCGAATATAAATTATGTCGTGTAAAGTTAAATAGTTAAGCTTTTGAAAGTCCAAGAGTAAACATTAATTTATATTATGTGAAAGTGTATATTGTACCGACAGCTGTACATAAATAGACGAAAGCGTAATAAAGAAATAATAGTAGTGTTTAGTGTTGTTAATAGACCTATGGTTAAGAATTTAGTTTAAGAAGATATTAGTGCTTGTAAATTCATTAATTTGATAGTGCTTCATTGTTAAATGGACTGAAAACATCTATAAATAAGGCATATACTGTTAATTAGACTTGGGAACAGTGAGTAATAAAAACTTTTGTTATTACTTATTTTAAATTAGTGAAACGCGGTAGTAGTAGCCCGCTACAATATGAAAGATTTATTTTTAATAAATGCATGCAGAAAAAGGAGCAATCTGTTGCTGATTATATTGTTGAACTAAGAAAATTAGCAAGTTCATGCGATTTTGGACAATTCCTAGATGATGCATTGCGAGATCAGTTTGTTGTACGTATGCAATCGAAATATATACAAAAAAAAACTGTTATCGAAGTCAAAGATAACATTCGTGGAAGCATGCAAACTTGCACAAGCTTCAGGATTAGCTAATAAACAGGTCAGAACATTATCCAGTAATGAAGGTACTGCAACGTACAAAGTATAAAAGTAAAAATTAGCGAGGTACAACATTCACAAACATCAAACTGAAAGCACTAGCGGTAGTCAGATAAACAAATATAATAATTGTGGCAGAATTTATGCTAAAACTAAATGTCCTGCGGCAAAATGGAAATGATTTTCTTGTTCGAAAAGGGGTAATTTCAAAGAAATGTGTTCGCTGAAAGGTGATGTAAGTAGAAGATAGTGGTTCAGAGTACGATGGGTATGAGGAAGTAAATTATGATTTATTGTCTTTACATTGTATCCATGATGGCGTATCTGAAAAACCAGAATATTTAACCCTTAAAGTAAATGGAAAATTAGTAAAATTTGAGATAGATAATGGAGCGTGCAGGTCAGTAATTAAAGCGCGTAGCTAGAAGGAAATTTTTAGATTACCATTTAAGTCTGTAAATTACAGTTTAAGCGGGGTTTCTGGAAGTATGATTAATGCTATTGGGGAGCTTATAGTGTTAGTTGAACATGGAAATAGAAAACATTTTTTAATTTTAACGATTGTAGAATCACATAAGAATTTTGGTTGTCTACTAGGGCAAAACCATTTCGAATGGACCTGCACCTTGCCGAAGTTCTAAATTACTAGAACAGGTGAAATGGCTTGCGTGTTCTAATGAGCTAAAGAGCCAAACTACAGGTCCAACCAAAGTAGTAGGGTCGTTAGTGAGGAACCAGACTAAGACAGTTCCCCGAAAGAGGGCAGCGGCTCTTTCGGTACTTAGATTGGCAGAGACCATAGGGGTCCGTATGGCAGTCTAAGACACACTACCGCGATGTGGAAGGCAACGGGAAACCACCACATTATCTCCCAAGTACACAGCGTACTTAAATTGTAACAAACATGATGGCATTCTCTGGGGTAAAAGATTCCGGAGTTAAAATAGTCCCCCATTCGGATCTCCGGGAGGGGACTACTTCGAAGGATGCGATCGAAAAGTTAAAAATAAAAGTCGGGAACATTCTGCGTGTCGGAGCGTGGAATGTTAGAACTATGAAGCAAGTAGGTAAGCTAGAGAACCTAAAAATCGAAATGAATAGGTTATCAGTAGACATAGTAGGGATCAGCGAAGTTCGGTGGCCAGAGGCGGGGGATTTTTGGAGTGGAGACTTCAGGGTAATTCATACAGGAGCAGAGGAAGGAAATTTGGGTGTGGGAATAGTTATGCGGAAAAAGATAGGATTCTGTGTACAAAATTACTTACAAAAGAACAAAAGAGTACTCATGGTTAGATTAGAATCTAAACCGGTAAACACAGTAATAATACAAGTATACATGCCCACCTCTAGCTACAGTGACGAAGAGGTAGAAGCCATCTACAAAGATATCGAAGACATATTAAGATACGTAAAAGGACATGAAAATTTAATAATTACGAGGGATTTTAATGCCGTGGTAGGTGAGGGGAGGGAAGGAGCGGTAGTAGGTTTATTTGGTTTAGGCACGAGAAACGACAGGGGAAATAGGCTGGTAGAATTTTGCGACAAGAACAATTTAATCATCACAAACACATTATTTCAACATCATGTTAGAAGACGATATAAGTGGAAGATGCCAGGAGATATAGGAAGATATCAAATAGATTACATTCTTGCGAGACAACGGTTTAGGAATCAAGTAAAAAACTGTAGAAGCTACCCAGAAGCAGATATAGATACTGACCACAACATCGTAATTATGAAGGCCGCACTTAAATTTAAAAATTTGAAAAAAAGGAACGGAAAAATGCACTTGGACTTAGAGAAACTAAAAGATAAAGATATTCAACTAAGATTCGAAAAAAAGTCAAATGAATTGCTGAATGATATCGGGAAAATATCTGAAACTAAGGAAGTAGAAACAGAATGGAATAACATTAAATCCAGCCTAGACATGGCGGCCAGAGATAGTCTGGGGTATACACAAAAAGAAAATAAGAAACCATGGATAACAAAGGAAATCGTGAATTTAATAAAAGAAAGACGAAAATACAAAAATAAATCAGACGAAACAGGAAAACAGAGATACAAAGCCATAAAATGGGAAATTATTCGAAAATGCAGGAAAGATAAAGAACAATGGATTGATGAAAAGTGCAAAGAGGTACAAACTAAAATGGAAATAGGAAAGACAGACGAAGCATACAAATTAATTAGAATGTATTTTAGGGATATAAAATCGTATAGCAAAAATATAAGCTACGCACAAGGAAACGTCATTATAAAAAACGTAGAGAAAGTGGGTAGATGGCAAGAATATATAGGGAATTTATATGCAGGAGAGGAACTAACTGCATTAGAACAGGAATCAGACATTGAAAATGATGACTTGGGATATCCTATACTTCGAGACGAGTTTGAATTAGCATTAAAGAGTCTGAAAAATGGTAAGACGCCGGGTACAGATAAGGTGCAAGCAGAAACTCTAAAAGCCGCTGGACAAGCAATAACAGAACGTCTCTTCCAACTTGTAAGCAATATGTATGAGACAGGCGAGATACCCAAAGATTTCAAACGTAGCATCATAGTAACTATACCAAAAAGGAAAGGCGCGGATAGATGTGAAAATTTTCGCACAATAAGTTTGACAGCAAACGTGTCAAAAATATTAACTAGAATTGTGCAAAGACGAATGGAAAAACGAGCTGAAGAAATACTAGGAAAAGACCAATTTGGGTTTAGACAAAACAGGGGAACACGGGAGGCTATTTTAGCTCTGAGAGTGATAATGGAGAAAACAATAGAAAAAGGGGAAAGCATGTATATAGGGTTTGTAGATCTGGAAAAAGCATTCGACAATGTAAATTGGAAAAAAATGTTTGAAATACTCAAAAAGATTGGAATGAGTTATAGGGATAGACGAATAGTACATAACTTATACAAAGAGCAAACAGCAGTAATAGAATTAGAGCAGGAACATAGAGAAGTAAACATTGGGAAATGGGTTAGACAGGGATGTGCTCTATCCCCATTGATTTTTAACTTGTACATAGAAGAGGCAATGAATACTGTCAAATGCAGGAAGACATTTGGAATTACTATGTAGGGACAAAAAATTGATATGCTTAGATTTGCAGATGATATAGCGGTATTAGCGTCTAGCAAGGAAGAGTTAGAAGCTGCTCTTAATGAAATGGAAACGGTTCTAACAGAGACATACGGTATGAAAATTAACAAAACTAAAACTAAAGTTCTAGTTTGCAAAGGTGGGGAAAATAAATCAAAAACAAGAATACAAGTATTTAACACGAACTTACAAGAGGTTAAGGATTTCTGCTACCTAGGAAGCCAAATAACGCAAGATGGGAAAAGCACAAAAGATATAAAACAAAGATTAGCACAAGGTCGTGCTACATTTAACAAGAAAAAGCAACTACTGTGTTCAAAGACAACAAACATAGAAACAAGGAAAAGATTGCTTAAAACATATGTATGGAGCACAGCACTGTACGGCCGTGAAGCCTGGACAGTAGGAGAAACGGACAAGAAAAAGGTAGGAGCCTTTGAAATGTGGTGCTACAGACGTATGATGAAGATATCATGGACAGACAAAGTTAAAACGAAGAGGTACTAAAAATGGTAGGGGAAGAAAGAAATATGTGGAAAACGGTAAAAAATAGGAGAGATAGGATGATAGGCCACATACTACGGCATGAGGGAATAGTGCGGAATATATTAGAAGCAGAGATAGGAAAAAAGAGCAAGAAGAGGCAGACCTAGATTAGACTACTGCACACAGATAGTAAAAGATGTAGGCTGTAGAGGATTCGGGGAGATGTGTAGGCTAGCCCAGAATAGAAATCAATGGAGGTACGCATCCAACCAATCCCAAGATGGATAAACTAATGACGAAAAGATAACTGTGCTTAAATTGGTTCGGCAATATTCTCGAATAATGTTAAGTGTGTGAAAGGATTTACTGGAAAACCATTATTTCGGCAAATGTCTAAGTGTTGGGGGATCTTGGTAGCCACAGGTTGCTTAACCTCCTTCACTGAATCTCGGTAAAATAGGGTATAAAATTAGAAAACAATAGAAAGGAAACGAGCTGAATACACGTGCTGTGTGAGAATTTCAGGGAACTATGTAGGCTAGCTCAGAATATAAATAAGTGCAGGTACGTGTCCAACCAGTTTTGAGACGGAAAACCTAATGACGAAAAAATAAGCGCAGATAAATCTGATGATTAGTATAAACAACTAGTTGTTGGTTGCGAAATACCTGCAACTAATGTTGACTGTGCGAAAAGATAAATTGGAAAATATATTAAATCGTCAAATGGTTAAGTGTTGGGGGAACTTGGCAGCCACAGGCTGCTTGCCTCCCTTCACAACCATTGAAGGTCGGAGAAATAGGGCATACAACTGTAAAACAATAGAAAGTGATCGAATTTAATCTAACAAGAAAGAACAGCGCCTATGAGGAAAGACAACAAACATAGAACAAGAAGAAAATTGTTGAAAGCATGTGTGGAGCACAGCACAGTATGCCTATGAAATACGGGCAGTTTGAAACGCAGACAGAAAAACGGTAGCAGCCTTTAGTAGTGAGGTAGGGCCGGTCCTACTTCAAAACGCGACAGACGTATTTTCCATGTGTAGAATACGGCTGAATCGTTTTGAATTAGGATCGGCCCTATATGATTTCAATGTAAAATAGTCGTGAAAACATTTCAATGTAAAATACTTGTGGGCACGTTTTGAATTAGGATCGGCTTTATATTACTTTCAATGAAACACACGTATATTGAAAAATGTAAGTGCAGAGAAAATGTGTGTAGATGTTTTGAATTTGGTTTTCTAGCTAGAAGTTATAAAGTATGACAGATGCAAAATATTGCATTCAAGTCAATTGTGTTTAATTAAAGTGGATTCTGATTTATGTTTAGAGGCTGCAAATACACATGGGCCGGTTTGAATTCAAAATGAGTTCACTCTTGTGATAGGTTGAAAAGTGGGTTGGCAAAGTACGCAGATGGTGGTAATCTGCTATATAAGGAGATTGCTCCTGATGTTAATTTAATTAGTCAAAGAAAAGCAATATGGATTTTAATACTCTTAATAAAACCACATATCGCAAACCTTATGTAAATTCAAAAGATATTATAGTGAATAAGAGGTTTAAAGTTTTAAAAGTGGAAACACTCAAGACAAAATATGGAGAAAGAGTATTAGTGGAAACAGAAGAGTTCAAGAGTATATTGCCATTGAGATATTTTGAATACCTTCAAGCACATGGAGTGAAACAATTAAATGAAAGTATTGGCTCGAACAAACACGTATACATAACTAGTAAGGGATCGATCGGTCTAACTGTCAACATAGAATTTTCAGAATAATATGTCACTAATTTAAGAAATTAGTTTATTATTATAACACATCTAAGTCGATTGTATAAAAAATTATGTATTAAATTAAAGTGGATTCTGATTTATGTGCGTTTTACTTGAGTTTACTACCTTGTTTAAAGAAAGTCTTGTTTCAAAAGAGAAACTATTATAAAATACTTTTTATTTTTACAAAATTGTTGAATATTTTGATCTAACTATTTATAAATGAAAAGTATTTATTAACTCACGTTCTTGAAGTAACTGCTGCTCCTCACCGCTAATTCATCTTTTTTGCTTTTATTTCTAGCTCCAAATATATACGACGCAGTAGCTTCTCTCCACGCTTTTAAATGCGTTAAGCAACTCTACTGCATCATCTTCGTAGGATTTGTCATCTTCACAGCAAACAGTCATATTTGATTCTGTACATAACTTTTCATAGCCGACATGTTTTTGCCTGATCTGTGAGCATAACATAAAAGATTATTGTAGGTTCACCTTTTCTTTTGTATACTACCTGATGTTTCTGAGAGGTTCAGAGTGTATCAACGATTCTACGATAGCCTCAGAATTTCCAGAATGGTTTTTGATCTAATGTAACTTATAAATTAGTAGTGTTTTAAAAACACATGTATAAATGTGAAAAGCACTTACCGTGATATATCTATTACGTCACTATCAAAAATAGCAGCAGTATCGAGTTGAGCCGAAGAACAACCAAAACTTCTTTAATCACGTCTTCGTCAGAATGTAATATAAATTGCTCTAGAACTTTTACGTTGGTACTATTATAATTTTTGACTGATGACAAGTTACTCATTTTTTTAAAAGTTGCTAGTAATAGTAACTAATAATTATACAAGAGATCTGATTGAATACTGTTGGTAAATCTACGTGAAGTATTTATATTAAATAATAAACTGATCTGTTAGAAAAATTAAAAATTTGCATCGTTTTTCTGAAAAAAATTCAGCTCTGTAATCTATTCTAATGAACAAAACAGTATGTAAGCGAATATAATTATACCTCAGCAGAAAATAATGAATTAGTTTCATTGTATGAAAAAGAAATTGCAATGAATGCACATAATAAAACCCTAAATTATATTTATTTCGTTTATATTACCGCTGTATAAGAATTTTTTTAAAAGGTACTGCTCAGCAGAAATAATGAATTACATTCATTGACTGAAAAATAAATTGCAAAAAGGCGCTGCATATATAGGAATATAGTAATTTGTGCGAATCATGCTGAATTTTTGTAGTAAACGCTAGATGATTATGTATGTTCCATTGAAAGTAATATAAAGCCGATCCTAATTCAGGTTTTCACATTTTTCATATGTATCCATAAAAATAGCGCTGTAATGATTGTGTGTATTTTTCTGTATACACATCATAAAATCAAAGGTCATATAAAACATTTTTCATAGTAAACGTAACTGAATGAAAATGATGTTGTATGCGAATTCCTATTACAGTTGTTTTGCTCAAAGTCGCCTTCAGTTTGTAAATACTGGAAATGCTTGCTTAGCGAATAGTTACGTACTGAATGCAACTCTGCTTGAAAATCATCTTGAATAAAAACGTAAATAAAGGAGATTTTTTAACAATTGCATTCAAAGCAATTCGCTATGCAATTATTTTGATTTGATGCTATTTCTTTTTACAGTTGTTTTGCTTACGTGTTTTCCGTAAACTCAGATGAATGAACCTTTTGAAATTGTTTTGCTTACGTCAGATGATATTTGGTATAAATATTAAATAGAGAAATACGTATATTGAGTAGTGTATTTTGATTTTCTATAGAATCATGAATGCTGAAACCGTATCCGAGATTAGTGCAGCAATTTTGAGATTAACTGTAAAATGCGTGAATTGATTGAAAACAGTGAATGAAATAACGAAACACATTTTAGTTATCAAAGCAAATATTAGTATATTGAAGCTTGCTATTAAAAATAAGATATACGAAGACAATCGACAAGAAAATCCTAGTAAACTGGAATCTAATTTAGCATATCTTAAAAGCTACCTTGTACGATTGAGGCACTTGAAACGCTCTTTGGAATATCGTGGAAAAGGTGTTGATTCAACGCTTTCTAGAGGTCATACTCGAAAAATTTGATTTGGCATGATGTACAATCATGTTTTGGAAGTCGAATAATTACGGGACTTATTACCAATTTAAATTATAGAGATCCTCTAGTGTTCTTAGACAAGGCGTTCGCTAGTTTTAAACGCAAGATTGTTGCTTGCTTAAAAAAGTCAATGTTGAAAGTTAATGTAATATTTGCAGCTAACTTTGTTAAGCCTACAACTGGCGAAATGGATTTGAAAACGTTTCCTACTGCAAATCGTCACATCGATATAAATACCAATCTCAAGCTATGGTATAAGGAGAACGTAATGAACAAGATTTCGAAGCGATTAGAAGAATTTAGCAAGAAAGATTCTGGTTGGGCAATCCGAGAAGTTTTACACTTGAAGGTAAATATAAACAATCATGATCCACTTAAAGGAGGGTGTTCAACGTTTGTACCGGTCCCGGACTTTATAAAAAAGAAAAAAGCTGTGGTAAATGTAATAAATAACGATCAACATTGCATTCTTTGGAGCTTGGTTTCCGCTTTATTTCCTGCTAAACAAAATAGTCATAGAATATCTAGCTATCCACATTTTGATACAGTATTACGCTACAATTCATTAAAAGACATAAAAAAAATTGAAAAGCTTAACAATCTCGCAATTAACCTATATTGTATAGAAAATGCTAAAATACTACCATTTTGTTTAAGTGAAAATTTTAAAAAAATTGAACCTATTAATCTGTTAGTTTTAAATAATGATTCCTTACAATATGCTCGTCCTACAAATGCTAATGAGAATCACTTTCATTTTACTTGGATTAAGGATATGTCAAAATTATTTGCAAAACAGTTGTCTTCACATCACCATAAAAATTTTTTGTTATAGATGTTTAAATAATTTTAGTACAGCAGCATTACTTAAGCGTCATTCGAATTATTGCGAAAAACAGAATACTTGCTCAATAAGATTACCTGAAGAATCTGAAAAGTATCTAACATTTAAACATTTCCACTATCAAGAAAAAGTATCATTTGTAGTTTATGCAGATCTCGAATGTATACTAGAACCATGCAATGAGTCTGAGGTAATATTAAACACAGTTCGTTACCAAAGGCATATACCCTTTAGTGTAGCGTATTATTTGAAATGCTCGTATGATAATAAATATTCCAAATTTCAATTGTATCGCGGGAAGGATTGTATAGAATGGTTTGTTGCTCAATTGAAACTGATTTCAGAAACGACTAATAAAATTTTCTGTAACCCAAAACCTATGAATCCTTTAACGGAAGAACAAAAGTCAACATTTAAATTTGCCCTTCACTGTCACATTTGCAATAAACCTTTAGTATAGATGATATTAGAGTTCGCGATCACTGCCACTTTACAGGTGAATTTCGAGGAGTGGCTCATCAAGATTGCAACATCAATTATCATAATTTTATATGATACCGGTAGTTTTTCATAACTTATCTGGCTACGATTCGCATTTCATTATTAAAAAATCTCGTTAGAGTTGTCAGGTTCGTTAAACATTCTGCCAATAAATAAGGAAAATACATATCTTTTACAAAATATGTAAAAGGTATGAAAGTTAGTTTTAGATTTATCGATTCATTCAGGTTTATGGCATCTAGTATCGAAAAATTAGCTTCCTACTTAGATGATAATAAAAATCCATCACCAGGAAAATTGTAACACTGATAATGAGTTTCAGTTACTTACGCGCAAAGGCATATTTCTCTATGATTACATTAACTCTTGGGATAGACTCAATGAAACCGATTTACCCTGTAAAACAGCATTCTTTAATCGTTTACGCAATGAAGAAATATCAGATGAAGACTACAATCATGCTAAACACGTTTGGCAAACATTTAATATAAAAACACTAGGGACTATTCAGACCTATATTTAAAAACAGATGTACTGCTCTTGTCTGATATGTTTGAAAACTTTAGAAAAACTTGTATGTTCACGTATAAGTTAGATCCGCTTCACTACTTTACGGCTCCTGGTTTAGCTCTAGATGCGATGTTAAAAACGACGAACGTTAAACTCGAGTTGCTTACTGATATTGAAAAATAATGTTTTTAGAACGGGGAATTCGTGGCGGTGTTTCTCAATGTTCGAATAGATATGCTAAAGCAAATAACAAATATATGAATGCAGATTATGATCCAAATTTCGATTCTAAATATTTAATGTATTTTGATGTTAATAATTTATATGGGGCTGCAATGTCTGAATATCTTCCATATGGAGATTTTGAATTTTAGATGGTACCAGTCCAGATATAGTACGTTTAGACATACTTAATATTCCCGATGATTCTGATGTAGGATATATTTTTGAATGCGATTTACACTATCCAGTATCTTTACATGAAATACACAGTGACTTACCTTTGGCGCCTGAACATATGATACCACCAGCACCTTCAAATAAATCAAACTTAAAGAAATTACTTACAACTTTATATCCAAAACTCAACTATATTATTCACTATAGGAATTTAAAATGTATTTAAGCTACGGTTTAGAACTGAAAAAATTCATAAGGTACTTCGATTTAAACAAGCCCCTTGGTTAAAAGAATACATTGATTTGAATACGAAATTAAGACAACAGTCAAAAACAGTTTCGATATATGCTTTTATAAAAATATGATAAATTCGGTTTATGGAAAAATGATGGAAAACGTACGGAAAAGGAAAGATGTGAAATTAGTGAGCAAATGGGAAGGGCGGTTTGGAGCTCGTAGTTACATAGCGAAGCCTAATTTTCATAGTTGCACTGTGTTAGACAAAGATCTAGTCTTAATAGAAATGAATAAATTAGAGGTTTATTTAAACAAACCCATTTATGTAGGTTTCTCTATTCTAGATATTTCAAAACCTATTTATATGAATTTCACTATAGTTATATAAAATCGCAATTTGCTAACAAAGCAAAGTTACTGTATACAGATACGGATAGTTTGATATACGAGTTTAGCGTTGAAGATATTTACTCTTATATCAAACAAGATATTCATAGATTTGATACTTCCGATTACGATCCTCATAACAAATATCATATTCCATTATCAAATAAAAAAGTTCCTGGTATTATGAAAGATGAAAACAATGGTGATATCATGCTAGAGTTTGTAGGGCTTAGATCTAAAATGTACACTTACAGAGTTCAGGATAGGATAATAAAAAAGTCAAAGGGATCTTCCTTAGCAAGTATTAAGCAAATTTCTTTTGATGATTATAAGAATGCTTTGTTTTATAACCAGTCTGTACAGAAACAACAATGTTTAATTAGATCAGTCAAACATGATGTCTTTACTATTAAACAAAACAAAATTGTTCTTAATCCAAGTGATGATAAAAGAATTCTTAGTACCTCAACCACTGATACTAAAACTTGGGAGTATAACTATACACTCAGAAATGACTTGTAAAGCTTCAACCACTGGCTCAAATAAAGAATGCAATTTATTTTATCTCGATTAACATATAATTTTTTTAGTTATAAAACTTCAGTGTTATGTTTATACCTGCACAAGTACACCGTTTTTTTTTTGGATGTATCTAAAAATAGGATACCTTTCAATCTGCCTGAGTTTGAACTATATTAGTATAAATGTATTGTAGAGAAAATAGTAGTAATAACCGTTCTGTTTTAAAAAATCCAGTTTCTTAATAACATACCAGTTAGTTTATTTTGAGAAATGTATAATATGTGAAAGATATTGCAAAAGGCATGTAAAAATATTAATAAATAGACTGTGATTGCTAAATGATTTATTGTTTTTCATAATTTGTAAAGGTACAGTAATAATAATAATAAAGTAATTATAATATTCTTATGCTGTTTGAGAGTGGATTGTATTTGACTATCGTATCATGACGTATAAGGCAATGACAAGATGTATTTGGCAAAACGTTTCTGCTAGTTTCAAATTCTAATCTAATATCGACAGTACCAGATTTTAACGTTTCATTTTGTCTAGAACAATCTATGACTACTAATGGTGCAATACTTCGTAAATCTTCAGGATTAAAAGTGGTTCATTTTCCTTTTCGTAGTATGATTGCTGAAACTGAGCATACATCTCATATAACAACGCAGTCTGTTTATTCTCGAACTTCAAACTTAAGTTATCGTACGGGAAAATTTCTGAATTTAAATATAGTTTCATGTTGGTTAAATAGCAATGATCAAAACTACTGTAGTTGCTCATGTATCTATTTTTCGGTTGGTTTGGAAACCGACAATCACAAATCTTGGTTTTTCTAATTGTGTTGTTGTTTTAATGTTCCATGTATGACGTTTCGTTTCTTGTAGAAGTTGATATTCATGCAACTCCCATCCTCTAAACGGAATATGCAAATCCTGATTTTGTGCAACGCATTCTATTAAATTAATTCGTTGAGTATCATCAACGACTACATGCGGCATTTTCCATAAAACTTTGTTTAAAACAACTTTTATTTCTTCATCGGGTGTAGGATTAATTATAGCATTAGTATCAAAACTGGAACGTAGTAAAACTAACTCATGACGTATGTTTAAAATAATTTTTAAAATCTTCGCATAATCCGAGAACCATTGAAAGGTTTATTGCAACATTAAAATTCCCATTGGCATCAACTATTTGCGAATCATCCATAGGAGACCACCCAGCGTTTTGTAAATGTTTACTTTGATTGCTATTATATGAAACATATCCTTCATTATAGACGTTAATCCAGGATTCCGAACACGATCTACAATGATACCTCCAATCTCATATCTAATTTCATCAAAAGCAGCAAAATTCCATTATTTACAAACTTTGCTGTCTGAGACGGCGTTCCATCTGTTCTAATTAATTTGCCTTCTATGTACAGCATGCTCTTCGATGGTAAGGTGTATACATCTTGTTGCTGTATAGGATTCGAATTTCATCATTATTGTTTAAAGATGTGTTAGCATAAGGTTGATGAGTATGTTTTCAATATTAACAATTGCATTATCGAAGTAAACTTTTCACGCACGTTCAGTATTTCACTATTCATTCTACTTTTTTTAATTAAATAAATGCAGTCCTAACGATTGTAGAAACTGCCGGTTTTGTGTTGTTAGCGGTTTTGAAACAATCAATCGAGTGTCGATTGCTTTGAAATTTCTAGCATTTATAGCAATTCTTGACATGTTGCGTGCATTATACTTAATACCCATGGCTATTGCAGATTTTTTAAATGCAACCTTACAGTTAGCAGTTCTCCTCTGAAATTAACTAAATTTCCATCTTGATCTAACACTTTAACTATTATTTCATTTATTATACGTGACTTGATTGGTAGATATATAATCGTAGGTGGGCACTCAACAATTTTAAAACCTGCAGGTACTTGCGGAAAAATTCGTGTATTACATGGGCTGGTTTACTATTTAAATAGGATCCGCTTGCAATATTACAATCGATTAAAACTGCATTCACTTTACAAATGTTGATTGCGTAGTCTGCTTGATGCGTGACAGATGCTAGCAATTTTGTGGATTGAAACCAAGTAGAGAACCAATTGAATCCTTTTGGTAAAATCCACATCTAGACTACATTTAATACTACATTTAAGTGTATTATTGTCAGCTGTAATTTCTATATACACTGGAGTCTTTCTAGCGCTTCGTGATTGTTCCATACGACCACGCCATCTTTTATCACCTAAAGCTTTTGAAGATATTTATTAATTTCTCTAATCTCATAAGCACCTTCAGGTATTTCTATGAATTCTCCGTTAGATCCATAATAAAATTTATTATTTATTCCTTTTTCTATGTTTGGGATTGTGTTATAAGACTCAAAATTTGTTAATCCTAATACGTACTCCGAATCATTATCCAAGTTTATAGGTGGATTAAAATTGCTTGTTAAAACTGAAGTGTTTCCCGTTAGAGTAAAAGTGTACGACATAACGACTTCGTACGCAGTTCTATGCGCTACTTAGAAATTGTAAGCATAAATGACCGCAAAACACAGTACCGTACGATTGTTCTTGGTTAATGTTATAAAGAATTCTACATTTACCCCCGCTATTCAAATAACTTATCAACTCTGTTGGCGGTCGCAGGTTTCCGTAGCTGTCATAGTAAATAGCGCTACTACCGTACTTTTTGTAAGAGGTCCAATGCGTGCCTAAACCTTCTATTCCATCTAAATTAATTATACCACATTCTTTAAAATTAACTTTCTTGGGAAGATTGTTTCTCATGAACACACCACGGAAATATGGTACTTCTAATTGCTTAACAAACTCTATTAATTCTACATTGCTTAGTGCACGATTAGGTAAAATCAAGTTGCGTTCCTTTGAGGTTTTGCAGGGGCTAAAAAGACCAAAACCTTTTTTATAAGGTTTGATGTACATGCCGTTTCCGACTGCAATGTCCTCCATTGCCTTGTTATGACGCTGTTTTTCCGCTAGTTGTTCCTTAGCTATTTTAGTATCTGAAACTGCTTTTGCAACAGCAGCTGCACCTCCAGTAAGAGTACCAAGAGCGCTTAGGCCTGCAAAATTGGTATTAGTGGTAGAAAACCTCCTGTTTTAGGAATTGATATAATACGAGCTGATTTAATATGCTTCTTTTGTTTTGCTGTATTGGCTGCCTTAATTGCTATGTTGATTGCATCCATAACATTAGATCCTTTAGTCTTTTTTAAAGCTGTACGTGCTTGTTTGATAATACTTTTAATACCTAGCGTACTTCTTATTTTACGTTTCTTTATCAGTTTTCTTATTTTATTGATATTTTTTGTTCTCAGTGATGCACAGGCACCCATACCAAGTTTTACTTTAGCTTTCATTGCGGTAGCTACTCCAAATGCTGCTACTTTTTCACCTAAAGACGAGTCACCAGAATTTAGTCTTTCTGTAGCTAACTGAGCTAACTTCGAATCTGCTTGATGGCGTTTAGATAGATCCTTTTCTTTGGAGTATGCAATATCGTGCTCCTTACAAGCCTCGTCTAACTTGTTTATTCCCTTGTCTCCTCGAGCTAACCGTTCGATTAGTTTTGTACCCGGACCGCAAAATTTGTAACCCGGAATATGCGCTTCGAATGGTAAATTGTTAATTACAGTATTTAATAGTCCGTTCCCAGTAGTTTTAGAATTATTATATGTAATCATTAGAGGACAACTATCCTCTCAAGCTGTGCAGCAAATAAATAAAATATTATGAATTAATGATTCTATATATACTAGCCTTTTCTTATATATATATATATATATATATATATATATAATTCTACTTTTTTTACAAATCGAATTTAGTACTTGCAAACATGCATGTTGTGAAACAATCAACACCTTTAACCATAAACAATAATGACATTGGTGCGCAACTTTTAGCTAAAAAGAAAAAACATAGCGTTCTTCTACCTGCATCTATTCGATGTCTAGTTGTTGGTCCTTCAAATTGCGGTAAAACCAACGTTATGATTGGGTTGATAGAACATCCTAATGGTTTAAAGTTTGAAAACGTATATGTTTATTCTAAATCACTTTATCAACCAAAGTATCAATACCTTGAAAGTCTACTGCAACCAATAAAAGGGATCAAATATTATACATTTTCCAGTTCTGATAATATTATATCACCATCTGATGCTCGAAATAATTCTATATTTGTTTTTGATGATGTAGCTTGCGATAAACAAGGTATCATTAGGGAATACTTTAGTATGGGGCGTCATAAACAAGTAGACAGTTTTTACCTTTGTCAAAGTTATACTCGTATACCTAAGCACTTACTACGTGATAATGCTAATCTTTTAGTTTTATTTAAACAAGATGATTTAAACTTAAAACATATATATAACGATCACGTCAATACTGACATGAAATATGATAAATTCCGTGAAATATGTGCTGCTTGTTGGCGAGACAAATACGGTTTCTTAGTTGTAGACAAAGATAGTGAACCAGATCAAGGAAGGTACCGAATAGGTTTTGATCACTTCATACATATTTAAACCTTGAGAGACGCAAGTATCGTTAGCATCGAAGAATTTTTTTTATTACAATAAACTTTTACGCAATGAATAAGGAGTCGATAAAACTTAAAAGAATTTTAATTAAGAAAAGAAACATTGTAAAAAACAAATTGCGTCAGTTAAAAGATAATGAAGTCGTCCAAGTGGAATCAATATTACCCATAACATCGCGATTAGAAACTATTGCTAATAAACTGGATGGGGAAAGTGTGGTAAAGAAAGAAAAATTTAAAGAAGAAGAAGAACTGCCTCATAGCAGTGTAAAAAAAATTAAACCTACATTGCTAGAAAGGAACGTTGACTATATTGATTCGCCGGTTATTGCACAGCATATACCAAATATAAAAAATGATGCCCTAGAGGTAAATGATGATGATGTTGAGAATGAATACGAAGCAGAAATTAATCGAAATGCACAAGAAGCTCAGGAATATATTCAAAGCTTTGTCGATTCACCTGGTATGACACATTATCTCGAACAGCTACATCCGCTACCTCGAGAATATATTTACAATATGTTTAAAGATGTTAAGAACGAATTTGATCATAAATATGGTATTAGGTTTAACCCTGATTCGAATGGTCTTATGATAGGCAATTCGAATTTCGCGTTGGATGATGAAAATGTTCTAATAAATGATTTGAAATATACAGGTACTCCTGGATTATACGAACTACTGTTTAAAAAATATCCTGTCGGGTACAGTCAGCAAGATCTAAAGTCGTACCTTGATATTGTGAAAAGAACAAATGCTAATAGAAGATATTATTCTGAAACAGAACAAATTCAGAGTAATACTTCATATAAGTACAAAAATATAATATCTACATTAAACATACTTCCCCAAACACCCCGTAGACCTAGAACATTACCCTATAGAAAGCGTCTTGGAGACGGTATGACAATGGAAGTATCAAATAACGCAATAGATTATTTATATTGGAATGATCTCAATGAACTTGTTGATAGATTACGACTTTTAGTTTCATCACAGACTGCTGGACACACAGGTCACGGCAACGAAATAAATTCGATCATTGAAGAATTGCGTGAGGCAAAAGTAATTAGATGATATGACAATTGACAAATTTGGAAGGCACTTACATAACCGTAAAATAGATATAAGTGAACAGGAATATGAAAACAAAAGTGAAGGTTTTGAAACCTTGATTGAGTATAAGTTACATATGCTACATTACACGGTAGTAGCAACGTTTTACTCTAATACATTCCTCGACAGTGATAAGACATTTCTTATTTTCAATATTAAACATAATTATGAATTTCCTTATGAGGAAGCAGTCATTGAGAATATTAAAGGATACCCGCAAGACATTGAAATTCTTATAAACGAAAAAAGTTATGTAATTGCACAGTTACAAGGATTTTTGCTTAAACGTATGGATGTAATCAGCTTTCGTTACAGCGGTGCTATCATAAACAATACCACAATGTTTCTTGATTTTATATTAAAAGTTCCTTTCAAAGCAAGTGGAGCCCGCGACATTCAAACATAGAAGTATCTTAAATAATTGTATTTAATAAATCCTGATTAGAAAAAGTATTATGTTAGTTGCTCAATCAAAAGTGAAAGAGGATATAGTAAATGAACTTCATAAACCAGCACGAATAAATTTCAAGAGACGCAAAGTGATAGTAAAAGGTTTAAATGACCTTCTTCAGACCGATTTGATTGAAATGCTACCATATTCGCAAACAAACAAAGGATTTAAATACATTTTAGTAGTTATTGATTGTTTCTCCAAATACGTATGGGCTGTACCACTTAAAAGTAAAACGGGTATTGATGTTACTGCTGCAATGAAAACAATTTTAAATAAATTTAAAAATCCTCCAAGAAATTTGCAGTCTGATTTTGGTAAAGAATATTATAACAAACACTTTCAATCCTTAATGCGGACATATGGCATAAACCATTATAGTGTTTTTCTACAAAGAAAAGCAGCATTGTGGAACGTGTAATTATAACTTTAAAGGGAAAAATGTGGCGCTTGTTTAACCTGAACGGTTCTTACAATTGGATAAAAAATTTAAGCGATATTGTGAAACAATACAACAATACAGTTCACAATACTATCGGAGTCAAACCTGTAAAAGTTGATAAATCAAATGAAAAACTATTCTTAAATCATCATTTACCCGCATCAAACTTGCAACCAAAATACCAAAATATTCAATTAAAGACAGTGTGAGGATTAGTAAACACAGGAAAGCATTTACGAAAGGTTGTCACGGTAAAAATTCGATAACTAATCGATATAATGGGTTCCTTAACGTTACGATGACAAATAGTGCTCCGGAATAGCTCAGAAAAGACTCATCAGGGCGGTGGGTAAAGAATCGCATTCAAGGACCATAAGGAACCACTAGAAAGGTCCAATAAGTCAAAACTAACTATTTTATTAATGGGCGCCAGGAACAGGAGCAAGCAGGATCAACGAGAAATGTTCCACTATTCTCGGGCGAAACCCAAGGTAACTCACTATATCAATAAATTAACAGGGCACAGAATTAAACCTGAATTTATTGAAGTAACTACAATGCCAAATATGAAATCAAACACATAAATATAAATTTCACTAGAACAAATAATTCTACAAATAATCATACATACAAGATTCAAACCTAAATGATTCAAGAAAAATTAACCAAGCTAAGTGCTCACAATAAGCAAATATATGTTTACTCCAGGTGATTGTATAAGTAATATTTAACAGTAGTAACGCAATGGTGTTCAGAATATCCGGGCACGAGCCCGTACGCAAAAATAATTCGTACTAAGTAAAAATTGGGGTACACGCAGACTTGGTGGCCACTAAGTAAGCTGTAACAGCATAACTCAAGCGAATAATAATTTAACCAAGGGTCTAAGCTCGTGACTAGATTTACAATCAATATGTATAAATCACTGGAACGCATTAACGAGTGGTTAGCATTATTCATAAAAAAACCTAGCACTTACTAAGGAGGCATTCAACCATTAGTACCTTAGTAATTTTATCATAAATACAGATTTTACGTTAATTATCGCAACCCACCCTACACACAGGTGTAAGTATGGTTGCATGCAAAGCAAAATATAAGCGGGTGAACATAAGGTTTCATACACAAAAAGTATTACTCCAATAATCTCAACAGAACATAAACACAACACACTTAAATAAGAAAGTATACGACCTCAAGAAGTAATTCCAATGCACCAGTAGCAGTCAGGGATTCCAAATCCAACTCAACAGGATTACAGCACTTAAAGGTAGTCACACAAAATCGCTTCAGGTGTAATATTCATCCACAGATAACTCCAACAGGTTTCGATTAATATTTCGGTAGTCCAGCAGATGGAACTTGTTGTATTAATAATTAGTTCTTCGTCGGAAGCTTCAATACCATCTATTTCAGTAAGTTGTCGAAGTTGGGTAATCGTAATACCACCAGAACGATTACTTAAACGAATCTTCACAAATGTGCATCTACTTAAATTGGAACTGCTAAACCTAAAATATGTAATTACTCTTGGACTCGCACGCAGACGTAGACATAGACTTAAATTTGAAGTTAAATTTGAACTAAACTCTGGAGTTAAGTTTGAAGTTAGATTTGAAGTTAGATTTGAGCCCTAAAATTCATGTAATACATAAAACAAGAAGTGCTATAACGCTATTACTTACCACATAACAATGTGGGTAGCATATAACAAATATCACAAAATGTGCTTCACGAACTGAGTGAAAGCCAACCCAATAGTATTAATCAAAACGACGTAAAATCCGCCTAAGGCGTAATAATTAACTTTCATACTCACAAATATCAGAAAGATTAATTTTATCCAAGGTAGTAAGCAAGAATCCGCTACAATAAGCGATATAAAGTTTGCTAACATACCAAGATCGTCGTTACAATTCAAAGGCTGGATCAAAAAGAACGAAGAGCCACCACATGGGCTCGTTATCGCCCTTAGGTTAGATAACATTTTCCCACAATTAAACCACTTTTTTATGAACAAAAACAAATTAATGTGCAACACTTTAATACAGTTTTACAATAACAACTTGACAAATGTCAATTCAGTGAAATATCTAACCAAAGGAGAGATTCAAAGGCTTCTAACCACAGAGCATTATGTTAAAAAGATACTAAAAATTGCAATGAGTTATGAAACTTAAAACGGGACGTTCCAAGGTTACACACCAAACTGGTCAAATGAAATTTTTAAGATTAAAAAGGTAAACGTAACCAATCCGACAACATATATATTAGAAGATCAAGACGAGAAAGAAATCAAAGGTGCATTTTATAAAACGGAGTTGCAAAAGGTTAAACATCCAGGGATTTACCTGGTAGAAAAAGTCCTAAGAAAGAGTGGAAATAAAGTATTTGTAAAATGGTTAGGCTTCTCTAACGTACACAATAGCTGGATCGATAAAAATAATGTTTGCTAGAAGTTGTTATAATAATAGTTAATAAGGCTAACATTGTAAAATTATATTAAAATAAATAATACAAACAAATCTTTCTATTGTTTTTATTATTATAAAGGAATTTTGTAAGGCTAACATTGTAAAATTATATTAAAAATAAATAATACAAACAAAATCTTTCTATTGTTTTTATTATTATCAAGCCATTCTTTTAATAAAAGGTATTTTGTTTTGCACATTGCAGATTGTTATTGCTGTGTTTACAACAATGTATGTTATATTTTAAACGATTGTTGATTTTTAACTCCGATAGCTTAGGACAACCTAGTGCAAGCATATCAGTTACAAAGTTTTGCATTATATATGTTTCAATCAATTTCTTCTTTTCTAGACCCTTCACAAATACTTCTTCACCGGGTCGGATAATTTGCTTCAAATAAAGCGCTATATATGTTGACACCATTCCAGCCGTTGAAGATTCATCCCAAGAAAGACCATGAATATTCCTTGTCACCCAGTCATTATGTTTTATATGATCTTGACTCAAACAGTTTAAAAATTTGATGCCAAACATCACCTAACAACAAGTCCAATACCGCAATTTCTTTGCACACAAACTCGTTTTTCTTGTATTTAAATCCTTGAATATCGATTATATACATGTTTGTACGTAAATATATGCAGTAAACTTCGACTAATTAAATTAATATTAGGAGCAATCTCCTTATATAGCAGATTACCACCATCTGCGTACTTTGCCAACCCACTTTTTAACCTATCACAAGAGTGAACACATTTTGAATTGAAACCGGCCCATGTGTGTATTTGCAGCCTCTAAACATAAATCAGAATCCACTTTAATTAAACACAATTGACTTGAATGCAATATTTTGCATCTGTCATACTTTATAACTTCTAGCTAGAAACCAAATTCAAAACATCTACACACATTTTCTCTGCACTTACATTTTTCAATATACGTGTGTTCCATTGAAAGTAATATAAAGCCGATCCTAATTCAAAACGTGCCTACAAGTATTTTACATTTGAAAAGAATTCAGGTTTTCACATTTTACATTAAAAGTATATAACGCCGATCCTAATTCAAAACGGTGCACGTGTTAAACACAATTGACTTGAATGCGATATTTTTTTGCATCTGTCATACTTTATAACTTCTAACTAGAAAACCAAATTCAAAACAGCTACACACATTTTCTCTGCACTTACATTTCTCAACATACGTGTGTTACATTGAAAGTAATATAAAGCCGATCCTAATTCAAAACGTGCCCACAAGTATTTTACATTTGAAAGAATTCAAGTTTTCACATTTTACATTAAAAGTATATAACGCCGATCCTAATTCAAAACGGTGCACGTCTAACTTCTCGATAGAAAACCGAATTCAAAACAGCTACACACATTCTTCTCTGCACTTTTCAACATACGTGTGTGTTTCATTGAAAGTAATATAAAGCCGATCCTAATTCAAAACGTGCCCACAAGCATTTTACATTGAAAGTATAGAAGAATTCATGTTTTCACAACTATTTTACATTGAAATGTTTTCACGACTATTTTACATTGAAATCATATAGGGCCGATCCTAATTCAAAACGATTCAGCCGTATTCTACACATGGAAAATACGTCTGTCGCGTTTTGAAGTAGGACCGGCCCTACCTCACTACTGCCTTTTAAAATGCTGTGCTTCAGATGTATGAGGACGATAGCATGGACAGACAAAGATAATAACAAATAAGTTACAGAAATAGTAGGGGAACAAGGATATCTGGGGAAAAAGAGAAATAGTAGGGCGGAATACGTTCTAAGGCATTTTTGGGGAATAGTATGTGATATATTACAAGCAGGGATAGGAAAAAAGAGGTAGATGTAGACCTAGATCAAACAGTTATAGATGCAAACTGTGCATATTTCAGGGAAATCTGTAGGTTAGTTTAGAATAGGAAACAATGATGATACGCGTCTAACCAGTTCTAGGACTGAAGACCTAATGATGATGACTAGGGCGAAATTGGTTAGATATTTTATTTCCAGGTTGGAGAAGTTATTTTGAAGCAAACACTGAACAGCAAAATTTGAATAAAGTATCTGTAGCTAGTCTTGGAAGTTTAAATGATAATTTTGTGGCAAATATAAAGTTAAATATCCAAATGTGTTTGACCAAAATTTATGCAGTTCTATGAAAGATTTTGAAGTCAAATTTCACTTAAATGAGAAAGCAATACCAGTTGTTAAGAAAGCTTATTCTATGCCTTTGGCTTTGAAACCATTGATTGAATAAAAAATTAACCAAATCGTTAAAAAAGGAATACTCAAGCCCGTATCACATAGTGAATGGGCATCGCCAATCGTACTAGTACTCAAAAAGTCAAACGATGTAAGAATATGTACCGACTTTTGTGTAGCAGTAAATCAGGCATTAAAAGTTGATCAATACCCGTTACCAACACCAGAGGATACGTTTGCTATCTTAACTGGAGGTAAAATGTTTACGGTATTAGATTTGTCAGGGGCATATCAACCGCTGAAATTACATAAAGATTTTCAAAAATATTTAACAATCAATACCCATATGAGTTTATATCAGTTTAGAAGATTGATATACGAAGTATTCTCTGTGCCGGAATCGTCCAGTTGGTTATGCACCAAATTTTGAGCGGTATTCCGGGGATAAATAGTTATTTAGATGACATTCTTACTGCATCTAAATCTCAACAAGAAGCTGAAAAACTGCTAGAAGTAGTTGTAAAACGGTTGTATAGGTACAATGTAAAAATCAATTTGGAAAAATGTAGTTTTTTTCAAAGGAAGGTGGAGTATCTTGGGCATCGCATTCACGGGAAAGGTATACACCCCAAAGAGGAAAACCTAAGGGTTATTCGTGATGCACCTGAACCTCAGAACAACACAATTACAATCATATCTAGGATTACCTAATTATTGTAGTAAGTTTGTTCCTATGATTTCATCTGAATTACGACCACTATATGCGTTATTAGAAAAAAAACAAGAATTTGAATTTAACGAGTTGTGTAGGAAAACATTCAAATTAAGTAAATTTATTAACTCATTATGACCCAACCAAACCTATTGTGATAGCATGTGATGCAAGTTTATACGGAGTAGGGGGGGGGGGGGGTGGTTGTGTCACAGGATTGAGGATAAAGAGAAACCAGTCTTATTCGCATCAGGAACACTGTTTAAAACGGAACAAAGTATTCGCAACTAGAACGTGAGGCATTGGTTATTATATTTTGTGTAAAAGGATTTCACAAATACTTCCATGGACGATCATTTGTATTAATTTCGGATCACCAACCCTTGAAAGTTATTTTTAACCCAGCTAGAAATATATCAGTTATGTCCACTGCTCGTATTATTAGATGGAACGTTATTCTGTCTACATACGATTATAGTGGAGAAAAATTGGTTGAATCAGAACCTCATTTCCTCCAGAATCCCTCATTCCCTCACACATTGGACCAAATAGTTTTCTTCGACTAGCCATTTTCATCTTTCAAGATAAATCTATCTTGTTTGGTATCAATTAATATTAGATTTTTCTCAGCTACCTGAATTTCTAGGAATTTTTTAGATAGCATCATCCCCCAGGTGGCAACCCCAATTGTAAGATTTTTTGCTGCGAGATAAATCTTTCTCCACATTTCCACCCACGAGATAAATGTACCTTACTTGGTATCAATTAATATTAGATTTTTCTCAGCTATTCGAATTTCTAAGAATTTTTCAAATTGCATCATCCTCCAGGGAGCTACCCTCATTTTAAGAATTTTTTACCAATGTCGATTTCTGACCGTTCTTATAAATTTTCTTAACCATGCGATACATCAAATTAGTCTAGAACTTTACGCAGAATACGAATCTGCAAACGGATTTAAAATTAGACCACCCCTTACAAAGTTACACTTTAAAGGCCCCAAACCTCTAAATTTTTGCATTCATATCTAACCTAGATAAAAGTTTTCTTCGACTACCCATGTTAATTTTATCTATAAGTTCCCAGGCAATCTAAAACCGTGGGAATTTTAGAAATTAACTTTTTATAAACCATAAGTGTTTAATATTTAAAACCATTTTTAAACATTAATGTACTGTTTTTAGAATATTCAAAACCACGACTTTTAAAATTTTAAACACGTCATAACATAATTATGTAGTCAATGTAGTCAATGCTAAATGGGTGCTTGGAAAATATAATTCGTATCCGAACTAATTTCTGACGATTATGGATTACCCAAATTACATGTGAAAGCAGTGTATAATTCTTTATAAAGCGTACTTTTTCTCTAAACAAATACATTAATTACAGAAGGAAAGTACGCTGAATGCAAGCCAATTAATAGCTAAGAACACAAAGAAATTAAGCACACAAAAGTTTAATAATTTATTTTATCGAAGATTGCCGAAGACACGTGAAGAGTGCACAAGCGCGGTCACTAAACCAATTAGTATTAATAGCAAGTATTTTGTACTTTCGTAGGTTGCTCATTTTCTAGAACTAAATTTTCCGCAATGTACAATGTCCTTAAAACTATCTACATTAATATTCTTAACTACACTTCGTGAGACCCCTTTAATCTTTTTAATCGTGTCTTTCTCGCTTGCAATACAGTAGGATATAAAACTTACTACCAACAAATTTTAATACTACACCCACATTAAAGTTGTCTTTGAATTTCCCTACAACTTTTTTTTTGTTGACATGCGGTATATTGTATTTATTATCTGCGGGGTCCACTACTTTAAACCTAAAAATAAAAACAAGATAGTTTAATACGTCTATTAATGATAGTGGGTAAGCTATTAGAGTACGAGCACAAAACCACCCATTTTTACATGTAAATCTCTATAAGAAAATTCAAGGTCCATTCTGGTCATTTTTGTATCCACTATGGAAATCCCCATAAAGAGGAAAATCAATGCCAAATCCCCATAGAGCCATGCCTCATTTTTAATACCCATAACAAAATATATGCGCGTTTCCCAAAACCACTGGATAGTGATAGCAATGAACTTAAATAAAAATTATAAATAATTTAAAAAATGTATTAATTAATGTTAACAAAATAGTAATATGTTTTTCTATTTATACATTTACAATAATAGTACTATCATATAATTTTACAGCTATACTTATATATTAATTACATAACTAATTATAATGACAAATATTATTTTATATACAACTATATTCAAAGTACCTTTTAACGGCATCTTATGATGAATGTACTATTTACACAACTTATATCCATTCAGTATATAGAGTCAAACGACAAAAACTATATGTGCAACTGATCCACCAATATATATCACAATACATTCTTACATTTAAACGTCCTCTTTATATTTATCGTCGACGCGGTATATGCGACGCAACGGCCGTTGGTAACGCTAATCTATAATATAGAAATTAGCGTGCCCATCTGTCAATGACGTCACACAATATGCAAATTATTACACGTAATGACTAAATATTTAAAATTCATACAATAGTTTATAAAAGCGAAGTACTCACATGAATAGGTACACCTTCCTACAGAATCACTTCCTTCCGGGTTGCTCGTAGCTCCCTTCCGGATTATTTACAGATGGTGCGTATAGCGTCCTTCGGGATTGCTCCAGCTAGCTACTCAGGGCGCCTTTCCGGATAAAGAGGGTGCTCCGGCGTGGACTGTGGTTCGGCCAGGTTACTTTCAAATTTATATCTTCTTCCTGTATTATGTAGCGGGAACGATAAGGAACGGGTTTATAGGGACGATAATCCAATAAGGCAAGGAAATCTACATAACAAAGATAAAGATACGATACGATACCTAAACCAAACCACTCTTCTTGATGTTCAAAGATAAAAGGCCCCGTTTCCTCAGCGTCTTCCGGAAACTTTCCCACTGTTTCTTTCCCCACACGCGTCGGCGCGAAGTTCGTCCAACGCACTTCTGACGTGACGAAAATACACGCGCCAAGTCTCTCAAATTTAAGGCGCGAAATTTCCGCACATCAAAACTAAACTAAAGATGTCTAGTGCCGATTTTCAGCACGTAACAACATAACTGATGTACTATTAGTAAGGACAGCTTAATTAATGTTCATGATAGAATAGTGTCTAATGGGTAATGTAGTGTTTGCACCAGGAATCAAGTAACGTTTGTTATCGTGTGGACTTAAAGCAATCTTCTCTTGAACAATAGTATGAACGCGATGCTTAGTCGACTGAATTAAGTTCTGCGTTACAGATACATCTTTAAGCTCTTCCAGGCATCTAACATAATCCTCAAACGTGATTCTGCTTTTTACTATAGATTTTTTAACACCCTTGATCTTCTTCGTAACACCAAAATTTTGGATAGCAAGTGATCGTGATTCATCTTCTTCCATCAATCGTGAAAATTCGGCCCCCTTTTCTTTTGCCGTATTATAAATCTTCGTCACATACATCTTAGATCGTAATCCAATAAAGTCGGTCATAATGCGCCCATTGTTCTCATCTTTCATCATCCCCAATAGCTTCTTGTTAACCAAAGAAATTTCATAAATGTTGTTTGGAGGATAGTCCGAGGTATCAAAATAACTAATACAGTCCTGTTTCATTGTTTCATAAGAGTTATTAGTCATAATTTTATAAATTAAACTGTCTGTGTCTGTATACAGAAGACAACAATCATCACCAAAGATTGAGGTCATATGAAAATAAAAATCGTAAATGGTTAACTTGGCTATATCAAGAATACACATATCGACATATATAGATTTATTAAAATATATTTCTGATTTAAGAAGTTCCACTGATACAAGGTTTTCATCGAAGATCGTTATATTTTTGAATAGAGGATTGGATATTCTAGCTTCAGCACCATATCTGCCTTCCTAGTTTTGTACAAGTTTTACATTACAATGTTTCCGGATATTGTCCATTGTTTTTCCGAAGACAGCATTATTCATTAACTTAAACAAATTCTTCTCAAATTCATTCTTGGCATTTTTCCGAAGTTCATTATTTAGATCGATATATGACTTTAGCCAGCAGCTTTGTTTAAATTTGAGCACTCGATGGATTCCTGATAGTTTAAGTTCATTCGCTAAAACTTGTTTAAGATTTCTATAATACAAAACATATTTTCTTTTAGAATTTAATGTAGCCATTAACTTGCTGCTTTGAGTTTTTGATTCAAGTGATTTTCTAGTTTTAGGATCGATATGTTTAGGACAGAAAAGTATATCCATGTGTAAGTCGTGGATATGCTCTGCATACTCCAAATCAACCTCCAAGATATAGCCTTCCGAAGCATCATCGGAGACTGATGGCACAACGATGTTGGTCTCTGTCCATTCAAAACTTCCATAGGGTAAAGGTTGACTCATCGCCCATCCATACTGATTATTAACATCAAAGTACATAAGGCATACATCGGGTCTAGAGGGGTCATAAGTTGGTAAATACTTATTGTTCGCAGAAGCACGTCGTTCTGAGCAGACTTGAGTAAAACCTTCACGAATACCCTTTTCTATAAACAATAACTGATCAATATCGGTCAACAACTCGAGTTCCAGTCCTGTATGCTTCAACATTGCCTGCCACGTGTAACCAGGCAACGTATAATAATGGGCGGGATCTAGTCCATATGTCGTGTGATAGCTTGTGCGGAATTGCTCAAAAACTTCTGTCAGTAACATCACATCTGTTTTTAGATATAAATCCGAATATTCTCCCATGTTTTGAATGCCAAATGCCTCCCGTACTTTCTGGGCATGTGCGTACAGCTTCTTTGTAATTCCTTTGTCTTCTAGCTTATTGTAAAAGTCCTGATAGCTAGGTAATGCGGGGTAATCGAGTTTTTCGAAAGAATTAACGAAATCATATGGATATATGCCTTTTCGAGTTAATAACTTAAATTTCTCATCGCTCAAGACAACATATTCACTTTTTCGCAATTGATATTCATTCAAATAAGACCCCAATGTCTCTAAGGATGAGCTCATAAAACGGAAGCAATCAACGAATCTATAGTTGACCAGGTTATTAGAAATATGTTTTGTAAAGGAGGTATATTTCTCCTTCGTTACAGGCAACACATCTACACGGCCATCCAAATCAATAGCGATGCTTTTAATAATGAAGGGACTGCCATATCCGCTCAGGAATTGTATGAGAGCCCTGGTATTTAATATTACAACTTTCATGCGCAGGTCCTCTGTAGTTGTTGGTAGATTTTAGATGGTCATGGTCACGCACTTTTATATCCCACAAACCAAACGGTTCTTCACAAATATGGCAATGGGCTACACTCTCAAAGTCAGTTCGCTGCTTAAATGTTAATGGGGTCATATCATATGGGCACAGAAATACAGTTTCGACCTCTTCGGCAAATCGCTGAAGCTCCGCAGTAAACCACTTTATACTGTCTTTACCCCGATAAGATTGATAAAATGATAATGAGTCATCAGAGTCACATTTCACATAATATCCGACACTATACGGTACATGTTCCTGATACTTCTTCTTATCCTCAGTAGGCTTCAGTATACACTCCAAATCTGCATATATGATAAACGGCGCTTTCACTTTATTCTTAGAATCTTTGAAACGAAGCATTTGATCTTCTTCTGTAGGCAGTCGAAGTAAACATGCTTGCTTTGTTTTACAATCAACAATATGGTTCTCTAATTTATCCTCTATAGTAAAGTAATGTAAACAGCGATCACAAATATATTTCTTTCCATAAAAGAGAGTCCGTGAAGGGGTATTCAAAAGCGTATAAATACACTGTAAGAAGTAGGATAGAGCTCTTAGTTCTTAGATCGTGCTCTTTTAGATATTTCTTACGTATTTGCTATTACGTGCTCTTACGTTATACTGATTATCGCTTATTAGTTGAATTATTATATAACATCCTATTTAAAAGTGTATAAAAGCTGTTAGTAACGTACCGGTAATGTATTAAAAGTGTGATTTGCACAAATGGGTGCTGGCTTATAAAAGATGCTGTTACTACACGATACAATCTAAGGATAGGATAAGCGAATCAAGAAGTTTGAAACTAGTATGCGTGAAGTGTAGTGGCTATGGAAGGTTAAGCTTGGCCGAGACCATTATCCGGGTTGCATATTATGTATTGTTATTCCACATACCAATTGAACATTTTATTGAATGGTAATTTTTTCTGTTACCATACAGATGTTCAGGAAAAATGGGATGCTCGACTTGTGCAATCAATGCAACCAACTATTCTTAGCATACGATGTTCTTCATAAAATCTAAAATAAAATTATAGAGCTTCGAATACTGATATGTGTAAAAATTTACTGAGTTTAATTTTTCGAAAGTATTTGGGAAAGAAACCCAAGCATTAAAAACATGAGAATTATTTAGTGGATCTGTAACTTCTTTTAAGCAACGGAAAGCGGATGATTGATTTACACACAAAAATTTATTAACTCCAACACTAGCCTGATAGTTGTCATATGCAACAAAATGTAATTCTATCAGTATCTATAAAACGTTCCTAAGCAAAAAAGTGTTTGGTTCCTTGGACAAGTTTGTATACCTTTGCCTGTAGGTCTCAATAGATTTCGCATCTAAGGTGTCAATGTATCAATTCGTAACAACTCTTTACTCAGCCGAAATAGTTTTTGAAACTACTTTTCACTTTAGTCAAACGGGTCGTTAGAATGCCTCTGCATATTAAAGAACGAACGATTCTCAGTTTCCTCTAAATTTTCTATAAAAAAAATATTCATTAGTTCGTCCATTTTGCACAAAATTTCCAAATAACGAGCCAAAATCGAAATAACTCTAACCCCACTTTTAGAACCAATCGTTGTTAATTTTCTGCTGGCTATGTACCATCCAATATCATTATCTATTTTACGTATGTGCTATATTGTAACAATTTTATTTTCAATAATAATTCTTTGCATATAATTTCAAGAATAATGTAACAATTTTATTAATAATAATAATAATTTGCATTCAACTTCAAAAGTAATACGCTAAGCCTGCATCGTTCCTTAGTAATCTAGTAATATTCAGATATCTGTGTCGTATAAAGCTATTTACAAGCACATCTCTGTTTGATTGTTTCGTTCCCCTCCTGACGGCGCGACCGCTCGAGCTGGTTATGTGAGAGTCGGCCACAGGTGATAGAAATATCAACATGTACCCTTGGCTGGAGGCCGGCAATCTACGAATCCATTTCAAATAGTGAGGATATCTTCGAATAACGGTCGCGCGACAAGTAAGATACAATTTTTAAAAACACACAAGGACACAGAAAAACACATGTAAGATGCAAGCTTTAGAAGGTGACGTAATTCAACTTTGAGAGTACGACTGCTGCAGAATGTAAGGCGACAGGATATGATTCGACACGTGGAACGAAGGAATTATAGAAGTTGATTTGGATGAATTTGTTTCAAATTGCAAACGCTATTCAGAAAAGCAGTAGTAATTAAGGGTTTCTGACCAAGTTTTTGTTCGGAAGTAAATTCGTAAATGACATGAGGGAAAGATGCTTCGAATTCTGGCCTCAAAATTTGCTAAAAGTCATTTTCTTCAGAATTAATAAAATTGATAACTTATTCTAACTTATGAGTAGATGGTTTGTACCGGTCCTGGCGCCTCATTTGCTCCAAAATCTCTCGTTTACTCCTAAATCCCTCATTTGCTCCCTCATTTACATGTATTAGAATTCGTTGGTACAAAAACCAAGTCCTACTGTATTGTAAGCGAGAAAGACACGATTAAAAAGATTAAAGAGGTCTCACGAAGTGTAGTTAAGAATATTAATGTAGATAGTTTTAAGAACATTGTACATTGCGGAAGATTTGGTTCTAGGACATGAACTACCTACAAGTACGGAATACTTGATATTAATGCTAATTGGTTTAGCGACCGCGTTTGTGGATTCTTCGAGTGTCTTCGGCAATTTTCGATTGTTTCCAAAGAACATATTCAAGCCTTTCATTTCCGAAAATATGACGTAGAAGTTATTTAAATTTGAATTGCTTTATTAGCAAGTATCCTGTAGACAACAAGTTTGGTTATTCCTTAGTAAAGGTTTAAAATGTTTATTTAAAATTTGTATTTCCCTAAATACTTATTCGAGGACGTACTAAAAAGTACATTGTGTGAATCCCCAGCAATTATACGTGAATTTTCTAATGCACGACATTGAATTATATTTCTCAAACATATAGTCAATAATAAAGAGAAAGGTCTACGCTGTTTTCACATCTACTTCACATAATTGTAAAGCAATTAGTTCGGAAACGAAATGTATTTTTCAAAGTACATATTTAGCATTGAGCACATAATTATTTGTGACGTACTTAGTAATTAGGAAAATGTTAAACCAGAAATTGATAACTATTTTAAATTTTAAAAATCCGCAGTTTTTAATATTCTAAAAACAGTACATTACTGTTTGAAAATGGTTTTAAATATTAAACACTTATGGCTTATAAAGAACTAAAATCCCCGTAGTTTTAGATTTCTCGGGAAATGGTTGTTTAAAGCATGCAAAAATTTTGAGGTTTGTGACTTAAAAGTGCAACTTTGTAAGAAGTGGTCGGATTTTAAATCTGTTTGCAGATTCAAATTCTGCATAAAATTCTAGGTTAGTTTGATGTGTCATATGTCTAAAAAAATTTATAAGGACAGCTAGAAATCGCTATCAGCAAAAAATCTTGAAATTGGGGTAGTTATCTGGGGGATGATGCAATCTAAAAAATTCCTAGAGATTCGGGTAGCTGAGAAAATTCTAATATTAATTGATACGAAAGAAGATAGGTTTATCTCAAAAGATGCAATGGCTAGTCGAAGAAAACTATTTGTTAAGTTATAGAGCAGAGCAAAATTTAGAGGTATAAGACTTTAAAAGTGTAACTTTGCAGGAAGTAATCCTATTGCAAATCTGTTTGCGGATTTGGATTCTGCATAAAATTCTAGAGTAATTTAATGTATTGCATGGCTAAAAAATTTATAAGAACGGTCAGAAATCGCTACCAGCAAAAAATCTTAAAATGATGGTAGCTCTCTGGTGGATGATGCAATCTAAAATTTTTTTAGAGATTTGGGTAGCTGAGAAAAATCTAATATTAATTGATACCAAACAAGATAGGTTTATCTCGAAAGATGCAATGGCTAGTCGGAGAAAACTATTTGGTTCTGATGTGGGAGCAAATGGGGATGCTAAGATGAAAATGCAAGATATCTTTATCTCGAAAGATGCAATGGCTAGTCTTCGAAAACGGAGATTCATCTCCGCATTTCCTCCTAGGAGATTCATCTCCACATTTCGTCCTTACGAGAATTTACATGTAAATGAGGGAGCAAATGAGGGAGCAAATGAGGGAGCAAATGAGGAAGAAGAGAGTCACTCCTTCTCATTTCCTCCTTATGGGAATTTACATGTAAATGAGGGAGCAAATGAGGGATTTGAGAGCAAATGAGAGATTTGGGAGCAAATGAGGCACCAGGACCGGTACAAACCATCTACTCATAAGTTAGAATAAGTTATCAATTTTATTAATTCTGAAGAAAATGATTTTTAGCAAATTTTGAGGCCAGAATTCGAAGCATCTTCCCCTCATGTCATTTACAAATTTACTTCGGAACAAAAACTTGGCCAGAAACCTTTAATTACTACTGCTTTTCTGAATAGTCTATAGTGGTCTTGGTTGCACTATTCTGATACATCTTATTTGTAGTTTGGCAGAACCTACTAAACAACTGTGCTACCCCCTTTCGCCTACGCTCCTTAAGTTACTCGTTCTGTCCTCGACGAAATGCTCTGCTTTGAAGTCGTATAATCTACCAGTTAGTTGTTTAACGCCATCGTTCTCGTAGGTGTTGTATTGATTTTCGTAAAGTCGACCAAATTAAGCAGAAAGATGCTTATCCTATTCGTTATGTCTCTAACATCCGGTCTGCGTAATGCTCGTTTCTTTTCCAGTTTCGATAACCCATCCGTTTAGTGGCAAATTCGTATAGCTCCAAAATCCAAACCTATCACTGTTTGTACCGTACCCCAGAGAGGTCTTTATCAATTTTGTCGTATACCTAATGGTGTCCATAATTCTCCTGTCATTTTACAACGATTTATCGAACACGCTATCGATTCTGACCGAGATCAGTTTCGCTTTGCATATTTGGATTTTATCACAGCTATCCCCTTCTTCGAAGAACATCTTCGAGACCTCGTCGTTATCTTTTTCCGTTTTTCTTAGCTGGTTTTTCCATTCGACAAGATAAATGCCATTTCGGTTATCCTGAACTTCGTTACTTCGTAAAACTTTTCCTTCAAACAGCGGTTCTTTTATGTGAATAGAAACAGAGTGAATAATAACAGTTATACTTCTGTATAAACCTTTAATGCATGATTTTTAGTAAAAGGTGTAAAACAACTAATGAAATAAACCTATCTAACTTATCATTAAATCGACCCTATACTACTCAAGAACACTAATTATAGGTCGTAGTGAAATGGTAATTATTAATTATAATTGTCCTTATATAAACTACTTCCTAATATCTACACATAACAAAAGTGATCTGCACTATATACTAGGCCCACAACCGGTTCGTTTACTTTCCTTGCAAACGTCGAAACCCCTGGAATATTAAACGCTTTGCTATTCATACAACCCAGCGCGCTGAATGTCTACTTCACACAAACCCCACGTATAACAATGAAAATGAAAAGTTGGATCATCCTACCTTATATCGTAGACAAAACTGTACCTCGGAGAAAATTTCAGCAAGTTTCACCATTGATCTGCCGTGTTAAAAAGTAATTCCGTTTGCACTGTCGTTATTCACAAAGCACTTGCTTTGTTTTTAGTCGTGTTTTAATCATTCAAACTGAGCGACAGGGTCCGGTGTCCTTTCATAACTAACTAACAATAACAATGCTCGCAGAGCTTTTGGGACTCGAGTAAAAACAGGTTACTTCTCTGCCCTCCACTTCTTATACTAATACTATCTTATACTTTTAACCACGAATGGTTCAAACTAATGTTATAAAGAATATTCGGTACTGTAACTGCTGGCGCGGCACACTCGGGTATGTCGTTAACCGAGATGATTTATTTGTTCATCCCAAAAAAGTTTTCGCTACCCATAATACTTTTCATCCTTCCTCTGTTCAAGAAGTCTGTCGACTGGTTGGTGTGGCCAGTTGGTACCGGCTCTTTATTCCAAATTTCGCCACTCCTAATCCTCCACTTTCTAATTCTAGAAAGTGCCCCTTTTCCCTAGACATCTGATGATAAGTCCTCATTCCTAGCTCTTGAACACTATTTAGTGTCGACACCAATACCTTCCTGTACAGATTTTGAGTCTCCCTTCACTATTCAAATCGACGCTACCCATTTCGGTCTAGGTGCTATTTTTAGTTGGCTCACACCAGAAGGTGATAAAGTGGTGTTAGTTGCTCATTTCAAAACCTGAACGCAATTATGTTGTCACAGAGAAAGAGTGTTTGGCAGTCCTGTGGGCTATTGAGAGTTCCGCCTGTATATCAAAGGCAGACATTTCACCGTTATCATCGACCACCATTTGCTCATCTGGAAGAATAAACTCCATAGTCTATCTGGGTGTTTAGTTCGTTTGTCGCTTCGTCTTCTGCAATAAAATTTCTCATATACCGTAAAGGCAAAGACTGTGTTGACTCTGATACGCTTTCTCCTTCTAATTAATATCTTCAAACGAATTTCTCTTTTGACCATTACTTCTCTTGAAGTTACCCCTTCCACTCTTGATCCTTGGTACAATAATATGTCCGACAAAGTTTTTAAACATCTTAGACATCATCCATCCTAGAGCCTTGTAAACAATATCAATTTGCGAAGTAAAAAAGCTTCTATCGTTGCGGCTTCTCTGGGTGATAGAAAAACTGTCGTACCTTCTAAGCAGCGTAAACATCAGTGACGCAGATGAAGTGTTGCTTCGCCTAAATTGAAAAACTTATAAATATATAAAACTGACTTTTACAAGATTAGAATTTTTCTCTTACACAGATCAATGACATTACTATTAGCATTCAGACATTCACATTACGTTTGATATATACCGGATGAATGAGACCACCTGTATCAGTATTTTTTTTAAGGAACGGTGAGTCCTAGAGAGTTGGGATAAAAAAATTTATTATAAAAGTCATACTAAAGAATCGAATGGTAATATTATTATTTCTTTAAAAAGTCAGCATCACGAATAGTTTTGTTCACAATGTTCAAAACTCCAAAACCTTAAATGGCACCATAAGTCGAAAAACGTATTGTTCAAAAGATCGTTAAAAAAGAAGAAAGTTTTGTAGTAAAAATTATTTTGCCACTACCACCCCTTTTAAGTAATATTCGATTAAAGTTATTAAATTTGAAATTCGTTGCTAACAAACAAAATTGAAAAGTTACAAGTGTTCAAAATGTCTTCCATTTACTCCTAAACACTGTTGAGCTCTACTGAGAGTAGGAATATACTTTATTGAACCTTGTAGGTAAATAAACATTTTGTGAAGGAAAAACAAGTTTGCATTTAAGGTAGAATTGTTTATGTGCAAATGATCGATCATCATCATTAGATCTTCAGTCCTGAAACTGGTTAGACGCGTACCATCATTGTTTCCTATTCTGAACTAACCTACAGATTTCCCGGAAATTTGCACAGTCTGCTTCAATCACTATCTGATCTAGGTCTACATCTACTTCTTTTTTCCTATCTCTGCTTGTAATATATCCCATACTATTCCCGAAAATGCCTTAGAACGAATTTCGCCCATCTATTTCTCTTTTTCCGCAGATATCCTTGTTTCCCTACTATTTCTATAACCTATTTGTTATTATCTTTGTCTGTCCATGCTATCATCCTCATACATCTGAAGCACAGCATTTCAAAAGGCTGCTACCGTTTTTCTGTCTGCGTTTCAGACAGCCCGCATTTCATAGGCATACTGTGTTGTACTCCACACATATGCTTCCTATTTCTCCGACCTTCAGTGGTTGTGAAAGGAGGTAAGCAGCCTGTGACTGCCAAGTTCCCCCAACGCTTAACCATTTACCGATTTAATATATTTTCCAATATATCTTTTCGCACAGTCAACATTAGTTGCAGATATTTCGCAACCAACAGCTAGTTGTTTATTATGAGCAAATAATAAACATAAAAATAAATGGAAGATAGGCAATTTTAATAACATATACGAAGCTTGTTCAATTGAAACCCATCTTTGGAGACAATTGTAATCCCTCAACTGACGTTTTGCAACGTTAGTGGTGTTTGTAAACTTTCCACTGGTCAGTTTCTCTCGTATATATTTGACAGCGATTTTAAGTATTGTGACTTTGAAATGACGTTGGTTGTTAACAATCCTACCAAATATGATCAGCGTGCGGTCATTCGATTTCTGTATGCTGAAGGTTTGCAACTATTGGAAATTCATACACGAATGCAAGCAGTGTATAAAAACGCATGTTTTGCGTATCCAACTGTCAAGGAATGGTGTCGAAAATTTAAGAATGGACGCGAAGGGATGAATGACAAGCCGCGACCAGGTGCAATGTGTACTGCGTCAACGGACAGGAATATGGCATGTGTGGAAGGCCTGATTACAGAAAATCGTCGAGTTTCAATCAGAATAATTCTTCTATTTTGTAGCTTCTCAATGAATAGCCCGACCTCAACACGTTGGATTGCGCAGAATACTAGAAGATGCCTTTTGATCCGTACTCAACAGAATTTCGACTAACAAGACAAAGGAAACTGCATTTGCGTTCAACCTATAACTCAAATGCAGGTAAACAAAGTTGCCTAACTTCTAGATTCATGATAGTTAAAACGAACTGTTACAATTGTAATGAAATTCTTAAGACCATTTTTTATCTTCCAGCAGCTGAAGTTATTACATTTTTTTATGATTCGTTTCGTTTGAACTATCATCAACATTCTATTTATTATGGACGCCGTATAGAATTTTATACTTCTGTATAGAGAACGTTTTCCTGATTCCAAAAATGTATAATATCCCTATCTCTATAATATTGTTACTAAGAAAACCATTATTCACAATAATACGTTTTGTGCACAATCACGATACAGTCATAAAAAAACAATGGTAAAGCAATTGACAGTTATATTGTCTTTAATTTAAAAATTGGGTTAGTTAGCAATTAAAATGTACTTTTCTCATGAAGAACAGCCTAATATGCTACAAGTTTATTATGCGTGCAACAAGAATAGCAGAAATGTGTATACGAGAATTTACATGTAAATGAGGGAGCAAATGAGGAAGAAGAGAGTCACTCCTCCTCATTTCCTCCTTATGGGAATTTACATGTGAATGAGGGAGCAAATGAGGGATTTGGGAGCAAATGAGGGAGCAAAAGAGGGATTTGGGAGCAAATGAGGCGCCAGGACCGGTACAAACCATCAACTCTTATGCTACAAGTACTCGCATTATTAATATTACAAGTATTGCCTTTTTAATAATTGTTATAAATAAAATCAATTTAGAGGTAAGTTTTACACAATGTCAATAAGTTTCACATTTATTATACTAATGTAAAATATACTTTCATATATTAATTAAATACACAAAATGGGTTAAAGTTGCCGCTCTAATTGCAATTAACGCCCTGGAACACGCTAAAATTGGAAATGCGTCACCTAAAAGGATATTTCATTCAAGAGATGATCCATTTGAAACACTGCCAGACAAACAATTCCAACGTATTTATCGACTGACAAAAAAATTAGTAGAGAACTAATTAATACACTAGAGCCGTGCATGCCTGAACCATCAAGAAATTTGCACTCGATGTACAAACAAAGGTATGTGTAAGTAGTGTTAACCCGACTCGAAACGTAAAATAAACAGTAGAAACCTTTAATAGCTAAATAGCATATGAAAATCCCAATCGAGTCAACATACAAGGAGTAGTAAATATTCAGTAAAGTAAACCATACGCAGAAATACGATGATAAATACAGGCTGCATGTAATATAAACGATAAATAACTTACCGTAAATGTCCTGCAGTGGAATGAAGTTAATTATTACCACTTATGAAATTGTTACGAAAGTGAATGTCTTTGATTAATTAAACTGATACTAGAGTTCGAAATTAAATGGTGCTCGTACACCTTACAACTCTACCGATTTTGCTTATCATTAATCAACCGAAATAATGCAAATTGTATAAAATAAATTAATAAACCCTTTTTAAACTTAAATGCAATAAATTTTAACTATAAATAATGGCGGTGCGTAAACATGTAGGCCGCCAAAACACACAGTGTTTTGCTAACTACCAACTAAATGTAAAAAAAAATCAAGCAATCTTTCTACAAAAGAAAGAAAAAGTAAATACATATTTGGCGGAGGACACAGTTTAATAACTGACGTCCGAAAAGTTCCAGCGGAAGTCTTTACAGACACCACTCGAATTTAACAATCGGCACCTGGACGCAACTCAATCACACCACCCAAATTCCAACAAAATGGAGAAATACTATCACTTTTCAGTAGTACCAAAGAATTGAGCTGTTTTCTAAATATATGACCTATTTCACCGATATTCAGTGATATGTGATGGGGGTTAAGCAGCCTGTAGCTACCAAGATCCCCCAACACTTAGACATTAGCCGAATTAATAGTTGCCAGAAAATTCTTTCCACAATTAACATTAGTTGAGAATACTGCAAAACCTACACTTGTAGTTGATTATAATAATCATCAGGTTTAAGTACAATAATTTCTTTCGTCAGTAGGTTTTCTGTCTTGGAACTGTTTGGACGCGTACCTCCATTGATTTCTAATCTGAGTTAGCCTACACACTTTCCTGAAATTCCTACAGTCTACATCTTTGACTATCCGTGTGCAATAGTCTAACCTAGGCCTATTTTACTTCCCTTTTTTCCTATATCTGTTTTTAATATATTCTGCACTATTCCCTCAAGCCTTAGTATGTGACCTATCATTCTATTTCTCCTGTTTTTTACTCTTTTCCACATATTTCTATCTTCCCTACCATTTCTACAATCTCTTTGTTCTTAACTTTGTCTGTTCATAATATCTTCATCATACGTGTGTAGCACAACACTTCAAAGGCTTCTATCTTTTTCCTGCCCGCTTCTTTTACTGTCCCACTTTATAAGTTCTTGTTTCCTATTTGTATTCTAGTTTTCTATTTATTTTCCCCTCCTTTGCATACTAGTACTTTAGTTTTGTTAATTTTCATAGCCCGTATCTCTCTGTTAGAACTGTTTCCATTTCATTAAGAGCAGCTTCTAACTCTTCCTTGCTAAATGTTAATACCGCTACATCATTTGCAAATCTAAGAATATAAACCTTTTGTCTCTGCATAATAATTCCAAATGTCTTTCTGCATTTGACAGTTTTGACAGTATTCATTACCTCATCGATGTACAAGTTAAAAATTAACAGGGATAGGGCATATCCCTGTTTTACGCCTTTCCTAATATCTACTTACCTACGTTCTTCATCTAATTCTATTAGAGTTGTTTCCCTTTTGTATAAGCTATGTGCTATCCGTCCATCCCTAAAACCTATTCCAATCCTTTTGAGTATTTCGAGCATTTTTCCATTTTACACTGTCGAATGCTTTTTGCAGATCTACAAACCCCATATACACGCTTTCTCCTTTTTCTTTCTTTGTCTTCTCCATTATCACACTTGGAGCTAAAATAGCCTCCCGTGTTCCCTTGTTTTGCCTAAACCCAAAATGATCTACTTCTAGTACTTCTTCAGTCCGTTTTTTCAACCTTTTTGAACAATTCTAGTTAATATTTTCGACGCGTCTGCTGTCAAACTTATTGTTCGAAAATTTTAACATATATCCATGCCTTTCTTTTTTGGTATAGTGATTATGATGTTACATTTGAAATCTTAGGGTATCTTGCCTGTCTCATACAAGTTGGAAGAGACGATCTGTTACTGCTTGTTCAGTGGCTTTTAGAGTTTCTGTTTGCACCTTATCTAACCCGGCTAAATATTTGTAAATAGCAAAAACTATTATTAATAAATTTTAATATCTTTATTGCATTTTTATTGTTAGGGGATACTACATTATAATAAGATGTTAAGTTATTTCAACACGTTTGCTAATCTTCTTACAAAAAAAATACAGATTAATAATCATCGCTCAAGGACATTAAAGATTAAATTGAACTAAATTGAGCAAAATACTGAAAATTTGCTATTAAAGCATCAGATTCATTTCCCCACCATTAAAAGTATTAATTTTGTTTGTGTAGTTTTTATGTTATAATTTTACTAGATTTGCACTTTGTGTCGTTTTAATTAATAAAAGTATAACATTTATCGTGTGTTTTTTAACTCATTCGCTTTACGGTTAACCCTATCAACATAAGCTGTGCCAGGCGTCGGGAACGCATTTGAAGTTGATGGATTTATAACAATTCAATATAGGCACGTGATCTAAGGAATAAAATGCTACAAAATATTGCTAGATTTAATCCGCTTTTTTGGGTTGTCGGATAACGTACTTCTAATATTCAAATAGCTATCACTTTGGAAGTATGGAAAATTTTTACCTCGATTTAAAAAACATTAACTAATGTATTTCAAAATCCTATAACAATAACGAATTAACTTTATCTTGAAAACGATATCTCCCATTGACGTTAATAAGATAATTTTATTGTTAATTTTCTAACGAAACTAAATATTATTAGAAGTGTTCCACTTAAAATTTTGTTTTCCAAACTTCTACATATCTGTCAGCATTATAAGAAATTCTTATATAAGTCGATTAAGATAAGGGCCCGCACCTACTTCAAAAGTTTAATGTAATACTCCTGGATATTGTAAGTACCTATATTCGGTAACAAAGACAGTATTAAAATTTGAGATTGTGTTTAATTTTTGTTAGGTACGTTTCGCGCTTTTTTAGGGTTACGTACCTTATAAAGTATAACGGAACCTTTATAAAATCACTCTCGTGTCCATCCGTCCGTCTGTCACCGAGGTTTTTCTCGAAAACTATGTAACTTATGAATTTGAAATTTGGTACAATGCTAGGCATTTATGGCGCGCACATATATCGACAGTCAGAAAATACAAAAAAACTATTTTTAGATTAAAATGGCGAGGGTTAATTCGGTCAAAAGAAAAAAAGTTTTCATAAATATATTGTACAAGGTATCATTTGAAAGAGGATTCTAAAAGACTTCTAAAATTTTTTTTTTATAATTTTCGGTCCAGTAGTCTTCATGATATAGCTCAAAATATGCCAAAAATAACCGTCCCCCTTTTGTTCTCCTACATTTCCAAAGCTAAAATTTTGATTTTAATAGGGATAGCAGCTACTGAGTCATAGATTATCGGAAAACTGCAGGTGTTTTTACAGTGTAATAGTTGCTGGAAAAATTTTTTTTAATCACAGTAATAGACAACGTATTTACTAATGTACCAGTACAATGTGAGACAATATATTCATTTTTCATTATCACAATCAAATTTGGATAAGATTTAAATATACATAAAAAATAAAAACAGCTGTAGTATTGATACGGAACCCTAATAGTGCGAGCTTGACTTGCTCTTGGCTAACTTTTTGTTATTTTTCTGATGGCTAATTTATTTAGCAGACATATAAGTTTAGTTTGCACTTTCTGAATGGACATTTACATCACATTTCTAATTCCTGATTTAAGTGTGCCTTATATTACCAAGAGGACAATAAGGTGTTCTTTTTGCTTGCATCATACAAATTAGTGTTCTTGAGGTTTACTTAAAATAAGTAGTGAAAACTCTTCTCTTGAAATATGTTAAGGAACAATATTATAATCATGTAACGATTACTGATGTAATTACTTAGAAACAAATTTCAACCTTCGACATTGAATTTATGAATTAAGGATTTAGATAGTACTAGGTACTGGGCAATATTGGTTCAAAGCATTTACGTAGAAAAAATTATTATGCATTGCCAAAATTGTAAGTTAATATGTAAAAGACGGTTTAACCTTATTGGAAGATAGTAAGTTATTCTTTCTATAGGCACCAATGTACTCGGCGCCACTTGCCAAAATGTGAAATAAGCTATCGGACAAGCTGCAAAATAGCTGGTGTTTAGTATATAATAACCTACTACAGTACGTGTATGGAGGGAATAGCAATACAAAAAAATTAACTGGCATGCAAATTAAGTTGTCCTTTCGGATCATTTAAAACCGAGGGTTTTTCAACCTATAACGATCATATATTCCCAAAAGTGGTAGACATGCAACTACGCAACAGTGAGTAGTAGAATAAGGAGTTCCTCCAATAAGAAATTATTGAAATTAAAGAAATTAAAGCTTCCATGTACGTAGCACCAGCCATTGGGAAATGGCAGAAATGTTAAACCTATAAAGGTGATTATTAATTGGGGTTTAGAAAATAGTAGTTTCCTTGGAAATAAAATAGCTTAGACTTATTAATGTATATGATCACATATTCCCGTACACATCCACACACACACACACGCGCGTGCAGGGGTGCGCATGGACAGGGGTGTGTTTGGGCGTACACAAGTAAAGCGGAAGTTAACACTCACCAAGCATCTAAATTTGGAGACGACACCAAAAGCTATGAAAAACAAATATTACAAACTAAAGCTTATAATCCCTCAAAAGACTGTTTAACCTTATTGGAAGATAGTAAGTTATACTTCCTAAAGGCGTCAATGTACTTGGTACCACTTGCCAAAATGTAGAATAAGCTATCGGACAAGCTGCAAAATAGCTGCTGTTTAGTGTATAATAATCTACTACAGTATGGAGTGACTATTTTTGTAGATGAGAAATTTTACGCCACTCCTAATGTGTTGGAGTCAATCAATAAATACTCAATTGAGTTACATGCGGAATTATGTGCAATACATTTTAATCCTATCAATCTTACTATTATTACTATTTATAGATCCCCTAATAAGGGATCAATTGACATATTTTGTGAAACGCTTCACAGAGTATTTAAGCGCCTTGGTTTGCCTTTTAGGTCTCACCTCTTGGTCTGTGGTGATTTTAATGTACATTTTGAATCTACTGAGAAAGCAGCTATAACACTGATTGATTTTTTTCTTTCCTTTGGCTTGTACATTGTTAATAAAACAGTTACTCGTCTTTCTCATTGTCTTGATACAATCTTTACCAATATTCCATCTCTCTCTTGTAGAGTGGTTAAGACTGGCTTGTCTGATCATTTCGGCCTTGCCACTCAATTAAATCTTAACGATAATGTTAAAGTTGTTAATCATCATAAATCTTATCGACCTTATACAATATATGGGAAATATAAATTTTTTTAATCATCTCCAACTAGTTAACTGGAACTTTATTGATGATAATAGTCTGTCCATTAATGACAAATTTTCTAACTTTATGTCTATAATTGCTTCTGCAGCTGATCTATGTTTTTCTATCAAACACTTAAGGATATTGAATAACTGTTCCAAAATAGTTGTCAATTGGTTTACAGATGACCTACGAAAGATGCGTGATAATTACTTACTTCATGTTGAATTCTATTATGCTTTTTCTAGTGCAGAACTCAAACTGCATGTTAATAAGTTAAAATATGCTTATCGTCATGCACTCAAAAATGCTAAAATTAATGCCTATGACAACTACATTCTTAGAGCTAAAAATAATAATAAAAGAAAATGGGATTTGATTAATAATTTCAAAGATTCTAAAAATAGAGCCAATGATATGAACACTCATTTCTCAGCCGATGACTTTAACTATTCTTTTATTGATTCTGTTGCAGAAATTTTATCCAATTTATCTAATACTAACACCAGTACCACAACTACTTATACACATTGTTTCTCTGGTTTGGTACCCTCTTTCCATTTTGAAGAAGTTTCTTTCAACTACGTACGAGATGTTATCTTAGCGATGAGGAATTCCCGATCGAAGGATTTGTTTAATATTAACATCTCTTTAGTTAAATCAGTTATCAACAGTATTCTTATTCCGCTAACCAAATTACTTAATATTTGCATAAAGAAAGCAGTTTTCCCCTGATATTCTAAAACAAGCAAAAGTGATCCCTGTTCATAAAAAGGGTATGTTTGATGATATTAAGAACTATCGTCCTATTTCTCTTTACCCACTTTTCGAAAGTTTTTGAATGTATATTAAATACTCAAATTACTTCTTATCTTGAAAATAATAGTTTGTTTTGTGCTGAGCAATTCGGCTTCCAAAAAAATTATCTACTAGTGATGCATTAGTCAAATTAGTAAATAAAATTTCAGATGTTTTTGAGGAGGGTAGTTATCTTGCCGTTAAATTCTGTGATTTGACGAAGGCTTTCGATTGTGTTGATCATGCCCTCTTAGTTAACAAATTAAAAGGTTTAAATTTTGGTGAAGATAGTATTAAGCTAATTGCTTCATATCTGACTGCTAGGTCTCAACGGGTTTTTTACAAAGGCAAATTGTTCAGCATGTGTGAGGTTTTTTCTGGTGTTCCTCAAGGTTCCATCCTCGGTCCGCTTCTTTTCTTATGCTTTATTAACGACTTACCTTTTTTTCTAAAAGACAAGTGTGATGTTGTCCTTTATGCAGATGATACCACTCTATATAATAAGAGTGATAATATGGCTCAACTGGTAGCTGACAGTACAACATCTTTATGCCTCACTGAATCGTGGTTCAATGATAACAAACTTGCCCTGAATAGGGATAAAACCAAACAAATAATTTTTTCATTAAAAAGGGATTCTTTTTCAAAGGAGCAATCAGCTAGTTTTCTCGGTATTACCCTGGATAGCAGATTAAGTTGGGACACCCATTGTGATCTGCTATGCAAAAAACTTTGCCGAACTATTTATCTCATAAACTTTTTGGTAAGATCACTTTCACCTAATGTGCTACTGTCATGTTATCATGGCATGTTCCATTGTCATATTTCATATGCTATAATTGTGTGGGGTCATTGTAGCGGCTACCTTCGGGTTTTCAAGCTTCAACGTAGAGTTGTTCGCATTATGTCTAACCTTGGGTTCCGTGATGACTGCTTTTATAAAATTTAAAATTTTAACTTTGCCTTGTCTGTTTATTTTACAATGTCTGCTTTACATAAAAAAACAAATTTTTCAATATCAACACAAAACAGATATTCATCACTTTGACACTCGCAACAAGGGAAAATTGGTTGTACCTTACCATAGGCTAAGTAGGAGCAGAAATGGTTCTAACTACTTTGGCTGTATTTTTTATAATGCACTTCATTCTAGCATAAAAGATGTGCCTATTTATCAATTTAAATTAAATATAAAAAGGTTCTTATTAGAAAATGCTTTCTACACAATACCTGAGTTTTTAGCTTCAGTTGGTTCTTTAAGGTTGTCCTCTGAAGATTTATAATATAATTTCCATCTTTTTGATGGTTTTTTTTTTATTGTATATTCTAAATATATTTTTATTGTATTTGACAAATTGTTATTCACGTCAGTGATTCACACATGTTTTTTATTATAAATATAGATATAAATATAAAACTTTTGATATAATATTTAACTTGGAAATAATGTTCGTAACTTTAATTTATACGTAACGCAACCTTAATTAATATGCAGTTTGTAAATGATATGAAAATTGGAAATGATGTTTAGCTTTGAAAAAACATGCAACCTTTAGTTAACAGAAGTTTGGTTTAACGTAATTTTAATAAATGCACAAGAAGAAGATATAAGAATTTACGCTTTGTTCGAGTGTGGATCTGACGAGATTCAATTACTTAAAATGATGCCGTGATGTAGTTTGGAGCTTCAGTAAGCAGCAAATTTACTTGTACTGAATTGGAGATTCCTTTATTTAAATGCTGACGCAAAACGCCTAGCAGGTATTTTTCTGTCAGATGAACATCTGGTATGTAGAAATTTGTTTTCGTATGTTGGCTTAATTATGGATATAGTAGATAGATAATTTTTTGTTTAATCAAGTTATTTGAACTTCAAAATAGGTCAAGGACAGACTATATATATTTTTCAATATTAAGCAGCAGGAACCTGTAAATTTTACATTTCTAAATCTTTTATTAATACACTGAAACTACGGAAGCTGTCATTATGTGATAGAGAAAGTAAATTCTCCTATTTAAGAAAAATTAGAAATTAAACTTCTATGTTTACTATTTCAGTAATAGCTGACTGGAATAATTTATTGTGAGGTTATGGTAGATCTACCCAAACCAACAGATATTGTTATTTGTAAGTAATTGTTCAGAAAGCAACTTCAGGCTTAATCATTTTTAAATAAAATTTGGCTAGATATTTCTCATAGAAATGACCACATTTTAAACTGAATGGTACTGATTATATCCAGTGCCTTTGTAAATAATTTTCACGAATTAAATTAATCAAAATTATATAAAAAATGAAAAGATGTTTTGTAAAAAAGCACGTTAACTGAATACAAGAGGAATAGATTTTTATTTTGATCAAGACTATTCTTTTTAATTAGAATGAATGAAAGTTGATTCGAATTGAATTTAAAAATTGTGAGTATAAATGCACAAACAGTGCTATTCTTTGTTTAATCTGTTCACAGGTGTAGCAGTAAAGTATAAAGGTCAAAGTCGAGCCATAAGGTAAGAAACTTTAGGGATTATGTTGTCTTTAATAAACTGTATAGCGGTTATTGAATAATGGTTTCCGCATTCGCCTTGTACAAGGGACTTAAGTCTTCTTCGTATAGAAAAATTCGGTGGCGCCTTATTCTTCATATTTTTAATCGCAATTCAACCCCGACTCACAGCTCATGTTCCACCCAGAGCATATAGTTCGACTAGCCGCTTTGCCTTTAAGATTTCCTCAACTTCGGGCCACTTTCCATCAGAACTTGCCGTGGGCTCTATTCGCTTACTGGAAATTCTTGTAAATTAAAATCCCTTAATAATAATATAGAGATAGGCTATAATATAAAAACTTGAGACACTTAAAAAGTCGCAAATTTTAAGCGCACAAGAGACTATATTACGCTTTAACTGGCGCAGGAAAATTTTTAGAATTTCTAATTCAACTATCCGACATTTAACTAACGCAATACTCCGAAAGTAGAAGCGAAAATAAAATCACGCATTTAAAACTCAAATCTAGTAATAACGCAACTATCAAGACGTAAACTCATCGTATTCCATAAATAGACAATTTGCAAATCTATTATTAAAAACCATATTCTTAGCACGAGAATTATTCAAACGCGAAACCAACAATCGTTTCATCTTAAAAAGTGAATAAAATCATCACTTTGGAAAACCACGCATAAATCTAATTATAAATTACTGAACAAAAGCTATCTAAAACATCGCGAAAACCTTTTAGCATTGTAAATTAAAGCATCATAAATTACGACCGGAAACTTTTATATAAAGTATTAATTTAAATTACATTCAATTATAAAACCAACTCAGGAAAGATATAAATAATTACTACTAAAAAACGCATATTGCAACCTCATTCAGACTTGATAATTTTAATTAAATATTTCAGTAAATTAACGACGCAAAAATTCTATTACTCCCAAACACGACATTGTATAAAATCACAACGATTACTAAATAACACCTACAGTATATTTAAAAATAACTTGTAACAGAGACACTAACGCAACTAAGCAACTGGTAACATCCTGCAGCAGATTACAACATTGTAAGCATTGCAGACACCTTACAATCGAATAAACCCACGAGAAAAAATAATTATTACACACAACTAAAATCGACATAATTAAAAATAAAGAAGTTTTAACTGGCGCAACTGACGCACAGCATTCAAGTAAGATAAATTACCACAAAAACCACTCAGTCTTATTGAAACATCAGAAATTAAAACTAACATTGGCAAATTAAAAATAAACGTAACCAAACCAATACCAAGCGTAAAACCCTTTAACTAACTATACGACCGTGCAAGTAAACACAAATTAAGCAAATCAATTTTTAAATAATCCAAAACGACCCAAGCTAAAAACAGCAAGTAACTCAACGCAATCTAAACGAAAAAGTAATAAATCCAAGCAAGGAATAACACCACAAACTACAAAATAAATCCAAATTTTTAAAAAATCGGAGAATAACTAAAGTAAAAAAAAATTTTTTTTAATTACCAGAACATTCCACCAGCCAAAATGAGTAATGAAATGAAACTGTATATGGATATGATCCCCCACTTTAATGGTGATCAATGTTTATTAGGTAACTATATTTCAGCTTGTGAAATATTTCTAAAAACATTCTATAAGCCCGGTCATAACGAAAGAAACACTTTGCTTATCCGCCTTATAACAAGTAAACTGACCGGAAGGGCACTAACATTAACCGCGAGTCGAAATGACGTAGACCAGTGGGACGAATACAAACGCATATTAATAGCATATTTTGGAGACCAGAGAAACTTAATATGTCTAGTGAGAGATTTGATAAACCTTAGAATGTAACACAAGCAATCCCCATATCAATTTGGAATGAAATGCCAAGATGTAAGAAGTTTAATCTTGATAAAACTCAAAATTGAAGAAACGGACCGAAATGTAAGACTCTTAAAACCAAAATGTACGAGGAGATGGCATTAGACATCTATCTAAATGCACTACCCGAACGACTTTCAGATAAAATTAGATTTCAACACCCCCAAGACTTAGAAGAAGCAATGAACATGATAATCGAAGAAGAAAATGTTATGTATTACAGAAACCGACTATATAACCCCAACGCGAATAAAAGCTATACGCCTATAAAAACCATGCAACCCGCGAGACAAACAAATCCACAACAAAAATTTACCCCGTTCAATGCACAAACAAACCAAATGCGAACTAATAATCCACATTTTAATAACTCAAACTTTAACAATCAATATAAACAATTTCCAAAACCAACGTTTTACCCAAACTTTTCAAAACCCGCATTTCAACCAACCTTTAACTCGAACTATTCAAAACCTGCATTTCAACCGAGATTCAACCAAAATGTAAATCAGCAAAGACCAACATTCAACGCGAATCCTAGTAGAAACTCACCAATGATAAATAATAATAATCCCAGTAACTATTATAAACCCACACCAATGGATACCTCATCTGGTAACACCAGACCCAACGCCAAAATAACACAAATTAGACCAAATCAAAAACGCACTTTCACTTCAGAAGAGTTATTTCATCAAGAAGTAGAAAAATATGAAGATGACCAGAATAATTGCAATCGACCGTGTACAAATAACGAACAAAACCAATCAAACCACTATGAACGCGAAGAATCATACAAAACCTATGAAGAGGACGACGAAGAAAACGCGTGCTCAAATTTTTAAATGGGCCAATTTATAAACGACCAAACGTAATAAACCTAAATAATATGAACACCTTGTACTACCCTATATCGATATACCCCACGCTGAATTTAAATTACTAATCGATACCGGATCTTCAAAAACTTTAATAAGCCCGCGAACAGTAAAGAAACATTATTTAAACTATGTAGAAAGAGAACCGTTTAAAATTAAAACCGCCCATCAAACAACCCTGCACCAATTTGTAGCAAACATACCTTTACCAAAAACCTTTAACGTAAAAATGAAACATAAATTCTGCATATTCGAATTTAATGACAAATATGATGGACTATTAGGAATGGACCTTCTAAGAAAATTAAGAGCCAACATAGATATTAAAAACCGTTTACTAAGAACCAAATATGGACGAATCCCCATTAAATTTCGAAACACCCAAATTGACGAAAAATACACAATAGAACCCCGAACAGAAAAAAAGATAAAAATCCCCGTAAATTCAAATAATAAATTAGGAATAATAAATCACATAACTTTTTAACAAGGAGTAGAAACCCCAACCGCATTAGTACATATCAAAGATAATTACGCCACAACAACAATTTTAAATTCAAATGACTACCCCGTAGAACTATCAGTAACAAACCGGTTTAACGTAGAAGAATTAAATTTAAACGAGATGGAAATACACGAGAACTTAAACGAAAACTATAACCTCGTAGAAAACGACGAAATGTTGAGAGAAAATTTGAATAATATCCGATTTAACCGCGACATAAATCCAGAGGAACAAAAAGCAATACAAAAATTATGTTTCGAATACCGCGACATATTCCATTGCGAAGGAATACTCCTAACCTTTACGAATACAGTTAAGCACAACATTGAGCTAACAGACAACAAACCGATATTTACAAAAGCATATAGATTACCCCAGGCAAGTCAGGAAAAAGCTGACAGACAAGTAGCCGATCTATTAGACCAAGACATCATACAACACTCCAATTCACCATGGAGCAGCCCCGTATTAATAGTACACAAGAAACTGGACGCATCAGGAAAACGAAAATACAGAATGGTAATAGATTACCGCAAATTAAACGAAAAAACGGTAGACGATAAATGCCCGTTACCGAATATAACTGAAATTTTAGATAAGTTAGGCAAGTGCCAATATTTTTCGACGCTAGATTTAGCATCAGGATAACATCAGGTGCAAATGGAAGAAGGAGATATACAAAAAACAGTCTTTAGCACACCTAGAGGACACTACGAATATAAATGGATGCCATTTTGACTAAAGAACGCACCCGCAACTTTTCAACGAGTAATGGATAACATACTAAGAGGGATACACAACGAAAAATGCCTTGTGTACCTAGACGATATAATAGTGTATTCAACATTGTAACGTATTTTTTTTCTTGTTACACCAAGCCTAATAAATTAATAATAAAACAGATAAATTTTAAAGCATTTAATTCGTAAATATTCGGCCAATAAAAATTAAAGTATAATGTTCATAATAACACATAGATTCTAGAAGATATATATTCTGAGGCTTGTTACCAAGCGTTGTCCAGTTAATTATCAGCACTTTTGTTCCCAACGTCGAAGAGTGAAGTCGCTTTTTGTAGACTAGAGATAAAAGTCAAGATGTCCCGACTAAAACACGAGGCGTCTAATAGAGTCAAGAAGAAGAACTTGAGTTGAGAACATGGAACGATAATATACATCATTTAAGACAGTTGGTATAGATTAATACAATAAATTAAACTAATACTTTCACTTTAGTGCAATATCTTATGGACATATCTACAACAACAATTTTCAATGTTAAATTATAATAAATTTTCGTCGCAATAATTTAAAGCAGGCAGTTATGGTTTCGTTCTATCTATTTAATACGCCGTATAGAAATGGTTTATTATACAAAGAATCTTGGTACTTCAAACTTACAGATGATTAATACGCTGGAAAAATACAACAGCTGACGTCATGATTTTGCACCTGCAATTTATTTGGATACACGTGAGTGTTTGAAACTTTCCGTAACTTTGAAAGTATAGTAAATTATTATGAGATTTCCTACGTTGAATATTAGAGTAACACAAATAAAAAGTAGTTTTTTAAAGTCAATAACACACCGAATAAATATCTAGTTTGTCAGTTATTTGTACACGCATACAATGTGTTTTAAGATATTTAAATTGACAACTTATGTCAGATAAAAAAAAATAGTATAGATTCTGTTTCCTAATCTAGACGCCAGATGCAGTCTTGATTTAATTTTCACATTTTGCTTAAAAACATTCAGGTCATGTAAAAGCTTTTTATTGGTGCTGAAATTCGTGTATATTTTTGTGTAGATTACAGTTAAATTTGAGTAGTTGCATTTTATGATCGCTATTTTCTGATGATCAATCTTTGTTGTAAATGGTCAAGGAAGCGCTTCAATGATTATAGTAAAAATAAATTCATGTGTTATGATCTAATAAATTATGACATGTTTGCTTACACTAAATTTTATAGAAATGATCAATTAATACATATTTATTTTGAAGATTAAACTTCACTAAAATTCTTTTTATAAAAAATTTTTAAGACAAGATAGTAAATATATATATAGCAGTCACATGTATTTAATCAGATTTCTACATATAAATAGAATTCATTTTGTTTCCTTTGAAAGAAGTTTTATTATACAACATTTAAATTAGAAAAGAAAACTAGAGCAAATCCTCCTTAAGTAAAAGACAGAGTAATGAAAATGAATCCCTTTAGTATTTCACAGATGTTTAAATTCATTTATTCTATTTTGGCATATGCTTTTGAAGACACAAATAGTGTCCATGTGGTGTTTTGTTTGTTCACAGGTAAAGCTGAGACAACTGTTTGACATCTGGTGGTTGAGGTTTTGGTAAGTGTGTGATAAAGAGTGAAATTCAAATTTTATGGCTATGATAGTGGTGTTAAGATAAGGTTTCCGCATTCCCTTATACAAACACAGTTAAATTTTGTTGGCACTTGTATTAAAAAATACGGTGGCGCCTATTAAAAATATTTTTGGTCGATTATCCACCCATGACCCATGCTCATGATCTACCCAGAGCTAACACTCTACTAGCCGTTTAACCCCTAAGAGTTTTCTTTGTCTAAAGCCGTTTTCCATCTGACATTACCCTGGGCTTGGAGTATAAAGAAGAAAATCTCGACCTAGTGATATCAGATTAAAAATAGAGAGTTTTAGTATATAGCTGATAGTCACGAGGATAAAGGGTAATTACCCCGTTTTTTATTACAATTACACTTGCGCTCGCAACGTGGGGCTGGAAATTCATTTAGAGGCTGGAATTTCATTTAGAGGCTCGAATTTCAGTTAGAGGCTCGAATAATTTCACTTAGAGGCTGGAACATTTAGTAGTTATTTTCATCACACTTATATTCACCGACTGAGGTTTGCTTTGATATTAGTAACGTCTTCTTTTAGTTTCATTTTTGTTAAAGTTTGTTACAGTTTATAGTGGGTTCTTCTTTATATAGTTAGGACATTCGTTTGTTAGTGATTTCATCTTCAAAGATTTTATAATTGAGTTACGTTAGAGATATTCAGATATTTAATTATGGCAGAAACTTATAGCATCGTACATTTACTTAAAAATGAGTTAGAATATGAATTGAACATTAGAGGCATTGAAAATTCAAGACCAGTTTCAGATAAAAGGAAAATTTTAGCAAGGTTGTTGGCCAAAGAAACAGATAAACCCGGTTGTTTGATAGATCCTTCTTACTATAAAGTAGATTTCAAAGTAGAGAAAGAAGAGATTGAGTCTAGTATAGAGTCAGTTAAAAATGTTTTGTTAGAATTTATGGATGATCCCGCTGAGTCAATTTTTAAAAGGATAAGGTCAAGATTAGTACATCTTACAGGTAGAATTCAACGGTTAAAGCTCCCTAAAGAAAATTTTGAGGAAATTGTGTTATTTAAAATGAAAGTTTGGCTACTATTCTTGTTGTGGAAGCAGATCTGCATGAGAAATTAAATAAAGATACGAGTTCAAATCATAAAGATATTAATATAAATCCTATTGCTGCATCTAATGTGCCCATTCCAACGGTTACATATGTCACACAGTCAGTCCCTATTGGATCTTGGTCGATAAAATATTCAGGAAACCCATCTCTCTTATATCAATTTTAGAAAACATTAGTGACATTGCACAGTCCCGAAAGGTATCTGAAATGGAATTGTTTAATTCTGCAGTTGAATTGTTTACCGGTGATGCCTTAGTATGGTATCGTTGCGTTCGTAGTTCATTAACAGATTGGAGTTCGTTGGTTAGTAGACTAAAGGAAGATTTCTTGCCAGCACATCCTGAAGACGATATTTGGGAAAAATCAAAATAGATTACAGAGGAATGGTGAATCAGTTGTATTGTTCATTGCTAATATGGAAAATTTGTTTAACCGATTACCTATTATTCCTGCAGAACACACTAAAGTTAGAATAGTCAAGAAAAATTTATTGCCATATTTCATTCAGCATCTTGCTCTTACAGAGATAGAGGATATTAGTACGTTAGTTAAACTGTGTAAGAAGTTAGAAGAAGCTTCTTTAAGTAAACATAAGTCTGTTTCAGTTGCACCATATAGTCACAAGCAGCCTATTAATTATTTTAATCCACGTTTTAGAAACAAAACCCCTAGTTCATTTCAGAATGCTTCAAGTCGTGTTTATACCCCTACATCTTCACATTCCCCAGTACAAGTTCTTAATTCTGCTACCCCAATGACAGAAAAGAGTGGAGTAGGTAACTCATTTATTAAGCATAAATTGGTATGTTGGAATTGTTCACGTTATGGACATACTTTCAGTGTCTGTAGATCTTTCAAGAGATTATTTTGTTATGGTTGTGGTCGTAAAGGAGTGACTAGTATCACTTGTCCGTCGTGTCCAACTCAACGAGTAGAGGAACAGAAGTTGAGTAGCGAAATTCCTGTTTCTAGATAAAATGATAAAGTTATTTGATATGGATGTTACGAGTTTATTTGATTTTGGATGTATTACATCGATAGTAGGTTCATCTTTTAGTCTTATTAGTTATGTTTGTTGGTCGATTAATGGTACACTAGTTTTACTGTTGAAATATAGTTTTGAAGATTGCTCTTGTGCATGAGCACGTTTTGGTTTAGTTTGATTGGTTTTGAGTAGCAATTTTATGGTCGCGTTACAACGTAGTATGTTGAGTTAAGTTAGATCTGTGCGAGACTTGTTGTGGTTCATCGTGTAGCGTTATGTTAGTCTAGACGAAACTCCGGAAGGGTTGGTCGCTCAGCGTTATGTCAGTCTATGCGAGGGTCGTGGTAAGTTTGTCGCTTCAGCAGTTTGGCATCGTCACTTGAGATTATTTGAAGTCGGTTATGATGTGATTCGTTTTGCTTATTTAGTTTGTCAGTCTAGATGAGACTCAGAGAAGAGTTTGTCATTCTAGCAATTTTGTTTATAAGTCTAGGTGAGGCTCATAGAGGAGCTTGTCATACTAGCAAGTTTATGCGTTGTGAAGCACTTTAGTTTAAATCGACAGTTTGATTATGGGTAGAGTAAGCGTGTACCAGAACATTTATTAATAGTTATCATGAAGTAAAGTAGAAAATAATTTCGTATTCAAATTCCCCCTTTTCATTTATCCGTATCTTCAAATTTAAGTCTAAGAAAATGTTTAGTATCGATAATTCAGCGACAGATGAATGTGAAAATGAAGATGTTAAGAATGTTTCTGATCCTTAAGTACTTCTAATTATAGTTGATGTCAGTAGTAATTCTTTTTGGTCCATGTTTTAAATTCTTAAGTAGGACAAGATTAAAGTTAGTGAAATTTTTTTGATTTGTTTAAAGTAATTTTTGTTTTAGTAGTAATAGAGCTTGGTATGTTTGTTGATTTAGATGTTGCATGTGTTAAATGATAATTTTTGATGACGACAAGGATGTGTTAAATGACGACAAGGATGTGTTAAATGATAATTTTTGATGACGACAAGGATGTGTTAAATGATAATTTTTGATGACGACAAAGATATGTTTATGGATTTTGAATGATGATATATTTTTTTGAGGTGTTTGAGAGTGCAGCATATGTTGAGAGATGTTGCGAGTATATAGAGATGAATATGTATTCGGTGAAGAGGTGCGTATTCAGTTATGAGGTACATGATGGAGATTATAGAGAGTGTTTAGTAAAGTGTTGAGTATAGTTATATAGTTAGAGTGTGATAGAGTATTAAGCATTAAAGGAATGCTTGAGTTTTGGTTTAGTAGTTTGAGACTAGGCCTGATGTGCTTATTCTTTATTGAGAGTGTACATGAGCTAAGAGAGTTCATGAAGAGTTTTTTTTGTGAGTTGCTGGTGGATGTCTCCCAGTAGGCTCAAAGTATGATTTATTAGTGGTTTTGGAGTTCTTTGGTGATGAATCACTGATGTTGTAGGATTTTGAGAGATATAGTTGAGTCTGTAGCATAGTAGTCGTACAGATAATGTTGTGAGGTGCTCACTCAAAGATCAAAGGTATCTTGTTGATGAATAAGTATTGTTAATACTTTGTCTGTTTCTCGAGTATTAGAGATTTGTTTCGTGAATGGACTTCGTAAATAACAGCTTTTGGTACTTGTTAAATTCATCGATTAGTTTAAATGTAATTAGCACTTGGAAAGTTATGTACATAAATCCTTAAGACAGATATAGTAAATTAGAGAAGAGTATTCGTTGTACAGATTTTTGTTTAATAGTAATTTTGTTATACATTCGATTTTGTTTATTACAGTTCTAATTTATAGAAAAATATTTTTCGCTTCAGGTAAAATTTTTTACTTTGATATGGTTGTTGCGTTTGTAACTATAGATGACATGCATCCACTGAGTGTTAGATTCCCTAAATATTCGTAAATGATTGACGTAAATACTGATTATGACTTCCCGAATTTGTCCCTTTATAGGCGTGTAGTACGCGCAGTTACTAATCACTCAATCCCATGCATTAATATTCCCCATATCAATTAGTGAATGATTCTGTTTTTTGTTAAACTCATCGTTAGTTATAGTTAAAGTTTGTGCTGTTTTGTTGTGAGTTGTAAGAGGTTTATACGGTTAATAAGAGTAATTTTGAAGTTTCAGTCGAAAATTTTTTTAGAAAAATTCTTCCATCCTCAATTTTTCTCTTGGGAAGAGGCTGTGTAACGTATTTTTTCTTGTTACACCAAGCCTAATAAATTAATAATAAAACAGATAAATTTTAAAGCATTTAATTCGTAAATATTCAGCCAATAAAAATTAAAGTATAATGTTCATAATAACACATAGATTCTAGAAGATATATATTCTGAGGCTTGTTACCAAGCGTTGTCCAGTTAATTATCAGCACTTTTGTTCCCAACGTCGAAGAGTGAAGTCGCTTTTGTAGACTAGAGATAAAAGTCAAGATGTCCCGACTAAAACACGAGGCGTCTAATAGAGTCAAGAAGAAGAACTTGAGTTGAGAACATGGAACGATAATATACATCATTTAAGACAGTTGGTATAGATTAATACAATAAATTAAACTAATACTTTCACTTTAGTGCAATATCTTATGGACATATCTACAACAACAATTTTCAATGTTAAATTATAATAAATTTTCGTCGCAATAATTTAAAGCAGGCAGTTATGGTTTCGTTCTATCTATTTAATACGCCGTATAGAAATGGTTTATTATACAAAGAATCTTGGTACTTCAAACTTACAGATGATTAATACGCTGGAAAAATACAACAGCTGACGTCAGGATTTTGCACCTGCAATTTATTTGGATACACGTGAGTGTTTGAAACTTTCCGTAACTTTGAAAGTATAGTAAATTATTATGAGATTTCCTACGTTGAATATTAGAGTAACACAAATAAAAAGTAGTTTTTTAAAGTCAATAACACACCGAATAAATATCTAGTTTGTCAGTTATTTGTACACGCATACAATGTGTTTTAAGATATTTAAAATGACAACTTATGTCAGATAAAAAAAATAGTATAGATTCTGTTTCCTAATCTAGACGCCAGATGCAGTCTTGATTTAATTTTCACATTTTGCTTAAAAACATTCAGGTCATGTAAAAGCTTTTTATTGGTGCTGAAATTCGTGTATATTTTTTGTGTAGATTACAGTTAAATTTGAGTAGTTGCATTTTATGATCGCTATTTTTCTGATGATCAATCTTTGTTGTAAATGGTCAAGGAAGCGCTTCAATGATTATAGTAAAAATAAATTCATGTGTTATGATCTAATAAATTATGACATGTTTGCTTACACTAAATTTTATAGAAATGATCAATTAATACATATTTATTTTGAAGGTTAAACTTCACTAAAATTCTTTTATAAAAATTTTTAAGACAAGATAGTAAATATATATATAGCAGTCACATGTATTTAATCAGATTTCTACATATAAATAGAATTCATTTTGTTTCCTTTGAAAGAAGTTTTATTATACAACATTTAAATTAGGAAAGAGAAAACTAGAGCAAATCCTCCTTAAGTAAAAGACAGAGTAATGAAAATGAATCCCTTTAGTATTTCACAGATGTTTAAATTCATTTATTCTATTTTTGGCATATGCTTTTGAAGACACAAATAGTGTCCATGTGGTGTTTTGTTTGTTCACAGGTAAAGCTGAGACAACTGTTTGACATCTGGTGGTTGAGGTTTTGGTAAGTGTGTGATAAAGAGTGAAATTCAAATTTTATGGCTATGATAGTGGTGTTAAGATAAGGTTTCCGCATTCCCCTTATACAAACACAGTTAAATTTTGTTGGCACTTGTATTAAAAATACGGTGGCGCCTATTAAAAATATTTTGGTCGATTATCCACCCATGACCCATGCTCATGATCTACCCAGAGCTAACACTCTACTAGCCGTTTAACCCCTAAGAGTTTTCTTTGTCTAAAGCCGTTTTCCATCTGACATTACCCTGGGCTTGGAGTATAAAGAAGAAAATCTCGACCTAGTGATATCAGATTAAAAATAGAGAGTTTTAGTATATAGCTGATAGTCACGAGGATAAAGGGTAATTACCCCGTTTTTTATTACACTTACAACATCATTAGTGGAGCACATTGAAAGATTACGAGAAGTGTTCGAAAGATTAAGAACAGCACAATTTAAAGTAAAATTAGATAAGAGCGAATTTCTACAGAAAGAAGTAGCATTTTTAGGACACATAATAACACCCCAAGGAGTGATGCCGAACCCCGACAAAACAAACGTATTAAATTACCCCATACCGAAAACGAATAAAGAAATAAAAGGATTTTTAGGCCTTAGTGGTTATTACCGTAAATTTATTAAAGATTATGCTCAAATAACTAAGCCCCTAACCAATTGTTTAAAAAAGGGAAACAAAATTGTACATACCCCAGAATTTATTAAAGCTGTAGACAAAATCAAAAGTATATTAACAAATCACCCCGTAGTAGAATACCCCGACTTTTCAAAACCATTCATATTAACAACAGACACATCAAATGTAGCATTAGGCGCAGTATGAAGCCAAGGAACAGTAGGCAATGATAAACCCATCAGTTACGCATCCAGAACCCTCAACGAAACAGAGCAACGATACAGTACAATAGAGAAAGAATTGTTAGCCATAATTTGGGCAACAAAGTATTATAGACCATACCTATACGGACGGAAATTTTATATATACACCGATCATAGACCATTAGTATGGCTATGCAAACTCAAAGAACCCAACTCAAAATTACATAGATGGAGAATCCGACTAGAAGAATATGACTACGAGATCATATACAAAAAGGGAATTTACAACAACAACGCAGACGCTTTAAGTAGAATCCAACTTAACGCACTAGAGACAGAATGAGTGATAGGAAACGTAGACGAGACAGAAATCAGAGAAGACCCAGATAAAATAGAAACCATACATTCGACACAAAATGGCGAGCGAAAAACCGCAATTAAAATTTTAAATGAAGCCATAGACATGAAACCCAATCGGTTTATAATCACAGAAGCTTTAAACAACCCCAACCCTGTAAAATATACGAAAGTAGATAATAGAAAGATATACCAAATTCTAAAGGAATACACCCCCGAGAAAAAACGATTTTACTTTTACTTTAACACAGAAAATTTGTATAAACGCTTTTCAGAAATATATGTTAAATTATTCAACAATTCTGGCCCTGAACTTATAAGATGTACAAAAAAATTAATTACATTAGACGACCCTGACGAAATAAATGACGTGATCAGAAACCAACACAAAGGAAAGACCAACCATTGAGGAATAAATGAGACCCTAAAGCAAATCATGAGACGTTACTATTTGAAGGACATGAAAGAATTAACTACAGACTTTATCAATCAGTGTGAACTATGTGACTGAGCAAAATATGACAGAAAACCCTCGAAGATATCCTTAATGTTGACTAAAACACCAGACAAACCTTTTCAGAAATTACACGTCGATACTCTAGTAGTAGAAGAACAAAGTTACTTAACAATCGTGGACGCATTTACAAAAATAGGCCAAGCAATACCAATCACTTCTAAAAACAGTATAGACGTAACTCAAGGATTGCTACACTATTTTACATTTTACGGAACACCTGAGACCATAACGTTAGATAACGGAAGCGAATTCAAAAACGAAACAATACAAAACACTTTGGAATTACACAAAATAAAAATTCATTTTATAACTGAAAACCACCCTGAATCCAACAGACTAATTGAGAGACTACATTCAACCCTATTAGAACAGATAAGATTATTAAGAATAAATTACAAGAAAGAACATATAACTAACTTAATGTCATACGCATTAATCGCCTACAATAACACAATTCATTCATCGACAAATTTACACCATTAGAATTAACTCTAGGATACTCAGATTCAAGCAACCCCTATGATATACATTATAACAAGGAAATCTATCAACAATACGCCAAGGATTACAAAGAGAAACTAAAAATAACTTATGACAAAGTAAAGGATAAGTTAGATAACGACAAAGAACGCATTACCGTGACCCGTAATAAAAACACGGATATAAATAAATTTTCTATAGGACAAACCACAAACCGTATACGAGAAAAATTACCAAAGCAAAAGACACAAAACGGCACCGAGAAATTTAGGCCTTTTTAAAATCAAACGAATATCCGACAAAAACGTAGCCGTAGTAGAGAACGGCAAGATAACAAAATATATTCCCCTTAAAAATTTAAGACACCCTGAACTTTCAGATGGACAATCATCACCCTTACCGTCAACCTCCACCCAGGTAGAACGGACACCGAAATCATAATTGAAGACATAAAGAATAACCTCGGTATACTACCAATAAAATTAAGCAGTATGCAGAACACTATACACTATTGGACCTTTGCACAAAAATTCGATTTAACCGAACTGAAACAAGAACTTCAAGTAATCAAAAATAATTATTACCGACTAAAACAATCAATGGGCACAACAAAATTCGGAAAAGAATACGCAATAGAAATGATGAACTACGACATTATAATAGAAAGTATTTTGAAAAATATAGAAGACAAATTTAATCGACTAATACCCACAGAACAAACGGCAAGACGAAAAAGAAGACTAATCAATAGATTAGAAAACATAATCAAAGCAATTACCGGCAATTTAGATAATCAAGACGCAGAACGTTGTGACAACGCGATACAACAATTAATAGAAAACCAAAACGACATCAAAACCATAATTAGTAACCAAATATCATTAACTCAGTCAACGATCATCAAATTTAACGAAACGGTAAGAAAATTAGTTAGAAACCAAAATAGTATAACCAATCGAATACAAACCCTAGAAAATAACATGCGAACTACTATGTTAGGCATGCGAGATTTAATCAGATTCAATACGATATATAACCAGATAATATCAACCCTAACTTTAATTCAACAAATCCTAGCAACATTAGAAAACGCAGTAACCTTTGCAAAATTAAATACCCTACATTCAAGTATCATAGAACCAATTGATTTATTAAAAGAATTATTAAGAATAAAATCTTTTATAACTAACAGTAGATTACCTTTCGATGTAATAGAATCAAACATTTTAATATTTGAAAAAATAGCTATAGTTAAGGCTATGTAAAAAATAACGATATAACCTTTTTAATAGAAATACCAATAGTAGAGATTAACAATTACAATTATTATCACTTATTTGCTTTTCCAATGAAAATGACTAGCACATACCAAGTTATTATTCCAAAAACCAAATTCCTATCCTTAAATGAACTAAGATATGGTTATACAAACGAAAAATGTGATGAAGTCACACCAAATCAATACTTATGCCAATCATTGACAACAACAACAATTCAAGAAGACAGCCCTTGTGAAGTACAACTACTAAAATTTACCAATCATTATGAAAATTGTGAAGTCAAACCTGTACAAATCACCAATATGAAAATCCAGAAAGTAACGGAAAATAAATAGATAGCCATTTTCCCTACTGAAGTAATCGCAACAGTGTATTGCAATCAAGACGAAAGTAATTTAGCATTAACCGGAAGTAAATTAATCACCCTTAAGGAAAATTGTTATTTGAAATTGAAAAATGAAATAATTAGAGTTTACCAAGATCCCGTACAAACCAAGAAGCTAGCAAATCTACCCGATTTACAAATCAAGATTACCCAAGACGAAGACGAAGAAATACTTTAAAAACCCCTGCAGTTGGAACACCTGGAATTAGACAACCTCAACCACGCCATGAAACTCATGGAAGACTACAAAGAACACCTGAACGAAATCAAAACGCCCAAAGTGCACTACGATAATATTAGTGTATGGACAATTATATTGATTATATTGACGATTGTATTGATTATTTATGTAATTTACAAAATGTATACTAGATATAAAAATAATAAAGAAAACAGTTTTAGATTTAAGGCAATAAAGAAACAAATGTACCCTTAGAAAGTATGAATTTTAAGAAATGAGATTAAACGAATTGTTTTAATTAAAAATCAAGAAAGGTAAAAACCCTTAATTTTTAATGTACGTTGGGAGGAGTTATGTATTCCCCCATTTGTTATATATAAAAGAAACTAATAATTAGGAATTATTAGAAATATTAGGAAATGCGCAACAATGTAATTGAAGGACAATTCATTTCAGTTTATTAACGTTCATAGGAACGGAAATCCTACTTTGTAGCACAAGGATAAGTGACACTGCAGATGTCAGGGCACAAGCGGTCACAGACAGTCACGTACCGAAATTACCTGGAAAGTAAGCTCGCAACAAAGTAGTTATGAATAGATTTAAGATAGCAACAATGTATTATGAATAAGAGTCAAGTGTAAGCAGACATTAGGTCTGCAAGTTCCCACAGACATGTGAGGAGGTAAGGATATTATAAAAAGCCCGGGAGCTCCACTCGCAGTCAGTTAATCCATCGTTCAGCTTTAACATTGCAGTTCGTTAGATAACTCACTTGTACAATTAATTAATAGTTTCGGACTTAGAGTAATTATTTCAAGATTGTCTAAGTTCAACATTAATTTCTGTATAACAAATAAATAAATGTGTTAAGAAGTTTGGAAGTCTTTTTAAAAAAGCCGCTCCCAAGCCACAAACCTTAACTTTTGCCAATCTTCTTACAAAAAAGAAACAGATTAGTAATCATCGATCGGGGAGACTTAGGATTAAACCTAACTAAATTGAAACGAAATATTGAAAATTTGCTATTGAAGCATCGGGTTTATCACCCAATCATTAAAAGCGTTAATTTTTTTGTGTAGTTTTATGTTATAATTTTGCGTGATCTGAATTTTGTGTCGTTCTAATTAATAAATGTATAACATTTATCATGTGTTTTTTAACTTTTTCACTCTATAGTTAAACCCCCACCAAAGTGTGCTGCCCGTGTCGGGCGTCAAAAGCGATTTTGCAGTTGATGAATTTATAACAATTCAATATAAGCACGTGATTTAAGAAATAAAAAGGTTTGAGGAACTTTACTTTGAAACGAATTTATATTAATATGCTACAATATATTGTCAGATTTAATTAGGTTTTTTGGGTTGTCGGATAACGTACTTCTAATATTCAAATAGCTATAACTTTGTAAGTATGAAAAATTTTTACCTCGATTTAAAAAACATTAACTAATGTATTTCAAAATCCTATAACAATAACGAATTAACTTTACTTTGAAAGCGATATCTCTAATTGACGTTGATAAGATAATTTTATTGCTAATAATTTTCTAGCAAAACTAAGTGTTCCACTTAAAATTTTGTTTTCCAAACCTCTACATATCTGTCAGCATTATAAGAAATTCTTATATAAGTCGATTAAGATAAGTACCCGCACCTACTTCAAAAGTTTAATGTAATACTTTTGGATGTTGTAAGCATCTATATTCGGAAATTACGTTTAATTGTTGTTTAGGTATGTTTCGCGTTTTTTATTTTACAAAAATATTTGGTAATGTTTTACCTCCCGACTATAAAAGTTATACAAAGGATATTCAATTCTTTCGTATTCAGTTCGCATGTTTATGCTCTTACAATTAATTGAAGAGAAGTTATGAAACGAATTCAATAGTATTATCATATTGAATTGAACAAGGTGACACATGCGGCGCACAAAATAACGTCGCATTTAAACAACATAGTACACATATGAGACAACCGTGGGCAACGCCGTGTCTCCTTTACGTATCAATAGTATTTGTAATTATGATTTGTCGCACGTAAATTAGTTAGCTTCAATCAACTTCACATTAAAAGGCGCACGGTTTCGACTAAAATTAGCATACAATTCTACGACTTTCGTTTTTCAATATAAATATGCACAGATAACTTCCATGACGGAATAAGTAAATAAAACTTTCAATTGCAATGTGAAGTGTGAGTAGTTTAGCTATAGAAAAGCTGGGACACATGCAAAAGCATGTCATATCTTTACAATTTGCAATACTTTTTTGATCAAAAATAATATGTATGTGTTGTGGGCATAGAGGTGTACTTGTGTGTGAAGTGATTTTAAAAAAGTGCCAATAAAAAGGTTCTTGGTGTACGGAAAAGCTGTAGCACATGCAAAAACTCTCATATCTACGAAAAAATGCAATATTTTTGTCAGAATAGTATATATGCGCGGGGAAGCTGGAAGACATGCCAAAGAAAACCTTCATATATATGAATATTCTCAATATTTTTTATCAAAAATAATTTATATGTTTTGTGAGCATGAAGGTGCACCTTATGTGTGAGGTGTTTTTAAAAAGAATGTTGATAAAATGTGCGTGTGTGTGTGTGTGTGTGTGTCTGTGTTTGTATGTGAATATTACGCTCGCTCGGTCACTCACGTTAGCGCACAACATGAGATGAGAAAAAGAAAGAGATCCTTGGCGGAACACAGGAGGCTTAATGCAAGCGGAATTTAAATGCATAATGAGACCACATCGTTGCAGGTTGCCTTCCTTCCAAGTATATTTAATTTTATTAAGAAGCGTTTAATCCTAGTTTTTCGATTTCTAGAAAAAGAAATAAAAGCTCATTTTTTCAGATATGTTGATTGATTTATGCCCACAAAATGATCTAATCCATAAAGCGTTCAAAACTATTTTAAAAAGTATTTAATTGCCACGAGACAGGACATTGTAAATTAAAACATGAATAAGCAATTACAATTGAAGCGCATACGTGCAAGCTGTCTATTAATAATTTGAAAACATGTTAAGTTTTTTTGGGTCATTGGTAATCAAAATATAATGAGATAGTGTGCGACTTTAATATTAATCGTCCATGAAAAATAAGTATCGTACTAAAACGAAAAGTACACTACACATAGCAGATTCGTAGATTTGCCTGCAAATTTTGTAACGGCATGTTTAAATTGCATGTTTGTTATTTAAATCTCTGCAAATAAAGAAAAAGGTAACAATTTGCATCAAGCGTGCGTTGCCGTTTATCTGAGATTTATCTCCACTACTACTACTACGACTAATACTGTCCACGCACGAGTAAAAAAATATTCAAAATGTTTCATCATTAGGGCTTCAGTCCTGGAACTGGTTAGACGCGTACCATCATTGTTTCCTATTCTGAACTAACCTACAGATTTGCCTGAAATTTGCACAGTCTGCATCTACCACTATCTGATCTAGGTATACCCCTACCTCTTTTCTCTTATCTCTGCTTGTAATATATCCCATACTATTCCCCCAAAAATGCCTTAAAAAGTATTCTGCCCTTCTATTTCTCTTATCTTTTTCCCCAGATATCCTTGTTCCCTTACTATTTCTATAACCTATTTGTTATTATCTTTGTCTGTCCATGCTATCGTCCTCATACATCTGAAGCACATCATTTCAAAAGGCTGCTACCGTTTTTCTGTCTGCGTTTCAGACTGTCCGTATTTTATAGGCATACTGTGCTGTGCTCCACACATATGCTTTCAACAATTTTCTTCTTGTTTTATGTTTGTTGTCTTTCCTCATAGGCGCTGTTCTTTCTTGTTAGATGCAGTTCGGTCACCTTTTATTGTTTTACAATTATATACCCTATTTCACTGACCTTAAGGCAGCTCCGTAGCGCAGTGGTATGTGTGTGACTACTACGCCCAAGGTCCCGGGTTCGAATCCCGACACGGTCCGCTTGAAAAATGTTAGGCGAGCATTTTTCACAAAAATACACCCTCGTTCGGATGAGAGGTAAAATGAGGGTCTCATGTGTGAGTGTTGTCACGCACGTTAAAGATCCCTACCTAGCTTAGAACAGCAAGGGTTCGGCAAAATTCCAAATTTTCCAGGTAAAAGAAACTCGCTTCCTGGCCAATGTAGTACTTTCGAGTGGAGTATTGGAAAATTACATGTAAGGTTGTGAAGGGAGGTAAGCAGCCTGTGGCTGCCAAGTTCCCCCAACACTTAACCATTTACTGATTTAATATATTTTCCAATTTATCTTTTTGCACAGTCATCATTAGTTGCAGATATTTCGCAACCAACAACTAGTTGTTTATACTAATCATCAGATTTATCTGCGCTTAATTTTTCGTCATTAGGTTTTCCGTCTCAAAACTGGTTGGGCACGTACCTGCACTTATTTATCTTCTGAGCTAGCCTACATAGTTCCCTGTAATTCTGTTACGTTTTTTTTTTCGTGGCAGCCACGTTGGGCGCCAAATTTGTTACGTTTTTTTTGTGGCAGCCACGTTGGGCGCCAAAGTTATGTTACGTTGGCTCGTAGCCGTGCGTAACAAATAGAAAATCAAAGAAGAAATGACGGGCTCAATCGGAGAGTGGGGGTTGTAGAAAGCAGACCGACATACCATGTACGCGGCCGTAAGGAGTTAGTGATAATACCTGCAATAAAATTAATTAGTTAAGCAAACCTGAAAAAAAAAGAATAAGCATAGCAGCAATGAAACGTCCAAGTTATTCAGTACTTTGTAGAATGTAAATAAAAGAAACTGTTTAGATAAACTATATAATATAACAACGGTAAAAGCAATACAGAAAAATGTTTAGTACACAGTGAGGTAATATTGGGGAGTAGCAGAGACGTTTCCTCACACACCAATTAAACATAAATCAGACAAAATGTTAAAAAAAATAAATAGGCAAGACACAATTGATATGAGTAATTCAGTAAATAAATAGGTAAGACACAATTGGTATGAGTAATTTAATAGTATTGATTTTTCTTTCTTTCTTTTTTTTCCTATGTTTTAAAATAGCATGCAAGTTTATTGTAAAAGGTATCAAAACGACAAAGATATGGTAAAGCAACGGATAGATATTTAAAGTTATAACCAGTAGGAAATAGTTCAACTTACAAAAGTCCTTCGGCAACGCTTCCTTGCTACGGAAGTGTGAGATTCAACGATGTCCTGCACTAACGAAGCACTTCACCCTTGACTGTGAGGGTGTTGATGGAACTTATCACACGTTACACTAATCACACCTACGTATTTCACTGGTGTTAGCAGCAGACATTATCACGCGTCGGAACTATGTAGCCTTGATAAATTTCTTGGTAATTCTATTTCTTAAGACAATAATTTCGAAATATTCTGAAGCACTAGTTTAATTTCAACTGGGACCAAAGGTATATTATTTTCATAAACATCCCAAAAAGCAGTGAGAAACTTCAACTAATACCTTTGTAAGCCGGTAATCTGTTATATTTCACCAATAACGAAATTTGCGCAAGCAATGATCTATTTTAGATTCTTCGTTGTTAGAAAATTCAGAAACTACAGTATCACTGTATTTAACTAATCCAAAGTATGCGCTACTCTGAAAAGGAAAGGACCGCGAAACTAGATCGCACACACAGTTTTTATATCAAAAGACAAAACAACTAAAAGAACCATAATGGGTAAAGCACGTGTATCACTTAAGTACGTCCGTCAAAATGTTCCGTAAAACATTTTTGTACGGTTAATATACAATTTTTATTTCACAAGAAAATTAAATCCCGCATTAATTCTCACTAGTCAAAGCAAAGAGGAAACAGTATTTTTAACGTACTTAGTATATCGGAATAAAGAACAAAACACGACTCTCCGTCTGTTTATTCAACTCGTTCTATTACAACTGCTTATCGTATCTTATCTAGACTTGTTAATAACATCAGGAACATCCAAAACGTGAATGCCGCGATCATATATAATAATTAATTACAGCGGTTTATCATTTCCGATAAGTTGGAAAGCAATTTACGAATAATCCACATAAGGAACGAAATTTATATTTACGGCAAGACAAGAACGATGCAATCTATTCATTATAAGCGGTTTATAATTTTCAATTTATCTATCTTTAAATTACTACATACGAGTTAATAAATATCAAATACAGAAACAGCAATTTGCAGAAATGCATTTATAAATTGGGAAACAGCGTAAAAGTTTAAAACTACAAAAATTGCTCGTTACAATTCTCACACAGCATGTGTATACAGCTCGCTTCCCTTCTATCGTTTTCTAATTTTATGCCCTATTTTACCGAGATTCAGTAAAGGGGGTTAAGCAACCTGTGGCTCCCAAGATCTCCCAACACTTAGACATTTGCCGAAGTAATGGTTTTCCAGTAAATCCTTTCACACACTTAACATTATTCGAGAATATTGTCCAACCAATTCTTGTAGTTACTTATAATAATCATCATGTTTAAGCACAGTTATTTTTTCGTCATTAGTTTATCCATCTTGGGATTGGTTGGATGCGTACCTCCATTAATTTCTATTCTGGGCTAGCCTACACATCTCCCTGAAACCCCTACAGCCTACATCTTTTACTATCTGCGTGCAGTAGTCTAACCTAGGTTTGCCTCTTCTTCTCTTTTTTCCTATCTCTGCTTCTAATATATTCCGCACTATTCCCTCATGCCGTAGTATGTGGCCTATCATCCTATCTCTCCTCTTTTTTACCGTTTTCCACATATTTCTTTCTTCCCCTACCATTTCTAGTACCTCTTCGTTCTTAACTTTGTCTGTCCAAGATATCTTCATTATACGTCTGTAACACCACATTTCAAAGGCTTCTACCTTTTTCTTGTCCGCTTCTCTTACTGTCCAGGCTTCACAGCCGTACAGTGCTGTGCTCCACACATATGTTTTAAGCAATCTTTTCCTTGTTTCTATGTTTGTGGTCTTTGAGCACAGTAGTTGCTTTTTCTTGTTAAATGTAGCACGACCTTGTGCTAATCTTTGTTTTATAACTTTTGTGCTTTTCCCATCTTGCGTTATTTGGCTTCCTAGGTAGCAGAAATCTTGCATAGTAAGTCCAAATGTCTTCCTGCATTTGAAAATATTCATTGCCTCTTCTATGTACAAGTTAAAAATCAATGGGGATAGAGCACATCCCTGTCTCGCCCCTTATCTAATGTTTACTTCTCTACGTTCCTGCTCTAATTCTATTACTGCTGTTTGCCCTTTGTATAAGCTATGTACTATTCGTCTATCCCTATAACTCATTCCAATCTTTTTGAGTATTTCAAACATTTTTTCCATTTTACATTGTCGAATGCTTTTTCCAGATCTACAAACCCTATATACACGCGTTCCCCTTTTTCTATTGTTTTCTCCATTATCACTCTCATAGCTAAAATAGCCTCCCGTGTTCCCCTGTTTCGCCTAAACCCAAATTGGTCTTCTCCTAGTATTTCTTCCGCCCGTTTTTCCATTCGTCTATGTACAATTCTAGTTAAAATTTTTGACACGTGTGCTGTCAAACTTATTGTTCGAAAATTTTCACATCTATCCGTGCCTTTCTTTTTTGATATAGTTAGTATGATGCTACGTTTGAAATCTTTGGGTATCTCGCCTGTCTCATACATATAGCTTACAAGTTGGAAGAGACGTTCTATTACTGCTTGTCTAGCAGCTTTTAGAGTTTCTGCTTGCACCTTATCTGTACCCAGCGCCTTACCATTTTTCAGCCTTTTTATTGCTAATTCAAACACATCTCTAAGTATAGGATATCCCAAGTCATCATTTTCAATGTCCGATTCCTGTTCTAATGCAGTTAGTTCCTCTCCTGCATATAAATTCCCTATATATTCTTGCCATCTACCCACTTTCTCTACGTTTTCTATGATGACATTTCCTTGTGCGTCTCTTATATTTTTGCTATACGGTTTTAAATCCCTAAAATTCTTTCTAATTAATTTGTATGCTTCGTCTGTCTTTCATATTTCCATCTTCGTTTGTACCTCTTTGCACTTTTCATCAATCCATTGTTCTTTGGCTTTCCTGCATTTTCGAATAATTTTCCATTTTATGGCTTTGTATCTCTGTTTTCCTGTTTCGTCTGATTTATTTTTGTATTTTCGTATTTCTTCTATTAAATTCAGGATATCATTTGTTATCCATGGTTTCTTATTTTCTTTTTGTGTATACCCCAGTATATCTCTGGCCGCCATGTCTAGGCTGGATTTAATGTTATTCCATTCTGTTTCTACTTCCTTAGTATCAGATATTTTCCCGATATCTTTGAGCAATTCATTTGACTTTTCTTCGAATCTTTCTTGAATATCTTTATTTTTTAGTTTCTCTAAGTCCAAGTGCTTTTTTCCGTTTCCTTTTTTCACATTCTTAAATTTAAGTGCAGCCTTCATAATTACGATGTTGTGGTCAGTGTCTATATCTGCTTCTGGGTAGCTTCTACAGTCTTTTACTTGATTCCTAAATCGTTGTCTAACAAGAATGTAATCTATTTGATATCTTCCTATATCTCCTGGCATCTTCCACGTATATCGTCTTCTAGAATGAAGTTGAAATAATGTGTTTGTGACGATTAAACTGTTCTTGTTGCAAAATTCTACCAGCCTATTTTCCCTGTCGTTTCTTGTGCCTAAACCAAATAAACCTACTACCGCTCCTTCCCTACCCTCACCTACCACGGCATTAAAATCCCCCGTAATAATTAAATTTTCCTGTCCTTTTACGTATCTTAATATGTCTTCGATATCTTTGTAGATGGCTTCTACCTCTTCGTCACTGTAGCTAGAGGTGGGCATGTATACTTGTATTATTACTGTGTTTACCGGTTTAGATTCTAATCTAACCACTTTTTCGTTTTTTCGTAAGTAATTTTCTACACAGTATCCTATCTTTTTCCGCATAACTATCTCCACACCCAAATTTCCTTCCTCTGCTCCTGTATGAATTACCCTGAAGCCTCCACTCCAAAAATCCCCCGCCTCTGGCCACCGAACTTCGCTGATCCCTACTATGTCTAGTGATAATCTATTCATTTTGATTTTTAGGTTCTCTAGCTTACCTACTTGCTTTCCGATCCCATCCTCCGAAATAGTCCCCTCTCGGAGATCCGAATGGGGGACTATTTTAACTCAAGAATCTTTTACCCCAGAGAATGCCATCATGTTTGTAACAATTTAAGTACGCTGTGTACTTGGGAGATTGCCATACCGACCCCAATGGTCTCTGCCAATCTAAGTACCGAAAGAGCCGCTGCCCTCTTTCGGGGACCTGTCTTAGTCTGGTTCCTCACTAACGACCCCACTGCTTTGGTTGGACCTGTAGTTTGGCTCTTTACCTCATTAGAACACGCAAGCCATTTCACCTGTTCTAGTTCAAAATGTTTAAAATTTATTATTGTATAATCGTTCAAATTGTAAACATCGGCATCGTATGATATGGATCAAATTTTTGATGAATTAAAGGTGCCCGATACACGTCTGCACGTGCAATTTTAAAGCACGTGCTTGCAAGGTAGGTAGAAAACGTCGCTCCAAATCCTTGCTGCCGATTCTGAAATCCAATCAGACTGTTTCTAATGCAAAAAATAAGCATGCAAGATTGATCAAAGGTGCAGATATTAGCAATAAAAAGACGACGATGATAATACTCATGTAAAGAGCGAGAATGAGGAAAATTACGGCGACGAGGACGCAGCTGTAAATTTCTACAGATCAACATGAAAAAATGTAAAAAAACATAGAACGTCAAACAATATCGTATGGGTCGATCGGAAAAAAGTTTTTGCTCGCAGGCTACGCTTGAGTGCGGTAGTTAATTTGTATCACATAAATCCCATGCATAAATTAGGAAACGTCTTCACCCTAATAGTATGACGCTTGAGAAGATGCTTCAGATAATTAGATTTTCTTAAAATTAATTTCGTGTTTTAAGGTGAACACATAAAGCCGAAGGTTCTATATCATCATCTTAGTAGTGAGGTAGGGCCGGTCCTAATTCAAAACGTGTTCAGACGTATTTTCCATATGTAAATTTGGGTTTCTATTTTTACTACGCGTGTGATGATCATGAATAGGTGTGCTAATGTTTTTGTCCATCAATGATTAGGATAGAATGATGATTCGCTTACCGCATGACTTAATAAATTAGCAAAGATAATTAATGTTTGCATTGCCTCATTAATCACGTAATAAAGCTCAAGAGAAATTAATGTCCGATCGGGATTATGTTCAAGACGTCGCAGATACCAAATTTCGATCAATTTGAGTACTAACGAATTTGGGTAAATAATCTTCCTCCGGTAGTTGATTATTATGAGTCCACTGTAAAAATGTAGGGATAGCGTTATCAAAACTAGTCTGTCCTGTTTCGTAACGTATTAGTGCAGTCGCGTTTGACCCTCTAGTTACCATTTTCATTCAACCTAAAGCGGTAAATTTAAAATAACACTCATAATTAATAATTAAAGTTTTATAATAAGAGTAAGAAAAATATATTCAAAATCGACATCGATTGTTAAAAACTTGGCTGCAACTCCTAAGTATGGTTTTTCTAACACGGCGTAATTCGGCGTTAATATCGGCGTTCGCATCAAATGTTAATCTTAGCGCCTCCACCAACTGCTATGTATGCTTTCCCATGGTGCGGGTTAAAACTTAAAGGGGGTTGCGTTCAAAGGTTAGAGCGTAGGTGATACATAGCGGTGGCTATTCAAGCCACGGGATCGGTTAGCAATTGAGTCGAAAAATAATACAAGAACATCTATTGTTTATTTTAACTACTAGGAGCAAGCATATAAAATAACAAAGTTTTAGGAGCGAGAGTCCGCTCATGAAAGTCAAGTTAATTTATGATAACTTAAAACTACAAGCAAATAAAGATTGGTCTTACTTACATATTTAAGTCAGGCTTTCGGGATGGCTATGGCTGATTCGTTTGTTCCGGTAATCGGAGACACTGTACTCGCGATGGTAGCTGTAACACCACTGCCACACTCTGAGCACTTGACTCTCCATTACGGGTAAGTTAGGAAAATACAAGATAGCGTTATCTTGAGGAACTTCGGTCAGAAGCTAACCGCGGTGCATTTTGTAACAGGAATTAAATTATATTTTTGGCTTTACCAACGGATATAGGTTGGACGAAATTACGTAAAACAAAGTAGATAATGAATTTTGGTTTCCTTGTAATGTGGTCTCGGACAATTCCAAGTGCGTGCAAGGAAACAGTGTTGACATCATTTGATAAGAACAAAAGGTACAATTTAATAAATGATTAAGATAAAATAATTAAACTTGAAAATGTATTTATGTTACTCTAATAATGCTTCTTGAAATTAGATTTTGGGTTTGCTAAATTGGTATTTATAACAATACTTACAAAATGTGATACATCGAGACGTTGTTTGGAGCGATCGAAAACATAAGGGGCCTCACCACGCTCTCCAAAAACATTTATACACTTCACATGTAACCTCCCCATACCTGATTTTAATGCGAAATCCCCCTGTTAACATTCATTCTAGTAATTTTGCACTCCACACGATTTTCAAATCCGCGAATTTTAATCCCTCGTTATAAAATTTCAAGAAACTTGCTACACTATGCTCGTGTTCGTTTCAAACCAGATTAAACATATCAACCAATCGTAGCCCTCGTGACGCTTCAAAAATTCTTCCTTATACTATTAGTGTCTCTGCTTTACGCGTTTTATCCGTCCCTTTCTAATCTGGTCTGAGTGGTACAAATCGATATCCTTAACTATCTACTCTTTAAACCCACGTGGACGAGCGACGTGACTTTAAACAACCCCTGTTTAGTATTCCATGCTAAAACATTCAACGGTTTCCAATATACTTAGAAACTGCATGTTCATCTGCTCGAAATTATTAGAACTTGACATTTAAAAGCTTTGCAGGTGTTCAATCGTAACGAATGTTTTAAATACAATTCTCCGAGCTTCGTTTCATCGTATTCCAACCCTCCTAATCTATCCGTTTGTTAGCAACGTGTTTCACCTTGGGTTTTTACAGGCTTTTATGCTTATAATGTATCAATAATTGTTTAATTAACTCCAATTAAATTAATAATGAATGGCATTGACTTCTACCATTTAATTCTTTGCAAAACTATTAAAATTTTGATTATTATTTGTACAATTTAATTAATACCCGTTATTTAAAATTGATTAATTAATATAAATTTCATTAATACTAGCTACTTAAGAATGAATTAACTAATATAATTTCCGCACGTAATTTCTGATTGTTTCATTATACAGGGTGTTCTGAAATTGCTTCGCTTCTATTTATTTTTAATCCTTTAAAACTACTATAATATATATTATATATATATATATATATATATATATATATATATTAGATAGTTAATTACACAAGGTAAGTTTATAAATACTATAGTATTACAGTGAATAAGATGAAATAATAACTTAGACTTTTATGCAAAGCCCAAATGATCATTTCAAATCGAGCTAGTAATTGAAAGATGGAAAATATAAGGCCTTGGACAGGATTTTAACCTGTATCCTGGTTTTGCCGGAACCATGCGTTTACCAATTACGCCACCGAGGCCGATGACACAATTGGGAAATTTACAAATTTAAATCGTGTACATCAACTATACATAAACCTAACTTTCAATTACGATGTCTTGCACACGCACGCACGAAGGTAGCTTTCCACAATTGATTTGTTTTGTAAAAGAGTTCGGAATAGTCAATACAATAAGTGAGTATTAAATGAAAACATTTAAACAAGCAATTGCAAAAGATACATCATTATAGCAGAACAATTAAAACACAATTAGGAAGCAGTGCCAATTCATACGTTTGACATTTAATTACTGTGAAGTTTGTTATATTCGTATGGTTGTTGACGTTACAATAGTAACACTATTGTTCGATAAAGAGTACGGATTTATTTTAAAGAAGGAACCATACATGTATTAAATCTGCAAAAACACTGTTTTTAATTAACATTTGATTTTATGGTTTGCTGCATTAGTTTTCAACTTATATATAAGTGTTGTCGGTGTTTCCACTCAATAACTCGCAAAACTTCTATCGTATTATCAATAGCGAAATAAGATCGACAATGTCGGAACGAAAGATTGAACTGAATGCAGCCACTATTTTTTTTACAAATTATGCTACGCCAATGACCTGTTCGAGAACTTACAATCTGTGTTTAATGGTTATAGATGTTCTGTGTCTGTTTATGAATCAATACTTGAGAGCCTTCGTTGTTGTGGCGCGCATTGATATTTCAATTACAATTACACACTGCAAGGAATATGTTATATTTCTGTCTCAAATAGTGTCAAACGCTCTTCCAACTGTCAAAAAGTATACAAGGCGAGGTTATTGTTCTAATAGCAGGATTGGAACTCACCTTTCTGTATTCTTTTTAAAATTGAATGTACCCGTCGCTGCTAGCGGACAAAGAGCGGAATCGTCTCTATTAAATAATTTTTAATATAATCGTATCCGTTAATTTAAAAATGACTATAAATCCTTTGATTTTACGTCTTAAACATAGACAAACATCATTTTTATACGTTTGATATTAGAATAGATAATGTTTTAGTCGAGGCAAAAGTATTGTCACACTCATCATCATCATTGGGTCTTCAGTCCTGAAACTGGTTAGACGCGTACCATCATTGTTTCCTATTCTGAACTAACCTACAGATTTCCCCGAAATATGCATAGTCTGCATCTATCACTATCTGATCTAGGTCTACATCCGCCTCTTTTTTCCTATCTCTGCTTGTCATATATCACATACTATTCCCCAAAAATGCCTTAGAACGTATTATGCCCTTCTACTTCTCATATTTTTTCCCAAAGATATCCTTGTTCCCTTACTGTTTCTATAACCTATTTGTTATTAACTTTGTCTGTCCATCCTCGAACATCTGAAGCACGGCATTTCAAAGGCCGCTACTGTTCTTCTGTCTGCTTTTCAGACTGCTCGTATTTCGTAGGCATATTGTCTGTGCTGTGCTCCACACATACGCTTTCAACAACTTTTTGTTCTATGTTTGTTGTTTTTCATCATAGGTGCCGTTCTTTCTTGTTAGATGCAGTTTGGTCACCTTCTATTGTTTTACAATTATATACCCTATTTCTCCGACATTCAGTGGTTGCGAAGGGGGGGTAAGCAGCCTGTGGCTGCCAAGTTCCCCCAGCACTTGAACATTTACTGATTTAATATTTTTTCCAATATGTCTTTTTGCACAGTCAACATTAGTTGCAGATATTTCACAACAAACAACTAGTTGTTTATAATAATCATCAGATTTGTCTGCGCTTATTTTTTCGTCATTGGGTTTCCCGTCTCAAAACTGGTTGGACACGTACTTGCACTTATTTCTTTTCTAAACTAACCTACATGGTTCCCTGAAATTCTCACACAGTAATACAGCTCGGTTCCCCTTATATTGTTTTTTAATATTATGCCCTATTTCACAGAGATTTATTGAAGGGGGTTAAGCAACCTGTGGCTGCCAAGATCCCCCAACACTTAGACATTTGCCGAAATAATAGTTTTCCAGTAAATGCTTTCACGCAATTACCATTATTTGAGAATATTGTCCCTCCAATGCTTGTAGTTGCTTATAATAAATATCATGTTTAAGTGCAGCTACTTTCTTCGTCATTAATTTATCCATCTTGGGACTGGTTGGATGCGTACCTCCATTGATTTCTCTTCTGAGCTAGCCTACACATTTCCCTGAAACTCCTACAGCCTACATCTTTCACTATCTGTGTGCAGTAGTCTAACCTAGGTCTACCTTTTCTTCTCTTTTTTCCTATCTCTGCTTCTAGTATATTCCGCACTATTCCTTCATGCCGTAGTATGTGGCCTATCATCCTATCTCTCCTATTTTTTACCGTTTTCCACATATTTCTTTCTTCCCCTACCATTTTTAGTACCTCTTCGTTCTTAACTTTGTCAGTCCATGATATCTTCATCATACGTCTGTAGCACCACATTTCAAAGGCTTCTACCTTTTTCTTGTCCGCTTCTCCCACTGTCCAGGCTTCACCGGCATACAGTGCTGTGCTCCACACATATGTTTTGAGCAATCTTTTTCTTGTTTCTATGTTTGTGGTCTTTGAGCACAGTAGTTGCTTTTTCTTGTTAAATGTAGCACGACCTTGTGCTAATCTTTGTTTTATATCTTTTGTGCTTTTCCCATCTTGCGTTATTTGGCTTCCTAGGTAGCAGAAATCCTTAACCTCTTGTAAGTTCGTGTTACATATTTGTATTCTTGTTTTTGATTTATTTTTCCCTCCTTTGCATACTAGTACTTTAGTTTTACTTTTGTTAATTTTCATACCGTATCTCTCTGTTAGAACCGTTTCCATTTCATTGAGAGCAGCTTCTAACTCTTCCTTGCTAGATGCTAATACCGCTATACCATCTGCAAATCTAAGCATATCAATTTTTTGTCTCTGCATAGTAATTCCAAATGTGTTCCTGCATTTGACAGTATTCATTGCCTCCTCAATGTACAAGTTAAAAATTAGTGGGGATAGGGAACATCCCTGTCTTACCCCTTTCCTGATGTTTACTTCTCTACTTTCCTGCTCTAATTCTATTACTCCTGTTTGCTCTTTGTACAAGCTATGTACTATCCGTCTATCTCTATAACTCATTCCAATCTTTTTGAGTATTTCGAACATTTTTTTCCATTTTACATTGTCGAATGCTTTTTCCAGATCTACAAACCCTATATACACGCGTTCCCCTTTTGGGAGGTAATGTGGTGGTTTCCCGTTGCCTTCCACATCGCGGTAGTGTGTCTTAGACTGCCATACCGACCCCTATGGTCTCTGCCAATCTAAGTACCGAAAGAGCCGCTGCCCTCTTTCGGGGACCTGTCTTAGTCTGGTTCCTCACTAACGACCCTACTACTTTGGTTGGACCTGTAGTTTGGCTCTTTAGCTCATTAGAACACGCAAGCCATTTCACCTGTTCTAGTAATCTAGAACTTCGGCAAGGTGCAGGTCCATTCGAAATGGTATTGTCACACTAATACCACAAAAAATTATCATTTAAATAGTGAAAAGCTGTAGGCTGTGGGAATTTCAGAGAAACGTGTAGGTTAGCTCAGAATAGGAAACAATGAGGGTACGCCTCTAACCAGTTCCAGGACTCAAAACCTAATGAATATAATTATGTCTTTTCAGAAGAGCATCAATCGGCTTATTTTTTCACTTAAAATTTTTATTGCTATGGCTGTGGGTTTTAGGAGACGATTTGATCCCGTGTAAATTTACAAATTATATCAAAATGTGCACCACTTATGTTGTCGCAAGGAATTTTAGTATTTTTAAGTGTCTTGTCTCGTCATAATCTTTAAGCCACTTGCTCGTTTGAAATTGTCATCTTTATATGTGCAGCTGATTTTAGTTAAACTATAATAAGTTTCTTACATACTAACTTACAATTTGCGTAATGTATCATGTTATGGTCTATCTAAAAGATTTGAAACAATATTGTCCAGTACCTAGTACTATCTAAATCTTTAATTCATACATTCAAAGTCGAAGGTTGAAATTTGTTTCTGAGTAGCTACATCGGTAATCGTTACATGATTATAATAAGAATTTGGTTTCAAGTATTATTGATAACACTGGCAATAAAAAGCTCTGCTTACGTTCCCATTCATCAGTCCATTAGAATGTACCGGTTCATAGTGATTTTAACAGTTATTACTGTTGTTCATGGTTAGTTACATAAAGTATTTTCTCTCACTCTCTCTTACTCTCTCACTCTTTCTCGCTTTCTCTCTCTCTCTCTCTCTCTCTCTCTCTCTCTCTCTCTCTCTCCACACACACTCTCTTATTTTCGCATTACATTTTTACAGGTTTTGGCAGAATTGTTGGAGGAAATGATGCCAATATAAAAGATCATAATTATCAAGTATCTGTGGAGTATGAAAATACTCATTTTCGTGGCGGAGCTCTTGTTAAATCAAATATAGTCTTAACTTCGGCTAGCTATTTGAGTTCAAAGCAGTAAGTAAAATACTATTTAACATTTTTAAAATTGTACCACTGACTGTTCTAGATATGACCTCCTATCGGTTCGAGCAGGTAGCAGCATTGCTGAAAAAGGCGGAGACGTTTTGTCAGTTTCAGGTGTTATCATACACCCGAAACATCCGTATGATCCAAATGCGGAATACAATGTTGCTCTGTTGATGTTGAGTGGCTCCTTTCAACTTAAACAGGAAATTGGCATAATTAAATTAATCCCTAAGGGTGCTCATATAATGGCAGGAACCATCGGCACAGTTACAGGATGGGGCGCTCTTCATTATACAGAACTTAACACCGAACGTTTGCAATCTATCCAACTACCTTACGTTCCTCTGAATATTTGTGAATATCCCTTTGGCGAAGTAATGTCGTGTTGGGGATACTTTAATAAAAAACAAAAAGACGTCTGCATGGTAAGTAATGTATTTGCATTAAATTGTACCGACGTTATGTTATCGTTTTTAGGGTGACCAAGGAGGTCCCCTTGTTATCCAAGATCAAACTAAAGATGTCGTACTCGCTGCTATCGTGTCATATGATATCTATTGCGGTTATGATATTCGTCCAACAAGGTTTACTGACGTTACATACCATGAAATTCATGATTTTATTTCAAAATACATATAGGAAACTACCACATGTTATTGAAATTTATTTGTTACAATAAACAACTACGGCATATTTGAATTGGTTTTATTCTGTACAAAGTAAAGACATTTTGATGTTGAATTAAAGGTTTTACTGCTTTAGGTGAAACGTATACCGAAAACATTTTTTCTTCTAGTAGCCGTATTAAGCGAACAAAGATATATTGTAAATTAAAACATTAACAGCGTTTACTCACATAAAAGGAACTTGGATGTTTAAAGTTCAAATTGTTTTTAAAATAAAAGTCGATCGAAAATTAATGCTTAAAATTGGTACTTTAATATAGCTGTTAAAAGTTTTGTGTTAATATTTTCGTGTTGTTGATATGTTACTTTTGAGTTTTAGAAAAATTATATGTGACGTAACATGCTATTACATATTATATTTTATGTGATTGCTTTTTTACAAAGCTACACTTTGAGACTGGTGTTACTTATAAGTATCGATGTTATACTGTAATAGTTTTAAATTCCAGGTATTCCTATTACGTTAACCTTACCTCAATAACTTGTTATTGCATTTCTGAATTCGAAGTTATTAATTTTTGTTCATTAGTAACGTTTCAAAACATTTTCGACATTCTATTTTAGTGAATTGAAAGGATATTTTAATAAGGCGTCGCTTAGTCTATCTTAGCAAGAATAATGAAGCTGAACGTAAGTAAAAATTCCGAATTTCGTACTTCGCAATTAATTACATTCAGTTTAGCTAACTTAGCTTCTTAAACAAAAGGTTCATCACTTCCGTGTTAATTCGTCTGCATCACAAAAAAAGGAATTGTACTCACCAAAGTTTCACGGTATTAAGTAATAACAATAAAATACAGAACACCTGTTAACAAAGCATATAGAGTTTGCCATCTTTTACAGGATTGACGAAAACTTGTTTAGCAAAACGACGAATTACATCTTGAGTTACGATGATTGTATTAAAATGAAAATCCGTGTCGATTTTCTAATCCATAAATTACATATCTAAAGCTGCTTGCTAAAAATTAAAACTTCCTTTAGTAATAGTTACAACGCCATATTTTAATTAACAACCCGTTTTATAAATACTTGTATCAGTTAGAACCACGTTCTAACAAAGCTGTGTGCTATCGCTCCAACGCCAAGCTAAATGTAATTGCCATGAATGGAGTTTTCTTCCAGTCATAACTGCCCCAAAAACTCCCCACCACCTTTTTTAAAAAACGTGTCTAGCGACTACATACTAAAGACAAAAATGAACCACGTTCTATTTCAACGCGCATGATCCTCTCTAACTACGACTGCGCTTAAATTCAAACATATTAGCGACGGTTTTCCGCCTAAATTCAGGCAACCCACACAGCAGTAAGTGCACCACGTATTTGCCTAAACTAAAGTGCTACAATGTATTGTTTGAATAATAATTGTAGAAATATAACTCTGCAGAAATATGAATAAAAAACAGTTAGCAAAATTTTGAATGCTTATGTATATATATATATATATATATATATATATATATATATAAAGTGATAACATATATATATATATATATATATTGATGTGATAAAAAGTTTACGAAAGGTCATTGAAAACTCGAATTCTACGAAAAGACCCCTCCAAAAAGAAAGAACTGAAAAAATTAAAATTTGGAGGTATAAAAATAGGCGTATTTCATTACCATTAAAATACAAAGCCATTCAATTCATTCGCGTCATTACAAAACTACAAAACAAAAAGAAGCTCGTTTTATGTAATTGAATTCCGTGTATTGCATTCATTCCAGCCGTGTATATAAGTAATTACGTTTGAGAAATACCTTAACAACGCTCTTCATTTTAAGATACAAATATAAAGCTGTTCATTTTATTATCATTAAAATGTGTGTAAAATATTCGCTAAAATAGGTTTTATTTGCTGTGGAGACAAATCTTATTACATTTATAAACGAAACCATCATAAAAAGTACTATAAATAACTTTAAATTTAAGCTATCTTCTTTAAAATATGCAGCCATACCCTGTTAGAATACAAATTAATGCAAATCTTATTGCATTTGCGAACTATAAAAAACCGTTACTAATTATGTAATTAATTTCCGTGTGTAAATAAAGATTTAATTCATTTTTTAATATACATGCACCATAATACTAGTATAGAAAACTAATTAGCGTGCTTAAATCGATCTTTATTGCACTAGTGTTTTAAAGGTTGCTAAGCAACAACATTTTCAACTTTATTTTTATTTGTCAAATTATACAAATGTCAAACGTAAATATCTTAATATGAATGAACTATTTCAAACTGTCAAACTTATTGAAAATCACAATTGTTTCCACGGCAACTACTATACATCAAAACGACTGATAGTTTAAATTGGTATTGCACTTCAATACGGATTAATTCAGTAATATGTAAATCTATATATCAAGTTAAAATGCAGGTATATTAAAAAATAACGTATGATACTCATTCATAAGTGCCTTTAAAGCACTTGCAACGTTTAAGAGCACTCCGCTTCGTGTCGTGCCCTCAAACGTTGCGCGTGCTTTAAAAGTTCGCTTATAAACTTGTCATTAAACAACCAATTATTTCCCGTAAATATATAAACGCTTCTATACAAAAAATCGCGCGGTTATTAAAATACCATAAAACAAAACAGAGATAATAGAAGCGAGTTTAATAGCCTTACGTATTACAATATGAAAGAAGGAGACCACGAACCATAATTACGTGCATTAGAAAAAGAAAGAATTCGCTTTATAATAAACATACATGCGACAGCTTGAAACTAATTGGTTCATTAACACTCCGATGTTCTCGCAAATATTACATTACCCAGAGTGACTCATGGTTTTAAATAAATCGGGAAGGTTCTAGAATATGACGCACTGATTTTGTATTGGCATATAAACCGGAAATGAATTAGAATCCATTTATTCAAATTCATCCTTTCTGAAGCTAAATTATATGTAAGAATCGACATTCATTTAGTATTCGACGTTCAGAATTCATTCATTTTATAAAATCGATCATGTAACTTTTAGTAAAGAATTAATTCTTCGAACGCCTAAGTTAGAGCAATTTAAACTACGACACGAAACTTATGCGTTATTAGTAGTTTGAAATTTATTTCATTGGAGCTTCACATACTTGTTACTACAAAAAAGTTGTTGAGCAATTATTTGATAAAGTATAAGGAAAATTTATCGCAATAGTATAGACAATCTTAGTAGAAGTTGACAACTGATGATTTTAGTAAATGCACTTGTGTAAGCTGATATTTTAATGTCAATTTGGGGCGGAACCAGGAAGTATTTAATACCATTGAAATGGAAATGAGATTCTGATAAACGCTATTTTCGCAAGCATAAATTTGATTCTTTGTTTGTAACTCATAAAAACGTTTAAATATTTGTAAGCTAGAATAAGTTCTTAATCTTATAAAAATTATTTGTTAAGGGGATAATTTCCAGCAAATTTTGAGGTCAGAGTTCGAAATATTTTGATTTATACTAAATGATCTGTTCAACGTCATTGGTCAATTGACTTACAAGCGTGGGTTGCCTAACTAACCAGACCTAACTCAACCAAACAACAACGTCTTATATTCGTGAATAGCCTCTCAATATTTTCAGATGTAGTTACAAAGCCACAAATCATATCGGTTTAGTACCGAGTAAAGTATGAAATTTAAATTTTACTAATCGTCGTGGTCTAATACAAAATACTTACATGTGTCTGGACACAACTGGGGTTGATGATATTTTTTTTAACACGACTGTCTTTTTCGTGGATTGGTCCTTACACCTTCTTTGTCTTTGCGTGTGGGACTATCGAGTTTGTTTAACCTAATTAAAAAACATTTTTTATGGATCAAAATTACTGTTGGTTACTACTGTTATTTTACAATTATAATGAAACAATACTTTACACAAACGTGTGCTGTTGTTCTTCTTCTGCTTTCTTTTGCTCTCAATTGATAGACTCCTTGTCCAACTTTTTCTATACGGTACGCCTTACACTGCTATCTTTCAGTCCCAACATCTGCTCCAAAACTCCTACCTAACTGTATCATCTTCCCTGCAAAAAGCCTTGTCCTGTCTTTCTATTAATTCTCACTAGGCTTTCGCGCTTCAGAAAATTTAAACTCCAATTTTGTCAAGTTTAATTTTAATGACCTTTTCTTCCAATGCAATAAATGCCAGTGGTTATCCTTAACTTTTCTGTTTTAATTACTCCGGCTGCTATTACCATAAACTCTCTAATTTTCTTAATAATTTGAGCACAAAATCAAAAACACTTCTGTTCGTTTTTGTAATTTATTTGTTAAAAGAAACAAACATCCTTATCTCCATGGTTTCATATTCAATGCCTACTACCCAAATATTCTATATTCTCATCTCACCATTGCAAACACATGATATATCATGATCATTTAACTTACTAACAATTATACTACTTGCAACAAAACTTTAAAAAATTTTAAATACATGTTCATATTTGGAAACTAAGATTTTGTAAGTACATGTTCTAAATTTATATAACTTTATACTTATAATAAAAAAAAAACCGAAAGATTTTACACTTGTACACAGGTAATTTGTGCATATGCTGATTATAAACCTGCCAATCCATCATAGACACTCTTAAACCCATTCACTCTTTGACAGGGTGCGTCGTGGCTGAAACACCAAAATTATCGCGTTACTTGATTTTTAGGGTCCGACTAAACCTATTTTGTGATTTATGCTTCTGCACACTTGCTATCAGGCCAACCAAAACCTCGACACTTCATAGCCTCCCGCCGATTTTAAATACCTATAGAAATATGTGTCGTTATATTCAATAGTTCTTTTAACATCGAGAGTTTCGATTATTTAGTTCCAATTACAGTTACTTTGCAATCTACATTATTTTATGTACAGTTCAATTCTATTTCTTGCATACATGTATTTATTTTCTGTTGCTCCTGATTTAACACTTTAAGAAACAAACTACCTAACAAATGCATCTTGGTCTTTCAAACTACTTTTCTTTAACTTCTGAATATCAGTATCTCTTAGTCTCTTAGTCTCTCTTAGTCTATCTATAATAACCAGGTTAAGCAAAAATGAAACTTAATAAAATGATGAATGCGGAATGAGGTTCCCTAGCGTGTTCTGAACGGGGCTGTGCCCCATTAGGAGATTGACTACTTCGAAGATTTTTAGGTAGTAAAAACGTGGTGAAGGATTTTTTTTAAGTTGAGCAAAACGTTTACGTGACGAAGAATTATTTAGTGTTACTAGGGCTTCGCTCCCTCGAGAGTTTTTAAGAATTATTTTTGTATGAAATATCAAAAGAATAGCAGAAAATATACGATTCGTAATATAATGATTTTAATTTAAAATAAAATTGTTAGTATAATAAAATCGTGGTAGATTTTTTATGGAGTTTTACTAACCTATCGATAATTCTTATACAAGCCCAGGGTAAAGTTACCATGGAAAATGGCATTTAGAAAAAGAAAACTCTTGAAGGACTTTTAGCTAACTGGGTTTTGACCCGCGGTCGCATGAAATTGGGTCAGTGGGGTTTGATAAATTTGAAAATTAATATAATGGACGCCACCTAAATTTTTTTATAATGCAACTGACTGAATATAATTGCAAGAAAAGGAAAATTTGGAAACCTAAACTATCACTAACCTCTTTAAATATAAAGTTTTATTACCACTAATGTGTTACTTACTTCTGGTCGTCTTCTTCACTGAACTAACGAAGTTCTAGGACGGCTCTGAAACATAAATATTACCTACACGGCCGGTTGTTCCTCAATTCTTACACTTCCGAAATGTTATAAGTTGATTTTTATCACCCAAAACCCCAACTGCCCCAAAGTTTCAAAATAAATGCCGAAATGTAACCCCCGTAGTCTAAGTAGCACAATATATTATATGTTCAAAAGTGATATTAAAGTGATTCCTCAAATACAAAAATTCACAAACATGCACTGAAATTAAAGTTCAAAGTCACAAAATTTTACTTACGTTCGTTGTTTCACTAATTATCTATGTACTTTATTTTTATTTAATTGATTGCACTAAAAATTTCTGTTGGTTTACTGCACTTCTAAACATAATTGAAAAATTGAAAATATAATTAAGAGCTCTTACACAACGCGTCTGTACTCTTCGAACATCGTCGTTGCAAAGTTAGAAAAGAAGGTAATTTAACAATTTCAAATTTTGCAATTTGCTGTATCGGTATCACAACACCATTTTAGTGACGATTCAACGCGGGCCATTGTCACAGCACCCTTTTAGCGGCGCATCAAAGCGGGGCGCTATCACAGCACTCTTTTAGCGACGCTCTCAATGTGCGGCGTTGTCACAGCACTCTTTCAGCAGAGCCTTAACGTGCGCCCATTTTCATATAATTTTTTTACGCACCCAACGCGAGGGCTTATCACATCAATATATATTGCTACTATATCACCGCTCGTTAAATGTACAACGATCAATTGCCTGCTGATCGCCAACTCTCTGTGCCTCTAAAATAATTTGAAATCAACATAATTAAATTTAATGCCTCGGTCTAGCTCAGCGATGCCCCCTGCAGAGTGAACAACGATATAACAGAGAATTTTTACCCACTCCCTTCTAACACTTTATATACCTGAATAATACAAGCGAAATTCGACAAAATTTGTATAATAAGCTAAGAAAATTTACAAATTACAACTCTACGTCCTTTTTAATATCATTTACTATTTACAGAACTTTTGAACCAAAACTAAAATAAATATTTCAATCAAATTTGTTAAGTACCAAAATTATAACCCTTTTTAAATCTTTTTATAGCAATTAAAGCCAGCACAAAGAATTTTACTATGGATGGCTTTGTTAAACGTTCAAAGAACTATTCTCTTTTTAAAACGTACTTTTATGTATCAACTAGGTTGTTCTTGACCTTTTACACAAAGTATTCAAATTGTATGCAGTTTTAAGCTCATAAAATATTTAAAATAATAAATATAACATATTATAAATTGTAAAAATAAATTCTGACCTTGTACTCTTGCAGCTTTTTATCAAAGCTTCTTAATCCAAATCGGTTGCATGTTCATTGGTTTCGAGTCGTTGACCCGCCGCTTACTGTGTATCCCAGTACTTCGAACTGTTTTCCAGCAACTTGCAGTCGTTTGTCCAATGATTTGAAGTATTAACCCTGTACTTTGAGTATCATACCATTTATTTAGAGTTCTATCCCAGTAAGTGAGTGTTTTAGCGTCGTCATTTAGTTTCATTTATTTAGTTATTTAGTTGGTTATTCTGTTTAACGTCGTTATTTAGTTGCTTGTTTAGTCGATCACTCAGTTGGTTGTTTAGTTGATTACTCAGTGCCCTAAATTAATAAATTGTAAAGATTTTATTTATATTAATTAAATCTAGCCTTACGTTTTATACCAAAGGCAGAGTTTTATACATACGTATTTCAATCGCGCACTTTACTATTTTTTACTAAATTTTTAATTTAGATTACTTTCAATTTAATTTCATTTCACCTAATAATTTTGTTTCAACCAGCACAGTTAGCGCGTCGTCTATGGAATGACCGTCCTTTATCTGCTTAGTTTTGTTTTATAGACAAATTCGTCCTCTCCTTTTATCTTAACCTGTTGAGTTTTGTTCGGTATTGCATGTTGTAGACGCTTGACTTTGCACGTACATCAAAAGCTTATGTTATGAAATTTGTTAACAAAGGTTATATCGTGTATGCTTGAACTTGCACGTAGGCGTAATTTTACTATTCATATTTTGTTTACTTATGTTGGGTTTATAAATGTGGCAATTTCTACATTTCAAACGGCACGTACACTTTCGCCTCAATTCTTTATACTTTATGAAATATGCCCGTTTTTAAATCTTTGCCTATACAAACTGGAATAAATTATATGTGTTTTATTGACTTAGATTTCTTACGCAAATGCATCTAGGTAAAAAGAAATTTTATTTTACGTTTATTTTACTTCAAGCATGACGAACTTGTATTTATTTTGAGCTAAAGAATGTTTTAAATGTTTTTAAATGGATTGGGTTGCATCTGCAATTATTTATTTTAATAAATGTGGGTGTTATTACTAAATATGCTTCCTTTAATTAACTGTAGCTTTGCTATTGATTTTATACAGGGCGATTTGTATTTGCTTTTGTATAATGAACGAATTGTGTACTTTTTATTATTTAAATGTTTAGTTTTTTGGTTTTTTATAATATTTACATGAAGTATTGCTCTCTTGTGCCCTTATATACCCTTAAATAACCCTATTATCATAGCAATACATATATATATATATATATATATATATATATATATATATATATGATAGTTAATTACACAAGGTATGTTGAAAAATACTACCCTATTACAGTTAATAAGATGAAATAATAACTTAGACTTTATGCAAAGCTCAAATGATCATTTCAAATCGAGCTAGTAGTTGAAAGATGGAAAATATAAGGTCGTGCACAGGACTTGAACCTGTATCTTAGTCTTTCTTATTATCGTCATTGGTCTCGGTGGCGTAATTGATAAACTCATAGTCCTGGAAAGACTAAGATACAAGTTCAAGTCCTGTCCAAGACCTTATATTTTCCATCTTTTAATTACTAGGTCGATTTGAAATGATCATTTGGGCTTTGCATAAAAGTCTAACTTAATATTTCATCTTATTAACTGTATATATATATATATATATATATATATATATATATATATAATGCTATGATAAGAAAGTAATTTAAGGGTATATTAAGTCATAGGGGTCGTAAGATACATGCAAATATTATTAACGTTTAGAAAACCAAACAATTCCATCATTAAATGGGAGTAAATCGACAATTTTGCATAAAGTCAATAGGGAACACACTGTATATAAATCATAACTAATTTTAATTCATAAAAAGGAAGCTCTTCCTTCAATAACCAGATTTAGCAAGAATAATAACGTGTACGTCTTATAATACGTTTCAAATTAAATATACAAGTCTAGAATTGAAAAAAAAACATGCAAAAATAATGTTTTAAACGTTGTAACAATTTTATTTTTGGTTGATAAATCCCTTCATTAAAAGTGCGAAAATAATAAAACACTTTTATTGAATAATGTTGTAATACATTTAACAAGTAAAATAATACATTAAAACAGCATCTTGATTTGTTAGTCTATTTGTGGTTGGATGTCGGTGGATTCCACTGCCAGTCGCAGGCGCGTGTAGGTGTGATAACCTCCCCCTTGGATCCTCCGATCGTCCGAGCGAGTATGATAATCACTCGACCATACGTGGAAGAAGTAACAACATGTATGAAAGAACGATGGCCAGTAATCTGTGTATCAATTTTAATGAGTGAGGACACATTTTCTGAATAGCGGTTGGTAAAGTATAAACGTTATTATCTTATTTAATTTGGGAAAATTTGTTTAGCGCGACGAGAAATATTACTACAATCAACTATGCACTTAGAAATTTGAAAACTTTAATCGACTTTAAGAAAACCACTTTATTTTACGACGTGTACGGTGTACTTGGAAGGTGGAAAGTTGATCTAATTTAAAGAGGATCGCTTGTTACACAGAGTAAAGATGCTACTTTGGTAGAAGATATGCAGTAAATTTCGCATGGTAGAACAAGTACCTAATCAAGGCTAGGAATGCAGTTTTGTTTGATTCGTAGTAGATCTAAGAAATTCTTTTGTGTTTCACTTTAGAAACACGCTATTTTGTTCCGATGTGTAGAAGTACGAATATGATATTTGTTTCAACTATTGCTAAGCTGGATTTCCCAGTGTCAAACTTAAAATTCACTCATTTGATTTTGTAAGAAACAACACGTTGCTTCAGTATAAATTGTTAGTTACAACAACAGGTGTTACTGACGTCACTTGTTTGTCTGGAGTATGCTGCTGACACACGTATCCTTGAAAGCAAATGCTTAGCACTGAGTTAGTACCACTTTTGAAAACAAGAATATTTTTGTGATCATTTTCATTAGAAACTAAAACTAGTACTTTTAACTTAAAGAGGAAAATTTGTATAGTAACTTTTGTATTGTAATCGACCTGAACAGATCTGAACGGGTTAGAGTATCTTTGTGTAATAAGTTTACATCTTGCTGTAATATATTTGATCATGAATAAGGTTGATAAACCTTACTTTAAAATTTACAAAGTAATTCAATTATTTATTCAATTTTGTTGCATTGCATTTTATTTAAAACAAAAGAGATTCTTTTTAGTAAATTATTAGTCCAAGCTTAAAGTTTTTTATTTTGATCAAATGTGATCAAACCTAACCAAAGGAAATTAATATCTTTAAGAGTTGAATTTTGATGCCAACCTTATATAAAAAATATCTTTTTAATATTTCTTTAGGTATGTTTGCGGGACACAAACAGTGTTCCACCTTTCTATTAATCTAATTATTACAATTTCTTACAGGAACAACGTCTTATTCTGTTAAGACAGGTTTTTGTCATCGAAGGCGATCTTTCTTTCTTTGGGTCTCCACGTCCGCCCTTAGAAATATGCCATGCCATTAACGTGAATCAGTCCGGACTTGGTGGCGCCTATTTGTTTTAGTTTGAGTATGACCTACCAACAGATTTCGACTTACCCCCCCATTTCTCATAGCTCTACCCAAGGAATAGACCCCTAGTTACGTCGGAAGACTTCGTTTTGCTGACACCCAACGTCTAGAGTCAGATATATATAATAAAAAGAAAAACGCTTCACTGGCGCCCATTTAAGAAATACGTATCAACGTAACGAGTTATATCAAAATAAACACGCAATCGGTGAAGGTAAATAATCTGGCACACTAGCTATAAAATAATATCATTCAAAATATTAACGCATAAATAAGTAAATGCATTCAAATACGTCATCATAAAAACGTTAATACGTGACCAACAACATTGTATTTTCAAAAAATCCAACATATTTGGAGTGATAAATAACAAATAACAGACGGTCGGTGATGTGATAAAAATAATTGGATAATAGCAAACACAAATAAGACGACGTGACAGAATATAATAAAAATTTGGATTTTCTGAAGAATATGCTATAAAAAATAAACGCCTACGTGTGAAATGAAACGATTTACCAAGAATCTTGTCAGGAAATTTGTAGAAAATCCAAGTTTGTAATGCTAGCGCAAAGTGCAACGCTTTAATCAACAAACACGCGCGTAAAACCAATAGGAAAAATAGGAAAAATAGGAGGTGGAGTCTTTATAAATAATACGGACTTCGTAAACAACCAGTATCTGTATGACCAAGGCACCAACTACGTCAGTTAAAAGTAAAATATTACGCAAAGTGAACTTAGTCAAAATAAATAATTTAGTGATATAAAAGTGAAAATTCAAGTGCCAATAAACACAATAGAAATGGCCGTTTACTTTTAAAAACCTACGGTAAATTATTAATTAAATCTAATTCTAATATTTAATGATTTAGGGCTCCAAGTCATTCCTAGTAACTCCAAGTAATTCTAATAATTAAAAATAAAGCGAAACAAAATCTAAGATAAATTCAAAGGGAAAATTCAAGCAAATTGAATTAATCATTTGCTCAACGAGTAGAGACAAGTAGGCTAAGAATCAAATTGGTATTTAAGCATCAAAGGGAGAGATTACTCAGCAAAGGATTAGACGGGAAGAAGCTGAACCAGAGAATCAAATTGGAAACAGTCCTGGGGTGCTGACCATCCACATGCAGAGGTAGTTCCAAGAAGCAAACAGGAAAAATGCAGGTCAGAGATATATAATCCTTTATTAACATAATACTGTATTTCAATTTTTAACATTTGCTATTATTTATATCGAAGTATTTGTAAGGATCATCAAAAATCTTTTCAGAATTTATGCAAATAGAAAGATCATTTGAACGTTTAAAGGTACTTCAAAGGAAATTACAGTGGTATTTTGGTGGAATCAGATAAATATTAGTATTTTATTCGGGGGTTAATTTTTGAATATAAAATCAAAGTAAAATGCAAAGTGTACATATTATCGATCATTATATAAATTTGGTTTGTTTCGTTTACATTATTCTAACAGATAGGAGCTAGAAAGAAAAAGGGGGTTAAATTGGCCGACTGACTTCCATTGATACATTTAAATTATTTTTTTAGTTACATGCATAATTGGCTAAAGTAAGGCCAGATCGTAATATTTGTTTTGCTCTCTGTTACTTATTTATGTAATAATTGTGTTTGCTAATATAGGATAGGTGTACCAAATGTGGCGTTTTGTTTTATTATTTGTATAGACTATTGGAAAGGAGTAATACAGGTGTAAGCAAAGCTCTATCAACCTCCTACCTGCAGCAAGAATCAGTAACTGGTCTCTTAGAACACCCATCTTCTAGCGAGACTGAAATCAGATAGGTTGCCTCTCAACTGCTTTTTATTAGATAGAAAGTTTAAAGGTCGTTCTAAGTAGGTGTAAGTGAAAGTGTTGAAATTTGTATATCCCTAAAAAGATTCGCATTTGCTTTTACAGAACCAACGCCCCACCACTGAATGGTAGCTGGTACAGTATTTACTGCTACGTCTTCTTGGTAAAGTAAATTTAATTCAAATAGCTAGCCTCAATTTAGCACGTAGCAATTGGTTAGTCGGAAAATGTTAGTGTTGCACATCCCTCTAATAGAATCTTCATGACGTCACTGTATAAAATAACCACTACATAGTGTTTATTTTGACAGGTGTTCGTAACCTGTCACATCATACACTATTTCAACTCTCAAGTTTTTATATTTTTAAGTATAAAATTTCAACACAAAAATGTCGCAACCAAAGAAACCAAAGATGCCCACTTACATGAAGTTTGTATTTGGCGGAACTGCTGGGTATGTAATTTTACCATTTTTATAAGTTTTCTTTGTGCCTTTTGTGTGATAAATAGAGTTGATTCAAGTTTAAGAAGCTTAGATTGATAAGCGCTTTGTCTGTAGAAATCACTATTTATGGCGACGTTGCACAACACGAATCGGCTATAAAAAATATAAATTGGAAAATATCAAAAATCAGGCATACTTGCAAATCCAAATGTAAAATTTACGAAATTTTGACAAAATACTGGCTAAATTAATTTTCAATGCGCTATTTGTTGATCTGATGCCACGCAGCTAAACTGTGATACGTGCTGAATTAACATTGCGTTACTTACTTATTTTTACTCAACCGGGTCAGAGTAACGTAGCAGTTAATTGGTGCACCGGCTAGCTGGCAGTGGTGCCAAGTGGGTATCATAAAAGCAAATATGATACTCTTACTTTTACTAAATACCTGGACGCTTATCTTACAAAGTCTTTGAACTCTCTTGTCTATGTTTTGTGTTTGAGTATTAACCCACCCGAAAAAATAACACAAATAAGGGCTACTCGACGGGTAAGTGTCCCGAGTAACTTATTTGACGATTATCCTTGCTGCTGGAGGATGATAGAGCCTCACTTATATCCTTTGCACCTCTTGCTAGTTTAAAATAAACACAAAAACCCCACGTCGTGTATACTTAACCTATATTGTAAAACAGGAATATAACAGTAAATAGCAACAAAAAAAAGAGGACCAAAGTTACCCCTAATTGACCAAACACCCGTTTAATTAAAAAACTTAGTATTCTCCATGATTCAAATTCATAAAAATTTAACCAATTTGAATTTTAAGAGCAAATAACTAACTTGTCTTTCTGATAATTCGGTATATACAATATACAATACGGTATATACAATACGCTTTAAAAAAGCGTGCATCAACTTTAATCCTTCTCAATAATGAGCTTTACTCATTATTAATTACCCTCAATACACCAAAAAAGCATACAATGTTTATACGCTGTACGACAAAATTCAATTAACATACAGTTTTTGTTCTTTCGGAACTCAATCGACAACCCAGGGAAGAAATCGTTGCAAATAAAAATCAAACTTATTGTTAGCAAAAGTTTCCTACACTGGCAACTTTCAGTATTCCGATATATTACATCTGCGCTTTTTTTCCACGGTCAAAAACCTGTTTTTTCATTAACAGTGTCAGATACGAATACCGTCACCTTTGCCATCTTGTCTGTTTCCAACATCGTTCCACACAGCGATAGTTGCGTGTCTATCAATTTGCAAGTCTGTCGGATGTCGTATTTAATAACCTGATCCCCTTTTTTACTATCCGAGAGTTTTTATGAGTGTAGTTTTCTAGGAGATTCATTGCACTGGTTTGTCGTTCTCGCGGATTGTGCGTCTAAACTGTTCTATTTTCGAGGTCATTGTCATTCTGTCCGTGCGAACCCTCACTTGTTCTTACAATTGTAGATTGGAAGACTGATAGTCTGCGTCATTCATAACGTTCTCAACACATTTTTATGCGTATTTTATAAGTATATGGTTTTTGGGATGTACCGTAATAAAATAGCGTAATTTATTACACCCCCAAATATGGTTGCAAACTATAGCCATCAAAAGGTTGTAAATTACATCCAAGAAAGCAATTAAAAATATGCAAAAGGCTTACCTAACTTAATTGCTGTATCCAAGGAATTTCCCGCTCGTCGCTTTCAGCTAAAGATTACCGCTGACTCAGGTAGATCAGGGTTCTCTAAAGGTCCGTTTCATGTGTTTGGTCTAGATTCTCGCAGCGAAATGTGTCAAACCGACACCTTTAGTAAACAGGTACTTGTAGGGGTCAGATGCGATACAGATATAAGAATTTCACGGGTACACTTGCAATAATTAAAGCGCACTTGCGTTTAGTATACCGATTTCGTATGGTAGTTGACGGTCAAGTCCCGTTTAAAACGCATCTTTCCCATGAACTCGTTATTGTTTTCACCATAAAAACGTTTCTCATTGGCTAAACGCAATAACCACCCATTCCTTTGGCCTAGGAAATACGTGCTTTAACAAATACATATAACAGAATTGTAGGTTATTCTCTTGCAAATACGTGAGAACTTTAACCGCAATTTTATCGTAGTAACCTAATTCATACATGCAATAACAATTATGGAAAAATAGCTGCCATTTCTGAATTAAAAGAATCCTCTATTCCTAATATTAAAATAAAAACTTTGTGTAGCCAAATCACGTAGCAATCGTTTAATGGGTAATGTTCTTAGAATCTTTTTAAATTTGTACAAATAACTTAATTATAAACGATTTTTTCCTGTTTCAATCTGTAATTTTTTTAATTTGGTACGAAGGGATATATAGCTTTGATATTGCAGCAGGTTATTTTCTTTTTAATTCAACGTTGTTAGTCTAATGAAACCGATTTATTTTTATATTTCCAACTCGAGCCACGCGATGCGGTGCCACTGTAACAGTTTTTTTTCAAGAAGCTTGATTTGGACTAATGAGTACATTTAAAATGTATCCTATCCATTCCAATCTATTTCTCTCGATTTATTAGGACCCCTCCCTCGATCTAAAAAAGATTATCAATACGTTGGTTGTAACTGATTGGTTCTCCAAATTTGTTTTCGTTCGTCCCCTACCAAAAACGGAAAACGGAAAAATGCACTTTGACTTTGAGAAACTAAAAGATAAAAATATCCACAAAAGATTTGAAAACAAGCCAAATGAATTTCTGAAAGATATCGGCTAAATTTCTGATACTAAGGAAGTAGAAACAGAATGGAATAACATTAAATCCAGCTTAGACATGGCGGTCAGAGATATTCTGAGGTATACACAAAAAGAAAATAAGAAAACATGGATAACAAAGGATATCCTGAATTTAATAGAAGAAAGAGGAAAATACAAAAATAGATCAGACGAAACAGGAAGACAGAGATACAAAGCCATAAAATGGGAAATTATTTGCAAATGCAGGAAAGCTAAAGAACAATGGATTGATGAAAAGTAGAAAGAGATACAAACTAAGATACAAATAGAAAAGACAGACAAAGCATATAAACTAATTAGATTAAAGTTTAGAGATATAAAACCGTATAGGGAATTTATATACAGGAGAACTGGCAGCATTAGAACATATTATAACTCCAGCGGTAAGGTACTAGAGCCACTACAGTAGTTGGTAGCACAAATAAATATTTGCAAAATGACGCGCAAATAAGGTATTACGTCATATAAATGTTTTAAATTACTACATCACATGCAAAAAAAACGAGAAATGTACTTACGTAACTATATGAATCCTTACAGCATTATGCTAGTATAACCGCAGCTGGCGTCGGGGAGCATTCCAGGCGTGGGTAATCCGTTGGGCCCCCTTATCGAATCCAAATTCAATTTTTCCTCTTCTTTATGTAGAGGTACGATAAAGGAACTGGTATGAGGAACGATAATTAGGTATACGCAGGAAACCTACATAACCTGAAAAAGACAAGATACGGCACAAAGATAACTCACTAGGCACGAAGTCTGGCTAGCTAGTCCTTGACGTGTCGGAAATCACCACCCTTCTCTCCTGCCTTGCGTCTGCGCCATCCTTTGCGCAAACGCAACTATTTGAAGTGACGGAAATACGTGCACAAGTCTTTTAAATTATTGGCGCAAAATCACTTTCAAATTAGGAACTTATAGAAATGTTTATCTGCCAAATTTTCGGCATGTAACAATCGCGACAAAGCCATAAAAGAAAAAACTTAAAAAAAGAAAATGACTGTTAGCACAGTAACATCTTAAAATCTAAATCTTAACCATCCTACATAAATCCTAACTTAAATCCTACAAAATGTTTATTTTAGGCGCCACCTGGTTTTTTCCGACCGATAACACGTGTTCCGGATTACCAGGAAACGGAATGTGTAGCCCCATTGTCTTTGACTACAATTATAAGTGCACACACGAGTCTTTAATGTAGCGCAGTTATAATCGACAGCACAAATTTGTCGGAGAGCATGAAACACTACTAAAACTAGAATAAATGCGACAAGTTGTCTAACATATACTAAAACTAAAGCTAACATTGCAGTTTTTAAGTGCACATGCACATAAGCATTGCATCTAAACTGTTTTTTCTTTGGCAATAAAAAAATTTCAAAATGTTCAAAAGAGTGAGTTGCTCTACACTCTAGCAAATTTTAGATACTGGTACTCTGGTTTAATAAACAAGACACATCAAAACTTGTCCATGACATGGTTGTGAATTAACAAATTTACCAAAAGTACCATCTTACTAATTTCTTACATTACTAACCTAACAATTTACATTTCTACCATCAGGTTAGCTTTTTCACTTAATATTCAAAAAATAATTCCTACGTCTGATCGTAAATACCAAACGTTAGAAAGATAAAAAGATAAAACAAAGTTTCAAGTTATTATCAAAGATAATAGATAAGATAACAATATTAAGCTTAAGTTATTATCAAAGGTAATAGGAAAGAACGATATTCAACTAAAGTTATTATTAAAGGTAATAGGTAAGACAAAGATATTAAGGTAAAGTTTCTATCAAAGATAATAAATAAGATAAAGATATTAACTCAAGTTATTATCAAAGACAATAGGTAAGATAACGATAGAGTGGCTCCTTGGAGCCGTTAAATAGGGAAATTCTCGTGTCCCCTAAAAAGAGCGCGAGGGACCGGCAAAGGCATTTGGGTGCATCCACTACGATAAGAAAATCAAACAAAAGTTGACACAACAACTTAAAAGTATCACTACAGATACATTCACAAAAAAACCAACTGTTTCAAAGTAATTTTTTAAAACGGTAACGCCCTAAACACACAAAAATGCCTAATTACAAGCAGTTAAATACAAACACACTGTCCCAATATGCTAAAAACAACCGAGAATTTGATAAGATATGAATAAAAAGCGATAGCACCTCATCACGAAGTTCAATAAAAAACAACGAAAAAAAAAAGTTTATATGTTATGATGACTTAGTAGAAAAAGAAACAAATAATGATATAAGATAATGTGGGCGACTGTAATAATTCAGAGGAAAAACACATGGAATAGAAAGTCCTAGTTTTTGGCAACTGCGAATATAAACTATTTTTTTACAATGGCATAGGCCGCGTCTTCTATGTGAGCCTAAAGAAAAAAGCATCCACTCAAAACATCAGCTAAAACCAATCATAAAAATTCAGCGAGTTATTGCATCCAAAGTTACGACAATTACCACAAAATTAAACGATGTAAGATAAATACTGAAAACAAAATAATCTGTTGTAGAAAAAGTGCGAGGATTAATTAAATGAAACGACAGAGTTATACTGGGAGACTTAGACAATAAACTGATATATGACTAACAATAAATTCAAGGAAAAGTCAAGAAGAAGCAAAAAGATAGGTAGCTTAAGGTAAATAAGTTAAACGTATAAAAGGTAGGTGCTGTATAAGAGAAGGAATAAGTAATTAAAGTTACTAATTGATAGTAGGGACAGAAAACATTAGGTAAATCGTTATGGAAATGAAACGTGAAAAACTTAACTAGCATTTGGGTCAGCAGAGAATGGCTTAAGGTCTTTAATATGCCACCTTCCTTGGCGTTTTCCTTCAGCATCTTGAAGTTCATAGATAAGTGGACTAACGACACGAGAGACCTCACATAGAATGAATTTAGGGGCTAATTTTGAAGAGAATTTCTTAGTTGTATCTGATAAAACATAATTCTTTTTCTATACCTATAATAAATCAAGCGATATGAATTGAAAGGGATTAGATACACGTTTAAAGTTACCCATTAAGCCAGAACGAGCCATTTGAAAGCTCTTCTGAGAACCACAAATTTTACAGTTCCTAATATAACGACAGACAGATTGTTTTAATGTAGGACAACAATATAATTCAGATATTTTAGCAAGAGTTTTTGTAACACCAAGATGAGCAGCTATAGAATCATCATGACACAGTTTAAGAACCTCACTGCGGTTTGCGGTAGGGACAACAAGTTTCCATTCAGGGATGTTAGATATTTTTCGGGAAGAGAAAGATACAAATTTATATAATCTATTGTTCGTTACACGAAAGGTAGGAAATTTATCGGGATTTTCAGAAACTTTTTTAATCATATTAAGATACCAGGCATCAGGAATTAAATCAGGAAGATTAAGAGAGAAAACATCACGAGATAAGGCATCAGGTACGATATTTAATTTGCCAGGTCTATGCCTAACGTCAAAGGTAAATTGAGAGATACGCAAGTCTTAAGCAATTTTAAAGATAATTTTATGCCATCTAGTGTAGTTTAAATCGATATAAGAAGAGATAACAGTAATCAAAACTCGATTTACTGATAAAATTGTTGAAGAACGGAAAGATATCTTGTAACACATATACTTGCTAGGATGACGAGCCCTTCTTTGAGCTTCACCTAGACTAATGGAGAAAAATTCCAACATCATTCTTAACAAGTTGAAAATGCAAGGCATTGTCGCAACGAACTTCCAAATGTAGACTTACTTTAAAACAATTTAAAGAAATTAAAATTATTATGTTGTAATAATTATAAGTATTCAGATAAAATACAAAAATTTATAAACAACAAAAGAGACATTTTAATATATTTTATTTTATTGAATAAATATTTTAAAAGCTATATATGTGTGTTGTATGTATGTATGTATGTGTGTTTGTGTGTGTGTGTGTGTGTAAATAAGGGGCATCATATTTCGATTCAGTTTTTCAGAGGATTCTAAATATGTATCGCACATTAATTTTGGACCTATTTGAAATTTTGATAAAATTAATTCCCGGGGGTCGGGTATCCGTGGTCAGATTTTGTGGGGGTACCATATTTTGACTCAGCTATGTTAGGGGAGTCCAAATATGTATCGCACATTAATTTTGGACCTATTTGAAATTTTAATTTTCCCGACGGAATATCGCGGGGGCACGGCGTCCCCGTGGCCCGATTTCAACTGACATCAAAACTTAAGCTCAGGACACCGAGCTGAATCGATTGATGTATCACACATTGATGTCCGACCATTAAAAAGGCCTCGGACGGACAGACGGACGACAAATCGATTTCATAAACGAACGAAGTTCGTTGAAAAAATGATTCACAAATTGCTAGAGCGACAAACTTACCCCCGAAGTTTCGTCTACACTTACGTAATGCTGAGCGACCGGCCCTTCATGGGTCTCGTCTAGACTTTCATACAGCTGAGCGACCAAGTGCGACGTCAAATCTCGCTTAAACCAAATAGATCTTAAAATGCAGCGTTGGAATATCGATATATCTAAAAAAATATGCTATCAAAACAAAATCATACTAGCTACACAAAAGAAATATTCTACGATACATGTATAGAAAAAACAGTATTCCAAATTATTAAAATATTTTTTTGATATCGTGGGATTTATCAACAACTATCGTAAATGAGCTTAAATACAAAAAATTATTAGTAACTTCATTATTGTAGTGTTTAAAGGAGAAGATATAAAGAAATCAAGTTTATTACAGCGTTTTGGAAAGTAAAAAATATACTAATAAACTCAGTTAGTTGCGTTAGCTGTATTTGAAAGGAAAGTTTTCTTTAAAAGGAATTCGTAAGTTATAGATAATTGTCTAAATTACTAAGAAAACACTTTTAGGACGATATCAGAGTAAGATAATCTATACATTATTTAAGGAACACTAAATTAAACCAGAAAAAACAGGTATATAATTACATTTAATATAATATCAAACAAAAAATTTTCATATGGAATAAGGAATATGGCGTTGAATTAATTAAATATTTATATATTAAGGTACTTACATACAAAATTATGTAATCCAAACACCAGCTGGTAGAGTTAGGTTATGCTGATTTAACACTTTTTAAAAGGTATATATTCCAGCTTCCTGGTAAATTAAATTAGGTCATTATTTAAAAGAATTTCAAATACAACCACCCTATTTCTTATAAAGTCACATGTTAATTGAATTAGCAATACATTAATAAAAGGTAAACACAAAAATCAATAATCAATTTAGCTACTCATGTCAAATTAGCATAGCAGCTGTTTGCATGTCATTTCATTTACAGTTGTTATAGTAACATGCAGTGTTACCACCCTATATTTTGTAAGTTATTAAAAATTTAAAAAAAATTATTTTTGAGTGAAAATCACTACAGATATATATATATATATATATATATATATATATATATAGTTATTAAGATGAAATGAAAACCCAACTTTGTATTTAAAGTTGAATTACCATTTCAAATCGAACTAGTAATTGAAAACCACTAAAAGAACGGCTACAGCAGGACTTGAACCTGCAACCTCTGATTTTCCGGATCAGTGCTCTAACCAATTGAGCTATCTAGCCTAATTGTTTAGATGATGTTATACTTAATACTACTGAAGCTTGGCCCTTGTTAATGATTTTCAATTACGTCTTGCATTTAAGGAAATTGAATCTAGTTATATACATAATTCATGTACTAATAACTTGATCATCCCATTTTGCAACGTTCGGAATAATACAAACATGTAATTATATTATTATTAATAGAGAGAATAATCCACATTTGGAATGCAAATGAATGCTTAATATATATTAATAGTTATTAAGATGAAATGAAAACCCAACTTTGTATTTAAAGTTGAATTACCATTTCAAATCAAACTAGTAATTGAAAACCACTAAAAGAACGGCTACAGCAGGACTTGAACCTGCAACCTCTGATTTTCAATTACTAGTTCGATTTGAAATGGTAATTCAACTTTAAATACAAAGTTGGGTTTTCATTTCATCTTAATAACTATTAATATATATTAAGCATTCATTTGCATTTCAAATGTGGATTATTCTTCTATATAATATATATATATATATATATATATATATATATATATATATAAACTAATATATTATAAGATATAGACCAGAAGAAAACAAATTGTTATTCAACATAAATACGTTGGATACGTCACTATTATAACCTCAGCGGTAAGGTACTAGAGCCACTACAGTAGTTGGTAGCACAAATAAATATTTGCAAAATGACGCGCGAATAAGGTATTACGTGATATAAATGTTTTAAATTACTACATCACATGCAAAAAAAACGAGAAGGGGAAAGCGTGTATATGTGGCTTGTAAATCTGGAAAAAGCATTCGACAGTGTAAAATGGAAAAAAAATTTCAAAAAGATTGGAATGAGTTTAAGGGATAGACTGACAGTACATTACTTATACAAGGAGCAAACAGCGGTAATAGAATTAGAGCAGAAATACAGAGAAGTAAATATTAGGAAATGTGTGAGGCAGGGATGTGCCCTATCCTCGTTAATTTTTAACTTGCACATCGAGGAGGCAATTAATACTGTCAAATGCAGAAAGACATTTGGAATTATTATGCAGGAACAAAAGATTGATACGCTTATATTTGCATCATACATTAGCATCTACCAAGGAAGAGGTAGAAGCTGCTCTTAATGAAATGTAAACAGTTCTAACAGAGAGATACGGTATGAAAATTAACAAAAATAAAATTGAGGTACTAGTATGTAAAGAAGGGGAAAATAAAACAAAAACTAGATTACAAATAGGTAACGAAAACTTAAAAGAGCTTAAGGATTTCTACTACCTCGGAAGTCAAATATCGCAAGATGGGAAGAGCGCAAAAAATATAAAACAAAGATTAGCACAAGGTCGTGCTACAATTAACAAGAAAAAGCAACTACTGTGTTCAAAGACAACAAACATTGAAAGAAGGAAAATATTGCTTAAAACGTATGTGTAGAGCACAACACTGTACGACTGCGAAACTTGGACAGTAGGAGAAGCGGACAGGAGAAAGATAGAAGCCTTTGAAATGTTGTGCTACAGACGTATGATGAAGACATCATGGAGGGACAACTACTGTGCTCAAACACAACAAACATAGAAACAAGGAAAAGATTGTTTAAAACATATGTGTGGAGCACAGCACTGTACGGCTGTGAAGCCTGGACAGTAGGAGAAGCGGACAAGAAAAACGTAGAAGCCTTTGAAATGTGGTGCTACAGACGTATGATGAAGATATCATGGACAGACAAAGAACAAAGAGGTTCTAAAAATGGCAGGGGAAGAAAGAAATATGTGGAAAACAGTAAAAAATAGGAGAGATAGGATGATATGTCACATACTAAGACATGAAGGAATAGTGCGGAATATATTAGAAGCAGAGATAGGAAAAAAGAGAGGTGGAGGTAGACCTAGGTTAGATTATTGCACACAGATAATGAAAGATGTAAGTTGTGGGAATTTCAGGGAAATATGTAGGCTAACTCAGAATATAAATCAATGGTGGTACACATCCAATCAGTTCCAAGAAGAAAAACCTAATGACGAAAAAATAACTGTTCTTATAGCTGATGATTATTATAAGTAACTACTGGTATTGGTTTTGCAATATTCTCTTCTAATGTTAATTGTGCAAAAGGATTTACTGGAAAACTATCAATTCGGCAAATGTTCAAGTGTTAGGCAATCTTCGTAGCCGCAGGCTGCTTAACCCCCTTGACATACCTTACATGTGATTTTTCCAATGCTCCACCTGAAGGCACTACATTGGCCAGAAAGCGAGTTTTATTTACCTGAAAAATTTTGAATTCTGCCGAACCCTTGCTGTTCCGAGCAAGGTAGGGATCTTTAACGTGCGTGACAACACTCACACACGGGACCTCAATTTTGCCTCATCCGAACGAGGTCGAATTTTTATGAAAAATGCTCGCCTATCATTTTTCAAGTGGACCGTGTCATGATACGAACACGGACCTTGGCCGCAGTAATTACACACATACCACTACGCCACGAAGCCGCCCTCCTTGACATACCACTAAATATCGAGGAAACAGGGTATATTGTAGCAATAGAAGGAGAAGCCAACTGCATCTTGTTACGTAATTCGTGGCAGGTAATATTGTGGAGTAGCAGAAACGTTTCCCAAAAATCAGACAAAATGTTAACAAAAGATAAATAGATAAGACACAATTGGTATGAGTAATTCAGTAGTATTGATTGTTCTTTCTTTCTTTTTTTTTATGTTTTAAAATAGCATGCAAGTCTATTGTAAAAGGTATCAGAACGACAAAGATATGGCAAAGCAACGGATAGATATCTAAAGTAATAATAAGTAGGAAATAGTTCAACTTACAAAATGTCCTTCAGTAACGCTTCCTTACAATTAAAGTGTGGGATTCACGATGTCCTGCACTAACGAAGCACTTCACCCTTGACCATAAGTGCGGGTGTTGATGGAACTTATCACACGTTACACTAATCACACCTACGTATTTCACTGGTGTTAGCAGCAGACATTATCACGTGTCGGAACTATGTTGCATTGATAAATTTCTTGGTAATTCTATTTCCTAAGACAATAAGTTCGAAATATTCTGTAACACAAATCGTAAAACATGGTAATAAAACCGGGCTTTCAAGCCACGATGTAATGCATTAAACTAACAGTAACGCGAGGTGTTATATTTGCTACCTATGGTAACAAAGAAAAATCTTATGCTTTTGAATAACGAAATTTGCGCAAACAATGATCTATTTTAGATTCTTTGGTGTTAGAAAGTATGCACAAGTATGCACTAATCTGATAAAACAAAGGGACACTAGACTAGATCGCACACACATTAATCCTAAAGAAAGAATCGGTCAGTTTAGCAAGTTCTACGACTATTATTTCACAAGACAAACAACTAAAACCACAAATTAGTAAAGTACGCGTATCACTAAAGTAAGTCCGTCAAATGTTCCTTAAAGCATTTATCTCACAAGAAAAACAACTAAAAACAATTAGTAAAGCAACGCGTATCACTAAAGTCAATGTTCTTACAACCGCACTTGTCTCAATCAAAAACGTTACATCTCAAGCATACTTTCTTCAAATGAAATCAGAACTACACTGCCAATCTGTTTATATAAACTCGTTGTTACCATAAACTCTTATCGACTTCGTTAATAACATAAGGAACATCCAATACGTAAATGCAGTCATCATATCTAATAACTAATTACAGTCGTTTATCACTTTCGATAAGTTGGAAAGTAATTTATGAATAATCCAATTTAAAATTAGTTCCTTGCAATTTATTTATTAATGAAAATCAATCTTCAATTTATCTATCTTTTAAAGTAATACCCACGAGTTAATTTGCATACAAATCTGAAAACTATTCGAAAGTATTTACTTTATACAAACGGCGATTCCCTCATTATAATACGACGCACTCGCCAACGAGTTAATAAATATAAAATATAGAAATAGTAATTGCAGGAATGTACTTAGGAATTGGGAAAGAGCGTAAAATGTTAAAACTATAAAAATGCCCGTTACAATCTAACAAGAAAGATCATAGGCTATGTTTGAAGACAACAAACATAGAAACAAAGAGAAAATTGCTGAAAGCATACGTGTGGCGCACATGATAGTGCGTCTACGAAATAGGGACAGTAGGAAAAGCAAACAAAAAAACGGTAGAAGATTTTTGGAATGTATGATGAGGATATCATTGATAAACAAAGTTAATAACAAAGAGGTTATAGAAACAGTAGGAGCAAAAAATAGGAGAAATATTAGGGTAGGATACTCTCTAAGGTATTTTTGAGGAGTAGTATGGAATATATTACAAGCAGAGATAGGAAAAATAAGAGGTAGAGACACACCTAGATCAGACTATTGCACACAGATAGTGAAATATACAGACTGGAAATTTCAGGGAAATGTGTAGGTGGGCTCAGAATAAAAATCTATATATAAATAGCGTAAGCGGTTAGTTTGTTCCAATTTTAGCTTCAATATTATAAGGGCAATATACACATATTATACATCAAAAAAATTCAGCTTGAAGCGTAGATTTGCTAAAAACTATTAAAATTGGAAAATATTGTACCACTACGGAGTTATGATATGTCAAACATGCAAAAAAACGCCATAGAGATAACATTATAAATTTTAAGACGCTGCGCGCGCGTTGGCGCGGGTTAGCACTAGTGGAAAATAATGAGGGTACATGTCTAACCAGTTCCAGGAGTGAAGACCTAATAATGATGATGATCATATGAATACCTTTTATTTTTTTCCTTTTCCAAACAATCTACTAACAAAATATTGTACCATTACCGATAACACAAATCACTTTAAATTCAAGTTCGCTGGCACCGTAGACAGCAATGACGCATTATAGGCTAGATATATTCTGGGTTTGAGATGGCGAAGCGGGAGGGAAACAGTGTTAGGAAACTTGTAAATCCCCCCCAACTCATCTTCGTCGCATCGGTGCAGGTTAGCACAGAATAGGAAGCAATGAGGGTACACGTCTAACCAGTTCCAAGACTGAAGACCTAATGATGATGAATTAAATTAAACAGCCTCTTTATAAAATGTACACTGCCCATGGTTCTATACATTTTTTTAAGTATTTTCGTATGAATGCTTATTTATCTAACTGAAACTAATAAATTCTTTTCTATCTACTAATGTTTACTTAATTAACTCATTGCGTTACACCTGTTTGTAATTATCTCGGAATCATGGGAAAAGGGGCTCGTTAATTGATTGAAAGATATTAAATTTTTTCTAATTTATTAGTAACATGAAAATATTGATTCGTATGGTTGGTACAAGTAACACGTACATATGTGTTCCTTAAATAAAAATTAATAATTATAAAAATAGTTCTTTGTAGATCTATAGTAGAAAAATAAAAAAATATATTTTTATAAGAAATACATCAATTTAGATTTAAAACTTTTTCTGTGCAGGCCCTGTAACTTTTTTTCTGTATTGCTCATTGTTCTAATTCCTTTTGTATCACGTTCCTGCGTGTGTGTCGATGAGAATGGACAGGTTAAATTTTTGAAAATGTTATATTTTGATGTCTGTGTGTATTTTTGCATTTTTGACCTTTTTTTGAGGGCTATTTCGTCCCTCCCTGCGATGCAACTTTTTTCGGTATTGTTTAATCTTCTAATTCTTTTTTATCGTATTTTGTGTGTGAGTAGGTGAGAATGGATACGCTGAATTTTTGAAAATGCCCTTAGCAGCTAAAATATTGTCCTTTTATTATTTTTTAAGAATGCTTTTTTTATCCAAAACATTATTTTGACTGCCTAGAAGATATTTTTGAAAATTCAGTCTGTCCATTTTCATACACATTACACCCAAGAGTACAATACAAAAAACAGAAACAAAACAAAACACAAAAGAAGTTGTTAGCGAAGCCGATATCTGTAGCTAGTTAAAAACCTAAACTCAAAAATTAGTTTGGCAAATTCATTATCAAGTCTTGTCAAGACTTCTCTAAGACGAGACTTGCCTCGAGTGTTGTCTTGATAAGACCAAGATAAAACCAAACTAGTCGAGACCAACTCAAGACCAAGACTGCGACAAGTCTCGTCTCGTCTCGTCTGGTCTTGTAACAACAGCAAGTATTAGAAATATAATATTTTGTTGCAGGATGCTTGCTGCATGTGTTGTACAGCCACTAGAATTACTTAAAAATCGAATGCAAATGAGTGGGATGGGACTAAAACGTCGAAATATAACGTCGTTTCAAGTATTCGCAAATGTCATCACCAATGAAGGAATTTTAGCCCTTTACAATGGTCTGTCAGCTGCACTTTTAAGACAAGCTACATACACTACTACTAGAATGGGTATTTTTCAACTGCTAATTGATGAATTCACCATGGCGGACGGCACTCCACCAGGATTTGCTCTTAAAGCTGTCTTTGGAATGTGTGCAGGTATTGGCGGAGCATTTGTAGGTAAGTGATAGTGTTAAGTTTGAGATTAATCGTGGTAGTTTACACTGATTTGTGGTAAAGAATCTTTCTTTTTCTGTTCTGCAACAATTTTGTAAATAAGTATGTGTTTGTATCAAAAAAAAGATCTATAACGAGCCCGTAGTAAATATCGTACCTTATCCTGGAAGTGCTTAGTTTTGAAACCAGACAGAAATACCAATTCTTACTAAATACGAAACTACCAAACATTTTACATTTTACATTTATTCAAAATAATTTTTAAGTGTCTTTGATAACTGCACACTTCAGTAGACATGCCTTATTCCAACTTACGACGAGAAACTTTACACGATCGTGAGTTGTACAACTTCCGATAGATGTCGCAAAGATTAACCTTAAACAACACTATCAAAATTTCAAAGCGTCTCAAAAGTATAGATGAAGTAGTTCATAGGAATATCGTAACACCAATCGGTCTGCCTCTGACCAGAATAATTACATTAGAACGTAAACGAAGGGTTTGTACATAAAAGGTAAATGATGCACTCTTTGACACCACATCTTGCAGATGGAATTTACTGACAGGTACAAGGGTTTTACATTTAAAAGTTACTTAAATTACAATAAGAAATCTCGAAGATGTTATTTGCATAATTTCTGGTAAGTTCTTGAATTAACTAATACCAATGTATATAAATTGCCGTCATGAATATTATAGGTCAGTTATAATTGAAACTTTGATACGAGTTCTGATGAAAGCTTTGCTTATAATACTTGTTCTAAATTAAAGCTTTAATAGTTGTACATATGTGATATAACTTACTGTTTATATAAATTACTCTGCGATATAAATTACTGTAGTGATTATATAAACTAATAATTAGTGCTTGGGTATTTAATTATAGTGCTTTGGCAGTAAGTAATTAAAAACATAGCCTTGTACTTTTAAGAAGATAACCTTGTGCTGCTAACGATTAGCTAAATATAAATTGTGAGAGCTTTTAGAATTCCATTATAGCTACGAGTATTTGAAAAGGCTTGTAAAATCAGTTTAATAACAAAGAACTGTTGTAGGCGCGAATAAAGTTTTCATTACACTTATGTCAAGTAGTGGGATTAAAGACTTTTGAACGAATTTTGTTTGCATGCCTGTCACTCTGTAACATTATTTTGTAATGTTAACGATTAAATAAATTAATTAATTAAAAATTCAGTAACTTGAATAAAGTATAGACAAAAATTCCCACAAGAAATTACTTTACATTCAGTCAGGCTCCTTTATAATAAAAATACCACATTTACCGATAGCTTCGGGCTACTAAATTCCAGCGGCAGGTCATAATAATGTAAAGCTCTACCCTAATAAGTCAAATACAATAAACTTCTTAAAAGTTAGGTCGGTAACAGACTAACAAATCCGATTAAATTAAAATGTAATAGTACCTTTTAGCGTAAATAAAGGAAAACCAATTTCAGTTTGAAAAGCTTAATACTTTCGTTGATTTACAGCGGGTTAGACAAAACAAAATATTATAATAGCACAAAACTATTTCCAAGTTGATTTGTTCAAATATTACAAGTAATTTTAAGTAGTCTGGAGACATTCATTGTATTTAAAATCCATTTTGGCTCAAGTAGGTTAACCGGTCTTTGTTAATGGCAGACACTGTCGCCATAAGTAGATTCCACATTGCCATATTTAAGTAATTCGTAGAAGGTAAAAAGATAATTTAAATTCTTGGGAAAAATAGTTGCTTCCGTGACTCTCATCTAAAAAAGGGGTTGGAATTGGTTTCTGAAATCTTGTTTTGTGGGAGGTTCTGTTCAGTCATTGGATAACAGAAAATGACACGCATAATTATTAGGATGGGAATAGTCTATATATTTGAGGGCTTATCCAAAAGACAGGGAGTTCTTCCAATGGGGCCGACGGTGGTCAAGAAGTAGAGAGAAAACGTAGTTTGCGGGTAGCGTTTCTCTGGCATGACAGAATATTAAACTTCGTATCACGTTAGTAAAAAAAATTGGAAAGAAGTGTTGCTCTTCCAGTTTCGCGAGGGTTATGCCCATATGTCGCGGATTTATAGTGATGCAAGATATATATTTAAAAACTTGTAGGCGTGTGACGCACAAGTAAATGATATTGTCAAAATTCTGCCGAGTTCGTGTGCCAGTCAATTTTCTTAAACATTACAAACAGAAGCAACAAGCGAGATTCTCTTCCCAAAATTAAGAACTGTTCTACATTGGAAAACAAACCCTCAAACATTAGACAATTATTAGTAAGTAAGTCTTTATAGTTAAGTAGCATGACCAATTTTTAGTTAGTTTATTTGTTAGGACGTTTTGGCCATAAACCGTAGGATTAAAATTAGTGTACAATTTATAATATAAGTTTCTTTCATATACAAGTGTTTGATAACTACTTATGTACTCAAAATTTTCATAAATTCCATAGTCACCTATTCACTTAAATTTCTAAATTGAAATCAATGAATGTAAGAGGTTCACGTTTATTGCTCTGTGAATTAAATAGTTCTGTTTGCCGTTGATTAAGTCAATAGTTTTTCTTATTTTTTTATATAAGTAGTAAAAAAGTGATGAATTGATTAAAAGAAACCATTGTCCTCCTTGGGATGACAAGTCTCTCAAGGTTTTGTACGAACATTTGGACATTCTCGACTTGTCTGGCGCCCTTGGCAATTGTCATTAAGCCACAATATTTTATGAAAGGTAAGTGCCACATTTTTGTAGTATATTCTAAATTAATTTAACCCATTTTCAAAATTTTAACCCTCTATATGATCCACGACCTTCCGCTAGCTAGTGCCGGTGACCCCCTTAAATTTTGTTTTACAGGCCGCCCCCATTTTATAATTTGACTGGAAAAGATACACTTAGTAGCTTTTCCGCCTGTAACAACTCGTAGTCAAAAGAGAAAATGGACAGTGATTTTCTTTTGTTATTGAAGGACTTCGAGTCTGTCATAAAAGAAATATTACAAAAAAATGGGAAGAAACACGAACGCACAGCCGCAAACTATGCAGAAAAACTGAAGGAGGCCGCCGTGAATTTACAGGAAAATTTCACAACGCAATTAAATCAGAATGTAAAAGCGATTTTTAACGTGCATTTTTGGTGGCCTAACATTTTTAGTCTACTTAATTCTTAAAATACATCGTTTTTGGATCGCGGTTTGTATAAAGTAAATACTTCCGCCTAGTTTTCAGATTGATATGCAAGTTGACTCGCCAGTATTAATTTTAAAAGATGGTTTAGTTGTAAATTGGAATACTCGTAAAATTACTTTCCACTTGTCATTAATAAATAAACCCGCTGTAATTAATATGTGGATATACAGTCTAGGTAGGCGATCAGAAGTTGTACTAGTAGGATTAGATATAAACAAAAAAGGGTCGTGATTTGTTCTTGCTTGCGATATGTCAAAAATTAAGTGTAAGATACGGTTTTTCTGGTTGAACTAGGAGTGGTAGAGTTGGTGAAACTCGACGCACGTGTGTTTGAAGAACTTTTGACGTACGGCTTTAGTGCTTACGCGTGTCTACTAAACGTTTTTAGTCGTATTTCTTATGGAAAAAAATGCCGTAGAACTAACTGTCGCGGAGTCGTAGTTGGTCTTTGGTTCCGATATAGGAATTACGTTAACGATACTGTTTCGTTCTGCTTTTAACTCGATGCACGCGGGTTTTAAGGACATGGTTATGGACTCCCTTTAGTGATACATGTGCTTTACTTATTATGGCTTTTGTTGCTTGCTTTGTCTGGTGATATTTAAACTGTGACAGACTACCGGTATACAAAAGTAGTGGTTGAAGTTCCTCGCTGCTTTTTGTATGGTTATGCAACTAATATACCTAGTTCTTTCGCGTGATAAGGTCCGCTGCTAACCCCAGTGAAATCAGTCAGTGTGATTAGGGTAAGTGGTGATGAGTTCTATCAACACCCTCACAGTCTAGGGTGCAGTGCTTCGTTAGTGCCAGACATCGTGGATCCCACACTGCAATGGCAAGGAAGCGGTACTGAAGGACTTTGTGTAAGTTGCACTATTTCCTATTTGTTCTTACTGTAAATATCTACCCGTTGTTTTTTGCAATATTTCTTGTCGTTCTGATACCTTTTCCATAGACTTGCCCGCTATTTAATAACAAAAAAAAAAAAACAATCAACCCTACTGAATGACTCAGAACAATTGTGCTTATCTACTTATTTATGTCTTTGCTAAAAATTTTACTAAATTACTTAGAGTAATTATGTCTTACCTATTTATATTTTTTTGGTTACATTTTACCCGAATTATGTTTAATTGGTGTGTGATGAAACGGTCTTTGCGGTATTTGTAACTCTTTGTAAGGCTCCGTGTTGTACTTGTGAGACAACTTTAAGTTACAAAAAAATTATGATATGAAATTAAAAACAACTAATTGACAATATATACAAGTATAGAGAGTTCAGAAATCTTCGGTCGTCTTCGGAACTCTTCGGAACTCTTCGGAAGGCTTCGGAATTTATTTATGAGGCCCAGTAAGAACTTGAACAGCGATGGTTAAATAATATTTACAGTTTTAAGAGGCCCAGACGTCTTCGGTGGTCTTCGGAACTCTTCGGAAGGTTTCGTGTTTTTCATGTGAGACAACGTGAGGGTAAGAAGAATTATGGTGTGGACGTATGTACAGCTTGGACGGGTTTGGAGGTCTTCGGTGATCTTCAGAACTCTTCGGCAAACGTCGTGGTAGCGGTGCCTTAGGCCTCGTCAAAGGCGTCGCCGTTGAACTCTACGGGGGTGTTGTCCCGGTGGTAGAGTTGACAGACGCAATCACAATAACGACTTGTCGGTAAAGTATAGAACGAAGCTTAACGCCATACACAGTTTGTTAACTATTGATTGATGAATTGTAGTGACGTGCCTTAGGTACGGCGGCGGACAGCGTCACCGTCGGAGAATACGCAGACTATGGAGAGCACTGCGCACTGAAATATAGCAGGCTATGGAAAGCATCGCTTGTTGAGGTTTTTCAGGTTATGGGAAGCACTGCAAGATTTCCCCTTAGGCTATGGGGAACACTAAGGAATGTCTTTCGGAGAATTTGTAATTATATTTATGCACTTTCATTTCCTATGCTTCCTGTGTTGAAAAACGTTCATGATGTCTTTAACCATTGAAATTGTGTATTTCGATTTTCGAGTGTAAAAGAATCTCCAAATTTAGTTTGACCAATGAGCGTGCTGATTTTTGGGTACTACAAAAAATAAGTTGGAAATTCTCGCGATTCTTGGTTTGTTGTGTTCAGCTCGTGTACTTTGGTATTGTCAACATTTTCCCACGCTGAAGAGTGTAGCGTAGCTAGGTTGTTGCGAAGAAGCGGCGGGGTCGGTGTTGTCCAAATATTTGGGCTTGTGCCCGCGTTTGCGTTTTTGCTTTGTGGGGCGGCGTCGGGCTTCTCCATGATCGCCTGCTGCTGGGTGGAATGATTGTCGTCAAAAGGGTGTCTGTACTCGGGACATCCATCCACAGGTATGCCTTTTTGGTTGTGCGTTTTGCACATAATTGGGCAGAACAGCACGGGCTGTGTGGTTAGCTCGTGGTCTGCATTCTTCGGTATTCAGTGATAATAGGCTGGTGCTGGCTGTGGTAGTTGGTCGTGCTGACCTATCGATCACTGGTTGGAATTCTTCCAGAAGGCTGCTGGGCAAGAATTCGTCTGCGAACTGGTTAGTTGCAGTTGACGTGATGGCCTGTTTGCGATGATGGACGTCACCGTTGTGTGGCAGCCTTGGATATTTCCATGGTCGTCTGCTGCTGGTGGGGTAGTTGTATTTGAAAGGGTATCTCTTCTTGGGACATCCGTCTACAAGTATGCCTTACCGGAGCCACAAGAACAATTACTAATTCAGATGTAGTGCGTAGCAGTGTAAAGTGTCACCCACAAAAGTGAATCTTCGAACCATAGTTGGTGAGGAAATTCAAACACACGAAATGCTAAATGTATAAATTCTGGTTGTGGATAAGATATTGACTAAAATTAGTAATAACGAACACACAAAAGAAGTTATAATGGGAATGAATATCTTGAAGAGTTATGGATTGCATGCAGATATGAAAGAAGATGTTCTGAGAATTGGCAACGAGAACGCGCCGTTTCGCGAAGCAGACGGCGTGTCTGTGCGAATTTGTTTGACGGAAGAAGTTATCCTACCTAAAAGGAGAGAAAGTGTGGTGACAAGACGTTTGGGTGGTGCTCTTTGGGACGACTTTGTGCGCACTATTGTACCGAATACTAACGAATTCCTCGGAAAGTACATGCTTGTAGTAACGGATGGTATACCTATTAGTATCTTAAATGCCAATGACTATGATATTGCACTGAAAAAGAATACAACGGTTGGGTGCTGTTCTTCAGTTGTTAACATGACCAGTTGACGAAACCCTGCCAGCATTTTGAACAGCAACAAGTGGTGGTGCTTAAACACTAGATCCGATGTACTCAGATGTGCAAAGGATAACTATTGTTGAGTTTGCGTATGATACGCTGTTGATTATCAGGTTGAGATTGTTAATGGAGATGCGGACAAAACCAAATGAAACGTTGAGTAGATTGCACAAATAGGTGCAAGAGGTCAAGTTGAAGTTCAACACGACAAAGTCGGAAGCGCTTTATTTCGTAACAATGCCGGGACAACGTCCACCTGGGTTAGATCAAGGAGAGGAAAAGACCCTATACAAGGAAGCCATCACATACCTCTGCGTTAAAATAGATAACAAAATAAATTGGAGAGCGCACGTGCAATAGGTCAAAAGTAAGAACATCGTAGTCTCTAACAGAATGATGGCGGCAGCTAAAATAAGCTGAGAATTCAGAGTCGGGTGAGTTAGGCGGAGGGTTGTAAGGTCAAGGAAGTCCGGCAATTGGCGAGAGCTTAACGTATAACCGCGGTCGAGGCGACAAAAGCATACAGAACCACTTCCACGGGGGCAGTCTTGGTGATGAGTAGGATGTTTCCAATCGAATTTGTCGTCAAGATAATTAGAGATCGGAGGCTCGTAGATGCAGAGAGAGGGCAGAAAATTGTCGAAAATCGTGTCTTGTCAGTAAGGAGGTTAGGAACAAATTTGTTATTTTCTAACTAGTGCATCTCGCAAATCCAAAAGGGCTTGAGTTTGACAAAGGCGATAAAAGCACGACGGGAATCAGGATTTATATGGATGGCTCGCGAATGGATGATGGGCAGGCAGGAGCAGCGTTTGTTTTGTATAAGGATGAGAGGGAAGTGTTCCGATTCTAAACTAAACCTGCGGACAGGAGCACAATCTTTCAGTGAGAGATAGTATCTATAGAGGAAGTTATAAAACGCGTCATGAACCATTCAGACACAAGTGGGCACTCATGAGCGATAGCAAATCGGTCCTGACTTCTCTGGCAGATACAAACACCTCGACAGATCTTGAAGTGGACGTTTGGAAAATAGCGCACACGGCAATGGTGTTACGTAATACAAAGAGAGTAGGGGGGTGTAGAACGCAGACCAACTTATAACGAATGCGGCAGTAAGGAGTTAGTGATAATACCTGCAAGAAAAATAGTCAAGCAAACCTGAAAAAAAAAAAGAAAAAGCATAGCAGTAATGATAAGTCTAAATTATTCAGGACTTCGTAGAATGTAAAAAAAAAACTGTTTGGATAATCTATATAATATAACAACGGTAGAAGCAGTACAAAAATTTTTAATACAAAGTGAGGTAATATTAGGGAGTAGCAGAAACGTTTCCCCACACACCAATTAAACATAAATCAGACAAAATTTTAACAAAAAAAATAAATAGGTAAGCACAATTGATATGAGTCATCCAGTATTGTTGATTCTTCTTTTTTTTTTAAATAGCATGCAAGTCTATGGTAAAAGGTATCAGAACGACAAAGATATGGCAAAACAACGGATAGATATTTAAAGTAAAAATAAGTAGGAAATAGATCAACTTACAAAAGTCCTTCAGCAACGCTTCCTTGCAACGGAAGTCTGAGATTCACCATGTCCTACGCTACCGAAGCACTTCACCCTGGACTGTGAGGTGTTGATGGAACTTATCACACGTCACACTAATCACACCTACGCATTTCATTGGGGTTAGCAGCAGACACCATCACGCGACGGAACTATGTAGCATTGATAAATTTCTTGTTAATTCTATTTCCTGAGACAATAACTTCGAAATCTTCTGTAGCACTAGTTTAATTTCAACTGGGATCAAATGTATACTATTTTCATAAACCTCCAAAAAGCAGTGAGAAACTTCAACCAATACCTTTGTAAACCGGTAATCTGTTATATTTCGCAAAGAACGAAATTCGCGCAGGCACTGATCTATTTTAGATTCTTTGGTGTTTAGAAAAATGCAGAAACTACAGTATTCACTGTATTTAAATAATCCAAAGTATGCACTAATTTGATAAAACAAAGGACACTAGACTAGATCGCACACACCTTAATCCTAAAGAAAGAATCGGTCAGTTTAGCAAGTTCTACGACTCCTATATCACAAAGAAAAAACAACTAAAACCACAAATTAGTAAAGTACGCGTATCACTAAAGTAGGTACGTCAAATGTTCCTTAAAGCATTTGTCTCACAAGAAAAACAACTAAAAACAATTAGTAGGCACGCGTAAGCAATAAAACCGTCCGTCAAAATGTTCCGTAAAACACACTTGCCTCGACTTTAACAAGCTTTACCGCTTTTATTTCCAACAGATAATCAACTATGCCGTGCTTGTTCAGGAACAATACGAAAATTAATCCCGCATTCATTCTCACTATTGTCAAAAGCAGAAAAGAAACAGTATTTTCAACGTACTTAATATATCGGAACCAAGAACAAACTCTACTCCTCATCTGTTTATTCAATTCGTCGCTATACTAACCGCTTATCGTCTCTTATCTAGACTTGTATATCCACATAAGGAACAAAATTTATATTTACGGCAAGACAAGGACGATGCAATCCATTCATTATAATACGATGCACTCGCCTAAGGAGTTAATAAATATCAAATATAAAAATAGTAATTTGTAGAAATGTATTTATGAATTGAGGATAGCGTAAAATGTTAAATTACAAAAATGCCCGTTACAATGGGTTTTGGGATTTAAAGATTTATTGGGCTAGGTCGCATGACGGTAATTGAACAAGCGACAGAGCAGATAAACTGGCCAAAAAAGCCGCAACATGAGAGTTTCTTAAATCGTATTCATCTGTACCAAGGTTGCTAATTAAGAAAAAGCTTAAGAAAGGTTAATCCATCAGTAAGAGGAGATGTGGAACAACGCTGCTACAGGCATGTTGACACAAAAAATTTATTCCGAGCATAGAAGCTAGAAATATTATGGAGGTGAAGTTGTTACGTTATTAGGGACTGCCACGTTGGGCGCCAAAGTTATGTTACGTTGGCTTGTAGCCGTGCGTAACAAAAAGAAAATCAAAGAAAAAAAATGACCAGGCTCAATCGGAGAGTAGGGGGGGTTGTAGAAAGCAGACCAACATACCATGTACGCGGCCGTAAGGAGTTAGTGATAATACCTGCAATAAAATTAATTAGTTAAGCAAACCTGAAAAAAAAAGAATATGCATAGCAGCAATAAAACGTCTAAGTTATTCAGTACTTTGTAGAATGTAAATAAAAGAAACTGTTTAGATAAACTATATAATATAACAACAGTAAAAGCAATACAGAAAAATGTTTAGTACAAAGTGAGGTAATATTGGGGAGTAGCAGAAACGTTTCCTCACACACCAATTAAACATCAATCATACAACATGTTAATAAAAGATAAAAAGATAAGACACAATTGATATGAGTAATTCTAGTAGTATTGGTTGTTTTTTTTCCTTCCTTTTTTTTTTAAAGCATGCAGTTCTATTGTAAAAGGTCTCAGAACGACGAAGATATGGCAAAACAACGGGTAGGAAATAGTTCAACTTACAGAAAGTCCTTCAGTACCGCTTCCTTGTAATTGGAGTGGGGGATTCGCGATGTCCTACACTAACGAAGCACTGCACCCTTGACTGTGAGGGTGTGGATGGAATTGCTTACACTTTACACTAACTCACACCTACGCGTTTCACTGGTGTCAGCAGCAGACATTATCATCCTGATGGAGCTATGTAGCATGGATAAATTTCTTGTGAATTCTATTTCCTGAGACGGTAATTTCGAAATATTTTACAACACAAACCGTACAAATTGTAATAACAATTTAGAACTACGGCCTTTCAAGGCACGATGTAATGCATGTCATCTGATAAGTTCTTGCATTAAACCAACAGTAACGTGAGGTGTTTTATTTGCTACATAGGGTAACAAAGAAAAATCTAATGCTTTTAATAACGAAATTTGCGTCAGCAATGATCTATTTTAGATTCTTCGGTGTTAGCAAATTCAGCAACTACAGTATCAACTGTATTTACCGGTGAATGAGATACATATTTACAAAAAGCAACCTTTTTCTTTTTCAGATTCCTTTCCCGGAAATCCGATCTTCACAGTTTAAATATCACAAGACAAAGCAAGGAACAAAAACCATAATGAGTAAAGCACGTGCAGGCAATAAAACCGTCTGTCAATGTTCCGTACAACTGTTATCTCACAAGCAAAACAACAAAAAAACAATCAGTAAGCACGCGTAATCACTAAAGACTGTCCGTCAATGACCTTACCACCGCACTTGTGGTTTATAAAGCGTACTTCCTTAAAAAGGCATCAGAACTACACTGCAATCTGTTAATATACAACAGTTATTTTACAAGAGAAACGACTAAAATCGTGCCGCGTTTATTCATGCACAATTCGAGAATTCATATCGCATTAATTCTCACTATTTTTAACGCAAAGACGAAACAGTTTTGTTAACGTAATTAATACATAGCAACCAAGAACGAACTACAACTCCTAATCTGTTTATTCAACTCGTGGTTGTACAACCGCTTATCGTCTCTTATCTAGACCCGTATATTCACATAAGCAACAAAATTTATATCAACGGCAAGACAAGGACGATGCAATCTACTCATTATAACACGATGCACTCGCCTAAGGCGTTAATAAATATAAAATATAGAGAAATAGTAGTTACAGAAAGATATTTGTTAATTGGGAAATAGCGTAAAATGTTAAACTACAAAAATGCCCGTTACAAAGTTCAATAATAAGATAGTGCAACAGTGCACAGGGCACTGATAGCTTACCTGTAAAAATTGAGATTGATCGAGAACGACCGCTGCGAATGCCGAGAGGGCGCAGAAAGCGCCGACCACTTGCTATTTAACTGCCCACTTGAGACGGCTAACAGGGGGTTGGTGGACAATTAACTTGCTGTCGAGAAGCTACATAGAATCCTGGTCCCTCTGAATGGTTTCCTAAACCAACAACGTCCTCCCAATATCAAGATCCTAAACACCCCATTTAAATTCTCCCCTTGCGTACGATACTTAGGATTATACATAGACACTCGACTACACGCACACCCACACCCACACCCACACCCACACCCACACCCACACCCACACCCACACCCACACCCACACCCACACCCACACCCACACCCACACCCACACCCACACCCACACCCACACCCACACCCACACCCACACCCACACCCACACCCACACCCACACGCACACCCACGCCCACACCCACACCACACCCACACCCACACCCACACCCACACCCACACCCACACCCACACCCACGCCCACACGCACACGCACACGCACACCCGCACGCACGCACACGCACGCACGCACGCACGCACGCACGAACGCACGCACCCACACACAAACACACACACACACTCACACACACACAAAGGTCGATGGACGTATCGATTGATACCATTGTTAGAACTGTGGCTCGGTAGATGCCATGGAGAATTAGACTTTTACCTGACGCATTTACTGAGCGGTCACGGGTGTTTTAGAGCATACCTTTTTAGATTTAATCTAGCTATAAGTCCTGATTGCCCAAACACTTTAGAAGATGCAGAACATGTGCTTTTTATTTGTCCAAGATTTCGAAAACTAAGGGAGGAAATGATTAACTTTACAAAAATTAATATAAGTCTAGAAACACTAGTTGAAAAAATGCTAGAATCACAGGCGATATGGTCAGCAGTGGCACTATTTGCATCACCAGTACTTAAAGAACTAAGACGATGTGATAATGAACGAAGGCAGACAACAAATAATTAAACAATTATAGGATCCAATTATGATGACACTATTTGTATAATGGAAGTATATACGATTTAGAAATTTCAAGTAAAGTTAAACTTGTTTTGTACTACAGACCATAACTCAAATGGAACGAGTCATGGTATCCAAAAGGCTATTTAAAACGTTAATCATATTAATTGTGTATCAAAACAAATAATTGAAGTACTAAATTTAAACTACATTTTATGGTATTTCAGCCGAAAGTAAGAACAATTTAGTGTGTATTCTGTTTACAAGTGAGAAACTTAAAACAAACAAAGCTGAAGTAACTACAAAGACAGTTAACAAGATATTGTTCAATAATTTATTAGTTACTTGACAAAATTTTAATTTTCAAACAAGTAATGAACTAATTAACATTGACATGACTACGCGTAATTTATAATAATGCATGGAATAACAAGCTGTGAAAGATGATTTGGATATAAAAGCATTATTAAAAAATATAATGTTCAGAAACAACATTCAGAGATGAAGATATAACCGAACTTCATCAAAGAAGATTAAATCTCTCATATAAAAAAAAACAAAAGAAAAAGTAAATATAAAAGAAAAGATTAAAATTTGAACCGAACACGAATATAGTTTTACTAAACGTATAGGAATTATTGAAATACATATCTAAATGGAAGAGAATCGTAAAAACTTAATACGAACCCGAAATGAAGAGCTTGATAGCCACAACCACTTCTCGCGAAGTAATGCTGCACGGCGGTTCCGCGAGAAGACTAATTGGTGATGTGTTGCAGTGCATATATTTATTTTTTCATGTATATATTCATCATCATCATTAGGTCTTCAGTCCTGGAACTGGTTAGACGCGTACCATCATTGTTTCCTATTCTGAACTAACCTACACATTTCCCTGAAATTTGCACAGTCTGCATCTATCACTATCTGATCTAGGTCAACATCTACCTCTTTTTTCCTATCTCTGGTTGTAATATATCCCATACTATTACCCAAAATCCCTTAGAACGTATTCTGCCCTTCTATTTCTCTTATCTTTTTCCCCAGATATCTTTGTTTCCCTACTATTTCTATAACCTATTTGTTATTATCTTTGTCTGTCCATGCTATCGTCCTCATACATCTAAAGCACAGCATTTCAAAAGACTGCGTATACAGCTAATTTTATGCCCTATTTCACCGAGATTCAGTGAAGGGGGTTAAGCAACCTGTGGCTACCAAGATCCCCCAACACTTAGATATTTGCCGAAATAATGGTTTTCCAGTAAATCCTTTCAAACACTTAACATTATTTGAGAATGTTGTCCAACCAATTCTTGTAGTTACTTATAGTAATCATCGTGTTTAAGCACAGTTATTTTCTCGTCATTAGTTTATCCATCTTGGGATTGGTTGGATGCGTACCTCCATTGATTTCTATTCTGGGTTAGCCTACACATCTCCCTGAAATTCCTGCAGCCTACATCTTTTACTATCTGTGTGCAGTAGTCTAGCCTAGGTCTGCCTCTTCTTCTCTTTTTTCCTATCTCTGCTTCTAATATATTCCGCACTATTCCTCATGCCGTAGTATGTGGCCTATCATCCTATCTCTCCTATTTTTACCGTTTTCCACATATTTCTTTCTTCCCCTACCATTTTTAGTACCTCTTCGTTCTTAACTTTGTCTGTCCATGATATCTTCATCATATGTCTGTAGCACAACATTTCAAAGGCTTCTAGCTTTTTCTTGTCCGCTTCTCCTACTGTCCAGGCTTCACAGCCGTACAGTGCTGTGCTCCACACATATGTTTTAAGCAATCTTTTCCTTGTTTCTATGTTTGTGGTCTTTGAGCACAGTAGTTGCTTTTTCTTGTTAAATGTAGCACGACCTTGTGCTAATCTTTGTTTTATATCTTTTGTGCTTTTCCCATCTTGCGTTATTTGGCTTCCTAGGTAGCAGAAATCCTTAACCTCTTGTAAGTTCGTGTTACATACTTGTATTCTTGTTTTTGATTTATTTTCTCCACCTTTGCATAGTAGAACTTTAGTTTTAGTTTTGTTAATTTTCATACCGTATCTCTCTGTTAGAACCGTTTCCATTTCATTAAGAGCAGCTTCTAACTCTTCCTTGCTAGACGCTAATACCGCTATATCATCTGCAAATCTAAGCATATCAATTTTTTGTCCCTGCATAGTAATTCCAAATGTCTTCCTGCATTTGCCTCTTCTATGTACAAGTTAAAAATCAATGGGGATAGGGCACATCCCTGTCTCACCCCTTTCCTAATGTTTACTTCTCTACGTTCCTGCTCTAATTCTATTACTGCTGTTTGCTCTTTGTATAAGCTATGTACTATTCGTCTATCCCTATAACTCATTCCAATCTTTTTTAGTATTTCAAACATTTTTTTCCATTTTACATTGTCGAATGCTTTTTCCAGATCTACAAACCCAATATACACGCTTTCCCCTTTTTCTATTGTTTTCTCCATTATCACTCTCAGAGCTAAAATAGCCTCCCGTGTTCCCCTGTTTCGCCTAAACCTAAATTGGTCTTCTCCTAGTGTTTCTTCCGCCCGTTTTTCCATTCGTCTTTGCACAATTCTAGTTAATATTTTTGACACGTGTGTTGTCAAACTTATTGTTCGAAAATTTTCACATCTATCCGCGCCTTTCTTTTTTGGTATAGTTACTATGATGCTACGTTTGAAATCTTTGGCTATCTCGCCTGTCTCATACATGTAGCTTACAAGTTGGAAGAGACGTTCTGTTACTACTTGTCCAGCGGCTTTTAGAGTTTCTGCTTGCACCTTATCTGTACCCGGCGCCTTACCATTTTTCAGACTCTTTAATGCTAATTCAAACTCATCTCTAAGTATAGGATATCCCAAGTCATCATTTTCAATGTCTGATTCCTGTTCTAATGCAGTTAGTTCCTCTCCTGCATATAAATTCCCTATATATTCTTGCCATCTACCCACTTTCTCTACGTTTTCTATGATGACGTTTCCTTGTGCGTCCCTTATATTTTTGCTATACGGTTTTATATCCCTAAAATTCATTCTAATTAATTTGTATGCTTCGTCTGTCTTTCCTATTTCCATCTTCGTTTGTATCTCTTTGCACTTTTCATCAATCCATTGTTCTTTAGCTTTCCTGCATTTTCGAATAATTTCCCATTTTATGGCTTTGTATCTCTGTTTTCCTGTTTCGTCTGATTTATTTTTGTATTTTCGTCTTTCTTCTATTAAATTCAGGATATTCTTTGTTATCCATGGTTTTTATTTTCTTTTTGTGCATACCCCAGAATATCTCTGGCCGCCATGTCTAAGCTGGATTTAATGTTATTCCATTCTGTTTCTACTTCTTTAGTATCAGATATTTTCTCGATATCTTTGAGCAATTCATTTGACTTTTTTTCGAATCTTTCTTGAATATCTTTATCTTTTAGTTTCTCTAAGTCCAAGTGCCTTTTACCGTTTCTTTTTTTCACATTCTTAAATTTAAGTGCGGCCTTCATAATTACGATGTTGTGGTCAGTATCTATATCTGCTTCTGGGTAGCTTCTACAGTCTTTTACTTGATTCCTAAACCGTTGTCTAACAAGAATGTAATTTATTTGATATCTTCCTATATCTCCTGGCATCTTCCACGTATATCGTCTTCTAGCGTGATGTTGAAATAATGTGTTTGTGATGATTAAATTGTTCTTGTCACAAAATTCTACCAGCCTATTTCCCCTGTCGTTTCTCGTGCCTAAACCAAATAAACCTACTACTGCTCCTTCCCTACCCTCACCTACCACGGCATTAAAATCCCCCGTAATTATTAAATTTTCCTGTCCTTTTACGTATCTTAATATGTCTTCGATATATTTGTAGATGGCTTCTACCTCTTCGTCACTGTAGCTAGAGGTGGGCATGTATACTTATATTATTACTGTGTTTACCGGTTTAGATTTTAATCTAACCATAAGTACTCTTTCGTTCTTTTGTAAGTAATTTTCTACACAGTATCCTATCTTTTTCCGCATAACTATCCCCACGCCCAAATTTACTTCCTCTGCTCCTGTATGAATTACCCTGAAGTCTCCACTCCAAAAATCCCCCGCCTCTGGCCACCGAACTTCGCTGATCCCTACTATGTCTAGTGATAACCTATTCATTTCAATTTTTAGGTTCTCTAGCTTACCTATTTGCTTCATACTTCTAACATTCCACGCTCCGACTCGCAGAATGTTCCCGACTCTTATTTTTAACTTTCCGATCGCATCCTCCAAAGTAGTCCCCTCCCGGAGATCCGACTGGGGGACTATTTTAACTCCGGAATATTTTACCCCAGAGAATGCCATCATTTTATTATAATTTAGGTACGCTGTGTACTTGGGAGATAATGTGGTGGTTTCCCGTTGCCTTCCACATCGCGGTAGTGTGTCTTAGACTGCCATACCGACCCCTAAGGTCTCTGCCAATCTAAGTACCGAAAGAGCCGCTGCCCTCTTTCGGGGACCTGTCTTAGTCTGGTTCCTCACTAACGACCCTACTACTTTGGTTGGACCTGTAGTTTGGCTCTTTAGCTCATTAGAACACGCAAGCCATTTCACCTGTTCTAGTAATTTAGAACTTCGGCAAGGTGCAGGTCCATTCGAAATGGATGTATATATTAATTTGAAAATAAATATTTTTGCCTCCAAAAAACATACACACACGCGCGCGCGCGTACACACACGCGCGCGCGCACGCACGCACGCACCCACACACACACACACACATATATATATATATATATATATATACACATGCACACACACACACATACACACACACGCACACGCACACGCGCACACACACACACACACACACACTTAACCAAACTAAGAACAAAAACACAGATCATATTAAAGAACCTCCACCAATCACTCCCAACTTTAATACATCAATCAACATACACTCGACGTTGATTCTTTCCCAAATTATAATCCCTATCATACAGTACGCATCCGATACCTGGTTGACATTAACCCCACCCTCTTCTAGAACGAAACTAAATACAATAATCCGCCCCTTTTTACTATATACATCCCGCGCATACAAAACCACATCCATACAACCCCTATACAGGGTGCCCACAATCTATCTCCGTATATGGGTAACTTTTTTATTATAGAAGATACAATGTTGGTTAAATTAGCAAAGTTGAAGAGAAATTTACGAGTAGTATGATGCTTTTTTGAAAACTCACCTAGATGCTCAACTTTTTTAGATATTTGAAAAAAACTGAAATTTGCCATTTTCTTCAAACGCTAATAACTTTTAACGGTTTAACCTATAGAGAAAATAAAACTGCTTGTAAGGTAACTTTTACGTAGAATTCAATAGCGTATATGACAATTTTAATTGGAAATGGGTTTTCAAGCTACAAACATAACCTCACTTTTTAAATGGAAACCATAGTTCAATATAACCCAAATGGAAAGGTTTTTCTTTTCTGATTACCCTGATGTAAGGGTTGATGTACTTATTTTCAGTAGTTTCTTCATAATAAAGAAAAACGATTTATTTATTTGCGGACATCAAGGAGTCCATGGATACATATTACAAACAAACAAAATGTGTAAAATCAATAATGGAAACACAAGTTTATTGTAACTAAATTTATTATAAACTAAGAAAAATAAAATACTTAAAAATAAACTATCCATACAATACAAATAACTTAATCAAAGGAAACAAAATTAATTAATGCGAATATGCCTACTCCTACATTAACATATGCTCAAAATGACCTCCATTAGCTTGCAAACACATTTCGCACCTTTTAATTAGGTTTTGGTGCACCTTATTTAACGTTTGTGGTTTTATACTTGTAATAGCTGCTGTAATACTATCTTTGAGTTGCTCAATGTTATTGGATTTTTTAGCATACACTACATCCTTTACAGTACGCCAAAGAAAAAAATCCAGTGGCGATAGTTCTGGTGATCTTGCCGGCCATGGAACAGGACCTGCATTGCCAATCCAATTTGGAAAACTATTATCAAGATATTCAGAAACGGCTTGAGCATTGTGAGCAGGTGCACCGTCATGCTGAAAATATTTTAAGTTTTGCAGTAAATTAAGTGGCAAATTATCGAGCATTTCTTGCAATTCGTTTTGTAGAAAATTTAAATAGCGTACACCATTTAAATTATAATTATAGAAGAAAGGCCCAAGTATTTTATTACCAAAAATGGCACACCACACATTTATCGAAAATTGATGTTGATCCCTGTTTCGTATTAGTTAAAACTCAAACTATAGTGGATTTAAATTGTGCAGTGCGCTTGCGCCTCTTAAAGTAAAACGCGTGCGAAAGTGGTTTTGTGACGTTTATCGACGACTCTTCTTTCGACCTAGTAGCGGGATGGTTGTGCGTGACAAGTTATACACAATAAGGTATAGTGCTTGCAACAGTGCATTCAACCGACTCCCCCGGGGGCATTCCAGCAACATTGAAGAGGACCGCACACCAAGAACAATATTGGTGAGTGAATTTATGCCTTTTGTTTGTTAATTTTACATGCATACAACTTTCGCATTTAAAGCTCGCGTTTTGTTATATTTTCGCATTACAGTCCACGATTAAATAAGACGCGCCAGCACATTTATCTAAGTTTAATTAATTGACATTTGGTCCTTTTTCGCGTGATAGAACAGTCCATGGTGAATAAATTAATTCATTTCGTTTTAGCTTGTATGTATGTAAAACTTCGATTTGCAATATTCGCATCATATTTCTATTTACTTAGATATAAAAAATTCGATACACTAAAGTCTATTAATTAGAAATCATTATTTGATTATAGATATATTACGAATTAGTAATAGTTTAGTTAGAGAGCATTATTAATCATTTTACAGATAGTTAAATAGTTCGTATAGAAAACTTGTTGCAAATGTTGGATTCAAAGCTGTTCTATTGTAAAAATTTGTATACCTGTGTAGTAGGTCACTCCTTTTGGCTTATGTACAGCTGCGAACAACATTCCAGTTTATCGTATATTTACCTGCATGTTTAAGGGTTTATAACCACTAAATATTTTAACTATATTTCTTGTTTGAATGACTAAACCCTTAGGGCGTTTTATAAACCTTCTTGTTAAGGGTTGTCAGGTCGTATAAAATACAATAGGAAGCTTTAATTACTCATTTCGCATTTTACTTTACAAATCGGGTAATGACTTTATTGGATCATTTTCGGTGATTGAATTTATATTAAGATTATTGTTGGTTGTTGTTAATTGGAATAATTGTCGTTTGTTTCTTCATACAAAATGCCTGACACAAATGCTTCTGTAACTTTATTAAAGCTCTACGCTGCTCGGATTCATGAAATCTTCGAACTTTCTGAAAAGGCACAATACAATGATTCAGTACACAAGTTATTTAAATTGAAGTGTCGAATGGTGAAATCTATCTACAAGGATTTTACTGAAAAGTATGTTTCTGTATTTGTAAACACAGAATCAGAATTGCAACCAGCTTTAGAGAATTTGTGTCGAAATGTAGATGACGAATATTATTCTATTCTTTTGATAGAGCAAGAGATATTTTCTGCTGAAGTGAAAACTCCGTCTGCGAATCACACAAGTCGACAAGACAATAATTTTACACCTAGAGTAAAATTACCAAAAATTACTCTACCGCGTTTTGATAATGACCCAAAAAACTTTAAGACTTTCAAGGATATGTTTGATGTTTTGATAGATAAACAACCGCATTTAACGGACATCGAAAAGCATTCCTACCTTCTTTCAAGCTTGTCGGTGAATCATTGACATTGTTGCGGTCTATTCCTCTTTGTCATGAAAATTACAAACTAGCATATGACACTTTATGTTCTAGATATAATAATAAACGTCTTTTGGCTAATCACCATTGGGGTTTAATAAAAAACTACCCGCCTATGCATGCGGAAAACGTAAACAACTTCGAAATTTAATTGACTGTTTCACAGAAAACTTATCGATTTTGGGATCATTACAATTTGATGTTGAAAGTTGGGATTTCGTTCTTGTAGATCTTTTATTATGTAAACTCGATGAGGAAACTCGTAAACGATTCGAATTGCATTTCAATTCTACTGATGTGCCTACATTCAATTGCGTCAAAGACTTTTGTCAAAACAATGTGTAGCCTTAGAGAATCTTGTCTCAAGCAAACAACCGAAAGTGCTTAAAGGTACTATTAATAAACAAGGTCTCACTCGTTCGAATTCTGACTTGAAGCCTAGGACATTCTTAGCTGAGACTAACACTTCTCCTAAGAACAATTCGTTCTCCTGCATCCTTTGCAAGGAAATCATGTATTGTATTCGTGCGAGCAATTTCTTAAATTGTCTCCAAACAAGCGTCACGAGCAAGCCAAACATCTTCGGTTATGTTTGAATTGTCTTCGACCAAATCATAACATGTCGTCTTGTCCGTTAAAGGTTTCGTGCAGAACTTGCAATAAAAATCATCATACATTGTTACATTTTGTGCCGTCGATTGCTACGTCACCACCTTATTCAACTCCAACTCGTGAAGAAAATTTGCAAACCAGTTCGTCTAATAATGCTACTTGTACTACAACAGTTGGGTCTGAGGCGACAACTTGTCTAGCTCTGCTACCCACGGTCTGTTTGGAAATTCTCGACAAGAGAAATCAACCTCAAATTATTCGTGCTCTAGTAGACACTGGGAGTCAAATTTCATTTATTACGGAGTCTTGTCGTAAGTCTATTGGTATATCGTCTCGTCCTTCTTCGATTCCTATTTCTGGTTTGGGCCAGACTTCACACCAAACGTTAGGTGTGATATCTGGAACAATTCGTCCCATTCAGGAATATCATTCAGTCCCCACGGACAACAATTTGAAAATAAACTTAATGGTCTTGCCGTCTATTTGCGGTAATCTTCCAAACAAGTATATTCAATCGTATTGGTCTCATTTGGAAAACATAAAACTCGCAGATGAAAACTGGAGACATCCTTCTCCAGTACAAATGTTATTGGGCTCTGATGTTGCCAGTCGTATTTTGCTCGATGGGAAAATTGATGGCAAAGAAATTTCGCCTGTTGCTGTCAACACCATATTTGGTTACATGATATTTGGTACTGTCGATCCCATCTCAACCAATGTTATTCATTCGTTCTTTGTATCTATCGATCCTTGTATGGATATTGATCTTAAACATTTTTGGGAGCTTGACGACATTCCATCGAAGAGTTTGTCGTCCCCGGAAGATGACCTTGCTCAACAATCTTTTGATAACTCGTTGCATCGGTTACCCAATGGTAGGTTCGGCGTGAGCCTTCCATTTAGAGAAAATGTTCGTAAGTTTCCGGACTCGAAATCTATTGCCATTAAACGTCTATTGTCACTAGAGCGTCGTCTCGAAACTAATCCAGACTTGCGAAATTTGTATGTAGATTTCATGCGTGATTACGAAGCCTCTGGTCACATGTCGCTTTTATCAACGCCTCCAGCTGACAATAATGCGTATTTTATTCCACACCATGCCGTGTTCAAACTAGAAAATAATAAACCTAAATTGAGAATTGTTTTTGATGCTTCGGCTCGAGCTTCGAATGGTATTTCATTGAATGATACCTTACTCACTGGACCTAAGCTCCAGAATGATATTGTAAAAATACTTTTGGCATTTCGTATTCCCAAGTTCGTTTTTGTCTGTGACATAAAACAAATGTACAGGCAGATATTGATATCAGAAGCGGATCGTTCTTATCAATTGATACAATGGCGATGGAATCCTTCAGAACCAATTTCAACCTATCAGTTGAACACAATTACATATGGAGTTTCATCCGCTCCTTTTCTCGCCATTCGCACTATCTTAAAACTAGCTGAACTAGGAGAAAATAGTTATCCATTGGCTGCTCATGCTTTGAGAAACAATTTGTATGTTGATGATGTATTGACTGGGTCGTCCACTCTCCAGGCAACTCATGAACTAAAACGTCAACTCATCGAACTACTACGTGCTGGCTGCTTCGAACTACGCAAATGGGCTAGCAACAGTCCACTACTGTTAGAAGATATTCCTACTGAGTATCAACAAGTAAAACCAAATTTAGTAGCAAATGATTTTAAGTTTACCATAAAAGTGCTTGGTCTTCAGTGGCACTCGATACCTGATAATTTTTCATTTGAAATGCAGTCTTTAGAAAATCGTCTTTCCAAGCGGATTTTACTTTCGACAGTTGCTAGGATTTACGATCCTCTAGGATTTATTACACCAGTTACCTTTTCACTCAAACAACTCATTCAACAATTTTGGGTGCTGGGGTTGGATTGGGATGATCCTCCTCCTGAATCTATTGTCATATTTTGGAAAAAATTTGTTGCTGAATTTTCATATATTGATTCAATTCAAATTCCTCGTTATATCCCTATTGATGAAGCCTGTAGTATACAACTACATGGTTTTTGTGACGCGTCCGAGAAAGGATACTCGGCTATTGCATATTTTCGTTTAGTATTTCCGTCAGGAAAATATCTGTTCACTTTGTTATGGCTAGATCAAAGGTCGCCCTTTGAAATGTCTTTCTATACCCAAGCTAGAACTATGTGCTACCGTACTTTTGTCTAAATTAGTTCATTTTGTTAAAACTACCTATTCAAATGTAACCTTTGAAAAAATCTGTTGTTACACTGATTCTTCTGTCGCGTTGACTTGGATTAAGTCACCTACCTATCGTTTAAAAATGTTTGTAGCTAACCGTGTTAGTTACATCCAAGAACGTATTTCTCCCGAACAGTGGAGTTACATTAGTTCTTCAAACAAACCATCTGATTGTGCTACCAGAGGTTTATTTCCTTCGGTATTGCCCGCGCATCCGCTATGGTGGGCAGGTCCTGAATTCTTGTCGTTGTCTGAAGAAAATTGGCCTTTGCCAAAATTGTTCGTCCCTTCTTTGGAAGCATCTTCTGAGGAGAAACGCATTACTTTGATTGTTACTGTAGAGTCAACTTGGCTGGAAGACTTATCAAACAAATTTTCGTCGTTACACAAAATTCAACGTATAGTCGCATATTGTCTGAGAATCTTTACTGTTAGAAAAGGCACCATCAATTCGCTATTTTTATCGTTGGTGGAGCTTCACACTGCTCTTATGGTTGTTGTCAAGGTGGTCCAACTTAGTTCACTTAAAGTTGAAATCGAAGCCGTTCGTCAAGGTGAACCTTTGCCTAAACATCTGCAACGTCTAGGCTTATTTCTTGATTCGAATGACATTTTAAGAGTAGGCGGGAAACTGATTCATTCCAGTCTTCCAGATTCCGCAAAACATCCAGCGGTATTACCCAATAAACACCGTATAACAGATTTGTTAATTAAGCAAGTGCACACACAAAATTTACATTCGGGAGTAAACACAACGATGTACTTGCTTCAAGAACGATTTTGGATCATCTCATCTTTTCGCGCAGTTCGTAGAATACTGTCTAAGTGTTATCATTGCTATCGTCTTCTCCCCATTCCTGTCAATCCAGTTATGGGTGAATTGCCTTCATTTCTTGTTCCTCCTTTAAATTGGAAACTCGCCAGAATTGTAGAGCTTCATCCTGGAAGCGATGGAGTACCTCATGTAGCCACCGTAAAAACTTCACGAGGGAATTTGAAAAAACCAATGGTCAAAATATGCCCATTGCCGTCTCAATAATAAATATTAATTATTTTAGTGTTCTTTATTATAGTTTCGTAAGCATTATTATATTCATTTAGTTCTACATACATACAAAACTCGGTCAAAGTTAAATTTTCGTGTTAAGTTTTAAAAAAATAGCCCAAAGCTATTTTGGTGGGCAGAATGTTTCGTATTAGTTAAAACTCAAACTATAGTGGATTTAAATTGTGCAGTGCGCTTGCGCCTCTTAAAGTAAAACGCGTGCGAAAGTGGTTTTGTGACGTTTATCGACGACTCTTCTTTCGACCTAGTAGCGGGATGGTTGTGCGTGACAAGTTATACACAATAAGGTATAGTGCTTGCAACAGTGCATTCAACCGACTCCCCCGGGGGCATTCCAGCAACATTGAAGAGGACCGCACACCAAGGACAATATTGGTGAGTGAATTTATGCCTTTTGTTTGTTAATTTTACATGCATACAACTTTCGCATTTAAAGCTCGCGTTTTGTTATATTTTCGCATTACAGTCCACGATTAAATAAGACGCGCCAGCACCTTTATCTAAGTTTAATTAATTGACAATCCCGCCTTTCTTCTGTTAAATGGGGATTTTCCTGACTCCAGTAGACTGTATTTTTTCTGTTAAACATGCCTTTGTTAGTAAATTTTGCTTCGTCGGTAAATATAATAGTGTGACTAAAACCAGGATTATTATTTGTTTCATTAAGAAACCACCTACAAAACTGTTGTCTTCTCTCACAATCCCCATGATACAGTGTATTGCTAACATGGGTTTTGTATGGTTTGTAGCGGTTTTGTTTTAAAATTAGGCGAGCTTTTTCTGTAGAAGTAGCGCACTCAATTGCAGTTTCTCGGGTGGACGCTGTTGGCTTAAAATTTATGTAGGCTAACACACGTTCTTCATCATCAGTTTTGAATTTTCTTTTATCAGTACTGGGTTTTGTAAAAGCACCAAACCTTTTTAAATTGTTTTCTAATTTAGAAAACAATCGTTTATCTGGCTGCCTTCTTTCCAAATATCTTTCATAATACATATCACCAGCAGCATCACAATTTCTGTTACAGGCATAGTAACAAAAGAGCATGTCACTTTTCGTCGTTTGTATACATTCTCTATTATAATCAAATAAATTTAAAAGTCTTCTACACAAAATTTGCAACCCAGAGCAAATAAACACTTTAACTAATAATATCTGACAAATGCCAGTTGTTTTTTGTTTATTTAAAATATGTATCCATGGACTCCTTGATGCCCGCAAATAAATAAATCGTTTTTTATTTATTATGAAGAAACTACTGAAAATAAGTACATCAACCCTTACATCAGGGTAATCAGAAAAGAAAAACCTTTCCATTTGGGTCATATTGAACTATGGTTTCCATTTAAAAAAAGTGAGGTTATGTTTGTAGCTTGAAAACCCATTTCCAATTAAAATTGTCATATACGCTATTGAATTCTACGTAAAAAGTTACCTTACAAGCAGTTTTTATTTTCTCTATAGGTTAAACCGTTAAAAAGTTATTAGCGTTTAAAGAAAATGGCAAATTTCAGTTTTTTTCAAATATCTAAAAAAGTTGAGCATCTAGGTGAGTTTTCAAAAAAGCATCATACTACTCGTAAATTTCTCTTCAACTTTGCTAATTTAACCAACATTGTATCTTCTATAATAAAAAAGTTACCCATATACGGAGATAGATTGTGGGCACTTGTATACCATTCTTCAAATCCCTCTTATAGAATTACAACTCAACGCAGCCCTACAATTTCGTAACCTGAAACGCAACCTTCCAATCCAACTCCACGACACCATCCTAAGTCCTAACGAAACAAAACACTGCCTATATCCATGTACACGCCTCTTGGAACGACAAGGGGCGCAAATAGAAGTTGCCTGGAGTGCAGTAGGCAGTAAACCAGGGTTTGTAAGGTAGAGCGTGGACTGTATAGAGTAGAAGGAAATAAACATAGAATTTGAATACAAGTCACATAAATACTTAAAGCACTTACCGAAGCACAGACATCTGGTGCACTAACGCGGCACCTTTCAGTACTGTTTCTGGCCAGAGGTAAATAGGAACGGAGTCAGTAAATGATTATTTTAGGAAAGAGATTAGAGAGTGATATTTAGAATTGAAGGAACACGTTCGCGTTCGCGGATGGTTGCTAATCCACTCTTTTAAATTATGGTATTCCTTATCTCGCCTGGCTTGATAAAGAATACCACGTTGGGAGAGCGAAATGGCGCGAACAATCCAACATTAAAACTCGCATTTGTTCATCGTTAAACCATTCCTGGCAACAACTCCGGACCACATCCCCATCCGCCAGATATACATACGACCTGTTCCCCGAACTACTAAAAATCCCACAACACGTATTCCACTCCAGCCCTCAAACAATACAATTCCTATCTTCTCACGACAAATTTCGATCAAAACTTCATTCCTTCAACATCACACCATCCCCATATTGTCCTTGCGACAACTCCACACCTGAAACTCCTACCATCTCATCTACACATGTTCACTATTATCCACCTCTCGCTCAAACTTTAAATCAGCTCTAAACCTAGATCGCTACACCCCACTACCTAGCATAACACACCTCATCACGCACAATCCTGAGCTACTAAGCAAATTTCTCACCGACATCCTAAACACAAAACCCCCAATAAACACTTAAACACTCTAATACATAACCAACCCCACATCCCATACTCCACAAAATGCACAACACCGTTGCTTACTCCCCTACATCAAACATCCAGGCACTAGGAAAAAAAGGGGACTTACCTCACCAAAAAAAAACAGTCACAGCAAAGTCACAGCAACAGACCACACACAATAATCAAAAATCATCTTTAAAAAAGAAATCTATTTTTTAAAATTATCACCATTATTATGTTCCTAGACTTAGACTGTACATGCTAGAATGGGCTAATAGCCTAGGTATAGCTTAAAAAGAATTAAAAAAATAATAAAGAAAATATAAATTGAAAAAGAAAAAACTTGTCGAGAAGCTAAAAGTACCCAAGAACTTAGAAAAGGTCTAGGGAATGGCTAAGAAGCGGACGTCCTGGACAGCATTTAAAGAGTTTGCGAGAAGAGTTGTGAGACTGTACGCCGAGAATCGGGTGTAAACCGAAGCGAGAGGGGATTTCTTGAAATTTGGAGTAGGAGTTAGTTTAAACTGGGCATAAAATTTATTTTGTGGTACGATATAACTTAAATTACTAAAATAATAGTAAAAAATATATACAAAAAAGGTTCTAAGGCTGGGTTTTCCTGTTTTAATAGAAGTTTGAATATGGCTTGCTTGTAGGTGTGTGGGAATATACCGTTTTTGATACCCAGGACCTTAAGATCAGCAGTCATACATAAACATATTTCATCCACGAAGCCTCCGGTTGAGTTGACTAGCAAGTAAAGTCAAAAAACACGTCTTAAATCTATATTCAGCCTTTTGATCTTGTAAAGTAACAGAAAACTATATTGAAAAAGCAATCAAACAAATGGTTTAAAAACTTACACGAGTTAAATAAGTAAATGCGAATTTGACATCTCTTAGTTGGGTATTCAAATCTACAAATTTCCGTTGGTCTCTCGCTTAGAAAAAATTCATTGATTTAGTAGATAGATAGATAGATAGATAAATTACTTTATTGTGGACTATACCTAGGCTAGAGCCCATACTAGCCGTACATTATATTATTTACATGTATTTTAGACCTTAGAATCAATAATTCCTGACAGCTGGGGTTCTTGAAGGTTTGGTGAGGGAGATTTGTGCTCCTACCTTTGTCGTCGACTATACACGTAAAGTGGGGCTGATTGTGTGCATAGTGCGAGTGTAAGTGTGATGTGGTAGTGAATTGCAAGAGTGTATATTAAGTGTGTTAGTGCCGCTGGTTGTGGGTGGTCTGTTTGGTTAAAAGGATTTCATTTAGGAAATGGTTTAATTCTTGAGGGTAGTTAGTGACTAGGAAGTTTATGTCAGGAAGTGGGGAGAACGGGTCAAGGTTTGTAGATTGCTTGAGGTTGATTTGTAGTAGAGAGGTTAGGGGACAGGAGTATATCAGGTGTTGTGGGGTTTCTAGAGATTGATTGTTTCAAGGACAGCGAGGGGAAGAAGTTAAATAGAATTGATGAAGTTCATCACGGAAGTTTCCATGGCCGGACAGAAATGGTATTGTAGGGTGATTAGAGAAAGGAATATGTGAAGGGATGTTTGAGATATCAAGGAAGATATCAAATGTATATCTGCCGGTGGTGGAGTGGGACCAAAGATCTTGCCAGGAATGGAGTAGGGAGTTATGTATTCGGGATTTTATGTCAGTTTTAGGAAGAGTACGGTATTCGTCATAGTGAAGTGTTCTGTCGTGTAGGATAATTGGTAGGATATGTTTGAAGTGAGAATTTTAGTTGGATTTCGATCGGAGGGATTTGAAGCAGGGTATACAAGCACGCTGTGGAGATGGTTCTGTACGCTCTTGAGGTGTAGAGTAGGAAAGGTCCCCAACTATAGTTTATTGCACATAAAGTCACGCGAATTTCTGGTATTTGTATAGATTTTGTTTGTTTAAAATCGAGTTGTGAGATCGCCGCATTAGGCTATTTAATAAAATTATAATTAGGAAGGGTTAAAAGAGTATGCCTTTCAAATTGTATAATAACTCTAATATAGAACAGTGTTCGCTTAATGTCAATTAATTAAACTTAGATAAATGTGCTGGCGCGTCTTATTAATCGTGGACTGTGTTGCAAAGTAGAACAAAACGCGAGCTTTAAATGCGAAAGTTGTATGGATGTAAAAAACAAACAAACAGAAGGCATAAATTCACTCACCAATATTGTCCTTGGTGTGTGGTCCTCTTCAATGTTGCTGGAATGCCCCCGGGGAAGTCAGTTGAATGCACTGTTGCAAGCACTATACTTTATTGTGTATAGCTTGTCACGCACAACCGTCCCGTTACTAGGTCGAAAGAAGAGTCCTCGATAAACGTCACAAAACCACTTTCGCACGCGTTTTATTTTAAGAGGCGGAAACGCACTGCACAATTTAAATCCACTATAATTTGAGTTTTAACTAATACGAAACATTCTGCCCACCAAAATAGCTTTGGGCTATTTTTTTTAAACTTAACACGAAAATTTAACTTTAACCGAGTCTTGTTTGTATGTAGCACTAAATAAATATAATAATGCTTACGAAACTATAATAAAGAACACTAAAATAACTAATATTTATTATTGAGACGGCAATGGGCATATTTTGACTATTGGTCTTTTCAAATTTCCTCGTGAAGTTTTTACGGTGGCTACACGAGGTACTCCATCGCTTCCAGGATGAAGTTCTATAAGTCTGGCAAATCTCCAATTTAAAGAAAGAACACGAAATGAAGGCGATTCACCCATAACTGGACTGACAGAAATAGGGCGAAGACGATAGCAATGATAACACTTAGACAGTATTCTACGAACTGCGCGAAGAGATGAGATGATCCAGAATCGTTCTTGAAGCAAGTACATCGTTGTGTTTACTCCCGAATGTAAATTTTGTGTGTGCATTTGTTTAATCAACAAATCTGTTATACGGTGTTTATTGGGTAATACCGCTGGATGTTTTGCGGAATCTGGAAGATTGGAATGAATCAGTCTTGCGCAGTAGGTAAATAAGGTCGGTCTTAATTCAAAACGCGACAGACGTATTTTCCATGTGTAAAATACGTCTGTCACGTTTTGAATTAGGATCGGCCCTATATAATTTCAATGTAAAATAGTTATGAAAACATGAATTCTTATATACTTTCAATGTAAAATACTTGTGGGCACGTTTTGAATTAGGATCGGCTTTATATTACTTTCAATGGAACATATTTCAAAACACACGTATGTTGAAAAATGTAAGTGCAGAGAAAATGTGTGTAGATGTTTTGAATTTGGTTTTCTAGCTAGAAGTTATAAAGTATGACAGATGCAAAATATCACATTCAAGTCAATTGTGTTTAATTAAAGTGGATTCTGATTTATGTTTAGAGGCTGCAAATACACATAGGCCGGTTTCAATTCAAAATGTGTTCACTCTTGTGATAGGTTGAAAAGTGGGTTGGCAAAGTACACAGATGGTGGTAATCTGCTATATAAGGAGATTGCTCCTAATATTAATTTAATTAGTCGAAGTTTACTGCATATATTTACATACAAACATGTATATAATTGATATTCAGGGATTCAAATACAAGAAAAACGAGTTTGTGTGTAAAGAAATTGCGGTTTTGGACTTGTTGGAAGGTGTTGTTTGGCATCAAATCTTTAAACTGCCAATGCAGGCTAGTTGTTTGAGTCAAAATCATATAAAACATAACGACTGGGTGACAAGGAATATTCATGGTCTTTCTTGGGATGAATCTTCAACGGCTGGAATGGTGTTATCATATATAGCGCTTTATTTGAAGCAAATTATCCGACCCGGTGAAGAAGTATTTGTGAAGGGTCTAGAAAAGAAGAAATTGATTGAAACCTATCTAATGCAAAAAAACGTTGTAACTGATATGCTTGCACTAGGTTGTCCTAAGCTATCGGAGTTAAAAATCAACAACCGTTTAAAATATAACATCCATTGTTGTAGACACAGCAATAATAATCTGCAATGTGCAAAACAAAATACCTTGTTATTAAAAGAATGGCTTGATAATAATAAAAAACAATAGAAAGATTGTGTCTGTATTATTTATTTTAATATAATTTTACAATGTTTGCCGAAGCAAATTATCCGACCCGGTGAAGAAGTATGTGTGACGGGTATAGAAAAGAAGAAATGGATGGAAACCTATCTATTGCAAAAACAAAATACTTTGTTATTAAAAGAATGGTTTGATAATAATAAAAACGATAGAAAAGATTGTGTATGTATTATTATTGTAGTCAGTAAGAAATTCTTTAATGCTGATGTCTGCAGAAAAAACAATTAAACTCAGACAGCACGAATGGGACTCTCAACCCTGAAAGCAATTATAATTGATCAACGCAATAGCTCTTTACTAGTTTTACAACATTTAACAAATTGTACAGATACATCGAAAAATTTGCCAAAGACAGACAAACAGATAGGCAGACTGACTGCACCAATTTTCTCATTCTCGCTTTTAAAGCATAACAAGTCGTAGTTATTTAAATCGCGAACTCAGTTTATCTGCAAGAAATATATAAACGTGGAAATTTATGAAATGATCCAACTTTAAAAAAAGCCACTATCATTATTCTTTCCTGACAAGGGTAATTTTAACAAAAGTTTTCATTTTTTTTTGATTTGTTCTATAGAACACAACTACAACTTGACAATAAAGATTGCGCGATTATCACACACATATCTTGAGTATATATAAAGATATTAAACAATAAGAACAGCAGAAAATTCAACCCATGTCAGACAGCTTTTTCTTGTCAACGATAGTCTAGTCTAATGCTTCTTCAGCATTTGCATTTCCATATTTACGTACTGAAGGCAACTCTGCAATTTTAGATCACATGCATTTCTAATTTCAATTACAAAAATATGAAAGCATCTATTTGAAATGCATTTCTAACTTTGATCGCAAAAAATGAGAGCAACTATTCGAAATATGCACTCAGATTAAAAGTCAAAATTGTTTTACACCGTTCTGTAAACTGAGATTACGTAGTTATTAAATCGGGAGTAATGTGAAATGAAACACACAATGTATTTTTCTTTATTGTAATCTATAAAATACATACATATATATATATATATATATATATATATATATATATATATAATGTTATGTACTCTAGAATAAACATACTATAGTTCCCTTAAGTTCCCAAATATAAAAGAACAGTTTTAACTCACTCCAACTCTGAACGGTTAAAAAAAATATTGCATTATCAATTCTATGAGGGCTGCCTTCTTCATCTTAGACACGCGTTCGTTTCTGGTTGTTCTTCTTCGTGTTAACTAAAAAAAAGATTCAAATGAATATTATATCAAGTAAATGCATTAAGAAAATTAAATCTATATATTAAGCTAACGAATACATACTCTGTATTGGGTGTCATTAGATCGTACGTTGCAATTGGTGGATTTGCTCACGGCGTCAACGATTTTTTCACCAGTACTTAATTTGGATTGACTATAAACTACTCAATAATTTTAGCCCAATCACTATCATTATTCTTTCCTGACAAGGACAATTTTTTTTAAAAAAAAGGTTTTCATTTTTGATTTGTTCTATAGAGCACACAACTACAACTTGACAATAAAGATTTGAACGATTATCACACACACATATCTTGAGTATATAAGGATATTAAACAACAAGAACAGCAGAAAATTCAACTCATGTAAGCAAGAATTTAATGCTAAGGTATTGTCTAGATAGCAATTGTAGAAAATATGAAATCTATAGAAAATTTAATAAAGCCAGTCATGTATAAATTTTTTTAATGCTGACATCCACAGGAAAATTAAAAAGCGAGAAATTTAATGCTAACATCAACAGAATAATAAATAAATCCACTTAGCCAGCATTAATGGAAGACCGGTCTGGCTTCGAAACTGTGCACGCGTATATACCATATTTTAAAATTAAAGTTGTCAATTGCAAAACAAAAAAATTAAATTTTACATAGAAATTATTTTGAAATATTTACTTTTTTTTCAGTACAACTGAAAGAACTTGACTTTTATACATTTTTTTAATCGATATCATAGACTTTTTTCTATACTGTTGGTAAAAATCTACGTGAAGTATTTATATTAAATAATAAACTGACCTGTTAGAAAAAATTAAAATTTGCATCGTTTTCTGAAAAAAATTGCGTACTTTTTCAGTACAACTGAAAGAACTTGAGTTTATACATTTTTTAATCGATATCAGACTACAGAAACAGTAATGTTTAATTATATCAGTCAAAAACATGATGTGTTTACTATTAAACAAAAAACAAAATTGTTCTTAATCCAAGTGATGATAAAAGAATTCTTAGTACCTCAACCACTGATACATACGACCAGCGAGTACTGTGTTAAAAATTGTTTTCGTTGCAGAAAGTAACATCAATTCCCGTCAATATTACTGTATTAGTCGATTTAGGCATGAGTTAATTTTTTTACAACGTTTCTTTTTATTCGCTTAGGGCAATGCAGAGAAGAAGTTAGAATTGAACACATTTTTTTTTATAATAAAATAAACCTTGATACAAAATCACATTCAGTTTTACTGAAAAATATAGATACTGCTCAGCAGAAATAAATGAATTACATTCATTGACTGAAAAGAAATTGCAAGAAGGCGCATAATAAAACCTAAATTAGATTAATTTCGTTTTATATTACTGCTAGCATAATTTATTTTCCATAAAAAATTAACAAAAATTGACTTTATATGCATATATAGGGATATAGTAATTTGTGCGGGTTTATGTTTTACGCTAATCATGCTAAATAAGAAAAATTCTTTAGTACTATTCAACGTACTGATAATAAAACTGCAGAATGTTTGTTTTTTTTTAAAACCATGAGTGTGTAAAAATTATTAAACAAAGACGGTTTAATCTGAGACATTTTTTTCTTCAAAATTTGCTTTGTTTTTATTTAAAATATTTCATATGTAATCATAATAAAAAATAGCGCTGTAATGATAGTGTGTATTTTCTGTACACATCATAAATCAAAGATCGTATAAAACATTTTTATTATTATACTGCAAACAAGAATTTTTTTTGAAGTAAACGCAACTGAATGAAAAAAATGATGTTGTATGCTAATTTCTTTTGCAGTTGTTTTTGCTCAGAGTTGCCTTCAGTATGTAAATATTGGAAATGCTTGCATAGCGAATTGTTTTGTCATAGTTACGTACTAAAAGCAACTCTGCAATTTTTTTTTAGATCGCATGCACGATTCAAGCTTGAAAATCGTCTTGAATAAAACGTAAATATAGGAGATTTTTTTTTAACAATTGCATTCAAAGCAATTCGCTATGCAATTATTTTGATTTGTATGCTATTTCTTTTACAGTTGTTTTTTGCTTACGCGTTTTTTTCCGTAAAACTCAGCTGAATGAAAAAAATTATGTGAGATTGTTGTTATTGGAAAAATTAAAATTCAGTATTAATTTTTTCTGATGATGAACGTGCTTTTTTCAGGCAAGAAACGGCTGGAATGGTGTTATCATATATATAGCGCTTTATTTGAATCAAATTATCCGACCCGGTGAAGAAGTATTTGTGAAGGGTTTAGAAAATAAGAAATTGATTGAAACCTTCACAAGTACGCATTTTTTCGTTTTGGATTTATCTAAAAATAGGATACCTTTCAATCTACCCGAGTTTAACTATATTAGCATAAATGTATTGTAGAGAAAAATAATAGTAGTAACCGTTCTGTTTAAAAAAAAAAACAGTTTGTTATTGTTTAAAGATGAGTTAGCATAAGGTTGATGAGTATGTTTTTCAATATTAACAATTGCATTGTCGAAGTAAACTTTTTTTCACGCACGTTCAGTATTTCACTATTCATTTTACATTTTTAATTAAATAAATGCAGTCCTAACGATTGTAGAAACAACGGCTGGAATAGTGTTATCATATATAGCGCTTTATTTGAAACAAATTATCCGACCCGGTGAAGAAGTATGTGTGAAGGGTCTAGAAAAAAAGAAATTGATTGAAACCTATATATAATGCAAAAACATTGTAACTGATATGCTTGCACTAGGTTGTCCTAAGCTATCGGAGTTAAAAATCAACAATCGTTTAAAATATAACATCCATTGTTGTGGACACAGCAATAATAATCTGCAATGCACAAAACAAAATACCTTTTTTTTTATTAAAAGAATGGCTTGATAATAATAAAAAAAAAACAATAGAAAGATTTTGTCTGTGTTTACTAATCCTCACACTGTCTTTAATTGAATATTTTGGTATTTTGGTTGCAAGTTTGATGTGGGTAAATGATGATTTAAGAATAGTTTTTTTCATTTGATTTATCAACTTTTACTAAAAGTGCGTGTAAAAATTAATAAGCAACATTGACGGTTTTAATCTGAGACATTTTTTTCAAAACTTGCTTTAATTTTTAATAAAATTTTATGTAACCATAAAAAAATAGCGCTGTAATAAAGGTGTATTTTCTGTACACACAGCATAAATCAAAGGTAGTATAAAAAACATTTGGTTACTATACTGCAAGCAAGCAAATTTTTTCAGTAAACGCAGCTGAATGAAAAATAAGGTTGATGAGTATGTTTTTCAATATTAACAATTTCATTGTCGAAGTAAACTTTTTTTCACGCACGTTCAGTATTTCACTATTCATTTTACATTTTAATTAAATAAATGCAGTCCTAACGATTGTAGAAACAACGGCTGGAATGAAGTTATCATATAGCGCTTTATTTGAAGCAAATTATCCGACCCGGTGAAGAAGTATTTTGAAGGGTTGAAAAGAAGAAATTGATTGAAACCTATCTAATGCAAAACATTGTAACTGATATGCTTGCACTAGGTTGTCCTAAGCTATCGGAGTTAAAAATCAACAATCGTTTAAAATATAACATCCATTGTTATAGACACAGCAATAATAATCTGCAATGCGCAAAACAAAAGAAAGATTTTGTCTGTATTATTTATTTTAATATAAGAATGGTTTATAATAATAAAAACAACAATAAAAAATTTTTGTATTATTTATTTTAATATAATTTTACAATGTTAGCCTTACTAACTATTATTATAACAACTTCTAGCAAACATTATTTTTATCGATCCAGCTATTGTTACGTTAGAAGCCTAACTATTTTACAAAGACTTTATTTCTCTTTCTTAGGACTTTTTCTACCAGGTAAATTCCTGGATGTTTAACCTTTTGCAACTCCATTTCATAAAATGCACCTTTGATTTCTTTTTCGTCTTGATCTTCTAATATATATGTTGTAGGATTGGTTACGTTTACCTTTTAATCTTAAAATTTCATTTGACCAATTTGGCGTGTAACCTTTCGTAAATGCTTCCTGTGTTTACTAATCCTCACACTGTCTTTAATTGAATATTTTGGTATTTTGTTGCAAGTTTGATGTGGGTAAATGATGATTTAAGAATAGTTTTTCATTTGATTTATCAACTTTTACTAAAGTGTGAATAAAAATTGTTAACTAGACATTCAACGTTTAATTAAAAATTTTTTACAAAACTTGTATAGTATTTTTAAAAAATAAAGTAATAAATTAATCTGCAGAAAAAGTTATATCGTAAAAAAATATAAGTTTTTATTAAAATCATTTAGTAAACTTTTTACTTAGTTTCAATTATTTTCATTTTAATAAAAAAGCGAATGAAAAAAGGTGATGAGTTTTAAGTTATTTAACAATTTCCACGTGAAGAATTTATTTAGAAAAAGAAATGATTAAACTATTACAAAATTTAATTATTAAGTTAATAGTTAAAACAAATGTTAAAATACCTTGTAAAATATAATAATTGCATTAAAAAAAAGAAATTTATTTTATTTATAAGAAGTATTTAATTAAAAAGAAAAATTTATTTTTATTTTAAATATTTTAATTACTTTAACTATTTTAACCTTGCAACTTTTTAACCACATTTGTCTTAAAACAACATTTAAATTTATTTCCTTTTCTTAACTTTTAAGTAAATCTGATTTTAATTTGCAACATTTCAAAACACATTTGAAAAATTTTTGTTTATTTATTTTAATAAATGAAATGGTTTATTTGTTAAACAACTTAAAAATTTTGTTTTTGTATATTGTATTTAATATATTTTAATTTCTAGCTTATAACATTATTACTACATTTTCTAATGCAAATTATTATTTAGTTTCGACCCATACATTTATGTAAAGCAAATTTCAACAGCTATAAAATAGTTGATTTTCTTTACATTATTCATAAATTTTCCTTCTTTACTTCATTTTATAAATCCTAGATTTACATATATTTATTACTTAAAAATATACGTGAAAGATTTGGTTAAGAAATTTTAAATCATTAAAATTTCAGTTTAGATGAAAAAATTGTTAAAATATACGTAATCAATTCTGTGTTTACTAATCCTCACACTGTCTTTAATTGAATATTTTGGTATTTTGGTTGCAAGTTTGATGTGGGTAAATGATGATTTAAGAATAGTTTTTTTCATTTGATTTATCAACTTTTACTAAAAGTGCGTGTAAAAATTAATAAGCAACATTGACGGTTTTAATCTGAGACATTTTTCTCAAAACTTGCTTTAATTTTTAATAAAATTTTATGTAACCATAAAAAAATAGCGCTGTAATGAAGGTGTATTTTCTGTACACACAGCATAAATCAAAGGTAGTATAAAAAACATTTGGTTACTATACTGCAAGCAAGCAAATTTTTTCAGTAAACGCAGCTGAATGAAAAATAAGGTTGATGAGTATGTTTTTTTCAATATTAACAATTTCATTGTCGAAGTAAACTTTTTTTTCACGCACGTTCAGTATTTCACTATTCATTTTACATTTTAATTAAATAAATGCAGTCCTAACGATTGTAGAAACAACGGCTGGAATGAAGTTATCATATAGCGCTTTATTTGAAGCAAATTATCCTACCCGGTGAAGAAGTATTTGCGAAGGGTTTAGAAAAGAAGAAATTGATTGAAACCTATCTAATGCAAAACATTGTAACTGATATGCTTGCACTAGGTTGTCCTAAGCTATCGGAGTTAAAAATCAACAATCGTTTAAAATATAACATCCATTGTTATAGACACATCAATAATAATCTGCAATGCGCAAAACAAAAGAAAGATTTTGTCTGTATTATTTATTTTAATATAAGAATGGTTATATAATAATAAAAAACAACAATAGAAAAATTTTGTCTGTATTATTTATTTTAATATAATTTTACAATGTTAGCCTTACTAACTATTATTATAACAACTTCTAGCAAACATTATTTTTATCGATCCAGCTATTGTGTACGTTAGAGAAGCCTAACTATTTTACAAAGACTTTATTTCCCCTCTTTCTTAGGACTTTTTCTACCAGGTAAATTCCTGGATGTTTAACCTTTTGCAACTCCATTTCATAAAATGCACCTTTGATTTCTTTTTCGTCTTGATCTTCTAATATATATGTTGTAGGATTGGTTACGTTTACCTTTTTAATCTTAAAAATTTCATTTGACCAATTTGGCGTGTAACCTTTCGTAAATGCTTCCCTGTGTTTACTAATCCTCACACTGTCTTTAATTGAATATTTTGGTATTTTGGTTGCAAGTTTGATGTGGGTAAATGATGATTTAAGAATAGTTTTTTCATTTGATTTATCAACTTTTACAGGTTTGACTCCGATAGTATTGTGAACTGTATTGTTGTATTGTTTCACAATATCGCTTAAATTTTTACCAATCTCAAGCGGTGGTATAAGGAGAACGTATTAGACAAGATTTCGAAGCGATTATAGGAATTTAGCGGAAAGGATTCAGGTTGGGTAATCCAAGAAGTTTTACACTTGAAGGTAAATATAAACAATCATGATCCACTTAAAGGAGGGTGTTCAACGTTTGCTCCGGTTCCGGACTTATAAACAATACCACAATCTTTCTTGATTTTTATATTAAAAGTTCCTTTCAAAACAGGTGGAGCCCACGACATTCAAACATGGAAGTATTTATTAATTGTATTTAATAAATCCTGATTAGAAAAAAAGTATTATGATAGTTGCTCAATCAAAAGTGAAAGAGCATATAGTAAATGAACTTCATAAACCAGCAAGAATAAATTTCAAGAGACGCAAAGTGATAGTAAAAAAGGTTTAAATGACCTTCTTCAGACCGAATTTATGTAGAGAGCATTATTCATCATTTTGCTTTTTGGCTTATGTACAGCTGCAAACAACATTCCAGTTTTATCGTATACCTACCTGCATGTTTAAGGGTTTATAACCACTAAATATTTTAACTATATTTCTTGTTTGAATGACTAAACCCTTAGGGCATTTTATAAACCTTCTTGTTAAAAGTTGTCAGGTCGTTTAAAATACAATAGGAAGCTTTAACTACTCATTTCGCATTTTACTTTACAAATCGGGTAATGACTTTATTGGATCATTTTCGGTGATTGAATTTATAATAAGATTATTGTCGGTTGTTGTTAATTGAAATAATTGTCGTTTGTTTCTTCATACAAAATGCCTGACACAAATACTTCTGTAACTTTATTAAAGCTCTACGCTGCTAGGATTCATGAAATCTTCGAACTTTCTGAAAAGGCACAATACAATGATTCAGTACACAAGTTATTTAAATTGAAGTGTCGAATGGTGGAATCTATCTACAAGGATTTTACTGAAAAATATGTTGCTGTATTTGTAAACACAGAACCAGAATTGCAACCTGCTTTAGAGAATTTGTGTAGAAACGTAGATGACGAATATTATTCTATCCTTTTGATAAAGCAAGAGATATTTTCTGCTGAAGTGAAAACTCCGCCTGCGAATCACACAAGTTGACAAGACAATAATTTTACACCTAGAGTAAAATTACCAAAAATTACTCTACCACGTTTTGATAATGACCCAAAAAACTTAAAGACTTTCAAGGATATGTTTGATGTTTTGATAGATAAACAACCGCATTTAACGGTCATCGAAAAGCATTCCTACCTTCTTTCAAGCTTGTCGGGTGAATCATTGACATTGTTGCGGTCTATTCTTCTTTGTCATGAAAATTACAAATTAGCATATGACACTTTATGTTCTAGATATAATAATAAACGTCTTTTGGCTAATCACCATTGGGGTTTAATAAAAAACTACCCGCCTATGCATGCGGAAAACGTAAAACAACTTCGAAATTTAATTGACTGTTTCACAGAAAACTTATCGATTTAGGGATCATTACAATTTGATGTTGAAAGTTGGGATTTCGTTCTTGTAGATCTTTTATTATGTAAACTCGATGAGGAAACTCGTAAACGATTCGAATTGCATTTCAATTCTACTGATGTGCCTACATTCAATTGCGTCAAAGACTTTTTATCAAAACAATGTGTAGCCTTAGAGAATCTTGTCTCAAGCAAACAACCGAAAGTGCTTAAAGGTACTATTAATAAACAAGGTCTCGCTCGTTCGAATTCTGACTTGAAGCCTAGGACATTCTTAGCTGAAACTAACACTTCTCCTAAGAACAATTCGTTCTCCTGCATCCTTTGCAAAGGAAATCATGTATTGTATTCGTGCGAGCAATTTCTTAAATTGTCTCCAAACAAGCGTCACGAGCAAGCCAAACATCTTCGGTTATGTTTGAACTGTCTTCGACCAAATCATAACATGTCGTCTTGTCCGTCAAAAGTTTCGTGTAGAACTTGCAATAAAAATCATCATACATTGTTACATTTTGTGCAGTCGATTGCTACGTCACCACCTTCTTCAACTCCAACTCGTGAAGAAAATTTGCAAACCAGTTCGTCTAATAATGCTACTTGTACTACAACAGTTGGGTCTGAGGCGACAACTTGTCTAGCTCTGCTACCCACGGTTTGTTTGGAAATTCTGGACAAGAGAAATCAACCTCAAATTATTCGTAGACACTGGAAGTCAAATCTCATTTATTACGGAGTCTTGTCGTAAGTCTATTGGTATATCGTCTCGTCCTTCTTCGATTCCTATTTCTGGTTTGGGCCAGACTTCACACCAAACGTTAGGTGTGATATCTGGAACAATTCGTCCCATTCAGGAATATGATTCAGTCCCCACGGACAACAATTTGAAAATAAACTTAATGGTTTTGCCGTCTATTTGCGGTAATCTTCCAAACAAGTATATTCAATCGTATTGGTCTCATTTGGAAAACATAAAACTCGCAGATGAAAACTGGAGACATCCTTCTCCAGTACAAATGTTATTGGGCTCTGATGTTGCCAGTCGTATTTTGCTCGATGGGAAAATTGATGGCAAAGAAATTTCGACTGTTGCTGTCAACACCATATTTGGTTACATGATATTTGGTACTGTCGATCCCGTCTCAACCAATGTTATTCATTCGTTCTTTGTATCTATCGATCCTTGTATGGATATTGATCTTAAACATTTTTGGGAGCTTGACGACATTCCATCGAAGAGTTTGTCGTCCCCGGAAGATGACCTTGCTCAACAATCTTTTGATAACTCGTTGCATCGGTTACCCAATGGTAGGTTCGGCGTGAGCCTCCCATTTAGAGAAAATGTTCGTGAGTTTCCGGACTCGAAATCTATTGCCATTAAACGTCTATTGTCACTAGAGCGTCGTCTCGAAACTAATCCAGACTTGCTCAATTTGTATGTAGATTTCATGCGTGATTACGAAGCATCTGGTCACATGTCGCTTTTATCAACGCCTCCAGCTGACAATAATGCGTATTTTATTCCACACCATGCCGTGTTCAAACTAGAAAATAATATACCTAAATTGAGAATTGTTTTTGACGCTTCGGATCGAGCTTCAAATGGTATTTCATTGAACGATACCTTACTCACTGGACCTAAGCTCCAGAATGATATTGTAAAAATACTTTTGGCATTTCGTATTCCCAAGTTCGTTTTTGTTTGTGACATAAAACAAATGTACAGGCAAATATTGATATCAGAAACGGATCGTTCTTATCAATTGATAAAATGGCGATGGAATCCTTCAGAACCAATTTCAACCTATCAGTTGAACACAATTACATATGGAGTTTCATCCGCTCCTTTTCTCGCCATTCGCACTATCTTAAAACTAGCTGAACTAGGAGAAAATAACTACCCATTGGCTGCTCATGCTTTGAGAAACAATTTGTATGTTGGTGATGTATTGACTGGGTCGTCCACTCTCCAGGCAACTCATGAACTAAAAGTCAACTCATTGAACTACTGCATGCTGACTGCTTCGAACTACGCAAATGGGCTAGCAAAGTCCACTACTGTTAGAAGATATTCCTACTGAGTATCAACAAGCAAAACCAAGTTTAGTCGCAAATGATCTTAAGCTTACCGTAAAAGTGCTTGGTCGTCAGTGACAATCGATACATGATAATTTTTCATTTGAAATGAAGTCTTTAGAAAATCGTCTTTCCAAGCGGATTTTACTTTCGACAGTTGCTAGGATTTACGATCCTCTAGGATCTATTACACCAGTTACCTTTTTACTCAAACAACTCATTCAACAATTTTGGGCGCTGGGGTTGGATTGGGATGATCCTCCTCCTGAATCTATTGTCATATTTTGGAAAAAATTTGTTGCTGGATTTTCATATATTAATTCAATCCAAATTCCTCGCTATATCCCTATTGATGAAGCCTGTAGTATACAGCTACAGGGTTTTTGTGACGCGTCCGAGAAAGGATATTCGGCTATTGCATATTTTCGTTTAGTATTTCCGTCAGGCAAAATATCTGTTCACTTTCTTATGGCTAGATCAAAGGTCGCCCCTTTAAAATTTCTTTCTATACCCAAGCTAGAACTATGTGCTACCGTACTTTTGTCTAAATTAGTACATTTTGTTAAAACTACATATTCAAATGTAACCTTTGAAAAAATCTGTTGTTACACTGATTCTTCTGTCGCTTTGACTTGGACTATGTCACCTGCTTATCGTTTAAAAATGTTTGTGGCTAACCGTATTAGTTACATCCAAGAACGTATTTCTCCCGAGCAGCGGAATTACATTAGTTCTTCAAACAACCCATCTGATTGTGCTACCAGAGGTTTATTTCCTTCGAAATTTCCCGCGCATCCGCTATGGTGAGCAGGTCCTGAATTTTTGTCGTTGTCTGAAGAAAATTGGCCTTTGTCAAAATTGTGCGTATCTTCTCTGGAAGCATCTTCTGAGGAGAAACGCATTACTTTTATTGTTACTGTAGAATCAACTTGGCTGGAAGACCTATCAAACAAATTTTCGTTGTTACACAAAATTCAACGAATAGTCGCATATTGTCTAAGAATCTTTAAAGTTAGAAAAGGTACCATCAATTCGCTATTTTTATCGTCGGTGGAGCTTCACGCTGCTCTTATGGTTATTGTTAAGGTGGTCCAATTTAGTTAACTTAATGTTGAAATCGAAGCCGTTCGTTAAGGTGAGCCTTTGTCTAAACATCTGCAACGTCTAGGCTTATTTCTTGATTCGAATGACATTTTAAGAGTAGGCTGGAGACTGATTCATTCCAGTCTTCCAGATTCCGCAAAACATCCAGCGGTATTACCCAATAAACATCGTATCACAGATTTGTTGATTAAACAAGTGCACACACAATATTTACATTCGGGAGTAAATACAATGATGTACTTGCTTCAAGAACGATTTTGGGTCATATCATCTCTTTGTACAGTTCGTAGAATACTATCTAAGTGTTATCATTGCTATCGTCTTCGCCCTATTCCTGTCAGTCCAGTTATGGGTGAATTACTTTCATTTCGTGTTTCTCAAGCCAACGTTTTTAGTTCCGTCGGTATTGATTTTGCCGGCCCTTTTACGATTAACATGCATTGTGCAAGAGGTACCAAGATTTGCAAGGCATATCTTTGCGTGATTGTTTGTTTCGCCACTAAGGCTCTTCATTTGGAAGTAGTATTAGACTTGTCGACTGATGCCTTTTTTATCGCTTGCCTTCGTCGTTTTATTGCTCGTCGTGGTCGGTGTCAACACATTTTCAGCGACTGCGGCACAAATTTCGTCGGCGCTAGTCGCCAACTTTTAAAGTATTTCCGACACTGCGCAGAATCGTTAGCCATTTCGTGGCATTTTAACCCCCGTCTGGCCCTCACTTCGGAGGTATTTGGGAAAACGCCGTTAAATCGGTGAAAACTCACTTATTTGGTGTCGTTGGAAATCAAGTGCTCACGTACGTGGAGTTTCATACTTTAATCATACAAATTGAAACATTGTTGAATTCAACACCTTTATGTAGCGTAAGTTCAGATCCCAATGATCTTTCGTCACTGACACTAGATCACTTTCTAACTTTAGACCCCTTAACAACACCTCCGGACCAGATTTGTCTTATTTGAAAATTTCTAGGTTGTCTCGTTGGCAGTTGATTCAAGCCCTGCTTCAAAGTTTTTGGGTTCGATGGCACAATGAGTATTTACACCAATTGTATCAACGTGGTCGGTGCTCCAAGAGACTCGACGGCGTTGACATTGGTACTTTGGTGCTCATCAAAGAAGAGGGTGCTCCTCCTTGAAATTGAAGACTCGCCAGAATTATAGAGTTTCTTCCTGGAAGCGATGGGGTACCTCGTGTAGCCATCGTAAAAACTTCACGACGCAATTTGAAAACACCAAAGGTCAAACTATGCCCATTGCCGTCTCAATAATGAATATTAATCGTTTTAGTGTTCTTTATTATAGTTTCGTAAGCATTATTATATTCATTTAGTTCTACATACATACAAGACTCTGTCAAAATTAAAATTTTCGTGTTAAGTTTAAAAAAAAATAGCTCAAAGCTATTTTTGGTGGGCAGAATGTTTCGTATTAATTAAAACTCAAAACTATATAGTGGAATAAAGTTGTTCAGTGCGCTTGCGCCTCTTACAGTGAAACGCGTACGAAAATGGTTTTGTTAAGTTTATCAAAGACTCTTCATTCGACCTAGTACCGGAACGGTTGTGCCGGGGCAACCTATACAAACAATAAAGTATAGTGCTTGTAACAGTGAATTCAACTGACCTCCCCCCCCCCCCTCGGGCATTGCAGCAACATCGAAGAGGACCACACACCAAGGTTAATATTGGTGAGTGAATTTATACATTTTGTTTGTCGTTACATGCATACAAATTTTCGTATTTAAAGCTCGCGTTTTGTTGTACTTTCGCAATACAGTCTACTAAAATTAATAAGACGCGCCAACACATTATTCATAATTAATTAATTACACTGTATATTTTATTTTTCTGCAATAAATACGCTTTCGAATAATTTCTCATGTTAAATCTATTTGGTTGGAAGCGACAAGTTTATGATAAAATTTAAATTAGTCAAGATCCTGTTGTAGGTCTCCGTGAGCGCGTTATACCTTCCGATAACGTATAATCGCGTTCTAGTGGGATACACATTTGTCGAAATAATATATCCTACTATTCTCTGGTAAAACCGTGTTTTCCAGTTTGAATCGCGTGTGGATAACGAGAATGTTTGCTTTGCGACTTCGTCTTATTTTGAACTTATTTTAACATTTGATTCTGCAGTTTGTGCGTTGATGCACGTGTAAAAACTACTCGTTCTGTTACTCCAATAGCGATGCACGTTTCTTCCCTATCAAATGTGTAGCTTTGGTGTGGATCGGTAAGCGCGCCTGAGTTGTTAATATTAGTAATATTTTCCTGTTTTTTAGCTCTTAGTTGGAGGCTAACTTGCTTGTTGCGTAGCTCGATTATTCCTTGATGTAGATTAACTCTCTTGCATGTAGACCAGTAGACCGCCATTGCAATTACGGTAGTTGCTGAGTACCCCGGCGCTGCTGTGTCACTTCGCTTCCGAGGGTTGACCAAATAGGTATACCGACACATGTATGCGACTTGTTTCCTTTTTTAACATATCCTGGGGTAAACCCAAGTTGAAATTAGATACGCTATTGTTTGTTATGGTAAAATCCGTACTAGAAAAGTTTCTACTTTTATTACGTTTGCTTTTTGTACTTAACCCATCTGCTTATACGAGAGTACCAGCAGTATTCTTTTTTTACTGATTAGAGTTATAACAAATGCTTCGTATGGTAAAATCCTTACTAGAAAGGTTTCTAAATTTAATGCTTTTTTTAATTAACCCATCCGCTTATACGAATGTATCAGCGTTATTCTTTTTGGTACTGATTAGATTTATTGCGCATTTTGTGGAACAATTAGTGAATTCGTCCATAGAGTAAAATTGTTTTATCAAATAGTAACCTTAGTTAATTTTGTTTTGCTGTTTCGATATAAATTTCTATATTTATGTTTTTTTATTGTAAATAGAAAATCGTTGGTGATGTATTATTTTTGTGTTGCTAGGAACCCCTCCCCTCACCGCATTGGTAGTTAGCCTGGTATATTTACGTTTTCTTTAGGCTACGTCATAGTACGTAGCAAATACTTTTAAAAACCAACATTAAAGGACAAAAACTTAATTAGCATTAATCTTCAATTTTGTATTCTACTGTCTTTATTAACAAATATTTTAGGTACACCTGCAGATGTGGCTCTAATCAGAATGACATCAGATGGTCGTCTTCCACCTGCTGAAAGACGTAATTATCAAAATGTGGTTGAAGCACTTTTTCGTATAGCCAGAACTGAAGGGGTTTTAGCACTCTGGCGTGGTGCCATACCAACTATGGGTCGAGCTATGGTTGTCAATGCAGCACAACTAGGAACTTATTCACAATCGAAAGAACTTTTGTTAAATTCTAATTATTTTGAAGACAACGTTTTATGTCATTTTATGGCATCCATGATGTCTGGACTAGTCACTACCATCGCCTCAATGCCAGTTGATATTGCAAAAACAAGGTTAGTTAATTTTTAATACTAAAATTTTAATTTTTTTCTCTGTAGAATACAAAACATGAGAATAGTCGACGGGAAACCTGAATTTAAAGGCGCATTGGATGTAATTGTAAAAGTGATTCGAAAAGAAGGAATCTTTGCACTTTGGAAGGGGTTTACTCCATATTATATGCGTTTAGGACCACATACGGTCCTAGTATTTATTTTCTTAGAACAATTAAATGCTGCGTATTATAGATATGCATCGAACAACTAATTAGTGTGCTTTTCAAATCCTAAACAACTGGATAGGTGTAGCTTACTTTGGAATCTGTACAATGGAGCGTACTCAATGAACTATTGTTTTAAAACAACGTTGTATTAAGCTGTTTAGAATAATGTTTATTAAAAAGTTCAATTCGTGAAAAGCATCTACTAATTTTTATACAAAAATTATTATTATTTTAGTATGTGTTCCGTTTATAATTATATATACTTAACCGCTTGCCTTATTTTAAACATTTAGAATTTGTTAATTATTTACCTCGCCTGGTATATTCAAATATCGTTGTATGTACCGTGAAATTACTTCAAACACCGCGCCTGTGTATTTAAGTGTCGCTAATACCGACAAACTATGATGTGCCTTCGCATGTGCAAGAACTATCTTATCACCTGTCAGGGAGAGGACGCGAGCTCTTCTACTATCGCTTCCCGTCCTGGATGGCTGCAATAAATAAATGTGCTACGCTTCGCTATATTTACAAGGTAAATGTGTTATACTCCCGGCGGTAATGTATGAGAGCTACTACGACCGTTGGTAACAATGATAAATAATTGCAAAATATTCGCCATAAACGGTTACGTCATACCTTTGATCAAATTTCACACACAAACAATGTTTATTTTAATTATAAGGGAAAACAAAAGGTACTCACGTAAACTGTAGGACTTCTCACAGCATTACGGCTATTTTGGCGGCAGCTGGCGTTGGGGAGCCTTGAGGGCGTGGGTCATCCGTCTGCCCCCGGTTGAATCCAAATTTAATTTGTCTTCTTCTTCCTATTTATTAGCGGAACCACAAGAAACTGGTATAAGGAACGATTATTAGTTAGAAATTGGAGGGAAACCTACATAGTCTGAAAAAGGAGACAAGAAACGGCACAAAGATAAACCACTAGGCACGATGTCTGGCTGACTAATCCCGACGTATCGGAAATTCACCACTTTTTTCTTCACTCTGCGTCTGCGCATTCTCTTGCGCAAACGCAACTATTTCAAGGGACGGAAATGCACGCACAAGTCTTTTTAAATTATTAGCGCGAAATCACTTACAAATTAGGAACTTATAGAAATGTTTAAATGCCGAATTTCAGCATGTAACAAGTGCTTTGAAGTAATCGTTGTTTATTATTATCATTTGCGTTTACAGTGTCCACTTTTCTCTACCACTGTTATGGAAATACCGCCGCGCCACTATTTTATATTGGTTCTTCGAACCGGATGTGAATATTAAAGTATACATTCTAAACGATAATAAATTTATGTAGCATCATACCGCTCAGCCTGCAAGTGATTAAATACAATTACATTTACGGTGGGTTACCGCTTATCAAAGCATTGTACGTACCACCATTGTATTTATCTTTATTCTATTGCCTGATGGTTGATCGGCTTTTTTACACTTTTATTCAGTGTAGTAAGATACCAAATTTTGAAGGAATTGCAAACTTCATTTTTGGAATTTTACTACATTAGTGATTAACCTTTTGCATCATTTGGAATTACCGGTTTAACTATTTTCTGTTAATTAGGTGTAGAATATGGCGCATGTTATTAATCATTGCAAGTTTACTAACTTCATTTTTTGGCTTGAGTTGTTTACTAGCCTTTCTTGATATCTGGTTTGGTACCAAAATTTTGTACGAGGCTTGTATATTTATTAACCCCTCATTTACCTTTAATTTAAACACCTAAGTATCGATTTCACATTGTTTGTCCTTTTTTGTATTTGCTTAATCTTAATTATGGCAAAGAAATTAAAACGTAGTTATTTCTTAATGTAGTATTTCGATTAAGTCTCTTTATGAAATGTATGAAATTGCTCAGAAATCTGAACCAAAATTTTAAGATTTGTTTCGCGCGCAATATTAATCTCTTGAAACAGTACGAGAAAGTTTCTTTACCCAGCATAATTTCATAGTTGGTATAATTGCTTCCGCAGATGACGCCGATGAACAATTTGAAATGAAAGACGCTATTTGAAAACGCTTCGATAACAATTTCTTTCTAATAAAAGCGCTCTACTTCAAGTTGTTTCCTAGTCAATTTTCTTCGTCTCAGGCTACTGTGTCCGCTCCGCTAGATACTTTTAAGTCGAAAGTGTCTCTTCCGTCGCTGACCCTACTTACGTTTGATGGGGAAGGTTGCTTTATTGAAAGCTTTATTGACCGCTTTGATAGTTTAGTTCATCTTAATAACGATCTGTCAAACGTGGACAAATTTTCCTATCTTCAATCAGTACTAAAAGTTCCCGCACTATTAACTATTAACAACTTTGACCTTACAATGGCCAATTACCCTCTTGCCTACAATAAACTTCGCGAAAAATATCGTAACATTCGTCACATTACCTTTGCTTTATGAAACAACAACAACAACAACAAATCAGACGGTCTAAAATAAATACATAATAGAAATCCACTGGTATCCTACGTGACCAAGACAAACTATTATCAGACGTATACCTGTAAAAGCCCAAAGTATTCAAAATATCCTATGGCTGGTCGTAAACTTTGAACAAACAATGCCGATAACCAATGAATTTTAGATGGGGCGTTGCTTATATAATACGCGAATTTGATAAGCAGACAGTCTTTATCCCAACTGAGCACAGTCCACATCACTTGTAGTCAAAAATTTACGCAACGTGTGAATATTAAAATTAAAATAATTAAATATTTGCCTATAGAGCAATAAGATTTTATTCTTGTGCAAATGATGTTAAATCGCCTTGATGTACACACTACCCGTAGCTTAGAATTGCATCAAGATCCTACTGCTATCACATCCTATAAAGAGTTAATTGCTTATCTGGAAATAACTTTAAAATCTTTATCGAATTTGTCGGTAATTTATAAAACCGATTTAAACAAAGTTATTCATTTCAGCAACCTGTCTAGGTCTCGCTTTGCCGTTTCCATGTCAGTACAGACAAAGCCTAATGATAATAAATGTCCGCTTTGTAAACAAGATCACAATCTTTATCGTTGCAATGATTTCGTCAAATTTCTTCGCAAGATCGTTACAATTTTGCAAAGACACAACAACTTTGCATTAATTGTCTTAGCAATTCTCACATTTTAGATAAATGTAAGTCTACTTTTTCTTGCCGCCAATGCAATTGTCACTATTCCTTATTGTACGTCGATCGCGTTTCGTTTAAACACGCTTTCGCTGCTAGTAACCAGACTCGCTTGAGCCCAGACACCGCCGCCGCAAGGTTTCACCATGCAGTGGTTCCGCTATTCAAGACCGCTACAAGCTTTCCGCTCCTTTTGCCTCTGAGGAATCATCGACTTCGTTTAGCTGTAGTGGCCTGTCAACTTCGAATGTTGTTTTATTTAATTGTTTAACTAAAACTTCAGTCGTTTTACTTTCCACCGTTCAAGTAGAAACTGCCGATTGCTTTGGTTTTTTCAAAAATTCCGCAGTTCACTCGATTTGGGTAGCATGACTTCCTTTATTTCGCAAATTAGTGTGAAAAGGTTTTCGTCCTACTCCACATTCCCTTACTTTTAGTGGTTCAGGATCCATGCGCTCTGCATGGCGCTGTCGCCGTCTCACTCAAACCATAGGGTGCTTCTTCACCGATTATTTATTTTCAAGCTGTAGTACTTCCCAAGATTTGTGAAAATTTACCTATTTCTAATATTTCTTTACAACATTTTAATCATCTGGCTAATCTCAAGTTACCTGATCCGCTGCTTGCTCAATCTGGGCCCATTGATTTATTACTTGCCGCGGAAATTTTTCCCGTGTTATTAGGCGGTCGCATCCAGGGTGCTAGCGAGCAACCTGTTGCTATTAATACTATTTTTGGATACGTTTCAATGGGAAGCATACCTTCCGCGCCCGCTTCTGAAGTAACTAGCTTGTTTTGTATGACAGATTCTACTTCTCCATTGGAAGATATTTTCGCTAAATTCTGGGAAGTCGAAGCTGTCCCCGCCGCTCAACCTTTCACGCCTGAAGAAACTGTAGTTGAAAAACATTTTGTTCATACGTTTCGCCGCAATGAACGATATGCCGTCTCACTGCCGTTTAGAGATCAAGAACCATTTTTTCCAGGTAGTCGTGATCTTGCCTTACAACGATTTGTTTCTTTAGAAAATCGTTTCCTTAAGCAACCTCGTGTTTACTAACAATAAGTTTCGTTTATGCGTGAGTATCTGGATTCTCAACATATGCAATCTGTTGTTAATGGGTCTCATTAGGACTTTTCTTATTACATCCCGCATCATTGCGTTGTGAAACCCGAAAACGTAAGTACAAAATTACTAGTTATTTTCAATGCTTCCGCTAAAACTCTGTCTCAATCGTCCTAAAACGATCATTTGTTTGTTGGGCCGAAGTTGCTACCCGATATTACTGCAATTTTGTTACAATTTTGTTCGCATTCTTATGTTGTCACTGCCGATATTCGTCAGATCTACAGACAAATTCTTCTTAATCCCGCTCAGTGTGATTATCAACGAATTGTTAGGCGCTTCTCCCCTGAGGAATTCATATAGGACTTTAAATTAAATACAGTTACTTATCGAATCAATTGTGCTAATTTTTTTGTCATACGTACGCTTCTGCAGTTGGCCGTAGTTGAAAGGAATTCTTTTGCGTTAGCCGTTTCGCTCTTCGCCACCATACTTACATCGATGATCTCGCTACTGGTGCAGATTCTATTGAATCAACCCTCGCTCTACGAAATCAACTAATTTCTCTTTTAAAACTTGGTTTCGAACTTCATAAATGGTCGAGTAACCATTCCGAATTATTAAAAGATCTTTTTGCTACGCAGCAATTTGCGCAACGCCGCTCCTTTGAAGATTTCAACACTCAACCCCTAAAAGTTATAGGCCTTCAATGGAACCCCATCTCAGTAAATTTGTATTTTTTAGTTCAGTCACTAAGTACCTCCTGTACCAAGCACAACCTACTTTCCAAATTAGCCCGTATTTTCGACCCCATGGGACTTTAATCCCCCTTTTCCTGGTAAAACACTTAATTCAAGTTTATGGTCGTTAAAATCAGAATGGGATGCTGCCCCTCCTTCCGACTTCATCCGTTTGTGAGAGCGATACTTACATGAGTTACCGCTTCTTTCGGATTTCGCCTTACCCCGCTTGCTAATCCCGCCGCAGTTTACTATGTGCGAAGTTCACTGCTTTGCTGATGCATCCGAATGTGGCTACTGTGCTGTGGTTTATTTTCGCTTTGTAACCCCTTCCACTGTTAAAGTTCGCTTAGTATGCGCCAAGTCTAAGGTCGCTCCTACAATCTCTTTCCCCCGGTTCGAATTCTTGACCGCCGCATTGGCATCTAAATTATTAATCTTTGTCCTCAAAACCTTTGATTCTAAGCTTATATTTCATAAAATTTACTATTGGTCTGACTCCATAGTAGTATTTTCGTGGATTTGTTCCCCGCCGCAGCGTTGGAAAACTTTCGTCGCCAATCGTGTTGCTTATATTCAGGAAAACACGTTTCAGCACCTCTTGGCATCACATCCCTTCCACCGAGAATCCTGCCAATATCGTGTCACATGGTTTACTCCCTACCGACTTGTGCCAATGTTCCTTATGGTGGGCGTCCTCACCGACCTTGTACCAGTCCTTCGAAAATTACAGTACACATATTCCGCCTTCAGATGCTCCTGAAGTTGTCAATGAACAACGCTCTATTGTTTTATCCGCTGTCGTAACCTCCTGTTGGATTCAATCAATTCTAGAAAATCACTCTTCCTTTCCCTTTATTACGCGCATTGTTGCTTGGATTCTCCATTTTCGTTATAATTTACGTCACCCACTCGAAAGGTATTCCGGACCTTTGTCATCTTCTGAATTCACAATGCTTTGATCCCTTTGCTTGCGAATACTAAACAATTTTATTTTACAAACAAGTTAGAGGTCTTTAAGTTCGGTCATTTTTTAACTTTGGCCCTTTTAACCGACATTCCAGAGCCCGCCCTTTCTTACCTTTCGCTTAACCGCCTCTCTTGTTAGTAATTACTCTAACAAATTCAGCAAGATTTTTGGTCTCGTTGGTCCAACGAGTATTTGCACTCGCTACAACAGCGCTCCAAGTAGCACACATCGTCTCTTCAAGTTGAGTTGGGCACCTTAGTGCCGATTAAAGTAGCTAATGTTCTTCCGCTTCGTTGGTCCCTCGGTAGTGTTGTGGCTATGCATACTAGGACGGATGTTGTTGTTAGGGTGGTCATACTTAAAACTGCTTATGGCGAGCTAAAACGACCTGTGTCAAAACTTTGTCCTTTGCCCTCATTGTAAAATTTTTTTTTGTTTTTGTAAATCTTTTTTTTCTTCGCTTTTTCATTTCGTTCCACTCCTTTTAATTATTTTCTTTTAAAATGCCTTGCATTTTGGTGGACGGTATGTTCCATTTATAATTATATATAATTAACCGCTTGCCTTATTTTAAACATTTAGAATTTTTTAATTATTTACCTCGCCCGGTATATTCAAATATCATTGTATGTACCGTGAAATTACTTCAAACACCGCGCTTGTGTATTTAAGTGTCGCGAATACCTACAAACCATGCTGTGTCTTTGCATGTGCAGGAACTATCTTATCACCTGCCAGGGTGAGGACGCGAGCTCTTCTACTATCGCTTCCCGTCCTGGACGGCCGCAATAAATAAATCTGCTACGCTGACTATATTTACAAGGTAATTGTTTTGAAGTAATCGTTGTTTATTAATATCATTTGCGTTTACAATGTCCACTTTTCTCTAGCACTGTTAGTTATCGAAATATCGCCGCACCATTATTTTACAATATGCGTAGATATAAATTAAAAGTAAATAATATACAGGGTGTCTTTGAAACGTATGTACAAAATGTTGGCACAAATTCTGTTAGTCATGCCCACGAGACATGCGAAGCGAGACTTTTGAAAATTTCGTTTCGTCTCGCAAAAAATAAGTCAATCTCGTCTCGCACAAGAGTCTCGTCGCGTTTCGAATTTCGCACGAGAAATCGCGCGAATCGCGATAGTCTCGCAGTTTGCTAGCACCAAATTGGAAAAAATAGAAGTGCATTATTAAACAAAATGTTTGAAAACATATTTTCAAATAGGGATGGACACGAACCGAACAGGTTCGAGGTTCGGTTCGAGGTTCGGTTCGAGGTTCGGTTCGAGGTTCGGTTCGAGGTTTGGTTCGATTTTTCGAACCGAACCGGACATTTTATTTTCGAACCGAACCTCGAACCGGACCGGCAAATTTTTCGAACCGAACCGAACCTAGCTCAAAGTTCGGTCCGGTTCGGTTCGAATAGTTCGACTTTTTAAATAAAAATGTAGCTTAAAAATTAAATTTTCTCTAAGAACATGTCATTTCTTCCAAATGCACATGTTAAAAATTTCTAGTTGCAAGCATATAAAAAATAGAATAATTTTCTAATGTACATGGCCATCGAGTTTTAAGCCAATAGGTAAAAAATGTAATAGGTGTTAGTGTTACATATCTAATAAATTTTGTCATCGAGGCACGTTTGTAGATCAAAAAACTCTAGATTAGTTAGATTTGTTTAATGCTCCTTATTTCAAATTGTTGTTTGTATATAACTAGTATTAGATATTAAAGAAACTCGAAATGATTTTGAAAATTTGGTTTTAAAAACAAGATTATTTTATTTAATGAACAGAAGTCATGTTGAAAACCATCTTAAAGATATACAAGCCGAGGTCACGGTCTAGAGACTACAAAAGTTTTCAGAATAAAGGAAACAATTTAATTTTAATTAAGCATGTATTACTAATCCATTATTTTGAATTTTTACTTTTGTATGAAAACGTGTTCTCTATTAATATTAAAAATGGTGACCCTGTAGCAAAAATAATCTCCTTTTCTTTTGTACATAATCGCTCAAAAAATGGTGTTACAAAGCGCATGGTACCATAATATTTACGGTTTATTTAGTGTGGCCATTACTACCAACGTCTTTAGAAGTAGCGGATACTCCAGAAGAATGACCCCGAACTTTCTCTCAAAACCAAGGGTTGATGTTTATGACTTATGGTGGAATAAACTTTTCAATCAATGCCGACATAAAATAACACAGTATAATGCAAATAATAAGCAACAATAATGTCCGTGCCATAAATACTGTTATATTTTATTATAAAAAACGTAAACACTATTTGAGGTAAATTTACGATTCTCTCCGAGAACCATCTGATATTGTCTTTTAAAAAAAAAAAAATAATAAAGATAAACTGACAAACAGCTTTTTGTTTGTACTGTATAAGAAATCAGCAACACCTTATTGTCTTAATACTCTTTATATACTGACTAAAATTAAAATAAAGGTAATCGCAAAGATCGTGTGATATCGTTCTTGCACGGTAAAATGACATTAGTAAAAATCATCAACTATTAACACATTCTAAATTTTAGAGGTGGCTTTGCCTATTAACTTAATTATAATTACGTATTGAAAAATCAAACCTGGACAAATAGTATAAATATGATTTATGCTACTAAGATCTAAAGCAAATTGGTGTTGGGTTTATTTCAAAGTAGCAACTACTAAATATAAAAACTACATTAAATATTTAAATTGTTGTAGTTAAACGCACTAGTTGTTTGAAATATCAAAATGTCAAACCGGTTCGGATCGGTTCGAGGTTCGGTTCGTTTTTTTCGAACCGAACCGAGCCGGACTAAAAAGTTTTCGAACCGAACCGAACCTAGGGCAAGGTTCGGTTCGGTTCGGTTCGAATCCATCACTATTTTCAAATCATTTATTTATTATACTAAAAAATTATTTGAATAATGCATGATAACAGAACTTTTAAATAAAGAACAATTAATACTTACACAAAAATTATCTCAATTTGACGCCATTTATGCTCCCGCATCCATGCAAAATTGTAAATTAAAAACGACTTACACATATATTTTGTATAAATCGGTAATCCAAAAACTAAAAGATTATTTTCTTTTGTTTATAAATGAATGTTCGGTATAAAAGAAGATTTGCCTGGAGATATCTTCAAGGAATGCAGTGGTAAATACGAACCTATTAGCGAAATATTTTTAAAACCTGCTTCTCTGTATTTATCGGTTTATATTTTAATCTAACCATGAGTACTCCTTCGTTCTTTTGTAAGTAGTTTTCTACACATTATCCTATCTTGTGCTGCATGACTATCCTCATACCAGGATTTCCTTCCTCTGAACCTGTATGAATTACCCTGAAGTCTCCACTCCAAAAATCACCAGCCTCTGGCCACCGAACTTCGCTAATCCGTATTAAGTCTAATGCTAATCTATTCATTTCTAGTTTCAGAATCTCTAGCTTACCTACTTGCTTCATGGTTCTGACGTTCCACGCTCCTACTCCCAAAATGTTCCCGACTCTTATTCTTAACTTTCCGATCGCATCCTCGAAAGTAGCCCTCTCTCTGAAATCCAAATGGAGGAGGCGGGTGGGGGCAGTATTTTAACTCCGGAATGTTTTATCCCAGTGGATACCATCACTTTAAAACATTTTCAGAACGCGTGTTCTTGGAAGGTAATGTGGTGGTTTCCCGTTGCCTTCCACATAGGCGGCTCCGTGGCGTAGTGGTATGTGTGTGACTACTACGCCCAAGGTCCCGGGTTCGAATCCCGACACGGCCCGCTTGAAAAATGTTAGGCGAGCATTTTTCACAAAAATAGACCCTCGTTCGGATGAGAGGTAAAATGGAGGTCCCGTGTGTGAGTGTTGTCACGCACGTTAAAGATCCCTACCTTGCTTGGAACAGCAAGGGTTCGGCAAAATTCCAAATTTTCCAAGTAAAAAAAACTCGCTTCCTGGCCAATGTACTACCTTCGGGTGGAGCATTGGAAAATCAAATGTAATGCCTTCCACATAGCAGTAGTGTCTCTTAGAGTGTCTTAGTCTGGTCCCTCATTAAAGATCCCACTAATTTGGTTAAACCTACAGTTCGGCTTTTTAGCTCACTGAAACACGTAAACCATTCTACCCGTTCTAGTATTTTAGAACTTCTGCAATGTGCAGGTCCGTATAAAATGGGATGTAATATACATTTTCAATATTCAAAGCAAGAGAACTTTCTCGAAATTGATAAATTATCACATTATATTTGTTATAATAAAATTCTTATAGACTTTTAGAAACAGAATTCCACATGCATTTTACGGCATGCTCTTTTTAGCTTTCGCCACTTTCTTTCTTCATGTTTCAAACCCGTTTTTTGCATATATTATTCAATTCGAAAATAGGTATACCGTCATTGAACACATATCTACGCAGGTCGCAATAATATACGAACTGATTCCAAATGTTGTTTTTTTTTGTTTTTTACGGTATTATATGGCACATTTAATTGTATTTTTCTACGTCCGTTATAAAACTTGCGTTTTTTAAAATTATTTTCCATTCATAAAGTATGTGATTATTGAATCGTTCAAAAAGCGTTAAAAAAAGTGCCTTAGCGGTTCATTTTTTACGTTTTTGCGTTAAAAAACAATTGTAGTGTGTTATTTTTTAACGCAATTAAAAATGTTTGTGCAAATGTACTTAGTCTGCTTTGAATACTTCGCGCTGTCTTTGTCTGCCCATGCCATCATCCTCATACATCTGAAGCACAGCATATCAGAAGGTTTCTATCTCTTTCTGTCTGCCGTTTTGTTACGTGCCAAAGTGGCACTTAAACAAGTTTTAGGTTAATTTTGATGTGCGGAAGTTTCGCGCCACAAATTCAAAAGACTTGGCGCGTATTTCCGTTACGTCACAGTGCGTTTGCGCCAGATCGCGCGACGCGAGTGGAGTGGACGAATAACTTCGCGCCGACGCGTAAAAGACAAAAGTGGGGTGAAGTTTCCGTGACTTTATGTAACGTGGCTTTTTTGCCTGAACCTTCGAGTGGAGTGGACGTTTGAGGTATCGTATCGTGCTTGTTATTATCTATGTAGATTCCCTTGCCTAAATTATCTTTGTTTGTCGCCCTTATACCTGGTTTTCCTTGTCCATTCCCTACATAGGTAGACGAAATTTGCAGCCGTAGGCAGAACCGCATTCAACGCTGGAGTGGAGCCCTGAGATCGAGTCCAAGCTATTGGGATGTGCGTAAGACGTACCCCCGTTAATTGCCGTTTCTTGTAAGAGGGCCAGCAGCAGCCCTTAGGGACGTGCAGCCACCATCTTTATCTATCCTGAAGGACGATAGGTGTACTTTGTGGAAATCTGGACCTATCATGTAAGTAATTACTGTATTACCTATTGTCTTAAATTTATATAAATTTTCCGATTATTGCGCAATATAATTTGTGCATTGGTGACGTCATTGGCAGTTGGGCGCGCAAAATGTGTAATAAGGTTAACGCTACTAACCGCCCGTGGAGTCGCTTTTTCATCGCGCTTGCGCGATGTATTTATCGACTTTAACTGTAATTATCGACGTTTTAAATTGTAAGAATTCGCTTTTTAAAACGTAAGAGTTTCTACTGTCCCTATTTCATAGACGTACTGTGCTGTGCTCCACACATATGCTTTGAACAATTTTCTTCTTGTTTCTGTTTGCTGTCTTTGAACATAGCTGCTGTTCTTTCTTGTTTGATGCAGTTCGGTCACCTTCTATTGTTTTACAGTTATATACCCTACTTCCCCGATATTTAGTGATATGTGAAGGGACGGCGGCTCCGTGGCGTAGTGGTTTGTGTGTGACTACTACGCCTAAGGTCCCGGCTTCAAATCCTGACACGGTCCGCTTAAAAAATGTTAGACGAGAATTTTTCACAAAAATACACCCTCGTTCGGATGAGAGGCAAAATGGAGGTCCCGTGTGTGAGTGTTGTCACGCACGTTAAAGTTTCTTTGCTTAAAACAGCAACGGTTCGGCAAAATTTCAAATTTTCCAGGTAAAAAAAAACTTGCTTCCTGACGAATGTAGTACCTTCGGGTGGAGCATTGGAAAATCACATGTAATGTACGTGAAGGGGATTAAGCAGCCTGTGGCTCTCAAGGATCCCAACACTTAGAAAATTTGCCGTATTAATAGTTTTCCAACAAATCCTTTCGTACAATTAACATTAGTTGAGAATATTGCAAGACGAATACCTGTAGTTGTTTATAATAATCATCATGTTTAAGTATATTTATTTTTTCCGTCATTAGTTTTTCCATCTTGGGACTGGTTGAATGCATACTTCCGTTGATTTCTATTCTGAGCTAGCCTACACATTTCCCTGAAATTCCCACATCCACATCTTTCACTATCTAATCTAGGTATACCTTTACCTCTTTTTTCCTATCACTGCTTCTAATATATTCCGCACTATTCCCTCATGTCTTAGTATGTGGTCTATCATCCTATCTCTCCATTTTTTACTGTTTTCCACATATTTCTTTCTTCCACTACCATTTTTAGTATCTCTTTGTTCTTAGCTTTGTCTGTCCATGATATCTTCATCATACGTCTGTAACACCACATTTCAAAAGCTTCTACCTTTTTCTTCTCCGCTTCTTCTACTGTCCAGGCTTAACAGCCATACAGTGCTGTGCTCCACACATATGTTTTCAGTAATATTTTCCTTGTTTCTATGTTTATTGTATTTGAACACAGTAGTTGCTTTTTCTTGTTAAATGTAACATGACCTTGTGCTAATCTTTTTTTTATATCTTTTGTGCTTTTCCCATCTTGCGTTATTTGGCTTCCTAGGTAGCAGAAATCATTAACCTCTTGTAAGTTCTCGTTACCTATTTGTATTCTTGTTTTTGGTTTACTTTCCCCTCCTTGCATACTAGAACTTTAGTTTTATTTTTGTTAATTTTCATACCGTATCTCTCTGTTGGAACTGTTTACATTTCGTTAAAAGCAGCTTCTAACTCATTTTCGCTAGATGCTAATACTGTTATATCATCTGCAAATCGAAGCATATCAATTTTTTGTGCCTGTATAATAATTCCAAATATCTTCTTGCATTTGACAGTATTCATGGCCTCTTCGTGGTACAACTTAAAAATTAATGGGCAGAGGGCACATCCCTGTCTAGCGCCTTTCCAAATATTTACTTCTATAGGTTCTTGCTCTAATTCTGTTTCCGCTCTTTTCTCTTTGCATAAGCTATGTACTATGTACTATATCTAAAGCTCATTCCAATCTTTTTGAGTATTTCGAACATTTTTTTCCATTTTACAATGTGAAATGCTTTTTCCTGATCTACAAACCCTATATACACGCTCTCCTTTTTCTCTCCATTATCACCCAGCGCTTTACCATTTCTCAGACCTTTTAATGATAATTCACACTCATCTCTAAGTATAGGATATCCCAAGTAATCATGTCTGATTCCTGTTCTAATGCTGTTAGTTCCTCTCCTGCATATAAATTCCCTATATATTCTTGCTATCTACCCACTTTCTCTACATTTTCAATAATGACGTTTTCTCCCGCGTCCTTTATATTTTTGCTATACGGATTTATATCCCAAAATTGATTCTAATTAGTTTGTATGCTTCGCCTGTCTTTCCTATTTCCATCTTAGTTTGTGTACCTCTTTGCACTTTTCATTAATCCCTTGTTCTTTAACTTTCCTGCATTTGCGAATAATTTCCCATTTTATGGCTTTGTATGTCTGTTTTCCTGTTTCATATGATCAATTTTTGTATTTTCGTCTTCTTTCTATTAAATTCAGGATATCCTTTGTTAGCCATGGTTTCTTATTTTCTTTTTATTTATACCCCAGAATATCTTCTTACATTTTAAAAAGTCGATAATACAATTTAAGGGCGGTAATACAGTTAAAAGTCGATAATACAGTTAAAAAAGTTCATAAACACATCGCGCAAGCGCACTGAATAAGAAAGCGAGCAACGCCCCTGGCGGATGGTAACGACAAACTTATTACAGATTCCGCGTTGCCAAACCCCAATGACGTCACCAATAAACAAAATGATATTGCGTAATAATCGGAAAATTTACATAAATTTCAGGCAAAAGATAGTACAATAATTACTCACATGGATATGTCCCTGCGTTAAAGTTGGCTTCTTTTCAAGTCCATCAGGGCTCCATCCCGGAGGGGTTAAAGATGGTGATTCCTCCGGAGCTGCTAGCTGAGCATCGACATCAGGCTCGTCTAGGGTCGTGGGGTACGGTTAGCCTCGGTGGCTGCAAAATTCTCCTACCTATGCAGGGATCGGATTAGGAAACAAGGTGAGGGCGACAAATAAAGACAATTAGGCAAAGGAAATCTACATAGATAAGATAAGCACGATACGATACCTCAAGCGACCACTCCACTCGATAGTCTTAGGTAAAAAGCCACGTTTTAGAGCGTCACGAAAAAACCTCTCACCACTTTTCCCCACTCTTTGTCTTTTTCCACGTCGGCGCAAAGTATTCGTCCAACCCTCTCGCGTCGCGCGATCTGCGCAAACTCACAATGACGTAACGAAAGTACGCGCCTAGTCTTTTAAAAATTCCGCGCACCGCGGCTTTTGAAATTATTGCGCGAAACCTCCGTACATCAACTTAACCTAATACATGTTAAAGTGCCAATTTGATTGGCACGTAACAATCTCTAGCCGCCATGTATAAGCTGCATTTAATGTTAATCCATTCTGTTTCTACTTTCTTGAAATAAGAAATTTTCCCGTTATCGTTCATCAATTCATTTGATTTTTTTCAGATCTTTCGTGGATATCTTTATCTTTTAGTTGTTCAAAGTGAAAGTGCTGTTTTCCGTTCCTTTTTTCAAATTTTCAAATTTAAGAGTGGCCTTCATAATCACAATGTTGTAGTCAGTGTTTATATCTGCTTCAGGGCAGCTTCTACATTCCTTTACTTGATTCCTAAACCGTTGTCTAACAAGAATGTAATCTGTTTGATATCTTCCTATATGTCTTGGCATTTTCCACATGTATCGTCTTCTAGCATGATGTCAAATAAACCTACTACCGTTCCTTCCATACCATTGCATTAAAATCCCCTGTAATTATTAAATTTTTATGTCCTTTTACGTATCTTAGTAAGCCTTCGATATCTTTGTAGATCGCTTCTACCTCTTACTCACTATGGCTAGAGGAGGGCATGTATACTTCTACTATTACTGTATTTACCGGTTTAGATTCTAATCTAACTATGAGTACTCGTTCGTTCTTTGGTAGGTAGTTTTCTACACGTGGTCCTATCTTTTTTTTCATAACTATCTTGATTTTTAATTTATAATTCATTTAATCTCATTTCTTAAAACTAATATTTTCAAAGGGTACATTTGTTTCTTTGGTTGCTTTAAATCTAAAACTGTTCCCTTTATTTTTATGTCTAATATACATTTTGTAAATTACATAAATGATCAATAAAATCGTCAAAATAATTAATATAATTGTCCATACACTAATATTATCGTAGTGCACTTTGGGCGTTTTGAGTTCGTTTAGGTGTTCCTTGTAGTCTTCCATGAGTTTCATGGCGTGGTTGAGGTTGTCTAATTCCAGGTGTTCCAGTTGCATGGGTTTTTGAAGTATTTTTTCGTCTTCGTCTTGAGTAATCTTGATTTGTAATTCGGGTAGATTTGCTAATTTCTTGGTTTGTACAGGATCTTGGTAAACTCTAATTATTTCATTTTTCAATTTTAAATAACAATTTTCCTTAAGGGTGATTAATTAACTTCCGGTTAATGCTAAGTTACTTTCGTCTTGATTGCAGTATATTGTTGCCATTACTTCTGTGGAGAAAATGACTATCCAATTATTTTCCGTTACTTTCTGGATTTTCATATTGGTGATTAATGCGTATGACATTAAATTAGTTATAGGTTTTTTCTTGTAATTTATTCTTAATAATCTGATCTGTTCTAATAGGGTTGAATGTAGTCTCTCAATTAGTCCGTTGGATTCAGGGTGATTCTCAGTTATAAAATGAATTTTTATTTTGTGTAATTCCAAAGTGTTTTGTATTGTTTCGTTTTTGAATTCGCTTCCGTTATCTAACGTTATGGTTTCGGGCGCTCCATAAAATGCAAAATAATGTAAAAATCCTCGAGTTACGTCTATGCTATTTTTAGAAGTGATTGCTTGGCCTATTTTTCTAAATGCGTGCACGATTGTTAAGTAACTTTGCGCTTCTACTACTAGAGTAGTGGCATGTAATTTCTGAAAAGGTTTGTCTGGTGTTTTAGTTAACATTAAGGGTATCTTCGGGGTTTTCTGTCATATTTTGCTTTGTCACATAGTTCACATTGGTTGATAAAGTCTGTAATTAATTCTTTCATGTCCTTGAAGTAGTAACGTCTCATGATTTGCTTTAGGGTTTCATTTATTCTACGATGGTTGGTCTTTCCTTTATGTTGGTTTCTGATAACGTCATTTATTTCGTCAGGGTCGTCTAATGTTATTAATTTTCTTGTACATCTTATAAGTTCAGGGCCAGAGTTGTTGAATAATTTAACATATTTTTCCGAAAATCGCTTATATAAGTTTTCCGTGTTAAAGTAAAAGTAAAATCGTTTTTTCTCGGGGGTGTATTCCTTTAGAATTTTAATTATTTGTGATTCATTGTCGTCTTTGGTAATTTGTATTTGGTATATCTTTTTGTTATCTACTTTCGTATATTTTACAGGGTTGGGGTTGTTTAAAACTTCTGTGATTATAAACTGATTGGGTTTCATGTCTATGGCTTCATTTAAAATATTAATTGCGGTTTTTGGCTCGTCATTTTGTGTCGAATGTATGGTTTCCATTTCGTCTGGGTCTTCTCTAATTTCGTTCTCGTCTACGTTTCCTATTACTGATTCTGTTTCTAGTGCGTTAAGTTGGATTCTACTTAAAGCGTCTGCGTTATTGTTGTAAATTCTCTTTTTGTATATGATCTCGTAGTCATATTCTTCTAGTCGGATTCTCCATCTTTGTAATTTTGAGTTGGGTTCTTTGAGTTTGCATAGCCATACTAATGGTCTATGATCGGTGTATATAAAAAATTTCCGTCCGTATAGATATGGTCTAAAATACTTTGTTGCCCAAATTATGGCTAACAATTCTTTCTCTATTGTACTGTATCGTTGCTCTGTTTCGTTGAGGGTTCTGGATGCGTAACTGATGGGTTTATCATTGCCTACTGTTCCTAGGCTTAATACTGAGACTATAGGGCTACATTTGATGCGTCTGTTATTAGTATGAATGGTTTCGAAAGGTCAGGGTATTCTAATACGGGGTGATTTGTTTATATGTTTTTGATTTTCTCTACTGCTTTAATAAATTCTGGGATATGTACAATTTTATTTCCCTTTTTTAAACAATTGGTTAGGGGCTTGGTTATTTGAGCATAACCTTTAATAAATTTTCGGTAATAACCACTAAGGCCTAAAAATCCTTTTCGGTATGGGGTAATTTAATACAGCGTTTGTTTTGTCGGGGTTCGGCATCACTCCTTGGGGTGTTATTACGTGTCCTAAAAATGCTACTTCTTTTTGTAGAAATTCGCTCTTATCTAATTGTACTTTAAATTGTGCTGTTCTTATCTTTCGAACACTTCTCGTAATCTTTCAATATGCTCCACTAATGATGTTGAATACACTATTATATCATCTAGGTACACAAGGCATTTTTCGTTGTGTATCCCTCGTAGTATGTTATCCATTACTCGTTGAAAAGTTGCGGGTGCGTTCTTTAGTCCAAATGACATCCGTTTATATTCGTAGTGTCCTCTAGGTGTGCTAAAGCCTGTTTTTTGTGTATCGCTTTCTTCCATTTCCACTTGATGGTATCCTGATGCTAAATCTAGCGTCGAAAAATATTGGCACTAGCCTAATTTATCTAAAATTTTCAGTTTTATTTGGTAACGGGTATTTATCGTCTACCGTTTTTTCGTTTTATTTTCTGTACCATTCTGTATTTTCGTTTTCTGATGCGTCCAGTTTCTTTGGTACTATTAATACGGGGCTGCTCCATGGTAAATTGGAGTGTTGTATGATATCGTGATCTAATAGATCGGTTACTAGTCTGTCAGCTTCTTCCTGACTTGCCTGGGGTAATCTATATGCTTTGGTGAATATGGGGTTGTTGTCTATTAATTCAATGTTGTGCTTGACTGTATTTGTAAAGGTTAAGGGTATTCCTTCGCAATGGAATATGTCACGATATTCGAAACATAATTTTTGTATTGCTCTTTGTTCCTCCTGATTTATATCGCGGTTAAATCGGATATTGCTTAAATTTTGTCTTAACATTTCGTCGTTTTCTACGGGGTTATAATTTTCGTTTAAGTTCTCGTCTATTTCCATCTCGTTAAAATTTAATTCTTCTACGTTAATCGGGTTTGTTAAAGATAGTTCTACGGGGTAGTCATTTGAGTTTAATATTGTTGTTGTGGCGTAATTATTTTTAATTTTTACTAATGCGGTTGGGGTTTTTACTCCTTGTTGAAAAGTTATGTGATTTATTATTCCTAATTTATTATTTGAGTTTACGAAGACTTTTATCTTTTTTTCTGTTCGGGCTTCTATCGTGTATTTTTCGTCAACTTGGGTGTTTTGATATTTAATGGGGATTCGTCCATATTTGGTTCTTAATAAACGGTTTTTTATATCTATGTTGGCTCCTAATTTTCTTAGAAGGTCCATTCCTAATAGTCCGTCATATTTGTCATTGAATTCAAATATGCAAAATTTATGCTTCATTTCTACGTAAAATGTTTTTGGTAAGGGTATGTTTGCTACGAATTGGTGTAGGGTTGTTTGATGGGCTATTTTAATTTTAAACGGTTCTCTTTCTACATAGTTTAGGTAATGTTTCTTTACGATTCGCGGGCTAATTAATGTTTTTGAAGATCCGGTATCGATTAGTAGTTTAAATTCAGCGTGGGGTATTTCTATATACTACATCACTCAATAAGTCCGTAGGATGATACATAGATGGCGTTGCTATGTAATAATCCATATGATTTGTAGGAAGTGCTAACCTTAAAAAGATATCTGTCAAAATTTCATGACAATCCGACGATTAGTTTACAAGTTACAGAGGTTCAAGTGACGATACTTTTGAGTTTTTCAAAAAAATGAATTCCAAGCAATTTCGCGTGTTGATTTATCATTGCTTTTTGATGGGTAAAAATACCATCGCAGCCAAAGCATGGCTTGATAAGTGTTATCCGGGCTCTGCTCCATCGAGGCAAACGGTGGAGAAGTGGTTTGCTGATTTTAAACGTGGCCGTACAGACACTGACGATGCTGAACGCTCTGGAAGGCCAATTGAGGTGGTTACACCGGAAAACATCAAAAAGTCCACCGAATCGTTTTGGAAAACAGAAAAGTGAAATTGCGTGAGATAGCTGACACCTTGAAGATATCAGAAGGCAGTGTGCACACTATTTTGCATGAACATTTGTCCATGAGAAAGCTGTTCTCAAAGTGGGTGCCGCGTTTGCTCACAGTGGACCAAAAGAACAACGTGTCGATGATTCTGAGAGCTGTTTGGAGCTGTTCAACCGGAATAAAAGGACTTTTGCGTCGGTATGTGACAATGGATGAAACATGGATCCACCACCACACTCCAGAGTCTAATCGGCAGTCAGCTGAGTGGACTGCAGCCGGAGAACCACGTCCAAAGCGACCAAAATCGCAAAAGTCGGCTGGTAAGGTTTTGACGTCTGTATTTTGGGATGCGCACGGAATTTTGTACATCGACTATCTTGAGAAAGGAAGAAGAATCAACAGCGAATACTACATGGCATTATTAGTGCGTTTGAAGGAAGAAATTGCCAAAAAACGGCCACACATGAAGAAGAAAAAAATTCTCTTTCACCAAGACAATGCACCGTGTCACAAGTCGATCGCAACGATGGCCAAATTGCACCAATTGGGCTTCGAATTGCTTCCACCCACCGTATTCTCCAGATTTGGCCCCCAGCGACTACTACCTGTTCGCAGACCTGAAAAAAATGCTCGCCGGAAAAAAATTTGGCTCGGATAAAGAGGTGATCGCTGAAACTGAAGCTTATTTTGAGGCCAAAGACGAATTGTTTTACAAAAAAGGTATCGAAATGCTAGAACGGCGTTGGACTGATTGTATCACTCTTGAAGGAATGTATGTTGATGAATAAAATCGAATTTCGCCAAAAAAATGTGTTTTTCTTAGTTATCCTACGGACTTATTGAGTGATGTGTTAGGGTAGTACTAGGTGATTTATATTATTTAAATTTATGAAGTTTGGTCGTTTATAAAGCGGTCTATCTGAAAATTTGAGCACGCGTTTGTATGATTCTTCGCGTTCATAATGGTTTGATTGGTTTTGTTCGTTGCTTGTACTTGGTCGAATGCAATTATTCTGGTCATCTTCATATTCCTCTATTTCTTGATGAAATAGCTCTTCTGAGGTGAGAGTGCGTTTTTGATTAGGGGTTGGTCTTATGTGTGTTATTTTGGTGTTGGGTCTGGTGTTACCAGATGAGGTATCCATTGGCTTGGGTTTATAATAGTTATTGGGATTATTTTTGTTTGTCATTGGTGAGTTTCTGATAGGATTCGCGTTGAATACTGGTTTTTGTTGATTTACATTTTGGTTGAATCTCGGTTGAAATGCGGGTTTTGAAAAGTATGGGTTGATCGTTGGTTTTGAGAATTGTTTATATTGATTGTTAAAGTGCGAATTGTCAAACTGTAGATTATTGGTTTGCGTTTGGTTTGTTTGTGCATTGAACGGGGTGAATTTTTGCTCTGGACTTGTTTGTCTCGCGGGTTGTATGGTTTTTATTGGCGTATAGCTTTTATTCGCGTTGGAGTTACATAGTCTGTTCCTGTAGTACATTACGTTTTCTTCTACGATTATCATGTTCATTGCTTCTTCTAAGTCTTGGGGGTGGTGAAATCTAATTTTGTCTGAAAGTCGTTCAAGTAGTGCATTTAGATAGGTGTCTAATGCCATCTCGTCGTACATTTTTGTCTGACATTTGGGTCGGTTTCTTCAATTTTGAGTTTTGTCAAGATTAAGCTTCTTACATCCTAGAATTTCATTCCAAATTGATATGGGGATTGGATGTGTTCCATTCTAAGGTTTAGCAAATCTCTTACTAGACATGTTAGGTTTCTTTGATCTTCAAAATATGCTATCAATACGCGTTTCAATTCGTTCCACTGGTCTAAGTCGTCTCGACTCGCGATTAAAGTTAGTGCCCTTCCGGTTAGTTTGCTTATTTATTATAAGGCGAATAAGCAAAATGTTCCATTTGTTATCTCCGGGCTTATAGAATGTTTTTAGGAATATTTCGCTGGCTGAAATGAAGTTACTTAATAAACATTGATCACCATTAAATTGGGGGATCATCTTCATGTAGAACTTCATTTCACTACTCATTTTGGCGGGGGGATGTTCTGGCAATTAAATTTTTTATTTGATTTTGGTTATTTTCCGATTTCGTAAAATTTGGGTCTATTTCGTAGTTTGTGGTGTTATTCCTTGCTTGGATTTATTACTTTTCCGTTTACAATGCGTCGGGTTACTTGCTATTTTTAGCTTGGGTTGATTCGGATTATTTAAAGAAATGAGTTGCTTATTTTATTTTTACTTGCACGGTTTTGTAATTATTTAATGAGTTTTACGCTTGGTATTGGTTTGGTTACGTTTATTTTTAATTTGCCGATGTTAATTTTAATTTCTGAAGTTTCAATACGACTGAGTGATTTTTGATGGTAATTTATCTTACTTGAATGCTTTGCGTCAGTTAATGCTTTTCTATTTTAATTCCGCTGATTTTAATTATGTGTGTAATAATTATCTCTTACTGTGGGTTTATGTAATTTGTAAGGTGTCTGCGATGCTTTTCGTTTATTACAATGTTGTAATCTGCTGCAGGATGTTATCAGTTACTTGGTTACGTCAGTGTCTCTGTTGCAGGTTATTTTTAAATATACTGTAGGTGTTATTCAATGATTACTGCGGTTTTAATACAATTTGTACTTTCCTGAGTTGGTTTTGTAGTTGAACGTAATTTAAATTGATATTTTATAAAGTTTCCGGCCGTAATTTTATTTAATTTCAATTTATTAGATATATTTGTTGTGTTCAAGGTAATGGTTTTATTCACTTTTAATGATGAGACGGTGTTGATTTCGCGTTTGAAATAGCGCTTTGTTATTTCTCGTACTAAAGATGTGGTTTTAATAATAGATTGCAAGTTGTCTATTTATGGAATACGATGACTTTACGTCTGGATAATTTATTTGCTGCGTTATTTTGTTACATGATTATAAGATTTTGGTTTTAATTTGTGATTTTAATTTTCGCCTTTATTCTCGGAGTATTGCGTTAGTTAATGCCGAGTTGTTGAATTAGAAATTTGTTTTTGTTTCTAAAAATTTTTTTGCGCCAGTTAGAACGTAAATATAGTCTCAAGTGCGCTTAAAATTGCGACTTCTTTTTAATTGTCTCAGGTTTTTGTGTCTCAGAAATAATTTTTCTCAAGTTCTTATATATTTCATATAAAGAATAATAAAATTTCAAAAACAGCTTGAAGATAATCTCTAGCAATAGCTAAGCAGATTATTTTCAAAAAATAGCATAAAATAATGGTAACAATAGTCAATATACATATATAAATCGTAAACTAGCAAATATTAAATATGTTTGTTTAAAATAAAATTCAATTGGTTTAAAGGAAAATGAACTTACACTAGTTGCTTTGTTGATTTCATTAAGTTTTTCTCTTCTTTGGTTTTCTTTTGGATTTGATCTATTATTGTATCGCCTCCAATTTTTCTTTTGTTGAATTTGAACGATTTTTGTTTCGCCTTCAACTTCTGTTTTGTTCTGCCAAATTCGGAATTGATATTCCATACCACCAGTTCCTCGAGTTTGGATTCGCTAGTGCCCTTTTGACATCCGTAACGCTGCGCCAGTTAAGGTTCGTGGCTGGGAGCGGTCCTTTTTAAAAAGACATTTCCAACTTCTTAACAAATTTATTTGGTTATACAGAAATTAATACTAAATTTTGACAAACTTGAATTATTATTCTAAGTCGAAATACATTAATTAATTGTACAACAGTAAGTAATCTAACGAACAGCAATGTTAAAGCTGAACAATGGATTAACTGTGGACTGGGGCTCCCGGGCCTTTTATAATATCCCTACCCCTCACATGGCTGTGGGAACTTGCAGACCTAATGTCTGCTTACACTGTTCTCTATTCATAATACAATGTTGCTATCTTAATGCTATTCATAATTACTTTGTTGCGAGCTTACTTTCTAGGTAATCTCGGTACGTGACTGTCTGTGACCGCCTGTAAGCTGACATCTGCAGTGTCACTTATCTCTGTGCTACAAAGTAGCGTTTCCGTTCCCATGAACGTTAATAAACTGAATGAATTGTCCTTCATTTACATTGTTGCACATCACTTAGCGCATTTTCTAATATTTCTAATAATTTCATAATTATTAGTTTCTTTATATATATATATATATATATATATATATATAACAATTGGGGGATTACATAACTCGCGTACCGTTGGGAAACCGTAAGGCTCCAATGAGACAAACAAACAGTTATGCTCGTAAGGACGAATGAAAGTCTGGGCCGAGCTATAATTGGTTTGAGCATCTGTACAACGGCGCAAGCAAAGCGATATTTGAAATCACGCAACAGATTCAAGATGTTAACAGAATACCCATTGGCACATTGCGGAGCGGTGGACCTTAATATGTCCCGACGACACGCTCGTGTGTTTAAAAATAAATTTGGTAGTCTTAATCAACTTTACCAATAGCAGAACGACCATACGGCTAAAGGACCGACATCGGGGTAACTACTACTTGATGACTAAGCAACATCCTTCTGGTAAACCGAATTACCAGGATCTGTGGAAGGCGATAGTAGACCTAAAGCGCCAGATTATCAAATTAGTAGACAAGAAGTTGACCATACCTAAGATCAATTGTGAGCCCGATGGGTTGAACAGGAGGGTGGTACGAAATATCCTAGAGGTACTGTGCTAGAATACTGGGGTTCAGATTCTGGTGTGTGGTTACAATCCAAATTGTATGGCACTTGCAGTGAAGAGTGTTGATTGCTACTTCTATCAACATGGGAACTGTAGACATGGTTTTGCCTGTTCTGGCCGCCACAGGGACCCCAAAACCCGGTTCCTAGAGTAATCTGGGACAGAACAGCTAAGGGGGGCAGTGTAGCGTGTTTCGGTTTGGCGTTGACCAGAATAAGAGTTTGAATAGACAAAAGATAATTGATGTGTAGCATGTGACGTGACATCTTCAAATATCTGATGTTTGACAGGTCCTGTTGTGCGAGTTGGCTCGATTGACAAGTACCAGGTTTTTACATTTAAGTGTTATTGAGATTCTTTTGTCGATACTGGAGTTTGCAAAAACATAATGTGTATAAATTTGCGGTTAAAGATGCTGCAAATCGGTTCTAATTGCAGTTTCTATTATATAAAATTACGATGTTAGTTCTAATTAAAGTTGAGTTCTAATGTAAAGCGTTGAATGCAATATGCTATAGTTTAAAGCACTTTCTAGTTAGCGCTTGAAGTGAGCGGACGTGTTTTACGGAGCTCCCGCTTCAGCAGCAAACAAGTAAATTTTGTATAGAGTTTTTATTATTTCAGGCTTTGTTATTTATTGTATTTAATTTTATTATTGTGTGGCATTAATTTTAATACAAGAGGCAGTGAAATAAAATCAAAAACAATAATTTAATCGATTAAACAATAAATAAATAAATGGCGTTTTCTTTAAATTTTAAACTAAAATCCGCGTTTATAAATAAACTAACTTAAATTTCGTGCTAATAAACCAAAAACTAATAAACTAGCAGTCGAAAGTAATTTCAAAATAATTTAAAAAACCTTTTTTTAATAATTTTACAGAAAAAAAACGCGTAAATCGTGTAAAAACCGCGTAAAATCATCAAATAAATTCGGGAAAATTTTGTAGTGTGCGTGTAATTAAATAACAAATTAAAAACAAAAATCTAGGGCCTTTTGCATAAAACAAATCGCTTAAAAAACACAAATTTTGAAATAATTTAAATATAAGTGTTCTATATTTTAAGAACACGCGTACTTAAATGGTTGCTTAAAGTCGAGTTTCCAGTGTAATTAGTGGTGTAGCACTTGAAGCTTGTACCAAGTACCGAGTAAACACGGAATAAATACTTCCGGTAACCACATTCCAATAGCGCGTGTTGTTATTGTTTGTTTTCACATTTAAATTTAAAGTGGGGTATTTAATAAATTCATTTTTTGAAGTAATTACTTTTTATATTTTAAAATTTGATTTGGGGGTTTCTAAAAATCTAAATAAATAAATAGTGTTGTTTACGGAATATTTTTATTGAGATAGCGACTTTATTTGGTCCTGGTTGTTATTTTGACGTTTAGTGTTTTTCGTACATTTGTGAAATTTGAAATTTAATTTGGTGGTTTGAAGTTTAATTAAATAAATAAATACAGGGTTGTTTACGGTTTATCTTTAATCAAAATTTGTGACGTTTAGGGATTTATTTAATCTTAGTGTTCTTTTAGCGTCGTAACGGTCAGGTCGTTTCTGAGTGGCGTTTTTCGGTTGTTGTCTTTTTGTTGTTAGCTTTGAGCGTGGTTGTCTACCGAGATGAGGAGCCGTTGCCGAAGGAGAAGTGGGATGATCAGTTGGGGTTCGTCAGGAACGAGCAGTCGGAGGCTGAGTCGGTCGCGAAGGTCGGAGGAAAGGAGCTGGTGGTTAGGCTGGAGAAGGTGTCGCAACCCGACGGGAAGGTAGTCGCGTCGCAGAGGGAGCCTGGGTTTGCGGGGCGAGTCGGAAGGGCCGGCGCCCTTTGTGTGTGGGACCGGATTTGAGTCGCCCTCAATGTCGAGAGTTTAGCGTCGGCTATCGACTAGCAGCAACGGAAGTGTTACGACTAGCGATCTAGACAAGCTAGATCTCCTGATGTTCAGGGCGAGGCGGCCAAACGGCTTCATACACAAGCGGATCCCTGCAACTTCGGCGACTATCACCGTGGACGATAGGAAGATGATTTGCAATGCCGCGTACGAGTTCCGAGACGTTACGAATCAGCTTTTAGGGATGGTCAGGGGCCTTAGGTTGGTGCGGGGCGAGGTAAAGGAGGTAGTGGCGGAGGTAGCAATCGCAGCGGCATGCACGGAGCAGATCGTGGTAGGGCAGGGGGGATCAAGAGGTCGCTTGGTTCCAGGGGTGATGTCGTATGCCGGCGCAGTAGTCAATAAGGCAGCGTCGACGGTCGCGGTCCGAGTCAACGCCAATCCAGGGATCAAAGAAGACGTCATGATGACGTTAAAGAAGAAGGTTGATCCGGCCAAGGATGGGTTTATTGTGGTCGGAGCACGGCGGACGCGCAGGAGTGGTGTTGTGGTCGAGTGTGCTGGTCAGGAGTACGCTCGACGGCTGCAGTTGACGGTAGGCGGGGCTTGTTAGGGTCTCACAGCGAGAACTATTGAGAAAAAGTGGACGCGCATCGTGCTTCCTGTGGTAGAGAGGAAGATGAAGAAAGAAAGGCTCGCGAAGAGGTTGCTTGCTCAGAACCCTCATTTCAAGGGGTTTTGGTTCGAGGACAAAGTGAAGGAAAAGTTCCAGTTCGGCGGCAGGGGACCCATGAATTCGCTGTACAGCGTTGTTTTCGAAGTCTCGTCAGAGGCTAGAAGGTGTTTCTTGGCGGATGCAGTCGACGTGGGGTGGCGTAGAGCCCGTGTACGGGATTATTTCTCAATGATCCAGTGCTATCGTTGTTACGAGTTCGGTCACAGGTCAACGGAGTGTAAGAAACGGGTGCAGTTTTGCGGTAACTGCGCTGAGCTGGGTCACGAGTTCAAGAACTGCAGGCGGGCAGTTTCTTGCTGCGCGGTCGAACGACAGGGTTGGTAGTGTCAGGGTCGACACGCGTCATGACGCCAAGTCCAGTCAGTGCCCCACGATGCAGCGTTTAAAGGCAGTCATCGCCAGGAACATCGGCTATGGACTGTAGGCCACTAGACCATGCTCCGTGAGGAATGAAGGTCAAATGTGCGCAAATTAATTTAGGCAAAGGTAAAGGGGCCACAAATAATTTCGTTAAATTAATAAACGAAAATAAAATCAACATCGAGCTCATACAGGAACCTCATGTGTATGGCCACAAAATAACAGGTTTTGGGAGGGGAGTCATCGTCTTAAACGCGAATAGCCAACGATCGCGCAGCAGTATAAAAATAAATAACAGGACGTGCGCCGGGATAATATTAAATAATTATTCAAATGAATTTTTAATGACGGCAGAGATATAAACACGATCCGAAACAATAATAGTAATTAGCGTATACTTCCCGCCGGTCGACTCCCGGCGGGAAAATCCCCAAACCGACGAATTAATTAATCAAATCGAGGTCGTATTTCGTGAGGTCGGTCGAAATCGAAAGCTGATCGTCGGCGGAGATTTCAATGTTAGGTCGCCACTGTGGGGTAGTCCACAGGAAGATGATAGGGGTTTGCAGGTCACTGATCTTTTAACAGAGTGGGATCTTAGCGTCGTCAATAACAACGACTCACCCACGTTCAAAGGGCTTAGAGGTAGTAGTTTTATTGATGTCACGGCAGTCTCACACGGTTCGTTAGGGGCAGTCGAAAATTGGGAGTTAATGTCGGACGCGATCACGCTCTCTGATCACAAATTAATAACATGGAATATCGACGTCGAAACACGCGTAAACGGGCAATTATCAATCTTTCCGCGGTTCTGTAATAAAAAAGCGAATTGGGAGCAATTCAAGCAAAAATGTAGCGAAAGCATCCCCGCGCTTGAAAATGAATTAGTAAATTGCCGAGAGGCATCGCAAATTAAAGCACTAGCGAAAAAACTAAACGACGCCGTGGTTAAAGCGTTGGCGCATTCCATGTCGCGTAAGAAACCATCTAAAGACAGCGTACCATGGTGGACACGCGAACTAACCACCAAAAGTTCGGAAACGCGTAATCTAAGGCGTCGCTATCAACGCGTTTCGGGTGAAATGCGAGAGCAAAGAGAAATTGATTATAACTGAAGCAACCGCGAATATAAAACACTAATAGAAGAAACGATATTGAATAAATTCAAAGAATTTTGTATTTTGCACGCGTATAACTCAGAAAAAGAACGGTGGAAAACCGCGTATCGCGTAATAAGAGGCAAACAGCAAAAAATCGCACTCGGCAATATAAGAAAATTAGACAGCGAACACACAGATGATTTTAAAACCACGGCGGAATATTTGTTAAAAAGGTTCTTTTCATCGGTTAATCCAGAGGAGGACGAGGGCTACACAACACGATGCGTCAAGAAGCTGCAGAGGCTAGGGGAACAGGCAGCGATAGGGAAATTTGCAAGCACGAGGTCGTTAGGACTCTTAGGAGAATGAACCCTAACAAGGCGCCGGGGTCCGACGGAATCACCTTCGACGCAGCTCTGGAAACGTGCCTGTTGGCCCCGCACGTCTTTGCTGGGTTGTATAGACTTTGTTTGGAAAAAGCCGTTTTTCCAAGTTGTAAAACTCAGAATGTGAAGTTCATTCCTAAGTCTAAAAAGGCGGACGCGTCAGATCCAGGCAGCTATCGTCCAATTAGTCTGCTTCCGGTAATCGGTAAAGCTTTGGATAGGGTTATGATTACGAGAATAGAGCATTCGGTTTTGCAAAGGGAAAGTCGACGATCGATGCACTAGAATTTGTAGTAGGGCAGATCAAGAAAGTCAGGGAGACTAAGGAGCATTGTGTCGTTGTATCTTTGGACATCTCGGGGGCGTTTGACGCCGCCTGGTAGCCAGCTATCATTTGTAAATTGGAACGTAGGGATTGTCCGGCGAACTTGATGTCACTGGTCAAAAGCTATTTTTTAGAAAGGTTGGCGCATGTGGAAATTCCGGGGGAAATTGTATCGCGAAATGTGGAAAGAGGTTGCCCGCAGGGTTCTTGCTCGGGGCCAACCTTCTGGAAGCTTTTGTACGAAAGCATCTTCAGAGTCAGATTGCCAAGGGGTGCACAATTGTAGGGTTTGCGGACGATACGTTACTGATTGTTAGATCAAGGTTGGTTATGGAAATGCGCACCAAACCAAACGAGGCGCTAGAGAAGCTACTAGAAAGGTCGCAGGAGGTTAAATTAAAATTTAACACTTCGAAGTCGGAGACTCTTTATTTTGGTACGAATCCGGGGCAATGCCCTCCTAGGTTAGAACTAGGCGGCGAAAAGATTCCGTTTAGGGAAGCTATCACTTACCTCGGAGTCAAAATTGACAATAAATTAAATTGAAAGGCGCATGTACAGTACATTAGGGCTAAGGGAAGCGAAATATCCAATAGGATGATGGCGGCTGCAAAACTTGGAGATTTAGAGTCGAATCTTTGAAGACGGTCTATACAGGAACAATCGAGCCGGCGATGCTGTACGCAGCATCGGTCTGGGCAGAAAGTTGTATGGTTAGGTAGACAGTTGGGAAGCGTCCAGAGAATTACGACGATTAAGGCGCGGCGCGGGCATACAGGACCATCTCAACGGAGGCGGTGCAGGTTATTAGTAGAATTATTCCGATCGAGTTTGTTATAAAAGAAATTAAAGATCATAGAATTATAAATACAAGGGGAGGACAGAATATCATCGAAAGCTTAGGTCTAGGGGACAGAGAGGTTGAGAGGAAGATAGTAATTTCGGAATTAGGTCATCCGGCGGATATTAAGGGGATTCAGTTTGCTGAAGGGGATGAAAGTGCTAGAGACGCTGGATCTATACGGACGGCTAGAAAATGGACGACGGGCACGCACACGCGGCGTTTGTTGTGTACCAGGAGGAGTGGGAAGTGTTTCATTTCCAAACAAAAACTCGCGGATTGGAGCACCATCTTTCAATGCAAAATGGTGGCCTAAGGGAATCTATAGAGTATGTTGTCAACCACTCCTACGCGAGTGGGTACTCTATCATTAGCGATAGTAAATCCGCCTTAGTAGCCCTTTCGAACATACTCACTTCGACCGATCATCAGGGTGATGTCTGGAAAATAGCGCGCATAGCGCTAGGTTTTCGGAATTTGAAGTTCTTTTGGGTCAGGTCTCACCAGGGAAACAAGAGGAACGATATGGCCGAATTGGCTAAGGAGGCTGCCACAGGGGAATTTTGTTCATCATATTCATTAATACCAAGGTCGTTAATCAAGAGGAAGCTGCGAAAAAGGTCGATTAGTCAGTGGGAGGAAAGGTGCAATAACGCCAAGTATAAGGGCTAGAGACAGAATCTAGGTAGAAATTCGATCATAAAATGGTGCAGCTCGTTACAGGTCATGGGGCGTTGAAGAAATATTTGAGAAGGTTTGGGCTTGGTAACGTATTATAACCCCGTAAACGCCGCACAAGCGACACAAAAGACAGTTGGTAACGAAATTACATAAGGTGGAAATTAGCGCGCCAATTGTCAATACGTCACACAATATGAAAATTAGGGCGACGCAATTTTAATATATACCAATTTTACATAACCCCTGGGGGTACTTACGTGAACAGGTAAAGCTTCCTACGGAATTACTTCATGATGGTCGCTCGTGGCTTCCTTCAGAATTATTGCATGATGGCTGCTGCGGGGATCCGTGGACTCGTTATTTCTCGGGTCGTGGTTCTTCTACCAGGTTGCTTCCAGATTCGTTGGTCTTCTTCCTATGTAGACGTAATGATAAGGGACGGGTTGAGGAACGATAATCAAAAAAAGGTAAAAGGAAATCTACATAATAAAAAAGATACGATACGATACCAGACTAACTACTCTTCTTGGCGTTTCGAAGGCAAGTCCTTCCGCGTCTCCCGGAAATTCCCCACTTTTTTCTCCCGCCACACGCGTCGGCGCGAAGTCTCGCGCAACGCCCTTCTAAAGTGACGGAAATACGCGCAACAAGTCTTTTAAATTTATGGCGCGAAATTCCCGAATATTAAAACTATATTAAAAAATGTCTAGTGCCAAAATTTTTGGCACGTAACAAACGACGACGGTTGCGAGTGCGGTGGGGGATCGGAGAGTGCTTTACACGTGCTCTTCGATTGCCTCATCGAGACTTCTAATAAGGGGTTAGCTGACAGAAAGTTGACTATCCAAAAAATACAACTAACTAGAATAAACAACAGAAAATACTAACCAAATTTGTAATTGCTTTAAGAAATCTAACCCTAGCTTCAGTAACGTAATGTTTATATTTCTAATGTTGTAGCGCAACTAAAAATTACTACAGGAGAAATATTCTGACAACATAATTACAACACATCAGCACGACAAAATACACACAAATACGCACACACACAAGCACACACACACACACACAACAAAGACTGTACGTGGCCTCCTTGGTTTCCGGCTGCCGACAGCCAGGACACGTACAGGAACGCGTACTTCTCGGTTTCTGATTTCCGGCTACCGGCGGTTGGAAACCGGGAGAGGGAAACAGTCCCAACGACCTCACCACAGACATAAGCACACCCACACACAAACATGAAAACAATAAACACACACATCATTATAGCACACCGGCACGACAAAACACACACATACACACACCAAAACACACACAAACACGCACGTACACGTACCTGCACGCACACACCACAGATATATAGACACACGCGCACACATACACACCAGGGACTGTACGTGGTTACCCTGGTTTCCGGCTGCCGACGGCCAGGACACGTACAGAAATGCGAATTTCTCGGTTTCTGATTTCCGGCTGCTGGCGGTCGGAAGCTGGGAAGGACAGCAGTCCCAAGGACAACACCACACACACAAACACACACGCACCCTCACGCGCGCACAGATACAAACACACCAGGGACTGTACGTGGTCCCCCTGGTTTCCGGCTGCCGACGGCCAGGACACGTACAGGAATGCAAATTTCTCGGTTTCTGATTTCCGGCTGCCGACGGTCGAAAGCTGGGAAGGAAAGCAGTCCCAAGGACATTACCACAGACAGAAACACACACACACTCACGCACCCACACGCGCGCACAGACACAAACACACACACACACACGAGTATTTCCAAACACAAATAATATAAAACTAACTAACATAACTTAAGGTAGCAAATAATTCTGTTAGATTTCTTAGGAGTAACAGGTTTGCTGTAATTTTTAGGTAGCAGACTAATTGTAATGATAGAATAAATAAAAAAAAATATCAAAGGCCTAAGTTGGCCTAGGAACTTGGAGGAGGTCCAGGAAGTCGCAAACCAGAATACGTTCTGGGTCGCGCTTAAGGAATTTGCAGAGAGGGTGGTTAAACTTGAAGCAAATAATAGGGCTTAGGAAAATAGCAGGACGGTTATTAGGTGATGACGAACTTGGCGCGAAAAGGGACTTGAGTTAAATTTTAATGTAGCGGATAGTAGTAATAAAAAAAAAATATCTAAAAAGTCTAATGTGCACGATGAACCTCCACACCACTAAAACAATCACTGTCCCTCCTACTGCGCGCGAAAAATCGGGAATAAACGAAACAAATAAATAATAACAAAATAACTCAGAAAACCCTCATTAATTTAAATTAGCAAATAAATAAAGAAAATAAAATAGAGTGAAACCGCGCATCCCCTAGGACTTAAAAGTGATACTGATTGTGATCCCCCAGGATGTTTAGTGCATAACCATCAAGACACTAACAGTGCATATCCATCTCCCATTAGCAGTAAGATATAAATAGACGTAAGAAAACGATCAGATCTTTGAATACTGGAGAAATTATTATTGAGGTAAGAAAAAAAAATAATTGTGGCGGCTGCACTCGCATAAGCATTGATTTGTATTAATAAGTAGATTGATAGATTGGAATAATTTAACGAGCACGTTTTGGCACTAGCCGACATAATGCTTATGCGAGGGCACCTGTTAAATTGGGTAATGCTTTTTGCTATTTTGTGCACTGCTATATGCTTAATTAGATATCTATTTACATATTTATATATATATATATATATATATATATATATATATTCTTATGCTCGCCCCCGCCTTTTTATTTTTATTTAATTATTTAATTTTATATAATATGCAAATATTTACTTTATATTCCGTGCTTTATCTACGTTTGGTTGGTTTATAAAACAAAACTGTATTAATATGCCTCGACTATTTGAAACTTGCCCTCTCAGGGTATCCACCTACTTACCGTGGGTTCAATGGTAAGTAGATGTGCAATGCATCAACCAAACTGCGCTACCTTTATTTTTGTACCTGTAATCTTTTACTTGTATATGCCAAAATTTTATAACAGATCCACGTAGCCTTGTGCCAAATAAATTAATATTACCAATTTAGACTTTGACGTTCAAAACACACAGTACTCACATATTTTACACTTCGCCGTCGGCCTCTATGAAAACTGGCTTAAAATCTTACTCGCCGTATGGGTCTTTACAATGCGTGGCACTATCACTACGAATAATCTGCTGTCCAGACTCCAGGTTTCTTTATATTAATTTTGATATCCCCCAAATCTAAAATAAATATGACCAAATTTAGAATTTTGACTAATTTCAATTTTACTTCCCCTGCGCTAATTTTCCTAAGGTTGTGTCTTCGTTACTCGTAATAATCCTCCTGCTACTCCAATGCTTCCTTTTTTATTAATCCGCTCGTTCTAATTCAATACTTCCTTCTAATTACCATTCAATACCATTCAATCCATAATACAATATCCAAATCTATTCCATTAATATCGCCTTCAGTTTCATAAATCCCATTCATTGCCTTTCTGCCTTTATCAATCTCGTTCCAATATCCAACTATTTATTCCGCCTTTTTCAATCTCACTAATTCACTCTTATCACTTTATTACTTTGTCGTTACTATTATTTAATTATTTCTCTCGCTTATCAGTACTCTTCTGTATATCAATTAAACTCGTAAACTTTTCAAAAACATTTATTAACTCTTTATATTCAAAATATAGCGCAGTTTACAAAAATACGTCTTACTACCCAAAATATTTATAAATCGACCTCTTGTTTATCTTTTCCTAGGTGATTATTACAATTAAAATATGCCTACTCTTTAATACATTTTATACAAATTCCATCCAATAAAATCGTCCCAACAAGTTCGTGTCACTAATACCTTATAATCTTTCTTTTACACTTTACTATTTCATATATAAATGTTCAATCATTGGTCCCTAATACTGCATCACCTTTCAATCATATTTGACCATGTTTTTCACTTATAATTTTGATATTACATGTTTGTCCAAAGGTTGATTTTAATAAAATAAGTGCCGAAATGTTTCACATATAAACCTGGATCTGTGTGGTGAATAGTGTAATTTCTATAGACGCATCCGGTTTCTCGATTAGCAAATGTACATTCTATGGCTTATTAAACATACAACTCAGTGTAAATCCTTGAATACTGTGCTTTCTCACGTCATCAAGTCATTGTTTTTTTACGTCTTGGCACTTATACTTTGACTAATATTTCAAATACTTTAACGTTTGTAAAGTACGGCAAACATAAATTTTTCAGTTACGGGATCTGATATTTGGCTTTCTTTGGCATACACTACCTTCAACAAATAACCTTTATAACCTTTTAGGCCTTCCTAACACTTTAATATATATTTACATTTTATATTTATTTATATCATTTTTGCATGAATATTATTATTTTGAGGCTTGATTTATTTTGTCTGACGTTCTGCCGCCATTTTTGGTGGCAGCATTATTATAAGGAGAAAGACTGTAATTGAAAAAATTGTAATTATAATATAAATCAGTTAGGGAATGATAGGATTTAGGCTAAAGAAAAAAATTAATTATTTCGATCAGGGAGGACGAATTTGTAAATTTAAAAAGAAGGCAAAATAGCTGGTTCACTATTAAAATATTTGGCGAATGCTTAGAAATTTGAATCCATTTTTAAATTAGTTAGCTAGCTTTGGATAGTTTTAAGTCGGCCCTTCAGGTCGCGCCGGTAAGCAGAGCTGGCGACTGCTATCCGGTATTACGGATTCCTCCCCTTTTACTGTCGCGTGTGTCTTGTTGATCGGATACACTTCAAAATCAACGCTAGGGATACCATTATTTAATCCCTAAGTGTTAGTTTGAGTTTGTTAGATTAATTTAGGATCGTTTAATTTTGAAGTTAGATTAAATTTGGAGCACGTTTATATTTTCGCGTTAAACCCAATGTAGTACCTTCGGGTGGAGCATTGGGAACGTGGCCGCAAGCAGAGCGGCCCTTAATTTACATTGTAATGTAGTTTAAAGCACTGATAGTGGTACAGATGTGATATCTTGATATAATAACTGTTCATATAAATTATTATAGTGTCTACATAAATAATTAGTGCTTGAATAATTAACTGTAATGCTTCAAGATTAAGTTAATTAATAAGATATAATCGTCGTTTAGACAGATAATACTTGTACGGTTATTTAAAACTCTGAAAGTAAATAGTTGGTCGAGCTTTTAAAAATTTTATAGTACAACTTACTGAAAAAAGCTTGTATAAACAGTTTAAAAATAAAAAATAGTTGTTATTGCAAATATACTTTTCGTTACCTAATGATAGCTTTAAGGAAGGCGTAAGTCGAATTATGTAGTAAACAGGATAATCGCTTGAAAAATCGGGGTTTATGGTTAGTTATCTCTTTTTGCCTAATTGATCTACAAAGCAGTTATTACAAATTTCAAAAAAAAGGATTCTTCGAAAAAGAAAATAGGTTAAATATAATAAAAGACATTCTTCTTAATATAAACAAAATACAAGATCTCGGTTAACGTGAAAAGGTTCCTTTAAGATTATTTGCCAAAAATGTTAAACCGTTTACACTTTTTGGTCTCCTGAAAAGTATAAAAAATGAGTTATGCCCATGAGCCACAGAGAACATACTATGCCTTGAGCCTCACAGCAACCGGCATCTGATAGTTTATGTATTTTACAGTACAAACCTCGACGTACTAAAATACTGTCAAAACTGTAAAAAGCAAGTACCTAATTTTTTCGTCTATCAATAAATCGTCCCCGAATAATCCTTTAGCTGAAATGAGTTAGATGAGAAAACATCAATTAAACACAGGCTACAACGTAGTTGAACGATATTACAAAATCACTAATGGCTTGTCTAGCTTAACGCTTATCCCGTTATGTAACACGCTATGCAGATGCGCCGTGTGGGTTGCAGTGTTTTTAGGTCAGCCCTACAGTATAAATACTATAGGGTTTAATTTATTTAGAAATCTTTTAAAATCTCAATGATGTGATAATATAAGGTTTGTTTATAATGGACTTAACATATACACTATCTTTTAAATTTATAGAATTATACATAACCTCACTTTTTTAGAATCAAAATTTAAATGGCTAGTAAAATACCTGATTTAACTTATTGCTGTGAAATTTGTGGTTTAGAAAGTCTATCAGAAAGTGAATTACGTTTACATACAAATGAAGCGCATGTCGAAGGCCATGCCGTTTGCCCCTTTTGTCAGTTATCTGCAGTGTCTCCTTCCGAGTTATTATTACATGTTAATCAAGCACATTTGGACTTTTTAACACCTGATTCTGAAGCTCATAGTATTAGTTTTATAGATGATGCTAGTCCAAGGTATGTTTTACTTACGTATGCTTTTAATCAGCACTAGTTTTCTATATTGTAGTGATTGTAGCAGTTTTGACAATAGCGATGTTTATAATCACGATCACACGAATACTTCAGTATCAAATAGTTGTAGCTATAGAAAAACTGGTGGAAACTTAAACAATATTAATTTAAATCCTTCTAAGGTATGTATCAAATTGGTATTACGAGCCGAGGTACATCTAAAATGTTTTGCAAGGTTTGCTGGTAGAAAATTTGCACGAAGCAATAGTTTGATAGTAATAAATATTCCTATTGTGTTTATTGTTTTAATACTTTTGTTGTCAATTTAGCAATATACATAATGTAATAGTTCGGGAGCCAGCGTCACAAAATCGGTACTCTTGTGTTTACTTTTAAAACGTATTTTAATGGATAGTATTTAATGCAATAAAACTCATTGTGCTAGTCTGTCAAGGAAATCCTGGGACTGAGATATGATTATATTGCAATAAACATTGCTATAAATAAAGAAATTTTTCTAATGCGTATACATACGGAATTTTGTTACTGTTTGTTTATAACAGAATGTAACATATACTAAAATGGTCTGCCATGTTAAAAGTGGGACTAAACTATTCTGCCGAGTGCAACAAATTGTTAGCAATCAATAAATTTTTCCTATGTGTATACTATCAGCCATTGCTTATATTTATTCTTCGTTTCATAAGCTCTCTAAACTCACAGGCATTTAAATTTTAACGCGTGTTTATTTTTTGTTTTGGTTTTTAAATGTCATGAGCGAAAGGGTTAAAGAAAATAACGGTCTGCCAACTTGTCCGTGAGACCGAACTGCTGAAATCCTTACAATAGTATATGTACACGCGTGATCGGATGTTAGAAAATAAAAGGAGGGATAATCCCACTGGCTCGAACCAAGGCTCTTTCATTCGGTTGCCAACATGAAGACGGAAATACTATCATTACTGCATTTTGTGTTTTTTGCTCTGGAAAAAATCATTAAATAATTCTGTTCAAGCCAGATACGTTGGTTAAGTGCACAACAATTCTAACTGCCAGGAAGGAGCATAATTTAAGTATGCGAGATGTGGTGTTGCCAATAATAAGCAATGATCATTAAGAATATCGTGGGTCGTGCTATAAACGTTTTACTGCATTACAAAGCAAATATCGAATACGTGTAGCATAGACAGAGAAAGGTGAGTAAAATAAGACAATTATTAATGTGTTTAGATATATTAGATCAAGATTATACAAATGATACGATTCAAGGGACTCGTGGTAGAATAGCTCAATTTTATATGTTCTTTATAAATCTTATTGACTATTATTCAATTCTCGATAATAGTATCAGGATCGCTAACTTCAAGTCATTCCAATTCATTTTACCAAAACTGGCTTATTTTGTTTTTCATATTCAATCGGTCAAATCATGATAACTTCCAGGATTGAGAAATGAGTAGAATATGGATTGCTTTGGCATACGATGAACTCAAAAACCATACTCTTGCATACCAACAGATCTAACTGTGGAGCAAATTATCAATTCAGATGCAGCCAATAAATTGACAGGTACTTTTATGATAAACATAAATTAATTTTTTCAATGCAACAGTAAAATATTATGTAGTAATGTTTATTACATATTCGGTTTTACGAAAAGCTCTGTCCTGTTTTTAATACACATACAACAAATGCTAGTGACCGTATGTTTTGTATTTAGGAGAAAAATCCAGTACAGTATTTGACAGTTTACAATTCCAATACATATTATTAAAGTATATGATAATAACAAATAACGTATTACGGACTTCACATACATATATCCACGACCGTATATTATACCGAACTGCATAACAACAAACGGCGCAGACAGCAGAGCACGATGACCATATTGATAACAATATATAAATGGACATGATGTGTCACATATGTTACATGCCCTTTTTTCAAATAAAAAAAGAATTGATTAGTCACTTATAGTTTAATCTATCGGGTGGTTTGCTGACTCTACCACTTCTTGTAACCGTTAGGTCCTCTTTAGGCGCAGTGGTTACTGGGGACTGAAACAAAATAGGTTCAGTGTCCTTTGCAACATTTTGTTTGCTATTTAAATATGTTGGCAACAACATTCACAATGGCCTGAGGTGTTGCCTGTTTCTTCGATAAACGGTTCCATCTATTTCAACGTTTGGGCCAAACTTTTTTAAAATACTACCGGGACGTCACTGACGCGTTTTTTGTTGAACTGCAACTGGTTGTGTGGGTACAAGTTTGGTTAGTTTATGTGTTGAAACGTCATAACGCTCCTTCTGCTTTTGCTGGGAAAGTTTCAGTGTTTCCTTTATACCACTTATAGGAAATATAGGTTTTAGAACTTCCTGGCTAACAGGTAGAGTTGACCGTAATCTTCTACCCATCAACAAATTACACGGTGCAGGTAAGTTTTGTTTGGGTGTAATGTTATACTGAAGAACAGACAAAAACGGATCTTTTCCGTCTTGTAAGCATTTAGTTAATAGACCTTTAGCTGTTTGTACAGTTCTTTCAATCATACCATTTGATCAAAGATAATACGGACTGGAGTTAGCCTGGTGAGATTGGTGTACCAAGTTGAGAAATTCTGATTTTAAACTTTCTGGTAATATCAGTCGCTTGTTATAAAATAAAACATTCTCGTGTAGATAGATATCATTTTTAATGTTCCAAAATTTTTGCACTTCTAAAGAGGCATTATTTTTATTACTAGGCCAGCCATTTTTAACAAAGTGTTTAATTTGCTGTAATAAGCAATCTTCGTTAATTGCGTGTTGTAGCCGTAGCTGGTTTTCAGGTCTGGTAACAATAACTGAATAAACTTTCAGGTTGGAATCTAAGAAATCGGTATTAATGATTTCTTGTGTAGGGTTACGACTAGAGTATCAGGAACCTGAAGTTTTTCCCAGGAACGTAAACAAGAGTAAAAGAGTACTTTAAAAGTTTGACGACAAGTCGTTGAATTCGTGGAGACATTTCGTCTATTGGTTTTTTATCAGACCCAACAATGGACGGTGGTCACTTTCAATGTGAAAATGCTGCCCAAAAAGATAGTAATGAAAACGTTCACACCCGAATACAGCGGCTAAAAGTTCCTTGTCGATATGATTGTAGCGTTGTTGTACTGATGTTAAGGAAATGCTAGCAAATTCTATAGGTTTATTATTCTGGAGTATTACTGCACCTAGGTCATAGGGGCTGGCATCTACTGATAAAATTGTAGGTTTAGACGGATCAAAGTAACTTAAAGTAGTTGCCGAGGCAGATGTTTTAAGTTATTAAAGCATTTGTTTTCGACGGCAGTCCATACAAATTGGTTTCTTGAACTTACAAGTTTTCTTAAAGTACTTGTTTCTGTAGAAATATTGGGAATAAATCGAGATAAATACATAATCATTCCCAAAAAACGTTGCAAATCCTTTATAGATTTAGGGGAACTCATCGTGCAGATTGCTTTAGTTTTCTTTTCGTCCGGTGAAATACCGTTACTATCTATTATATGTCCGAGAAATTTAATTCGGGTTACACAAAACTCTGATTTTTCTCTATTTAATGTTAGGCCGCTGGTTCTTATTTTGTACAAAACGACAGATTGTGATTGTGTTCCTCGATAGTAGCACCATACACTAATATATCATCAAAATATGTTAAACATCCCTTTGTTTCACCTAAAATTTCATAAATGCAGCGCTGAAACTTTTCAGGAGCACATGAGATACCATAGGGTAAACGCAAGTATCGATACCTGCCAAAACTCGTTGCTATAGTGCAAAGCAGAGAGCTTTTGTAATTCAACGGCAGTTGTAGAAATGCGGACGAAGCATCTACTAAGCTGAAATATTTTGCACCTGCTAATTGTGAAAACAATACTTCTTGAGTGGGTATTTCAAAATGTTCTCGTTTAATGTATTGGTTCAATTTTCGTCGATCCATACATATCTGCATGTCACTATTACTTTTGGGTACAAAAACAATAGGATGTACCCAATCAGTAGGTGTGGTCACTGGCGTGATTAGATTATCAGCGACCATTTTATCAAGTTGTTTTTTAATGTTTACTTTGATCGCGATCGGAATTTTTCTAGCGGCGCTAATATGAGGTATAGCATTCTCTGACAAAACTATATTAAATTCTTTATCACCCTCACCACACCAGAAAAAACAGGCATTTGTTTGTATAATATTTTCCAAATTATTGTTTTGTTTAATTGAGCAAACATTATTGGAAAGCGATTCGTCTTTAGCTAAAATAATTCCAAAATCGTAAGCAGATTTTAGTCCCAGTATAGAACAGAATTTTTTTGATTCTAAAACATAAAATAAAACTTTTTGGTTTTTTCTTTGTAGTTACATTTTAGATATATTTGACCGATTACTGGTATTTTGTGTCCAGTGTAAGAAAATAGAGTAGTTGGATTTTTTGAAAGTTCACTTCGCGATAAATTCATAGATTCAAAATCCGATATATTTAAAGTGTTCACTTGACTACCGGTGTCTATTTTAACATTTATCAGCACTTTTTCGATTAGCACGGATTCAACCCATTCTACAAAATTTTTGTCTATTGCAGAAACTGTGACAGTCCAAACTACTAAATTGCGCTTTCCTCTTGTGTGTTATCTTCACAAAAATCTGAAAAATTATCAGTATCTTCACTGACCATATTTACTGTTGAATCGGTTATTTCGCGAACGTTTACGCGTTTACGATAATATTTCCGAAAATGTCCTTTTCTTTTACAAAAACTACAAATCTTATCGAAAGCAGGACACTTACCTCGCTCATGAACTTTCCCACAGTTCATGCAATTTCCAGGATTACCTGTTTTTGATGATGAAGTACCGTCATAATTTTTGTTATCTGCATGGAAATTCCTAAAATTTCCCATATGTCTTGATTCGTTTTGGTCCTGCCTGCTAGTAGAGGGGGTGTTGTAATTATTTTTAAGAAAGTTCCTGCAACTAACAGCGTTTACAGAAACCTTTTCTTTTGAGATTTCCTTTAGAGTTGCGGCACTGTTTTCCATAGCGCGGCTGATGTTAATCGCTTTTTCAAGTTGAAGATCACTTTCCTGTAAAAGTTTCTCTTGTATACGAGAATCTCGAACACCCAAAACAAGACGATCTCTAATGAGGATATCTTTTTCTTGAAAATCACATATTTTTGCTAAATGCCTTAGGGCGGTTACAAACTGATCTATAGTTTCGCCCGGTAATTGTTCTCTCTTAAAGAACTTAAAGTGTTCGTATACAGGATTTACAACCGGCGTACAATGTTTTTCAAACTTTTCTAGAATCACATGTATTTTTGTGCTGTCTTCACCCTCGGCAAATTCAAGGGTATTGTAAATTTTGATACCTTCATCCCCGAGTAAATTTAGTAAAACAGCAATTTTAACATTGTCTTTCTTCTCCTGCCTGCCACTGGCAAGCAAATAAAATTCAAACTTTTGCTTCCAAAGATTCCAGTTTGCAGTAATATCGCCCTGTTATTGGTATTTTTTTAGACCTCCAAAAAGCCTTTGATACAGTATCACATGATATTCTGCTGGCTAAATTAGAAACAATAGGTCTGCGTGGGATTGTTCTCAAGATACTGACAAACTATCTGAGAGGCAGACAGCAGCGTGTCAAGATTGGAAATGAATTCAGCGATTATCTACCTGCAAAGTGTGGAATACCTCAGGGGACAGTGCTAGGTCCAATGCTATTTTTGATTTATATCAATGACTTTCTTAATGTTTTGCAGAAAGAAGAAGGGCATATGTTTTCGTTATGGACGATACAGTCATCATAGTGCAGGAGAAACATGGTCGGAAGTGACCACTAAAAGTGACATATGCCCAAAAAGATTATCCTTTGGTTAAATGAGAATAAATTGACACTAAATCCTGAAAAACTAAATACATTCCCTTCACATCATATTTAAAAATATACCAGTATTGCCAGATATAATTTTACATGCTGATGCTTGTAAGGGTCAATGTAGTTGTAAAATAAATTGCAAACACTACAAATTAAATACTTAGGAGTTATTGTGGATGCCCACCTAAAATGGAATGCACATATAAAATATCTCTGTGGAAAACTAAGACTCCTAATGACACACTTTATATTGCTACGAGATATACTCTCGATCAAAAATCTTAGAATAGTATACAATGACCTTGTCTTTTCAATCATTAGTTATGGAATTTTAGCCTGGGGAGGATGTTATAAAACCATAATGAATAAACTTTTAGTAATTCAAAAGTCCTTTATAAAAATAATGTATAGAAAACCGAGAATCTATAATTCAAATCTTTTATATATAGAAGCTGACGTGTTGGATGTAAGGCAAATCTTTATATTAAACCATCCCAAGGAATAAAATTTTGAATTTTAAAGCTGGAATAGAAAGAAAAATTAATTCCATAGATACTGCAATTCAATTTAAAATAAAACGAGATTTATTTGGCCGTTGATTAGTAATATCTCTTGAGAAGCCTCTTCAACTGGAGAAAGTCCTGAAATATCTGCTTATGTCAATTCCATTGTCTTTATTCCATATGGATGGTGTAATACGGAATACGAATAAATCTGCGTTATTGCATATTTTGAAAAATGAAATTCTTAGTTATCCTCCCTTATGATCAAACATAATAATTTTGATGAAGGTTTCATATTGCACTTGCTGGTCAACGTTCCTCTTGCATTCGGGAATACAGCCACGCAATTTCTGCAAATGATTACAAATAACGAAGCCCATACCACAATTCTGGTTTTTGATACGTTCATATCTTCATCGATAAAAGATTATGAGAAATCGATGAGGGGTACAAGTAGAGAAATTACAATAAATGGACCATTACAAATTCGACCTTCTAATTTCGCAGCTGAATTAAAAAATATTTGTTTTAAAGATGCTCTGAAAAACTTCTTAGTAAAGGAATGGCGTCATCATCATCATTTTGTTTTCGACCTTACTTAAGGTCGGTTTGACGCAGCTCTAACTTCTTTTCTATTCTGTGCTAATCTAAAAAGCTCTACATACCCTTCACAACCTAAATTTCTAATAATTTGACTAATATAGTTTGGTCTAGGTCTTCCTATATTCTATCTTTTTCCTATGCACCTGGCTCTACATAGATATTAGCAACCTGATGGTTGTTAAAGAACTCTAACATGTTTACATGATTACCATTTGTAAGGAAATGAACTATAACCTGATTATCCACTTCAAAAAAGGAAAAGTGTTAAATTATATGTTATGGTAAGGCTTAAGCAACGAATCGCTGCCAACATGCTAGACCGCTAACTAATCGTGAGTTATGTCATGGTGACATTTAGTTAACTGATTTTTATTTACTTATTCTTTTTGTTTTTTTTTCGAACTTAAAGTCGGTTTGACGCAGCTCTAAATTCTTTTCTATTCTGAGCTAGTCTAAAAAGGTCTACATACCCTTCACAACCTAAATCTCTAATAATTTGACTAATATAGCTTTGTCTAGGTCTTCCTACTCTATTTTTATTTGGTAGTCTATAATCTAAGACTTTACTAAATAGTCCCTCATGTCTTAACTGGTGCCCTATCATTCTATCTCTCCTGACCTTTAATTGTTTCCACATACAGGGTTCCTCACCTATCCTTCTATAAACTTCCTCGTTTGTTACTCTATCTGTCCAACTAATCTTTAACATTCTCCTATAACACCAAGTTTCAAAAGCTTCTATCTTTTTCTTATCTACTTCTTTAATTGTCCAAGTCTCACTACCGTATAGTAGAATGCTCCATACGTACGACTTTAAGAAACTTTCGATTATCTAAACTAATACTATTAGCTATTAGTAAGTTTTTCTTTTTTAAAAACATTTTTCTAGCTTAAGCTATTCTAACTACTATATCCCTTCTGCTACGTCCATCCTTTGTAATTATACTACCTAAATAGCAAAATTCATCTACCTCCTCTAACTCGGTATTACCTATTTTTAATTTTGGTTTAGAACTGTAACTCACTTGTCATTATCTTTGTCTTTCCTGAGTTAATTCTCATACAAAGTTACTCTGTAGTATCTCATCTAAAATATTTAAAAACCCTCCTAACTCTTTTCTAGTCTTTGCTATAATGGCTATATCATCTGCAAAATTTAACATGTTTATTTTTTGTTCCTGTACACTACTACCTATCTCTTTTCTCTCTCTAGCTAAATTTAAAGCTTCCTCAATATAAGCATTAAAAATCAAGGGAGATAGTATACAGTCCTGTCGAACACCATTTCTAATCTTAGCTTCTTTTTCTATTTCATCAAATCTAATTACTATGTAAATGTCAAGTTTGATTGGTCGCTTTGAATTTTACGCTTGCGGCAAACAACGACTGGAATAACTGCGATTTATAGAGACAGGCAAACTCAAAGTTTTCTCTCTTACAGTTTATTCAAATCCTTAAATAAATAATTAATACTAAATCGTTATATAAAGAAAACTTACAATTTGTATACCATTTTGGCGTAATTTAAAACTAAACAACCTTTTACATCAATAAATTCCATTGACACTAAATTATGGCTGCAGATCATATGATCTATTATTTTTATATTAAATTTTTCCCGCCAACTAAACTACTCTACACGCCACTTGACAAACGGCGAACTTTAAGATTTAACACTCCCACCCGGTACAGCATTCTCCAGTTGGACAGCTGTACCGTCGTTTATCTTTAATTTTACCATTTTTGTTGCTGGGCGGTCAAATACTCACAGTACTGGTTTGCACCGTTGCTGATCTTACTTGTCCATCAGCTGCTAATTTTGTGCATATTATTCTGCCCTTTGGCCAATTGCACCTAGGAAACCTTTGGTCTACTATTAGCACGATATCCCCGCATTTTAAAGGTTCTGTTTTGTTATGCCACTTCGATCGAAGCAGTAACTCCGGAAGGTACTCAGATACAAACCGCTTCCACATATTATTGGCGAACCTTTCCCGGTATAGATAACTGCATTTCAAAACTGTATTATCATCGTCTATGGGTGCTATTGGCTTTTCACCATTGGAGGAACCTAATAGAAAATGGTTTGGTGTAATTGCTTCGCTTTCCTCGCTATCTAATGGTAGATATGTCAAGGGTCGAGAATTTACAATACTCTCTGCGGCAATCACACAACTTAATAAATTTGGATCTGTGGGTGTGCGCTCAGGTAGAGCGTTGTACAATGCTATTTTTATAGATTTAACTAGACGTTCCCATGCTCCTCCCATGTGCGGTGAAGCAGGAGGATTAAAGTGAAACGTCAGGTCTGGACTTACAAACTTTCGGGCAATTGCTTCTGCAGGCATTTTTTTTAGTTCTTCTTTTAGAATACGTTCCGTAGCTATGAAATTTCGACCTTGATCACAATAAATATGTCTAGGCTGTCCTCTTCGAGCAAAAAAATTTTGAAAACACAAAATACAGTGTTCCGCATCCAATTTATATGCCACCTCGATGTGGACTGCGCGTATTGTTAGACACGTAAACAAGGCAAGCCAACGTTTCTCCGTCCGCCTACCTACCATCACCGAGAGAGGACCGACGTAGTCTACACCTGTATGTGTAAAGGGAGCAGCATAAGTGCAGACTCGAGCTGGTGGTAACGACGCCATTTGAGGCGGATAAGGCCGTGCATCTCGATTCTTGCAAACTTGACAACTTTGACGAATCTTGCGCAGTACAACTCTTAACCTGGATATGTAATACCGCTGCCGAACTTCATTTACGACTGTCTCATAATGCTGGTGCTGATACATCACATGAAAGCTATTTAACATCAAAAGTGTGAACCGATGTTTTCGCGGAAGTACTATAGGGTGCTTAGCTCTGTACGGTAAAGCTTCCGCTGCCTTTAAGCGGCTATCCACTCTGATAATGCCATCATCATCCAAAAACGGGGTGATTTTGAAAAGACAACTTGACTTTGGGCATTGTCTTTTTTCTAGCAGCAGAGTCAATTCATTTGAGAAGCACTCCTTTTGCACTAACTTAATTAGATGTATCAAACTAGCCTTTAGTTCATTTGATCTCACTTCTAAGCTATAATACTGAGTTGGTTGTATGTGCCCAGTGGGACAACGTTGAATGAATCGCACAACATAAGCCATGGTGCGTAATACCCTTTGAAACTTACTAAAGCGATCAAATTCTACGGTCAATAGACTATTGCTTCTCGGTAACTTGGAATCATGAACCGCACTAAATTCGTCTTCGTCATTTCTATGAGTGATATCCAGTGGCCATTCGTTTTCGGAATCATACAGAAATTCTGGGCCTCTAAACCAGCAACCACTTGCACTAAGATTGGGAGGTTTGTTCCACTTAGTGGCCTCGTCCGCAACATTGTATCCAGAAGGTACATAGCGCCAGTCGGCAATTATCGACAAATCTTGTATTTCGGCTATACGATATGATACAAACTTGCCATATTTCCTAGAATCTTCGGCACGCAACCAGCAAAGTACAGTAGTGGAATCAGACCAATATGTAATTTTTGTTAGATGAATACTCAAGGCTTCTCGAATTGACTTGGAGAAACGGGCACCTAATACAGCAGCATCTAGTTCTAATCTAGGAATACTTTGAATTTTTAGTGGGGCCACCTTTGTTTTCGCACCAACTATGCTGCACACAACCGTTTTGCCGTCAGAAATGCGAAGATAAGCAACAGTGGCGCTAGCATTTTCACTAGCGTCAACAAACGTATGCAACTGAACGTCTAGTTTATCATAATTGTTAAATATTTGAAGAAAGCAGCGCGTATTCGCAAATCTTTTAAGTTTGGTAAATACGTTTTCCAAATTGAAAATTTATTATAAAGTTCTTCACTTAACGGGTCATCCCATGCTAATTTACTTCTCCATACTTCTTGTAGTAAAATTTTCAAGTACACCATAAAATGAGCTAGAAGCCCCATAGGGTCATAAATCGACATTAGTATTCTAAGAAGCTCCCTTTTGTGGGTATTTTATTTCCACACAGGATATCGGTATTTCGTTTGTTAGAACGTATAGAATATGTAAAGCAATCTGAACTCAAATGCCACCACATACCGAGAATCTTCTCTAATATCGGCTCAGGACTCAAATTCAAGTTCACTACTGTTTCTTCGACTTGGTCATTCATTTCTCTCATAAATTGTATCGAATTGGATTTCCAATTGCGGATTTCAAAGTTTGCATGTCTATGTATTTGTGAAACTTGTTTGGCTAGGTTGATTGCTTCTACCTCATCGTCCACAGAGTCCAAATAATCGTCCACATAGTGGTTTTCTACGATAGCTGTCACTGGACGAGGAAATTCGTTTTGAACCTTAGTGCGTTTACATTTTTAATGTACTGCGAATAACTTGGTGCGCAAGTAGCGCCAAAAATTAATACTGTGACCACATATACATCCGCATGTTTATTGTGTTCGTCATCTTGCCAAAGAAAGCATAAAGCATGCTGATCCTCGTCCCTTATTCCGATGCGCAGAAACATTTCTTTTATATCGCCTGTATACGCTACTTTTTTTTGACGAAAACGCAAAAGTATGCCAAGCAACGACGAAAGTAAGTCATGTCCCGTGAGCAACATCGAATTGAGCCAAACACCATTTACTGAAGCAGCAGCATCCCAAACTAACCAGAATTTGTCCGGCTTATTTGGATTAAGGGCGATTAAAAGTGGCAAGTACCAAATCTTTTCATGTTGCTCTTCAATTTCTTGTGGAAGCAATTTACGCACATAACCTTTATCCGCCAAATCTTGAATGTGGCTTTTTAACCTTTGAGCAAGAACAGGGTCGGTTTTCAAACGATTCATTAAAATTTGATGGCGCTTAAGCGCCATATTTCGACTATCCGGAAGTCGTAAATGATCGTGTTTCCACAACAATCCCACTGTATAACGATTATTTTCCCATTTAGTAGTATTACTCATGATTAATTCAGCACGATGAAGTTCTAATGATTCCTTAGAGTTGATGGGTGGCTGCACGCCTAAACTTTCCACCGCAAAATAAGACTTTACTGAATTATGTAACTCTATGTCGTCAGCTTTGACTGCACAATCGCAGCTTTCGTGAAAGTTTTGATGTTCATTTTCAGTATGTCCTGTAAGAAACGCAAATATAGACCATCCCAGGCGACATTTGGCTGCTATAGGATCAAATTTGCCACCTTCTTTAACTTTTAAGGGAACTGCTAATTCCCAATTATCTAAACCGATCAACATATCAGGTTTTATATTCCTATAAGATTCCACTGGTAAGTTTTGTAAATAAGGAAATTGGCGGCTAAGTACCTTCATGTCAAGGGTTTGTGTTGGCAAACTTAAATTGCTCACCGTACGTGCTAGACGATTGTGAAATATTTTAGCACCAACGTAGGTGCCAGCAATAGAAAACCGCACTAGTTTCGAATTGTCTTCAACTCTGTGCTGGCCCCCTGTCCATTTTAGACATAAAGGCTGTACCTCACCCGACAGATTCAGTTGATGGGCTAATTTTTCATCAATCATAGTGGTGGATGACCCTTCATCAAGAAAGGCGTAGAAAACAATTTCTTGATGGCCACTCAAGATCCTAACAGGTAAGAAACGGAAACGAATGTCTTGAACTTTATATAGGTAATTTATGTTTATATCTGCGTTTACACTCGAGATTTGGTTATTTGTTGCAACTGAAGCAAAGCTAGACGTTGCTGCCACCTGACTAGGCACGAGTTCGATTTCTTTATGCAAAGTAGTGTGATGAACGCGATGGCACTTCTCACACTTCAATTGGGATTTGCAAGGAAACCTATGTTTTCGCAGGCATATCCTACATAGTCGTAAGTCCTTCACAATTCTCCACCGTTTATTTAACCCAGCTTCTTGATATTTGGCGCATTCCAACACTGTTTGGCAACTTTTATTGCATAACTTACACCTTATGGTTTTGTCAGCGGCATAACCGTCGTGTAAATGTGTGCGTTCGTGTTTGGACCCTTTATTTTCACTAAAGGTAAGCGTAGGAACAGCGGTACATATGTTTAGAGCAAGTTGATGTAACCATTGCCCAAATTGCAGAATACCCACGTAGCTTTGTGTAGCCCTATGCATCGCCCACTGTACCTTTAGTTGAGCTGGCAGCTTACTTACTAGTTCGTGCATGAGCATAGGGTTGTTGGAGTATTCAGCTACATCACTAGCTTGAAGACATGCGCAGAGGTTTTGAACAGTGACGCCATATTCAACCAATGATTCTAGCTTTTCCATTTTGACCGGTGCATGTTGTCGGACTGCATTTATAAAACTATCCAAAATTTGCTCCGACCTTCCGAATAATAGTTTTAAGTTAATAATAATATCTTTTACGCAACGAGGTTCGTGCAAGAATCCTTGTACCATTTTTCGAGCATTACCCTTTAGAGCTTTGTCTAAACGGATTAAATTTTCACTGTCATTAAACCCACACAATGCTGTTGATCTATTGAAACTACTTATAAATATATACCAGTTCGTCGGATCTCCGTCAAAAAATGGAAGGTCTCGTGGAATAGATTGTCTTGCAGCAATATGAGCTGAATTTAGTGGACATAGAGATACGTCGTTTAGGGGGTTGCCTGGTCTTGCTGATGCTATGACATTGTTTGCTACTGTTTGATTATTTTTGTTCTGAACCACTACGTTTGATAAGCGCGATGACCGACCGTTATAAGGTGGTGCAACAATAGACGTTTGCTGCAGTAGCGATTGGCTGGAATGCTCTTTTGGTAACGGCTGACGCACTGATTTATATTCCTGCAAGTTTAGCTCCGCTGGCTGTTGGTGCCACAATGCTTCTTGCGGTGCATTTAATGATGGTGGCGATGGATGCCACTGAACTTCATTTTGTATCGGGCGCAGGAGGGTAGGCAGCAAACCCAGTTGTGTTACCTCTTGTTCAATTTGACCCTCATTTTGATTAATCAAAATTGGTACACTGGACGACAGACCAATGGTGACTGCCCGTTCAAAACGTCTAGAGAGCTCTAAATTGGTTTCTGGATCCGCTTCTCCTATTTCATCACAATCGAATCTTTGACTTTCATCATCAGACTCCACTAAGAGTGACGACATTTGTTGACAAATGATTAATTTGTTTTGAATTAATTTTTGCTGTTCTTCAAGTAACAGCTTTTGTTCTCGTAGGTTTTCCCAACGTTGCCACCGACGTTCACTAGTGGTGGTAGACTGTGTGCTCAATGGTATAATCGGTTTACCACATTGACCTACACCAACTTCGTTATGCTTAGCTGTACTATGTTTCTCGAACGGGACCATTCTTGAACTTGCTTTAGGAACAGCAGACAAAGCAGTGCAACATGGGCAACGCCAATCCTCAATTTCTGCAACACCATCATCTACATCCACACATTCGTAATGGAACCACATCTTACAGATAGGACATTCAATCATATCGGTTTGGCGGTAAGGGGTCGAACACTTCGGACACAAATCATTCATGATTTACTATACCAAAATTGATTTGAATTATTTGTAAATGTCAAGTTTGATTGGTCGCTTTGAATTTTACGCTTGCGGCAAACAACGACTGGAATAACTGCGATTTATAGAGACAGGCAAACTCAAAGTTTTCTCTCTTACAGTTTATTCAAATCCTTAAATAAATAATTAATACTAAATCGTTATATAAAGAAAACTTACAATTTGTATACCATTTTGGCGTAATTTAAAACTAAACAACCTTTTACATCAATAAATTCCATTGACACTAAATTATGGCTGCAGATCATATGATCTATTATTTTTATATTAAATTTTTCCCGCCAACTAAACTACTCTACACGCCACTTGACAAACGGCGAACTTTAAGATTTAACATACTACGTTTTGATTTTTATATAGACTGTAAATAATTTTTCTATCCCTATGAGAGATTCCTATTTTTCGCAAAACCCTGAACATAACAATCCAATTAACCCTATCAAATGCTTTTTCTAAATCTACAAACGCGAGATGAGTCTTTTTATTTTTTTGTAACCTTTTTTTCAATAATTACCCTAATCATTAGTATGTTACACTTGGTTTAAAGTTTTATCTGGTCGGTAATACAGTTAACCAAATATTGCACTTAGATGGTGGTACGTTTAAATGACGATAGATGGCTCTTAAAAGCCTGTAATACAGTTACCAAAGTTCATAAGATACACCATGACGTCATCGACAATTTATATTGCGCGTAATTACAAAATATTACATAAAATTAAAACAATAAAAATTAGAGAATCTACTCACGTGAAGGATCCGCTAACCGGCAGGAAATCACGCTACGGTAGCCTCGGCACCGCTGCTGTGGGTAGAGCTGGACATCGGGCGTGGGCTGCTCCAATGGCCTCGAGGTGCTGCAAATTAACCTACCTATGTAGAGAAAAGACAGGAAACGGGTTAATTAGGAACGACAAAGATAATTAAGGCAAGGGAATCTACATAGATACGATAACACACGAAACCCCGCACGACTGTTTCACTTGAAGGTAGAAAGAAGACAGCCCTGGTTCCCGCGCGTCACGGAAACACCACCCCACTCTTTTTTACTATTGCCTTACCCCTATGGGGATAAAAATACTTGCGCAACTCACTATTGTGACGTACCGGAAGCCACGCCCAGTCTATTTAAAATGTTTCCCGCGTCTTGCGTATTTAAAATTATGGCGGGAAACTTCCGCACATCGAGAAAACTAAACTAAACAATGTTAAAGTGCAAATTCGGTTTGCACGTAACAAGTATCGGTTCTCTAGTCCCTCTGTCTTTACGAAAACCATATTGGTCTTCGCCTAAATAATTCTCAGTCAAAGCTTCTACTCTATTTTTAATTATTATTGTTAGTATTTTGGAAGCATGTGAAGTTAAACTAACCGTTCTCAAATTCTCACACCTATCAGCTCCTGACTTTTTTGGGATTGGGATAATAATATTTTATTCGAAATCTATTGGAACCTCACCTGTGTCATATATTACTTTTACTAGTTCATATAATCTGTCTAAAGTTTTCTGACTTGCATATTTTATTAGTTCTGCGGGAATATCGTCTATCCCTGGCGCTTTATATTAGTTTAAGATTCCGAACAGCTCTATCAAATTCCTCTCTTAATATTGAGAACCCTATTTCTACATCCTCTTCTTGGTCGTTCTCTAACTAATCCATATCGTCTCCCTTATATAAATCTTCTAAATATCTTTTCCATCTGTCTGCTACCTCAACTTTATTTATTAGAAGCTCATTATTCTTGTCTCTAATACCATTATATTTTTCCTATCTTCCCCAAAAAACTTTTTAACTGCCCTGTAAGCCCTGTCTGTCTTACCTACTCTCAAATCATCTTGTATTCCCTTACAATTCTCCTTCGTCCATTTATTTCTAGCTTTTCTACACTCATGTACTATCTTATTTCTAACTGTATTATATTTTTGCTTACTTTCACTATCCACTTCTCTGAAAGGTTTAAGCTTTCTTCTATTCTCTATTAAATCTAATATCTCCTTTGTTACCGAGGGTTTTCTCGCTTCTATTTTTTTCTTACCTATAGTCTGTGTTGCTCTATCATGTACAGTCAGTTTTATTTCATTCCATCTATTTTCTACGTTCCCTCCTACAGCTATCGCTTTGCTCTTATTAGCTAATACTTGTTTATATTCCTCTGTTACCTCACTATCATTAATCTTACCTAGATCCCATCCCTCTTTTTTAACCTTTTTCAATTTTTTGAATTTTAGTTTACACTTCATTTTAACTAAGTTATGATCGCTATCTATGTCAGCCCCTGGATAACTACGACAGTTTTTAACTTGGTTAGGAATGGCGTAACGATCATTATTTATTTATTTATTTATTTCAGTACATTACAGATTTATAATAAAAAATCTAATTGACACTTAACAAATTTAAACATATAACAAAGGTTATAAGAAATTTACAAATTGCTATTAAGTAGTCTTTTCAGACTCGATAAAGTTATATGAAAAATGTCTATATGCATATAGTCTCTGTTAGCTGTCACCATTATGCAGTCTATAACGGCCTGCTGCCCATAGTTTGTCCTATGAAAATTTAATAAAAATAAACTATCAGAGCGGTAATCTGATGTTTTACATGGAAATTCAATTGTGCAAGCAGGGCATCGCAATCAATCAAGTTGTTAACAATTTTAAACACAAATATAAACATCCCTTGTTTCCTTCTTGTTTGTAGCGATTGGAGACCAAGTAATTGCAACCTTGCTCTCGGAGTAATATGATCACTTGTAAAGTGTATTTGGTACAAAGCAAATTTAGCGAACTTAGACTGCACCCCTTCAATGCGATCAATGTGACATGAGTAAGATGGTGACCAAATTACAGAGTTATACTCAAGCAGACTTCTAACCAAACCTGAGTATAGTGCTTTTAAGGCTTTTATGTTGCGAATGGTTTTACAGTTTCTTTTGATAAAACCCAAAGCTCTAAGGGATTTCGATACTATAGCGTTGATGTGGTCTCTAAAGGTTATTTTAACATCAAAGGTAATTCCTAAGTCAGTGATATGCGAGACTGAATTTATAGAATGACTATTAATACCATAATTGTAGTACATAGGAATTGTGCATTTGTAAAAGTGCATAATTTTACATTTAGAAATGTTCAACTTTAAGAAGTTTCCATCGCAGTAGGTCACGAAATGATCTACATCCTGTTGCATTTTGAAGCAATCAGATTTTGAATGTATCACCCTGAAAAATTTCAAGTCATCAGCATAAAGTAACACCTGTGAACTCTTGAACATGGACACAACATCATTGATGAAGAGCAAGAATAAAATCGAACCCAGGTGTGGCCCTTGCGGAACCCCTGAACCTACTGTTATCTCTCTAGATGAAATATTTCCAATTTTCACACATTGAGTTCTGCTTTGCAAATAGAATTGAATCCAAGATAGATATAAACACGATACCTAACGCTTCTAGTTTCAACACAAGCAGCTGATGGCAAATACTATCGAATGCCTTACTCAAATCGGTATAAATGACATTGATCTGATATCCAAGTTCTATATTCTTAGTTAAATATTCGTGAAATACAGCAAGATTAGTTGCAGTAGAACGGCCTTTAAAGAACCCATGTTGCTGAATTGCTATGGTATGTTTAAAATTTCTAAAAAGTTCATCTGTGATTATCGATTCCATAATTTTAGATAGTATGGACAGCAGTGATATGCCTCTATAGTTAGCAACATCCAGCCTATTTCCAGATTTGAATATGGGAAATAGTGTTGAGATTTTCCAAGACTTGGGAAAAGTACCAGTGTCAAAGTTATGCTGAAATAATAAAGTAATAGGTTTAACCAAGGATGCGCTGCAGTTTTTCAACAGTACCGGAAGTATACCATCTGGCCCACAGCTCTTATTACAATTCAGAGCAGATATTTTTTCTTGCACCTCGTCGGTGGTAAATGTATGGTGGTATAGGCAGTTGCAAACAGTGTTGCGAGTATCAAAGTTAAACACCGGAATGATGGTATGCACTGTATAAGAACTTTCAAAATGTTCAGCAAATGCATCGGCTATAAGTTGAACATCATTTAGTGCACGTTCTTTGTAGATCATCTGCCGAGGAATACCATTGTTATTCTTTAAAGAATTAATAAATGACCAGAAGTATTTAATACTTGTAGGTATTAAAAGTTCAGTATCAGACAAGAATTTTTTGTAACAACGATTGATAAGGACTTTAGTTTCTCTTTGTAAATCTAAATAAGCGTTATAGTCATTTATGGATCTTGTGTGTTTAAATTTTTGATAGAGTTTATTTTTCTTATTAATTTGTTGCGTCAGCTCTTTGCTGTACCACTTTGGGTATTTAGAAGTAGTGTTAACTTTTCTAGGAGTGTATTTATTCAAACCGTCATAAATAACAGAATAAAAGGATTCAATAGCAGTGTCAATGTTCTTACATCGATCAATAAATGACCAATCGTGAGCGTTATAGAAATAATTCAACATCTCAAAATCAGCCCTCTTGAAGTCAAAATTAAATTCAAACCCCTTGTTATTATTTTGTAAAAATGGAATGGAAATTATATCAACTAACGCTTCCAGTGGCGGATGGTAAATATCAACTTTACTTAGGGGAGTGGAGGTAGCACGTAATTTAACATTCAAGGAATCATCACTAAAAAGCAAGTCCAGAAGGTTATTCTGAAAGTTAGTTATGTGGTTCCGTTGAAGAGGCTCCAGGTAATACATATTATTTGTGAAATGCTCTTCTTTACTAGTGAGGTGACCACTAAGGGCTAAGAAGTCATCATCTTGTACCCAGGTGATTCTGGATAGGTTGAAATCACCAATAATAAGCCGTTTAGCATGTGGATATTGTACGCGGATGGTTTCAGCTGTATTTATAAAAGCTTGGTATACCTGTATCTCAGCACTAGGTGGAATATAAACTCCACAAATAATTTATACTTCCCTTTTTAAGGTTAACATAATCCAAAGATCTTCAAATAGTAAACTGTTACTGCAAGAGAGTAGAGTAGACTGTATGGATAAGTACTCCACCACCGCGCTTACAAGTAAGTAAGTCGTATTTTCTATCATTGCGGTAGACATCATAATTATTATGTATAAGTTCATTGCTATTAAAATCTGCAGAAAGCCAAGTCTCGGACAAGATCAAAATCTCAAAATTGCAATTTAAAGTAGATTTATACATTTCGACAGTTTTAGTTCTGACTCCACGAACATTCTGATAATACAGAAATAAAGTTTGTCTAAAGCATTGCTTTGAACCAAGAGCATTTCCATGGGCAAATAGCTGTGGTTGGTCTTTAATACGAGCTGGACTTAAGTTGTTGGTATTGTAGTCTGTGACACTTGAAAATTTTGGTTGCCTGGTTTTATTATTGTCCATGTATTTTCTAACAGCAACACCGTTAGGTCAAAAGGCTGAATTCATTAAAGTAGACATATAAGTTGAATTGACTGAGACTTTGAAAGAACTATAGCTATTTGGGAATTTTGAATTCAATTTTTCAAGTTTAATATTTGGTGGTGTATCAACGTTTAAATGATCATGCAACTTATTTGTTATGTAGTCCATTATCTTTTGTTCATTAACAGATGAATTCACTTTAGTCAAATGTAATTTGGAAGTTCTAAACCTGCGAGTAACAGCCATGAAATCATCAGTGGACTTGCCGTTAGATGTAGGGGTACAAACTTTGGCAGTACCAATTATTAATTCTTTTTTGGTTGTTCGAATGTTTGAGATAGTGCTTTTAGTGTTGTTATTGTTTTTGTTATTCTTATTATCAGTAGAATTTATAATTGGTTTTGATATAGATGAAATTTTATCAGTGACCATGTGAACACCTGATTCTGTACTTGCTTTAATGCAATCCTTTATGTTATGACCTTGTTTGTATTCCACCTGTTGCAATAGTTGATTATCACTCAAGGTGTTAACTTTTGGATCGGTAGTAACTTTATCCTTAGCTAAATTAGTAATTTTTTGACCATTTGTTAGTAGCTTTATCAGATCAACATTACTGCTTCTCAATTTGAAGACTGCCTCTCTTAGTTCTTTAATCTCATCATGTAGATGCACAGTTGAAGTTAGAACCATACCTCTAATAAGTTTGTTAAATTCTTCACTTTTGAGAAAAGTAATAATATGCTGGCTATTATTTTGTGGTCGATAATTTAAACTATCCTGACCGCCTAAAACAATTGATCATGTAGTAGATGTGGATCACCATAGGAAATTCCAGATAAATCATATTGTAAAATTGAATTGCTCTTAGTAGATGATATTGTAGATGAAGAAGATTATAATGCCAATTTGGATTGTATAGTTTCATATGAATCCAGTGATGATGAATCCGAATTATCTGATGGTGAATTTGTCCAATGATGATTTGTATGATGCCACCCATCAGAACGAATTGCCTCATATATATGAATATTATATAATTTAAGTTCTCTTTAGTTTAATGTAGATTTTTACATACCGATTATATGTTTGTTTGCTAGGTGTGTATTGTTTTGAATAATTTTTTGTATATTTTAGATGTAATATGATTTTCCTATTATTTCTCTGATAAGTTTCTTTTCCTACAGATAATGTGTATTAAATTCAATACAATTTTATTAATTAGATTGTTAAGAGCACATGTGGTGATAACAGCAGATTAATTTATTCCCATAAGGCTCTTAGAAAAACAGTTTTCTGTTTACAGATGAGTTTCAATAAGAAAACCTGATGCGCAAGTCAAGTTCTACGTACACCCTTGTACGTACACCATAAAGGATTTCTGCACTTTGATCTTACGAATAAGCTGGCAGACGGTCCTTTTCTTTAAGTTGAAGCGTTGAAGAATAAATATAAGAAATAGCTTACAATATACAAATGAGTTTAATTTTTTTGTTAATTGCAATTTGTTGCATTTCTGCAGAATAGTTTAGTTCCACTTTTAACATGGCAGACCATTTTAGTATGTTACATTCTGTTATAAACAAACAGTACACAAGATTCCGTAAGTATACGCATTAGGAAAATTTATTTATTTATTGCAATGTTTATTGCAATATAATCATACCTCAGTCCCAGGACTTCCATGAGAGACTAGCGCAATGAGTTTTATTACATTAAATACTATTCGTTAAAATACGTTTTAAAAATATACAGATGAAACCAGTTTTGTGACGCTGGCTCCTGGACTATAATATTAGGTGTTGCATATGCCAGGAGTTACTTTACAACCAAATATTTTTGAAAGCAAAATTACGTTGGAATTTGCAGTGAAATTACTGATGGTTTTAGAATTTCTTCATGCCGAACATTTATAGTGCATATAAATTTTTTGTAGTGAGAAATAATATAAGCAATTTGTCTTTGACGATAATTGTTAAATCACGGTTATCTGGACGATAATGCAGCCACATCCAAAATAGTCTTGATTTAAAACGTTTGGTATAATTACAATATCTCAGGTATAGTCTTTTTGGGATCACTTTTTAACATGGACAATACAGTATTAAATACTTATTTATTAATGAAATTAGGGCCATTCCAACGAAACTCTGCATTTCGTTGATCATTTTTTATAAAATAATCATAGTAAAAAATCTTCAATATATGAGGTGTTTGTATAAGTTTATTGCACTATAGTACACATAATACATAAGACAACTTACTTTTTAATATTTTTTGAAATATTTGGAAAAATAAAAATATGCACGTAACGGAAGTGAGAAAGAAATTAACGAAAGTTGTTATGTATATTAAATCTAATCCACAATAAAATAAATCGTGGTAGATTTTTATTTTACTTATCGAGAATTCTTATGTAACTGTAACAAGCCCAGGGTAAGGTTAGGATGTAAATTGGCTTTTAGTAGAAGAAAACTCTTAAGACTTTTAGCTAACTGAGTTTTTGACCCACGGTTGCACGAGATTGGGTCAGTGGGGTTATTAAAGTTAAAAATAAACAAGATAATGGACGCCACCTAAATTTTTTATAAAGCAACTGACTAAATCAATTTGCTTAAAGGGAAAGTTTGGAAACCTAGGTTATCGTTAGCCACTTTAAATACAACGTTTGATTGTCATAAATATGATACTTACATCTGGTCATCTTCTTCAAAGAACTAACGATGAGTAGAGCGACTCTGAAACATAATTACTACCAACATAGATACCCTATATATCTTACGAACCAGTATGAGCATGTAATCTTTGATTTAGTTTCGATTAGTTTCCACTATATCGTGGTACACATTCGGGTAAGTTTAACCTTTTAAATGCCTAACAAACTTTGGAGAAATTTAATGATTACTGACTAATGAACTGAAGTCAAAAATAATTCTATATTCCCTTTTAAGACAAGTAATGAACATTTTAAATTATGTGTTCTAAATAAATAATAAAATTCATATGAATTTAGTTTCTTGAATTAGGTATTTAACTTTTGGACATTAATTTTCATAATCTATAGTCTGGGGTAGCGCTACTAAGACTTTACAGTTCTTTAAAAAATTTACTTAACTTTTGGCAAATATTATTAATTAATTAATCTAAGTTCAAACTTCATTATACAGGACTTAGGCCCTAGTAAATCAGCATGTTGGTATTTCAAATTATGGTAAACAAGATAATTATCATGATGGTTTGTCAGCACATGTTACTATCCTCTACATACAACTGGTGAGGTACAATTTCCAAGGTTGTACATTAATTACAAAAAATTGTTATACTCTTTGTAACTTTACATTTAAACAAAATAAGCTTTTAACAAATTAATTAACAAAATTATTCGCACGAGCCATAATGAATTGTATACAACAACCTGAGGTAATTACATGCTTCAAAAAAGAATTCATTACATACGTAAATTACGTAATGAACTTTGTTACGGCAGCCTTATCTTAAAATTTTAAACGTTCTTACCCACAGCGGCAATGACCTTTAACCTTCAAATGACATGTTGTGCATCGACTAAACATGCCGGGTGTAGCTGCATAGCAAAAGCCACCATATGTCCAACAAATTGCTTACACATTTATATAGTAAACGAGTTTCATAAAATTTGCTTGAACCAGATCAAATAGAATACGTTCAAGATAACCTAAAGTTTCATTGAAATTAAATAGAATTACATTGGAATTATCAAATTGTCGGAGTTATTGGAGTTGCACGTCGCCAAGAAGAGTTTGTACACTACACTTTAACACAAGTTGTCACGGACAACTTTTAAAATACTGTGCCTTTATTACAGCGTCTCTGCTAGGAAAACTTAATTTTCCCCAACATCTTGAGTGTTTTTTTTAAACACACCAAGCGACCTTTCAGTTCAACGAGGAAACGAAAAGTGACTATCTGTCGCGCGTCTTAACAACTTGAAAATCTTAGATATTACAAAGACGTAGGAGCACGCGAATAAATTTGTATACATGTTATCAGTAAGGACAATGTGATATGTAGTAGATTGTAATTGTAATTAAAATTGTAGTGTGCTTTGAAGTTTGTTGGCTATTAAATATGCAATATCGAATGAATGAATAATATAAACATTGTTGAATAAAGACTAAAGTAATAGATGCACAGCGGTAAAGTCAATGAATAAATTTGCAGGAAAATTTATGTTACACAGCCCCTTTTCAAGAGGAGAAATTCGAGAAAATGAAACCTAAAACTTTAGAGACGATGAATTATTCTTTATAAATCTCCATTACAATAATTACCTAACGACTAACTATATAACTAACTTAGAGAATGGACATATACACAAAACTACTAATCAAATCTTTTTTTTGAAGCCAATAAACAAATGACAAAGATGAAATTAAGTGAATGTGGTAACTGCGTGTACCATTCGGCATAAGAGGGTCACATCTGGGAAGTCATATTCAGTATAAACTTGATCAATTTGAAGGGTTAAATCGGGAAGTCTATCACTCACTAGCCGTATAACAGTAAATTAGGACTATACTAATTAATCAATATAAAGAAACAATATGTCTGAATGTAAAACAACTCAAAATTCTTCATCAAGACACATATGTATAAACATTTTCTTATCTATATTAACCTATTAATAAATTTACTTATTTATACTAATATAATACACTATCTAAACCTGTGGAGTAAATCCAGATTTTTTAATATATCATCTAAATGCCATCGGCACAGACAAAACTCGTTGACAATTTGCATATTTTCTAATATACATCGAAACATATATGAATTATATCCTATGACAAAATGTCAACTTCGGAATTCAACCATTTGCTACACAAAACACGCGTAGCTAACTGCTTCCCAACCTTAGTAGCCATGCTACCAAGCATTACAAAATGATAACAAGAGTATCCCATAGACCTTTCATTTGACCAAGAGCAATCAACACAAATCATGTACACTCTGGCTCAAGTACTCAAAGTGGGCCTATTTCAGATCTCTATGCTGGTCATAGGCATCTAATGCTCATGCAACCATCTCCTTGCAAGGACTTATACTTAATCCTCTAAAGGAACAAACAAAAAAATGTAAACGTAACACGTTTACTTAACATTAATTACCTTAAACCTAAAACTAAGTAATGTACTAACACCTATAACTCTCTTCGCGAACATGCAACTCCTGAATTGATGAACCAAAAAAAAAATATATAACCTAATACAACTAAAATTTGATGACTAACAAACTAGTTAATCACACGACAACCTATGTCCTAATCGACTACTAACTATAACATAACTTAATTTTTTGATGGGTCATTTTCATCATCACTATCATCATCTAAAGCAGAATAGGGCTTGAGATCCTTCGCATGCCATTTACCTGCTTTCGAACCATCTAATAACTATAAGTTTTGTATGCCCGTCTTTGTGTTAAAGTTGAGAGGCGCGAATCGATCGCTTATTGGGATTTGCGTCCGAGGGTTTCGGAGTTGGGGGCGCGGACGGGTGGTGGTTAGGTGGAGAATTTTTGCGTGCTTAGGATAGGCCGGTTTTTATGGCGGAAAACCGACAACTTGCGGAGAAATAAGGATTTTCCTGGAAAAGATTAATTTGAAGCGACGTATTCGTTAACGTGTTAAAAAAGCTTGGATCCCTCAAAAAATTCCGATCTAAAAACCGAACGGGCCGTGCGACGAGGTCGGCAACTGTTTCGTTAGCGTTGGTACGAGAGAGGAGAAAGATTGAGTTGATTTTTAAAATTCGTATTCGGACGTTAAAAAATCTCTAATATATACCAAATAACGCTATTCGTATTCTAAAACCTGAATTATTAACAACTTTCCAAGCTGATAGTATAGTTTTTCTTAAAACGGGTATTAAAAGTTGTATAATTTATTCCACAAACGTCAAAACCGGTTTCCGAAAGCAGGCGGAAGCGAACGAATATGTACCTTCAAAATCTATGATTACACTTTTCTTTTATAATTTCTCAAAATTCAATTTGTAATTCGTCTAATATCATTTAAAAGTACCGATAATTGACTACAATTGTACGAAAACATCGCTTTTTAATATACACCAGCTATTTATTTGAAAAATAATAACTTATTACATTTGACGTTTATATACGGAGTCGCCCGAACAATTACAATAGACCGTGATTTATTTTTAAGACGATGTTTTTCTTATGTGACATTAGGCATAGCAAGTATACAAGTAACGCGATTTCAATAAACATCTCCTCGACAGCGCAAGCCCAACGTCTCTGTTTACGAATCTTAACTCCGCTGGTTCAATACCCAGTAAAAATCATTTTTTTAATTTAATTTTATGATGCTTTTTAAAACATGCAATAGCATTTATTTCACAATATGCATTAAATAAACCAACATTTTTTTTTCATATGCTTCAGTGCAATCTACAATCTATAATTTGTGTATTACATTTAGTCAAGAACCATTTTCAACCTTTACTTTTCAGATATTGTCCAACTTGCAGAAACGTATTCGCTTATATGTGTATAAAAACTAAAACACCTTTGATATTTTACGACCTAAAAACCCAAACGCACAGAGCTAAAACAGGTACATTTGCGTTGATAAACAGACGATTAGGTTGCTTTCAAAAATTGGTATACAATCCTTAACATATTTCTAATGTGCACCAAAAAATATTACATCTACCATACATTCTACATCTTTATTTAAAACTTTTGCTGCGATTTGTGTATTTTATTTGAGAAATGTCAAAAACAGGTTACGTAGCACAGTGGTGGCACTCTATAGACGATTATATTGGTGCATTTTAGTATTAACACTATCCGAATGGATGGCGCCCACAATTTCGACTGCAATTATGATTGTCATTTATTTAACATTAATTTGACGTTTAGAATTATTGTTTATATAACCGTATCCCTATTCAAAGATTGTTTAATTTGATTTGCTGCATTTCCAAAAATTTATTATGAATTGTGATATTAATATTCGACTTCTTGAATATATCCACGTATGTGATTAAAAAAACCATTAGTTTTACTTAAGATTACATTACTATTCTTTTTATAGGTACTTATTTCACCGTCAATGTTGTTATTGCATACCTACCGATATTGCATGGGCAAATAATTTATTGTAAAACTGAAACTTAAAAGAAACTGATATCTTAAAGTTAGAGCTTGATGTTTGTTTATACATTACTGTATTTAGAGGAGATTCATATTTATTAGTTTTTGTAACAAATGGTAAAATGATGGGTTACACATTTTTATCCGAATCGTGGATTATGGATTATGGATGCTTTCTCTACTATGTGAGAGGTTGTGGAAATACGAATGTCACTATGCATACATTTTCAAATCCTTATAAGAATAAAATTAGGTTTCCATGATTATTTTTGTAATTGGTATGCCAATGGCCCGTGTTTTGTTGTATTTGTCAATTGTACCTGAAATCCGTTTTCTTCTTCCTGCAATATGCAATACGCCAATAATTTATTTTGGTAAGATGTTTATTTCATTTCTTAAAATGCATGTACGATGTACAAACTTATATTTTCAATTTTATTAATTTGACTTATGTACATACATAATGTATGTATGTAATTCATTTGAGTGAAATATGGAAATATAAATTTTTGCATCTATAACCTTTCAAATACATTTGCAATGCATTCTTCGATGTAAACCATAGCAGGGTTTTTAACCTTTTAAATATAGTGTAGATGCTAACCAAACCTATAACTTCATAGGAAGTATTGACACTATCCTCCAAAATGGCAGGCAGAGACGGCAACATCTTATAAACAGGAAGTGGCGCATATATACTAACACATCTAACCTACGTTACGACCTAGAAGCACGAGTACGTACTATCTGAAACGCTGTTGACACAGTTAATTAACAAATTTCCAAAAATTAAATCTAAATTACATAATAATTCTTTATAGTACTTATAAATCTTAATTCTGATTATAAAAAAGTATCACACTGAAACGTATTATATTTTCTTGATCGCTAACCCCAAACGGTCACATTCTTTCCTAAATTGAGCTTAACTAATGCTCTCTTCTTAATACATACATCTGACTCTAGAAGTTGGGGGTCAGCAAAACAAAGTCTTCCGACGTAACTAGGGGTCTATTCCTTGGGTAGAGCTATGAGCAATGGGGGGGTAAGTCGAAATCTATGGAGGGTTACACTTAACAAAAAAAACAAACAGGCGCCACCAAGTCCAAATTGATTTATTTTAGGGGCATAGCTATTTTTTTTAAGGGCGGACTTGGAGACCCAAAAAAAGAGATCGCCTTCGTTGATACACAAACTTGTCTTAACAGAATAAGACGCTGTTCCTGTAAGAAAGAATAATAATTAAGTCACATAAAAATGGGAACACTATTTGCGTCCTCAAGTATACCTAAAAGTATAGAGAATATTTTCTGCATAATGGGATCATAAAATTTTAGTTCTTATTGCTTTTTGTTTACCAAGTCTGATCAGACTAGATCAGAATAAAAAACTTTAAATGAAGAATATTAATTTACTAATAAGAATTTTCTTGGTTTCAGTAAATAAAGTATCATTGTAATTAAATAAAATAAAAATTTGAAGTACTTGCAAAACTGGTAGTAAAGGTTATCAACTAATCCTTACTCAAATATTTTATAATTCTATGTAACTAAAAATGCTAGAGTTTCTTTATAACCCAATCAGATCTGTGTGAGTCATTTACAAATGAATATACGAAATTTTCTCTTTAGGTTAACAAACTTAAATTTAGTTTGAAGTCAAAACAATCACCAAGATATTCTCTAATGTTATCAATAGTGGTTGTACTAAAATGCTAAACATGTGTTAGCCATTGGGCAATTGTTGACAATAGTGAACAAACAAACAGGTGATGTAATAGCAGCTGTTAAATTACGTTGAAGCCACGTGTGATCACGTATTTACGAAGCTAAGTGAAAGCAAATTTAATACTGGAGAAAACCAGCTTATTTACAGGTAAACTGAATAACAATTTTGTACGTCTAACAAACAAAATGAAATAATGTACTTTCAGAAGGAAAGTACTCAGGAAATCATAATTCTATTACGAACCCAAGAGCAGCAGTTGTCCCTTGATGTAATGGAAATTACCTGCAGCGCGGAACAGCAACTAATTATACTTGCTTTCCATGCTTTACACAGGTGTAGGAGCAAAGCGGGTTCCTTACTTGGATCACGGCAGCATTACTTTGTAACGTAATCTTCCGTTGTCTAAATTTATTTACTAAAATAATTTTTCATTGCGTAGCCAACAAATTAAGCTTTCTAAATTGTAACTTCAAAGGGATCATGTTGTCTCAAATTTTACAGTTGCGATTTTCGACGTGGTGTGCGATATATACGTTATCCATGCAGTTTTCTAATTTCTCGTTGGGATTTCAAATGTGTCGTTGCGAGTTCAAATGGGTCGTTGCGAGTTCAAATGGGTCGTTGCGCTAAATAAATTTTGTAAATTAGCTAATATGATAACGAATATACAAAATGTGGATTAGGTACTAACCGTTACTCAGGAAGTGTTTCACAAACATAGAGCGACTCGGAGGTCACTCGCCATTCTCTTAGAATGCATCTTGACGCTACTTTTAACTATCGACGAGTGCGCTCGCTGCTTTCTTGTATGGTGGGAGGTTCCGGATTTTAGTTCTCGGACCTCTCACGCGCGCGCCAGTGGCTGTGAAATTACACCGAACTCGGAAACAACTCGACTAATAATACTTGATATTTTAATACTATAAAAGTTTGATTGTTACTTGAATATTTATTTTAATTAATAAAGGTATTTTACTATTCATTGTACGTTTAATGAATGGATTCTCCTACTGCAAAAATAAAATTGTTACACTACCTCTTTCCTAAAAGAAAAAAATTTTTCTTAAAAAACTTCAAATATAACTAATACAAAAAATTTTTTTACAACAATACTAGCCTTTCCTATCTTCCTAACCAACTATGCAATTTTATAAATTTACTCAAATGGGGGACCTTCATTTATAATTGAGAGTGTGTTGGTAACTACGTGTACCTGACGTCCATCGGAGACAAAATCGAGTCACAATCGGTAATAATCAAAATTGGGAGGGTCAAATTAGAGAGTCAAACACTCCACGGGACAAAAGAATTTAAATTTACAAAATTTCTTGACTTGAGATTCCTACTTCTAATAAGGCTAATATGTCTGACCTAAAATCAAACACTTACAATTTACTTCTAATTTCAAAAAACTTCACTTCCAGGAGCTCATTTAGCTCTATTTACAAAAAAACAGGAATGCTTCCTCATCAGAACAGCATTACCATTCAAAATATCATCACTATAAGGTGAGAATCAAAAGAAATACCCTACTAATAGGTCTAAATTTAAGCATCATCACAAGGTGATAACCAAAACAAAAGTGACCTAATCAAAGGTTACTTATCAAATTCAAATACAAAGTATTATCACTTTATTACAAAGAGATAATCAAAACGAAGGTAACCTGACCATACGGTTACTTAACAAATTCAAATACAAAATATTATCACTTTATTACAAAGAGATAATCAAAACAAAGGTAACCCGACCATACGGTTACTTAACAAATTCAAATACAAAATATTATCACTTTATTACAAAGAGATAATCAAAACAAAGGTAACCTAACCATCAGGTTACTCATCCAATTTCAAACCCAAAATAACCCAGTTAGGGTTGTAGAATCCTACACCCTACTGATCATCCTATCACTAATTGCTAACGAACAACTGATCTCATTAGTGATGGACCAAACGGTGAAAATCACCAAGTCAACTTTGACCTTATCAAATCTAAGAACTTCTAACGGTCAAAAGGAATCAAATCTAAGAACTTCTAACGGTCAAAAGGAACAAGGGAAAGAACAATTCATTCTCTCCACCTTGACATGTAGAAATCAGGACCAATAGTTAAATAGCCCACCTACTTCTACATTGTAAGGATATCTGTCAAAGACATCCTCCAAACACATCTCCGAGCAACGCGCGAGCAAAACGACCAGCGTGCACCAAGGCACACCTCAACTTACAAAACTTACAAAATCTCAAACCACTTATTTCACTCCTCAAACAAAATACTCAATATTAGTGGACCGACACTAGATCAAGAATTGGAACAAAACAAAACAGACCACTACGTCATTACTTAATATCAAAGAGATGACCGGACCGGAATTAATCGTCAAAATCATCATTTTCATTTGGATCTGATACTCCAATTGGTTTCAAGTCCTTTATGTGCCATTTCCTGCTCTTGTTCCATCTTCGTTTTCTAACTCATATACTAAACTGGAATGTTTTTCCGAATTTTACTCATAACGAACTTAGGAGCTAACTTAGCGGAAAATTTATCACTAGCACTCGAGAGGACCTTATTAGTTCTCCAAACATACTCTCCGACTCGGAATGAAATGTCTCTTCTCCGAAGATTGTAGCGTTTACACGAACGTTGATAAGCTACATGCAAATTTTCACGGACACTTCCAAAATATCAAACAAAAGTTGACGATCCAAAACATAAGAAGGTCTACTACTGGAGACGACATCAACATCCTCACCAGGTATAAAATTATCCTTATAAGCTTTTCCACTTAAAGGTACCTGACGACCAAAAACTAAAAATTTGGTGAATAGTTGGTGGACTCATGTTTTGCTGAGTTGATCGCGTATTGGATCTTTGATATCTCAACATCCCACGTATCATGTTCTTCTACGTATGTACGGATTGCTGTACCAACTGTCTTATTGATTCTTTCCACAAAATTGCATTGGGGAGCATAAACAGCGTTATACCAAATTTTTGAATTTCGTACCTTGCACACAAAGCTTTAAAAATACGTCCAACTAATTGTGGACCATTATCACAAATAACAAATTGTGGTACTCCGTAGACAAGAAATACCTTTTCTTCCAAAAACTTCTCGATCAAATGTGCGGTAGCACTATGTAAAGGTTGCAAAATCGAATACTTGAGAACCAATCACCAACAACTAAGAGCCATTTATGTCCGCGTTTGGAACGAGGAAACGGACCCATCAAATCTAATGCAATGGTTTGGAATGGTAGTCCAACTTCTTTCTCCTTTCCCATCATTCCAAGGGGACCTCTATTGGGTGGTTTTGAGCACCACAAATCAAACATTTCCTACAAAATTTACGTCGTCAAAGATCATCTTTGGCCAATAATACAATTCTTGGACTCGAGACAAAGTTTTAAGGAACCAAAATGTCCTGCTGAAGGGGTCATGACATGATTTAATGACATCTACGCGCTGAGACTTTGGCACCAAATATTTCCACTCTACAACATTCGCCGAATGCGGTAATAAGGAAGGTATAAACTTATAAATAAACCCATCTTCTACTTTCCATTGTGGGTAGCTTTTCGGTGACAACAAAATTTTCTTTCTCAAAGACTCATACCACAAGTCTACTGCATCAAGTTTAATCTCTACTAAGTTAACTTCTGGATTTTCTAAAGGAACACCACGACTAAGACAATCTGGAACTATATTGAACTTTCCTTTTCTATGCACCAAATCAAATGAGTGTTGCCTTAATCGAACTGACCATCTGGCGAGTTTTCCAGTTGGATTCTGAAGATTACTCAACCAAAGTAACGAAAATGATCGGTGACAACGGTGAATCGAACTCCTTCTACCCACGGACGAAATTTCTCAATTGCAAAATAACCGCTAAACACTCTCTTTCAGTGGTGGAATAATTGCGCTCAGTACGGCTCAGGGTTTTGCTTGCGTACGAAATTACACGCTCTTCTCCGTTTACATTCTGAATCAACACAGCTCCTAACCCAGTGTTGCTTGCGTCACACTCAACGATAAAGGGTGCCGAGTAGTCTGGCTGCGAAAGAAGAGGTGCAGAAACTAATGCTTGCTTGATTAGCACAAATGAATTTTCTGCTTCCGCACTCCAGTTTACAGTTTGACCTTTTTTCTTACTTTTAATGAGGTCATTAATAGGCGAAACTAAAGACGAAAAATTCTTTATAAAGCGCCTGTACCAGCTGCACATTCCTATAAACCTTTTAATTTCCGTTGTGGTTTTCGGACGGGAAAGTTAACCATCGCCGACACCTTATCGGGATCTGTAAGTGAGTTCGAACCTACTATATAACCCAAAAATTTAAGTGTTTTTAAAAATTCACATTTACTTATATTTATGGTAAGGTTAGCTTCTTTTAAACGTTGCTTAACCTCTACTAATAACTTTAGATGATCTTCAAAAGATGACGAACATAATATTATGTCGTCCAAATAGCAAAATACATGGGGTTCAAAACGTGGACCAAAAATTGCATCTACTAAACGCTGTTGCGTCTGCGCAGCATTCTTCAACCCAAATGGCATGCATGTAAATCTATATTGTCCTCGTGAGATAACACTGAAGGCAGTCTTATCCTTAGACGATTCACTAAGAGGATTTGCCAAAACGATTTTCTCAAATCCAGAGACGAAATGTAGTTCGCACCTCTCAACATATTGAGAATTCTATCTACGTTCGCAAGGGGGTACGAATCATGAACAGTTAAGTCGTTCAGGGTTCTACCATCAAAACAGAAGCGATATTCTCCATCTGCCTTCTTAACCAACAAAACTGGAGAGGACCACGGACTAGTACACGGTTCTATAACTTTAAGTCTAAGCATGTCGTCCAATTCCTCATTCAATATCTTACCCATATATGGTGACATGACATATGGTTTCTTGTGGAAGGGTTTGGCATTGCCTGTGTCTATGTCCAATTCGATTAGGTGAGTTCGTCCTAATCTATCGTCGCTGCTAATCTCACTAAATGAATTTATTAACTCTTGTGCTTGCGCACTTTGAGCATCTGAGAGGTCATGTAAACCACATAAAGAATCTTCAGTGTTCAAAGGGATGGAAGACGGACCTATATACCCTATGTTGTTCCCAACATTGCTTTGGATAAACCAATTATTACTTCTAAAGTCAGCAACTACACCAAATAATTTTGCAAAGTCACTACCGAAAATAAATGTATGCGGTAGGGACGGAACCACTAATGCATTAAGGATGCGGCAATCATTACCTATACAAATTGGCAAATCTACTGAGCCTACAACAGACTTTATTGAACCATCAGCTGTAGTGATACCTGTTTTGCTGAACTAAAATTTTCAAGTCTAATTCTCTAACAATTGAAAGTGCTAAGGATCCTACTACTGAGGTAGTGCATCCCGAATCCAGAAGACCGGTAATGTCTCTATCTATTAATTTCACCATAATGTAGGGTCGATTATCACACTGCTTCTCAATGAACAGAGTATTATTCTTAGGCTTCGAAGAGTCCTGACAAAATTTTTAACAACTGTAAGCCATCTCGACCACTCGTCTTTACTAAAGTATTTTCTTGTTTACAAATCATAACTGTAGCCTTATGACGCGGAACAGGATACCGACCACTATGTACCTGCCGCCTTACTGGTTTTTGAACAATGTGGACATGACGTTGCCTTAACGCCTTTTCGACCACATCCAAAACAAAAAATTTTTTGTTGCTCTACAATCTCTAAACCAATGTCCACTACGGAGCAATTCCAACAAACAAAATGATTCCTCTTATCGGGACTAAAGGAATTACAAACCGAGGACTCTAAAGAGCTCTTATCCGCTACTGTTACTTGAGGATTGACTAATTTATTCTGAAACACCCTACTCTTAACAGCATAAACTTTCTCATTCAACCCAGGATGTTTGTTCTCATATGGATGCTTAGAGGGTTGCAAATCTTATTAGGTTTATTAGAAGACGCCAAAACCGAGTTTAGTTTCATCAAAGAAGCTTCTTCTAACCTTTTACACAAATTTACTAGGGTCGACAAATCTTGAATGTCCGACAATGCAAGTGCCGAAATATATTCAGGAACCAAATTTCTTCTAATCATTTTAACTTTAGTAACTTCTGCTGGCTCGTTGGTCAGTCTACTAAAGAGGGTTTGCATATGCGCGACAAATAAAATAATCCTTTCGTCTTTACCTTGACGACGATTTCTGATCTTTTCCCAAATGTCATCATCCGAAGAACCAGGTAGAAAATCTTCCCTTAAACGTTCTAACAAGGAGTTCCAGTCTCGCAAAGAATTTTCACTGTTCTAAACCAAACCAAAGCGTCACCCACAAAAGTTCACATGCTGATCCAAATAAGTCAGCTTCGGATACCTTACGAGATTGTGCTAAATCACTAACTCTATCTAAAAATGAATGTAGTTGTTCTTTACTTTCCGTTGCAAAATCTACTTCATAACACGAAAGGTCAACCAAACAACCAGGCTTATCTATTTCTTTAGCTAACAATCTACCTAAAATTTTCCGTTTCTCCAACACTGGCCTCTCACTTACCACTCCTCTGATTCTTAGTTCATACTCCAATTCTTCTTTAAGTAGACAAACAATTTGGAATTTTTCCGACATGGTTACTACAACCTAATGGAATCAAACCGATAAATCTAACTAATCCGAATCTTACAAAAGCTATCAAAACAAATTCGTACTACTAAAGGTAAAAATCAAAAATGTTTTTGGTAAAATTATTTTGCCAAAACAAAATCAAAAAATTTAAGGGTCAAAACAGAACTAAAGTCAAAAGTAAATTTGACCAAATTAACGAATTGAGTGTATGGGGATTACCGTTACAACCAATCTTTTATCAAAAGCAAACAAACAAATCTAAGTGTCAAATAAACCTTAAGCAAACAAATTTCGGAGCAAAATAATTTTTGGACAAATGGACTTCAAAGGAAAATAAATTTTGAGCTAACAAACTTCGAATCAAATTAAATTTAGAACAAATAAATTTGAAGCAAATTAATTTTTAACAAATAAATTTTAAGGTAAATCAAATTATGAACAAACAACTTTCGAGCTAAATTAAATTATGAACGAACGAATTTCAACAAATTACTCGTTGAACAAACAAATTTCGAGCCCCAAATAAATTTTGATCAAACAAATTTGAAGCCCCAAGCGTTGGGCGCTAGTGAAACGTATTATATTTTCTTGATCGCTAACCCCAAACGGTCACATTCTTTCCTAAATTGAGCTTAACTAATGCTCTCTTCTTAATACATACATCTGACTCTAGAAGTTGGGGTCAGCAAAACAAAGTCTTCCGACGTAACTAGGGTCTATTCCTTGGGTAGAGCTATGAGCAATGGGGGTAAGTCGAAATCTATGGAGGTTACACTTAACAAAAAAACAAACAGGCGCCACCAAGTCCAAATTGATTTATTTTAGGGGCATAGCTATTTTTTAAGGCGGACTTGGAGACCCAAAAAAGAGATCGCCTTCGTTGATACACAAACTTGTCTTAACAGAATAAGACGCTGTTCCTGTAAGAAAGAATAATAATTAAGTCACATAAAAATGGGAACACTATTTGCGTCCCTCAAGTATACCTAAAAAGTATAGAGAATATTTTCTGCATAATGGGATCATAAAATTTTAGTTCTTATTGCTTTTTGTTTACCAAGTCTGATCAGACTAGATCAGAATAAAAAACTTTAAATGAAGAATATTAATTTACTAATAAGAATTTTCTTGGTTTCAGTAAATAAAGTATCATTGTAATTAAATAAAAATAAAAATTTGAAGTACTTGCAAAACTGGTAGTAAAGGTTATCAACTAATCCTTACTCAAATATTTTATAATTCTATGTAACTAAAAATGCTAGAGTTTCTTTATAACCCAATCAGATCTGTGTGAGTCATTTACAAATGAATATACGAAATTTTCTCTTTAGGTTAACAAACTTAAATTTAGTTTGAAGTCAAAACAATCACCAAGATATTCTCTAATGTTATCAATAGTGGTTGTACTAAAATGCTAAACATGTGTTAGCCATTGGGCAATTGTTGACAATAGTGAACAAACAAACAGGTGATGTAATAGCAGCTGTTAAATTACGTTGAAGCCACGTGTGATCACGTATTTACGAAGCTAAGTGAAAGCAAATTTAATACTGGGGAAAACCAGCTTATTTACAGGTAAACTGAATAACAATTTTGTACGTCTAACAAACAAAATGAAATAATGTACTTTCAGAAGGAAAGTACTCAGGAAATCTTAATTCTATTACGAACCCAAGAGCAGCAGTTGTCCCTTGATGTAATGGAAATTACCTCGCAGCGCGGAACAGCAACTAATTATACTTGCTTTCCATGCTTTACACAGGTGTAGGAGCAAAGCGGGTTCCTTACTTGGATCACGGCAGCATTACTTGTAACGTAATCTTCCGTTGTCTAAATTTATTTACTAAAATAATTTTTCATTGCGTAGCCAACAAATTAAGCTTTCTAAATTGTAACTTCAAAGGGATCATGTTGTCTCAAATTTTACAGTTGCGATTTTCGACGTGGTGTGCGATATATACGTTATCCATGCAGTTTTCTAATTTCTCGTTGGGATTTCAAATGTGTCGTTGCGAGTTCAAATGGGTCGTTGCGAGTTCAAATGGGTCGTTGCGCTAAATAAATTTTGTAAATTAGCTAATATGACAACGAATATACAAAATGTGGATTAGGTACTAACCGTTACTCAGGAAGTGTTTCACAAACATAGAGCGACTCGGAGGTCACTCGCCATTCTCTTAGAATGCATCTTGACGCTACTTTTAACTATCGACGAGTGCGCTCGCTGCTTTCTTGTATGGTGGGAGGTTCCGGATTTTAGTTCTCGAACCTCTCACGCGCGCGCCAGTGGCTGTGAAATTACACCGAACTCGGAAACAACTCGACTAATAATCCTTGATATTATAATACTATAAAAGTTTGATTGTTACTTGAATATTTATTTTAATTAATAAAGGTATTTTACTATTCATTGTACGTTTAATGAATGGATTCTCCTACTGCAAAAATAAAATTGTTACAACACATTAATAGAGGCGGTCATTTTAAACACAAAAAGTTAAAAAGTTAAAAATTTAATTTGACGTTTATTACCGAATACATCTGCAAAATTTCAAGTCTACGTAAATAATTTAGAAAACGCTATATATCTTTTGAGGCTTCGACTACTACACGTATACAACCAAAAGATTTTCTACAAAATAAGGTTCGATAGCGTTAGGCTAACACCTCCGTTTACCCGCACTTTATATATAGTTTTTTAGTTTTTACTGTTTATAGTTTAAGGTAGTATTAAGGTTAAAATTGAGTTCAAAATATGTTTTTTCACTGCTTTTCCTATTGTACAACACACAACAATGGTATAAAAAACAAATAAAATAGAAGAAATTGTTAATTACTTTACACAGTTAGGTAAATATTTTAGTACAGTTACCGAATATTGTCATTTACATTACTTAAAGTTAAACGTCGCATCGTAGGTACTACTAAGAAAATTAATTGTTATTATTGTTAGTATTCAACAAATTTGTATGAAAAAGTTAAAAATAGATTATCTTTCCTTTCTTCCGTCTACCATACGCAGGCTCGGTAGTTCAATACCCAATTACATTAATTTCTTCTTTATTTTTTGTTGATTTTTTTTAACATCGACAAGCGTCTAATATGCGTAAAATAGCCAAACAAAATTTATAACCCCTATAAAATGGTATACAATAAGCTAACTATTCCTTATTTACATTAACATTAATTGAAAACTTTAACATTTCAAGCGTTTTGGTTTTTGATTTCTTCTATATTTCATTTATTTTAAATACAAACATAGTAAACGTCCTGCATTCCTTTCATATTTGTTTATTTAAGATCCACTTATGACACTTTTCTTTTAGCAAACATCAAAAATCAAGAATAAAAAACCATTGAAAAAATTCATACGTATTTTCAACTTCAGTATTCATAATCATAAATACAAATACTTTTTTTTTATATTGAAATTGCATTAACGTCCAAAGGAAAATATACTCAAACAAAATTTATAAACGTTATACAACTGTCTACAATAAGTTAATTATTCCTTATTAACTTTAACAACAATTAACAACTTCGTTTTGCGAGCATACCTAATACGTAATAATGAGTCAGCATGATGTACAGAGAAGGTAGAACCAAGCGGGTGCCTACATTAACTAAAAGTCCTTATAAAACACCAAATATGTGCTGAAACACAAAGCTTCCCAGCGTAAAACCTAAATTCAATACCGCTTACGTATACGTATTACACTCATTTTTGGATTTAAATTGAGAAATGTTAAACGCATATTTCGGCATAGAAAAAACCTCTTCTTGCCTAAATCACTAATTGCAAAATTGATTGCAAAGACTTCAGGTGAAGGTTATCTTTAGCATAAGTTGCTATTTGCACACACGTTATTACACATGTGGCTCATATGAAACATTGGCAACAATCAATAAATATTGCTTAATTTTGACTGGTTTACATGTATGAACTTTTATTTGGCCCGATCGACTCCCTGAAATGATTTTGACAAACTCTACTAGGGCAAACTTATCTTGGTCCGATCGACTCCCCGAAGTGATTTCGACAAAGACTACTAAGGCGAAGTGATCTTGCCCCCGATCAACTACCCGAAGTGACTTCAACAGTCTACTATGGCAAAGAAATCTTGATCCTATCGACTGCCGCAGTAATTTCGACAGTCTGCTAGGGCAAAGTGGTCTCAATCCGATCGACTTCTCGAAGTGGTTTCGACAGTATACTATGGCGAAGCGATCTTGATCCGATCGACTCCCACTAAGTGATTTTGACAAATTCTTCTATGACGAAGTGATCTTGATCCAATCGGCTCCCCCGAAGTGCTTGCGGCAATATCACTAGGGCGAAGTGATCTTGATCCGATTGATTCTCCAAAATTATTTCGACAAGGTCGCTAGGACGAAGTGATCTTGATCCGATCGATTCCGGGGAGGGATTTCGACAAAGTCTACTAGGGCGAAATTGTTTTTATCCGATCGACTATTCCAACTGATTTCGACAAAGTCTGCTAGGACGCAGCGATCCTGATCCGATCGTCTCCCCGAGGTGATTTCGCCAAATATTACTATGGCGAATTGGTCTTGATCCGATCAACTCCCCACAAGTGATTTCAATAAGGTCGCTGGGGCGAACTGGTCTTGATCCGATCGACTTTCCGAAATGATTCGACAAGGTCACTAGGTCGAAGTGGTTTTGATCCGATCGGCTCTACGAAGTGGTTTCGACAAAGACTACTAGGGTAAAGTGGTCTTGATCCGATCGGCTCTCCGAAGTGATTTCGACAAGGTCACTAGGACGAAGTAGTCTTGATCCGATCGATCCTCGGAAATGATTTCAACAAATTCCACTAGGGCGAAGTGGTCTTGATCCGATCGACTCTCCGAAGTAATTTTGACAAAGACTACTAGGGCGAAGTGTTCTTGATCCGATCGACTCCCCGAGGTGATTTCGACAAAGATTACTAAGGCGAAGTGATCTTGATCTGATCGACTCGCCGAAGTGATTTCGACAAAGACTGCTAAGGCGAAGTGATCTTGATCCCATTGACTCTTCTAAGTGATTTCGACAAGAACTACTAAGGCGAAGTGGTCTTGATCCGATCGACTCCCTGAAGTGATTTCGACAAAGTCTTCAAGAACGGAGTGGCCTCGATCCGACCGGCTCTACAAAGTGATTTCAACAAAGTCTACTAGAACAAAGTGATCTTAATCCGATCGGCTCCACGGGGTGATTTCGACAAAGTCTACTACGGCGAAGTGGTCTTGGTCCGGTCGACTCCCCAAAGTGTTTTCGATAGAGTCTACTAGGGCGAAGTGCTTTTGATCCGGTCGACTCCCTGAAGTGATTTCGACAAAGTCTACTAAAGCGAAGTGATCTTGATCTGATCTACTCATAAAGTGATTTCAACAAGTCTACTACAGCGAAATGATCTTGGTCCGATCGACTCCCCAAAGTGATTTTGACAAAGTATACTAGAGCGAAGTGGTCTTGATCCGATCGTTCCACGAGGGCATCTTGATCCTATCGTCCCTCTGAAGTGATTTCAACAAAGTCTGCTAGGGCAAAGTGATCTTGATCCGATCAACTCCATGAGGTGATTTTGACAAAGTCTACTGGGCAAAATGATCCTGATTCGATCGACTGCCGGTGTGATTTCGGCAAAGTCTACTTGAGCGAGGTGATCTTGATCCGGTTGACTCCCAGAAGTGTTTTCGGCAAAGTCTACTATGGTAAGGTGTACAGAGGGCGGGGGGTAGAGATGGCGGGGCGTACAGAGAGCGGGCGTACATAGAACGGGGCGCAGAAAGGGCGGGGCGTATAGAGGGCGGGGCGTAGAGAGGGCGGGGCGTAGACCGGGCGGGGCGTAGATAGGGCGGGGATTAGGTAGGGCGGGCGTAGATAGAGCGGGGCGTGGATAGGGCGGCGCGTAGAAAGGGCGGGGCGTAGAAAGGGCGGGACATAGAGGGCGGGGCGTAGAGGTGGCGGGGCGTAGAGAGGGCGGGGCATAGAGAGGGCGGCGCGCAAATATGGTGGGGCGTAAAGATGGTGGGGTGTAAAGAGAGTGGGCCACAAAGCGAGTGCAGGCGTTCAAAGTAGTCCTGTAGGGACTACAAACCGCTTCTAGTCTATATTATATAACTCGTATACCAAATTCGAAATCCTTTTTCGAATCGTACACAACACAAATTTAGGTGCAAGTTTAGCAGTAAACTTTTCACTCGCACTTGACAAAACTTTATTTACTCTCCAGACCTTATCACCAACTTCAAACGATAAGTCTCTCCGCCTTAAGATAAAGACGACTTGCTTTTTCATAAGCTAAATTTTGCTTAACACGTACTTCTTTAAAAATTTCACTAAGACCTTGACAATCTGTGACATACAATGGCCTACTGCCTGGACAAACTTCTACGTCATTTAATGAATCACAATCTGTACCATAGAATTTGCCACTAATCGGTTTCGTGTACTAAACAATTCATTTATAAAAACTAATCATGACGATAGCCAGCAAAAAGAATATCAGTGTTCAGGTACACTCCCACTCTACTCCATACGGAACTGTCAAAATAACTAAAATGCTTCACAACGCATAAATTTGCTAGAATGACAAACTCCTCTACGAGCTTCACCTAGACTAATAAACAAATGATTACATCATAACTAACCTCAAATAATGATGCCAAAACTGCTAAAGCGACAAACTTACCACGAGTCTCGTCTAGACTTATGTATTGCTGAGCGACCAACTCTTCATGAGTCTCGTCTAGACTAACATACTGCTGAGCGACCAACCATGACGACAAGTCTCGCTTAGACTAAATAGAATCAAACATGTTGCGTTGCAATGCAGATATACATAAAAAAATTGCTATTCAAACAAAAACGTGCATATGCACAAGAGCAATTCTCAAGCCGTATGACGACAGCACAAATTAATGTACCCAATTTACCAAAATATTATATTTAGTACACACTTTATAGTAGCCTCATAATACGAAAGAACATGCTATCAATTAAACAAGTGCTTTCAGCGGGACAAACGGGTAGCCTATTAAACAAGCTTTCCATATTTGCTATATATAAAACAATGGATTCCCCTTTTTTTCTGACGAGATTTAATGGTTTCCCACACCTCATCTTCGGGATGTGCTGGTAAAAAACCTTCTTTTAACTTAGCGACCAAAGAATTCTAATCTGTCAACTGACTACGGACGCTTCGGTATCAGATGAGAGCATTACTGGTAAATAATTCGACCGATGAGTTGAATAACTCTTCATCAGATACTTTACGGGATTGTGCAAGCTCTATGATTCTTTCTAAAAATTGATATAATAGTTTAGGGTCTCCAGAATATTTTATTGCCCAAGAACCAATAGGGACTGACTGAGTAAAATATGTAACAGAAGGGACAGGTAAGTTAGTGGGAGCATTCGATATATTACTTATATTATTTTGATTTGCAACTAAATCATTGTTTGCTTTTTCATGGAGATCTGCCTCCATTACAAGAACTGTAGCCATAGTTTCATTTTTGTATAATATTATCTCTTCGGAATTTTTTTTGGGAAGCTTTATATGTTTAATACGACCTAAAATGTGTATTAACCTAGACTGTATCCTTTTAAAAGTGGTCTGAAGGTTCATCTTGGTATTCCGTTAAGACATTTTTTATCGATTCGATGCTTGATTCAGTTTCCTGTTTTTCTATATAAAAATCTACTATATATCCCGAAAGGTCAATCAAACATCCTGGTTTAACAGATTCTTTGGCTAATAACCGAGCTAATATTTTTCTTTTGTCAGCGACTGGTCTAGTGTTTTCTATACCTATATTCAACTCATAATCTAGCTCATCTTTAAGTAAATGTACTATCTGATACTTTTCTGCCATTGTAAAAATTTATAAACTCTAAAATTATTTTGTAAATATAAGCTCTCACTCAACAGTAGTCAATAACTAACTAAACTGAATAAAATAGTTTACAAGAATCTAACTTGGAAGAGTTATGGTATCCGCCACAACTGTTTCACGTTTCTTCAAGATTGTAAAAAATGCTACAGAAAATTACTATTGATGAGATCTAACTTCATTAAATTTAAACGTTACATGAATCAGTGGGACAAAATCTTTAAAACAAACGAGGGAATCACTAATGAACAAACAAAATTGAGACTACCAAAATTGCACCTACGTTACGAGGTCAGTGCAAACATTCGAGCCCCATGTTGGGCGCCAGTGTTATGTATATTAAATCTAATCCACAATAAAATAAATCGTGGTAGATTTTTATATTACCTATCGAGAATTCTTCTGTAACTGTAACAAGCCCAGGGTAAGGTTAGGATGGAAATTGGCTTTTAGTAAAAGAAAACTCTTAAGACTTTTAGCTAACTGAGTTTTGACCCACGGTTGCATGAGATTGGGTCAGTGGGTTTATTAAAGTTGGAAAAAACAAGATAATGGACTCCACCTAAATTTTTTATAAAGCAACTGACTAAATCAATTTGCTTAAAGGGAAAATTTGGAAACCTAGGTTATTGCTAACCACTTTAAATACAACAAATATGATACTTACATCTGGTCGTCTTCTTCAATGAACTAACGATGACTAGGGCGACTCTGAAACATAATTACTACCAACATAGATACCCTATATATCTTACAAACCAGTATGAGCATGTAATCTTTGAATTAGTTTCCACTATATTGTGGTACACATTCGGGTAAGTTTAACCTTTAAAATACCTAACAAACTTTGGAGAAATTTAATGATTACTGAGTAATGAACTGAAGTCAAAAATAATTCTATATTCTCTTTTAAGACAAGTATTGAACATTTTAAATTATAAGTGTTCTAAATAAATAATAAAATTCTTATGAATTTAGTTTCTTGAATTAGGTATTTAACTTTTGGACATTAATTTTCATAATCTATAGTCTGGGGTAGCGCTACTACGACTTTACAATTCTTTAAAAAATTTACTTAACTTTTGGCAAATATTATCAATTAATTAATTAATCTAAGTTCAAACTTCATTATACAGGACTTAGGCCCTAGTAAATCAGCATGTTGGTATTTCAAATTATGGTAAACAAGATAATTATCATGATTGTTTGTCAGCACATGTTAATATCCTCTACATACAACCGGTGAGGTACAATTTCCAAGGTTGTACACACCATTAATTACAAAAAATTGTTATACTCATTTTAACAAAATAAGCTTTTAGCAAATTAATTCACAAAATTATTCGCACGAGCCATAATGAATTGTATACAACAACCTGAGGTAATTATAAGCTTCAAAAAAGAATTCATCACATACATAGATTACGTAATGAACTTTATTACGGCAGCCTTATCTTAAAATTTTAAACGTTCTTACACACAGCGGCAATGACCTTTAACCTTAAAATGACATGTCGTGGATCGACTAAACACGCCAGGTGTAGCTACATAGCGAAAGCCACCATATGTCCAACAAATTGCTTACGCATTTATATATTAAAAGAGTTCCATAAAATTTTCTTAAACCAGACCAAATAGAATACGTTCAAGATAACCGAAAGTTTCATCGAAATTACATAGAATTACATTGGAATTATCAAATTGTCGGAGTTATTAGAGTTGCACGTCGCCAAGAAGAGTTTGTACACTACACTTTTACACAAGTTGGCACGGACAACTTTTAAAATACTGTGCCTTTATTACAGCGTCTCTGCCAGGAAAACTTAATTTTCCTCAACATCTTGAGTGTTTTTTTTAAACACACCAAGCGACCTTTCAGTTCAACGAGGAAACGAAAAGTGACTATCTGTCGCGCGTCGTAACAACTTGAAAATCTTAGATATTACAAAGACGTAGGAGCACGCGAATAAATTTGTATACATTTTATCAGTAAGGACAATGTGATATGTAGTAGATTGTAATTGTAATTAAAATTGTAGTGCGCTTTGAAGTTTGTTGGCTATTAAATATGCAATATCGAATGAATGAATAATATAAACATTGTTGAATAAAGACTAAAATAATAGATGCACAGCGATAAAATCAACGAATAAATTTGCAGGAAAATTATATGTTACAAAGTGAGATAAATACAACGTAGACGTGTAGTTTTTGGTATTTTGACAAAAACATCTTTTAACAACCTTAATAACAATATTCAATTATATTCTAAATCATAGATTGTACTTTATGATAGATCAAGGTGAAAGGGTAAATCTTTAAACACATACTGCTGTCTTTGATTAATATTTGGAGTTGGCAAAATAAACAAAATTTTATTATTCATTACTATTGAAGCGTCATCTTTCTCTGGGAATGAAAATTTTAAATTGCGTTTGCGTAAAAATTTGGCTGTATATTCGGTATCGGAATGTGATGTAACAATTACTGCAATAAAGTTTTGGATGTTTTTTTCCCTTAAAGTTGTATAACAGCATAATCATTTACTTTAACCTTAGCTTTTAGTGTTTTTGAGTAATTTCTATTTAAGTATATGGATTGATTATTTTCCTCACTATCAGAGTAAATATCTGTATATCGTAGACGCCGTGGCTGCCTTGTTGAAGTAGATGCTGCTATAAATACATGTAACAAAAATTATAATACTATAATTTAGTCTTAGAATTGAACAGAAATAAAAAAAAGGATACTGTGTGATGATTTTGAATCAAAACAAACATTTTCTGAGGTAGTTGTCACTGAAGGTATATTTATTGTTCCCAATCCAAAATGTCTGCAAACTTTATTACAAAGTAAACAACTAAGTTTTGTTGCAAACAGAACATTTGATGTACACTTATTCCAAGTCAATTCTCGTATTAACATAATTCCTTTAACGGATTTTAATACTAACGGCGATTCTTCATCGATTTCAGAAATTCGTGTGCTATTTATAGTCAAACATTTTATTCCTTTGCAATTTTTTGCAAGCTGTTCTACTAATATCTTTAAGTTGGGAATATCTGTGCCTGTGCCTACCAAATTATCTGCCGTGCACTTCAAACACCCGCCCACACCATCTGGTGCACCTTTACCATGTCCAGATTCATTATAGATCCAGCGTAATTGTTGTATGTTTAAATCTACTGCATGGAATTTCGCCATTAAAAGAACATAGTTTTGTTTTTGTATTGTGCAGAAGGGCCGTCAGACAAGAAAAATACTGATTCTAGGTTAGGCACCAATTCAAGAGCTTCTTTAATTACAGGTTCAAGATGAGCACAAATAGCCACTGGATCATGGTGCATGCTGTCCGACAACGTGCCTAAAGACATTGGCAGGCTTGTTTCTGTCTCATATGAAACAATTCTCTTATACATAACCACTGTATGCAGTGTCAACTTGTGATTTAGAGCCACCGAAATGAAAAGACTGGATTTCGTTAGAATATTTGCAGGTGTAGTTCTCGGAGAAATGGATATGGATGTGTATTTGATTTTGATTAAGATTTTTTTTTATAAAATCTACAGCAGCATACTGATGAAGCATAAATTGGAATAAAGAATTAGTAATATATTTAGTAATTCTTCTTTGCTGCAGTGAACTACATCTTTCTCAGTTTTCTGGCGCATCTTTGTAGGACCTTTAATTAATACTTCTACCTTTCTAGAAATTCATTTTTCATAGGTAGCTATTTCTTCGTTTTCATAAACCAGTATGTTAGTTCGTCTATTCATGCAAACATTACATACTCTAGATAAACAATTGTCATTTCGTGGATCACAACAAATTTCTTGCACTAACTCATCAGGATTTTTTAATAATATTAAGTACCTTTGCCTTTGCAGTCAATAGCTTCATGTTATCGTGAATGATGCACAGACATGTATTTCGAAGTCTGATATTAGGTTTTAAGACCCAAAATGGTCTATAATTGCAAAAACTTTGATAACTTACCTTTATTCCACCATGTTTTTTTTTAAATTGTTTGTACGTCTTCAAAAGAGTTGCATTAAAATTTTTTTTTGTTTTTTCACCTTTCTATAAGTTATAGTATCTTTTCTTCTTGAGCATTGCCGACTAATTAAGTCTTCCAAAAAGAAATTTTCAATTATATATTTAATCTTTTTGTACATGGTTTAACGTTTTTGAATTTTTCAGATCTGCCATTTATATTACTCAGACTTCTAGAGACTGATAAACCTAATAGTGAGTTGAATCTGTATTTTTTGAGTATGGGTCCTGACACATTTAACATGAAATTTCTTTTTTCAGACACACTTTTTTGTTCACGGAAATTAGTTTTTAGTTGGTGCTTAATTACCTCTGAAAAAACTAAACTCCTTTTTACTTCAGGTGTCACTTCTTGCCCTTGCAGCATAATGTCTACTATTTTAGTTGGTGACTCCAATACCTTGTTTTCATACTTTCTCCACAGACGATGTGCTTTCTTTTTATATTTTTTCATTCTTTTTTTTACTGCTACTAAGTTGTTGTTGCAGACGTTTGATTCTTAGTTTTAGATTTTCCCTATTTTGGCGTTGTGATAATTTGCCTTGAATTGCCTGTCTTGCTAGATTGTTAATTCTATTTCTTTTGGGTGTTACAACTTCGTCAGCTGCAACTCCTGCTTGAGATGTAGGACGAGGAGACGGAGTATTTTCGTCTAAAGTCTGTTGTAATAATTTTTGGGTTTTCTTATTATCATACAATTTTTTGCTTCTTGTTCTCCATTCTTTCCTAACTTTTTCTTTTTCTCTGTCACTCGTTTGTCCAACCAATTTGATTTTTCCAGCATTTCTTTTAGCTTTATGTCTTTCCCTCTCTTTGCTTTTTTGCTCTTCATACAGCATTGGATTATTTTAAACTTTTTCATGTAATTTTTTCATGCATTCTTTAGATCTAAAATTTTGTAGTTTTCTTGACTTCTCAGATTCATCACCTTGGTTAATATATTCTTACATCCGCTAATTCACCCAATTAATGAAGGTGAGATTAACGGTAGTGAGAATATTATTCAAATTTATTGCCCTTTCTCAACTGCTATCATTGTACTTCAATCTGACCTCAAGAAAATCCAACTACATACAAAGCAAACATGCAACAATAATAATAAATTGTGAAGTAATTATCATACCATATAAGATTCAATTAACAGAAGTGAGAGTTAAGCTTAACCAGGGCAGCTAACTTTTTAAAAACAGTAAAAATACATCAAAATGTCACAAATGCACACCACCATAACAGTGTTGCTATAATCTTCATGTGCATGTTGCATACTAGCACTGTGGTGCCATCTGCTACTTTATTTGACAGTTACTTTTATATAACGGATGTGAGGACACAAACAGGTATAACAGCTTTTACTTTATATTGAAGCTGTAGTTCGTCACCAAATGGCATGGGAAGATAAGTTATAAATGTTAAGTCTTTACTTTATATGAATGCAATATAGGATTTAGAATAGAAATACTATCTAGATACTCAGTTATATGTTAGGTGAGACCTAACTCAGAGGAGACAGTTAACGGAGGTGAGATCTCACATACTGTTAATGGTGCAAAAAATCTTAATATTGGACATTTTTTATTTTAGGACAATGTATATTTTCTAATAATTTTAAGAACTGCTTTTCAGAACATCTAAATTTCAAAATTTTAGGTAAGGACACTAAAATGCAGAGTTTCGTCGGAATAACCCATTAACGAAAATGGACAATTGTAAAAAGACATTTTTATCGATTTTTTAAAATTAAATTCAGAACTCTCGTCTCTTAAAAACTTATCATGTATTTTGTTAAATACACGTTCATGGAGGATTTTGAGTACTTTATATGGATAACTATTGCTGCAATTCGCTTGATGTGGAGGTAATAATTGAGGTAATTCTGTGCTGTAGGATCGTCTTCTGAAAGATTAATGTCAGTTTTTGCAATTCGAAAACTCTTTGTCAATTTGACTTGTAAAGGGCCACTGTGGGTCGAAATACATGAATTTTATGATGCATCAGAACTAGGTTATGCCTCTGTTGTTTTTTTTCATTGTGTAGAGAAAAATGCTAAACGCTTTGCGTATTTCATTAGCACAAAAAGTAAAGTTGCTTGCCCTATCTACTGTTTGGTTATACTGCAATTGCTTTTTCCATGCTCTATCTAAAGGTACTACATAGGCCAAGAAGCGAGTTTTTTACCTAGAAATTCTTTATTTTGCCTCTTCCAAGCAAGGTGGGGATCTTTAACCTGCGTGACAACACTCATATACGGAACCTACATTTTACCTTTCATCCGAACGAGGGCGTATCTTTACGAAAAATGCTTGTCTAACATTTTTTAAGCGACTGTATTCTGATTTGAACTTGCGACATTGGATTTAGTGTCACACGCATATCAACTGAGTCTTGGAGCCGTCTCACTGTTTGGTTACAGCAGTGCGACAGTCCTACTTACAAATCGGAAATAATAAAAGCACGTATATAATCTGGGTCCATAGTTATGTTCGACTTTAATCTTTTTACTGCATGAAAAATGTCTTTTTCAGTAGTTTGGTCGATAGAGATTGGAATGAAGTTATTAGAAAAATTCGTTAAATTAGATGCATCAAAATTGAGACCATGGTCGTAGCCGGAGTAAAATAAATCGGCAAAAGCATCTCATTAGTGGACGTGTTAGCATTTTCGTGCATAATATATTGATTAGCTGAAGGACTGCTTTTATGAGGTAGATATGATCAAAACTTTTTCCGATTCTACTTGATGTTAGTTTCAATATTGAATAGAAAAGATCGGTGAGCCATAACAATTACACATTTACTATCATTTACTATGAGATTTGTACTGTTCGTAGAACGTACGATTGAAAGATTTGTTGTAAAGTTTCGATTGTGAATATTTGCACATGATCATTTTAATAACTGCAGTTGAAAACTATTGTGGATACCCACTTTTTGTGCGAGACTTTTTAGGTACACAACTGTCAAATCAATATTCGTGTGGTGGCATAGATTCAAGTTCCCTAACAGAAATTTCTGCATATAGTTGGTGTAACTTAATTTTACTAAAGTTATATGTCTGTGTACTGGAAATGTCAACAGACTCTTTGAGTTCAACCCGAATAGAGAGTATTATTGATAATGATGGACGATGTTTATAAATACTAACGGTATGTTTGTTGTGGTTTATTTAGCATTAATCTTCTTTGGGAATTAAACCACTCATAGTTTTTAAAATTATCTTTAGGATCGTTGTCAAAATAATTTTGACAACGATCCTAGGCCATGGATCGAAACATAAATAAATATGATTTTAAAAACTATGAGTGTTTTAATTCTCAAAGAAGATTAAGAAAAATAGGTGATGTTTGCCTCCTGAATTTTACCAAGCAAAGAAGAAACCACCCGCACACGACCCTGACCCTAAAAACAAGTGGAGACAGCCTCGGCTCCAGCGAACAAACAGGCCCCTGGTTATTTTTATTTTGTTAACTTATCTGTAATGGCAATATTTGCAACCAAATTTGGGGGCATAATTTGTTACACCCACAGTTATGCAATGATTGACGGCACGGATAGCACGTAACGCATTTCTATTATTTCAAATTCGACAAATTTGATGAAACTTGTACGGTTCAACCCTTAACCTTGGGTATGTGATACATATGTTGCTGAACTTCATTCATGGCTGTCTGATAATACTGGTGCTGATACATTACGTGAAAGCGAGTTAATATTAAATGTGTAACCGATGATTTCATAGAAGTATTATAGGGATGTGCCCCTGTACATCAATGTATTTGCTGCATTTAAACGTCCCTCTACTCTGACGGTGCCATCATTGTCTAAAAGCAAAGAGATTTTGCAAAGAAAATGCACTTTAGGCAATGTTCGTTTTCTCACAGCAGAGTCAATTCTTCTGGAAAGCAGTTCCTTTGTGCTATCGTAACCAAGTCTGCCCTCCAACTACTTTATATTGCAAACCGCAAACTTAAGATTTGACAAGCACTTTTGGATTTATCTGCTAAGAAAGACATGAAACAGTGCTTACGTGTATTCATTGTTTCAAAGCTAAGCCTGTGTCTGTTGTGCCCTCGAAGTGTTATGGTATACCGGACGGACAAGGAAGAGAGCACCGAAAGCAATGTAAATTAGTCCGCATTGATTACCACAACAAAAAGGAGCTTGTTGTAGAAAAGGAAAAAGGAGAAACCTCAAGACCGATTTGCCCAGAGGATTTTGCACAGTAGTTCAAGTTGAAATTTGTCATTTTTCATCTTCGCATATTCATCTTAATGTTCAACCTTTTTAATTATAGTAATTTGCGATTGATTCAGTCTTCACCACAGTCTCCAGTTAAAAAATTTATACAAGGAAAATCACAACACTTTTGATCGTTGGAAATCGAAGGAAATTTTTTACAGTACAACGTATCATGCTTTAGATTATCAATTTGTTGTGTGAGATTGTTGACAACTTCTTTTAAGTATTTAATGGTTTCCTTTTTTGACACGCAATTGTCGCAATGAAAAACTGGTCTGCGTTTTATCATCTATGTTTAATTGCTGGATCTCGGTACAAAATAATCCTGAACAGGTGGTGTGTACAAAGTAAACAACATTTATCACAATCAACAACAGTATCACAAATAACACAGTTACTCATAATCAGCATTGTGTTGCATTTGAATATTAATTGAAGAACTGAATTGTCACAATTTAAACATGTTCGTACACTCGCATCGTTACCCGCATTAGTGTTTATACAGCTGTCCAATCTATTTACATATAATTTATTTTTGTTTAGTGTCGTCTAAAAGTTTTGTGTGTGTGTGTGTGTGTGTGTTTCAAGTGCACACACACACATAAGCATTGCATCTAAACTGTTTCTACTTTGGCAAGAAAATACCCAAATTTCAAAATGTCCAAGAGAGCAAGTTACTCTGCACTTTAGCAAATTTTTATGTACTGGTACTCTGGCTTAATAAACATTACACATTAAAACTTTTTCATGACATGGTTGTGAATCAACAAATGTACCAACAGTACCATCTTACTAATTTCTTACATGACTAACCTAACAAATTATATTGCTACCATCAGGTTAGCTTCTTCACTCAATATTCAAAAAATAATTCCTACGTCTGATCGTAAATACCAAACGTTAGGAAGACGAAAAAAGATAAGGCAAAATCTCAAGTTATTATCAAAGATAATAATATCAAAGATAAAGTTATTAAGATAAAACTAGATAACAATAGGTGGATCCGAAACGTCCCAGCACGGTAAGACACGCTACGACTACATACATTAAAGATATAGCGTAGAATTCCCCAGCTCACCAAGCCGTTTTGTCATCCATCACAAAGATACAAGATAGAGTGGCTCCTTGAAGCCGTTATATAGGTAGGTAGGATACTCATACCCCCTAGAAAAGAGCGACCTGTGAGGCAGACCCGTCAGTTATAACAGTATGAGGGACCGAGAAAAGGCATGTGGGTGCATTCCTGCACCCGGCGTTGAACGATATCGATACAATATCCACACTTATATGTAGATACATATATATTCTTGCACTCGCACATTCACACACTCATACGTACATGCACTGTTAGCGGCCACGTGCGCTGACAGCGGCACCGCATGACCTTACGAAAGATTCCCAGAGACGTGGTCCGGGTGTCTGTGAAAACCCCCCGTGCAACCACACGGTGACTAATGGAAATGAAAAGGCAATAGAGATATAGGAAAGGTAAAAAGAGGGAGGTAGGCATTTTGGAATGCATAAGTGACACTTCCAGAGAATAGAGGAAGGGCTCGCATTGAACAAAAGAGGCAGAAAAGGTGGATAGAAAAGCACTACTCAACCAGCCAATGTGGTCAGTAGCCTGGAGTGAGGGACAAATCACTCTTATGTGGTAGACGGGTGTTCAGGGACAAGAACAGGTTTACCGAATGAAAAATAAGGCGGAAACTGAGACAGCAGGATAAGAAAAAGTAGAGATTTTGGACAAGCGTTTGAGAGAAGATAAAGAGTTGTCCCTGTTAAGCGCAGATCGGTCTGAAGGACCACCTGCTATATTAATCAGACAAGTTAAGGCACCTAATAAGATAAAAAATTACTAGACTCTTAATGAGAACTAGTACAATCATTTTCCTAACGAGTGCATCCACTGCGATAAGAAAATCATACAAAAGTTGAAACAACAACCTAAAAGTATCGCTACAGATACCTTCACACAAAAGACCAACTGTTTCAAGGTAATTTTAGAAACGGTAACGCAACACACAAGAATGCCCAACTATGAGGAGTTAAATACAAACACACTGTCCCAATATGCTAAAAACAACCGATAATTCGATAAGATATCAATAAAAAGCGATAGCACCCCACCACGAAGTTCCATAAAAAACAACAAAAAAATGTTTATATGTTCTGATAACTTAGTAGAAAAAGAAAACAAGTAATAATAAAAGATAAGTTGGGCGACTGTAATAATTCAGAAGAAAAAACACATGGAATAGAAACTCCTAGTTTTTTGCACCTGCAAATATGGACTATTCCTTACAATGGCATAGGCCGCGTCTCCTACGTGAGTCCAAAGAAAAAAGCATCCACTCAACATCAGCTAAAACCAATCATAAAAATTCAATGAGTTATTGCAACCAAAGTTATGACAATCACCACAAAATTAAACATTGTAAGATAAATGCTGAAAACAAAATAATCTGTTGTAGAAAAGGTGCGAGAATTAATTAAATGAAGCAACAAAGTTATACTGGGGAATCTAGATAATAAACGGGTATGTGGCTGGCAATAAATTCAAGGGAAAGTTTACAGGTAGCAAAAAGGTAGCTAGTTTAACGTAAATAAGCCAAACGTGTAGAAGGTAGGTGCTGTATAAGAAAAGAAATGGCTGAATAAAGTTAACTAATTCACAGTAGTGACAAAAAACATTAGGTAAATCGTTAAAGAAATGAAACGTGAAAAATTTTGGATGTACGCGAAGCTTGAGCGATTTTAAAGATATTTTCATCCCACCTAGTGTGGTCTGAATCGATATATGAAGAGATACGGTAATTAAGACTTGATTTACTCATAACAAAATTGTTGAAGAACAAGAAAACGTATCTTACAGCGCATATAATTGCTAGGGTGACAAGCCCTTCTTTGAGTCTCACCTAGACTAATAAACAAAAACTTCAACATCGTCCTCAACAAATGATTCAAAAATTATTAGAGCGACAAACTTACCGCGAGTCTCGTCTAGACTTATGTAATGCTGAGCAACCAACTCTTCATGAGTCTCGTCTAGACTAACATACTGCTGAGCGACCAACAACGACGACAAGTCTCGCCTAGTCCAAATAGATCTTAAAATGCTGCGTTGCAATACCGATTCAAATAAAAAATTTGCTATCAAAACAAAATCATGCTCACTACACAAGAACAATATTCTAGCGATACATCTACAGAAAAACCCAGTATACCAAATTATTAAAGTATTATTTTTATATCGAGGAATTTATCAACAACCATCTTAACTAAAGGGGACAGTAAATGAACTTAAATAGAAAACATTATCATCAATCTCACTATTGTAGTGTTTAAGAAAGCAAATATAACGAAATCAAGTTTACTATAGTGTTTTAGAAGGTATAGATATACCAAGGTAAGATTTCAGTTAGTTACATTAGCTGTATTAAAAGCAAAATTTTCAATGAGAAAGAATTTATAACCTATAGTTAATTATTTAGATTGTAAGGGAACACTTTAAAGTCACGGCAAACTAAGATAATGTAATATTTAAATAAAATTTAGACTAAAAACAGGTTTCAATAAACTAAAGAAATTTCAGGTTTAAAATAATTATTGAACCAGATTTAATGTCATTTTAAAGGAATTTTTTAATCATATAGCTTTTTATCTATGGCTAGAATACTTACAGAAAGAATTATTTAATCCAAAGCACATGTTTTCCACTTAGAGGTTAAGATAATTTTAAACACATGAAAGGTATATACTTTTCTTTCATCCTAAATTAGGTTATGTAATTATTTGAGAGAATTTAAATATAAATACACTGTTTTTGTAAAGGGAAAATGCAAATTAACTAAGTTTAAAGTAAGTTATATAAAAGGTAAACAAACACAATCAAAAATGGCGGTTCTTGATCATACAAATTGACATTTCAACTGCATCCAATGTCAGGCCAACATAAGATAGAAGTTACCAACTGCAATGTTGCCAAGTTGTATTTCTTCTATTCAAAAGCCATTAAAAATTTAAAAATTATTTTTATTATATTTGAGTGAAAAAAAAACCCAATTTCTACAAAGATATTCAAAACTAACACCTTATAAGATAAATGAGAGGTTAAGATAAATTTTCAACACACATTTAAGCGGCACTGTTATAACCCCGTCGCCGCATGTTCAGAGCCACTTCCCACAGTTGGGCGCCACTTTATACTCCCGGCGTCGCGCGTTCAGAGCCACTTCCACAGTTGGCAACACGGATACTATCCACGTTCAGAATAGAGGAAGGGCTCGCATTGAACAAAAGAGGCAGAAAAGGTGGATAGAAAAGCACTACTCAACCAGCCAATGTGGTCAGTAGCCTGGAGTGAGGGACAAATCACTCTTATGTGGTAGACGGGTGTTCAGGGACAAGAACAGGTTTACCGAATGAAAAATAAGGCGGAAACTGAGACAGCAGGATAAGAAAAAGTAGAGATTTTGGACAAGCGTTTGAGAGAAGATAAAGAGTTGTCCCTGTTAAGCGCAGATCGGTCTGAAGGACCACCTGCTATATTAATCAGACAAGTTAAGGCACCTAATAAGATAAAAAATTACTAGACTCTTAATGAGAACTAGTACAATCATTTTCCTAACGAGTGCATCCACTGCGATAAGAAAATCATACAAAAGTTGAAACAACAACCTAAAAGTATCGCTACAGATACCTTCACACAAAAGACCAACTGTTTCAAGGTAATTTTTAGAAACGGTAACGCAACACACAAGAATGCCCAACTATGAGGAGTTAAATACAAACACACTGTCCCAATATGCTAAAAACAACCGATAATTCGATAAGATATCAATAAAAAGCGATAGCACCCCACCACGAAGTTCCATAAAAAACAACAAAAAAATGTTTATATGTTCTGATAACTTAGTAGAAAAAGAAAACAAGTAATAATAAAAGATAAGTTGGGCGACTGTAATAATTCAGAAGAAAAAACACATGGAATAGAAACTCCTAGTTTTTTGCACCTGCAAATATGGACTATTCCTTACAATGGCATAGGCCGCGTCTCCTACGTGAGTCCAAAGAAAAAAGCATCCACTCAACATCAGCTAAAACCAATCATAAAAATTCAATGAGTTATTGCAACCAAAGTTATGACAATCACCACAAAATTAAACATTGTAAGATAAATGCTGAAAACAAAATAATCTGTTGTATAAAAGGTGCGAGAATTAATTAAATGAAGCAACAAAGTTATACTGGGGAATCTAGATAATAAACGGGTATGTGGCTGGCAATAAATTCAAGGGAAAGTTTACAGGTAGCAAAAAGGTAGCTAGTTTAACGTAAATAAGCCAAACGTGTAGAAGGTAGGTGCTGTATAAGAAAAGAAATGGCTGAATAAAGTTAACTAATTCACAGTAGTGACAAAAAACATTAGGTAAATCGTTAAAGAAATGAAACGTGAAAAATTTTGGATGTACGCGAAGCTTGAGCGATTTTAAAGATATTTTCATCCCACCTAGTGTGGTCTGAATCGATATATGAAGAGATACGGTAATTAAGACTTGATTTACTCATAACAAAATTGTTGAAGAACAAGAAAACGTATCTTACAGCGCATATAATTGCTAGGGTGACAAGCCCTTCTTTGAGTCTCACCTAGACTAATAAACAAAAACTTCAACATCGTCCTCAACAAATGATTCAAAAATTATTAGAGCGACAAACTTACCGCGAGTCTCGTCTAGACTTATGTAATGCTGAGCAACCAACTCTTCATGAGTCTCGTCTAGACTAACATACTGCTGAGCGACCAACAACGACGACAAGTCTCGCCTAGTCCAAATAGATCTTAAAATGCTGCGTTGCAATACCGATTCAAATAAAAAATTTGCTATCAAAACAAAATCATGCTCACTACACAAGAACAATATTCTAGCGATACATCTACAGAAAAACCCAGTATACCAAATTATTAAAGTATTATTTTTATATCGAGGAATTTATCAACAACCATCTTAACTAAAGGGGACAGTAAATGAACTTAAATAGAAAACATTATCATCAATCTCACTATTGTAGTGTTTAAGAAAGCAAATATAACGAAATCAAGTTTACTATAGTGTTTTAGAAGGTATAGATATACCAAGGTAAGATTTCAGTTAGTTACATTAGCTGTATTAAAAGCAAAATTTTCAATGAGAAAGAATTTATAACCTATAGTTAATTATTTAGATTGTAAGGGAACACTTTAAAGTCACGGCAAACTAAGATAATGTAATATTTAAATAAAATTTAGACTAAAAACAGGTTTCAATAAACTAAAGAAATTTCAGGTTTAAAATAATTATTGAACCAGATTTAATGTCATTTTAAAGGAATTTTTTAATCATATAGCTTTTTATCTATGGCTAGAATACTTACAGAAAGAATTATTTAATCCAAAGCACATGTTTTCCACTTAGAGGTTAAGATAATTTTAAACACATGAAAGGTATATACTTTTCTTTCATCCTAAATTAGGTTATGTAATTATTTGAGAGAATTTAAATATAAATACACTGTTTTTGTAAAGGGAAAATGCAAATTAACTAAGTTTAAAGTAAGTTATATAAAAGGTAAACAAACACAATCAAAAATGGCGGTTCTTGATCATACAAATTGACATTTCAACTGCATCCAATGTCAGGCCAACATAAGATAGAAGTTACCAACTGCAATGTTGCCAAGTTGTATTTCTTCTATTCAAAAGCCATTAAAAATTTAAAAAATTATTTTTTATTATATTTGAGTGAAAAAAAAACCCAATTTCTACAAAGATATTCAAAACTAACACCTTATAAGATAAATGAGAGGTTAAGATAAATTTTCAACACACATTTAAGCGGCACTGTTATAACCCCGTCGCCGCATGTTCAGAGCCACTTCCCACAGTTGGGCGCCACTTTATACTCCCGGCGTCGCGCGTTCAGAGCCACTTCCACAGTTGGCAACACGGATACTATCCACGTTCACATTATTGCACAACAAAGATATTACGGCATTATTTCATGTCAAATTGTATCACATGCCAAATATGTTTACAATGATACAGGTTGCACCCTAAAAAGACAAAAAGCACTCACCCAAAAATGTGGAACTCTTCACGATTTTGCGGTCGTCTTTGCACAGGAGCCATGCTGTTTTCCATGTATCTCGTCTGGTTGTTGTTTGGTGTAGGTTATACGTCATGCCCTCGTTGAAACCAAATTTATCGTCTTCCATCTTCTTTGTTCGTAGGTAGGACGAAGGAATATAGGTAAAGATACAGGAAAAAGGAAACCTACATTCTGAAAAGAGAAAAGACAAAGGAAAACACCGGCAAACGTCACCGTTCGACGTCTCGTTGGCTAATAATCTCATGTCTTATCCAAACCGCGCACTTACCCACTTCGCGCCTGCGCATTCCTTTGCGCCGACGCAACTGTCCGAAATGACGGAAATGAACAAGTCTATTTTAAAAATAATGGCGGAAATTCACTCACAATTTTAAAAGTGTACATGTCCAAATTTGGAATGTAACAGTGCATGCATGTGTGTACTTGCTTAAAGTAAAACTTTGTTTGATTTGATAGTGGGATTGCTTCTGCTTTCATTTCCTTCCTAAAAATCGCGCAAAAATCAACAAGTGCAGCAAAAACAATTCTCGGTTGTTCAACCACTATATACATCATATCGTATTGGAAATGTTCAACTGTCATATGAATATAGTTTTGTTCTTAATTATACAATACATAATAATTTAACTACAGTCCACCCACTGTAGAAGAAAGGAACCAAAAGTAAGTTATTGTTATTGCATAAGTCGCCCTTTCATGTCGTACTCCAGTAGTGAATCGCCCCTCAGTTCTACATATGTATACAACTAAATTTTCATTAACAATTAATGCTAACTTAATGTCTAAAAGAATTATATGATGTACAAAATAAACGTATTGTGACTAGGAAGGGCTAAGATAATTAAAAATGGATTTAAAACAATGTTCTTAAAGGACAATTTTATTTTCTGTGTTTTTATTTGTTTCTTTTGTTCCAGATAAACTTGGTAAATGGAGAAATTAGTCCAAATAAATCCACCCATCATGGAGAAGGTTCACCTCTTCGTCATAGCCTTAATTTAAAATTGCAAAATTCACTACCAACGTTACAATGTCCAATATGCAAGTATACTAGTACCAGTCCAGACGAACTTGAAGAACACATAAATAGGTAAAATTCTGAATGGTCAAAATTATTCAACAGCATAAAAGGAAGTTTCTAGGCAACATTTTGATCTGACTTCGCCATCAGTTGGCAGATTTATGGCTGCAACCTTTTCATGTCCACTATGTACTAAAAAATTTTTAGCAGCTTCTGATTTAGAACTACATGTTAATATTGAACATTGTGATATTTTGAGTCCAGCAAATAAATCGTTAGCAACCAATCCAGAGTCAACAAGTTTGTGTCCAGTGTGTGCAATAGTATTAGATAACAATGTAATATTTAAATATTTTTACAGTTTGCTTTAATTGTTATTGTATATAGAGTGACTTAGCGGCCCGTCACGTTGAGTCTCACTTTCCTGCTGGTTCACCTTTGAAAGTTGATAAAGAAAGGGAACAAAGAGAATTTGAGTTACTTCAAGCTCAATATGGAATGGATAATCAAGGTAATTATCGGGACCAATCTGTTAGCAATATGCAAAGAGCTGTTTATGCGGGTGAAATGAGTGTGAGTGATTATTATGAACGGACATTGGACTTACGAGCATCAGAAAGTCGTGGTATTGACGATGGTAATTCTGTAACACGCGCATTGGTGAGTATTGTGTAGTAGATATTGTAGTGGTAGAAGTGATCGCTGTAATGTCTGTATTGTGTCAGCGATTATACCCTGTAAAGATTTGAATGCGGCACACAGTTGCGATGCATTGCAGGTGCCGCGTCTTAAAGCAATATCTAATAACTTCCCAAATGTTGTTCGTGCATTGTATTGTACGTGTGTTGATCACTATGCATCATCATATGGTGATCACGGGTGGGGTTGTGGCTACAGAAATGCTCAAATGCTCATATCAAGTTTGCTGACGCACACTGGTTACAACGAACGTCTTTATAAATTATGGCAAGATCAGAAACCGCCACGATCTGCTGTTCCAAGCATATCCAGATTACAGAACCTTATTGAACAAGCCTGGTCTCAAGGCTTTGACACTCAGGTTAGTCATTGCATTATTTTCAGAATGAATAATTTGATGTTTCAGGGGTCTGAACAATTGGGCTGCCGTCTGATTAATACACGAAAATGGATTGGAGCCACTGAAGTTGTTACCTTATTATCATTTCTACGAATTCGTTGTCAATTAATAGATTTTTATAAACCAACAGGATGTGGTGGTACACATCCGGATTTATTCAAATGGGTTTTGAAATATTTTGAAAATATTGTTGGTGGAGAATTTGCACCACCATTGTATTTGCAACACCAAGGTTAGTTGTTTGCTTTTCTTCTTAAAGCCTACCATGTGTTTATTTATTAAAGGGCACAGCCGAACCATCATGGGCGTAGAAGTTTATAAAGACGGTACTATAACACTTTTAGTATTAGATCCAAGTCACTCTCCATTACAAATGGCTCAGCTTGGTGATGCAATCAATGGTTTATCTGCGCTACGTTTGTTACGAAAAAATGAATCTGCTATGAAGGCTCGTCAATACCAAATTGTAGCAGTTGTGGGAACAATAGATAATGATCAGCAATATCAAGTAAGTACTTAAACGTTACACATTTTTAGCACTATTTATTTGAATTTCTCGTGGTATACCACAAGGTCTGGATAATATGAGCTTGTGGTAATTCTAATTTTTAATAATGCAAACACTATTGTTACTATGCAATATTATTATACAAAATATAGGATGATTGATATTAACCATTCATTAGAAGCTTATACGGAACAAAAAAAAGACATTTTGAAATTTGGTCAAAGGGATTTATTTAATGAAAATATTTTCTAAATCGACATTTCTAGCTGTACTATATAGGCAGTATTACATCGTTATTTTAAAAGAAGTCATCAAATTTTAAAAATTTTTCTTATACTATATTAAATTTAAAAATAAAGTTTTGTAAAAGGTGGCATACTCTTAAATTAGATATTATTCAAGTTGTAACAATTTCCGAGTGAAAATTTTAGTATAAACGTCAGTGACATAAATTATCTCGGTCAATAAAAATGTTGTGAGGCTCCTCCTTTGACTTGGGACATCGATAAGCTTGTTATAGAATGCCCTTGAATTGCTAACTATTAAAATACTTTTGCCCCCAGATGTTAGGTATGAAAAGTGCTTGTAAAATTTGGTTTTCCAGGTTTAACGTTTACAAATTAATGAATTTTATTGTATGATAGCGTGCTAATTCCCTGAAATAAACTTTCTTAATCTCATGAATTTCATCCTAACACTACAATTCGAATGATTCATACTCTTTATGTACTATGTTACCAATTAATATTATTTATACACTTTGCAACTTTGAGCTACATAAATTACTCGACTTATTTTACAATGTTAAAATTTTTGTTACAAATGCTATTGTCTAACTATGAACACTGATAATACTGCATTTCTCATTAAAATTTACATCTCACACACACACACTCATGCACACACGTGCGTGCATGCATGCACGCACACACGCACCCGCCCACATGCATGCACACACACACGTGTGTGCACGCACGCGAGTTGTCGAAGTGAAAGCACGTGTATTTTGTAACTCGTGAAGTTTTGTATATTTTATTGAGATATATTGAACAGTTCTATTATATAAAATACGGTAGTGCATTTTAATAAGTGTTTCTCGAATTTACACCCACGTAAGTTTGAAAATCGCTTTTATTGAGCATATTTTAGCTAAATAATTTAAATTATTTGGCTATAAAATTCAACTTGCTGAATTAATACAAAGACACGATAGTGATAACAACTGCGCTATCTGCTTAACCTGTTTATTTGTTCCAATCCTTGACACATTTCCTAAACTTTAATATTTCAAAATGGAGGAAGTATTAAATGAATCTTCTGCTCGCAGGTGGTTCATTATTGATGGTACTGCTCCTAGCGTAAGTGAAATAAGTAACGTACAACTTACAGATAATTTGAACGCGCTCAAGAAATCGACACTTTTCTCTGATGCTATTAAAGCTAATATATTTCCTAAGAAAGAGCAGGCAATCGTATTTCAAGCTATTGATGGAATACAAGTTAAAGAGTACGTAGTAGCAGTCGGAAAATTGATTAACCCCAAACATATACAGTTTGCATCAAGAATGCCATTAGGTAGGGTATGTATATACCTATCTACTAAAGAAATTGTTTCGTCCTTTTTGCTAAATTATGGAGGAATAAACATAAATAATTTATATATAGCTGCTAGAAAATTAATAAGTCCGTCCAAACGAATAATACTGTCCAATGTCCATGCATACCTCACACTGTTGTAGAGGCTGTCCTAAAAGATCACAACTTACAGCTGTTGTCACCTATTTCCTTTATAGGGGTCGGAATAGGGCTAACTGAGTTCAAACATGTATCGAGCTTCCGCCGTCAAGTGTTCATAGCAGATAATAATAATAATAATGAATATATACCAGAAACGTTTATAATAAGATATGAAGATGAAGACTACCGAATCTTTTTATCAGACGATCAATTACGTTGCTTGATGTGCAAAGAGCTCGGACATATCTCGGCAAACTGCACACTTTGTAACCTAGACGAGTTTGCAGATAATCGTGCTAATAACTACAATAAAAGACCCCCACCTCCAACTTCCACTTCGGAGCCAACTGAAAATTTTGAACAAATAATTCAGCAAGACACATTCACGGATTCACCCATCCCGACATTAACACCAGCTAACGATCCTGTTCCAGAAACACCTAATAACGATGACTCCGGAATAGCAGCAAATGAAGCTTGTTTACGAACTAAATATGAAACTAAAGAACCGGTCAGGGAACGCTCGCGTAAGAGAATCAGAATTGATCTATCTTCCGACAAAAATGACGCATACGAAGACATTGAAGTTCTGTGGTTGAATGCCGAATTTGTGTTAGATTACACACACTGTGGTTTTTTTGTAGAAAGTGAAAGGCAGTGCGGATGCTCTATCAGTAGCTAAAAGATATACAGATAATTTTAAAGAATTAATACTACTATTGAAACAAGCATCTGAAGTTTGCAAAGAAAGAACCCTTAAAGAACGATGTAAAAGACTTATTACATCGTTACAGAAATGTTTACTTGCTGAAGAAATAGACGTTCCCATTTGCACAGTCTCGCCCTGCGTGTCTCAAACTATGCTATCTAAATCACGTACTGCCGGAAGTTCGGAGAGTATAGATAGTACCTACTAGATAATCACTACCACTTTTCCCTTCCAACATGGACCAGCAATATATAAAAATTTTTACTGTCAATACAAAAAATATCGGAAGTGAATTTAAACGTTTCCAGTTAAAGGATTTTTTAGAAAAAAACCCAACCCAATGTAATTTTGTTACAAGAAACAAATATTGATGACGAACAACTTTTAAAATGCATACCCAACTACACACTATTACTGAACCCTTCGCGTCGAAACTTCTCAGGAACGGCATTTTTAGTAAAAGAGAGTCACGATTTCAAAATTACAAATCATAAAATACTGATTGATTCATACATGCAAAGCATATCTCTTACTCTAGGTAATTTAAAACTAAATATTATAAACATATACGACAACGATAAATGCTTTGAAATATTAAATCTTCTAAAAAATCATTTAACTAACTAACTGATGTTCATATTCTTCTTGGGAGAGATTTTGTACCTTAGAACCAGTGGTAGACAGAACTTATATAACTGAAAGTCGACCAACCATTGCACTAAAACTACAAGAAATTATTCAAGCCTTTCAGTTGTACGATTGTTGGAGGATATTAAAACCCAACAGTGAAGGATATACTTTTGTAACGCGCAGTTCCGCTTCAAGGATTGATCGTTTCTACTGCAATGAAAATACAATAAAACATCTTGTTACCGCTAAGATACACAGCTCCTTTCCCGATCATTTGGCACTTGCTGTAGAAATAAAATCATTCTTTAAGAACCATGATCCTCGTTGCCCCTATTGGAAATTTCCAGACTATTTGCTGGAAGATGAAATGTACATACAATTCATGAAAGATTTCCTGACTAATTTTTCACAAACCTTTTCCATACAACATATGACATTAGAATGGGAAAAACTAAAACTTTCTATCAAAGAAATTAAAATAATATTCTGCAACCAGAAAAGGCAAACTAACATCGCACAACATATGTCAATAAATAATCATCTTAAAAAGGCACTAAGCAATGCAGCAGCTGGTGATACAGAAACTGCATTTAAAGTAATTGAAGAAACAAGAAACTGCTACCGCAACAAAGCGACAACACCTTTAATTCTGCAAAAACACTCAGATTTCTTAAAATTGGAAAACCCCACGCTGCAACGTAACTTTTTAACAAAATCGCCTCATATTACTGAATTACGAATAAATGGAACAGTCGTTACAAATAGGTTTGAAATATGTGACACATTAAAATCTCATTTTGAAACGCATTACGTCAAGAAGGAGGCAAATGTAGATACCAACCGTCCACTATATAAAAATGTACCAATCCTAGTTGCAGAAGATAGGGAAATATTAGAATTACCCTTCACCACAGAAGAATTTTCGAAGGCCGTGCATATGTTGAACAAAAACAAAGCTCCGGGAATGGATGGTTTGACGGCAGAATTTTATATAAAATTTTGGGATAAATTGCATTCTTTCTTTCAGCAAGTGTTCAACAAAGCACTGTCAACAAATTCACTACCCCACTCTACTAGCTAAGGCATTATTACTCTTATCCCTAAAAAAGACACGTGCCTTACAGAACTAAAAAGTTGGCGACTGATTACACTCTTAAACGTAGACTACAAAATATTAGTTAAATGTATGTCTAATAGGATTACAAGCGTAATTCATAAACTTGTTTCCTCGGACCAATGTTTTTCTATCCCAAATAGAACCATGTACGATATACTACATCCACATAGGGACATTATTTAGTATGCCAATGATTGCAGACTGCCTCTAGCAATACTGAATTTAGATCAAGAAACAGCATTTTACCTAGTAGATCATGAATATCTAGTTGAAGTATTGACAACATTCGGGTTTGGTAAAGTATTTACAGGATACGTGAAAACACTACGCAAATTCACAGGCTCATATTAGGGTAGGTTCATTACTTACTAGCGGTATTCAGCTTTGTAGAGGAGTACGCCAAGGTTGTCCTCTCTCAGGACCTTTGTTCTCATTATCCATTGAGCCTTTCCTCAACCTATGTCGTAACTCCTTATCTGGTTTTCCTATGCCTACAGAAGCGCAACGAAAATTGGCGGTGAGTGCGTATGCAGATGATATATCAGTTTTAATATCAACCGATAATGACTTTAATAAACTTAATAGTGTGTGCACCGAATTCCATGAGCAGTTAGGATTGGTGATTAACAAAACCAAATCACAAGCATTTTGGACAGGCATATGGAGATGCAGACCGGACAAACCCTTAGGTTTTACATGGTCTTCAACCAGTGTTAAGGTGCTCGGTATCTTACTAACTGGGAACATTGTAAATGATACGAAAACGGCATTTGAAACGATTTTAGGTAAAGTGGACATGTCAATAAGAATGTGGTGTAGCAAAGCACTTGAACTCTCACTCATCTGACGCAAGACCATCATAAATCAATATGTTGCCTCTAAAATCTGGCTCCTACTTGCAGTACTAACAGTGCTTCAAAAGAAATTAATCGATTTTATTTGGTCAAAAAAACATTGGACCACATCTAGAGATTTGCATGTTTCGATACCACGGGGAGGTCTGGGATTGGTTCATCTTAGAACAAAGCAAAAGTCCTTTCATCTGCAACTTGGATACAGGTTAATTACCAATACGTCAAATGAAAACTGGGCTGTTTTAATCAAATATTTCTTAAGTCAGAGTAATCCATATCAAGTATCCTGGCAAAGGCTATTCAGTACAGGTTTGCGTGACCGCTGTATTTGTAGTAACATTTTCATTAACGGCGTTTTTGAAACATGGTTTAGTGTCAACGCCACAATCTTTAACTTTCCAAGAAATCTGGATGACCTCCATACAATCCCAACAGGTACTTTCAGATTAATTAAAGATTCTAACATTCCACCGCTATTTAATACAAGATGGAAAGACCATGGTTTTAAAACGCTAGGTAGCTTTACAACAAATAGCAAGAATTGGCTGTCAAATACCCAAATGGCAAACCTTTTAGCAAACAATACACCAACAGTACGAGAAGAGTTACTGTTGCAATATCAACGAATTAAAGCATCTTTCTAGTTGAATTTTAAACATTTGTATGGAACTAGAGTCTACAATGACATTCCTTTGCAACCCGTAATACATTTTGGTGATATATCAATACCCATACAAAAATCCTGTGATCAATGCCCTCTTGAAAATGATATGCAGGTTTCAACCTGAAGATATCAATCGGTAGGAGTCACACAGGATACTTTTTAATTCAGCACAGGCAGCAAATTCACATCAACTTTTATATTGAAGATTCCTAAATAAGGCAAACATATCAAGATTATTATTTATTCTCCAGGAAGCAACTTCTCACAGATAGGTTGTGATGCTTCTTATCAAGCCACTACTCTATGACTCTTGAAAATACTATGCAGGTGTAAACTGGTTCAAACCCAAAACACCTTGGTGGTAGAATTATTTTGAAAGTAGTATATTTTTTAATTCATTAGACACCATTAGATGAGTGTGTTTGAAAGCGGCATTACTTTACTACTAACAGAACGTAGTCTTGTAATTTGACTTTTTGTTGGCTATTTTTTTTTATCGATACTGTTTAACTTACAGTATTATACACTTTCTGGAGCCATGGTTTGCAGTATTTACTAAAGATATGGCAGCTCATGTACATTTCGTTTACCTGCTTGTTTTGTTCATTTGAGTTACACAGTTAATTTTAAAAAATAAAAATAAATTAACTGAAGGTGTGCGAGTGTCAGCGGACGAAACAAAAATGCAAAGGGAATATTTTAAAAAAATCAGAGGTGAATTAGATGAACTGGTTGCAAAAGGTGATAATTCTAAAACAATTAAATTTATAAATAATATACCCAAATTGGTTAATAAAACGTTAAAAAACATATAATGCATCCTAATAATAATAAAAACAGTGGGGTGTTAGGTAAAACTCTTGATATTATTTACTTAAATATTAGAAGTCTTCTTTGTAATAAGTGTGAATTGATTTCGTTTATCACTCAATATAATCCAGCAATAATTTTACTTAGTGAAACCCATATAACTGCAGATATATTAGACAGTGAATTAATGATCCGAAATTATAATTTAGTGAGGTGTGATTCGAATTCACGAAAAACGGGGGGTGTGTTAATTTATATAAATCATGCTATTTCATACAAAATAATTAGTGAATACAAGGTGGATAGTAGTTATTGGTGTGTTACGGTTAAAGTGAGGATTAATTCCCAAGACTTGATAGTTGGTTGTTTATATAGATCACAGCAAATCTACATTGGAAGTTTTTAAATGTTTTGAAGAAATGGTGGAAGATATTTTTAATAATGGTAATAAATGTGTTTTGGTAGGGGACTTTAATTTAGATTATAATAAACAAGAGGATGGTTATGTTAAACGTTTGCAAAATTGTCTGAGTGTTAACGGATTATATCAATTAGTTAAGGTAAATACTGCATTACAAATGATAGTTCAACATTGATAGATTATGTTATTTCAAATACAGAAATGTTTAAAATAAATGTATTTCATACACCTAAGATAACCGACCATTCAATATTAAAGATTAGTTTAGATAATAGAAAATATAATATGCGAAATCCTTATTCGTATTTCACCAGAAATATAAATGAAGAAAAATTACAAAATATTAATGACAAGTTATTTAGTTGTAATTGGCCTTTAGAAAGTGTCGATGTCAATGTTATACTTGAAAGCATAACAACTAAATGCGAAAATATAATAGATCAGGTATGTCCAATAAGACAAAAATAAAATAAAGAAGGAGAATTACCATGGTATGATGAGGTAGTTAAGAAAATGGCAAGAATGAGGGATAACGCATTTATTAATTTTATTGATAGTAGGGCAAAAGATAAGGCAATGCATTGGGAAAACTATAAAGTCAAAAGAAATAAAGTAGTGAACTTACTAAAAGAAAAGAAAATTAAATACTATGAACAACAAATTGACTTTTGTAAGAATGACTCAAAGAAAATGTGGAGAACAATAAAAAGTTTAATAAGTCAAACGAAAGCAATTGCGAATAATATTAGATTTACTGAAGGCTCAGTAGAATGCAAATTAGACAGTGAAATTGCTGAAAGATTTAATGAATTCTTTATCATTAGTATTGAATCAATAGTTGATATGATTGGTTTTGCACCTAAATGGAATAGTAACAATATGCCAATAGTACAAAATATTTTTAGTAATTTTAAACAACTGGGGATGACTGATTTGAGAAAAATAATTATATCATTGAAAAACAGAACTAATATTTGGCAACCAGTAAGTGGAAAGATGCTTAAGTGTATTAGTAACTCTATTGGTCACATACTACTGCTCTTGATAAATGTTTCATTGGAAACTGGGCAATTTCCTGAAAATTTAAAAATAAGTACAGTTGTGCCGGTACCAAAGGTACCTAATTCAAATAATGCAGAAAATTTTCGACCAGTAAATACATTACCAGCATTGGAGAAAATAATTGAAATAGCAGTATATGATCAATTAAAAGAGTATTTTGAAGATAAAAAATTACTATATGTAAACCAATCAGGATTTAGGACTGTCCATTCGTGTGAAACAGCTCTGCAATTTACCACATGTAAATGGAAAATCTTACTTGATGAAAATAAATATATAGTGGCAGTATTTTTGGATTTACAGAGGGCTTTTGAAACTATTGATCGATCGATATTACTCGAAAAACTTAGGTACTATGGAATAAGAGACAACGTTTTAAAATGGTTCACTAACTATCTAAGTAATAGACGACAAAGAACCAAATACAATAATCACTGCTCATCAGAAAGGATGGTTATACATGGGGTGCCGCAAGGAAGTGTTCTAGGTCCACTCCTGTTCTTAATATATATTAATGATTTCTATCTCAAAGTGGAATGAGAATTTATGAATCTGTTTGCAGATGATACATTACTTGCAGTTAGTGACTATAATTGACAAACAGCTATATCTAAGATTAATGTGGTGCTAAATAATGTCAACATATACTTACAAACAAATAAACTTAAAATTAATGTTAAAAAAACTAAGGCTATGGTCATTACTTCTAGGTATAAATCTAACAGTGTTGATTTAGCATCTTGTAATATACTCGTAAATAATTATAAAATTGAGATTGTTAGAGAAGTAAAGTATTTGGGATTAATAATTGATGATAATCTAAGTTTCAAGAATTATTTTAAGTATATTTATAAAAAAAATATGTGGTAAAATATTTTTCTTCAACAGAATATGTAAACACTTATCACTGTGGTCTAGAATCTTAATTTATAAAACTATAATTCAACCCCATTTTGAGTATTGTGGAACCATGTTATATTTGCTTGATTCTAGTTGTAAGCAATCATTACAAAAATTGCAAAATAGAGCAATGCGAATAATTTTAAGATGTAATCGATATACACCCATTAACAGTATGTTATATATACTAAATTGGTTACCAATTGAGCAACAACTCTATTTCAAAAGTATGGTCTTTGTATATAAAATTAATGCAGGTTTAGTTCCAACATATTTTGAACAATTTGTTATTAAAAATAGGGATATACATGACCATGACACTAGGAATAAGGAAAATTTTTATATTAAAAACCCAATACAAAAAAACTATGAATTCGCTATTTTTTAAAATGTTTAATATGTATAACCAACTGCCAGTCAATGTAAAGGAATCATCTAGCTTGAATAAATTTAAAAGCAACTTGAGAAAAACGTTACGATGATGACAGTAGAAGTTCATACTTAATAATTAGACTAGAATAGTTTTTGATTTGTGATGAAATATGTTACTTTTTCACCATATTATATTATATTGTATTGTATATTGTATTATGTAATTTGATATAAGTTGTATTATTATTAGGATTAATCCTATTTATGAAGAAATATATTGATTGATTGATTAACTGAAAGTAGATTGGAAACTGTTGTAACAATTAATGAATAGTTAAAAGTGTTTAGAATGCATATTACAATTTCTATTTACAGTTATTTTTTATGTATCAAGTAGACAAGTGTAGATGACAATTCTTACATAGACAGTAGAAGTTTGTCAGTATTTATCATTTCACTAATAAATGTAGTTTTGTATTAAAAGTCATTGAATTCTATCCAATAAAAGATATAATTACAGTCCATTTTTCTGAGTTATCTAATCAGCAACAAAAAGTAATAAGCTTTTATTTGTTTACCAAAATGAGTTAACCAGAAAACGTTTTGAAAAAAGTGGCAAAAATTCTTTCTTAAAAAGAACCAGTTCCTTAATAAGTTGAAACCACAACAACTGCTTCTATATAACTTGATCTACTGTATAAAAGGCATTAGCTTCTGGTAGCTGTGTGGAATGCAACTCGATATTATAATACTTCCTTCACTTGTATTATATACATTTACCATGAACAATTTGCAAACCAAGACGATTATCTTCAAAAGTAGCCTTTGGTAAAGCTTTTGTCAAAATGTCTGCTAGTTGTTGTGTAGATGAAACATATGTTATGTCGATCATACCACTCTCATAAGCTTCTCTTGTGAAGCGGAATCTGACGTCTATATGTTTTGTCCTTTTATGGTATTCAGGATTCTTTATTAATTTAATAGATCCTTGATTGTCCATCCGTAGTAGAATTGAATTATTCACCTGAATTCATCCATTCTAGAAAGCGACGTCCAAATTGTTTCGTTTGTGGCATCACTAGCTGCAACATACTCTGCTTCTGTAGTACTTGGAGCCACAACTGTTTGTAATTGACTTGACCAAGAAATTGGACCACCAGAAAAAATGGAAATATAACCACTTGATGAATTTCTGGAATCTACATCAGCAACATAATCAGAATCTGTATAAACAATAAAACCTTCTGTATTGTTGCCATTGTACGTAATACCATAAGATGCAGTTTCTTTGACATATCTTAGAATCTGCTTCACTGCATTCCAATGAGTAGCTCCTGGATTAGTAATATATCTACTAACAACAGAGACTGGTACAGTTAGCTGCAAACATGAGAGACCCAACAGCTTGACGATATGGAATATTCATGTCAATTGTGCCTTCTGCATTAGTTAATTTAGAGAGATATAAAGAGCTATCGGCTAGAGTTGAAGAACCTTTGGCTTCAAACATGGTAAATCTATCCACAATTCGCAAAAAAAATTTCTTGACTTACCTTTGTTATCTTTCTGCTGCGATCGTGTTCAATATTTAAACCAATGTAATTTATACAGTTAACATATGTCAATTCCGATTCATTCTTTAGCGTTTCTTGAATTTAATCAATAATATGTTTTGAAGAAGCCATAACCAATCCATCATCTACATATAGAGTTATCAATACTGTCTGTCCATCAACATATCCTTTAAAAGCACATTTATCAGACGTACTTTCTTCAAAATTAAATTTCTTGAAAAATTCAGAAAAGTGTTTATTCCACTGCCTAGATGCTTGCTTAAGAGCATATAAACTTCTGACTAATTTAACTATTTTTCTCGCATCTGACGAGCCTTCTGGAACAACCATATAAATATCTTCTACTAAATAGCTGTTTAAAAAAGCTGATTCAACATCAAATTGACCTATCTTCAAGTCTTTAACCAACCGCTGCAACAGACAATAATGCCCTCATCGAATCATATCTGACTACAGGTGAAAAAGTTCTTTGATATTCAAATCCAAATGTTTGATTAAAACTTCTAGCTCTAATCTACTGCGATATCTCACACTTTTTCCATCAGTATTCCTTTTTATTTTGAATACCCATTTGGCTGTAATAGGTTCTTGATTTGATGGTAAATCAGCCTCCAACCAAGTTCCAGCTTTTTCCAGAGCGTCCCATTCCTCTTCAATTGATGCTTGCCACAACTTTGCATTATAATGGTTCGGGGATGCTTGCAATACATTACATGTGATTTTCCAATGCTCCACCCGAAGGTACTACATTGGCCAGGAAGCGAGATTTTTTTTTACCTGGAAAATTTGGAATTTTGCCGAACCCTTGCTGTTCCAAGCAAGGTAGGGATCTTTAATCATTTTACCTCTCATCCGAACGAGGGTGTATTTTTGTGAAAAATGCTCGCCTAACATTTTTCAATCAGACCGTGTCGGGATTCGAACCCAAGACCTTGGGCATAGTAGTCACACACATACCACTACGCCACGGAGCCGCCGATGCTTGCAATACAACGACAACACGCAAGAGGGGATTTCAAATTGAATTCCAATTTACAACTAAAATCGCTAATGAGGTAAGCAAGGTAAATGCAGTCGGAGCAAGCAGCTTCAATGTACCCCCAGCTAACCCAGTACCGAGGCAGGGGGTGGGGTAAAATATCAACGAAACCTTTTACCAAAAATGAGCACCACCTAACTCTAACAGCTGGGCTCCGACGATAGGAAATTCCTCACGGTCACAAATAATACCCATACAGCATACAATCCAGCTAACATACGTTGACACACAGTAATGTAAACCTCATAGCTAATCATTACGTTTACTATACAAGGATAAATCCAGCTAATAACAATAATCACATACACTATAGTTTAATTAATAATTGAACCCACCCACTTGTTATGGTGCAATTCTATTAATACATATACCAATACACCGATTAACTAAGTCGGATTTTACTTTAAATTCAATATTAACACAGCCAACAAGGCAACATAAATTTGTGACTAGATGGCCGATTTAAATGACTAGTAGGATAACATTTGAGTACTGAAGGTATCTGCAGTAATACCTGTAATAATAATAGGCGGGTCGTATTGTAAATAAGCAATGTTCAACACCCTAAACTAGAACCCAACCCTATTGTAATTGTATGGACATAGCAACCCTAAACTCAATAATATTACAATGTAATTCACCAGCATGCAAAGTCAACCAAACGGTTGCGATGATAAAATACATATGGAACAGATGGTGATCTTCCAGCTCAAATGGCACGTGCAGGTAGGATATTGCTACCAATTATATTTACATGGGTCCACTGGATCCTTACTTGTAAACTTATTCTCCTTTTAATTACAAATGCCACATCCACAACTCGAAATTCAACATATAGTTTACAACGATACTTGAGGCTAGAATAGTAGAACGTAGAACCCTAAAATATAATCCCATAACTTCAGTCAGTAAAATCACGACTTACTTACCGATCCACAATTGGGTTCAATGCACAAAACAAACAAAATGTATAACAGGTGGTTACCAGATAGCAATCGAGGACTCAACATGAATCGCAGTAAAACCAATAAGGTAATAAGTAAAATTATAGTAAATCACTTCAGAATAATTTCCTTTCAAATTAATTCGCTAAAATAGCTTCAACGAAGGCGGGCATATATACGGACCCAAAGCGTAAATTGAAAGTACGATTCGAATTAAATATAATGTGAAGATGAAACCACTAAAGCTGGTTTGCAAACTGTTACCTGATAACGTGGTGCGCTATCAATATTGAGGTATGTACATCTAATACGGAAAGAATTAACTATTTAATACACGGCTAATGTGCAAATGTCGAGTGAAAGCAGAAGCTATCCAGAATCAGATATAGACACTGACCACAACATCGTAATTATGAAGGTCGCACTTAAATTTAAAAATTTGAAAAAAAGAAACGGAAAAAGGCACTTTGACTTAGAGAAACCAAAAGATAAAGATATTCAAGAAAGATTCGAAAAAAGTCAAATGATTGCTGAAAGATATCAGGAAAATATCTGATGCTAAGGAAGTAGAAACAGAATGGAATTAAATCCAGCTTAGACATGGCGGCCAGAAATATTCTGGGGTATACACAAAAAGAAAATAAGAAACCATGAATAACAAAGGATATCCTGAATTTAATAGAAGAAAGACAAAAATACAAAAATACATCAGACGAAACAGGAAAATAGAGATACAAAGCCATAAAATGAGAAATTATTCGCAAATGCAGGAAAGCTAACGAACAATGGATTAGTGAAAAGTGCAAAGAGATACAAACTAAGATGGAAGTAGGAAAGACATATGAAGCATACAAACTAATTAGAATCAATTTTAGGGATATAAAACCTTATAGCAAAAATATAAGGGATGCGGGAGGAAACGTCATTGTAGAAAATGTAGAGAAAGTGAGTAGATGGCAAGAATATTGTAACGTATTTTTTTATTCAGTTACACTTTCCTTATTAATCTAATATAATATCTCAATAAAATAAAAATATAATTTATAAATATCTGATCACTTAAAATAAATCATAAAATATATAATAGCATATGCGCTCCTTCGCTTTAGAGGTCTAAGTTCCTATAATAAGAATCGTCAGTCTGTCATTTCGTGTCACTTTTCTATCAGCGTTTGAACAGGTAAGTTGCAATCCGCAGCGTAGAAAGGTCAAAATGGTATCAAGGCACATTGCCTGCAATTCGGTCCGTAAGAAAGTTTTAACAAATTTAGCCTTCGTGTCGGAATGTGGTTCCTAGCAGCTGTTGAATGATGGTTTTATTTTGTATTTCACCTTTAGCAGCTCAGTTGATTCCTGCTGGCCGAAGAAATAGAAGTCCCCCCATCATTAAAACAGTTGGTATAATTAATTAGATAAATTTTATTAATGCTTTCCTCGTAGTGCAAATATCATCCATACCATAAATACTGCTGAAACGAAAATTTAGTTTGAGATTTAAAATACAAGAAAATAATAGGACGTACTTAATGAAGATTTGGTTTGGTTAAATAATATTTTGTTCCAAAGATCTTTTATAATTGCGGCGTTAAATTAATTCGTAATGGTATGTTTCCTGTTGCGTGCATCGCAGATGATATGGAATAGTCCACATCTGGTGTCATATGATTATAGTCTAGAAGTTCAAATTTTTTTGATTGCACTGTAATTCGACACGTGAGTGACATTTAATCTTTAATTCCAGTTATATTTATTTAAATGTTTTACGAATGATTCAAGGTTGAAATTTTACCTTGATTTAGATATCTTAAAATTCACTTAGAAAAAGAAAGATTCCATACTAAACTTGTAACGTTGCAAAATTTTAAAGATGGCTATGTAGTTTGCTTATCGTAATTGTTTCACAAGCAGATAGCGTTAACTACACTGAAAAAGTTGTTATTGACATGATGTCAAAAATATCTAGCTATCCAATATAAATATCACATGTTGTTCTGCGTTATTTTAAAAATATCTTTAGTTATTTTGAAGTCATGTAATTTGATTCTTAAAGAACATGATGAATTTTGTTATAAGATATTAAGTAAAACTAGCCCTTTGTTGAATGACGCAATTTTATAAGACGTTAAATAATTAAATTTTTTGTGAAGTCGACGTAGTACTACAGATGACTATAATTGAAATATGAAATATGAATTATTGAGAAAGCATAAACTTTATAGTAAACTTATGTAGAAATATTCAATTTAGAGATCTTTATGTTTTTTTTTGAAAACAGAACCATACTAGTTCCTTTTATGTAAATTTTGTTGAAAAAGTTAATGTTAAAACAAACCAAGAGAATTTAATTGAATAGAATCGATTTTTGCTTAACTCTTTTATTATTAAAAATTCAAGTAAAATTTATAGGTCCTTAATGAGCAAAAATTGTGTCTAATGATAACAAATACCCTGGGTGTATATACTCTTGGAACTTAAATTAAATTATATTATTTTTGATGAATATTTTTAAGGACACAAACGGTGTCTATGTTGTGCATTTGTTTGTTCACAGGTTAAGTCGAGACATCTGTAAGACATCTGGTAATTGAGATTTTGGTAAATGCTTTGCAAGTTTGATATACAGGTTTTGTGGCCATATAAGCGGAGTAGATTTAAGGTTTCCGCATTCCCCTAATACAAATACATGTATCTTTGTATGTTGTTGTATTGAAAAATACGGTGGCGCTCTATATCTATATTTTTGGTCAACAGACATCCCATGACCCAAGCTCTTGATCTACCCAGAGCTAACACTTTACTAGCCGTTTATCTCTAAAGAGTTTTTCTTTTCCTCAAACCGTTTTCCATCCAACTTTACCTTGGGCTTCCATCATTAATAAGAAATTCTCGACCTTGTGATATCAGGTAAGGGTTTATGATATATGGTGGTCCAATTTGCTATCTGATATTCACGAGGGATGTTAGAACCTTTCAATATATAGGGAATTTATACGCAGGAGAGGAACTAACTCCATTAGAACAGGAAACAGACATTGAAAATGATGATTGGGATATCATATACTTAGAGATGAGTTTGAATTAGAATTAAAGGGTCTGAAAAATGGTACGGCGCCTGGTACAGATAAGGTGCAAGCAGAAACTCTAAAAGCTGCTGGATAAGCAGTAACAGAGTCTCTTTCGAGTTGTAAGCTATATGTATGAGACAGGCAAAATACCCCAAGATTTCAAACGTAACATCATAGTAACTATACCAAAAAAGAAAGGCACGGATAGATGTGAAAATTTTCTAACAATAAGTTTGACAGCACACTTATTTGGGTTTAGGCGAAACAGGGGAACACGGAAGGCTATTTTAGCTCTGAGAGTGATAATGGAGAAAACAATAGAAAAAGGGGAAAGCATATATATTGGGTTTGTAGATCTGGAAAAAGCATTCGACAATGTAGAATATAAAAAATGTTCGAAATACTCAAAAAGATTGGAATTAGTTTTAGGAATAGACGGATACTACATAGCTTATACAAAGAGCAAACATCAGTAATAGAATTAGAGCAGCAACGTAGAGAAGTATACATTAGGTAAGGGGTAAGACAGGGATGTTTACTATCCCCATTAATTTTTATCTTGTACATTGAAGAGGCAATGAATACTGTCAAATGCAGGAAGTCATTTGGAATTACTATGCAGGGACAAAAAATTGATATGCTTAGATTTGCAGATGATATAGCGGTATTAGCATCCAGCAAGGAGTTAGAAGCTGCTCTTAATGAAATGGAAATGGTTCTAACAGAGAGATATGGTATGAAAATTAACAAAACTAAAGTACTTGTATGCAAAGGAGGGGAAAATAAATAAAAAACCAGAATACAAATACATAATACGAACTTACAAGAAGTAACGGATTTCTGCTACCTAGGAAGACAAATAACGTAACATGGGAAAAGCACAAAAGATATAAAACAAAGATTAGCACAAGGTCGTGCTATATTTAACAAGAAAAAGCAACTACTGTGTTCAAAGGCAACAAACAAGAAACAAGGAAAAGATTGCTTAAAACATATGTGTGGAGCACAACACTGTACGGCTGTGAAGCCTGGACAGTAGGAGAAGCGGACAAGAAAAACGTAGAAGCCATTGAAATGTGGTGCTACAGACGTATGATGAAGATATCATAGACAGACAAAGTTAAGAACGAAGAGGTACTAAAAATGGCAGGGGAAGAATGAAATATGTGTAAACGGTAAAAAATAGGAGAGTTAGGATGATAGGCCACATACTACGCCATGAGGGAATAATACGGAATATATTAGAAGCAAAGATACGAAAAAAGAGAAGTAGAGGTAGACGTAGGTTAGACTACTGCACACAGATAGTGAAAGGTGTAGGCTGTAGGAATTTCAGGGAAATGTGTAGGCTAGCTCAGAATAGAAGTCAATGGAGGTACGCATCCAACCAGTCCCAAGATGGATAAATTAATGACGAAAAAAGTAACTGTACTTAAACATGGTGATTATTATAAGCAACTACAAGTATTGGTTGGGCAATATTCTCGAATAATGTTAATTGAGTGAAAGGATTTACTGAAAAACTATTAATTCGACAAATGTCTAAGTGTTGGGGGATCTTGGCAACCACAGGCTGCTTAACCCCTTTCACTGAATCTTGGTGAAATAGGGCATAAAATTAGAAAACAATAGAAGGGGAGCCGACCTGTATACAGGCTTTGTAAGAATTTCAGCGAACTGTGTAGGCTAGCTCAGAATATAAATAAGTGCAGGTACGTTTCCAACCAGTTTTGAGACGGAAAACCTAATGACAAAAAAACAAGCGCAGATAAATCTGATGATTACTATAAACAACTACAGGTGTTGGTTGTGAAATATCTGCAACTAATGTTGACTGTGCAAAAAGATATATTGGAAAAAATATTAAATCAGTAAATGTTCAAGTGCTGGGGGAACTTGGCAACCATGCATTTACATTTCCAATGCTCCACCTGAAGGTACTACATTGGCCAGGAGGCGAGTTTTTTGTTGCCTGGAAATTTTGAATTTTGCCGAACCCTTACCATTCCTGGCAAGGTAGGCATCTTTAACGTGCGTGACAACACTCACACACGGAACCTCCATTTAACCTCTCATCCGAACGAGAGCGTAATTTTTGTGAAAAATGCTCACCTGTCATTTTTCAAGCAGTCGGCCGTGTCGGGATTCGAACCCAGGACCTTCGGATCCGTAGTGTTACGCTAGCTACATTGATCCAGGGCGACGCCTGGAACTTGGCAACCGTGCATTTATATTTCCAATGCTCCACCAGAAGGTACTACATTGGCCAGGAGGCGAGTTTTTTGTTGCCTGGAAATTTAGAATTTTGTCGAACCCTTGCCGTTCCAGGCAAGGTAGGGAACTTTAACGTGCGTGACAACACTCACACACGGGACCTCCATTTAACCTCTCATCTGAACGAGAGCGTAATTTTTGTGAAAAATGCTCACCTGCCATTTTTCAAGCAGTCGGCCGTGTCGGGATTCGAACCCAGGACCTTCCGATCCGTACGCTAGCTACATTGATCCAGTGCGACGCCTGGAACTTGGCAACCGTGCATTTATATTTCCATTGCTCCACCAGGAGGTACTACATTGGCCAGGAGGCGAGTTTTTTTGTTGCCTGGAAATTTAGAATTTTGCCGTTCCAGGCAAGGTAGGGATCTTTAACGTGCGTGACAACACTCACACACGGGACCTCCATTTAACCTCTCATCCGAACGAGGGTGTAATTTTTGTGAAAAATGCTCACCTGCCATTTTTCAAGCAGTCGGCCGTGTCGGAATGGAACTTGGCAACCACTGAATGTCAGAGAAATAGGGTATGTAACTGTAAAACAATAGAAGGGGACCGAACTGCATCAAACAAGAAAGAACAGCGCCTATTATGAAAGACAGCAAACATAAAAACAAGAAGAAAATTGTAGAAAGCAAATGCGTGGAGCACAGCACAGTATGCCTACGAAATACAAGCAGTAGGAAAAGCAGACAGAAAAATGGTAGCAGCCTTTTGGAATGATGTGCTTCAGATGTATGAGGATTATAGCATGGACAGACAAAGTTAATAACAAATAGGTTATAGAAATAGTAGGGGAACAAGGACATTTGTGGAAAAAAATAGAAGGGCAGAATACATTCTAAGGCATTTTTGGGGAATAGTACGGGATATATTACAAGCAGATATAGGAAACAGTAGGTAGATGTAGACCTAGATCAGATAATGATAGATGCAGACTGTACAAATTTCAGAGAAATGTGTAGGTTACTTCAGAATAGGTAACAATGATGGCACGCGTGTAACCAGTTCCAGGACTGAAGACCTAATGATGATGGTGATATTATTTAAATCTCCAATTAGAAACGACAGTTACCAACTAGCAATTGTCAGTTTATTTATTTAATAAAGTTTTTATGTAGCTTTTTATCTCGAAGAATTTTCTATCTTCATTGTATACTACAAATGCAAATAATTGCATTAAAAACTTTCATATTTATGTAGGGTTACGTTTTAAGAATAACGTCTTTATTCACTGTTACATCATAAATATGAAATACTGTATGCACACTGCATACTTTTACTTGGTTGATACGAAATCGTGTAAATCGACATGAATCGAATTACTGAATGAAATCGAATTAATGAATGATCTTCTTTAATAAAGTTCTTCTTTATATACAATTTACTTTGACTACGTCATCCTTTTAGATTGTACAGGATTCCAATCTAAGGATTGCACGCCTACCTGCTGCAAGGTTTCTAGGAATTCCCCACTAGCCTCGAATCGCATGATTGATTTATAATGGTGTCACGTGCTGCCCCGTCCTACTTACATAAGGTTATTGTGGCGTCGCATCTATCGTGTACTAATGCGAAAGTTAATAAAATTAATTCTTATCAATTTTATTGATATTTAATGTTCCTGCGGCTTCTTCGAATAAACGTTTGTCTTATTTAACGAGTTTGTTACGGTAATCTGCGCAAACACAAAAGAAAACAGTAAAAGCAAGTAAGGAAATCGTTTACGCCGAATACCGCAACAAAACGGGGACAGAAAGGTAGAATTTGGGCTAACTCAAAAACGTCGTAGAGGGGCGTGGGTGAAATAGAAAAACACATTGGAAACCTCGGTGAAACTATATTAATAACATCGAATCTTGAAAGACTATTTACAAAACAATAAAATAAATGTTGGGTAATCGTGATTGTAAAAGCGTCATAACATATAAAAATTGGTAAGCAAATATAACATCTTATAATCTAAATACCTACTTAATGGTTCACCTTAATTACATATAAAAGAAAATAAAACAAATTGTACATGCTGCTTTGTGAAGTGCACCTCCTTAAAATTAGACACCCTAACTTAAATTACTCAAGTGTCAACTAGTTTTAAATTTATAAGTAAGTGGTTTACGTTAAAAGACAAAAGAAACAGTACAAACGGATTCCAACATAAACATTGATTAATTAATTTTTAATTTATAGAATAATAACCTAGTTGTTCGTGCATCGTACATGTAAGTTTTGTAACGGGGTGGTGCCAATTTATCGGATAATATAAGCAATAGCAGCAAATGAAAAGTCTATTCTTCACAGCAACATAAAAGAATTACGAAAAGAGAAGCTGTACCATGAACAATCAGCTTCATGCTGGTCTCATCTTAAGGCGGGAAAAATGCGGCTGCATTTCTCTATGGGCTGGCTGCATGCTGGAACCACCAACTTCAGTTATACAAGCACAGAGAGCATTTCTAATAGCGCGACTTTACATCATGTATCTTTTCGGTAATGGCCTCTTTCAAAGCACGGTCTCTATTTTATAAGGCCAGAACCATGTATGGGGTAGGGTATTTGATTTTCAACGATATCGCCGAATTACTATGTGTGCAGAATTTCCAGACAACAGCTGCCGAAATACAAACTGTAGCAGCTTGCCAACAAGCAGATGACACAATTATCAAAGGGTTTTAAACAAACGAGAACAATTTTGTTACTTTGTAACATCTTAACAGCTGCAGAATACCAGATAACAAGTCCATTGTAAGCAGATGTAGGCAGATGGTAAGCGGTCTTATCTTTTAGAAAAAAGCTGCACATTTACATGCAGCTTTAACTTGAAATGTAATCACTGCAGGTGCTAGAATTTATTGCAACTACTTTGTATAGAGTAATTACTTGAGAAATTTTATTAAATAATACTAATTCAAATGGCGGGAAATCGAGCTTGTTGAGGAATTTTAGGGCATTTTAAAAATAAATGCTGGAAAAATTGTTTGTAGGGTTTTGAACGTAACAAGTTTATACCATTAATTGAAATATTCTCTCGAAATTTCGAAAACATTTTATTTAAAATGTTATACGGATATTTTACACACGGGTAATTATTTATTACATAAATAACCAATGCTTTTAATTGCTTTACCAACGGGTTTTGCATTGTTAGCGATTGTAAAAGAAAATATTTGCTTTCACAGTAACTAAAATATGTTTTTATATATATTTTATAAAGACTAAATTTATCAAGATTGATAAATATAGCAAGTGTTTTTATGCACAGGAATGTGAATTTTTATAACAAACGAATGGCTTTATGTTTATAATGCTGGAGAACGATCAATTTGCAGAAGTATAAAGTTTAAATTTTTTAAGATTGAAATTCGTTTTACAGTATTTCTTAACGATTAATTATTTTTACATATAAGGCTTAACTTTTCTACACACGACTGTATTAATCTACAATTGGGGCTTTTAAATACATAGGAAGTGTGTTTTGCTATTTTATAATAAATGGGTATGTATTTATAATACGCTTATATTATACATGGTAGAACAATTAATCTTAGATAAATTCTATTTTTTTTTGTTTCTTTTATATTTCGGTGGGATTTATTTGTAGAATTTCATGTGATAAAGAGGTCACGAGAGGTCATTGAACACCCAATTCTATGAAAAGACCTCTTCAAAAACGAAGAAAACGGAAAAATAAAAAATTTCCCAATATTTAATTTCTGTACCCTGTATAAAAAATAAGCGTATTTCATTACCATTGAAATATAAAGCCATTCATTTCATTCGCGTCATTACAAAATATAAAATGAAGCCTTTATTATGAAATTGAATTCCATATATTGCATCCATTTCAGCCATGTGAGATTGTAACGAATACAATTTCGTGCCTTGCTAGTTTATGTCTTTTTATAATTATTACTTTACGATTATCCTTGACGGTGTTGAAAGCGTAAATTTGTATTCCATTAATATAATATTTATTCGTTGTCGCGTGGAGCTCCATCTCTGTTTATGGGTTTAATGTAGCATTTTGGTTTCCCTGATATTCGCTAACGTGTTGATGCAAGAATTCGGTCCACTGCGCTTGCTCGCGTAGTAAAACACTTTATTGCTTTAGTCAATTTTAATTTGAGGATGTAATCAGATAGACAGGTTTTCGACGTGTGGTCGAGCAGATTTTTTGAAATCATGAAGTCCGACAGGCATGTGGCCTGGTGCAGAAGAATTCTTTTGGTCTTTGTAGTAGAAATCATCAGTAGGGTACATACTAGGGAATCAAGAAGAACTTTTTGGTTAGTATTCTTCCTTAGTCATTCAACCTTAAGATGATTTATAGGATATGGTTTTGAAATAACATCATCACGTGCAAGTTTTAGTTATTGAGTTTTGCAAAGTTTTAGTTATTGAGTATTGTAAATTTTTAGTTATTAATAAGTATTGCAAAGCTTTTAGTTATTTAGTATTTCAAGTTGAAATGTGAAGATGCCCTTGTCGTGAACAACAAAATTTAAGCGTTCCTTTTCGAATAGAAATCAAGTTTGTAATCCAAGGTACATGTGAAGGGCACGCAGTTGTTCGATTTGTACACAAAAATTGATGGGCGATGGTGCAAAGTTCATTCTCGAATAAATTGGTAAATACTAGTTGCTACCGGAATTATATAGATGTCATGCGTACTTTTCTGGTGTGTTTTCTTTATTCAGTTCTCGTTACACCAAAAATTACAGGAAATGTAACGATTTTTTGTAAGTTTATATAGTAGTTTAAATTGGTGTAAGTATTTTTTTTGTTCAATATTTAATCGTTTGATTTTGTATAAAGGTTCGTAGGAACGTAGAAAATTTAAAGATAACTTTCTGAAAATTTAAAAGGTTAAACTTGAATTTGTTTGTAACTTAACAGGTGACATCTTAATGCTTGTTTGTCACATTTTGTGTTTCAGTTTTTTACTCGAAAGTATAATAGTATACAGATTATTTTATACCATAAGGCTATTTGACCTTTTGTTAAATTTTTATAAATATCTAACTCAACCGTACATGAAATAAGTTCAATTCTTTTACTTATTCACTTGTAAACCAAAACAGGATCCTTTTTCGGTTATAATTAAAAGTTGTTGCGTATTTTTAAAAACACAATATCTTTCCTTAAAGGATTTTAATAAATTAAGATTTTCGAAATACATAAAATTAATAAGAGATAAAGTATAAATACTTTTATAGTTTGATTGCTAAAAAACATTAATGCATGTAAAGTTGTATAAAATATGTGTATATATTTCTTTAACCAAGTAGAAAATAGATTAAGTTATTCTAAATTTTATTTTCATTGAAGTTGATAATAGTTTCTCACAATTGGTACAAACAAATTGATAAAATTGAGTATAGAGAGAAAGGCTACTAACATTCTATTGGTAAGATATTTTAGAGTTATATTTTCGAATTGCTAATTTTTGAAATTTTTTTGTGATAATTTGACTAGGCTCTAGTAAAGCCCTAGTTCTAAGAATTTCTTGAAGTGGTTATATTTTCAGACAGTACGAGATCATCGTTCCAATACAAACTAGCAGTGTTGAAAGTAAGTAAGTATTATGTTTATATGTTTTGATTGTTCAGAAGATGTTTTTTTCTTTTCGAAGATTTCTGTATCTTATTTTCGGATTGTTAGACATTACAGTTATTAGAAAGATACGGTGGCGTCCATAATTTTCTTTTTTTATCGTATACCACCCTACGACCCTAGCTCATAGCTCTGCCCTAAGTTGAAGAAACTTAGCTGGCCTGGAAGATCTTATTTGAGGGTCCTTTTATACAAAAGCTGCTTACCATACATTTTACCTTGGGTTTGAATGTTAGACTGGAACTCCCTCTAGTTTCTAATGACTCTGCCGCCTATAAGGTGAGTAGTTACATTGAAAAAATCAGGTGTAACAAGATACCTTAAAATGACCTCCATTTTAAAACATAAATTAATATACGCCGGCCGGTGCGGTACACAAGCCACTACAGTCAGTTGGTAGTAATGTTATATAATTGACAAAAATGATGCGTAAATAAGGAATTACGTCACACAATTATATAAAATTACTCCATCACATAAAAATCACAAAGTACTTACATAAATTGTAGGGCTTCTCGCAGCACTACTCCATGATGGCGGGCTTCGTTGATCCTTTTCGGGCGTGGGTATTCGTTGGGCCCGGTTGAAACCAAATTGAAACTTGTTTTCTTCTTTTCTGTAGCGGAACACAGGAATGGGATGAGGGACGATAATTATGTAGAAGGCAGGAAACCTACATCTCAAGAAAAAGACACGATAAGACACAAAGGTAACTACATTCGTTGGCGTCTCGGTCACCAGTCCGACACGTCACCCGGAAATTCACCACCACCCTTCTTGGCACACCGCGTCGGCGTAATCTCGCGCAAACGCACTGTCTGAAATGACGGATATACACACACGTCTTTTCAAATTATTGGCGCGAAATCCTTACAAATTAAAACTTGAATTGAAAATGTTTAGTGCCGATTTTTCGGCACGTAACAAAATACCAATTTTTCTTAATCTTCTTTGGGAAGTAATCCAAGCCATTCATGTTATTACCATTAAAGTAAAAAGCATATTTCCGTGTGTAGATTTTAAAGATATTTATTTCTGTTAAAGATGCCTTAAAACGGTTTAAAATACTAAAGTCTGTACTTTATTAGATATCAAATTAGTGCATCCACGTAAAAGCAATATCAATTTATTGCATTTATAAACGAAGCCCTCATTAAAAGTTCTAGAAATAGCTTAGATATAAGCTATCTTCTTTAAAATATGGATCCATACCATATTAGACTACAAATCTATGCAAGTCTTGTTACATTTGCAGGAAGCGAGTTTTTTCTCTGGGAATTTTGAACTTTGTCGAACCCTTGCTGTTCCAAGCAAGATAGGGATCTTTAACATGTGTGAACACGCCCCCACATGAAACATGCAGTTTATCTCATCCGAAGGAGGGCATGTTTTGCGATAAATGTTCACTTAATATCTTTCAGGTGGTCCGTGTCAGGAATCGAACCCGGGGCCTGTCTAAGCCACAGAGCCGTTTTTAATTATAATCGTCTGAAAAGCATGACTGATTGACTGCATTTAAGTAATCCCTTCTATTATGATTTGAACGTATATAAGTTAAAATGTCCCCGGGGATTTACTTAACTACTGATTCACTGGGTTAGTACGACTTGAACTGTCTAGAAGCTGAGGTCAAGGGTTTTCTAGATGCACGAGAATATATGTATTGGTATTTTCACACTGTCTATTTAGTACCACATCTGCATCAGGTGTTTAGTTCCTACACATTAAATTTTATGATGTTTTATGGTTGTTGTCTATTTAAATAATTAATAATTTCGATGTTTTTGTACCGCATGATAATGTTTTCAACTTCACGTTCGTAAGATGATTAATCATGGAAAATATGTTGATATTTTTCTAATTTAATATTCTATTGTGAAGTCCCGGTTTTTAATTGTTGGTTGTAAAAGAATGTACTGGGTTCTTCACTATTTATACCATAATTTAATATTATGATGAAATAGATCTGTTAGTAAATTGTGAACCACCGAAATTCTATAAAATATTATAAATACTCCTTACTAAGGCTCCTAAACCAGCTAAAATTGATAAATGTTTTTCCTCTATACAAATGTATGCGTAATTAACGCAGGAACGTTACATGCTTAATAAAAATTATTATTAAGAAAAATTGGGTTATTCCATTTTAAAGTAACGATGTGATTACATTCCTTGTGTAGAACGGCAAATGCCATGGTTTTGAAAATATTTTTATTTTATAGACCTGTTTGACTGTAGAGGTGTACCAAATTTCAAATCAATATTTCTTTTTTTATTATTTATAATTTGTTGAATGCACTGATAATAACAATCAATCTGTATAATAATGCTTTATGTAGGTATTATTTCGTTCTAGTTGTTGTTACAATCACCTAATAGGACAATATTACTTGTTTTAATTTCAATGCATGCTAAGAATGTTTTGTATTTTTATTGAACTTGTTAATCAATGTATTTTTGTTACAGCAAAGCAAAGTACTGCGTGGTTTACGAATTCCTCAGGATCGGTGAAACCGACTCCATGTTTTAATTAAATAATTACTTGCCTAATTATTCTTCATACCACCTTGCGGTTCATTTTTTGTATTTTAAGCGGCAGTCATCTCTCCTTAAAATACAAATAAATATCACATTTTAGCAAAATACTGCCTTTTAAATAAATCAATTGTTCTACGAAGTACAAAATTTGGAAAGTCTAATCCTGCTTTACATAGTTTATACTGATAGTCAATAAAATCGATTTATGAATATAGTCAAAAATATATTTGCTTTTTATATTTGATGTTATTTTATTTTAAAATATTCTTATTTTACACATTTCACGTTATTGTTATTTTGTTTGTTAAATATTAATAAATGTTTGCAATGTTTGTGTTCATTTGATTGACAATTTCGTTAGTGTTAAATGGTCGTCATCTAGATTGGACTATCAAATATAAAAGGTCATAAGCTTAGAAAACCAAACAATTGCATCATAAAATGGGAGTAACTTAACAATTAAGGAAGCTCATTCTTCAAAAATCACATCATATTTAGTAAGATAAATAACTTGTACATCGTTCAAAGCATTTTAAATTAAATATACAAACATAAAACTGAAAAGAAACACGCAGGAATAACGCTTTATATGCAACGAGTTTAATGAAAGAAATACACAATTAATAAAAGGAAATAACCTGGCATGCTAACTATAAACAAATCTCATTCAAAATATCAACGCATAAATAAATAAACGCATTCAAATACATCATAGAAACTTTACTACGTGACCAACAACTTTGTATTTTCATAAAATCCAACAGATGGTACTAAATAACAAATGTTTGGTTACATGATCAAATTTGAACGATAGCAAATACAAACAAGACAACCTGACTTAAACGAAGGTAAAAGTTGGATTTTCGGAGAAATACGCTATGCAAAGTATGTGCCTACGTGAGAATATAGATTACTTTGACACGGGTCTGGATAATAAATTTAGAGAAAATCCAAAGGCTGCAATGATAAAGGCAAAGCTCAACACCTCAATTAACAAAATGCACGAGTAAAACCAATAAGCACAGGTGGAAGGAGGAGTCTTTATATAGAAAACAGTCTTAGTAAACAATCAGTATATCTTCGACCAAGGTACAAATGATACCAATTCAAAGCCGAATATCACGCGAGTGAAAATAGAAAAATTTAAATAATTATTTAAGTGACTGAAAGATTTTTAAAAGTCGTGATAATTCAAGTGCCAATAAATATAATAGAAGTTGCCGTTTACTGTGAAAAACGTAAGTAATAATTGTTAATTAAACCTAATATTAATGTTTAATAATTTAGGGCTCTAATTATCCTTTAAGGATATTCTAAATACCCTCTAAGGATATACTAAGTATCCTCTAAATATACTCTAATTTAAGTAAAAACATTGAGAGTTGAACATCGAAAGAAAAATTAATCAACAAAGGGTTATACTGGGCGTAATTAATTGGAAACAATCCGGGGGTGCTGACCAACCACATACAGAGGCAGAAACAAGCAGGGAGAACGCAGGTCAAAGATAAAAATATTATTTATTAGTATAAGGCTTTATTTCAATTTTTAACACAATTATTATATATTGAAGTATTTAATGTGTTAAGTCATCAAAAGTCTTTTGAAAAATTTATGTAGCGAGAAAGAAGGTCATTTGAACGTTCAAAAGTGCTTCTAGTAACAGACAGTGGTATTTTTGTTGGCTCTAGGGGAGTTATGATTTGGGTATAATAAGTTAGATATTATTATTTTGATTCAGGGGTTAATTTTATGAATATCAGATCAGAGTATCAAAGTCATTAAACTATAAAGTGTACATATTCATGATCATTATACAAAAATTTGTTTATTTCGTTTATATCATTCGAATAGAAAGGAGCTAAAGTAAAAGGGGGATTAAACAGTCTTTGTTGTTGTATCAGCATGCGCTCTGTGTGAATTGGACTGAGCTAGTCGAGGCATATAAGGAGAGGTATCTTTAAAATTTATATACTCAGTAAAAAATTAATCGCTACTTTTTTGTTATAGATCGCTTTATTGATGGCATCCAGTGACGCATCTACAGATACATCAAATGCTACTATGTATGTGATGTATTGGGAAATTGAAAAGGCATTGCATTTAAAAACATCATCAACGTTGAAAAATCTTCTAGTTATAAATGCATATGAAGATTCGTGCATAATTGCAGAAATAATTGAAAGCAGTATAACTGACCTTTAAAATTTTCGCGGAATGATTTATTACACATATCAGTAGAGAAAAATATCCAGAATACTGTAGTGATCCGTAGTATTTTCTAAGTCGATTATTATTGGTTGATAATTATTGCAAATATTATAGTGTACATTTCGATATTCGAATGTATTTGTTTGAATAGTTCAGTTAACCACTTGTGGGTTTCTGAATGCATTCTATGACCTGAGAATTTACGTTATAAGGGGCGCAAGAAATACAGGGGCGATCGATCTGGTCGACAAGGTTAAAGGACTTGATTCAGCATTTTTTAAATGGAAGGTCGAAAAGCTTCATTTGGCGGTTTTATTAAAGGTAATGTTTTTAATTATATTCTAATTTTAAGTTATCTGATTGCATCGAAGCTTTATAAATTATTTTGATGTGCATTGTTGGTATTATAAGATAATAATTGAATTAATGATGAAGTTGTCATGCATATTTTTGTTTATAGTTTTTAGTCACTTGATCTGTTTAATTTTTTAAAAGCAAGTTTATCCAAGTGATACAATCATAATAAATTATTCTTAACTTTTGCTTACTAGATTGAATATATTATGATTACATGCATGTATGTGAATTTACAGCCTGAATGTGGGTTTTGAATTGTTGAAGTTGGTATGTATCTGTTACAAACATATATTGTAATAGTTTACCTGTGATAATTATGTAATAGTTTTATTTCAGCATATTAACCACATTTACAACTGCATCGCTCACAGCTTAGTTTAAACTTAATTATATGTTGGTTTGTGTTTATCCTATCATCTAACCGACGATTCCTGTATAATTAACTAGTATTTAACGTTTGTGATAATTGTTGTGATGCAATTAAATTGAACCTTTGGTATGACCAACAATCTCGTGTCTTTGCGTTTGCATTTATGACTATGTTGGAGATAGTCTATTCAATAAACAGTGCCTTTTAACCATGCACAATCATACCATAAGTTCATTTCAGCGATTTATGTTGTCCTGTCAATATACTTGTAGGTGTGCCCTTTTGCAAATAATAGGCAGTCGACTGTCCTTTGTGAAATATTTTGTAACACGGGCCGGAAACTGTTAATGTGTGTATGTGGCCGCATGTGATTGAGCCTTGTTGAATATTACTAACATTTTATGTCCGGGTGGGGAGAGACATTGGTGGTAAAGGCAGAGTTTACCTTTTTGGTGTCTCCCCTCTTCCACTTTAGCTGGGTAGTATTGGTTATTCAAACCCAGTACTTTCCAGACTAGTTGGACTACACTAACATTTCTTCGGCCGTCATGTGTGGTATGTCTGGGTAATTCAGTGTTGGTGATCTGGATACTTGTACGTCACCTATCCTTGCCAAGATGTGTCAAATGCAGTTGGAAGCATGGGGTTTTCTCTGCCATGCTCTTTCCCCCATCATCTAGGTTGAGTATGGTACTGTCCACGTTGAATGTTATTTTTCTATGCTTTCATGCGAATGACCTATTTAGTGGTTATTGTTCTGATTAAACGTAGGGCTATGAAAATACTGCAGTTTTATTTTAAAACTTCTCACCTTAACGCCATTTTTCCAATGTGAATTTGGGTCACATGATAACAACACAATGTAGGTATCGTCGAGCCACTACCACTAGATATTAGATCATGGAGCCTGATGTCGTTTAGAGAGGGCGTTCGTGTTAGTCCTCAGGTCGGTTACACTACAGTATTATGGATGTTTTTCAGAAAATCCTAACAAATTTAGAATTGTTTTGGGTCACAAAGCAATTTTACATAAAATGGTGGCATACTGTACAGAAAAAGCACTACGGAAAAGTAACACTTTCTTTAATGCTTTATGCCAAAAATGCAGTAGTTAGTTAAGGACTAAGTAAAGGACCAAGCCCAAAGGTCAAAAAGTAATTAGTTTTTTTTCAAACCTGTAAAACGCTTCTCATAAAACAAAGTTTGATTCATCTGACTCACCCTCTATACCTCTTATTGATATTAATTTGACTGAAGAAAATAGTAACATTATGAAAGCTTTGCAATCGTGTACTAAGATAAAGTTTCTAACAGTACGCAACGGCGTTTTCTAGTGCATAATATGGTAACACGACTGTACATACAAATTTACTAGAAGATGAACTATCTGCTAATATAAAGTGCTTTTGCAGAACCTTGCACAAGATACATCGCACCAAATCTTCTGATAATTTAAAACAATCAGAATCATTTGTTTAAAAAGCACATACAAAATGCTTCTTCCACTAGGTTTCAAAATATCTAATAATTTTTAATACCTAACAATAAGTCTGAAACATCGCCTAAAATAAATGTTTTACAAAATATACAAATTTCAAATCCACTCTGCATAGATTCATTTCCAAAAAACTCTTTAGTAGCACACGATTCAAGCGAAATGTCAGCTACTTTGTCTACTTAGTCAATAAGCAATGTAGTGGCTATTGAATCAGCAAAAAAGTTAAATAGGTCTGAGAAACTATATTCAGCCCAAAAACAAATACTAGTGAAACCTATATATACACAATGGCGCTTCTACTTTTCAAGCTTCAGCAAAAATGCAAAATAATTTGTCTGAAATTTCAGAGGATCATTTTTCTGAAACCACACAAAAAGATAACTTTAGTGGTAATGTATCCAAAAACTTATTAATTTGCCACGCCGAAAGTGCATCAAAATGGAAATCATTATAATACCAATAATCCGAACGAGAAAGAAAATCAAGAAAAAATAGCACCGAAAACTAAACTGTTATCACAAAGTTGTTTGAATTGGTGAACAAAATATGTGATGCAGTATCTCCGAAAATTGCTCATATTATTATTTCTAAGCTAAAAGATTTTGATAACTTACAATATGCTGTTGTACAGTTTAGTGTGCAAGAATTTGAAGATAACAAAAAAAGGGTGTCGCTTTTTTTTGCAAAAGTTGTTATTTAACGCTTTGGAAAATTCAAAAAATCCAAACAACAAACAAAATTCATATGACGACATGACTAAATAGATCGGAATTTATGTTTATTACACAGCAGGATGTCTTGCCTACGAAACATCCACCAACTTAAAAAAACTTTTTACCCTCAATAACCACTTTAAACAGATATATTGCTGAAACCTGGATTCGTGTACCTGAAGGCGAACTTGACTTTAAAGGTTTATCTGCTTTTTTGGAGAGAAGAAACTTGCCCAAAATTATATGGGTTTTGAAAATGCCACACAAATTAATGGCAAAATGGAATGACTGCAATTTGAATAAACTTATAGATTTTGTTTTGCCACTGAAGAACGGCTTACTGAATAACAATGTATATCTTCCTACTTCTTCAGCTAAAATACAATTTAAATAGATGTTAAAGCGTCACATGCTTATATAATAGTGGCACAAATTCTCCCCACTGGAGCACCTTTGTATTGTTTTGGAGTATATGGGATAGATAATAGATTTACACACAAAGATGTAATTGAAAGATGGGAGTATATGACAAATGCTGCCCCAGAATTTGGAATAACACTTTTAGGATTTTCGTCTGACAGTGATACATGTTTACTGAAATCTATGAAGATAAAGTCTGAACTATTTTCTGTTGATTATGCTAAAAATTGGATCAGCAATAAAATCGTCGAAACATTTACATGAACTGCTTCAAAGTGAAACAAAAGATAAATATATGCTTACGTTTAGCAACCTAAAGCTTCAAGATAAGATGGACCAGCAGCTGAGAGATTATGTTCGTCCACAGTTATAGATTGTTTAAAGACTACCGGAACAATTCTTTACTTAACTGCTATGAATTATATCTTATATGCTTATTATAATACCAATTTGACATTGGACCTTTTTGCGGTTGAAGATGATTACCTATGCATGGATGTTTTGGCTAATACAATAGAGGAAGATGAAGCAACCGAAAATATTACTTTGGACCCAGGTTCAGTCATATTAGCCGCAGATATAGATCAGGAACTTTTATGTACAAATACACAAGCAAATGTAAATTAGGTCTATTGCTATGAGTCCGAACGAGAGTTAGTGTAATGTTCCTCCCTAAATTAAAAACACTACTCAAACTCTGTTAATGAAGTCTAGGTTAATTCACCCTTTGTTGGAGTCAAAGTGAAAACTACAGTAGCTGTAATTAAAAATGTTCTCCCTGTTGGTTTCTTGATGAAGGTAATGGAGGGCTTAGTACTGACCGTCTGCAAAGTTTTATATCTGGTACAAGAAAAACAAAAACAAATGTGAGCAAATTGAAATCCTCTAATTCAAAATGTTTTAAGTGAACATTAAATTTTGGTGAGTCTTCAAAACATGAATCCGAGTTCAATGAACTCACTCAAAAGTATGCATCTTCCGAAACAATTTCTCTCTCAAGCTCATCAGGAGAAGAAGATATATCAAACATTAACATTGAAGTTGAAAATATTAGGCGGTCAGTTATTCGGATCAATGGTATATAAGAAGGGTAATCAACACTATAAATTAAAATTTTTAAAGTGTGGACTAGTCAGTTTGTGTGGCCTCGTTCAGATGACTATGCTGTTTAGCCCTTTTTCATGCTGTAAATTAATTTATGAATTATTATTTCTTGTTCAAATTTAGCGCGCTCGCCCTCTGGTGATGGTTTGCGAATTTACATGTTTTCTTTTAATTATTAGCATGCGTTCTCGACAAGGCGTTGTTGTTTTCCCGTCGCCGAGGAAGCATGGCATGCGAGTTGTTCCAAATAATTTATACACATTTACTCCTTTCAAGATTATCAAATTAAAGATTGTTCAAGTGCAAGTCAGTTTTGTTTATATACTTTTACAGGTCCTTTGTATCAAGCTGCATTAATTAACAATATACAGTGTGTCCAAATTTCGAGTCTCTACATTGTGATTTCAGTTATTATAAGAGATAAAAATTGGGTTAAATGGGGAAAGATTTGGAGGAATCCAGGCCAGTTTTGTATCCGTTTACAAAATTGGTGTAAGTTGTCTGGTTTTGCAGATATTCGATGAAAACTAAAAATGGCGGATTTCGTTTTTGATAATAAAACATGAATCATAAGTCGCACCATCACAAGACTTGCACATTATTAAGACACTTTTCTAAAAGGAGTATTTTAGCATGAACAGAATCATTCGACTGTCTTTTGTTTTCGAGGAAACGCCCACAACTTTTGTTTTTCTTATGGCCGCCATTTTGAATATTAAGTGAATATTATGCGCCTTAAAATTACCTTTTCAAAGATATGCCACATGTCTATAAAAAAATGCAAAACTATCCTAAATTTTAAAAATAACTAAATTTGTATGTTCTTTAACGTTTGGTAATCCCAACAGAATTTCTACTTTATGAAAAGTACAATACACATTTTATAATGTACACAAACAGCATTTGTCACAAATTATTAATTATGGTGGTACTAGAGTTCAAATGATATCGTTTTATAATAGTAGGCGGTGGTATGTGACAAAACCAAACAATTGAATTACAGTTATATGTCAAACAAATTCTAAAATTTAGATAAACTTGTGTGTGTTGTAAGTTTTGGTGCCGGTGGTGCTGCATTTTAATTTAAAAATGGCACATGTCTACAAGTTTTCGAATGAGGAAAAGTTTGATATGCTAAATACTTATTTACAATCGTTTCGAAACGCTGATACGGCATCCGCCAGATATTTGGAATTGTATCCAGAAAGACGACAACCGCATAAAACATACTTCAGAAAAATTGTAATGAATTTACTGAATTATGGTGCTTTTGAACAGACTAGGGAACAATACGACTTAAACAATAGGGAACGTGTTCTAAGCATTACTGAGGCGGTAACACGAAATCCATCCACATCTGTAAGATCTGTAAGCCGTGAACTTAATATTCCAAAATCAACTGTTCATAATATTTTAAAAAAGGAAAAGTTTCATCCTTATAAACCTACTATTGTCCAAGGCCTCAAAGAGAAGATTTCGCCAGGCGAATGCGTTTTTGTAATTGGTACATCCAAAATGCGAGGAAGAACCGCACTTTCCAGAATTGATAATATGGACAGACGAAACGCGGTTTACCAATTGCGGGGTGTTCAATAAACATAACACGCATCACTGGAGCACTGAAAATCATCATCTGACGGAACGCAAATTTCAAACGAGATATGGATTTAACGTTTGGTGTGGTATCTTAGTTAGTTAATTATGATATAAATATTTTAGTAAATTAACCAATGTAATTAATACTTTTATAGGTAATAATTTGATTGGACCCTTTTATTTTGTCAATAACCTCAATGGCGCCAGATATACGGAATTGTTAAGAGACCAAATAATTCCGGCTATTAGAGGACTTGTACCAAATGATGATGATTTTCGAAAACTATGGTTTCAGCAAGATGGTTGTCCAGCTCACAATTCCCGAGAAGTTAGCGCCCTTTAGCTGAACATTTTGGCCAAAATATTATATGCAATAGTGGACCAATTATGTGGCCGGCAAGATCACCAGATCTTACACCACTTGATTTTTATTTATGGGGTTTTGCTAAAAATGAGGTATATGAGTTTGAACCGCCTCATAATATAAACGAACTGCAGGAAAGAGTCCGTGACATTCTTAACTCTATAAATAGGCGCACGTTAAGCAGAGTTGTACGGAAAGTTTTAATTAATTGTCGAATGTGCCGTGATGCAAACGGACAGCATTTTCAGCATCTACGGAAGGAATTTAGATGATAGTTTGCTGTTTCGGTCACATTTAATTTTGTTCCCTAAATTAGATAAGATAGGCTACAGTTTTATGTTTAAGTTAATTTTAAGATTTATATCTAATACTTTACGAGTTCTACTTAACAAAATGTATGTGGTACTACTACTGCTACTACTGTTTGGAAAGTAGAAATCAAATTTTGCCCTGTTGGGATTACCAAACGTTAAAGAACATACAAATTTAGTTATTTTAAAATTTAGGATAGTTTTGCATTTTTTATAGACATGTGGCATATTTTTGAAAAGGTAACTTTAAGGCGCATAATATTCACTTAATATTCAAAATGGCGGCCATAAGAAAAACAAAAGTTGTGGGCGTTTCCTCGAAAACAAAAGACAGTCGAATGATTCTGTTCATGCTAAAATACTCCTTTTAGAAAAGTGTCTTAATAATGTGCAAGTCTTGTGATGGTGCGACTTATGATTCATGTTTTATTATCAAAAAACAAAATCCGCCATTTTTAGTTTTCTTCGAATATCTCCAAAACCAGACAACTTACACCAATTTTGTAAACGGATACAAAACTGGCCTGGATTACTCCAAATCTTTCCCCATTTAACCCAATTTCTATCTCTTATAATAACTGAAATCACAATGTAGAGACTCGAAATTTGGACACACTGTATATCATCAAGCATCTAACATGGTTCTTCGAACCGGATTTAATACAATAAGGAATTCAGCATTACAAAATTACTTCCACTAACTTCAGTATTTTAAATGAAAACGGACCTGCAATTTTACACTCATTATTTACAAAAAGAAAATCAGAAAAGGGAATAAGTGAGGAAATAACACATTTTGCAGTAGCATAAGCTCAAGAAAGAATTTTAATGCTCAAGGACAACTTTCTTGCAATTCTAGGTATGAATAACAAGTTAAATGCACTAAAAACAGCAGACCAGTTAGAGGTGAGTCCTACCAACGTTTCTTTCTAATCCTATATCCTCTACTTCCATAACTCATTGTAATTCTTCTGTTTTGTAGATAGTGTTGGGCATCTCATGGAGGTTAGGTTGAGAGTGTCAATGGACTGTTGCCTGCTCACTCTTTCCCGAATTATTTGGAATTTTAACTAAACATTATTAAAATGTCTTTGCATATTTCACACCAATTTTCCAATTTCTACATGTTTAAAATTTTAATTTTGGTGTTACTATAATTGACATTAATTTATGGAAATTTTCTCCACTTCATTTTCACATTTGTCTATGGTGTAGCACTAAACACTGTAATATAAATAAATACTGCTATTATACGCATTTTTCAGTTCTTAAAAAACATTTTTCACAATGAATACTTTAAAACTACAAAGGGCGTCTATTAAACGCAATCTTACTAATTTTTCAAAATATATTGAAAAAATGGATGCCGAATTTATAGTCAACAAATTTGCAGAACCGTCAAAGGTTTTAATTGAACTTCAAAAACGGCTCAATATTGTGATGCCCTTGCTAACTCAATTTAACGACATTCAATTACAAATTAAAGTTCAAGCTGAGGATCCAAATGTTGAATATGCCACTCAAGAAGAGTTTACTGATCTTTATTATGCAACAATCTCGTTTGCATAATACTTGTGTGAAAAAATCAATCCACATCCACTACGGCCACAGTCACCTATAGGTTCAAGCGTTTCTGATAGCAACCAAGTTTCTACAAGCAAAAATGCTATAAAACTTCCAATAATAAATCTTCCAAAGTATAGTGGGGAAATTGACTGCTGGCTTGAATATAGAGACCTGTATGCGAGCTTAATTCATGACAATGACTCCATCACTGATATCCAAAAATTTCTTATCTTCGTGCTTCGTTGACCCATGATGCACTGGTTACCATTAAATCTTTAGAGTTTACGTCAGAAAATTATGCTTTAGCATGGAGAAGCCTTTGTCAAAGATATAACAACCCACGAAAGCTTGTGTATAACCACATCAAATCGATACTGAATCTAGAATCGTTGAGCAAGGAATCAGCTAAGAAACTTCGTCACCTGCATGGCATGTTATTTAAGCATGTCAATGCACTCAAATCATTATCGGAAACACAAGAGCTTTTCGATACGCTTGTAATACATCTAATGACAAACAAGCTTGATCCTCACACCGCAAGACAATGGAAGACCCTTAAAAACACTTCTGGCACAGAATTACCCACCCTTGATGATTTTAAGGGCTTTCTAGGAAATACTGCGAATTTTTTAGAAACACTCAATTTAAAGCAGGATAAAGTGGGTCGTGATAAAACTAGGTACATAGGGAAAACATTTGTAACTAGCACCTACTCGTGTGCATTTTGTAACAAAACACACTCCCTCTACAGGTGTAACAATTTTTTAAAACTATCATCTACAAGCAGGTCCTCTAAAGTAAAGGATCTGAATCTGTGTTATAATTGTCCTTCACGGGGACATTTGAGTCAGCAATGTTCCTCTAAGTATGCATGTCGAATTTGCAAATCAAGACATCATACTCTCTTACATGATCAAACTAAGGTCAATCCAACTCAAGAATCAGAACCTTCAAATAAAGCCAGTCAATCTGTATCAGCATTTGCATCGAACACTGTTCAAGTTTTGCTTTCAACTGCAACAGCCCTCGCTTGTGATTTTTCGAACAAAACTCACTCTGTAAGGATTTTGCTTCTGCTTCGCAGTCAAATTTTATAACTTTCAATATGTGTAAAAGATTAAATTTACAAATGGCACCAGTCAAGGTCAGCATAACAGGTTTATCCTCCGCTTCTTCTCAAGTTCATTCCAAATGCAATGTGCAATTGTCAGCTCAGCATTCTCCATTCAAGATAAATCTTTCGTGTCTAGTAATAGATTGCATCACCAATGCCCTACCTGGGTTTCAGATGGACACTAATAGCATTTGCATCCCGAACAATATTCGCTTGTTGGATCCTCTCTACTACAAGCCTGGGGAAATTGACATCCTTATAGGTTTGTCTGAATTTTGGAACCTTATGTGCATAGGACAAATTCGTCAAGGTCCAGAACTTCCAGTGCTCCAAAAAAACAAGTTCGGCTGGGTAGTAAGTGGTCCTCTTCCCAGCAAAAATGGTAACTCAGTGCAGTGTCAGCTTTCCCAATGTGACGTACAATCTCAGCTTGCTAGATTCTGGGAAGTTGAACAGTCTACTATAGAAAAGACATTTTCTCAGGAAGAGAAATCTTGTGAAACCCTTTTCATCAAAATGACTAAACGTGCCTCTGATGGGCGCTTTATTGTAACAATTCCCTTTGAGCAATCACCATCTGTTTTGGATGACTCGTTGCAAATGGCAACAAAACGTTTTTTTTTTTCGTTAGAGAGAAAGCTTCAAGCCAATTCAACTCTACGTGAACAATATATTTCATTCATGGAAGAATATGAACAATTAGGTCATATGACTAAGATTCAACAAATTGATTCTGAAATGTTCTACTACCTACCTCATCACGGGGTATTAAAGGAAACGAGCCTTACTACAAAGCTACATGTGGTTTTTGATGGCTCTGTTGTAACTGCTAGTGGACATTCACTTAATAGTATACAAATGATTGGTCCCACTATCCAACATGATTTGTTTTCAATTCTAATCCGATTAAGAAAACATGAATATGCAATATCTGCAGACATCGAGAAAATGGATCGACAGGTGCTTGTCGAACCAAGTCAGAGACCACTTCAACGTATTCTTTGGAGATCTTCACTGCACTCTGCGCTTCAGGTGTACAATTTAAACACGGTCACATATGGCACTGCATCAGCCTCATTTTTGGCGATTCGCAGCCTTTTTCAACTTGGTATTGAATGTGAAGCTTTGTAGTATACAAAATTTTTTTGTATTTTTATATTTCTTTATCCTCGTGACTATCAGCTATAAATCAAACCTCCCAATTTTCTAAACCTTAATCTGATATCACAAGGTCGAGAATTTCTTCTTTTTCTTTTAAGCCCAAGGTAATGTCGGATGGAAAATGGCTTGAGACAAAGAAAACTCTTAAGATATAAACGGCTAGTCGAGTGTTAGCTCTGGGTAGATCATGAGCTTGGGTCATGGGTGAATAATAGACCAAAAATATATTTAATGAGCGCCACTGTATTTTTTAATACAATAACCAACAAAATTTAACTGTGCTTGTATAAGGGGAATGCGGAAACCTTATCTTAACACCACTAACATAGCCATAAAACTTGAATTTCACTCTTTCGGACACACTTACCAAGACCTCAACCACCAGATGTCAAACAGATGTCTCAGCTTTACCTGTGAACAAACAAAAGCACAACATGGACACCATTTGTGTCCTCAAAAACATTTCCCAAAAATAGAATAATAGAATTTAGGCATCTAAAATATACTAAGGGAATTCATTTTCATTACACACTCTTTTTACTTAAGGACGACTTGCACTATTTTCTTTTTATTAAATGTTGAATAATAAAACGTCTTTCAAAAACAAAAGGAATTCTATTTGAATAAATGTCTGATTATATACAGGTGACTGCAATATTTAAGTTTGTATCATTATCATATTTTTTCATAATAATTCTAGTGAAATTTAACATTCAAAATTAAGATCTATAAGTAGATCATTTCTATAAGATTTAATTAGATAGACATGTAATTTATTAATTGTTCATAACACATAAGTTTATTTTAATCATAAAAGTACTTCCTTGATTATTACAACAAAGATTGATTATCAAAGAGCAGAGATTGTAAAATGCAAATATTCTAATTTAATTGTAATCTACTAAAAACACGCGAATTTCCTACACCAATGAAAGTGCTTTTACATGACCTGAAAGTCTTTAAACATAATGTAAAATTAACCAAGACAGCATATGGCGTCTAGATTAGAAAACAGAATCTACAATATTTTTTTTGTCTGACATAAGTTGTCATTCCGAATTTCTTAAAATACACTGTTTGAGTACGTGTGCAAACAAACTGACAAGCAAGATACTTATACGTTAATGTTACTAACTTCTTAAAAAAACTACTTTATATTTTCGTTACTCAAATAATCAACGTTGGATAATTCATACTAATTTACTATAATTTCAAAGCTATCGAAAGTTACAAACACTCACGTGCATCCAAATGTGCTGCAGGTGCCAGGCCTTGACGTCAGCTGTTGTACATTTCCAGCGTAATATCCGTGTTATTAGTCATCGGTAAGTTTGAAATATCGAGATCCCATGTAGAATGAACGTTTACTTTACTGCTTATTAAATTAAATAGAACGAAACCATAAATCTTTGCTTTAAATTACTGCGATGAAAATTTGTTTTAGTTTATTATCGAAAATTGTAGTTGAAGATATGTCCTCAAGATATTGCACTAAGATGAAAAATATTAGTATAATTTATTGTATTAATATATACCAACTGTCTCAAATGATGTCCTAAAGGGGTTCCATATTCTCAGGCCTGTCGGGATCAACTCACCTACTTGAAGCGAGGCTTATCAAAAATCGTGCTCACGCAACCGCTGTTAGGCTCGACCTCCAGACCGTAAGAATTTATTATTCTCTATTTTTTCTTTTTAACTTTATTAGAAGCCATGTGTTTCGACAGGGCCATTTTGACTTTATTTCGTCTACACAAGCGGCTTGCACTCTCGGACGTTGGGAATAAAGTGCCGACTAACAACTTGACAGCGCTTGGTAACAAACTTCAGAGTATATACATTCTAGAATCTATGTGTTATTACGAATATTATACATTAATTTTTATTGGATGATAATTCACAAATTAAATGCTTTAAAATACAGCTGTTTCATTTTTATTTTATTGAACTAACTGTAACTAGAAAAAAATACGTTACAGCTTCTTATCCAGATGTTTCTTGAGCTATAAGGGAGGACTTTTACGTCGACGATCTGTTAACTGGCTCTGATTGTTTTGATTCGGCAAAAATTCTTTGTCATGTCTTATCATCAATGTGTTCCAGTTGTGGTTTTAGGCTACACAAATGGATAGCAAATGATCCGTAAGTTCTTTGCCATATCGATAAGGTCGATACACATCCAGGTGTTTATGAACTTGGTTCACACGAAAACACACACCCTTGGCCTATTGTAGTCATTTCACGATGATGTGTTCATGTACTCAATTTCTACTCCTACGTTTGACGTTATCACCTAACGAGCTATTCTCTCTGGCATATCACACATTTTTGACTCTCTAGGGCTCCTGGGGCCATGTACCATTTTGATAAAAATCTTACTGCAATTATTATGGCTAGAAAAATTATCATGGGATGATACTGTGCCACATCATGTAAGTAAAAGGTGGTTATTATTTTGTCAAGACATGGCCACTCTTAACAATTTCAGAATTCCACACGTTTTATGCTTCAATTCAATTGAGGTAGAGCTCCACGGTTTCTCAGATGCATCTGTGCACGCATATGGTGCATGCATATACCTTAAATTTACCGGTCAGGATGGTATCATTCGCATTAATTTACTGTGTGCTAAACCAAAGGTTGCACCATTAAAGCCTCTTACGGTCCCAAGATTGGAACTTTGTGCTGCTACCCTACTCGCTAGACTTTACTCAACTGTGTGTAAAGCACTCAATATAAATTTCATGCGACAAATTCTTTGGTCTGATTCTACAATAGTGCTTGGGTGGCTCAACACAGCGCCTAATCTCATGAAAACGTTTGTTTGTAATCGTGTCGCGGAAATCCAGGATTTAACGCCCCATTGTACCTGGCTTCATATTCCAACCAAGGACAATCCTGCCGATATACTCTCTCGAGGCACCTCTCCACCTCAACTTATTGAATCATCTTTGTGGTGGGCTGGTCCACACTGGCTGAATGAAAATGAAGGTTCGTGGCCTCCTCCTAGTCCCATTTCTGAGGACTTTCAGAGTTCAAGAAAGGAATCCAGTCTTTTACCATCTTTTGTAATGATTTCATTATCATTGCAAACCATTCTGTTGTTAAACAATTAATAGGCATTGTAGCCTATTCCTTACGTTTTGTGCACAACTGCCGCGATCCTAGCCGTATGAGACGTTTTGGTCCTCTAACCCCCAAGGAACTAGAGAATACTACTATACTTTTAGTAAAAATTTCACAATCGTAGTTTTCCAATTGAACTCTACAATCTCAAACGCAATAAATCAATCAAGCCTTCTAGTACTATAATAATGTTAAATCCTTTCCCTGAATTCAATGAAATTCTTCGTGTTGGAAGTAGACTTAAGAATTCCAAGTACGAGTTCTCTAAACGTCATCCCATCTTGCTCTCTAACAAACAACATTTAGCTATACTCATAATGGTCCATAATCATTTGCATAATCATCATGCGGGTGCTCAACTTTTGCTTTCAATTGTTAGGGAACGATACTGGATTACTTCAGGTCGTAACTTATCTAAGCAAGTTGTTCATAGCTGTTTTAGATGTTATTGATTTTCTGCCAAAACAACTTCTCCAATCATGGGAAACCTTTCTTTATCTCGCACTCAGCCTTCTTTACCGTTCTCCACTGTTGGTGTTGATTATGCAGGCCCCTTCACCATCAAGGACCGTAAAGGTCGTGGTTATAAAACCACAAAGGCATACTTGTGTCTATTTGTGTGCTTTGTTACGAAGGCAGTTCACCTTGAACTTGTAACTGATCTATCCACCAACACATTTTTACTTTCTCTAAGAAGATTTGTTGCCCATAGGGGTTTGCCAAGTAATATATATTCCGACAATGGCACAAATTTTGTTGGTGCGAATTCTGAGTTAAAGGAATTGGGCAATTTTTTAAAGAACCAGAAAATGGATATTCTAAAATCTACTGCTAGTAAAAATATATACATTGGCATTTTATTCCTCTACATTCACCTTATTTTGGAGGATTATGGGAAGCTGGAGTGCGTTCAGTTAAGCACCACTTAAAAAGAGTAGTAGACAACTCCATCTTGACCTATGAGGAGCTGTCTACACTATTGATTCAAATAGAGGCAATTTTAAATTCCAGGCCCTTAACCCCCGGATCCACTGACCCTAACGACCTAGATCCTTTGACACCCGCTCACTTTTTAATTGGACATTCATTAACTTCATGCTCCGACCCTGATGTTACATCAATTCCTGCTTCACACACAGTGTACCAAGCCGTACAAGCTATGCAGCAGCATTTCTGGGAAAGATGGAGTAAGGAGTACATTTCGGAGCTGCAACATCGCACAAGATGGAAGGCGCATCAATCCGAGTTGAAAATTGACTCTTTAGTTCTCATTAAAGAAGATAATCAACCTCCCACCAAGTGGAAGTTAGGAAGAGTGATAGCACTGCATCATGGTATGGATGGGATTGCTAGGGTGGCCTCTATTCGCACTGCATCTGGAGTCATCAAACGTTCCTTCTCCAAGATTTGCCCATTCCCTACTGACATTTCATCCTAGTGCTCTGATTAGTGATGTGTTTTGTGCAGTTTTATTTAGTTTATAAGATATATCACATTTGGTTTTCTTCTCTTGCCGTTGTTGTTTTCCCGTCGTGTTTTCCCGTCGCCAAGGAAGCATGGCGTGCGAGTTGTTCCAAATAATTTATACACATTTACTCCTTTCAAGATTATCAAATTAAAGATTGTTCAAGTGCAAGTCAGTTTTGTTTATATACTTTTACAGGTCCTTTGTATCAAGCTGCATTAATTAACAATATAGATCATCAAGCATCTAACATATGCTATTGTGCATAAAGACTTTATTTTTATGGCTTGATTGCACTTATCGATACTGGATCATTTGGGCTAAAAAGGCATATTTCGCTTAATATACCTAAAGAATATAAACTTTAAAAATATTTAGAACAGTAATGTTAGTATATTCGTTATTACTTTAAAAAGTTCATTTTCTTTTTTACAAAAATACTACATTGGTGAAGTTTAACTTAGAGATTCTTTTAAGTAAGTATATACAAAATTTTTTAATTAAATTTTAGTGTTTAGTATTAATCTAAAAATTGCCATTATGTCCAGGTCCAACAACAAGTTTTCAGTATTTATATTGTTTCAATTTAAAATCGATAGTATATTAAAAATATGATGCATTAGTTTCAATGCTTAAGCGGGAATGCAATGAAAAAAATTCATTATTTTAATATTTTATATACTAAAGCTACAGTAATAATATTATTATGTGGAACGATGTAGTTTCTTGAAGTACAATCGTTTATTACATTCATATGGCTTGTCTACGAGTTGATTTCTTTTAGAAGGAACTGCTTTAGCTCTTTTTTAACTAAAATTAAGGATATAGTTTATAAGGTATGTTGAGTATTTTTGTGCACGATAACGATGTTATACGTAAAAGCTACTTATACTGTTCATGATTATATGCCACGAGGTTTTGAGACATCAGCATCTAACATAAAATGGAAAATGATAAAACCTGTATAAGATGCGCTTTTAATTTTTGTATTTTTTATATATATTCAGATTTTTTTACCAGAATATTTACTTAAGAACTGCAAATAAAACTTACTAAACGAGTTTAACTTTATTTCTATTTTAATTTTTGTCATGTTTTGTTAGCACATCATCCTAATACTATAAAAATTAGCCAAGAGCAAGTCGAGCTTGCACTATTAGGGTTCTGTACCAATACTACAGTGAGCAATCAATAAACCAAATTCAGCTGTTTTTATTTTTTATGTATATTTAAATTTTATCCAAATTTGATTGTGATAACTGAAAAATGAATATACTGTATCACATTGTACTGGTAGATTATCAGTAAATATGTTATCTATTACTGTTTAAAAATTTTTTTCCAGCAACTATTACACTGTCAAAAGAACATGCAGTTTTCTGATAATCTATGACCCAATAGCTACTATTCCTATTAAAATCAAAATTTTAGCTTTGGAAAAGGGGGAGGGGTCATTTTTGACACATTTTGAGCTATATCATGAAGACTACTGGACCGAAAATTATAAAAAATATTTTTAGAAGCTTTTTAGAATCCTCCTTCAAATGATACCTCACACGATATATTTATTAAAACTGTTTTTCTTTTGACCGAATTAACCCCCGCCATTTTAATCTAAAAATAATTTTATTTCTATTTTCTGATTGTCGATATATGTGCACGCCATAAAGACCTAGCATTGTGCCAAATTTCAAATTCCTATGTTACATAGTTTTTGAGAAAAACCTCTGTGACAGACGGACACTGCTGTATTAATGAAAATACTAAAAAATACTGTCAATATAGTAAAGTATTTAAAATAGTGTACACTCCCCTCTCCCTAAAATCGGTGAAATAGGGCATATATATTACTGTGTATGGGTAAACATAAACATGGGTAAATAAGACAAGCGTTTGTTTATTTAATCACCCTGTATGTAAAAAATCAATAATTTATTTGAAAAGCTTCAATTTGGGACAAAATTACATGTTATAATGTAAGTTTAATGTGTATACGTCACGTTAAACAACGTACATTTATTTAAAAATCATAAATTAAGGTATTCGTAGAAAAGCTACAAGGTAGAAGAGTACAAACAAGCTAAAACAGTCAAGATTTTCAAGGAATAAAAGCTTGGGTAGATAAATAATTGCTATTACGACTAGAAACGTTGAAACAACAATTCGGAGTATTATGCTAACGGACAGACCAAGTTTACAATTACAGACGACTATTTTAAAAACAGATCGATAGGACTAGGCGACAGAGAATCTTTAGGACACAACAAAGTGAGATGAAAATAACAGGTGGGCAAATGACAAACATCTTTCTAGCGCGTGATAAACAAGTATATTTGTAGAGGCTAATAGAAAGGCGCAGATTCAACAGGTTTGTGTTACACGATATCGTTTTTTCATATAGGAAGGGAGATTTAACCATAGACAACATGGTAATAGTGGGACAATAAGAAAGACAGACAGGAACAGTTGTTATAAGAGCAGGACTGCAATAACGATATAGACGCGCACATAAGGGGCGTGCATTGGGGAATAAGAGAGGACAAATTCATGGTAAATTTTAACAGTTAGAAAACGTACATAGTTTTTCGTGGTAAAAGCGATGTGGAGTGGACAAATTCTCAGTTTTTGAAAATTCGTTAGATGTTTGTATAGTAAATTTTTAGAATCGTGTGGCAGTTTGAAGGTTTTCAAAGAATGGTTAGCGAAAATACGTGCAAACTAAGTGGGGCTTAGAATGTATAAGGAAGGCGTGAGTTAGATTCGCTCTCTTATTTTTCGCTTTTATCATCTGACTTCTATATGATAATTTGAAGAACATCCTAGCTTTTAATACAGCGTACAGTGCAGTCCGCCGAAAATTATTACAAGTGTTTATAATGCACAAGTGGGTGTGGAGTAATTAACGGGCTGAATTGAAATAAATTATAATAATTAAAAGCTGGATGCTACGTAAGTAGAAGCATTTATATTTCGAACGAGGGTGCTGGTAGCATCATTAACTGGACGAAGAGGTGTGGTTTAGTTATGATACGTGCAGTCTGACGGAAGGCGTCTGCAGATTGGTAATGATTTGGGTGAACGAGTAAGATGGAGTAATGCAGGTACGAGCAGTCTGGTGAAAAGTCATCTATGGAGGTGATAATCCGAAAGGGAATACTCCAGGTAACGATTTTGTTTTTGAAACTGTTGTGCTGGTGCGTTGTTATTTTGATTTATGAGTGATTTGGTTATTATTTTTGTGGTGAAAACTTTTATAAACTAATTTTTTTGGACACATGTGAAGAACAATTTTCTATTATTAATCTAAGGATGTAAATACTTGAATAATATGTTATCAATGTAAGAAGTAAACGGGTCTTTGATATAATTTGACAATGCAAAATTTTATGCACAAGAAAAACAAGGTTTATACTGAGCTCAACATAGACCAGGGAAGTAAAGTAAGGGTAGAGGATAGGCCCATCTACTTTTAATAAAATATGAAATGTCGAGGGATATAAAATTTATGGGGACTTGAGATTAATGTTTGCATTTAAATAGAAGTATGAAATGTAACATGAATATTAACTGTAACTTGAAATTGTGAGAATTGATCTTTTATGTTAACAGAATAAAAGGGTTGTATGTTTTTGTCGAAAGATTTTTTATTTTTTTAGTATTAAGTGGAAGAATGAGTAGCAGTGGTGAGCATCTAAGAGGACTCAGTGAGCAGAGCTGGCCGAGTTATCAAAATTTGGCGAGCATCTTCAGAAGATACTCAACATAGAGTTTTTCTGTAGCAAGCATTTTTATGACACTGAATTAGTAGAGCCGTTCCTAAGGAAACCGCAGCAATTTTATGGAGCCCAACGAAGGGGCATGATTCACTCACTGCAAATTTTATGACGGCAGAAACGTGGGACACGAAGTTTTAGGGTTTCCTTCCAAAGGAGTCCACTGCTATATATATATATATATATATATATATATATATATATCTAGACTGTAGGAACGCCAGGGAACTGCATAGGCTACCTCAGAATAGAAATCAGTGAAGGTACATGTCTAACCAGTTTCAAGACAAACCAACTAATAACGAAAAAATAATTTCACTTAAGCCTGATGAGTACTATAAACAAATACATGTGTTGGTTTTGTAATAGTCTCAACTAATGCTGACTGTGCAAAAGGATTTATTGGAAAACTACTAATTCGGTCAATGTCTACGTGTTGGGAGATCTTGGTAGCCACAGGTTGCTTAACCCCCTTCACATACCACTAAATATCGATGATATAGGGTATATATTTACAAAACAATGGAAGGGGAACCGAAGTGTATTCAAGTAGTGGGAATTTCAGGGAACTGTGTTTGTTAGTAGAGGTACGTGTCCAACCAATTCGAAGAGGAAAACAATGACAAAAAATAATTGCACCTAAACATGATTGTTATTAACAACTACAGTTGTTGGGTTTGCAATATTTTCAACTAATCTTGATTGTGCAGAGGAATTTATTGGAAAATTATTAATTCTGCAAATGTTCAAGTGTTGGGAGATCTTGATAGTTACATGCAGCATAATCCCTTTCACATCCACTGAATATCGGTGAAATAGAGTATATAACCGTAAAACAATAGAAAAGGAACAAAACTGTATCTAACAAGAACCAGCAATGACCATGTTCGAAGACAATAAACATAGAAACAATGACAAAAGTGTTGGAAGCATATATGTGGAGCACAGCACAGTACACATGAAATAGGGACGTAGGAAAAGCAAACAGGAAAAGGAAGAAGCCTTTTGAAATGTTATGCTTCAACATGGACAGATAAAGTTAATAACAAAGAGGTTATAGAAATAGTAGGGGAATAAAGAATGTCTGAAACAAAAAAAAATAGGAGAAATAGAAGGGTAGGATATGTTTTAAGGCATTTTTGGGGAATAGTGCGGTCTATATTACAAGCAGAGATAGGAATAGAGAGGTAAATGTAGACCTAGATCAGAATATTGCATGCAGATAGTGAAAGATGCAGACTGTGGGAATTTTAGGAAAAGGTGTAGGTTAACTCAGAATAGGACATAATGGAGGTACGTGTCTAACCAGTTCAAGGACTGAAGACTTAATGATGAACACAAATGTTTGACTGTGGTTTCCCCCTAGCCAAATCCTAAAATAGCAAACGCAGTATAATGTCTTTTGAATTTAAGTTTAAGGATATTAAATTACTTAGTTACAGATAATAAATTTTTAAAGTTTTTATAACAGTGAGTAAATGTTACCTAGTTACTTTGTTTTAAAGGGAAAACTTAATAAGTTTTATATTTTTGTAGTAGTTTAGCTAATGTACAAGTTATGTTTTGTGTTTTAATATTTTTTGTTTCTATACTGCTTGAAGACAATAAAAACAAAAATTTATTTAGCAGCTACCATTTGTTTAAAACTAAAAAGTTAATATTTCTTCAAGTTGTGAGATTTTAACAAACTAAAGATCAAAATTTAGCTGAAAATAAGAACCTTTTGCATTTATTCCTGTCGTTGCAATGTAAGTTTTGTGGAAACAGTTTTCTATTATTACGTTTACCCCTCGTAATGGGATAAATACAACAGTAGGTATATGTTCTCTAAATTTGCTCAGATTTTTTATTTATTACACAGTCTAAGAAAACATTTTATGCAGACATGTTGCTTATCACATCTCTGTTGAACCTTACCATTTAAATCCATTCAATTTTGGAAAAAGTTGAGTATAAGGGTTTTTCGATAACGGGGAGTGTTATTCATCAAATTGTTCAGCTCGACAAGCTGAACAAGAATATGTACCTTGTTTTGCACGGAAATGCATATTAACGTCGAAATCGAGATTTGAAGTTTGTGTGCCAAATTGAAGAACTAATTTTTAACCGATTTAAGCAGAAATTTTCAATTATTGTCTCCTACATAAGTTGCAAATACACTCTTATATAAATGGAGACTTACAACCCGCAATTACTATATTACTTCAAACTATTCCAATAGCGTTCTGCATAACTTGCCAATACACTTTTATGCAAATGGCGACTTTAATACCGTGGTTGCTTTAAATCAGAAAAGTAGTTACTCATTATCGTTGAATATAACAAACATTAAAAATATTGATAATTAATAATTCACGGCTTATACAGTTTTCCAATAGTCTGGATAAAAGAGAAAAATATGTTTGGGTCATCCTTGTGCTCACGCATCCACAACTACTCACATAGATGTTCTGCCAGATTCCCCTTCCCACCGACACTTCTGCGCTCAATACGGTTCTTGAAGGGACGCCAACTTGATTCCACAGTGTTAGTGCGTACTCCAGATACGGGATCAACAAAATTTTTAGAATATATACCCATTTTTTGCAAGTCCGGCGTAGGCTGCCCATCCATCGGAGAAAATGGTTGTTCCTTGTGCACATGTTTTTTCAGTAGACCCAGCAAGGTTTCAGCATCTTTGTTGTCTGGACAAATTTCGAGACGATAGTTTTCGAGTCTCATTCCACCATGCCGAAAACCCAATGACCAACCATTCTTCCACATTGTATTTTCTCTTTCCAATCTAAAAAAATTTAAAAATCTAAAAAATATACTGTTAAAACAAAAATTAAATGAATAATTAATCGAGGATTACCTTGCTTTCATCAATTTCTACAATTTCACCAGATCCACCAATTTTTCCTTGCTCTTCATACTCTCTATCAAGTGCATCCACGCATACTTCTCTACAGTAGGAAAACAAGTCGGAGACCGTTGCCCTTGATGTGACGATGTTGGAAATACTTGCCACTGAAGCCTGCTCAATTGTTAAATCGTATGACATCTTGTTCACAAAGCAATATGTAATAATGAGGAGCCCCGTCGCGAATCAAACTTGGAATTTTCAAATCAAGTGTTAGTTAAGCCATTGATCGTGAGTGCCTTTCCATTCCTGTGACAATTTGTTTTTTGGCACCTGAAAACTCCGAATTCATTTTTCTGTTGCTGTTCAATTGTCATCATGTCCTTCTTGGATACGATTTACAGGCAGGGCAGACTTTATTGCACTGCTGAGGTAAGAGCTTATGGTTCAAGCACCAAGTAACAGTCCTTAGACTTGTCTCGCAAATATCAGATAAATCCATGAAGTTGAACTTAAAGTCTAAAAAATAGAATTTAATAAATAGTATAAAAGGATATTAAAATCATTAACATAAAACTAATCATTAAATGTTCTTACGTCGTAGCTCAGCTAGAGCGATTTCGACTTCAATTTCGGTTTCACTTCCAATTGTAGAAACTTCATCGTTTTCCATTTTACCACACTAGGCTTATTTTGTAAATGTGAGTAATTTTGTGCACGCGACAAATTAAAAATAATTACTAAATTTGCTATATGCCTACTAGAAAATGTGAGGAATATTTTATACTAAAACAATTTAATTTGTGGAAGAACAGATAACTTATCTGAACAATGGATTCAGTGTGATAACTGCCATCAATGGCTTCATTCCTCTTGTGCCGACCTTACTGTTAATGACGTTTTAAAAATTGGACAAGAAAATACCAACTGCCTCTGTCAAATATGTGAATCCCTTGCAACTACTCAACCATTTTTATCAGGCTCTGCAACAACAATCCTTTCACGTTGCCCTTTCTGAGACAAATGTTTTTCCGAGAGGGGATTAGCCATCCACATTGGGAGGAAACATCACGACGCCAAGTTCGAACTCCAGCAACAGTCCACAAATGTCACCGACATTAATGATCTAGGAAATGATCTATCGGAAATGAAGTCCACTATCAAGATCCTTAAAAGAGTGCCTAAAGCCGCGAGATTTTCTGCTGGCACTAAACTATCTTCATTTCTGGACACCTGTGTTAAAAAGAACGATTATCATTCCTGGTTTACACTTTTTACCTTCGCTTTCACATGCCTCTGTGTTCCTATAAGAGATAAGAAGAGTAGATCCCTCGGAAATCTAGTCAAAGCTAATATAAACAGTACATCTCATAACTTCTCGAGAGTTCAAGCCAAGTCAACATCACTATCCCGTAGAATATTCTCTAAGTTTTCTGAAGGAGATGTCAATGGATGTGTTAAGATACTTTCTTCTAATGACTCATTAGGTCCTCAACATACAGATACTTATAACAAGCTTTTACATAAACATCCAACTCCAAATAGAACTATCGAATTTCCTTAGCCTCCCGAAAATGTGGATAGTTTAATGGTAACTGAAAATAATGTCAGAGATACTATTTTTACCTTCGCAAATGAATCAGGATCGGGAATCGACGGTTTGAGGCCTCAACATTTGAAAGATTTAATTTCTACCGGTAATGGAGAAGCAGCATCAAGACTTCTTAAATCTCTAACCAGTTTCTGCAACTTAGCTCTATCCGGAAAAATTAACAAAAACGTCCTCGCTTTATTTTACGGTGCTAACCTTTGTGCCTTGAATAAGAAAGATGGTGGAATACGCCCAATTGCGGTTGGAATGACGCTTCGACGACTAGTCGCCAAGTTAGCTTGTTTCTCTGTTCGAGAGCCAGTAGGCCAATACCTTCGTCCAAAACAACTTGGTTTCGCTACAAAGGGCTGTTGTGAGGCTGCCGTTCATGCCACCAGAACAATCTTACATCATCCGCTAATTCCAGGAACTGTTTTACTAAAAATTGATTTTTCCAACGCCTTTAATACCTTGAATCGTGACTCAATGCTAAATGCAGTGAAAAAAATGACTCCAGCCCTGGAAGCCTTTTTTTGGCAAGCTTACTATTTCCCATCTCTTCTATGCTTTGGAGATATGAGCACCCCATCGATAACTGGATGCCAGCAAGGTGACCCAGCAGGACCCCTTCTTTTCTGTTTGACCCTGCAACCTATAATAGATTTACTAGTATCAAAGACAGTGTGCTTCTATCTTGACGACGGATTATTAGCCGGAAATCCTAATACCGTACTACATGACTTTTCCATCATAATTCGAGAATGTCAGAAGATCGGACTAGAAATTAACCCTTCAAAGTGTGAGCTTCACTTTTGCGATTCTATTGACACCAATATCCTGTCCAAATTTTCATCCATGTCTCCTGCCATTCAGGTTGTCTCAGAGGTTAGTTTTCTAGGAGTTGCCGTTTCACCTGACCATTTACAGAAAAGTCGGATACAAAAAATGGATGATCTAGTGATTTTATTCGGAAGATTGCGAGATTTGGAGCAATTCCACATATCCTTCTACCTCCTTAGACACTGTTTTGCGATACCAAAAGTAACATACTTTCTCCGTACAACACCTTTATGGAACCATCAAGATATACTTATAACTTTCGACACAATGGTCAAAGATACCCTGGAGCATATCCTCAATTGCCAGTTGGACACCCCTCAGCTTTTCACTTCTTCATTGCCTATTAAATATGGAGGATTGGGAATAAGAAGAATTCAAGATATTTCACTTCCTGCATTCCTTTCATCTGTGTATGGAACTTTTAATCTTGTCACTACGATGTTAAATCTTCAAGATTCAGACAAGCCGACAGTTGCTTTACATGATGAAGCTATGGTGGAATGGAATATTCGTACACAGGACTTTGGTGTCCCGGCTGGCTTTTCTGAACAAAAAAATTGGGACAACGTCTTGATGAAATTTTGTATAGAAAATCACCATTCGTCATCTGGCAGGGATAAAGCAATACTTTTAGCATCCGAAAAGCAAGAAACAAACGCATGGATTCAAGCCTTCCCATCTCAAAACATAGGTACTTTGCTAGATAACAATAGTTTCAGAGTAGCCATTGGCCTTCGTCTTGGTTGTAAAATTTGTAAGCCTCATGCATGCTTATGTGGAACCGTTGTAGATGAGTTTGGTCAACATGGTCTAAGCTGTGCCAAAAGTACAGGCCGAATTTATCGTCATCAGGAGATCAACGCTACACTTCCATATAATGGCTGGCTCCAATTTATTGAAGGTAAGTTTTTTTTATATGTAATCGAACCTCTTGAAACCGAATCTTAAAGAATTTTTTGGCGAAAATTAATTTTTGACTTTAAAATGACATTTTGAGGTCAAAAGGTCAAAAATATAAAAATTCGAACTAGAAATGGTTTTATAGGTTTTCAACCATGGGGAATCCGATTTTGAGGTCCATTTGACCATACGTGGCCTCTTTAACATAATAAAAATCTTATTTGACCGAAATCTTACCTTCGAGAGTTCGCCAGCAGCACAAATTTAAAATCTTATTTTTATAGGTTGGGAAGCGAAAATTCAATAAAGGTCGTATGGTTGAGGGGAATTGGATATTTGGAATGATTGAAAGGGATAATAAGAAAAACTTTCGTCTTGAAAATATGCCCAGATAATAAAAGAGATCGTGCTACTCTTTTACCATTAATAAAAAAGCATATTTTGCCAGGTACCATAATTTACTCGGGTATGTGGAAGGCGTATGATACTCTGGATCAAGAAGGATTTTTCCACCAGACTGTGAACCACTCCAAAGAGTTTGTAAATTCGGAAACGGAGTCCACACAAATACCATTGAATCAAATTGGAGGCCAATCAAGAATCGTCTAGAACGAGGGGGTGTTGGGGGAAAGGACAAGATTGCTGAGCATTTGTGTGAGTATTTGTGGATGAAATTACACAAGGGGGAAGACAGATTTTAGCCTTTATTGAGGCAATTAAAATACATACTAATTTACTTTCTAAAATTAAAAATTAAAAAAAATTGACTACCTATAAAACTTAATTTTAAAAAATCCATTTAAAATATTTAATCAATTATTTATAAAAATTGTCATAATGTTCATATATTTTACTCTGGTAACTTTTTTGTACATTAAAATGTAAACTAAATCTAAAGAACTCAATAAATCGCTTTATATAAATTGATACATTAATTATTGCATACTTTTAAAACTAATTGAATTGTAAATCTATTTTATTTCTTAAGTTTGATGGGTATGTTTGTTTAGATTATAGAGCTAGGTAGAGCAAACTTTAGTTTTTGAAAATTTGAGTCTTTTTAAGATTTAAAAGAATTTTTTTAGACTTTTATAAGGGTAAAAAGGCCTCGTATGGTCAAATGGACCTCAAAATCGAATTCCCCATGGTTGAAAACCTATAAAACCATGTCTATTTCGAAATTTTATATTTTTGACCTTTTGACCTTTTGACCTTAAAATGTCATTTTAAAGGTCAAAACCTAATTTTCGCCAAAAAATTCTTTCAGATTCGGTATCAGGGGGTTCGATTACGTATAAAAAAACCTACCTTTAATAAATTGGAGCCAGCCATTATATGGAAGATTTTCCGAGATCAACAATATTTTAAGCCGTGCTCTTATCTCATCGAAAATACCTTGTCATTTAGAACCTGCCGAACTATGCCGAAACGATGGAAAACGGGTTGATGGAGTTACTTTAATTCCCTGGGAAAATGTCTAGTATGGGATGCCACATGCACTGATATTCTTGCCCCCTCTCAATTGCCAAATTCAATCAAAGGCGCTGGTTCTGCTGCCCAACATGCAGCATACGCGAAGACTCTAAAATACTCATCTGTTATTGACACTAACTACTCTTTCCTGCCTTTCGCAGTGGAAACAATGGGTTCTTGGTGTGATGAAGCAATTTCTTTTTTGAAGAAGCTTGGAAGTCGACTTGCCACCCAAACTGGTGAACCCCGTTCGCTTTCTTTCCTTTTTCAACGATTAGGAGTAGCAATTCAACGTTGGGAATGCAATTTCAGTCATGGGAACTTTCCCTTCATCCAAATCACTTTCAGAAATTTGTTATATTTTAAAAAATTGAATAGTGTGAAATATAATTAATTTTGTAATGTTTAAAATTTAGTAAAAAATACTATTTAAAAAATTATTTTTATATGGCACACAAACTTCAAATCTCGATTTCGACGTTAATATGCATTTCTGCGCAAAACAAGATACATATTCTTGTTCAGCTCACAGAGCTGAACAATTTGACATATAACACTCCACGATATCGAAAAGTCCTTATACTAAACTGTAGCTTCAATTTTGTTAGAGCTCGACTAAAGACAAATTTTTAATTATGATGCTTGCATTTTTCCCACTTCACCCTATAACAATAATATAGACTTGATAGACAATTTATTTATATTTCCATTACACATACTTTAAATTGCATTTAAAAGAAAATTTTTCTTATTTGCTGCACTATTATTTTGATTGTAGTTCAGATATAAGCTCAAGAATATCGCCGCGTTTCCCAAATACTTCATCGTAGCGTATACTGGGGCAACTGTGTATCATATTATTTTTAATAGCATATTCGGCAATATTTTCTGTATTGCATAAAACATATATACCACAGTCATATCCGTTACTTTGTTGTAAACATACAGGTTCGGTAAAATATCCACATGATGGTAAACCAAAATACGTTAAAATTTTTTCACCCAACTCGATAGCTTGATCTTGATTAGTTCCTTGTGCAGAATCATAATGAAAAATCATACGTTCTCTATTTGAATATACCAAAAGACTCCAATGCGAACCACCTACATTTTCCGTTTGTTCATTATCATTCAAGGCGAAAAATATAAAGTGACGTTTATTTGCAAATAGTGGATCTAAAAATATTCCAATTTCGTTAGGTGCTGTTATTTTAATACATTGCGTGACTTGCGGAGATACAAACAATAACATAGGATAATTCCTGAAGCGGTGTTTCTCTAGATATTCGAAGTAAAATGATATAATGGTGTCGTTGAGCCAATAAGGTCCTCGTAATAGATCAATATCTGAAAGACGCAGAAGACTTTCATGGTAGCTTAAAACCACACAATTGCTTTTCCGAGACATGGTTTTTTACTACCCTCAAAATATAAATTATTATAAAATAAATGCATAACCAATTTTTAACTAAATTTTATCATTTTCAGAAAAGGTATATTTTTATTAATTTATTAGATTAGTATTGACAAAACTTATGTGAAAGCTGACATTTAGGGTTATGTTGATGTTTGGAACCACATACGTACACGACATGCGGGTATATTCATAACATAATCTGTGAATAAATGATATACTAGATTATCACCATAAGAACCCTATTGTCCATTATTTTAAGAGCTCGTTAAGTGATAAACTGAGTTTCACTAAAAAGCAGGATAGTAAGTGCATTCATGCAAAAGTTACAGTAAAAAATGAACGTGCCCGGGATTTCACTTAGTACGTGAAAATGATACGCATTCAATGAAATAACTGTTTATCTCTTAAACGCCATTATTAATTAGAAATGAAGTGTACAGCTTTATTAAAAATTTCATATACCTGCTTCTTGTGAATTCTAAGGTTTATCATCCAAGGATATAGTATTATTTCAAATGTGATTTAAAATCCATTTCAATGTCACATCAGTTTTATACAGCGAATATAAATCCCTTTAGGAATTCTCATTTTAATTAAAACCACACAACGATCTTATTGTTTTAGGTCAGCATTTATACAGAGTGTTCCAAAACTCACATATACAATTTCAAGGTGTGTGTTGGGGGGCATATATGTTATAATTCAATTTGCTACGTGCATCGAAGTAGCCTAACAAAGTAGCCTAATAAAAAAGGAAGAAGAAAGAAAATAAAGAAATTGACCGGGCTCATTCAGCGAGTGGGTAGGGTATAATACTGTTGCGATCTACTATTAGGCAACCCGTTAAACACACAAGCGTTGTAGGGTTTGCATAGTTTCCAGGATTCTAGAATGCTTCTAGCAATCAAACACACAAAACGCCGCCAGCACTGTTCATTCTCGCCAGACCGGGAGGTTCTCGTAATTACCAGAAGATGAGTCATATCTTTAAATCTGAGTATATATAAGACCGCTGAGAAATGCAAGGGTCAGTCTATACTAGAATGTCTAATATAAATTATATCGTTGTAAAGTAATAGTAGTTTGAGCTTTTAGAAGTATACATAAATGTTATATGCTGTGTCTAATGTACATGCAGCTTGTAGTATACATAAATAAATAGAAGTGTATAAACAAATAGTTGTGTTAGTGTTGTTAATAGACGTATGGTAAAGAAGTTAGTTTAAGAGGATATTAGTGCTTGTAAATTCATTAGTGTAATAGTGCTTCATTGTTAAGTGTCCTGAAAACATCTATAAATAAGGCTTATACTGTTAATTAGACTTGTGAACAGTGAGTAATAAAGACCTTTATTATTACTAGTTTTAAATTAAAGAAACGCGGTAGTAGTAACCCGCTACAATACATACAAAAATTAAAGAAGGCCTGAAATAAAAATACACGCACTCGTTCATTAACCACATGCAACATAAAAAAGTTATAATTAAACAAAAAAAAAACCGTTATATTAGTACAGTAGTACCAAAAACAAATGAAAACAAAAATAAGTGGTAATCACAATATGCATGTCAGGAAGAACCAAGAAAAAAATCAATTCTTAACATAGCGAGCTGTCGTTTTTAGGTATCTACTGTAACGTATTTTTTTTATTCAGTTACACTTTTCTTATTAATCTAATATAATATCTCAATAAAATAAAAATATAATTTATAAATATCTGATCACTTAAAATAGTTCATAAAATATATAATAGCATATGCGCTCCTTCGCTTTAGAGGTCTAAGTTCCTATAATAAGAATCGTCAGTCTGTCATTTCATGTCACTTTTCTATCTGCGTTTGAACAGGTAAGCTGCAATCCGCAGCGTAGAAAGGTCAAAATGGTATCCCGGCACATGACCTGCAATACGGTCCGTAAGAAAGTTTTAATTAATTTAACCTTCGTGTCGGGATGTGGTTCCTAGCAGCTGTTGGGTGATGGTTTTATTTTGTATTCCACCTTTAGCAGCTCAGTTGAATCCTGCTAACCGAAGAAATAGAAGTCCCCCCCCCCCCATCATTAGAACAGTTGGTATAATTAATTAGATAAATTTTATTAATGCTTTCCTCGTAGTGCAATATCATCCATACCATAAATACTGCTGAAACGAAAATTTAGTTTGAGATTTAAAATACAAGAAAATAACAGGACGTACTTAATGAAGATTTGGTTTGGCTAAATAATATTTTGTTCCAAAGATCTTTTATAATTCCGGCGTTAAATTAATTCGTAATGGTATGTTTCCTGTTGCGTGCATCGCAGATGTATATGGAATAGTCCACATCTGATCTGGAGTCATATAGTTATAGTCTAGAAGTTCAAATTTTTTTGACTGCACTGTACTTCGACACGTGAGTGACATTTAATCTTTAATTCCAGTTATATTTATTTAAATGTTTTACGAATGATTGAAGGTTGAAATTTTACCTTAATGTAGTTAATTTAAAATTCACTTAGAAAAAGAAAGATTTCGTACTAAACTTGTAACTTTGCAAAATTTTTAAAGATGGCTATGTAGTTTGCATATCGTAATTGTTTCACAAGCAGATAGCGTTAACTACACTGGAAAAGTCGTTATTGACATATGATGTCAAAAATATCTAGCTATCCAATATAAATATCACATGTTCTGCGTTATTTTAAAAATATTTTTAGTTATTTTGAGGTTATGTAATTTGATTCTTAAAGAACATGATGAATTTTTCTATAAGATATTAAGTAAAACTAACTCTTTGTTGAATGATGCAATTTTATAAGACGTTAAATAATTAAATTTTTTGTGAAGTCCACGTAGTACTACAGATGACTATAATTGAAATATGAAATATGAATTATTAAGAAATCATAAACATTATAGTAAATTTATGTAGAAGTATTCAATTTAGAGATCTTTGTTTTTTTTAAACAGAACCATACTAGTTTCTTTTTATGTAAATTTTTCTTGAAAAAATTAATGTTAAAACAAACCAAGAGAATTTAATTGAATAGAATCCATTTTTTCTTAACTCTTTTATTATTAAAAATTCAAGTAAAATTTATAGGTCATTAATGAGCAAAAATTGTGTCTAATGATAACAAATACCCTGGGTGTATATATTCTTGGAACTTAAATTAAATTATATTATTTTTGATTAATATTTTTAAGGACACAAACGGTGTCCATGTTGTGCATTTGTTTGTTCACAGGTTAAGTCGAGACATCTGTAACACATCTGGTAATTGAGATTTTGGTAAGTGCTTTGCAAGGCTGATATACAGGTTTTGTGGCAATATAAGCGGTGTAGATTTAAGGTTTCCGCATTCCCCTAATACAAGTACATGTATCTTTGTATGTTGTTTTATTGAAAAATACGGTGGCGCTCTATATCTATATTTTTGGTCAACAAACATCCCATGATCCATGCTCATAATCTACCCAGAGCTAATACTCTACTAGCCGTTTATCTCTAAAGAGTTTTTCTTTTCCTCAAGCCGTTTTCCATCCAACTTTACCTTGGGCTTTCATTATTAATAAGAAATTCTCAACCTTGTGATATCAGGTAAGGGTTTATGATAAATGGTGGTCCAATTTGCTATCTGATATTTACGAGGGATGTTAGAACATTTCACTACCCCCATATTAATTAACAAAGAAAGAAAAAGAAATAACAACTCTAAAAACCGCAGCTCGAAATCGTCATCTTAAATATAAAATTAAGTATATACAATCGTTACAATATCAATTATACGCCCCCCCCCCTCCCGGATTATAATCATTTTCAACATAACGAAAATATACTGGTTCAACCAGTTCATGAAACCCATACAAAAAAAAATAGTGGATAAACACTCACCCACGTATCGAATATGTTGGACCTATCACACCCTCCTTAGGGCCGCTGCGATGCAGGGCCCAGGATCACTCAATTAATGCCATATAAAAAGGGGCGGCCATCTCATCCTCAATTAGGTCCAAGGTAACAGGTAGGTCTATCCACCCGAAAAAGCTACAATGGTTATAGGTGAAATTAGTTTATTGTCATCGAAAAGTATAAATTTGTAAAACCAGCATTACCTGCCACGCTGTATTGCATGCACGAATTTCTCACGAAGAAAACGGAAACAGCAAAAATATAACGACTGTTTTCGTCGTGTACAAGGAAAAGCAAGTGAATATTAATTGGTTTTACTAAATAACGAGAGTTTAAAAAGTAATATTGGTGTTATCAAACGATTGGAAACTGGAAAACTCGGTTTTATTGAATAGTACGCGATCTTAGTTTGACGAGACTTAGATGGAAATCACATTAGGAGAATCAATTATACACTGTCGTACTGTATAAAAAGTTAACGGATAACTAAAACAAGGTACTGACTGTTTAATTATAGCATAAACTTTACGTTTCAAAGCAACTAGATTTGAGTTAAAAATTATTGTAAAGCGGGCTTATGATGAACAGGTAAAATAGACAGGATGTTGATGAAGGATTTAAGAATAGCAATGGAATCGATTTAACAAAATTATTATAAAGCGGCTTATGAATTTACAAGAGAAAAAAGAGTATTTAATTTATCCCGAAAATAAACTTAACAAATCTACCCTCCCAGCAAAATTAAAAGGTCGGGGTAGGTAAGCAAAAGTACGGGAGTGGACAGGACCAAAAAAACTAAAGAAGAAACTCAAACACAAAAAAAATTCGCGTAAAAACTAAAAGAAAGTTTGTTACGAAAACCAAAAACTAGAAACAAAAAGACACCCCTAAATAAAAAAAGAAAACGAACCCTCATCGGCTCAAAGGACCCAAAAACAACGAAAAGTAATTAACCTTGAACATCAATGGAGTTGAACCAAGAGCAAGAAAAGAAAAATAAAGAAAAGAAAAATGGAAGAGGGGTAACAAGCAATCAAGGAGGACTAAGGTGGAACGGCTTTAGCACTGCGGAGTCGCCAAAGGACGGATGTTTCTCAGAAGAAACAGTAAAGTTATCTCTCTCTAGTACAGGATTGGTTTTCCGCGAGGGAACCAAAAAGAAAGAAAGAAAAGCGAGAATGAATCCGAGCAGTAACAACCAATACAGGACCCAAGGGTCAAGCCTCAAGTATGCAAAGGAACAACATGGGGGAACGAGAGTAAGTGAGGAAGAGCGCTGGTAAAAGAAACGATGTACTACAAACTGTGGTAACCACGAATCGCAACAACCGAAGAACCAAAAAGAAAAAAATGCTAACTAGTCCTAAAGTCGACTAAGTTGTGGTTTCCGAAGAAAAGAAAAACGGACTAGAAAGCACCTATCACAGGAGCGGATGGACGAAACGCAATCGGTATAGGAACCGATAGCAAAGAAGACCAGCAAAAAGATAGCGAAAGAAAAGTGGAACGAGAAAAAAAAATCTAAAAAGAATAACACCTAAGGAGAGCAAAGTCGGCAAAAGAATCTGGGGCACGAGGACTAGGTGTTACGCTTAAGACGTCTACGCCGCCAGAAGGAAAACACAGCGAGATCGGGGGCATTAGGATGGTCTGGTTGGCAGGTTTCAGATCTTTATCATGTCAAATGGAGGATTTGTGACCGGAAGGATCGATAAGTTCATAGGTCCAGAGAAAAACGACATTAGAAATGGGAAAAGGAACGATGAATCTAGAAGCAAGTTTTGCGTTGAAATGACGTGAAACGTCGGACAGAGCGAAATTACGGCACCAAACAGAATCGCCTAGTTGATAAGAGACGGGACTACGACGGAGATTATAGCGGCTGTGAATTTTTTGATAACCGGCAGAAACTGTTTTGAGATGTGGGAACGGATATTCTTAAAGTGGTCGGGATCTGGTGAAGAATGTTCGGGATCAGAAATGAACATGTCGTTTATTTGAAGAAGCGGTTAACACGTTCAGCAGGATTGGCTTGGGGATAATAGCGGGTGGTGAAAAAGATTTTGGAGTGATAACGGGCACACAAGGAGGCAAAATGATGACTACGGAATTGTACACCGTTATTTGTGATAAGGTATTGTGGGACACCGAAAATAAGGAAGACTTGATCTTCTAGGGCTTTGGCGACAGACTGTGCAGTGGCTGTACGTAAAGGAAAGAAAAGGGAAAACTTAGTAAAATAATCAGCCACTATAAGAATATAGGAGTGACCACGAGTGGAACGAGCAAGAGGGCCTACGATGTCACAGGAAAGGACGCCAGGGATAAGATAGTTTGGCCCTAGGAACTAATAAACCATGAGAAGATAACTGTTCAACTTTGTGAGAAGCACAAATCGGACAACTTCGGATGTAACGAGCGACGTCAGCTCTGAGACAGAACCAGTAATATTTTTGAAGGAGACGAGCAGAAGTTTAAGGTCACGCCACAATGACCGGAAGTAGGAGGATCGTGATGGAGGGATATCAGATTTTTACGCTGTTTAGAAGATACGACGATTTTCTAATGGTCCAGAGAATCGGAAGCGAAAGAAGTATTGGGACGACGGAAAAGGACATTGTCCACCACGGACCAGGAAGTATAACATGTAACGGCGTTAGACACTTTTGGAGCATGGCGTTGTACCAGGGATCCGGAGTAGAAGAGAGACTTCGAGAGAGGTGACTGTGGAAATAGAAATTGGTTCAAATACCGGAACAGAACGAGAAAGGGCATCAGGAACAACATGATCTTTGCCCCTACGGTAAATAATGGCAAAGCCATATTATTGGATTCGGAGGGACCAACGGGCTAAACGACCGAAAGGACTTTGAAGTTTATTGAGCCAAAGGAGGGAATGGTGATCAGTGATAACGAAAAAATAGTAACCCTCGACGTATGGACAAAACTTCTCAATCGCCCACATCATCGCCAGACACTCCTTCTCAGTAACTGAGCAGTTGCGCTCAGGCTTTTTGAGTGAACGACTGGTATAGCTTACGACCTTCTCGCCGTCGGGATGGGATTGGCTAAGGATGGCACCCAAACCGAAGTGAGAGGCATCAGTTTGGATGGTGAAGGGTAAAGTAAAGTCAGGACAGGAAAGGATGAGGGCAGATATTATGTGTTGTTTAGGAGAGAGGTAGGCAGATTGACAATCGGGGTCCAAGAGAAAGGGGTGTTTTTGCGGGTCAGGTTAGAAAGCGGAGCTGTGAGGGTGGCAAAATTCGGGATGAAACGACGGTACCAACTGACCATGCCAATCAGTTGACGGGTTGCGGTAACTTAAGGATCGCAGAAACTTTGTCGGGGTCAACAAGGAGACCATCCCGGTTAACGATGTAGCCAAGATAGCGGAGCTTAGGAAAGCAGAAATGACACGTGTCTTGACGAAGAGTAAGGCCATCATGTAAGAGACGAGAAAGAACTAGGTCAAGAATTCAAATGTGTTCTTCGAACGAAAGAGGGTTGCCTAATAGTAGCTCGCAACATTATGAAGACCGAAGGGCATACGACAGAATTGAAATAAACCTCTATGAGGACTGTGAAGGCAGTGATGGATTTGCATTCGGGGGACAGAGGGATTTGCCAATAGACGGAACGGATATATAGTGAGGAGAGATAACGAGCATCGCGGAGCCAGTCAAGGATGGTAGAAATGTACGGAAGAAGATATACATCTTTTTGGATGACTTGGTTGACCTTCCGAAAATCAATGCAAAACCGATAGGAATTGTCTCTCTTCTTAACTAGGACAATGGGGCTAGAAAATGGGCTAGTAGAAGTTTCAACGACCTCTAAGCGGAGCATTTCATCGAGTTCCGAATGGGCATCCTCAAGGAGTGGAGGGGAGAGGATAATAACGTTGTTTGATGGGCTCGGCTGCCGTGCGGTTTTGGTGTTGTACTAAGGAAGTACAGCCGAGACCAGGTGGTTATTTGGAAAAGGAGAAAGTGATTAGGGAGTCGAGTCGAAGTTGTTGTTCGGAACCAAGGTCGGAAATAATGTGGGTGGGGGCGGAAGTAGTGATGGCCAAGGAGGAAGGAGGAGCAAAAGTCCATTGACCATCCAGAAGACCAGGTACACACTGCATAGACTGCCAGAAATCAATGCAGAGTATGAATTGGTGGGAGACATCGAGACTAACCAGTATATCAAAGGTAACCACGGACTCTGGGAGGGTGATGGGAAGGGAGACAAACCCTAGGATAGGACATTTCGAGTCGTTGGCCAGGCTGCAGAAAGATGAAGAATACTTATGCAGAGGAAGGTTTAAAGGACGTAATCAGTGTCAACTAGGACCACCAATGATTGTACGAGTGGCACCTTAATCTAGCAGCCCAGTAAAGGGAATCCCAAAAATTTGGACAGATAAATATGGGCGTTGATCGCCCCGGACACTAGTGCACAGATAGTTTAGCACCGTTCGAGATTGGTCCTCGAGACCAGAAAAAGGGATATCCGAAGACAGAGAAAGAATAGGGTCTTCGCCTCGGCCTAAGAACCCTATCGACGGTTTACCGACGCCGTACATGTTGGGCAGTTAGATCGGGTAACCCCCTTTCTACCACAACCATAACAATGTCGGTCTTGTGGACGAGGACGGGTAGAAATATGTCAAGTTTGGTCACAATTGAAGCAGGTGACCTAACGAATAGGAATAGGCGTAGGGACGGGAGCAGACGATACGGCAACAGAAACGTTATATCGAATCGGAGGTGTAGGACGGGCCTTGATAGGTCATCAGGATGGCTGAGTGTATGTGTGGAAAGCGAAGCGGGTTCTACGTATGAGTTTTTGTCCTGGCTAAGGGGCACATAGTGAAACTTTCTGCATTCTAACTGTAAAAACTCAGTTTCCAACAGTTGTAGAGACCGAACCGCAGGTAACCGTGTGAGATAGAAGGGAAATAAATTTCGGGAAACAACATCTAATTGTACATCATCCGGTATATTCGCGTGACGGCGGAACATGGCAGCGATACAAGCAAGGTATTTGATAATTCCTTCCGTTAAGTCCTGGGTTCGTGTTAAAATGTCTTGGAATTATCGACGTTTATAATCCGGTGGTTTGAAATGTTGGATCATTAAATTGGACAACAACTTCCAGTCCAAAAACCTATGCCAATTACCCCAATACCAAAGCAACGCTTTAGCTTCGAACAAATCTGCTGCAGACTCAAATAACTGCAGTTTCGACACATGTCGAGCTCGTAAGAGTTCTTCCACCCGTTCTAAGAAATTATGTACAGTCAGTGTTCGGGTCGCTGGAAAATTTTAAATTCCACTTTGACCCCGGGTGGTATTGGTGGAAAGCTGACAAAGGGGAGCGACTGACCCAGGCATGGTAGCAGAAGCGAATTTGTTACGTGAATCGGGGCAGCCACGTTGGGCGCCAAATTTATGCTACGTTGGCTCGTAGCCGTTCGTAACCCAAAGAAAATCAAAGAAATGACCGGGCTCAATCGCAGATTAGGGGGGGTTGTAAAAAGCAGACCAACATCTAATGTACGCGGCTGTAAGGAATTAGTAACAATACCTGAAATAAAAAAAAAAGTCCTGCAAACCTGAAATAAAGAAAAAGTATAGCATGCTGATCGAGCATAGATTGTTCAGTACTTTGTAGAATGTAAAAAAAAACTGTTTGGATAATCTATATAATATAACAATGGTAAAAGCAATACACAAAATTTTTAGTACAAAGTGAGGTAATATTGGGGAGTAGCAGAAACGTTTCCTCATACACCAATTAAACATCAATCAGACAAAATGTTAACAAAAGATAAATAGGTAAGACACAATTGATATGAGTAACCCAGTATTGTTGATTTGTCTTTTTTTTTTAAATAGCATGCAAGTCTATGGTAAAAGGTATCAGAACGACAAAGATATGGCAAAACAAACGGATAGATATTTAAAGTAATAACAAGTAGGAAATAGTTCAACTTACAAAAGGTCCTTCAGTAACGCTTCCTTGCAATTGAAGTGTGGGATTCACGATGTCCGGCACTAACGAAGCACTTCACCCTTGACTTTGAGGATGTTGATGGAACTTACCACACGTTACCCTAATCACACCTACGTATTTCACTGGTGTTAGCAGCAGACATTCTCACGCGACGGAACTATGTAGCATTGATAAATTTCTTGTTAATTCTATTTCCCGAGGCAATAATTTCGAAATATTTTGTAGCACTAGTTTAATTTCAACTGGGACCAAATGTATATTATTTTCATGAACATCCAAAAAGCAGCGAGAAACTTCAACCATTACCTTTGTACATCGGTAATCTGTGATATTTCGCCAATAACGAAATTTGCGCAAGCAATGTTCTATTTTAGATTCTTTGGGGTTAGCAAATTCAGAAACTACAGTATCAACTGTATTTGGATAATCCACAGTATGCACTACTCTGATAAAATAAAAAAAAAGGGACCGCGAAACAAGATCGCACACACAGTTTAAATATCAGAAGACAAAGCACCAAACAAAAAAAAAACCCAATGAGTAAAGCACGTGTATCACTAAAGTAAGTCCGTCAAATGTTCCGTAGAACACGCGTGCAGGTCGAGTTTAACAAGTTCTACCACTTTTATTTCCAACAGAAAATCAACTAAAAACAATTAGTAAAGCACGCGTAAACAATAAAACCGTCCGTCAAATGTCCTTAAAACACACGTGCGTCGACTAAGCACGTTCGCCTATAAACAGTATGATGAATTTTTTTTTATATTTGTGTCAAAAGAGCCGCGGAGATTAGCTAAGGTCAGCAGTAATTGGTTATGGGCTTGGCGGTTTTCCTGCGTTGGAGACATTCTCGAACAGCGTCGTTCGGTATGCAATCATAAGGAGCTAATGCGTTTAAACGCCGGTGAAGATTTATTTTTACAAAATGTAGCCAGAGCTTGTTTTAGTTCTTGAACAGCAGCCGTAACCGCTACCGGTTCGGAAGCGAAATCAGGCTCCACGAGAACAGGACTAATTCCGGGTTCAGGTTCCATGCGGTACGGACCTGCGTAACTCGTCGACATTATCCTCGGGATCAAAGCCTCGAGATGTTAGTTCGTATCGAAGCTCGGTTTTTCGTAACCGATTTACATAGATGCGCCAATATGCCATGGTACCCCAAGAAAAGAAACAACAAATTAATAAATGGTCTTTCAACCCCCTACGTCCTACAAACCACAAATCGGTTTGGTGACTCGTAGCACAGTTTAGAACCCACAACGTCGAAAGGACGGACGGGGCGGTAGAACAAAAAAAATCGGGGAGAACCAACTCTAGACTCGATGGAGAGGACAAAATATAAAGAGAGGGAAAGAAGAAAAAAAGAAAAATCTTGGGCGCCAGCGCTTTCAATGGACTAGGATTATTGGCGAAAACACAAGTCCAATAATCTGAAATTAACCAACCAATAATATTGCGCGATCAGGAAAGAAACCATAACTAAAATTTAAGGATATCGAACTTACACATGAAATAAAAAAAAGAAATAAGGGAAGAAAACATAAGTAGAGGAGCAAAACAAAAATCGGTGCAGAAATTAAGTGAAACAAAATCGAAGCGAACGCTAACCAAAACCAAAATCGAAGCAAAAGTTAAGCCAACGTTACACAAAACAAAATCGGGGCCAAAAATTAACTCGGAGATCCACGCCAAGGCGTCATAATTTATGCTATATGCATTGACGTAGCCTAACAAAAAAAAAGAAGAAAGAAAATAAAGAAATTGACCGGGCTCATTCGGTGAGTGGGCGGATTATAATACATACAAAAAATAAAGAACGCCTGAATAAAAATACGCGCACTCATTCATTAATCACACGCAACACAAAAAAAGTTATAATTAAACAAACCAAACATGTTTATCAGTACAGTAGTACCAAAAACAAATAAAAACAAAAATAAATAGTAATCACAAAATGCATGTCAGGAAGAACCAAGAAAAAAATCAATCCTTAACATAGCAATCTGCCGTTTTTAGGTATCTACCCCCATATTAATTAACAAAGAAAGCAAAAGATATCACAACTCTAAAAACCGCAGCTCGAAATAGTCATCTTAAATATAAAATTAAGGGGATACAATTGTTACAATACCAATCATATACGTGCCCCCAGAGATGATAATCATTCTAGAACCACAAGGTGTAATTATGAAACAAAACCGAAATATACTGGTTAAACCAGTTAATGGAACCCATACAAAAAAATAGTGGATAAGCGTTGTTGGAATTATCACACCTTCCTTAGGGCCGCAGGGTGTACGACCACGCAATTGATGTCGTATAAAAAGGGGCGGCCATCGCCTCCTCAATTAGGTCAAGGTAACAGGTAGGCCTATTCATCGGAAGAAGTTAAAATGGTTATAGGTGAAATTAATTTATTGTCGCTGAAAAGTATAGATTTGTAAAACCAGCTCTTACGCTTTAAACCAATTTTTACAGTTTAAAAAACGTCGATAAATACATCGCGCAAGCGCGAAATAAGCGACGTCACGGACGATTGGTAACGCTAATCTTGTACAGATTTCGGCGCGCCCATCTATCAATGACGTCACCAATGCACAAATTTAAAACGCCATTATCGGAAGATATAAATTTAAGACAACAATTTATAACAACGAACAAATTAACAATGAGAGTACTTACATAAGAAATCCGACGTCCGGCGGGGTTGAGTTAAAGTTGGCTTCTCGGTATCTCAGGGCTCCATCCCGGAGTGATTAGAGATGGTGCTCCGGCGTGGTATGCTAGCGGGGCATGGCCTCCTATTAGTCCTCCGGGTCGTGCAGTACGGTTCGACAACGGCTACAAATTTCTTCTACCTAACTATTCAGGGAAGGGAAAGGAAACATGGTATAAGGGCGACAAACAAAGATAATCAGGCAAGGATATCTACATAGATAAAGATAACGATACGTTACCGAAAAACGTCCACTGCACTCGAAGGTTCAGGCAAAAAGCTACGTTACAGAGACTCACGGAAATTTCTCCCCACTTTGTCCCTACTCCACTCGCGTCGCGCGATCTGGCGCAAACGCACTGTGACGTAACGGAAATACGCGCACCGAGTCCTTTGAATTTATGGCGCGAAACTTCCGCACATCAAAATTAACCTAAAACAATGTTTAGTGCCAATTTGGCACGTAACACAGCATTACTTACCACGCTGTATTGCATGCGCGAAATCCCACGAAGAAAACGGAAACAGCAAAATATAACGACTGTTTTCGTCGTGTACAAGAAAAATCAAGTGAATATTAATTTCGTTTAACTAAATAACGAGAGTGCAAAAAGTAATATTGGTGTTATCAAACGATTAGAAATTGAAAAACACGGTTTTATCAAATAGTACGCGACTTTAGTTCAACGAGTCTTTAGATGGAAACCACATAAGAATTAATTATACACTGTCGTACTGTATAACCAGTTAACGGATACCTAAAACAAGGTATTGACTGTTTAATTATAGCATAAACTTTACGTTTCAAAGCAACTAGATTTGAGTTAAAAATTATTGTAAAGCGGGCTTATGATGAACAGGTAAAAAGATAGGATGTTGATGAAGCATTTAAGAATAGCAACGGAATCGATTTAACAAAATTAATATAAAACGGCTTATGAATTAACAAGGGAAACAAAGGGTATTTAATTTATCCCGAAAATAAACGTAACAAATCATTCACAAATTCAAAGTTAGTGCAATTTTTGTACTTCTTTGTAGAAATCGTGCAGAATCATAGTATAATAATTCTTAATAAAAAGGTGCTAACTTTTTCAACGAAATCCCTTTTTTGTCGTGTAGGTAAAAATCAAAGCTGTCATAAATGACAGCTTTCCCAAAACAATATCTATCATCTCAAAACGAAATTATGGTTATTTGCAGCATGTATGTAGTATAAAAAATTTTGCTTGCTTTCAAATGCAAATTATTCAAAAAAGGTTTTCCATGTAAAAATGCGCACCTATGTAAAAGACTTCCTTGGTTTATCCCTTTTTATTACAGGTATAACTCGAGAATTCTAGTTTATTAACTTAGAAAATATTTGGATCTAATTCTACGACCTACACTTTTATTGAAAAATCTAAATAAGGAGCGAGTCATCTGTTGTTTTTTCAGTTAATGAAAGAAAACCACACATTCAAATACATATACTGATTATGTGATTTAAATAGCTTTGCAGATTATTGAATGTACCAGGGCTTTCCTTGTGAATTCTCACTGGTTCGAATTTCCTTGCATTTGTTTTTTATTTTCCAATGGATTACATTTCTACGATAATAGCGCACTACCGTAGTTGGTCGGTCATCATTTTGTTTTCGACCTTACTTAAGGTCAGTTTGGCGCAGCTCAAACTTCTCTTCTATTCTGTGCTAATCTAAAAAGCTCTACCTACCCTTCACAGCGTAAATTTCTAATAATTTGACTAATATAGCTTTATCTAGGCCTTCCTATATCCTTCTATCTTTTTCCTATCCAGCTGGCTCTACACAAATATTAGCAACTTGATGGTTGTTAAAGAACTCTAACATGTTTACATGATTACCATTTATAAGGAAATGAAATATAACCTGGTTATCCGCTTTAAAAAAGGAAAAGTGTTAAATTATATGTTATGGTAAGGCTTAAGCAACGAATCGCTGCCAACATGCCAGACCGCTAACTAATTGTGAGTTTGTCATGGTGACATTTAGTTAACTGATTTTTATTTTTTTTGTTTTGTTTTCGAACTTACTTAAAGTCGGTTTGACGCAGCTCTAAATTCTTTTCTATTCTGAGCTAGTCTAAAAAGGTCTACATAGCCTTCACAACCTAAATCTCTAATAATTTGACTAAAATAGCTTTGTCTAGGCCTTCCTACTCTATTTTTATTTGGTAGTCAATAATCTACAACTTTACTAAATAGTCCCTCATGTCTTAACTGGTGCTCTATCATTCTATCTCTCCTTACCTTCAATTGTTTCCACATACAGGGATCCTCACCTATCCTTCTATAAACTTCCTCGTTTGTTACTCTATCTGTCCAACTAATCTTTAACATTCTCCTATAACACCAAGTTTCAAAAGCTTCTATCTTTTTCTTATCTACTTCTTTAATTGTCCAAGTCTCACTACCGTATAGTAGAACGCTCCATACGTACGACTTTAAGAAACTTTTTCTATTATCTAAACTAATACTAATTAGCTATTAGTAAGTTTTTCTTTTTTAAAAACATTTTTCTAGCTTGAGCTATTCTAGCTACTATATCCCTTCTGCTACGTCCATCCTTTGTAATTATACTACCTAAATAGCAAAATTCATCTACTTCCTCTAACTCGGTATTACCTATTTCTAATTTTGGTTTAGAACTAGGCTGTAACTCACTTGTCATTATCTTTGTCTTTCCTGAGTTAATTATCATGCTATGAGTACTCCGTAGTATCTCATCTAAAATATTTAAAAACTCTCCTAACACTTTTCTAGACTCTGCTATAATGGCTATATCGTCTGCAAAACGTAACATGTCTATTTTCTGTCCCTGTATACTAATACCTATCTCTTTTCTCTCTCTAGCTAAGTTTAAAGCTTCCTCAATATAAACATTAAAAATCGAGGGAGACAGTATACAACCCTGTCTAACACCATTTCTAATCTTAGCTTCCTTTTCTATTTCATCAAATCTAATTACTATGCTTTGGTTTTTATATAGACTGTAAATAATTTTTCTATCCCTATGAGAGATTCCTATTTTTCGCAAAACCCTGAACATAACAATCCAATTAACCCTATCAAATGCTTTTTCTAAATCTACAAACGCGAAATGAGTCTTTTTTTTTGTAACCTTTTTTCGATAATTACCCTAATCATTAGTATCGGTTCTCTAGTCCCTCTGTCTTTACGAAAACCATGTTGGTCTTCGCCTAAATAATTCTCAGTTAAAGCTTCTACTCTATTTTTAATTATTATTGTTAGTATTTTGGAAGCATGAGAAGTTAAACTAACCGTTCTAAAATACTCACACCTATCAGCTCCTGACTTTTTTGGTATTGGAATAATAATATTTTTTTCGAAATCTATTGGAACCTCAGCTGTGTCATATATTACATTTACTAGTTCATATAATCTGTCTAAAGTTTTCTGACTTGCATATTTTATTAATTCTGCGGGAATATCGTCTATCCCTGGCGCTTTATTTAATTTAAGATTCCGAACAGCTCTATCAAATTCCTCTCTTAATATTGAGAACCCTATTTCTACATCCTCTTCTTGGTGGTACTCTAACTCATCCATATCGTCTCCCTTATATAAATCTTCTAAATATCTTTTCCATCTATCTGCTACCTCAACTTTATTTATTAGAAGCTCATTATTCTTGTCTCTAATAACATTACATTTTTTCCTATCTTCTCCAAAAAACTTTTTAACTGCCCTGTAAGCCCTGTCGGTCTTACCTACTCTCAAATCATCTTGTATTCCCTTACAATTCTCCTCCATACATTTATTTCTAGCTTTTCTACACTCATGTACTATCTTATTTCTAACTCCATTATATTTTTGCTTACTTTCACTATCTAATTCTCTGAAAGGTTTAAGCTTTCTTCTATTCTCTATTAAACCTAATATCTCCTTTGTTACCCTACGGTTTTCTCGCTTCTATTTTTTTCTTATTTATAGTGTGTGTTGCTGTATCATGTACAGTCAGTTTTATTTCTTTCCATCTATTTTCTACGTTCATTCCTACAGCTATCTCTTTGCTCTTATTATCTAATACTTGTTTATATTCCTCTTTTACCCTACTATCATTAAGCTTACCTAGATCCCATCCCTCTCTTTTAGCCTTTCTCAATTTTTTGAATTTTAGTTTACACTTCATTTTAATTAAGTTATGATCGCTATCTATGTCAGCCCCTGGATAACTACGACAGTTTTTAACTTGGTTTCTAAATCTTTGTTTAACTAAAATATAATCTATTTGGTATCTAGCCCTATCACCTGGGGCTTTCCTGATATATCTTCTCCTAACATGTTGTTCGAATAGGGTGTTTACAGTTACTAATCTATGTTCCTGACAAAACTCATTAAAATCGCCCATAACTATTAAATTCTCATCTCCTTTTACTTTTCTCACTATACTATTTATATCCTCGTATACCTTTTCTACTTCCTCATCCTCGTACTGAGTTGTTGGCATGTAAACCTGTACTAAAACAGTGTCTGTGGGTTTTGTACTCAATCTAACCATAATTATTCTATCACTAAATTGTAAGTACTCTTTAACTTTATGCCCTAATCTTTTACCTAACACTATTCCTACCCCTGCCTGTCCATTAGTTGAAAAAGTTGTAATTATTCTATAATTATCTTTTCAAAAGTCATTACTATCTGGCCATCTCACCTCACTAATACCTAAAATGTCCAGCTTTTCCTTTCTCATTTCGACTAATAAATTCGTTAACTTATCTACTCTAAGTAATGACCTTACATTCCAAGTCCCTATCACTAAATCGAACTGTTGTTTTATATTCTTACGATGACTATCCCCAAGTACCCTCCCGGAGATCCGAATGAGGGAGTATTTTACCTCCGGACAAGAATTTTACTTGTGAGCTCTCCATCATATGTATTTCGTGTTTTAGGCCACGCACAACTGGGAAATATTGTGGTAGGCTCCCATATCTTTCCACAACGCAGTTTTTAAAGATTTTAGCAAAAAGCCGTATCCGTCACGGCCAACCCCCAACAAGCTTGTAAATTATTGAGGATCGCACGAGACCAACCGACCCTCCTCCAATATCTGTTAGCCAACAAGGCTGCTGGCCCTTGCTGCGTCTTTTAATCGCCTTTTACGATAAGCAGGCTTACTATAGTAGTATTCTTTATTCCCTACTATAGGGAGTAGTTGGTCGGTGGAACCTTATATTGTTACAGGAATCCTACCCCTTTTGCACAATTCCAAATTTAAAAACTTGATGCTTCAAACACTTGTGACATCTTCTACCACACCTGATTTTAAATTTAAAAAATTATTGAATATTTGCGGTAATCGTCTATTTGATAAAAATAAATATCTAATCTACACATTATCAGACTACAAATTCCGAACGAACTACAGAGGCACAGCATCTTCTTCTTTAGTCAGTCTTTGAAGCTCTACTCCTCTAATTTTTGGTTCTATTGAATTCCATGGCTGTACGGTTGCGCTTCCAAAAAACAGAAAAATTATAGCTCCTAATATGGTAAAGATAAACATAATCCAAAATACGAATTTCCATTGAGAAAAACTGTTGTTTTCGGATGTTATCGCAGCAACTATAAGCGTTGAAACCCATCCACCAATAGCACCAAGCGAATTTCCAATACCCAGTATTGTACCAGAAAAGTTCGGAGCTAAGTCTAAACCATTTGATAAGTGACCAGCTGATGCACAACCGCGAAACAATAGTGAAGCAGTAAAAGTTGTTACGCTAATTATGGAATTATAGCCATACAGTGCTTGCAGCGCCATAAGTAAACCTGGCATAACTAATGAAATTATTGTAAAAAATTTCCTTATTGAAGTAGTAGAAAATTTTTTAGATGCCATTAGAAAATCTGAAGAATATCCGGCCAGAATTGCCATGACATAGTTTCCTGTAACAAATCAATGGTTATTTTTAATTAGAAAGAGCTTGTACAACCATGGATGTTGTAACACCCATGAACCTTTTTAAATTAATTTAAATTTCAAATAATATTTTCGGCCAATCACAAATAATTCTATCTAAAATATAACTTATCAATAACCATGAATTAATACAGTTATCTAATCCTAATTCGACTTTGGGGTGACAATTGACACTTTAAATTAACATAACCTATCAACTGAACTCTAACATCCCGTGAAATATAGAAAATTTTAAATTAGGCGCCAAAGGGAAATACTCATTTGTTCTAGAAGATTCCAAAACCGGAAACACGTAATAAAATGTTATTTTTCGTAATATCTATAAAAATATTAACAGGTAATAGTTCAGAATATTGCAGAATAACTTAAATTTAATTATAGGACAGTTCCAATTAGCAATTGCAATAATAAAAATGGATTTAACCATTAACCTGAAAACACGTGTAGGAATGATATATAATTGTGCAATATGGAAGATTTGTAATTGGCTAAAACAGGCACGTCATAAAAGGTATATAAATAGTGGAATGAAGAAATTAACACACACCCAATATATTCAACCCACAAAAACAATACACAATGGCAAAAGATATATTAAATAAAATAAAAGTAATTCGCCCATAGTTAGGGCCAGTTACACGGCAATGGCGCGTAACTATCGTGGTTAGTTGACCGCATAAAATTAAAGTGAAGTATAAGTAAGAAATATAAGAAGTGGATACGGGTATTAAGGGACGATTAGTAAAGTTAAATAAGGAATAAAGAACAATATAATTAGACAATGACAGGTTTAAGTTGTAGAGCGGGTAATAGTTAGAGACGCCGGCTTGTTAACGGCATAGAATATGATAACTCAACATACTTTTATGGCTCAATTTTGATTGTTTGATGGACGTTTGTATTTTGGAAGTTCGACTCCCAAACTGTGAGTTGGTATAGAGGTAGCGAGATATCCAGAGTACCAAGCCCTAAAGTTATCAATAACCGTATTAACAGTTTCAAACCTGGTGAGAATAAATTACCTTAGAGGCCTGGTTTAGGATGAAACAATAATGGGTATTACATACCCAACACAGGTATTGAGTGAATCTTTGCATATATAGTTCGGGAAAACGGGCGTGCATATGCATGCATACACGTGGTGTTGTAAGTATGAACGTTGATCAATATATATATATATATATATATATATATATATATATATATATATTTAAGATATCTCGACTGGTTCAATAATTATTTAATTTGTTTTATTATTGGGGAAAGCAGTCAAATTTGATGCATTAATAAAATACTCTTTCAATCATTCAAGCTTTCGATAAATTTATTATCTTCGTCAGGAATCTAATATATATATAAAATTAATTGTTGGAATAGTAGTTTAACATTACTTACGGTTATGAGTTTTATATATACATATAACTAAGGATATCGAAAAAAATTTGAAAGAGTATTTTATTAATCCATCAAATTTGACTGCTTTCCCCAATAGTAAAACAAATTAAATATATATATATATATATATCAAACAATGAAATTTATTGGCAAGTGACTCAATATTAGCCACAAGGGCATCCTGTCGACGCGTTTCGCCCTAATTGGGGCTCATCAGGACAGGAGTAGCAAAGATGTAATATTTAACACGAACACATTATGGGAAGTACAGCATCACCTAGCCCACAATTTGTGCCTTCGTGCTGTTTCACCTGACTTTGCAGGTTTTATCAACAGTCGGCACGGAGGAGATATATGTATATATATATATATATATATATATATATATATATATATATATATATATGTATATATATGACTTTATATGCCTATGTTAAGTTGCTAGATTAAGGTTGGAATTCTTGGACTTTATTAACGTTATTACTTTTTGTTATGAGTTTATAGAGAATGTTAAGAGTTATTGGCTATGTTTCAGTTAGAAGCCAATCTGTTTAAATGTAAAATTTGCAATGTGTAGTAGAATGTAATTACCCGATTTAAGGGGGTTTTAGTTAAATAAGGGATATTGATTTTATTGCATCCAAGTATGTCAAAATAGCAAATGTATATAGTTATATCACCACATTAAAGGTTATTAAATTCATTATTTGATAATTTTGAGATCTATAATTTAAAGAGGTTGTAACGTGCATTTTTAATAGTTTAACATTTTACGCTTTTTCTCAATTAGTAAATACCTTTCTGCAATTACTATTTCTATATTTTATATTTATTAACCCGTTGGCAAATGCGTCGTATTATATTGAGTGGATTGCATCGTTCTTGTCTTGCCGTTCGTATAAATTTTGTTGCTTATGTGGATATACAAGTCTAAATAAGAGACGATAAGAAGTTGTAATAGCAACGAGCTGATATAAACAGATGAGGAGTTGTAGTTTTGTTCTTGGTTCCTATATATTAACAACGTTGAAAATACTGTTTCGTTTTGCTTTGACAATAGTGAGAATTAATGCGGGAATCAATTTCGAATTGTTCAGGAACAAGCACGGCACGATTTTAGTTGTTTTTCTTGTGAAATAAAAGTTGTATCTTAACTGTAGGAAGTGTAGTGCTAATTCCGATTGAAGTAGTATGGTTGATAGGCGAACTTGTTAAACTCGACCTGCACGCGTGTTTTTACGGAACATTTGACGGACTTACTTTAGTGATAGACGTGCTTTACTCATTGTGTTTTTTTGGTGCTTTGTCTTTTGATTTTTAAACTGCGTGTGCGATCTAGTTTCGCGGTCCTTTTCTTCTCAGCGTAGCGCATACTTTGAATTATTTAGATACCGTGATACTGTAGTTTCTGAATTTTCTAACAACAAAGAATCTAAAATAGATCATTGCTTGCGCAAATTTCGTTATTTGCGAAATATAACAGATTACCGGCTTACAAAGGTATTGGTTGAAATTTCTCACTGCTTTTTGGGATATTTATGAAAATAATATACATTTGGTCCCAGTTGAAATTAAACTAGTGCTACAGAATATTTCGAAATTATTGTCTTAGGAAATAGAATTACCAAGAAATTTATCTAGGCTACATAGTTCCGACGCGTGATAATGTCTGCTGCTAACACTAGTGAAATACGTAGGTGTGATTAGTGTAACGTGTGATAAAGTTCTATCAACACCCTCACAGTCAAGGGTGAAGTGCTTCGTTAGTGCAGGACATCGTTGAATCCCACACTTCAGTTGCAAGGAAGCGTTGCTAAAGGACTTTTGTAAGTTGAACTATTTCCTACTGGTTATTACTTTAAATATCTATCCGTTGCTTTACCATATCTTTGTCGTTCTGATACCTTTTACAATAGACTTGCATGCTATTTTAAAACATAAAACAAAAAAAAAAGAAAGAAAGAAAAATCAATACTACTGAATTACTCATACCAATTGTGTCTTATCTATTTATCTTTTGTTAACATTTTGTCTGATTTATGTTTAATTGGTGTGTGAGGAAACATTTCTGCTACTCCCCAATATTACCTCACTTTGTGATAAAATTTTTTGTAATGCTTTTATCGTGATTATATTATATAGTTTATCTAAACAGTTTTATTTACATTCTACAAAGTACTGAATAACCTAGACTTTTCATTGCTGCTATGCTTATTCTTTTTTTTCAGGTTTGCTTAACTAATTTTTTTGCAGGTATTGTCACTAACTCCTTACCGCCGCATACATTATATGTCAGTCTGCTTTCCACAACCCCCCCCTAATCTCCGATTGAGCCCGGTCATTTCCTTGAGTTTTCTTTGTGTTACGCACGGCTACGAGCCAACGTAGCATAAATTTGGCGCCCAACGTGGCGGCCACGAATAACGTAACAAGGTTTGTTGAAATACATTTAAGGTACAGATACTTTGTAAACTTTTGGGTAAGTTAACTCACCAGTATCGGTTTCAGAATTCTAGGCCTACCCACCCGGGACATGTCCATGTATTCTCCGCTGTAGAGTAGCCAAGGCATTCGAAGAAAGTAGCGTAAATACTATTGGAATAGGTAAGTGGACCCGTATATTGCAATTTTGAACCATAAAAAGTGATATAAAATTGGTATTTGATTATATATGTATTAGGTAACTCGGTCCTTGTTTCTTTGACTGATACAGATAGGTCAGAACAGGGGGTGAAGTGTTACAATGTGATTATGATTTAAAGCCACACACAAGAAACAAAATTAAATAAATACCGTGCATGTAACGTGCATGAAATACAATGATTACTAAATCAATAAGCAAAAGCATTTTCAATAAAATAAAATTGTTATCATCCCTAACGTAAAATATAGATTTATTTAAAATTAATAGTTTAAACATTGGTACAGTAATACTTAAATATGTGAACAGAACCGCAAATCTTAACATCGTTTTTAAAAATCTTAAAATTTATGCAACACCTTAAAATGGACCGCGTTTATCAGAAGACAGCCAACTGATAAAAAGTCGAATTGTGGTTATAAGCGTTTTTCTATTAAAGGTTGCTATTACACCGTTTGTATATATTTATTAAATTTTGTATTTTGTATACATAGACATAGGTATTGGCTATTTGTGTATGTAATTAGACATAGAAACTGTTGTTAGTTTTATTGTTATCTATGTTTTTTGATGTGGCTGTTTTGAACAAAATAAGATGTTTATTAACATTTTAATTTGGTAGAGGTTAAGCAGAAAACGGCCAAGTTAATTGGTTGTTTTCTGCGTGTTAATGAAAATAGCAGCAGTACAAAATAGAATACAAACAAAACAATAGTAAAATTATACATTTGCTAAAAAGAATAAGGTTTATAGGTCCAAAAACATTACAATACGTATTTTAAGATAGACCAAGTTAAAAAGAAGTATTATTTCTAAAAACTAATAACAAAAGTACTCAATATACAAAAAAATAGAATAAATATTTAATATTCGCGTATCTCCTCGTCTTCCAAATCAAAATCTATAATAGTATTAAGACCATCAACATCATCTACAACGTCAGAGGAACCTGCAAGTTTATCATAAAAGGGTCTAGCATCGTCAGGTATCAAATGCATTATGGAAATAATATCTTGTAATTTGTGCTCCACAATAGGCTTTTCGTTAAACCATAGCCTAATTAACTAATTATTTTCAAATGAATAATCCTTTTCTTGGGTATCGTTATTTCGGCGTTTAAATATCTTACGTGCAATATCAATACATGTGTGGTCTTGGTAACCAAAATCGCATTTCATGTAAATATGGTACGTTTCGGCATTTTCAAAAAGTTCAGTCGAATAAACATCATCACTTGTCATTTAATAAACTATTAAAGGGTGCTTATTTTTGCATACACGCATAATATTGATGCAGTCCTCAGGAGTATATAGTCTTTGACTGAATTTGAGAGCCCTTTCAATATCACCTAAGTCTTTGTCATTTGATAAATAACTGTGACCTGGGATTAGATATTTGAAAGTTATGGATTCTAAGTTTTGTTTCATTTTTAGTGCTGCTTTCATCATAAGTACAATTTTTATATTCCTGTTTTGACCACCACAGAAATTCGACCAAAGGATTAAATGCTTGACATCATTAGATATATTGTTAACAATATGTTTTAATAAACATGAACCAACTTCATGCGCACCGCGTCCAGCTTGTCCTTCAATCCAAGTATAACGATAACTTTGATTATACTTTGCACTGTGCACCCCTAAGTTGTACATCCAGATTTGTCGTTTGTAAAAAATTATATTGGTTTGAATTCTGGGCAAAGGAAGAGTCTTCTGCATATCGAAGATAAGACATTCAACATCATCTTGGTTTACACCCGCATTCAAGTCCTTTATCATTTGGGCTCTTGCTTTTTCGGCTTCACTAAGATGAGAGTTATGTTGTTCTTTGATTTTTTCCACACTTCGATTTTGACTTTCACCACTTTTCAGATCAGTACGTAATCGATCACACACATTACATGTTAGTTGTTTATATTAATCATCAGATTAATCTGCACTTATTTTTTCGTCATTAGGTTTTCCGTCTCAAAACTGGTTGGACACGTACCTGCACTTATTTATATTCAGAGCTAGCCTACATAGTTCCCTGAAATTCTCACACAGCATGTATATAGCTCGTTTCCCTTCTATTGTTTTCTAATTTTATACTATATTTTACCGAGATTCAGTAAAGGAGGTTAATCAACCTGTGGCTACCAAGATCTCCCAACAGTTAGACATTTGCCGAAATAACGGTTTTCCAGTAAGTCCATTCACACACTTAACATTATTCGAGAATATTGCCCAACCAATTCTTGTAGTTACTTATAATAATCATACTGTTTAAGCACAGTTATCTTTTCGTCATTAGTTTATCCATCTTGGGATTGGTTGGATGCGTACCTCCATTGAATTCTATTCTGGGCAAGCCTACACATCTCCCTGAAACCTCTACAGCCTACATCTTTTACTAACTGTGTGCAGTAGTCTAATCTAGGTCTGCCTCTTCTTCTCTTTTTTCCTATCTCTGCTTCTAATATATTCCGCACTATTCCCTCATGCCGTAGTATGCGGCCTATCATCCTATCTCTCCTATTTTTTACCGTTTCCCACATATTTCTTTCTTCCCCTATCATTTTTAGTACCTCTTCGTTCTTAACTTTGTCTGTCCATGATATCTTCATCATACGCCTGTAGCACCACATTTCAAAGGCTTCTACCTATTTCTTGTTCGCTTCTCCTACTGTCCAGGCTTCACAGCCGTACAGTGCTGTGCTCCACACATATGTTTTAAGCAATCTTTTCCTTGTTTCTATGTTTGTTGTCTTTGAACACAGTAGTTGCTTTTTCTTGTTAAATGTAGCACGATCTTGTGCTAATCTTTGTTTTATATCTTTTGTGATTTTCCCATCTTGCGTTATTTGGTTTCCTAGGTAGCAGAAATCCTTAACCTCTTGTAAGTTCGTGTTAAATACTTGTATTCTTGTTTTTGATTTATTTTCCCCACCTTTGCAAACTAGAACTTTAGTTTTAGTTTTGTTAATTTTCATACCGTATCTTTTTGTTAGAACCGTTTCCATTTCATTAAGAGCAGCTTCTAACTCTTCCTTGCTAGACGCTAATACTGCTATATCATCTGCAAATCTAAGCATATCAATTTCTTGTCCCTGCATAGTAATTCCAAATGTCTTCCTGCATTTGACAGTATTCATTGCGTCTTCTATGTACAAGTTAAAAATCAATGGGGAAAGGACACATCCCTGTCTCACCCCTTTTCTAATGTTTACTTCTCTACGTTCCTGCTCTAATTCTATTACTGCTGTTTGCTCTTTGTATAAGCTATGTACTATTCGTCTATCCCTATAACTCATTCCCATATTTTTGAGTATTTCAAACATTTTTTTCCAATTTACATTGTCGAATGCTTTTTCCAGATCTACAAACCATATATACATGCTTTCCCCCTTTTCTATTGTTTTCTCCATTATCACTCTCAGAGCTAAAATAGCCTCCCGTGTTCCCCTGTTTCGCATAAACCCAAATTGGTCTTCTCCTAGTATTTCTTTAGCTCGTTTTTCCATTCATCTTTGCACAATTCTAGTTAATATTTTTGACACGTGTGCTATCAAACTTATTGTTCGAAAATTTTCACATCTATCCGCGCCTTTCTTTTTTGGTATAGTTACTATGATGCTACGTTTGAAATCTTTGGGTATCTCGCCTGTCTCATACATATAGCTTACAAGTTGGAAGAGACGTTCTGTTACTGCTTGTCAAGCGGCTTTTAGAGTTTCTGCTTGCACCTTATCTGTACCCGGCGCCTTACCATTTTTCAGACTCTTTAATGCTATTTCAAACTCGTCTCGAAGTATAGGATATCCCAAGTCATCATTTTCAATGCCTGATTCCTGTTCTAATGCAGTTAGTTCCTCTCCTGCATATAAATTGCCTATATATTCTTGCCATCTACTCACTTTCTCTGCGTTTTCTATAATCACGTTTCCTTGTGCGTTCCTTATATTTTTGCTATACGGTTTTATATCCCTAAAATTCATTCTAATTAATTTGTATGCTTCGTCTGTCTTTCCTATTTCCATCTTAGTTTGGACCTCTTTGCACTTTTCATCAATCCATTGTTCTTTAGCTTTCCTGCATTTTCGAATAATTTCCCATTTTATGGCTTTGTATCTCTGTTTTCCTGTTTCGTCTGATTTATTTTTGTATTTTCGTCTTTCTTCTATTAAATTCACAATATCCTTTGTTATCCATGGTTTCTTATTTTCTTTTTGTATACCCCGGAATATCTCTGGCCGCCATGTCTAGGCTGGATTTAATGTTATTCCATTCTGTTTCTACTTCCTTAGTTTCAGATATTTTCCCGATATCATTCAGCAATTCGTTTGCCTTTTTTTTCGAATCTTACTTGAATATCTTTATCTTTTAGTTTCTCTAAGTGCAAGTGCCTTTTTCCGATCCTTTTTTCAGATTTTTAAATTTAAGTGCGACCTTCATAATTACGATGTTGTGGTCAGTATCTATATCTGCTTCTGGGTAGCTTCTACAGTCTTTTACTTGATTCCTAAACCGTTGTCTAACAAGAATGTAATCTATTTGATATCTTCCTATATCTCCTGGCATCTTCCACGTATATCGTCTTCTAGCATGATGTTGAAATAATGTGTTTGTGATGATTAAATTGTTCTTGTCGCAAAATTCTACCAGCCTATTTCCCTGTCGTTTCTCGTGCCTAAACCAAATAAACCTTCTACCGCTCCTTCCTCCCTCACCTACCACGGCATTAAAATCCCCGTAATTATTAAATTTTCATGTCCTTTTACGTATTTTAATATGTCTTCGATATCTTTGTAGATGGCTTCTACCTCTTCGTCACTGTAGCTAGAGGTGGGCATGTATACTTGTATTATTACCGTGTTTACCGGTTTAGATTCTAATCTAACCATGAGTACTCTTTCGTTCTTTTGTAAGTAATTTTCTACACAGTATCCTATCTTTTTCCGCATAACTATCCCCACACCCAAATTTCCTTCCTCTGCTCCTGTATGAATTACCCTGAAGTCTCCACTCCAAAAATCCCACGCCTCTGGCCACCGAACTTCGCTGATCCCTACTATGTCTAGTGATAACCTATTCATTTCGATTTTTAGGTTCTCTAGCTTACCTACTTGCTTCATAGTTCTAACATTCCACGCTCCGACACGCAGAATGTTCCCGACTCTTATTTTTAACTTTCCGATCGCATCCTCCGAAGTAGTCCCCTCCCGGAGATCCGAATGGAGGACTATTTTAACTGCGAAATGTTTTACCCCAGAGAATGACATCGTGTTTGTAACAATTTAAGTACGATGTGTACTTGGGAGATAATGTGGTGGTTTCCCGTTGCCTTCCACACCGCGGTAGTGTGTCTTAGACTGCCATACCGACCCCTATGGTCTCTGCCAATCTAAGTACCGAAAGAGCCGCTGCCCTCTTTCGGGGACCTGTCTTAGTCTGGTTCCTTACTAACGACCCAACTACTTTGGTTGGACCTGTAGTTTGGCTCTTTAGCTCATTAGAACACGCAAGCCATTTCACCTGTTCTAGTAATTTAGAACTTCGGCAAGGTGCAGGTCCATTCGAAATGGTATCACAACATATAAACATTTTTTCGTTGTTTTTTTTATCGAACTTTGTGGTAAAGTGCTGTCGCTTTTTTATTGATATCTTATCAAATTCTCGGTTGTTTTAGCATATTGGGACAGTATACCTGTATTTAATTGCTTATAGTTAGGCATTTTTGTGTGTTACCGTTTTAAAAATTACCTTACAATAGTTGGTTTATTGTGTGAATGTATCTGTAGTGATACTTTTAAGTTGTGTCAACTTTTGTCTGATTTTCTTATCGTAGTGGATGCACTCGTTAGGAAAATGATTGTACTAGTTCTCGTTAAGAGTCTAGTAATTTTTTAACTTATGATATACCTTAACTTGTCTGATTAATATAGCAAGTGGTCCTTCAGACCGATCTGTGTTTTATAGGGACAACTCTCTACCTTCTCTCGGACGCTTGTCCAAAAACTCTACTTTTTCTTATCCCGCTGTCTCTGTTTCTGCCTTATCTTTCTTTCGGTAGACCTGTTCTCGTCCCGGAACACTCGTCTACCACATAAGAGTGATTTTCCCCTCATTCCGGGCTACTGACCACTTTGGCTGGTTAAGTAGTGCTTTGCTATCCACCTTTTCTGTTTCTTTAGCTCAATGCGAGCCCTTCTTCTATTTTCTTTTATCTGGAAGTGCCTCTTATGCATTTCAAAATGCCCACCTCCCTCTTTTTACTTTTCCTATTTCTACTGCTTTTTCATTTCCGTTAGTCACCGTGTGGTTGCGCGGTGGGTTTTTACAGACACCCGGACCACGTCTCTGGGAATCTTTCGTGAAGTCATGCGGTGCCGCTGTCAGCGCACATGGTCGCTAACAGTGAATGTATGTATGAGCGTGTGAGTGTATGTAGAAATATGTGTGTATATCGCGTGGGTATCACCGATATCAATTAACGCCGGGTGCAGGAATGCACCCAAATGCCTTTGCATGTCTCTCGTGCTGTTTAGTGCAAACGGGCCTGCTTCACAGGTTGCCCTTTTTAGTGGGCACGAGAATTTCCGTATTTAACGGCTCCAAGGAGCCACTTTATCGTTATCATACCTATTGTCTTTGATAATAACTTGAGTTAATATCTTTATCTTATTTATTATCCTCGATAATAACTTTATCTTAATATCTTTATCTTACCTATTACCTTTGATAATAACTTAAGCTTAATATTGCTATCTTATCTATTATCTTCGATAATAACTTGAGATTCTGTTTTATCTTTTTATCTTTCTAACGTTTGGTATTTACTACCAGACGTAGGAATTATTTTTTTGAATATTGAGTGAAAAAACTAACCTGATGGTAGCCATGTAATTTGTTAGGTTAGTAATGTAAGGAATTAGTAAGATGGTAATTTTGGTAATTTTGTTGATTCACAACCATGCCATGGACAAATTTTGATGTGTATTGTTTATTAAACCAGAGTACCAGTACCAAACTTGCTAGAGTGTAGAGTAACTCACTCTTTTGAACATTTTTAAATTTGGGCATTTTATTGCCAACGAAGAAACAGTCTAGATGCAACGCTCATGTGCGTCTGCACTTAGGAAACTTTAATGTTAGCTTTAGTTTAGTATATAGGTTAAGCGACTTGTCGCATTTGTTTTAGTTTTAGTGGTGTTTCATGCTCCCCGACAAATTTGTGCTGTCGGTTATAACTGTGCCACATTAAAGACTCGTGTGTGCACTTTTAATGTAGTCAAAAACAATGAGGCTATACCTTCCGTTTCCTGGTAATTCGGAAGACGTGTTATCGGTCGGAAAAAATCAGGTGGCGCCTAAAGTATCAATTTTGTAGGATTTAAGTTAGGATTTATGTAGGTTAGTTAGGATTTAGATTTTAAGCTGTTACTGTGCTAACAGTCATTTTCTTTTTTTAAGTTTTTTCTTTTATGGCTTTGTCGCGATTGTTACGTGCCGAAAAACGGCCGTAAACATTTCCAATTTTAGTTTTAATTTGAAAGAGATTTCACGCCAATAATTTAAAAAGACTTGTGCGTGTATTTCAGTCGATTAAATTAGTTGCGTTTGCGCGAGATTGCGCCGACGCGGAGTGCAAAAGGGGAAGTGGTGAATTTCAGGACACGTCGAGACTAGCCAGCGAGACGTCGAGCTAGTGAGTTATTTTTGTGCCGTATCTTGTCTTTTTTTAGGTTATGTAGGTTTCCTGCTATACCCAATTCCTGTACCTCTACCTGTCTTCCTTACCGTACCTCTACACCAGAAAGAAGACAAGTTAAATTTGAATTCGACAAGGGGGCCCAACGATTACCCACGCCCGAAAAGCTCGACGAAGCCCAGCTGCCGCCATAATACCGCAATACTGTAAGAAGTCCTACAGTTTACGTGAGTACCTTTTGTTTTTCCTTACAATTAATATAAACCTTTTGTATGCGATAATAATTTAAACATTTATATGACGTAATACCCTATTTGCGCATCATTTCGCAATTATTTATCATTGTTACCAACTACTGTAGTGGCTCTCGTACGTTACCGCCGGGGTTATAATAAAGTTGATGACAAACGCTGAAAAGAGAAAGATTAGACATGATTGTAAGAGGTGTAAATTTACCAGTTCTGTAGGGGGAGATTGGTTGTTAGTGCGTTCTCATCCGCAGTCGTCTGCCGAAGACAAAATAATAAACAAATTTTTTTCTGCTTTTTAAGGGTTCATGTAGCGTTGTTTGGAATTTTAACCCTAATTTCTACGTAATTCGGGAAGACTCCATGGGACTGTCACTTGGGGTCTACAACATTATTAATTTGAAACCATATCATATACCAGTTGATCTAACTGATTCTTCAGATAAATTGAATTAGTGTCTCGACAATATCTTAATTCAATTGGAGGGGGAATGCACCTGGTTATGTATGTATTAACTATAAGTTAATAGGGTTGATCTTATTGTAAGAAGTGTCTCTTTGTCGTTTTCGGTACTTATTTGCTCTTTTTAGGCTTCGAATAAACAGCCATAAGATTTTATAAGTAATCGTATTATCAAAATATGGTAAGAAAATTTTGATAATAAAACTTTAAATCACGCTGATCATAGAAGCGTACCTGAAAGATAAAATTCTTACCTAAGCAAGGTAAACTTGATAACAGCCCATTTGATTCAATATCATAGTGAAGGACCTCTTTGAAATAAGTTGGCAGTTGAGTAACAACTGTGTGGTAATATAAAGTACCGCATCCGGTAGCTAAGACGTTTGCCCATAACGGTACGGATCTCAACATAGCAAGCCACGGTATTTTATTTGGCCGAATATTAATTTCCTTAGCATTTACAACTTTTAATTCGATTTCTTTGCGTTCTTCTAAACTAATACGAGGATGTTCAGCAGGGGAATCATATACGAAGTAAAACCACACAATAGACCATAGAAAACAAACTCCTCCTGTTGTATAAAAAACAGCTTCCCAATTCCACATGCTAATTATAAATGCACACAAAGGCAACGTTAACGCCGCTCCTAAAGAAGACGCCAATGTGTTAGCCATAAATCGTGAGCGCTCTAGAGGAGGAATCCACTTGGCTGCTATTGGAGGTATCGCTGGATAAGTAACGCCTAAGAGAAGTCCAATAAATGCACGTAGCACTGTAATAACAACATATCCTCCATGACACGAAATTGGTGTTAAAAATGTAAGTATGCTGGCCAATAGAATTCCACCTCCGAAAACTTTGCTTGGTCCAATAACTTCTGCAAGACGTCCGCCAGGTAACTGTGTTAATAGATAACCCCAAAAAAAGCTACCTAGTACTTGGTTCTTTTGGTAGACATTCCAGTGGAACTTGTGAGACGAGTTTCTTATAGTTGAAGTGTTGAGAAATGGGTTTGTTGTATTGATGTGGAATGTAGTATTAGAAGGAGCTTCAACCATTTCCACGATAGCTAGTGACAAATTGACACGCAACATGTAATTTAACATAAAACCTAAATGAACCATCCCACTTAATATTTGACGACATGTTATACGATCTGAAAATGAAGAAAAATACTCATTAAATAAAATTTTTGAGCGGTTGGACTTAGAGTTAAAGCAAGGTAGAAAGTACTCTAAAGATATAGAACAAAAACAACCAAAAAAACTAAATTGAATAAATATTTATGAAGTATGCTATCACAAACTTAGCCAATGCAACCTACGTCATTGACCACACTTATTTTGAGATTGTTTATCTCATTTGTATCATTAGAAAACCGAAACCATCAAGTAACAACACGAGGTAAGTACGATCGCAACAATTTATATCATACCTTTATTAAACGCCTTTACCTAACTTCATTTAGGCTATGTTTATATGGCACAAAGGTACAAATTTTGTAATAGATTTTAACCAACTTCTCGATATCATAGATCTCTGAAATTTCGTACTTATTTATTTCCGATGACAATGCAAGAAACAGCTTTTAATTTGCTTCAAAATAGCAAAAATTAAATAATTTTCAAGTATGGAAGTGACATACACAAAACAGTTACATCTGGCAGTATCAATGTTGACAGAAAGTCAATTTCAATGCATACAGATGTCTAGACTTTTTAGACTGCCATATTCGTGGAATTAAAACTATAGTGCATTGTTTGTGTAATAGGGTTCATTTTAAAACATAATTTTTTTATATATGTATAATTATTTTAACCGTTCTGAATGGACTTGCACCTTGAAGAAGTTCTAGATTACTAGAATGGGTGGAACGGCTTGAGGGTTCCAATGAGCTACAGAGCCAAACTAAAGGTATTACCAAATTCATGTGGTCTTTAGTGAGGAACCACACTAAAACAGGTCCTTGAAAGAGGGCAGCGGCTCTTTCAGTACTTATAGTGACAGAGACCATAGGAGTTGGTATGTTATTCTAAGACACACTACTGCGATGTGGAAGGCAACGGGAAACCACCACATTATCTCCCCAGTACACAGCGTACTTAAAATGTAATAAACATGATGGCATTCTCTGGGGTAAAAGATTCCGGAGTTAAAATAGTTTCCCATTCGGATCTACGGAAGGGGAATACTTTGGAGGATGTGATTGGAAAGTAAAAGAGTCGGGATCATTCTGCAAGTCGGAGTGTGGAATGTTAGAAGTATGGAACAAGTAAGTAAGCATAGAACTTGAAAATTGAAATGGATCATTAGACATAGTAGAAATCAGCGAAGTTTGGAGGCTAGAGGCGGAGATTTTTTGAGTGGTAACTTTAAGGTAATTCATACATGATCAGATTCAGATAATTCTGGTGTGGGTATAGTTATGTGGAAAAAAATGTGGCACTACTTACAAAAGAACGAAAGAGTACTCATTGTTAGATTAGAATCTAAACCGGTAAATACAGTAATAATACAGGTATACATACCCACCTCTAGCCATGATGAGGAAGAGGTAGAAGCGATCTACAAAGATATCAGTGACACAGTAAGATACGGGGAATTTTAACGTAGTGGTAGGCGAGGGTAGGGAAAGAGCAGTAGTAGATTTATTTGGTTTAGGCACGAGGAACAACAAGGGAAATAAATTAGTAGAATTTTGTGACAAAAACAATTTAACTATTACAAACACATTATTTCAACATCATGCTAGAAGACGATAGACCTGGAAAAGATGGCAAGCGATATAGGAAGATATCAAATAGATTACATTCTTGTCAGACAATGGTTTAGGAATCAAGTAGAAGACTGTAGAATTGAATTGAATTGAATTCTTTATTGGTGATTATATATATATATATATATATATATATATATATATATATATATATATATATTACTCATATTTAGACCAGGGTAGAAAATTAAATAATCACATCAAATAATTTTAATCACCGTGTATAAGGAATTTTATTAAATAATACGCTTTATTAAAACACCGTGGAGAATAAAAAGTCACTCGTTTCAGTAAAAATAAAAGATTTAAATCATGTACAAGACGCTTTATATCAAAAGAAACAGTATTAACAAGCTCTGCGTGTAATTTAATTATTCCTAAAAAATAAACAAATGGAAATTATGTGCAAAATTTATATTAATGAACTCTATTTTAAGTAACTGGTATTAAACAAAACGTACAGATAATAATTTGTATTCGCTAAAAATGAAAGGGTAGAAGTCAATTTTAGTTGGAGTTAATTGAACCATTATTAATAATAAGCATAAAACTTGTAAAAACCCAATAATAGTCAAATCGTAGGAAGGTTATTTAAAATGTTACGTTTGAACACCCCTGCGTGTTTTTAAAAGGCAATTTCAGTTTAATTTGTTTAGATAAACATGTCGATTCTAAGGATATTGGAAACGGTCAGATGCTTTAGCACGAAATACAAAACAGGGTTTATTTAAAAAGCTCTGAGAATTAATATTATTTTGAACACCTGCGTAGTTTAAATATCACGTACGGCGAAAAGTTTGCAGATAATTAATGTTTACAAAGAATCTTGGAGAAACCGGGGCTTAGTATTCACGAGAATGTGCGATACGGGGTTATTAAACCCAGATAGTCCACATGGACTAAAATATAATCGATAATAAAGAATATCAATTTGCACCAATACGAACAGGTTAGAAAAGGAAAGAGAAAATGCGTCAAGCAAAGACACATATAGTAAAAGGCGTGATTTAAGCAACGTCACGAGGGTCACAATTGGTTGAAAATAGGATGCAAATATCAGAGGTAGAAACAACAATTTTTGTACAAAATTAATTAGTTTTTCTTGGACATGTTTGCGTGCCGTGTGAGAATTTCTGAGATTTAAATGGGGCGAGTGAAAATTTCGTAAAAAACGACGCGCGAGCGACGGACTGGGAACATAGAATGAGAAATTCTTAAGAATTGTCTGTTTTGGGGAACAGACCGACAGACAGGCTTTTTGCTATATATACCGGTGGTAATATGAATTTCGGCCTCTTAGACTTTTGACTATTCGATGCGTTAAAAGCTCTTACATCCGCGAGTTGATTCAATACGTTAAACAGTGCATGTAGTATGATAAAATAATTTAAAGTTTGCTCGTATATTTTGGTGATTCAAAATAGTTTGTTCGGTACGTGCTAACATGAATATACTTTAGTGCACTTAGATACAAGGTAATAAAATTTAGTATCACTGTACCAATTAGTAAAATTTACAACGACAAATGTATACACAAAAGTAGGCAGTTTTGGCGTATATTGGTGAAAGAAGTATGAATTTCTTTGCTATTTTTCGGAGGTGTTAATGATTAAATGGTTCAAATATGTGTCTGGATCCACGAAACAAGGGTCAGATATACACAGATGAGTTCCGGAAAAGCCCAGAAACAACTTTAAATAAATGGTAATGGAGAAAATTTTTAAAGCGTTGAGAATCAGAAGCTACGAGTGCAGTAACCTTCAGGTAATTTATACTATTTTGTTTGAACTGTGATATTTGTGTGTGTGTTGAATAACTTTATAATTAATTTACTTTAAATGGACATTAGTGAAATTGTACTAACCATAAAATGTTAATTTTAAGATGAAATTTGCTTGTTTAAGTAGAAAGGGGTATTTAGTATTGATGTTCTGAATTATGATGAAAATATGGGTATGTCTTTGAGCTCAATTAGACGAACCTGGTTAATTAACGTAAAGGGGTGGTAGATGCTCCCTTTATACTCAGACTCCGGTCTGCTTATATTGTTATATTAATTAGTAGGCATCCAACAAGGACTTTAATTCTGGATGCACATTAAAATGATAATAAATTTAATTTTGAAATTTTCCGATATTAAAAATTTATGCTGAATATTAATTTTGAAATTTTAATGTATTGTGAATATTGATGTAAATAGAGTTGACGTTGATGTTTGTGGTAGGAATGTGTTGTTTAATTTTATGAATGAGGAGGTTTATAAAATTAGGTGAGCAGCCGAGGCGAAAAGCGTAGTTCACGGATTTTGGAGGTTTCACAGCAAATTTGACGCCCAATCTGTGGGGCTCGAATGTTTTTTTTTAGGACCAGTTCCCGCATTCAAAGGAGCATTTCACAGCATAATATGGCGCCCAATTCGTGAGGCTCGATTTTATACAGGGTAACACAGCATAAATTTGGCGACCCAAAAGTGAGGCTCGAGTTCCAAATAAAATTTTTGTGATTTTATTCCAGGAAACTGGCGATCTGAGAGAGAGAGTTTTTGTGTGTGTATAAATTTAGGAGTATTTTAGAGTGTGTGTGAGTGATTTGAACGTATGCAGAGAAAGGAGTGGTTAAGGAGTCAAGGAGTGGAAATTGGAAGTGACGATAGTGCATTGTGTAAGAAAATTTCGAAAATGGAAGAAGCTGGAGGCAGTGAGATCAGTCGAGGACGGAATCAGGAGAAACAGGAAATGAGTTAATGATGAGAATGTTAGAGGAAATGCGATTAGCTAGGGAAGAATCGAATAGAGCGAGAGAGGACTCAAATCGAAAATTTGACCGAATGGATGAGACATTAACAGGAGTTAGGGAAACCCTAAGTGAGAAAATAGATAAGACGAATAAAGAAGTTTCAGAATTTAAAAATAGTCTTACCATAAAGATGGGGGAAGTTGAAAATAGGGTTGAAAAAAATGAGCGTGATATTACAGGTCTTCGACAGGAAATGGGACATTTAAAGTCTGAAGTACGCATGTTCTGTGAAGAAGAGATTAATGTAAAAATGACTGAAGTGACGGACTCATGTAGGGATCAGTTAGGCAGGGTAGAACGCGAAGTTAGTAGTATCAAATACAACATATCAAGTTTAACGGGGGATGGTCCCAGATTTTCTACAGGTGGAGTATCATTGGACCAACACATGAAGTTTTATGGCGATAACAGGGTAAATCCACAAATTTTTATTAATAGTGTAAGAAATCTAGTGGGAAATTTATTTGACGAACAGACTAAACTGAATACGATAAAGGCTTTATTAAAGGACAATGCGGAAGCATGGTACAATTTAGTAGGACAGGACATTGAAACATACACGGACTTTGAAAACAAATTTTAAAGCACTACTGGAGTGACCACAGACAAGATCAGGTACGAGACGACTTAATCACAGGGAAATTTAAGGAGAATTTTCAGGAAGTAGGAGCAATATGCTATACGCAAGTATAGCATAGCAAAGCAACTGAACCCACCACTGACGGACCGACAAATTATTAAGTATTTATCACGACACTTCGAGGTAGACATAAGACAGCACGTAGCACTACAGAACATAGTGGACAGAGAAATGTTTTGGAATACCTGCAGAGGTACGACGACGTAAGTAGTGGACGACCTCGGGAAAACAGGGAAAGACAGATCAACACAGTTAGGTTTGACAATAGACGGGACAACAATGCTAGAAGGGGGAATAATTACGGATACCAGCGACAGAATTGGGAACAGAGACGACCATATGTTAGGAGTAATAGTTTAGGAAGGGGACCTGCACAGAGACCGGGACCTACCAGAATGAATAGTTCACCAGACATGAGCGGGACTGCTAATACAGACACGGAACGAGTGGAAACGCCTAGGACGTACGCTGAGGTGACGGCTAGACCAGGACCGAGTAGGGAAAACAGACCTGGACAGGATTTTTAGAACGCGACAGACCACTAGATTTCAGTGTAAATGTATATGAACATCCACGTGAATTTTTCAAAATTGAGGAGGAAGTAGAGCCAGAAACTGAGGAAAAATTATGTTTGCCAATTATTAATTTAGGAATTTTTGAGAATAATGTAGAAGTATTACTTGATACAGGGGCAGAGGCGAGTTTAATATCGGAGGAATTCGTCAGCAAAATTAGGGATAAGGTTTGTGATAGAATTATGCCTATAAAGCGTAGCCATTTAGTAGCTCCAAATAAAAAGAAGTTTGCTGTAGTAAATAGTGTTGTGGTGCTTAGGATAGATATAGGAGATTTAAGCTGTGAACAGGAGTTTGTAATTGTACCTGGACTGAAGTTTCAGAGCATTTTAGGTGTTGACTGTATGATGAAGTTAGGGGTTTTGATAGATATGGAAAGGAAGGTAATAAGGATTAATGATAGGGTAGTGCCATGGAAGGGCAGTTATGAAGTCACAGAGGATGACACGGGGTTTAGTATTAATGTAGTAGAGGTAGAGGATGATGAAGGTAAACAGATCAACACAATAAGATGTCCAGAAGATAGGAGAGTAGAGGTTCAAGCTTTAGTACAAAAACATGCAGAATTAGTGGGGGTAGAAGCAACAGCAGCATATCGGGAGCAGGTGAAGGCAGAATTATTTTTGAGGAGGTTAAGTGGCAAGTTTGTTTTTAATAAAGTAAATTTAAGGAATTCATTCTGGCGGATTCCATTACATAAGAATTCTAGAAGGTGCGTAGGATTTTCCTTAGAGGGAAAAATCGATAATTGTAAAGTAGTATCGTTTGGTTTGTCGGCAGAGAAGAAAATAATAGTAAATGAGAAACAGACAAGTGTAGGGATTGAAGAAGAAGTAATATTTAAGAGTAAGGATAATAGGGATGATAAGTTTATGGTATGTGAGATAACAGGGATGATAAGTATAGATATAGAAGGGGGAGAAATAGAGATGAAGAGTATTAGAATGGTGAGAAGAAAGACTTGGAGGGTCAAGAAGAGAGTTAGATTTAAATAACTTAATGAACAAAGGATAGAGATAGGTGATAGGCGGTTTTATTTACTTTTGCCATAGTACAGAGATTGTTTCGAAATTATACCAGTATAATAGCTTCGATTACTTCATAGGGTTCTTGGAGACTATTTCACTCTGAGGAGGCTTAATAAAGCCGAAACCGTCGGTCAGTGGATGTTTCCTCCCCTATGAAGTAATAAGCTAATGTTTTGTTAATGGCTATATAACTACCAGCCCGATTTGTATTCGTCAATAGACTCTATTACTTTCATAGAGTTTGTTTACAGATACATCTTATTTTATATATATAAATATATATATAGCTGTGATATTTTCTTTAGACCCTCAATTGGGTGTAGTATAATGCTGTGATACTTTACCAGCCCCTACGATGGTTTTATTTATTTTTAGCCCCACCGTTGGACATCTCATAAAATGCTGTGATATTTTATTATATTTAGCCCCACGACTTGGGCGTACATAAGATGCTGTGTTACTTTCCTTCCCACGATTCCTTAATGTAATATAATGCTCCCTTTATATTAATCAAGCACCTATGATTTGAAATGTTAAGTTATGAATTTTCTTTGCCTCAACTAGCTGATTCAATTAAATAAAGCAATTCTACAATACACAATATAATGATTAAATATTTACAACCTTTTTAAAATATTCCCCTCTTTCAGAATATTTACATATACCAGATTTAAGAAATTGAAGCCAGCAAAACGAGCCTTTTGTTATATTTAGAGACTTTTGAAACGTTTCAAGATGCCTATTACTTTTCATAAACTGATCAATGAAACTAATGTTTTGTTGATTCTTACATGTACCAAAAATATTGAATTAAAACAGTTTTTAGTAATAAATTATATCAATTTTGCTAACCTGGAATGGTCCCATAGTTCCTCTGCAACCCTCAAGAGTTTTCGTGCCCAGTCTGAATATTTAGAGTCGAATTTGAAACTCGACATCTAACCAAAATACTATTGAAATCGTTATTCAAAATCCCATAAGTTAATCCAATTTAAGATTCAACTTGTATATCTTCAAAATAATTTAACAGGAGGTGATTAACCAGAGAATTAACCAGAGTATTCTCCAGAGTGATCTGCAGAGTGATCTCCAGAGTCGTCTCCAGAGTCGTCTCCTAAGTTGTCTCCAGAGCCCTGTTTTATTTATGTTAGAAATTGTATATTTTTACCAAATTGTTGTTTTTACGTATATAATAGATTGGTTCACTTGCACAATCTTTACACCTTTATAAAATGACTTTCATTTACTTGCGTATGACTGGTTACGTGAATAATTTAGCACTTCTGAGTATCGTCTTGGCCCAGTTTAAAATGTATACTAAACCAGTCGCTCAATTGTTATCGTATTTATAAGCTGTGCCTTTTATTTTCGGTTTGTTTATTCACGTTTTGGGGCGATACCTTTTGCATTTATCTTTTGTGTACTCCGGGAAACTTTACCAATTGTATAGTTCAAATACTTGTATGTACCCTTAAATTGTCATGTATTCATTTACATACCATGCTGTTTAATTGAGAAATCCCACGAATTTTTGATTATTTAGTCACGTATTCATTGTTGATTGCTTATTCTAATCTAAACCGAAATAAATTTGGTGTTTGTTTATTTCCTAGTTAAATTGGATTTTTGAACAAATGTAATACTTTTTGTCACGTACGATTTATTCAAATAATGCATAGTTTTAGCCTGCGTATACGGTGATATATTTAACGCACTTGTTAAATATTTATCAAGCCAATTTATATAGGTTTCCCATTGATTTAATTTTGATGCATTTCGTTACGTTTATAAATCTTATCTTTGCTCTAACTACTCTTGGATATTTCTATTTCTTATGCGTTTAATCTATTGTACTTTCAAGTACAGTGTGCTCTCAACTAACAATATGTATAGTGACCTATTTACTCTTATAGTACCTGTAATTATGTGCTTTTGTTAACTGGAAGTTTCTTTTATTTATTCTACAACCCCTGTGACTTAACCTACCCCTAAACTACCCTTATAATTATATCAATATATATATATATTATGCTGTGATAAGAGGTTGTTTAAGGGTGTATTTTATAGCACAGGTCGTACAGGAATTAGAAATTATAATAGGAAGCAGAAAACTGCATTTATTTAATAGAAAATTGAGAAATGGAGATAGTTTGTAAATAGTAAGCAGTCAACACCCTGTACATAAAGTATAAGTAGTTTTAAGCGACGCAGATAGACACAGGAAGACGCATAGTTAGCGTAGAAATAAACAATTCATGCATTAGGTAAATAGTAAATATTTAACACCCTGTAGATAGAGTTTTGGTTAATTTAGGTAAGGCAAATAACGATATTTTTCAGTGAAAGCACGCGTATTTATAAGTAAACATAATAAAGTGTAATTAAACACGCATTCAAAAGAATTCCAAACAGTTATGATAATATGGAGATAAGAAATAAAGCTTCCAAAAGCATAGTGTAAATGCCTACAAATAGTTAACAATTTTGATAAAGAAAAGTGATTGCGTAAATAACAAGCATATAGGAAAATTAAAAGTCGAATTGTATCAGTTGTTTGTGTACAACATGGAAAACCGATTAGATTCGTCAAAACACCGCATGTCTGATAACAAAGCACCTGCGAGCAAGCCACAATTACTTGAAGGCAGAGAAAGTTACATCAGAAACTACTTTAAATGCAAAGACTTGATTGGTTAAAATTAGCGACGAACTTGTAGGCCATACCCACTGACGGAGTAGGAGATCAATCATATATTAACAGGGACAGTGATAACGAACTCAGTTTTCAACTCAACAAAGGCCGAGGTGCGCCACTTTGAAACATTAGTGTAATACGTAAGATTAATTTAAAGTGAAAATTGTTTAAGTGCGACGAAGATGAAAATTATGATTGCCGATTAAACGTAAGTAGATTTTGGGGAATTTATTTAAACTAAAACATAATAATAATAGGGCTTCGGGTCCGGAGAGAATAAATAAACTTCGAGGCCGGTGAGCATAAAAGCCAAGTCTGGAGAGGATGATAATCCAATACTAAGTTTGGGGAAATTGATGAGAATAAATTCTGAGTCTGGCGAGAATAAGTCTAAATGAGACGACAATAATTTGGGGCATAAGTATAAGTTTAATAATGATAGTCCAGAGGGTGATGACAATAATTTAAATGCAATGGTTCATATTTCGAACGGGTATATAATTATTCTGAATTAGTGGAAAATTATTTTGATCCAAATGGATGGCATAATGCATGGAAAATATTAGCTGATAATGGATGCGTCGATTGCAGGAAGGAAATAGCGAAGAAAATAGACCAGATTAGATTTTTTAGTTATAAGACATTATTTTTCTATTTGAACTTAAGTATTGAATATTGAATTTGCTTAATGTGACGAAGTCAACAAAACAAAGGACTTGCATACGTATAAAGTGCGTTATATGATAAAAGGTTTTGAACGTTCCAAGCTCTTTTTTTATAAAAACAATAGATTTTTTGGTGACTTTAGATAGATTGAATAGTATATGATTTTTGATAAATCAGATGTGTATTTTAAATAATTTATAAAAACTGTACATAATATTTGTTTTCATTATATGGAATTGAATTAACTTCATTTTATAATTTTAAATAAACGCTAGTCGAGGTCAAAAGATAAAGTTAATGGGAGTGTAATTTGATAATTTAAACAATAAAGGAGGAGCTATAAGTTGAATACGCCATTGATAACGAGTAAGGCGGTAACATATCAAGTTTTGTTATTGGTCGATACAAGGCCTTTACAAAATAAAATCCAGTTAAGTTCCTGGAGGGAGTTCATGGCAATATTTATATGGTCGCCCAAACGATGGAGCGAATTAATTGAGGCAGACATAGCAATATATATTTTCAAACATTTGATAAGCGCACGTAACAAAGAAGCAATTACAAAACTGTACAGGTTCTAGCGAAGCTATTGCAATCAGCAAATACGCTTTAAAGTGAGTCAGTAATAAATTACATTAAAAGTTCATAGTAGCAAAGATCAGTTTACGATGCTGCATCTAATTTATAATTTCATCAATACAGTAGAATGCTTTCATTATCAAAAATGCTTTTAGTTTTTTTTTATATTGAGGGTACAGCAAAATTTGAAAACCAGCTGGTAATACATTATACAATTTTACTCAGTAGTAGTTTGCACTATTGTTGGATACATTCAAACGTTGTTTTTTGGGACAGATGTTTAGCTTATTCCGGGTGTCATGGGTGTGGATTTGGTTATGTTATACGTTTTGTGATATATTATTTTTAATATATGAGGCATTGATAAATATATATTGATGGAAATGTCATAATATTGAGGGTGCTATAGAAAAGTGCAACAGTCGTCTCGAAAACCTAGATTTGCAATCACTCTTGTGAGTCGCCGTTGGATTGAAATGATCGTCTTTGCTGAGGATGCGAGTCCCCAAGCTAAGGGACAATATAAGATCACAGAGTCAAATATGGCAAATAAGCTGTTATTATTGTCGTATGTGAGACAGAATTTTTAGGATTTCGAATTAAATACATCACAGAATTTAAATGATTTGCTAAGTGATCTATATACTTAGTCCAAGACAGATCAGTATCTACGTACAAATCTAAAAATTTAATGCAATCGGGATTTTTAAAATCATAGTCTCTTAATAAGAACATTACTTTTTCGTTTTTACTTTCATTTAATGAAAGTTGATTTGCGAGAAACCAAGACTGTGCACATGTATTAGATATTAGATGTGATTTATGTAAAGATGTTATGTTCACTGGGGAATGAATCAAAGTGATGTCATCTGCAAATAGAATCGATTTTGAATTTAAGTTTTAAGGTAAATCGTTAATGTATATTAAAAACAGTAAAAGTTGCAGAATGGATCCCTGGATTTAACAGTTGAAAGTGAGTCTTGAAAAGCAACATATTGTTTTCTCTGTGTTAAAAATGATTTCAATAGTTAGCAACTGTTCGAATTAAATTTATAAAAGAATAATGTGTCAATCAATATAGAATGGGAAATGCAGTCGAAAGCTTTGGTGACATCTAAAAAGGTAACTAGACAAAATTCTTGACTTTCATAACACTGTGAAATTGTATTCAACAATGATAAAACAGCATTTAATGTAGATTTTTTTGAATGGAACCCAAATTGCAAAATGGAATAATCTGTTAGTTTCAAAATAGTCAACAATTTGTATTTGCATAAGCTTTTCAAAAATTTTTGAGAAAATTGGTAATATGGAAATAGGTCTATAGTTGTTTACATTATTTTTATCACCTTTTTTATGTAATGGAAGTACTTTAGCTATTTTGAGTGATTCTGGGAAAATATTGTTTTGAAAGCAATTGTTTATAATCTTTGTAGGAGGAGAAATCTTTGATTGATTGAATAAGTTACGAGTTCAATTCCTAGGTGTCACAGCATGCAGAGTTTCTTAGAGAATTTATGACATATCTAACTTCCGACAAAGTTACTGATCTAAATGCAAAATGTACATTATTGGGTATTTCTATTGAATTAAGTAACGTTACTGGACTTAAACGAGACAACGGGGGATTTTTCACAACTTGTAGCATAATGTTAGTAAAGTGAACGTTGAAAGCACTGAATTTGAGTATTACATTGTCACTCCATTGGACTTTTGTTTGACTGTTATTTATTAAACTCTACATACATTTCATGGGATTAGACAAATTTTCAATAAATTGATTAGTTGCTTCAATTTTGGCTTTTCTCAGTTCCTGACAATTGAATGTCCTGAGTTTATTTCTTAGTAATCAAGTATTTTCATTACCATTCTTTTTTACAATGCTATCCACAATATCCACAGATTGCTGTAACCGCAGTAAATGTTTACTGAACTTTAACTTTGGTATTTTTGAATATTTTTGGTTATTAGAAAATTTTTATGTAGGAAAATTTGTTATTAGATTATCAATAATGATGTGAAAAAACAATCAAATTTTTTGTTCATGCTATCATTTTTTATGAAATCCCAGTCAAAATTATATAAACCATTATACATTGCAATTTTTCCTTGTGGTAACGGGTCTTACTATTTTATAAACAAGTTGTAGTTTCATACAACTGATAGGGGGCAGTGTCATAGTGATCCCGTCATGGTCTGAAAGGAAGGTTCTCAACTTATCAATATTTAAAGCAAACTCCGTATCATGATGAAAATTTGTGAAAATGTTATCAATACCGTTGTTTTGTCTAGTATTAAAGGTTAGTATAGAAACTAAATTAAAGGAATGTAGAAGATCAGAAATCTGTAAAGATGCTTTAGAATTTTGATTGAAATGTAAATTGAAGTCCCCACATATAACAATTCTATTCGAAAAATCAAGCATTGTACAGATTTTATTCAAAATACTAATAAAAAAGTCAACATCTCCAGATGGCGAACGATAAACATTAATGATTACCGTACAAAAATCTCTAGAATGATTGCTGAAATTTCACAATTTAATTCTACTGATAAATTATTTAACTTCTTCAGAATTCAGTAATTACACTTTTTTTTACAAAAGTCACTACTCCTCCATGACTAAGTGAGGATCTACAAAAATAAGATGCTAAAGGTAAACTGATCTAATACATTTTTTGATAACCAGTGTTCTGTGAGGCACACAATAGAAATATTTTTATCAGCCAAAAATGCTTCCATCTCATTACCTTTTTTTAAAAATAGATTGTATATTTAAACCAAGTAATTTAAGCTTATAAACTAGATTTCGACTGATGATACTATCATGAAATTGTATTGTTTTATTACTACGAGTTTTATAATTTGCTTCACTATTTAATGAATTTGTAATACTAATGTTTCCACAATTAGCAGAAGGAGGGTTATTAGTTTCCTTGTCAATTCTTATCAAACACCCGTGCAGGTCCTCCTGTATTCTGTTTTCTTACACTTTGAAACAAGTGATTCGTTTACAGTAAAGTTTGTGGTCGTTTCCTCTCAGTTACCAATACTCTTATTGCTTGCTCTTCTCTGGAAGTACTAAGTATGTTACATAAGCAGTTAACTAGTTTGTTTTTCCTTGATCTGTTTAAATGTAGCCCATATGCTGTGAAGTCGTCTTGACATTATTGCATTGCTATTTAAATAACTCACTAATGGTGTGTTCTTAAACTTGATTTCTAAGGCATTGTTGATCACTGAAACTTTTGAATTTAGATTCAATTTCAATCTATCATATCTGAGTGGTATATTACATAAAATGACATTTGTCATTTTGCACTTATTAATAACTATTTTAATAGATTTTATAATAGATTTTACATTATGACATAAATCAAAAATAGTAATAGTCCCAAAATGGAACCTTGAGGAACTCCTTGGTTTAGTACAACCTCCAATGACAAAGATACCATACCATTAATACCACCAGTTGCAACATATTGTTTTCGTTCAAACAAATAACAACAAATTAAGTCATAGGTTATACCTCTATCCTCTAATACCATAATGTTCTAATTTAAATAACAGTATTTCATGTTTTACAGACTCAAATGCTTTACTGAAGTCGCAGGATATACACCCAACATACAGTTTCTTATCTGTGCCGGTACGAATTTCTTTTGTTATATAATAAAGTGCTGTTTCTACACTTTGTCCTTTGACGAATCCATGTTGTAAACTAGAGATAATATTGCAGTCCTTGAAGAAACTAATAAATCGGTTGTAAATTGACTTTTTCAAAAATTTTTGATAAGCATGGAGGCAATGCTATTGTCCTATAATTGTTAATATTGTGAGAATCACCTTTTTTAAACACTGGTATAACTTTGGCTGTTTTAAAGCATTCTGGAAAATGTCTTGTTCTAAAAACAAATTAATAATATATACCAGATTTTCAACAATTGAATACCTGCAATGTTTAATTAGTGTGATGAAAATTGAGTCTAATCCAGATGAAGTTTTATTTTGAAAACCATTTATTATATCTATTATCTCATATCGATTACACGGTGCTAGTAAGATTGTTCTACCATTTTGGGCCATCACAATATTTAATTTAAATTTTATATTTACTTTACAATTCTCTTTACCTGTACTGGAATTTTGAGAATAAAATTTAAAATGCTTATTAAACAAGTTTGCTATTTGTAAAGGATCCGATATAATCTTGTCATCTATCCGTATTTTAATTTCGTTGACATTTGTGTTGCTAGAGAGTTCGCCTTTTATTATTCTCCAATCCATTTTAGATTTATTTATTTGCCAATAAGATTTGTTTATGTATAGGAAATTCTTTGGCCTGTATGATTACAGTCTTTAGTGTTTTGCAATACACAATTATACAGTTATGAAACCAGGATTCTTTAAAGTATTTACAGAGAAAAATTAAACTTCTTTTGTTACGACAAGAAACACGCATACCTTTGGTGATCCTTTCATTATCTCTATTATGTTGTTTAGATTTTACCAATGGAAAGCACTCATCGAAACACTCTACTAGTCTAGACAATTTGTTACGTTCAAAATCCTGCAAACAATTTTTCCTGCATTTATTTTTTAAAACGCCTTAAAATTCCTCAATAAGCTCGATTTCCCGCCAGTTGAATTAGGATTATTTAATAAAATTTCTTAAGTAATTACTCCGTATTAAAGTTTGCTTTATAAAATCAAACAGCTGCCTAGGAAACATTGCGTTACAAAGTAGTTGCGGTATTTCCTAGCACCTGCAGTGATTACATTTTAATTAAAAGCTGCAGCTTTCTTCTAAATGATAAGACTACTTACCACCTGCCTACATCTGCTTACAAGGGACTTATTATCTGGTATTCTGCAGCTGTTAAGATGATACAAAGTAACAAAAGTGCCCTCCTTTGTTTAAAACCCTTTGATAATTGCGTTATCTGCTTGTTGGCAAGCTGCTACAGTTTGTATTTCGGCAGCTGTTGTCTGGAAATTCTGCACACATAGTAATTCGGCGATATCTTTGAAAATCAAATACCCTACCCCATACATGATTCTGGCCTTATAAAATAGAGACCGTGCTTTGGAAGAGACAATTAAAGATTACCAATTACCGAAAAGATACCCGTTGTAAAGTCGCGCTATTAGAAATGCTCTCTGTGCTTGTATAAGTGAAGTTGGTGGTTCCAGCATGCAGTCAGCCCATAGAGAAATGCAGCCGTATTTTACCAGCGTTAAGATGTGACCAGCACGAAGCTGATTGTGCAAGGTACAGTTTTTTATTTCCATAATTCTTTTATGCTGCTGTGAAGAAAAGACTTTTCATTTGCTGCTATTGCTTATTATTATCCGATAAATTGGCACCACCCCGTTATAAAACTTACATACACAATGCACGAACAACTAAGTTATTATTCTGTAAATTAAAAATTAATTAATTAATTAATGTTTATGTTGGAATCCGTTTTTATTGTTCCTTTTGTATTTCTGAACTTACGCCAGTTATGTATCCCCCAATTACCTATATATATATATATTGATATATTGAATCTAATAGGAATTATTAGAAATTGTTAAGTAAAGTATAAGTTCAATGCAACATTGCAACACAAGGATAACCCAGAGAGGTTATCGACAGTTCATGAGAACGGACATGCAACTTTGCATCCGTGAGGGCAGTGATACTGCAGGTGGCAGGTCACAGGCGGTCAGCATACCGCAATTACTTAGAATTAAGATTGATACATTGTAACAAAGTGTAAAGCAGACATGAGATCTGCAAGTTCCCACAAGCCGTGTGAGGGGCAGGTTATTATAAAAAGCCCGGGAGCTCAATGCCCGGCAGTCAGTCTTCGAACTCCATACTTCGTTGTTCAAGCTACTCAACCGAGTCAGTCTGAGTTTACAGCTTTTGCATTGTTGTCTACCTAGACTACTCGCCCAGTACAATTAATTATTTTTTATTAAAGTTATTTTGAACCAGCTATTCTAAATTTCATTGTAATTTCTGTTTAACTTATTAAATTAAATTTGTTAAAGTGTCGAAGTTTTTTTAAAAAAACCAGCTCCAAAGGCCCGAACTTTAACTCGCCTCAATTTAAAAGTATTTAGTATATAGTTAATTTAAGTTAGGGTGTCTAATTGTCAATGTTATATTATTTCTGCGGAGATGCACTTCACAAAGCAGGATGTACATATAATATAGGTTTATTTCTTTTTCTAGATTTACTGTATAGTTTGTTTTATTTTCTTTTATATGTATTTAAGATGAACCATTAAGTAGGTATTTAGATCATAAGATGTTATATTTGCTTACCAATTTTTATATGTTATGACACAATCACGATTACGCAACTTATTTATTTTATTGCTTTGTAAATAATCTTCCAAGATTCAGTGTTATCAATAGAGTATCTTAGAGGTTTCCAACGCGTTTTTGTTTTCACCCACGCCCCTCTCCGACGTTTTGAGCTAGCCCAAATTCTACCATTCTATCCCCCGTTCTGTTGCGGTATTCGGCGTAAACATTTCTTTACTTACTTTTACTGTTTTCTTTTGTATTTGCGCGGAATACCATAACAATGTAATCCTTAGCTAAGGCATTTATATTATCAGTTGTTGCTAGCACAATGTTTTCTATTTCATTAGCAAATTTTATGATATTATTATTCTTAAATATGCGAAACCATTTGTACTCTTTTTTGACCTGTAATGCACCACCGATATTATTCTGTACACTTACATACTGTGGGAAGTGGTCTGATATTTTATAAGGAATTAACCTGATTGCAAAATGTAAGGATAATTAGTATATATCTTGTCAATGCATGTACTACTTGACACTGTTATCCTAGTGGGTTCCTGAATAAGTGGCCGCATACCATAAGGTTGCAAAAAAGTTCAAAATTTTAAGTTTTTTTTTTGTTGTTTCAAAGTAATTGAAATGACTATATTGAAATCGCCACATAATGCAATATGATTTTTAACCACTGATAGTTTGTTTAAGAGCTAATCACATTGTAACATTATTTTGTAATGTTAACGAATAAACAAATCAATCAATTAATTAAAATTCAGTAACTTGAATAAAGTATAGACAAAAATTTCCACCAATAAATTACTTCATATTTAGTCAGGCTCCCTTATAATAAAAGACCAGCTTTACAAATAGCTACAGGCTACTAAATTCCAGCGGCTTTCATCATTTAAAGGTCTACCCTCGTAAATCAAATACAATAAACCTCTTAAAGTTTAGGTCGGTTACAGACTGACGAATCTGATAAAATTAAAATGTAATAGTACCTTTTAGCGTAAATAAAGGAAACCAATTTCAGTTTGAAAAGCTTAACCTTCTTAATACTTTTGTTGATTGACAGCGGATTATACAAAACGAAATATTATAAATAGCGAAAACTATTTCCAATTTGATTTGTTCAAATATTGTAGCCTTTTAAATTCCGATTTAGTTTAACGAGAATTTCCGATAATTAGAAATGGAGCCCACGGCAAATTAAGATGGAAGATGGCTCTAAGTTGAGGAAATCTCAAAGGCAAAGCGGCTAGTCGAACTATATGCTCTGGGTAGAGAATGAGCTGTGGGTCGGGGTGTAATTGCAACCACTAATAATAAAAATAAGGCGCCACCGTATTTTTTTATACTGAGAAGACCTAATACAAGTCCCTTGTACAAGGCTAATGCGGAAACCTTTCTCCTATAACCGCTATATAATTTTTAAAGACCACCTAATCTTTGAAGTTTCTTACCTTATGGCTCGACCTTGACCTTAGCAATCCTGCACTGCACCTGTGAACAGATTAAACAAAGAAAAGCACTGTTTGTGCATTCAAACTCAAAATAATTAAATACAATCAGAATCGATTTTCATTCCTCTTAAATAAAAGATAGTCTTTAGTCCGAAAATAAGAATCTATTCTTTTTGGTATCCAATAAAGTAATTTTCTACAAAAAATATGTCTTCCTTTATAAGTTAATTTAAATTAGAAAGAATTAATTACAATGGTACTGAATATATCCGTACCAATTACTATTTAATGAAGTTTATATAACAAATTGACAAAGCATAAAATTGCTTATTTATAGAAAGAGTTAATTATGGTAAATTTACCTTAATTTCACAGTAGATAATTACAGATAACTTGTTCATAAAATATCAAATGTAGAAATTTAATTTCTAAAAATTAAAGTTGTAAGAATTTACTTTATTTAATTAGTAGTGACATCTTCTGATGTTTCATTGAGTTAATAAAAGAATTATGTAGAAACAAATTACAGATTCATATCGTATAACAACGAAAAATATAATTGATTTCTGTCCTTGACCTGTTCAAAGTTAACACAAGTCAGTTAAAATAAAATTTATCTCGTTACTACGTCGATAGTTCAAACAACATACGAACATAATTTTTTGTACATACCAGAACTCCAATTTGCACCTAAATACTTGCTTGAAAGCTGATGCATGTATTAACAACGCAAAATTCCATTCCAAACAAACAGCTGCGCTGCATACTGAAAAACACGTCACTTGGCTTCCATTATCTGCGTTTCAATTTACAGATGTTCCGGGCGTAATTCACACCACAAGAAAGCAAATGTTGTTTGTAATTAACTTGAATAAATTATAAATGTGATTCCATATTATACAAGAATAGAATTGTTTTCATTTAATTTTCGCATGAATACCATTCAGAAAAGTGCTTATTTATAATTTACGTTGCAATATATTTTAAAATAAATTATTCCCAAAGTTACACTGAAAATTTCAATTAATATTATTATAGAAACAAATTCACTTACTGTTCCTAATGGTCTTTTAACAAAACTTCATCGTTCTTCACGACTGGTTTCAACAAACAAATGGACCATCCAAAACAATTTATGAAGATAGCTTACACGAGCAATCTTCCACCGTGAATGCTTCCAACAACAAAAATCAATCACGGACATCGCTCCTAAGAACAATTATCGACCTGCTTGAACCCCAGCTGTGTTAGAAGTGCCGGCCGAGCTTGTTGCTACCCAGTAACAATTTACCTTGCAGTTATTGAGTAGAGGGGGCTTTAAGAAGGATACTACACAAAAGCTTTTATATTGTCACCGTAGAATTTAACTTTTAACATGAACTAAATACTAGTTCTTTATTGAACAATAGATGTTATTAAATTAAGTGGATTGGATAACATTATAATGTATTATATTATTTAATATTTAATAAAAGGATTGATTATACAGATATATATATTAGGTAGAAAATAAAATTGCTACAATATTACAAGTAATTTTAAGTAGTCTGGAGACATCCATTGTATTTAAAATCCATTTCGGCTTAAGTGGATTAACCGGCCTTTTGTTAATGGCAGACAACTGTCGCCATAGGTATGGTCCACATTTCAATAATTAAGAAATTCGTAGAAAATACAATATAATTTAAACCCTTGGGAAAGTAATTGCATCCGTGACCATTATCTAAAAAGGGGTTGGATTTGGTTTCTGAAATCTTGTTTTGTGGGAGGTTCAGTTCAGTCATTAGATAACAGAAAATGACGTACATAATTATTAGGGTAGGAATTAGTCTATATAACTCAACGCTTAGCCAAAAGACGGAGAGTTCTTCCAATGGGGCCGTCCGTGGTCAAAAAGTAAAAAGAAACGTAGTTCGCGGGTAGCGTTCTCCGGCATCACAGATAGAATATTCCACTTCGTATCACGATATTTAAAAATTGGAAAGAAGTGATTACTCTTCCATGTCGCGAGGGTTATGCCCATATGTCGCGGATTTATAGTGATGCAAGATAAATATTAAAAAGCTTGTAGGCGTGTGGCGCACAAGTAAGTGATATTGTCAAGATTCTGCCGGGTTCGTGGGCTAGTCAATTCTTTAAAAATTATAAACAGAAGCAACAAGCGAGATTCTCTTCCCCAAATTTAAGAACTGTTCTACGTTGGAAAACAAACCCTTAAACAATGAACAATTTTTAGTAAGTTTTTATAGTTAAGTAGCATGACCAATTTTTAGCTAGTTTGTTTGTTAGGACGTTTTGACCATAAACCGTAAGATTAATTTAGTGTAAGATTTATAATATAAGTTTCTTTCATATACAAGTGTTTGATAACTACTTATGTACTCAAAATTTTCATAAATTCCATAGTTACCTATTCACTTAAATTTCTAAATCAATGAATGTAAGAGGTTCATGTTTATTGCTTTGTGAATTAAATAGTTTTGTTTGCCGTTGATTAAGTCAATAGTCTTTTTTATTATGGAAGTTTTATAAGTAGTAAAAAGTGAGGAATTGATTAAAAGAAACAATTGTCCTCCTTGGGATGACAAGTCTCTCAAGGTTTTGTACGAACATTTGGACATTTTCGACTTGTCTGGCGCCCTTGGCAATTGTCATTAAGCCACAATATTTTATGAAAGGTAAGTGCCAAATCTTTTGTAGTGTATTATAAATTAATTTAACCCTTTTTGCAAAATTTTAACCCTCTATATGATCCACGACCTTCCGCTAGCTAGTGCCGGTGACCCCCCTTAAATTTTTGTTTTACAGGCCGCCCCCATTTTATAATTTTGCATACGTAGCAGCTTTTCCGCCTGTAACAACATTTTTCAAGAAATAATTCCAAGTCCCCATCTCGCATTTTGTAAACACACACAATAAATATGTTTTGAACACTTATTATTAAGGTCTCAAAATGTTTCTCGACACAGTTTACTTAGTCTACAAATTTTCGATACTTTGATACCTTTCTTTACAAAAATACAGGTGCCTCCTTGTAAGTTGTGAGATCTACAATAATATTCTATTATCTCATATCCGGGTATACATGATTTATAGATTTCAATTTCCTCTAATCACAGGTGATGTTCAGTAATGCAAATAACATCATATTTTTGACATAACTTTCAATTAATATATGTAATTGAAGATTCTTAGAGTTGCGAAGAGATCTAATATTAATATGAATAATATTGAGCATACACTTTAGTGCCTTGTCAAAGGAATTAAAAAATGTTGATATACATTTTGGTCTCTTACAGAGGTTGTTACTGACTTTGAATTTGAAGTGGTGGTATTATAGATCACTAATGTTTGTTTTAAATGGTTTTGATGTTGGAGCTATTTCTATTAGATTACCATTACATTTGTATGTGTTAATTTTCCCTGCATTTTTGATTTGTACTAAGACAACTATTTTTTTACAGAGTTTAATTTTACCAAGTGAGTTCATATGAGGGCCATGTTGTGTAAAATTCCTGGCATACAATATTTTATTTAACTCTACATAGTGATGGTTAGTATTCTGTACTTTGTTATAGTCTAAGAGTCACTGTTATAGTCCCACGCCCGCGTGTTCAGAGCCACTACGACAGTTGGCAACATAGTTTTAGTTTCTAAAAAGCAGATCAAAAAATATCTTGTTTACATAACTTGTGCTAAAGCTGTTTGAAGCATTTGCTTTCAAGAAACATCTGTCAGCAGTATACTACAGAAAATAAGTGACGTCAGTAACACCTGTTGTTGTTACTAACGATTCATAATGAACCACGCGTGTTGTTTCTCAAAACATCAAATTAGTGAATTATAATTTCGACACTGGAAATCCAGCTCAGCAATAGTTGAAACTTTTATAATATTCATGCTTTTACAATTAGAACAAATTAACGTGTTTCTAGTGCGAAACACCAAAAAAGTACTTAAAGCTAACTACGAACCAAAAACTGCATTTCTCGCCTTGATGAGGTACTTGTTATTTCATGCAAAGAATACTGCGTGTAGTGTGAACCAAGTTCATACTAAACAACTTCTACCAAATGGAGTTGTTCCACGTGTAGAATCAAATACGGTCACGATACATTCGGCAGCTGGTTCTATAACAAAGTGGTCTTCATAAAATGGGTTAAATATTATATTTTCTAAGTTGCATTGTTAATTGTAGCATTCTACTCGTCGTATAACAAAGTGGTCTTCTCGTCGCATAACAAAGTGGTCTTCTCGTCGCATAACAAAGTGGTCTTCTCGTCGCATAACAAAGTGGTCTTCTCGTCGCGCTAAATAAATTATTTCAAATTAAACAAGTTAATAACCTTCATACGATACCAACCGCTATTCAAAGATGTGTCCCGACTCCTCAAAGTTGATACGCAAATTGCCGGCCTGCAATCTTTGGTACATCTTATCGCTTCTTCCACGTATGGCCGACTGATTACTCAACTAGCTCGGGCGACCGAGGCGTCCGAGGAGGGGGACAGTCAAACAGAAACGCGCCTGCAAATAGCTGTAGAAGACACAGATATTTACCCACAAATAGAATACCAAAGGACGATGCTGCTTTAACGTATTACTTTAGTTGTTGAATGTAATTTACTATTGTTTTAATAAAAGTGTTTTATTATTCTCGCACTTTTATGAAGGGATTTATTAATCAAAAATAAAATTGTTACACTTTTACCAGAATTTCTTGAAAATGGCGTAATGAACTTGAAATATAAATATATTAACAGAAGCAGCATTTCATTTTTAACAAATTATTCCTTTACCATTTCTCTATAAAATAATTAGGGGAGCCAATATTCACCAAAGTTTCATTTTACATGTGATTTCCCTATGTATACGAAACAGATTTACACCCAGTAGGTGCGTGAAGTTGGCCGCAACAATTTTGAATTATTCAAAAATATTTTGTCATAATTAGGCGCCAATTAGGCGCCATTTTGCGCCGCTAAAACTAAATTTTGCGCCGTCTTGGCAAACAAGTTATTAATCAAATAAGATTTTTCCGGCCAAGTTCACGAAGCCGCACTTTTTTTCAATTTTCAGAAAATCTTTATTCCATAATTTAGCGCAAATTGGCGCCATTTTGCGCCGTTGAAACGAAATTTTGCGACCTCATGTGCAACAAGTTATTCGCAATAAACTATTTTTTTGAACTACCTGAAAGCGTGAAGTTGGCCGCAACTTTTTTGAATTTTGAAAAAAATTTTGCACCAAATTTAAGCGGTAATTAGGCGCCATTTTGCGCCGTTAAAACGAAACTTTGTGTCCTTCTGTGTAAGAAGTTATTTAAAAAAAACTATTTCTCCAAACTAGCCAAAATTGTGAAGTTGGCCGCGACTTCTCTGAATTTTGAAAAAAATATTGTACCACAATTAAGCGGTAATTAGGCGCCATTTTGCGCCGTAAAAACGAAATTTTGCGCCCTCCTGTGTAAGAAGGTATTTAAAAACTATTTCTCCAAACTAGCCAAAATCGTGAAGTTGGCCGCGACTTCTTTGAATTTTGAAAAAATTGTTGTACCACAATTAAGCGGTAATTAAGCGCCATTTTGCGCCGTTAAAACGAAATTTTGCTCCCTCGTGTGTAACAAGTTATTTGAAAAAAACCATTTTTCCGATCTGTATATACATTCATATCTTGATTTATACTAATTTCTAGAACTAACGGACACAGCTAGTAAGCGAACATAATATAGTTGGCCACCAGCGGTGTCTTCTTATCAGAAATTAGCTGTCGCCCGCCTCTTCATGCATAAAGAATTTATAATTTGCATATCTTATTTTATCATATTTGAAAGTATTACCATGGAATTACACCCCCTGGTTAGGAGTAATTTTACATAATTTAAATACTTGATTAATAAATATATTTTATGAAGTTTCAAGTTAATAACAGGAAATAAAATTTTCATACCAACTTTAATTTTCTATTCTACACTTAAGGGTTGTTTCTTAAAAAACGCTTATACAAGTATTTTATTATTTAAGACTAAGATCCTAAATGCCGATTTTAATATTACTAACAGAGATTTTGTGAAAGTCAGCAGCGAATTGTATTTCACTTTTATTTGTTTAAATCTTACCTCTATATTATACATAAATAAATCCTGTGTACTCAGCAAAATGCAAGACGCTACTGGTTATATATAATGTATTTATTTGTTTAGACTACAATAATATTTTCTATAGCACATTCCTTGTATCTCTCAACTACAATACTTATTGTAAAGAACGGTAATTTCAACATTGAAGACACGCGTCTAAGATAGCCAGACAAAGTTTTTTTCAAATAAATTGTTACACGGGGTGTGCAAAATTTTGTTTAAACGGCGCAAAATGGTGCCTAATTACCGCTTAATTTTGGTACAAAAATGTTTTCAAAACTCACAAAAATCGCTGTCAACTTCACGATTTTAGGTAGTTTGGAGAAATAGTTTTTTTTTAATAACTTCTTACACGAAAGGGCGCAAAATTTTGTTTTAACGGCGCAAAATGGCGCATAATTACCGCTTAATTGTGGTACAAAGATTTTGCAAAATTCAAAAAAGTCGCGGGCAACTTCACGGGCGTCGCCGTGGATCAATGTAGTAAGCGTAAGACTACGGATCCCAAGGTCCCGGGTTCAAATCCCGACACGGTCGACTGCTTGAAAAATGGCAGGTGAGCATTTTTCACAAATATTACGCCCTCGTTCGGATGAGAGGTTAAATGGAGGTCCCGTGTGTGAGTGTTGTCACGCACGTTAAAGATCCCTACCTTGCCTGGAACGGCCAGGGTTCGGCAAAATTCTAAATTTCCAGGCAACAAAAAACTCGCCTTCTGGCCAATGTAGTACCTACTGGTGGAGCATTGGAAATGTAAATGAACGGGCAACTTCACGATTTTGGGTATTATGGAGAAATAGTTTTTTTCAAATAACTTGTTACACAGGAGGGCGCAAAATTTCGTTTCAACGGCGCAAAATGGCGCATAATTGCCGCTTAATTGTGGTACAAAATTTTTTTCAAAATTAAAAAAAGTCGCGCCCAACTTCACGATTTTGGGCTAGTTTGGAGAAATGGTTTTTTTCAAATAACTTGTTACACAGGAGGGCGCAAAATTTCATTTCAACGGCGCAAAATGGCGCAAAATTACCGCTTAATTGTGGTACAAAAATTTTTTCAAAATTCAAAAAAGTCGCGGCCATCTTCACGATTTTGGGCTAGTTTGGAGAAATGGTTTTTTCAAATAACTTGTTACACAGGAGGGCGCAAAATTTCGTTTTGACGGCGCAAAATGGCGCATAATTACCGCTTAATTGTGGTACAAAATTTTTTTCAAAATTGAAAAAAGTCGCGGCTAACTTCACGATTTTGGGTAGTATGGAGAAATAGTTTTTTTTCAAATAACTTGTTACACAGGAGAGCGCAAAATTTCGTTTTAACGGCGCAAAATGACGCATAATTACCGCTTAATTGTCGTAAAGTCGCGGCCAACTTCACGATTTTGGGCTAGTTTGGAGAAATGGTTTTTTTACGAATAATTTGTTACACAGAAGGGCGCAAAATTTCGTTTTAACGGCGCAAAATGGAGCCTAATTACCGCTTAATTGTGGTGCAAAATTTTTTTCAAAATTCAAAAAGGTCGCGGCCAACTTCACGATTTTGGCTAGTTTGGAGAAATAGTTTTTTTTAAATTACTTCTTACACAGAAGGGCGCAAAATTTTGTTTCAACGGCGCAAAATGGCGCCTAATTACCGCTTAATTGTGGTACAAAATTTTTTTCAAAATTCAAAAAAGTCGCGGCCAACGTCACGTTTTTGGAGTTCAGAAAAATAGTTTATTGCGAATAAAGATTTTCTGAAAATTGAAAAAAGTGCGGCTTCGTGAACTTGGCCGGAAAAATCTTATTTTATCAATAACTTGTTTGCCAAGACGGCGCAAAATTTAGTTTTAGCGGCGCAAAATAGCGCCTAATTGGCGCCTAGTTATGACATAAATATTTTTAAAAAATTCAAAAATGTTGCGGCTAACTTCACGCACCTGCATACCATAAGGTTGCAAAAAAGTTCAAAATTTTAAGTTTTTGTTTTTGTTGTTTCAAAGTAATTGAAATGACTATATTGAAATCGCCACATAATGCAATATGATTTTTAACCACTGATAGTTTGTTTAAGAGCTAATCACATTTTTCAAGAAATAATTCCAAGTCCCCATCTCGCATTCTGTAAACACACACAATAAATATGTTTTGAACACTTATTATTGAGGTCTCAAAATGTTTCTCAACACATAGTTCACTTAGTCTACAAATTTTCGATACTATGATACCTTTCTTTACAAAAATACAGGTGCCTCCTTGTAAGTTGTGAGATCTACAATAATATTCTATCATCTCATATTCGGGTATACATGATTTATAGATTTCAATTTCCTCTAATCACAGGTGATGTTCATTAATGCAAACAACGTCATATTGTAGCGAGCTACTAGTAGGCAACCCATCAAACACACAAAACGCCGCAAGCACTGTTTATTCTCAAGGATTCCAGAATTCTTCTAGAAATTACTGGAGCATGAGTCATCCTTTTTAATCCAGAGTATATATAAGACCGCTAATGAATGCAAGAGTTAGTCTATACTAGAATGTCGAATATAAATTATATCGTGTAAAGTTAATTAGTTGAGCTTTTGGGAGTCCAAGAGTATACATAAATGTTATATGATGTGTCTAATGTACATGCAGCTTGTAGAATACATAAATAGACAAAGTGTATAATAAATAAATAGTTGTGTTAGTGTTGTTAATGGACCAATCTTAAATAAGTTAGTTTAAGAAGATTATTAGTGCTTGTAAATTCATTAGTGTAATAGTGCTTCATTGTTAAGTGGACTGAAAACATCTATAAATAAGGCATTTATTGTTAATTAGACTTGTGAACAGTGAGTAATAAAGACTCTGGTTATTACTTGTTTTAAATTAAAGAAACGCGGTAGCAGTGGCACGTTTCAATATTTTTGTCATGACTTTCAATTAATATATGTAATTGAAGATTCTTAGAATTGCGAAGAGATCTAATATTAATATGAATAATATTGAGCGTACATTTTAGTGCCTTGTCAAAGGAATTAAAAAATGTTGATATGCATTTTGGTCTCTTACAGAGGTTGTTACTGACTTTGAATTTGAAGTGCTTATGGTGGTATTATAGATCACTAATGTTTGTTTTAAATGGTTTTGATGCTGGAGCTATTTCTATTAGATTACCATTACATTTGTATGTGTTAATTTTCCCTGCATTTATGATTTGTACTATGTGAACTATTTTTTTACAGAGTTTAATTTTACCAAGTGAGTTCATATGAGGGCCATGTTGTGTAAAATCCCTGGCATACAATATTTTATTTAACTCTACATAGTGATGGTTAGTATTCTGTACTTTGTTATAGTCTAAGGGTCACTGTTATAGTCCCACGCCCGCGTGTTCAGAGCCACTACGACAGTTGGCAACACATACTAACCACGTACACAATATTGAACAGCAAGATATTACGTCATAATTTACCAAATTGCATCACATGCCAAATATGTTTATAGTGATACAAGATGCACCCTAAAAAAGATAAAAAACACTCACCAAAAAATGTGGAGCTCTTTACAATTTTGCGGTTATTCTTGCGCAGGAGCCATGTTAACCTCCGTGTATCTCGTTGACGTGGTTCAGGCGTGGTTGGGTTACGCCGTCATTGAAGCCAGATTAATTTGTCTTTCTTGTTCTTTTGTTTGTAGGCAGGACGAAGGAATAAGGTGAAGGTAGAGATACGATAGGGCAAGAGATAAATGGAAACCTACATTCTGAAAAAAAAGACAAAGGGACGATACAAATAAACCTCACTGTTCGACGTCTCGTTGGCTAATTTCCGTCGTGTCGGAAACCGCGCACTTACTTCCTCACTCCACGTCTGTGCATTCTCTTGCGCCGACGCAACTGTCCGAAGTGACGGAAATGCACAAGTCTATTTTTAGAAATATTGGCGCGAATTCAGTCACATATTTCAAACTGTAAAATGCCAATTTTGGCATGTAACAACTTCTCTATAAATATTCAAATTAAGTTGGTAAATAAATAAAAGAACGTCCTAATCAATACGGTGCAATTACAAATATCACATTAGTATTTATGGCAACTTTTAATATATTGCGAAACTTCTTTTTATCTATAGAATTCCCACGAATAGCATTATTGGAACCTACTAAAATGACTAAATAGTCATCCATGTCAAAGTTTTTTTGTAGTAGATTCGACGCTTTCAGTAACGGCTTTGTATGTGGCACCCGGTTTAAATAAGCATGATATTTTAAAATTGTCATCACCCATCAGTGAACTCAACATGGATACACATTTCCGTCCATGACTATCTGCAAGTATTGTTATCTTAGCTTTTGGAAGCCTTGGTAGTTTGTAACAAAAACTTTTGTTACATTAATATCTCTAAAGAAAAACATTTCTAGCCGTTGTTGTTTTACGAAATTGTCATTTAGCGTGAAATCGTTAAATAGTTTAATTTACTATAAGGAAGAACATCTCTTTCATTTTTACATTATTTTCACCTATACGAAGTATTTAATAGTGACTCCTACGCTTTTGATATCTGCAAATACCCTGAACGTAACTTGAGTTGCATAAACTACAGGCATTCTGAAGCCCACTTGTGCAATTGCTAGTCACAACGCCTGCGCGTAAGGTGACGCTATAGCTAGGGTGTTGACAAGAAAGCGAACGCAGCCATCTTGCAAGCAACTACGAGGAGGTACGCTTCGTTTGAAGATGCAGAACTTTTGCTGCAAGTGGGAGCTGAGAATTGCTCTATCATCGAGGAGAGTGTAAAGGTTGCCGTGCGGAGGTTTTGCAAAAGAGCTCTTGCGATGCCGCCCAGACAACCAAGAGCAACAGTAACAACACGTAATGATAGAAGTCCGTTAGTGCACATTTAGGTAGACACCTTTAAGTATGCTTGTATGAAGAATAGAATTTTAAGGAAGCACGTTTGAGTATGGTAGAATTAAAAATTTAAATCGTTTATATGTCAAGCAGAATTCCAAGTAATGTTATTGGAACTTGGTTATGTATCGTGGGATCACTTGTTTTGAAGCTGTCCGAGGGGCTGCATCTAATAAATGCCAATTTCGTACCTTTTTAAACTTCAATAAGATGGAGTATTATGTGTTTTGGTTGGTCTAGCGCATTTACCAGCATCACCGTCGAGCAGTTAAAACAAAACCATTCAGGTACTTATAAAACTATTTATTGAGAGAATTAATTTTACGTATTAATTATGGTCAAAGCTTTGATTTAACGTTTTCCAAATTATAAGAAACTTTTGTTAAAGAATGTTAATGTTAAATTTTTTTTTGCAAGATATGTTTATGCTTAAATCTCATATAAAAACCAGTTAGAGAATTATATCCTAGTAACTTGATAGGTCAAATACCTTTTTGTTCAGAACTAAATTTTTTCATAAGAGGAATTTTTGAACTTTTAGATAATTTAAAAGTTGTTATTCAAAGCACGTAAGTAATGCACTGTTAATTGAGAAAAATAAGTATAAAGTTCACTTCTGATTGAAAGATGTTTACTTACAATATGCTATGTGATTAGTAGAATATCAATGCTGCTTCTAACATATGTTGAACTGACTTTCTTTAATTTCATATAATGTTTGAGCCATATGAACTTTTTGTGTAATAAGTTCTTTAGAGAATTTTTGTAAGCCAGAACAGATCTGTTTTATGGATGTTTAAGAACCGACTGTATTAAATAATTTATAAATGTTAAGATCTCTCTATGTAGAGAAACAAATTCAGATACTTTTGAAACTTATTTTATATTGATTATCAAATTTTTTTATAAATAATTTTTGCAACAAAGAGAATTACATTTAGATTATACTTTGATTTAAAACTTTCGTCTTTTTATTTCACTAATTGAAATTAATAATATCCAAATTAGATAAACAAAATTTTGAATGTGGAACTTAGAAAAAAGTTGATACAGTATTAGGTATTAGAAACAGAGTAAGTGATTTTCAGTAGAGTATTTTTTCACAGGTAAGGTGTTGTTGAGATTTTGAATTCGGGACAGTCGATCTATAAAGACCGAAATATTTTGTTGTCGTAAGACACAAACAGTGTCTTATATTATATTTTTTTGTGTGACATTTTCTTGCAGATCTGACATCGCAGAAGTTGAAGCAGAGGTCCAAGAGGTTTCCAGAGGTATTGCTTATTTTAATTTGTATGCTTTTTGATAATCATTATATCCTATAGGTTTCTGCGTCTTCCTGTAGGATACTTTAGTTTTATTTATTGTCTATATAGATGCAGTGGCGCCCATTTACCTTTTTTTTGTTCCCGTTTGTAGTCGAGCCCACCCTATATCCACGCCCAAACTGATTGCTCACCCTTGGAGTAATTCCCAGACTAAGCCGTGAATATAGTAAAGCTCGTGAGTCCACCGAGGTTTTGTTCACTAATTGACTCACCCCCCTATAAGTAAATTAAATTAAATAAAGAAGAATTATAAGTTTCACTTAAGTTTCAAGTTCATTATTAGATGTAGTTGATCTGATGTTTCCTCCTTTAAAATTTGATTTGACAGATACAATGCTACTACATTCATTATTTTGGACAATTGCGGTATCCTTAGATGTTAATGTTTTAGTACCATCATTTTTGCACTTAGAAGTGTTAAATATGGAGATTGATTAACAAATTCCTCATTGAATGTTTTTGAATTTGCATTAATAGGTGTTTTACTGTATCTTAAGATACTGGCTGAATTTGAATTTAAACCAGTTTCAAGTTTGTGTTGCTGTCTTTTACCTTAATATTCATATCTTCATATTTTGTTTTATTTGACCTTTCTTGAGCACCTGTTTCTTTGTTGAAATTAGAATTATCACTTAAGTATATGGCCTTATTAGGTGATGTACTTGTATTTACTATATCTTTCACTTTAAAAGTAGGCGAATATCCAGTCATTATTTTATACCATTCTTTAAAAAAGCTTTTGTTAGAATGTTCGTTCCTTGTTACATGTGTGCTTTGCTCAGTGTTTATGAGATGTGTGAGTTTGAGCAGCAACAGATTCCTTATTGACATTGTTACGTTTATCGTGGCAGTCACGTTGGGCGCCAAATTTATGCTACGTTGGCTCGTAGCCGTGCGTAACACGAAGAAAATCAAAGAAATGACCGGGCTCAATCGGAGATTGGGGGGGGGGGGTTGTAGAAAGCAAACCAACATATAATGTACGCGGCTGTAAGGAGTTAGTAACAATACCTGCAATAAAAAAATTAGAATAGCAAACCTACAATAAAAAAAAAATTAGTCCTGCAAACCTGAAATAAAGAAAAAGCATAGCACGCTGATCGAGCATAGATTGTTCAGTACTTTGTAGAATGTAAAAAAAAACTGTTTGGATAATCTATATAATATAACAACGGTAAAAGCAATACAAAAATTTTTAGTACAAAGTGAGGTAATATTGGGGAGTAGCAGAAACGTTTCCTCACACACCAATTAAACATAAATCAGACAAAATTTTAACAAAAAAAAATAAATAGGTAAGCACAATTGATATGAGTCATCCAGTATTGTTGATTCTTCTTTTTTTTAAATAGCATGCAAGTCTATGGCAGAAGGTATCAGAACGACAAAGATATGGCAAAACAACGGATAGATATTTAAAGTAATAACAAGTAGGAAATAGTTCAACTTACAAAAGGTCCTTCAGTAACGCTTCCTTGCAATTGAAGTGTGGGATTCACGATGTCCGGCACTAACGCAGCACTTCACCCTTGACTGGGAGGGTGTTGATGGAACTTATCACATGTTCACCTAATCACACCTACGTATTTCACTGGTGTTAGCAGCAGACATTATCACGCGACGGAACTATGTAGCATTGATAAATTTCTTGTTAATTCTATTTCCTGAGACAATAATTTCGAAATATTTTGTAGCACTAGTTTAATTTCAACTGGGACCAAATGTATATTATTTTCATAAACATCCAAAAAGCAGTGAGAAACTTCAACCAATACCTTTGTAAACCGGTAATCTGTTATATTTCGCAAATAACGAAATTTGCGCAAGCAATGATCTGTTTTAGCTTCTTTGGGGTTAGAAAATTCAGAAACTACAGTATCAACTGTATTTGGATAATCCAAAGTATGCACTACTCTGATAAAAAAAGGACCGCGAAACTAGATCGCACACACAGTTTAAATATCAAAAGACAAAGCACCAAAAAAACCACAATGAGTAAAGCACGTGTATCACTAAAGTAAGTCCGTAAAATGTTCCGTAAAACACGTGCGTCGACCAAACACGTTCGCCTATCAACCATACTACTTCAATCGGAATTAGCACTACACTTGCTACAGTTAATATACAACTTTTATTTCACAAGAAAAACAACTAAAATCGTGCCGTGCGTATTCATGAACAATTCGAAAATTGATACCGCATTAATTCTCACTATTGTCAAAGCAAAGAAAAAGCAGTATTTTCAACGTAATTAATATATAGGAACCAAGAACAAACTACAACTCCTCATCTGTTTATTCAACTCGCTCTATTACAACCTCTTATCGTCTATTATCTAGACTTTTATATCTACATAAGGAACAAAATCTATACGAACGGCAAGACAAGAACGATGCAATCCACTCATTATAATACGATGCATTCGCCTAAGGAGTTAATAAATATAAAATATAGAAATAGTAGTTACAGAAATGTATTTACTAATCGGGAAAAAGCGTAAAAAGATAAAGCTATAAAAATGCACGTTACAGATTCCCCCCTAGCAAAATAAAGACGTCGGGGTGAAAGAAAAAAAACGACAGACAAGGTGCACCTTACTCTTTTCTCGATGTTATAAAAAGAGTAAGCGCACGACGAAGTATAAGAAATACTTCAGCACAGCTTGCATCGACCTTTATGGTTTCGGAGGCTGCGTGAGACTTGAAATCATCAGGGTAAGGGGAATGTTTGGAGAATATTTGAATGTTAAAATTTAAATATCAAGACACTTGATTACACAACTGTAAAATAACTTAGAGAAACAAAAGTTAAAACACGATAAGAGAAATTCGACTAAATATGTATATTAATACTCGATTATTACAATTTCAAAGGCATGTATAAGATATACGCTTGTGTCATTAACATTGTAGACATAGCTATATATTTTAACACGATATAATTCACATATTTAATAAAATGTACACGAGAAAATTTCTATAGAGAAATCAAAATAAATAATCTCTGTTTAGAAACTCTAAATTTTACTTAATGCGGTAGTAAATCAAAAAGTGATCATAATTGTAATGTCATGTAACAAATTACACATGAAATGAAAGTTCAAGTAATAAACTTTTCACCATATGAAGCTTCATGAAGATCCAAATGTTTACATATTTTTAGGTTATGTATTAGAGAATTATATTTGAAATCATTTAAGATAAGATTATATATTAGAGAATTCTATTTGTAATCAATTAAGGTAAGTAAAAGGTAATTAATGATCAATACAAAATATTTGTAGTGACAAAGACAAATTTAAATAGAGGTTAGGCCTCTTTCTTTTAACAGAAAACGGTAAGGTAAAAGTTTTAATTTCATATTACCTGTAGTATCAGTAACTAACTAATACTAAGTTACTTAATTTACAGGAATCCTTCAATATCCAGGAAACTAAAACATCCTGCGTTGGAGGAACTCTTAGTGTAGGTACAAAACAAACATGTGGTCAACTTCGAATGTTGTCCTTAACAGACTTCTGTTCCATAAAATTAAATTTGTAGATATTTTTCAATAAGATAATAACTGAGCAGTAATATGTAAGGTAGTAGGAAACAAAATATAAAATTCTTGTGATGAGTATTTAGTTTACATCATCTGGTTGTGCGACAAGTAACTTTTCCATGTAGAAAATCCGAATGAGAGAAAACACGTCGGCGTGACGCATATTTGACCGGAGCATACTTGACCGGAGAAACATTATGTTACAGGAATACCCTACAAAATTCAGTTGTGTTACAAAAGTGACAATCTACCACGAGGTGCAAAGGAAAATTAAATCCGTTAATATCTTACCATCAGTATACATATTTGATGGGCTTAACGAAGAAACAACTTCTTCATCCATTAGATAACACATCTAGAAATATATTTAAATGTTAATTTAGGATTTATAACTAGAAAATTTACATACCAGGTAACACATGAGGCAAGGTATAAGTTTAAATCACAAATGCTCAACAGTGCTAGATATGCAATCAGATATCAGAGAAAATGAAAATTTGACACTTCTAATAACTTATTTTCGGCCATCTTCGGGATGGACGATTTCTAGCGATTATTCTCAATAATACAAATTTAGAACCACTCCAGTTATGCTTTTAGAATAAACACTTCAGAAACAACCAATAGGAAAATTTCATATAGATATATTTATTTGTACTTATGTAAACAAATTAGTAACTTGTGGATTAAAACTAATAATCCAGGATTGTGCGAGATAAATTTTTATACAAAATATTAATACATAATAAAGAGAGTAATTTTATATGTAAATGTAGATATTAGCATTTATATGCTAATAGTGCCAAGTACAGATGTAACATGCTAAAATATAAGCAAAAAGGCATGTTACAAAGAAACCAAACATAAAATTTTTTTTTCCCGGTCCTAAGGACCAACACCAGTATAAGAAAAGGTACATTTTTTTTTTCAAAAGAAGACAAAGTCATCTATCGTAACCAACAACGACAGAACAGGTAAAGAAAGCATCAAGTAAACACCCATTGAGGATTAAAGCTCTTAGCTACTTTCAAAAACGTCAAAAGACGGATGTCTCCAAAAGGGACATTTCTGTTCTCCACCTCAAAGAAAAGTTTTGGCTTCCCGCGGAGAAACCAAGAGGAAAGGAAGAAAAAAAAACGAGGAAGAAAACTCGTAGCAAACCAACTAGACGACACAACTGTCACCCTCAAGTGTGCAGCAAAGAAAGAACCAAGACAAAGCAAAGGACAAAGGCAAGCTAGTACACAATCTAGAATACTTCCGACTGAGGTAACACAGATTCGTATGAAACGATTACTCAAGCAAAGTATGGCTAACAGACCTACAAAAGCGACGAAGTCGAAATACCTAAAGGAAAAGAAAATAGATCTGAAGCCTACCTCAAGGAATGGATGTAGAAAGCGACTATAATAGTCAAATAGTGAACAAATGGTAGAACTAGCCAAAAGAAAAAGTCACGGGATAGGCTAGCTACAAAATATAAATAGGAATACGAAATGGGCGCCAGTGTTTTCGGACACAAGCTTATCAGAGAAAACACAAGACCAATAAGCCAAAAAAAATTACAAGTCATTAGGGATAGCGACACGTAGGGGTCAAAATAGAATCGGCCGTAGGGAGCCCTCTAGGATCCGGAGGTTCAGGATCAATGTCTGGAGGGTCTAAAGTTTTATCGGGTTTGAGGTCCTTAATATGCCAAGTACCCAGATCGTTACCAGAATCATCCACTAAGATATAGGTCCAAGAAGAAAGTTTAGTTCTAATAGTATAGGGACCCACATATTTGGGAGCAAGTTTAGCATTGAAGTAGCGAGTAGCATCCGAAAGAACATAATTGCGTTTCCAAACGCGATCGCCAGGAGATAAAGTTAAGGGACGACGACGAAGATCGTAGTGTTTAGCATTTTCTTGTATGCTAAGGAAAGGCGTTTCGAAATTTCTTCACGAAGTGACTCAAATTTGACTAAGTCAGTAGGAGGAATAGGACGTTCGGGATCCATAAGAACATCATCAGGATCAAGAGGTTTTCCAAAATGATCGCCGTAGAGAACATGTTCACGACCATATAGAGCAAAATACGGGAGTAACCAATAACCTCATGTTTAAGCGTTCGAATAGCACAACCAATTTTGCTAAATTAACGTCCCAGCGACGTTGATTATCAGAAACGTAAGAAGAAATCATAGTTTTCAGGACTCTATTAATACGTTCGGCCGGATTCGCCTGAGGATGATAGCGAGCATTAAACAGAATTTTTGTTCGATAAGAATCACAGAGTTTAGTGAAAATATTACTACGAAATTGTACACCATTGTCCGCAATTAGATACTGAGGAGTACCATACACCAGGATAATATTTTCCTCAATGGTTCGAGCAACAGCAGCGGCCGTAGACGCACGTAGAGGAAAGAAACAAGCATATTTTGTAAAACAATCGGCAACAACTAAAATGAAAGAATTACCTTTAGAGGATCTAGGAAGAGGTCCGACAATATCAGTACATAGGACTTGCCAAGGACGAGTGGCAGTAGCACGGGGAGACATAAAGCCAGGAGGTTTCTTTTGTTCGACTTTGTGTGCAGAGCAAATTTTACAACGACGGACGTATCGAGCAATAGCGGTTCTAAGTTTAGGCCAATAGTAACGCATGGAGATTTTAGAGACAGTTTTGTGGACACCAGGGTGACCTGAAGTAGGTAGATCATGATTTTCGTATAGAACCCTATTCCGTTGTTCGCTGGGAACTACTAACTTCCAATCGTCTTGAGGAGGTTGGAGTAAAGACTGTTTAGATTTTACATGTTTATATAGTAATTCGTTTTCCACATGCCAGTTACTGTATAGTTTAGGATTGGAATTAACACGAGTCCGTAGCTTAAGATACCAAGGATCCAAAATTGGCAGAGTAATAGAAGATTTAGGAAAGTCATCAATTAAGTCAATTTTAGGTACTGAGCGAGATAATGCATCGGGAACGATGTTTTCTTTACTTTTACGATGTACGATGGTGAAGTTATATTGTTGAAGTCGTACAGACCAACGAGCTAAATGACCGTTGGGGCTTTGTAGATTATTAAGCCAGATAAGCGAGTGGTGATCGGTGATCACAGTAAAGTGAGAACCCTCGATATAGGGACGAAATTTCTCAATTGCCCAAATAACACCAAGACATTCTTTTTCGGTGGCGCTATAGTTGCGTTCCGCCTTTTAAGAGAACAGCTAATGTAGCTAATGACTTTTCGTCATCACCCTGTTGTTGAGTCAGCACAGCACCCAGACCAAAATCAGAGGCATCAGTCTGTATAGTAAAGGGCAAAGAAAAATCAGGACAACTCATCACTGGAGCCGTTACCAAGTGTTCTTTCAGCAGCTTAAACGCCTGCTGACATTCCGAAGACCAATCAAATTTAGAATTTTCTTAGTCAAAGCAGTAATTGGAGCAGTAAGAGCAGAAAAATTTGGGATAAAGCGACGATACCACGAGTACATACCAACTATGCGTCGTACTTCAGTTACAGTAGTAGGAGGAGGAAGATTAAGAATGGCCGAAACTTTTCTGGGTCGACATGGAGTCCATGACGATTTACTACGTATCCCAGATAACGGAGTTCCGGTCGGCATATAATGCATTTATCTCTGCGAAGAGTAAGACCTGCAGAATTTAAACGAAAAAGCACTTTCTGTAGTACCACCAAATGTTGTTCGAAAGTAGGGTAGCGATGATCACATCATCTAAGTATGCGAAACAGAAAGGTTCAAGATCAGCACCAAGCACACGATCTATAAGTCGCTGAAATGTCGCTGGAGAATTATGAAGACCGAATGGCATTTTAGTAAACTGGTATAAACCTCTACCAGGCACCGTAAATGCAGTAATCGCCTTAGAATTAGAAGAAAGAGGTATTTGCCAATAAGCAGAACGAATGTCCAAACTAGTTAAGAATTTTGCGTCTCTAAGACGGTCTAGAATCGTAGAAATATAGGGAAGGGATAGGCATCTTTTCTGTAACCTCATTGACCTTTCTAAAATCGATGCAGAAACGATATGTGCCATCTTTCTTAGGCACCATAACAATAGGGCTAGACCAAGCGCTATTAGATGGTTCTACAACACCACTTTCTAGCATGTCATCCAGAGCTTGATTGACATGTCGAAATACCGTAGGGGACATGGGATAATATCGTTGCTTGATAGGACTAGATGTAATACGGATCTGATGTTCAATGAGATTAGTACAGCCCAAAGGTAAAGTATCATCTTTAGGAAACATCTGTTGGACTATACGAGACAATTCGGATTGTTGCATGATCGACAGATCGGAAAGAGCATTGATCTGACTGATCGAGACAGTAGAAGAAGAACCGAAAGTCCATTGACCCGTTCGAAAATCTGGGACAACACCCATAGATTTCCAGAAGTCAATGCCTAAGATCAGAGACTGAGAAATAGAAGGAACGACTAGGACGTCAAGAAGAATAGTTTTATTTTCGACCGACATGGGTAATCGGTCATCAAGACCAGAGAAAGGATTTTCTGAGAAAATAATAGGTACCGAGACAACTGTAGAAGGGATCGGGTCGGTTTCTCGGCTTAGCGACTCGATCGGTAGTTTAAATTCTTGTTACAGCTCGTACAATTGGTACGGGTAACATTAGGTTTACCACAACCATAGCAATGAAGTATTTGAGGTTTAGTACAGGAAGGAGACTTGTGTCCTCGTTGGCCACAGTTCCAACAGGTAACGGAAGAATTAGAAATATTTTTAGGAGCATCACTTGCACCAGGTGTAAATGTTTTCGAAGTAGTAACACCAGAATAGGGAGGGACATAAGCAGAAGTAAGTTTGCTGCGGACCGCAGAACCTGTATAAGCTAAGTCAGGCTCTAGGAGTTGAGAAAAGTTCAGAGCAGGAGGAGACTTGAGATTATCGGCTTGTATTTTGCGCTGTTCTAGTCTGCGGCCTACACGCAAAAGTTCCGTAATAGTTTTCAGATCAAGCAAAGCTAATTTGGTTTGGTAGAAAGGGGTAAGATTTGGTAAAATAATTTCGAGTTTCTGTGGTTCAGAGAGAGAGATTGTTAGACGAGCAAATAAATTTTCCATCGTAGCTAAATATACACCAATAGACTCTGAGGGACCCATAGTACGTTGCTTTATTTCCTCTAAAAGTTTTTCGTTGTAATTAACGGGTTGAAATTCTTCCCTTAATAGTCGAATAACATCTTGCCAATTAGTTAGGGATTTTTCTATGCGCTCTGAATAAAATTAAAGCTTTTCCCGAAAGTAAGTCTGATGCCGAAGAAAATAGTTGAGAAGCAGAAACGTTGCGTGGCGAGCATAATTCGTCCACGCGTAATAGAAATGCATTTAAAGACATACGGTCATCACCCGAAAATTTTAAGTCCCATTTAGACACCAGCTGTCCATAACCAGACGTAGCAATTGATTTAGAAATAGATATAGGTATAGGTAATTCATCAGAAGATTCAGCAGAAGTAAGATCATCCTCAGTATCAGTAGTAGTCGGATTAATAGTAGCCGTAGAAACAAGTGGTGCCCTAGGTGAAGTGGAAGAACGTCTAAAGCGACGGTATAACCTATCGCAATCACTGCGTAAATTACTAACACATAGCAACAACTTTCGCTGTATGACTGTTTCAGCGTCAGAAGTAACCTTCATGCGTTGGATTCTCCCTTTGAGATGCATAGCAAGGCTAATAATACGTTTGCCGTCGGCAGTTGAAGTATCACCACTAAAATCTTTACTCTTCGTAGTTAATTCAGTTAACCCTTCAGTCACGGCTTTATTATCAGTCTGAAAATCGATACCAGATTTAAGTGGACTTAGAGTTTCAGAAGATTGCATTTTCAAAATATTCCTAAAGGATTTACGAAGTTCGGATACAGGTACCTTTGCATCGAACCAACGAGAACCGACTTCATATTTGAGTTCAGCTTCATGTAAACGATCAACTTTTAATTTCCAATAGTCCCCCATTACTACAGAATCAACAAACACCCAAATATTTAAAGACACAAAAACGAATTATTAGGCTTGTTCGATAGAGAAACTAAATTAACGAAATAACTAAATACTGAACAAAATCCAGTTCAAACGAGAAGGAAAAAAAATAATTTCGGGCCCACGTTGGGCGCCAAATTTTGTTACGTTTATCGTGGCAGCCACGTTGGGCGCCAAATTTATGCTACGTTGGCTCGTAGCCGTGCGTAACACGAAGAAAATCAAAGAAATGACCGGTCTCAATCGGAGATGGGGGTGTAGAAAGCAGACCAACATATAATGTACGCGGCTGTAAGGAGTTAGTAACAATACCTGCAATAAAAAAATTAGAATAGCAAACCTACAATAAAAAAAAAATTAGTCCTGCAAACCTGAAATAAAGAAAAAGCATAGCACGCTGATCGAGCATAGATTGTTCAGTACTTTGTAGAATGTAAAAAAAAACTGTTTGGATAATCTATATAATATAACAACGGTAAAAGCAATACAAAAATTTTAGTACAAAGTGAGGTAATATTGGGGAGTAGCAGAAACGTTTCCTCACACGCCAATTAAACATAAATCAGACAAAATTTTAACAAAAAAAAATAAATAGGTAAGCACAATTGATATGAGTCATCCAGTATTGTTGATTCTTCTTTTTTTTAAATAGCATGCAAGTCTATGGCAGAAGGTATCAGAACGACAAAGATATGGCAAAACAACGGATAGATATTTAAAGTAAGAATAAGTAGGAAATAGTTCAACTTACAAAAGGTCGTTCAGTAACGCTTCCTTGCAATTGAAGTGTGGGATTTACGATGTCCGGCACTAACGCAGCACTTCACCCTTGACTGGGAGGGTGTTGATGGAACTTATCACACGTTACCCTAATCACACCTACGTATTTCACTGGTGTTAGCAGCAGACGGAACTATGTAGCATTGATAAATTTCTTGTTAATTCTATTTCCTGAGACAATAATTTCGAAATATTTTGTAGCACTAGTTTAATTTCAACTGGGACCAAATGTATATTATTTTCATAAACATCCAAAAAGCAGTGAGAAACTTCAACCAATACCTTTGTAAACCGGTAATCTGTTATATTTCGCAAATAAGGAAATTTGCGCAAGCAATGATCTGTTTTAGCTTCTTTGGGGTTAGAAAATTCAGAAACTACAGTATCAACTGTATTTGGATAATCCAAAGTATGCACTACTCTGATAAAAAAAGGACCGCAAAACTAGATCGCACACACAGTTTAAATATCAAAAGACAAAGCATCAAAAAAACCACAATGAGTAAAGCACGTGTATCACTAAAGTAAGTCCGTAAAATGTTCCGTAAAACACGTGCGTCGACCAAACACGTTCGCCTATCAACCATACTACTTCAATCGGAATTAGCACTACACTTGCTACAGTTAATATACAACTTTTATTTCACAAGAAAAACAACTAAAATCGTGCCGTGCTTATTCATGAACAATTCGAAAATTGATACCGCATTAATTCTCACTATTGTCAAAGCAAAGAAGAAGCAGTATTTTCAACGTAATTAATATATAGGAACCAAGAACAAACTACAACTCCTCATCTGTTTATTCAACTCGCTCTATTACAACCTCTTATCGTCTATTATCTAGACTTGTATATCCACATAAGAAACAAAATCTATACGAACGGCAAGACAAGAACGATGCAATCCACTCATTATAATACGATGCATTCGCCTAAGGAGTTAATAAATATAAAATATAGAAATAGTAGTTACAGAAATGTATTTACTAATCGGGAAAAAGCGTAAAAAGGTTAAGCTATAAAAATGCACGTTACAACATTGGTTGTAAATAGCAATTTCTTCAACTCCACCCTTTTATCTTCAGATTTGTGCAATAGGTTAGTCATAATATTTTCATTTTCGATTGCTTCTGTAACAAATTCCCCAAATTGGTTTTTGAGATTTGTTAAAAATTTATATTTGGCTTTAACATCTGCAATGCTTTTTTAAAGTTCGATTATCAAATGATCATCTGTTTTATTTTCATTGTCCACAAACTGCTTGTCAACACAATCACCACAAACTAACACATTATCATATTGTAATTTTTTGTTCTTGATACGAAAAAGACAACTTTTATGAAATAATTTTAAACAAATCTTACTCTCATATATTTTACATGCTTTGTTATTGCAGCATTTAAAGTTTAATTGAAGAGATTCACTTTGTATCCCTTTACTTTCGGCCATGTAGGATCTGCAGGCGCCATATCAACTTTTGCTTGTTCAGTTCATTTCATAACTGCGCCTTTTAGGTTTTTTAAATTCTCTCTTCAAGACCACGGATTTCAAAGTTTACGTTCTTATTTCTCTGCTCTAAGTTATTAATCTTTAGTTCTAACTCACGTATTTTTGCGCCCTTTTATAATTTCCTTCTAACAATACCGCAATGTTTTTGGATATTTCCATGTTTACTTTTTTTAACAAAGTAATCTCTTCCCTTAATCCGTCATAGAAATTGGATAAGCTCTTGACGTTCTTATTTAGATTTTCTATTGTCTTTATATTTATATCCAGTTTTTCATTAATCAATTGGAACATAGTTTTATGATCATCTGCTAGTGTGCTTACACTTGATTGTGATATTTGCAAGTGATCTGAATTTCTGCAATATGTGTAACATACTGTTTTAGTACAGTCGGTTATGTAAAAATAACTCTCTATTATTTCTCAAATTAGTTTATTTTCTAGTTTAATTTTAGCGTCCCAATTATTAGAATAAAGGTTTTGTAGCATAAATATGTCTGCGATTTTAAACGGCTTCAAAAGCTCCGTTCCCAAGTAGCCAGAGCAGGGTTCTTGGAAAATATAATCCAAAGATTTAATTAACATTCACAAGGTACGAAGCTTTACTTGGAAGGCACTTAACATGTCAGATTAGTAGTATCTACTAATAGATGTCAATCAAGTAGCTAAGACCCTAGTTATGTATAAAACAGCCCGAGGTGTCGGAATAATTTTCAATTAGTTTGGGTACTTAACTAAAATTATAGTTTCGGAGTTTTCTTGTGAGGGAGATTTTGGCTATCCTAAAGCAATTGTTAGTTTTTATTAACTTTTAAGATTTATGACAGGCTTAACCTTTTCAATTATAAGAGCTAAACTGGACAGGGTATTTTCCATTTAACTTAAAGGTATATAAGGTGTTCAGCGTGGAATGGAAGAGGTTTTTTTATTTCGATACTTCCGACAGACAGGTTCTTTATTTCTGTAGTTTTAAAAGTAAAGTGATGTGTGTAAGTACTTTCCCAGTTACTAAAACAGAGGTTATGGTATTTTTTTAAATAATGAACTCAAGGGTTGTGTTATGAATTATGTATCCGTAATTGTTTAACTAAATTGTGCCGACGTTCTGTAAAAATACCGACGTTCAGATTAAAGCTCTGAGCTTGGGCTTTAGTTGAACGCGTTGAAATTTTAATCCCTGTGTACTTATTTCGGCAGACAGCGAGGCTTCAGCAGGGTACACCGCTTCATTGTTATTTTGACGGTAGCCTGAAGGCTCTCGCAATAGCTTAGCAACGAAACCTACCTGATTACGTAATTTTCAGGTCGGGTATAGTAGTCAAGGACTCCCGTGTTGATAATCTTTGTGTGTACTTGAATGAGTTCCGTTACAGTAATAGTTGACCTGTGAAAAGGTCGTTTCTGTTCCGTTAGTGGGAGACACCCTTGTTAACTGAGAGCGTAGGTCACAGTAGGTAACTTTATTAGAATACTGTATATATAATTAATTATTGTATTTGGGTGTTTGAGCCCGAATTTGTTTCTTATATCCTTAAAAAGTAGACTAGTCCTAAGGAATTTAGACATTAATTTTGTTTAGTCATATAGTGCTTAGCTAGCCGGGGACTATTAAGCTCCACAATAGTGCATTGTTAAAATTTTCTGCGTTGCGTATTTGTGACAATCTTTTCCCATTCTCAAGAACAAAGTGCCACGAGTGATAATACCTTGATAAGGTCCGTAAGCCTTCCCCTCCCTTACGGTGGCGCCTAATTGTATATAACGGCACATATTGTATATATTTTGTACTCATATGTCATTAGGTTAAGGTTTAATTAGTTGTACAGTTAATAAAACAATCTAAATTTATATCTGAGTGTGCTGTAGCTTAATGAACCTCGCCCTCTCACCGACTGTAGCAAGCTTGCGAGGCAATGTTCCGAAACGTTTAGGTACTTTAGATTTAGTGCGTCATGCCCTATTATTTTATTGGTAATTTGATACCCTCACGAGGCAGGAATGTATATTTAGTTACATATGGGCACCTCCATTCTTTACATTTTGCATTTGAGAATATTTTGAACATCCCTTCGGACAGTCCTGAGCATGTCTATGGAACGACCCGGTACGTATGCTACATGCAATAACATCGCCATAAGTTGGAAGTTTGTCTACGTACTTCTTTCAACCCATCTTATTCCACTCTTCAACTAATTTGGGGGTTGTTTTCAATAATTATTGAGGGTAAGAGATAAACATTAACATTTGTGATATACAGGTAAACTGACTAAACACTCAATTAACAACTATATCGACGAATTAATTTCCACTACATGGAATGATTTATAATACGCCCAGCATTCGTATTCGTATTCATATTCATATATTTATTGACTAGGTGATACATATTAATATTGTAGTGTAGTAAGTCTCCACAAATAATAATTATAAATTATTTATTTAATTAATTAAATCAAGAATGATCATTAAAAAAATGTTAAGTATTCAAAATGGAAAATGAAAAGAATTATAATGAAAAATGAATCAACAGCATTAGAGTTCAAATATATTCCTGAACATATTAAGGTGCTGTTTTGGTGATGTACAGTTTTAAAACTCGTTTGAATGCAGATGTTAACAATTGTTTGACATGATTAGGCAAGTGATTGTAGAATTGTAAATGTAATGAATTTTTCTTTTCTTAAATTTCTCTAGGCGAAAGTGCTCCATTACTAAGTTCTGGCAACTTCTCGTATTGTACTGATGAAAAGTGGCATTGGTTGATAATAATGGTTTTTTGTATGGATAGCAAATAGTTCATTGTAAATAAACAATGCAGGATAAATAAGGGTCTACAGTGGTCTCTTGCACCAGCATTTGAAATTAACCTGATTGCTTTTGTTGTCGAAAAGCTTTAATCGAGTCTGCCGAATTACCCCAAAGTAATTCCATAACTAATGTAGGACTGAAAAAGTGCAACACATATTAATAAGAACTTCCGTCCCAACCACCTGTTTAAGGTTTCTAAATAAGAAATTTGTTTTAACCAGTTTCTTACACAAATAATCAATATATGCTTTCCAAATTATGGTTGCCAAGAATAACTCCTAATAGTTTTGCGTGGGCATTTTCCTTTAGTTTAGCAGAAAATTTGATGTACTGAGTGTTATTGTTATTCAATTTTAAGAACCATTTTGTAGCTCTCTCCAGTGAATCTGTTACATGCCAAAATTGACGTTACGATGATGGTAGGGGGAAGAGGCATGAACAAACACGGTAAGCTCAAAGGAACGAACTAGACCGCGGCTAGGCTGGATGCAGTGGTGTCGGGCGGGGTAAAATGGGGAGGGGAGTGGAGAGTAATAGTAGTTATCTTGACTAAGCCTGTGAATTCTGGGCACCACCCTTATTTTAGTAGAGTTCTGCCTAAAGTGGCATGGATTCCTGTCTTTTATAAAAGAACGGCAAAATGAGGGAAAACTTATTCTTCTCGGACAAGAAACCCGTATGACAAAATATGGGAATGACACTATCTCAAGTTATTAGCCAAGTTGTTGTACACCTCCTGGCTGTTTAAAAATGATCAATAATAATAATGCAAGTTTAACACTAACTTGTACCTGTAATAGAGTTATCACTTAAGATATTCTGAACAAGGGGGATTGAGTCTTTAAATTAAATATATTTGATCTGAATCCCTGTTCACAGTAGTACTTAAACTCTTTATAAAATTATAATTTTAGGACGACGGAATTTGCTCTAATATAACCATATAGTAGTCTTTAACTGAACACCAAATCCACATTAGTCACACTTCTAAATTATACCCAATTTTTATAACATGTTTCTATTAATTATAACCAATATTAATGTGTCCAGCAACAAACAATTCATGTACATTTAGTTTTCATTAAATCCTTATACTAACCCTAATGGATCCTCCTATCGCTGTATCAACAATGATTAAATTTACTAAATAAGTCAACGTATAATAAATATTTTAAAATAGTTTTATCCGTACGAAATTGAACATAACGGAATTGTAAACAAGTTCAGTTTATAAAATAATATGGCAATAATAACTTACAGTACAGATGGTGAAACACCGCAGGAATTCAGTTTTCAGTCTTTAGTTTACCTTAATTAATTGCGGGCAATGTTGTACTCCAGAACGGTACATCAACCAACGGCTTAGAAAGAAGATGAATTTCGAATAAGCACCAAGAATCACGTAAGGTGATCGTTAATATAATGCGCGGCCAATATTGAAATTTACCGGATTAAACTGGTTCGAATACCTTTGGGACAGCCAACAAAGAATAAAATACGCTATGGTTCGCTGGTCCAGTTCCGTGAATTTTCGGGTTAATAATTATCACTCGACACGCATTAACTTCTCTGATAAGCACTAAACTTAGTATTAATCTTATGACGATAACAGTTTCCTAAATTAACGTAAAAACTAACTACGCGAGTCTGTTGGGCCCAGGTTTTATTTCTTCATAAAAACAATCTCAATGCAAAACGCCTCCGGTGCAATTTAAATATTCCGTTACTTAATAACAACTAGTAACGTGCGGGCATTATAACCTCTTTATTCAACGTGCTTAAAATCCTCTTTAAAAAAAATCGGAAGCAACTATGTAGTAAAAGAAACCATTTGACTTTTACACGACCGAACCAATAAATTATGCACGTGAATGTTTATTGTACTTCGTGCCTAAAAGAGCTTTCTACAATTATATCCTCGCAACCCTTCGAATACCCAACGTGAACTAACTTAAAACTACGACGAATAATCTTCTTCCCCTGCTATCGCAAATTATCGGTAAGTAAGACGAAAGTATCCCACTATTGTATTGAAGGAAGATAGCAAATGCTAAACTATTTGCAGGTGCTGCGTGTTTTCTTGGAAATCCAAGCGAACACCTGCCTCACAATCAACTATTTTTCAAGTTTTAACAGGTTTTAAAATATTACGTTAAAATACTATTATAAGAATATGAATTTTAGCATGAAATTATGTAGGGTAGTTAATGCGTATTTATAAAATAAAACCGAACGTTACAAATCATTAACAAGAGAAGTTAACAAACCTTCATTTAGTGCTGAATTGATGATAATAGCATCATCAGCAAAGAAGACAGACTCTGTAATAGTTGTAAATAGTAAAAAAACATTTACATATACTAAAAACAGAAACGGGCCCAGTACCGAGCCCTGGGATACCCCTGAGTGACTCCTTTTTTAATTGATGTTTCATTATTGATACTAACATATTGGACCCTTTTATCCAGATAAAATTTTAGTATTTCTAATGGAATTCCTAGTATGCCATGCTTGTTTAATTTGAGTACGAGTAAATTATGACACACACACAGTCAAAGGCCTTGGAGAGGTCGCACATGCTTAATGAGATTATGTGACCATTTTCCAGGCCATCCACTATACGTTCCACTTTGTTGCTCATTGCTTGAATACAAGAGTGCTCAATACCCATATTGAGCCTTTATATTGTGCTAGCTTCGATTACTTCTAGATCACTAGTTGCTCTTTCGCGGTTTAGTCGATGAATTTGATGGACTCCATCCTTTCAAATTAGTCTGGAGCATTAAGTGGTCACTTAACCCCTATAAGAACGCATTATACAGATACTGGAGTTTTTCGTTGTTTTTCCAAGACAACATATCCAGTATTATTCAAAAGTATATAACAAAATTGCGCATGTAAAGTTATATACAAATAATCTCTTAATTATAATAACAATTCTAAGCAACTCACCAGCAAGTCTTTTAAATACATTTGATCTTGTAGCTGCAGGAGGTGTCATTGAAAGAATTCATTAAGGATCTTCTGTCTGTAAAAGAACAATTAACCTTAGGTTACCTTTCTATCTTAAAATAAAGTATCTACATAGTTTCAAACAGTAAGGACGCAATTACTTCGGACCCAAAGTGGTCAAATTTTGGTGGGAAATTCAATAAGTAGGTGAATTGGCAAAGACTATGTTATTCTAGATCCCAGATACTTTATGGTGGAAAATTTAAAAAGTCAAATGCCACTAATAGAGATGTTACTTTGAATCTAAAGTAGGCCATTCCTAAAAAAAATAGCGTTACTATTGAACCAAAGTAGATTAATGGACTTAGAACCGCGTTGCTTTGGACGTGACGTAGGTCACGCGTCAGTCGACTAAAAGTTATGTTACTCTGAATCCAATGCAAATACTAAGTTAATTATAATACAAAGAGTATCATGTATTGTTAAAATACAAAATCAAATCAGTTACGTAAATTCAGTATTACTTTCAACTTAAGCTATGCCAAGTTAATTTAAAAGCGTAGTTCGGCAGAGGAAAGGAGAAAATGCTGCCCGAAGAATATCTACTAAATATAAAAAGAACCTCTTATCATTGTGCATATGGATTTCAGATGAATTGTTTTAATATAATGTTTTAAAATATATAAAAAATTAATACATGGGTCGCGGAAATCGAAATTTTTGGATTTATTCATTTGTAAGTGAACCATGTAACACTTCGCCCTCTTTCTCTGTCCTAAGTTATACTCAAAGAAACCAGAAACGAGTTACCTTATGCATAAAAAATAAAATGCAAACTCTATATCAATTCTTACAGTTCAAGATTTCAATACAATCTTACGGTTTAAAAACTCGATAAATACAGTTAAAAAGTTCATAAATACATCGCGCAAGCGCGATGAAAAAGCGATGCCACGGCAGGCGGTAGCTCCAAGCTTACACAAGCTTTAGCGCGGCCATCTTCCAATGACGTCACCAATGCACAAATTACGACGCAATTATCGAAAAAATATATAAAGTTAAGGCAATATATTCTAATGCAATTACTCACATGAATATGTCTATGTGTTAAAATTGGCTTCTATTCCAAGTCCATCAGGGCTCCGGAGGGCCCTTTTGAGGTAGTTAAAGATGGTACGCCCGACGCTCTTCCAAAGTGTTCGGACCAGCTCCGGTAGTCATGGGTTCGTCATCCAGGGTCGTGGAGTACGGTTCGCCTAGGTGGCTGCAAATTTCATCTACCTATGTAGGGATCGGATAAGGAAACATGGTAAGGGCGACAAACAAAGATAATTAGGCAGGATATCTACATAGGTAAAGATAAGCACGATATGATACCTCAAAGCGTCCACTCCATTCGAAGGTATGGGCAAAAAAGCCACGTTCAAGCGTCTAACGGAAACTTCTCCCGCCTTTTGTCTTTTCCGCGTCGGCGCGAAGTATTCGTCCAACCCACTATTGACGTGACGGAAATACGCGCACCGCGTCTTTTGAAATTATGGCGCGAAACTTCCGCACATCAAAATTATCCTAAGACATGTTTAAGGGCCAATTTGATTGGCACGTAACAACAAGGGTCCACTCACCTACTCCACAAGGTTATTGACTATTTCTGATCCAAGAGCCATTACTATACTTTCACTCAAACGCCTCGGCTCCTCTACACCGGAGAGTACATGGACATTCCTCAGGGTGATTAGGCATAGAACTCTGAAATCGACACTGGTGAGTTAACTTACCCAAAAGTTTACAAAGTATTTGTAGCTAAATGTATTTCAATCCACGCCTAACTGTAACATATATCTATGTATATATTTCATTCAACGTTTCGGCATGAACAATTATGCCTTCTTCAAAGACTGAAATTTAACAAATGTTAGTATACAAACTTGAAACAGTGTAGCTATTTGACTTACATACTTACTATGACGTAAAAAGATTCACATAAACTAATCTAAAAGTAAGTAATTCCATAACAAGCGGTGAAATTAATAAAAAAAAAGATTTTAAGTACATTAACACAATTAAAAGATTGCAATGTCAAATAAATAAAACAACTACAGTAAAATTTAAAAACAGATAAAATTAAAACTAATACAAATAGCACTAACGTATATATATATATATATATATATATATATATATATATATATATATATATATATTGCCGTGGTACTCAGGTAAAATTTAGTACTCTCTCAAAAACACATTCGAGCCCCAACGTTGGACCGTCATAAATTATGCTGTGGAACTCGAGTAAATCCTTACCAACCATAAATATATTCGAAATTTTTATAAAATTTTCAAAACTCGAAAATTCAAAAATTAAATAATACAATAAAAATATTTCTTACCCGTTTTCCTCTCTTCCTCGGTTAAATGGCCTTCTTCAACTGCTTCAGGATAGCTCATTTGGACCTCCTTTTGGATATCTATATTCACTCTCAAATTCTATCATTCACGCACACTCCCAATAAAACCACAAAATACAACCAACATACAATCTTTTATTTATTCCTATTTACAAATGCAATTCAACACTGTCCATATTTTATTGTTCACGTTACACTTCAGTAACTCTTATTTTGTAATGTTCTGTATTTACTTTTAAAATCATCAAACACATAAAATGTACTCGGAGTAAATGGACCTTGAATAATACCTTCTCTAAAATTCCTTCTTTATAATTTATTTATTTATTTTAATAATCTAAGTAAACTGTGGGGTATGGTGAGCTCATAATAACCCAACTAATTCTGCATAATGTAGCCCCTCTACTTTGCATACTCTTAAAAAAAATTAAAAAAAAAACAAAGCCATGTACTCTTCACAGAAATTTTACGTTCTGATGGAACGTTTAAAAGCTTTCTAGACACCTTCAATTTCTAGTTGAATACCGTAATAAAGTTATTTACTCATATTCTGTTCAATACGTAAATAATTCACACTATCTTGAAAAACACTCTTATACGCCACCCCAATATTTACAGTTTATAGGAATCACAATTTAAATCGTTACCTGGAAATTTTTAGAAGATCTCCGCTCTGTAGATGATGCCATGTATTTTTCTCCCTGGTCTGCAGGTTGTTTCTCGCTATTACTAGACAAACTACATCTAAGTTGATCTGCCAACGCCGCCTTCTTGGTGTAACCAAATTCCAAATTTCATTTCAATTATAATCCTTTCACAGTAATCTACGTTACTTAATGTCCCGACACGAGTTGATAAAAAAATTATAGGTGTTACCTCAATAAAAATTGCAATCTCGGCACACTGACCGCGTTTTAATTTAAGAGGCTACCACTAAACAATACTATTTAAATGATTTTATAATACTTACAACTCGTGTTAACTTTCATACGTGCTTTTGGAACGATCGAAATAATAAGGGTTTTAATAATATTCTCCTAAACTATTTATATCTTTCCAATGTAACCTCTCCTGGCCACATTTATCCGAAATCACCTGCTCACAACAACACATTCCCACAATTTTGCCCTCAACCCCATTTTCAAATTCGCGAATTTCCGTCCTCGTTATAATATTTTAAGAAAATTACGCTACACTATCCTCGTGTTTATACCAAGTCAAACTAACATATCGACCAATCGTAGACCCAATGACGTTTCTCAAATCCCTCCTATACTATTGTGGTCTCATGCTTATACGTTTTCTACGTCTCTTTCTAACCTGGTTTGAGTGGTAGAAAACAATATCCTTGTTTGTGCGCTGTCTACCACACGTGAAATTTCTACGTGAGTTAAATAATCGCTCATTAGTATTTCATGCTAAAACATCCGACCGCTTGTACAATCCTTAGAATAATTTGTTTGTTATCTACAAATTAAACAGAACTTGACATTTAGAAAATACGCAGCTGTTTAATTTTACACGAACGTTTTAAATACATTTCCACGATTTAGAGTTCGGCGTATTTCTACCCCACTAATATATTTGTCAGATAGTAACGCGTTTCATCTTGGTATCATTGGGTTTTTACACGCTTTTATGCAAATTATACATCAATAATCGTTCAATTAAATTCAAATTAATTAATAAATTAATGGCATTGGCTTCTACCATTTAATTTCTTTGCAAACCTACTTAAATTTCATTAATTATTTATAAAATTTCGTTAATACCTGATACTTAAAAAATGAATTACCTAATATAACTTTCGCACGTAATTTCTGGTTGTTCCTTTATACAGGGTGTTTTGAAATTGCTTCGTTTATATTTATTTTTGATCTTTTAAAACCACTATAATATATATATATATATATATATATATATATATATATATCAACATTCGTATCAAGTAATGAATTTAATAACTTTTGGCATTGTGATATAACTATATACATTACCTATATCAACATACCTTTCACTTTCTTGGTCTCTTACCCAATAAATTAAAAAACATACATGAATGAAACAAGAAAATATCTATTATTTAACTAAAAGTTACATTAACCCAGGTTGTTATACACTATACTAATCAATGTAAATTCTATAATTAAAACAAATTGATCCCGAATTAAACATAACCAATAACTCTTGATATTCTACACAAAATTCATAATAATAAGTGGTAACGTTAAGAATAATGTCCAAAAATTCCAACATTAACCTAACAACTTAATAACATATTCATATAAAAACATATGTATAAAGGTTCATACTTGCATCTTCGCGTGTATGCATGCATATGCATATACACGTCCGTTCTCTCGAATCATTTATTCAAAGATTCATCCAATACCTGTTTTGGATATACAATACCCACTGTTGCTCTAGTGCCTACGGTACTTCCGAGGTAACTTATACTCACCAGGGTTGATAGTGCTTAACACGGGTGTTGATAAATTTTGTACTCGAAACTCTTTATATTCCCCTACTTCTTCACCAAATTGGATTGGGACCAAGCTTCCAAAAACCTGAGTCTGTTCATTTAAACTAGCACTTTCACAAGGTAGAGAATCATCATATGGTGTGGGAGTTTTACGTATTGGATGTAGACAGGTATTATTTCTGGTAAACCACAAACTGTACAGAGGTGGCAATTCTTCGTGAACCTCAAATAATGCAGAGTATGTAGGTGGTTCTTTCTCGTGAACCTCAAAACAATTTACCGGACTTCCACCATCACTAAATAATGAACAGTATGTTGGTGGTGAGTCATCATCTTCTTCGCAGTTAATAAACCTGCGCTTCCAATCATTAAACGCCTTACAGCTTAACCATTTAGTTTTCTGATTAAATTTAAATTCACTGCTATTAAATTCTCCTTTAAGAGCCTTATCTTGTAAAATGAAGCTAATATTTTGTATCCCTGAATACTAATATTTAGTATTGTCCAACTCCTTGAATTCTACTATTTCGTAAAGTATAAGCATCCTCACCTTGCAGATTAATTAACCAAACATTGCGTTAATTCAAACTTGAACATAACCAATGCTGCTAGGCGGTCATGCAGCATAACACGTAACAGCCCCCAGGCTAGTTACATTGACATTCGTATATCTTCGTGTGTCTTCTTGTGGCTTTGTGTGTCTTCTAATTTTGTCCTTACCGTATTTATATACTTTCGGTCACGTGACTGGTCTAGCCAATCAAAAACCTTACATATTTCACAATCTTAAATCATCCCTACATGTGCTTTCAAGTTAATTGCTTAAATCAACTTTTATTATTACCATTGTCGATTGGAAACTACCCTATATTTAAATTTAAGTTATTCTTCAATATTCTAAATTACTTTATGTTCATATTTTTATAAATATTGCAAAAAATTAAATATTATTGCCCACTTCCGGTTTCGAATTTTCTAGAACAAAACTAGCATTTCCTTTAGCGCCTTAATTTAAAAATTCCTAAATCCACGGGATGTTAGATATCAGTTGATAGCTTATGGTCCTTTAAGTTGTCAACTGTCACCCAAAACCAAACTAAGGTTGGGTAACTATATTAATTCTGTTCAGTGTTGAGTTACATTTTATATAGAATTGTCAGTGATGGGCAAGAAATTTTGTTTAAAATTTGGGTTAATTTAAAAATGTTCTTGGGTGTTACAACCAGGTGCTTCAACCTCCTGGATAAATAAATCTACTATCAGAATTGATAGGTTCCGACGTGTCAACATGCATATCTAAAACAAAATTATTCAAATTGTGGTATTAAATAATTTTCAAATTTCTATAATTCATAGTTTTTTTTTGGAAATTGAGTGATTAATTCAAGTGTATTGCAAATTGAATGACACAAAATAGTTTGATAAAATGATTTTTTCAGAAAAAGTTGTTAGTACCGTCATAGATTTGTGTGGTTTCGTTTAGTTATTTTATTTTGTATAGTTAAAAGACGAACCGAGTAATTAACTGAGATACGAAATTCAAATTTACGTTAGCCTTATTGCCTGCCACAATTTTTAATTTTTTATTATAATTTGGATTTGGGCCTTGGGTAGTCTTATTCTTTTCTCTTGTATAACTCAAAAATAACAAAAAAGACCTTAATAGCGACCTAAGTGATTAATGACAATTCATCATCATTAAGTTTTCAGTTTTGAAACTGGTTAGACGCGTACCCTCATTGTTTCCTATTCTGAGCTAACCTACACATTTCCCTGAACTTTACACAGTCAGTATATTTCACTATCTGCGTGCAATATTCTGATCTAGGTCTACATTAACCTCTCTATTCCTATATTTGCTTGTAATATAGACCGCGCTATTCTCCAAAAATGCCTTAAAACATATTCTGCCTTTCTATTTCTCCTATTTTTTGTTTCAGACATATCTTTATTCATCTACTATTTCTATAACCTCTTTGTTATTAATTTTATCTGTCCATGTTGAACCGTAACATTTCAAAAGGCTTCTTCCTTTTCCTGTCTGCTTCTTCTACTGTTCCTATTTTATAAGCGTACAGTGCTGTGCTCCACACATATGCCTACAGCAGTTTTGTCCTTGTGTCTGTGTTTGTTGTCTTCGGTTCCCCTTCTATTGTTTTGTAAATATATACTCTATTTCACTGATATTCAGTGGAATGTAAAGGGGGTTAAGCAGCCTGTGACTGCCAAGATCCCCCAACACTTAAACATTTGCTGAATTAATAGTTCTCCAATAAATCCCTCTGCACAATTAAAATTAGTTGAAAATATTGCAAAACAACTGTAGTTGTTTACAATAACAATAAGGTTTAAGTGCAATTATTCTTTGTCGTTAGGTTTTCCATCTTTGAACTGGTTGGACACGTACCTCCACTGATTTCTGTTATGAGCTAACCTGGACATTTCCCTGAAATTCCTACAGTCTACATCTTTCACTATCTGTGTGCAATAGTCTAACCACAGTTCCCCGAAATTCCCACTGTCTGGATACAGCTCGGTTCCCCTTCCATTGTTTTGTAAATATATACCCTATTTCATCAATATTCAGAAGTATGTAAAGGGGGGCGGTTCCGTGTCGTAGTGGTATGTGTGTGACTACTACGCCCAATGTCTTGGGTTCAAATCGCGACACGGTCCGCTTGAAAAATGTTAGGCGAGCATTTTTCACAAAAATACACCCTCATCCGGGTGAGAGGTAAAATGGAGGTCCCATGTGTGAGTGTTGCCATGCACGTTAATGACCCCTACCCCACTTGGAACAGCAAGGGTTTGGCAAAATTCCAAATTTTTCAGGTAAAAAAAAACTCGCCTCCTGACCAATGCAGTACCTTTAGGTGGAGCATTGGAAAATCACATGTAAGGTATGTGAAGCGGGTTAAGCAACCTGCGGCTACCAAGATCCCTCAACTCTTAGACATTTGCCAAATTAGTAATTTTCCAATAAATCATTTTGCATAGTCAGCACTAGTTGAGAATATTACAAAACTAACAGTTGTATTTGTTTATAGTATTCATCAGGCTTAAGTGCAATTATTTTTTTGTCATTAGGTTTTCCGTCTTGGAACTGGTTGGACGCGTACCTTCACTGATTTCTATTCTGAGCTAGCCTACGCAGTTCCCTGACATTCATACAGCCTAGATCTATATATGCCCTATTCCACCGATATTCAGTGGTATGTAAAGGGGGTTAAGCAGCCTGTGGCTGTCAAGATCCTCAACACAGATATTTGCCAAATTAATAGTTTTTCATTAAATTTTTTCACACCTGTAGTTGGTTATAATAATCATAAGGTTAAAGTACAATTATTTTTTATCATTATAAGGTCTTCTGTCTTGGAACTGCTTGGATGCATACCTCCATTGGTTTCTATTCTGAGCTAGCCTACACATTTTTCTGAAGTTCCCATATCTGTGTGCAGTAGTATAACTTAGGTCTACCTCTACCTCTCCTTTTTCCTATTCCAGCTTCTAATATATTCTGTAATATTTCCTCATGTCTTAGTATGTGGCCTATCATCCTATCACTCGTATTTATTACTGTTTTCCACATATTTCTGTCTTTCCCTACCATTTCTAGTACCTCTTTGTTCTTAACTTTGTCTGTCCATGATATTTTCATCATACGTCTGTAGCACCACATTTCAAAGGCTTCTTCCTTTTTCCTATCCGCTTCTCCTACTATTCAAGTGTTGTGCTTCACACATATGCTTTCAGCAATATTTTCCTTGTTTCTAGGTTTGTCTTTAAACACAGTAATTGGTTTTTTTTATTAAATGTGGCACGAAAATAGAATCTTGAAATGACGCCTGAAATGTGAAGATGACATTGAGAGACTTCAAGTGATAGTGCCGAGAAGCAGAGTGCCGGAAGTGTTGCAGTACTTGCACGATTGTATTTCTAGAGGGCACTTTGGCGTGAAAAAAACTCTTAAAAGAGCGTGAGAAAGATTCTATTGGGTGAACTGCAAAGAAGTTGTGAAGAAGTGGTGCCGGAAATGTGAGTTGTGTGCCTGTACAAATGACATTGATTACATTGGCGGCAAGAAATAGTGGACTTGCATTTATTCAAAATGTGGGAACTACTAAGACGGTTAATACAAAGTTGATGTTTCTTAACAACATTGCAGCGACCCTGAGAAGACAGTTTAGCGAAATCATTACAACGATAAAGAGTATGGTCTTGGTGACAAAGCGGACATTTAACGACATTATGACTAGTGTGTACTAACATGGAATCAGCAGAGCGGACCTAGCATTGTTGTTAGTATGAACAACTTTGTTTATATCAGATTTATGATTGACCAACAAATTTGATAAAGATTTACAAGTTTCTTCCAAGTAAGCAATTAACTCTGCATAGGATGGGATAGAAGAGGGATCCTGATGCAACTCAAAATTGGGGACAGTGTGCACATCCAGGCGAATTAGGATCATTTGCACCAGAATAAAGTCCCATTTCTCTACAGGCAAATCAAACTTATTAAGGGCTTGCAAGTTATCGGTAAAAGTGTCTACTAATTTTTGCATACCTAATGGGTGGTCAGAATTCAATTTTGGGGATTTTTTAATATTTTCCCAAAGAGCAGAAGTGATGTGGCGAATATTACGATATTTTTCGCGAATTTTATTATATGCAGGGGGGTAATTAGAGGTGGTTTGATCAAAATTTTTAATGGTAAGTAACGCGGATTTTTCAAAGCGGACTGGAGGTAAAAAAATTTATAGAGGTCGGAGAGGTCGTCATTATAGTGAACCAGACAATCAAATCGATCAATAAAGGTTTCGAATGTACTAATATCACCGTCAAATAAAGGGAGAATCAACGGCGGTAGGATCACTTTGGATTTTGCACTGTGTGAAGGTGCGGATCCACCTTCCATAAGGGAGGCAAGATTGATTGGGAATAACTTGAAATAAAGGGCACTTAACTCTTTCCCCTCACTGTCCTTGCAACAATCAGTCTCTAGAAACCCCACAACACCTGATATACTCCTTTCCCCTAACTTCTCTACTATAAATCAACCTCAAGCAATCTACAAACTGTGATCCGTTCTTCCCACTTCCTAACATAAACTTCCTAGTCACTAACTACCCTCAAGAATTAAACCATTTCCTAAATGAAATCCTTTTAACCAAACAGACCACCCACAACCAGCAGCACTAACACAATATACACTCTTGCAATTCACTACCACATCACACTTACTCTCGCACTATGCACACAATCAGTCCCACGCCACGTGCACAGTCATACGTCAAAATAGGAGCACAAATCCCCCTCACCAAAACTTTAAGAAACCCAGTTGTATTGGAATTATTGATTCTAAGGCCTTAAATATATGTAAACACCTAATGTACGGCTAGTATGGGCTCTTGCCTAGGTATAGTCCACAATAAATTAATTTTTCTATCTATTTATTTATCTATCAATAAAAGGCTTTAACAAGAAAAAAGGTATTGTCAAAGCACTTTCTGATTGAATCCTCTATTTCAAACTGATTGTCTGCTTCTTCAGCCGCAGCGATTTTACTAATAATGAAATTATGTTGCTCAAAAAAGGCTTGCTTAATTGTGTGGATCGACGTGTATTGAGCCCGGAAGAGTTCTAAAACACTGGGTTCAACTACAGTCTTGTTAGCGATTTCAAAAATCTCCCGAAGGGAGTTAATTTGCGTGTTTCTTATAAAATTCGCCTTTTTGAGTCTGTTTGCCATGATAAGAAATTACTAAAGCGAAAGCGAAGAAATGCAAGCGGGAAAAATATGCAAAAGCAAAAGAAACTTTTAATATATGCACTAATATAAAGCAGGCATTTAGTATTGATTACCGTGCTTTATGTGAAAATCCAAATTAAAACACTACAAATAATTTAACGACCAAATTCAAATATTAATCAACCAAGTACGTAACTATAAAATAGTAATTACCTGGATACATAAATGCTACACCTTGATAAGCGGTACCTAACCACGTAAGGTAATAAAAATTTTAGAGCTTGTAAGTAGCATTCAGATCCGGCGAGAATTGATAATATATGTTAATGGGGCGATTAACTTCGATAATCACAGATGGTGAGTTAAGCGAACATGTATACGAAACAATAGTATAGCGGAAACCTTCAAGTACTTACCTCAGTTATTAGATTTAGCGGTGTTCGAACAACTAGTAGTAAAAAAACGGCGACTTTTTGACATAAGTTCGTATCTGTATAACAAAAAACCATAGCAACGCACAGCACACTTTTAACTAAGTTTTCGCGGTACATCAATAACACAGAGTAGCTTGAAGGTTGAATTGCGACAAATCTAATGACATTTAATGTCCACAGGGCGGAGGCGAGTTTACCTGCAAGCTTCATCTTATGTTATAAGTAACAGTAAATTAACTATAAATACAAACGGAACACTCACAGGTATGTTTTTTGTCTTTTGCCTACATAAAAGAAACTATTAGTTCCTGTTTGATAAAGTAACTAAACTGTATCTTTATGTCTTATCTATTATTTAATATAAAAATTACAAATAAGCAAGTAATCTTACTAAAAATTGTGCTTTTACTTAATTTAAATTAAAACATGTAAAACAAAAGTTTCATAAAATTCCTGTTTATTTTTGGTACATTAATAACAAGTTTTGCCAATTCTAATAATATTGTGTTTCATTTCCTTAAGAATGACTTCACGATTTTAGTCTGGAGTCGAATGTTTATTAATATTTAGAATAACTTAGATACAACAAAGTATAAAATTCTTTAGTTTCACAAACTTTATTTCTATGTATATGAGAAATATAACTGTCAACATTTAGAAATTGAATACATTAATTTTGAATATAGTAAAGGTACTATTTAAGTTTATAGAGTTTTATTTGGTATTGTATTAGATATATTTTTTTTCAGCTGTCTTTACGTCGGTTACCTTTTTATTATATAACCCCTGATGATTTAAGTCTCATGTATTCTCCACAGCCACCAACGGTCGACGCTTAGCTCCGCCAAAGTGTTTACAAAATACTTTGTACTCCGACTTAGTCTCACGTAAATAAATTGGCCACAATATTTACGGTCTAGCATTGTAAAAAAAAATGTTAGATAGTATCTTTAAGAATGCATTCCTTTCGCAAATAAATAACAATTTTTGGAATATCCGCATACATAGCTTGTTAACTGAAATTAAACGTTGGTTCTAACATTTCTGAATGAATGCTACCATCTGTTGCAGATATATGGACTTCCACCGCCTTTATTTTTTTTTGTATTATTTATGTTGAGGCATTCTGTGTTTCAGAAATCTGTAAATCTTCAGTATCCTGGTTTCTACTAATAGAAACAGATTGGTGCACAATAATTAAATAAAAAAAAATTGACACTTCTTACTGTTCCCCAAATTTATTGGCGCAGTGTTTAAAATGAATGTTTAAAAACGTCAACCTCGTTAACGCGTTTCTCCAATTTGAAATAAGATTTTCCACAAATTTTTTCACACCTGTAGTTGGTTATAATAATCATAAGGTTAAAGTACAATTATTTTTTGTCATTATAAGGTCTTCTGTCTCGGAACTGCTTGGATGCATACTTCCATTGGTTTCTATTCTGAGTTAGCCTACACATTTTTCTGAAGTTCCCATAGCCTACATCTTTGACTATCTGTGTGCAGTAGTCTAACTTAGGTCTACCTCTACCTCTCTTTTTTCCTATTCCTGCTTCTAACATATTCTGTAATAATTCCCTCATGTCTTAGTATGTGGCCTATCATCCTATCACTCGTATTTATTACTGTTTTTCATATATTTCTTACTTCCCCTATCATTTCTAGATCCTCTTTGTTCTTAACTTTGTCTGTCCATGATATTTTCATCATACGTCTGTAGCACCACATTTCAAAGGCTTCTTTCTTTTTCCTATCAGGTTCTCCTAGTATTCAAGTTTTACAGTCGTACAGTGTTGTGCTCCACACATATGCTTTCAGCAATATTTTCCTTGTTTCTAGGTTTGTCTTTGAACACAGTAATTGTTTTTTTTATTAAATGTGGCACGAAAATAGAATCTTGAAACGACGCCTGGAATGTGAAGATGGCATTGAGAGACTTCAAGTGATAGTGCCGAGAAGCAGAGTGCCGGAAGTGTTGCAGTACTTGCACGATTGTATTTCTAGAGGGCACTTTGGCGTGAAAAAAAACTCTTAAAAGAGCGAGAGAAAGATTCTATTGGGTGAACTGCAAAGAAGATGTGAAGAAGTGGTGCCGGAAATGTGAGTTGTGTGCCTGTGCAAATGGCTCGGTCACAAAACCGAAAGCCCCAATGAGACAGTATAACGTGGGGAATCCTTTTGAGAGGGTGGCCATTGATATAGCTGATCCGTTTTCTGAATCAGAGAAAAGAAATAAATACATCTTGGTTGCAATGGATTATTTTACCAAATGGCCGGAGGCGTATGCAATACCTAATCAAAAAGCCGAGACGGTTGCAGATGTACTAGTGAGGGAGTTGTTTTGTCGTTTTGGAGTTCCGTTGGAATTACACTCCGATCAAGGCAGGAACTTCGAATCAGCGTTGTTTCAAAACGTCTGCAAGCATCTTGGAATCAGCAAGACTAGAACCACGCCACTTCATTCCCAATCGGATGGAATGGTTGAAAGAATGAACAGGACGTTAGGGAAATACCTGGCCAAAGTTGTCTCTGAACATCAACGAGACCGTGACCAATATTTACATTTGTTCCTACTGGCGTACCGATCTTCGGTACATGACAGCACAGGATATTCGCCCGCTTGCGTAATGTTAGGACGTGAATTGCGGCTACCAGGTGATCTTCAGTTTGGATTTAAACCTGTTGAAGAGATCGCAGGTGAAGATTACGCTAGTAAGCTTCGTGTAAGATCAAATAGCATTCACGAAATCGTCCGAAAGAATATCCAAGCAGCAAGCGATTGAATGAAATCACAATATGACACGAGAGCACAAGAAGGTGGTTACCAACCCGGAGATTTAGTGTGGTTGTACAATTCACATAGAAAGCGTAGATTGTCGCCAAAATTACAAAGATAATGGGAAGACCCGTGCGAAGTGTTGAAAAGAATTAATGATGTAGTGTACCGGATCAGAAGATCTCCCGTGGTAAACCGAAAGTGGTACACTTTGACCGTTTAACATCTTACGCTGGCAACAACCAGGAAGACTCGAGTAATGAGAATTGTTTTCGAAGAGTTATTAATCGTGAGCCAAATGTAAATTTTGAGAGGTTTATGGCGGTGTATGTTGGTTCCGCTAAGGCGAGATCTAGCGCTATTGTTGAAAAACAGCAAGATCTGTTTAGAGCACCAGAAGAGTATTCCCTTGCACATTGCGTAGCTCAAGATCTAGAAATGTCAAGAGGAATAGCTGTTGTTTTTAAGAAAAAGTTTGAATGTGTGGATGAATTAGTACAACAGCAGCCAACTGTAAGAAAAGCTTTGGTTTTTCAGGATAAAAATCGTTATGTTTATTATCTGGTCACCAAAAATTATTCATAGCAGAGACCTAATTATAGACATCTATGGGAGACTTTGCTAAATCTTAAGGCTCAGATGATAGAAAATGGAGTAACGAAACTAGCGGTGCCCAAGCTACGCTGTGGACTGGATCGCTTAGATTGGAGGATAGTCCGAAATATGCTAGAAGTAGTTTTCCAGGGAACCAACGTCCAGGTCCTTATTTGTTGTTATCAACCGGTTGCCTACCAAGACCAAGAAAAGAGTGTTGGCTGTTATTTCGAACGACGCGGTGTATGCACGGGAGGAGATAGCTGCCGATACCGTCATCAGTCATCGAATTGGCGTCAAAATGTATTTATAGTTACGAGACGTAACGGTTTTAAAGAGGGGGCAGTGTTACGAGATACTACTAGGCAACCCGCCAAACACACACAAGCGCCGTAAGCAATGTATATACTACAGAAAACCGCTAATAAATGTAAGAGTTTAGTTTATATCAGAATATCGAATATAAATTATATCCTGTAAAGTTAAATAGCTAAGCTTTTGGAAGTCCAAGAGTAAACATAAATATTATATGATGTGATCGTGTCTAATAAACATGCAGCTTGTAGAATACATAAATAGACAAAAGTGTAATAAATAAATAGTAGTGTTAGTGTTGTTAATAGACCTATGGTTAAGAATTTAGTTTAAGAAGATATTAGTGCTTGTAAATTCATTGGTGTGATAGTGCTTCATTGTTAATTGGACTGAAAACATCTATAAATAAGGCGTATACTGTTAATTGGACTTATGAATAGTGAGTAATAAAGATTTTTATTACAACTTGTTTTAAATTAGTGAAACGCGTTAGTAGAAGCTCGCTACAATACGTTATGAAACTAATTTTGCCTTTGAATTTTACAATAGATTCATCGACATATATATTTTGTCCTCTTATAAAATATTCTGTAAATTTTCAATTGATATACTCCAAAAAATTACTGACCCGTTGAATCCTGGTTCTTATGTCTCTCCTTTACTGATCTACTGTTTTCAAATGTAGCATCTAGAATAATTGATTGAATCTTTTTCTAGTGAATACATTAGAAAAAAAGGTATTTTTGTATTATCACTAGTAGACCAATAATCCTGCATATTTGGCAAAACCATAGTACCCATATTCAAAATTACACCGAGAAAAGGCAAAAATTCCTCCTTATATGTGTCGTGCCATGAATGCCATATGGAATTTTGAGTAAGAGTTTTAATTTGTAACGTGCATTTTCGTAGCTTAACCTTTTTACAATACTCAATTCGTAAATACATTTCTGCAACTACTATCTCTATGTTTTATATATTTATTAACTCGTCTGCGAATAATCCCTTTATATTATATTACGCGATTATCGACTTTCACTCTCTACCAGTCGATAGTGTGGTTAGGTGATCGAGATTGAAACACATCCTTAGGTGAATGCATCGTATTATAATGAGTGGATATTATAGATTTTCTAGTTATCGATAAGAGGTTGGAATAGAACGAGTAGAGATAAACAGATGGGGAGTTGTAGTTTGCTCTTCGTTCCGAGATATATATTACGTTAAAAATACTGTGGCCTTGTTGCTTTACTAATTGTGTTTTGAGTTGAGCTTCTTTTGGGAAAAAGCTATGTATTTACTTATTCGGCATGTTCTTCACAATTAAGGAAATAGTTTTAAATTGTTTCAACGTAAGTATATGTAGGTGAAGGACGCGAACAACCGGTAAAATGAACTTTTGACTTGACCCAACCTAATTTTTGTATAATTGAACTGTGAATTTGTAAAATCCGAGCGATAGAATGCAAATAACATGTAACTAAATCAGTGGCGTATTCCGTGATCTATTCTTTACATCATTTTTTCTCTTTACGTCACTTTCACGTGATCTATTCTATAAATAATTTTTTTTGTGTGTCATGAATGTGTTTGTGCTTTTGCTTTTAAGAGAAGTGCCTTAAATAAAAATGGTACATTCGTTAGTTACTTTTGGTGCACTATTTGGTTATGTGGTTGCGTTTGTCGTGTTTTTAAATGTTTTACCGTATTCAAACAATGCCTTTACCAACTGAGATTAGCTTCAGAAATTGACGAAGTTCTTTCTGCTGAAGCAGATCCGCAATACGAAAAATTCTTGACGGATGTTTGGATCGGAATTATACTAACTTTAATTGTTCTTAGTTGCGTGTGTTGCATGTGTTCCTGTTTGTTGTGCCACAAATTCCATCCCCGCGAATAGACTGTGAATCTTTGCCAAGCTACACCAGTGCATCCGGCTTACCAAGCTATCAGGAAGCTTTCGATCAGTTACAGAAAGTAAAAGAACAATCTGCAGTTGATAGTAGTGTCAAGTTTCAAGTTGATAATGGGATGGAACCATGGACACCCCACACTCCACCAACTCCAACTGCAAGGCTATCAGTAGCCGAACTAGTCCAATTTTATAGAAACTCTTCCTGTGCTCCTGGTTGTGTAAGTTGAACTATTCCTACTTATTATTACTTTAAATATCTATCCGTGGTTTTGCCATATCTTCGTCGTCTTGATACCTTTTACAATAGACTTGCCTGCGATTAAAAAAAAAAAGAAAGAAAAAAATCAATACTGCTGAATTACTCATATCAATTGTGTCTTATCTGTTTATCTTTTGTTAACATTTTGTCTGATTTATGTTTAATTGGTGTGTGAGGAAACGTTTCTGCTACTCCCCAATATTACCTCACTTTGTACTAAATATTTTTGTATTGCTTTTACCGTTGTTATATTATATAGTTTATGTAAACAGTTTTTATTTACATTCTACAAAGTACTGAATAACTTAGACTATGCATTGCTGCTATTCTTTTTCTTTATTTCAGGTTTGCAGGACTAATCTTTTTTTATTGCAGGTTTGCTATTCTAATTTCTTTTATTGCAGGTACTGTTACTAACTCCTTACCGCCGCATACATCATAGGTCAGTCTGCTTTCTACAACCCCCCCCTACTCTCCGATTGAGCCCGGTCATTTCTTTGACTTTCTTTGTGTTACGTAGCATAAATTTGGCGCCCAGCGTGGCTGCCACGAAAGAAACGTAACAAGTTCTCAATTTATGTTAGCGTAATTATTGGTTTCTGACACAATTTCGTCCACCAACTCTTCTGTAAAATACAGTTTAAAAAATTGTACAGGTTCTTCGATGTTGAAAATTTGTGGCTCTGGAACTTTATTTCCCGTTGAAAAGTTGATTTTTGGTAAGGTAATATCACTTCCCATAATATCATTCCATATATTGCTGTCTATAGGTAGTGTATCTTCGTCCTCTGAATAAGATTCAATAATTTGTGTTATTCTTTTTTTTCTAACTATTATTACGTCACTATCGTCACTAGTTGTCCCAAAATTATCAAATAGTACTGTTTCACTTAAAAAATCTCCATGTAATGCAAAATCGAGTTCGTCTTCCACATCACTTATTTCACAATTTTCGTCAAAATTTTCGCCTTTCATCTTCACTACACGAGGGGTTAAAACGTAATAATTATAACGAAACGAAACCAAATAAAATACTTACTATTATGTACCTAAACATAAAATGCATATCACACACATTGAAACACAGGCATAAACACTTTCGATTATCTAAGCATTAAGAGCACTGAGTAAAATAAACAAGCATGTCACAAATGCGGTGACAACGGAGTGCAAAGGGTTTATTATTGCCTATAAGTATTCCTAACATATTAATTACTTACCTTAATTTAATAATCTTCTGTAAAGGAAATTTTTGTTTACAGTATCGTGTATGTGGATGAACGTTTATGTTTAAAACTTCTTTATAGTCCATGACAATTTAAAAATATAGATAGTCATATACGTCATTAAATTTTGTTATTAATTGCCAGGATATTTTTGTTATCAGAGTTATTTACATTTCGTGAACATTTTATAGCATGTTATTATACATATAAACTTCTGATTTATATATTTAACAAGTATACTATTTCATTTTGTTTGTTATCGTACAACACATTAGTGATTATGACTGTAAGTCTCTTCCTTATAATATTTAAATGGTACCCCTCCGTTTGCTGTTCCACTTTTATGCGTATTATACTTATACTAATCTACTACTTAATTAGATAAAATAAAACAAAAATAAAGATGTTAAACTGCTATAATTTGAAAATTTTGGAACACTTACTGTGTTGATTTTAAGTTGTGCTACGTGCCGCGTCGTAGTCAATAAAAAAGACAACAAAGAAGAAAGAAAGAGAAATTGACTGGACTCAGTCGGTGAGTGGGTTGGGTATAATACCAACAAAAAATTAAATAAGGCCTAAAATAAAAATAAATTATTAACCGCTCCGTAAAAACCTGTAGGAGGAATCCCCGCCTGTAGTTATACCTAAATACAAAAAACAAAGGAAATAACACGTTAACAAAAGAACTCTAATTAGCGTAGAATGAAAAAGAAACATTGTAATGGGCATTAACCCGGTTTAAGTTGTAACATACTGTTTTAATACGCTTTAATAGTTCTATTATTTCTAAAAATAGTTATTTTCTAGTTTAATTTTAGCATTCTAATTATTAGAATGAAGGTCTTGTAGCATAAATATGTCTGCAATTGTAAGCAGCTGCAAGATCACCCAAGAGCGTCCTAGCGAAGTTCCAGGAAGACATAATCCAATTTTTCTAAAGGCACTTTACTTCAAAGGCACTAAACATGTCAGATTAGTTGCTATCTATGATTAGATGTCAATCATGTTCTAGGACCCTATTTATGTCTGGGTGGTCGGAAGGAATTTTTCAATTAGCGAATTACTCAACTAAAAATTAGTCCCGAGATCTACTTGTGTGGCTATCTTAGTGCAATTGGCAGTTTAATTAATCTTAAAGATTTACGACCGGCGTATCCTAAGCCGAGTATGAGAGCCAAGAAAGGGGTTATTTTTCAATTAACTTAAATGTATATAAGGATGCCAGCCGGTGGGAATCGGGGTTGTTTATTTCCAGACGCGAGTTAAGGTTCGGGCCTTTGGAGCTTTGTTTTTAAAAAACAATTTCAAACTCTTAACACATTTATTTTAATTTGAAACAGAAATTTAGATTAACTTGTACATAATACTAAAATTAATTATTGTACTAGTGAGTAGCTTGAACAACGAAGTATGGAGTTCGAAGACTGACTCGGTCGAGTAGCTCAAACAACGAAGTATGGAGTTTGAAGACCGACTGCCGGGCATTGAGCTCCCGGATTTTTTATAATAACCTGCCCCTCACACGGCTTGTGGGAACTTGCAGATCTCATGTCTGCGTTTTTCTTAATTGTACACTTTATTACAATGTAACAACTTAATTCTAAGTAATTGCGGTCTGTTGACCGCCTGTGACCTGCCACCTGCAGTATCACTGCCCTCACGGATGCAAAGTTGCATGTCCGTTCTCATGAACTGTCGATTACCTCTCTGGGTTATCCTTGTGTTACAATGTTGCATTGAACTTATACTTTTATTTAACAATTTCTAATAATTCCTATTAGATTCAATATATCAATATATTATTGTGTAAGGGAGGGGGTTAGAAGGTTTCTAAAGGTATATTTGTATTAATAGGGGTGTATGCCAAGCGATAGGGTAAATATTTCAGATTTAATAATTTAAAAACTATAAATTTTGCTATACTTTACATACGTTAAAGTATGTACCATTTCAGATTGAAACTTATATGCCAAAAGGTAGTAACATGACTTTATGACGTTGATATAATGCACGGTACTTGAGGTTTTATACTGAGTTGATATTTCATGAGCCAGTTGAGAGTACATTTGCCGTCGGAAAGCCGGACGCATTTATGGATATCTGAAATATAACAAAGCGTCCAGGTCGTGTATGAATTATTTGGCTTTTCCTTTTTATAGAATCAAACTTTTAGACGAATTGTAAATCAAAATTTAAAGTGAATCAAAATGTAAAGGTTATTGGAGTTTAGTGAAGTGTTTTGGACCAATGTTAGAAATTTAAAATTATTATAAAGACTATAGCGAAGGTATGTTGGACACTGAAAGATAGGAGATTTGTTATTGGATGTTATATATGTAAAAAATGTTATTGTAGTAAGCTAAGTTTGTTTAGTTAATAACTAAGCAATATAAATAAGGGACTTTTTTTAAAATTTTTTCAGATACAGACCTATTTATGAAACCTGCGTTAAAAATTGTAAAATAGTTTTGAAATAAAAGTTTATTTGTGTATTCATCGAGTATTATTTAATCCAAGTATAAAAGAAAGTATATAAAGTGTTTAAAAGTGAAAAGGGAAAGTCAGCGTGTATGTAAAGAAGATTTTGGAAGTGGTTATTGATGTAAAGGAGAAAGCGACGGGATATTATTTGAGAAGATTAGTGTTGGTTTTGGGATAGATTTGGGTATTACGGCAGCAGGATATTGGAGTGGTTAAAGAAGGCATCGACGACGTAAAGAATTTTGGATTGATTTGAGAAGATATAACGGCAGAAGGACATCGTATGGATAATTGGAATAGCAGGATTAGGAGTGATTTGTATTAAGACAGCGGGATTGATTTGGTTGTGCGAAGAGAGAAGTAAGCGGGATACGGAGCAGAGGAACAGGAGATAGGAATACGGCGAGGAAGAATTGACGCAGGAAAGTAGATAAAGGTTTTACTAAATTCTAAATTGGGGTAACATTATTTCAGGTTTGGGGCATCAAAATTGTTTTATAAAACACCTGGAGGCAGTGCGCAAGAGGACAATTTTGGAGAATCTTGTGTAAAAGTGCATACGGCGATTCCGAACTTGAGCCAGCAGTCAAAGGAAGGCCTTCAGCGCAGTATATTTCTGGTAAGTACCGTGAATATATTAGAACGTCAGAAATTAAAGTCATAAAAGTTACATAAATTAATTTGACATCAGGCATCGTTGATCTATTAAGATTTGGCATATCAAAATAAATTTAGTACATTTCAAAAGTGGTAAAACAAACGAGGGTGCAGTTTGGTTGGGTATTGCACATCTACTCACGATTGAACCCACGGTGAGTAGGTGAGAAAACCCTGAGATTAAAGTTTCAAATAGTCGATGCATATAAAATATAATAATTAGTAAAAGAAAAACCAACCAAACGTTTGCTAAAGCACCTCGATTTGAAATCATTGTGACGACGACAAAAGTCGTATAATAAAATCTTGTTTAGAGGAGGAGTAATTATATTAGTTAAAAATAGTAGAGACAAAAAAACATAGTAATTAGATTACAAGAATATATAGGTAATTGGGGGATACATAACTCCTCCCACCGTAAATGAAAAATTAAGGTTTTTCTTAATTTTTAAATACATAAAATTCATTATTCAAATTCATTTAAAATTCATTGTTTCTAAGGGTATACTTATTGTTTCCTTTTTTCTCTTTGTTTCCTTAAATCTAGTACTGTTTCCTTCATTCTTATATCTAAGGTACATTTGGTAAAATACATATATAATTACAAAAATTATTAAAATGATCAATACAATTGTCCAAACACTTATATTATTATAATGTAACTTTGGCGTTTTGAGTTCACTCAATTGTTCTTTATAACTTTCCACTAATTTAACGGCGTGGTTGAGATCGTCTAAGTCTAGATGCTCTAGCTTCATAGGTTTCTTGATTATTTCTTCGTCTTCTTGTTCAATCTTGAACTGTAGTTCCGGTAGGTTTGCAAGTTTCTTTGTTGCTATGGGATCTTGGTAAACTCTGATTACTTCATCTTTCAATTTCACATAACAATCTTCTTTGAGGGTAATTAGTTTGCTTCCGATTAATGCTTGGTTATTCTCATCTTGGTTGCAGTGGATGGTTGCTATTACTTCTGTTGGGAAAATGGCTATCCATCTGTTATCTGTAACTTTTTGAATTTTCATATTAGTTATTTGCACTTGTTTGGTTTCACAGTTTTCGTAATGATTTGAGAATTTTAATAGTCGTACTTCACAAGGGCTGTCTTCTTGAATGGTTGTTATCGTCATCGATTGACATAAATATTGGTTTGGTGTTACTTCAGTACATTTTTCGTTTGTATAACCATATCTCAGTTCATTTAGGGATAGGAATTTGGTTTTGGGTATGATTACTTGGTATGTGCTAGTAACTTTCGTTGGAAAAGCAAATAAATGATAATATTGATAATTGTTACTTTCTACTATCGGGATTTCTATTAAAAATATTATTTCGTTATTCTTAATGTAGCCTTTTACTATAGCTATCTTTTCAAATATTAGAATGTTCGATTCTGTTACATCAAAAGGTAATTTACTGTTAATTATAAGTGATTTAATTCTTACTAATTCGTTTAATAAATCGGTTGGTTCAATAATACTAGAGTGTAAGGTATTTAGTTTTGCAAATGTTACTGCGTTTTTTAACGTTGCTAAAATTTGTTGCATTAAAGTAAGGGTGGATATTATTTGAGTAAATATTGTATTAAATCTAATTAAATCTCGCATGCCTAACGAGGTAGTTTGCATGGTGGTTTCAAGGGTTTGCATTCGGTTGGCTATACTGTCCTGATTTATTACTAACTTTCTCAATGTTTCGTTGAACTTTATAATCGTTGATTGGGTTAACGATAATTGGTTGCTGATTATGGTTTTTATGTTGTTTTGATTCTCAATTAATTGTTGTATTGCGTTGTCATAACGTTCTGCGTCTTGGTTATCTAAATTGCCTGTGATAGCTTTTATTATGTTACCTAATCCGTTGATTAGTCCTCTTTTTCGTCTCGTAGTTTGTTCGTTGGGTATTAGTCTATTAAGTTTATCTTCTATGTTTCTTAAAATGCTTTCTATTATACTGTTGTAATTCATCATTTCTATTGCGTATTCTTTTCCGAATTTTGCTGTGTCCATTGATTGTTTTAATCGGTCATAATTTTCTGTGATTGTTTGAAATTCTTGTTTTAATTCCGTTAGGTCGAATTTTTGTGCGAATGTCCAATAGTCGATCGTGTTTTGCATACTGCCTAATTTAATTGGTAGTATACCGGGGTTGTTTTTTTATGTCTTCTATTGTTACTTGGTTGTCCGTTCTACCTGGGTGGAGGTTGACGGTAAGGGTGATGACTGTCCATCTGAAATTACAGGGTGTCTTAGGTTTTTCAAATGAATGTATTTAGTTATTTTACCGTTGTCTACTACTGCTATGTTTTTATCTGATATTTTCTTAATTTTAAATGGTCCTAAATTTCTGGGTGCTGTTTTATGTCGCTTGCTTTGAAAGTTTTTCTCATACACGGTTTGTCCTATTAAAAATTTATTTGAGTCGGTATTTTTATTTCGGGTTGTGGTGATACGTTCCTTATCGTTTTCTAATTTATCTTTTACTTTGTCATAAGTTATTTTTAGTTTTTGTTTGTGATCTTTCGCATATTGTTGATATACTTCTTTATTGTAGTGTATGTCATAGGGATTTCGTGAATCTGAATGTCCTAAGGTTAATTCTAAGGGTGTAAAATTTGTTGATGAGTGAATTGTGTTATTATAGGCGATTAGTGCGTATGACATTAAATTGGTTATATGTTCTTTTTTATAATTTATTCTTAATAATCGAATTTGTTCTAACAGGGTTAAATGTAATCGTTCGATTAGTCCGTTTGATTCAGGGTGGTTTTCCGTTATGAAATGAATTTTTATTTTGTGAAGTTCTAAAGTGTTTTGTATTGTCTCATTTTTAAATTCGCTACCATTGTCTAAAGTGATTGATTCGGGTGTTCCGTAAAATGTGAAGTATTGTAAAAATCCTTGGGTCACGTCAATGCTATTTTTGGATGTGATTGGTATTGCTTGACCTATTTTTGTAAATGCGTCTATAATTGTTAGATAGTTTTGTGCTTCTACTACTAGAGTATCGGCATGCAGTTTTTGAAATGGTTTGTCGGGTGTTTTGGTTAACATTAAGGGTATCTTTGGAGGTTTCCTATCGTATTTCGCTTTGTCACATAATTCGCATTGGTTAATGAAATCTGTGGTCAAATCCTTCATGTCTTTAAAATAATAACGTCTTATGAGTTGTTTTATTGTTTCGTTAATTCCACGATGGTTGGTTTTTCCTTCGTGTTGATTTTTAATTACATCGTTTATTTTGTCAGGGTCGTCTAGTGTTATTAGTTTTCTAGTACATCTGATGAGTTCAGGTCCAGAGTTGTTGAATAGTTTAATATATAGTTCTGAAAATCTTTGGTATAAATGTTCGGTGTTGAAATAAAAATAAAATCGTTTTTTCTCGGGGGTGTATTCTTTTAAAATTTTAATTATTTGTTCCCCGTTGTCATCTTTTGTTATTTGAATTTGATATATCTTTTTGTTATCTACTTTTGTATATTTTACTGGATTGGGGTTATTTAAAACTTCGGTTATTATAAATTGATTGGGTTTCATATCGATTGCTTCGTTTAAAATTTTAATCGCGTTTTTTGGTTCTTCGTTTTGTGTCGAATGTATCGTGTCGATCTCGTCTGGATCTTCTCTTATTTCTGCTTCGTTTACATTTCCTATAATGGATTCCGTTTCTAATGCATTGAGTTGGATTCGGCTTAAAGCGTCTGCGTTGTTGTTATAAATTCCTTTTTTGTATATAATTTCGTAATCATACTCTTCGAGTCTGATTCTCCATCTTTGTAATTTTGAATTCGGTTCTTTCAGTTTGCATAACCATACTAGTGGTCTATGATCGGTGTATATGTAAAATTTTCTTCCGTATAAATAAGGTCTAAAATATTTTGTTGCCCAAATTATGGCTAATAATTCTTTTTCTATGGTACTATATTTTTGTTCGGTTTCATTCAGGGTTCTGGATGCGTAGCTGATGGGTTTATCGCTACCTACTTTTCCTTGGCTCAATACTGCGCCTAATGCTACATTCGATGCGTCTGTTGTCAGTATAAATGGTTTTGTAAAGTCTGGGTATTCTAATACAGGGTGATTTGTTAATATGTTTTTAATTTTGTCTACGGCTTTAATAAATTCCGGGTGTGTTCAATTTTGTTTCCTTTTTAAACAATTTGTCAGGGGTTTGGTTATTTGAGCGTAACCTTTAATGAATTTGCGGTAGTAACCACTAAGTCCTAGAAATCCTTTAATTTCTTTGTTTGTTTTTGGTAATGGGTAATTTAGAACTGCATTTGTTTTGTCTAGATTTGGCATTACTCCTTGGGGTGTTATTACATGTCCTAAAATGATACTTCTTTTGTAAAATTCACTTTTGTCTAATTGTACTTTAAAATGTGCTTGTCTAAGTCTTTCGAATACTTCTTTCAATCTTTCTATGTGTTCTACCAATGATGTGGAATAAACTATGATGTCATCAAGGTATACAAGGCATTTTCATTGTGTATTCCTCGTAATATATTGTCCATGACTCTCTGGAAAGTAGCAGGTGCGTTTTTAATCCAAATGGCATTCGTTTGTACTCGTAATGTCCTCTAGGTGTGCTGAAGGCTGTTTTGATATATCCTTTTCTTCCATCTCTACCTGATGGTATCCTGATGCTAGGTCTAATGTTGTAAAATATTGGCATTTGCCTAATTTGTCTAAAATTTCGGTTATATTTGGTAGTGGATATTTGTCATCTACCGTTTTTTCATTTAACTTTCTATAATCTATTACCATTCTGTACTTTTTCTTTCCGGTTGCGTCTAATTTCTTAGGTACTATTAACACGGGGCTACTCCATGGTGAGTTGGAGTGCTGGATTATGTCTTGGTCTAATAAGTCTGCTACTTGTCTGTCAGCTTCTTCTTGGCTTGCATGAGGTAGTCTATATGCTTTTGTAAAGATTGGTTTATTGTCTGTTAACTCGATATTATGTTTTACTTGTTGGTGAATGTTAATGGTATTCCTTCGCAATGGAATATGTCTCGGTATTCAAAACATAAGTTTTTAATTGCTCTTTCTTCTTCTTGATTGATATCGGTATTAAAGCGGATGTTAGTTAAATTTTCTCTTAACATTTCGTCATGTTCTATTGGGTTGTAATCGTATTCTAAATTTTCGTCTATTTCCATTTCGTTAAAATTTAGTTCTTCTACGTTAATTGGGTCTGTCAGTGATAATTCTACGGGATAGTCGTTTGAATTTAATATTGTTGTGGTTGCATAATTATCTTTTATTTGCACTAAGGCAGTTGGGGTTTCTACTCCTTGTTGAAATGTCATACGATTTATTATTCCTAAATTTTTGTTAGATTTTACTGGGATTTTTATTTTTCTTTCCGTTCGGGGTTCTATAGTGGTTTTTTGTTCAACTTGTGTGTTTTGAAATTTAATTGGGATTTTTCCGTATTTTGTCCTTAATAAGCGATTTTTAATGTCAATGTTGGCTCCTAATTTTCTTAGAAGGTCCATTCCGACTAATCCGTCATATTTGTCGTTAAATTCGAATACACAAAATTTATGTTTCATTTTAACATTAAATGTTCTCGGTAAGGGTATATTTGCTACGAATTGGTGTAGTGTCGTTTGATGAGCTGTTTTAATTTTAAATGGTTCTCTTTCTACATAATCTAAATAATGTTTTTGTACGGTTCTGGGGCTAATTAATGTTTTAGAGGATCCAGTGTCGATTAATAGTTTGAATTTGGCGTGGGGTATTTCTATGTATGGTAATACTAAATGATCTATGTTATTTAAGTTTATTAAGTTTGGTTGTCTATGAATGGGTCCATTTGAAAATTTGAATTCGAGTTTTCTTTGTCGTACTCCTCGTAAGTTTCGTATTGTTCGTCACGTTCGTAAGTTTCTGCATGGTTTGATTCATTGTTCGTAGGTGTCTCAATGTAATTATTCTGGTCAGTGTCAAATTTTTCTATTTCTTGATGGAATAATTCCTCTGATGTAAAATTGCGTTTCTGATGAGGGTTTGGTAGGATATGTGTTATTTTTGTATTTTGTCTGGTGTTACCAGATGAGGTATCCATTGGTGTTGGTTTGTAATAATTATTAGGGTTGTTATTATTATTAGTCATTGGTGTATTTCTATTAGGGTTTGCGTTGAATGCTGGTCTTTGTTGGTTTAGGTTTTGATTAAATCTTGGTTGGAATGCGGGTTTCGTAAAAGTTGGGTTAAACGTTGGTTTTGAAAAATGTTTATGCTGATTATTAAAATTCGTATTGTTGAAACTTGGGTTATTAATTTGCGGTTGATTTGTTTGTGCGTTAAAGGGTGTGAATTTTTGTTGAGGGGTTGTTTGTCTTGTAGCTTGTATGGTTTTTATTGGTGAATAACTTTTATTTGCGTTGGGATTGTATAGTCTGTTACGGTAATACATTACATTTTCTTCTTCTATTACTAGGCTCATAGCTTCTTCTAGATTTTGGGGTCGTTGAAATCTGATTTTATCCGATAGTCGTTCTGGTAAAGCGTTTATATACGTGTCTAGTGCCATTTCGTCATACTTTTTTGTTTTTAAATGTCTAACGTTTTGATCGGGTTCTTCGATTTTTAATTTTGTTAAAATTAAACTTCTCACGTCTTGGCATTTCATTCCGAATTGGTAGGGGGATTGATTGTGTTCTATTCTAAGGTTTATTAGGTCTCGTACCAGGCATTTTATGTTACGTTGGTCTCCAAAATATGCAACTAGTAGCTGTTTAAACTCCTGCCATTCCTGTAAATCGTCCCCACTGGCGATTAAGGTTAGTGCCCTTCCGGTTAGTTTACTTATTACCAAGTGTATAAGTAATGAATTTCTTGCGTCATCTCCGGGTTTGTAGAAGGTTTTTAGGAACATTTTGGATGCTCCAATGAAATTTGAGAGATGGGCCTGCGTGCCATCAAATGTCTGTATTGTCTCCAAATAGAGTGGCATGTCTGTGTTACTCATGTTGGTTAAGGGTTGTTTTCGATTTTGGGAAATTTTAAAATTTTTTTTTTTTGAATTAAGCTTTATTTCGCTATTTTTATTGTTATTTTTGCTTCGGATTTACTGATTTTCCGTTTGGGTTGTAAAATTTCAAATTTTGTAAAAATTGGGGTTGATTTTCTATTTGTAACGTTAATTAGGCTTGGGATGTATTAATTTTTTTTTTTGGATTAAATAATTTCGAATTTTGTAAAAATTGGGGTTGTTTTGCTTTTTGTGACGTTAATTTTGCTTTGAGTTTATTAGTTTTTCAATTAGATTAGGTAATTTCAAATTTTTGTAGAGATTGAGATTTATTTTGCTATTGTTCAGCGTTATTTTTGGTCAGGATTTGTTAATTTTCAGTTTAGATTGGGTAAGTAAAAATTTGGTAAAGGTTGAGGTTTATTTTGTTATTTTTCAGCGTTATTTTTGGTTAGGATTTGTTAATTTTACATTTGGATTGCGTCGAGTTATTTTTAAAATCGTAGTCGCTGTTATTTCTATTTAATTACACAGTGCGGTGATGTACTTGTGAGATCTGTATTCAATAATGTTGAATTTAATTACCATAGTCTTGGATTTGCTTGTTTTTTAACTTTCTGAAGAATAGTTTCTCTCGGTACTTACTCTGTTTTGCGTTAGTTCAGTTCTGTTGACTCGTAATTAATACTCTTTCCGTGGGTTTTACTGAGTTGCGTAAACGTACAGTTCGTCTGTCTTGTGTTCTACTTATAACTTAAGGTTAATTACTCCTGCACTTTATGGTTGAAATTGAATACTTAAGTTGTAATCTTTGTTATTTAGTCACGTACGTTGAGGTAATTGTACTTACAGGTGTTAATAGAAATTTATAGGAATTACTAATTTACTTGCTAATGCTTTGCATAAAGTGTTACGTCTAGTTTTATTTTTAAATATCTCGGTGTTCACGACTTGTAATTGAACTCTTCGTTATGTGCGTTTTCAGGTTACAATTATGAGCGTATGATAACGTTTAGCGTTATTCTGTATTCGTATTGGAATAATGCACTTTATAAATGCTGTTTAGTTAATTGAAAGACGTTTAGATTTTATACCGTGTTTGTTGCAATTGTACACGCTTTTATGGATTAATTACTTGTAGGTATTAAATGCAAAAAACTGCGTTGCTTTTATTTATTCCGTGATGGATTTAATACTTATGATGCGAATTGCGTCGTTGAAAGTTAAACTTTAGTACTGTGCAAAGATTCTGAAAGCGATTTCTCTGGGGTTTTAAGTGTATAATAAGGATGCTTTCTTCGCGTATTTTGCTTATCGTAGGTGGTTTTAGGTTACCGTAGCACAGTGTTTTGCTAGAATTTAAAGGTCAATGGTTTTAATAACCGTTCCGTACTGCTTGTTCGAATTAGCTTTGAACTTAAGTTTGCGTTCTGTGTTTTTATTTTACCGGATTGAAAACGTGGGTTTGAATCGCGCTAGTTAATGTTTCTTATTTTGGTGTTAGTGAATGTGCGCCCGTTATTTTTTGGATTATTTTTGTTCTAATAATTGTGGTAAGAATCTCTTAATATCAATTCTCATTTACTTTTTAAAGGAAAATCTCTTTAAAATTCAAGTCTCATTTGTTTTTTAAGAAAAAATATCTCTTTAACATTCAAGTTTCATAAAATGTTATACAGTCTCGTTTTTTCTTTTGGAAATAATTCACTTTGTAATTATTTTCAAAACAATATTTATAAAATAAATTCATAAACAATAATTATAAATGGTAATCAATAATTATAATACTAGCATATATCAATTATATTTTTTGGTTAAAAAAAAAAGGTATGGAAATGAACTTACATTAATTTCATCTGTTTCTTTGGTGGGCTCGATCGATTCTGTATCTTGTCCACCTTGGTTTGTTTGTTGGATTTAGACGATTCTTGTTCTGCGTCCAACTTGGTTTGGGTTCTGCCAAAATTTCGAATTAAAATTCTTGGTCACCAATCTTCCGATTTTTGAATTCTCAGTGCCCTTTTGACATCCGTTACGACTGCGCCAGTTAAGGTTTGGGCCTTTGGAGCTTTGTTTTTAAAAAACAATTTCAAACTCTTAACACATTTATTTTAATTTGAAACAGAAATTTAGATTAACTTGTACATAATACTAAAATTAATTATTGTACTAGTGAGTAGCTTTAACAACGAAGTATGGAGTTCGAAGACTGACTCGGTTGAGTAGCTCAAACAACGAAGTATGGAGTTTGAAGACTGACTGCCGGGCATTGAGCTCCTGGGCTTTTTATAATAACCTGCCCCTCACACGGCTTGTGGGAACTTGCAGATCTCATGTCTGCGTTTTTCTTAATTGTACACTTTATTACAATGTAACATTATAATTTGAATTAGGGCCGCTATACTTGCGGCCACGTCCCCAATGCTCCACCCGGAGGTACTACATTGGGTTTAAACGCGAAAAAAGTCGTGCTCCCTAATTTATTCTTACTTCATAGTTGATTCACCCTAAATAAAAACTAAACAAAAATCTAACAAACCTAAAAAATCTAACAAACTTAACAAACTCTAACAATCTAACAAACCTAAAATCTGACAAACACTGGAACAAAAACAAAACAAAACTAAAAACAGGGTTGTAAGTAATGGTATCCCTAGCGCTGACTTTTGAGTGTACCCGATCAACAAGCAAAAATGAGAGGGGGAGGGATCCGTAATACCGGATAGCAGACGCCGGTTCTGCTTACCAGTGCGACCCGAAGGGTCGTCTTAAAACTATCCAAATCTAGCTAACTAATTTAGATCCATCCCTAACTTTCCCTATCATTCCCTAACTGATTTATATTATGATTACAATCTTCGCAATTCTGCTCGTCCTTCCCAAATATATACTGCAACCAAAATGGCGACAGAACGTCAAACAAAACAAATAAGCCACATAATACATGCTATATATAAATAAATATAAAGTGTAAATATAAAATATAAATAAATATAATTATGTAAATATATAAATAAATGTTTAATAAGCGTTAAGCATATAGCAGTGCACAAAATAGCAAAAAGCATCACCCTGTTTATCAGGTGCACTCGCACAAGCATTATGTCGGCTAGCGCCTTTACACACCAAACGTGCTTCTTAAATTATTTCAAAAACTACTAATTAATGTAAATCAATGCTTGTGCGAGTACAGCCGCCACAATTTAAGTCTTACCTCGATAATAAAATTCTCCAGCATCCGAAGATCTGGTCGTCTGTAACTTACTTCTAAAGGTGGGACGGGGTGCACTGCTAAAGTCCTGGTGGGTATGCACTAAATGTTCTTGGGGGGATCACAATCACTATCACTATCACTTCACTTTCAAGTCCTGGGGGGATGCGCGGTTGCGCTCTGTTTTATTATCCTTGTTTACTTTATTGATTTAAGTTAATGAGGGTTTATGATTTATTTGTTATTGTTTATTTGGTATTATTTATTCCCGATTTTCCGCACATAATTATAAAGATAGGCAGTGATTGTATTAATGGAGTGGGGGTTTCTCGTGCATATTGGACATTTTGGTATAATTTTTTTTTTTTTTTTTTTTTTTTTTTATTATTTAATATCAGGTTTTGGTTATGCTCGTATTCTTACTCACGCCAAGTCAATCTAAAATTTTTCAATCCTCCCACCAACCCCACCGAATTTTTACACGCGGTCGTCATTGATTGTCTAATCTCGCGACCCTTCCCGCGAATTCTTTTAAGGCTGTCCAGAACGCCTTCTGGTTAACCACTTCCCCGACTTCCTCTAGGCTCTTTGGCCATGCCAGACCTAGGATAGATAGTTTGCTATCAGCCAACCCTCGATTTCCCGCCTCAAGCGGGCAGTCGAAGAGCACGTGCTCTGCGCTTTCCGCGCCCTCACCGCATTCGCAGCGGTCGCTGTTGGTTAGACCGAACCTTTGTAAATACGCCTTCAGGGCGCCGTGCCCTGTTATCAACTGCACCATTTTGTGATCGAGCTTAACCTCGATCTTACCTCTGGCTTCTATGCTCGGTATGAATTTGTGGGTCAACCTGCCCGTGGCAGCGTTGTTCCACCTCTCTTCCCATTGTCGAATTGATTTTCGCGCAGCTTTCTTTTGATTAAAGACCTCGGTATCGACGAATGTGATATTCGAAAGTCGCCCGTCGCGGCCTCTTTAGCTAATTCGTCAGCCCTATCGTTTCCTACGTTACCATTGTGCGACCTGACCCAACAGAACTTTAAACGTCGAAACTCTAGCGCCGTACGCGCTATCCTCCAGACGTCCGCTTGGAGATCTGTCGAGGTGTTCATGTTTGTTAAAGCCGTTAGCGCCGATTTACTATCACTGATTATATAATACTCGTCTCTGCCCGTATGGTTTATTACGTAATCGATAGCCTCTCGTATGGCTACCAATTCGCACTGGAAGATAGTGCACCAGTTCGCGAGTTTGGTTTGAAACCGAAACACCTCCCTTTCCTGCTTATACACGACAAACGCCGCGCCTGCTTGCCCATCGTCCATACGTGAACCGTCCGTATAAATTCTGATACCCATCGCGTCCTCATCACCTTCGACAAACTCGATCCTCTAATATCAGCCGGGTGCCCTAACTCAGATACAACAATCTTTCTTGCAATTTCCTATTACCAAGATTAAGATCTTCGATAATTTCGCGCCCTTTTCCTATATTTATTAATCGTCTATCTGTAATCTCCCTAACGACATATTCGATAGGGAGAGTCCTACTGATCACCAGGACAGCCTCCGTGGAGGTGGTCCTGTACGCCCTCGCCGCTTTTACCGCGGTTATGCGTTGTACGCTCGTCAATTGACGCATCTCCCGGACTTTACAACCTTCTGCCCATACAGAAGCTGCGTACAGTATTGCCGGCTCAATTGCTCCGGCATAAACCGTCCTCAGCGATTCGCCCCTGAAACCCCACTTTATTTTAGCCGCCGGCATCATTTTGTTTGATATTTCGCCGCCCTTACTTTTTACGTATTGTACGTGCGCTTTCCAATTTAATTTATTGTCGATCTTGACGCCGAGGTAGGTAATACAATCTTTAAACGGATTTTCTCCTCCTAGCTCTAACCTAGGAGGTCTCTGTCCTGGTTTCGTGCCGAAATAAAGCGCCTCTGACTTCGCCGATTAAATTTTAATTTTGCCGCCTGCGACCATTCGTGTAATTTATTAAGCGCCTCGTTCGGTTTTGTGCGCATATCCATTAACAATCTCGATCTTACAATTAAAAGTGTGTCATCTGCAAACCCAACGATTGAGCATCCTGCGGGCAACTTGACCCTAAAGATGCTCTCATACAACAACTTCAAAATGTGGGACCAGAACATGACCCTTGCGGGCATCCCTTTCCACCTCACGCGACAGAACTTCACCCGGAATTTCAACCTGTGCTAATCGCCCCGAGAAATAGCTCTTGACCAAAGACATCAAGTTTCGCGGACAACCCCTACGATCTAACTCGCAAACGATTAATGGCCACCAGGCAGCATCAAATGCTCCTGAAATGTCCAAAGCAACAACGACACAGTACTCTTTGGCATCTCTTGCCTGCTTAATTTCCCCGACAACGAACTCTAACGCGTCGATAGTCGACTTGCCCTCCACGAAACCAAACTGTCGGTTATTAAAACCGCCGCTGTCTCGCACTAGGTGTTCAACACGCGTAGTCATAACGCGATCTAAAACTTTCCCCAGCACCGGTAGCAAGCTAATTGGACGATAGCTGCCCGGATCTGACGCATCCGCCTTTTAGGTTTGGGTATAAATTTCACATTCTGGATTTTCCAGCAACGCGGAAAACGCCCTTTCTAAACAAAGATTAAACAACCCAACAAAGACACACGGGGCTAACAGGCACGCCTGCAGAGCTGCGTCTGAAGTGATTCCATCATGCCCCGGTGCCTTCTTAGGGTTCATCCTCCTAAGAGCCCTGACGACCTCGTGAACTAGGATTGCCTTATCGGCACCTGTTCCTTGCGCCTTTGCAGCTTCCCGACGTATTAAATCGTGCGACCCTTCATCCCCTCGGGATTATCCGATGGGAAAAATTTCTCTAGTAAATATTCCGCTGTGGTTTTAAAACCTTCCGTGTATTCGCCATTTGTTTTCTTTATATTACTGAGCGCGATTTTTGTTGTTTTCCTCTAATTACGCGGTATGCGGTTCCCCAGGGTTCTTTCTCTGAGTTTTGCGTGCAGAATTCTTTAAATTTATTCGTTCGCGTTTCTTCTATTAATATTTTATATTCGCGGTAACTTTGATTATATTCTATTCTCCGTTGTTCTCTTATATCTCCCGAGGCGCGTTGATAGCGGCGCCTTAGGTTACGCGTTTCTGCCCGCTTGGTGGTTAGTTCCCGGGTCCACCAGGGTACGCTGTCTTTAAATGTTTTCTTTGCGGCATGGAATACGACGACGCGTTTACCACCGCGTCGTTCAATTTTTTCGCGAGTGTTTCTACTTCGTCTGCCTCTCGGCAGTTAAATAGCTCATTTTCGAGCGCAGGATACTTTCGCCAAATTTTTCTTTAAACCGCTCCCAATTTGCTTTTTTATTACAGAACCACGGAAATATAGTTAGCTGCTCGTTTGCGCTTGTTTTGGTTTCAACGTCCCATGTTATTAATTTATGATCAGAGAGCGTTTCCTCGTCCGACCTTAATTTCCAATTACAAATCGTTTCTAACATTTCGTGCGAGACTGCAGTAATATCTATAAAACTGCTGCCTCTATGCGTCTCAAACGTAGGTGAAATATTAGTGTTTATCACACTAAGGTCCCATCCCGTAAAAAGATCAGCAACCTGCGAGCCTCTATCGTCTTCGATAGGGCTGCCCCATAATGGCGACTTAGCATTAAAATCTCCCCCGATGATTAAATTTTTATTCCTACCGATTTTGCGCTAAATGTTTTCAACTTGGTTTACTAAGTCCTCGGTTTGAGGATTTTCCCGCCGGGAATCAACCGGCGGAAGATACGCGCTGATCACGTAAAATGTATTTAGCCCTGATTTAATTTCGACCGTTGTTAAAAATTCGTTGGATAAATTATTTAGTATTATTCCGGCGCACGTCCCATTATTTATTATTATCCCGCTACGCGGTCGTTCGCTGTTTGCGTTTAAAACGGTAACCCCCTTCCCAAAACCTGTTATTTTGTGGCTATACAGGTGCGGTTCCTGTATAAGCCCGATGTCGATATTATTTTCGCTGAATAACTTTACGAAGTTATTTGTAGCCCTTTTCCTTTCCGAGATTTAATTGCGCGAATTTTATCTTCTTGCTTCTTTTAAATCTATCTTTTTCACGGTCCATAATCGATGTTCCGTGTGATTGCGTTCTTCAATCTCAGCATCGTGGGGCATCTAGTCGACTTGGCGTCGTGGCGCGTATCGACCTTCGCACCACCGCCAGTTCTGTCGTTTGCCCTAGCGCAAACCACACAGCAGGGGATTGCCCTCCGGCAATTCTTGAATTCGTGACCGACTTCGGCACAGTTACCGCACCACTGTACCTTTTCCTGCACTCCATCGATCTATGGCCGTACTCGTAGCACCTGTAGCACTGGGTCATCGAGAAGTGGTCCCGGGCCCAGACTCTTCGCCACCTGAGGTTTATAGCTTCAGCTAATAAACGCCCTCGAAGTGTGGGGGTCACTTCGAAGACTACATTGACGAAGGGATCCCTAGGGCCCTTTCCGCCAAATCTAAATTTCTCCCTCAGGTGGTCTTCAATCTTCAAATCGCTGAAGCGGGATTCTGGCACGCGATCAACCGCACCAGCTCTTCCGCCTTCATCCCCGCTTCGACCCCGGAAGAACGACCCGTGGGCGCTTCTTCTCGATCGTCTTCGCCACGAGCTCTTTGCAGTGACCGCCGACCTTCGACTGCAATTTCTTAGCGTCTTCTCGACCCGCGCACTCAACTACCACACCGCCCCTACGGGTCCTACGAGCTCCGACTACGACAAAACCATCACGAGCGGGATCGACCTTCTTCTTCAGGGTCGACATGACGTCTTCTTTCTCCCCTGGCCTGGCGTCGACCCTAACTGCAAAGGTGGGCGTCGCACCTGCAGCAGCTGCAGCATACGACGCCTTCCGCCGCATCGGCACCTCCTGGTTCCCAGAACACTGCTGCCCTGAAACACAAGCAACCACCGCTGGACTTCCCCCGACACCATTAGCTCTCCCAGAATCACTAGCCACAAGCCGCAGCGCCCTAACCATGCCTATAAGTTGATTCGCCGCGTCGAGGAAATCATCCAGGGCGTAGCGAATCTTCCTTCTGTACTCCATGACGATAGTGGCGGAGGTCGTCGGCACCCTCCCGGAGATGGCCCAGTGCGCCTTCCTCACCCTCTATCTCAGGAGGTCCAGCTCATCGAGGTCGCTAGCTGCAACGCTAACGTCGCTGCTAGTCGACATCTTTCGCTGGGCTCCCGAAGTTGAGGGCGATTCAGGCGCCGCAGCCACCCCAGGGGCCCCCGACTCCCCCGACACGACCGCCGCAGACACAGGCTCCTCTACCTCCTGTACCTCCTCCTGAATCCCTAACCTAACGTCTTTTAAAATTACCTTTAGCTGTTTCCCCCCAACAGCGCCCTCAGCCTCCGACCTATCTCCCCTCTTCTTCCTGGGCAATGGTTCCTCGTCGCGGTGGACCACCATGCTGACAAAACAAACGACAAAAATGACACCTAAAACGCAGCTCAAAACTACTTGACCGTTACGACGCTAAAGAACGACGCTAGAAGAACGCAAAACGTTGGTCCAATAAAAATGTTTTGTTTAATGGTGAACCGTAAGCAACCTTGTATTTATTTAAACTTCGAACCGCCCAATTAAATATTAAATTATTAAAAAAAATACAGCAAGCACTAAGCGTCAAAATAACAACTAGAACCAAATAAATTCCCTAACGCAATTCGTTTCAAAATGTACCGCGAAGGACACTATTTATTTATTTTAAATTTTTAAAACCGCCAAATCAAATTTAAATAAACTAACTACTCCAAAATATTAAAATATATAATTTATAAATAACAACACTTTATTTTTAAATGTGTAATTAACAAAATAAGGTCGAGCGCAATCGGAATGTGGTAACCGGAAATGACCTTTAACTTTATCGCTTGGTAACTAGCACAACCCGTAACTGTTACACCGCTTAATTACACCAAAATCGATTTTAAAAGAACTTATAAGTACGCGTGTAGTTAATTTACGGAAAATTTATATTAAAATTGTTTTAAAATTTACAGTTTTGAGATATTTATTTGATTTAAAAGGCTTAGATTTTGTTTTTTTGGTTATTATTTTATTATACGCGCACTATAAAATTTCACACACTTTTGGTTGTTTTACCCGGTTTTTTACTCGATTTACGCGGTTTTTATTTTAAATTTATTATTAAAAATGCCTTTTTAAGTTATCCCGAAATTATTTTGAGTATTAGTTTAGTAGATTTTTGTTTTATTGGCCCGTAATTTATTTATTTTATTTTAAAACGCGGATTTAGTTTAAATTACAAAGAAAACGCGATTTATTTAGTTTAAATTATGTTTTAAAATTTTATTTTACTGCCCTGTATTTAAATTTTGATGGCACACAATTATAAAAATAAAACACAATAAAAAGCAAAGCTTCAAATAAAATAATTCAACAATAAATAATAAAACCCTAGATAAACACTTACTGTTATTGCTGAAGCGGGAGCTCGGCAGAAACACGTCCGCTCGCTTCAAGCGGCAACTTATTACAATGTAACAACTTAATTCTAAGTAATTGCGGTCTGTTGACCGCCTGTGACCTGCCACCTGCAGTATCACTGCCCTCCCGGATGCAAAGTTGCATGTCCGTTCTCATGAACTGTCGATAACCTCTCTGGGTTATCCTTGTGTTACAATGTTGCATTGAACTTATACTTTTATTTAACAATTTCTAATAATTCCTATTAGATTCAATATATCAATATATATAGGTAATTGGGGGATACATAACTCGCGTTAGAGGTTAAAGCTGGTTGTTTATTTCCAGACTGAGTGAAGTGTTTTATTTCTCTGAAGTCAAGTGCGTGCCGTTATGTTCTAAGTTAATTATTTCTCTGAGTAAGTAAATAGTATATGTGGTATTACCATGAACTCAAGGCTGTGTTATGCAGCATAAGTCAGTTATTTGTTTAAATACAGTATTTGTCGACTTCCATAAAATACAACTCCGGGTTAAAGCTCAGTTCAAGTAAATTGATCCGTTAGATTATTGTTTTGGGAGACCGCATCGTTTTAGAAGGGTCTACTATTATATCGTGTTTCGACGGTGTCAGAGGCCGTTAATCACTAAGCCACGAGACTACCTGAGTATGCAAGCTCAGGTCAGGAGTTACGTTACTGTAGTATTTGACCCTTGAGAAGGTCGTATTTTTCCTGGTGTTGATGACCTCGTGGTTAAAGGAGGGTCGTCGCCATAAGCAAGTTAAGTAGACTACGGTAGAATTAATTAATTATTGTATTGGGGTGGTTTCACCCAGAACTGTTATTAATATTCATAAAATAAGAATCTTAGTTTATTTTAGTTAAGTTGTGTTTGTGCTAGCCGGAGACTTTAAAAGATTAGCCCCTGTGAAGTGATTATTTTCTGTCCTGCAATCTTGGTTCATCGCCCACAAACAAAGTGCGACGAGAGCTATTACCGCGATTGGTCCATGGGCCGTTTAATTCCCATGGTGGCGCCCTATTGTAAATAATGTTAATTACTGTATATTTTTGTTATGCATATGTAATTAGTTGAAGTTTTAGTTAGTAGCCCATTTAATAAAACAATCGGAATTTCGTCTCAGTGTGTTTGTTTAATGAACCCTCCCTCTCACCGACTGCTGCAGCTTGCGAGGCAACGTCCCGAAACGTGAGGGTACGATAGTGCTAGAGGTCCTGCCATTTATTATTTATTGTTAATTGGATACCCTCACGCGGTAGGTAAATATTATAATTACAAAGTATGTGAGAATAAACCATATATATTATTATTTGCTAGTTAGTGTATTTGTATGCCAGATTTTACAATTTCGTTTAGTAATCATAATATTATGATACCTCACATAGGCTCTGATAATGCTAACATATAACCTACAATTACAACTACAATGGCAATAACGTCTTTCAATGTGCTAGCAAGTTTTTATTCTATTCCTGCATTAATAGATAGTAGTTAAAGTTAAGAGTAATATAGTAATCCCATGGCAATAGATCCCAGTATTATAAATCATTTTCGTACATACAATTAATTCGAAACCTGTATGAGCCCCAAACAGTAAAATCTAAGTGAACAGGGTGTTACATGCCAAAATTTGGCCATGTACATTTTAGAGTTAGCTTTAGTTTGTAAATAAATCCCCGCGTTTTTTTTTAATTAAAAAATGTCAATTTCCGTCGTCCCCGAGTCGCGCCTGCGCAAAGTGAATGGTGGAGTGCGCGCGGTGTTATAGGACGCCATTAAGCCACGAGACCTGAAATCAAGAACATCTATCTGTGTGTGGTGTGTGTCTTTTCTTTTTGTAGGTATGTAGGTTCCTTTATCTTTACCTTCTGTGTACCTCTACCTGGGTTCCTTCATTCCTCTATAAGTAGGAAAGAGACAGGAAGAACGGATCGGCAATTTGAAACTCAGCAATGGTGTAACACACCCACAAACATGATAGACCCTGAGATTTAGCTACGAAATCCCATCCACGTGAGAACTCTGTTTTACTTATATTGTGAATGTAAATTGACCTTAAATGTGCATGAGAATTTGACTATTGCATCGTATTTAAAACGGGGTGATACGTTTATATCAATTACGTCGTTAACAACAAGGGTCTCGACCCAAACAGGAAAGAAAAACTCACCCACGTCTCTGCGCTGTTGGATCTCTCGTTCGTTCCTCAGACCGGAGCGGGCCAGATGGACCTGAGATCCCGTATCGGGTTCCGCCTTCTATACTCCAAGGAGCAGCAATTCAAGGAACTATTGTGTCGCCCGCAGAAAGCACGCTGTAAGGCGTGCGCGAAAGTTTCATTAAGAAAAATGGAACGAAGAATCTAGCAATATGACGAGTGCTTTTTAACATTTTGGAAAGACAGTGAACATAAATTCGTTTAATTACACAACCAGAGCTCCACGTTTTATTGTGGTTATCAAAGCATGATTGGGGAACTTGGAAACACGCTTTTATAGGATAGTGCGCGACTTTAATTTGGCTAGTCTTTAGATTCAAACCATAGAGAAAGCAATTATACGTTATCAGAATGTTTAACAAATTAAAGGATGCCTAAAACAAGGTATTGACTTATTTAAATTTTATCATAAACTTGTCGTCTCCAAGCAAATAGATTTGAGTTAAACAATTATTGTAAAGCGGGCTTATGATGAACAGCTAAAATATACAGGATGTTCATGTAGGATTTAAGAATAGCAACGGAATTGATTTAACTGAAAAACAAATTAAACAGGAAAAAGGGGTAATTAAATTATCCCGAAAATAAACGTAACAGTTGTAATACATTTTACTCAGTTTTTAGATATCAGTCTTATCTTAATAGAATTTTTAATTGTATAATTATTTACATTTTCTGTAAATTTTTTCTGTTTTTATAATTTCGGTTTTAACAGTTTGATATTTATGGTTAGTTTGGGTCTCGAGTGTTAGAGGTTTTTCTATAATCCTTTAAGACTGTGCGCTCACACAATGTATTGCTACTATATCAGAATGCAAGTGCTGGAAATCCCGAGGAACATCGGAAAGTTCGGACGAGAAATCTAACTACTCTGTTACGTTTATTTTCAGCTAAGTAAAAAAAATACATCCTTTTATGGTAATGCATCATTCATTCGAATAGAGTCCACTTAGATCTTTAGAACATCCTTCTGTATCTTTTACCGCAACAGCGTCTCTAAGTTTAGGCCAATAGTAACGCATGGAAATTTTAGAGACAGTTTTGTGGACACCAGGGTGACCTGAAGTAGGTAGATCATGATTTTCGTATAGAACCCTATTCCGTTGTTCGCTGGGAACTACTAACTTCCAATCGTCTTGAGGAGGTTGGAGCAAAGACTGTTTAGATTTTACATGTTTATATAGTAATTCGTTTTCCACATGCCAGTTACTGTATAGTTTAGGATTGGAATTAACACGAGTCCGTAGCTTAAGATACTAAGGATCCAAAATTGGCAGAGTAATAGAAGATTTAGGAAAGTCATCAATTAAGTCAATTTTAGGTACTGAGCGAGATAAGGCATCGGGAACGATGTTTTCTTACCTTTATGATGTACGATGGTGAAGTTATATTGTTGAAGTCGTACAGACCAACGAGCTAAACGCCCGTTGGGGCTTTGTAGATTATTCAGCCAGATAAGCGAGTGGTGATCGGTGATCACAGTAAAGTGAGAACCCTCGATATAGGGACGAAATTTCTCAATTGCCCAAATAACACCAAGACATTCTTTTTCGGTGGCGCTTTAGTTGCGTTCCGCCTTTTTAAGAGAACAGCTAATGTAGCTAATGACTTTTTCGTCATCACCCTGTTGTTGAGTCAGCACAGCACCCAGACCAAAATCAGAGGCATCAGTCTGTATAGTAAAGGGCAAAGAAAAATCAGGACAACTCATCACTGGAGCCGTTACTAAGTGTTCTTTCAGCAGCTTAAACGCTTGCTGACATTCCGAAGACCAATCAAATTTAGAATTTTTCTTAGTCAAAGCAGTAATTGGAGCAGTAACAGCAGAAAAATTTGGGATAAAGCGACGATACCACGAGCACATACCAACTATGCGTCGTACTTCAGTTACAGTAGTAGAAGGAGGAAGATTAAGAATGGCCGAAACTTTTTCTGGGTCGACATGGAGTCCATGACGATTTACTACGTATCCCAGACAACGGAGTTCCGGTCGGCATATAATGCATTTATCTCTGCGAAGAGTAAGACCTGCAGAATTTAAACGAAAAAGCACTTTCTGTAGTACCACCAAATGTTGTTCGAAAGTAGGGGTAGCGATGATCACATCATCTAAGTATGCGAAACAGAAAGGTTCAAGATCAGCACCAAGCACACGATCGATAAGTCGCTGAAATGTCGCTGGAGAATTATGAAGACCAAATGGCATTTTAGTAAACTGGTATAAACCTCTACCAGGCACCGTAAATGCAGTAATCGCCTTAGAATTAGAAGAAAGAGGTATTTGCCAATAAGCAGAGCGAATGTCCAAACTAGTTAAGAATTTTGCGTCTCTAAGACGGTCCAGAATCGTAGAAATATAAGAAAGGGGATAGGCGTCTTTTTCTGTAACTTCATTGACCTTTCTAAAATCGATGCAGAAACGATATGTGCCATCTTTCTTAGGCACCATAACAATAGGGCTAGACCAAGCGCTATTAGATGGTTCTACAACACCACTTTCTAGCATCTCATCCAGAGCTTGATTGACATGTCGAAGTACCGTAGGGGACATGGGATAATATCGTTGCTTGATAGGACTAGATGTAATACGGATCTGATGTTCAATGAGATTAGTACAGCCCAAAGGTAAAGTATCATCTTTAGGAAACATCTGTTGGACTATACGAGACAATTCGGATTGTTGCATGATCGACAGATCGGAAAGAGCATTGATCTGACTGATCGAGACAGTAGAAGAAGAACCAAAAGTCCATTGACCCGTTCGAAAATCTGGGACAACACCCATAGATTTCCAGAAGTCAATGCCTAAGATCAGAGACTGAGAAATAGAAGGAACGACTAGGACGTCAAGAAGAATAGTTTTATTTTCGACCGACATGGGTAAAGTAAGTGACCCGAGAATGTCACAAGCTTGACCATTGGCTACCGTACAGCTGTGGATCTCCGTTTGGGACAAAGGCAAAGAAAGAGAATAGAGAATATCCCAACCAGGACCACCAATAATCGTACGAGAAGCGCCAGAATCAAGCAAACCCTTAAATTCGATGTCGAAAATAGTAACAGTAAGATAAGGTCTGTCGTCCTCACGAGAACTAGCTAAAATAAAATCCAGAACATATTTGGATCGGTCATCAAGACCAAAGAAAGGATTTTCTAAGGAAATAATAGGTACCGAGACAACTGTAGAAGGGATCGGGTCGGTTTCTCGGCTTAGCGACTCGATCGGTAGTTTAAATTCTTGTTACAACTCGTACAATTGGTACGGGTAACATTAGGTTTATCACAACCATAGCAATGAAGTATTTGGGGTTTAGTACAGGAAGGAGACTTGTGTCCTCGTTGGCCACAGTTCCAACAGGTAACGGAAGAATTAGAAATATTTTTAGGAGCATCACTTGCACCAGGTGTAAATGTTTTCGAAGTAGTAACACCTGGGGAGGGACATAAGCAGAAGTAAGTTTGCTGCGGACCGCAGAACCTGTATAAGCTAAGTCAGGCTCTAGGAGTTGAGAAAAGTTCAGAGCAGGAGGAGACTTGAAATTATCGGCTTGTATTTTGCGCTGTTCTAGTCTGCGACCTACACGCAAAAGTTCCGTAATAGTATTCAGATCAAGCAAAGCTAATTTGGTTTGGTAGAAAGGGGTAAGATTTGATAAAATAATTTCGAGTTTCTGTGGTTCAGAGAGAGATTGTTAGACGAGCAAATAAATTTTCCATCGTAGCTAAATATACACCAATAGACTCTGAGGGACCCATAGTACGTTGCTTTATTTCCTCTAAAAGTTTTTCGTTGTAATTAACGGGTTGAAATTCTTCCCTTAATAGTCGAATAACATCTTGCCAATTAGTTAGGGATTTTCTATGCGCTCTGAATAAAATTAAAGCTTTTCCCGAAAGTAAGTCTGATGCCGAAGAAAATAGTTGAGAAGCAGAAACGTTGCGTGCCGAGCATAATTCGTCCACGCGTAATAGAAATGCATTTAAAGACATACGGTCATCACCCGAAAATTTTAAGTCCCATTTAGACACCAGCTGTCCATAACCAGACGTAGCAATTGATTTAGAAATAGATATAGGTATAGGTAATTCATCAGAAGATTCAGCAGAAGTAAGATCATCCTCAGTATCAGTAGTAGTCGGATTAATAGTAGCCGTAGAAACAAGTGGTGCCCTAGGTGAAGTGGAAGAACGTCTAAAGCGACGGTATAACCTATCGCAATCACTGCGTAAATTACTAACACATAGCAACAACTTTCGCTGTATGACTGTTTCAGCGTCAGAAGTAACCTTCATGCGTTGGATTCTCCCTTTGAGATGCATAGCAAGGCTAATAATACGTTTGCCGTCGGCAGTTGAAGTATCACCACTAAAATCTTTACTCTTCGTAGTTAATTCAGTTAAACCTTCAGTCACGGCTTTATTATCAGTCTGAAAATCAATACCAGATTTAAGTGGACTTAGAGTTTCAGAAGATTCCATTTTCAAAATATTCCTAAAGGATTTACGAAGTTCGGATAAAGGTACCTTTGCATCGAACCCACGAGAACCGATTTCATATTTGAGTTCAGCTTCATGTAAACGATCAACTTTTAATTTCCAATAGTCCCCCATTACTACAGAATCAACAAACACCCAAATATTTAAAGACACAAAAGCGAATTATTAAGCTTGTTCGATAGAAAAACTAAATTAACGAAATAACTAAATACTAAACAAAATCCAGTTCAAACGAGAAGGAAAAAAAATTAATTTCGGGCGCCACGTTGGGCGCCAAATTTTGTTACGTTTATCGAGGCAGCCACGTTGGGCGCCAAATTTATGTTACGTTGGCTCATAGCCGTGCGTAACACGAAGAAAATCAAAGAAATTACCGGGCTCAATCGGAGATTGGGGGGTTGTAGAAAGCAGACCAACATATAATGTACGCGGCTGTAAGAAGTTAGTAACAATACCTGCAATAAAAAACAATTAGTCCTGCAAACCTGAAATAAAGAAAAAGCATAGCATGCTGATCGAACATAGATTGTTCAGTACTTTGTAGAATGTGAAAAAAAAACTGTTTGGATAATCTATATAATATAACAACTGTAAAAGCAATACAAAAATCTTTAGTACAAAGTGAGGTAATATTGGGGAGTAGCAGAAACGTTTCCTCACACACCAATTAAACATAAATCAGACAAAATTTTAACAAAAAAAATAAATAGGTAAGCACAATTGATATGAGTCATCCAGTATTGTTGATTCTTCTTTTTTTTTCAAATAGCATGCAAGTCTATGGTAAAAGGTATCAGAACGACAAAGATATGGCAAAACAACGGATAGATATTTAAAGTAAGAATAAGTAGGAAATAGTTCTACTTACCAAAGGTCCTTCAGTAACGCTTCCTTGCAATTGAAGTGTGGGATTCACGATGTCCGGCACTAACGCAGCACTTCACCCTTGACTGGGAGGGTGTTGATGGAACTTATCACACGTTACCCTAATCACACCTACGTATTTCACTGGTGTTAGCAGCAGACGGAACTATGTAGCATTGATAAATTTCTTGTTAATTCTATTTCCTGAGACAATAATTTCGAAATATTTTGTATCAATAGTTTAATTTCAACTGGGACCAAATGTATATTATTTTCATAAACATCCAAAAAGCAGTGAGAAACTTCAACCAATACCTCTGTAAACCGGTAATCTGATATATTTCGCAAATAACGAAATTTGCGCAAGCAATTATCTGTTTTAGCTTCTTTGGTGTTAGAAAATTCCGAAACTACAGTATCAACTGTATTTGGTTAATCCAAAGTATGCATTACTCTGATAAAAAAAAGGACCGCGAAACTAGATCGCACACACAGTTTAAATATCAAAAGACAAAGCACCAAAAAAACACAATGAGTAAAGCACGTGTATCACTAAAGTAAGTCCGTAAAATGTTCCGTAAAACACGTGCGTCGACCAAACACGTTCGCCTTTCAACCATACTACTTCAATCGGAATTAGCACTACACTTGCTACAGTTAATATACAACTTTTATTTCACAAGAAAAACAACTAAAATCGTGCCGTGCTTATTCATGAACAATTTGAAAATTGATACCGCATTAATTCTCACTATTGTCAAAACAAAGAAGAAGCAGTATTTTTAACGTAATTAATATATAGGAACTAAGAACAAAACTACAACTACTCATCTGTTTATTCAACTCGTTGCTATTACAATCTCTTATCGTCTATTATCTAGACTTGTATATCCACATAAGGAACAAAATCTATACGAACGGCAAGACAAGAACGATGCAATCCACTCATTATAATACGATGCATTCGCCTAAGGAGTTAATAAATATAAAATATAGAAATAGTACTTACAGAAATGTATTTACTAATCGGGAAAAAGCGTAAAATGTTACGCTATAAAAATGCACGTTACAAAACCAAAAAACTGACGCACATCCATTAATACCAAACGTAACCGAAATACGAAAAATTAACTAGCGCGATACAAAACGCCACGGTTAATCGAGTAAACTAAAACAGAACGCAAATTAACTCCAACACCAAAGCTAAATGTAATTCTTCTAAACAAGCAATTACAGACAAGATTATTTAGAACATTTACCTCTATCATACTTTATAAATTATAGCAAATCACTCTGCAGTAACTTAAACCAATGTAATTTAAAACCAGCGTACAAATTAACGCAATCTTTACCTAAGGTAAGCCCGCGAATGAAACATCATTTATTACAAATAAAACCTCAAAGAAACTGCTATTTAAACAATTAACTTCCAGAACCTTTGTATAAAGTAACGCAACGCATTTTGCATCACGATCCACAAGTAGAATAAAGCCCATAATATTACGACCAGCATTGAACTAAAACTACTCAACATTTATAAATAAATTGCATTACGAAAAGGTAATTATTCCAGTACAAATACTGAATAAAGCTAAACGGTTATCATAAAAGCTATAATTAAAACGCTCATCATAGAAACTAAAATTTTTATTACGGAGAGATACAATTACAAGACGTGCATCATAATTGAATACGAAGATATCTAAAAATAATCAGACACAACATTTATGCAAGCAAATTATCTAATTCCCACATAAACTGAAATTAACACCTGTGAGTAAGTATTAATTACTTTAACAAGTACAATTACATATTATACAGCATTTACGCAATTAAATAACCAAGAAACTGAACTACATCTTTAAGAGACATAACTTTGTGATTAAATTACAAAGATAAAGTACAACAAAGTAATTAACTGAAAACCTGCAAATTATATTTAAAATTCAAGGAGACGAGACAAACGAACTATACGTTTATGCAATTCAATTAAAACCCACGGAAAAACAGACTGATAAAATCAGCAGAACTGAACGAACACAAGCTTTAACTAACGCAAAACATACAAAGCGAAGTAAATACCGCGAGAAACTATTTATCCACTCCAGATTCTTTTAGGAAACAAAAATTCAAGCAGAACTCACGACAAATTAACGTCTGCGAGATAAAAACAAGCAAATTTAAGGCTACAATAATAAAACCAACACTATCAAGTATAAATCTCACAAATTCATTACCGCACCGTGTAACTACAAATAACAGCAACTACGATTCTAAAAATAACCCGACGCAGTCTAACCTGAAAATTAATAAGTTCAAACCAAAATTAGCGATGCAAATAGCAATATAAAAGTCAATTGTTACAAAATTTGAAATTACCCAATCTAAACGGAAAATTAATAAATCCAAAGCAAAGATAACGATACAAATAGCGAAATAACCCTCAATTAAAAAAAAATATTTTTTTTAAATTACTCAAAAGCGAAAGCAACCCTTAACCAAAATGAGTAGTGCTGACACGAAACTTTATTTGGAGACAATCCAAATCTTCGATGGCACTCAACCGCTTTATAAAATTTTATTGGAGCATCCGAAAAGTTCCTGAAAACCTTCTACAAACCCGGAGATAACGAAAGGAATTCATTGCTTATACGCTTGTTAATAAGTAAACTAACCGGAAGGGCACTAACCTTAATTGCCAGTAGAGACGATCTACAGCAATGGCAAGAGTTTAAACAAATACTATTTGCATATTTCGGAGATCAACGTAACACAAAATGCCTGGTACGAGACCTGAAAAACCTCAGAATGGAACACAACTAATCCCCATATCAATTCGGAATGAAATGCCAAGACGTGAGAAGTCTAATCCAAACAAAATTAAAAATCAAAAGTCTGATCAAAACAATCGACATTTAAAAACAAAAATGTATGACGAAGTGGCACTGGACACATACATAAACGCTATACCAGAACGACTATCAGTTAAGATCAGATTCCAACGTCCCCAAAACCTAGAAGAAGCTATGAACCTAGTAATAGAAGAAGAAAATGTAATGTATTATTGCAACAGACTATACAACCCCAACGCAAATAAAAGTTATTTACCAATAAAAACTATGCAAGCCGCGAGACAAACAATCCCTCAACAAAAATTCACACCCTTCAACGCACAAACAAATCAACCGCAAATTAATAATCCAAGCTTCAACAATACAAATTTTAATAATCAATATAAACATTTTTCAAAACCAACGTTTAACCCAAATTTTACGAAACCCGCATTCCAACCAAGATTCAATCCAAACCTAAACCAACAAAGATCAGCATTCAGCGCGAATCCCAGTAGAAATACACCAATGAATAATAACAACCCTAATAATTATTATAAACCAACACCAATGGATACCTCATCTGGTAACACCAGACAAAATACCAAGATAACACACATCCGACCAAACCCTCATCAGAAACGCAATTTTACATCGAAAGAACTATTTTACCAAAAGTAGAAAAATTTGACAATGACCAGAATAATTACATTCAGACAAGTACGAACGATGAATCAAACCATGCAGAAACTTATGAACGTGACGAACAATACGAAACTTACGAGGAGGACGACGAAGAAAACTCGTACTCAAATTTTCAAATGGACCAATTCATAAACGACCAAACTTAATAAACCTAAATAACATAAATCACCTAGTACTACCATACATAGAAATACCCCACGCCGAATTCAAACTATTAATCGATACCGGATCCTCAAAAACATTAATTAGCCCCAGAACCGTCAAAAAAACATTATTTAGCTTATGTAGAAAGAGAACCATTTAAAATTAAAACAGCCCATCAAACGACACTACACCAATTCGTAGCAAATATACCCTTACCGAGAACATTTAATGTAAAAATGAAACATAAATTTTGTATTTTCGAATTCAACGACAAGTATGACGGATTAATCAGAATGGACCTTCTAAGGAAATTAGGAGACAACATTGACATAAAGAATCGTTTATTAAAGACGAAATGCGGAAAGATTCCCATTGAATTTCAAAACACTCAAATCGAACAAAAATACACTATAGAACCCCGAACGGAAAGAAAAATAAAAATCCTAGTAAATTCTAACAAAAAAGTAGGAATAATAAATCATATGACATTCCAACAAGGAGTAGAAACCCCAACTGCCTTATTACAAATAAAAGATAATTATGCCACTACAACGATATTAAATTCAAACGACTATCCCGTAGAACTATCATTGACAGACCCAATTAACATAGAGGAATTAAATTTTAACGAAATGGAAATAGACGAAAATTTAGAAAACAATTACAACCCAATAGAACATGACAAAATGTTAAGAGAAAATTTAACTAACATCCGTTTTAATACCGACATCAATCAAGAAGAGCAAAGAGCAATTTAAAACTTATGTTTTGAATACCGCGACATATTCCACTAAGAAGGAATACCACTAACATTCACCTTCACAGTGAAACATAATATCGAGCTAACAGACAATAAGCCAATCTTTACAAAAGCATATAGACTACCTCATGCGAGCCAAGAAGAAGCTGACAGACAAGTAGCAGACTTATTAGAACAAGACATAATCCAGCACTCCAACCCACCATGGCGCAGCCCCGTGTTAATAGTACCTAGGAAGTTAGACGCAACCGGAAAGAGAAAGTACAGAATGTTAATAGACTATAGAAAGTTAAATAAAAACGGTAGATAACAAATATCCACTACCAAATATAAGCGAAATTCTAGACAAATTAGGCAAATGCCAATACTTTTCAACATTAGACCTAGCATCAGGATACCATCAGGTAGAGATGGACGAAAAAGATATATCAAAAGCAACCTTCAGCACATCTACAGGACATTACGAATACAAACGAATGCCATTTGGATTAAAGAACGCACTCGCTACTTTCCAGAGAGTCATGGACAATATACTACGAGGAATACACAATGAAAAATGCCTTGTGTACCTAGACGACATCATAGTTTATTCCACATCATTGGTAGAACACATAGAAAGATCGAGAGAAGTATTTGAAAGACTAAGACAAGCACATTTCAAAGTACAATTAGACAAAAGTGAATTTTTACAAAACGAAGTATCTTTTTTAGGACATGTAATAACACCTCAAGGAGTAATGCCAAATCCCGACAAAACAAATGCAGCTCTAAATTACTCTCTACCAAAGACAACTAAAGAAATTAAAGGATATCTAGGACTTAGTGGTTACTACCGCAAATTCATTAAAGATTACGCTCAGATAACCAAGGCCCCTGACAAGTCGTTTAAAAAAGGGAAACAAAATTGAACACACCCCGGAATTTATTAAAGCCGTAGACAAAATTAAAAATATATTAACGAATCACTCTGTATTAGAATACCCAGACTTTTCAAAACCATTTATACTAACGACAGACGCATCGAACGTTGCATTAGGCGCAGTATTGAGCCAAGGAAAAGTAGGTAGCGATAAACCTATCAGCTACGCATCCAGAACCCTAAACGAAACCGTACAGGAATATAGTACCATAGAAAAAGAATTATTAGCCATAATTTGGGCAACAAAATATTTTAGACCTTACTTATATGGAAGAAAATTTTACATATACACCGATCATAGACCATTAGTATGGCTATGCAAACTTAAAGAACCAAATTCTAAATTACAACGATAGCGAATCAGACTAGAAGAATACGATTACGAAATTATATATAAAAAGGGAATTTATAACAACAACGCAGACGCTTTAAGTAGAATTCAACTCAATGGATTAGAAACGGAATCCATTGTAGGAAACGTAGACGATGCAGAAATAAGGGAAGATCCTGACGAGATCGACACGATACATTCGACACAAAACGAAGAACCTAAAACCGCGATTAAAATTTTAAACGAAGCAATCGATATGAAACCCAACTAATTTATAATAACCAAAGTTTTAAATAACCTCAATCTCGTAAAATATACAAAAGTAGATAACAAAAAGATATACCAAATTCAAATAACTAAAGATGACAACGAAGAACAAATAATTAAAATTCTAGAAGAATACACCCCCGAGAAAAAACGATTTTATTTCTATTTCAACACCGAACATTTATACCAAAGATTTTCAGAATTATACGTTAAACTATTCAATAACTCTGGACCTGAACTCATCAGATGTACTAGAAAATTAATAACACTAAACGACCTTGACGAAATAAACGATGTAATTAGGAATCAACACGAAGGAAAACCCAACCATCGTGGAATTAACAAAACAATAAAGCAACTGATAAGACGTTATTATTTTAAAGACATGAAAGAATTGACCACGGATTTCATTAACCACTGTGAACTATGTGACAAAGCGAAATACGACAAGATACCCCCAAAGATACCCTTAATGTTAACCAAAACACCCGACAAACCATTTCAAAAGCTACATGCCGATACTCTAGTAGTAGAAGCGCAAAACTATTTAACAATTGTAGACGCATTTACAAAAATAGGTCAAGCAATACCAATCACATCCAAAAACAGCATCGACGTGACCCAAGGATTTTTACAGTATTTCACATTTTATGGAACACCCGAATCAATAACTCTAGATAATGGTAGCGAATTTAAAAATGAGACAATACAAAACACTTTAGAACTTCACAAAATAAAAATTTATTTCGTAACGGAAAACCACCCTGAATCAAACGGACTAATTGAACGACTACATTTAACCCTGTTAGAACAAATTTGATTATTAAGAATAAATTTTAAAAAGGAACATATAACCAATTTAATGTCATACGCAGTAATCGCCTATAATAATACAATTCACTCATCAACAAATTTTACACCCTTAGAATTAACCTTAGGACTTTCAGATTCACGAAATCCCTATGACATACACTACAACAAAGAAGTATATCAACAATATGCGAAAGATCACAAAGAAAAACTAAACAAGTTGAAAATGCAAGGCATTGTCGCAACGAACTTCCAAATGTAGACTTACTTTAAAACAATTTAAAGAAATTAAAATTATTATGTTGTAATAATTATAAGTATTCAGATAAAATACAAAAATTTATAAACAACAAAAGAGACATTTTAATATATTTTATTTTATTGAATAAATATTTTAAAAGCTATATATGTGTGTGTGTATGTATGTATGTATGTATGTATGTATGTATGTGTGTTTGTGTGTGTGTGTGTGTGTGTGTAAATAAGGGGGCATCATATTTCGATTCAGTTTTTTCAGAGGATTCTAAATATGTATCGCACATTAATTTTGGACTTATTTGAAATTTTTGATAAAAATTAATTCCCCGGGGGGGTCGGGTATCCGTGGTCAGATTTTGTGGGGGGTACCATATTTCGACTCAGCTATGTTAGGGGAGTCCAAATATGTATCGCACATTAATTTTGACACCTATTTGAAATTTTAATTTTCCCGACGGAATATCGCGGGGGCACAGCGTCCCCGTGGCCCGATTTCAACTGACATCAAAACTTAAGCTCAGAACACCGAGCTGAATCGATTGATGTATCACACATTGATGTCCGACCATTAGAAAGGCCTCGGACAGACAGACAGACGAACGACAAATCGATTTCATAAACGAACGAAGTTCGTTGAAAAATAACTTACGACAAAGTAAAAGATAAATTAGAGAACGATAAGGAACGTATCACCACAACCCGAAATAAAAATACCGACGCTAATAAATTTTCAATAAAACAAACCGTGTATGAGAAAAATTTCCAAAGCAAGCGACATAAAACAGCACCAAGAAATTTAAGACCATTTAAAATTAAGAGAATATCAGATAAAAATATATCAGTAGTAGACAACGGCAAAATAACAAAGTATGTACATTCATTTGAAAACCTAAGACACCCTGTAATTTCAGATGGACAATCATCACCCTTACCGTCAACCTCCGCCCAGGTAGAACGGACAACCAAATAATAATAGAAGATATAAAAAACAACCCCGGTATACTACCAATTAAATTAGGCAGTATACAAAATACAATATTTACTCAAATAACATCAACCCTTACTTTAATTCAACAAATTTTAGCAACGTTAGAAAACGCAGTAACATTTGCAAAATTAAATACCCTACACTCTAGTATCATTGAACCAACCGATTTATTAAAAGGATTAATAAGAATTAGATCACTTATAACTAACAGTAAATTACCTTTTGATGTATCAGAGTCAAACATTCTAATATTTGAAAAAATAGGTATAGTCAAAGGCTACATTAAGAATAATGAAATAATATTTCTAATAGAAATCCCGATAGTAGAAAGTAACAATTATAATTATTATAATTTATTTGCTTTTCCAACGAAAGTTACTAGCAAATACCAAATTATCATATTCAAAACCAAATTCCTGTCCTTAAATGAACTGAGATATGGTTATTCGAACGAAAAATGTAATGAAGTAACACCAAACCAATACTTATGCCAATCGATGACGACAACAACCATTCAAGAAGACAGCCCTTGTGAAGTACAGCATTAAAGTTTTCAAATCATTACGAAAACTGTGAAGCCAAACAAGTGCAAATAACTAACATGAAAATTCAAATAGTTACAGAAAACAAATGGATAGCCATCTTTCCAACAGAAGTAGTAGCAACCATCCACTGCAATCAAGATGAAAATAACCAAGCATTAACCGGAAGCAAACTAATTACCCTTCAAGAAGACTCTTATGTAAAATTGAAAAACGAAGTAATCAGAGTTTATTAAGATCCCATAGCAACAAAGAAACTTGCAAACCTACCGGAACTACAGTTCAAGATAGAACAACAAGAAGACAAAGAAATAGTCAAGAAACCCATGAAGCTAGAGCATCTAAACTTAGACAATCTCAACCACGCCATGAAATTAGTGGAAAGTTACAAAGAACATTTAAGTGAACTCAAAACGCCAAAGTTACATTATGATAATATAAGCGTTTGGACAATTGTGTTAATCATTTTAATAATTTTTGTAATTATATATGTATTTTACAAAATGTATCTTAGATATAAGAATGAAGGAAACAGTTTTAGATTTAAGGAAACAAAGAGAAATAAAGAAACGATAAGTGTACCCTTTGAAACAATGAATTTTAAATAATAAAATTGAATAATGAATTTTATGTATTTAAAAATTAAGTAAAACCTTAATTTTTCATTTACAGTGGGAGGAGTTATGTATCCCCCAATCTACATATATATTGAATATATTGAATCTAATAGGAATTATTAGAAATTGTTAAATAAAGTATAAGTTTATTGTAACAATGTAATACAAAGATAACCCAAAGAGGTTATTAACAGTTCATAAGAATGGATATGCAATTTTGCATCCGAGAGGGCAGTGATACTGCAGGTGGCAGGTCACAGACGGTTAACATACCGCAAATACCTATAAATAAGATTGTTACAATGTAATAAAGTGTAGAATTAAGAGAAAAGCAGACATGAGATCTGCAAGTTCCCACAGCCATGTGAGGGGGCAGGTATTATAAAAAGCCCGAGAGCTCAAGGCCCGGCAATCAGTCTTCGAACTTCATACTTCGTTGTTCAAGCTACTCACCTTATTACAATTAATTAAATGTTTTCGAATTAAAGTTATTTTTACAGTTATTCAAAATTTCATGTTAATTTCTGTTTTAAGATAAAATAAATTTGTTAAGAGTTTGAAAACGTTTTTTAAAAACACCACTGCAAAGGCCCGAACCTTAACTCGCGTAGATCGGAATGAAAACAAGTTATGTTGAAAGTAACACAGTTTCAAGGATATGGTCATCGATTTCCCCGAAAGAGAAAACGGCATGCCACCTTTCATTGAACCACGCTTTCAACGGCAAGGACAGTTCTAATTACGTGTTTGTGGATTTAAACGTCGTGACGACCGCGGCTAAGGGGGATTATCAACTTGAGAGATCACCTCACATATATTTTTGGATTTCGATTGTGTTAAGGCTGCTGCTATGAAAAGGAAAAAGATGAAAGACTAGTGTTTTTGGACATGCTTATATTTCGACCGACGATTTTTATTGATGAATAATAAATATAAACATATTGATTTTAAATGTAAGTTGTTAATAGTTTGTGGTTATTTATTAATAAGAAAATAATACAGGGAGTTTATAAAAGAACTTCTTGATTTAAAAAAATCATAGTTAAAAATGAAACCAGTAATAAGCTTTCGTGTTTTGAACTTGAGTTTAGTATATTTTCAAGATTGTTTTGCTAATATTCGATCGCAGTGTGCGGCCTTGGAGCGAGCATGGTGGGGAGAAAAATGAGAACTTCCTAGAAAAGTTATGTTTTCAGATGAGGCGATTTTTCACATAAGTGGGTCTGTCAACCGACACAACTGTAGGATTGGGGAGTCCGAGTCACCGTATGAATTCACAGAACATTAGCGAGACTCTCTCAAACTCAATGCTTGGTGTGGATTGGTGCATGAGCGTATCGTAGGACCTATCATCTTCGCAGCGAAGACAATTAATGAGAATAGTTATTGTGAAATGCCTGAACTAAACATTTTCTCACAGATAGATGATATCGAACTAGAAAAGAGACCCGATTGTCTTCCAATAAGACGGCGCGCCACCTCACTGTAATGACCGTGTCCGTAATGCGTTGAACTTGCGTTTCCCTGACAGGTTGATTAGTAGACGCGAGCCGATTGCATGGCCACCAAGGAGCGCCTAGATCTGACTCCACTAGTTTTCTTTTTTTGGGGACATGTAAAAAACATTGTTTATTCCGAGAAGATTCGTGACATTGCTCATTTGAGAGAGAGGATTGTTGCAGCTGTAGCATCCGTCACACCCGATATGCTGCTGAATACCTGGGAAGAAACTCATTATCGTTTAGACGTGGCCAGGGCAATAAATGGTGCACATATGAAACTTTATTAGGTATTAAAAAAAACTTGAGAAGATTCTCTTTAATACTATGTAGGTTTATTAACTATTATTTTAACTTTACTGTGTAAAAATAAAACATTAAATCAAGAAGTTCTTTTATAAACTTCCTATGTATAAGGTTAAATGATTATTTTATTGGACTATGGAGTAGCGACAGGCGAATTGTATGCAGCTAAGTTTTGTTTAATTTGAAGTGAGTTTTATAGGAAAAATGAAATGAGAACATTTTTAAATAGGTGCATATTTTAAAGCTACATTTTATATGTGATATAGTGCCAGTTAAGAAGTGAACGATAAGTGAGTACTTTAAGTGACTATGAAATGTGTACACCTAAAGTTTGTATTTATGGTTAAGTATAACATTTCCACAAATGGGATTCAAAATGATACTTATAATTTTTTGAAAACTGGAACAGTTGTTATGAGTAAAGTTAGCGTTACTTATAAATTTAGACTTGCCTTAAAGGGAAGGGAACGCTGTAACAATTAAAGGGTGCTTCAGCTAACTACACTGGTGCGGGAAAGGGTTGCTATAGAAGAAATAATGACAGAAAATAGAAAAATCCAAAACAAAAATGATAAATAAAATGGCAGAAATGCAAACAAACTACATTAGAATATTAACTTACCCTGAAAAGTTTTAACACTTTGTCACAATTAATGGGCGCTAAACCGTCTGTCCCAGCAATCCCACCGATTTTTTGAATAACTGTAAAAATCACTTTAATTCAAAAACATTTAATTAATTGTAATAAGGTGAGTAGCTTGAACAACGAACTATGGAGTTCGAAGACTGACTGCCGGGCCTTGAACTCCCCGGCCTTTATAAAACCTGCCCCCTCACATGGCTGTGGGAACTTGCAGATCTCATGTCTGCTTTTCTTTTAATTCTACACTTTATTAAATTGTAACAATTTTATTTCTAGGTAATTACGGTATGTTAACCGTCTGTGACCTGCCACCTGCAGTATCACTGCCCTCTCGGATGCAAAGTTGCATGTCCGTTCTCATGAACTGTCGATAACCTCTCTGGGTTATCCTTGTATTACATTGTTGCAATGAACTTATACTTTATTTAACAATTTCTAATAATTTCTATTAGATTCAATATATTCAATATATATTACTCATATTTAGACCAGGGTAGAAAATTAATTAGTTACATCAAATAATTTTAATCACTGTGTATAAGGAAGCTTTGGGAAAAGGTACGCGTTATTAAAACGTGGAGCATAAAAATTTATTCGTTTCATTAAAAATAAGGGATTTAAATTATTCACTAGACGCTTTCTATAAAAAGAAGCAGAATTAAAATGCTCAACTTGTATGTAATTTAATTGTTCCAAGTAAAGAAACAAATAGATATTACGTTCAAAATTTATATTAATTAATTCAATTTTTAAGTAACGAGTATTAAACAAAATGTACAAATAATAATTAATATTAAATTAGTATCCGCTAAAAATTAAAGGGTAGAAGTCAATGCCATTCATCATTATTTTAATTGGAGTTAATTGAACGATTATTAAGATATAATAGGCATATAAGCTTTTAAAAAAACCCAATAATATTCAAATCGTAGAAGTGTTATTTAAAGTATTACGATTGAACACCTGCGTATTTTTAAATATCAAAATTCTAATAAATTCGAATAGATAAACATGAAAATTCTGCGTATATTTCAAACGGTCGGATAAACCGTAGCTTATGTTAACGGGAAGGCTAGATACGGGGTTATTTAACCCAAATAAGAATACACCTGGACTGAAATAACCGATAGTAAAGAGTATCGACTTGCACCACTAGGAGCAAGTTAGAAAAAGACAGATAAAATGCGCAAGGCAGAGACACAGATAATGAAAAGCGTGATTTGAGCAACGTCACGAGGAAATGATTGGTTGTAATAAGATGCAGATATGAGAGGTGTAAACGTAACGATTTCTATACAAAATTAATTAGTGTTCTCGGACGTGTTTGCAAACCGTGTGAAAATTCTTAGATTTTCAACTGACGCGTGTGCAAATTTTTAGAATCGCTGTGCCGGACAGTCGAAAAGGGAACATAGTATGCAAAATTCTGAAAACTGGCCGTCGCGGGACAAAACCGACATACAGGCGAGCTATTATATAAACCCGGACTTTAAACAGTTTCGCTCTCTTAGATTTTCAATTTTGATTCAATACTTAAAACAGTTTGCTCTTATATTTTGTGATTATTGAATACTTTAAATTAGTTTGCTCTTTACGTGCTACGATACAAGTTATTATGCATTAGTGCACTTAGAAAAGAAGATACAAGGTAATAAAGTCTAGTTATATTTGCGAGTATTACTGTACCAATTATCCAAATTTGTAACGATAAATGAATAAACAAAAGTATGCAGTTTTGGGTATAGCGGGAAAGAAGTATAAATTTCAGAGCTATTTTTCGGGTGTTAATAATTAAATGTTATTCGTAATCGTGATTGGATCCACAAAACAAGATTTTGATATACTTAGATGAGTCCTGAGAAGCCCTGAAACAATTTTAGATGAATGGTGGGGTAGAAAATTTTAAAAGCGTTTAGAATCAGAAGCCGTAAACATAACCCAGTTGGAATGGTGTGATTAACAAAGGACGATGTACATTGGAGCCACAAGTGCATTAACTTATGCTTTGTTGTTCGATTTTTGATGTTTTGGTGTGTTGAATAACTTTATAATTTGTTTGCTAAAAAATGGACAGTAGTGAATTTGTACAAACAACAAATTTTTAATTTTAAGGTGAAATTTTCTTGTTTAAGTAGAAAGGAGTATTTAGTATTGATGTTCTGGATTATGATGAAAATTTGGGTATGTCTTTGAGCTCAATTAGACTAACCTGTTTGATTAACTTAAAGGGGTGGGAGATGCTCCCTTTGTACTCAGACTCAGGTCTGCAAATATTATTAAATTAATTAGTAGGCATCCTACAAGGACTTTAATTCTGGATGCAAATTAAAATGATGACAAATTTAATCTTGAAATTTTAGGATACTGAAATTTACGCTACAATTTAATTTTGAAATTTTAATGTATTATGAATATTGATGTAAATAGAGTTAACGTTGATATTTGTGGTAGGAATGTGTTTGTTTTTTTTTATGAATGAGGATGAAAGTTTTAACTAGGTGAGCAGCCGAGGCGGAAAGAGTAAAAAGGTTGACTATCTTGGTGCCCAATTCAAGAGGCTCGAATATTTTTCTTTTTACTCTGGTGAGCCTTTTTGTAGGTTTCACAGCAATATATATATATATATATATATATATATATATATATATATGTAAATTGGACGATACATAACTCGCGTCTGGAAAAGTTCCACAAACCCTGAACGAAATTCTTTTTGCACTTAATTGCAGCAAAAGTTCCAACAAAATCAACGCTGTTCCCCTCTCGCCTACTACATACTCGTACTACAACTACATTTTGACTTTTCTACTGACTTCTTTTTAAACTTATAACTTCTAAGTTGTCGACGTTAATTGTTATATAACACTTTCTGTTCCTTAAATTTTTTGCTAACAATGTAACATGTTTAATTTGTAGTTAAGTACAAGGTTATTTTACAAGTAACATATTTTCTTTGTGATCTGTATTGCTGTTGCAAGGCTAGTATTTTAGACGTCCTCGAATGCTTAGTAATGTGTTAGATTTGGTTTAGTTTTTTAACCATATGTGCGTTTCTCATGCATTAATTTATTCGCTCAATGTATAATCTGCCCGTTTAAAATTAATTTTTTCCTTTCCTTTCTAGTTTCAAACTAAAGGAACACAAGGACTTTTCAATAAAAAGTTGTTGCCGCAGCAGGAATCGAACTTGCTACAGCTTGCATAGATCAGATTTAAACTAGCGGAACTACCATTGAGTCACGCCCCTTTTCAACCATTATTATTATAAATGATTTATACGGTAATTAAAAAATAATTACTACAAAATATTAAACGTAAAACCTTTTAATTCAATAAATCGATGGTAATTGAATAAATTATTCTTTAAAATCATTTTCTTATCTATTTAATTTTTTAAATTGCTGATCTAACTTAACATTATTTTCTTCTGTATTCCATGGTTGTATAGTTGCGCTTGCAAAAAACAAAAATATAAGCCCACTTGTGATTTGAAAAGCACAAAGAATCCAAAATATGTATTGCCACTGAGAAAAATCATTATTATTGCTTGTTATAGCAGCAACGATAAGCGCTGAGAGCCATCCACCTATGGTTGCAAAAGTAGTTCCAATTCCCAGTATTGTACCAGAAAAGTTGGCCATGTATCCACCAGATGCAGCGCCACCTAAAAGCAGTGTTGCAATGCAGATGGTTACGCTAACTGCGGGGATGTAACCAATAAGCGATTGTAGACCCATAAGCAAACCTGGGACAACTATTGCAATCATTGTATAAAGTTTTCGTAGTGTAAGGGTTGATAATTTTTTAGACTTAAGGGCGCGATAGCATCCCTCTATTTTCATAACACGAACTAATTTAAAAATAGCCGCCTTTGTGGTATAACTTTCGCATGATAGAGGGAACTACTTTATTTTAACTTTAGTAGTGTAGTGGTTCGTTTCTAATTTGGGAAAAAACGGTTGCTAGGATACGGTACGATGCTGGTTTTTCTCCATTTCTGTAACTATTCATCGTAAATGACCTTCAGCAATTTCGAAGTTGTTGAACAGCAAGCAAAGCGTTAGATATAGTTGAAATCAAATAAAGTCAAGCATGACTCATCGTTGCGCATATGAATAAAACACAGCTACAATATTGTTATGCTACTCTATTACCTGGCTTTTCCCCATCTAAAAAGGATAGCTAGAAAAATATTCGTCGGCTGTATAATTCAATGCAACCACTCTGAAGGTATGTCCATAAAATATTTCTGTTTGTAATTAATTGTCAAACATTTTTAAGGTTAGGTTAGAATTAGTGCTTTGTTATTTCACTTGCGATTTTCTACTTTTCTTTTAAAGATAATTCTGATATACAACAAACAGTTTTTTTTTAAACTAAGAACCTTCTACACATTGAATAGTGTTTGGTCAACACTTATCAAAATGAACACGCTTCGTAACAAACATTTGAACTTTCAAGCTCAGTTGTTGGTGATGAATGTTCTAACATTTTTTTAAAGAGAACGTGATAATCATGGAACCTTGGCCCCATTTGAGTCAGTATTGCAGGTATAATCAAATTTTCAAGTGATATGTTGTGTTTTAACTGTTGCTTATTGTTAGCGAACATCCGAGGCTTGTGGGATAGGACTGAGTTCTCTTCGTTCCATTAAAAAAAGAGAGTTTTAGAAGCCCGAAAAGAAAATAAAGTTCCTGAGTCACCGAGCAAGCACCGAAAATTCAACAAGTCTAAATCGTCTGATGTAGATGGTTTTGTAATAGATGCGGTTAAACGAAAAATTTACGAAATGTATTCCAAATGTAATATAGTTTGCATAACAATTTTATTTAGTGTTTTTTAGTATTATGCTTTTAGGGCTCCATGTAACTGTTAAATCTTTACGACAAGAAATTGTAACCGCTCAAATTTTTAACTTCAGCCAGTCTAGTCTGACGAGACTTCTATCAACAATTGGTTTTCTTTAAATTGGACGATGGTAGAAGGGCTGTGCTTGAACAGGAACATATTGCTGCTGCACGAGTGAAGTTTTAAGAGCATATGAAATGTACAAACAATTGTAACTTTATGATCCTGTTTTTTGGATGAGACGTGGATTTTAGTCGAGGTTCTGTTAAGAGGAGTTGGCATAATGGTTCCAAGCTCAGTGTAAAGAGAAACCTCCTGGAGAAGGAAAACGGTTAGTTTTTAAAGTTAAAATTACATTTAATAGAAATATTTTTATTACAGTTTCATAGTCGTACATGCAGGCAACAAAACTGGATTCATCCCCAATGCAGCACTTTTGCATTCTACAAAATCTCCAAGTGCTGACTATCATGGAGACATGAATGCAGCATTATTTACAAAATGGTTTGAAGAACGTTTAATTCCTAATTTAAGCAAACCCAGTGTAATTATTCTAGACAATGCTAAATATCATTGATTACTTGATTAAACACAATGTTAGTTGCGGCAGTCACACGTTAAAAGGAACTATTATCATTAATTAAAAAACATCCACAACCAAAAATTTATGAAATAGATACCCTAGCAGAAATGTACGGACACAAAGTTTTGCGGTTACCTCCGTATCACTGCGAGTTTAATCCTATAGAGTTGGTATGGGCGAACTGTAAAAAATATTACAATAAAAATGTTGGACGACTTAACCAACTTTATAATGACACAAATGTCAACTTGATATGGCAAGAATCTTTGCAAAGAATAGATGGGTCATATTGGCAAAAATGTATCACACATGCAGAAAAATGTATGATGGAATGGTGGGCTATAGTACAGCAGTTTGATGTTGTCGAACCTTTAATTATCAAAGTGGGTGATACAAATAGTGATAGCAGTGGCTGTGATACTGATCAGAATAACCAGTATTACCTACGCGGTAATTTTAGTTGGTTCTGTTAGCACGAGACCAACACAAACACAATACACAAGTGTATGGTAACGGTCACCAAATTGCATTATTTATTGTGCAATATTTATGTTAACAAATTATTAATGTTTAACGATTGATGTTTAACCATTCATGACCTGCTAGAGTTTTTATACAAGAAATTTAGATTTAAGTTTCATTGTCATTATTATTTGTGCAATAAATTTATATCAACTCGTTTACAGAAAACTTGTTTGCTTTCAAAAGTTAAAAAAGGATACAATCATTACATCAATACCACCAACGTGACACTTTAAATCGGCCAAGTGTGTTGGCTACCACAAGGAAAGGTCCAGGGGGTGGGGTTGGTGTGTACGTAAGGAAGGAACTTAAATGTCAGGTTATTTTGTTTGGTTTGCAATTGACTCGTATACTTGTATATATTTTGGATAATGTTTAAATTAAATCGCAAAACTTTTACTGTAGGCACAGTATACAGATCCCCAAACTCTAATCTGCTTAGTTGTGTTGATGAACTAGATAATATATTATCTTATTTAGCATCAATGATGGATAATATAATATGTTTAGGTGATGTCAATGTAAATCTTTTCAATTTAAGTAATATTATCACACACTGCATTGATTCTTATGGATTCATCCAAGTAATAAACGAACCTACGCGCATAGTAAATAACAGCAGTACTCTTTATTGATTCCATATATTTATCAAGTGATGAATTATTTGTTCATGCAGGTACTATTGATGCTGATGTTGTTTCGGATCACAGAGAAAATTAGAGATTGTGTTAAGGATAAGATAAAAGTCATAATTAACAATACCTCTTCCATTAGTTAGTTCTTCAAGAAATTTCTGTTTAATACTTGACGATGATCTACGCTTTAAGACACATGTTGCAAGGTTAATAAAAGGTCGTATATGGCACTTAAACAACTATATGCTTGTCGGTCTATACTAACCTTACAATTGAAAAAGCTGTTGTCGGAAGCTAGTTTTGTCATTATTTAACTATTGTGTTAGGTCTAGTTTCGTAAATTGTTTAATCCTAAATAAACTTTTCCATTTTTATTTTTAATTTAGCCTAAAATATATTTCATAATTAGTGGGAGTTTTGAAGTTTATTGTTTATTATAATCATTTTTTGCCGGCAGCACAATTTGAGAAAATGTTATCACATCTATTTGACGTTACATGTGAACTATGTATGACCAAAAAATGACGGAAGTCTGCTACGTGGTGGTAAGGAATGGGAACACTAATAAGTTGCCTATATATTTAAAGCTGATTTTGACACTTTTCAAATTGAAAATATAATTACCATTGCAGACCCCTGGTGAAGATACATAAAACAATGAACATCCCCAAAGTGAAGTGTAAAATGATGTAGGAATAATCATCGTTTTTTGACAATGTCTTCCCCCCAGATCGTTCAAATTGGTAATCATTTTGCTGAATACCAAACTCGCAACCTAATTTGTAACAAAATGTATCCTATTTCCCTGCAATGGTTCCACTAAGATATTTTAATAAACATTACTCTTGCTAACATGATGCAATATTTTGCTTATATTGAATATTGTACCCTTTTTTTTTTAAAACTATTATAAATAGTATAAGCTTCACAAAGCAACACTGCTGTAATAATTTACTTATCGCTTGTAAACATAAACATGAAAGTTTACAAACAACCATGGATGTTGAGGTTATGTCATTTTTGGCTTCATAAATATTCGCAATTAATCCAATCATTATTATATTACACTTATTAATTCACCATATATTATTAGTTTACTTCATTTCAATGCGACAAAAACAAAGTCCAAAATAATTCAATTTGAAATATTCTAGTTTTAAACCTTATTCTACACATCATTAACAGTGCCATCTTCGGAGGAAGTCGTGAACAACTTCTATTAAAATGGCGTACAATTAATGTTATAATTCAATAAAATCCATTCAGTACACTACGGCTATCATGATCAATATTTTTGAAATTTTTTTTAACAGAACGATTATATATGTATTCTGCTATCCAACGAATGCTTTTTTTTATATACAAATTGATTATGTTAGATGTAGTAACTAAAATAAAGTAAGTGAATTTTTACCATTACTTTTAACAGCTATTTCTTGCTTATTACTGCACTTTAGAAAAAAAAGCAAACCTTCGTTAGAAAGTACAAAGTTTTGTGAGTCTAATGGTGGAGTTACATTTTGCATATTTTCAATCCAACAAAAGTTATTTACCAAACAGAATAACCTGTTTTTTGATGGATTTTAGGCAGCCAACCATACATTCGATCGCGCCCTTAAGTAAACTATCCGCTGCAAACCCTGATGATAGTGCCATAACGTATCTTCCTAAAACAAAAAAAAAACGTAGTTATATTAATTTTGGATAAGCCTTAATTTTATATTTTTTTCTAGTATAAACACATTGAAACGGAATATCTAATTATTTGTAGTGAACTAGTAAATTAGTATATATATTGAATAATTAAAATAAAAATTTACCACAATAATAATTCACCATTTTAATAAATCTATTGAACGACTTACACAGTTTGATTTTCAAACAGTTGTAAATATGCTTTTTTTTCTCTGGCATAAAAGTGAGTTTTACATATGTTTTTCCATAAGATAACCTAAGCTCCCTTTTAAATTTTTATACCCTTCAATATTATCTATTCTGTAGGTAAGAAAGCAAACTTATTATATTTATAACTACCATATTTGAGATATCTTTCAAAGTATACTTAAATAAGTTAACTGTTATTAGGCGTGGCATTTTATTGTTTTTGTACTTAAACTAGGATTATGACATTAACACGCAACACTAGATTATAACCTATATTTACAGAATATAAAATACATTTATATCTAAACACAAAAACCGCCCCTTTATATTTACTCGGAGTTGTTCTTAATTTATCCAATTTAATTCTTAGTATAGAGGGTCAGTTGATTACCACTAAACAGCATTTGTTTCTTTTACAAAAGGTATCTGTTCAGACCAAGTGTAGTTCCTTGTTATACTTCATAGTCTTAAGATAGTTCAAACGATCATCGTGTTACTGAACTGTGGTTTGATTATGCTTAATTAAACTAACTGTTATGTCTTGACTTTTTTTTATTAATCTGTTGTTTAGAGGTGCTACTTCTGGTATAATTTAATTATCCCTCTGCTCCCCAATCTTCTTTAACTTTTTAAAGTCTACTCTAGAGTCAAGATTCGCGTATCTTACCCCCTTGTTTCAAATGATCATTCTATAGTCGACTCTTATCCACTACATATGGTACAGGCGCTGGCTATATTATGTCGATATGGGGTTTAATCTTATTTTAAAAAAGAAAATATTTTTAAAAGCAATAAGCTGATTAATAATATATATAATATATATATATTGCTGTGAAACCTACCAAAAAGCCTCACCAGAGTAAAAAAATATTTGAACCCCTCGAATTGGGCACCAAGTTTTGCTGTGATGCTCGCCCTGTTGAATCTCTTCTGATAGTCGCCTTTTTGCTCTTTCCGCCTCGGCTGCTCATCTAGTTGAAACTTTCATCCTCATTCATAAAAAAAAACAAACACATTCCTACCACAAACATCAACGTTAACTCTATTTACATTAATATTCATAATACATTAAAATTTCAAAATTAAATTTCAGCATAAATTTCAGTATCATAAAATTTCAAGTTTAAATTTGTCATAATTTTAATTTGCATCCAGAATTAAAGTCCTTGTAGGATGCCTACTAATTAATTTAACAATATTTGCCGACCTGAGTCTGAATAAAAGGGAGCATCTTCCACCCCTTTACGTTAATTAAACAGGTTAGTCTAATTGAGCTCAAAGACAGACCCAAATTTTCATCATAATCAAGAACATAAACTGCTAATACTCCTTTCTACTTAAACAAGAAAATTTCACCTTAAAATTAAAAATTTGTTGTTTGTACAAATTCACTACTGTCCATTTTTTAGCAAACAAATTATAAAGTTATTCAACACACACCAAAACATCAAAAATCGAACAACAAAGCATAAGTTACCTGAAGGTTAATGCACTCGTGGCTCCAATGTACATCGTCCTTTGTTAATCACACCATTCCAATTGGGTTATGTTTACGGCTGCTGATTCTGAACGCTTTTAAAATTTTTCTACACCACCATTTATCTAAAATTGTTTCAGGGCTTCTCAGGACTCATCTAAGTATATCAAAATCTTGTTTTGTGGATCCAATCACGATTATGAATAACATTTAATTATTAACACCCCCGAAAAATAGTAAAGAAATTCATACTTCTTTCACGCTATACCCCAAAACTGCTTACTTTTGTTTATTCATTTATCGTTGCAAATTTGGATAATTGGTACAGTAATACTCGCAAATATAACTAGACTTTATTACCTTGTATCTTTTTTTCTAATTGCACTAATGCATAATAACTTATATCGTAGCACGTAAAAAAAGCAAACTGTTTTAAAGTATTCAATAAACACCAAAATATAAGAGCAAACTGTTTAAAGTATTGAATCAAAATCGAAAATCTAAGAGAGCGAAACTGTTTAAAGTCCGGGTTTATATAATAGCTCGCCTGTATGTCGGTTTTGTCCCGCGACGGCCAGTTTTCAGAATTTCGCATACCAAGTTTCCTTTTCGACAGTCCGGCACAGCGATTCTAAAAATTTGCACACGCGCCAGTTGAAAATCTAAGAATTTTCACACGGCTCGCAAACACGTCCGAGAACACTAATTAATTTTGTATAGAAATCGTTACGTTTACACCTCTCATATCGGCATCCTATTTCTACCAATCGTTTCCTCGTGACGTTGCTCAAATCACGCCTTTTATTATCTGTGTCTCTGCCTTGCGCATATTATCCGTCTCTATCTACCCTGTTCTGAGTGGTGCAAATCGATACTCTTTACTATCGGTTATTTCAGTCCACGTGGGTTCCTATGTTAATATAAGCTACGGTTTATCCGACCGTTTGCAATATACGCAGAATTTTCATGTTTATCAGCTCGAATTTATTAGAATTTGACATTTAAAAATACGCAGGTGTTCAATCGTAACATTTTAAATAACACTTCTACGATTTGAATATTATTGGGTTTTTAAAAGCTTTTATGCCTATTATACCTTAATAATCGTTCAATTAACTCCAATTAAAATAATGATGAATGGCATTGACTTCTACCCTTTAATTTTTAGCGAATACGCACTAAATATTAATTTATTATTTGTACACTTTGTTTAATACCCGTTACTTAAAAATTGAATTAATTAATATAAATTTTGCACGTAATTTCTATTTGTTTCTTGGAACAATTAAATTAAATACACCTTGAGCATTTTAATTCTGCTTCTTTTTATAGAAAGCGTCCTTATACACGGTGATTAAAATTATAGAAAATTAATTAATTAATTTTCTACCCTGGTCTAAATATGAGTAATATATATATATATATATATATATATATATATATATATATTAATAGAGAATAATCCACATTTAGAATGCAAATGAATGCTTAATATATATTAATAGTTATTAAGATGAAATGAAAACCCAACTTTGTATTTAAGTTGAATTACCATTTCAAATCGAACTACTAATTGAAAACCACTAAAGAACGGCCGTTCTTTTGAGTGGTTTTCAATTACTAGTTCGATTTGAAATGGTAATTCAACTTTAAATACAAAGTTGTTTCATTCATCTAATAACTTTTATATATATATATATATATATATATATATATATATATATATATATTGAAGTGTACCTAATATCTAAAAGGGTATAAAGAGTATTTTGTTGTTTTAAGGTTGTGTATATGCCAAAAAAAGCCAATGACTAGATCACGTAATTGTAATTTTTGTGTTTGCCGTACTTTACATATGGTGAAGTATTTAAAGTAGATTGGTCAGAGTAAAAGTGCCAATACGTGAAAGAATGACATGATGACGTGAGAAAACTCAGTATTCAAGGATTTATACTAAGTCGTACGATGATAAACCATAGAGTGTAAATTTGTTGGTCTAAAAGCCGGGTGCGTCTGTGTAAGTTCCACTGTTCACAACACATGGCCAGGGTTATATGTGAGACATTTCGGTACATGTTTTATTAGAATCAACCTTTGGACAAGCTTGTATTATCAAAATTTTATGTAAAGTACTATATAAAAAGTGATTTAAGTGCGACGCGATCATATTCGCAAATGATCGAACAGTTATTAATATTATCGCAGTGTACAAATATAACTGATAGGTATTAGTGACACAACACTAGTTGTGACGATATAATTGGGTGTTGGGATTTAGAAATGTATAAAGAATAGGCATAATAATTTTGAAGGTGGCGGGATCACCTAGGTGAAAATAATAAGAGAGAACGATTTGAATATTTTTGGTAGAAAGATGTGTTTTGATAGAAATGTACCAAGTTTGAATAATTTAAAGTCGAAATAAAATCTTTTGGGAGCTAAAGTATTTGATTTCAATTTGAGAAGAGTATATAGAGAGTCAGAGGGAACAGTACGAGTTAAGAAGAGTGCAAAGTTAGTGGTGTAAAAATTAGAAGATTAGATATTGGAGCGGCACCGAAAGAGGTGTTAATAAGAGCTGGTATTTAGAGTGGTTTGGATTGAGGTGAATTAGAATTGGAGTGGATTTATAAGGCCGAAGGAAGACGAGTTAGAAGTGATTTGGGTTTTACATGCGATCGAAAGGCATTGGGTGGAAAAATTTATAAAACGGCACAGAATTTGAGAGAGCAGGTTAAACTTGGTATTGGATTGTATATTGCCGGATTGGAATGAGTGGTTGAACAGAACGACGGGATAATAAAAGAAAATTAGAGCGAGGAAGTTAAAAGTAGAGGTTTTTCTAAATTCTAAATTCAGTTAACTATTTATATATAAATAATATATATATATATATATATATATATATATATATATATATATATATAATATATATAAATAAATATAAATAAATAAATATATATATAAATATAATATATATATATATATATATATATATATATATATATATAACAGAAATTATATCAAAAACCTGGTGTGTGGAAAGCCAAGTAGTCCATGTGAAAGTGGAGCGTAGTGTGAAGACACAGCCGGCTACCAAAATCGATAGCCAGAGTTAAGAAAAAGGCCTACGACTAAGGATAAATCGGGTGTGTACTGTGTTTTTCGGAGCGTCAAAGTCATTTGGTAAGTTTATTGAATTGGCACAAGGCTACGCGGATCTGTTTGTGTATTTGGCATATACGCAAAGAAAAAGGGTTACTTATACTAAAATTAAGGTAGTGCTATTTGGTCGGTGTCGTGACCATCTACCTATCATCGAACTCACGGTAGGTAGGTGTAGATACCCTGAGAAAAAGAGATTCTAAATAGTCGAGGCACACTTATATAAGTTTTTTTGTAGACCGGCCAAATATATTTAAAGCACGTAAAATAGTCAAATTTTTCACACTATCAGGCAAATATATATAAAGTAAATTTAAATAAAACCAATATATATATATATATATATATATTGCTATGTAGTACTGGAATTATCGAGCCTCTACGTTGGGCTGTTATATTAATATTGCTATGCTCCCGAAATTATTCGCGCTCCATCGTTTGGGCGACCATCTTTATATTGCTATGTATAAACAACAATTGGAATTCTCAATCTCCGACGTAGGGCTGTCTTATTTCTGTTGCTATAAACTCCTCCATTTCTCATTTTTACTGAATAAATGCAGTTTTCTGCTGCCTATGTTAATTTCTCATTTCTAAACGACCTTTACTATAAAGTACACCCTTAAACAACCCCTTATCACAGCATAATTCCCCCAAATTAAAATATAACATGTTATAACAATGCCCCTTTTTGGCGCCCAACGTGAACTTATACTCACATTGGTATAAAATTGTTATATTTTTATTTCCATTTTAAAAATCTAACTTTTCCTTTATTAATCCCATTTTTACAGTATTGCCCGAAATAAACAGTACTGAAACTAAGTTGGCGGTGTTTTTATGCGTGCGCTGCCACACTTAAGTTAGCTAGTATAGACCTGTCAAGTAAACCTCAAACAAGTAATTAGTAGGGCCTAATTGTTAAAAATGGTGTTAAGTACAGAGGAGAAAGTGTTTCTGGTAGAGCATTATTTTCGTTCATACGGAATCGGCGACATAATGGTGCAAGTTTGCTATACGTGTCTGATCAATTCACACAAAGGTTTAATAAACGTTCTCCAAGTAATGCTGTAATTTTGAAGGTTATTGAAAAGTTTAGAAATACAGGTAGTGTATTGTGCCAACGAAAAGGAAACTGGGGCGTCCCAGGACAGTTAACAACAACAATAACCATGAACGTGTTTTTGAGCAAATCTTAGAAAATCCGAAAGTCAGCCAGGCAAGGACAGCGTTACAACTTGATTTAAAAGAACTTTCTTTCAAAGAATCCTGAAGGAGCTGGGTACATTTTCGTATGTGATTCAGGTACATCAACAACTACATCCTCGGGATTATCGCAGTAGAGTGGAATATTGCGCCAGAATTCTCGCGTTACAGTATGAAAATCCTGAATTTTTGAAAAATGTTTGGTTTTCAGACGAAGCACATTTTCACTTGTCAGGCTATGTGAATCGTCGCACAAATCGATTTCTGGGCTTTGCCAGAACCGATGAGGTTCAAGAGGTTCCTTTACATAGTGAAAAAGTGAGTGTCTGGTGTGCTGTTTCCGGACACGGAATCATTGGTCCGTACTTTATCGAAGAGAATGATAGGCAAGTCACACTTAATCAACAGAGGTACAGACAAATTTTAACACGGTTTATCCCTGACCTACGTCAATTCTGTCGTGCACGTAACTTGGCATTTCGAAACCAATTTTTTCAGCAGGACGGGGCAACTTGCCATACTGCTGCCGCAATTCGTCAATTTCTTCAAGAACATTTTCCAAGCAAATTCATATCACGATTTACTGACTTCCTTATCCTTCACATTCTCCAGACCTCACACCTCCAGACGCATACATTTGGGGCATGGCTAAAATGCCGTTTTCAAACGGGCACCACAAACCATCGATGAATTAAAGGATGCCGTTAGAGTCTTCTTCGCAGCCCTGAGACAACCCTTATTCAATAACATGACCAGAAACTTAGAACATCGTTATGAAGTCTGTCTCGAACGAGGAGGTGCACATTTAGAACATATAATAAAGTGTCAATAATATGTATTTTTTAAATATACAAAACAATTACAATTTCAGTACTGTTTATTTCGGGCAATACTGTACTTCATCTAATCTCATACCTATGTCTTATTATACTACACTATTTATACCTATACCTATTCTTATATTCAAATCCTATTCTATTTTCCTATGTATACCTATTCATAAACTTATTTTACATTTTATTCATCTATTCATGTTTCTTTGCATGGGTATCTCAACTAAATCAAATTTATTTATAACTTCCCCCTTATCACTCTTGAATCTGGGTCCTTTTAATTCGTATTTCCTATTTCTATTCTATCCTATATCCTAAAAATCTAACCCTACTTTGAAAAAATTCACACTTTCCTAAATTCAAAATCAAACCAGCTATATTCAGCTCTAACAAAATCCTATCTAACTGTACGTAGTGTTCCTCTACACTGTCACTACATATCAATATTTCATCCATATAGTGGATACTAAATTCTTCATACGGTTCCAAAATATTCTTCATTACGTTCTCTAATGCATCCGTACTCGAGGACAAACCAACCGGGACCACCCTAAATTGGTATAATTTTCCTTCAACCGAAAAACCCGTATACTTCATTGATTCTCGCGCTAATGGAATCAAACAAAATGAACTCTTTAAATATAATCTGCTATAAATCTTACTATTACCTATTCTCCCTAATATTCTATCTATCTTTGGTGGACAATTGTATTGCGGCTTCGTTCGCTTACTAATTTCACTTGTATTTATACACAACTTAATACTATTATCACTTTTCTTCATGACGATTACTAATGAATTCACAAATTTCGTACTGGAGCTCTCTATAATACCTTCACGTAACATTTCCTCAATTTCTTCCTCCACTCTATTCCTATATGGTACTGGAATAGGATATATTTTAGTGTTAAACGGTTCCTTATTCACTACTTTCAACTCGTGCACATAACCCGTGGCAATTCTCGACTTCGACCCAATTAATTCTGAATGCTTATTCAATAATATATTCACCCTATTTCTTAAATCATCTGGACACTTAATATCTTCATTTTCATTACCCCCATTATCTATTTCATCACTAAACTGATTAATATTCACGTAGTCGTCTTCTATTGCAATATTCCCTTCTTCATACCATTTAATATATTTACCATTACACTCTATCTTTTTGCATTCCGCATTTATGTTCAACCCCAACTTATCTATCATATTCATCCCAAATATAACATCTATCTTCAGTCCAGGTACTACCATAAAATCATTTTCCCATATTTCATCTCCCATTTCACATCTCAGAATTACCATTTCATTTATCACACTAAATCTCTTATTATTTGGTGACACCAAATTACACCTCGTTATAGGTATCGCTTTATCCCCCAATTTTTCTCGTTTAACAAATTCTTCCGCAACAAGTGATGCTTCTGCCCCAGTATCAATCAACACTTTAACTATTTTATCTTCCACCTTTAAATTAATTATTGGTAAGTTGGAAGTTCCTTTCAAATTTTCCTAATCCATTATCCATTTAATGTTTAATAAACTCGCGCTGGTTTCTGTATCCGTTAATTCGTAGAATTTTTCTTGGTTCGTCTGTACTCAAAAATCCTGATTTCGCGTTGAAGGTCCCGCCTGACTCATTATCCCTGTATCTGTGCGATCCGTATTCCTTATTTCCATACTATTAATATTTCTAGCTTGCGTCCATCGATCATCATTTGCTTGCCTATTTATTCCTCTATTATTATAATTTCCTTCATGATTCGTTCTCTCCATTCGTTGCCTTGGTACCTGACCCGTATTCCTGTTTTGCCTAAAATCATTATTAAAATTGCCATAGTTCCCCTATTAAAATTTCTTCTACGATCATAATTATAATTGTTCCGTTGATAATTGTTCCTAGTCTCCGTATTCCTTATAAAATTCGTGCGTCGATCCATAACATTATTTTCCATTTTATAATCAAATTCCAAATCATCATATCTCTGCAAATAATCAATAAACGTATCTCTATCTACTATATTCTGCGCCGTTATATATCGCTTTACTTCAGCGTTAAAATGACCTGCTAAATATCTTATAATATTTTTATTTTCTAAAGGAGGATCCAATTGCTTCGCTACAGTAAATCTCTCAATCGCATATAATTCTCGCGTTATCCCTTTCGCCGAATCGTATCTTCCCATGCTCAGATTGTTCCGAATTCGATTTTGCTGATTGTCACTCCAGAATTGACGTAAAAATTTGGTTTCAAACTGTTGAAATGTCTCTATTTCACTCTCAACTAAATTATACCATTTCTCAGCATTTCCCCTTAGCATTACCTTGATTAAATTTAATTTGTATAATTCATCTGTATATCCCTGTATCAACATTTTAAAATTTTTCATAAATATCTTCGGATTTAATTTTCCGTCCCGTAAAATTTAGTAAATTGCTCAATTGAAAGGTTCGTTTGAACTAGCCTAATTGATTCTCTATCAAAATTTATTAGATTACTTTTTAAATTATTTATCTCTTGATTTATTGATCTAAACTCCGTTTCGCAATTTTCTTCAATTTTACCTAATTTAATATTTAAATTCGTAATTTTATCGTTGGACTCGCTTTCGTATTTTTCTTGTTTTGTTTTAACTAATGTTTTAACTATTTCCTCTGAAACTCGTCCAATTCTTTCTTGCATTTGTTCCCTAATTTCAGCGATCGTTTGGTTCGTTTCTTTCGGTTCATTACTAAGAATTTTGATTTCATTCTCCAATTTCTCGCTGTTTTCATCCATTTTTGTTGTAATTATTTTTATGGCTTTCTCACTCCTGTCCATCTTATTCTTTAATGCCATTAAGATTTCCATCATTTTGGTTTCTTGTGAAATTCTCGGTTCTTCAATAGAACTGGTTTTCTGAATTATCACGCTCTCCTGGGATCCTATTTCCACTCCTTGCTGTCTTAGAGCATCCCTTGTTACCCGTATTCTTTTATCCATTATTATATTTACGCTAAACTTTTAAATACTATAAATCTACCTAAATTTAATTACTGTACAAATTTCTTGATTTTCGCTAATTGAAACTTTTTAAATGTTCGGTTTAGTTTAATTAATTTGTTTTAAATCCCGCGATCTTATTTTAAAATTTATTTTTAATTTAATTAGTGCCTCTTAATCTCAGGTAGTACTTTTATTGTGATAAAATCGAGCCCTCACGTTGATGCGACATCTTAATTATGCTATGTACTACTGAATTGTCGAGCCCCTACGAGGGCTGTTATATTAATATTGCTATGCTCCCGAAATTATTCGCGCTCCATCGTTTGGGCGACCATCTTTATATTGCTATGTATATACAAGAATTGGAATTCTCAATCTCCGAAGTTGGGCTGTCTTATTTCTGTTGCTATAAACTCCCTCCATTTCTCAATTCTTTACTGAATAAATGCAGTTTTCTGCTGCCTATGTTAATTTCTCATTTCTAAACGACCTTTACTATAAAGTACACCCTTAAACAACCCCTTATCAAAGCAATATATATATATATATATATATATATATTACTCATATTTAGACCAGGGTAGAAAATTAAATATTCACATCAAATAATTTTCATCACCGTGTAGAAGCTTTGGGAAAAGGTACAAGTTATTTAAAAAACCGTGAAGCATAAAAATTCATTCGTTTTATTAAAATTAAGAGATTTAAATTATTTATAAGACGCTTTATATAAAAGGAAGCAGTATTAGAAAACTTTACGGGTAATTTAATTATCCCTAGTAAAGAAACAAATAAAAATTACGTGCAAAATTTATATTAATTAACTCTATTTTAAGTAACTGGTATTAAACAAAACGTACAGATAATAATTGTAATTGAAGTTAATTGAACCGTTAGTAACATATAATATCTATAAAAACTTGAAAAACCCAATAAAATACCATGAAATCAAGCTCTGAGAATTAATAGTATGTTTAAACACCTGCGTATTTTTAAAAAGCTCATTCTGCGTAAATATTGCAGATAATTAATAGTTACAAAGAATCTTGGAGAAACCGGGGCTTAATATTCACGAGAAGGTGCGATACGGGGTTATTTAACCCAGATAGTCCACATGGACTGAAATAATCGATAATAAAGAAAATCAATTTGCACTAATAAGAACAGGGTAGATAGAGACAGATAATATGCGCAAGACCGAGACACATATAGTAAAAAGGCGTGAGTAGAGCAACGTCATGGGGTTGCGATTGGTTGAAAGTTAAAGGCAAAATTTGAGAGGTAAAAATAACATTTCTGTACAAAATTTAATTAGTTATTCTCGGACATGTTTGCGTGCCGTGTGGAAATTTTCTGATATTTACTGGGGCGAGTACAAAATTCGTAAAAATCGCATGCCGGGCTACGGAATGGGAACCGAGAATGCGAAATTCTTTAGAATGGTCCGTTTTGAGGACTCGACAGACAGACAGGCTAACTTCTATATATACCCAGGTGAATATAAACAAGCTCTCTTAGATCTTCGACTTGATTGAACGCGTTAAACAGTGCTTTTTAGTTTTCCGGTTTTAATATTAAATAATTTAAACAGTTTGCTCGAATATTATGTGATTTAAAACAGCTTGTTCTTTACGTGCTACAATGAATGTACGTTAGTGCACTTAGAAAAGAAGATACAAGGTAATAAAGTTTAGTATCACTGTACCAATTGGTAAAAATTTACAACGACAAATATATACACAAAAGTAGGCAGTTTTGGCGTATATTGGTGAAAGTAGTATGAAGTTCTTTGTTATTTTTCGGGGGTATTAATACTTAAATGGTGCATAAACGTGTCTGGATCCACAAAACAAGGTTCAGATATACACAGATTAGTTCCGGAAAAGCCCTGAAACAACTTTAAATAAATGGTGATGGAGAAAATTTTTAAAGCGTTGAGAATCAGAAGCCATAAATATAACCCAGTTGGAATGGTGTAATTAACAAAGGGACGATGTACATGGAAGCTACGAGTGCAAGTAACCTTCAGGTAAATTATACTATTTTGTTTGAACTTTGATATTTTTGTGTGTGTTGAATAACTTTATAATTGATTTACTCAAAATGGACAGTAGTGAAATTGTACTAACAATAATATTTTAATTTTAAGGTGAAATTTGCTTGTTTAAGTAGAAAGGGGTATTTAGTATTGATGTTCTGGATTATGATGAAAATTTAGGGTATGTCTTTGAGCTCAATTAGACGAACCTGGTTAATTAACGTAAAGGGTGGTAGATGCTCCTTTGTACTCTGCATATATTGTTATAGTAATTAGTAGGCATCCTACAAGGACTTTAATTCTGGATGCACTTGAAAATGATAACAAATTTAATCTTGAAAATTTTTGATATTAAAATTTATGCTGAAATTTAATTTTGAAATTTTAGTGTATTGTGAATATTGATGTAAATAGAGTTAACGTTGATGTGTGTGATAGGAATGTGTTTGTTTTTTTTTATGATTGAGGATGAAAGTTATCTAGAGGAGCAGCCGAGGCGATTAACAGAAGAAAGTCAACGGACCAGGTAATTTAATAACTTTGTAGGTTTCACAGCATTCTTTGGCATCCAATTCGTGAGGCTCGATTCAAATACAAGGATTCACAGCAATATATATAGCCCGCTATTTCGGTTGATGTCACTTTTGAAGCTGTCATTTTTTGACATTTGACAAGTAGAAACTACGCCATTAATAAAAATGGAACGATACACGCTTCAACAACGCATTGAAATTATTAAAATTTACTATAAAAATGGTGAAAATTTGGCAGAGACGGTTCGTAAAACTCGAACATTTTTGGGTCGTCGTGAAGCACCTTGTCGGCCCGCAATACAGAAATTGGCGGAAAAATTCGAACTGTTGGGACAAGTTAATAATGTGAAGAATAAAACCAGTGCACGTCGCTCAAGAACAGCCGATAATATTGTTGCTGTAGCCGAAAATGTTGAAGAAAACCCAGGTTTGTCCATTCATCGTCGTTCTTTGGAAGTAGGCATTCCACAAACGTCATTACACCGTATTTTGCATAAAGATTTGGGTGTTAAGGCTTATAAAGTCCAGTTAACACAAGAACTCAAGCCGATTGCTGATTGGGTCGTTGAAATACATGAAAATGATCTGAAATTCCATCGATAAATCATCTTGAGTGATGAGGCCCATTTCCACCTCGGTAGCTTTGTCAACAAGCAAAATTGTCGCATCTGGGGCTCAGAAAACCTAAGAGTTATTGTTGAAAAGCCTCTCTATCTTCAACGTGTGACTGTTTGGTGCGGTTTATGGTCCGGCGGAGTCATTGGACTTTACTTTTTTAAAAATGAGGTTGGAGCAACAGTTACAGTAAATGGATTGCGCTATCGAGAGGTGATTAACGATTATTTATGGCCGGAATTGGATGGTATTGATCTGGACAACGTTTACTTTCAACAAGACGGCGCTACGTGCCACACAAGCAACGAAACCATTGATCTTTTACGGGAAAGGTTTCCGGACCGTGTTATCTCTGGAAGAGGTGATCACAATTGGCCACCGAGATCTTGTGATTTAACACCTTGCGACTTCTTTCTTTGGGGCCACGTGAAAGAGAAGGTCTACGCCAACAGCCCAGTGTCGATTCAAGACCTCAAAGATGGAATTTGTGAGGCTATCGAGGACATAGGGCAACCACTTTGCGATTTGGTTATGGAAAATTTCATGAAAAGAATATTGTCCTTTAAGCGTGGTCGTGGTGGTCATTTGTCTGATGTTATTTTCCACTATTAACGACATACCTTCCTCTTTATAATGAAATAAACATCCGATCATTTATATTAAAAACTAGCATTTTTCTTTGAATATCAAAATAACACCTCTTATTGGAAAACCCTTTATATATATTGTAATGGATAGAAGGGTTAAATTTTGGGGTCAACAAAGCAATTTCCTAACACCCTGTATAGAGAAAAGAACCATTTATATACGTGCAAAATTAATTTCAATTATTTAATTTACATTAACAAGTATTGACATAATTTTATAATTAGGGATTAGAAGGTAATAGATTCACAAAGAAAATCAGGTTTATAAGCCAACAAAAATTATTAATTAATTTAATTTAGTTTAAGTCGACGGGTTATAACTTAGAGAACGCATAAGAGCATGAAAAATCAATAATACTAAGACGAAAAGCTTTCCTAACGAACAAACAGATGTCGGTTATATAAAAATACTGTGAAATGTAAACTTCTAGCAATGTTATTTTAAACGATCATTAATTAGGATCAGTTGCACGTTGGAAAGGTCACCTTCCCCTTATTTGTGTAGATAACAGAGCGAGCTTCAATGAAATATTGTTTAACCGTCGGTGGTTTCGCATAAACGCTAACAAAAGCTTCTTAGCGAGCATAAAGGATGCACAATTAATAAATAATATGTTACAGAATGAGACGGGCATAGAAGCATGCATTTTAGTAGGCAAGTATTCGATCCACGTGGGGTTCATAAAGACGCGGGCAGCTATATCGATTTTCTACAACGCAAGCAAGGTTAGAATGCGACATCAAATATGCATAAGACAGGAATAGAGATATTACAGGCGGAGTTATAAGACGGCACTGAAATGTATGATTAGTCGAAATGGAGAGTTTTAGAACAGACGAGCACGCGACAAGTAGATGTGATAGTTTTGTTGGAGGGAGCGTGTTGACGAGCAATATTTCTAGAAGTTTAAAACGGTTACACAAAATTTGCGGAAATGTTATTTTGTAATTAGGTATTTCGCGTAAAGTGTGGCCAAGAGGGGCCTGATGTGATGATATAAATACGCTAGGAAAATTAATAGCTTTTTTTTTATTTTGCATCGCTTATGACGTACAAAAATTTACTGACGAGCCTTGTAAGTATTAAAAATTTGTAAATTCAATAGTACATTATTAGATTGTTGTGGCCTTATAGTTAGAAACGCGAATAGTGTCGAGTTTATTTAAATTTAACTGAGGTCCAACGAATACTTTAACAAGCTCGTAAATTAATAATGCAATAATAAACAAGTGTAATACACATAGATTTGGATATTGAAATTGATATTGGATGGGTAGCATGAAGCGCAGCTTAGATGGTGTTCATCTTTAAACATCTGGTGGAGCCGCACGCATAACCACTAGGCCGAGAGGTTCAGGAACATAATACATCGTCAACGGAGATGGAATCTTCAAGTTTTTCCAAGTAACGCATTAGAATTTGCTCTTTTTTATAAACTGTTGAAATTGTTTGTGATGTATGAGAGTGAACTTTGATAGTATTTTTCGTTATTTTACGTATTGGAAAAGATACGTATAGCTGACTATTAATATGGTATTTTGAATATAAAACAAAAGGTGTACGTAAAGCTTATTGAATTGCTTGATAAATTAAAATTTAATTGTTAAGAGTACATGGGTTTTTCTGAAGTTTGTAGTAATAGTAAGCAAAGTGGAAAGCATATAGTAATAAACTGGGTTATCATGATCTCACCATACTCCAGTGTGTAGTAGAAATAAAGATAAGGTATTATTTGGGGCTCATTTACTCCTGTTGCATTAAATGTGTTAGAAATTTTCATTTTAAAAAGCTTGGACTTTACAAAGATAGCATGTATTGAGGTGTAACTTGAGCACCGAACTGTAAATAACTTTGAATAATTATTTATAAATAGTGGTTAATAAATATTGTATGATTGTGGTATTATTTTGTGGTTTTATTGAATGTTGAGTGAACGGTAAAGAAAATGAGAGTAAATGTAGGTATACGAGAAGAAGCACAACTGAGCTAGCTAGGGAAGCTGCTGAAGAAATTAATTTGATAGAGCAGAAAACGGGTAAGAAAATTTTGGTAAAAATTTTATATGTTTGAAAATAAATTTCTGTTTGAAAACTGGCGAGATCTGGACCTAAAAGAGGCTTCCACGGCAATATATATATATATATATATATATATATATATTTATATATATAAATATATAATATATATATAAAATATATATATATATATTTTGGGTATATAGTCCAAAATGATTAAAATAGATGATTAATTTGAAATAGTTTTATTTTAACTTGACGTTTCGGCACATACTTTGTGCCTTTTTCAAAAGCTGTAAAAGAATGGAAATAGCAGAAAATATATATATATATATATATATATATATATATATATATATATATACAGATGTAACTTACTTCAAGCATTAAACACAAGTAATTGAAATTAAAACCAAAAAATGATTGACACTTAAAATTAAATACAAAAATTATACAGTTCTGACAAGGAGGTAACAAATTCGATGAGTAGATGGGTCCCACATGTAACCCTAAATTGACTTCACACTGAAGTATTGTAAGCTCATTATAACCCAGTTTTGTTTGTATATGCTTTAAACCTTGCATTAATGAACACAAAATTTGTTTACCCTTTACAACACAGTTTATAGCCTGATTATTTTATATATTCTAAATAAACCTTTTTTTAATACCCAAAATTATTAAATTGTCCTGTACATATCGCTTTTTAAATAATTTTATAAAACAATAAATATACCACCCAAAAATTCAACCACACAACACAGAAATATCCACAAATGTTTATATAACAACAGAAATTTCAAATTAATTACCTGGAGGCACCTTCATTCTTCATTACACCAGGAGATGACTACCAGGAACCCCTCGGCGTTGTTTCCATCTACTGCTTTAATGTCAGAAACCACAGATCTCTACTATCTGATATCTCCGCTACCATGCAAGATATTCTCTTTGTCTCACAGTACCATTCCATACTATATATGGCACGCATACAAAATTAATTTTCAGGTCTGCTTACCTCATATAGCCTGCATCCATTTAATAATTTTATCGTAGTAGCCGGACCTTTTATTTAAATACGCACTAACTCGAGCATCACGTTAATAACTTGAGGTCCGCTACTACAATTTTATACTTTCAAATGCGATGTTAAATATAATTTTACACACACAAATTCTAACCAAAAGCTTTACTATAATCTTGCTCTGAACCCGCATTCAGAACTCAATGGACGTAAAATAGAAGAAAGCTCTTTAATATTTTCGCTCCGGTATTTATACTCTTATTCAAACCCCCTAACGGACCCGTTTCATTAGAAAAGCTTATTTTCCAAAGTGGCCTCTCAAAATTTTGAACATAGTCGTCTCTCAATTCTGCGAAATTTTTCCTGTTCTACTTGCTATTTACAGAGAATTCGATGTCTACATTACCGTGCGAATTCCTTTCGAAAACTGTTGGCTTTCAACCAATGACAAAACTTTCTGTCGTTGCAATGCTCCGCCTAACCGCTATTCATCTCTGTTCTATTCATATGTATTGTCTCCTTTCAAACCCTACTTGCGTTACAGGAAATCGATATTGTCGACGTCCTGCATCAACTCCGCGTGTATACCTTACGTGACTTTCAATTCAACGCTTGCTCTATATTTGTCTCTATCTGTTGCATATTGTCGATTGTTTATTACACTCGCTCCTTAAAATGTTTGCTACTATAGCTGCTTCTATAAATTGACGGTTGAAAACAATTTTTATGGAATTCTATATTAACATCTGTTCAAATTCTCTGAACGTAGCATTTAACAAACAGGTGTTTCTTGTAATTATCTACCGTTTGAAAATAACAATTCCTAGATTTCTGCCTCGTAGTATCTGTGTAAATGCACGTTGGCTTTTAAAACGAATATATGTGCCTTAGAAATTATTGATTTTCTTATGCAAGCACGCTCCCTTTTGCTTTCGTGCGTTTGATTAAAAGAAATTATGCTTACTTATGCGTATCCTTGAACTTCTATGTGCCTTAAAGCTTTCTTCCCTTACGTAATTCTAACATTCCAATTATTTAAATATAAAAATACCTTAATACTCGTTCGTTTTTACTATATGAATTAAATTAATTTGGTGCGTAAATAATTTGTTCTTTTCTATATACCTGGTTGCTAAAATTATATTGTATACACCTATATACCCCTTTAAATCTACAACAATATATATATATATATATATATATATATATATATATATATTACTATGTAGTTTTCGCCCCACGTTGTTGCGTCATTAAAAATTGAAATGATAACACCGTACTCGGTGTAATAAACGTCCAACTGAACGCCACCTCTCTGTGTTTCTCACTTTAATCTTTTAATTTTATTATGCCACGGCTAGCCCTTTACAATTTACACAGAGTGCACAACGTTACGATGATCAATTCTCATTTACCCCTTTATGGTTACCTGTTTGAATTGATAAAACGAAGTCAATCTACATTCGTATAATGAAAGGAAATAATATTTACACTTCACAATTTTTGAAATTTTTTAAATACACCCTTAAATTAATTAATATTATATGCATTATTTATCTCAAAATTTATATCCTTTTTAATTTAAAATAAAGTCACTAAAAACGATACCTTTACAAAGAAATCTGAAACGTGCGAGACCTTTTTATGATTTTTACGTAAGTTTTAACGTATACAATGTTCCTGTTGACTCCTTACAAATTAGTAAGAAAATTAATATATTCAGTGTTAAAATTTAAGTTAAAAAAGATCCCTTAAAATTAGATAGGTCTGACCTGTGATCTCCTGATATGTTGTTTCGTGTTGTGGATCAACACCCCCTCACTATAAACTCTCTACCTTAATGCAGTGTGTACCAGTACTGGAACGTAAGTAAGTACGGCCCTCATTTATTATTCCTATGAATTGTAACTAGTGCATATCTACCGTTTTCGCGTAAATTTAATTTCAATGGCCAGCCCCTTGCTCTAGCTATCGAAGTTCTATACAACAAAGTGGTCTTCGAGCCGGATACCCTCAAAATGTACGTGATTTTGGTGAATTCGTTCATTATATAGTTACAAATTTCCATTCATATATTTATAAAAGTCTTCCTTACAAATTTGATATCGTTATCAAATTTAAAGTTCAATGGAACAATTTGGGTTTATCGCGTCAGCTGTTTATAGAATAGTTAGCGTCGGTTGTTGTCATAATAACGAGTTCGTTGCAATTTCTAATACCAACGGTGTTTATAAACGTTGCAATCGTATATTTTGTGTTCGAATTAATTATTGTACATTATCATTTCACTGGAATTTAAACATTTAATGCAATTCACGGCTAATTTAATTGTGATTAATTGGCGAATATTTTCATTCATTCAGCTTCATTTACATAATGGATTCAAAAGCGCAATTAGAAGCTAGATCAGAAAACATTTTTTACCAAATCACAGAGATTTCCGATTTCGCAAAAACTGCCACTACTACAAAATTTTACGGGTTTCAGGCGAAAATAATACGTCTGGATAAACTTGAAATTGATTACGAGACCTTACATGATGAAATTATGAATTATAATTTATCAGTGGACACCAAACTGCAAGTGAAAGCCCAAAGGTCTGCTTTTAATGATTTAATTGATATTGTTAGAGCTAAATATTTAAACCTAAAGAAACGGTCTGCGGCTAATTCCGAGGCGGCTTTGTGGCGTAGTGGTATATGTGTGACTACTACACCCAAGGTCTCGGATTCAAATCCCGACACGGTCCGCTTGAAAAATGTTAGGCGAGCATTTTTCACAAAAATATACTCTCGTTCGGATGAGAGGTAAAGTGAAGGTCCCATATGTGAGTGTTGTCACGTACGTTAAAGATCCATATCTTGCTTGGAACAGCAAGGGTTCGGCAAAATTCCAAATTTTCCTGGTAAAAAAAAACACGCTTCCTGGCCAATGTAGTACCTTCGGGTGGAGCATTGGAAAATCACGCAGTTGCTTCTGATGTTGCTTTGGTTAACTTAAAACCACCTGAGGTTTCGACCTTTTCTGGTCAAGCGGCCACTTGGTCCACATTCAAAGCACTTTTTGTCAATTTGGTAGATAGCAATTCAGCATTACTTAAGACTATTAAATTTATTTATCTCCGCTCCTTACTTAAAGGAGAAGCCTTTTCTCTTATATCAGATCTCGAATTACTTCCTGAACTGTACGATAAGGCGTGGATGAAGGATTTTTTACCAGGAGTTTGTGTTCAGAGTTCGATATACTCTGACCTTTAATAAATTATATGTCAAGGATTTTTTTCTGGCCATAATAAATCGTACCAGCGTGGAAATATTATATAACCATGTGAAAGATTCTCAAAAGATTAAGTTTATTTTTCTGAATGTAAAATAAAGGAGGCAACAATATTTTTGTAACAGACTTCTTAGAAATTATTTTATGTTTAAAAGAAACGATGTTGTAAATGCTCTTGAGAATCATCCCTTGTGTTGAGACTATGTGGGCGTTTTCTATTTCAATGGTTTCTTGGATTATTCTCGAGGTGTAGCGCTCAATCTTAGTTAGCGTTCTAGTATTCTTGAAGTCAATGTTGTGACCTGCAGTGCTGAAGTGCTGAGCTAGCGATGATGTATTTTCGTTCTTTTTATTGCGTTTTGATATTATTCCTTCCTAACACTAATTCTTCCGCTTGTCTGCCCAATGTAAGATTTGTTGCAGTCTGAGCATGGTATTTAGTAGACTCATTGGTCTTCCAATGGGATCTGATCTTTGGGATTCGTTAGGATTGCGTCACTTTTTTTATGAGTGTCGAATGTGGTTAATTTATATTTTCGTAGAACTCGGCTGATTCTGTCTGTAGTCCCTTTAATGAATGGTAAGTATGATGTAGTTAGTGGTGACTCCGGTTCTGGTTTGGGTTTCCTGACTGATAGTGACTACTGAATGGTTTGGTGCGAATATTCATTCTTTTGAAGTGCTTCTCGTAACTTTCGTATTTTCTCTGGTTTATTTGCGTCATCAGCTAGTCCCTGGTACCATATAACTAAGGTTTTCATGACGGAGTAGAGTTGTGTCGGGTGATGATATGACTTGGTGTTTAAGTACCTATCCGTGTGGGTTGACTTCCTGTAGATCGTGTGGCTGAGTTGTTCGTTATACTTTTTTTTCACTAGTATATCTAGAAACGGTAATTGGTTATTCTCTTCTACTTCCATGTTAAACTTTATTTTTGGATGTATACCGTTAAGGTGTCTAGGAAACCATTGAGTTGTTCTCTTCCATGTGTTCAGACCACAAACGTATCGTCAACATATCTTACCTATAATTTGGGTTTATACATAGCTGCTTCTAATGCACGCATCTTGATATCTTCCATGAATAAATTAACAATCACTGGTGATAATGGTGATCCTATAGGTGCTCTTTCAACTTGTCTGTAGCTTTGTTTGTTGAAGGTAAAATATGTATTGTTGAGACAATGCTGTGTTAAGTCGATGATATAGTATTCAATATTATACTGCTCTTTCAAAAGTCTGAGTGTGTCCTCTATCGGTACGTTGGTAAATAATGATACCACATCAAACCTCACTAGTAGATGTTGTGTTTGAACTCTTTCGGTACTTAGTAGTTGGATAAAATATTCAGCATTCTTAATGTAGAAAGCTGCATTTTAGCAAGTCGCTGTAGGCGTTTGGCTAAGTATTTTGTTGGTGGCTGTAAGACCGATCCTAAAGAACTCGTGGCCCCACGTTGGGCGCCAAAATTTTGTTACGTTTTTTTTTCGAGGCAGCCACGTTGGGCGCCAAAAATTTATGTTACGTTATTCGGGCCGTGCGTAACTCAAAGAAAGTCAAAGAAATGACCGGGCTCAATCGGAGAGATGGGGGGGGTTGTAGAAAGCAGACTGACATATAATGTATGCGGCTGTAAGGAGTGAGTAACAGTACCTGCAATAAAAAACTAGACTAGCAAACCTGCAATAAAAAAAATTAGTCCTGCAAACCTGAAATAAAGAAAAAGCATAGCATCAATGAAACGTCTAAGTTATTCAGTACGTTGTAGAATGTAAATAAAACTGTTTAGATAAACCATATAATATAGCAACGGTAAAAGCAGTACAGAAAAATATGTTTGGTACAAAGTGACGACGAAGACATGGCAAAACAACGGATAGGTATTTAAGGTAATAACAAATAGGAAATAGTTCAACTTACAAAAGTCCTTCAGCAACGCTTCCTTGCAACTGAAGTGTGGGACTCAACGATGTCCTGCACTAACAAAGCACTTCACCCTTGACTGTGAGGGTGTTGATGGAACTTATCACACGTTACACTAATCACACCTACGTATTTCACTGGGGTCAGCAGCAGACATTATCACGCGTCGGAACTATGTAGCATTGATAAATTTCTTGTTGATTCTATTTCCTGAGACAATAATTTCGAAATATTTTGTAGCATTAGTTTAATTTCCACTGGGATCAAATGTATATTATTTTCATAAACCTCCAAAAAGCAGTGAGAAACTTCAAACAATACCTTTGTAAGCCGACAATCTGCCATATTTCGCAAATAACGAAATTTGCGCAAGTAATGATCCCATTCAGATTCTTTGTTGTTAGAAAATTTAGAAACTACAGTAGCACTGTACTTAAATAATTCAAAGTATGCGCTACTTTGAAAAGAAAAGGACCGCGAAACTAGATTGCACACACCGTTTAAATATCAAAAAACAAAACAACTAAAAAAAGAACCATAATGGGTAAAGCACGTGTATCACTACAGTAAGTCCGTCAAATGTTCCTTAACACATATATCTCACAAGAAAAACAACTAAAAACAACTAGTAAGGTACGCGTAAGCAATAACACCGTCCGGCAAATGTTACTTAAACCACTTTCTAAAGTTAATATCCAACTTTTATTTCACAAAACAAACAACTAAAATCGTGCCGTGTTTATTCATGTACAATTCGAAAATTAATCCCGCATTAATTTTCACTATTATCAAAGCAAAAAGGAACAGTATTTTTCACGTACTTAATAGATAGGAACAACGAACAGAACTCTGACTTTCAGAGCAAACAGGACACAGTATTATCAACGTAAACAATATATTGGAACGAAGAACAAACGACAACTCCCCGTCTGTAGATATCAAATCGTTGTTATACAACCGCTTATCGCCTATCAACTCGACTCGTATATCCACACCAGGAACTAAATTTATACGACGGCTAGACAAGAACGATGCAATCTATTCATTATAACACGACACATTCGTCAACGAGTTAATAAATATTAAATATAGAAATAGTAATTTGTAGAAATGTATTTATAAATTGGGAAACAGCGTGAAATGTTAAAACTACAAAAATGCCCGTCACATGTTATTAGGCGTGGCATTTTATTGTTTTTGTACTTAAACTAGAATTATGACATTAACACGCAACACTTTATTTACAGAATATAAAATGAATATAAAATGCATTCATTTCTAAACACAGAAACTGCCCTTTCTTTATTTTTACTCGGAGTTATTCTTAAATTATCCAATTTAATTCTAAGTATGGAGGGTCAGTTGGTTACCACATAACAGATGCAGTGAATCAACCAATCTATGCATATGTTTCTTTTACAAAATGTATCTGTTCAGACCAAGTGTAGTTCCTTGGTATACTTCATAGTCTTAAGATAGTTCAAACGATCATGGTTTTACTTAACAATGGTTTGTTTACGCTTAACTGTTATGTGTGACTTCTTTTTATTAATCTGTTGTTTAAAAATGTTACTACTGGTATAATTTAATTATTTCCATGCTCCCTAATCTTCTTTAACCTTTTAAAGTCTACCCTGGAGTTAAGATTCGCGTAACTTACCCTCTCCTCTTTTTCCGTATAATTTACCAACGTAAGTAAACTTTCTTCCAAATGTTTCAAATGATCATTTTATAGTCGACTCTTATCTTATAGGCGCTGGCCATATTATGTCGGCATGGGGTTTATTTTTATTTTAAAAACAACAAACTTTAAAAGCAATAAATTGAATGCACTTAATTATGCTGATTTATTACATAAAAATTAAGAAAAACATAGTAAATTACTAATATTAGATTTAAACCAAACATTGAAGTTTATTCTTTGCAGCATAAAATAACACTATTTTTATTTAGAATTAAATTTTTTTATTAAGTTACTATTTATTTTAATTTTACGTCGAATTTTTACTTCTTTTATCAAAATTAGATAATTTTTTCTTAAATAAATGTAAAATTAATTTTAAAAATATTTTTCAACAATTGAAATTTTTTCATTTTTGAAAGCATGTGTGATTTTCAAAAACAGTTGGACATGAATTGGTGCTATATATATTGTATAGAACTTCGGTAAGTAGAGCAAGGGGCTGGTCATTGTAATTAAATTTACGCGAAAACAGTAGATATTGAAAGGCTCCTTTTGTTCACACCTGACTTTATTTCACTATTTTGATGGTTAATTCTGCCTCGGACTAGTCAGTCATTCAATAAACAAAACAAAATAACATGGAAACTACTTATTTATTGCAATTATAAACACACAAACTCCTCCTCTCAGGGCGCGTAGAAATATTGAAAGGAATCGTATCCAACGTTAATGTTAAACCAAATGCAACTAGCAGTATTTAAATTAATGACTGTTACAAATACAAATAGATATACCATGCCACTACGGTATATCAAACAAACAATAATAAATTCCATAAACTGGAAACAAAATAAAGAGTGATACTACCTTAATAATAATTGTCCCAGAGCATTTATTACACTGGTCACAATGAACGAACTATCACTGTCGCGACTTGCTTCTACTTTTGGGTCACGTCTTACCCTCACAAGCACTCGAGGTAGACTGCCGAATCATTACTCCGCGCACATACCACTTAGTTAAGGGCGGCACCACTAAAACGCACCACAATACCCCTCCGATTAAAATCGATAACATAAAATGTTGGAGAGATTAATCTCACTAACAACTAACAACGCACTTAACTAACTTAACCTAACACATTGTAAAGTGATTAAACAACGTCAGACATTACATGGAACCTCTTTAAATTTACAATATTGTGAGGGCCCAAAACGTCCCCATTTGAAACTTTTAACAAATACGCATTACTATTTACTTGTTTTATGACCTCATATGGGCCTTCATATAAAAGAAAGAATTTGCGAATCTCTGATCTCTCTGCGGAAGATTTTGGATGATTTTTCACTAAAACCATGTCCCCTTTCTTAAACTCTACCACGATCCTCCTACTATTAAACTTTTCACGTTTTCTCGCGAACTTTGAACGAGCGCGTTCATATGACAACTCCCAAAAATATTCTAACTTTTGCTTATTCAGATTTTCTTCTTTTGGAAAATTAAGTTCGTCGCAAATATTATTGAGTGCATCTCTTCCAAACATCAAAAATGAAGGACAAAAGCCTGTAACATCATGAACTACTGAATTCAAACACAACTCCATCTTAGCTACCTCATAAGCCCATTTCGTATGCTTTGTAAAACAATACATTCGAATCAATCTACCTATCTCCTTATTTACACGTTCCGTGGGATTTCCTTGTGGAAAATAGACGGACGTATGAAATATTTTTACGTTTCTTTGTGTAAGGGCGTTTACCCAAATTTTTGAATGGAACTGCGTTCCATTATCGATTAAAATAGCTTTCGGAACTAAAACGTTATTAAAATAACCATTTACTAGTTTATTGACTATAATCCTACCAGTACCACGTTTCAACGGGTATAGTTTTGTAAAACGCGTAAAAGAATCTACTACTACCAATAACACCGTACAACCCCCCTTAGACGTAGGCAAAGGGCCCATCAAATCTAGACTAATTGATTCCCCGGGTCTCTTATAAATAAGAGAATTAAACGGACCCCTCCCCGTCTTCGATACCTTACATTTCTGACAAACTTCGCACGACACGACAATTTGTTTTATATTCTTTAACATTTTAAGCCAATAAAACGTTTTCCGCATATGCAAATGAGTTTTTTTATAGCCGAAATGGCCAATATCAGAATGCTGCTGCAATATTAATTCTTTTACCTGATTCTTCGGAACACATAATTGAAAATCCTCATTTTCCTGATCACTCTTTTTAAACAAAATCCCTTCATGCATTTTATACTATTTAGTCACTCTATCAATTCCCTTTTTCAATTGCGATAAAATTTGTCCAACGCAAGGATCATTTACTTGGTCGTCCCTGATTGTTTTTAAATTATTCCTAACATTTTTAAACTCATTTGTTAATTTGAGCATATACAGCCCTATAGAACTACTGTTGTCTGGTTCTCGAGAGTCCCTTTTTACCAAAGGCCGTCGAGATAATGCATCTGCCACAACGTTTTAGCTACCCTTGCAATACTGAATACTAAAATCGTACTCCTGCATAATCAATACCCAACGTGTCAACCTGGGTGTTTTCAATGAAAAATTCATAATAAAAGACAACGCCTTGTGGTCCGACACAACCACGATTGGACGTCCCAATACCAATACCCGCCATAATTTCAATGCATAAACGATTGCCAAAGCTTCTTTCTCAGTGGTCGTATATCGCAATTCAGCTCCACGTAATGTACGACTACCATAAGCTAAAACCCTTTCATCACCTGTTGCCGGTTCTATCTGATAAAGATAACAGCCTAATCCCACATCAGAACTATCCGCTTGTATGTACATGATTTCGGCTAAATTTGGGTGGCTCACCACCGTAGTATCAAGATACGCCCTTTTTATTTTAATAAACGCATCTTCTTCACACGTTCCCCATTCCCATTTTACATCTTTCCTCAGTAGCCTTACCAAAGGAGAAATTAAATCGGCAAAATTTCTACAAAACCGCCTATCGTAGTTGACGATCCCCAAAAACCCCCTTAACTCACGCACGTTACGCGGTCTAGGAAACCTTTGAATAACCCCAATCCGAGAGGGATCCATCGAAATACCCTCTGGCGTGATAATGTGCCCTAAAAATTAAACACTCCGCCTTGCAAGAACGCACTTCCTTAACTTCAGTGCCAAATTCGCGTTCACTAATTTTGAAAAGATAATTTCCAAATGCTTAACATGCTCCTTCGCAGTCTTGGAATAAATCAATAATTCATCGACATACATCACTGCAAAATTATCAACGTTCGAACCCAAAACTTGGCCTGACGCCCTAATAAAACTAGCCACCGATGTCGATAGCCTAAATGGCAAAACATTAAAAACATACGTGACCCCATTAAAGAGGAATCTTACATATTTCCTATCCTGCTTTCTAATTGGAATTTGGTAATACGATGACGTGAGATCCAACGTTGATAAATATTGTCCTTCTCGAAATCTCACCAAAAGTTCATCCGGTCGCGGTGGAATAATGTGATGCTTTTCCATTCGCGAATTTAGAAACTGTGCGTCCAAACATACCCGTACAGTTTTATCTTTTTTAACAACCGACGTTAACGGTGATACGTACTCAGTTTGAGCAGCTGAAATAACATTTGATTTTATTAGTTCGTCGATTTGACGTTGCGCTTTTTCGCGGTGCGCAATTGCAATTTGATATGTTGCCTTAAAAAACGGTGCGTTATTCCGCATACGAATCTCGTGCTCGTAACTCCTTATTTTCCCGGGCGTTTCCGAAAAAACTCTACCATACTTTTGTAATATTTCGTACAATTCCGCCTTTCCGTTCTCATCAAAACACTCCGGCCTTTTACAAGCCTCTAATAAATCTAAATCTGAATATAGACGTCTTATTGCCGCCGATTCTACTTCGCGTACCAAATTTATAGCCAATTGTTTTTCTTTTCTCTCCCCACAAAGCAGTTTAACTTTTAATCCCTTCAAAGGTATACTTAAAAATCCGTTATCAAAATCTATTTGGACTTTTTTTGCTGCGAGCCAATCGCAACCTAAAACAATATTTTCGTTAAGCTTTGGAACCACTACACAAGGTACCTCAAACAAAATTTTATTTATATACAAAGGCAGTAGAATTTGCTTACTTATCTTTTGTTTCTTTGACCCAACCGCAACCGAAATCCACATATTATTTACCGGTAAAGATTCAAATTTTACTGGTTCCCTCAAAACATTAGTTTTAAACTTTTCAGAAATTGCGCTGCATTGCGATCCGGAATCAATTAACATTTCAACCTCGGTCCCTACCACATTAGCTTTAATTATAGAAGACGACAACACTTCGGCTCTATCTATTGATTCATTTTCACCTTCACTCCCAGTTACTAAATCTTGACCAACCTCAATGTACCTTACTGACCTATTAACCTCTTCGCGAGCATCATTATTACCACCCCTCCAATTATCACGCCTATCACCATTAACATTACTATTATTCGACTGACCTGCATTACCATTGTTATCATTATTATTGTTTCTACTTTCATTAAATCTCTTTCTCTCCCCTGGTTTCTAAAATTCTCGTTCCGATTCCTATTCCTGTCAAATCTATTATAATTACCCCTATAACTATGCTCTTCCACCTCTTTATTTTCTTTCCTATTATAATTTCTGAAATTCGACTACTCTGCAAAAGTAGAATCTAAATTACGCAAATAAGCTTCGACTTCTTCTACACCTTTCAAACCTGAAATACAAATTCCTCTCTGAATTTCTTGTGGAAAATGTTTAATTAAGAAATGCACTAATTGCTCCTCCTCCATGCTCTCAGATAAAAATACCACTTGTCCTACCCATTTTAAGAAATAGTCTGCACGACTCCCACTTTTATATTGCCCATATTTGATTTCAAGAAACAATTCCCGCTCTTGTTCGATTCCCCAATATCAGTTTTTAAAACACTCGCAGAAATTTTCAAAACTCTTAAAACTATTTTCTTTTGCGACGCCCCAATCATAAGAAGATTCTTTCAAACAATTTAATGCCAATCCTAATCTATTACGTTCGGCGACACCTGCCTCATCCATCAAATTTTTCAATTTTTTAAGAAATATCATGGGATGTAATGACCCGCCTGGCACAAATGATAAATATAAACCACCCAAATCCTTCCACAAAGAGACGTAATTTCTATCATAACTATTTTCATCTTTAATTTTATGTTCTGTGACAACATCATCGGCCTTCACAATATCAACCTTTTTCGCTACTGTTTGCGCTAACTGATTAATGCTCCACTGCATCTCAGACATGCCTTCCGCTAGTTTAGTCATTACATCTTCTAATTTATCTATTTTCGATACTTTACTACATTTTGCATTTTCAATCTCGCCCTCATCATAATCGTTCTTATTTTTACGTGGCATTTTTATACAAATTATACAATTCACCAAATAACAATCCTAAAACTAACTAAAATCTAACCCTACAGCTTAATAGTTCAAACATGATTTCTCGTTTCACATTAAATTTAATAATTGTCAAGGTGCGCATTCTTTCCTAACAATGAATTTTAAATTTTCAAAAGCATTGTAATTGTAAACAAAATAAACCTAATACAACGTACTTTAAAACTCGTTAGCTTTAATCTGTTAAAGATAGAAAATTTCGAACTCCGGGGTTACAATACCAGTTATACTTGCAAATTCCTATCTAGCATTCAACGCAAACATGAGTCATATAGGTCCAATACTTCTTCACAATTCTACCTAAACGTGGCCTTTATTATACCGCATTCCAATGCCATAAATTTTTCTCTTACTTAAATGTCAGGTTATTTTGTTTGGTTTGCAATTGACTCCTATATTTGAATATATTTTGGATAATGTTTAAATTAAATTGCAAAACTTTTACTGTAGGCACAGTATACAGATCCCCAAACTCTAATCTGCTTAGTTGTGTTGATGAACTAGATAATATATTATCTTATTTAGCACCAATGATGGATAATATAATATGTTTAGATGATGTCAATGTGAATCTTTTCAATTTAAGTAATATTATCACACACTGCATTGATTCTTATGGATTCATCCAAGTAATAAACGAACCTACGCGCATAGTAAATAACAGCAGTACTCTTTATTGATTCCATATATTTATCAAGTGATGAATTATTTGTTCATGCAGGTACTATTGATGCTGATGTTGTTTCGGATCACAGAGAAAATTAGAGATTGTGTTAAGGATAAGATAAAAGTCATAATTAACAATACCTCTTCCATTAGTTAGTTCTTCAAGAAATTTCTGTTTAATACTTGATAATGATCTACGCTTTAAGTCACATGTTGCAAGGTTAATAAAAAGGTCGTATATAGCACTTAAACAACTTTTTTGAGAACGTCCTCCCCCAGATCGTTCAAATTTGAAAATCATTTTGCCGAGTACCAAACTCGCAACCTAATTTGTAACAAAATGTATCCTATTTCCCTGCAATGGTTCCACTAAGATATTTTAATAAACATTACTCTTGCTAACATGATGCAATATTTTGCTTATATTGAATATTGTAGAGTATCTAGTTACGTTTTGGGATACGGCACACTACCCTTTTTTTTTTAAAAAACTATTATAACATAGTATAAGCTTCACAAAGTAACACTGCTGTAATAATTTACTTATCGCTTGTAAACATAAACATGAAAGTTTACAAACAACCATGGGTGTTGAGGTTATGTCATTTTTGGCTTCATAAATATTCGCAATTAATCCAATCATTATTATATTACACTTATCAAAAGGTAATTCACCATATAGTATTAGTTTACTTCATTTCAATGCGACAAAAACAAAGTCCAAAATAATTCAATTTGAAATATTCTGGTTTTAAACCTTATTCTACACATCATTAACAGTGCCATCTTCAGAGGAAGTCGTGAACAATTTCTATTAAAATGGCGTACAATTAATGTAATAATTCAATAAAATCCATTCAGTACACTACGGCTATCATGATCAATATTTTTGAAATTTTTTTTAACAGAACGATTATATATGTATTCTGCTATCCAACGAATGCTTTTTTATATACAAATTGATTATGTTAGATGTAGTAACTAAAATAAAGTAAGTGAATTTTAACATTACTTTTAACAGCTATTTCTTGCTTATTACTGCACTTTGGAAAAAAAAAGCAAACCTTTGTTAGAAAGTACAAAGTTTTGTGAGTCTAATGGTGAAGTTACATTTTGCATATTTTCAATCCAACAAAAGTTATTTACCAAACAGAACCTGTTTTTGATGGATTTTAGGCAGCCAACCATACATCCGATCGCGCCCTTAAGCAGTGATTCTAGATTGTGCCTACAGAGCCATAAGTGGGGAAATAGATGGAATTGAATGGCAGGCGTATATATATACAGGGTGAGTTTTTAGTGTGGCAATGGTCGATAACTCCGTTATTTTAAAAGCTACGTAAACCAAATTTGGAGGCATATTAGGCATACCGAAAGTGCAAATTTTAAAAATATTTGGAAGCATACAAGATGTTTCATAATTCCAGGGCATATTAAACTTATATTTTTTTAAATGGAACACCCTATATATTATTACATTTTTGAAAAGCCCATAAAAAGAGCTTTAATTTGATATCAAATTGTATCTGTCTATTCCTTTTAGTTTTTGATATATTCAACTGTTTTTAGAAAAAATGACCCCGATTAGATACATTGCCACTGCACTAATACATAACTTATGTTAATTTTCAAGATGCAGAACATTTTACTATATACCATAGTATATTTGTAATTATCACTTTTTTGAAATTTCTTCACAGTATACAGGGTGTCAGGTTTCGCAAAATGCAATTTTTAAAAAAAATTTTAAATGGCATCCTACCAATTTTATTGCTACAATGGATAGTTCATTAAGTGTCCTTCCATTTTTGTTAAGCATTTCCTCCTTCAAAGATTACATTTAAAACAGAACGGATAATGTGTTAAATAATTGTTGCTACAAATAATTCTGCCACGGAACAACTATCAAAATTCATTTCTGAAATTTTAGCAAAATCCGTTTCTACTAAAAATTATAATGTAAAAGACTCTTTTTGAATTTGCTGAACAAATTAATAATTTTCAATTACCAAAAGACTACATACTTATAAGTTTGGACGTTTAATCCCTATATACAAATATATCTAAAGAACTAGTTATAAGCAACATTAGCAAGATATGGAACAAAATTAAACCAAATTGTAAATTTTCTAAGATAATATTTTTAGAAATAATTGAATTTTTATTTGATAATTGTTATTTTTCTTTTAATAATAAATTTTACACTCAGATTTTTGGATGTCCCATGGGATCAAATCTAAGTCCCATCACAGATAGTGATGGACGAATTATTAGACATAGTTATTCTACAACTACCATTTTACCTATCGTTTATAAAAAAATTTGTAGACGATTTAATGACAGCTATTCAAAATAACAAAATCAATGAAACTTTAGAAATTTTCAATAATTATAACAACCATATCAAATTTAGAATAGAAACTGAATCTAATAGATCGATACCATTTTTAGATACATTATTAATTAGAAACGCTCAAAATAAAATTATTTTATATTGGTACCAAAAACCTACACACTCAAATAGGTATTTAAATTATTTTTCTTACCACCCTTTTAAAACAAAAATAAATTTTATTCTTGCATTGAAGAATAGAATTATAAAGATATCACATCCTACTTTTATAATAAAAATATCCAAAAGCTAAACATATTTTAATAACTAACAATTATCCACCTTCATTAATAACGAAATTATTATATAATTCCCAAATAAATATAAATACAAACCATAACACTAATAATAATAATAACAATATCAATCCCGAAAGTAACCATATACACAAAACAAAAATTAATTCAAGTCTTTAAAAATAATAATTTTAAATTTGCTAAAAGAAATATATTAACAATAAATACTCTTTTCTCAAAATTAAAAGATAAAACTCCAAAACTCCAACAAAGAAACATTGTATATAAAATTAACTGTTTAGATTGCAATAATTTATACATTGGCCAAACCTCACAATGCCTAAGCCAACGTATAACACAACATAAAAGCGACATTAAAGTCAAGCCAAATTCATGTGCTTTATTGCCACATTTAATTACTTCTTATCACAAAATGGATTTTGAAAATCCTCAAATTTTAGAATTTGAGAAAGATAAACAGAAAAGATTGTTCTTAGAAATGTGTCATATCTTTCAAAATCAAAATGCAATAAATAAAAGAACTGATATTAATGGCTTAAGTTTGATTTATACCTATCTCCTTAATTTTAGAGCAATAGTTGATAAATAGTTAATGCAAGAATTGTTACTACATAAACACATAACTCAAGTAACACTTAAATGTATATGTTCATTCATTCTCTCTCTTCTTTCTCTCTCTCTCTTTCTCTCTAACACACACACACACCCACATACACACACACGAACGCATACACGTGCACTCACACACACGCATACACACAACACATGCAAACATGCGCACAAACACTTCTACAAACAGAAATTTGCATGCTCACATACAAAATCATACAATCCATCAATTTAGAAACAAAAATTTTTTTTGACGTTTTAATACTTTTACAAATTATACAATTTTACAACTTCAAAAAGCAATAAAATCCAAAACTTTTATATACAAAATTCATTCATTTAGATGTCAATTTTATTTTCACGATTTGTAAGTTAAATTTATTTTATGTAAATTTTAGCCTAGTTAACATTATTGTAGAAAAGCCTGTGATCAAGGATAAAATATAGATCCGAAAATTTATATATATATATATATATATATATATATATATATATTATATATATAAATATATATATATTGCTGTGAAACCCAAATCCGTGAACTATTCTTTTCGCCTCGGCTGCTCACCTAATTTTATAAATCTCTCATTCATAAAAATTAAACACATTCCTACCACAAACATCAACGTTAATTCTATTTACATCAATATTCAGAATACATTAAATTTTCAAATTAAACTTCAGCATAAAATTCAGTTTTAAAAGGAATTTCAAAATTAATTTTATTATCACTTTAACGTGCATCCAGAATTCAAATCCTTGTTGGATGCCTACTAATTAATATAACAATATAAGCAGACCGGAGTCTGAGTACAAAGGAGCATCTACCACCCTTTACGTTAATTAACCAGGTTTGTCTAATTGAGCTCAAAGACATACCCAAAGTTTCATCATATTCCCGAACATCAAAACAAAATACCCCTTTTACTTAAACAAGCAAATTTCATCTTAAAATTAAACTTTTATGGTTAGAACAATTTCACTAATGTCCATTTAAAGTAAATCAATTATAAAGTCATTCAATACACACAAAAATGTCAAACAAAATAGTATAATTTACCTGAAGGTTACTGTCCTCGTCGTTTCAAAGTATCGTTTCTTTAGTTAATCACACCATTCAACAGGATTATAATTACGGCTTCTGATTCTCTACGCTTTTAAAATTTTCTCCATCACCATCCATTCAAAGTCGTTTCTGGGCCTTTCCGGAACTCATCTGTGTTTATCTGACCCTTGTTTCATGGATCCAGACACGTATTTGAACCATTTAATTATTAACACCCCCGAAAAATAGCAAATAACTTCATGCTTCTGTCACCAATATATGCCAAAACTGCCTACTTTTGTGTATACATTCGTCGTTGTAAATTTTGCTAATTGGTACAGTGAAACTAAATTTTATTACCTTGTATCTAAGTGCACTGAAGTACATTCATGTTAACACGTAAATAACAAGCTATTTTGAATCACTAAAATATACTAGCAAACTTTAAATTATTTAATCAAACTAAAATGCACGGTTTACCATCTTTAATCAAGTCGCGTATGTACGAGCTTTTAACGCATCGAATCGTCAAAAGTCTAAGAGTCTAAGAGGCCGAAATTCATATTACCGCCGGTATATATAGCAAAAGCCTGTCTATCGGTCTGTTCCCCAAAACGGGTAATTCTAAAGAATTTCTCATGCCATGTTCCCAGTCTGCCGCTCACGCGTCGATTTTTACGAATTTTCACTCGCCCCATTCAAATCTCAGAAAATTTCCACACGGCACGCAAGCATGTCCGAGAAAAACTAATTGATTTTGTACAGAAATTGTTGTTCTACCTCTGATATTTGCATCCTATTTTTAACTAATTGTGACCCCGTGACGTTGCTTGAATCCCGCCTTTTACAATATGTGTCTTTGCTTGACGCATTTTTCTTTCCTTCTCTACCGTGTTCTTATTGGTGCAAATTGACACTCTTCATTATCGATTATTTCAGTCCACGCGGACTGTTATCTGGGTTTAATAAACCCGTATCGCACATTCTCGTGAATACTAAGCCCCGGTTTCTCCAAGATTCTTTGAAACATTAATTATCTGCAAAATTTACGCCGAATGTGATATTTAAACTACGCAGGTGTTCAAAATAATATTAATTCTCAGAGCTTTATTCCGTGGTATTTTAATCTTGGGTTTTACAAGTTTCAATAGGTATTATATGTTATTAACGGTTTAATTAACTCCAATTAAAATTGATTTCTATCCTTTTCATTTTAGCGAATACAACTTAAATATTAATTATTATACGTACACTTTGTTTTACTACCGGTTACTCGAAATAGAGTTAATTAAGATAAATTTTGCACGTAATTTCTCTTTGTTTAGGAATAATTACATTACACGCAGAGCTTTTCAATACTGCTTCTTTTGATATAAAGCGTCTTATAAATAATTTAAATTTCTTATTTTTACTGAAACAACCGAGTTTATTTATGCTTCATGGTTTTAATAACGCGTATTATTTAATGAAATTCCTTATACACGGTGATTAAAATTATTTGATGTGATTATTTAATTTTCTACCCTGGTCTAAATATGAGTAATATATATATATATTGTTGTGGATTTAAAGGGTAAATATGTGTAGACAATAAAATTTTAGCAACCGTGTATATAGAAAAGAGCAAATTATTTACGCGCCAAATTAATTTAATTCATATAGTGGAAACGGACGAGTATTAAGGTATTTTTATATTTAAATAATTGGACTGTTACAATTACATAAAGAAAGAAAGCTTTAAAGCATATAGAAGCTAAAGGATACGCATAATTAATCATAGTTTCTTTTAATCAAACGCATGAAAGCAAAAAAGGGAGCGTGCTTGCATAAGAAAATCAATAATTTCTAACGCAAATGTATTAATTTTAAAAGCCAACGTTCATCTACATAGATACTACAAAAAGGAAAATCTAAGAATTGTTATTTTCAAACGGTCGATAATTTCAAGAAACACCTGCTTGTTAAATGTTACGTTCAGAGAATATTAAACGAACGTTAATATAGAATTGCATAGAAATTGTTTTCAACGGTCAGTTTGTATAAGCAGCTAAAATAACTAATATCTTAAGGAGTGAATGGATTGAACAATCGATAATATACAACAGATAGAGAAGCAGATAAGACAAGCGTTGAATAGAAGTCGCGTAGGATATACACGTGGCTTTGGTGAAGGACGTCGACAATATCGATTTTCTGTAACTCAAGTGGTGTTTGAAAGGAGACAACAAACATGCATGGAACAGAGATGAATAGCGGATAGGTGGAGCATTGTGACGACAGGAAATTTTATCATTGGTTGATGGCCAACAGTTTTCGAAAAGAGCGCATACGGTAAGGTAGGAAACAAATTCTATGTAAACAGCACGAAGGATGGGAGAAATTTTTCAGAATTGATAGTCGGTTACGTTTAAAATTTGAGAAGCCGCTTAGAAAACAAGCTTTTCTCATGAAACGGGTTCCACTAGGGGGATTGGAGAATAATATAAATACCCGAGCGAAGATATTAGAGCTCTCTTTCTCCTTCCATCGAGTTCTGAATACGGGTTCAGACCTACATTATAGTAAAGCTTTCGGTTAGAATTTGTGTGTGTAGTAAAGTTACATTTAACATCTTATTTGAAATTATAAAAACTGTAGTAGCGGACCTCAAGTTATACAAGTGACTGCACAAGTGAGTGCTTATTTAAATAAAAGGTTTTGCTACTACGACAAAATTATTATATGGATGGATGATATTTGGGATAAGCTGAACTGGAAAGCAATTTGTATGCATGAAATATCTAGTATGGAATGTTACTGTGAGACGAAGCGAATATCTAGCGAAGAACAGGAGTGGTAGCGGATATATTAGATGGTGGAGATCAGTGGATTCTGGAATCAGCGTAGTAGATGTACACAACCACGAGGGGTTTTTGGTAGCCATCTCCAGCGGTAACGAAGAGGGAAGGTGTCTCCAGGTAATAAATTTGAAATTTCTGTTTTTATATACACCTTTGTGGATATTTTTGTGTTTGTGTGGTTAACTTATTGGTGGCATATCTATTGTTTTAAAAACTTGTTTAAAAAGATATATGTGCAGGACAATTTAATAATTTTGAGTATTGAAAAAGGGTTATTGAGGATATATAAAAATTTATTCAGGCTATAAATTGTGGTTGTAAGGAGTAAACGGGTCTGTAAATTTGTTTTTATTAATGCAAGGTTTAAATAGCTTATACAAACAAAACTGGGTTATAATGAGCTCACAATACACCAGTATGAAGTCAAATTAGGGTTACATGTGAGGCCCATCTACTCATATCTACTCGAATTTGTGTTAAATCATTTTAAAAATCAAGGATTTTAAAACATTCAATAAATTAAGCTGGTAATAATTGCACCAAACTGTTTGTACTCATGAGTAAATATTTTATCTGTTAATATGTGTAAATAAAAGGTGTATGGTTGTTGTATTATTTTAGTAATTTCATTTGATGGTGTGTGAGTGTAAAAGAGGTATGTACCTAAAAATAGGTATTCAAGAAGGGGCCGAGTGCTGAGCTAACCAGGGTGAGCAGAGAAATTTGAAGGCGTCCTAATAAAAGGGAATGAAATTTTTTGTTAATTTTTTTTTTAAAAATTTTATGTTAGCTCAATTCGTGGAACTCGAATGATTTAAAAGAAGGCTCGAGTAATCCAGAGATAGGTCCCAGAGTCCACGGCAATATATATATTGTAGTAGTTTTAAAGGGCTAAATTTACGTATAAACAAAGTAATTTCAAAACACCCTGTATAAAGAAAACAATCAGAATCTTACTTGCGAAATTTATTCCAGTTAATTCATTTTTAAGTAACAGGTATTAACAAAATTTTACAAATAATGAATAAAATTTAGTGAGGTTCGTAGAGAAAAGAATGTTAGAAGCCAATGCAATTAATTTATTAATTTAATTGAGTTTAATTGAACGGTTATTTACGTATAATATGCATAAAAGCGTATAAAAATCAATAATACCAAGGTGAAACGCGTTGCTAACAAACAAATATATCAGTAGGGTTGAAATAAGCGGAAAATCCAACTTGTAGAAATGTTATTTAAAACGCTCGTTAAGATTAAACACCTGCAGAATTTTAAATGTCAAGTTCCATTTATTTTGTAGATAACAAACAAGGATTCTAAGGATTGTACAAACGGTCGGATGTTTTCGCATGAAACGCTAATGAGCGGTTATTTAAAGCACGTCCACGTGGGTTAGATAGCAGATGATTTGGAATATCAATTTCTACCACTCAAGCAAGGTGAGAAAGAGACGTAAAATATGCATAAGCAAGGGACAGCGTTAGTATAGGCGGGATTTGTGAAACATCAATGCATAGTCTACTGGTCAATATTGTTAGTCGCACATCAGACAAGACACGGGAATATTGAATATTAATTTTCAGAAAAGATTGTAACGATGCGCTGAATTCGAGGATTTACAAATCGGTTAGAAACAAAATTTTAAGAACGTGTTATTTTAAATTACATTTTTCACGGTAAGAGGGTCTGGAGAGGTTACAGTCGAAGCATATAAATACTTGACGAATTAGCACGGCTCGCTCTCTTATTTCATCGTGGCCTTAGTATTTTGAACGCGTCAAATTACGTACCAAAGCTACCACGAGCTTGTAAGTATAGAAATTATTTTAAATTATAGCATGGTGTTAGCCTCATGATTTGTACGCGAATTGTGCCAAGATTACATTTTTTATTTGAGGTAACCCATACATTTTTTAACAAGCTCGTGTAGTGACGTTAAGTAACGTGGATCAAATTAAATAATTATGAAAGAAGTGTAATTAATTTGGGATTTGGAAATTGGATACACCGAGGAGGCAGTGCAAGCAGCTTAACTTAAATGGGGTTCTTATACTAATAGCTAGAAGCAGCCTGCAGAGCAGAGAGAAGCAAATACACGGCATCGTCAACGCAGCATAGATCTTCTAGAAATTCCAGGTAACGCTTTAAAATTGTGTTGTTATAAACTATGAAACTATGAATATTGGGTGACGTATGAGAGTGATTTTGAAGGTAGTGTGCATTATTTTGCGTATTAAAGATAATTTGTATAACTAACTTTATTATGGTATTTAAATAGAAATCTGAAGGTGTATATAAAGTTTATTAACGTTCCATCAGGAAGTTAAATTTTGTGAAGAGTACATGGGTTGTTTTTTTTTAATTTGTGGTAAGAGTATGCAAAGTATAAGGGCATACATTATTCATAATTGACTGGGTTATCATGAGCTCACCATACTCCAGAGTTTACGTAGATTTAAAATAAATTGAAAAAAAAGAATGAGAAAGAAGGTATTATTCAGGGCCCATTTACTTCGGGTACATTTTATGTGTTTGATGATTTAAATTAAAATACAGGACATTACAAAATAGGATTTATTGAGGTGTAACTTTATCACTAAAACTCAAGGATACGCATAATTAGTTGTAATAATTTAAATCAAGCGCATCGGATAAGAAACGGGGTTTTGAGTATAGAAAATCAATAATTTAAACGCATATTTCCATTTCAATAAACGAAACGTTCGTTATACAAATCCTAAGAAGTGTTAAAACTCGTAAATATTATTTTAAAAGGATAGTTACTTCAAAGAAACACTTGATAGTTAAATGTCAAGTTCAAAATACTGAAATATACGTTGGGACAAAATTCTATAGAATTGTTTGTAACGGTTGGTGCGACAAGATGTTAAAATAACAAATGCTTTGAAGACGAAGTGAAATGAAATATCCATAATGTAAAACAGACAGAGAACACGTATAATAAAACTTTGGTTACAATACACGTCTAAAATACGCGGTCGATTTAGAGGGCGTCGCCGTGGATCAATGTAGTAAGCGTAAGACTACGGATCCCAAGGTCCCGGGTTCAAATCCCGACACGGCCGACTGCTTGAAAAATGACAGGTGAGCATTTTTCACAAAAATTACGCCCTCGTTCGGATGAGAGGTTAAATGGAGGTCCCGTGTGTGTGTGTGTTGTCACGCACGTTAAAGATCCCTACCTTGCCTGGAACGGCAAGGGTTCGGCAAAATTCTAAATTTCCAGGCAACAAAAAACTCGCCTCCTGGCCAATGTAGTACCTACGGGTGGAGCATTGGAAATGTAAATGAACGGTCGATTAGGGGCCAACCACAATATCGATTTTCTGTAGCTTGAGAGGGGTTCTAAAAGAGACAATAAGTATGGGTGAAACGAAAAAAGGTAGTTAAAAGGTTAGACGTTATAACGAGGGAAAGCAATATAATTGGTCGAAGGCTAGAAGCTTTTAGAAGCTCGCGTCGGTTAGATGTTGTTGAGCGAATTTCTAGGTAACAGCACGGTAAACTTGGAATTTTTCAGACGTTGAAGTTCGGTACGAACAAAATTTGGAGAATCGGTTTTAGAAAATAAGCTTTTTGATGAAAAGAGGGTCCGTGAGGGGTATTCAAAAGCGTATAAATACACGGGGAGAGGTTTTATAGCTCTCTTATATCTCTTACGTATTTGCTATTATGTACTCTTATGTTGTACTGATTGTCGCTTATTAGTTGAACTATTATACAACATCCTATTTAAAAGTGTGTAAAAGCTGTTAGTAACGTACCAGTAATGAATTAAAAGTGTGATTTGCACAAGTGGGTGCTAGCTTAGCAAAGGTGCTGTTACTACACGCTACAATCTAAGGAAGGATGGTACATGGGTAAGCGAATCGAGAAGTTTGAAACTAGTATGCGTGAAGTGTAGTGGTTATGGAAGGTTAAGCTTGGTCGAAGCCATTATCCGGGTTGAAATGCTAAAGGTGGTTGCAGAGATTTGGATAGCTAGTGGACATGAGTTGGATTCAGGTATAATCACGAAGTCTATGGACACAACGACGAGGGTTTTGGGAACACATCTTCAGAGGTAACGACGGACGGAGCTTACTCCAGGTAAAGAAAATTAATTTCTTGTTTTTGTTTGAACATTTGTGCTGGTATTTTGTGCTTGAGTGTTTTGACTTATTGGGGGTGTATTTGATTACCATAAAAACTCATTTAAAGGAGTATATGTAAAGTACAATCGATATTGATTATTTAAAAATGCTTATTAATGGCAGAAAAATGTTGTTCTAAAGAGCAAACGGGTCTTTAGCTTTATTTTAAACAAAAATGCGAAGTTAAAAGCATTTAGAGTAACTGGGTTATACTCAGCTCAAAATAGACCTGAATAAAAATCAATTTAGGGTTGCACGACGGGCCCATCTACTCGTCTAAAATAAAATTGTTGAAATATATTAAAATCTTGAAATTTTAAAAAATTTAAAGATGGAGATGGTAACATTTTTTTTATCAAACTGTATGTACAAATGTGTCAATATTTTCTTACTAATGGAAACTTGTTAACAAGTGTAAATAAAAAGGTTGTATGTGTTGTTGCATTATTTGAGTGGTAATTTCATTTGACTGTGTCTGTGAGAAAGGAATGCACTTAGGATGGTAGGTATTCAAGAAGAAGCAGAATTCTGATCTAGCCAGGGTGTGCAGAAATTAGGAGGCGTTCCAAAGGTAGTGTAAGAAATTTTTGTTATTTTTATTTTCAAAAATTTTATGACGGCCCCATAGAGGCGATCCCGATTTTTTTGAGATTCACAGCAATACACACACACACACACACACACACACACACACACACAGATATACATATATATATATATATATATATATATATATATATATATCATTAAATATTAAGTAACTGGTAGTTTCACTAGAGGACGTTTAACTAATCCTTGGGCTGTCTTGACTGTAGTGACACGAACGATACCATCCCTAGCAGGATGAACATTTACTACTCTTCCTAAACGCCACTGTAGAGGGGGGTTATTTTCTTCCTTTAAGAGGACAAGCAAAGAGTAGCGGAATATCTTAACCACTTACCTTTCTGTTGCAACGTGTGCAGGTATTCAGCACTCAATTTTTTTCCAAAACTTTTGTTGCATATGCTGCAACAGTTGCCAGCGATTTAAACGAAAGGCGTTTATGGACAACAAATCCGGATCTGGTAACATTGAGACTTGTTCAAAATTAAGAAAATGACCCGGGGTCAAATACGAAAAATCATGCGGTTCGCAACACAGTGCACATAGTGGACGTGAGTTGAAAATCTCTTCGATTTGAATCAATACCGTCGAGAATTCTTCAAACGATAAAATTTGTTCACTGATAATTCTTTTTAAATGGGATTTTACCGATTTAATCCCGGTCTCTCGCAACCCACCAAAATAAAGAGCAGCAGGAGGATTAAACACAAATTCGATTCCCTCAACGCCTGCCGAATGGTGCATCAATTGAGAGATTTCACAAGAGGCCCCAACAAAATTGGTGCCATTATCACAATGGATTTGAATACATTTGCCTTTTCAAGCAATAAATCGACGTAAAGCACCCAAGAAAGCGACCGTCGACAAGTTAGACACTAATTACAAATGGATAGCTTTAGTGCTGAAACAAATAAATAGACAAATGTACGCATTCAATGATTTTGCGCCATGACAGCGGTTCATCGTGACAGAGAAAGATCCACCAAAGTCAACTTTCGTATGTAAAAAAGCCTTACCTGGAGTTAACCTAGAAGCTAGTAAATCCTTCAATGTGGGGGGGGGGGGGGGCATAAAACCACAGGGTTTACACGAATGCAGGATTTTAAACATTGCCGAATGGCCTTCTTTGTGGACAAGATCCAATAATTTTGAGTTAATAAAAATTGAGCTGTTCGATTTGCAGGATGTAAATGTCTTTCATGACAATCTAATAATTTCAGTCAACCGATGCGACCGAGGAAGCAAAATTGGAAATCTTGCATCAAGCGATAACTCTGAATTGCGCAGTCGACCGCCACTCTCAACAAATCACGACTATCTAGAAACGGACTAAGGCTACGTAATTGTTTACTAACAAGTTTTCTAGTTTTAATATTTGCATGATGTGGAAATGTAATACATCATCTCATGAACCGACGAATTTCAAGGCGATTCCACTTGGGCCATGTGATTGCTTTTCAAATAATCTTCCATAAATTTTTTATAATTCGAATACAGTTCAGGATTTTTTAGCAAACGACATTCTAATGACAAAAAACTTTTAATATAGAAATCGATCTCGTAGCCAAGAATGAGGGTTCAGAAATTTTAAAGGGCAAGGACACTACAAAACGACCGTCCTTGTTACGTCTATAATTTTCCACAAATTCCTTTTCGCACTTTTCTTCTTCAGCAGAAACGTGTTTCTTGAAGGGAATATTTTCTATTCCCACAATCAACGAATGTCGCTGTCTAAGGGCTCTCAATATAGTACCTCCGGGTGGAGCATTGCGGACGTGGCCGCAAGTATAGCGGCCCTAATTCAAATTATAATGTCTAAGGGCTCAACTAAAGCACACAACGACGTAATAGAATTATTCGGGGAAACAACCTTTCCCGTTAAAACCCAACCAAAGGTTGTTTTAATAGCAACTGGCTCGTTAGCGACACTCCAACGAGATTTGTTCAACAAAATCTGAGCAAAGATTTCAGCTCCGAGTAGCATGTCAATCTTACCAGGAATATTAAAATTAGGATCAGTTAAGGCCAAACCTCGAATATGCGACCATTCCTTGACCCCTATAGACGACGAAGGTAATTGATTACAAATGTTAGGTAAAATATAACAATCAATTTCATATGTTGGAGACCTTGCTCCCGAGGGGCCGACTACATACGATAGTGTGCCAGACAACCACGACGAATTCAAGCCAAGTCCTTGAACAGTGACATTGACTCTCCGTTTCTTTAAACCTAATTTCTGATAGCATTTTTCAGTCATAAAACTTTCCATGGATTCGTTATCTAAAATTATACGAACAGATTGCAATTTTCCTGTTTAATCGAGCACCGACACTATTGCCGTAGCTAACAGCGTGGTTGTATGTTCTAATGACGTCGAAATTAACGAGCTGGTGGCAGGTTGTTCATGCACAACCGCCGACGACAGATTGTCTTCATTAGGTCTACTAGTAGAAGTAAGTCTAGGCGTCGCTCTCCGAGGAGACGCTGACCTTTGACAATGAGTTTGTCTGCGTGGAGAGACCGATTTTTCTCGTTTATCGAAGTGAAATAACGAATTGTGTGACTATTGGCATTTTCTACACGGTCAATCCAACATTACCGAATATGAAATATTTAAACATTTAATACAAAGATTTTTAACCTTTACCACCTTAAATCTTTCTTGAGAGGTTTTATCAAGAAACTGCTTATATCTATAAATAGGATGCACAGCTTGACACAGACTACAGCATTTTTTACCATCTTTAGTGATACCAACTAAAGAAGTTTTAGCTAACAAACTTTCCTTTTTCCCCTTGCTTCACAGAATCTCGAGATTTTAAGCATGTTCCTGAAGCAATGTCATTTATTTTGAATACTTTACATTGTTTTTCAATGTACGACCTTAAATCTTTGAACGAGGGAATCTCGTCGCTATTTTCCAATTCAAAACGCTTTAAAACGTTTGTATCTATTTTTTTCGATAATAGATTAAACAATATGAAATCTAATAAATCTATTTCCATCTGTTTTCACGCGAATATATTTTCATCAAAACATCTAATTAATTGCCGGAGTTCCGTGTGCGAGTCTGAGGAACTTACCTTAGGGCATTTTTCGAGAGCATTAAAATATGTCGAAAGTAGTAACCTCTTGGACTGAAAACGATTAGTAATGATTTTATAGACTTTATCGTATGCACAATCGTTTAATGGTAAATGTTTTATTAACGCACGCGACGAATCATCTAGTATATCTACGAGATAGCAAAATTTTTCCACAGGGGACAAACTCACATTATCATAAATCAATCGCTTATAAATTGCATGATAACTTTCAAAGCCCGAAATACTACCTGAGAACCGCTGGAGTGATAGGTGTTTCAAGCGAATACCACTATGTATCGACAAAGTAATATTAATATTTTCCACTTGCGGCTTATTTTCTACGAGATCTAATTCACATTGTTCAGCGATAATGCGAATTTCTAATAGATAATTATCGACTTTCACCCTATGAGCCGAAAATTTGTCCAATTGTTCACTTTCTTCATCCAAGAAAATATCCTTGAAAAAAACTTAAAATAAGTTTCAATTTGTTCGACACTTTTCATCTAATTATAGCAATCGATACATTTTCCGGTTTATTAATCTTATTGTATATATGATCCAACCGTTTTACTACAAATCTAGATTCAAGAATAGCTTTATCAATTGATATAACCATATTTGATTAATGAACGACTATGAAAAACAATGCGCACCTCAATACTCTACGACAACTCATTAATCTACGAAATTAAATTATTAATCGACAAATGCAACTAATTACAATGCTCGTTTGACAAAACGTTTAATGTTTCAAAATAAATACCAACAAAATAACCCATTTGTTATACTATCCAGTAAGTTGAATGACCCGGGTGGTGCATCAAACTTTGGTCGACGAAAAATAAGGTAAGAATTTAAAATACAACCCTCATAAATATAGTATCCGAAATTTCTACAAAATTTACATGAAGTACACCGACCGACCATTAATCCTTGCGACAAAGAAAAAGGGATGTATTATAAATCTACCGTTATACCCAAATGTTTCTACTATTAAATGTGCAAACAAGATGCTAGCCTCTTTACAACACGCCCAAACATATCAAACGACAATTATTAGATTAAAAGTATTAATAAGGAACGATAGAAATAGGAACTAATTAATTAATCAAATAATCCGGCTTACAAAGGCCATTTGTTAACCCGCGAGGGGTCTTATAATTTTATATATCGACTTAGCTCATCCCTATTCTATTGTTTTATAAGCGTCGTTCCTACTCTCGAAGGAAGTAGACTGTATAGCTATTTATTGGACGTGTTACGTACGCATTATCATTGTGTTTTTTAGGGTATATCTATAACTTCATATTTGGCGACACTAATGATTCAACTTACTTTACCGAACCAACAAACGCTTCTCTTCCATGTCTATGAGCAAGTGTCGATCAATACTCCTTTAGTCCAACTTATTTTCCACAGGTACAAGGGAGGTTTTATGACAGGATATAACGGGACAAGGGATGACAGTTTTGCTATTTGATTTACATTTACGAATTTACAACGACTTAAAATAAAACAAGAAAACGTGAGACAAAGAGACTAAACAGCACCTTACTTGATGTTTCCTACTGTCACACCTAAATGCGAGGGGTAAAATATAAGGCCCCGCTGAAGGCGTACTAGGAGTGAATTGTACCAACGCTGTGCTCGAACCAATGAAAGTGGCTCGAACTCGGAGAGATTAATTTGTTGCTTCCTGTTCCGCGGCTAGTCGAAGAGCACACAAGGGTCGTAGGAGTGCTACATAAGAGGTAAGTAGATATGGGCGCCAGGGCTAGGTTCCGCCCAGGAAACAACTCAAGCAAAAAGTCAACCACACCCAACCCGATTAGGAAGACTATATAATCTAGGTTAGAATTCCCCGCAGTAATTATCTTAACAGCTCCTGATTTCCAAGTAATAAAAACTTTGTGTCGTACACACTTGCACAATCTCTTTAATATTTATAAATAAAGTAACCAGTCAGATTCTAAGCAATATAAGATAATGTGAACCAGTGGCAATGTAATAATGACACTGAGTAACTTAACACAAAAGCCCCTAGGCTCGTATTAGAAATTTAAAATTGAGTGTTGTGAATATAAGTTACCAAATATTGATATCCCACAATGTGCGCAAATTGTGTTCACAATTAGACTTAAAATAGCAATATTCTTTTATAATCTTTACATTTTTATCGATAGTTAATTGTCACATATAAATCCCTTCACCCTTAAATAATTATTCTCAGTTATGAAAAATTTAAGACCAACCAATATTTTATTCTAATTAGAAATAACTTTAGTACTCCGCCTCACAAGTAAACTATTTTCTAGGGCTACTCACGATCACCCCTTGGACATGAACCTGTACCGATGAATTGGATTCCGGAACAGCCGATCCAATATCCAACGTCAGCAGTACCAACGATTAAGCCTCTTCTTCAACTCTACTACCAAGTCCAGAACCAAACGCAGAAAGACATTCACAAAACTCACGAATGCGCCAACAACTAATAATTCAGGACAACCTAAAAACCCTGCAATAATACAATTAACCACCTGTTAATTATAACCCCTCTTTACCTTCGTTAAAAAGAGTTCTTATACAATACCAATAAATTCTTGCTCTGTTGAAATATAGACAGAAGTGCTAATATCTAAAGCATTTAATATTAGTACCATAAGGACAAAGTTTATTACTTACAAAAGATGGACTCTCACGCCAAACTATCTTTCCGATAAGCGGTCCGAACAGATGTGGAATTTTAATTTGTACCAACAACTAGAAATATCCGTTCAGTAAATTTAGGTGTGCTTACCATTTATTTCCTACAAATCCTTACAACGTAAGTTCGGGTAGTTTCAACTCTGAAAACCCTTTTAATTTAGTAAGCCACTAAGCGTGTTTTACGTGCGACCTAACGTTCTTCTGTTCGTATAATCAATAATTATGTCCGCGCAGCCTGCTATCATGTTAACAAACAAGTACTGATATTCCGAATCTTTATACAACACATCGATGCAATAGTACGCCTTCAAACATCGAGATATAGTTTAAACAAAGGTTAAATTCCCTTAAAATAACTTTCTTCTTTTTGACAATACGAGTGCGTTTCTCAACGTTACACCAATCAAATAAAAAAATTTCTTTATTACTAGACATTTACAACTTTATGTACAGAATTATATACAGAAATTGTATTAATTTTGTAGCGGTCATAGAATGACTGTTACACTACAAATAATTATATATTTGCTAATATGCATAAGTGATTGTATTATTTCTTATATCATTGATTTATGTAACTCAATGCGTACAATTTTAATTTATGTATCAAGGTGCATTTTACATTGGTTCGCCTTTGCAAGTATTTATTAAATATATCACTTACCTAAAAATGGCAAACTTGATAAGATCCCATTCGATGTAATATCATAGTGCAGAACTTCTTTCATATAAGTTGGCAATTGATTCATCATCGTATGTAATATAAAACCACCAACTCCAACGGAGAATACATTTACCCAAACAGGCAGAGTCCTTATTATAGCAAGCCATGGCACTTTGTTTGGCTTTTTGTTAAATTCATGCTTGATGACAATTTCTGATTCAATGGCTTCGCATTTTGTTGGCTAATACGAGGAGGCTGAGCGGGCGAATCGTATACCAAGAAGAACCATGCGATCGACCACGTCAAAGAAATTCCTCCTGTTACGTAAAAAACACTCTCCCAGCCGTACATAGTTATAAGAAATCCACACATCGGCATTGTAATTGCTACTCCTAAAGAAGACGCCATCATACAGGCTAAGAATTTTGAACGCTGTGACGGTGGGATCCATGTGACTGATATTGGAAGTGCGGCTGGATAAAGTCCACCTATGAAAAATCCCGTAACAGCTCGTGGTATAGAAACAGCGATAAATCCTCCCTGGCATGTAACAGGTGTTAACAACGTCAATATACTAGCAATTGCCATTCCACCGCCAAGTACGATTCGTGTTCCTATAATTTCTGCAAGTCGACCACGAAGCAACTGCGTCAATATGTAGCCCCAAAAGAAACTACCTAGTATTTGGATTTTTTGGTAGACATTCTAACAAAATTTGTTTGATGCGTTGAGTGTTGAATTGATGGCACCACCATCTTCTACCATTTCTACAATTGCAAATGAGATATTTGCACGCAACATATAATTCAACATAAATCCCAAAGTTATCATCAAAAGGAGTATTTGGCGGCATGATATATAATCTAAAAATACAGAAGAATACAAATGAGATAAAAGTGGCAATCGCTTTTACAAATGTTGTGTATAAATTACAGCAATAGTATACAAGTAAAAATGTAGGGTAATTGTATGCAGGGTTTATGTTTTTAAAGAGGCGCACGTCGGAGGGGATTCTTTATGCAATTTTAAAGTTATTATCATTTTAAAAGAGTAATATTAAAGCACCAGCGTCATTGTTTGGTGACGAGCGTCTCGCGGTAGAAATAACGCGGCTGTAATGACAGTTGAAAACAGATTGAGGTTACGTAATTTTTTTGTTTACATATAGTGAATGAGATCCATGGAAATTACCTATTAATTTTGTTTATCGTGTTATTTGTAAATATATTATATATTATTATAAATATATTATTAATAGAGAAGAATAATCCACATTTGGAATGCAAATGAATGCTTAATATATATTAATAGTTATTAAGATGGAATGAAAACCCAACTTTGTATTTAAAGTTGAATTACCATTTCAAATCAGAGGTTGCAGGTTCAAGTCCTGCTGTAGCCGTTCTATTAGTGGTTTTCAATTACTAGTTCGATTTGAAATGGTAATTCAACTTTAAATACAAAGTTGGGTTTTCATTTCATCTTAATAACTATTATATATATATAATATATGTATATATATTGACATGATAACAGGTCACGAGAGGTCATTGAACCCCTAATTTTAAAAGTAAATTCCACTAAAATATAGTAGAATCCGGAAAAATGGAATTTTTCGTAAATTTATGATTATACTTTGTATAATACAAGCGTATCTTTATTTATTGATGTACAATGCAAAAATACAAATTGCGCGTGTATAAATAATCACCCTGTATGATATAAGCATATTGTAAATAAATAGCAAGTAACGTAAATTGGATATGTAAATTGTAAGATACCGTAAAACGCATTTCGATGTGAATACAAATCTATACATTTTTGATAAAATTTGCAGTAAATAGCATAAAACGAGCTTTACGCATTTTGTATAAATATAAATAATTTCATGTAATTACTATAAGACGCAAAACCTTTTGCATTAAAAAGCAATCAAAGTTTAAATTAATTAACCCCTGAATTGTAGCAATTGATTCTAAATAAAGAACTCTCTCAAATATGAGCCATCGTTATTTAAAACTACGTATAAACTCATTAAATAAACATTTTTGTTCCAAGAAGCAGCTTGAACATCGAAAAAACCTGCAAAATCCTTGGAATAATCGGTTATCTTTTGTATTGGTATGCGATGCCGGAATAATAGTATATAAGAAACAAAGACAGAGTACACGTCACGGATATATAGAACAAATAAAAAGATAATAAAATGTCGAAATTTTATGCGCTAATTAGGTATTCCTGGATATTTTACATCATAATATTCGAGATTATAGTAGAATTCTAGAAAAAAGACAATTTGTATATAAAGGAGCGCTTATTGTTTCGAGGGGAGTTCATTAATTAAATTTGATCCGATGTAGTCGATGCTTAAAGTAAATCAAGGAAAGTTATTTTAAAACGCTAGCCTTTGCGTTATATAGAAGTATGCAGTAAAACATAGCTGCGGGGTTGCAATGAATATTAAAGTGACGTTTTTAAATCCAAATTACATACAAAAATGGAATTATTAATTGCGAGAAAAAGGCGAAATTCTTCATTATAAAACTATTTTAAAGATGTAATAAATAATCGAAGGGAAGATTTAACCCAAAATGTACTTTGATAATTGCTGTTCGAAATCAGGAATTTTAATTTGGGAAAACTTGTAAGTCGATTTGGAGATCAATTTAAAATAAGATTTTTAATTACAAAAAAGCGTTTTGTGGATTCTGCAAATATTGCTGTTAGATTTATTTTTAACTCATACTTGAGTATTTGGATCTAGTTTAAGATAATCCTGATAATTTCTTTTTGTGTGAAGGATTTTTTACCAGGAGTTTGTGCTCAGAGTTCGATATACTCTGATTTTTAATAGATTATATGTCAAGGGTTTTTTCTGGCCAAAACAAATCTTACCAGCGTGGAAATAATTTATAACCAGGTGAAAGATCCTCAAAAGAATAAGTTTAATTATGTAAATGTAAAATACGGTAAGCAACAATAATTTTGTTTGTAACAAAGACTTCTTAGAAATTATCTTATATATGAAAGAAATAAAGTTGCAAATGCCTTTGTATGAAAAAAAATATTTCATATTGTATAAATGCTTTGTGATATTACTGTGTTGTATTTCATTTTGAAAATTTTTCAAATTTCGTTAAGCTAACCAGGCAAAGTGAAAAACGAAGGTAAGTGAACAATTTCAAGCTTACAAACCAGAAGTATCTTTCCACGGTACTCTTTCAGCGATGCTCCCAATACGGGGCCGTTTTACAGCACTTTTTCAGTAGCACCCCTCAGTGCGACCTTTTCACAGCAATATATTTATGAGGGGCGGTGTACCGTAACAAAGTTTCTCTCAAAAATATCTTTGAGATGTTTTATTTTATCTAATTGGTGCTCCAAATCAGAAAGTATATATTTTTCTTTCTCTCTGAAATTATTTCTGAGATCTTATCTTATCATAGATTTATGTATCTTTAAGAAAATATTTTTAAAAGTTTATGTTATCTAGTCGATATTCCGAAGCTTTGGTATTTATGATCAAAGGCACAAAATATTTTCTAAATAAACAGGGCCTAACCTCCCTTTTAGCTTTGTATTTGAGTAAAGTAGGAATAAGAAAATTAGTTATGGTTAATACAGCACTACTAGCTAATTTGTTAACGTAAAGTTTTTATTATTGCAACATATTTTGCTTTTACATTTGATAGTAATCCCGTGCTTGAAATTACAAATTTTGTTTCAAACTAACAAAGTAAATTAATTAATACTCGGTTACCCGTTTAAATTACTGTATATTAACAAGCTAGGTATACGATACGATATCTAGACATCTCGGATCTATGACGTATATTGCTTCTATACTATATTTTGTGGAGGAGTTCGTTGCTAACTCCTACAACATATACAAGAAACACCGATAGTAGTACGATAATGAACTAGTATAAGAATCCACTATATAGTCTGCATGCCCTCCCACACAAGTAGTTAAAAATAAGAGAGTCCGTACAGAATGAATGTTACGAGTGGCTTCTCCAACTTATCAATCATGACTCTTCTTCGTTTGCCGTCGTGATTTGTCAAAAAAGCATGTGTCTATCACGAACCGTGAGAACTATCTTTCACACAAGATTACACGATAATAAAGCAATTTTTAAAAAATCCCGAAAATAATTATTTGCACAACCTTGTTTTCGAGCTATATTACACAAACATGTGTAATACACCTAAATTAATTACTCAAAATTCCCCTAAAATTAATTCTTTTCCAAAATCTTTTATAAAACGCTTATTGGCGCGCAAGAATCTTGACAATTTTATTAAATTTTTTTAAAAATTTTGTAAAACAGTGTATCGGTCTTTTCACAAATTATCTTTTTAATTGTAATAGTATTCCTGTACAACTTACCAGCAAGTTTTTTAAACACGTTCAACCCTGTAGTGGTAGAATTCATCATTAGGAGAATTTGTTATGGATCTTCTGTCTGCAAAAAATATCATTAATCTGTGATTTCTTTTTTAATCTTGAACTAAAATATCTAACAAAATCAAACGTATAAGTGGATCATAAGTATATTGGGTTACCCTTAATGCATGTTAATTTTTGGCGGGCGAAACACATATTTGTCAGTTTTTAATATGATACGATTCAAACGCGAAACACGTATTATTAATCACTATTTTAATTTGTTTGTAAAAGAATGTTTTTGCTGATTTAGGGCCTTTGTATTCGGATGCGAATTAGGGTTCGATATAAACGCAACAAACTTGTTGTTGCATCATATTATTTCGGTCTTATCTGACTCCTTTTATTAATGTGGTTAGAATTGACTTCTTGTTTTAATGCTTATTCCGTTCAAGCAAAACTAAAACTTTTTCCTTCAGATTAGTTTATTTTTATTACATCAAAAACTGACAATTACAGTAATAATAATTTTTTTTAACAACTACCATGGTTATTATAAACTTTTAATACGAAATCAAAGGATTTTACACTCAAACATGCACGTTTTTGCTTATTTGAACAGCAAAAAAAATAGTAAAAAGTTAACTGAGCGTGAATTCACACCTCCTTACTAGTAGAGGAAAATCAGTGAACCCAGGCCCACATTTCCACCAGCATCCACATTTCCACACACATCTGGACCAAAAAGTTTTCTTCGACTAACCATTTTTCATCTTTCGAGATAAATATCTTAAATTTTTTATCTTTCGAGATAAATGAGCATCCTCATTTCCACACACGAGATAAACCTATTTTTAAGATTTTTTACTGCTAACATTCTGGACCAAATAGTTTTCTTCGACTAGCCATTTTTTATCTTTCGAGATAAACCTATCTTGTTTGGTATCAATTAATATTAGAATTTTCTCAGCTACCCAAATTTCTAGGAATTTTTTAGATTGCACCATCCCTAAGGGAGCTACCCCAATTTTAAGATTTCTTACCTGTAGCGACTTTTGAGCGTTCTTATAAAATTTTTTTAGTCATGCGATACATCTTGTTAGCTTAGAATTTTATGTAGAATCCGAATCTGCAAACAGATTTGAAATCGGACCACGCCCTGCAAAGTTATACTTTAAGCTCTCAAACCTCTAAAATTTCGCCTTGCTCGTATATATTTAACTCCATTTTAAAACCTTTTCGCTACCCAAGGTATATGCTTTAACCAAACAGTTAAGGTAGTAACACAAAAGTTTAATAATTTATTTATCCAATTTACAGTTTAATAAACTATTACAATTTTTACAAAGTATAGCATTATTTCCTGTGTGTAGCCGAAAGTTTAACCTGTAACAAAAAAAAAGATTAATGGGTTGTTTAAAATAGACCTTGTAACAAAAAGAGATTAATGTAAAAAAAGAGGAGACGTGTTTTCAGTCAATAAGACATATTGTCGTTAACAATATGTTTTACCGTCCAGCGACACCACGTGGAGGTAAACACATGCCGCCGGGAACAAAGGAAATTTTAAGGATGGGGGAGGGTAGATATGCTTATAACTAACTTATATACTATATATACACAATAAAATATATACAAATATAAACAACTTAACCTATATCCTTATGCCCCCATGCGTAGGTTGATATGCTTCCGGGGATGACGTAACGCTTGTCATCTGCGCCCGATAAACTGATTTTATTAATAAGCTGTGTATAAAGTTGGTGTTTCTTACTCCGGATTGATACCATCGTATTCATGAGGGCATCTCTATTATTAATAACAACATCCCTAAAACTATCTACACTAATCCCCGCCACCACATTACGACTAACACCCTTAATCTTTTTAACAATGTCTTTCTCACTAATAATGCAGTAGGACTTAGCCCTACTACCGACGAACTCCAACACCAAATCCCCACAAAACTCGTCCTTAAACTTACCCAACACCTTTTTGTTTATAAGTGGTATATTGTATTTATTGTTTGGAGGGTAATCACTTGTATCAAAATGCTCAATGTTCGCACTAATGTCACTGTATAAGTCTGGCGTCTCAACACTATAAACTAAAGAGTCTGTATCCGTATAAAGCAGGGACAATCTGGGACCATACAGAGGAACCATGGTACTGTAGTGAAACTCATACATAAGAGTTTTGGACAAATCTAAAATTGACAATCCTGCATAGATTGGTTTATTATAATTAATTTTAACACGATCCATCTGTATAATCGCCAGATTTTCCCCCAACACGGTACAACTGTTAAAGTTAGGTTTAGCTATTAGTCCACTCGCGCACAACTTTTGTCCCTCGTGCTCCCACCGCGACACAATCTTGACATCGACCCTTTTGTCCACGTTCTCCATTGTTTTACCAAAACCGCATTGTTCATAAGTTTGAAAAATCTTTTCAAACGCGTTAGCGCAGAGGTACGGAGATTCGTGTTGAGATCAATGTAGGGTTTGAGCCACGGTGATTGCTCGAACTCCAACACACGGTGAACTGTAGTTAATTGTAAGCCATTGCGCAGAGCCTGTTGAAGTGCTCGGTAATGGATTACATATTTCTTCTTATCAAAAAGTGTGGTGAGTAGCTTTGGAGTCCTAGAAGACAGTGTTGGTGGAACCATGGTCTCAGGGCAGAAAGGCAAGTCGTTATGCAAATCCTGAAGCTGTTGTGGTAGTGCAGATCAACCTCTAGGATGTACCCCATATTGTGTGTAATGGGGATATTCAAAATGTTATCTTTCAGATGGTTAACCTGATCGATGTTTAACCACCTGAAAAACCCATGTGGTAGTGGTTGACTCATAGCCCATCCATATAGGTTGTTGGCATCGAGGTATGTCAAGTACATGGAGGGTTCACTGGGTTGTACTCCTCCATATACTTGTTGTTGGCACGAGCATACCGATGACTACACTGAGTGAGACCACCTCTAATGCCTTTCTTAATAAAGTGGTGCATATCAACATCGGTTAATAACTCCAACTTCACCTCAGTCTGTTTCAGCATTGCATCAAAGGCGAGAGAAGGAGCTGTCACGTACTGAGCCGGGTCGAGATTGTACGTTTAGACAAACGTTTCTGAAATTTTCAAAACGTCTGCCAACAGTAGAACATCGCTCTTTAAATACAGATCGCTGTATTCACCCAAGTTTCGTACGTGAAACTCCTCCCACACCTTCTGCGCATGTTTATAATCCGCATCGCTAATAGTCGTAGAAGATAAGTCGTTGAAGAAAGCATGTTTTGCGGGCAAAGAGGTTTCATTCAATACACTTACATCAGAAATGTATGAATACGGGAAAACACCTTTCCTCGTCAGCAAACTACGCGATCTGTCGTCTGAGAAAATTTTTGGACCTCAACAAACTGTTGAGGTTCTAAATTCTTCGTCAACTTATCCAACGATGATGCCATAAAACGAAGCGAATCTATGAAACGCAGCTGGATCGTTGAATTGTGATCATCTTCAGTATCTGCATCTCCTGCTAATCGAACATACTTCGTAAATGAAATATATCGTTCCTTATTGTTGGGGATCACCTCTACACGTTCTTTATCACATCCTAAGCTCCCTTACGATAAAATGTCCATCGTAACCACTCAAATTGTGAAGAATCACTGGGATAAATTTGGTATCGTGTATTTAATGTTGCATTGGGAGTGTGCGGCAAAGCGAAATCTCCCTGAGAGGTGGCAGTGATCCCTCACCTCTCATTTCCCAAAGGCTGCTTACAGATGCCACACTCCTCAACCATATGAAACAACAACTCATCTAGGGGTTCCATTGGAAGCATGGGGTGTTTGTTTTAAAATTTTTCCCAATCGTTGGGCTTCCTCTTTCATCTTTTCCATAAAAACTTTTGCGGCTTCAGGTCCTCTGTACAGCTCAAATTTGTTAAACGAGTCATCGTATGAACATTTGATATAGTATGCAAAACTGAAGGGTTCGTGGTGTTGTGGCTGTTGGTGAAGGAAGAGGTGGGATCCGGAACTGCAGAGCTAATAGGCTTCAACACACTTTCGAAGTCAGCATAAATCACGAACGGTACCCGCATTTGTTTGTGGATGTTGGTGAACTCGAGGATGTTGTTGAAGTGGTTCGGCATGGTCGTCACCACATGGTTGCAGTCGTTTGTTGAGTGTTGGTGTAATTTGTCTTCAGATGGAAAAACACCAAGCATCCATCGCAAATCCATTTGCGGGTGCATTCACGAGAGATCTGCTTACCCACTAGCTTCCCAAATCTTTGATCCAACAGTAGTGGGACTTGCATCCATCCTGAATGTATAGTAGGTTCACATGCCGAACCCTTTTATTAGCGGTGAAATGTAGCGGTCCAACGATGGACTTGCCTTCTACCCCAAAGACGTTGATGCTGATGTCGTTCTGCTCCTCAAACCTGGGAATGTCCTTTATGGGCATCGGGAACAGTACTCCTGTTACGTCGAGTACCGTGCTGTAATGCGGGTAGCTCGATACACGATAAGTGTGCCGTTAACGGGTGTAGGGCTGCCACAACACACCAGCAAAACATGCATTGTCTTGATTCTGGATGTTAACGACGGCTCCCTTAACCTGAACCCATTTGGGAGCTCGATGTAGAGGATCCGCGCATTGGTTGGTACTTGTTAACATTTACCTCCAAGTACAACGCCTGTTTCAGAGTCCATCCTAAAATTTAAAATTAGAAAAATTAATAATTGTAGAAACTAACCAGAATCACGTTCTTGGAACTCGTCCGACTTAGCCGACATCCTCTCCACAAAGGTGTTGTAGACCGCTCCCAGGTCACTGGAGGAGGTGACCACAACATTTCGAGTGTTGAAAGATTTAATATCTTCAACACCCTCTGCCGCAGCCATCTTGGTGTAGCCACCAAACAACTCGCAATTAACCTTGAGGGAGGTGTGTATAGCCAGCTGTTCCCCGACTAAGGCTATGAACCTCTCCTTCTGCTCGCATAGAAAATCCAATAGACCTAAAAATACAAACTAAGCAAACACAAAATACTTATAAAAATACATACCACTAGTATTAGCATTTTTAATTCTGTATGTCGCGATTCGACTTTTGAATGCGGTCGCTACTACTTCCACACCGCCATCCAGGACACGGCTAGCAGCGGTCTTGTGCGCGTTAGATCGCTGGTGGGCTACCAAGTTGACAACGTCCACATTGCATTCCGCACATCTCCGCGACTTCTTGGGGGCAGGTCCCTCAACTGTTGGTGCAGCAGGTCGCTTGACCCCGGATGGACCTGCAACGGGGACAGCCACACCATGTTTGGCGTCCTTGTGCCGTTTTAGGCTATCCTTCCGCGAGAAGGATGCAGGGCATGCATCGCAAACAAAAGACCGGTGGATTTCGATCCCACGTCATGCTGCTGGAGCTGGTGCCTCTTCAAGCTATCACCCTCGAGAAGACAGCCCCGCAGACGTTGCACACGAATGATGCCATTTCTCTATAAAGAAATTAAAACTGGTCAAAGACTTTTAACAGTTGTAACTAGCCGAAGACTAAACAAAAACTGAATTTATATCGCCTCGTACCATGCTTTTATACATAATTGGTATAATTAGCTACTTTACTTTTAAAAACCCAGCATCGTTTAACCTTGAGTAACATTCCAAACTAGTCTATTAACGTCGGTGAAAATCAATTAGCTAGTTTACTTTTAAAAACCCAGCGTCGTTTAACCTTGAGTAACATTCCATACCAGTCTAATCACACCAGTAAAACCTAATATTCTTAACTAACCTTGAATCGGATTACAAACTAGTTCATGCCTGTCTGTAAAATACTGCAAATGATAATGAGGAGCATGCGCAACAACAATTCTGAAACATTTAAAAGGAGGAGCTGCATAGGATTCCTTCTCAGTCATCTCAGTGAAATCAGTGCAAAGCAATGGAGTCTGTAGATGTTAATAATGCACAAGTTTCGTATACCGAAAATCTGATTAATAAGTTTACGTATAGTTTAAGTGAATTGGGTGAACACCCTCATAATGTGGAAATTGGGTTTGTTATAAACCAGAGAATAAAACCCGTATTACGATTGGTGTGTAGCAAGAAATATTGTGGCAACCATGTTCTGGAATTGACATACGAAAATTGGTTAGCATTTACAAATTTTCAAGTGGAATTTCAAATCAACGTATTTTCTCGTGACGTACTAAACACTCGATTAAATGGTGCACCGAAATGGAAGATCTACACATACAACTAGGAGGTCCGTTTTTATCACTCTGTCACCAGTGTCTGGATCAACCGAGGACGAAACGTTCCAGTTAAAAATAATAATGGGTGATAGCTCGATAGTTATAAATGAATTGGAGTGCCGTAAAATATTCCATATGCGAGAGCTGTTTGAGTATCAACTTAAACAGTTGGAAAGTCGCAACTTCCCAGCATTATACAGCGAATTAGTAGGGTTTGTTGCTAATTCTAATTTAAATGATTGTGATCGGTTTAATACTATGACTGAAGGGAGAAACGAATTAAAATCTTGATTGAAGGCGAAGTTCGAATTAGCAATATTTTATTCTACAACGAATTGAATCAGAGCGCACTAAATGCATTGGAGCTGGTTATATGTTTTCCGGATATATTTGTGCAAGATGTGATGCGTACAAGAACATTAGTGGAAATGTTTAGACGTTTAAATTTGTCAGGAATCTGAAGATTCTGGTTATGGTGATAACTAGAAAGAGTATAAAAGACAGTCCAAGAGACGTGGATGTAAATGTATTGTTATTGTAAATATATTGTAAATTTTTGAAAAAGTATAAATAGACTCGTTGTTGTTTATTTATTTAGTATAGTTTGAGATTTTTGAGTAAACACATGATTATCTGTTCTGGAGAGGGTTTAATCAACAGCGCTATAAACAGGTTACCGTTTGAGCTGCATATTCCAGGTTATCAGTACTGCGGTCCTGGTACAAAGTTGGATGAGCGCTTAGCAAGAGGTGATCCTGGAATAAACGAATTAGATAAATTGTGTAAAGACCACGACATTGCATACCCAAGTACCCGACGATCTTCCAGCCAGACACCGAGCAGATAAAATTTTAGAAGAAGAAGCCTGGGGAGAGTTAAGTCTAAAACGCAAAGTTTGGGGAAAAAGCTGCAGCTTGGTTTGTGACAAACGCTATGAAAGCGAAGAGAAAATGGGTATGGGTTTAAAGAAGAAAATAAGTTTTAAAGGGGATTTTGAAGAAAATACGTCCGCAATAGACCGAGTTGGTTCCGACAACTTGAAAAAGCTTAGACGTTGGTATTCTAATTGGTAAAAAATCATAAAAGGAGCCGGTGGGAAAACAAAATTAAAGTCCCACGTATTATACCCGTTCCACAGAAAGGAGGTTTTTACCATTGATTCCGATATTCGCGGATTAAGTGCCTAGGGGCACTAACAGGTGGTGCTGGGGATAGCTAAAGCAGTAAATGATGTCAAGGACGGCCAACGAACAGCTTAAGGAGAGCGAACGACACAAAGATCTATGGAAGCCATTACCGTTGGGAAAAAGGAAATGGATGTTTCTAAAACCATACAAAAAGGCACAGCATTATTCTTGAAACCGTACAAACAGGGGCGGCATTTGTAAAAAGTATCAAAAACTAAGCAAGTTACCTCGAAGAGCTCTCACCGATGTAGATATAAGGAAACACGCATCTAACATTCCTCATTTTCGGGTTCTTTTCTAGAGATCAGTTACAGAAGATTAGACCGCATGTCAACGAATCGGGAGTGATTAATTTGGATACCACCAAAGGTTCGGGTACACATTGGGTGGGGTACCGAAAACGTGGAAATAGTGTTATTACTACGATTCGTTTGGAGACTTGAGACCCCGGAAGAAGTAGAGATATTTTCGAGGTTGTAAAATTTACTACAACAGTGTACCGGAGCAGACTTACAACACATACAATTGTGGACATTTAGTGTTAAAGTTTCTTAGTGACAATGGCTAAAACAGTGAGCGTGTTCGGGTATGGTAATGTCATATCGACAGGATCCATTTACCCACCAATTAAATTGAAACAAGACGGTGAATATGCTTTGGGTCTAGTGGGACTGTACACTTGTAACACTGTGCAAAACATACATCCAGGAAACAACATTTATACTTTAAGATCCAGAGCATCGCAGAATAACCATTGAACCTGGATCATACGAATTAGAAGAAATAAATGATATATACAGGAGTTTTCAAAAATGGTTCAGTCAGAAGCCGGACATCAACGAGAACATTGAAAAATATTTTAAACTGAGTGCCAACAATAATACATTAAAGTGTTCTATACGAAGCAGTATACCGATTGATTTTGGGGCAAACCGTAAAAACAATATTGGAAGCATCTTGGGGTTTACCAACCGCAAATTGGCTGCAGATACCGTACATATCGCTAATCAGCAAGTGAACATAATATCGGTCTCAAACATTTTTGTGGAAACCAATATCACCAGCGGATCGTTCAGAAACAATTTTCTTACCACAGCATATTCGAATTCAGTCTATCTGTACCACCCGGGTATAATCTGGAAAAGGAACCTAACCACGTCATATATTATCCGCTGAGCGTGACAGAAATTGATAATATTACAATCAGACTAGTCGATCATTTGGGTGAATTGGTAAACTTTTCCCGAAACATACACCTGTGTGAGACTGGAAATAAAAAGTAGCTGAAAATGCCTATCGATTTTGTATATAAAGCACGCTACAACACCCCAGACGATTAGAAGTGAATACGGCGTCAAAGCGTCAAGTTGTCGAGAGACTTACAGCAGAAGAAATACGTTTCTTAAAATCTTTGGGATTAAAAGTTATAAATGATGGGAGGCAGAAGTAAACGCAGCTTAGATCTCCACGGTGATGAAAACGTTAAACTTGGAAGGCTTAAATATGAGGACGTGCCCAAATTGGATGTGTTTGGAGGTTATAAATTAGAGAAACCATAATAAAGAAGATTATTATACATATCTTCCCTTTACATTGAATGGAAAACAACGATCGAATTTCAATTGAAATCCAGAGCAGTGATAACATCACATCCCCATGAAAGTTTTATATTTATAAGGGACCTATAAGCCTACGGAAACATTAAGGAAGCGTCAACAACTGTAGACCCGATTAGAGCAGCAGAACCAGACCCTAAAGCTTACGAGTTTACTAGAAATGCACCATATTTTCTGTTTGAGGAAATTCAATACAAATTGGGTAATAATCAAATAATAGATGTCTGCCGAATCCCTGGAATTACAAGAACTATTAAAGGTTTAGTATCCATGGAAGAATCAGAAACAAAATCTATTACACATACCGGGTGGAAACCCGATACCATATTCCAAGATGGACGGTTTAGGTGCTATACCGCTAAAAACCATTTTGGGTTTTGAAGATTACAAGAAAACTATCGTCAACATGCCTCAAGAGCTGATTTTAATCAGATCCAAGTCGGACGTAAATTGCTACAAGTCGATTGGAAATACAGTAACGTTCAAAATACAACGTATTTCATGGGAGGTCCGCATATAACATTAATGACTTGCCAAGGGTCGCTGCTTTCGGAAATGCAAAATCAATCATCTATAATGGTTGCATTCAGAAAATGGGAACTACATGAATTACCGTCTCTAACACAATCAAAGTCGCAAGTATGGAGAATTAAAGTATCGAACGAAACAGAGAAGGCTCGGTGGATATTACTGGCGCTGCAAAATGGGAAGTACGACAGGAAAGAAGAAAATGCTACAAGCTTTACGAATGCCAATATAACCAATGTGTGTTTTAAACTCTCAGATGTTCCCTCAAGGTCGATTAAATTTGGATTTCGAGCAGAATGACTACTTGCCAGCGTACCTGTCTTATGCATCTTTTATGGAAAAATACTACCCGAACAAATCGTCAAATAAATGTTTAATGGACTACAACAGGTTTAAGGAATCACCTGTCTTTGTAATCGACTGTCGTCATCAATTTGAAAGCATCAAGGATGCAACTGTTGATGTAAGAATGGAATTAGAAGCTTCAAGAAATTTTGAACCGTCGATGAAGGCTTATGCTTTAATTATACATGACTCGATGTTTGAAAATAAACCGTTTACGGAAAATGTTAATAGATTTATTCACAATTAAATATTTTTATATATATTTTTAATAAAATTGTATAAAAGAAAATTATTTTTTTTTTTTTATCACCTTTTTTTTGTAAATGGTGAAAGTTTAAATTATATTGAAATGCCCCATAGGATTCCCAGAAATTGCCCCTGTGCCCATGATGAAATTGCTGGGTAAAAAATATTTTTCCCAATTACATAAAAAAAGTGGATACCCAAGAAAAAAGAAAGAGTTTAAAACAAAGGGATTTATCTCAGTAAAATATTATACCAAAGAAGTTGTTCCCCCTAAACCCAAAAATGGGCTGCGAAAAAGAAGTTAAAATACCTATACAGAATTATGATAACTTTGCTATTGCTAGTGCAAAGAGGATGGTAAACATGGTTCATTGTTCCCGTCTAACATACGAGCTATCTTCGCGGGACCATCGAGTTGTGGAAAAACTAATGCTCTAATATCTCTGATCTTGCACGAGAATGGACTTAGATTCCAAAATGTCTATGTGTTTTCTAAAAGTTTATATCAACCGAAATACGAATTATTAAGAAACGTTTTACACCATTAAAAGAAGAAATTGGGTACCATGAGTTTGAAAATTACGATGATTTGATTGAACCCAGAGATACCAAAGAAGATTCAATTATGGTTTTCGATGATATACCTGTAAACGAGCAAAGAAAATCACTCAATTTTTCTCGTTCGGCCGACATAAAGCAATAGATTCGTTCTATCTATGTCAAACTTACGCTAGTGCCTTAAAACATAGACTCAGAGATAACGCCAATTAATCGCATTATGGAAACAGGATGATACAAACCTTCGCCATATCTTTTCGGATCAATAATTAATGACATATCCGAAATTTAAAGAAATGTGTTTACAGTGTTGGGGTGACTCAAAACATAATTTTATAACTGTTGTGAAAGATTTTGATTTGGATAATGGCGGTATCGGAAGAATTTCGACGAGTATATAAATATTTGACATTATTCAAAAACCGTTAGTTCTCATCCAAAGTTTCATGATGACGGACGTTAACAATTTTATTGCGAATAAACGCAGTCTTCATCTTATGCAGGATGCTGTACGAAAAAAGTTTGTAGCGTACAAAAGGAGACGCTACATCTCAGCAAAAATTCAAAGAGATGCACAAACAATTGATTGATCCCTTGAAATAACCGCTTCCCAGTTGCAATCGATCACCGAAAAATTCCCACACCTACAACAAAGGTTAAAGTTGAAAACATGGACGTACCTATAAAGAAAATTAAACAACTCGTTCCAGAAGAACCGTTCCATCTTTACTATGCGGATGTGTTAGCTAGAGACGAGGACGAAAATATTGACAAATCAATTTATGGAGTAAAGTATAATGCGGAAACCGATACATGGAGTTTGTGGAAAAGTGTATTGGTAATTAACCCGGAAACTAGCGATATAACATTAAATAATGTGATATATCCAGGTACGAAGGGTTTATACAACCTGCTGGTTTACAAAGACATCAGCCCCGAAGATGGCGATTTCAATTTGCATGAAGATTTGCCGAATTACTTGGAAATGATCAAATCTGCGTCGATTTTGAGAAGAAAGTTTAACCCATTTGCGGTGCACGATTTAAGCGGTTCCCAACAAATAACAAAAGTTTAACAAATATGTGCAAAAATATCTCACCGAATTTCGGAGGAATTGAAAGAAAACAGCCAAAGAGAAGAAAACAGTTAAGGGATCGGGTTTAGGCTTTTCTAATCGGTTTTACAAAAGTTTAAATTCAAAGCCGGTGCAATATGTCTACTGGAATAATGTACATGAACTTGTGGATCGACTGAGATTGTTGAACGCATCCAACCGAGCTGGAAATACAAGCGAGGAAAACATTAACGAGATGGTGTCCATAATAGAAGAGTTGAGAGAAGAAGGTATAATACAGTGAGCTCAGAAATAATTACAAGTTTTAAAATGCCTATCGACCGCTTCGGACGTTCAGAGCGTAAAGATGCTGATATTCGGCGCGGTCCTCCAGGTCGAGGATTTGTGCTAACGTTGGATGGTGATGGGTACGATATGCAGCAAAGAAGGTTAGTGAATTCATCAGACCCGAAAGAAGATGGTGATTGTGTTAATCAGAGGAGACTATAGTATTCAAGTCTGGAGAAGAAACAATTAGTTTTCGTAAAAGAAGGCTAGTGGATGTAATGGATCCTAAAGAAGATGGTGATTGTGTTAATAAGAAATCTGTAATCAAGCTCGTGAATCAAGCCTTTCATACTGTCTAAAAGTTCTGATGATATACAGCGTAAAGATAAAGCCTTCAATGCAAGAAACCAGCGTATCGCAATGCTTGCTCAACCAGTTGAGCCATCTGATGCAGTTAATAAACAGTATGTAAATGAAAAATTGGATAAGCTTGTATCTGACTTTAAAACGTTTATACAGTTTTTATTAATTTGACTGCAACTTGAGACAAATGAAAAGGAGCTCAGTCTTGCAATAGCATCGATTTACGAGGCGTCACCAGCAGCTATAAAAACAAATACTACAAACCAAAGCTTCAGTTTATGTCAAAGGTGCAATTGGATAAAGATAACCCTATTAGTTTAGCAACAGTGTTAAGCAAAAATGAGTAAAGAAATCATCGTTAAGGAATTATTTAAACCTGCAAGAAAAAATTTTCAGCGTCGTCATACAAATCTGAAACATGTGAAACGTGATCTTATCCAATCGGACTTGTGCGAAATGCAGCCTTACTCGGTGTGAACAATGGGTACAATATATTATAATAGCAGTGGACTGTTTCACAAAATATGCTTTAGCTGAACCTTTAAAAATAAAACTGGATCAGAAGTTACAAATGCTATGAAAAAATATTGGACAAAATGCTGCAAGGAGAAAATAACTTAAAATCAATCTACAAACGGATTTTGGGAAAGAGTACTACAACCGCTGGTTTAAAAATCTTATGCAAAAATATAAGATAAACCATTACTCTACGTATTCCGCAATCAAAGCTAGTATGGTCGAGCGGTTGATTAGAACAATCAAAAACAAATTGTACAGAAGATTTTACTTGCAAGGCAGTCATAAATGGGTGAATATTTTGCCTAAGGTTATGGAAGAATACAATAATACACCGCATCGGGCTATTAACATGACACCTATGGAGCAGAAGAACATCCGGAAAGAATAAAACTTTACACCGCTAACAGCGTTTCTAAAAGTTACAAGTATAAGGTTGGAGACATTGTGCGTATATCAAAATATAAAGCAGTATTCGATCGAGGATTTCACCCAAACTGGAGTACAGAACTATTCAAAATTGTTAAAGTACAAAAACGAGACCGACAACCTATCTGCTACAAGATTTGGAAGGTCGGCCAATTCTAGGTGCTTTTACGGCGATGAAATTCAGCCAAGCACCCCGACACGTACTTAGTGGAAAAAGTTTTACGGAAACGGAAGCACGGACGCGAATTATTAGTGTCGTGGTTGGGGATGGTAAAGTTGGATTAAGAAAACAGACTTGCTTTAGTATCATCCAGATAATTACCTGGATGAAAAATCATAAAGGAGGAGTAAAGTCCCTAAACTGGGTATAGGGGAGATTTGCTTAGAACCCCATTCCCATCTGTGATTTGAAGCAGGAAGCATGTGTTTCATAATCGATTTACAAGGATATCAATACAAAACTAGTGATTTCTATTGCAAGGAGATTGCCATTTTGGATGTAGCGAATAATGTAATATGGCATGAGATATGGACATGGCTGTGAGTATAACACCCTAAGCGATGATTTCAAAAGCAAGTTCGGTGGTTAAAGCAAAGAATCCATGGGCTTAGCTGGGATGGACAGTCCACAAGTGGATATACAAATGTAGGCGATTTGCTGAAAGAAGTCATACCACCCGATGCTACTATCTATGTTAAAGGCGAACAGAAAAGGCAGTTACTGTCAAAATATTTATCAAACAACATTTTAAACATGGAGAGTGTTTTCTTACTTCCAAGGCTCAAAGAATTAAGAAGATTCGGTAATAGGTACAATCACTGTTTAAACCATTGTTTGAATAATTTAAGCTGTTCTAAAGAAAACGTATTGGTATTGAAGCATTTTTGTTAATGTATTAAAATTTTAATAAAATATTTTGTGAGAATTGTTTTTATTCTAGCAAAAGCATACCTTTAAAATTTGGAAAAATATATCTGTAAACAGCGCATTACTTTGGAAAAATTAATGTTTTAAAATACAAAGAACCAATAACCGAATACATAATAATTGGTGTTTGCAAATAAATTCAGTTCTACTTTAATAAAAATGTAAACTTACCTTAAATCTTCCTTCAAAACTTTCCACAAAAGAACTACCGGAAACGACGGTTTAAAATTTCGAGGGCTTTACACAAAAGCGTGCGAAACTAATAGAATTTTTTCTAATGACACCGCGTTATATACGTTTTGAATCCGTTAATTATACTACTAAATGAGGTTTGTATTTTCCGTAAATAGCACTTTTAACCTCGTTATTGGTAATCTACAAACAATTATATCTCGATTTGAAATGCGCGTCATTGAAACATATTCTCAACATAATTAATAGAAAGTCCAAGAAAAGTTATAAAAAGATTAAATTTGTTAAGAAATTTATTTGTTATTACGAGTTACTTTCAGTACTTAATCTGGTTTATTACATTTTGTTAATTCTGGAATTTAGGTGGTTAATGATGTCATACACAAAATTTCTAATTAACATACATGGCTGGTATCTAGCGAAAGTTGTAGCATGCATTTTCAATTACGAATGCATTCTTCTTTCATTACAGGAGAAATTCCATAGATTTCATCCCAAAATTTTTTAAATTTAAAAAATTACATTGGACATCAAAAGTCGACCTTGCCATTTCTACATTATTGTTAAGCATGCATTGGAATTTTGGATGCGGTAATTTCTTGTTTAAAGTAACTTAGTTAAATAAAGTGTAATTTAAATTGTGATTGTATAGTCAGTTATTGCAATTGAAAACACATTCAGGGTATAATTTATTTGCTCTATATATTTTACAGTAGCGTTTCCGAACAAAACTTTCTGCTTTTAATTAAATTTCCTTTTTTTTTTTTACCTACTTTCCTACGGAAAACATATTGTTAAAAAAATAGTTTATTACTAAAAATTTTTTTTATTAACTTTTTTGTTACATCTATTTTTAAACAACCCATTAATCTTTTTTTTTTTTAAATTAAATTTCGGCACAAAGGAAATAAGTATACTTTGTAAAAATTGTAATGTTTATTAAACTGTAAAAATTTAAAAAAAAATTTTTTAAAACTTTTTGCTACCCTTAAGTTTAAAATTGCAAAAGGTTTTAAAAATAGAAATTTGGAAAGGCGAAATTTAAGGTTTGAGAGCTTAAAGTAAATTTGCAGGGCTGGTCCGATTTCAAATCTTTTAATTCGGTTTAATAAAATTCAAGTAAAAGATGTATATACTAAAAAAAATTTATAAGAACGTAAAAGTGTAAGGAAAAATTTAAAATTGGGGTAGCTCCCTTATTAATTAAAAT